>JAIOJX010000005.1:110887700-115687700 GCA_022376925.1 Tragulus kanchil | reverse complement strand
TCTCCTCTTTCTAGTGAAAATTTTAAGCACAAGAAGGGTAGGAATGTGGCTACTTTAGAGGGACTGATCTCTAATATGCAAGTCTAGGATGCTGCTTTGAGTATAGTCTGGATTGCTGCTGATGTACTTAGATTAAATATAGAGTAATTAAAGCTTTATTTGGTTGCTTTCCTACATTCATCTCATTGTATCTTCAGATACCTAGATCCTCTTGTGTTTTATTACTGTGCAAAAAGTCTAGACCTCTCAAACTCTTTTCTCATAACATATGTGTTTCTCATTCGTTAGTGTGCCATTATCTCAGTTTACAGAGTCAGCTACTGTCTTGATTATTTGGGCAAAATAATTGTCCCAAGGTATGACTAAGCTTAAATGTCTAATGGGAATTTTTATTTTAAATATGAATTTTAAAGTACATGCTAACAATTCTAAAAGAATGAGAAAATAATTTTGAGGAGAAGTACTGCTGTATCCCTTGTTCCTATTTCAGTCACTCTCATTTCTTCCGTTAAATTATCAGGCCATTTTTAGAACATGAGACCATAAATATTCCTGAAACATACCACCGCTGCCTTGCTAATATTTGCAAAAGGACACGTGACTTGAAGATAAAATGGGACCAGCACAAAGAATTACAAATCATTCAAAGTGAGAATCACAAACACTCAAAATCAAGTCTTCATCTCCTAATTGTCAGAAAAAAAATGCTATACTGTATTTGTTTTCTTCTTATTTTTGTGTTGTCTTTTTTCCTGTGGTCATCTGTCTTGGTTGTTTAACCCATTTAGACATTTAGATATTTTACTGAAATTATATATACAAAGAGCTACAGAAGACATGTACCTACGTTGTTCCATCCTGGAGTAGTGTTGCTACTGAAGCAAAGAACTATCACAAAAGCAGAAACAAAATGAAACAAAACAAAAAGCAAATAATATCATGTATTTGGCAGGTATTACTACCAGTAGTATACCTTGTCCTAGAATATGCGTTTTTCATTTGTCATTTCCTGACTGCTCTCTTAAACCATTCTCTTCAATCCAATTTATTTTCAGAAAGCCTCTCAGATCCCAAATCAAGCTATCATTCTTCTTATATTCCCCTTTTAGTACCATATATATTGCTACAAAAGCCCAAAGGAACCAATGTAGCAAAGCATAACTCTACTCAGAGGACCAAAAAAAAAATGGAAAGATTAAGTAGGCTAAGGTAAGAATATTTCATAGAAAGAGGAAAATTTGGAGGTTATCTTGACTAAGGAGATTCAAAAGTGAGGACAGGGCAAGTACACAAGTAATAATATAAATTTCAGAATCAACACAGACCTGAGTTTGAATCACACCTTGCAACATATTAGCTATTCAACCTTGGAGAGATTAATTAATCTCTGAAATCATCCTCTTTTTGGAATTATAAAATGGCTAAAATGCACCTATCTTGTGTGATTGGTAAAAGAGATGGAATTTTTATTTTAAATATGAATTTTAAAGTACATGCTAACAATTCTAAAAGAATGAGAAAATAATTTTGAGGAGAAGTACTGCTGTATCCCTTGTTCCTATTTCAGTCACTCTCATTTCTTCCGTTAAATTATCAGGCCATTTTTAGAACATGAGACCATAAATATTCCTGAAACATACCACCGCTGCCTTGCTAATATTTGCAAAAGGACACGTGACTTGAAGATAAAATGGGACCAGCACAAAGAATTACAAATCATTCAAAGTGAGAATCACAAACACTCAAAATCAAGTCTTCATCTCCTAATTGTCAGAAAAAAAATGCTATACTGTATTTGTTTTCTTCTTATTTTTGTGTTGTCTTTTTTCCTGTGGTCATCTGTCTTGGTTGTTTAACCCATTTAGACATTTAGATATTTTACTGAAATTATATATACAAAGAGCTACAGAAGACATGTACCTACGTTGTTCCATCCTGGAGTAGTGTTGCTACTGAAGCAAAGAACTATCACAAAAAGCAGAAACAAAATGAAACAAAACAAAAAGCAAATAATATCATGTATTTGGCAGGTATTACTACCAGTAGTATACCTTGTCCTAGAATATGCGTTTTTCATTTGTCATTTCCTGACTGCTCTCTTAAACCATTCTCTTCAATCCAATTTATTTTCAGAAAGCCTCTCAGATCCCAAATCAAGCTATCATTCTTCTTATATTCCCCTTTTAGTACCATATATATTGCTACAAAAGCCCAAAGGAACCAATGTAGCAAAGCATAACTCTACTCAGAGGACCAAAAAAAAAATGGAAAGATTAAGTAGGCTAAGGTAAGAATATTTCATAGAAAGAGGAAAATTTGGAGGTTATCTTGACTAAGGAGATTCAAAAGTGAGGACAGGGCAAGTACACAAGTAATAATATAAATTTCAGAATCAACACAGACCTGAGTTTGAATCACACCTTGCAACATATTAGCTATTCAACCTTGGAGAGATTAATTAATCTCTGAAATCATCCTCTTTTTTTTGGAATTATAAAATGGCTAAAATGCACCTATCTTGTGTGATTGGTATAGAGATGGAATGAGACAGTGTGAATAACATGTTTAGACAGCACCTTGTATGAAACACTCAGCCTAAGAGAATACTTTTGAGACACCAGGGTTTTAAATAGAAAGCTCAAAAATTAAGACCCTGGATAAACACAAGGCCCATAGTTTTTAAAGCATAAAAATGAATGCATAGCCTTTCTAAAGAGACACTTTGGAAGAAGTGGAGGTAGCCCTGTCAGCTTCTAGCTGTGATCTGCCCAGGTTCTATGTACATTTCTGGGAAGGAGGAGCAGTGACTGTGATGGCTATAACAAAACCGATAGAATAAGATGAAGATGATAACTAACCATTTCCTGTGGTGATTTTACCAACATGACCTCTGTTTCACTGATGAAACTATCAATAAATGCAAATGGAAATAAAGTTTGTAAAACAGTATTTAGAGAAATTATTTTAATAACATAAATATATGAAAGTAGTCAAACTACATAAGTATTAAACCAATATTTTGCCCTCTACAGATTTTCCTTTACATACATTTTCCCTAGGGAGCAAATAGAGTGATTTACATTCTATAGATATTCAGTGTTCTTCAAAGTGTCTTTCTTATAAAAATGTTAAATTAATTATGCGGGGGTGAGGGTGAGGTGGTTAAGAAAACACACTGCTTTATACCAGCACATATAACTATGTGATTTATATAATAAACACAACCACGGAGGCAGTATATTTTCTGGATGTTAATAGCCTGAAATTCCTTTCAGTGGTAGCATTAATCAGTCAAGGATGGGTTATTTTATGGTCTTTAATGGCCTTTGTTGATAGATGGAGATTTTGTTTACAGATTATTCTTCATTGAACTGCCATACATTGCAAGCTATGATTCTTAAGAGATGTTCTCAAAATACAAATTGCACTGCTGAGAAATCAGTTCACAGCTAAATTAAATTAGATAGTTGCATTCTTTATGAGGCATAGGTAATGGAGCACTATTCTAAAAATGCCTTTTCCTGAGACATTAGTGTGGAATGTCTTAAACCCACAATTTTTCCTTAGGAAATATTTGCTTGTGTGTAAGTTTATGAGCCTACTTATTGTTGCTCCAGAGCAATTTATGTGGAGGACATAACATTTGAAGTTTACTTTATGATGTTTGACTATTATAATGAATATCTGCCTTCAGGTCAGACATTACTAACAATTTTCATTTTTTTAAAAATGAACAAAAATGGAAGTGCCCATTTATATTTTCCAAATGTTTTAATAATACCAGATATATTGAGTGCAGTGGTAAGAGTTTTAATAATTGTCACAATGTTTTGTTTCACAGAGAATAATTGTTTATTGTACCTTTGAGGGTAGCATTACTCACATACTTGTAATACACGATTATTGTTCATCTTGGTGCTAATAATATTTTGCTCACATAAGTCTTATGGATTGAGAACAGAGTCTAAAAGTTCGGGTATGATTATATTACTTCAGAATACATTTTTATTTCCCAATAAATCTCTACCTGGGGATTTAGTGTGCCTTTTGTTCATTTGTTGTTGTCGTTAGGGTTTTCTTCTTTATTGAAAGCAATACCTGTAGAAACAAATGGTTGTATTTGACTGAACTGCGCAAAATAATCCAATGTAGCAGTTGGATTTTTAAGAGAATTTAAATGCTTGGCTTCCTAAAGCATGTCATTTGACTAGGTGACATCATTTTACTTGGGGACTTCCTCCTTTTATATTGCGTGACATATTACAGAGAGTTCCTCATACACCAGAGCTGTGCTTTTTCCTCTTTTTAACTATATCATTTTTGCACTATTTGTCAAAGAAAAACATGTACCCTTAACAATTTTGAAAATGACATTTTTTTCGCATTTTCCTCACAGAAAACAAGCAGGTTGTAGGTAAAGCCTTTCCAAGACGCACATGGAATGCAAAAGTAGCATGGTTACCAGGGTCTTCCCTTGTTTAGTCATTAGGCCCTATGGCAATGCACTTTTTCTTCCACTATTACTCCAAATATCTATAAAGATCCTTTACCATAGATGGTAAAAGTTTATTAAAGTAACTACTGATTTTTTGACATGATCAATATTAATTCTAATAATAATTTGTATTAATATAAATTTGAAAATATCTTTATATTAATATATATTAAGATCATATAAAGTTGAAAATCTCCATTATACTCTAGTCTATTTCCTTACTAAATGAAGTATTTATATGCTAAGATAATTCTAATGCTAATTTATCTAAATTTATTAGTTCTTTCAGTTGAGGATCTGGGGCAAATGTTCTGCTTCTCCCTGCCCCCCCCCCAATATATAATAATGTATGGAATTATTGAGTATGGTAAAAGTATAGGAACATGGCAC
Source organism: Tragulus kanchil (assembly GCA_022376925.1). Classification (NCBI taxonomy): domain Eukaryota; kingdom Metazoa; phylum Chordata; class Mammalia; order Artiodactyla; family Tragulidae; genus Tragulus; species Tragulus kanchil. The sequence continues at coordinate 115,682,815 of JAIOJX010000005.1, read as the reverse complement.
AACTTGTATGGGAAGAAGAAAGCTGGAAAACATACATAAAATGTAAGTTCCATTCCCAGCATATACACAGAGAATAATTGTTTATTGTACCTTTGAGGGTAGCATTACTCACATACTTGTAATACACGATTATTGTTCATCTTGGTGCTAATAATATTTTGCTCACATAAGTCTTATGGATTGAGAACAGAGTCTAAAAGTTCGGGTATGATTATATTACTTCAGAATACATTTTTATTTCCCAATAAATCTCTACCTGGGGATTTAGTGTGCCTTTTGTTCATTTGTTGTTGTCGTTAGGGTTTTCTTCTTTATTGAAAGCAATACCTGTAGAAACAAATGGTTGTATTTGACTGAACTGCGCAAAATAATCCAATGTAGCAGTTGGATTTTTAAGAGAATTTAAATGCTTGGCTTCCTAAAGCATGTCATTTGACTAGGTGACATCATTTTACTTGGGGACTTCCTCCTTTTATATTGCGTGACATATTACAGAGAGTTCCTCATACACCAGAGCTGTGCTTTTTCCTCTTTTTAACTATATCATTTTTGCACTATTTGTCAAAGAAAAACATGTACCCTTAACAATTTTGAAAATGACATTTTTTTCGCATTTTCCTCACAGAAAACAAGCAGGTTGTAGGTAAAGCCTTTCCAAGACGCACATGGAATGCAAAAGTAGCATGGTTACCAGGGTCTTCCCTTGTTTAGTCATTAGGCCCTATGGCAATGCACTTTTTCTTCCACTATTACTCCAAATATCTATAAAGATCCTTTACCATAGATGGTAAAAGTTTATTAAAGTAACTACTGATTTTTTGACATGATCAATATTAATTCTAATAATAATTTGTATTAATATAAATTTGAAAATATCTTTATATTAATATATATTAAGATCATATAAAGTTGAAAATCTCCATTATACTCTAGTCTATTTCCTTACTAAATGAAGTATTTATATGCTAAGATAATTCTAATGCTAATTTATCTAAATTTATTAGTTCTTTCAGTTGAGGATCTGGGGCAAATGTTCTGCTTCTCCCTGCCCCCCCCCCAATATATAATAATGTATGGAATTATTGAGTATGGTAAAAGTATAGGAACATGGCACAACTTGTATGGGAAGAAGAAAGCTGGAAAACATACATAAAATGTAAGTTCCTGTTTTTTCCATTCCCAGCATATACATACTTTTTATATATTCTGCCAATTTGCATGCCAAATTTATTTCATTTTAAGGCTCAAAATGAAAAAAAAAAAAACTCAATTTTATTTTGAAACATAATATTACAACATTCCGTTGTACATATTACATAAACCATGTATTTATCCATTCATCTGCTGATGAACTCTTTAGGTCTGTTCCATATCCTGGCAATTGTAAATGGTGTTGATGTGAACACTTGAGTGCATGTGTCTTTTCAAATTAGTCTTACTTGTTTGGGATCCCAGGAATGGGATGGCTGGATCATATAGTAATTCTATTTTTATTTTTATTTTTTATTTTTAAAGAACCTCCAAGCTGTTTTCCATACTGGCTACACCAATTTGCATTTCCACCAACAGTGTAGGAGTGTTCCCTTTCTCTACATCCTCACCAATGTTTGTTAATTTTGACAACAGCCATTCTTATAGATAGATTTCTTAATATATCTCACTCATAACTCTCATTGGTATCATTTCTGTCTTAATTTACTGTCTTTTTGTAGGTATTTGCAGCCACACACAATTTGACCTTAGTATGGTAACACTTGAGAATTGTGAATGAAAACCTTTAGATTAGTAGATTTTTAACAAAAGACAGCTTTTAATGGTTTCTCTCATCCTTTCTTTGGGAATGGTGCTGTACTCTTGGTTTTTAATTGGCTGTGATGTTATTTTCCCTCAAGTTTTGACCATCCTTTCCCAACCTGTTTGTATTCCCTACTCCATATTTTCTGAGCAGGAGGAAGTCTAAACTGACTTATCTGTTAGCTTGATTTCAGATCCATTCTCCTTAGCTTAGGTTTTTGGTTTTTGATTCTTTCTGAAGGCATTTTTGATTTTCCCCTTCCATGTCGAAATCTGTCTCTCCCCATAATCTTGATCCTGACCCATTTCTTATATGTTTAAGGCAGCATAGAGGTACAAAAACTTTTCTTTAGTTACCTCTTTTCTGATAGCACACCAACTAAGGAAGTATATAAGTTCTGTCCAAGAGTTATAATTGTTTATATTCTCTGTAACTAGACATATTCTCTATATCTCAATACTGAAGAACATTCTTGTCCTGTATAAATGGTTTATAATAGTGGCTTTTGGAGTTCTGTTTGTCTTTACCTCTCTGTCCTTGGCACGCATTTTCTGGCAGCATTTCCTACCTATCAGGAGTTAAAAACCATTACACCTGTGATCAGCTCCTAAACGAATAAGTTGAGTATACCGACAGTAAATCTTCAAAGAAACATGAACTATGAAATGATACTCATGATTTCTATGTCGTTATGTATTTTAACTACCATCTTGAATATCATTTCTGATATTAATTCAATCCTTCCTATCAACAATAGAAGAAAATATCTATGTATTCTATGTATGGTGTTATGTTCTTGGTTTTTCCAGCTTGAAGATGCTATCGCATTTCTGGGCTCCAGATCCCCCTTTTCCAATTTCCAAACCAGCAATATTAGATTGTCCTCACTATTCTTCTACAGTTATGTCTTCCTCTCTAACCATAACTAGGAAAGATTTACTATATTTTAAGACTCATGTGATTAGATTAGATAATCTTGGGAAGTTTCTCCATCTCAGAGTTCTTAGCCTGAATCATACCTGAAGAGTACTTTTTCCCATTAAGGTAAAATTTTCATAGGTTCCAGAGACTTAAGGCATAGGTATCTGGAGACTATTAATCTGCCTACCACACTAGACAAATGGGTTCCGGAGCACTTAGGCAATTACCTAGTGGCTGACTTCTAAGGGTGAAATAAAGAGAAATACAGTATGCAGATATGTATGTATAAATATATATATATTTCCCTCTATCAGTGAAATTTAAAAGTATCCGTTGGTTATGCCATTGAATATTTACCAAGTGTGTATATTTATAAATACTATTCTGTAAAGTTTTTAGCTACCTTTCCAAACACGGTAAGAGAAAGATGCTTTATATTGGTTTTAGTTTTTTTCTTTTTCCCATTGCTGTGTAATCACATGGGAAATGTATGGCTGTACAGTGTGTGAAGTATTTTCATGTAATTGACTCATCATATTCTTACAATGATACCTTGAGGTAGACAAAGTTAATTTTAAATTTTTGTGTTCCCCTCTGTGTTTTTGACTGATCAGGATCCTCAATGGATCTGTAATAGATTGAGAAATATAACTTAGAATCACATAGCATCTAATGTTCTGGGACTTTTCACTGTTGTCATTACAGCATATCTAATTACTTTTCTTGGAAAGACATTTTTCCAAAGGTATTTGGCTGCTAGAAATATTTAAACCATTTATATAATGTTTACCCTTAAAACTTGTAAGTCTCAATACTCTAAATAATCCCTTGTGTACTAGAGCTAATAAATGGTAGAACCTAGAAAATTACTGAAGTTATACAAAATACCTAATTGAAGCAAAAGATAATTTTGGATCAATATAGCAGACCTAACAGGCATTGGAATCTGCCCAAATTTGAGTCAGACAAATGCATTTCAACTGTGATTCTATAATTCTTACTTTTGTGAATTTATGCCAATCAGTTATATCATTTCCAACTGAATATTAATAAATAGGATATGATAATACTTGGTTAAGGGTACAAAATTTCTAGTAAAGGCATCTGATTTAAAACAATGAATCCTAGGGTTTCCCTGGTGGCTCAGTGATCAAGAATCTGTCTGCCAATGCAGGAGACACAGGTCTGATCCCTGATCCAGGAAGATCTCACAGGCTGTGGAACAGCTAAGCCCATGTGTCACAGCTATTAAGCCTGTGCACTAGAGCCTAGGAGCTGCAATACTGAAGCCTGTAAGCCCTAGATCCTATGCTCCAGGCATATTCTTTATCATCTGAGCCAACAGGGAAGCTAATATTAATAATGTTTTTAATCTGAAAGTCAATAATAACCAAACAAATGGAAAAAGTGAATAGAGGCCAATGCTGAATTAGGACTCTTCTCATTATGTAGGAATGTATAGGGCTACTGATAACTGAGATAACAAAACAATGCTTATTGCCATGATGTGTGTATTATTCTAATATGCAAAATTTTACCTCAAAAGTATGCTTCTTTATTTCTTTGGGATGGTTGGCTGTACAGTGTGTGAAGTATTTTCATGTAATTGACTCATCATATTCTTACAATGATACCTTGAGGTAGACAAAGTTAATTTTAAATTTTTGTGTTCCCCTCTGTGTTTTTGACTGATCAGGATCCTCAATGGATCTGTAATAGATTGAGAAATATAACTTAGAATCACATAGCATCTAATGTTCTGGGACTTTTCACTGTTGTCATTACAGCATATCTAATTACTTTTCTTGGAAAGACATTTTTCCAAAGGTATTTGGCTGCTAGAAATATTTAAACCATTTATATAATGTTTACCCTTAAAACTTGTAAGTCTCAATACTCTAAATAATCCCTTGTGTACTAGAGCTAATAAATGGTAGAACCTAGAAAATTACTGAAGTTATACAAAATACCTAATTGAAGCAAAAGATAATTTTGGATCAATATAGCAGACCTAACAGGCATTGGAATCTGCCCAAATTTGAGTCAGACAAATGCATTTCAACTGTGATTCTATAATTCTTACTTTTGTGAATTTATGCCAATCAGTTATATCATTTCCAACTGAATATTAATAAATAGGATATGATAATACTTGGTTAAGGGTACAAAATTTCTAGTAAAGGCATCTGATTTAAAACAATGAATCCTAGGGTTTCCCTGGTGGCTCAGTGATCAAGAATCTGTCTGCCAATGCAGGAGACACAGGTCTGATCCCTGATCCAGGAAGATCTCACAGGCTGTGGAACAGCTAAGCCCATGTGTCACAGCTATTAAGCCTGTGCACTAGAGCCTAGGAGCTGCAATACTGAAGCCTGTAAGCCCTAGATCCTATGCTCCAGGCATATTCTTTATCATCTGAGCCAACAGGGAAGCTAATATTAATAATGTTTTTAATCTGAAAGTCAATAATAACCAAACAAATGGAAAAAGTGAATAGAGGCCAATGCTGAATTAGGACTCTTCTCATTATGTAGGAATGTATAGGGCTACTGATAACTGAGATAACAAAACAATGCTTATTGCCATGATGTGTGTATTATTCTAATATGCAAAATTTTACCTCAAAAGTATGCTTCTTTATTTCTTCATTCATATTATTGACTATTTGCTATATGCTGAACACCTTTCTGTAATCTTAGAATGCCAATGCAATACACAGAAAAAGAATCTGTCCTATTAGAGTCTACATCTATTGAGAAAACTATGTCATAAACAATAATAAACAAAGAGTTTTTATGTTGTGCTAAGATGCTATGGATAAAACAAAATGGAACAAACAATGGGAATTGAGGGGGTCTAGGGCAAATTGGAACATTAGGTAAGGATTATCAGCTAAGCCTCTTTGAGAATGAGAGATTTAAAAGCTAGTTTTAAGGAACTGAAAAAAATTAATTTGATTTCTTGAAAAAATCTGTTCCAGGGAGAGGGAACAGCAAAGCATAGGTTTTATAGTGATTGATATGATTGATGGAGAGCAAAGAAATAAGGCTGTCTAAAGTAGGAGTGAGGCCAATGGATTCACCCTCAGAGATGGCTCACAATCAGTCTGTGGAGTGTGCTTTTTTCTGAATCTGAATATTCATTTTTTACCTATCACACACACACAAACACACACAAAGGTAGAGGAGTGAAAGGTAGACTGCTAGAAAATGAGATCAGAGAGAATTGAGAAGTGATATCTTTTGAGATAATAGGGTATATCGTGTGCCAGTTTTCTTCAAACTATTCACTAAAAAAATATTAAGTACATATACCAGTGAACAAAACAGATCAAAATTCTGCTTTCTCAAATCGTCCCACATTTATAATGTCACCATTCTCTCCCATAAATAAGCAGCCATTCTCAGTTCTAAGAAACTGCTGATTTTTAAAGGTACAGCCATATATGGCCTTCAACATTACCATACAATCTTAAATTTCTGTTGAAGAAAATGCCTATATTACTTGTGCAACGTAATATGAAATGTCTATTTTAAAGCATGAAAACACTGAAAACACTGAGTAAACAACGAAAACACTGGTAAGGCGACTTTAATCATGTACAGGAACAATGTAGTCCTACCTAACACACTTTAGTAATGTTTAAATTGACAAATAATTACTGAGTCATTAATTTTACTGACAGTGATTATATCACCAGCTGGAATGCCTTTTCTATGAATATTCTAACAAAATGATAGAAAAAAACATACTAACACATTAAAACTTATTAAATATTGTACTGTTAGTCTTTAGTGATATTTTCCTACTGATACTAAAGAGTGTACCTTTCAATGTAAATAAATAGAAATTAATTTTGGCAGTCCTCATTTTGTGTAGTAGTATGAGACTACAAGAATGATAATGTAAGCTAAAATCATGAAATGTGATCTCAATAATTTATGGGAAAAATTATTATTGCTCCCTGACCTTTACATTTTTGTCACACTATTAAAATGCCCTTCATCATAAGTTATTGAATTATAGTAAAAATTTGAAATAGTATATTTAAGATTATTTAGCACACTATAATTTACATTGAAAATTAACAAGGTAAACTCTGCTATTGTTTCTCTAAAATTGTATTCAACTCAAATTTTACTTCCATCATTACTATTACCATTATTGTTTTTCATTTCTCTGCTGCACTTCCATGTTTGCCGAATAAATTCTCTTTGATTCCATTGAAATGAAAAAATTAAAGTTTATTTGTACAAAACATTAAGAGTAGCTTGCGTAGGGCTTGCATTCTTCTCATCTTATAGCTTATTATATGGGTGAACATCTTTTCTGTACCTTGAGAAATCGCTGTCATTCTAAGTTTGGGCCTGTTTTCTAAACTTATCTTTTGTTCTTCCAATGTTATGAAGTACTTCTTTGATTTCTTTTCATGTAGAGTTATTGATTTTATTTTTCCTAACTGGCATCCCTTATCTGTTACATAATCACCCTTTTATCACTTTCTCCTTTTTCCATTTATGCTGATAACTGTCTTCACTAAGTTTCTCTTGCTACAAATCCAGGGTATCTAGATTGGCAGCAGTGTTAGCATTCTCATGTCAACTGATTCTTCTATCATTCTGTGTTCATTCTGCTCAACTTCTATCTGCTTCTTTATCATTTTTGATGTACTTTGATCATCCGTAATATTCCTAATCATTCACTTTTGAACAAAGTCAACTGGGTTTATCAGTGGAAGACAATAAGACAACATAACTGCACATTTTTCTGTCTGTGCATGAACTGAGTAATAAATGTGCAATGATCAATGGCAGTCTGATTTTGAAAGAAATGATAAGATTAGTCACTGATCATGAGGCAATGCTCTTGTTTTCATGGTGAGTTTGGGCAAAAGACTAAAGACCAAACACTGCACTTTATGTAATTACTCACGGCTAATATACTGTAATAATAGAAATTTGAATTATGTTCCTGGGGAACTGGTGTAATCATAATAAGTCATAATGCGCTATTCAGCTTAAGCTGCCTTATCAAAATATCTAGTGGTTTATTTATTTTTTTAATTGGAGTTTAGTTTCTTTGCAATATTGTGTTAGTTTCTGTTATATAGCAAAGTAAATTAGTCACATGTATACATATATCCCCTCTTTGTCACCACAGAGCATTGAGTTGAGTCCCCAGGGCTACATAAAGTAGGTTTTCAGTGTATATATGTAAATCCCAATACCCCAATTCTTCCTACCCCTTTTACCTGCTTGGTGTCCATATGTTTGTTCTCTGCTTCTCTATTTCTGCTTTTCAAATACACTTATTTGGATATATATACTAATATATATATCCTACCTCAATATAATAAAGACAATATGTGATAAACCCACAGCAACTCTATTCTCAATGATAGAAAACTGAAAGCATTTCCTCTAATGTCAAGAATAAGACAAGGGTGCCCACACTTACCGCTGTTTTTCAAAACAGTTCTGGAAGTCCTAGCCATGGCAATCAGAAAATAAAAAGAAATGAAAGGAACCCAAATTGTAAAAGAAGTAAAACTGTCACTCTTTGCAGATGACATGATACTATACATAGAAAATCCCAAAGATACCACCAGAAAACTAGAGCTAATCAATGGATTTAGTAAAGTTACAGGATAAAAAATTAATGCACAGAAATCTCTCGCATTCCTATATACTAAAGATCAGAAAGAAAAATTAAGTAAGTAATCCCATTTACCAGTGCAACAGAAAGAATAACATACCTAGGAATAAAGCTACTTAAGGAGACAACAGACCTATATGTAATGAACTGTAAGGCGCTGGTGTCACATCGCCTTTATCTATTCTGCACTCAGTGGACACTTAGGTTGCTTCCTTGTCCTGTTTATTGTAAACAGTGTCGCAGTGAACTCTGGGATGCATATGTGTTTCTTCTTTGTGCTTATCTTTTCCTTTTCTGTTTTTCCTTTTATGGCTTGATCTTTTTAAATTATATTATGCTTATGTATTTTTTTAATTTTATTTTATGCTTATTGTATGTGTTTTATTTCTGGTTGCCTTATTTTGCAAGCATTTAACCCCTTTCTATATCTACTTTCTATATCTACTGGTTTGGACCAGAAGTCCTGCAGGCACACATCCTAGAAAAAAAAAAAATACATTCTTTTTCTACTATCTCATTCTCTGTGTATGCTGGCCATTATTCCCTTAATAGGTGGCATGACCAGTGTTGGGTGACCAAAGCCTGCAATGGATATTGACTGAGGCTCCTCTTTGTTCTATGGCTTTCATTGCCCTGTCCAGGGCAGAGTCTGCTCCCTAGGTGTTGGAATAGAAGCTTCTGCTCCACTTCTGAGCACATTTACTACCTGGAGTTGGAGCACTCCCACTGAGTATTCCTCCACTGGAGCTGCTCACCTCTGAGTGTGCTCTGTTGTGGCATCTTTCACCCATTTTGCAAGTACACAGTTCTTGGCAGTGCTCTCAACCCCATCTCAACCTACCCTGAGTGTGTGGAGGGGTGCCAGGACTCAGTGTTATTTTTTGTTTTCTGTTGAGCTAAACTTGAAAATGTGATGTAAACAGATCGCTCAGTATATCAATTTTCTAATGATAGTACCTAACAATACAAGATAGTCGAATTAGCCAATACATTTTTAAGAAAAACCCCAGAACTTTCCAAGTTTATTTTTTAATTAACTTAATGCTATCTGTAGTCTTTAAATACAATGCAAATCTGAAACCTCTAATTTGTGTTGAATGATGCAATTAAATTCTCATTTTAAGAGAAAATCCACAATTTCTCTTTTTATAACAAGTTAACATCAGTCTTCAAGAATGTTCCTAATATCACAGAAGTTGTAAACATCAAAAATCTCTCAGTGCTAGAAAACAACAACAAATGCACGTAAAAATATAAACAGGAAGTGTAGGAATAAATTTGAATTCACGTTAAATCAAGAGATTTGTACTGGGCTTCCCTTGTGGTCCAATGGGTAAGGACACCACCTTGCAGTGCAAGAGGTGCCAGTTTGATCCCTGGCCTGGGAAGATCCCACATGCCGTGGAGCAGCTGGACCGATGTGTCCAACTACTGAGCTGGAGCTCTGGAGTGCATGCGCCCAGAGCCAGGGCTCTGCAACGAGAGAAGCCACTGTTATGGGAGGCCCACACAGGCCAAAGAACAAAGATTAAAAAAAAAACAACAACACCATGAAAGATCAATAGAAGTATCCAAAAAAAAAAAGATTTCTAATTTGCAAAAAAATGATGTAGTAAATCAAATAAATAGGACATTATTCTAGCAATCAAATATATCAGCTACTTTCAATATATTAAAAATTAAATTATGTTTTGTGCATGATTACATAAAGCTGATGTGTATGAAGTAAAACCATAGAGAAGCACATGAAAATGAATTAAGACAAGTAGAAGATGATTTAAAAGAATAATTTGGGACAAGATAAAATAAAAATAAATAACTAGATATCAGAAAATTTTTCTACCAATAATCAGTTTTTACTTTGGTATACCACAATGCTTCAACATCTTGAGTAACACATATCTATTTCTCTTGCTTAGAAAATGTGTATATGCTCATTGATTTTAAAACACAGCAGGCTATCATTTTCACTGCTGTGTGTACTTCAATCAGATTTTTAAAAATATTTCATCCCTATTGTTAGGAAAATCTTTTCTTTCAATTTTCGTCACTACAGCCACTTCAAGAATAGTATGTTTCTTAGAAGAATATAGTACAAATGTATTTTGTACCTCAGAATAGTATGAGCTGACCTACCACCCAGCAACAGAAATTAGAAACTCACTTATTTTAATGCTTGTAAATTTCTGTCAAATCCTGCACAGCATATTATTAAAGAAAAGATAGAATATGCTAATATAACTTCAAAGAAGAAAAATGTTACAAAATGTCATCTGTACTTTCCCTTTCAGTCATATCAATTAGAGCTTCAGATAAAACTTTTCTAGATTCATGTAATAATTTGACTGGTTTGGTACCAATTACTATCTCCCTACATTACCCTGAACAAATATTTTATTCAATTTATATACAAGAATTTTCTGAAGATTGTGCCTTGTATACAATTCTGGATACTTGATTAAAATCTTCTAGAATGTTTTCTCTTCTACTCTCTATAAGACCATACCCTATATATTCTTCATGCTCTAGCTCCTTTTGAAAACTTTGCACAATTGGAAAAAAGTAAAAAAAAAAATTGTTCTTATAGTTCAGGATAAGTCAGCTCATACACAAGGAATAAATTTGCCACTGCCACAATGATTGTAAATGACAGATTTAGAAGTCAAGCCTCTATTTGACATATGTCTATGTTCTCTCTTACATGAAACCTTTTACTGACATTATCAGTTTTCTTTTTCTAAAACTTTTCTGTAATTATTAATATGCTAGAGGCATTAATGTATTAATAAAGAGTACAGGATCTATACTGGTTTGCTTGGATTTGAAGTCCAGCTAATGACTTACTCCTTGCTTTGTTTGGGGCAAGATACTTATGTAGTCTGGGTCTGAGTAAAAAGGAGATAATAAGAGTATCGATTTGAAGGGGAGCAATCAAGATGCAGAGTAGTAGGATGTGGAGCTCACCTCCTCCCACAACTACATCAAAAATATGTAAACATGTGGAAAGTTTCTCACAGAATATCTGCTGAATGCTGGCAGAAGATCTCAGGCTTCTGAACGAGCAAGAAGATCTCCATGTAACCAGGTAGGATTGAAAAAAAAGAAAAGAAAGTAAGGAATTGCGACCAGGAACCTGCCTTGGGAAGAGGCTCTGAAAGAGAAATGGTTCCCACACTGCAGGACATCCCCTTGCCCTTGATGAGATCAGCCAGAAAAGAGGGTAAATCTCAGAAGAGAGAACACCAACCAGTTTGCAGCAGACAGAGTGCAGAGAGACCTGCACAGACATGGTAGATGCCATGCGCTTTCCAGCCTAAGAGATGTGTCTGTCAGTGTGAGCTGAAACTCAGACTCTGGAGATCAGATCCAGGGGGTGGCTGCAGGGAGACAGCCTGAAGGGGCTGGAGTCTGGCCTGACTGCCCTGATGATTTATGTGGAGGAATCCTGGGTCTGTCTGAAAGGCAGGGTACCATTGTTGGAGAGAATACAAGAAAAGCATTAGGACACACGGTGGCAACCTCTTTTGCTGTGTACACTTCAAGGGGACACACCACCACTTACACAAACTCTGGGAGAAGAAACAAGCTGCTATATCTGAGAGGAGGCACCAGAGAGGGTGCATGGGCCCAACCCCTGGCAAGGGGATAATGAAAAGCACATGATAAGGATAGTGTCAATCTGTATTCATACCACACACATATCCCTCATATAAACTACACAGGGATTCTTCCACATATAAATAGGAGGAAGCCCACAGAAGATAGTCAACTCTCCTAAATTCACAGACTAGCTCGATATTGCTAATTATTTGAGAAATGCAAATCAAAACTGTTAATACAATGAAGTACCACTTCATAGCAGTCAGAATGGCCCTCATTAAAAAGTACACAGAAACAAATGCTGCAAATTAAAAGGAACTCTCCTACACTATTGATGGGAATGTTGGTGCAGCCACTATAGAAAACAGTATGTAGGTACTTCAAAAAACTAAATGTAGAATTACCATATAATCCAGCACTCCTGGGCATATATGCAGACAAAACTGTAATTCATAAGATGCATGTAACCCTTTGTTCACATAGCACCATTTACAATAGCTAAGACTTTGTAACAATTTAACTGTCCATGAGGAGATGAATGGATAAAGATGTGGTGTGTGTTTATGTGTGTATGTGTATAATGCATGTACATATATTTATGTACACACATATGTGTACACACATATATATACACAGATATAATACATACATATATATATATAACATATACATATTATATATATGGTGGGATATCAGTCATAGAATGAAATAATGCCATTTGCAGCAACACTAATAGAACTGGAAATTATCATATAAAGTGAAATAAGTCAGAAAGAAGACAAATCCATATGATATCACTTATATGTAGAATCTAAAATATGGCATAAGTGAAGCTACCTACAATACAGAAACAGACTCACAGAAAGAAAAGACTTTTGGTTGCTAAGGATGAGGGAGGAGCAATAGAATGGGAGGCTGGCGTTACCAGAGGTAAGCTATCATATATAGAATAAACAAAGTGCTACTATAAATAGCCCAGTAAACTATATTTAAATCCTATGATAAACCATAATGGAAAAGGATGGATATGCATATACTTATATAACTGAGTCCTTTTGCTGTAAAGCAAAGATTATCACAGCATTGTAAATCAACCATACTCCAATTAAAAAAAAAATGTAACTACCTTATGGGCCCAACCCCTGGCAAGGGGATAATGAAAAGCACATGATAAGGATAGTGTCAATCTGTATTCATACCACACACATATCCCTCATATAAACTACACAGGGATTCTTCCACATATAAATAGGAGGAAGCCCACAGAAGATAGTCAACTCTCCTAAATTCACAGACTAGCTCGATATTGCTAATTATTTGAGAAATGCAAATCAAAACTGTTAATACAATGAAGTACCACTTCATAGCAGTCAGAATGGCCCTCATTAAAAAGTACACAGAAACAAATGCTGCAAATTAAAAGGAACTCTCCTACACTATTGATGGGAATGTTGGTGCAGCCACTATAGAAAACAGTATGTAGGTACTTCAAAAAACTAAATGTAGAATTACCATATAATCCAGCACTCCTGGGCATATATGCAGACAAAACTGTAATTCATAAGATGCATGTAACCCTTTGTTCACATAGCACCATTTACAATAGCTAAGACTTTGTAACAATTTAACTGTCCATGAGGAGATGAATGGATAAAGATGTGGTGTGTGTTTATGTGTGTATGTGTATAATGCATGTACATATATTTATGTACACACATATGTGTACACACATATATATACACAGATATAATACATACATATATATATATAACATATACATATTATATATATGGTGGGATATCAGTCATAGAATGAAATAATGCCATTTGCAGCAACACTAATAGAACTGGAAATTATCATATAAAGTGAAATAAGTCAGAAAGAAGACAAATCCATATGATATCACTTATATGTAGAATCTAAAATATGGCATAAGTGAAGCTACCTACAATACAGAAACAGACTCACAGAAAGAAAAGACTTTTGGTTGCTAAGGATGAGGGAGGAGCAATAGAATGGGAGGCTGGCGTTACCAGAGGTAAGCTATCATATATAGAATAAACAAAGTGCTACTATAAATAGCCCAGTAAACTATATTTAAATCCTATGATAAACCATAATGGAAAAGGATGGATATGCATATACTTATATAACTGAGTCCTTTTGCTGTAAAGCAAAGATTATCACAGCATTGTAAATCAACCATACTCCAATTAAAAAAAAAATGTAACTACCTTATAGAATTGCTTCAAGTGTCAAATAAGTAATTGTGAAGCAGGAAGAATGACCCTGGCACAAAGTAATTGCCATGTAAGGGTTAACCTGCCTTTGCTTAAGTTGCTAATTTGTGTCCAACTCTTTGTGACCCCATGGAATGCATTGGATCCTCTGTCCATGGGATTTCCCAGGCAATAATATTAGAGTGGGTTGTCATTTCCTTCTTTAGGGAACCTTCCCAACCCAGGGACCAAACTCATGTCTTCTGCTTGGCAGGCAAATTATTTACCACTGAGCCACCTGGGAAGCCTAAGGATTAACTATTTATGTCTATTTTATAAGACTATGAAGGTTGAGGTCGGCTGATCAGTTATGTCAACATTTCTCAGGTGCTGGTGACAGTGTTTTAGTTACAAGTTAGGAAACCATTTTCAACAAAGTTATTGTAAACCAATAAATAACTTCATCGCTTATTTTTCCATGACATTCCTGCAGATTGATTTATTGCATTGAGTTGACCAAAATGCCCATTTAGGTTTTTCTGTACAATGTTACTGGAAAACCCGAATGAACGTTTTGGCCAGCACAATAGGGGAGTGTGGTCATCTGAGCAAACAGTTCAAATTTTATATTGCCTCATATCCACCAATCCTAAACTACTGAATCAACTTTTTGCAATAACAGTTGAAGTTCCTTACTTTGAAAGATTTGGGTTAAATCATTTCAGCCCTTACCCCAAAGGTTTATTAATTTCCTACTCTGACTTACCATTCTGAGACACTGCTAGATTTCTCTCAAGGTGATATTCTCTATGATTACTGTTAGTTCTAATAAACTTAGATTTGGCTTCACCTACAAACAGATTACCAGTTGATCTTTTGAGATCAATAACCTGGATGCACAGCTGTGATCCAGTTGAGATCCCTTCTCCATTGTGACTTGGACACACCATTGTTCATTAGGAAATCCTTAGAGATGTCTTTTCACTTGTAACAATGGCGTGTAAAAATTAAGACTGCATCCAAACTGAATTTTTCCAAGTTTTTTTAATGATAAATTTATTTTTTCTTTTAGGAAATACTGTCTATTTTAGGATATCTGGTGTAATCTGATGAGGCTTAAAAATGTTCATGCTTAAAGGAAATCTGTCTTATTACTAACATTATTCATTCTCTTCTGTCTCTTTCACTTTTATGTCTATAAGAGCAAGTTTCAGCCAGATATTTACCCTAATAAAAATTGATTCTGAGAACCAGCCCCACAGCAGAAAGGTTCAGAAGATTCTTTCTCAGATTGATATCATTTGGACAGACTTTTCCTGAGGCCACTGTTCAAAACATATGTGAACATTTCTAAATCTTATTACTCCATGAGAGTCTTGTTCTATGTGAAATCTCTTTGTAAAAACGTTTCTGTTCACCAAGAATCTCAGATCATTGGCTCTGGGATCTTTAAAGAGTCAACCATTAACTTGGGCACATTAGAAATAGTGTGCAAAATAAACTAAGCAAATTGTTGCCAACTTCTCATTAACTCTGTCTCTTTTTAAATCTAGATTTTTTTGTCTACTGCAGACTGGATCCTTCTTAAATGTACTTACACTATACATCTAATCTCCAAAACTTTTTGTTTTTTCTTTAACTGTGCCACAGAGCGTGTGGGATCTTAGTTCTCTGCTCAAGGATTAAGCCTGTGCCCCGTGCAGTGGAAGCATGAAGTCTTAACCATTGGACTATGAGGAAGTCCCCCAAGACATTTTAAAATGCATAATTTCACCAAAGACAGTTAAAAATTGCAAGATTGAGTCTGAAAACTCTGATATAAACAAAACTGTTAATTTGAGAGTTGTTTTAGAATAGAAATGAGTCAAAAATTCTGATCACAACTTGAACTCCAATGTCTTTCCCCAGTACTTTTTTATCTTTTCTATTCTTTATTCCTCCTCATCTCTCTGCCTTTTCCCCCTTTTCTGACCTGCTCCATTATCTTCTGGATAGGCTAAAATTCATAAATGTTAATTGAGTCTGACAGTTACATCTTCTTCAGAAATGGGCAAGTCCATGACAGTTTATTTTTAGCTTTCATCTCAGTCTGAACAAAGAATCATTGTGAAAGACAAGATTCCTAAAATTTCACAGAAGAATTTAGAATAGATTAAAACAACATATACTCTGCAGCTCCCAGAGCAATGTCAATGCTTAATATGTCAGTAAGAAAATTAAATGTTAAAGAAGCATTGGATAAAAAAAAATGGAGTCAGGATAACCCCGAGGAGACAAAAGATCCTAAATTTTATAGAAGAACTAGAAATATATAAGACTTCTGTAAATGGAGGGAAACTCCTAAATGACTTCTTTCCTAAGATTTTCCTGGGATAATAGATTGAATTCTTATTTAGTCCTAAAAAAGAACGGATGAGTCCGTTTGAATTTTTAGGAATAGGCTATTTTTAATATGCCACTAGAAAATAAGAGTTTATTGTGAAAGAGATGAGACTTCAAGTTTCTCCTTCATGTTTCTAAAGAGATCTAAGCCAAAATTAGGATATGTAATAAGAAAACTGGAAAATGTCTCCAATGACAGAACTCCAGTTCAATGGACATTTTGAAAATGCGTTGGAACAAAAGCAGAACGTGACTCAGAGTTAATGAATAATCCCACAGTTAAAACAACTAGATATTTCCACCCAATTCATCAAGTCCCAGAGGAGGAAACCTCCAGAATAAAGGCATTTGTAGAGACTGTAAACAGAAAGCACATTCAAATTTTTATTTTGTACTATGAAAACAAAGGAAAAGAAACAGAAAAGGATGTTTTTAAGGAACTTGATGCTAATCTGAGGGGTAATTATGTGCCTGATTTCCCATCTTAAACTCAAAAGGACAAATTTCTTCACATATTAAAAGACAGTTTTGAAGTCGTTGATTGATTCAGATTTAGTAACATAATCCACAAACCTTGCTACAGTCTCACAATCTCTTCCTGAGTCAATAAGGTCCATACAAGTTCATCTCCAAATATCCACAAACACTTCCCCATGTCAATCTATATCTTTTATTCTCAGACCTTCAACGCCATTTCTTCCTTTGAGAGAGAACAGCTAGTCTTTAATAGGTAGGAATGTTCTGTTTAAATGGAATTATGAACTTGAATGATGTCCTGAGGACCTTGCTCTTAAGAGCCCAAGATCACCTATTCATAATCAGAGCATACCTAATTTGGCCAATGGCCTACCTTATGTCTAAATCAAGCCCAATGGATTTTCCAGGAGATTTCAACTGTTTGTAGGCAAAGAAAAATCTAGTCACACTGGCTGACCCATTACATTCTAAATGACCCATCTATGTACACTTGCTCCCTAAAACCAGAAGTAAAAGGAAGACAAAAGCCAGCAACTAAAAATCAAATAGAGAAAGAATTAAACTACGTTGTAGCTATTCTCTTTTTCCAGTTAAGAAACCTAATGGACTGAGGTATCCATTCATTTAGGACCTTGGGACTATGAATAAAATGTTTGTTCTTGTTTTCTGTAAGGACAGCAAATCTCTATTATTATCTATTTTTATTCCCATCCCACTGAGCTTATGTAAGTTGTCTTTCTTGGATTTATCACTACTATTCCTAGAAAGTTTTAGTTAAATGGAAAATGTCTCCAATGACAGAACTCCAGTTCAATGGACATTTTGAAAATGCGTTGGAACAAAAGCAGAACGTGACTCAGAGTTAATGAATAATCCCACAGTTAAAACAACTAGATATTTCCACCCAATTCATCAAGTCCCAGAGGAGGAAACCTCCAGAATAAAGGCATTTGTAGAGACTGTAAACAGAAAGCACATTCAAATTTTTATTTTGTACTATGAAAACAAAGGAAAAGAAACAGAAAAGGATGTTTTTAAGGAACTTGATGCTAATCTGAGGGGTAATTATGTGCCTGATTTCCCATCTTAAACTCAAAAGGACAAATTTCTTCACATATTAAAAGACAGTTTTGAAGTCGTTGATTGATTCAGATTTAGTAACATAATCCACAAACCTTGCTACAGTCTCACAATCTCTTCCTGAGTCAATAAGGTCCATACAAGTTCATCTCCAAATATCCACAAACACTTCCCCATGTCAATCTATATCTTTTATTCTCAGACCTTCAACGCCATTTCTTCCTTTGAGAGAGAACAGCTAGTCTTTAATAGGTAGGAATGTTCTGTTTAAATGGAATTATGAACTTGAATGATGTCCTGAGGACCTTGCTCTTAAGAGCCCAAGATCACCTATTCATAATCAGAGCATACCTAATTTGGCCAATGGCCTACCTTATGTCTAAATCAAGCCCAATGGATTTTCCAGGAGATTTCAACTGTTTGTAGGCAAAGAAAAATCTAGTCACACTGGCTGACCCATTACATTCTAAATGACCCATCTATGTACACTTGCTCCCTAAAACCAGAAGTAAAAGGAAGACAAAAGCCAGCAACTAAAAATCAAATAGAGAAAGAATTAAACTACGTTGTAGCTATTCTCTTTTTCCAGTTAAGAAACCTAATGGACTGAGGTATCCATTCATTTAGGACCTTGGGACTATGAATAAAATGTTTGTTCTTGTTTTCTGTAAGGACAGCAAATCTCTATTATTATCTATTTTTATTCCCATCCCACTGAGCTTATGTAAGTTGTCTTTCTTGGATAAATCAATAATATTCCTAGAAAGTTTTAGTTCAGTGATATAATGGGGCATCCTTCTATTTTTTCACAAGTTCTCTGTCAAAATCTAAAGGAGTTTGTCTCTGTCTATAATTCTGCCTTTCTCTAATATGCAAATAAACTTCTGCTGTGTTCTAAGGATGATATAACCTTTGAGTCTGACTCCAACTATGTATAACCCAGAAAGAATATAAAGTTTTCAAAGAAGTATATTTTTGTCAGAAGAAATGGGATATGTAAGAAATAATTTGTCCCAGAGTAATACATCTATTACTTTTAAAATACTACAAGCTATTTGAAACTTTCCAAGGACTATTAAGAATATATTTTTAAGAGTTTTTTTTTAACTTCATAGGTTGCATACATTAGATTGCCAACTTCTCTGGAATTGCTATACCTATACGATTTAACTTAGTTTTTGATAACTTCCCTGAATTTCTCACATGCTCTACGCTTGTGTGTGTGTGTGTGTGTGTGTGTGTGTGCGTGCATGCACACACACACATGTGCAAATTAAATTTAAAAGTAGCTCTTTGGCCTTCCTAATTACCTTGAATTTTTACCAGTTTATACATGGGCTATCTGAAAAAGCCATTGCTGTTCTGATTTAACCTTATCAGGATATTTAAAGACCAATTACTTACTATAGCCTTTCCCTAGACTTACTGGTAAAAGTCTACTAACCTTTTCTATGAGCAACAGTATCTGCAACCATCCTACCAGAGACTTCTATTGACCTGATGCCTCTTGCTCTGTGGTCTTTTTTTTATTTTTTTTTTAATAAAAGCATAAATTTTTCACCATGCAGGTTTACCATTTATGAACATTTTTGAATTTTTCTCTTTCTAGTCATAAATTATGCTAAACATCCTGCTACTTACTCTCTTTACTTTTAAGAAGGGACATTCCATGGTCATCTGCATCTGTCTAAAAGTTAACTTCACCTTAAATAATCAGAAAAAAAAATTACCTTGGGGTGCAGTTTTCTTATTATTATCTATTTTTATTCCCATCCCACTGAGCTTATGTAAGTTGTCTTTCTTGGATAAATCAATAATATTCCTAGAAAGTTTTAGTTCAGTGATATAATGGGGCATCCTTCTATTTTTTCACAAGTTCTCTGTCAAAATCTAAAGGAGTTTGTCTCTGTCTATAATTCTGCCTTTCTCTAATATGCAAATAAACTTCTGCTGTGTTCTAAGGATGATATAACCTTTGAGTCTGACTCCAACTATGTATAACCCAGAAAGAATATAAAGTTTTCAAAGAAGTATATTTTTGTCAGAAGAAATGGGATATGTAAGAAATAATTTGTCCCAGAGTAATACATCTATTACTTTTAAAATACTACAAGCTATTTGAAACTTTCCAAGGACTATTAAGAATATATTTTTAAGAGTTTTTTTTTAACTTCATAGGTTGCATACATTAGATTGCCAACTTCTCTGGAATTGCTATACCTATACGATTTAACTTAGTTTTTGATAACTTCCCTGAATTTCTCACATGATCTACGCATGTGTCTGTGTGTGTGTGTGTGTGTGTGTGTGTGTGTGTGTGTGCGTGCATGCACACACACACATGTGCAAATTAAATTTAAAAGTAGCTCTTTGGCCTTCCTAATTACCTTGAATTTTTACCAGTTTATACATGGGCTATCTGAAAAAGCCATTGCTGTTCTGATTTAACCTTATCAGGATATTTAAAGACCAATTACTTACTATAGCCTTTCCCTAGACTTACTGGTAAAAGTCTACTAACCTTTTCTATGAGCAACAGTATCTGCAACCATCCTACCAGAGACTTCTATTGACCTGATGCCTCTTGCTCTGTGGTCTTTTTTTTATTTTTTTTTTAATAAAAGCATAAATTTTTCACCATGCAGGTTTACCATTTATGAACATTTTTGAATTTTTCTCTTTCTAGTCATAAATTATGCTAAACATCCTGCTACTTACTCTCTTTACTTTTAAGAAGGGACATTCCATGGTCATCTGCATCTGTCTAAAAGTTAACTTCACCTTAAATAATCAGAAATAAAAATTACCTTGGGGTGCAGTACTTATTCTGCTAACCTGTGCTTGTCAGCTGCCAAGTGCCATGAGAGTATATAGTGCTTGCTATCTTAGAAATAGTCCATCATTTGGGGATTCTATGGAAAAACCCAGGCTTTTGACTGTAACAGAAAAAGTGAAAGTAACCAAGAACTTAATGAATATCTTAAGAAGATGGGTCTCATAAATTAGAAGCTCATTAAAAAGTTCATATGTAATTCTGAATAGTTTTCTTCTGTCTTTAAAACGTGCTATGGCTCAATTTTTTTTCAGGGCATTGGACAACATTATTAAGGACATAGAACTCATTATGTAAGAATTTCATACTGTTGGGCAGGTGACGCTTCAAAGCAGAGCAGTCCCAGAAACATTAGCTTGTCAGGATGAAATGTGAGGTATTTCAGGGGAAGAATATTATACTCATATGCCAAAGATCTTTCTGTCAGCTTTTATGTGGCTAACATACGAGGAATAAAAAGTGAAATAAACAGCAAGGTCCTCCTGTATAGCATGGGGAACTATAGTCAATATCCTGTGATAAACCATAATGAAAAAGAATGTAAAAAAGAACATGTGTGTGTAAACATGTTGTAAGTTAACTATACTATTATACAATGTGAAGTCAGACAGAAAGTGAAGGGTAAATACTGTATACTAACACATATATGTGGAATCTAGAAAGATGGTACTGATAAATGTATATGCAGAGCAGCAATGGAAAATAAGAATAATAGAGAACAGACTTGTGGACATTGTGGGGAGGGAGGAATGGACGGAATGCATGGAAAGAGTAACATGGAAACTTATATTACCATTTGTAAAATAGACAACCAATGATAATCTGCTGTAAGACTAAAGGAACGTACACAGGGTCTATGTGACAGACAACCTGGAGGGGGTGGGATGGGGAGGGAAATGGGAGGAAGTTCAAGTGGGAGGGTGAACTGACAAGGTTCTCTTTCTAGTCATAAATTATGCTAAACATCCTGCTACTTACTCTCTTTACTTTTAAGAAGGGACATTCCATGGTCATCTGCATCTGTCTAAAAGTTAACTTCACCTTAAATAATCAGAAATAAAAATTACCTTGGGGTGCAGTACTTATTCTGCTAACCTGTGCTTGTCAGCTGCCAAGTGCCATGAGAGTATATAGTGCTTGCTATCTTAGAAATAGTCCATCATTTGGGGATTCTATGGAAAAACCCAGGCTTTTGACTGTAACAGAAAAAGTGAAAGTAACCAAGAACTTAATGAATATCTTAAGAAGATGGGTCTCATAAATTAGAAGCTCATTAAAAAGTTCATATGTAATTCTGAATAGTTTTCTTCTGTCTTTAAAACGTGCTATGGCTCAATTTTTTTTCAGGGCATTGGACAACATTATTAAGGACATAGAACTCATTATGTAAGAATTTCATACTGTTGGGCAGGTGACGCTTCAAAGCAGAGCAGTCCCAGAAACATTAGCTTGTCAGGATGAAATGTGAGGTATTTCAGGGGAAGAATATTATACTCATATGCCAAAGATCTTTCTGTCAGCTTTTATGTGGCTAACATACGAGGAATAAAAAGTGAAATAAACAGCAAGGTCCTCCTGTATAGCATGGGGAACTATAGTCAATATCCTGTGATAAACCATAATGAAAAAGAATGTAAAAAAGAACATGTGTGTGTAAACATGTTGTAAGTTAACTATACTATTATACAATGTGAAGTCAGACAGAAAGTGAAGGGTAAATACTGTATACTAACACATATATGTGGAATCTAGAAAGATGGTACTGATAAATGTATATGCAGAGCAGCAATGGAAAATAAGAATAATAGAGAACAGACTTGTGGACATTGTGGGGAGGGAGGAGTGGGAGAGGTATATGGAAAGTAACATGGAAACTTATATTACCATTTGTAAAAGAGACAACAAATGTGAATGTGCTGTAAGATTAAGGGAACGTACACAGGGTCTATGTGACAGACAACCTGGAGGGGGTGGGATGGGGAGGGAAATGGGAGGGAAGTTCAAGTGGGAGGGGTCAAGTGTATACCTATGACAGTATGCAGTAAACAACAAGGAAATGTATCCCTATGCCTGCAGCAGTAATCAACAAAACTCTGTAAAGAGAAAACAAAAATAAATTTAAAAAAATAAAAAAATAATTTTTTTAAGCAAAATACTACAATTTGATTATTTGGCTAGCATCCTCATTCCTCTTGTTTTAAGCTGGACACTCTTGGCTTAGCAGTACAAAATGCTCTGTTCATAACCCTTCTGGTGACATCCATTAATATAATTCAGCATTCATGTGTGTGATCATCGTGGTCTTAATGTTCCTGTGTAACACCACTGCCAAATATGATCCAACAAATGATCAAAAACAACAGAAATATCAGATGTATGTCATGATTGAAATGTTCCCTATCCAAAACCTGATATGCAATCATGATCCTTCAAACAACAGTGTAGATGTTGATTGATGGTTTAGATGATACCTGTTCAGCCTTCAGCTTAGACTGGACCACAATAAAAGTCTGAGAAATGAGAGATCTATGTGAACTTTGTTTGGATTCAGAAAATCCTTTTTATGGAAAGATAAGGCCATAATCTACTTTACAATTACTTTACTTTTGCTTTAATATTAACTTTACGATATTCTCAGAAATTATTTTTCTGTAGACAACAGTCTGCTAATCTAAATAATTAGTTTATTTATCAAACAGCAAAATTACCAAGGCCCTCACTTCACTGATTGATACAATGTTGTAAAAACTATACTATTATACAATGTGAAGTCAGACAGAAAGTGAAGGGTAAATACTGTATACTAACACATATATGTGGAATCTAGAAAGATGGTACTGATAAATGTATATGCAGAGCAGCAATGGAAAATAAGAATAATAGAGAACAGACTTGTGGACATTGTGGGGAGGGAGGGGGAGAGGTATATGGAGAGTAACATGGAAACTTATATTACCATTTGTAAAATAGACAACCAATGATAATCTGCTGTAAGATTAGGGGAACGTACACAGGGTCTGGGGGACAGACAACCGGGGGGGGGTGGGAGGGGGAGGGAAATGGGAGGGAAGTTCAAGTGGGAGGGGTCAAGTGTATACCTATGACAGTATGCAGTAAACAACAAGGAAATGTATCCCTATGCCTGCAGCAGTAATCAACAAAATTCTGTAAAGAGAAACAAAAATAAATTTAAAAAAATAAAAAAATAATTTTTTTAAGCAAAATACTACAATTTGATTATTTGGCTAGCATCCTCATTCCTCTTGTTTTAAGCTGGACACTCTTGGCTTAGCAGTACAAAATGCTCTGTTCATAACCCTTCTGGTGACATCCATTAATATAATTCAGCATTCATGTGTGTGATCATCGTGGTCTTAATGTTCCTGTGTAACACCACTGCCAAATATGATCCAACAAATGATCAAAAACAACAGAAATATCAGATGTATGTCATGATTGAAATGTTCCCTATCCAAAACCTGATATGCAATCATGATCCTTCAAACAACAGTGTAGATGTTGATTGATGGTTTAGATGATACCTGTTCAGCCTTCAGCTTAGACTGGACCACAATAAAAGTCTGAGAAATGAGAGATCTATGTTAACTTTGTTTGGATTCAGAAAAATCCTTTTTTTATGGAAAGATAAGGCCATAATCTACTTTACAATTACTTTACTTTTGCTTTAATATTAACTTTACGATATTCTCAGAAATTATTTTTCTGTAGACAACAGTCTGCTAATCTAAATAATTAGTTTATTTATCAAACAGCAGTTAAGTTACCAAGGCCCTCACTTCACTGTGCCCATCAATCTTAATGTATTACTTATTCCAATCCCAATTATTAGCTCCCTGATACAACTGACTCAGCTTCTCTTCAATGCAATGCTCAAAGCTAACAAGCATCTCACCTCTGACTTTGAGACACCAGTAAGCTTTTTTCAGGGTAGTGTTTATGTCTGTCAAAATAAGTTCTGATAAATTTAGATTTTCTTAGCACATTATGTCTCAGAGTAAACACAAACAGTTGTTTTTATTTTTATTACTAGCCTTATGGTATTTCTCCATCATTTACTATTTTGGAAAAATTTGAGAAATAAAAAAATATTATTCATTAAGATTACAGTTTTATCTCACCTATATATATTTCCAAAGACTTATCCCATACTTTTATTTTCTTTTTGGTTATATATTTATATACTATTTTAGATACTTTTTTCACCTGTTTATTTAATCCACTTGTTCTATGAATTTCTGCTATCTACTATATAGATTACATGTGAAACTTAAAATATTTTACAATGATAGAACTTAGCACGGGCCATGACCTATCTATAAGGTTAAGAATAATTCTCATTACTTCATAATGCTTCTCTAATGCCAAAATTATGTATTTACATCTCCTAGTAGGTACTCTCTTAAACATTGGTCTTTTTAGAAATATTATTTCTAGAAACTGGTGATCTTGAGCTTTTAGAATTAGGGCTGACTCATCATATAAACTTTTGTTGCTTTCTCTGGGCATCTCCTCTAGTTTTTCATGAAGTACTTTTTGCACAGGATGACCTGAGGATTAATCTACATAAAAAAAAAAAGTTCTTACAATTGTCTCTACAAAGTTTGAAGTATGATTGATATTGCTTCCATTTCTTGGCTTAGATGGGAATTTCTAAATGAAAGTGTTTTTGAGTGTTTTGGATGATGCTTTGGGAAGTATATAAATATAAAGGTAATTCTTTAAAATCATTTCATAATATTGAACTATTTTCCTACTGATGGGCATTTAGAGTTGTTTCAAGTTATTCACTAAAGCAATGTTGTGAGGAGTATTTATTTGTATAATACTTTATGATCATATGAAAAACCACTGTGTAATAAAGACTCCTAGAATGAGACTTTTATCTCAAATATTATATAGGTATAAATTTTGTTAAAATCTTCATAATTGCCCTCTCAAAAGGATAGACATATTTAATTTTTCACAAATCATTTGTGAAAGTGTCACCTATATTTTCATAAGCATTTAAATGTAAACAATGACTGGTTTTCACTCTGTATGAAATAGTTTTTACTCCTTCATGCTATAAAAAATGCTGTAACTTACTACTAGAAAGAATATGCCTTAAATATTTGATTTAAAATTTACATGTTAGGATACTAATAAAAATCTCTCCTGCTTTATTCCCCAAATGAACAAGGGACTCTGTACTTTAAGAAATGATTCACATGTGCTTCAATTAAAGACATTGAATGGCTTACCTATGTATCCCTGCCAACTAGTAAATGAATTAGAAAATCTCTAAATCCATTACATTCTACACAATGCTTTTGAGAATTTTGCTATTGAATTCATTTTCTCCCTCAATAGTTTAGAAACCCTGACAATGTGAGCTAGTAAATAAACCAAAATGATCTGGTGGGAATGACTAGTTTAGCAAGAATATACGGTTTAAAGAAAGCAACTGGTAAGAGCAAGTCAGATTCATGGGAATTTAACAGTGTTTTTTGTTTTTGCTTTATATTCTCAGATATATGTACCAGCAAATGTGATTATGGTGATAATTTTGATAAAAAGAATGGGTGGAAGAAAAGTTTCTTCAAAATGAATATTATTTCGCTTCCTAGGTTTTATTATCTCTGTAAAGATACTTTGCATTAAAAATATATTCTCATTTCATGTAAATTGAACACATAAGTAAGTTGTTTGGTATTTGTTATCAAGTATTTGTCAATCTTTAGTCATTGGTCCATTTTTCCAAATAAATACCTTTGAAAAAATATAAAGGTAATTCTTAAAATTTCATAATATTGAACTATTTTCCTACTGATGGGCATTTAGAGTTGTTTCAAGTTATTCACTAAAGCAATGTTGTGAGGAGTATTTATTTGTATAATACTTTATGATCATATGAAAACCACTGTGTAATAAAGACTCCTAGAATGAGACTTTTATCTCAAATATTATATAGGTATAAATTTTGTTAAAATCTTCATAATTGCCCTCTCAAAAGGATAGACATATTTAATTTTTCACAAATCATTTGTGAAAGTGTCACCTATATTTTCATAAGCATTTAAATGTAAACAATGACTGGTTTTCACTCTGTATGAAATAGTTTTTACTCCTTCATGCTATAAAAAATGCTGTAACTTACTACTAGAAAGAATATGCCTTAAATATTTGATTTAAAATTTACATGTTAGGATACTAATAAAAATCTCTCCTGCTTTATTCCCCAAATGAACAAGGGACTCTGTACTTTAAGAAATGATTCACATGTGCTTCAATTAAAGACATTGAATGGCTTACCTATGTATCCCTGCCAACTAGTAAATGAATTAGAAAATCTCTAAATCCATTACATTCTACACAATGCTTTTGAGAATTTTGCTATTGAATTCATTTTCTCCCTCAATAGTTTAGAAACCCTGACAATGTGAGCTAGTAAATAAACCAAAATGATCTGGTGGGAATGACTAGTTTAGCAAGAATATACGGTTTAAAGAAAGCAACTGGTAAGAGCAAGTCAGATTCATGGGAATTTAACAGTGTTTTTTGTTTTTGCTTTATATTCTCAGATATATGTACCAGCAAATGTGATTATGGTGATAATTTTGATAAAAAGAATGGGTGGAAGAAAAGTTTCTTCAAAATGAATATTATTTCGCTTCCTAGGTTTTATTATCTCTGTAAAGATACTTTGCATTAAAAATATATTCTCATTTCATGTAAATTGAACACATAAGTAAGTTGTTTGGTATTTGTTATCAAGTATTTGTCAATCTTTAGTCATTGGTCCATTTTTCCAAATAAATACCTTTGATTTTAAAAATCTATTGATAGCAATGAGGATAATTTTTATTATATCATATAAAGTTTATATCATTTAATCTTGTGAAAATTGTAAAAATCCAATGAGATACATTAGAATAGAATCCAGGAATTCATTATTTTATGTCAAAAAATGTGAAAGGAAAATGCAACTCCATACATCAAAGGCAATGATTACTTTTACAAGAAATTTCTCATGGTGTGCAAGGTCATGCAATACTGATCAGCATCTCTCTTAATAGGTGTTATTTACTCCTATGTCCAAAAGAAAGGATTAATGAGTTAAGTCTCAGTGAGTTTCAAAACTCACTTTTGAGCTTAAAAGTACTTACCAAAATTGACAAATGATATGAACAAAAAAAGTGCCACCAAAAAGGATTTTCAAGTAGTTTTGGTTACCATTGTGACCCTCCTCTTTAATCATCTGTACATTTCTTTTAAAATTAATTTTTTAACTCATATTGTTGCCTACACTTTGAAGTAAGTCTAGGTACTGTTAATGTCACCAGCTTATGGCTGGGCCTACTGTAAGCATAAAGCCACCGATCTTGAATTCTTTGTCCTTGGGTAATTCTGTGTTTTATAGTAACTTGTTCTGATGGGTTTCTGCTTTCAGTCAAACAAAACCATGGATTTGTTTTTGTAATTGCATTAGGATCTGAAGTTGCCAAGTGTCAGTGACAACAAATCCAAATGAAAGTCTACCCAAGTACATCTCTCATTTTCAGCCAAAGAAAATACTTAGGTCAATGAGATACCAGGCTCTTTCCATTTTTTCAGCCAAGTCTAGGTTTTATTATCTCTGTAAAGATACTTTGCATTAAAATATTCATGGGAATTTAACAGTGTTTTTGTTTGCTTTATATTCTCAGTTGTAAAATTGATATGGTGATAATTTTGATAAAAAGAATGGGTGGAAGAAAAGTTTCTTCAAAATGAATATTATTTCGCTTCCTAGGTTTTATTATCTCTGTAAAGATACTTTGCATTAAAAATATATTCTCATTTCATGTAAATTGAACACATAAGTAAGTTGTTTGGTATTTGTTATCAAGTATTTGTCAATCTTTAGTCATTGGTCCATTTTTCCAAATAAATACCTTTGATTTTAAAAATCTATTGATAGCAATGAGGATAATTTTTATTATATCATATAAAGTTTATATCATTTAATCTTGTGAAAATTGTAAAAATCCAATGAGATACATTAGAATAGAATCCAGGAATTCATTATTTTATGTCAAAAAATGTGAAAGGAAAATGCAACTCCATACATCAAAGGCAATGATTACTTTTACAAGAAATTTCTCATGGTGTGCAAGGTCATGCAATACTGATCAGCATCTCTCTTAATAGGTGTTATTTACTCCTATGTCCAAAAGAAAGGATTAATGAGTTAAGTCTCAGTGAGTTTCAAAACTCACTTTTGAGCTTAAAAGTACTTACCAAAATTGACAAATGATATGAACAAAAAAAGTGCCACCAAAAAGGATTTTCAAGTAGTTTTGGTTACCATTGTGACCCTCCTCTTTAATCATCTGTACATTTCTTTTAAAATTAATTTTTTAACTCATATTGTTGCCTACACTTTGAAGTAAGTCTAGGTACTGTTAATGTCACCAGCTTATGGCTGGGCCTACTGTAAGCATAAAGCCACCGATCTTGAATTCTTTGTCCTTGGGTAATTCTGTGTTTTATAGTAACTTGTTCTGATGGGTTTCTGCTTTCAGTCAAACAAAACCATGGATTTGTTTTTGTAATTGCATTAGGATCTGAAGTTGCCAAGTGTCAGTGACAACAAATCCAAATGAAAGTCTACCCAAGTACATCTCTCATTTTTCAGCCAAAGAAAATACTTAGGTCAATGAGATACCAGGCTGCCTGCTAGATTCCAAGTTTTCTGCTCAGTTGGCAGAAAACAGTAACAGATTAATTGAATGGTGTAAAGTCTCAGACAAATGTTCTCTAACATAATTGTAGGATGGTGTCATTACATCAGTGGGATGCATCTCAATTAGCAATACCTTTAAAGAGACAGAGCATCAGCTTGCTCCAGCAAGAGAGTTACTTGTCAAACTGAGGCTTCAGCTTGTGATTGGTAATGTGGCAGCTGCAAGATCTGTACTGGTTTCTGTATTGCAGGAGGGAAAGCAACACAGCCTTACCAAAGCAAAACACTTTAAAATGCAGCCATCACCCTAAGACATTAATTGACTCTGGTCAGTGTTGAGAGAAACAAATAGTCAGCTGGTTGCTTTACAAGAAAAATAAATACATAAAAGCAAAAGAAAACAAATGGAAAAACCCCGAGAGGCTAATTGACTTGTTTTCAAGACTACAGAGAGTAAATGATAGAGAGGACAACAGTGTTGCTGCCTAATACCAAATTAATTAATGCTGAGTTACACACACACACACACACACACACACACACAGAACACTTAGAGTAATTCCTATAGAGCTAATATTTATTCACACGCTGTTGAATCCACCAAAATTATCAACAAAATTTTAAAGCTTGCTATTTTTATCTCTTCATTTCAAATACATATCAGAAAAAGTTTCTAACAGATATTAAATTGAATTATACATTTATAACTGAAAGAACTATAATATTCAATTTAAGGCAAAAGTGGAGTTTTGCATCACCTTGGAGGACTCAATAGTATGACTAAATAAGAGTGAAGATAAAGTTGGTATAATCCTTACATTAACACAATTGTATTAAAATCATGCCATGTTAAAAATAAGACAAGACAGACTTTTGAGAGCTTTTTCCAAATTTACCTTCAGTAAAATAGATAGAACCTATTATTAAAAATGTTCTAAAATCATAGCAGCTTTTATAATAAATTTTTATAGAAGCTGTTGTCTTGCTTACCAACTCTATTTACCAGTCTCACTTGCATATTTAAGTTGTGGCTCCCAATACGGACGTAGGGAGCCAATATTTATTCTTATTTTTGCTTTTTAGCAAGAATGTTAGATGCCAATAAAACCTGTAAAAATTAATATTTAGTGTATCTTAGGAAAATAATGGCAAATATTACATTAGTTACCTTATGGATCACATAGGAATATTTTTCTATCTCTTTGGGTTGTCATGAACATTAAATTAAAACAGTGTATGAAAAGTCATTAATATAGGACCAAGTACAAAGAAAACATACTACACATCATAATTTATTTGTATATTATTCAGTGTTATTTACTACTATATATTACATTTTTAGATGCAGATATTATATATTAATAGAAATGCTACATATTTGGGCAAAAATCTATGAAGATGTAACAGCAAGAGCATTCCGCTGCTTCTTTAGCACTGCTAAGAGAAAGGATGCTTTAAAGAAAACTTGAGATGTCTATTCTAAACCACAAATTTATTCATTCATTAAATTAGCAAACTCTGATGAACCCAAGCCATCATCAGCATTAAACTCATTTCACTTACTCTGATTCTAATTGCAGTTTGGGGACTGACATTGTGCCTCCCATTTGTTTGTTTCTACAAGAGAAAAGTGTACAATCTAATAGATTCAAACATCCCAGCTCCTTTGTCAGTTATATCTCTATTTTTAAAATGGACTTTTATTGGAGTTTAGTTGCTCTTTACATTTTGGCCATGCTATGCAGCATGTGAGATCTTAGTTCCCCGACTATGGGTCAAACTCACATGATTCGCACTGGAAATACAGAGTTGTATCCAGTGGACCACCAGGGAAGTCCCTATCAGTTATTTCTCTTATTGTGATCAAGAAATTAGAAGTTTATCACATGGATCAGTCTGGAATGGGTTTGGCTAGTGTGGTCCCCTCCCCTGAGTCCAAACGGGACTAGGTATTCAGACAAAAATTGAATTTCTAGATATATGGTTCAGCCTCTGACCCTTGATTTCCCCACCTAGGCGCCTCCATTCATTGAGGCCTAAGCTGAACAGTCATCTAGCCTCTTTAGAGAGCATCTGTAGTCAGTATTTTTAACTACAGATCTACAGCTATAGGTTGAAAAGTTTCTGAAACAGAAACAGTATCAGTAAGACTGTATAACAAATTTCTGAATGATTAGAATGATGATGATAATAGTGATAATAATAGAAGAGAAAATTGACTGGGAATGGGCTGCCTTCAGGAATATGAAAATGTTTAATCCTTCTTTGGCATAGTATTTACACAGGTATATGCAGTTATGAAAACATATAAAATTGGAAAAATACTCTTTCATTTTATTTATATTATGCTTCACTAGCTTCATTCAGTGGAAAAATCTAAAGTATTTCTTGTGCATAAATAAAATGATGCTGACTATTTGGAGAAAAACTATGCAATTTCTGGCCTATTGTCTTTAATAAAAATAATACTTTTGAGTGAGAAATATAATTAAATATACTGTAAAATTTTTCTCATTTCACATTTTCTGTCAATGCTTTTAATTCTTCATAATCATTTTGTAGTGGTCACATTTCAATCGTAAACCTCAAAAAAAAAGCAAACTCTGATGAACCCAAGCCATCATCAGCATTAAACTCATTTCCCTTACTCTGATTCTAATTGCAGTTTGGGGACTGACATTGTGCCTCCCATTTGTTTGTTTCTACAAGAGAAAAGTGTACAATCTAATAGATTCAAACATCCCAGCTCCTTTGTCAGTTATATCTCTATTTTTAAAATGGACTTTTATTGGAGTTTAGTTGCTCTTTACATTTTGGCCATGCTATGCAGCATGTGAGATCTTAGTTCCCCGACTATGGGTCAAACTCACATGATTCGCACTGGAAATACAGAGTTGTATCCAGTGGACCACCAGGGAAGTCCCTATCAGTTATTTCTCTTATTGTGATCAAGAAATTAGAAGTTTATCACATGGATCAGTCTGGAATGGGTTTGGCTAGTGTGGTCCCCTCCCCTGAGTCCAAACGGGACTAGGTATTCAGACAAAAATTGAATTTCTAGATATATGGTTCAGCCTCTGACCCTTGATTTCCCCACCTAGGCGCCTCCATTCATTGAGGCCTAAGCTGAACAGTCATCTAGCCTCTTTAGAGAGCATCTGTAGTCAGTATTTTTAACTACAGATCTACAGCTATAGGTTGAAAAAAGTTTCTGAAACAGAAACAGTATCAGTAAGACTGTATAACAAATTTCTGAATGATTAGAATGATGATGATAATAGTGATAATAATAGAAGAGAAAATTGACTGGGAATGGGCTGCCTTCAGGAATATGAAAATGTTTAATCCTTCTTTGGCATAGTATTTACACAGGTATATGCAGTTATGAAAACATATAAAATTGGAAAAATACTCTTTCATTTTATTTATATTATGCTTCACTAGCTTCATTCAGTGGAAAAATCTAAAGTATTTCTTGTGCATAAATAAAAATGATGCTGACTATTTGGAGAAAAACTATGCAATTTCTGGCCTATTGTCTTTAATAAAAATAATACTTTTGAGTGAGAAATATAATTAAATATACTGTAAAATTTTTCTCATTTCACATTTTCTGTCAATGCTTTTAATTCTTCATAATCATTTTGAAGTGGTCATATTTCTATTGTGTGATAGAATCAAACAATGACATCCTTTCAAGTGGCAAGGCTAAAAAAACAATCCTATAGCGAAGTAGCATAACCTTTTGTATCTATTTAAATAGTTCAAGGACTTTATACACTATAATTAAGCATTGTAATGTGGAAACTGCTATTTTATTATCTCCAGAGTTCTCTAATTATTCCAAAAAACTTTTTCTAGAGGCAGTAATAAGGAAGATAATATATATCATGATATATTTTAAGTCATTTTAGTAAGATGTAAAGAGGCAACCCATATCAGAAGATAAAGTTGTAGTTATATCATGAAAGAAAATCCTGCTGTGTTATTGGGTAATCACAAGAGAAGTGTTCACCCTGCACAGTTTCTAGCATCTGCCAAAGCTACTTGCAGTCATTCTATGTTGTTAAAGCTATCACTGTTGCACATAATCATCTGAATACATAAGCATGTTTATAAGAATCTTTTGTCCTTTATAAACCAAGTGTGTATTTAATAACTAATCTGTGCACCTTGGTTCATAATATACCCTGTTACATTTAAAAACCTATTTTCAAAAGTTACCTCTTCTTTTTTTCCCCCTCTCCCTCCTTTGGCTTCAGCCACTTTGCTGTCATTTAAGAAAGATCTTTGCCGGAAATATTTTCCTCCCAGGTGCTTGTCTGCCTCAGGCCCTCCTTTACTCCCTTCCTCTACTGAAGTGTCATTTTCTCAAAAAAGCGTGTTTTGACACCTTGTCTAAAATAGCCCACCACCCATATGCAGCCCACTTTAAGGTTATATCCTCCTCCTGTTTTATTTGAGACTATCTATAACTGCTGGCTATTTCATATTAGTTTGTCTATTCAAATTTGGAAAAATACTCTTTCATTTTATTTATATTATGCTTCACTAGCTTCATTCAGTGGAAAAATCTAAAGTATTTCTTGTGCATAAATAAAATGATGCTGACTATTTGGAGAAAAACTATGCAATTTCTGGCCTATTGTCTTTAATAAAAATAATACTTTTGAGTGAGAAATATAATTAAATATACTGTAAAATTTTTCTCATTTCACATTTTCTGTCAATGCTTTTAATTCTTCATAATCATTTTGAAGTGGTCATATTTCTATTGTGTGATAGAATCAAACAATGACATCCTTTCAAGTGGCAAGGCTAAAAAAACAATCCTATAGCGAAGTAGCATAACCTTTTGTATCTATTTAAATAGTTCAAGGACTTTATACACTATAATTAAGCATTGTAATGTGGAAACTGCTATTTTATTATCTCCAGAGTTCTCTAATTATTCCAAAAAACTTTTTCTAGAGGCAGTAATAAGGAAGATAATATATATCATGATATATTTTAAGTCATTTTAGTAAGATGTAAAGAGGCAACCCATATCAGAAGATAAAGTTGTAGTTATATCATGAAAGAAAATCCTGCTGTGTTATTGGGTAATCACAAGAGAAGTGTTCACCCTGCACAGTTTCTAGCATCTGCCAAAGCTACTTGCAGTCATTCTATGTTGTTAAAGCTATCACTGTTGCACATAATCATCTGAATACATAAGCATGTTTATAAGAATCTTTTGTCCTTTATAAACCAAGTGTGTATTTAATAACTAATCTGTGCACCTT
Organism: Tragulus kanchil; assembly: GCA_022376925.1. Taxonomy (NCBI): domain Eukaryota; kingdom Metazoa; phylum Chordata; class Mammalia; order Artiodactyla; family Tragulidae; genus Tragulus; species Tragulus kanchil. The sequence continues at coordinate 115,647,843 of JAIOJX010000005.1, read as the reverse complement.
GGTTCATAATATACCCTGTTACATTTAAAAACCTATTTTCAAAAGTTACCTCTTCTTTTTTTCCCCCTCTCCCTCCTTTGGCTTCAGCCACTTTGCTGTCATTTAAGAAAGATCTTTGCCGGAAATATTTTCCTCCCAGGTGCTTGTCTGCCTCAGGCCCTCCTTTACTCCCTTCCTCTACTGAAGTGTCATTTTCTCAAAAAAGCGTGTTTTGACACCTTGTCTAAAATAGCCCACCACCCATATGCAGCCCACTTTAAGGTTATATCCTCCTCCTGTTTTATTTGAGACTATCTATAACTGCTGGCTATTTCATATTAGTTTGTCTATTCAAATTTGGACTCAGACCTATAATTAACAGTGATAGTCTGCCATTAAGAGTTTGTTTGGTTTACTTTTTTCTGGTACAGTAGAACTTATACACAATAAAGTATACTGAGCTTAAGTACTACAGTTCAACACTTCTGACAATGAGCACATGGAGGAACCGGCTCTACCAGGAAGACACAGAGTCCACTCACCAGCCCAGAAGCCTTACTCCCAGTAAGGGTCCCCTGCTCATAGAAAGATATAACTAGTCTGATACATCTCACTAGAAATCTTTTTACCTTATGTACAGCTTCATATAAATGGAATTTTACACTTTCTTCACTGTGTTTTATTTGCTACAGGTATATCCTCTATTGGAACTATTTTATATTTGAATGAAAGAGATCTAGAAAAGCAAATAAACCATTTTAAAGTCATCATTATTACACTAAATCACAGAACTCAACTGTCAAATTCACCTAAAACTCTTAGTAAATTTCATGCATCATTTAAAATGTGTCTATAGAAATTTTATATTTCACAAAGCATTTCTTTCTTCTTGTGGGACTCAAGATTTCAAATTTGAGTTTCAGAGAATAGTCGATGAAAACAGTTTGCCCTATTACAATCTTAAATTGTTTTTTTTCTACTGAGCAATCATGATTTTGTAAAAAAAAAAACAAATAAAACATGGAATTTTAGCACGTTTTAATCTTAAAATATAAAAAGAAAAAAGAAAAACTGTGTGTGCTTAAGTAGAGTTGAAAAATTTGGTAGAGTATTGAAAAATTTGCATTTTATATATATATATATATATGTACACACATACACACACACACACATATATATATATGTATGTGTATATATATTCACACACCTAGATATAGATATATAATACCTAAAACATATAGATATATAATACCTATACATATACTAAAAATTACATTGTGAAGAAAATCTATACATATATGCTGAGGAGGAAAGATAGCTGATTCTCCTCTCAGTCACAACTGTGTTCCTGTTACCTCCTAACTGCATCTGGCTTCCCTTGGAGACTTCTGCTGTGGGCAGGTGGTGTGTTGGAAGAGCCTGCAGTGCTCAGTCGGTTTTAGGGCCCCTGTGACCCTGGCTTCCTTGATCTGCCCTCCCCTAAGACTCCTTGCTGTCATAGGCTACAGAGTGCTGACAAGGGCAATAACAGGAAGCTTGAAAACCTTCCCTCCCTCTGCAGTAATATTCATTCATATAGCCCATTCAGTTAGGCTATTCATTTTGCTATACACAATAAAGTATACTGAGCTTAAGTACTACAGTTCAACACTTCTGACAATGAGCACATGGAGGAACCGGCTCTACCAGGAAGACACAGAGTCCACTCACCAGCCCAGAAGCCTTACTCCCAGTAAGGGTCCCCTGCTCATAGAAAGATATAACTAGTCTGATACATCTCACTAGAAATCTTTTTACCTTATGTACAGCTTCATATAAATGGAATTTTACACTTTCTTCACTGTGTTTTATTTGCTACAGGTATATCCTCTATTGGAACTATTTTATATTTGAATGAAAGAGATCTAGAAAAGCAAATAAACCATTTTAAAGTCATCATTATTACACTAAATCACAGAACTCAACTGTCAAATTCACCTAAAAACTCTTAGTAAATTTCATGCATCATTTAAAATGTGTCTATAGAAATTTTATATTTCACAAAGCATTTCTTTCTTCTTGTGGGACTCAAGATTTCAAATTTGAGTTTCAGAGAATAGTCGATGAAAACAGTTTGCCCTATTACAATCTTAAATTGTTTTTTTTCTACTGAGCAATCATGATTTTGTAAAAAAAAAAACAAATAAAACATGGAATGTTAGCACGTTTTAATCTTAAAAAATAAAAGAAAAAGAAAACTGTGTGTGCTTAAGTAGAGTTGAAAAATTTGGTAGAGTATTGAAAAATTTGCATTTTATATATATATATATATATGTACACACATACACACACACATATATATATGTATGTGATATATATTCACACACCTAGATATAGATATATAATACCTAAAACATATAGATATATAATACCTATACATATACTAAAAATTACATTGTGAAGAAAATCTATACATATATGCTGAGGAGGAAAGATAGCTGATTCTCCTCTCAGTCACAACTGTGTTCCTGTTACCTCCTAACTGCATCTGGCTTCCCTTGGAGACTTCTGCTGTGGGCAGGTGGTGTGTTGGAAGAGCCTGCAGTGCTCAGTCGGTTTTAGGGCCCCTGTGACCCTGGCTTCCTTGATCTGCCCTCCCCTAAGACTCCTTGCTGTCATAGGCTACAGAGTGCTGACAAGGGCAATAACAGGAAGCTTGAAAACCTTCCCTCCCTCTGCAGTAATATTCATTCATATAGCCCATTCAGTTATCTGTGGTTTTTAATCTCATTTTTATTTCATCTTGACTGTTATAGTAATTTTTATCTATCAAATTCATAGGAAAATTTTTTGTCACAAAGCTAGCTAACATCTACATTTCTTGCATATTTGTAAAATAGATTTATTGTTCCAAGACATTAATACCTATATTACACAAGGATGGTTATTTGTTAATTTATCTTAAAAGAATAAAAGTCCTAGGAATACAACTACCTAAAGAGGCAAAGTTCTGTACGTAGAGAACTATAAAACACTGGTGAAAGAAATTAAAGATGACACAAACAGATGGAGAAATATACCATGTCCCTGGATTGAAAGCATATTGTAAAAATGAATCTACTCCTCAAATAAATCAACAGATTCAATGCAATCTTTATCAAATTACCAATGCCATTCTCATAGAATTAGAACAAAATATTTATAATTTGTATGAAAATGAAAAAGACCCTGAATAGCCAGGGCAATCTTAAAAAAACAGAGATGGAGGAATCAGGTTTCCTGACTTCAGACCATGCTACAAAGCTACAGTAATTAAGACAGTATGGTACTGGCACAAAAACAGAAATATAGACCAGTGATACAGGATAGACAGCCCAGAGATAAATCCACAGATTTGTAGTCACCCAACTTACGACAAAGGAGGCAAGAATATGCAATGAAGAAAAGACAGCCTCTTCAATAAATGATGCTAAAGAAACTGGACAGCTTTTTGTGAAAGAGTGAAATCAAATGTTCCAGTGGTTAAGAATCTGCCTTGCAATTCAGGAAACATGGAGTCCCATCACTGGTTAGGGAACTAAGCCCCACATGCTACAGAGTGACTAACCCCACACACCACAACTAAAGAGCCCACATGCAGCAACTAAGACCCCACATAGCCAAATAAATATTAAAAAAAAAAGAAAGAATGAGATTAGAACACTACCTAACACTGTATACAAAAATAAAGTCAACATGTATTAAAGACTGAAGTTTTAGGCCAGGCACTATAAAACTCTTAGAGGAAAATATAGGGAGAACACTCTTTGATGTAAATCACAGCAAGATCTTTCTTGACTCACCTCTAGAATAATGAAAATCAAAGCAAAAGTAAATTATAAAGAAAACCTAATTAAACTTAAAAGCTTTTGCACAGCAAAGGAAACTGTAAACAAGACAAAAAGATAACGCTCAGAATGGGAGAAAATATTTACAAATGAAGCAACTGACAAAGCATTAATCTGCAAAATATACAAGCAAGTCATGCAGCTCAGTATCAAGAAAACGATCCAATCAAAAAAATGGGCAGAAGACCTAGACATCTCTCCAAAGAAGACACATAGATGGCCTAGAAGCACATGCTCAATGTTACTTTAAAAAACAAAAAATGAGGTTATCACCTCTGGTTCGTAGAGAACTATAAAACACTGGTGAAAGAAATTAAAGATGACACAAACAGATGGAGAAATATACCATGTCCCTGGATTGAAAGCATATTGTAAAAATGAATCTACTCCTCAAATAAATCAACAGATTCAATGCAATCTTTATCAAATTACCAATGCCATTCTCATAGAATTAGAACAAAATATTTATAATTTGTATGAAAATGAAAAAGACCCTGAATAGCCAGGGCAATCTTAAAAAAACAGAGATGGAGGAATCAGGTTTCCTGACTTCAGACCATGCTACAAAGCTACAGTAATTAAGACAGTATGGTACTGGCACAAAAACAGAAATATAGACCAGTGATACAGGATAGACAGCCCAGAGATAAATCCACAGATTTGTAGTCACCCAACTTACGACAAAGGAGGCAAGAATATGCAATGAAGAAAAGACAGCCTCTTCAATAAATGATGCTAAAGAAACTGGACAGCTTTTTGTGAAAGAGTGAAATCAAATGTTCCAGTGGTTAAGAATCTGCCTTGCAATTCAGGAAACATGGAGTCCCATCACTGGTTAGGGAACTAAGCCCCACATGCTACAGAGTGACTAACCCCACACACCACAACTAAAGAGCCCACATGCAGCAACTAAGACCCCACATAGCCAAATAAATATTAAAAAAAAAGAAAGAATGAGATTAGAACACTACCTAACACTGTATACAAAAATAAAGTCAACATGTATTAAAGACTGAAGTTTTAGGCCAGGCACTATAAAACTCTTAGAGGAAAATATAGGGAGAACACTCTTTGATGTAAATCACAGCAAGATCTTTCTTGACTCACCTCTAGAATAATGAAAATCAAAGCAAAAGTAAATTATAAAGAAAACCTAATTAAACTTAAAAGCTTTTGCACAGCAAAGGAAACTGTAAACAAGACAAAAAGATAACGCTCAGAATGGGAGAAAATATTTACAAATGAAGCAACTGACAAAGCATTAATCTGCAAAATATACAAGCAAGTCATGCAGCTCAGTATCAAGAAAACGATCCAATCAAAAAAATGGGCAGAAGACCTAGACATCTCTCCAAAGAAGACACATAGATGGCCTAGAAGCACATGCTCAATGTTACTAATTATTAGAGAAATGCAAAGCGAAACTACAATGAGGTTATCACCTCACACCCATTAGAATGGCCATTATCAAAAAATCTATAAACAACAAATGCTAAAGCAGGTGTGGAGAAAAGAGCACCCTCTTGCACTGTTGATGGAAATGTAAATTAATACAACCATTATGGAGAACAATATGGAGGTTCCTTTAAAACTAAAAATAGAACTACCATATGCCCCAGCATGTCAACTACTGGGCATATGCACTGAGAAGAGCATAATTCAAAAGGATGCATAGGGTTTCCCTGGTGGTCCAGTGAGTAAAGAGTCCGCCTTGCAGTGCAAGGGGCACCAGCTCCATCCCTGGCCTGGGAAGATCCCATATGCCGTGGAGCGGCTGCACTAGTGTGTCCAATTACAAGCTAGCATTCTGTAGTGCGTGTGCTCAGAGCCAGTGCTCTGCAACCAGAGAGGGCATTGCGATGGGAGGCCCACACAGGCCAAAGAATTAAGATGGATGAAGATAAATAAATGAAGGACCAATAAGAGAGGCCAAAATTACAAAAAAAAAAAAAAAGACACGTGCTCCAGTGTTCATTGCAGCACCATCGACAATAGCCAGGACCTGAAAGCAACTTAAATGTCCAGTCCATGAATGGATAAAGATGTAGTACATATATAGAATGGAATTATAGTCAGCCACTAAAAGAAACAAAATAGAATCATCTATAGAGAGACAGATGGACCTAGAGTCTTTCATACAGAATGAAGTAAATCAGAAAAACAAATAACTTGTATTAGTGCTCATTTTTAAAATCTATAAAAATGGTATATATGAACCTATTTGCAGGACAGGAATAGAGACACAGATACAGAGAATGGTCATGTGGATAAAGGAAGAAGGGGAAAATGGGATGATTTGTGAGATTAGGATTGACATATATAAAGTACCATGTGAAGCAAAAGTAAATTATAAAGAAAACCTAATTAAACTTAAAAGCTTTTGCACAGCAAAGGAAACTGTAAACAAGACAAAAAGATAACGCTCAGAATGGGAGAAAATATTTACAAATGAAGCAACTGACAAAGCATTAATCTGCAAAATATACAAGCAAGTCATGCAGCTCAGTATCAAGAAAACGATCCAATCAAAAAAATGGGCAGAAGACCTAGACATCTCTCCAAAGAAGACACATAGATGGCCTAGAAGCACATGCTCAATGTTACTAATTATTAGAGAAATGCAAAGCGAAACTACAATGAGGTTATCACCTCACACCCATTAGAATGGCCATTATCAAAAAATCTATAAACAACAAATGCTAAAGCAGGTGTGGAGAAAAGAGCACCCTCTTGCACTGTTGATGGAAATGTAAATTAATACAACCATTATGGAGAACAATATGGAGGTTCCTTTAAAAACTAAAAATAGAACTACCATATGCCCCAGCATGTCAACTACTGGGCATATGCACTGAGAAGAGCATAATTCAAAAGGATGCATAGGGTTTCCCTGGTGGTCCAGTGAGTAAAGAGTCCGCCTTGCAGTGCAAGGGGCACCAGCTCCATCCCTGGCCTGGGAAGATCCCATATGCCGTGGAGCGGCTGCACTAGTGTGTCCAATTACAAGCTAGCATTCTGTAGTGCGTGTGCTCAGAGCCAGTGCTCTGCAACCAGAGAGGGCATTGCCATGGGAGGCCCACACAGGCCAAAGAATTAAGATGGATGAAGATAAATAAATGAAGGACCAATAAGAGAGGCCAAAATTACAAAAAAAAAAAAAAAGACACGTGCTCCAGTGTTCATTGCAGCACCATCGACAATAGCCAGGACCTGAAAGCAACTTAAATGTCCAGTCCATGAATGGATAAAGATGTAGTACATATATAGAATGGAATTATAGTCAGCCACTAAAAGAAACAAAATAGAATCATCTATAGAGAGACAGATGGACCTAGAGTCTTTCATACAGAATGAAGTAAATCAGAAAAACAAATAACTTGTATTAGTGCTCATTTTTAAAATCTATAAAAATGGTATATATGAACCTATTTGCAGGACAGGAATAGAGACACAGATACAGAGAATGGTCATGTGGATAAAGGAAGAAGGGGAAAATGGGATGATTTGTGAGATTAGGATTGACATATATAAAGTACCATGTGTAAAACAGATAGCTAGTGGGAGCCTGCTATAAAGCACAGGAAGCTCAGCTCTGTGAGGCTCTATGATGACCTAGATGTGTGGGTGGGGTTGGGGTAGAAGGGAGGTTCATGAGGGAGGGTAGATATGCATACATATAGCTGATTCACTTCATTGTACATCAGAAACTACTACAGCATTGTAAAGCAATGATATTCCAATAAAATATTTAAAATTTAAAATATTTAAAAATTTAAAAAAAATTTAAAGTGTCCAAATCTAGTAAGCAGATGTTGAGAAAATTAGAACTGGAACAGATAATTGTGCCAAAATAAACTCTTAATAGTTTTTATAAAAGGGAATACAGTAATTGTTCTAACTCAGAGTTACATCTTGGGGACTTCCAGACCATGTCAGAAGCCAAAAGTTTGAGCAATAGTTCTGATTGATGGGAATAATTTCTGCTTCCTGAGAATTCCAATATACTGGTAACACTGAAATAAGAAATCTTATCAGAGTAAATGAGACTAACATCATGAAATAACATCATGAAATAATTGTTCACACACAATATTTTTTCAGGTTTTTTGCCCAAGACAACACATAAAATTTTTCCTATAAGATTTCTTGTAGTTGTTGACCTCAACACATACTAGGAATCAGACTTTATGTTGTTTCTGACCGTCAGGGATTTTAGATCAGAATTCAAGAGCAGTAGTTCAGACTACTACATGAAGATAAAGACCTAGTTTGGGTAATATTTCATAAAAAATAGAATCTGTTTGCCATTCAACAAGGGTTTCTTTGTGTTTATGTGTATCTCACTATCTCATGAGAGGGCAATGGATTTCCAATCAATAGAAATGCATAGACATGATGGAGCAATTCAAAGTGGTAACTGGTAGTGCCATGTACAATATCACAGCCAGAGGTACAGGAAAAAAGGTGCTTTCATATATATGTTTTCCTGTATTTTGTAATGGTTACTTTCTCAGAAACATTAAAATAGTTGAAAAAATAATGAAACATTGAAAGTAGAACATACAATATTATTTTTAAGATTAAATATTTTACTAACACTAAAGCCAAGATATAAAGTACCATGTGTAAAACAGATAGCTAGTGGGAGCCTGCTATAAAGCACAGGAAGCTCAGCTCTGTGAGGCTCTATGATGACCTAGATGTGTGGGTGGGGTTGGGGTAGAAGAGAGGTTCATGAGGGAGGTAGATATGCATACATATAGCTGATTCACTTCATTGTACATCAGAAACTACTACAGCATTGTAAAGCAATGATATTCCAATAAAATATTTAAAATTTAAAATATTTAAAAATTTAAAAAAAATTTAAAGTGTCCAAATCTAGTAAGCAGATGTTGAGAAAATTAGAACTGGAACAGATAATTGTGCCAAAATAAACTCTTAATAGTTTTTATAAAAGGGAATACAGTAATTGTTCTAACTCAGAGTTACATCTTGGGGACTTCCAGACCATGTCAGAAGCCAAAAGTTTGAGCAATAGTTCTGATTGATGGGAATAATTTCTGCTTCCTGAGAATTCCAATATACTGGTAACACTGAAATAAGAAATCTTATCAGAGTAAATGAGACTAACATCATGAAATAACATCATGAAATAATTGTTCACACACAATATTTTTTCAGGTTTTTTGCCCAAGACAACACATAAAATTTTTCCTATAAGATTTCTTGTAGTTGTTGACCTCAACACATACTAGGAATCAGACTTTATGTTGTTTCTGACCGTCAGGGATTTTAGATCAGAATTCAAGAGCAGTAGTTCAGACTACTACATGAAGATAAAGACCTAGTTTGGGTAATATTTCATAAAAAATAGAATCTGTTTGCCATTCAACAAGGGTTTCTTTGTGTTTATGTGTATCTCACTATCTCATGAGAGGGCAATGGATTTCCAATCAATAGAAATGCATAGACATGATGGAGCAATTCAAAGTGGTAACTGGTAGTGCCATGTACAATATCACAGCCAGAGGTACAGGAAAAAAGGTGCTTTCATATATATGTTTTCCTGTATTTTGTAATGGTTACTTTCTCAGAAACATTAAAATAGTTGAAAAAATAATGAAACATTGAAAGTAGAACATACAATATTATTTTTAAGATTAAATATTTTACTAACACTAAAGCCAAGATATAATCTTACTTTTTGAGTTTCTTGAAACTCAACAATAATGTTTTCAAAATCTACTGTTTTACTAATCTCATCCTCAACTGAGAGAATTGCTATGTTTGACAATTTCTTATATTTGAAAGGGAATCAAAAAGAGGAAGCAAAAAAATGAGAGGTCCTTACCTATGCAAATACCTACTTAATCTTGTCAAGTTTCTCTTTAAATAAGAGTAGAGGCAGATTCCTGGAAGTCTCCACTGCCTAAGGAAGCTATTAAATGTGTTTTGAGGATAATGACAGTGATACTAATAGGCACTTCCTAATGGAATCCATTATGCTACTGATTCAAGTATTATTATAGTGAGTTCTAGTTCCTTTACTACTTTATAAATTAATGAGTTTTACTGTCTACTTACTGTCTTTCCTGTACATGGGATTAAACCCAACAATGTGACAAAAGGCAAGTAAATGCTAAACTCTTGTACTAACTTTGTATCCTTGAGGAAACTACACACATTTTCAAGTTTTAATTCTTCATTTAAACTGTTTGTCTGCAAATCAGTGACTATAATTTCAACCTCACATATGTTTACATGTCAATTAAATTATATTTCATTTGCCTAAATTTAATTCCATATTTACTTGTCAATTATTCATGTTTTCTTCAAACAATACCATGCTTTGCATCTGCTAGAATTACTTATTTATATGCACATATATGTGTATAGGTTATAATTTTTTTATCTATGTATAGAGATATATATAATTTTCCCCCAAGTTTAGCAAGAGTGGATACATGAAGAACCTGACCCACATTCTTGCTAAATCTATTCCCTAAATAAGTACTTCCCCAGAAAATTCAAGTTTAAGAAATTGTATCATAGTTTATTAAAAAAAGAAATGCCATATATGTTGTTTAGTTACTAAGTCATGTTGGATTCTTTACAACCACATGGACTCCTTTATTTTTCTAGAATATATAGATATCCTTTATTTTTTCTAGGTTTTTTTCATTATTTTTAATTAAAAATTAACATAAGTGCGTAGACTGTGTTTTTTTAAAAAAAATCATGCCATATATGTTGTTTAGTTACTAAAAAAATTTGGAAACTTTACTTTGGCTCATTTTCCAGGAAGGATTCTTACTTTGTGAGTTTCTTGAAACTCAACAATAATGTTTTCAAAATCTACTGTTTTACTAATCTCATCCTCAACTGAGAGAATTGCTATGTTTGACAATTTCTTATATTTGAAAGGGAATCAAAAAGAGGAAGCAAAAAAATGAGAGGTCCTTACCTATGCAAATACCTACTTAATCTTGTCAAGTTTCTCTTTAAATAAGAGTAGAGGCAGATTCCTGGAAGTCTCCACTGCCTAAGGAAGCTATTAAATGTGTTTTGAGGATAATGACAGTGATACTAATAGGCACTTCCTAATGGAATCCATTATGCTACTGATTCAAGTATTATTATAGTGAGTTCTAGTTCCTTTACTACTTTATAAATTAATGAGTTTTACTGTCTACTTACTGTCTTTCCTGTACATGGGATTAAACCCAACAATGTGACAAAAGGCAAGTAAATGCTAAACTCTTGTACTAACTTTGTATCCTTGAGGAAACTACACACATTTTCAAGTTTTAATTCTTCATTTAAACTGTTTGTCTGCAAATCAGTGACTATAATTTCAACCTCACATATGTTTACATGTCAATTAAATTATATTTCATTTGCCTAAATTTAATTCCATATTTACTTGTCAATTATTCATGTTTTCTTCAAACAATACCATGCTTTGCATCTGCTAGAATTACTTATTTATATGCACATATATGTGTATAGGTTATAATTTTTTTATCTATGTATAGAGATATATATAATTTTCCCCCAAGTTTAGCAAGAGTGGATACATGAAGAACCTGACCCACATTCTTGCTAAATCTATTCCCTAAATAAGTACTTCCCCAGAAAATTCAAGTTTAAGAAATTGTATCATAGTTTATTAAAAAAAGAAATGCCATATATGTTGTTTAGTTACTAAGTCATGTTGGATTCTTTACAACCACATGGACTCCTTTATTTTTCTAGAATATATAGATATCCTTTATTTTTTCTAGGTTTTTTTCATGATTTTTAATTAAAAAATTAACATAAGTGCGTAGACTGTGTATATAATAAACTATTTTTCTCCTATATTTCCTCTATCATCAACAGACACACAAGTTTATGTTAAGTAATATCAGTTTGGTGCCCAAAGATGAAATAATCAGTATTAATATTTTCTCTATCTAACAAAGCACATAATATGGAAACTTTACTTTGGCTCATTTTCCAGGAAGGTTAATTCTGATTTTTAAGACTTTGCTCAAAGATAACTCCTACTTCTCTGCCTTATAGTGAATTTCTCTAAATTAAAAAGGCTTATAAAAACACTGTGAGCACAGCCTCCACTAACATGTAGATCAATATCCAGGTCCAAGTGTCTACTAGGCAACTTTGTCCTTATAACTTTGTCTGACTCCAGGTTCTGGTAACCACAACTTTCCCTACCTTCTCTACTGCAGGCTGGAACAAGAGGCAGGGAGTCATGTCCTGCTAACAGAAGCCTCAGGTACTGATGGAAGCATCCTTTGTTGGGGTCCCTAAAGTAATAAACCCTAACTTGTAAATAAGTAAATAAATCTTCCTTAAATATCCTGTACAATTTGTCCTGTTTTATTATTTCATCTCCCCTGCCAAATTTTTATCTGATATGATAGTCTAGATCAAATCTCATTATAACTAATTCCCAAGTATTAACCAAGTCATTTTATGTTTTAAAAAATAAATACTATAGTGAAAAATAGTTGGCTTTGATATTTGACCATACTTTTAAAATGTGACTTATAATGAAACTGTATTATATTCATGCTTGTGGTGACAGAATTTAGTAATGTATCTTGGAAAATGTAATCTTTTTCATCTATTCCTGAATAATATCTTGATGCTTCTATTTCCTCTAATCTTTAAAGATTCACCTTAAATACCTCTCTATGTTGTGCCTACTCTCAAATGTCTTTAAGCCCATTGGTAATCCCTGAATAGGAAAAAAGGAAAGAAAAAGAAAAACTGAACAAAAAGTATCAGCTGCTTGCTTACAGTAAGAATTCTAAAGTAATTCTAAGACACTTCCACATGAAACTTGCTTCTTTAACATGAGTTTCAACCTGGAGCAATGATACATGCTTCTTTGGCACATTCATATAGCACTGCTTTTAATGGGACTTCTTAGAGAGTAACTACACAGTTTTGCCCATGGTCATCAAAATCACAACAGAATTTCTGCAGGATCAAAAGAGTTCATTATCCTTGTCAATGAATAATTTCCAGGTTACATAAAAATCTTTTACCTGGATTGATGCTTAAAAACCTGAGAGACTGAGATGCAGCTAAGACAGAAGAGGACAAAAAAAAAATGAAAACCTAGAAGATCTGATGAAGAATTTTAATTTTCTTCACTCTTCTTCTTTGGTCTAAAGTATTTTAAGATTACTGTGGAGGTAAGGTAATATGCAATGCCATGAGTTCTCTTGTTAGGAACTCTGCTCAAAAAGTGCTTTGAAATATCCTCAGATCATAATAGGCTATGCTGGAGAGAACACAGAAATAATGTCAAGATTAGTCTATCACATATTATAATTCCATGAAAGGCAAGGCTCAATCATTATTCCATACCAGAACTCTCAATAGAGATGAAGTTCAAGGCCAGTTATTCCTATAATGATTTCTCAAAACAATTTTAATCAAGTTATTGTTATAGCCTGTAAATATAAATCTTTTTGTACAATTTGTCCTGTTTTATTATTTCATCTCCTGCCAAATTTTTATCTGATATGATAGTCTAGATCAAATCTCATTATAACTAATTCCCAAGTATTAACCAAGTCATTTTATGTTTTAAAAAATAAATACTATAGTGAAAAATAGTTGGCTTTGATATTTGACCATACTTTTAAAATGTGACTTATAATGAAACTGTATTATATTCATGCTTGTGGTGACAGAATTTAGTAATGTATCTTGGAAAATGTAATCTTTTTCATCTATTCCTGAATAATATCTTGATGCTTCTATTTCCTCTAATCTTTAAAGATTCACCTTAAATACCTCTCTATGTTGTGCCTACTCTCAAATGTCTTTAAGCCCATTGGTAATCCCTGAATAGGAAAAAAGGAAAGAAAAAGAAAAACTGAACAAAAAGTATCAGCTGCTTGCTTACAGTAAGAATTCTAAAGTAATTCTAAGACACTTCCACATGAAACTTGCTTCTTTAACATGAGTTTCAACCTGGAGCAATGATACATGCTTCTTTGGCACATTCATATAGCACTGCTTTTAATGGGACTTCTTAGAGAGTAACTACACAGTTTTGCCCATGGTCATCAAAATCACAACAGAATTTCTGCAGGATCAAAAGAGTTCATTATCCTTGTCAATGAATAATTTCCAGGTTACATAAAAATCTTTTACCTGGATTGATGCTTAAAAACCTGAGAGACTGAGATGCAGCTAAGACAGAAGAGGACAAAAAAAAAATGAAAACCTAGAAGATCTGATGAAGAATTTTAATTTTCTTCACTCTTCTTCTTTGGTCTAAAGTATTTTAAGATTACTGTGGAGGTAAGGTAATATGCAATGCCATGAGTTCTCTTGTTAGGAACTCTGCTCAAAAAGTGCTTTGAAATATCCTCAGATCATAATAGGCTATGCTGGAGAGAACACAGAAATAATGTCAAGATTAGTCTATCACATATTATAATTCCATGAAAGGCAAGCGCTCAATCATTATTCCATACCAGAACTCTCAATAGAGATGAAGTTCAAGGCCAGTTATTCCTATAATGATTTCTCATCATAATCAAGTTATTGTTTATAGCCTTACAGAAACGAATAAACAGATTAGGTTGCATAGCATATATGCATCCTGACATAGCTTTCCCCAGATACTGGTCCTCACTCAGAAGAGTTCCAGTGCGTCAAAGTATTCTTTGGCTTTTGGCCGTAAGAACAATTTCTCTTTCAAGACTCTTCTAGTTTACCCATAATCCTAATGAGGTTTTTATGAAGAGAAAATTATAATTAAATTAAATTTAACCAAATTAAATAGAAAGGAAAATTATATAAAACCCACTCATCCATTACCTTGGCTGACTTAGAGATACTTTGAAAATTTTTTTACTTGGTCACAATGATTTATACTTGGTCATCTTAGTGCATTTAGAAACATCTGTGGAGCCTTTTAAAATACTGATTCCTATGTATCTTGTATCTCTGAAATAAACTTGAGCATTGTTTTATAAAAAAAAAAAATCTCTACAGGTAGTTTTTAATCACTCTCCCCAGTGACTGAGAGCCATTGGTCATGGGCATACAAACCACTCTTTACTTTTATTAACATGATACAATCATCATTTCTATAAATGTGAATATCAAACTCTTGATTAGTAAAAAACACAAAAGAACTGTTATTTATGACTGTCTGATATAAGAAATAACCTGCATGGTTAAAAATATAAATAGTAAACAAAGAGACAACCTTGTTTTGTTCTTCCAAACCAGGTAGTTGATATTGGCTTTCCAGTAAGAAAAATGGAAAGTATTTAATAGGATTATGTAATTCCTTTAACTGTTGAAAGTTAATGAGAAGCAGTTAAACTTTTCTATAGCTTCACCTAAACCATTAAAAAAAGCCTCTATTTATTCTACCCTCACATATAAAAGATTAGAATGGCATAAATGACTTGAAAAAGTGAGAAATGTAAGTGCTGATTAAAAGTTGAATGACCATAATAAATTCTTTTGTGTAGTAAATTTCATTCTTATTTTGGAAAATATTATTGCTATTGTGATTCATCTTCTATTGAACAGAGTCCTAATCAAAGATGAAATAAGTCTTTGTCTTGAAAGTAGTTCCTTTAAAGCAGATAGCCTATCAGTAATATTTATTAAATATTCATACATTTATTTTGTCAACCAACATGCATTTAACAAGGGACTTCCCTGGTGTTCAACGGTTAAGACTCTGCACTTATAATGCAGGAAGCATGGGCTTGATCTCTGATCAGGGAGCTAAAATTCCACATGTGGCACAGTGAGGCCAAAAATAAATAATCTAATTTAAAAATAAATTTTATAAATAAAAATAAATCACACTCAGCACACACACACACAACTAACACTAGGTGCTAGGCACTACATTGGTTATATTACAGATGACCTAGACAGATACTAGAATAATCCTTAAAGAGCTTGGATTCTATTGAAGGAGAAAGACAAGTAAGCAAATAATTGAATACAGTGTAAATAGTATGAAAACTTGAATATAAATTAAACTCATTATAAATAATGCTGATAGTGACAGATTATTCAAGGGCATTAAGATTGAAAGTGTTAGCTACAGAACTTTTCACAACATAGGTGATTCAACTAATTGAGCATTGTTTTATAAAAAAATCTCTACAGGTAGTTTTAATCACTCTCCCCAGTGACTGAGAGCCATTGGTCATGGGCATACAAACCACTCTTTACTTTTATTAACATGATACAATCATCATTTCTATAAATGTGAATATCAAACTCTTGATTAGTAAAAAACACAAAAGAACTGTTATTTATGACTGTCTGATATAAGAAATAACCTGCATGGTTAAAAATATAAATAGTAAACAAAGAGACAACCTTGTTTTGTTCTTCCAAACCAGGTAGTTGATATTGGCTTTCCAGTAAGAAAAATGGAAAGTATTTAATAGGATTATGTAATTCCTTTAACTGTTGAAAGTTAATGAGAAGCAGTTAAACTTTTCTATAGCTTCACCTAAACCATTACAAAAAGCCTCTATTTATTCTACCCTCACATATAAAAGATTAGAATGGCATAAATGACTTGAAAAAGTGAGAAATGTAAGTGCTGATTAAAAGTTGAATGACCATAATAAATTCTTTTGTGTAGTAAATTTCATTCTTATTTTGGAAAATATTATTGCTATTGTGATTCATCTTCTATTGAACAGAGTCCTAATCAAAGATGAAATAAGTCTTTGTCTTGAAAGTAGTTCCTTTAAAGCAGATAGCCTATCAGTAATATTTATTAAATATTCATACATTTATTTTGTCAACCAACATGCATTTAACAAGGGACTTCCCTGGTGTTCAACGGTTAAGACTCTGCACTTATAATGCAGGAAGCATGGGCTTGATCTCTGATCAGGGAGCTAAAATTCCACATGTGGCACAGTGAGGCCAAAAATAAATAATCTAATTTAAAAATAAATTTTATAAATAAAAATAAATCACACTCAGCACACACACACACAACTAACACTAGGTGCTAGGCACTACATTGGTTATATTACAGATGACCTAGACAGATACTAGAATAATCCTTAAAGAGCTTGGATTCTATTGAAGGAGAAAGACAAGTAAGCAAATAATTGAATACAGTGTAAATAGTATGAAAACTTGAATATAAATTAAACTCATTATAAATAATGCTGATAGTGACAGATTATTCAAGGGCATTAAGATTGAAAGTGTTAGCTACAGAACTTTTCACAACATAGGTGATTCAACTAACAGTTGACATATGAATCAAATGCTTCACTTATTACTAGACCAATACCACACCTTTCAAATATGAAAGGATTGATGAACAAATTAAGGAATAGATGAATGACAAAGTAACCTCAAAAAATTCAGTAACAATGTTTAGGGAAATTTGAATATTATTAAGAAACTCTGAAGGAACAATGAGATTTTAAGAAATGAAAAGTTAATACTGAACAATAGACAACATGCCAAAGAGAGAAATCAGAATCTGGGAGGCAGCAAATGTGTCCATACATTTCATCATGTTGTCTTGTATCTACTCCCAAGGCTAGCCCTGCTGTGGCATCATTGAATTTTACAAAGTCAACTGACTGCTATTCTACAGCTTTAATAAATACCGACATCTCTAATAGTATAATCATAAAAACCTAACTGTAAGATTGCTCATGTACTTGAAAAATATAGGCAGAAACAAAACAAAACAAAAATCCTTAAGTGCATACTCAACCCATTATTTACAATAATTATTCAGGGACTTCTGGCCTGTATCATAGTCACACTTTTCCACAAGCTTGTTTCAGTAGTACAAAAATGCTAAGCAATATTTATGGAGTAGATAAAGGTTTTCTTAAAGCTTAGAGCTTTCTTAGCTGCTCTATAAATATTTTAAAAATAATGCCAAAGTGTAATAACCCAAGATCTCACTTGTGAACAATGAAAATATATCTTACTGTTCTTTTCTTCTAAGATTATCATGAAGAACTAAAACAGAAAAAAATCTAGAGGAAAGAGGCATTTATAGGACTCTGTTTAAGATACAGAAAACAACATATGTAAAAACAGATATAATATTATTGTATTTTTAGCTACTGTCTTCTCACAAAAAGAACTGTTAAAGAGCAATTTCTGAACTTTGTATTCAAAAGGAACTGAGTAGATGTTTTTTATTTTTGTTTGTGCGTCAGAAGACAAAAAATTTAAATTTTAAGAAACTGAAGATCCATTGTGAAATATGAAATGTACACCTGATCTCTTTTGATTCCCAAGTTTTTATCCTCAACTGGGTTCATCTTTCTGTACAACTTTAATTCACTTTTTTTTTCATGTCTGACACAGGAGAACGAGTACAAAAAAAATCACCTAGGGAATGTCTTTTAAATAAGATGCCTTCATTAATTTGTTATATTTTATAAATTCTAGAAAACCATATTTTTAGGAATAATTTAATCTACTTTATATATTCATTCATTCATCAATATGTATTCATTGGACACCTGTTATTCTACCTCTTACAGGTAAAGTTGTGTATGAAAAATCCTTGCCTTTATGGAATTGATATTCTTGCTTTATTTTGATACTAAAACTCTTTAGGAGTCATCTCTACTGCCACAATGTAATCTTTTTGTATTTTCCCATTCACTCCATTTTTTTGAAAATGAGAGTTAATAAACAACTAAAGGAAACTCCAAAAGATCACAGTATTCTTACATTGTGCACATAAATAATTTTAGAAGAGAATGAATTATTCTTTGAAAAGGTTGTATCAAAAGGTTCATAGTTCAGTATTAAAAGTTTTCTGTCTAGAGGTTCATAGTCAGCTATTAACAATGTAGCTCAGGATTCTTTTCATAGTCACACTTTTCCACAAGCTTGTTTCAGTAGTACAAAATGCTAAGCAATATTTATGGAGTAGATAAAGGTTTTCTTAAAGCTTAGAGCTTTCTTAGCTGCTCTATAAATATTTTAAAAATAATGCCAAAGTGTAATAACCCAAGATCTCACTTGTGAACAATGAAAATATATCTTACTGTTCTTTTCTTCTAAGATTATCATGAAGAACTAAAACAGAAAAAAATCTAGAGGAAAGAGGCATTTATAGGACTCTGTTTAAGATACAGAAAACAACATATGTAAAAACAGATATAATATTATTGTATTTTTAGCTACTGTCTTCTCACAAAAAGAACTGTTAAAGAGCAATTTCTGAACTTTGTATTCAAAAGGAACTGAGTAGATGTTTTTTATTTTTGTTTGTGCGTCAGAAGACAAAAATTAATTCTAAGAAACTGAAGATCCATTGTGAAATATGAAATGTACACCTGATCTCTTTTGATTCCCAAGTTTTTATCCTCAACTGGGTTCATCTTTCTGTACAACTTTAATTCACTTTTTTTTTCATGTCTGACACAGGAGAACGAGTACAAAAAAAATCACCTAGGGAATGTCTTTTAAATAAGATGCCTTCATTAATTTGTTATATTTTATAAATTCTAGAAAACCATATTTTTAGGAATAATTTAATCTACTTTATATATTCATTCATTCATCAATATGTATTCATTGGACACCTGTTATTCTACCTCTTACAGGTAAAGTTGTGTATGAAAAATCCTTGCCTTTATGGAATTGATATTCTTGCTTTATTTTGATACTAAAACTCTTTAGGAGTCATCTCTACTGCCACAATGTAATCTTTTTGTATTTTCCCATTCACTCCATTTTTTTGAAAATGAGAGTTAATAAACAACTAAAGGAAACTCCAAAAGATCACAGTATTCTTACATTGTGCACATAAATAATTTTAGAAGAGAATGAATTATTCTTTGAAAAGGTTGTATCAAAAGGTTCATAGTTCAGTATTAAAAAGTTTTCTGTCTAGAGTTGAAAACAACTATGACTGAAACTATAACGGAAATATCTCCAAAGGACACAGCAAGGTCTGCTTATATCTATGAAGAGAATCAAGGGGTTTTTAAGGGAAAATATGTCTCCCTATAAAAACTGGAATTTATAGATTGTTTTGAGTATAAAAGCAACAAATAAATAAAATGACTGTAATACCCAAAGTAATCTACATGGTCAATGCAATCTCTGTCAAATTACCAATGGAATTTTTCACAGAATACAATTATTCTTCCTTTAAAATTTGTATGGAAATACAGAAGATCCTGAAGGGCCAAAGTAATTTTGAGAAACATAAACAGAGCTGGAGGTAGCAGGTTCCCTAACTTCAGACTATATTACAAAGCTACAGTAATCAAGACAGTTTGGTACTTCCAAAAAGCAACAGAAATACAGAGCAGTGAAACAGGAGAGAAAGCCTAGAGATAAACCCACACACCTACAGTAATCTATCTTTGCCAGAATAGCCAAGAATATACAGTGAAGACAAGGCAACCTCTTTAATAAGTGGTTCTGGGAAAACTGGACACCTACATGTAAAAGAATGAAATTAGAATACTTCCAAACACAGTACCACACACACACACACACACACACACACACACAAAGTCTCAAAATGAGTTAAAGACTTAAATGTAAAGCTAGACACTATACAATTTTTACAGGAAATCATAGCCAGGACACTTTCTAACATAAATTGCAACTAGATCTTTTTTGACCCACCCTCTAGAGTAATGAAAATAAAAACAAAATTATGCATTTGGGATCTAATTAAACTTAAAAGCTTTTGTATTCATTGGACACCTGTTATTCTACCTCTTACAGGTAAAGTTGTGTATGAAAAATCCTTGCCTTTATGGAATTGATATTCTTGCTTTATTTTGATACTAAAACTCTTTAGGAGTCATCTCTACTGCCACAATGTAATCTTTTTGTATTTTCCCATTCACTCCATTTTTTTGAAAATGAGAGTTAATAAACAACTAAAGGAAACTCCAAAAGATCACAGTATTCTTACATTGTGCACATAAATAATTTTAGAAGAGAATGAATTATTCTTTGAAAAGGTTGTATCAAAAGGTTCATAGTTCAGTATTAAAAAGTTTTCTGTCTAGAGTTGAAAACAACTATGACTGAAACTATAACGGAAATATCTCCAAAGGACACAGCAAGGTCTGCTTATATCTATGAAGAGAATCAAGGGGTTTTTAAGGGAAAATATGTCTCCCTATAAAAACTGGAATTTATAGATTGTTTTGAGTATAAAAGCAACAAATAAATAAAATGACTGTAATACCCAAAGTAATCTACATGGTCAATGCAATCTCTGTCAAATTACCAATGGAATTTTTCACAGAATACAATTATTCTTCCTTTAAAATTTGTATGGAAATACAGAAGATCCTGAAGGGCCAAAGTAATTTTGAGAAACATAAACAGAGCTGGAGGTAGCAGGTTCCCTAACTTCAGACTATATTACAAAGCTACAGTAATCAAGACAGTTTGGTACTTCCAAAAAGCAACAGAAATACAGAGCAGTGAAACAGGAGAGAAAGCCTAGAGATAAACCCACACACCTACAGTAATCTATCTTTGCCAGAATAGCCAAGAATATACAGTGAAGACAAGGCAACCTCTTTAATAAGTGGTTCTGGGAAAACTGGACACCTACATGTAAAAGAATGAAATTAGAATACTTCCAAACACAGTACCACACACACACACACACACACACACACACAAAGTCTCAAAATGAGTTAAAGACTTAAATGTAAAGCTAGACACTATACAATTTTTACAGGAAATCATAGCCAGGACACTTTCTAACATAAATTGCAACTAGATCTTTTTTGACCCACCCTCTAGAGTAATGAAAATAAAAACAAAATTATGCATTTGGGATCTAATTAAACTTAAAAGCTTTTGCACATAAAAGAAACCATAAACATAAAAAGAAACAACCCTCAGAATGGGAGAAAATGTTTACAAATGAAACAACTGACAAAGGAGTGATCTTCAAAATATACAAGCAACTCATGTAACTCAATATCAAAACAAAGAACCCAATCAAAAACTGGGGTGTAAGACCTAAATAGACATTTCTCCAAAAAAAATACATACAAGGCCAAGAAGCACATAAAAAGATACTCAACATCACTAGTTATTAGAGAAATGCAAATCAAAATGTGTTGAAGTATCATCTCATATTGGTCAGAACAGCCATCATAAAAAAAGTCTACTAACAATAAATGCTGGAGAGGGTGTGGAGAAAAGGGAACCCTTCTGCACTATTGGTGGAATGCAAACTGATAGAGCCACCATGGAGAACAATACAGAGGCTCCTCAAGAACTGAAAATTATGCTATCATATGGTCTTGCAATTCTACTACTGGGCATATGCCCTGAGAAAACCATAATTCTGAAGGGCACAGGTACCCCAGTGTTCATGGCAGCACTATACTAAGAAGTATCACTTAGTCATAAAAAGGGATGAAATTGAGTCATTCGTAGTGATGTGAAGGAAACTAAAGTCTGTCGTATATAGTGAAGTTAAGTTAGAAAGAAAAAAAGCAAGTGTCATATAACAATGCATGGAATTTAGAAAATATACTGATGAACCTATTTGTAGGACAGGAATACAGAACAGAGAAAGCCTAGAGATAAACCCACACACCTACAGTAATCTATCTTTGCCAGAATAGCCAAGAATATACAGTGAAGACAAGGCAACCTCTTTAATAAGTGGTTCTGGGAAAACTGGACACCTACATGTAAAAGAATGAAATTAGAATACTTCCAAACACAGTACCACACACACACACACACACACACACACACAAAGTCTCAAAATGAGTTAAAGACTTAAATGTAAAGCTAGACACTATACAATTTTTACAGGAAATCATAGCCAGGACACTTTCTAACATAAATTGCAACTAGATCTTTTTTGACCCACCCTCTAGAGTAATGAAAATAAAAACAAAATTATGCATTTGGGATCTAATTAAACTTAAAAGCTTTTGCACATAAAAGAAACCATAAACATAAAAAGAAACAACCCTCAGAATGGGAGAAAATGTTTACAAATGAAACAACTGACAAAGGAGTGATCTTCAAAATATACAAGCAACTCATGTAACTCAATATCAAAACAAAGAACCCAATCAAAAACTGGGGTGTAAGACCTAAATAGACATTTCTCCAAAAAAAATACATACAAGGCCAAGAAGCACATAAAAAGATACTCAACATCACTAGTTATTAGAGAAATGCAAATCAAAATGTGTTGAAGTATCATCTCATATTGGTCAGAACAGCCATCATAAAAAAAGTCTACTAACAATAAATGCTGGAGAGGGTGTGGAGAAAAGGGAACCCTTCTGCACTATTGGTGGAATGCAAACTGATAGAGCCACCATGGAGAACAATACAGAGGCTCCTCAAGAACTGAAAATTATGCTATCATATGGTCTTGCAATTCTACTACTGGGCATATGCCCTGAGAAAACCATAATTCTGAAGGGCACAGGTACCCCAGTGTTCATGGCAGCACTATACTAAGAAGTATCACTTAGTCATAAAAAGGGATGAAATTGAGTCATTCGTAGTGATGTGAAGGAAACTAAAGTCTGTCGTATATAGTGAAGTTAAGTTAGAAAGAAAAAAAGCAAGTGTCATATAACAATGCATGGAATTTAGAAAATATACTGATGAACCTATTTGTAGGACAGGAATACAGAACAGATGTAGACAATGGGCTTGTGGACATGGGGTGGGGAAAGCAGAAGACTGGACAAATTGAGAAGGTAGCATTGACATAAATACACTACCGGGAGTAAGATAAGAAAGCTAGTGGGAAGCTTCTGTGTAGCACAGGTTGTTGAGCTCAGTGCACTGTGATGACCTAGAAGGGCCGGAGTGGGAGGGAGGCTCAAGAAGCAGGGGGATATATGTATGCATACAGCTGATTCACTTTGTTATACAATAGAAATTAGCACAGCATTGTAATGCAATTATACTCCAATTTTTTAAAATTCAGAATCTAAGACAGTATTATGAAATCTAGTGTCTGTGTTTTAGGATAAGTGGAGTTAAATAGATAGGATTCAGTTTGTGAGATGAAAATATTATGCAATTTTATTTTATTTCTATTTTCTAATTTTATTTCTATATTCTTTTAAACAATAGGATCTTCACTTTAGTTACAAGGTGATAAATAGATCGAGAAAACATTTGTCCTGCTACTCAGAGATTACTTGAACCATATTTTTTTTATCATTGTATTCTAAAGACTAACATATTTGAAGTCAGAAATACATATTTACATGCACTTTATGCTGTTTTCCTGAAATATATTACAGGCTGTTTACTTCACCTCAGAAATTTCTAGTTGGTTTAGGGAGCTAAGGGCTTCCTTGGTGTCTCTGATGGTAAAGAATTCACCTGTAATGCAGGAGACCTGGACTCAATCTCTGGGTCAGAAGATCCTCTGCAGAAGGGTATAGGTACTCACTCCAGTACTCTTGCCTGGAGAATTCTATGGACAGAGGAGCCTTGAGGACTACAGTTCATGGGTTTGTAAAAACTCGGACATGACTGGGTGGCTAACACTTTCACTTTAAGAAAGTAAATATCTTAATACATAACCATTATTATAGTTTTAAATGAATGTTCCAATCAATCTGTACTTTATTAAATGATTACCTTCTCCTTAGGATAATAAGTTTTCTTATAGCAATTAGAGCTAACCCTCAGAGCAGTTATTAATAACGAAATACATTTTTTTTTTAATTTGGCTTCTTTAATAGCAATCTAACAGTTACAGGTCAACCAATAGCTTCATTCTCTGATCATCAGCACCTTCAGTCCTCCTAGCAATACTTCTAAAAAGAGATTTTAAAGCATGAGGGTACCAAAACTGTACAATTACTGTTGGTATTTTTCTACCATTTGATACTGTCAGTTTAACAGATAACAGCACAGATAGGAGCTGCAGTCAACTTCAGCAGCTTCCCAGAGGCTAGCTCTTGCTTTTTGCTGACTAGCTTCATTCAATTATGTCTTCTTAATTGTTCATCTGCTAAAACTCATTAAATGAAAAATAATATTGCTTTCTTGTGGGTGGAACACATTGTAATGCAATTATACTCCAATTTTTTAAAATTCAGAATCTAAGACAGTATTATGAAATCTAGTGTCTGTGTTTTAGGATAAGTGGAGTTAAATAGATAGGATTCAGTTTGTGAGATGAAAATATTATGCAATTTTATTTTATTTCTATTTTCTAATTTTATTTCTATATTCTTTTAAACAATAGGATCTTCACTTTAGTTACAAGGTGATAAATAGATCGAGAAAACATTTGTCCTGCTACTCAGAGATTACTTGAACCATATTTTTTTTATCATTGTATTCTAAAGACTAACATATTTGAAGTCAGAAATACATATTTACATGCACTTTATGCTGTTTTCCTGAAATATATTACAGGCTGTTTACTTCACCTCAGAAATTTCTAGTTGGTTTAGGGAGCTAAGGGCTTCCTTGGTGTCTCTGATGGTAAAGAATTCACCTGTAATGCAGGAGACCTGGACTCAATCTCTGGGTCAGAAGATCCTCTGCAGAAGGGTATAGGTACTCACTCCAGTACTCTTGCCTGGAGAATTCTATGGACAGAGGAGCCTTGAGGACTACAGTTCATGGGTTTGTAAAAACTCGGACATGACTGGGTGGCTAACACTTTCACTTTAAGAAAGTAAATATCTTAATACATAACCATTATTATAGTTTTAAATGAATGTTCCAATCAATCTGTACTTTATTAAATGATTACCTTCTCCTTAGGATAATAAGTTTTCTTATAGCAATTAGAGCTAACCCTCAGAGCAGTTATTAATAACGAAATACATTTTTTTTTTAATTTGGCTTCTTTAATAGCAATCTAACAGTTACAGGTCAACCAATAGCTTCATTCTCTGATCATCAGCACCTTCAGTCCTCCTAGCAATACTTCTAAAAAGAGATTTTAAAGCATGAGGGTACCAAAACTGTACAATTACTGTTGGTATTTTTCTACCATTTGATACTGTCAGTTTAACAGATAACAGCACAGATAGGAGCTGCAGTCAACTTCAGCAGCTTCCCAGAGGCTAGCTCTTGCTTTTTGCTGACTAGCTTCATTCAATTATGTCTTCTTAATTGTTCATCTGCTAAAACTCATTAAATGAAAAATAATATTGCTTTCTTGTGGGTGGAACACTTGAGATTTGAAAAATAGCTACTTCATCTCTGCCTCATAGGCACAAATGAGTTAATCTGATGGTATCTGGAAAAGCCCAATAGATTCGTGCAAAGATAGCTGTGTACTAAGAAGGGAGGACAGGGTGAATAAAACCAACTGCTAAATCCAGTCATAAACAAAATTACTCTATTTTTCCTTTAAAGCTAATTTTCAGGAAAAAAATGACCCAGTTTTTTAGTATTTAGTACATTTACACATGTCATACAGTTTTCATTTTAAAAAGGAACAGTTATTGATGTTCCATTATATATTGAATGCGAAAGAGGGAACAAAGTGCAATGCATGTTGAAATTTTCCTGAAAATAAGTTTCGACAGGATGAGAAAAGAAAGTGTAACAAAGTTTCATTTATTGCTGGTAGAGTTCCAAGAGTGAAGAAACCAAGTTTTACTCATTTAAAATAGCTTGATTGAACACCTACTATATTTTGAGTCTTGTGCTAGATAATGAGGATACAGGAGACCAAAGAACTAACATATTAGATATTTATTCTATGCCTATTAAGAGCTTGCTGTATATGCAACACCTTATATAATCTTATCAACAGTTTTATAATAAAGATCATATTTTCCCCATGTTATAGTTCTGTGAACTAAGCCTTATGAAGACTAAATTTCTTTCATATTAAATGATTACCTTCTCCTTAGGATAATAAGTTTTCTTATAGCAATTAGAGCTAACCCTCAGAGCAGTTATTAATAACGAAATACATTTTTTTTTTAATTTGGCTTCTTTAATAGCAATCTAACAGTTACAGGTCAACCAATAGCTTCATTCTCTGATCATCAGCACCTTCAGTCCTCCTAGCAATACTTCTAAAAAGAGATTTTAAAGCATGAGGGTACCAAAACTGTACAATTACTGTTGGTATTTTTCTACCATTTGATACTGTCAGTTTAACAGATAACAGCACAGATAGGAGCTGCAGTCAACTTCAGCAGCTTCCCAGAGGCTAGCTCTTGCTTTTTGCTGACTAGCTTCATTCAATTATGTCTTCTTAATTGTTCATCTGCTAAAACTCATTAAATGAAAAATAATATTGCTTTCTTGTGGGTGGAACACTTGAGATTTGAAAAATAGCTACTTCATCTCTGCCTCATAGGCACAAATGAGTTAATCTGATGGTATCTGGAAAAGCCCAATAGATTCGTGCAAAGATAGCTGTGTACTAAGAAGGGAGGACAGGGTGAATAAAACCAACTGCTAAATCCAGTCATAAACAAAATTACTCTATTTTTCCTTTAAAGCTAATTTTCAGGAAAAAAATGACCCAGTTTTTTAGTATTTAGTACATTTACACATGTCATACAGTTTTCATTTTAAAAAGGAACAGTTATTGATGTTCCATTATATATTGAATGCGAAAGAGGGAACAAAGTGCAATGCATGTTGAAATTTTCCTGAAAATAAGTTTCGACAGGATGAGAAAAGAAAGTGTAACAAAGTTTCATTTATTGCTGGTAGAGTTCCAAGAGTGAAGAAACCAAGTTTTACTCATTTAAAATAGCTTGATTGAACACCTACTATATTTTGAGTCTTGTGCTAGATAATGAGGATACAGGAGACCAAAGAACTAACATATTAGATATTTATTCTATGCCTATTAAGAGCTTGCTGTATATGCAACACCTTATATAATCTTATCAACAGTTTTATAATAAAGATCATATTTTCCCCATGTTATAGTTCTGTGAACTAAGCCTTATGAAGACTAAATTTCTTTCTGATGTCTCTTATAAGTGATAAATGCTAAAGGTTTGAATCAGATCCAACTCTAGCATGAACTCCAGCTATATGTAGTCCTGACTTTACATAGTTCAGTTGCTATGAACCATGAACTGAACTTTGTTATGTCCATATTCATGTGTTGAGGCTATCACTCTAGACATGGTATTTGGAGATGGGGCCTCTGGGAGGTAATAGTGTCACAGGAGCCCAATGGGCCCTAATGAAGCAAGTAAGGCCTTAATGACAGGATTAGCATCTTTTTTTTCAATTTTTATTTTAGTTTTAACTTTTACAGAGCTTTGCTGTTTACAGATATGTATGATCCCAGATTAGTCATATGTTTATCCCCCCCCCCATCCCAGAAACACTAAAAAGCTAATTCCCTTCCCCTCCCTCACTCTCACTGTGAAAGCATGGAGGACAGGCCATGAGAAGATGCAGCAAAAGGAAAGCCATCTGCAACCTGAGAGCTCTTATCAGACACAGACCCTGCAGGCATCTTGATCTTGCATTTATAGTTTCCAGTGCTTCGAAAGAAAAAATTCAGTTGTTTAAGCCACCAGCTCTCCCAGAATAAGTAGTGCTTCTTGAATTGCAGACGGCTTTCCTTTTACTGAATCCTTATATAGCCTTGGAATACTCCCTTTTACACCATACACAAAAATAAACTCAAAATGGATTAAAGACGTAAATACAGGGTTGGACACTATAAAACTCTTAGCAGAAAACACAGGCAAAATACTCTCTGATGTAAATTGCAGTAAAATATTTTTTGATCTATCTCTTAGAATAATGAAAATAAAAACAAAAATCAACTAATGGGATCTAACTTAAAAGCTTTTGCACACCACAGGAAACCAGAAAAAAAGAAAAAAGAAATTTTGAATGTGAGAAAATATTTGCAACTGGATCAACTTACAAGGTATTAAATCTCCAAAATATACAGGAGACCAAAGAACTAACATATTAGATATTTATTCTATGCCTATTAAGAGCTTGCTGTATATGCAACACCTTATATAATCTTATCAACAGTTTTATAATAAAGATCATATTTTCCCCATGTTATAGTTCTGTGAACTAAGCCTTATGAAGACTAAATTTCTTTCTGATGTCTCTTATAAGTGATAAATGCTAAAGGTTTGAATCAGATCCAACTCTAGCATGAACTCCAGCTATATGTAGTCCTGACTTTACATAGTTCAGTTGCTATGAACCATGAACTGAACTTTGTTATGTCCATATTCATGTGTTGAGGCTATCACTCTAGACATGGTATTTGGAGATGGGGCCTCTGGGAGGTAATAGTGTCACAGGAGCCCAATGGGCCCTAATGAAGCAAGTAAGGCCTTAATGACAGGATTAGCATCTTTTTTTTTTTTTTAATTTTTATTTTAGTTTTAACTTTTACAGAGCTTTGCTGTTTACAGATATGTATGATCCCAGATTAGTCATATGTTTATCCCCCCCCCCATCCCAGAAACACTAAAAAGCTAATTCCCTTCCCCTCCCTCACTCTCACTGTGAAAGCATGGAGGACAGGCCATGAGAAGATGCAGCAAAAGGAAAGCCATCTGCAACCTGAGAGCTCTTATCAGACACAGACCCTGCAGGCATCTTGATCTTGCATTTATAGTTTCCAGTGCTTCGAAAGAAAAAATTCAGTTGTTTAAGCCACCAGCTCTCCCAGAATAAGTAGTGCTTCTTGAATTGCAGACGGCTTTCCTTTTACTGAATCCTTATATAGCCTTGGAATACTCCCTTTTACACCATACACAAAAATAAACTCAAAATGGATTAAAGACGTAAATACAGGGTTGGACACTATAAAACTCTTAGCAGAAAACACAGGCAAAATACTCTCTGATGTAAATTGCAGTAAAATATTTTTTGATCTATCTCTTAGAATAATGAAAATAAAAACAAAAATCAACTAATGGGATCTAACTTAAAAGCTTTTGCACACCACAGGAAACCAGAAAAAAAGACAAAAAGAAATTTTGAATGTGAGAAAATATTTGCAACTGGATCAACTTACAAGGTATTAAATCTCCAAAATATACAAAGCAGCTCATGAAGATCAGTATTAAAAAAAACAACCCAGAAAATATAAATAGACATTTCTCCAAAAAAGACATACAGATGATCAAGAGAAATCTGAAAAGATGCTCAACATCACTAATTATTAGAGAAATACAAATCAAAACTACAATGAGCATCACCTGATGGTCAGAATGGCCATCATCAAAAAAACTATGAACAATAAATGCTGGAGAGGGTGTGGAGGACATTAAACCCTTTACACTGTTGGTGGGAATATAAATTGATACAGCCACTATAGAAAACAGTATAGAATTTCTTGGTGGCCCAGTGGGTAAGGACACCATCTTGCAGTGCGAGAGGCACCAGTTCAATCTCTGGCCTGGGAGGATCCCGCATGCAGCAGAGCGGCTGGACTGATGTGTCCAACTACCAAGCTGGAGCTCTGGAGGGCATGCGCCCAGAGCCAGTGCTCTGTGACAAGAGAGGCCACTGTGATGGGAGGCCCACACAGGCCAAAGAACAAAGATGGATGAAAAATAGATAAATAAAAGACCAATAGAAGTGGCCAAAAAAAAAAATAATAAAATGACCACATGACCCAGCAAACTTTGGGAGTTTAAGAAAACTCTGGGAGGGCTTCCCTGGTGGTCCAGTGGGTAACGGTACCGCCTTGCAGTGCAAGGGTGCCAGTTCAATCTCTGGCCTGGGAGGATCCCGCATGCAGCAGAGCGGCTGGACTGATGTGTCCAACTACCAAGCTGGAGCTCTGGAGGGCATGCGCCCAGAGCCAGTGCTCTGTGACAAGAGAGGCCACTGTGATGGGAGGCCCACACAGGCCAAAGAACAAAGATGGATGAAAAATAGATAAATAAAAGACCAATAGAAGTGGCCAAAAAAAAAAATAATAAAATGACCACATGACCCAGCAAACTTTGGGAGTTTAAGAAAACTCTGGGAGGGCTTCCCTGGTGGTCCAGTGGGTAACGGTACCGCCTTGCAGTGCAAGGGGTGCCGGTTCGATCCCTGGCCTGGGAAGATCTCACATGCTGTGGAACAGCTGGACTGATGTGTCCAACTACCAAGCCAGAACTCTGGAGCACATGCATCCAGAGCCAGTACTCTGCAACGAGAGAGGCCAGTGAGACGGGAAGCACACACAGGCCAAAGAACAAAGATGAATGAATGAAAGATCAATAAAAGTGGCCAAAAAAATAACAAAAAAAACAACTCTGGAATCCAGTGATGGTCAGGGAAGACTGGGGTGCTGCAGTCCATGGGGTCACAAAGAGTTGGACATAGTTTAGTGTCTGAACAACAACAAATGACCTAGCAATGCCACTCCTGAGCGTATACCTGGAGATAATTGTAATTAGAGAAGATACATGCAACCCAAAATTTATTGCAGCATTATGCACAAGAGTCATGACATACTTTCCCCAAAAATTCAGCAACAGGACAAAGATGTTCATTCTCAGAACTTATGTTTATATAGTATTAGAAGTCCTAGACCTTCTGGTTCAAGATGAGCACACATCTCCTCCTATGAGAGTACCAAAACTACAACTAGCTGTTGAACCACCATCTACAGGAGGATGCTGAAACTCCCCAAGAATGGATACTCTGCATGGAAAGACAAAGAAGAAGCTGCAGCAAGAGAGTAGAAGGGGTGCAATCCTAATAAGCCCTAATCCCATACTCACCGGGTTGGTGACCCACACACTGGAGAATAATAATACCAAAAAAGTTCTTCCAGTGTTGTGAACATTCTGAACCACATGTCAGGCTTCCTAGCCTGGGGATCCAACACAAGGACTGGGAATCCCCAGGGAATCTGACCTCGAAGACCAGTGGGACTTGAATATAAGACTTCCATGGACTGGGGAAAACAGAGACTCCAGTCTTGTAGGGTAAAAATTCTTGCATACATGAAGATGCAGAGGAAAGGAGCAGTAACCCCACAGGAGACCAAACCAAAAATATCTGCTAGTGTTGGAAGGTCTCCTGAGGAGGCATGGGTTGGCAAGTGCTCACCACAGGGATGGAGACACTGGCAACAGAAGTCTAGGGAGATCTTCTTTGGCATAAGCCCTCTTGGAGATCACCATTAGCACTGCCACAGAGTCCTTAAACCCCAGGGCTGGTTCACCTTAGTCCAAACAACTACCAGAGTGCAGATAACTGACTAAAGCTTTACTGAGCAGAGCACTTCCCACCAAAGCAAGACCAAGTTTTACCTGCAACCAGTCCCTCGCATCAAGAAGCTTACACAAGCCTCTTAGACTCCTCTATCAGAGAGAAGACAGAGCAAGTAGGAAGAACTAGTCCAGATGCAGCTAAAACAAAAACTGCATTACAGAAAGTTAATCAGGATAAAATATATATATATAATGTTATGGCCCAGATGAAGGGACAAGGTAAAACTGCAGAAAAACAACTAAATAAAGTATAGATAGGCAACCTTTCAGAAAAAGAATCCAGAATAATGATAGTAAAGATGATCTGGGACCTCAAAAAAAAATGGAGAAGATACAAGCAATGTTTATCAAAGGTCTATAAGAACTAAAGAACAAACAGAGATGAATAATACACTAGAAGGAATCAATAGCAGAATAATGGAGGCAGAAGAATAGTTACATGACCTGGAGGACAGAAGTGTAGAAATTCTTGCTGCAGAACAAAAGAAAGAAAAAAAGAATGAAAAAAAAAATGAAGACAGTCTAAGAAATGAAGAGATCTCTGGGAAAACATTAAATGCACCAAACTAAAGTGGTTCAGGAAGAAGAGAGAAAGAAAGGATTTGAGAAAATATTTACCTGTTGGGGCTTCTCTGGTAGTCCAGTGGGTAAAGAGTCTGCCTTGCAGTGAAAGGGGCACCGGTTCAATCCCTGGCCCAGGAAGATCCCATCTGCTACAAATTGGCTGGGCCCAGTGTGTCCAATTATGAGCCAGCGCTCTGAGATTACAGGCTTCCTAGCCTGGGGATCCAACACAAGGACTGGGAATCCCAGGGAATCTGACCTCGAAGACCAGTGGGACTTGAATATAAGACTTCCATGGACTGGGGAAAACAGAGACTCCAGTCTTGTAGGGTAAAAATTCTTGCATACATGAAGATGCAGAGGAAAGGAGCAGTAACCCCACAGGAGACCAAACCAAAAATATCTGCTAGTGTTGGAAGGTCTCCTGAGGAGGCATGGGTTGGCAAGTGCTCACCACAGGGATGGAGACACTGGCAACAGAAGTCTAGGGAGATCTTCTTTGGCATAAGCCCTCTTGGAGATCACCATTAGCACTGCCACAGAGTCCTTAAACCCCAGGGCTGGTTCACCTTAGTCCAAACAACTACCAGAGTGCAGATAACTGACTAAAGCTTTACTGAGCAGAGCACTTCCCACCAAAGCAAGACCAAGTTTTACCTGCAACCAGTCCCTCGCATCAAGAAGCTTACACAAGCCTCTTAGACTCCTCTATCAGAGAGAAGACAGAGCAAGTAGGAAGAACTAGTCCAGATGCAGCTAAAACAAAAACTGCATTACAGAAAGTTAATCAGGATAAAATATATATATATAATGTTATGGCCCAGATGAAGGGACAAGGTAAAACTGCAGAAAAACAACTAAATAAAGTATAGATAGGCAACCTTTCAGAAAAAGAATCCAGAATAATGATAGTAAAGATGATCTGGGACCTCAAAAAAAAATGGAGAAGATACAAGCAATGTTTATCAAAGGTCTATAAGAACTAAAGAACAAACAGAGATGAATAATACACTAGAAGGAATCAATAGCAGAATAATGGAGGCAGAAGAATAGTTACATGACCTGGAGGACAGAAGTGTAGAAATTCTTGCTGCAGAACAAAAGAAAGAAAAAAAGAATGAAAAAAAAAATGAAGACAGTCTAAGAAATGAAGAGATCTCTGGGAAAACATTAAATGCACCAAACTAAAGTGGTTCAGGAAGAAGAGAGAAAGAAAGGATTTGAGAAAATATTTACCTGTTGGGGCTTCTCTGGTAGTCCAGTGGGTAAAGAGTCTGCCTTGCAGTGAAAGGGGCACCGGTTCAATCCCTGGCCCAGGAAGATCCCATCTGCTACAAATTGGCTGGGCCCAGTGTGTCCAATTATGAGCCAGCGCTCTGAGAGTACATGCTCCCTGAGCCAGTGCTCTGCAATGAGAGAGGCCACTGCAATGGGAGACCCACACAGGCCAAAGAATAAAGGTGGATGAAAATAAATAAATTTCTAAAAAACAATAAAAAGAAGCCAAAAATGAAATAATAATAAAAAAAGAGTTCAACTGTTAATGCAGGAGACACAGGTTTAATCTCTGATCTGAGAAGATCCCACATGCTGTGGAGCAACTAAGCCTGTGAGTCACAACTGTGGAGCCAACGTGCTGCAACTACTGAAATCCATGTGCCCCAGAGCCCAAGTTCCACAACAAGAGAAGTCACTGCAACAAGAAGCCTTCTCACCTTAACTAGAGAGTAGCCCCCACTTCCTGCAACTCGAGAAGAGCCTGTGGCAGCAGCGAAAACCCAGAATAACCAAAAATAAATAAATAAATAATTTTTAAAAAAAAATTCTGAAAACATTCCCTAACATGGGAAAGGAAAATATCATTAAAGTCCAGGAAGCACAGAGTCCCAGGTAGGATAAACCCAAAGAGGAACACACCAAGAAACATAGTAATCAAACTAGGAAAAATGAAAGACAAAGATAAAATATTAAAAGTAACAAGGGAAAAATGACAAATAATATATAAGGAAATTTCCATCAGGCTATCAGCGGACTTCTCAACAATAACTTTACAATCCAGAAAGGAATGATATAATATATTTAAAGTGATTAAAGGAAAGAACCTACAACCAAGAATACTCTACCCAGGAAGACTCTCATTCAGATTTGATGGAAAAATCAAAAGCTTTCCAGAAAGGTGGAAGTTAACAAAATTCAGCACCACCGAACCAGCTTTATAGCAAATGCTAAAGGAACTTCTCTATGCAGATAACACAAGAGAAGGAAAAGACTTAGAGAAAATAAGTCATAGGATCCCCTAAAGAAAATAGGGCTTCCCTGGTGGTCCAGTGGGTAAGGACACTGCCTTGCAGTGCAAGGGGCGCCGGTTCGATCCCTGGCCTGGGAAGATCCCACGTGCCGCGGAGTGGCTGGACCGATGTGTCCAATTACCGAGTCAGAGCTCTGGAGCACATGCGCCCAGAGCCGGTGCTCTGCCACAACAGAGGCCACCGCGATGGGAGGCCCACACGGGTCAAAGAACAAAGATGGATGAAAAATAGACAAATGAAAGACCAATAGAAGCAGCCTACCTGCTCCCCTTCCCTTCCCACCCCACCCCCCAAAAAATAAATAAATAAATAAATGTTTAAAAAAAAAGAAAAGAAAATAATATCCTTTTTTATCACAGAGAATTGAGTGCACGAGTAGCAAGTCAGGAGATAGTATAGTTGGAGTAACAGGCAAGCTTGGCCTTGGAGTACAAAGTGAAGCAGGGCAAAGGCTAACAGTTTTGCCATGAGAATGCAATGGTGATAGCAAACAAACTCTTCCAACAGCACAATGGACAACTCTACACATGGACATCACCAGATGGTCAATACTGAGATCAGACTGATTATATTCTTCCCATCCAAAATGG
The DNA here is from genome assembly GCA_022376925.1 of Tragulus kanchil. NCBI lineage: Eukaryota > Metazoa > Chordata > Mammalia > Artiodactyla > Tragulidae > Tragulus > Tragulus kanchil. The sequence continues at coordinate 115,612,333 of JAIOJX010000005.1, read as the reverse complement.
AGAAGCTCTATACTGTCAGCCCAAACAGCACCTGTAACTGACTGTGGTTAAGATCATCAGTTCCTTATTGCAAAATTGTGGCTCAAACTGAAGAAGGGAATACCAGTAGGCCATTCACGGGCTATCCAAGGCCGGATCAAACTAGGAAATGAAAGACAAAGATAAAATATTAAAAGTAACAAGGGAAAAATGACAAATAATATATAAGGAAATTTCCATCAGGCTATCAGCGGACTTCTCAACAATAACTTTACAATCCAGAAAGGAATGATATAATATATTTAAAGTGATTAAAGGAAAGAACCTACAACCAAGAATACTCTACCCAGGAAGACTCTCATTCAGATTTGATGGAAAAATCAAAAGCTTTCCAGAAAGGTGGAAGTTAACAAAATTCAGCACCACCGAACCAGCTTTATAGCAAATGCTAAAGGAACTTCTCTATGCAGATAACACAAGAGAAGGAAAAGACTTAGAGAAAATAAGTCATAGGATCCCCTAAAGAAAATAGGGCTTCCCTGGTGGTCCAGTGGGTAAGGACACTGCCTTGCAGTGCAAGGGGCGCCGGTTCGATCCCTGGCCTGGGAAGATCCCACGTGCCGCGGAGTGGCTGGACCGATGTGTCCAATTACCGAGTCAGAGCTCTGGAGCACATGCGCCCAGAGCCGGTGCTCTGCCACAACAGAGGCCACCGCGATGGGAGGCCCACACGGGTCAAAGAACAAAGATGGATGAAAAATAGACAAATGAAAGACCAATAGAAGCAGCCTACCTGCTCCCCTTCCCTTCCCACCCCACCCCCCAAAAAATAAATAAATAAATAAATGTTTAAAAAAAAAGAAAAGAAAATAATATCCTTTTTTATCACAGAGAATTGAGTGCACGAGTAGCAAGTCAGGAGATAGTATAGTTGGAGTAACAGGCAAGCTTGGCCTTGGAGTACAAAGTGAAGCAGGGCAAAGGCTAACAGTTTTGCCATGAGAATGCAATGGTGATAGCAAACAAACTCTTCCAACAGCACAATGGACAACTCTACACATGGACATCACCAGATGGTCAATACTGAGATCAGACTGATTATATTCTTCCCATCCAAAAATGGAGAAGCTCTATACTGTCAGCCCAAACAGCACCTGTAACTGACTGTGGTTAAGATCATCAGTTCCTTATTGCAAAATTGTGGCTCAAACTGAAGAAGGGGAATACCAGTAGGCCATTCAGGTATGACCTAAATTAAACCCCTTTTGATTATACAGTGGAGGTGACAATCACCTTCAAGGAACCAGATCTGATAGAGTGCCTGAAGAACTATGAATGGCAGTTTGTAACATAGTGACAATCAAAACCATCCCTAAGAAAAAGAAATGGGAAAAGGCAAAATTGTATGAGGAGGCCTTACAATTAGCTGAGAAAAGAAAAGAAGCGAAAAGCAAAAGAGAAAAGTAAAAATACACCCATCTGAATATAGAGATCCAAAGAAAAGCAAGCAGACATTAAAAAGGTTTCTTAAGTGAACAATGCAAAGAAATAGAGGAAAATAATAGAATGGGAAAGAGTACAGACCTTTTCAAGAAAATTAGAAACACCATGGGAATATTCCATGAATAGACAGGCAAAATAAAGAATAGAAATGGTATGGACCTAACAGAAACAGAAGATATTAAGAGATGGCAAGAATACAGAGAAAACTGTACAAAAGAGGTCTATAGACCTGGATAACTATGATGATGTGATCACTTACCTAGAGCCAGACATCTTGGATTGAGAAATCAAGTGGGCCTTAGGAAGCATTACTACAAACAAAGCCAGTAGAGGTGATAGAATTCCAGCTGAGCTATATCAAATCCTAAAGATGATGCATTTAAAGTGCTGTACTCAATATGCCAGCAAATTAGGGAAACTCAGCAGTGGCCACAGAACCTGAAAATATCAGTTTAATTCCAATCACAAATAAAAGCAATGACTATGAATGTTCAAACTACCACACAATTACACTCATTTTACATGCTAGCAAGGTAAAGCTCAAAATTCTTCATGTTAGGCTTCAACAGTACATGAACCTAGAACTTTCAGATGTAAAACTGGATTTAGAAAAGGCAGAGAAACTAAAGATCAAACTGCCATCATCTGCTGGATCACAGAAAAAGCAAGAGAATTCAGAAGAAAAACATCTACTTCTGCTTTGTTTACTACATTAAAGCCTTTGATTGTGGGGGTCACAACAAATTGTAGAAAATAAACTGGTTCCAAATTGGCAAAGAATATATCAACACTATATATTGTTACCCTAGTTATTTAACTTATATGCAGAGTACATCATGTGCAGTGCTGGTATGGATGAAGCACAAGCTGGAATCAACTTGTCAGGAGAAATACCAATAACCTCAGATATGCAGATGATAACTCCTTTGTGGCAGAAAGTGAAGAGGAACTAAAGAGTCTTCTGATGAAGATGAAAGAGGAGAGTGAAAAAGCCGGATTAAAACTCAGCATTCAAAAAACTTAACATCATGGCATCTGGTCCCATCACGTCATAGCAAAGAGATGAGGAAAAAATGGGAAACAGTGACAGACATTATTTTTTTGGCTTCAGAATCTCTGAGGATGGTGACTGCATGAATGAAATTAAAAGACACTTGCTCCTTGGAAGAAAAGCTGTGACAAACCTAGACAATGTATTAAAAAGCAGAGATAACTCTTTGCTGACAGAGATTGTTATAGTCAATGCTATGGTTTTTCTAGTAGTTATGTAAAGATTTGAGAGCTGGACAATAAAGAAGGCTGAGCTCTGAAGAATTGATGCTTTCAAACTTTGGTGCTGGAGAAGACTCTTTGATAGTCCCTTGGATAGCAAAGAGATAAACCAGTCAATTTAAAAGGAAATCAACACTTAATATTCACTGAAAGGACTGATGCTGAAACTCCAATATACTGGTCACCTTATGTGAAAAGTTGAATCTTTGGAGAAGACCCTGATGCTGGGAAAGATTGAGGGCAGGAGAAGGGGGTGACAGAGGATGAGATGTTGGATGGCATTATGAACTCCATGAACATGAGTTTGACATGGAGACAGTGAAGGACAGTGACGTCTGTCATGCTGCACTCAATGAGCTAGGAAATAGTTGAACATGTCTGAGCAAATGAACAACCACGAATAAGATCATACATATCGATAATCACCTTGCATGTAAATGGATCAAATGCACCAACTGAATGGCATAATGGCTGGGCAATTAAGAACATACGCATGAAAAAAAAAACCATATGCATGTATGCACTTCCATTTACCACACCACTCTGCTTGACTCCCGAAATTATATGTAATTATTTTATATAGTTGTTAATCGTGTTCCCATTATGATTTGCAATTATCTTTTATTTTTTTCTGACTATTGCTTGTGAAGACTGATAAATATATTTTACTATTATGATTATGTAACTATTACTCACTTAATACCATTGTATCATGATTGATCAACAGAGAAATAATAGAACACTGTAATCATCAAAATGACCATTTAATAGAAAACCACTAATCCCTTTTCAAAATCCAGATGCATATCAGAATTATCTTGAAATTTTTTTAAAATACAAATACCCAGCTCTTATTCTTTTACCCCAGAGCTGCAGATATATTTTTAATGAGCAGCCATGTTTTAAAAAGACCTGGATTACATGATGATGTTTTACCTTTATCTAGTTTGTTTTACTTTTTCAATTTTTATCTTCAGTTTGCCCATTTCATTTAGTTTATGTTTTCCATCCTGTATTTCTTATTTTTTTTAATATAATTTCTCAAGTGTAGTAGTAAAATTTTGTGTATATATATATATAAACAATATATATATTTTAGAAAACTTACCAATTTTACCTAACTAAAAATGCTAGCGTTTTTATTGCACTTGTTTGACTCAGTATGAATATACTGCTAGATTTCTAATTAAAAAAATACATATGCAACAAGCAACAAAGGCTTACTGTATAGCACACAGAACTAGTCAATATCTTGTAATAACGTATAGTGGGAAATAATTTGAAAAATAATACATGTGTATATGTATAACTGAATCATCTTACGGTGCACCGGAAACACTGTGTCAACTATAATTCAATAAAATGTGTATTTCAAAAATGAATTACTTAAAAAAACACACACAAACACGACCTAGACACAACAGTAATACCAAAAAAATGGAAAAATTGTCTAAATTGGAAACAGTCACAATTTGTAGATAATGTGATACTCTAGAGAGCCCTAAAACCTCCACACAAACTTTTTAAATAGATGGAATTACTTAAAAACACGTCAAATGCACCAACTGAATGGCATAATGGCTGGGCAATTAAGAACATACGCATGAAAAAAACCATATGCATGTATGCACTTCCATTTACCACACCACTCTGCTTGACTCCCGAAATTATATGTAATTATTTTATATAGTTGTTAATCGTGTTCCCATTATGATTTGCAATTATCTTTTATTTTTTTCTGACTATTGCTTGTGAAGACTGATAAATATATTTTACTATTATGATTATGTAACTATTACTCACTTAATACCATTGTATCATGATTGATCAACAGAGAAATAATAGAACACTGTAATCATCAAAATGACCATTTAATAGAAAACCACTAATCCCTTTTCAAAATCCAGATGCATATCAGAATTATCTTGAAATTTTTTTAAAATACAAATACCCAGCTCTTATTCTTTTACCCCAGAGCTGCAGATATATTTTTAATGAGCAGCCATGTTTTAAAAAGACCTGGATTACATGATGATGTTTTACCTTTATCTAGTTTGTTTTACTTTTTCAATTTTTATCTTCAGTTTGCCCATTTCATTTAGTTTATGTTTTCCATCCTGTATTTCTTATTTTTTTTAATATAATTTCTCAAGTGTAGTAGTAAAATTTTGTGTATATATATATATAAACAATATATATATTTTAGAAAACTTACCAATTTTTACCTAACTAAAAACGCTAGCATTTTTATTGCACTTGTTTGACTCAGTATGAATATACTGCTAGATTTCTAATTAAAAAAATACATATGCAACAAGCAACAAAGGCTTACTGTATAGCACACAGAACTAGTCAATATCTTGTAATAACGTATAGTGGGAAATAATTTGAAAAATAATACATGTGTATATGTATAACTGAATCATCTTACGGTGCACCGGAAACACTGTGTCAACTATAATTCAATAAAATGTGTATTTCAAAAATGAATTACTTAAAAAAACACACACAAACACGACCTAGACACAACAGTAATACCAAAAAAATGGAAAAATTGTCTAAATTGGAAACAGTCACAATTTGTAGATAATGTGATACTCTAGAGAGCCCTAAAACCTCCACACAAAAACTATTAGAATAAATTAATTCAGCAGGGTAGCAGGATATAAGTTTACTATATAGAAATGTCTTGCCTTCCCTTACATTAACAGTGAAATATCAGAAGTAGCATGTAAAAAAACCACCAAAAGTTTTAAAATTACATCCCCTAAAATATGAATATTTAGGAATAAATTTAACCAAGGAGGTGAAATACTTATCCACAGAGAAATATAAAACATTGACAAAGGAAACTAAATATTATTCAAAGAATTAGAAAGTTATCCCATGCTTTTAAGTGGGAAGAATATTGTTAAAATTGCCATACTATTCAAAGCAACTTACAGATTTAACATGATCCCTATGAAAATATCCATGACATTTTTCACAGAACTAGCAGAGAGTCCTAAAATTTAAATGGAACCACAAAAGTTCTTGAATTGCCAAAGCATTCCTAACGAAAAAAAACAAACCTGGAGGCATAACTCTTCCAGACTTCAGACAAGATTACAAAGTTACTATAATAAAAGTGACATGGTATTGGTGCAAAGACAGATATACAGATTAATGGAAAAGCATAGAGAGCTTGGAAATAAGCCCACATACCTACAGTCAATTAATCCATGGCAAGGAGGGAGGAATATACAAAGGATAAAAGAAAACCTCTTCAAGTGGTTTTGAGAAAGCTGGACAGTTTCAAGTCAGTCAGTGAAACTAGAACACTTGCATATACCATATGCAAAACATAAACTCAAAATGGTTTATAGACTTAAATGTAAAACATGAGATCATAAAACTCATAGAGCATAAGCAAAACATTTTCCAACATAGGTTGTAGCAGTATTTTCTCAGATCTGTCTCCCAAGGCATAAGAAATACAAGCAAGAAAAACCAAATGGGACCTAATAAAACTCAAGTCTTTACATAACAAAGGAAATAATTGACAAATTAAAAGTCAACCTATGGAATGAGAGAAAGTATTCACTAATTATGAAACCAACAGGGAGTTAATAGCTAAAATATTAAACAGCTAACACAAACAGCTTATACAACTCAATAAAACTTAAATAGACATCTCTCACAAGAAGACATATAGATGGCAAACAGGCACATGAAAAAATGCTCAACATTACTAATCATTAGAGAAATGCAAATCAAAACTACAATTATGTATCACCTCACATCAGGGAGGAGGGATGTCATCAAACAGTCCCTAGGCCTACAAATAGACAATGCTGGAGAAAGTGTGTAGAAAAGGGAAGCCTCCTGCACAGTTGGTGGGAATGTAATTTGGTATAACCACTAGGGAAACCAGTATAGAAGTTCCCCCAATAAATAAATAAATAAAAATAAAGCTACCATATCATCCAGAAACCCCACCCCTAGGGCATATACTTATATACCTAAAGGAAACCTTAATACAAAAAGTTACATCACCACGATGTTTACACTAGCACTATTTATAATATCTCAAAAGCCATAGTGTCATCTATGGTCATATCACCCTGAATGTGCCTGATTTTGTCAAAAGCTATAGAGAATGTACTTGAAATAATTTAACCACTATTCAAAACCCCACTAGGAACAAACAAAAGACCTCTTAAGAAAATAACTTCCTTAAATTGATAACAAAGTATCCAAATTAATGTAAATTATTTTCAAAATCAGGATGCAGAATAGGATTACAACTCACCACTTTCATTCAACATTTTATTAGCAGCTAAACTAGAACATTGTCAAGAAAAAAATGATGGGTTTAGAAAGGAAGAGTAGCAACTGGCTTTTTCAGGTATGAGTTTATACAATAAAAAAGTAACTTATGCATTATAAAAATTAACAAAGGTATGAAGCAAGGTTGTTTGGAAGAAGATTAGTATGATAAATTCTATTGCATATGCTCTTTTTGAGGCACCAACCAGCATAAAACAAGGATTTAAAATACCAAGGCATAAGTTACCAAAATGTAATCTAAGAAATATATAATCAAGATCATTATTTGGAAATATGTTCATTGAACAATATTAAGGTATATTTAAACATAACATGAAGAGACAAGCAACTTACACTGTTTAGTGAAAATCAGTAGCTATCAGCATTGAAAGTAAGCTATAAATAAATTACAATTGAAAATCCAATAAATATTCTCTCTGAAACTTGACAATGTGATTCTTTTTTTTTTTTTTTTTTTTAAGATTTATTTATTTATTTGAGGGGTGTGGGATGGGGAGGGAGGAGAGCAGGCAGGCTACTTCTATTGATCTTTCATTTGTCCATTTTCATCCATCTTTGTTCTTTGACCCGTGTGGGCCTCCCATCGCGGTGGCCTCTGTTGTGGCAGAGCACCGGCTCTGGGCGCATGCGCTTCAGAGCTCCGGCTCGGTAATTGGACACATGGGTCCAGCTGCTCCGCGGCATGTGGGATCTTCCCAGGCCAGTGCTCTAACCGGCGACCCTTGCACTGCAAGGCGGTGTCCTTACCCACTGGACCACCAGGGAAGCCCGACAATCTGATTCTTAAACACATTGTATAGAGAGGGGAAAATTCAAAGTTCATCAAGAAATTCCTAAGGAAGATGGATAGACTTCATTTACCAGCCATGGAGACTAATTTTTAAAGCTATACTAGAACAATGTGATCTTACTGCAAGCTAAGACCAAAGGAGCCAAAGGAAAGGTGCAAAATCCAAACCACACATACACTGTGAATAAATACATGTACAAATAGCAGAAGTATTCCCATATCAATGGAGATGTGATTAACTCTTTCTTAAATTGTTCCTAATAGTGGAAGTCCTAGCCACCGCAACCAGAGATCAAAAAGAAGTAAAAGGAATTCAAATTGAAAAGAAGTAAAATTGTCACTGTTTGCAGATGACATGAAATTATATGTAAAAATCTTAATGATGCTACCAGGGAACTATTAGAGCTCATCAATGAATTCAGTAAAATTGCAGGATACAAAATTAATACACAGATATTGGCAGAATTTCTATACATGTAAAATCAGAAAGAGAAATAAAGGAATAATTCCATTTACCACTACATTAAAAAAAGAATAAAAATACATAGGAATAAACCTACCTAAGGAGGCAAAATACCTGCACTTAGAAAGCCATAAGATACTGATGAAAGAAATCAAAGATGACACAGATGGAAAGATATACCATATTTTTGGATTAGAGAAATTGATATTGTCAAAATGAGTATACTACCCAAAGCAATCTACAGATTCAATGCAACCCCTATCAAATTACCAGTGGCAATTCTGACACACAAAAGATGGAAACACAAAAGATCCCAAATAGCCAAAGTAATCTTGAAAGAAAAATGGAGCTGGAGGAATCAGAATTTCAGACTATACCACAGAGCTATAGTAATCAAAACTATTTGATATTGGCACACACACACACACACACAGACATACACAAAACCCAGAAATCTAGATCAAAGCAATAGGATAGAAAGCCCAGAAATACACCTATGCACCTATGGTCAATTAATCTATGACAAATGAGACAAGAATATATAATGAGAAAAGAATCTTTTCAATAAGTGATGCTGGGAAAATTGGACAGCAATATGTAACTAAACCATATACAAAAACTAATTCAAAATAGATTAGAGACCTTGATGTAAAATGGGATACTATAAATCTCTTAGAGGATAAGATAGGTAGAATACCCTCTACTATAAATTATAGCAATATCTTTTTAGACCCATCTTCTAGAGTGATGAAAGATTTACCAGCCATGGAGACTAATTTTTAAAGCTATACTAGAACAATGTGATCTTACTGCAAGCTAAGACCAAAGGAGCCAAAGGAAAGGTGCAAAATCCAAACCACACATACACTGTGAATAAATACATGTACAAATAGCAGAAGTATTCCCATATCAATGGAGATGTGATTAACTCTTTCTTAAATTGTTCCTAATAGTGGAAGTCCTAGCCACCGCAACCAGAGATCAAAAGAAGTAAAAGGAATTCAAATTGAAAAGAAGTAAAATTGTCACTGTTTGCAGATGACATGAAATTATATGTAAAAATCTTAATGATGCTACCAGGGAACTATTAGAGCTCATCAATGAATTCAGTAAAATTGCAGGATACAAAATTAATACACAGATATTGGCAGAATTTCTATACATGTAAAATCAGAAAGAGAAATAAAGGAATAATTCCATTTACCACTACATTAAAAAAAGAATAAAAATACATAGGAATAAACCTACCTAAGGAGGCAAAATACCTGCACTTAGAAAGCCATAAGATACTGATGAAAGAAATCAAAGATGACACAGATGGAAAGATATACCATATTTTTGGATTAGAGAAATTGATATTGTCAAAATGAGTATACTACCCAAAGCAATCTACAGATTCAATGCAACCCCTATCAAATTACCAGTGGCAATTCTGACACACAAAAGATGGAAACACAAAAGATCCCAAATAGCCAAAGTAATCTTGAAAGAAAAATGGAGCTGGAGGAATCAGAATTTCAGACTATACCACAGAGCTATAGTAATCAAAACTATTTGATATTGGCACACACACACACACACACAGACATACACAAAACCCAGAAATCTAGATCAAAGCAATAGGATAGAAAGCCCAGAAATACACCTATGCACCTATGGTCAATTAATCTATGACAAATGAGACAAGAATATATAATGAGAAAAGAATCTTTTCAATAAGTGATGCTGGGAAAATTGGACAGCAATATGTAACTAAACCATATACAAAAACTAATTCAAAATAGATTAGAGACCTTGATGTAAAATGGGATACTATAAATCTCTTAGAGGATAAGATAGGTAGAATACCCTCTACTATAAATTATAGCAATATCTTTTTAGACCCATCTTCTAGAGTGATGAAAGTAAAAACAAAGAAATGGAACTTAAACTCAAAGGGTTTTGCCAGCAAAAAAAATCTTAAACAAAATGAAAAGACAGTCGAGAGAATGGGAGAAAATATTTACAAATAAAATGACTGATAAAGGATTATTTCTAACCCTTAATCATAAAGTTCAATAATAAGAAAACAAATGACCCAATCAAAAAAATCAGCAGAAGATCTAAATAGATATTTCTCCAAAAAATGTATACAGATGGCCAACAAAGATGCGAAAAGATGTTCAACGTTGCTAATTATTAGAGAAATGTGAGTCAAACTACAACGAGGTATCACCTTACACCAGTCAGAATGCCCATCATCAAAAATCTGCAAACAATAAAACTAGAGAGAGTGTGGAATAAAAGGAACCCTTCTATACGTTGGTGGGAATGTTAATTGGTACTAGCTATTATGGAGGTTCCTTAAGAAACTAAAAATAGAGCTGTCATATGATCCACCAATCCCAGTCCTGGGCATATGTTCAGAGAAAGATAACCCTTTGGAAAGATACAACATCCCAGTGTTTAGTGCAGTTCTATTAACAATAACCAAGACTTGGAAGTAACCTACATGTCCACTGACAGATGAACAGATAAAGATGTGTTATATGTATACAATGGATTATTACTCATCCATAAAAAGAAAAAAAATGATGCCATTTGCAGAAACATGGATGGATCTGGAGAATATCCTACTAAGTGAATTAAGTCAAACAGAGAAGAACAAACGTCATATAATGTAATTTATATTAAAAATCTTAAAACTGATACAAATGAACTTCATTACCAAACAGAAGCAGACTCACAGCCTTACAAAATAAACTATGCTTACTAAAGGGACAGGTAGGGGGAAGATTAAAAAAAAAAAAGTTTGAGATTAACATATGCACCTTACTATATATAAAATACAGGTGACACTAGTGGTAAGGAGTTTGTCTGCCACTGCAGGAGACTGAAGAGATTAGGGTTCAGTCCCTGAGTCAGGAAGATTCCTTGGAGAAGGGTATGGCAACCCACTCCAGTATTATTGCCTGGAGAATCCTATATACAGAGGAGTCTGGTGGGCTACACATCCATAGGGTTTCAAAGAGTTGGAGACGACTAAAGCAACTTAGCATGCATGCACATGTATATAATAGATAAGCAGCAAGGACCTACTGTATAGCACAAGGAACTCTACTCACATTCTATAATAACCTAAATGGGAAAATGATCTGAAGAAATAAATATTATATATGCATATAACTGAATCAGTTATATATGTATATAACAATCAGTTTACTAACACACCATGGTAAATCAAGTATACTCCCATTTAAATATAAAATTAAGAAAAGAAAATTAGAGCATTCTTTGTCAAAAGACCCCAAAGAGGATGGGTCGTATATTACATAGTATATGGAAGATACTTTCAACACATGTAACTATCAATTAACTAGTTGCCAGAATAGACCAATTAAATAAAACAAGGTAAGGAATGCAGTATGAAATTGAACATACATTTCGTAGAAAATAACGTTGGTGGAATGTAATTGGTACTAGCTATTATGGAGGTTCCTTAAGAAACTAAAAATAGAGCTGTCATATGATCCACCAATCCCAGTCCTGGGCATATGTTCAGAGAAAGATAACCCTTTGGAAAGATACAACATCCCAGTGTTTAGTGCAGTTCTATTAACAATAACCAAGACTTGAAGTAACCTACATGTCCACTGACAGATGAACAGATAAAGATGTGTTATATGTATACAATGGATTATTACTCATCCATAAAAAGAAAAAAAATGATGCCATTTGCAGAAACATGGATGGATCTGGAGAATATCCTACTAAGTGAATTAAGTCAAACAGAGAAGAACAAACGTCATATAATGTAATTTATATTAAAAATCTTAAAACTGATACAAATGAACTTCATTACCAAACAGAAGCAGACTCACAGCCTTACAAAATAAACTATGCTTACTAAAGGGACAGGTAGGGGGAAGATTAAAAAAAAAAAAGTTTGAGATTAACATATGCACCTTACTATATATAAAATACAGGTGACACTAGTGGTAAGGAGTTTGTCTGCCACTGCAGGAGACTGAAGAGATTAGGGTTCAGTCCCTGAGTCAGGAAGATTCCTTGGAGAAGGGTATGGCAACCCACTCCAGTATTATTGCCTGGAGAATCCTATATACAGAGGAGTCTGGTGGGCTACACATCCATAGGGTTTCAAAGAGTTGGAGACGACTAAAGCAACTTAGCATGCATGCACATGTATATAATAGATAAGCAGCAAGGACCTACTGTATAGCACAAGGAACTCTACTCACATTCTATAATAACCTAAATGGGAAAATGATCTGAAGAAATAAATATTATATATGCATATAACTGAATCAGTTATATATGTATATAACAATCAGTTTACTAACACACCATGGTAAATCAAGTATACTCCCATTTAAATATAAAATTAAGAAAAGAAAATTAGAGCATTCTTTGTCAAAAGACCCCAAAGAGGATGGGTCGTATATTACATAGTATATGGAAGATACTTTCAACACATGTAACTATCAATTAACTAGTTGCCAGAATAGACCAATTAAATAAAACAAGGTAAGGAATGCAGTATGAAATTGAACATACATTTCGTAGAAAATGAGACATGTTCACTAAACATGAAAAGTTGCCAAGTAGCTAAAAGAGTAAGCATATGAAATACACTGTCACAGCAGTCAATAAGAGGTACTAACTGAGGAAATGGTACAACAGTATGGAAAAATAATTTGAGAAAACTTAGTAAATTTAAGTATGCACCACAGTATGGCCCAGTACTTCTGTACCTAAGAATATGCCTCCAAATCCTATTTCAATTGCACACCAAGAGAAACAAGTTGTGATTTGCATTGGGACTTTGTTCATAACATGCAAACAAAAAAATAAATCACAGTAGCAATTCTACCTGTAATAGGTAAATGTAATCTAGTTGCACAATAAGTAGTCTATAGCATCAATTCCATGAAACGTGTATGCATTAGTATGAATTCATCTCAGAACAGTATTTTAGAAAAAGAGACAAGTTCAAGGATATAAGCAATGTAATTCTAGTATGCAAAGCACAAAAACTTGTAAATTCTACCATAAGGCACAAAGAAGATTTATGAGATGCTAGCAACATTTTATTTCTTACTGTGGTTGATAGAGACATAAATATTCATTTTATTGTAATACTATTGATTTTTAAATTCTAAAAATATACTACAAACCATTTACTGTGGGTTCAATTTGTTATACATTTTTTAAAAAGGAAAACCAAAATAGTAAACAAAGAGAATAGTGACAAAAGATGAATGTCAAGATGGTTTGCTGTATAAATAAAACATTTTGCTTGAGAAACATTAAGTAGTGCTAAATGTCATGTTAAACTGCATGCTCAACTATTTTATTTTCTCCTTCTAAAATATTACTATCTCACTCTGTTCACAGTGTATATATATCTCACTGCACAATAAAATAGAAGGAAATAGAGTAGGAGTAAAGAAGGCAATTTGAAGTGTTTTGAACAGAGTGAATATCAGCATGTATTGAATGGATGATGGCTCTTTCCTGCCATGTACTTGCCTTGGACACACCATGGTAAATCAAGTATACTCCCATTTAAATATAAAATTAAGAAAAGAAAATTAGAGCATTCTTTGTCAAAAGACCCCAAAGAGGATGGGTCGTATATTACATAGTATATGGAAGATACTTTCAACACATGTAACTATCAATTAACTAGTTGCCAGAATAGACCAATTAAATAAAACAAGGTAAGGAATGCAGTATGAAATTGAACATACATTTCGTAGAAAATGAGACATGTTCACTAAACATGAAAAGTTGCCAAGTAGCTAAAAGAGTAAGCATATGAAATACACTGTCACAGCAGTCAATAAGAGGTACTAACTGAGGAAATGGTACAACAGTATGGAAAAATAATTTGAGAAAACTTAGTAAATTTAAGTATGCACCACAGTATGGCCCAGTACTTCTGTACCTAAGAATATGCCTCCAAATCCTATTTCAATTGCACACCAAGAGAAACAAGTTGTGATTTGCATTGGGACTTTGTTCATAACATGCAAACAAAAAAATAAATCACAGTAGCAATTCTACCTGTAATAGGTAAATGTAATCTAGTTGCACAATAAGTAGTCTATAGCATCAATTCCATGAAACGTGTATGCATTAGTATGAATTCATCTCAGAACAGTATTTTAGAAAAAGAGACAAGTTCAAGGATATAAGCAATGTAATTCTAGTATGCAAAGCACAAAAACTTGTAAATTCTACCATAAGGCACAAAGAAGATTTATGAGATGCTAGCAACATTTTATTTCTTACTGTGGTTGATAGAGACATAAATATTCATTTTATTGTAATACTATTGATTTTTAAATTCTAAAAATATACTACAAACCATTTACTGTGGGTTCAATTTGTTATACATTTTTTAAAAAGGAAAACCAAAATAGTAAACAAAGAGAATAGTGACAAAAGATGAATGTCAAGATGGTTTGCTGTATAAATAAAACATTTTGCTTGAGAAACATTAAGTAGTGCTAAATGTCATGTTAAACTGCATGCTCAACTATTTTATTTTCTCCTTCTAAAATATTACTATCTCACTCTGTTCACAGTGTATATATATCTCACTGCACAATAAAATAGAAGGAAATAGAGTAGGAGTAAAGAAGGCAATTTGAAGTGTTTTGAACAGAGTGAATATCAGCATGTATTGAATGGATGATGGCTCTTTCCTGCCATGTACTTGCCTTGGATTTGAATGTTATTCTCCTGCTTATGGTTTTCTAATTACAACATGACAACCTTCACGGAGTAAGGGACTCCAGCTTAGTTACCTAAGTGATCATGAATTGTTGACTCTTTGCAATTCTGTCATGTTGCCATCAAGGCCATCGGCCAACTCACAAAACTTGAGTTAAAGGAATCATTACAGAATGACTATCGCTCCTCTTGTAGCAGGTGAAATGGCAGCTTCTGGAGTTCTTTAGAGTGGCAAGGTACAAGAAGGCATCTCTCATGCCTTAATGAATTTTACATGTGTTCTAATAAAACAGATTTTACCACATTATACAATTTGTTATTTTATATTGTTTATAGGATTATTTATTCTATTTAGAATTTTTGTGATATATTCCACAAGCAATTTTCTAGATGAGTGAAGTTCCTTATGTTCCTTTCCAAACTGTATTTATGAACATTTTCTTATTGGAAAAGCAACCCATGGGCAAATTTAAAGATATTAAAACATAAGAAAGCACTATTAACAACAATTTAAATGGGCATATAATAGCTTTTAAATATTGACTATTTTATACAAACTTAAAAATAAAAATCTCAATTTACATATCATTCTAAAACCTTCTTTTATTTAAAAAAAAATTAATTATAACACCAAAAGCATTTTTTATTGGGGTAGAATGAATCAATAATCTTGTGATAGCTTCCTATGAACAGTGAAGGGGCTTGGCCATACATATACATGTCTCCATTCTCCCCAAAACACCCCTCTCATCCAGGCAAGTACATAACATTGAGCAGAGTTCCATTTGCTATACAGTAGAATTTTGTTGGTTATTCAATTCCAACATTGCAGTGTATATGTTATGTTCCAAAGTCCCCAAACATTCCCTCCCCCCGCAACCATGAGTTCATTTTCCATACATGTGCAGTTGTATATAAAAGGAATATCATATATTTCTCCTCTGACTTACCAAAAGTTAAACTGCATGCTCAACTATTTTATTTTCTCCTTCTAAAATATTACTATCTCACTCTGTTCACAGTGTATATATATCTCACTGCACAATAAAATAGAAGGAAATAGAGTAGGAGTAAAGAAGGCAATTTGAAGTGTTTTGAACAGAGTGAATATCAGCATGTATTGAATGGATGATGGCTCTTTCCTGCCATGTACTTGCCTTGGATTTGAATGTTATTCTCCTGCTTATGGTTTTCTAATTACAACATGACAACCTTCACGGAGTAAGGGACTCCAGCTTAGTTACCTAAGTGATCATGAATTGTTGACTCTTTGCAATTCTGTCATGTTGCCATCAAGGCCATCGGCCAACTCACAAAACTTGAGTTAAAGGAATCATTACAGAATGACTATCGCTCCTCTTGTAGCAGGTGAAATGGCAGCTTCTGGAGTTCTTTAGAGTGGCAAGGTACAAGAAGGCATCTCTCATGCCTTAATGAATTTTACATGTGTTCTAATAAAACAGATTTTACCACATTATACAATTTGTTATTTTATATTGTTTATAGGATTATTTATTCTATTTAGAATTTTTGTGATATATTCCACAAGCAATTTTCTAGATGAGTGAAGTTCCTTATGTTCCTTTCCAAACTGTATTTATGAACATTTTCTTATTGGAAAAGCAACCCATGGGCAAATTTAAAGATATTAAAACATAAGAAAGCACTATTAACAACAATTTAAATGGGCATATAATAGCTTTTAAATATTGACTATTTTATACAAATTTAAAAAATAAAAATCTCAATTTACATATCATTCTAAAACCTTCTTTTATTTAAAAAAAAATTAATTATAACACCAAAAGCATTTTTTATTGGGGTAGAATGAATCAATAATCTTGTGATAGCTTCCTATGAACAGTGAAGGGGCTTGGCCATACATATACATGTCTCCATTCTCCCCAAAACACCCCTCTCATCCAGGCAAGTACATAACATTGAGCAGAGTTCCATTTGCTATACAGTAGAATTTTGTTGGTTATTCAATTCCAACATTGCAGTGTATATGTTATGTTCCAAAGTCCCCAAACATTCCCTCCCCCCGCAACCATGAGTTCATTTTCTAAGTCAGTGAGTCTCTTTTTGTTTTGTAGATAGAAATTTATAAAGTGATACACTTGTATCATTTTTCTTTTTAGAATTCATATAAAAGGAATATCATATATTTCTCCTCTGACTTACTTCACACAGTATGACACTCTCTAGGTTCATTCATATTGCTGCAAATGGCCTTATTTTTAACTTCTTATGATCACTGCTCATGACATCAGAATTTCTTTAACGACATGAATATTTTGTGATGGTTAATTTCAAATTGTCATATTTTTTTAGTACATGTGGTAGAATATCCATAGACACTTTTATCTGGACTTCATTTATTAACATGTGTCAAGTGACTTTAGTAATACGTGAACCAGGAACTTCTAGATGTATGAGTTCGGTTTTGAAGAGTCAGAGAAGTCAGAGCTCAAATTGCCAACATTAAGTGGATCATAGAGAAGACAAGAGAGTCCCAGAAAAGCATCTACTTCTGCTAGATTGAGTACACTAAAGCCTTTGACTAGGTGGATCACAACAAACTGTGGAAAATTCTTAGAGAGATGGGAATAACTGACCAACCTGTCTCCTGAGAAACCAGTATGCAGGTCAAGAAGCAACAGCTAGAAACTTATATGGAAAAATTGCCAGTTCAAAATTGGGAAAAAGGGTACTACAAGGCTGTATATTGTCACCCTGCTTACTTAACTTCTAGAGTACAACATGCAAAATTCTGGGCTGGATGAATCACAAGATGGAAAGAATGTTTCTGGGAGAAATAGCAACAATTTCAAATACGCAGATGATACCACTCAGAAAGGGAAGAGTAACCAAACAGTCTTTTGATAAGGTTAAAGAGGAGAATGAAATACCTGGCTCAAAATTCAGCATTCAAAAAATGAAGATCATGGCACCTGATCCCATTACTTCGAGGCAAATATAAGAGGAAAAAGTTGAAGCAGCAACAGATTTTATTTTCCTAGGCTCTAAAATCACTGCAACCATGAAATTAAAAGATGCTCGCTGCTTGGAAGGAAAGCTATGACAAACTTGGACAGTGTATTCAAAATGGCACGCTGAATCCCATTTTACTTAGGCAATATGAAAGTTATTCTAAGTCAGTGAGTCTCTTTTGTTTTGTAGATAGAAATTTATAAAGTGATACACTTGTATCATTTTTCTTTTTAGAATTCATATAAAAGGAATATCATATATTTCTCCTCTGACTTACTTCACACAGTATGACACTCTCTAGGTTCATTCATATTGCTGCAAATGGCCTTATTTTTAACTTCTTATGATCACTGCTCATGACATCAGAATTTCTTTAACGACATGAATATTTTGTGATGGTTAATTTCAAATTGTCATATTTTTTTAGTACATGTGGTAGAATATCCATAGACACTTTTATCTGGACTTCATTTATTAACATGTGTCAAGTGACTTTAGTAATACGTGAACCAGGAACTTCTAGATGTATGAGTTCGGTTTTGAAGAGTCAGAGAAGTCAGAGCTCAAATTGCCAACATTAAGTGGATCATAGAGAAGACAAGAGAGTCCCAGAAAAGCATCTACTTCTGCTAGATTGAGTACACTAAAGCCTTTGACTAGGTGGATCACAACAAACTGTGGAAAATTCTTAGAGAGATGGGAATAACTGACCAACCTGTCTCCTGAGAAACCAGTATGCAGGTCAAGAAGCAACAGCTAGAAACTTATATGGAAAAATTGCCAGTTCAAAATTGGGAAAAAGGGTACTACAAGGCTGTATATTGTCACCCTGCTTACTTAACTTCTAGAGTACAACATGCAAAATTCTGGGCTGGATGAATCACAAGATGGAAAGAATGTTTCTGGGAGAAATAGCAACAATTTCAAATACGCAGATGATACCACTCAGAAAGGGAAGAGTAACCAAACAGTCTTTTGATAAGGTTAAAAGAGGAGAATGAAATACCTGGCTCAAAATTCAGCATTCAAAAAATGAAGATCATGGCACCTGATCCCATTACTTCGAGGCAAATATAAGAGGAAAAAGTTGAAGCAGCAACAGATTTTATTTTCCTAGGCTCTAAAATCACTGCAACCATGAAATTAAAAGATGCTCGCTGCTTGGAAGGAAAGCTATGACAAACTTGGACAGTGTATTCAAAAATAGAGACATCAATTTGCTGATAAAGGTCTATAGTCAAAGCTATGGTTTTTCCAGTAGTCATGTATGGATGTGAGAAATGGATAATACAGAAGACTGAGTGATGAAGAATTGGTGCTTTGTATTGTGGTGCTGCAGAGGGCTCTTGAGAGTCCTTTGGATCACAAGGAGATCAAAAATCAGTCAAATCTAAAAGAAATCAACCCTGAATATTCGTTGGAAGGACTGATGTTGAAACTCCAATACTTTGGTCACCTGATGTGGAATGACTCGTTGGAAAAGATGTTGGGAAAGATCAATGACAATAGGAGAAGGGGTTGCAGAGGATGAGATGGTTAGATAGCATCACTTACTCAACAGACATGAATCTGAGCAAACTCCAAGAGATAGTGGAGGACAGAGAAGGCAGGTGTGCTACAATCCATAGGGTTGCATAGTCAGATACAATTTACTGATTGAACAACAACAATCATATGACTTAGAATGATCAGAAACTTAACTTAGAATGCAAGATCAAGAAAGCAAGAGAGGGCTTCCCCTGGTGGTCCAGTGGGTAGAGACACCGCCTTGCAGTGCAAGGGGCGCCGGTTCAATCCCTGGCCTGGGAAGATCCCATGTGCCGCAGAGTGGCTGGACCGATGTGTCCAATTACCGAGCCGGAGCTCTGGAGCGCATGCGCCCAGAGCCGGTGCTCTGCGACAACAGAGGCCAATGCGATGGGAGGCCCACAGAAGCCAAAAGAACAAAGACGGATGAAAAAACAGATAAATGAAAGACCAACAGAAGTGGCCCGCCCGCTCCTCTCCCTCCCCAACCTGTCCCCCGCCCTAAATAAATAAATAAATCTTTAAAAAAAAAAAAGAAAGAAAGAAAGAAAGAGAAACAATCAACTATAACTTTGAACTTCCTAGTGATACCTCATCTGTGCACCACCCAGTGTAGCACCTAGAATACCCTGGAGCTTGTCACTGATTTGTCTACCACAATTGACCCAAGGGCTACAAACGTGCTCGCTGCTTGGAAGGAAAGCTATGACAAACTTGGACAGTGTATTCAAAAATAGAGACATCAATTTGCTGATAAAGGTCTATAGTCAAAGCTATGGTTTTTCCAGTAGTCATGTATGGATGTGAGAAATGGATAATACAGAAGACTGAGTGATGAAGAATTGGTGCTTTGTATTGTGGTGCTGCAGAGGGCTCTTGAGAGTCCTTTGGATCACAAGGAGATCAAAAATCAGTCAAATCTAAAAGAAATCAACCCTGAATATTCGTTGGAAGGACTGATGTTGAAACTCCAATACTTTGGTCACCTGATGTGGAATGACTCGTTGGAAAAGATGTTGGGAAAGATCAATGACAATAGGAGAAGGGGTTGCAGAGGATGAGATGGTTAGATAGCATCACTTACTCAACAGACATGAATCTGAGCAAACTCCAAGAGATAGTGGAGGACAGAGAAGGCAGGTGTGCTACAATCCATAGGGTTGCATAGTCAGATACAATTTACTGATTGAACAACAACAATCATATGACTTAGAATGATCAGAAACTTAACTTAGAATGCAAGATCAAGAAAGCAAGAGAGGGCTTCCCCTGGTGGTCCAGTGGGTAGAGACACCGCCTTGCAGTGCAAGGGGCGCCGGTTCAATCCCTGGCCTGGGAAGATCCCATGTGCCGCAGAGTGGCTGGACCGATGTGTCCAATTACCGAGCCGGAGCTCTGGAGCGCATGCGCCCAGAGCCGGTGCTCTGCGACAACAGAGGCCAATGCGATGGGAGGCCCACAGAAGCCAAAAGAACAAAGACGGATGAAAAAACAGATAAATGAAAGACCAACAGAAGTGGCCCGCCCGCTCCTCTCCCTCCCCAACCTGTCCCCCGCCCTAAATAAATAAATAAATCTTTAAAAAAAAAAAAGAAAGAAAGAAAGAAAGAGAAACAATCAACTATAACTTTGAACTTCCTAGTGATACCTCATCTGTGCACCACCCAGTGTAGCACCTAGAATACCCTGGAGCTTGTCACTGATTTGTCTACCACAATTGACCCAAGGGCTACAAACTGCTTGTACTGTGCTTTGGCTCACTCAGTCCTTTCTTATTTCCAGATGTCATGAGTGTGTGTACTGTTTGACAGAATATGAGAAAAGCCCATCTTCAAATGAGTCTAGAAAGGCAGTTTTAAGCTTCACAGCTTCTATGGTATAGAAGAAAAAAAATCATGCTAAAAAAAGGAGTTGGAGTGGGTGGACCAATCTACAATACCTGCCACATTTGTGGAGTATGCTCACATAATACTTCAACAAAATTATATAACATCTTACTAGTACATGCACTTTTAGTAGCAATGTGTACTTGTCTGATTTCTCTATTAGTGTATTCCCCAAAATAAAATGTCTGTGATAAAGGGATTTTTTCTTAAAATTCTTGCCAAGTTGCCTTTTTTTTTTTTCTCCACAAACACACTCATATACAATTTATAGCCCCATCAAAATCACCTAATTTGTATTTTCTTACTTTCTAACTGAATCTGGTTATTATCCATTTAATAAAATTCTTGACAATTTGACAGAACAAATATACCTCTTCATTTTAATTAGTATTTGTTTTTATTATAAGCCCCATGGATGTAAATCTGTCAAAATTATATATTGTATGCTTTTCTATTATATAAGGATTTTGCATAAATAAAATAGTATGGTGATAAGTTAACATTATTAACATTATTGATTAGCACAAAGTGTCTTTAAGCCAAGGTAGAGATGTTTTAGCACACAGGACATCATTTGCTTGAGAAAACTACTTTCGTAGGTTCTTATGTCTACTTTTAATAATTTTTACTCTTTCTGCCGTTGCTTTCCAATTGAAATTGTGCATTTCTTTAGACATGTTTCTTTTCTCCCATACCTTCTCTATTTTTTTAATGTTTTAGAATCTATTTTCCATTAGTAAGAAAGAATACAAATTTTATAATAATAGTTTAGAAAAGCAAAGTAGGTTTGATTCTGATTAAATATCTAGGACTTTCTCTGAGAGTCAGGTTTATGAGCATTGGTGTATAGACAATTTGGAGATACAAGGGACTATACTTATCACATTTTCTGGTTCTTGATATGATAATTGGAATTTTAAAAGATGATGTCATAATGATATGAATATTGCCAAATTTTATGGGAGCAAAAATCTAACAACAGAATAAGAAATCTATTATTGGATTTCCCTGGTAGTCCAGTGGGTAAGGACACTGCCTTCCAGTGCGAGGGGCACCCATTCTATCCCTGGCCTGGGAAGATCCCACGCGCTGTGGATTGCCTGGACTGATGTGTCTAACTACCAACGCAAGCGCCCAGAGCCAGTGCTCTGCAATGAGAGAGGCCACTGTGATTGGAGGCCCACACAGGCCAAAGAACAAAGATGGATGAAAATAAGTAAATAAAACACCAATAGAAGTGGCCAAAAAAAAAAAAAAAGAAATCTATTATCATATTTAAGAAAACTAATTTGAGGAGAGGTATAGTAAGATGCTCTTAATCTAACAAATTCTAAGAAGATTGATTTCTACTATATGTAGCATCACCCTCTTTTTTGAATATTATATATAAAACTTCTACATGTGTAACATGAGGCATACAACACTGAGAATGGGAGACTGATTGTAAATAAGAAACCATGGAACTTGAAAAGCAACAAGGAAAGCAGTTATAACAATAGAGTGTTCTTTGAGCTCATTGTTGACAAGATATGTCATATGAGCAAACACAAAGAAATAAAATATGGAATCCTACCCTTGAGAAGTTATTTTCAATGACAGCAGATCTTTAAAATCACAGGCATCTATATAGAGGATTGTCTAAAATGAACCCTATGAGTGGTAAACTCTGCAGGACATAAAGCTTTCATCATCATATGTTGTATGTGGATAATAAACTGTCAAAAACATCATCTCTAAATGTCAAGGGTAGTAAAATACCTGACTTCATTACTGTATTATTTTCTATTTTTGAGAATGCTAAGAAAACTTCTAAACCAAGAAAAAAAATCAGTTTTTCAACAATATGTTGTCTTTATTTATATGGTTATGGTCAAAACAATAATCCTAGCTTCTACAAACCTGGGCATTGGGTGGCAACTCACGAGCCAAGACTTCTGGTTAGGTCTAGCAAGACGGCAGCTACTACATACCCATATTTTTGACCCAGTTCAGTCCCAGATAAGCATCCCTGGATGTAGAATGCAGAACAGATTCAGCAAACCCAGGCTCCTATCTCACCCTAAAACAGATCTCCCATTGTCTCAGCCTCCACGTTAGCTCCTGTCAAACTAGATTCCTAGCCCATCCCAATACTTAGCTGGATCTTGATAATTCAAATAATACACCCACACCAGTGATAACTAGCACATGGGGCCCCCGTGGATTCAGAATCCAGGTATACCCACCTAGACCCAAATCCCAGGCTATTACTGAAGACGCTGGAGTCAGGCCTACCACAGGAAACCTAGGCTTCAACTTGCTTCCACAGGAAGAGGCATCACACTGGTCCCCATGAACCCAATATCAGGTCTATCCACCCACTGACCTAGGAGCCAGTCCTGCCCAC
Organism: Tragulus kanchil; assembly: GCA_022376925.1. Classification (NCBI taxonomy): domain Eukaryota; kingdom Metazoa; phylum Chordata; class Mammalia; order Artiodactyla; family Tragulidae; genus Tragulus; species Tragulus kanchil. The sequence goes on along the minus strand of JAIOJX010000005.1, from coordinate 115,588,466 downwards.
TTAGAGACTTTAATAGCAACCCTTTTTATAGACGCTGCCAAGACAGACTAATCAGAATCTCTGGATAGGTTGACTAGTAAAGGGGCTTCCCTGGTGACTCAAAAGGTAAAGAATCTGCATGCAGTGCAGGAGACCAGAGTTCAATCCCTGGCTCAGAAAGATTCCCCTGGAGAAGGAAATGGCAACCCTCTCCGGTATTCTTGCTTGGAGAATTCCAGAGTCTTGCAGGCTATAGTCCATGGGGTCACAGATACCCCATACAACAAAACTGAACAACTGACACTTTCACTTGCCTGACAAAACCAATATGCAGCAAATAGAAGTACTTATTTCCCAAAGGTACAGACATCAAGCTAAGGTCACTGGGATCATGAATATCAAGAAAACATGATATTAACAAAGCAAAGTAATAAAACCCCAACTGCATCTATATAGAGGATTGTCAAAATAATAGGGCTTCTTTTATCATCATATGTTGTATGTGGATAATAAACTGTCAAACATCATCTCTAAATGTCAAGGGTAGTAAAATACCTGACTTCATTACTGTATTATTTTCTTTTGAGAATGCTAAGAAAACTTCTAAACCAAGAAAAATCAGTTTTTCAACAATATGTTGTCTTTATTTATATGGTTATGGTCAAAACAATAATCCTAGCTTCTACAAACCTGGGCATTGGGTGGCAACTCACGAGCCAAGACTTCTGGTTAGGTCTAGCAAGACGGCAGCTACTACATACCCATATTTTTGACCCAGTTCAGTCCCAGATAAGCATCCCTGGATGTAGAATGCAGAACAGATTCAGCAAACCCAGGCTCCTATCTCACCCTAAAACAGATCTCCCATTGTCTCAGCCTCCACGTTAGCTCCTGTCAAACTAGATTCCTAGCCCATCCCAATACTTAGCTGGATCTTGATAATTCAAATAATACACCCACACCAGTGATAACTAGCACATGGGGCCCCCGTGGATTCAGAATCCAGGTATACCCACCTAGACCCAAATCCCAGGCTATTACTGAAGACGCTGGAGTCAGGCCTACCACAGGAAACCTAGGCTTCAACTTGCTTCCACAGGAAGAGGCATCACACTGGTCCCCATGAACCCAATATCAGGTCTATCCACCCACTGACCTAGGAGCCAGTCCTGCCCACTTAGAGACTTTAATAGCAACCCTTTTTATAGACGCTGCCAAGACAGACTAATCAGAATCTCTGGATAGGTTGACTAGTAAAGGGGCTTCCCTGGTGACTCAAAAGGTAAAGAATCTGCATGCAGTGCAGGAGACCAGAGTTCAATCCCTGGCTCAGAAAGATTCCCCTGGAGAAGGAAATGGCAACCCTCTCCGGTATTCTTGCTTGGAGAATTCCAGAGTCTTGCAGGCTATAGTCCATGGGGTCACAGATACCCCATACAACAAAACTGAACAACTGACACTTTCACTTGCCTGACAAAACCAATATGCAGCAAATAGAAGTACTTATTTCCCAAAGGTACAGACATCAAGCTAAGGTCACTGGGATCATGAATATCAAGAAAACATGATATTAACAAAGCAAAGTAATAAAACCCCAATGACTGACCCTAAATAAATGTAAGTCTATGAATTGTCTAACAAAGAATTTGAAGTAACCCTCAAAGAAATTCAGTGAACTATAAGGAAACACACATAAACAAGTAAATTAGTAAAATAATACATGAACAAAAGGAAAAATTGAAGAAGCATATCATCTTTAAAAAGAAGAAAACCTAGGGTTGGCAAATGCAATGACTGAACTGAAAATATTCAACAGAGACCTTCAAAAGTAGACTCAGCCAAGCAGAGGAGAGAATTAGTGAACTAGAAGATAGGTTATTTGAAATTATTCAGTCAGAATAGAGCAACAATAAAAGTAATAAAGTAATAAAAGTATTAAACAGAGTGAAGAAAGCCTAAGTATTATGGAATTACCATTAAAAGAAATAATTTATATGTTATCAGAGTCCTCAAGGGGAAGCGGGAGAAGGTGGCACAAAGGTATTTTAAAAAATAAGGGCTGAGAATATTCTATATCAGGGGGAGGGTATATATCAATGTTCAAGAAGATTATAGATAACCCTCAAAATTTCAATTCAAAACAATCTTCAAAAGATGCTTAGAGGGCTTCTCTGGTGTTCCAGTGGGTAAAGACACCACCTTGCAGTGCAAGAGGCGCCAGTTCAATCCCTGGCCTGGGAAGATCACATGTGCCGCGGAGTGGCTGGACTGATGTGTCTAATTACCGAGCCGGAGCTCTGGAGCGCATGGGCCCAGAGCCTGTGCTCTGTGACAACAGAGGCCACTGTGATGGGAGGCCCACACGGGCCAAAGAACAAAGTTGGATGAAAATAGATAAATGAAAGAGCAATAGAAGTGACCTGCCCACCCCCCTCCATCCCCAACCTGACCTCCCCACCCACCAAAAAAGATGCATTAGAACAAAACTATCTAAAATCAAAGACCGAGAGTATTTAAAACAGCAAGAAAAGAAAGTTCTTACATATAAGTGAAATCCCTTAAGACTATAGAAAACTACAGCTTTCTCAGTAGAAGACTCATAGAGCAAGAGAAAGTGGGGTGCCTAAAGAAAAAAAAATGTGCCAACCAATAATACTTTATATGGCAAAGCTGTCTTTCAGAAATGAAGGAGCAACTACTAAACCTACTTTAGAAGAAATGCTGAAAGGGATTATTTGAAGTGAAATAAAAGGATGCTATTTAATAATAATAAAACATAAGTATTTTAAAACATGCTGATAATGGCAAATACATAGTTAAATTCAGATTATTTTAATGTTGTAATATGGTAGATTGATAATCACTTAACTCTAGTACAAGTGTTAAAAGACAAAAGTATCAAATATAACTATAGCTATAATATATTAGTTAATAGATATGCAAAAAAATGAGATAAATTATGACACAAAAATGTAAAATTGTGGGAATGGAAGAGTAAGCCTGTATTATTGAATTACCATTAAAAGAAATAATTTATATGTTATCAGAGTCCTCAAGGGGAAGCGGGAGAAGGTGGCACAAAGGTATTTTAAAAAATAAGGGCTGAGAATATTCTATATCAGGGGGAGGGTATATATCAATGTTCAAGAAGATTATAGATAACCCTCAAAATTTCAATTCAAAACAATCTTCAAAAGATGCTTAGAGGGCTTCTCTGGTGTTCCAGTGGGTAAAGACACCACCTTGCAGTGCAAGAGGCGCCAGTTCAATCCCTGGCCTGGGAAGATCACATGTGCGCGGAGTGGCTGGACTGATGTGTCTAATTACCGAGCCGGAGCTCTGGAGCGCATGGGCCCAGAGCCTGTGCTCTGTGACAACAGAGGCCACTGTGATGGGAGGCCCACACGGGCCAAAGAACAAAGTTGGATGAAAATAGATAAATGAAAGAGCAATAGAAGTGACCTGCCCACCCCCCTCCATCCCCAACCTGACCTCCCCACCCACCAAAAAAGATGCATTAGAACAAAACTATCTAAAATCAAAGACCGAGAGTATTTAAAACAGCAAGAAAAGAAAGTTCTTACATATAAGTGAAATCCCTTAAGACTATAGAAAACTACAGCTTTCTCAGTAGAAGACTCATAGAGCAAGAGAAAGTGGGGTGCCTAAAGAAAAAAAAATGTGCCAACCAATAATACTTTATATGGCAAAGCTGTCTTTCAGAAATGAAGGAGCAACTACTAAACCTACTTTAGAAGAAATGCTGAAAGGGATTATTTGAAGTGAAATAAAAGGATGCTATTTAATAATAATAAAACATAAGTATTTTAAAACATGCTGATAATGGCAAATACATAGTTAAATTCAGATTATTTTAATGTTGTAATATGGTAGATTGATAATCACTTAACTCTAGTACAAGTGTTAAAAGACAAAAGTATCAAATATAACTATAGCTATAATATATTAGTTAATAGATATGCAATAAAAATGAGATAAATTATGACACAAAAAATGTAAAATTGTGGGAATGGAAGAGTAAGCCTGTAGCATGAGATGTATTCTTAAGTCCCATGATAACTGAAAAGTAAAAAAGAAAAAAAAAAAACAGTAGATATAGAAAAAGCAAAGAGAAAAAAAATCAAAATTCAAGATTAGAGAAAATCAACAATTCACAAGAAAGGTAGAAAAGAGAAAAAAAGGACCAAGAAAACTACAAAACAGCCAAAAAATGCTAACATAGGATCACAAAGTCTTCTACCCATAAATGGCTACTGTAAATCTAAATTAACTAAATTGTCAAATCAAAAAGCATATAGTAGCTAAGTAGCTTAGAAAACAAGATTAAACCTTATATTGTCTACAAAAAAACTCACTTCAAACTTAAGGACAAACAGAAGCTCAGAATTAAGGGATTTTCATATGGAATCAAAAGGAAGCATGGGTGGAATGAGTAGCTATGAGAGCATGTATATATATACTTATGCCAAAAAAAAATTAACTTAAAGTGGAAAATTTTAGCAAGAGACATAAGAGATCATTATATAATAAAAATGGGGGTCAGTTCAACAAGAAGATATAACAATTCTAAATACAGACATACTCAACATGGGCACACTAAATATATTAAGCATACAGTAGATCTGAAGGGAGAAATAGATAACAATGATAGTAGGAGACTCCAGTATTTCACTTTCAACAAATATCTCATCCAAAATATTAGCACTACTGAAGCTGAATATACCTTATATAAAATGGTCCAAACATACATACAGTACATTCCATTTAACAGCGGCAAAATATACACTTTTTTCAAATGCACACAGAACATTTCCCAAAGTAGATTATTCATTAAATTACAAAACACATGTTAACAAATGTAAGAAGCTCAAGTCATACCAAGTATCTTTTCTGACTACAGTACTATACCATAAGAAATCAGTAGCAGGAATAAGCTGGAAAGATCACAGATTTTTAAAAATGAGGTAAATTAAGCAATTTCCAGAACATCAGTGGTTCAAAGAGCAAGTCAAAGGAGAAATTTTAAAAACTGTATTGAAATGAACGAAAATGGGAACACAATATACTGAACTTATGGGATGCAGTAAAAGCACAGCAACAGGATGGAAAGTAACAGTAAAAAAAAAAAAAAGAAGTACATTAAGAAAAAGAAAGATTACAAATTACAGATATACAACATAACTATACATTTCAAGGGAGTAAAAGAAGCCCAAAGGTAGCAGAAGGAAGGAAACAGCAACCTCAACAAACTAGCATCAAAGAAATGTATCCTACCATAGTAAAAAATAATTAATATACAACAGCCCACAACAAACATCATACTCAATGGTGAAAAACTGAAAAGGTTTTTCTCTAAGATCAGGAGCAAGACAAGGGTGCCCACTCTAACATTTCTACTTAACCACAATCTTAGAAGTTCTAGTAGGAGTGATTATGCAAGAAAAGGGAAATAAAAGACACCTATACCCTTCATAAAAGCTTATTTGAAAGCAATTAAAACTTGAAACTAAAACACTCCTTAGAAAGAAAACTTCTTGGTATTGGTCTTGGATGACACGAAATTTTTTTTTTTGGATGACACCAAAAATGCAAGCAACAAAAGCAAAAATAAATAATGAGACTACATCAAACTAAACATTTCTACACAGCAAAAGAAACAATAAGCAAAATAAAAACTCAACCAATGAAATGGGAAAAAATATCTGTAGGCCATGTATCTGATAAAGAATTAATGTCTAAAATATATAAGGAACTTAGGGCTTCCCTGGTAGATGAGTGGTAAAGAGTTTGCCTGCCAATGCAGGAGACATGGGTTCAATACCTGATCCAGGAAGATCCCACATCCCACAGAGCAACTAAGCCCATGAGCCACAACTACTGTGCCCTTGTGCCACAAACTACTGAAGCCTGTGTGGCCTAGGGCCCAAGTTCCACAACAAGAGAAGTCACCGCAACAGGAAGCCTGTTCACCTCAACTAGAGAGTAACCCTTACCCCCTGCAACTAGAGAAAATCCTGCAGCAGCAGTGAAAACCCAGAATAAACAAAAATAAACAAAGAAATAAAAGTAAGAAAAGAAAGATTACAAATTACAGATATACAACATAACTATACATTTCAAGGGAGTAAAAGAAGCCCAAAGGTAGCAGAAGGAAGGAAACAGCAACCTCAACAAACTAGCATCAAAGAAATGTATCCTACCATAGTAAAAAATAATTAATATACAACAGCCCACAACAAACATCATACTCAATGGTGAAAAACTGAAAAGGTTTTTCTCTAAGATCAGGAGCAAGACAAGGGTGCCCACTCTAACATTTCTACTTAACCACAATCTTAGAAGTTCTAGTAGGAGTGATTATGCAAGAAAAGGGAAATAAAAGACACCTATACCCTTCATAAAAGCTTATTTGAAAGCAATTAAAAACTTGAAACTAAAACACTCCTTAGAAAGAAAACTTCTTGGTATTGGTCTTGGATGACACGAAATTTTTTTTTTTGGATGACACCAAAAATGCAAGCAACAAAAGCAAAAATAAATAATGAGACTACATCAAACTAAACATTTCTACACAGCAAAAGAAACAATAAGCAAAATAAAAACTCAACCAATGAAATGGGAAAAAATATCTGTAGGCCATGTATCTGATAAAGAATTAATGTCTAAAATATATAAGGAACTTAGGGCTTCCCTGGTAGATGAGTGGTAAAGAGTTTGCCTGCCAATGCAGGAGACATGGGTTCAATACCTGATCCAGGAAGATCCCACATCCCACAGAGCAACTAAGCCCATGAGCCACAACTACTGTGCCCTTGTGCCACAAACTACTGAAGCCTGTGTGGCCTAGGGCCCAAGTTCCACAACAAGAGAAGTCACCGCAACAGGAAGCCTGTTCACCTCAACTAGAGAGTAACCCTTACCCCCTGCAACTAGAGAAAATCCTGCAGCAGCAGTGAAAACCCAGAATAAACAAAAATAAACAAAGAAATAAAATTAAAAATAAGTCTCAAAAAGATTTAACACACACACACACACACACACATATGGAACTCATATAATTCAATACCAAGGAAGTATTGAATTATACATTCCTGGTGACTCAGGTGGTAAAGAAACTACCTGCAATGCAGGAGACCTGGGTTCATCCCTGGGTGGGGAAGATCCCCTGGAGAAGGGAATTTTAACTCACTCCAGTATTTTTGTCTAGAGAAACCAACAGACAGAGAAGCCTGGCAGGCTACAGCCCAATGGGGTTGCAAAGAGTCAGATGTGACTGAGCAACAAACACTTCACTTTCATATATATAAGCACAAGATGAAAGAAAGCCCTAAATATGACTGTTCCTGTTCCTTTGATTTATGTCAAAGAGTGTTATGCCTTAACAATGATTTGGGATTTGATTCCAGAAGTAAAGGAAATAAAGTAAAAAATAAATAATAGGACCTCATTAAACTTAAAAGTATTTGCACAGTAAAGGAAACCACTGACAAAATGAAAAGGCAATGTACTGAGTGGAAAAATGCAATAACAAATTATATAACTGATAAGGGATTAACACCTAACATAAATAAAGAGCTCATACAAAAAAAAGTTTTTTAATGGACAGAAGGACTGAATAAATGCTTTTTCCAAGAGGAAATGTAGATAGCCCATTTAAGAACCTGAAAAGATACTTAACATTGCTAATCGTAAGGCAAATGCAAATCAAAACCACAATGAGATGTTACCTCATGTTTGTCAGAATGGGTATCAACAAAAGTACACAAATAACAAAAGTTGGTGAAGATGCAGAGGGAAAAGGGAACCCTTGTACAGTTGTTGATGGGAATGTAAATTGGTGCAACACCTATGGGAAACAGTGTAGTTATCCTGTTTCTCAAAAGACTAAAATTAGGACTACATATGGTATGTGCTGTACTCATTCTCTCAGTCATTCCCAACTCTGTGATCCTTTGGAATGTAGGCAGTCAGTTTCCTCTGTCCAGTATTGTTTCACCGGGCAACAGGAAGCCTGTTCACCTCAACTAGAGAGTAACCCTTACCCCCTGCAACTAGAGAAAATCCTGCAGCAGCAGTGAAAACCCAGAATAAACAAAAATAAACAAAGAAATAAAATTAAAAATAAGTCTCAAAAAGATTTAACACACACACACACACACACACATATGGAACTCATATAATTCAATACCAAGGAAGTATTGAATTATACATTCCTGGTGACTCAGGTGGTAAAGAAACTACCTGCAATGCAGGAGACCTGGGTTCATCCCTGGGTGGGGAAGATCCCCTGGAGAAGGGAATTTTAACTCACTCCAGTATTTTTGTCTAGAGAAACCAACAGACAGAGAAGCCTGGCAGGCTACAGCCCAATGGGGTTGCAAAGAGTCAGATGTGACTGAGCAACAAACACTTCACTTTCATATATATAAGCACAAGATGAAAGAAAGCCCTAAATATGACTGTTCCTGTTCCTTTGATTTATGTCAAAGAGTGTTATGCCTTAACAATGATTTGGGATTTGATTCCAGAAGTAAAGGAAATAAAGTAAAAAATAAATAATAGGACCTCATTAAACTTAAAAGTATTTGCACAGTAAAGGAAACCACTGACAAAATGAAAAGGCAATGTACTGAGTGGAAAAATGCAATAACAAATTATATAACTGATAAGGGATTAACACCTAACATAAATAAAGAGCTCATACAAAAAAAAGTTTTTTAATGGACAGAAGGACTGAATAAATGCTTTTTCCAAGAGGAAATGTAGATAGCCCATTTAAGAACCTGAAAAGATACTTAACATTGCTAATCGTAAGGCAAATGCAAATCAAAACCACAATGAGATGTTACCTCATGTTTGTCAGAATGGGTATCAACAAAAAGTACACAAATAACAAAAGTTGGTGAAGATGCAGAGGGAAAAGGGAACCCTTGTACAGTTGTTGATGGGAATGTAAATTGGTGCAACACCTATGGGAAACAGTGTAGTTATCCTGTTTCTCAAAAGACTAAAATTAGGACTACATATGGTATGTGCTGTACTCATTCTCTCAGTCATTCCCAACTCTGTGATCCTTTGGAATGTAGGCAGTCAGTTTCCTCTGTCCACAGAATTTTTTTGGATAAGAATATTAGAGTGGGTTGCCATTTCCTTCTCCGCGGTATTTTCCCAACACAGGCACTGAATCTGCATCTCCTGTGTCTCCTGCATTGTAGGCAGATTGTTCACTGCTGAAACATCAAGGAAAGCTCCTGAACTACCATAAGACCCATTAATTCTGCTCCTGGATATATACGCAAGCAACAATAAAACACTAATTCAAAAAATACTGGATCCTAATGTCCATAGCAGCATTATTTATACTTGCTAAGGTATGGAAGCAACATAAGTGTCCATCCACAGATAAATGGATGCTGAAGATGTCTTATGTATACACAATGGAATAATACTCAGAAACAAAAAAGGACAAAAATTTGCCATTTGCAACAGCATGGATGGACTGAAGAGGGAACTAAATGAAATAAGCCAGAGAGATAAAGACAAATACTATATTATACTATTATATATGAGAGACAAATACTTCATATATCACTTATATGTGGAATCTGGGGAAAAAATTTTGACTATATCTGTGAGACTCACAGATATGGAAAACAAACTAGTGGTTACCAGTGTGGACGCTGAGAGGGAAGAGGCAATATGTGAATGAGAACATGGGAGGTACAAACCACCGGACATAAGATAGGCTTCAAGGAAGTATTGTACAACACATGAAATTGATAAATAGAAATTAACTTTTAAAAATTGTATAAAAATTAAATAAAACATTTGAGAAGTAGATATTGATTCCTCCATGGAAGGGATAATAAACATGAAAGTTGCCCATTTATTTTTTAATGGAAAAAGAATATGAGACATTTGTGCAAAGAGGACATACAACATACAGATGATCAACAAGCACATGCAAATATGTTCAGCATCACTAAACACCAGGGAAATGAAGATCAAAGCCACAGTGAGATACCACTTCACACTTGGTAGAAATACTTTTACCAAAAAGACAGGAGGTAACAAATGAGGATGTGAAGAAAGTGAACCATGATATCTCATTCATAAGAATGGAAAACAGCGCTGAGTTGTCTCAGTTGCTTGTAGATTTTGGAGATTAATTCTTTGTCTGTTGTTTCATTTGCTATGATTTTCTCCCACTCTGTGGGGTGTCTGTTCAGCTTTTTTGTAATTTCTTTAGCTGTGCAAAAGCTTTTAAGTTTCATGAGGTCCCACATGTTCATTTGTCTTTTTAGTTCCACTATTCTAGTAGGTGGGTCAGAGAAGATCTTGCTTTGATTGATGTCCTTGAGGGTTTTGCCTATATTCTCCTCTAAGAGTTTGATGGTTTCTGGTCTTACATTTAAGTCTTTAATCCATTTTGAGTTGATCTTTGTGTATGGTGTCAAGGTATGTTCCAACTTCATTTTCTTGCATGTAGCTGTCCAATTTTCCCAGCACCATTTGTTGAAGAGGCTGTCTTTGTCCCATTTTATATGTTCGCCTCCTTTGTCAAAAATAAGGTACCCATAGGTGCGTGGCTTTATCTCTGGGTTCTCGATCTTGTTCCATTGGTCGATATTTCTGTTTTTGTGCCAGTACCATACTGTTTTAATGACTGTTGCTTTGTAGTAGAGTCTGAAGTTGGGGAGGCTGATCCCCTCAGCTCCATTCTTCTTCCTGAGGATTGCTTTGGCTATTCGAGGTCTTTTGTGTTTCCATATGAACTGTGTTATTCGTTGGTCTAGTTCTGTGAAGAATGTCATTGGAAGTTTGATAGGGATCGCATTGAATCTATAGATGACATTTGGTAGTATGGTCATTTTCACAATATTGATTCTCCCGACCCAGGAACACGGAATATTTCTCCATCTGTTTAACTCTTCTTTAATGTCTCTCATGAGTGTCTTGTAATTTTCTGTGTACAGTTGTTTTGTTTCTTTGGGAAGGTTTATTCCTAGATATTTGATTCTTTTGGTTGCGATGGTGAAGGGAATTGCCTCTTTGATTTCATTTTCTGATTTTTCATTGTTTGTGTATAGGAATGCCAGTGATTTCTGTATATTGATTTTGTATCCTGCGACTTTGCTGAATTCGCTGATTAACTCTAGTAGTTTTGTAACCGTGTCTTTGGGATTTTCTATGTATAATATCATGTCATCTGCAAATAGAGAGAGTTTGACTTCTTCTTTTCCAATCTGGATTCCTTTAAAAGGACCTAAACAGACACCTCTCCAACGATGACATACAGATGGCCCAAAAACACATGAAACGATGCTCAACTTCACTAATAATTAGAGAAATGCAAATCAAAACTACAATGAGATATCACCTCACACCCGTCAGAATGGCCATTATCCACAAATCGACAGACAATAAATGCTGGAGAGGCTGCGGAGAAAAGGGAACCCTCCTGCATTGCTGGTGGGAATGTAAATTGATACAGCCTCTATGGATGACAGTCTGGAGATTTCTTAAAAAACTAAAAATAGAAGCACCATATGACCCAGCAATCCCACTCTTAGGCTTATACCCTGACGAAATCAAAACTGAAAGAAGCACCTGTACCCCAATGTTCATTGCAGCTCTTTATACAATAGCTAGAACATGGAAGGAACCTAGATGCCCATCGACGAACGAATGGATCCAAAAGCTCTGGTACATATATACAATGGAATACTACACAGCTGTAAAGAGAAATGCAGAAGAATCAACCCTGATGAGGTGGCTGGATCTAGAACGTATCATCAAAAGTGAAGTCAGTCAGAAAGAGAAGGACAAATACAGTATATTAGCACATATATATGGAATCTAGTAGGATGGTGATGATGGCACATGCAGTGAAGCGACAGAAAGACAGACATGGACAGTGGACATATGGACATTGTGGGGAAGGAACAGTGGGTGAGAGGCGTAAAGGAAGTAGCATGAAGGCCTGTACTATCATAAGTGAAGAAAATAGCTCTAGTCATTGCTCTGTGAGAAAAGAGGATCCTTCAGGGGTGCTGTGTGATGGTCGGTGTGTACAGTTCTTTTGTTTCTTTGGGTAGGTTTATTCCTAGATATTTGATTCTTTTGGTTACAATGGTGAAGGGGATTGCATCTTTGATTTCATTTTCTGATTTTTCATTGTTTGTGTATAGGAATGCCAGTGATTTCTGTATATTGATTTTGTATCCTGCGACTTTGCTGAATTCGCTGATTAACTCTAGTAGTTTTGTAACCGTGTCTTTGGGATTTTCTATGTATAATATCATGTCATCTGCAAATAGAGAGAGTTTGACTTCTTCTTTTCCAATCTGGATTCCTTTAAAAGGACCTAAACAGACACCTCTCCAACGATGACATACAGATGGCCCAAAAACACATGAAACGATGCTCAACTTCACTAATAATTAGAGAAATGCAAATCAAAACTACAATGAGATATCACCTCACACCCGTCAGAATGGCCATTATCCACAAATCGACAGACAATAAATGCTGGAGAGGCTGCGGAGAAAAGGGAACCCTCCTGCATTGCTGGTGGGAATGTAAATTGATACAGCCTCTATGGATGACAGTCTGGAGATTTCTTAAAAAACTAAAAATAGAAGCACCATATGACCCAGCAATCCCACTCTTAGGCTTATACCCTGACGAAATCAAAACTGAAAGAAGCACCTGTACCCCAATGTTCATTGCAGCTCTTTATACAATAGCTAGAACATGGAAGGAACCTAGATGCCCATCGACGAACGAATGGATCCAAAAGCTCTGGTACATATATACAATGGAATACTACACAGCTATAAAGAGAAATGCAGAAGAATCAACCCTGATGAGGTGGCTGGATCTAGAACGTATCATCAAAAGTGAAGTCAGTCAGAAAGAGAAGGACAAATACAGTATATTAGCACATATATATGGAATCTAGTAGGATGGTGATGATGGCACATGCAGTGAAGCGACAGAAAGACAGACATGGACAGTGGACATATGGACATTGTGGGGAAGGAACAGTGGGTGAGAGGCGTAAAGGAAGTAGCATGAAGGCCTGTACTATCATAAGTGAAGAAAATAGCTCTAGTCATTGCTCTGTGAGAAAAGAGGATCCTTCAGGGGTGCTGTGTGATGGTCGGGAGGGGAGGGAAGGGGGGGATATACATGTGACTAATCTGAGAACATGCATGTCTGTGAACAACAAAACTCTGTAAAAGTTAAAAGTAAAATAAAGGTTTAAAAAAAAAAAAAAGAATGGAAAACAGCATAAAGTTTCAAAGATACTGAAAATACAACTATTATATCCAACTTCTGGGTATATATATCCAAAGGAAATAACATCACTGTTGAAGAGATATCTGCACCCCTATGTTCACAGCAGCATCATTCATAATATCTAAGACATAAGTAACCTAAGTATACAACGATAGATAAATGAAAACAATGTAGTGTATGTTGCTGTTCAGTTGGCTTAGTTGTATCCAACTCTTTGAGACCCCATGAACTGCAGCATGCCAGGTTTCCCTGTCCTCCACTACTTTGTGGAGTTCACTCAAAGTTATCCATTGAGTCGGTGATGCCATCCAACCATCTCATCCTCTGTAGCCCACTTCTCCTTCTGCTTTCGATCTTTCCCAGCATCAGGGTCTTTTTCAGTGAGTTGTCTCTTTACATTAGGTAGCCAATGTATTGGTGCTTCAACTTCAGCATCAGCCCTTCCAATCAATATTCAGGGCAGATTTCCTTTAGGGTTGACTGATTTGATCTATTTGATGTCCAAGGGATTCTTAAGAATGTTTTCCAGCAATACAACTCAAAAGTATCAGTTCTTCAGTGCTCAGCCTTTTGTATTGTCCAACTCTCATATCCATACATGACTACCAAAAAAATCTATAGCTTTGACTATACAGACCTTGGTGGGCAAAGTAAGTCTCTGCTTTTTAATGTACTGTCTAGGTTTATTACAGCTTTTCTTCCAAGGAGCAAGCCTCTTTTAATTTCATGACTGCAGTTAGGTAGCTGAGCTGGTAAAGAATCTGCCTACAATGCAGGAGACCCTGGTTCACTTCCTGGGTCAGGAATATCTGGAGAAGGGATAGGCTACCCATTCCAGTATTCTTGGGCTTCCCTGGTGGCTCAGATGGTAAAGAATCCTCCTGCAATGTGAGAGACCTGGGTTCAATATCTGGGTTGGGAAGAATCCCTGGAGGAGGACATAGCAGCCCACTGCCAGTATTCTTGCCTGGAGAAATTCCGTGGATAGAGGAGCCTGGAGAGCTTCAGTCCATGGAGTCACAAAGAGTCAGATATGCAGAAGCTTTGAAGTTTCATTAGGTTGCACATATTTTTGTTTTTATTTCCATAATTCTAGAGTGCGGGTCACAGAAGATCTTGCTTTATGTCACTGAGTGTTTTGCCTATATTCTCCTCCAAGTGTTTTATGGTCTCTGTTCTTACATTTAGGTCTTTAACTCATTTTGAGTTTATCGTTATGTATGGGTACAGGGGGTAAAAAAACTACAAACAAGATGAACAGACAACCCACAGAATGGGAGAAAATCAGAGCAAATGAAACAACTGACAAAGGACTAATCTCCGTAATATACAAGCAGCTCAGACAACTCTATACTGAAAAAACAAACAACCCAATCAAAAAATGGCAAAAAATACCTAAAGAGACATCTATCCAAGGAAGACATACAGATGGCCAAAAAGCACATGAAACCATGCTCAACTTTGCTTATTATTAAAGTAATGCAAATCAAAACTACAATGAGGTATCACCTCACACAAATCAGAATGGCCATCATCAACAAATCGACAGATAATAAATGCTGGAGAGTGCTCTGAGAAAAGGGAACCCTCTTGCACTATTGGTGGGAATGTAAATTGATACAGGAATCTCCATACTGTCTATGGAAGACAGTATGGAGATTCCTTAAAAAACTAAGAATAGAAGCACCATATGACCCAGCAATCCCACTATTAAGCTTATACCCTGATGAAATCAAAATTGAAAGAGACACCTATACCCCAATGTTCATTGCAGCATTCTACACAATAGCTAGATCATGGAAGCAACCTAGATGTCCATCGACAAATGAATGGATAAAGAAGCTCTGGTACATATTTACAATGGAATACTTCTCAGCCACAAAAAAATACAGAAGATTCAATCCTAATGAGATGGATGGATGGATCTAGAACCTATTATACAAAGTGAAGTTAAAAAGAGAAGGATAAATACAGTATACTAGCACATATATATATGGAATCTAGTAAGTTAGTACTGATAAATACACACGCCTCTGTTTCTTCATTGATGAAGAAACAAAAATAGAGAAAAGACTTATGGACATTGGGGAGAGAGAAAAGTGGGTGAGGTATGGAAAGAGCAACACGGAACCCTATACTATCTTATGTAAAAGAGAGAACTGTTGTCAATGAGCTGTGGGTCTAAGGGATCCTACGTGGGGGTTATGCGACCACCTGGAAGGGTGGGATTAGTGATATTGTTATGAACACCTGGAGACATGTTCATTTCTCACAAAAATTAAGAAAGATATCCTGGCTAAACAGACAATTGTCTCCTCACACTAAGGATAAGTTTTGCCTGCAAGCCTCGCCTCTCTGAGACCAATACAGGGGCACAAAGGTTCTTCCTCTTACCACTTTTTAATGCTAATGAAACACTTTACAAACTCTGAGAGCCCTTTGTAACTTAAGAATTGTTAAGAATGTTTCTCCTCAAGAGCAAAGGTGTTGGTAGAGGAGCAAAGGGCTCCGGTGATGACCTCTTTATATCTCTAGAGAGACAAAAAGCTTCTTCATGACTATTAATTAGCTTGAGATTTCTAGTTGGAAAATATATAAAAGGGGTGGGGGAGGATTGTCCGTTAGCCTCGCCCATGAAGATCAGCTGAGCCTGATGGGGTCGAGACTCTCCAGCTCTGGGGTAAGAACATCTGTTTACATTTGATTGAGTTCTGATTATTTCTAATTACTTGTGCTTGCCTTTATTTGATGATTAATAAACCCACTCTTGGTTTGACAATACTTGAGACCACGATACTTTATTGTCGAGGTCCGAGGCTCACACCCTGAGGGGACCACGCTGTGTTCGCGGAAAAGTCTCTGAGCTATTTAATATAGTTTCTCTTAGCGAGAACTAGTGAGAACAGTAATCAGAGTAAGCTCGGAACACAGTGCCCATGACAATATCCGTATGACTAATCTGGAATTACTATCTGTAAACAACAAAACTCTGTAAAATCAAAAAGCAAAATAAAAAAACATTTCGGATCTAGAACCTATTATACAAAGTGAAGTTAAAAAGAGAAGGATAAATACAGTATACTAGCACATATATATATGGAATCTAGTAAGTTAGTACTGATAAATACACACGCCTCTGTTTCTTCATTGATGAAGAAACAAAAATAGAGAAAAGACTTATGGACATTGGGGAGAGAGAAAAGTGGGTGAGGTATGGAAAGAGCAACACGGAACCCTATACTATCTTATGTAAAAGAGAGAACTGTTGTCAATGAGCTGTGGGTCTAAGGGATCCTACGTGGGGGTTATGCGACCACCTGGAAGGGTGGGATTAGTGATATTGTTATGAACACCTGGAGACATGTTCATTTCTCACAAAAATTAAGAAAGATATCCTGGCTAAACAGACAATTGTCTCCTCACACTAAGGATAAGTTTTGCCTGCAAGCCTCGCCTCTCTGAGACCAATACAGGGGCACAAAGGTTCTTCCTCTTACCACTTTTTAATGCTAATGAAACACTTTACAAACTCTGAGAGCCCTTTGTAACTTAAGAATTGTTAAGAATGTTTCTCCTCAAGAGCAAAGGTGTTGGTAGAGGAGCAAAGGGCTCCGGTGATGACCTCTTTTATATCTCTAGAGAGACAAAAAGCTTCTTCATGACTATTAATTAGCTTGAGATTTCTAGTTGGAAAATATATAAAAGGGGTGGGGGAGGATTGTCCGTTAGCCTCGCCCATGAAGATCAGCTGAGCCTGATGGGGTCGAGACTCTCCAGCTCTGGGGTAAGAACATCTGTTTACATTTGATTGAGTTCTGATTATTTCTAATTACTTGTGCTTGCCTTTATTTGATGATTAATAAACCCACTCTTGGTTTGACAATACTTGAGACCACGATACTTTATTGTCGAGGTCCGAGGCTCACACCCTGAGGGGACCACGCTGTGTTCGCGGAAAAGTCTCTGAGCTATTTAATATAGTTTCTCTTAGCGAGAACTAGTGAGAACAGTAATCAGAGTAAGCTCGGAACACAGTGCCCATGACAATATCCGTATGACTAATCTGGAATTATACATATCTGTAAACAACAAAACTCTGTAAAATCAAAAAAGCAAAATAAATAAAAACATTTCGGATTGTGGAAAAAATTAAAAGTACAAGAAACAAAGATTCAGATATGACTGAGTGACTAAGCACAGCACAGTCACCAACCACAGTGATGTTGGAGACCCCAAAGATAGTTTGTCACTGTTTCCATTACTTCTCCATCTATCTGACATGAAGTGATGGAACAGGATGCCATGATCTTCATGTTTTGAATGTCAAGTTTTAAGTCAGCTTTTTCACTCTCCTCTTTTGCCTTCATCAAGAGGCTCTTTAATTCTTAATGAAATGTTATTCAGTCATAAAAATGAAGGAGGGGCTTCCCCTGGTGATCCAGTGGATAAGGACACCGCCTTGCAGTGCAAGGGGCACCGGTTGGATCCCTGGCCTGGAAAGATCCCACGTGCCGCGGAGCGGCAGGACTGATGTGTCCAATTACTGGGCCGGAGCTCTGGAGTGCATGCGCCCAGAGCCGGTGCTCTGCGACAACAGAGGCCACCGCGATGGGAGGCCCACAGGAGCCGAAGAACAAAGATGGATGAAAACGGAGAAATGAAAGACCAATAGAAGTGGCCCACCAGCTCCCTTCCCTCCCCAACCTGACCTCGCCCAAAATAAATAAATAAATAAATAAATCTTTAAAAAAAAAAACGAAGGAGATTTTACTTTTTGCAACATCTTAGACTTTGACAAAATTACGATAATTGAAATAAATTTGAGTCAGATACTGTGTGTTCTCACACGGAATCTAAAATAGCTGAAAGTGAAAGTGTTAGCTTGCCAGACTCCTCTGTCCATGGGATTCTCCTTGTTAGATTACTGGAATGGCTGGCCATGCCCTTCTCCAAATGAAAAAAAAGTGCTGAACTTACAGAAATTTGTTTTTGCCAGTGGCTAGGGGATAGGAAAAATGGAGAGATGTTGACCTAAAGGTACAATATTCCAGCTCTAAGATGAATAAGTTCTGAGGCTTTAATATAGCACAGTGACTACAATTAATAATATTTTATTATATACTTGAAAGTTGTTTACAGAGTAGATCTTAAATGTTATCCCCAAAAAACACACGAGAATAGAGGTAACAGTAAGATTCGGACCAGTGACAATATCCGTATGACTAATCTGGAATTATACATATCTGTAAACAACAAAACTCTGTAAAATCAAAAAAGCAAAATAAATAAAAACATTTCGGATTGTGGAAAAAATTAAAAGTACAAGAAACAAAGATTCAGATATGACTGAGTGACCAACAGCACAGTCACCAACCACAGTGATGTTGGAGACCCCAAAGATAGTTTGTCACTGTTTCCATTACTTCTCCATCTATCTGACATGAAGTGATGGAACAGGATGCCATGATCTTCATGTTTTGAATGTCAAGTTTTAAGTCAGCTTTTTCACTCTCCTCTTTTGCCTTCATCAAGAGGCTCTTTAATTCTTAATGAAATGTTATTCAGTCATAAAAATGAAGGAGGGGCTTCCCCTGGTGATCCAGTGGATAAGGACACCGCCTTGCAGTGCAAGGGGCACCGGTTGGATCCCTGGCCTGGAAAGATCCCACGTGCCGCGGAGCGGCAGGACTGATGTGTCCAATTACTGGGCCGGAGCTCTGGAGTGCATGCGCCCAGAGCCGGTGCTCTGCGACAACAGAGGCCACCGCGATGGGAGGCCCACAGGAGCCGAAGAACAAAGATGGATGAAAACGGAGAAATGAAAGACCAATAGAAGTGGCCCACCAGCTCCCTTCCCTCCCCAACCTGACCTCGCCCAAAATAAATAAATAAATAAATAAATCTTTAAAAAAAAAAACGAAGGAGATTTTACTTTTTGCAACATCTTAGACTTTGACAAAATTACGATAATTGAAATAAATTTGAGTCAGATACTGTGTGTTCTCACACGCGGAATCTAAAATAGCTGAAAGTGAAAGTGTTAGCTTGCCAGACTCCTCTGTCCATGGGATTCTCCTTGTTAGATTACTGGAATGGCTGGCCATGCCCTTCTCCAAATGAAAAAAAAGTGCTGAACTTACAGAAATTTGTTTTTGCCAGTGGCTAGGGGATAGGAAAAATGGAGAGATGTTGACCTAAAGGTACAATATTCCAGCTCTAAGATGAATAAGTTCTGAGGCTTTAATATAGCACAGTGACTACAATTAATAATATTTTATTATATACTTGAAAGTTGTTTACAGAGTAGATCTTAAATGTTATCACCACACACAAAAGCAGCAACTATACGAGAATATGGAGGTGTCAACTAACCTTATGGTGGTAATTACTTTAAAATATATACATGTACAAGTCTTCATATTGCATGATTTAATCTTACATATATATCAATAAAATCTTAATAATACTGGAAAAAAGGTTTAAGAAAACAGATATAATATTTACCTGTATATGATCTTTAAAATTATGAGTAATAAAATGCTTACCATTTTTCCTTATAATTTTATCTATACAGTTTGCTTTTTTTTAACTGACAACTTAGATATTCATAATTGGATTGTAGCAAAGAATTTGTTTTAATAGGCAAAGCAGACTGCATACAAAGAATTATTAAATTATTAAAATTCTCTGAAGAATGTAGTTTTAAGCAGTGATGCTGCTGCAACTTTCAGCTTTTGACCTCACTGAGTTTCTTAGTATGAATATTGATTGGGGATTTCCCCTCTTAGCTACCCCACTCAGAGTTTTTAGAATATAAATTAGCTTTCAGAAATAGGAATGTAAATTCTTTAACTGCTTTTCATAAAGTTTTTTGTATAATTTTGTTTTCTTCATTGACACAAACCCTTATCCCTTCCTTTCTTCTTTGCATGCTAATTACAAAGCATTAAGACAAATTGGATAATATGGCAAAACAAGCAAACTAATAGAAAAGCCTTTTAGGAAGATTTTAGAGTAATAGGAAGCAAGATCTTGCAAAAACCTTTTAGAAAGGGGATGAAATCTACTTTATATTATGAAAATAAATTTTTAATTTTTATTTTAGTTATAGGCAGTCCTCTGATAATTTTATCAGATTCAGTTTTAAGTATGTAGCCTTAGCAAATCTGTGGTCTTTGGTAATTTGATTAAATCTACTGTTATTATTTTCATATATGAAATGCATGCCAAAAATAACAACATATCTGAAGCCTATTTTGATCTGTTAATAAAATGTATTATTTGAATATTGAAAAATGTAAGAAACCACGACTTAATTAAAAATATGTAAAAGTCACTGCGTTTAAAATGTAGAGATATACAAATTTTATATGTGATTAGCTCATTTGATTAGAATGGAATTTACTTAATAATTCCTTATAAAGCACTTCCATATGCCATTCACTACTTCATATAATAATGTCAGTGTTACAGCTAATGCAACTGAACTAGAGAGTTTATTATTAATCACTTTAAAGATCTCAAAAGCTAACATTTGTGAAATGTAGTGAGTGTTGAACAGAGAATGTTCAGATGTCCATAAGCACAATAACATGCTCTATCTTCTGATGTCTGTGGCAACTTAATATCTTCCGGAACTCTTTTCCTTATAATTTTATCTATACAGTTTGCTTTTTAACTGACAACTTAGATATTCATAATTGGATTGTAGCAAAGAATTTGTTTTAATAGGCAAAGCAGACTGCATACAAAGAATTATTAAATTATTAAAATTCTCTGAAGAATGTAGTTTTAAGCAGTGATGCTGCTGCAACTTTCAGCTTTTGACCTCACTGAGTTTCTTAGTATGAATATTGATTGGGGATTTCCCCTCTTAGCTACCCCACTCAGAGTTTTTAGAATATAAATTAGCTTTCAGAAATAGGAATGTAAATTCTTTAACTGCTTTTCATAAAGTTTTTTGTATAATTTTGTTTTCTTCATTGACACAAACCCTTATCCCTTCCTTTCTTCTTTGCATGCTAATTACAAAGCATTAAGACAAATTGGATAATATGGCAAAACAAGCAAACTAATAGAAAAGCCTTTTAGGAAGATTTTAGAGTAATAGGAAGCAAGATCTTGCAAAAACCTTTTAGAAAGGGGATGAAATCTACTTTATATTATGAAAATAAATTTTTAATTTTTATTTTAGTTATAGGCAGTCCTCTGATAATTTTATCAGATTCAGTTTTAAGTATGTAGCCTTAGCAAATCTGTGGTCTTTGGTAATTTGATTAAATCTACTGTTATTATTTTCATATATGAAATGCATGCCAAAAATAACAACATATCTGAAGCCTATTTTGATCTGTTAATAAAATGTATTATTTGAATATTGAAAAATGTAAGAAACCACGACTTAATTAAAAATATGTAAAAGTCACTGCGTTTAAAATGTAGAGATATACAAATTTTATATGTGATTAGCTCATTTGATTAGAATGGAATTTACTTAATAATTCCTTATAAAGCACTTCCATATGCCATTCACTACTTCATATAATAATGTCAGTGTTACAGCTAATGCAACTGAACTAGAGAGTTTATTATTAATCACTTTAAAGATCTCAAAAGCTAACATTTGTGAAATGTAGTGAGTGTTGAACAGAGACAAGTCTGTTTCCTAGGACCATGTCCATAACCACAATAACATGCTCTATCTTCTGATGTCTGTGGCAACTTAATATCTTCGACCAAGGACTATTTCATCCATCTCAGATTCCTCAGATGTAGTTATGATCCTGAGAAAGAAGTTTAGACAAGTAACAGAAAAGTATCACTATCAATGGAAGGGAAAAAACCTCAAAATGCTTTTAACTGGGCTTCCCCTGGTGGTGCAGTGGGTAAGGACACCGCCTTGTAATGCAAGGGGCGCCGGTTCCATCCCTGGCCTGGGAAGATCCCACGTGCCGTGGAGTGGCTGGACCGATGTGTCCAATTACCCAGCAGGAGCTCTGGAGCGCATGCGCCCAGAGCCGGTGCTCTGCGACAACAGAGGCCACAGCGATGGGAGGCCCACAGGAGCCGAAGAACAAAGATGGATGAAAATGGAGAAATGAAAAGATCAACAGAAGTGGCCGCCCGCTCCCTCCCTCCCCAACCTGACCCCCGCCCAATAAATAAATAAATAAATCTTTAAAAAAAAAATGCTTTTAACTCATGCAGTAAGAATATTAAGAAGATTACATTTGGGAACACCAGCTAACTTATTTGACTCTGTGTTTACATAAAATTATAAAATAGTGAATTACAGTAATATTCCTCATCAACAAAAATAACCCTATTACTTGAATTTCTGATCAGACTTCTACTGACAATTCAGTTCCTGTTCTGCCTTCTTCCTGCAGCCCTTATCTTTCTTTTTATCACTTTCAATTAACTTCTTCAGAAATAAAAGATTTCCTCACATAAAATTCCATGAACAACATATCTGAAGCCTATTTTGATCTGTTAATAAAATGTATTATTTGAATATTGAAAAATGTAAGAAACCACGACTTAATTAAAATATGTAAAAGTCACTGCGTTTAAAATGTAGAGATATACAAATTTTATATGTGATTAGCTCATTTGATTAGAATGGAATTTACTTAATAATTCCTTATAAAGCACTTCCATATGCCATTCACTACTTCATATAATAATGTCAGTGTTACAGCTAATGCAACTGAACTAGAGAGTTTATTATTAATCACTTTAAAGATCTCAAAAGCTAACATTTGTGAAATGTAGTGAGTGTTGAACAGAGACAAGTCTGTTTCCTAGGACCATGTCCATAACCACAATAACATGCTCTATCTTCTGATGTCTGTGGCAACTTAATATCTTCGACCAAGGACTATTTCATCCATCTCAGATTCCTCAGATGTAGTTATGATCCTGAGAAAGAAGTTTAGACAAGTAACAGAAAAGTATCACTATCAATGGAAGGGAAAAAACCTCAAAATGCTTTTAACTGGGCTTCCCCTGGTGGTGCAGTGGGTAAGGACACCGCCTTGTAATGCAAGGGGCGCCGGTTCCATCCCTGGCCTGGGAAGATCCCACGTGCCGTGGAGTGGCTGGACCGATGTGTCCAATTACCCAGCAGGAGCTCTGGAGCGCATGCGCCCAGAGCCGGTGCTCTGCGACAACAGAGGCCACAGCGATGGGAGGCCCACAGGAGCCGAAGAACAAAGATGGATGAAAATGGAGAAATGAAAAGATCAACAGAAGTGGCCCGCCCGCTCCCCTCCCTCCCCAACCTGACCCCCGCCCAATAAATAAATAAATAAATCTTTAAAAAAAAAATGCTTTTAACTCATGCAGTAAGAATATTAAGAAGATTACATTTGGGAACACCAGCTAACTTATTTGACTCTGTGTTTACATAAAATTATAAAATAGTGAATTACAGTAATATTCCTCATCAACAAAAATAACCCTATTACTTGAATTTCTGATCAGACTTCTACTGACAATTCAGTTCCTGTTCTGCCTTCTTCCTGCAGCCCTTATCTTTCTTTTTATCACTTTCAATTAACTTCTTCAGAAATAAAAGATTTCCTCACATAAAATTCCATGAACAAACCTACTACTTTTGATAGATCAAATAGAATAGTATGAAATAAACTGTAACATTTTAAAAAATTGTAGAGACTGAGGATGCCATGGCCTATATGATAAATTGTCCTAATGAAAGCAAGTGATGCAAAGCAATAATCATTAGTGACTTCAGTGAGCATTACTAGATCATATTGTTGGAAGATCATAATCAAACTATATAATCCAATTAATGACAGCACTAAGATATGTACCTGTATGGTAAAATTTGAAAAATATTAACGATAATATCTTATGCTTGAATTGAAAATTACTTACTTGCCAAGTCGTGCAGTTTACTCAGTTCATTTTGCTTTTCAGTCATGGACTAACTTCATGTCTTTAGTGACTACAGTTTTAGACAATGCAAATTAGATATGATTCTATTGTCCTTATAAAGCTGTGATCAAACTCATTTTGTTTTGGATGAGAAAGTTAAAATACAAAAGGAGTTTTTGTATTAAAATTTCTCTATTTTCATTTTCCTGAAAATGAACATTCTGAAAATCATCATGAAAAAAACAGAATATTCCCTCTCCTGCTGCTTGTGACAAGCAAATTGAAAGTAAAATGTTTGTGCTGCATGAAACTTCATTCCTTTCATTAAGAGGTCAAATTCCTTTGAGCTAAACAACTGATTTGGAGAGACAGAATGTGTGTGTGAGCGCGTGGTGTGTGTGTGTGTGTGTGTGTGTGTGTGTGTGTGTGTGTGTATGTGTGTGTAACAAATGCTTCTAAATAAGAAAAACCAAATGACTTTGAATATCCAAAGTGATATTCAGAGGAATGTAGAGAAGAATAGACATTTCAGAAAATCTCTAACTCTTTCATGATCTTTTTAATTGATCATTTCTACACCCAGTGTATTTCCAGACTATTGTTGGACCAGAGGGTGACTGTGAGCATTTTATTTTCTTAACCTTGGAGTTCAAGGATTCCATTTGCATCTAGTAAATTCAGTGTGCCTAGATTGTTATATAGAATAAGAATTCCAACAGACCACCAATGACAGGTCATGTGATTGCTTTTATTCTTTTTTTTTTTTTGTCCACTTCTATTGGCCTTTCATTTATTTCCATCTTTGTTCTTTGGCCTTTGTGGGTCTCCCATCAGAGTGACCTCTCCCACTTCAGAGCACTGGCTCCTGGTGCATGTGCTCCAGAGCTCCTGCTCGGTAGTTGGACACATCAGTCCAGCCACTCTGCAGCACATGGCATCTTCCCAGGCCAGGGATCAAACCAGCACCCCTTGCACTGCAAGATGGTGTCCTTAAACACTGGACCACCAGGGAAGCCTGGCTTTTGTTCTTTTTTTTTTTTTAAAGATTTATTTATTTATTTATTTATTTATTTATTTATTTATTTATTTATTGTGGGGGTGGGGAGGGAGGGGAGCAGGCGGGCTACTTCTATTGGTCTTTCATTTGCCTATTTTTCATCCATCTTTTTGCTTTTGTTCTTAATGAGAATGACTTCACAACCAACATCATCTGTAACAAAATCAGTTCTCATTGAAAATTTAGGGATAGCCAAGAGATTCTCCATTGTTTTCTACCAAAGGGAAACCAGAGGCAATGATTTTCCAAACATATTCCACCTTAAAATAATGATGCTATAAAAATTAGGTGCATCTATTCTGCCTGTACATCTTGCCAGGCAAAATGAAATTACGATAGATTATCTCACTAATACTTGTAATAAATCTATGAAATGGTTATACTTATTATACCTATTTATATAAATGGATATAATAAATAATGTATTTAATTTACACAACTATCAAAAGCGAAGGTTAGATAAAAATTGGTTTTCTGATTCCAAAGTATATGTTTCTTATACTAAGAAACAATTATTTTAACACTTTAAACACTCCCCAAAACGTTTTAAACTATAAGTAATGATTTAATCAGTTGTTTTATTCATTTACTTTGGAGGAGGATAGTTCCTAATTCAAAAAACATATTGAACAATTATGTAAAATATTGTGTTAGGTGCTAGAATAATTCACTAGTAATCACAGGGAGCTGATAAGGAAATACCTGAGTAAAAATTCTAAAAGACTGACCCAAAATATTTGTGATCTTTGATAGCATGAAAGCTTTGATATGTGAGATCTTTGAGCTTTATTGCTTTAAAGTTCAATTTGATAAAATCCTGAGAGAACTTGGAATGCATTCCTTGCTATTAATTGAATATTAAAGTAAATTGGGTCCTTAACAGTTCTTCAGTTCTGTCGACTGGATGATCAGAATGTAGAATTCTAATAGAAACTATGGATAATTGGAAGTAAGTGAAAAAAATTCTCCAATTTTCATCACTTCTCTTTGTAATTCTGAGCTCTTGATGATCTTTCATAACTAATCCCTCAAAATCCCAAATGCCTACAAAATTGTCTCTTACTTAAATAGTATTTTATTCATCGTAGAGAAGGAAAAATAAATTTTCTTCTATGTTTCTAGGTTCTTGGCTGGGAACAATTAACAGGAGTAAAACTAATTATATACACAAGTATGAGACTCAAACACAACCAGACAATTAAGGCTTAAATATCATCCTGAGCTATTGAAAGTGATAAGGATCTGAGACTTCAAAGGCAAAGAAGGCAGTTCATAGGAAGATGAGAAAAATATTGGTAAACAAACGTTTGCCCTGCCATGCAGATACTTCTCTCCGATGAAAAAAATGATCACTGGAGATAGCTCTCTCTCTGGTACAGCACTCCCTCACCATTTAGGCTGTTAAAAGAGAAGTAACCAAAAGATAAAGCTTTTCATGAATCTGCTGGGTTTTCATTGTCCCCACTCCACATGCCAAGTGGCATATTTTCACGTGACATATTCTGCTACCTTCACATTTCTGCTGAGGTAGTATCAACTGTCCTATCTTTTAATAACCAATTTGTTACCCCTTCTTTCCCTATCAGTTTTATATGAGAATGATATTTCTAATATTAAAAAGAAAAAAGATTAAGTTATAGAGGGTTTTTAAAAAATTGCTGTTGCAAATTTTGCTTGAGGTGCTTCATTTATGCATCCAAGAAATAGTTGCTGAGAGTCAACTTTGGAGGAGGATAGTTCCTATTTATTGAACAATTATGTAAAATATTGTGTTAGGTGCTAGAATAATTCACTAGTAATCACAGGGAGCTGATAAGGAAATACCTGAGTAAAAATTCTAAAAGACTGACCCAAAATATTTGTGATCTTTGATAGCATGAAAGCTTTGATATGTGAGATCTTTGAGCTTTATTGCTTTAAAGTTCAATTTGATAAAATCCTGAGAGAACTTGGAATGCATTCCTTGCTATTAATTGAATATTAAAGTAAATTGGGTCCTTAACAGTTCTTCAGTTCTGTCGACTGGATGATCAGAATGTAGAATTCTAATAGAAACTATGGATAATTGGAAGTAAGTGAAAAAAATTCTCCAATTTTCATCACTTCTCTTTGTAATTCTGAGCTCTTGATGATCTTTCATAACTAATCCCTCAAAATCCCAAATGCCTACAAAATTGTCTCTTACTTAAATAGTATTTTATTCATCGTAGAGAAGGAAAAATAAATTTTCTTCTATGTTTCTAGGTTCTTGGCTGGGAACAATTAACAGGAGTAAAACTAATTATATACACAAGTATGAGACTCAAACACAACCAGACAATTAAGGCTTAAATATCATCCTGAGCTATTGAAAGTGATAAGGATCTGAGACTTCAAAGGCAAAGAAGGCAGTTCATAGGAAGATGAGAAAAATATTGGTAAACAAACGTTTGCCCTGCCATGCAGATACTTCTCTCCGATGAAAAAAATGATCACTGGAGATAGCTCTCTCTCTGGTACAGCACTCCCTCACCATTTAGGCTGTTAAAAGAGAAGTAACCAAAAGATAAAGCTTTTCATGAATCTGCTGGGTTTTCATTGTCCCCACTCCACATGCCAAGTGGCATATTTTCACGTGACATATTCTGCTACCTTCACATTTCTGCTGAGGTAGTATCAACTGTCCTATCTTTTAATAACCAATTTGTTACCCCTTCTTTCCCTATCAGTTTTATATGAGAATGATATTTCTAATATTAAAAAGAAAAAAGATTAAGTTATAGAGGGTTTTTAAAAAATTGCTGTTGCAAATTTTGCTTGAGGTGCTTCATTTATGCATCCAAGAAATAGTTGCTGAGAGTCAACTATGTGGCAGAACTTTGCCCTGAGAACACCACTTTGCCCTGAGAACACCACTCTGAGGGATAGAAACAAGATTTAGATTAACAATGAATTTTATGTCAGTGAGGAGTCAGGAATTTATAAATTGATATTAGAAGTCAGAGTTAACTGAGTATATATCAAGGAACTTGGGAATTGGAAATGATTTCTTTGGAAAAGTAAAGCACAAGTTAACATCTAAAGAAAAAGGATGGGTTGAGTGTGAAGATTAGAAATAAGAAATAATCCAATTTGGAAAGGTCTTGAGGTAGCTCAGGATGAAACCTAGCATGATTAAAGAAAAAACCTGTCTGAATGAGAGAGCAAGTGAGAACACGGAAATAGATGAGAGTGGAGAGGAAGCAGAAAGCAGTATCATGCAGGATCTTGCAGGCCATGTATTTTGGTTTTCATTCCAAAATCATACCATACAAGGGGTTGTAGACAATGAAATTTTTGTTGTAATATAAAATCAATGGCACATCATTAACAGGTAAATACATTTTAATTTGTAAAAAATCACTGTGGTTACAGATACAAAATTAAAGAGTGGGGCAATATTGCCTGTAGGATGAACCTTAGGAAACCTGTTAGATTAGATAAGAGGTTGGATTAGCACAGTGACATCCAAGATTGAAAACGGCAGGTGGATATGAGAAGTTTTTCTGTAGGAATTAGATTCAAGGTTTTTTGAGGTATTCACCATCGAAAAGCAAGGGACATGGGCAGGCTCAAAAGTGACCCCCTAGTTTCAGGGCTATGAAATCTGGTGCAAAATTGTGCTATTCTCTGAAATTATAGATATTGGAAGAGGCCAGGTAGAGGGTGGGGGTCACAACTAGAATTCCATTTGGGGTATTACATTTCAGGCACCATTGAAATTGCAAGTACAGATGCTGTCTGAGAAGTAGGATGCAGACTCAAAGGAGAGTTCTGGGCAGGAAATACAATATGCTAGTCATTGGACATACTGAGGGAAATTTCCAT
This sequence comes from Tragulus kanchil, assembly GCA_022376925.1. Classification (NCBI taxonomy): domain Eukaryota; kingdom Metazoa; phylum Chordata; class Mammalia; order Artiodactyla; family Tragulidae; genus Tragulus; species Tragulus kanchil. The sequence goes on along the minus strand of JAIOJX010000005.1, from coordinate 115,559,359 downwards.
GTTAATATATGATAAAAGTCAATACATGTGAAATTGTGTGAAGAACACACTGTCACTTGCATCATTTATAAATATTTCTCCCAATAAGTGATACTGGGAAAACTGGAGAGCTAAATGTAAAAGAATGAAATTAGAACACTATGAAACACCATACACAAAAATAAACTCAAAATGGATTAAAGACCTAAATATAATACTGGACACTATAGAATTCATAGAGGACAACAAAGGAAAAACACTTCTTGTCATAAATCATTGCAAGATATTTTTTGACCCATCAAAATACTATTTTTTTTCCTCTAGAGAGTGATGAGAATAAAAATAAACAAATGGCACCTAATTAAACTGAAAAACTTCTACAGAGTAAAGGAAACCATAAATAAGATGAAAAGACAACCCCCAGCTCAATATCAAAACAATAACATAATCAAAAACTGGGCATACCTAAATAGACATTTCTCTAAAGATGACATACAGATGGTCAAGAGGTTTATGAAAAGATGCTTGACATCACTAATTTATTAGAGAAATGCAAATCAAAACTATAATGGGGGGCTTCCCTGCTGGCCCAGTGGGTAAAGAGTCAGCCTTGCAGTGCAAGGGGCGCTGGTTCAATTCCTGACTCAGGAAGGTCCCATATGCCACCCCGCAGCTGAACCGATGTGTCCAATTGCAAGCCGGTGCTCAGGAGCGCATGTGTTCAGGGCCAGTACACTAAGATGAGAGAGGCCACCGCAATGGGAGGCCCACACGGGCCAAAGAATAAAGATGGATGAAAATAAATAAATGAAGAATCAATAAAAGAGGTCAAAATGTAAAAAAGAAAAAAATACTATAATGAGGGATCACTTCACACCAGTCAGAATGGCCATCATCAAAAAATCAATAAATGATGATACAGCACTATGGGAAACAATGTAGAGTTTTCTTTAAAAATAGAACTACTATGTGACCCATCAATTCCACTACTGGATATATACCCTGAGGAAACAATAATTCAAAAAAAATGCATGTATCCCAATGTTCACTGTAGCACTATTTACAATAGCTAGGACATGGAAACCACCTCAATTGCCATCAGCAGATGAATAAAGATGACGTGGTACATATATACAAAGGAGTATTACTCAGCCTTAGAAACAAAATTGAATCATTTGTAGAGATGCAGATGGACCTAGGGACTACCATTCCGAGTGAAGTCAGAAAGAGAAAAATATTGTATATTAAGACATGGGGAATCTAAAATATGGGTGCTGATGAGCCTATTTGCAGGAGAGGAATCAGAAGCACAGACATAGAGAATGTTCATGTGGACAAGTCGGGGAAAGGTAGGTTAGGATGAATTAGAGATTAGGATTCATACATATACATATATATATATACACACACATACATACATATATATGTATATACATACTACCATGCATAAAATAGATAGTGGGAAACTGCTATATTATACAAGGAGCTCAACTCCATGCTCTGTGATGACCTGGATAAATGGAATTAGGGTTGGGAAGGGAATCAAGGGTAAAGGAATATATATATATATATCTATATATATATAGATAGATATAATTATAGATATTATATATGTATGTATATTACATATGTGTATTGTATATATTATATATATATATATATATATATATACATATGGCTCATTCACATTGTTGTATAGCAGAAAATAACACAACATTGTAAAGCTATTATACTCCATTTTTAAGCATTATTTGACTTTAAATGAAAGTTTTGAGAATAGGCTTAGGTAGAAACAGGGTCTTCCTGGCTGTTCACTCTTACTAGTAAGAAATGATCATATTTGTACAATTCTGGCTATTCTCTTTGCAGAGTAACATGCTTTTAAGCTTCTGGATACAATAAGAACAGTCTATCACAGTTTCACTACCTTTGAAGCCAGTTATTCCATATCTGCTAATACGTTTTTAGGTTCCAAATCCTACATGTTGCATGAGATTATTTAAAAATATACTGAAAAATATGACTTATTTTTAGCTTGATGACAAATTTGCAGAAATAAATCACACTGGGTATTCAGGTATTTGTACCCAAAAATTTATGGGACCAAGTAGGGGCCTAATTCAAAAAATGCATGTATCCCAATGTTCACTGTAGCACTATTTACAATAGCTAGGACATGGAAACCACCTCAATTGCCATCAGCAGATGAATAAAGATGACGTGGTACATATATACAAAGGAGTATTACTCAGCCTTAGAAACAAAATTGAATCATTTGTAGAGATGCAGATGGACCTAGGGACTACCATTCCGAGTGAAGTCAGAAAGAGAAAAATATTGTATATTAAGACATGGGGAATCTAAAATATGGGTGCTGATGAGCCTATTTGCAGGAGAGGAATCAGAAGCACAGACATAGAGAATGTTCATGTGGACAAGTCGGGGAAAGGTAGGTTAGGATGAATTAGAGATTAGGATTCATACATATACATATATATATATACACACACATACATACATATATATGTATATACATACTACCATGCATAAAATAGATAGTGGGAAACTGCTATATTATACAAGGAGCTCAACTCCATGCTCTGTGATGACCTGGATAAATGGAATTAGGGTTGGGAAGGGAATCAAGGGTAAAGGAATATATATATATATATCTATATATATATAGATAGATATAATTATAGATATTATATATGTATGTATATTACATATGTGTATTGTATATATTATATATATATATATATATATATATACATATGGCTCATTCACATTGTTGTATAGCAGAAAATAACACAACATTGTAAAGCTATTATACTCCATTTTTAAGCATTATTTGACTTTAAATGAAAGTTTTGAGAATAGGCTTAGGTAGAAACAGGGTCTTCCTGGCTGTTCACTCTTACTAGTAAGAAATGATCATATTTGTACAATTCTGGCTATTCTCTTTGCAGAGTAACATGCTTTTAAGCTTCTGGATACAATAAGAACAGTCTATCACAGTTTCACTACCTTTGAAGCCAGTTATTCCATATCTGCTAATACGTTTTTAGGTTCCAAATCCTACATGTTGCATGAGATTATTTAAAAATATACTGAAAAATATGACTTATTTTTAGCTTGATGACAAATTTGCAGAAATAAATCACACTGGGTATTCAGGTATTTGTATTCATATCCTACACTTTACAACATATTGGATATGGGAACCAAGTAGGGGCCTAAGAGGTTAGAAATTTGAGGCATGAAGAACAATGAATTTGTGATTTAACCTGGACAGTCAAGGGTGAAATTAAATAGATTACAGAAGTTCATTTCCAAGTTACAGGCATCATCAGCTAACCTGTCTTTCCTGTGGCAGACAGATTATACATAGACCGTAGAGAACAGGATCACCCAGCCCCCAAATTGCTTTCTAGTTCTTACTTTGATCTCCACTTGGATATTTTGCATACATAATACATCCTGGCTGTTCCACCAAAATTACTTTTTTTTTCTGAATATACTTGCGATTAAAAATATTTTGTGCATTTCAAAACTAATTATACTTTCATGAACACATCTTTTCAAAACAAACACTTAAGGAAGTTGTGAACAATGTTATTAATAGTTTATTTTTATGTAGCTGACTAACCTCTCTACATTAGTATTGTGAGTCACTTTTTCGCCATTATTGTTTTGATTCAGAATAAAGAAAATTTACTTGATTTAGTTGAGCATGAAAAATATCTTATTGTGGGGTTGGGGAACTTGCTGAAAGAATAAGGCTGAGTGAAGATCATCAAAGGGGGTCTGCCTGGGAGGAACTGTAGATGCACCTTTATTCCTGGGTTGTTTCTGTTGGTGAGAACATAATGACAACGGAGACTGAGCAGCATTCCTGGAGTCAATAAGAGGCTGTAGCTGGGCTGGGTTTCCCTGATAGCTCAGATGGTAAAGAATCTGTCTGCAGTCTGAGAGACCTAGGTTCAAACACAGGGTCAAGAAGATTCCCCTGGAGAAAGAAATCTATCTTTGCCTAGAGAATTCCATGGACAGAGAAGTCTGGCAGGCTACAGTCCATGGAGTCACTGAGTCAAACACGACTAAGCAACTAGCATTATCACTACAGCTGGCCTGACTATAGGTCAGAAAAATTCAACAAAAACTCTTTGAAGACCAACTCTTGTTGAATTCTGGGGTTACAAAGAAAAATATTATAAATAATATGACACAGACTTGGTCTGAAGGTGCCCTCATTGAAAAAAACACTAATATATTTTTATAAAGTAATTTTTCCCATGCACTACAGTGTATACTGAAGGAATGCAGAGAAAAGGCACCTAATCTACACTAACAAGGAAGATTATTTAGATGAGGTGATGTTTTTCCAGGTTCTTGAAAGAGAAGCTAACAAAGGGAAGAAGAGGAAGGTCACTTCGGCAGATGGCACAGTAAACATAAATTTGGTTTGTTATGGTTACAGAATAAACCAAGAGAGTGGACAGCATAAGGAATGTAGATAGGGCTGGAATATGGGGAGTCTTCCATGACTTAGTGAGCAGGAAAAGTCTATCCATAAATGTAAGTCACTAAATGGTGACAGATTGTTGTATATGTATGCCCAAGTTTCTCCACCTTTCATTTTCCTTTTTCCTACCAGCCTATAAAATTATGATTAAATATCTATTCCTCTGTCAATATTTACATGTAAATTCACCACACATTTTCTCTATTTTGCAGCTATGAGGATATTAACTAAGGCAGTGGCATCATATATAAATATTGTGTGTGTGTGTGTATGTATATATATTGTTGTTGTTGTTGAGTCACTACATTATCTCCAATTCTTTTGTAACCCCATGGATTGTAGCTCATCAGACTCCTCTGTCCATAGGAGTTCCAGGCATTTTCCAGGCAAGAACACTGGAGTGGGTTGCCATTTCCTTCTCTAAGGATCTCCTCAACCCAAAGATTGAACCTATGTCTCTTGCATTGGCAGAGTTTCTTTACCAATGAACCACTACACACACACACACACACACACACAAATGGGAGGTAGGGGAGAGAGAGTGAGGGAGGGTGATGGGGGAAGAGAGAGGGGAAGGAGGAGAATGGGGAGAGATAAAATGTACTGAAAAGTAACTACTTTTTGAAATACAAATGAAAGGCATGATGTTTGGCAATCCAAGAATTGCATCCTGTAAGAATTGGACCTGTTTCCTTTATTCTTTCCAAACTGCCTCTGTCTTCTTGTGTATCCCTTTTCTACTCCCATTTCTTTAATCATTTGTGTTGTTAATGAACTTCTTAAAGAACTGACTCACATAGACCACATTGTGATATATTTTTGTGGTTGTCTATGACTCTTCCTTCTCTTTATCCAATTGCTTATCTCCCCCACTAGAGATCTGTGAGAAAGGAGTTATTGATTTTTAATCCCCATGTTCAGCACATAGTAAGATATCTATATATTTGACTGAATACTGTTGGTATGCATAGATGAATTAAAAACTAGATGAATAAGATATTATGCAAACATAAGAGTAAAAGTTACATCTTGACTGGGAGTATAATCAAGTTTTGGTGAAATTTCATTTTATCAAGAGAAACAGAGACTTGCCAGGCAGTAGACACAGAAATGAATTTAGGTAACAAAACTGCCTTAAACGATACAAGATGCATCCTAACAAGACTAAGGGATCTAAGGCAATCAAAAGGCACAGTGCTTAATAAGTAAACAGTGTTGAGGTTGTGACATCCTTTGAATGATAACCTAAGACATTGTTCTTCACTCCAAAGGAAACAAGTATTTTTGTACAGAGAAGTGCCATTAATTTAACCCTTGATGTGGGTGCAAAAAAATCTTATGAAGTGCATAAATGATTGTGGGATGAGAACAAAGTTTCCAGGAGATTAATGAGGAGACCACTGCAAGAGTGGAGGTGGCAGTCAGGAGCTATGTCAGGGGGTTAGGAAGAAGAGGGTGGAGAGTAGTCAGACCTTTTAAAACTAAAACTGCTGTGACCTCAAACTGCTTGAATATTGACAAGGATAAAGAGAAAAACTGGAGATTTCTGATATTTTAAGCTTCATACGAGAGAACCCACATCTTACAATATAGAATAGTGCTTGCCAAAGCCCTTATTATTCGTGCCCGTGACATGATGACAGAATTTTAATAGATAAATAGTAAGCCTTGAAATCACCTTCCAGATAACACACGTATTTGGCTGGCTTAAGCCAATGTATGTTGCAGTCACAGGAGCACACCATGTACGTTTAACCACATGACACAGACCTATCAGGCTGACCACGTGTCTCCTGGGTGAGCACTTTTATCTCAGAGGTATCCTTTTGACATCTTGAAGACAAAGTCTTCACATTTTAATTATCATGGATATTAGAGTTCATTATACTATTTATATGTTCAGTATTATGGGATGCTTACACATTAGTGGTTCTTGAGATAATAAATTAATCACTACTGATTGACAGGCACTATTCTTAAGGTTTGTTCAACAGAGAGACTAGACAGTTGATATGTAATTTTATTTACCTTTTCACAGGACATTGGTGTATCATATGTTATATTCAAATTGATCTGTAATTTTTTAAGATGTGAGTGACACACATTATCAAGTTAACTTCTTAATATTGAGTTAGAATTACTAAAATCTAAGGATTCTATATATTCTGTTTCCAGAAATCATTAGGTATGACGTATCTTTTATTGTACAACGTTATTTATATCTTTCAATCCTCACTAAATATACACATATATTCTTTCTTCCTTTCTTTCTTTTATTTTTCTGATCTGCTTCCATTGATGACTCTATACTTTTGACTCCAGACTGGCAATATGAGGGTAAGATAACAAAAATAAAATCTCAAAAAACCTCATGAACATTGCTTGTCTGTCTTTGTTTCATTTTCTTTAGAACATTAAAATTCTATTCACTCTTTTTAATTAGACCCTTTATCACAATTAAAGTCCAATTATGTTTGTTTCTGTTATAAAGATTTAATTATGATTTATCCTTGTTAATCATCCCTTTATGTTATTTCTTTGGGTTAAATTACCATCCCATTATCTCTGTCCTAAAGGACTTCTGCTCTCCAATGGTCTCTGCTGGTGTTTGCTCAGTATGATTTCAACAATTTCATGATCTACAGTGTTTGCAATGTGGTAAAGAATCTATGTCATTCTTATGAGTATTAAAAAAAATTGTTAAAAGTAATGATGCATATTAATTTGATTATAGGATGTTTCTTTCTAAATCTCAAATGTACATCATAGTGAATTTAATTTCAGGGTGAATGCCCCTGTAGTAGCTACTTCTTACTTTGTCTTGTTTTCTCTTTAGATTGCAAACTAGCTAGGGGAGGACCACCAGCCACTATAGTTGCCATTGATGAAGAGAGTCGAAATGGTGAGTAAGCTTTCTGTTTTAAAGTTGACTTAATCTAAGAGGAATGTCTCATTTCAAACCTAGATTTGATATATGTGAAAGTACTAAGTGAAAGCCTCAAATTAAATTTACTAATTGTTCCCTTTTAATTTCTTCTCTGTATGAGTTTAAATTACACCATTCCCCAGAAATGCAGGGTTTACATTGTGAGAGACTCAGTGAATAGAAATATTTAGTTTTGATTGCAGAGAAGTCATTTGATTCAGGATTAGTCCAAAAATACATCTAGATACTGGCTAGTACATTTTATTGTCAATAGGTAGAGTTGACAATCACACATACTGTTACCTAGTGTATTCCTCTAAAAGAGGTGGATCATGAGGTATGTTCTGCACTGTTAATTTAAGTTTGCTATAGTCTAGTTAGGATTAAAATCTATAACTTATCATTAGACATGGATATTTAAGAAGTTACTGAGAAAACCCCTGAGAAGACAAAACCCAACAAAAGGTCTAGAGCAGAGGAGAAAGTATAACTTTTCACTCAGTCTGCCTACCATAATTAACATCTAATTCCTCATTTATAGCAAGCCCTTTGGAAATTTAATTTTCCTTATCAAAATAAAAATGAGCACTTTTGTTTCCCCACACTCTTAGTCTCTCTAAGCTTTACAAATATTTAAAGATGCTACTCCTCTATTAGGTAAGAGCAAAGTGGAAATCTCTTGAGTTTTGGTTTCTATTTCAAACTGTTCTAAATATAAGAATTTTCTGTGGCTTATTTGTCTACTGATTCTATAACAGACTTTCCACTGGTTTCACTTGAACTTTCTCTCTAGGCTAACCTCCATTTTTCCAGACTGACGCCTTTTAAAAAAGAATGTCAAGTGGCTTATTTAGAAAGTAACTTTGCCTTGGAATTCAACCTATATGCATTTTGAAAATTTCTATAATATGCATAATGCCTATACTGGTGCACTTCATCATAGATTTATTGTGCTGTATTATAAATATTTATTTTCCTTCTTAGAAGAATCTGTATAAACTTTTTAAATTCTTAAACCTCTTTCACACCCTTTTGAATCAGCAAAAATGATCCTCAACATTCTTGGCCTCATTTAAACAAATTTAAGTGTTTGCACTTAATCTAAGAGGAATGTCTCATTTCAAACCTAGATTTGATATATGTGAAAGTACTAAGTGAAAGCCTCAAATTAAATTTACTAATTGTTCCCTTTTAATTTCTTCTCTGTATGAGTTTAAATTATACCATTCCCCAGAAATGCAGGGTTTACATTGTGAGAGACTCAGTGAATAGAAATATTTAGTTTTGATTGCAGAGAAGTCATTTGATTCAGGATTAGTCCAAAAATACATCTAGATACTGGCTAGTACATTTTATTGTCAATAGGTAGAGTTGACAATCACACATACTGTTACCTAGTGTATTCCTCTAAAAGAGGTGGATCATGAGGTATGTTCTGCACTGTTAATTTAAGTTTGCTATAGTCTAGTTAGGATTAAAATCTATAACTTATCATTAGACATGGATATTTAAGAAGTTACTGAGAAAACCCCTGAGAAGACAAAACCCAACAAAAGGTCTAGAGCAGAGGAGAAAGTATAACTTTTCACTCAGTCTGCCTACCATAATTAACATCTAATTCCTCATTTATAGCAAGCCCTTTGGAAATTTAATTTTCCTTATCAAAATAAAAATGAGCACTTTTGTTTCCCCACACTCTTAGTCTCTCTAAGCTTTACAAATATTTAAAGATGCTACTCCTCTATTAGGTAAGAGCAAAGTGGAAATCTCTTGAGTTTTGGTTTCTATTTCAAACTGTTCTAAATATAAGAATTTTCTGTGGCTTATTTGTCTACTGATTCTATAACAGACTTTCCACTGGTTTCACTTGAACTTTCTCTCTAGGCTAACCTCCATTTTTCCAGACTGACGCCTTTTAAAAAAGAATGTCAAGTGGCTTATTTAGAAAGTAACTTTGCCTTGGAATTCAACCTATATGCATTTTGAAAATTTCTATAATATGCATAATGCCTATACTGGTGCACTTCATCATAGATTTATTGTGCTGTATTATAAATATTTATTTTCCTTCTTAGAAGAATCTGTATAAACTTTTTAAATTCTTAAACCTCTTTCACACCCTTTTGAATCAGCAAAAATGATCCTCAACATTCTTGGCCTCATTTAAACAAATTTAAGTGTTTGCACTAAATTTGCAAAATGTTTTTAAATTTATATATTTGATAGTTTAGTTTTAAAAAGTCAATCCCTATTGAGCTTGAAAATATATGAAGTTAACATATTACTAGAATGCACTTAAATAAATTAGAAATAAATTCCATATGTGTCTGCAGAAAGGAAGTATATATATATATATATATATATATATATAATATGTATAAATACTATACCAGAAAATATTAATTTCACATGTGGAATGATGATTTATCCTTAACTATTGTCCTATGTACAGATCTGTTTTCTAAATGTCTTATAGTTAAAAAAAACTTTGCTTTTAAACATAGGCAAAAAATAAACATGATAGAAAACTAATCTATATTTTCTCATTGTTCAGCAATTCCCTTAAACATAAGCTGAACTAAAACATTAATTTTATGAAATGGTTGCTTTAGTGTAATTCTATACAGAGTTTATTTTGCCAACCAGATAATTGTAGCCACGGCAATATTTTGCCTCTTCTTAGGTTGATGAGATGCCACTTTCTGAAGGAGCCTAGGAACTCTGCAGGGATGTTGTCATAGCAGTGCAGCATGGTGGCATGTGGTGGAAATTCAATATTTATATTTTAGAAGAATGTGACATGATGTAGTGGTGCAACGTTATAATCCTTAATTGGCATATTTTGTACAGACTGCCAACTCCTTAGAATGCTGCCAAAGTTTTTGGAGTGTCATCGCAAGGAGTATAAATACCAATCTAGAGATTAAATGTTTTACATTTCTTTACATTAAATTTCTAAAAAGTAAAAAGCTGCCACTGGTTTCACTTGAACTTTCTCTCTAGGCTAACCTCCATTTTTCCAGACTGACGCCTTTTAAAAAAGAATGTCAAGTGGCTTATTTAGAAAGTAACTTTGCCTTGGAATTCAACCTATATGCATTTTGAAAATTTCTATAATATGCATAATGCCTATACTGGTGCACTTCATCATAGATTTATTGTGCTGTATTATAAATATTTATTTTCCTTCTTAGAAGAATCTGTATAAACTTTTTAAATTCTTAAACCTCTTTCACACCCTTTTGAATCAGCAAAAATGATCCTCAACATTCTTGGCCTCATTTAAACAAATTTAAGTGTTTGCACTAAATTTGCAAAATGTTTTAAATTTATATATTTGATAGTTTATTTTTAAAAAAGTCAATCCCTATTGAGCTTGAAAATATATGAAGTTAACATATTACTAGAATGCACCTAAATAAATTAGAAATAAATTCCATACGTGTCTGCAGAAAGGAAGTATATATATATATATATATATATATATATAATATGTATAAATACTATACCAGAAAATATTAATTTCACATGTGGAATGATGATTTATCCTTAACTATTGTCCTATGTACAGATCTGTTTTCTAAATGTCTTATAGTTAAAAAAAACTTTGCTTTTAAACATAGGCAAAAATAAACATGATAGAAAACTAATCTATATTTTCTCATTGTTCAGCAATTCCCTTAAACATAAGCTGAACTAAAACATTAATTTTATGAAATGGTTGCTTTAGTGTAATTCTATACAGAGTTTATTTTGCCAACCAGATAATTGTAGCCACGGCAATATTTTGCCTCTTCTTAGGTTGATGAGATGCCACTTTCTGAAGGAGCCTAGGAACTCTGCAGGGATGTTGTCATAGCAGTGCAGCATGGTGGCATGTGGTGGAAATTCAATATTTATATTTTAGAAGAATGTGACATGATGTAGTGGTGCAACGTTATAATCCTTAATTGGCATATTTTGTACAGACTGCCAACTCCTTAGAATGCTGCCAAAGTTTTTGGAGTGTCATCGCAAGGAGTATAAATACCAATCTAGAGATTAAATGTTTTACATTTTTCTTTCACATTAAATTTCTAAAAATATGGTAATCAAATGAACTTCTGCCAGAAATTATAATGTAATGTGTAATCAATCATCCTTGCCTTAAAAGTCTAAAGGAAACAATTCAGTAAAGTATTTTCATACTTTTATTTAGGCAAATCTAGTTAATTCTAGTCCTGCTCTTAAACTCTTAGTTTCTTTTTTCATGAATCTTTTTAATTGGCAGTAATAAGACATATGGGTATCCTATTTTACTAGTGTAATAATCATCTAATTTTTAAATGGTCTGAGGTTTCTTAAAAGTAAGACATAGCAGATCCTTTATTAGGCCAAAATAGTAAGTTTGTGTGTTGGTTTGCTTTGGCCTTACTTTACTGATGTCTACCACTAAACAATCTGCATTGCCAAATACATCCTCAAGTATAGCTTTTAAATAACTCAGGCATGTTAAAGTCTATACTTAATTTACTAAGTCACTAAGATACTCTTATAGAATGTCCATTATTAGTCACATAATTATTTAAAAAATTTTATACTCTGTAACATTTCCTTTTTATGAGTATGTATACTAAATTCATTTGCACATGTGTATGTTTGATATAATTAAAACTTAATAGAGATCCATAAGCTTCTTTCTCACTGTGGGATCTGTTAGATTATTCCCCTTCTTGGTCTTTGTCCTCAATGTTATATTGATAACAGATTCATTTTATCACCCTTGATCTGAAGAGTTTATTTTCATCACAGATACCAGAAAATCAAGCTTATATGACAATAACACAGTCAAGCCATTAAGAGAATTACATTGGTTTCCTGGCCATAACCAGAAAGCTCTAGAACTAGTATGTAGGACATGTTTAATTGATAACTGCTTTTAGAGGGGAAGAATCTATAGTGCGAAACAGATTTGGAATGTATCATTGGAAAATATCTATAAATTCTTTCCAGAAAAGCTTATGTATACATAAATACCTGGACATGTCCACATGTATAGCAGCTTAATTCACAACTGCCCACACTTGGAAGCAAGAATGATGTTCTTTAGAAAGTTAATCGATAAGTAAACTGTGATGCATCCAGACAAATTCAGACTAAAATGAAATGAGCTATCAAGCCATTCAAATACATGGAGGAGACAAGTGTATGTGATTTATGTGAAAGAAGCCAATCCAAAATAGAAAAAAGCACAGAGTGTATAGTTTCAACTATACTGTTTTGGAAAAGGTAAAAAAGAAAAATGGGGAAAATAAAAAGTTCAGTAGTTTCTAGAGCTAAGTAGAAAGAAGAAAGGCAGAAAAAGAGGATTTTTAGGGCAGTGGAAACATTCTTCATGACATTCTAATGAAGGGTATCTATCATTATATATTTGTCCAAACCAATATAATGAACAACACCAAAAGAAAATTCCTTTATTAGGCCAAAATAGTAAGTTTGTGTGTTGGTTTGCTTTGGCCTTACTTTACTGATGTCTACCACTAAACAATCTGCATTGCCAAATACATCCTCAAGTATAGCTTTTAAATAACTCAGGCATGTTAAAGTCTATACTTAATTTACTAAGTCACTAAGATACTCTTATAGAATGTCCATTATTAGTCACATAATTATTTAAAAAATTTTATACTCTGTAACATTTCCTTTTTATGAGTATGTATACTAAATTCATTTGCACATGTGTATGTTTGATATAATTAAAACTTAATAGAGATCCATAAGCTTCTTTCTCACTGTGGGATCTGTTAGATTATTCCCCTTCTTGGTCTTTGTCCTCAATGTTATATTGATAACAGATTCATTTTATCACCCTTGATCTGAAGAGTTTATTTTCATCACAGATACCAGAAAATCAAGCTTATATGACAATAACACAGTCAAGCCATTAAGAGAATTACATTGGTTTCCTGGCCATAACCAGAAAGCTCTAGAACTAGTATGTAGGACATGTTTAATTGATAACTGCTTTTAGAGGGGAAGAATCTATAGTGCGAAACAGATTTGGAATGTATCATTGGAAAATATCTATAAATTCTTTCCAGAAAAGCTTATGTATACATAAATACCTGGACATGTCCACATGTATAGCAGCTTAATTCACAACTGCCCACACTTGGAAGCAAGAATGATGTTCTTTAGAAAGTTAATCGATAAGTAAACTGTGATGCATCCAGACAAATTCAGACTAAAATGAAATGAGCTATCAAGCCATTCAAATACATGGAGGAGACAAGTGTATGTGATTTATGTGAAAGAAGCCAATCCAAAATAGAAAAAAGCACAGAGTGTATAGTTTCAACTATACTGTTTTGGAAAAGGTAAAAAAGAAAAATGGGGAAAATAAAAAGTTCAGTAGTTTCTAGAGCTAAGTAGAAAGAAGAAAGGCAGAAAAAGAGGATTTTTAGGGCAGTGGAAACATTCTTCATGACATTCTAATGAAGGGTATCTATCATTATATATTTGTCCAAACCAATATAATGAACAACACCAAAAGAAAATCAAAGGTAAACTATAAAATATGGATGATTATGATGGAGATTTATCCTGTGTTTCAAAAAATGTAGGTTTATCTTTGGTTAAAAAAATTGTACCAATCTAGTGAGTGATATTGATAATGGGGGGGGGTGGTTATGTATGTGTAGGGCTAAGGGGTAAACGGGAAAATTCAATCTCCTTGTCCTTCTTATTGTGAACTTAAAACACTGCACTAAAAGAAAGAAAAAAAAAAACTGTTATATTTTCAGATTCACTGGACTCTGAGCTGCCTAATGCATAGGGTCCTTCCTGGAAGGAGAGAGGCCAGGAATAGTTATACTATAACTATTTAAAACTTGCCTCTGGGTGCCAGCCAAGTCAGGGTCCAGGCTACTTTACAATGACTGTGGAGTGAAATTGAAACAAACTTTGGAACCACTGGCTCAGATCTAATTCTCAGAAGCTAGATAAATACATAAGCAGTGCTGAGTCATGGGGAAGGGGAAATGATTTGAAGTCATGATTTGAACATAACGCTAATTGTACCAAAGTAGACAGGTTCAGAAGCAAAAGGGTATCACTAGGTAGGCGAGAGATTTAGGAGATCTTAGATTTAGATTTAGTTAAGTTATTGTGGGGTCACAGCCAATTTGATAAATGAAAAATGATAGTGTCTTCACATTATGAAAGGAACTGCCAACAGAAGATGCCTCGGCTGATCCAGTGAGAATGGTTCCTGGAACTTGTCAGGGCACACTTCAGAACCTCCTGTACTTCGAGGAAGGTAGGGGAGGTTATAGAAAGGAACCCGTGGATGCAAGACAAATTCAGACTAAAATGAAATGAGCTATCAAGCCATTCAAATACATGGAGGAGACAAGTGTATGTGATTTATGTGAAAGAAGCCAATCCAAAATAGAAAAGCACAGAGTGTATAGTTTCAACTATACTGTTTTGGAAAAGGTAAAAAAGAAAAATGGGGAAAATAAAAAGTTCAGTAGTTTCTAGAGCTAAGTAGAAAGAAGAAAGGCAGAAAAAGAGGATTTTTAGGGCAGTGGAAACATTCTTCATGACATTCTAATGAAGGGTATCTATCATTATATATTTGTCCAAACCAATATAATGAACAACACCAAAAGAAAATCAAAGGTAAACTATAAAATATGGATGATTATGATGGAGATTTATCCTGTGTTTCAAAAAATGTAGGTTTATCTTTGGTTAAAAAAATTGTACCAATCTAGTGAGTGATATTGATAATGGGGGGGGGTGGTTATGTATGTGTAGGGCTAAGGGGTAAACGGGAAAATTCAATCTCCTTGTCCTTCTTATTGTGAACTTAAAACACTGCACTAAAAGAAAGAAAAAAAAAAACTGTTATATTTTCAGATTCACTGGACTCTGAGCTGCCTAATGCATAGGGTCCTTCCTGGAAGGAGAGAGGCCAGGAATAGTTATACTATAACTATTTAAAACTTGCCTCTGGGTGCCAGCCAAGTCAGGGTCCAGGCTACTTTACAATGACTGTGGAGTGAAATTGAAACAAACTTTGGAACCACTGGCTCAGATCTAATTCTCAGAAGCTAGATAAATACATAAGCAGTGCTGAGTCATGGGGAAGGGGAAATGATTTGAAGTCATGATTTGAACATAACGCTAATTGTACCAAAGTAGACAGGTTCAGAAGCAAAAGGGTATCACTAGGTAGGCGAGAGATTTAGGAGATCTTAGATTTAGATTTAGTTAAGTTATTGTGGGGTCACAGCCAATTTGATAAATGAAAAATGATAGTGTCTTCACATTATGAAAGGAACTGCCAACAGAAGATGCCTCGGCTGATCCAGTGAGAATGGTTCCTGGAACTTGTCAGGGCACACTTCAGAACCTCCTGTACTTCGAGGAAGGTAGGGGAGGTTATAGAAAGGATCAATGCATTCAGTTGGTCACCTCTGTGGAGTTTTCCTGGCCCAAGCATGTAGCTAGGGGAGGTAAGGGAAGTTGGTTCTTCATTAGAAATGGTTATGTTATTGAGACATTTGCAAGTTGGTTGCCATCATCCTTTTCCTTCCATTGTCAAAACTCACTAGGCTGGGAAGAGTAGAAGCAAAATTTTTATGTAGAGCTAAATTTTTACGTTGATGTTCTTCTTTCCTTATAGTTGTCAGTTACATATCTTAGAGTTATAGCAAAGGAGTTTGTCAAACTCTGCTTACACACCTCCAAAGTGTTGTAGAGTTTCACATATTCCTAATAAAACAGGCTGTGCACTTGTGGGAAGAAAAGTCTTAAATAACCAATGTTTGTTTATAAATATTCCCAAGGTTTAACCACAGTGTCATGTCATTTTCTTATATCTAAGTGTTCAGAACCCTCCATTTTTACCTACGTTATCTTCGTTCTTCTCTTTTTTTCTCTAAAGACAGCAGGGTCTAACCTGGCAGAAAGTTTTTGAAAGAACAAGTAGAGAGTGGAATAATAGCAAACTGTATAGATGTAGGACAGAGTAGAAGGTGACGAGAACCCTGGATGAGAGATGGCACAAGATGTTGGAAACAGAAGAAACTGAGGAGCTAAGATAGCAAGTTATCAGTCTGCCTGAATGGCAGTGTTCTATTGGGATAAAGTGAAAGAGACTGAAGATGCCACCAAGAGGTTAAAGGAGCTAGTGATTTTATAGTAAGTGGGAAAATGTCTCACTATAGTTACCACAAAGAATCCGTGGCTCATGTAAATGTTTGGGAGAAATGTTATTAAAGATTGAAATTCTTATCTGGACCTATCCTTAGTTCATGTTCCTTTCAGTGTGTCAAGACAAGAATACAACTTAAGATGTTTCTGTATTTAATTCCCTCTCAGTTTTGTAATAACTATTTTGGTCATTTGAAAGATGACATATAACTAAGTGTTGCCAACATAACTTATGTATTAAATGAAACCTAAAGTATAGGATACATTCTTAGATATTAAGTTTTTGAAAAATTATATAGAGAATAAAAAGAAGAGACATATCTAGTATATATGTCCTATAAGAGGGATTGTTCTAAGGGTTTGGTTTTAAACAGTTTCTAAAGGCACCTTTGTCCTTCTTCTATTCTGTGTTGTTGTCTCATAGCTACAGTAAATAGCATTAGTCTCCTTGATGGTTTATTAAAAATAAGTGTATATTCTGCTTTATAAAGCTTTATAAACACAGAAACTCTAATGACAGAAATTATATACAGATGAAGGTAAATTAATAGATGACTATACATGGTTTTGAAGCATTAAGACTGATACTGTGTATGGGCCTATATAAGATCATTGGTTTTGACATCAGGGAAATGACCTTTAGCACAATATGACAGTTTTTCGCTGGAGAAAGAGAGAAAAATAGGCTCCTATTGTTCTTTAATTCTGTAATTCAAACTTGATTATTAACTGCCAAAATATTAAGTATTTTTATAAGATATTTATATTCTTCTGGCTAGGTTGCTGTGGATGTTGCATAGCCCTAAAATCATAATTACAAATTTCTTTGCCATTCTGTTCTTTAGTTTTCCCCAGTCATCATCAGTGATTCTGAGTTTTTTCTAGTGAAACACATACACGATGAGGAAATCTATTTCTGTAAATTATGAAAGAGTTTACCCTAAATATATGTCAATATTAGATGCAAGTTGATGTAAAAAAAACTATATAAAATTTCTCATGTAGTTTAATCCTCTTATTATAGTGACTAAGACAATTGTCCTAGTAGAAAATGATTTTGCTCAGCTCATTACTGCTAAAGCTACATATAAAAGGATGCATTCTGCTTTTTTAAATTTGTGCCAAAGTTTTTTTTTTTTTTTTAATTTTTTTTGGGGGGGGATGCAGGTTGGGGAGGGAGCGGGGCGGGCAGACAGGCCACTTCTATTGGTCTTTTCATTTATCTATTTTCATCCATCTTTGTTCTTTTGGCCCGTGTGTGGGCCTCCCATCGCGGTGGCCTCTGTTGTCACAGAGCACCGGCTCTGGGCGCATGCGCTCCAGAGCTCCGGCTCAGTAGTTGAACACATTGGTCCAGCCGCTCCGCACCACGTGGGATCTTCCCAGGCCAGGGATCGAACCGACGCCCCTTGCACTGCAAGGTGATGTCCTTACCCACTGAGCCACCAGGGAAGCCCAAATTTGTGCCAAAGTATTTTTTAAACAGTTAGCAGCTGCAAACTTCTAAATATATACCTGAAATAAATTTAAAACTTTCTAAGCATTAAACAAATAGGTTTGTTACCTATCTCAAGTCATCTAATGTTATACTGGCATTTAATCATATTTCACTTATTATATTTCTTTTCTCATTTGTTGACTCTCTAACATTCAATATACAATGGTATTGATGGACCTAGCAGAATGATTCTAAAACAAAGGACAGAAGTACACAAAACAGACAGAAGTTAAAAAGGCCATCAAGTTAGGATGTTTTATAGAAGGAAAACAACTCTGTTCAAATTACTGATCCTCAGTTTCAGAATGCCAATGTTAATGATGATGAAAATATTAAGTAATGGTTTCTAACGAAAATATTTTAGAAAAAAAGCATTCTAATTGTATTTTCCATTTTCTTTAAATCCTTTATTTTAATCTCATGTCTAATAGAAATAAATCTGAATTATATAGAATTAAATTATGTTACATATACACCCACAATCACAAATGACGCTGTTGTAATGAACCATTTTTTTGTAGAGAGAATATCTAAATCTAAGTCACTAGAACCAACAGTTAAAGCTAGCATTGCTTTCATTTGTTCGAAGATAGGCCATGGGTCTTGATGGAAACAAGAATGGGCTTGTGTGGTACAAGGAGGAGAGACCTATTAGATTTCCTCCACTTGTATCCATGTAGAAAAAACTTTTTTTTCAGAATAGGAAATTCTGTGTATTAAAGATAAGTAATTCTAAGTTAAATTTTGATTCCATTTATTAGCCAAAGAAAACACACTGGTATGGCTCATATCACCTGCAGGCCACCAGTAGTTTGACTCCTAAATTAGGCAACAAAGATGAGAGGAGTGCATGCGGGTGGAACATACATGAGATGACATTTGTTTGGAAGGAAGTGAAGGGACCTGGCTTTGAGCTTTCTTCGCATAACCAGGTCACTCTTAACACTTAGGTTGTATGATCTGAGTTTAGTTGGGGAGTGAGTCTCTGATGGAGATTTAGGAACTCAGGATGGAAGAAGCACCAAAGTTCAGTTACTGGTTTTAGCATCAACCTCCTAGGGGTTCTGTCTCCAGTCACTCTTCCTCATGCTGCCTTTCCGATTCCATCATTACCTTGCTCCCAAAGACTTCTCCAAATTCCTGTTTGTCATGAATGATTGTTTCCCCTCTGTTTCTCATGATCAAATGTTGGCTATTATGTTATTAATCTTTGTTGTGAGGCAATAGGGTATGACTCTTCTGTTAGGACATTAAGAATCTGAAAAGTATCACTACAGCCACTTTTGACTATAGTAACCGACAGTAGAAATGTTCTTAGCAATTGTTGGATGAGAGCAGTCACCCCCTGATGATCTGAAGCATCTCTTGGACTTAAGATGCCTCCTACAGCAGTTTTCAAAACAAATGTTCAAATGCCTGGAAATGCTAATGTAATTCAATTAAGTATGCTTAAGTGTGCCATGTGGATTAACAAACATAAAAGTATTAGTTGTTTCTTCATCTACTGCTACTTCATGAAACAGAAGGATGCAATAAAGCTAGATATTATATATGTATCAGACAATACAATTTAAGCAAATCATATAATACATATTAATACTTAGTGCTTAGAATAAGAAAATCTCGTAATTGTACTCAATAATAAAAAGATTTGGGGAATCAAAGCTATGCAACATTAAAGTAAATTCAGCATGGTGAAAATACAAATACTTAAATAGAATATGGAGTTATAATAAAGTGATTCTTTTAACCTGTCCAAACCACTTGCCACTGGTTACCAAAGCCAAGGTGTTTTTGATTTGGTTTCATTTTCTTTTAATCAGTCCTCATTTTTGTTTTCTAAATTCTGAGTTTTGTTTCATAGTCATTCTTAGTTCAAGTCTCAAGTATTGGCTCCTTAGCACACAACTCCCTATTAACTAAGGGCACCTGCCTAAATTAGGCAACAAAGATGAGAGGAGTGCATGCGGGTGGAACATACATGAGATGACATTTGTTTGGAAGGAAGTGAAGGGACCTGGCTTTGAGCTTTCTTCGCATAACCAGGTCACTCTTAACACTTAGGTTGTATGATCTGAGTTTAGTTGGGGAGTGAGTCTCTGATGGAGATTTAGGAACTCAGGATGGAAGAAGCACCAAAGTTCAGTTACTGGTTTTAGCATCAACCTCCTAGGGGTTCTGTCTCCAGTCACTCTTCCTCATGCTGCCTTTCCGATTCCATCATTACCTTGCTCCCAAAGACTTCTCCAAATTCCTGTTTGTCATGAATGATTGTTTCCCCTCTGTTTCTCATGATCAAATGTTGGCTATTATGTTATTAATCTTTGTTGTGAGGCAATAGGGTATGACTCTTCTGTTAGGACATTAAGAATCTGAAAAGTATCACTACAGCCACTTTTGACTATAGTAACCGACAGTAGAAATGTTCTTAGCAATTGTTGGATGAGAGCAGTCACCCCCTGATGATCTGAAGCATCTCTTGGACTTAAGATGCCTCCTACAGCAGTTTTCAAAACAAATGTTCAAATGCCTGGAAATGCTAATGTAATTCAATTAAGTATGCTTAAGTGTGCCATGTGGATTAACAAACATAAAAGTATTAGTTGTTTCTTCATCTACTGCTACTTCATGAAACAGAAGGATGCAATAAAGCTAGATATTATATATGTATCAGACAATACAATTTAAGCAAATCATATAATACATATTAATACTTAGTGCTTAGAATAAGAAAATCTCGTAATTGTACTCAATAATAAAAAGATTTGGGGAATCAAAGCTATGCAACATTAAAGTAAATTCAGCATGGTGAAAATACAAATACTTAAATAGAATATGGAGTTATAATAAAGTGATTCTTTTAACCTGTCCAAACCACTTGCCACTGGTTACCAAAGCCAAGGTGTTTTTGATTTGGTTTCATTTTCTTTTAATCAGTCCTCATTTTTGTTTTCTAAATTCTGAGTTTTGTTTCATAGTCATTCTTAGTTCAAGTCTCAAGTATTGGCTCCTTAGCACACAACTCCCTATTAACTAAGGGCACCTCAGAAACAAAGTTCTTTTCATTATTTAAGAGCATTAAACCATCTCCTTTTGCCTATTCTTGCTTATGCTGTTATTTTCCTTGTTGTTTGTCTGCTTCGAAAAGTTTACAAGTCTACAAAATGGCAATATGAATTGTCAGACCCATGTGTCCTTGAGCACATTACTTCTCATAAAGGTTTTGAGTAGAAAATAGCTAGCTACTAATATGGGTATGCTAGAAAACTAAAAAAACAAGCAAAACCAATCCTGTCCAGGTGGTAGAAATCAGACCTCTAGGAAAAAAAAAAAAGTAGAGCAAAGCAAGAGAACAGGGAGTGTTAGTCAAGTGGGGAGGCAGTGTTGTTATTTCAAGTGTTTCTTTAAAAAGATCACATTTGAGCAGAGCCCTGAACAAAACTGACTAAAGATATGAGGCTTTCATTTAACTAGGAAATTTACATTTCAGACAGGAAAATTCAAATCCAAAGTCTAGGAGGATGAATATTGCTGGTCAGTTTAAAGTCTGTCAAAAAAAAAAGAAAATTGCTAGAGAAAATTAGTGATAACAAATGTGTTTGAAGTGGAGAGGATGGATGTTGATTGAATATATGGACACTATTCAGGATTATTGTTTTTTGTTTGTTTGCCAACAGATCACTTAATTATGAACTATGGGTTGCTATATGAAACCACAAGGATAATTCTTCTTCCTGTTCCTCATTCAATATCATAGTGTGCATATTTCAAAATTTAAACATGCAATTGTGTCTGCATACATTTATAATCTCAGAAAATTGTACCCCTTAAAAATCTGCTAAAAAAAATTAATTAGAAAATACATTGATTCACTCAGTTTGGCTTGGTGGTATCATTGCCTCATTTAACACATAATACAGGATTACTGCAACCATTCCTAAGGTCAGCATGAACATGATAGTTATCATAAATACTCAATGTCTGAAAGTTTAATAGTGTGGCATCAACAAATTATAACCAGTGTTTTTTATGTTAAAAACATTAATAAATTTTAAAAAGGAAGATCGTGCTATTTTCATTTCTAGTCTATAATTTGAGCATAGTCATTCTTAGTTCAAGTCTCAAGTATTGGCTCCTTAGCACACAACTCCCTATTAACTAAGGGCACCTCAGAAACAAAGTTCTTTTCATTATTTAAGAGCATTAAACCATCTCCTTTTGCCTATTCTTGCTTATGCTGTTATTTTCCTTGTTGTTTGTCTGCTTCGAAAAGTTTACAAGTCTACAAAATGGCAATATGAATTGTCAGACCCATGTGTCCTTGAGCACATTACTTCTCATAAAGGTTTTGAGTAGAAAATAGCTAGCTACTAATATGGGTATGCTAGAAAACTAAAAAAACAAGCAAAACCAATCCTGTCCAGGTGGTAGAAATCAGACCTCTAGGAAAAAAAAAAAAAGTAGAGCAAAGCAAGAGAACAGGGAGTGTTAGTCAAGTGGGGAGGCAGTGTTGTTATTTCAAGTGTTTCTTTAAAAAGATCACATTTGAGCAGAGCCCTGAACAAAACTGACTAAAGATATGAGGCTTTCATTTAACTAGGAAATTTACATTTCAGACAGGAAAATTCAAATCCAAAGTCTAGGAGGATGAATATTGCTGGTCAGTTTAAAGTCTGTCAAAAAAAAAAAGAAAATTGCTAGAGAAAATTAGTGATAACAAATGTGTTTGAAGTGGAGAGGATGGATGTTGATTGAATATATGGACACTATTCAGGATTATTGTTTTTTGTTTGTTTGCCAACAGATCACTTAATTATGAACTATGGGTTGCTATATGAAACCACAAGGATAATTCTTCTTCCTGTTCCTCATTCAATATCATAGTGTGCATATTTCAAAATTTAAACATGCAATTGTGTCTGCATACATTTATAATCTCAGAAAATTGTACCCCTTAAAAATCTGCTAAAAAAAATTAATTAGAAAATACATTGATTCACTCAGTTTGGCTTGGTGGTATCATTGCCTCATTTAACACATAATACAGGATTACTGCAACCATTCCTAAGGTCAGCATGAACATGATAGTTATCATAAATACTCAATGTCTGAAAGTTTAATAGTGTGGCATCAACAAATTATAACCAGTGATATTTTTTATATTACACTGTCTTCAAAACATCATTAATAAATTTTAAAAAAGGGAAGATTCGGTGCTAGTCCACATTTCAAAACATGTGTGACGTGTAATATTTGTAAATGTGTCACTTCACTTGATAACACAATCTTCTTTATAGAAGCATGTTTTGGTGAAAATGTCAATTAATGTGCTTTTTGATCTCAGTAAGTTAGGACTAGCAGGATGTGAGCATTGTTAGTAAGGGGCTACATTCCATCAATCTAAACAGGGTTCATTTATGATCTTTAAATGTATCCTTTTTCTTTTTTCTTTAGGGATGTGGGGATTTCTTAAAGAGTTAGACTAAAGATTATATATGAATTAACAGGGCTTCCCTGGTGGTCCAGTGGGTAAGGACACCGCCTTGCAGTGCAAGGGCCGCTGGTTCGACCCCTGGCCTGGGAAGATCCCACGTGCCGTGGAGCGGCTGGACCTATGTGTCCAATTACCGAGCCGGAGCTCTGGAGCGCATGCGCCCAGAGCCGGTGCTCTGCGACAACAGAGGCCAATGCGATGGGAGGCCCACACGGGCCAAAAAACAAAAACGGATGAAAACAGATAAATGAAAGACCAATAGAAGTGGCCTGCCCACCCCACTCCCTCCCAACCCGTCTCCCCACCCCACCCCAAAAAGATTATATATGAATTAACAGAGTGAATAATTTAAATGAACAGAGTGAAAATTTGTCCCAAGAAAATGTGTCCCAAGAGTTTTATTTCTTTGTAGTGAATAAGCTTTAGGGAACATTGTTGGAAGCAAAGCTTTTCCTTCTAATTTGGCATTACTGATAACCAGTTAATAGCTCTACATAGCAAGTATGAAGGTAAGTACTTCATCTATATTATTGGTACATTCTTTGGACACCTTGAATCTTGATGTTTCTCAAATGTTCTACAATAAATAGTTAACATTTTTTTTGAAATCTATTATATATATTCCCAAATAAAATTATTTCGGTCTGATTTTAGTTTGTTTCAAAATTTAAGTGAAGTCTCACAAAATATTTTCTCTGTACTTTTTCATCCTCCACCATAGGCTTCCTTTTGCTTTTATGTTTTCATTCATTTGAAACAAGACAACTGAAACTGACACTTGCCTAAGTAGGTTAATAGTAATTGGAATAGGTTAACTGCCCTCCTATGTAATCCTGATTAAGAGGCTAACCTTGTAAGTTTTTAATTGGAAATTCCTATTTTGTATATAAACACTTTTGTTGTAGGCATTTATAGTGTTGACTAAAAAAAGGTAACTTGAGAGCTGTGGGTTAAGTTTTATTTGGGGCATAATTAGGACTGCAGCCCAGGAGGCAGCATCCCAGATAGTTCTGCGAGACTACTTCAAAGAGGCAATAGGAGGAAAATCAATATATAAGGATTTTGGTGAAGGGGGAGTTCAAATACCATTAAACAAAAGGTTTTTATTTTACAAATGGTTTTCCCTTAGTTATGAGCCCTTTTCTAGGTCCGAGGAGATACAAGGATTGAGATAATAAAATCTGTTTCTAAAAACCTATCTAAAGACCTGCCACCACCAGATTTCTTGGGGGCACAGAGTATCTTGCCCCACCCTGATCTCCTTCAGGGAGTGTTGTAAGTCTGCAACTCTCAACGGCACAGTGGTCAGTCTCTGCAGAGGCAGATGGCAAATGCTCTTGTTGTCCTTGTCTTGTCCTTGTCTCTCTTGTCTTGTTTTATCTGGTAAATGTCAATTTGTAGTGGACAATAGGATACTACATAAACCTATGATTATATATTATAGAAGGCTTTTCAGAAAAAATTTAACTGTTGTCTGTTTTTCTTCTTTGTAGTGAATAAGCTTTAGGGAACATTGTTGGAAGCAAAGCTTTTCCTTCTAATTTGGCATTACTGATAACCAGTTAATAGCTCTACATAGCAAGTATGAAGGTAAGTACTTCATCTATATTATTGGTACATTCTTTGGACACCTTGAATCTTGATGTTTCTCAAATGTTCTACAATAAATAGTTAACATTTTTTTTGAAATCTATTATATATATTCCCAAATAAAATTATTTCGGTCTGATTTTAGTTTGTTTCAAAATTTAAGTGAAGTCTCACAAAATATTTTCTCTGTACTTTTTCATCCTCCACCATAGGCTTCCTTTTGCTTTTATGTTTTCATTCATTTGAAACAAGACAACTGAAACTGACACTTGCCTAAGTAGGTTAATAGTAATTGGAATAGGTTAACTGCCCTCCTATGTAATCCTGATTAAGAGGCTAACCTTGTAAGTTTTTAATTGGAAATTCCTATTTTGTATATAAACACTTTTGTTGTAGGCATTTATAGTGTTGACTAAAAAAAGGTAACTTGAGAGCTGTGGGTTAAGTTTTATTTGGGGCATAATTAGGACTGCAGCCCAGGAGGCAGCATCCCAGATAGTTCTGCGAGACTACTTCAAAGAGGCAATAGGAGGAAAATCAATATATAAGGATTTTGGTGAAGGGGGAGTTCAAATACCATTAAACAAAAGGTTTTTATTTTACAAATGGTTTTCCCTTAGTTATGAGCCCTTTTCTAGGTCCGAGGAGATACAAGGATTGAGATAATAAAATCTGTTTCTAAAAACCTATCTAAAGACCTGCCACCACCAGATTTCTTGGGGGCACAGAGTATCTTGCCCCACCCTGATCTCCTTCAGGGAGTGTTGTAAGTCTGCAACTCTCAACGGCACAGTGGTCAGTCTCTGCAGAGGCAGATGGCAAATGCTCTTGTTGTCCTTGTCTTGTCCTTGTCTCTCTTGTCTTGTTGTAACTGGTAAATGTCAATTTGTAGTCGACAATAGGATACTACATAAACATTCTTATGATTATATATTATAGAAGGCTTCAGAGATTATCTTTTTCCTTTGATTTTATGAAAGCTTACTACTTAAATTTATATTTTGAACTGTTGTGCTGTATTTTACTTACCATTGTGAATTCAACTTCCCCCTCCATGGTATGTTTATTTTTTTAATATTTTGATTATTAGTTAAAATTAAGGCTCTAGGAAGATATACTTCGGGGCTTACCCTGGTGGTCCAGTGGGTAAGGACACCGCCTTGCAGTGCAAGGGGCGCCGGTTTGAGCCCTGGCCTGGGAAGATCCCACGTGCCGCGGAGCGGCTGGACTGATGTGTCCAATTACCGAGCCGGAGCTCTGGAGCGCATGTGCCCAGAGCCGGTGCTCTGCGACGACAGACGCCACCGCGATGGGAGGCCCACAGGAGCCAAAGAACAAAGACGGATGAAAATAGATAAATGAAAGACCAATAGAAGTGGCCCACCTGCTCCACTCCCTCCCCAGCCCGTCCCCCACCGAAAATAAATATAAATAAATAAATCTTAAAAAAAAAAAAAAAGATATACTTCTAATTTATGACACAGTCCTTTAGAGATGGTACAAATATTTATGGTATATAACAAATATCCTTTGTAGGTCATATTACATGTGTGAGATATATAACTGCATTTATATTAATACTAGTTGAGAAAGGGTGAATTCGCTATAAATATGCAGAGCTCAGTTAGCCTGTAAACACAGATACATGTTTCAGGGCAAAGGCAAGATGTAAGGCAAGCATGTAAGTTTGTGGGCTAGTATTTTTTTCTGCCAACAGCTGATGGTACATTGTTTCTGCTAAAGGATTGAGATAATAAAATCTGTTTCTAAAACCTATCTAAAGATCTGCCACCACCAGATTTCTTGGGGGCACAGAGTATCTTGCCCCACCCTGATCTCCTTCAGGGAGTGTTGTAAGTCTGCAACTCTCAACGGCACAGTGGTCAGTCTCTGCAGAGGCAGATGGCAAATGCTCTTGTTGTCCTTGTCTTGTCCTTGTCTCTCTTGTCTTGTTGTAACTGGTAAATGTCAATTTGTAGTCGACAATAGGATACTACATAAACATTCTTATGATTATATATTATAGAAGGCTTCAGAGATTATCTTTTTCCCTTTGATTTTATGAAAGCTTACTACTTAAATTTATATTTTGAACTGTTGTGCTGTATTTTACTTACCATTGTGAATTCAACTTCCCCCTCCATGGTATGTTTATTTTTTTTTAATATTTTGATTATTAGTTAAAATTAAGGCTCTAGGAAGATATACTTCGGGGCTTACCCTGGTGGTCCAGTGGGTAAGGACACCGCCTTGCAGTGCAAGGGGCGCCGGTTTGAGCCCTGGCCTGGGAAGATCCCACGTGCCGCGGAGCGGCTGGACTGATGTGTCCAATTACCGAGCCGGAGCTCTGGAGCGCATGTGCCCAGAGCCGGTGCTCTGCGACGACAGACGCCACCGCGATGGGAGGCCCACAGGAGCCAAAGAACAAAGACGGATGAAAATAGATAAATGAAAGACCAATAGAAGTGGCCCACCTGCTCCACTCCCTCCCCAGCCCGTCCCCCACCGAAAATAAATATAAATAAATAAATCTTAAAAAAAAAAAAAAAGATATACTTCTAATTTATGACACAGTCCTTTAGAGATGGTACAAATATTTATGGTATATAACAAATATCCTTTGTAGGTCATATTACATGTGTGAGATATATAACTGCATTTATATTAATACTAGTTGAGAAAGGGTGAATTCGCTATAAATATGCAGAGCTCAGTTAGCCTGTAAACACAGATACATGTTTCAGGGCAAAGGCAAGATGTAAGGCAAGCATGTAAGTTTGTGGGCTAGTATTTTTTTCTGCCAACAGCTGATGGTACATTTTTCTTAAACTGGGAATTACATATTAGAATCGTTATATTAGACTGTAAGATTCATGAGAGCAAAGACTATCTGCTTTGAGCTATTGCTATAATCCCAGAAGGAAATGAAGTGCCAGGTCTATTGCTGGTATTCAAAAAATGTGTATGATTTCAAGTAAATAATAAAGAAAAATCTCACAACACAACTATCATCTGAGTTAAATGGCACATACCTGTCTATTTAGAAAAGTTTGAAGTGTTATTAAAATTTCTCAATATAATGAACCTTTCATCAAAATTCACTGTGCACGTAGAATAATTTATACATTTCAAGTGTTTTCTGCTTGCATGACAAAGTCTGCAATGATCAGGTCATTTTTGTTCTAGAGGACTTTTTGAAGTGGTAATATTAATGATAATACTAAAAACAGGGAATGCTAATATATATGCCATAAATATAACTATATTATTACTTTAAATCCAAGAAAAAATATTATGCAATGTTTAAAAATGCCATTTTATGGTATCTTAAAGTGTGAAACATACTTCATGGGCTCATACTTTTTATTTTTGCATGTTTAAAAGTATTTCATAAGGTAATCTCATCTAAATTCATAAAATTATATTTTAATTTCTGGTGTTAAATTTCGAGTATCTGAGCCAAATGATTTCATAGGATACCAAGATGTCTTTGTAAAACTACTACCTAACTCTAGGAAGATGCTATGTCTCCATTATGTCTATTAGTCTTTTGTAGTTTCTCTAAGAAATTAGCAACAAACTCCAAACTATTTAATATATGTCCATTTGCCACATAAGTTTGCATCCACTAAATGGGAAAAATAATCTGTAATTTCACATTCCCAGTTATTTAAAATAGAAATTTAAATTTCAGAAATAATTTATTTCCATAAATCTTTTCTTCAGAAAATAAGATTAAATTTACATCTTACCTTTGCAGGATAGCAATATATGACATATACACAAAAGGAAGATATGCACACACACATACAGTCACACACACAAGCTAACAATACTACTTACACACACACAATACCAGAAATGTGCCAAAAAAAAAAATCTAATTTGCTTTCAGGAAGGAAAACTACTCTACATTCTAATAGGTCACTTAATGTTTTAGTATTTTTCTGCCAACAGCTGATGGTACATTTCAACGGAATAAAATTAGAATCGTTATATTAGACTGTAAGATTCATGAGAGCAAAGACTATCTGCTTTGAGCTATTGCTATAATCCCAGAAGGAAATGAAGTGCCAGGTCTATTGCTGGTATTCAAAAAATGTGTATGATTTCAAGTAAATAATAAAGAAAAATCTCACAACACAACTATCATCTGAGTTAAATGGCACATACCTGTCTATTTAGAAAAGTTTGAAGTGTTATTAAAATTTCTCAATATAATGAACCTTTCATCAAAATTCACTGTGCACGTAGAATAATTTATACATTTCAAGTGTTTTCTGCTTGCATGACAAAGTCTGCAATGATCAGGTCATTTTTGTTCTAGAGGACTTTTTGAAGTGGTAATATTAATGATAATACTAAAAACAGGGAATGCTAATATATATGCCATAAATATAACTATATTATTACTTTAAATCCAAGAAAAAATATTATGCAATGTTTAAAAATGCCATTTTATGGTATCTTAAAGTGTGAAACATACTTCATGGGCTCATACTTTTTATTTTTGCATGTTTAAAAGTATTTCATAAGGTAATCTCATCTAAATTCATAAAATTATATTTTAATTTCTGGTGTTAAATTTCGAGTATCTGAGCCAAATGATTTCATAGGATACCAAGATGTCTTTGTAAAACTACTACCTAACTCTAGGAAGATGCTATGTCTCCATTATGTCTATTAGTCTTTTGTAGTTTCTCTAAGAAATTAGCAACAAACTCCAAACTATTTAATATATGTCCATTTGCCACATAAGTTTGCATCCACTAAATGGGAAAAATAATCTGTAATTTCACATTCCCAGTTATTTAAAATAGAAATTTAAATTTCAGAAATAATTTATTTCCATAAATCTTTTCTTCAGAAAATAAGATTAAATTTACATCTTACCTTTGCAGGATAGCAATATATGACATATACACAAAAGGAAGATATGCACACACACATACAGTCACACACACAAGCTAACAATACTACTTACACACACACAATACCAGAAATGTGCCATATTTTGAAGTATTTTAAGATATTTAAACTACAATAGGCTTCCTAAACTCTTGCATATTTTCCAGTGAAGGAAAACTACTCTACATTCTAATAGGTCACTTAATGTTTTAGTAATCTGCCTAAAAAGCATTTTGTAGAAACTCTGTCTTACAGGTAAAGAAAAATTTAGAGAACAAAAAACTTAGGAATTTCCTTTTAAAAAAACTATGGAGGGCTTTGCTGGTTGTCCAGTGGGTGAAGGGTCTGCCTTGTCGTGCAAGGGGCACTGGTTCGATTGCTGGCCCTGGAGGATTCTGTGTGCCACAGAACGGCTGGACCAGTGTGTCCAAGTGGTGGGCCAGTGCTATGGAGTGCATGCGCCCAGAACCAGTGCTATGTAATGAAAGAGGCCACTGCAATGGGAGGCCCACATAAACCGAAGAAGATGGATGAAAAGAAATAAACAAAATCAACAAAAGAGGTCATAATTTAAAACTAAAATTAAAAATTAAAAAATAATGTGGATATTAAAAATATTAGATCTCTATGTGAAATTAGAAAAATGACATACCTCTAAGGTTTCACTGATTGAGACTAATTAGCAAGTATTAGTTCCACTATCTTTATCATGATATAGCTTCTTAAAGATGTGGTTAGAATCAGTCATTGACTTTGCCATCTATTTGACCCTGCAGCCTGGCTCCAAGATAGTTCTGCCTGCCAGTAATCTGAAAATAACCCCAGTGTCTGGCTTCACTCACTAGTGGACTGGCAACCCCGATTCTGCCCACCAGTGAGCCAGCCTTGGAGTACCTCTTGCGTTCTTCTGTCAACCGCCTTGTGACCAGAGCCCACAAGCCAACAGCCTCCACAGAAGATGGGGTCTCACAACCAAACAGACTAAGAGCCAATTGAGCATAGCAGACCACCCACAGCATCGATCTGCCACAAGAAAAGGATTTATGTTTCCTCATGAAGGAATCCTTAGAACATTTAACTCAGTTGACACGAGGACAGGGTGTCGCTGGGAGGCACAGAATGTCTCCAACATCAGGAAATGGAACTAACTTACCAGATATATAAAAAATGTTAATAGCAACTTAGGCTAAATGAGGCAGAAGAGGAACATGTTTTAGATGAAGCAACAAGATAAAAGCCCAGAAGAATGTCTAAGTGAAGAGAGACAATCTGAGAAACAGTTCTAGTTAACTATTGCAAAGATGATCATAAAGAAAACATAAGGAAAAACCAGAGATATAGAATAACTTAAATGAAAAATACACTAGAAGGAGTCAATAGTAGATGAAATGATACAAAGGAATGGATTAGTGAGCTGGAAGATAGCAGTGGAGACAACTAACAATGAAGAGAAAAAGGAGGGAAAAAAAAGACAGATTAAGTGACTTCTGAGACAGCATCAAGTGCATTAACATTCATATGATAGGGGTACCAGAGGTACAAGACAGAGAAAGGTACTGAGGACCTATTTGAAGACAAAACAGCAGAAAACTTCCCTAATATGGTAAAGAAACAATTGCCCAAGTGTGTTCCAGCACAGAGGACCCCAGGATGATCAATACAAAGACGAAAATACTAAGACATATTGTAATTTTTGTCATTTAGTTACAGAGAAAATGTTAAAAGAAGCCAGATAAAAGCACATACAACAGACAAATTTAACTGCTGTAAGGCTACCAGCTGATTTTTAAGCAGAAACTCTGAACCAGAATGTACTGACATGATATATTTAAACTGATGAAAGAGAAAAACTACAACCAAGAATACTCTATCCAGCAAAGTTCTCATTCAGATTTGATGGAGAGATCAAAAGTTTTTCAGACAAACAAAAGCTAAAAGAGTCCAGCAGTACCAAACCAGATTTACAACAAATATTAAAGGAACTTCTCCAGCCTAGGGGAAGAAACTATAACTAGAAATAAGTATTATGAAGTGAAAAACTCATCAGTAGAGGTAAACATACAGTAAAGATAGGAAGCTGTTCATGAACAAAGCTAGTAGGAAGGTTAAAAGAAAATACTAAATCTAAATCCACAAGCAGCAGCAGTTAAGGGATTAACTAAACAATTAGATGTAAAATATGATATCCAAAACAGTAATCATGGAGAAGAGGAAAGTGCAAATGCAGAATATTTAAAATTTATTTGAAATTTAGAGATCAGCAACTTAAATGTGTGCATATATTATATATATATGTGCATTATACACAAACATTCATATATACAGACTGCTATGTAAAAACCAAAAAACAGAGATATAGAATAACTTAAATGAAAAATACACTAGAAGGAGTCAATAGTAGATGAAATGATACAAAGGAATGGATTAGTGAGCTGGAAGATAGCAGTGGAGACAACTAACAATGAAGAGAAAAAGGAGGGAAAAAAAAGACAGATTAAGTGACTTCTGAGACAGCATCAAGTGCATTAACATTCATATGATAGGGGTACCAGAGGTACAAGACAGAGAAAGGTACTGAGGACCTATTTGAAGACAAAACAGCAGAAAACTTCCCTAATATGGTAAAGAAACAATTGCCCAAGTGTGTTCCAGCACAGAGGACCCCAGGATGATCAATACAAAGACGAAAATACTAAGACATATTGTAATTTTTGTCATTTAGTTACAGAGAAAATGTTAAAAGAAGCCAGATAAAAGCACATACAACAGACAAATTTAACTGCTGTAAGGCTACCAGCTGATTTTTAAGCAGAAACTCTGAACCAGAATGTACTGACATGATATATTTAAACTGATGAAAGAGAAAAACTACAACCAAGAATACTCTATCCAGCAAAGTTCTCATTCAGATTTGATGGAGAGATCAAAAGTTTTACAGACAAACAAAAGCTAAAAGAGTCCAGCAGTACCAAACCAGATTTACAACAAATATTAAAGGAACTTCTCCAGCCTAGGGGAAGAAACTATAACTAGAAATAAGTATTATGAAGTGAAAAACTCATCAGTAGAGGTAAACATACAGTAAAGATAGGAAGCTGTTCATGAACAAAGCTAGTAGGAAGGTTAAAAGAAAATACTAAATCTAAATCCACAAGCAGCAGCAGTTAAGGGATTAACTAAACAATTAGATGTAAAATATGATATCCAAAACAGTAATCATGGAGAAGAGGAAAGTGCAAATGCAGAATATTTAAAATTTATTTGAAATTTAGAGATCAGCAACTTAAATGTGTGCATATATTATATATATATGTGCATTATACACAAACATTCATATATACAGACTGCTATGTAAAAACCAAAAGCCAAAAATATTTAGCACATATACACACAAAAAAGAAAAGGAGTCCAACATGACACTAAAAAGGCATCAAATCACAAGAGAAAAGAACAAAGGGGGAAAAAAAGACCTGCAAAACAACCCTAAAACAATTAAAATAGGAATAACTACGTATCAGTAATTACTTTAAATGTAAGTAGACAGAATTCTGCAGTCAGCAGACAGAGTGGCTGAAATGATACAAAAACAGGACCCACATGTATGCTGCCTATTAAGAGACTCACTTCTGATTTAAAGGCAGATACTGAAAGTGAAAGGATGAGAAAAATTACTCCATGCAAACGGAAATCATAAGAAAGCTAGAGTAGCAAAATTCATCAGAAAAAATAGACTTTAAAGCAAAGACTGTTACAAGATAAACATGAACACTGCATAATGATCAAGTGATCAATGCAAGAAGGTATAACAATTGTAAATACATATGCATCTAAGAGTACCTCAATACATAAGGCAAATATTAAAGGATCTAAAAGGAGAAATCAGCAGTCACACTAATAGGAGACTTTAACACCCCAATTTTGTCAACTGACAGATCATCCAGATAGAAAATCAATAAGGAAACACTGGCTTGGAATGACACTTTAGACCATTCCAAATGATATCATTGATGTATATGGAGAGTATTCTGCCTGAAAGCAGTTGAATATTCATTTCTTTAAATGCACATGGGACACTCTCCAGGGTAAGCCCCTTCTAAGCCACAAAACAAATCTCAGTAAATTTAAGAAAATTGATATCATACAAACATCTTTTCCTACCACAACACTATGAGTCTAGAAAACAATAAAAGATCATAAAAGCGGACAAACATTTGGAGGCTAAACATACAGTAAAGATAGGAAGCTGTTCATGAACAAAGCTAGTAGGAAGGTTAAAAGAAAATACTAAATCTAAATCCACAAGCAGCAGCAGTTAAGGGATTAACTAAACAATTAGATGTAAAATATGATATCCAAAACAGTAATCATGGAGAAGAGGAAAGTGCAAATGCAGAATATTTAAAATTTATTTGAAATTTAGAGATCAGCAACTTAAATGTGTGCATATATTATATATATATGTGCATTATACACAAACATTCATATATACAGACTGCTATGTAAAAACCAAAAGCCAAAAATATTTAGCACATATACACACAAAAAAGAAAAGGAGTCCAACATGACACTAAAAAGGCATCAAATCACAAGAGAAAAGAACAAAGGGGGAAAAAAAGACCTGCAAAACAACCCTAAAACAATTAAAATAGGAATAACTACGTATCAGTAATTACTTTAAATGTAAGTAGACAGAATTCTGCAGTCAGCAGACAGAGTGGCTGAAATGATACAAAAACAGGACCCACATGTATGCTGCCTATTAAGAGACTCACTTCTGATTTAAAGGCAGATACTGAAAGTGAAAGGATGAGAAAAATTACTCCATGCAAACGGAAATCATAAGAAAGCTAGAGTAGCAAAATTCATCAGAAAAAATAGACTTTAAAGCAAAGACTGTTACAAGATAAACATGAACACTGCATAATGATCAAGTGATCAATGCAAGAAGGTATAACAATTGTAAATACATATGCATCTAAGAGTACCTCAATACATAAGGCAAATATTAAAGGATCTAAAAGGAGAAATCAGCAGTCACACTAATAGGAGACTTTAACACCCCAATTTTGTCAACTGACAGATCATCCAGATAGAAAATCAATAAGGAAACACTGGCTTGGAATGACACTTTAGACCATTCCAAATGATATCATTGATGTATATGGAGAGTATTCTGCCTGAAAGCAGTTGAATATTCATTTCTTTAAATGCACATGGGACACTCTCCAGGGTAAGCCCCTTCTAAGCCACAAAACAAATCTCAGTAAATTTAAGAAAATTGATATCATACAAACATCTTTTCCTACCACAACACTATGAGTCTAGAAAACAATAAAAAGATCATAAAAGCGGACAAACATTTGGAGGCTAAACACTATGCTACTGAACATCCAATGGATCACAGACAAAATCAAAGAGGAAATAAAATTTACCTGGAGACAAATAAAACAAAAAACATGATCGAAAACCTCTGGAATGTAACAAAATCAGTTCTAATAATGAAGTTTATAATGATACAAACTTACCTCAGGAAACAAGAAAAACCTCAATCTACACTTATACCTAAAGAACTCAAAAAATAAAACTCAAAATTAGAAGAAATAAAATATGAGAGTGAAAATATGTGAAACAGAGATTAAGCAGAAAAGACCCATGAAATTAAAAACTGGTTCTTTGAAAAGATAAACAAAATTAAAAAATATTTAAACAGACTCACCAAGAAAAGAACGGAAAGAACCCAAATCAATAAGATTGGACATGAAAATGGAGAACTTACAACTAGCACTATGAAAATTCAGGATCATAAGACACTAATACAAACAACTATTCCAATACAATAGACTACCTAAAAGAAATGGACAAATTCTTAGAAATGTACAATCTCTCAAGACTGAATCAGGAATAGAAAATATCAATAAATCAATTTTCAGTAATGGTATAGGATCAGTAATTTTAAAACTCCTAAGAAACACAAGTCCAGGACCAGATAAGTCCATAAGCAAATTCTTCAAACATTTAGAGAAGAGTTTACACCTATCCTTCCCAAACTATTCCAAAGAATTGCAGATAAGGAACACTTCTAAACTCTTTCTATGGGGCCAACATTGCCCTGATATGACAAAAACGGGAAAACTATGGGCCAGTATTACTGATGAACACACATGCGAAAATCCTCAACAAAATATTAAATCAAATCCAACAACACATTAAAAGGATCATATAACATGATTAAGTGGGATTTATTCCAGGAGTACAGCATTCAGCATCTGCAAGTCAGTTAAGTGTGATATATCTACCACATTAACAAATTGAAGAATAACCATATTGATATCTAAACAGATGCAGAAAAAGCTTTTGACAAAATTTAAAATCCATTTACGTTAAAAACTCAAAATGAGGGAACCTACTTCAAAATAATAAAGATCAGGGCTTCCCCTGGTGGTCCAGTGGATAAGGACACCTCCTTGCAGTGCAATGGACGCCGGTTCGATCCCTGACCTGGGAAGATCCCACATGCCGCAGAGCGGCTGGACTGATGTGTAGAATCACTGAGCTGGAGCACTGGAGCACATGCGCCCAGAGCCTGCGCTCTGCGACAACAGACACCACCACAATGGGAGGCTCACAGGAGCCAAAGAACAAAGACGGATGAAAAAACAGAGAAATGAAAGACCAATAGAAGTGGCCCGCCCACTCCCCTCCCTCCCCAACCTGACCCCCACCCAAAATAAATAAATCTTTAAAAAAAAAAATGAAATAATAAGGGGACAAACCCGCAGTTAACGTCACGTTTAATGGTGAAAAGTCAAAAGGATTTTCTCTAAGATCAGAAAGAAGATAAGGATGCTCACTCTCACCACTTTTATTCAACATGGTGTTGGAAATTCTAAGCAGAAAGATCACACAAAAGGAAATATAAGGAATCCAAATTGGAAACAAAGTAAAATTGTCACTGTTTGTAAATGACATGATATGATGCATAGAAAATCCTAAGATGCCTCCAGAAAACTACTAGAGCCCAGTGAATCTGGTTAAAATGCAGTATACAAAACTAATGTACTGAAATCTCTTGCATTTCTATGTACTAAAAAACTATCAGACAAAATGAACAATTTCATTGCATCAAAAGGAACACCTAGAAATAAACCTACCTAAGAAGGTAAAAGACTTGTACCTGGAGAACTAAGACACTGGTGAAAGAAATTAGAACTCTATGAATGGGCTTCCCTGGTGGTCCAGTGGGTAAGGGCACTGCCTTGCAGTGCAAGGGGTGCTGGTTTGATCCCTGGCCTGTGAAGATCCCACATGCCGTGGAGTGGCTGGATCAGTGTGTCCAACTACCGGGCCGGAGCTCTGGAGTGCATGCACCCAGAGCTGGTGCTCTGCAGAGACAGAGGCCACTGCTATGGGAGGCCCACACAGGCCAAAAAACAAAGATGGAAATAAATGAAAGACCAATAGACGTGGCCAAAAAAATAAACTATAAACAGATGGAAAGATACACCACGCCCTTGGATTAAAATGATTCATATTGTTAAAGTTACCATACTAAAGGTTAATTTAGTAGCCTTTAAAAAGCTGTGGTCTGTCCCACCCTTGTTGTGCTGTGGGAAACTGTAGCAGCTTCTTTGAGCCACCATTTGCCTCTAGACTTCTATGGGGTCAGCAATCACTGAACCCAGGCCCAGGGACTGTGGGCTCACCAGCCAGACCACCGTGGGTCCTGTGTCAGACCAGAAGTTTGCAGGTGGCTGTGCCAAAGAGCCCTGGGAAGTGCCAGAAGATGTGGCCAGTCAAGGAGCCTTAGCTGCTACAAGGTGCCTGTAGCTGATACAACAAGTGCATGGGGATGGGTTTCCTGTCCTTGACCACCCATGCTGTGTGCTGGACCCTTGGTAGCTGTCCTTGCACACCAGAGTATGTGGCACATGGAGGATTTCCAGAGCCTAGAAGAGGATCAGGCTGTGGAATTCATCTTTAAGAAGTCTGCCAAGGGCCTGGAATCTATCCCAGTCACCATTCCTGTGCTGTTAGCAAGAGGGAGGAATATCAGAAATGCAGCTCAAAGGTGCTACAACTGTGGAAGTCGTGTCAAGAAATGCAAACTGTTATCCCAGCCCAAGAAGTGTCATTTTGTGCCAAAGCATCAACCATATGGTATCATAGTGTTGACTGAAGGCCAGCAAGCTCACAGGAAAAGTCAGCCTATTTTTTGGAGGAGGAAGAAGATATCCATGGCTCTGCTCCGGGAAACCCCACAACTGTTGGGAAGTCTGGAGGGGGGAGTGGTACTAAAAAACTATCAGACAAAATGAACAATTTCATTGCATCAAAAGGAACACCTAGAAATAAACCTACCTAAGAAGGTAAAAGACTTGTACCTGGAGAACTAAGACACTGGTGAAAGAAATTAGAACTCTATGAATGGGCTTCCCTGGTGGTCCAGTGGGTAAGGGCACTGCCTTGCAGTGCAAGGGGTGCTGGTTTGATCCCTGGCCTGTGAAGATCCCACATGCCGTGGAGTGGCTGGATCAGTGTGTCCAACTACCGGGCCGGAGCTCTGGAGTGCATGCACCCAGAGCTGGTGCTCTGCAGAGACAGAGGCCACTGCTATGGGAGGCCCACACAGGCCAAAAAACAAAGATGGAAATAAATGAAAGACCAATAGACGTGGCCAAAAAAATAAACTATAAACAGATGGAAAGATACACCACGCCCTTGGATTAAAATGATTCATATTGTTAAAGTTACCATACTAAAGGTTAATTTAGTAGCCTTTAAAAAGCTGTGGTCTGTCCCACCCTTGTTGTGCTGTGGGAAACTGTAGCAGCTTCTTTGAGCCACCATTTGCCTCTAGACTTCTATGGGGTCAGCAATCACTGAACCCAGGCCCAGGGACTGTGGGCTCACCAGCCAGACCACCGTGGGTCCTGTGTCAGACCAGAAGTTTGCAGGTGGCTGTGCCAAAGAGCCCTGGGAAGTGCCAGAAGATGTGGCCAGTCAAGGAGCCTTAGCTGCTACAAGGTGCCTGTAGCTGATACAACAAGTGCATGGGGATGGGTTTCCTGTCCTTGACCACCCATGCTGTGTGCTGGACCCTTGGTAGCTGTCCTTGCACACCAGAGTATGTGGCACATGGAGGATTTCCAGAGCCTAGAAGAGGATCAGGCTGTGGAATTCATCTTTAAGAAGTCTGCCAAGGGCCTGGAATCTATCCCAGTCACCATTCCTGTGCTGTTAGCAAGAGGGAGGAATATCAGAAATGCAGCTCAAAGGTGCTACAACTGTGGAAGTCGTGTCAAGAAATGCAAACTGTTATCCCAGCCCAAGAAGTGTCATTTTGTGCCAAAGCATCAACCATATGGTATCATAGTGTTGACTGAAGGCCAGCAAGCTCACAGGAAAAGTCAGCCTATTTTTTGGAGGAGGAAGAAGATATCCATGGCTCTGCCATGCTCCCGGGGACCCAAAACTGAGCCACAGAGGGCAGGGGCTATCCTTTTCTGATCAGGCAATTTTGAGGAGCAGGCATCAATTGTCATACTGGAGAAGGTGGGGACAGGGTGGTAGGGGGCAGCTGGAACTGTCATGTATCTCAGGCCCTGAGTCCATAGCATCGCCCCCCCCACACTTTTAGTGGGGGAAAGTCAAAGGAATTCTGATCATGTTCTATCCAAATCCATGTGAGGGTTAAGGAAAGCTTTTTCATATCTTATCGCCTCATAGCCCCATCGAGGGATAAGGTGCTGAGAACTGTCCCAGCAGTGGGCTGTGATGAGAGACAACTGAGGGAACAGTTGCTGATCTGCTGCTTCTAAACTCACTCCCACTCCATTATGGACCAAAATTCTGCTGCTTCTAAACTCACTCCCACTCCATTATGGACCAAAATGACTTTCATTTCTCCCTTGAACCCACTTTCTCCAGGATGCCGACTGCATACCTGTATGTAAATAATATATTTTGGGCATTTTAACTATTTTAGTGGTATTCTGATTTTGTATTTTTTGTGTATTTTACTGTAAGGCCCTTATTCCTGCACTGTGTTCTCAGGTATATAAGCAATTTCAGGAAAAGGTGGGCAACAGCTTCAGGTTACCTAAGTAGGAATCCATTTTATTGCTGTGTCACCAAAGAGAACTGTTTGGAGTATGTAGCTTGTGGAGCTATCTCACCTTTGTCAATAAGACATGGTTTTCCTGCCATAGTGTCTTCTTGAAACCCTTCCGTCTTCAATATGTTATGAGAGACTAGATTTAACTGGGTTGCTCCACGACTTGGTCTCCTATTGAAAGATTAGAAATTGGTCTGAACAGGTAAAGGATGTGCTGAAAGATTAGGAGAGGCTGGACCAGGTAAAATGTACAGAGAAGTGAAACCAAGATTAGGCAAAGATACCCTGTAGGTGTGATAAAGGATTCCTGTTCCAGACCTCCAATTCCAGGCACAGGATTCACTTCACATACCAAATCAATCTTTCACTAAATTGGGTTACGCCTACCATCCACAACAGTGAATACACACACACATACACAAGGGTAGGTGTGGTAACACTAGGTTTTAAGAATGATGCTTCTGTACCCATCTTGACCTGCCCAGGAATGGATATGTGAAGTGAGGACAAACATTTAACCTTTAACAATTCTGGACTTTTCCTCCTCAGCTTTCTGAGAGGCTATCAGCAGTGCTTCTTCATGGTTTCCAGAGCTAGTGTCCTGCCCTGCTACAGCAGCGATTACTATCATGGTGGCTGAAGGAGAAAACTGTGGTTTTGTTAGTTTGCTCTTATTTCAACATGCTGTGAGACCACTACAAACCCACCCCACTTTGCTGTAATGGGGCAAATGCAATAGAACATTCATTGGATGATCTTGGGTGTGTCTGATTTTGGGTTCTTGTCTACCATTTCTACCCACCTCTAGCTACCATGTTTGTTTGGGCTTTGTAGGATTTCACAAGTAATAAATTTAGTGGTTGTTAGGTAGCTTAGTTTGTGTAAATATAATCTGTCCCTCTTCTCCATAATCTTTAAGAGTTTTGTCTTTATAAATGTTTTCCATGTTGATAAAAATTGCCAAAGAATCTTCGACAAAAGTTTCTGCACCAGGCCAAAGATTTGAAATATAAGCTTTGGAGCCACTCTTCTTGACATGAGGCATGTGAACCACACTTTCCCCTTGTTTTATTTCTAATTTTGAACAAGTTCTTCTATCTTAAAAATTAAATTCTCATTCCCTCTTCTAGTCTCCACTTCTCTACACTACTGAAATACGGCCCATATACTTATTAATTTAACTTGTAGGTGTCTGAAATTCTTAAAATGACTTGTGTAATAGTCCTGAAAAAGCTAAGAACTTTCCATCTCTTGTTCCCAAATTCCCTGAGTCAAGATAGTCTGTCATCTGTGGACAAACTAAAACCTACTTTGATCACTTAACTGTAGGGTAGAGAGAAGCAATAAAGAGACATTCCAAGTAAAAGGTAGGGTTGGGAGACCAAGAAAGGAAGGATGCATGTATTTCCAAGTCACTCAAGAACTTTTATGTGGGCTTCCCCTGGTGGTCCAGTGGATAAGGACACCGCCTTGCAGTGCAAGGGGCGCCGGTTCGATCCCTGGCCTGGCCAAAAACGTGTTATTCCTGTCAACCCCAAACAGGCACAGGATTCACTTCACATACCAAATCAATCTTTCACTAAATTGGGTTACGCCTACCATCCACAACAGTGAATACACACACACATACACAAGGGTAGGTGTGGTAACACTAGGTTTTAAGAATGATGCTTCTGTACCCATCTTGACCTGCCCAGGAATGGATATGTGAAGTGAGGACAAACATTTAACCTTTAACAATTCTGGACTTTTCCTCCTCAGCTTTCTGAGAGGCTATCAGCAGTGCTTCTTCATGGTTTCCAGAGCTAGTGTCCTGCCCTGCTACAGCAGCGATTACTATCATGGTGGCTGAAGGAGAAAACTGTGGTTTTGTTAGTTTGCTCTTATTTCAACATGCTGTGAGACCACTACAAACCCACCCCACTTTGCTGTAATGGGGCAAATGCAATAGAACATTCATTGGATGATCTTGGGTGTGTCTGATTTTGGGTTCTTGTCTACCATTTCTACCCACCTCTAGCTACCATGTTTGTTTGGGCTTTGTAGGATTTCACAAGTAATAAATTTAGTGGTTGTTAGGTAGCTTAGTTTGTGTAAATATAATCTGTCCCTCTTCTCCATAATCTTTAAGAGTTTTGTCTTTATAAATGTTTTCCATGTTGATAAAAATTGCCAAAGAATCTTCGACAAAAGTTTCTGCACCAGGCCAAAGATTTGAAATATAAGCTTTGGAGCCACTCTTCTTGACATGAGGCATGTGAACCACACTTTCCCCTTGTTTTATTTCTAATTTTGAACAAGTTCTTCTATCTTAAAAATTAAATTCTCATTCCCTCTTCTAGTCTCCACTTCTCTACACTACTGAAATACGGCCCATATACTTATTAATTTAACTTGTAGGTGTCTGAAATTCTTAAAATGACTTGTGTAATAGTCCTGAAAAAGCTAAGAACTTTCCATCTCTTGTTCCCAAATTCCCTGAGTCAAGATAGTCTGTCATCTGTGGACAAACTAAAACCTACTTTGATCACTTAACTGTAGGGTAGAGAGAAGCAATAAAGAGACATTCCAAGTAAAAGGTAGGGTTGGGAGACCAAGAAAGGAAGGATGCATGTATTTCCAAGTC
This sequence comes from Tragulus kanchil, assembly GCA_022376925.1. Classification (NCBI taxonomy): domain Eukaryota; kingdom Metazoa; phylum Chordata; class Mammalia; order Artiodactyla; family Tragulidae; genus Tragulus; species Tragulus kanchil. The sequence continues at coordinate 115,516,498 of JAIOJX010000005.1, read as the reverse complement.
ACTCAAGAACTTTTATGTGGGCTTCCCCTGGTGGTCCAGTGGATAAGGACACCGCCTTGCAGTGCAAGGGGCGCCGGTTCGATCCCTGGCCTGGGAAGGTCCCACGTGCCGCGGAGCGGCTGGACTGATGTGTCCAATCACCGAGCCGGAGCTCTGGAGCGCATGCACCCAGAGCTGGTGCTCTGCGACAACAGACGCCACCGGGATGGGAGGCCCACAGGAGCCAAAGAACAAAGACGAATGAAAACAGAGAAATGGAAGACCAATAGAAGTGGCCCGCCCGCTCCCCTCCCTCCCCAACCCGAGCCCCGCCCCAAAAAAATAAATAAATAAATAAAATCTTTAAAAAAAAAAAAAAAAAAAAAGAACTTTTATGTGTGTGCAAGAAACATATCAAAGTGACCACAAGACTATTCAAACAGGAGATGGAAGAATATAACTCCATGTTTATTGCTAGTTTGTGTGAAATCTTGAATTTATTGGATGAGAGAGAAGCTAGGAAAGACTGTTCCTGTTTGTTCTTTCCCTTATCTTTTCTTTTTATTCCTGAATGGAAGCCCCTTTGGTTTGGTGACCCCTTTTAGGGAAAGTTGATCTAATGGTTGGTTTTGCTGTGCCAGGTACATTCTTTCCCATTTGGCATCATTTTGTAACACACATGCTGACTTTTCCCCTTTTCCCCGATTTTCCTGGGAAAATACAATGAATACAGAATTATTGCTACTAGCAAAAATGATTATTAGGATCCAAGGCAATCTGCATATTCAGTATAATCCCTATCAAAATACCAATGACATTGTTTCCAGAACTAGAATAATTTTAGGATTTGCATGGAAATCAAAAGACTTCCAACATCCAAAACAGTCTTGAGAAAGGATAGAGCTGGAGGAATCACACTCCCTGACTTCAGAGTATACTACAAAGCTACCGTAAGCAAAGGTGTATGATACTGGCACAGAGTCACATAGATCAGTAAACAGAATAGAGACCCAAGAAATACATCCGCACACTTAAGGTCAAATTATTTATGACAAACTTAAGGTTTAAAGTTATTATAATGTCCTCTCTTGTTCCAATCACAGATGCGAGGCCTTTTGGTGGGTCTCTTGGGGGGGGACCAAGAAAGGAAGGATGCATGTATTTCCAAGTCACTCAAGAACTTTTATGTGGGCTTCCCCTGGTGGTCCAGTGGATAAGGACACCGCCTTGCAGTGCAAGGGGCGCCGGTTCGATCCCTGGCCTGGGAAGGTCCCACGTGCCGCGAGCGGCTGGACTGATGTGTCCAATCACCGAGCCGGAGCTCTGGAGCGCATGCACCCAGAGCTGGTGCTCTGACAACAGACGCCACGGGATGGGAGGCCCACAGGAGCCAAAGAACAAAGACGAATGAAAACAGAGAAATGGAAGACCAATAGAAGTGGCCCGCCCGCTCCCCCCCCCCCAACCCGACCCCCGCCCCAAAAAAATAAATAAATAAATAAAATCTTTAAAAAAAAAAAAAAAAAAAAGAACTTTTATGTGTGTGCAAGAAACATATCAAAGTGACCACAAGACTATTCAAACAGGAGATGGAAGAATATAACTCCATGTTTATTGCTAGTTTGTGTGAAATCTTGAATTTATTGGATGAGAGAGAAGCTAGGAAAGACTGTTCCTGTTTGTTCTTTCCCTTATCTTTTCTTTTTATTCCTGAATGGAAGCCCCTTTGGTTTGGTGACCCCTTTTAGGGAAAGTTGATCTAATGGTTGGTTTTGCTGTGCCAGGTACATTCTTTCCCATTTGGCATCATTTTGTAACACACATGCTGACTTTTTCCCTTTCCCTGATTTTCCCTGGGAAAATACAATGAATACAGAATTATTGCTACTAGCAAAAATGATTATTAGGATCCAAGGCAATCTGCATATTCAGTATAATCCCTATCAAAATACCAATGACATTGTTTCCAGAACTAGAATAATTTTAGGATTTGCATGGAAATCAAAAGACTTCCAACATCCAAAACAGTCTTGAGAAAGGATAGAGCTGGAGGAATCACACTCCCTGACTTCAGAGTATACTACAAAGCTACCGTAAGCAAAGGTGTATGATACTGGCACAGAGTCACATAGATCAGTAAACAGAATAGAGACCCAAGAAATACATCCGCACACTTAAGGTCAAATTATTTATGACAAAGGAGCCAAGAATATACAAAGGAAGCAAGACAGTCTCTTCAATAAATTGTGCTGGGAAAACTGGACAGCTACACATAATCAAATTAGAACAGTATCTAGCATCATATACAAAGATAAACTCCAAATGGATTGAAGACCTAAATGCTAGATCAGTAGGGAGAAGAAAGGGGGGCTGGGCTTTCCTGGTGGTCCAGTGGGTAAGGACACAGCCTTGCAGTGCAAGGGGCGCCAGTTCCATCCCTGGCCTGGGAAGATCCCATGTGCCGCGGAGCAGCTGGACCGATGTGTCCAATTACCAAGCCGGAGCTCTGGCGCGCATGCGCCCAGAGCTGGTGCTGTGTGACAACAGAGGTCATCGCGATGGGAGGCCCACACGGGCCAAAGAACAAAGATGGATGAAAATAGATAAATGAAAACCTATAGAAGTGGCCCGCCTGCTCACCTCACTCCCCACCCCACCCCCACCAAAATAAATAAATAAATAAAAAGAAAGGGGAGGCATTATAGGGAAATTAAGAAGTATGAACTATTTGGTATAAAATAAGCTACAAGTATGTGTTGTACACCATAAAGAATATAGCCAGTATTTTATAGTAACTATACATTGAGTATAATTTTTAAAATTTATCACTACATTGTATATCTGTAACATGAAATATTATATAATATCTTCAAGATATTTATTTAGGAAAATTCCTCCAAAGAAAAAAGTAAACCTCTCCAATACTTAATAATTTCATAACATTTTGGAATCATGGTAAACAAATTTATAGTAGTAATGTAGTGTTAGTCACCCAGTTGTGTCCAACTCTACCATGGACTGTAGCCCACCAGGTTCCTCAGTCCATGTGATTCATATATGTGTGTGTGTGTGTGTGTATTGGCACAGAGTCACAAAAAGATGTTTCCAGAACTAAAAAACATGGAAATAAAAAAAAAGTCTTGAGAAAGGATCGAGCTGGAGGAATCACAGTCCCTGACTTCAGAGTATACTACAAAGCTACCGTAAGCAAAGGTGTATGATACTGGCACAGAGTCACATAGATCAGTAAACAGAATAGAGACCCAAGAAATACATCGCACACTTAAGGTCAAATTATTTATGACAAAGGAGCCAAGAATATACAAAGGAAGCAAGACAGTCTCTTCAATAAATTGTGCTGGGAAAACTGGACAGCTACACATAATCAAATTAGAACAGTATCTAGCATCATATACAAAGATAAACTCCAAATGGATTGAAGACCTAAATGCTAGATCAGTAGGGAGAAGAAAGGGGGGCTGGGCTTTCCTGGTGGTCCAGTGGGTAAGGACACAGCCTTGCAGTGCAAGGGGCGCCAGTTCCATCCCTGGCCTGGGAAGATCCCATGTGCCGCGGAGCAGCTGGACCGATGTGTCCAATTACCAAGCCGGAGCTCTGGCGCGCATGCGCCCAGAGCTGGTGCTGTGTGACAACAGAGGTCATCGCGATGGGAGGCCCACACGGGCCAAAGAACAAAGATGGATGAAAATAGATAAATGAAAAACCTATAGAAGTGGCCCGCCTGCTCCCCTCCCTCCCCACCCCACCCCCACCAAAATAAATAAATAAATAAAAAGAAAGGGGAGGCATTATAGGGAAATTAAGAAGTATGAACTATTTGGTATAAAATAAGCTACAAGTATGTGTTGTACACCATAAAGAATATAGCCAGTATTTTATAGTAACTATACATTGAGTATAATTTTTAAAATTTATCACTACATTGTATATCTGTAACATGAAATATTATATAATATCTTCAAGATATTTATTTAGGAAAATTCCTCCAAAGAAAAAAGTAAACCTCTCCAATACTTAATAATTTCATAACATTTTGGAATCATGGTAAACAAATTTATAGTAGTAATGTAGTGTTAGTCACCCAGTTGTGTCCAACTCTACCATGGACTGTAGCCCACCAGGTTCCTCAGTCCATGTGATTCATATATGTGTGTGTGTGTGTGTGTGTGTGTGCGTGTATGTATTTGAGACCCCATGGACTGTAGTTTTTCAGGCAAGAATACTGGATTGGGTTGCCATTCCCTTCTCCAGAGGATCTTCCTGACCCATGGACTGAACCTGGATCTTCTGCATTGTGGGCAGATTCTTTATTACCTGAGTCATCAGGGAAGCAGGTAAATAAATCTATATGCTTGTGCTAAATATTGCTATTAAAAAGATTATTTGAGAGACAATTAGAGAAGGAAATGGAACATATCTCTCTATATACATAGATATATATAGATATATATGTATATATGGGCTTCCCTGATGGCTCAGTGGTGAGGAATCTGCTTGCAATTCAGGGGACCCGGGCTTCATCCCTGAGTTGGGAAGATCCCCCTGAAGGAGGGCATGGCAACCCACTCCAGTACTCTTGTCTGGAGAATTCCATGGACAGAGGAGCCTGATGGGCTGCAGTCCATATGGTCACACAATCAAACACAAATAAAGTGACTAAATAGCAACAGCAAGACAATTAACAAATGAGACCTAATTAAACTTAAAAGTTTTTACATAGAGAAAGAAACCATATATAAGATGAAAATACAACCCTCAGAATGGGAGGAAATATTTGCAAACTAAGAAACTCACAAAGGATTAATCTCCAAAATATACAGTTTGTGCAGCCCAATATCAAAAAAACAAACAAAACAATTGAAAAAAATGGGTGGAAGACCCAAATAGACAGTTCTCCAAAATACATACAGATGGCCAACAAACATATAAAAAGATGTTTAACGTCACTAATTAAAGGAATGCAAATCAGAATTACAATGAGGTTTCACCTCACACCCATCAGAATGTCCACTATTATATAATATCTTCAAGATATTTATTTAGGAAAATTCCTCCAAAGAAAAAAGTAAACCTCTCCAATACTTAATAATTTCATAACATTTTGGAATCATGGTAAACAAATTTATAGTAGTAATGTAGTGTTAGTCACCCAGTTGTGTCCAACTCTACCATGGACTGTAGCCCACCAGGTTCCTCAGTCCATGTGATTCATATATGTGTGTGTGTGTGTGTGTGTGTGTGCGTGTATGTATTTGAGACCCCATGGACTGTAGTTTTTCAGGCAAGAATACTGGATTGGGTTGCCATTCCCTTCTCCAGAGGATCTTCCTGACCCATGGACTGAACCTGGATCTTCTGCATTGTGGGCAGATTCTTTATTACCTGAGTCATCAGGGAAGCAGGTAAATAAATCTATATGCTTGTGCTAAATATTGCTATTAAAAAGATTATTTGAGAGACAATTAGAGAAGGAAATGGAACATATCTCTCTATATACATAGATATATATAGATATATATGTATATATGGGCTTCCCTGATGGCTCAGTGGTGAGGAATCTGCTTGCAATTCAGGGGACCCGGGCTTCATCCCTGAGTTGGGAAGATCCCCCTGAAGGAGGGCATGGCAACCCACTCCAGTACTCTTGTCTGGAGAATTCCATGGACAGAGGAGCCTGATGGGCTGCAGTCCATATGGTCACACAATCAAACACAAATAAAGTGACTAAATAGCAACAGCAAGACAATTAACAAATGAGACCTAATTAAACTTAAAAGTTTTTACATAGAGAAAGAAACCATATATAAGATGAAAATACAACCCTCAGAATGGGAGGAAATATTTGCAAACTAAGAAACTCACAAAGGATTAATCTCCAAAATATACAGTTTGTGCAGCCCAATATCAAAAAAACAAACAAAACAATTGAAAAAAATGGGTGGAAGACCCAAATAGACAGTTCTCCAAAATACATACAGATGGCCAACAAACATATAAAAAGATGTTTAACGTCACTAATTAAAGGAATGCAAATCAGAATTACAATGAGGTTTCACCTCACACCCATCAGAATGTCCACTATTATAAAAATCTACAAACAAAATGCTGGAGAGGGTATGGAGAAATAGAACCCTCCTACACTGTTGGTAAGAGTGTAAATTGATGCAATCACTATGGAAAACAATATACTATTCTCAAAATAAGAATAGAACTACCATATGACCCAGCAATCTCACTCCTTCAATATACCCAGAGTAAAACATAATCCAAAAAGATATATGCACCCTGGATGTTCATTGAAGTCACTATTTATTGTAGCCAGGACATGCAAGCAACCGAAATGTCCATCAACAGAAGAATGGATACAATTGATGTGGTACACATATACAATGGGTTATTACTCAACCAAGAAAAGAAAAAAATTAGATCATTTGCAGAACAGTCACTAGGTATATCCACATGTATACAGAGTGAAACAAGTCAGAAAGAGAAAATCAAATATTGTATCTTAGTACATATATGTGGGATCTAAAAAATGGTATACATCTTATTTGCAAAGCAAAAATAGAAGCACAGATGTAGAGAACTGTGGACACTAAGTGGGGAGAGGGTATTGGGATGAATTGGGAATTTGAGATTGACACATATACACTACTACGTAAGAAGTAGATAACCAACAAGAAACCTACTGTATAGTTTAGGTAACTCAGTGCTCTGTGGTGATCTAAATTGGAAGGAAATCCAAAAAATAGACATATGTGTGTGTTTAGTGGATTCATTTTGCTATAGAAATCAGCACAACATTGTAAAGCAATAATATACTCAAATAATATTAATTAAAAATAAAATATTGCTAAAGATACCAATAAAACAACTAATGATAATTAGGACACCTTAGTAGACAGTAAACTTCACAACTTATATACATATCACAGGACACTTTGTAGACAGAGTCTTTTAAGCTTAGCTGCTTAGAGGTAGCCTGTCAATATAAGATCTTTTGGTTGAGGTCAATAGTCTCATCCATTTAATGAATGTTCTTTGATCAGCAATTCCATTTGAAAAGAAGGCTTTTTAAGCAGAATTTTCCACATCATCTGTTTAGTGCAGAGTAACAGAATAGCAAGATGGGCATCTGATCTTACCTAGTTCAGCTTAGTGATGGTAAGTCATGGAAATTCTAACACCTAGATCATGGTCTGGAATTAATCACTTCTGGCAACTTTTCAGAAATAAATTATACTATAAAAAATTACTGATGACCACACCTGTGTTTCTGGTAGTGTGGTGAGGGAGGCAGAGGAAAACAATATACTATTCTCAAAATAAGAATAGAACTACCATATGACCCAGCAATCTCACTCCTTCAATATACCCAGAGTAAAACATAATCCAAAGATATATGCACCCTGGATGTTCATTGAAGTCACTATTTATTGTAGCCAGGACATGCAAGCAACGAAATGTCCATCAACAGAAGAATGGATACAATTGATGTGGTACACATATACAATGGGTTATTACTCAACCAAGAAAAGAAAAAAATTAGATCATTTGCAGAACAGTCACTAGGTATATCCACATGTATACAGAGTGAAACAAGTCAGAAAGAGAAAATCAAATATTGTATCTTAGTACATATATGTGGGATCTAAAAAATGGTATACATCTTATTTGCAAAGCAAAAATAGAAGCACAGATGTAGAGAACTGTGGACACTAAGTGGGGAGAGGGTATTGGGATGAATTGGGAATTTGAGATTGACACATATACACTACTACGTAAGAAGTAGATAACCAACAAGAAACCTACTGTATAGTTTAGGTAACTCAGTGCTCTGTGGTGATCTAAATTGGAAGGAAATCCAAAAAATAGACATATGTGTGTGTTTAGTGGATTCATTTTGCTATAGAAATCAGCACAACATTGTAAAGCAATAATATACTCAAATAATATTAATTAAAAATAAAATATTGCTAAAGATACCAATAAAACAACTAATGATAATTAGGACACCTTAGTAGACAGTAAACTTCACAACTTATATACATATCACAGGACACTTTGTAGACAGAGTCTTTTAAGCTTAGCTGCTTAGAGGTAGCCTGTCAATATAAGATCTTTTGGTTGAGGTCAATAGTCTCATCCATTTAATGAATGTTCTTTGATCAGCAATTCCATTTGAAAAGAAGGCTTTTTAAGCAGAATTTTCCACATCATCTGTTTAGTGCAGAGTAACAGAATAGCAAGATGGGCATCTGATCTTACCTAGTTCAGCTTAGTGATGGTAAGTCATGGAAATTCTAACACCTAGATCATGGTCTGGAATTAATCACTTCTGGCAACTTTTCAGAAATAAATTATACTATAAAAAATTACTGATGACCACACCTGTGTTTCTGGTAGTGTGGTGAGGGAGGCAGAGGAACACAACCCATAGCTATATCAATCCTGGGGACACAGACAGTAAACGATGCTTTAGATTCCCAGATCCCAGCAAAGAGAATAGTTCTAGATACTCTACATTGTTCTGTCCCTTTTCTTGAAAAAGGTGACTGATGCAGATTATTTAAAAGTACCTTTTTTCCTAGAAAATAAATCACTTTGGTGAAAATGTCAAAAAAAAAAATTATTTGCATCTGAGATGATATATCTATTTCAATCACATCTTTAAAAGTGAGGTTAAATATGGGGCTTCTCCTGGTGGTCCAGTGGGTAAGGACACCGCCTTGCAGTGCAAGGGGCTCCGGTTCCGTCCCTGGACTGGGAAGCTCCCACGTGCCTCGGAGCCGCTGGTCCGATGTGTCCAATTACCGAGCCAGAGCTCTGGGGCGCATGCGCCCAGAGCCGGTGCTCTGCGACGACAGAGGCCACCGCGATGGGAGGCCCACAGGAGCCAAAGAACAAAGATGGATGAAAATAGAGAAATGAAAGACCAATAGAAGTGGCCTGCCCATCCCCCTCCCTCCCCACCCCCCAAAAAGATAAATAAATAAAAATAATAATAATAATAAAAAAAAGTGAGGTTAAATATGTATCTTCATATTTACCTCTTAACCACAAACCAAGAAGTTCAAAGTCCCTCTCAAATTTCATGGGGGCTCTTGATATAGATTACATATTAAATGGCCTTTTATAATAAAAACTGGGTGTACCAATTGGAGTTTGATATGGGAAGCCAAACTACAATAGACAATATCAAATAAGATTTCTTAGAGGATATAAACTATAAAATTGTAAGATCTGGTGAGAACATTTGTGAAAAAATGGCACTACTGCATCTAGTATTAGGCATGAATAATCTACATGTCGTCTAGGCACACCATGGGGAGTAAAACTGGAATGAAGCAGAGGAGAGCTGAGAGAAACTCGTACCCATAAGGACAAATAAGATTCAATGAAAACAAAAGCAGACACCCAATATGTTATTACATTTAACAATCCAAGTGACCTGTAAAAATAACTGATGCACTTTGCCACAGTGTTCCATGCACCTTTGGCTTAAGATTCCAGCTGAGAGTGTGAGAAACAGTGGGACCTAGAGAGATTATATGTCTAACAACTCCCTCAGGCTAGCAAGGTGAGTCATCACATTTTCAACACCATGCATGAGGAGCAGCATGGAATGGTAGCTTACATCAATCTTAAGGCAGACTAGTTGCTATTTCAAAAACTTAGCTTCCAAGTTTTTCTTAATGCCAATCTTAACATGAAAGTATTCTTTTTCACATTCAGATTCAGCATAATCTTAACCTTCAAACTGATGTCGGTACATTGTTTTTTTTTAAATCACGTTTATATTTCAAATAAAAGCCCAACATTCATGTATCTGTCTCTCTAACAAAGTATATAACCCATTCTCCAGAGTAGATAAACTCACCTAGTTCACTTCATTTACCCTTGAGAGGTGTTCATTCCTCTTCTGAGACATCCTTACCTCCTTTAGTAGCATGCAGCTTAATTACAGAGATATAAAGTGAAACTGCTGTTAACAGATTCCATGTTAGTAGAGAAATGGGAAAATTTTTAAAAAAACTAATACTTTCAAATATATTCATACCAAAATAAGGAAGAAATACTCATAGCTATTACAATCCTTATTTCCTGGAGTGATATCTGCAACATGGTATAGGAGAGATATCAGAAACCTGGTGGCTTAAGATGGTCTTCCTTTTTATCTTGCTTCTTAATCAATGAATTAGATATCAATATACAAACAAAGGCCCTCAGTGGATGTTTTGAGACCTAGCACTACTACTTTACCAAGAAATCAAGGCAGAATCTCACTAATCTGTGGAGCCAATAAGATACAAAAAAAGGTCTGTATGAGTTGCAGAAGCAGTGGAGCCAGTGTGAGTCCTACCCTCACTATTGGGTAAAAGTTGGGCAGGTGCTATCCCAGGGGGAGCCCCTCAACCATGAGTGAGAACCTGCAGAGGTCCAGCCTTCCCAAAGAGAGACTCCAGCACACCATTTAAAGAAGAGTGTGACATTGGTCACAACCCACAACCGAGGAACTAAGAGAAACATTCCCACACTGCACTCCCCTTGAGGAAACACTGAATGGGGCTCATTTATCCAGCAGAGGCAACTTCTTCTACAGGAGCGAGAAGAAAGAAGTAAGTGATAACCCAGCTCCCCTAGTTGGATGGGAGGACTGGAGATACCCAACTTTCCCCAACAGCCCCCAGAATACTACAGTGGGAGCTCTATAGCTAGAGGGAGTGAGATGGGAATTAGGCAGATGAGAATTTCAAATGGCATTAGACTACGCTTAGCAGAGAAGTCTGCCCACATCCCCCTCGCCCCCCATTGAATCCTAAGTGAGTGAATGCTAAGTCTCGTCAGTATGTCTGATTCTCTGCAACCCTATGGACTGTAGCCCGCCTGGCTCCTATGTCCATGGGATTCTCCAGGCAAGAATACTGCAGAGGGTTTCTGTGCCTCCTCCAGGGTATCTTCCTGACCCAGGGATGAAACCCATGTCTCTTGTATCTCCTGCACTAGCAGGCAGGTTCTTTACCACTAGAGCCACCTGGGAAACCCCAAGTGCTAAGCAAACAGGCCTCAGTTGGCAGACAAGGGATAAACTAAAACTTGAGCTACAGCTCCACCTTCTGGAAAAGAAAAGAAAAGCCAGCCAGGTGAAAGAGTGAATGTAAAAGCTTATACACTGACCCACAAGAACAAGGTAACAAGAAGGGTGGGACAGATTTACTTTTACAAAGACTGAAAAAAAAAAAAAAAAAAGAATGGATATGGATAATCCAATAAATGTGGAGATGTGTTCAAAAAGAAAAAAAAGAGAAAGAACTCAGATAATTCAGAACAATATGGAATATAACATTTTCTCTGCTAAAAACAATGGACAAAGAGATAAGGAGTGAACTGCTTCAAATGTATAAGCAGAAATATGTAACTAAAAGCAATATGAAAACTCAAAATAGTATGGCATCACAGAAAGGAATTATTCTAAATAGTTATTATAAAGAAACCTTACGAGGTATAAGAAAACTCAGAAGACAATTCTAAGAAATTGAGAAAAATCAGGCCCAAACTGCTATCCCAGGGGAGCCCCTCAACCATGAGTGAGAACCTGCAGAGGTCCAGCCTTCCCAAAGAGAGACTCCAGCACCATTTAAAGAAGAGTGTGACATTGGTCACAACCCACAACCGAGGAACTAAGAGAAACATTCCCACACTGCACTCCCCTTGAGGAAACACTGAATGGGGCTCATTTATCCAGCAGAGGCAACTTCTTCTACAGGAGCGAGAAGAAAGAAGTAAGTGATAACCCAGCTCCCCTAGTTGGATGGGAGGACTGGAGATACCAACTTTCCCCAACAGCCCCAGAATACTACAGTGGGAGCTCTATAGCTAGAGGGAGTGAGATGGGAATTAGGCAGATGAGAATTTCAAATGGCATTAGACTACGCTTAGCAGAGAAGTCTGCCCACATCCCCCTCGCCCCCCATTGAATCCTAAGTGAGTGAATGCTAAGTCTCGTCAGTATGTCTGATTCTCTGCAACCCTATGGACTGTAGCCCGCCTGGCTCCTATGTCCATGGGATTCTCCAGGCAAGAATACTGCAGAGGGTTTCTGTGCCTCCTCCAGGGTATCTTCCTGACCCAGGGATGAAACCCATGTCTCTTGTATCTCCTGCACTAGCAGGCAGGTTCTTTACCACTAGAGCCACCTGGGAAACCCCAAGTGCTAAGCAAACAGGCCTCAGTTGGCAGACAAGGGATAAACTAAAACTTGAGCTACAGCTCCACCTTCTGGAAAAGAAAAGAAAAGCCAGCCAGGTGAAAGAGTGAATGTAAAAGCTTATACACTGACCCACAAGAACAAGGTAACAAGAAGGGTGGGACAGATTTACTTTTACAAAGACTGAAAAAAAAAAAAAAAAAAGAATGGATATGGATAATCCAATAAATGTGGAGATGTGTTCAAAAAGAAAAAAAAGAGAAAGAACTCAGATAATTCAGAACAATATGGAATATAACATTTTCTCTGCTAAAAACAATGGACAAAGAGATAAGGAGTGAACTGCTTCAAATGTATAAGCAGAAATATGTAACTAAAAGCAATATGAAAACTCAAAATAGTATGGCATCACAGAAAGGAATTATTCTAAATAGTTATTATAAAGAAACCTTACGAGGTATAAGAAAACTCAGAAGACAATTCTAAGAAATTGAGAATAAGAGACTCAGGGGAATTCCCTGGTAGATTAAAATGCAACACTTTCTCTGAAGTGGCCTGGGTTTAGTCCCTGGTCCGCGAACTAAAATCCTACAAGTTTTGCAGCACAGCAAAATACCTCACAAAACTCACCTCCCTCAAAAACCCATCAAAAGTAAATCTATCATGGAACAATTCTCAGTGAAAACTAACTGAAGATGTACAGAAGACTCACCTGCAACCAAGCTTGTAACAAAAATTCACATGGAATCAATAGGAAGCAAATGGTAGAAGCATTCAGCTTTGGACCTGTGCCCCTGGGTAAAAAGGAGCAAACTGAGAATATGTGGGTAGCTGTCTGGTTTCCTGTAATGATCCAAGGATTCACCACTTTAATATGAGATGAGGAATCATTTATGGGAAGGAAACTGAACAAAACACAAAACATGGAGACTAACATGTTATTCATAAATAAATAAATGGATTGAAGACCTAAATCTAAGGTTGGATATTATAAAATTCTGAGGAACACATAGGCAGAACATTCTTTGACATAAATTGTAGCAAGATTTTTTTGATATGTTTTTAGAGGAATGAAAATAAATTGGTGTTATAAAAATAAAGTCAAAATGAAAAAGAAATAAAGTTAAGTAAGACTTTGCATAGCAAAGTAAACCATCAGCAAATGAAAAGATGACCTTCTTTTATATTTCATGTGGGAGAATATATATGCAAATGAAGCAACTGACATGGAATTAATCTCCAAAGTATACAAACAGCTCATGCAGATCAATAATGTAAACAGCCCCATCAAAAAATGGGAAAAAGATACAGACATTTTTTTCTAGAGAAAACATATAGAAGTCTAAAAAGCACACAAACAGATTCTCAACATCACTAAGTATCAGGAAAATACAAATCAAATTACAAAGAAGTATCACTTCACACTGATCAGAATGTCTATAAAAAAACCTACAAACAATAAATGCTGGAGAAGATGTGGAGTAAAGGAAATCCTTCTCTACTGCTGGGAAGGTAAATTGGTACAGCTACTATAGAGAACAGAATGGAGGTTCCTTAGAAAACTAAGAGTAGAGCTATCATATGATCCAGCAATTCCATTCCTGGGCATATATCAAGAGAAAAGCATAATTCGAAAAGATATATACACCCCATGCACTACAGCACTATTTACAATAGTCCGGACATGGAAGCAACTTTAATGTCCATTGACAGAAAAATGGACAAAGAAGATGTGGTGCATATATACAATGGATTATATATACATATACACTCAGCCATTAAACAGAAGATGTACAGAAGACTCACCTGCAACCAAGCTTGTAACAAAAATTCACATGGAATCAATAGGAAGCAAATGGTAGAAGCATTCAGCTTTGGACCTGTGCCCCTGGGTAAAAAGGAGCAAACTGAGAATATGTGGGTAGCTGTCTGGTTTCCTGTAATGATCCAAGGATTCACCACTTTAATATGAGATGAGGAATCATTTATGGGAAGGAAACTGAACAAAACACAAAACATGGAGACTAACATGTTATTCATAAATAAATAAATGGATTGAAGACCTAAATCTAAGGTTGGATATTATAAAATTCTGAGGAACACATAGGCAGAACATTCTTTGACATAAATTGTAGCAAGATTTTTTTGATATGTTTTTAGAGGAATGAAAATAAATTGGTGTTATAAAAATAAAGTCAAAATGAAAAAGAAATAAAGTTAAGTAAGACTTTGCATAGCAAAGTAAACCATCAGCAAATGAAAAGATGACCTTCTTTTATATTTCATGTGGGAGAATATATATGCAAATGAAGCAACTGACATGGAATTAATCTCCAAAGTATACAAACAGCTCATGCAGATCAATAATGTAAACAGCCCCATCAAAAAATGGGAAAAAGATACAGACATTTTTTTCTAGAGAAAACATATAGAAGTCGAAAAAGCACACAAACAGATTCTCAACATCACTAAGTATCAGGAAAATACAAATCAAATTACAAAGAAGTATCACTTCACACTGATCAGAATGTCTATAAAAAAACCTACAAACAATAAATGCTGGAGAAGATGTGGAGTAAAGGAAATCCTTCTCTACTGCTGGGAAGGTAAATTGGTACAGCTACTATAGAGAACAGAATGGAGGTTCCTTAGAAAACTAAGAGTAGAGCTATCATATGATCCAGCAATTCCATTCCTGGGCATATATCAAGAGAAAAGCATAATTCGAAAAGATATATACACCCCATGCACTACAGCACTATTTACAATAGTCCGGACATGGAAGCAACTTTAATGTCCATTGACAGAAAAATGGACAAAGAAGATGTGGTGCATATATACAATGGATTATATATACATATACACTCAGCCATTAAACAGGCTAAAATAATGCCATTTACAGTAGAGATCATCATACTGAGTGATGAAAGTTATACAGAGGACATTATATAATATTGCATACATGTGGAATCTAAAAAAAAAGGTACGAATAAACTTATTTATAAAACAAAAATACCAAGGGACAAGGTGGGAGATGGATTAATTGGAAAATTGGGATTGACATATACATACTACTACATGTAAAATAGATAACTAATAGAAACCTACTGTACAGAACAGGAAACTCTACCCAATACTCCAGTGCATTACAGAGGAGAGAATTTTTTTTAAAAAAGTGGATATGTATGTATGTTTAACTGACTGACTTTGCTGTACAGCAGAAAGTAGCAAACACTGTAAATCAACTGTATCCCAATAAAGTTAAAAGCAAACAAAACATGGATAAATGAAGAAATCAAAGAGGGCATCAGAAAATATCCAGAGAAATAAAATGAAACTGGAATGCAATATAGCAAAAGCAGTATATAGAGAAGAGTTTATAGCAATCCAGTCCTACTTCAATAAACAAGAAAAATCTCAAAGCATCCTAATGTTCCAACTAAAGGAAACAGAGAGCAACAAACCAAAACTCAACAAAATGAAAGAAATAAAGATTAGAGACAAAGTAGACATACCCCCCCAAAATACATATAAAACCAAGAGCTGTTTATTTGAAAAGATAAACCAAATTGATAAGCCTTTAGTCAAGTTCATCAAGAACAAAGAGCACCCAAAAATAATAGAAAATTAAAGAGGAGAAACCACCACTAAGAACTGACAAATTGAAAAACAACTCACAAGATAATTCTATGAAGTTACATTCCAAAAAACTGGAAAACCTGGAAGAAATGGGCAAATTTCTAAGGACATATAACCTTACAAAACTAAATCAGGAAGAAACGGATGATTGGAATAGACTGATCAATGGTAGTGAAATTGATTCCATAATTAAAAACCCCAGCAAGCAAAGATTCAAGACCACATGGTTTCACAAGAGAATTCTACCAAAGCTGATAAGAGCTGACACCTATTTCTCTTGTACCAGTCTAAAAAACTGAAGACAAAACACTCTCAAATTTATCCTAGGAGGCCCATTGCTACTTTGGCATCAAAACCAGATAAAAACACAACAAAGACTTAGTATAGCCACTGCAAAAAATACTGTGGAGTTTCCTCAAAAATAATAATAAAGCTACCACAGGATTCATCAGTTCCACTCCTGGGTATATACTCAAAAAACACTAAAGTGAAAAAATACATGCACCTCAATGTTCGTAGTTTGAAATAGCCAAGATATGGAAACAACCTCAATGGCTAATACACATGAATGAATAAAGACATAGTATTAATATATAAAATGAAATTTTACTCAGTCATAAAGAATGAAAGTCTGCCATTTGCAACACTGTGAATGTACAGAATGTCGTGTCTCGTGAAATAAATCTGACAGAGAAAGACAGATATTCTATCACTTATATGTGGATTCTGAAAAAAAAAAAAAAAAAAAAACATGTATGTAATAGGAATAGTGTCACAGATACAGAGACAAAATTGTGCTGTGCTGTGTGTAGGCAGTTGGTTGTTTCCTACTTACTCTTTGCTATCCCATAGACTGCAGTGTGCGAGTCTCCTCTGTCCATGGAATTCTCTAGGCAAGAATACTGGAGAGAGTTGCCATACCCTCCTCTAGGGGATCTTCCTAACCCATGGATTGAACCCAGGTCTCCGGCATTGCGGGTGTATTCTTTACCATCTGAGCCACTAGGGAAGCCCAAGTATGCTGCACTTGGTAGCCTATCCCTTCTCCAGGGGATCTCCCTGACCCAGGAATTGAACCAGGGTCTCCTTTGTTGCAGGTAGATTCTTTGCCAGGTGAGCTACTAAGGAAGCCCATAGAAAGAAAATTAGTGGTTACCACTGAAGAGAGGGAAGAGGAGAAGAGGGAGGTGAGAATACGAGATTAAGAAAGACAAACTACTGCATATAAAATAAGCAACAAAGCTGTATTGAACAAACTAAGTTCTTTACCAGAGAGATTTTAAACATTTTTAAAGAACCAAATTCTGGCACTGAAAAATTCAGTGAATACGGTGAAGAATGCAATAAGGCTTCAGTGGAAGAGAAGACCAGGTGAAAAGAAAGGATAAATGACTTGGAGGTTAGGAATTCTGAACACAGAAGCTAAAAGAGAAGTATACCTTAAAAAGAGCCAATAAATCCCCTGAAAGCTATGGAAATCCACCAGAAGAAACAAGTATCAGAATTGGTATTTTAAAAGCATGAAGGATGAGGCAATTTATTTAAAGAAATAGCCGAGAACTTCCCAAGCCTACAGAAAGCACGAGAAGCAATCAACAAAATGGTAGCCCACAGAATGGTAGAAGACACTTGGAAATGGTGTCTCAGATATGGTGTTAATATCCAAAATTTATGAAGAATTCATACAACTTCATTAAAACTGAATTTTTTAAAATGTGCAAAAGAACTGTATTGACACTTTTCCAAAGACAACAACTAAATGGCCAACAGGTACATGAAAAGATGCTCAATAATACTAATCAGGGAAGCACAAATATCAATAAAAGCCACACTGAGATATCATCTCACACCTTTAGTAATTGTTAACAAAAATGCAAAAAGTAACAAGTATTGGCAAGGATGTGAGAACAGTGAAATTTTGTACATTATTGATGGGACTGTAAAATGGTTTAACCACTATGGAGAACAGTATAAAGTTTCCTCAAAAAATTTAAAAACAACAACAAATAGGGCTACTCTATTGCCCTTACTTCTGAATATATGTACCCAAAAAAAATTAAAATTGAGATACATGTATACCCCTATGTGAGCTGCAGCATTAATCACAATAGTTAGATGTTGAACAACCTAATTGTCTATCAATGGGTGAGTGGATATATATATACACACACATAACTGAACACTATTCAACCTTAAGAACAAAAGATAACCTGCTGTTTGCCATAGCATGGGTGGACCCTAAGGACACTATGCTGATATTCAGTGAGATTAAGTCAGACAGAGAAATACAAATACTGTATCTCATATGTGGAATCTAAAAACAAACAAACAACAAACTCAGCTTAAACATGTGTAGTGGTGGTTGCCAGGAACTACAGGGTGAGAGAATGGGAAAAGAAAAAAAAAGTTGTTTAGGATACATGCTTACACTTGCAGATACATAAGTCCTATAGACTTAATACATAGTGCAGTGACTATAAACAAAATGGTTTTGTCAACATTAAACTTGCTAAAGATCTAGGTCTTCATTGTTTGAACTAGAAGAAAAAAATTTTTTGAGTCAGATATAATAGGATTTTTATCCCAAGTGTTCCAATTACCAGCTGCGTGATCTCAGGAAATTTATTTCATCTTTCTGAACTGTAGCCTGCCAGGCTCCTCTGTCCATGGAATTCTCCTGGCAAGAACACTGGACTGAGATGCCATTCCCTTCTCCAGGGAATCTTCCCAACCCATGGATAGAACCCAGCTTTCTTGCATTGCAGGTAGAGTCTTTACCATCTCAATCACTAGGGAAATCTTCTGATATTTTATTTTCCCAAGTAATTGAATATGTTATTTATTTGCCTTGGAGAATGATTACGAGGATTAGAGAAACTAAAGACATGCCTCAGAAATATTGCAGGTTTTTTTATAGACCACTACCATAAACTGGATATTGCAGTAACATGAGTCACCATTTTTGATTTCCCAGTGTATATAAAAATTATTTCATTATAGTGTATTACAGTATATAGTAGCATTTTTTCTTAAAAAACATACATACCTACATTAAAATAAGCTTTATTGCTAAAAATGTTAACAATACAACTACACAGGGTAGATGCAAGTCTTCAATTTGTAAGGCATGATATCTGTGAAGCACAATAAAACAAAATGGCATAAAGCAAGGTATACCTTCAATGTCCACAGAGCTTCTGGTACACAGTGGGTGGTTAGCAAACGGAAACCCACTACCATCATTATCCCCACTACTAAGACCACTACTGTTGGGCTGCACCCCTCAGCCCACAGGCCTTACAGTTGCCCAGTCTCAAAACCAAGGAAAGAGTTCAGGACAATGACAGACATCAAAGGTCTAGTAGTTGGGGGATCTTACACATCTGAAGCAAGCACTAGAGCTGTACACCAATGTGTGCATCAGACAGCAAGCAGGACACAGCAGTCTTCACTATCCATGGGAGGAGACTATGATTTATAGGAGGAGTTGATATTAGCTTGAGGCTTCCCAGCTACCAGGGAAACCAGCCCACAAGACAGGTTCCTAGCAGCCCCTCAGGCTAACAGCCATCACAAAGGAAGGTGTTTCCTTTAAATAATCTAGTAGGTAGAGTCATTTTGACCTAAGGGGAAAGGGGCAAGCAGATTCACATACATAGGGTGTAGGTGAAGCAGGGACTAGTGGAGTAGGGGATGTACAAAGAGCAAAAGAACAGCCATTTTGAGTGGCCTGACCAAATATGACCGCAGCATAGCTTGCACGACCCTTACAATTTTGGTCCACCCTTCTGACACCTTCTGACAGGTGTGTAGAGGTGGACTGCAACCAAGTACCACAAATGCAATGCAGACAACAATGGGTAAAGGGAAAATCAAGAAAAAGAGATAAGTATACTTTGGGGTCAATTTCTTACAGAAATTCATAAGAGCACAACAAATGCCTCTCACTGTAGACCCAGCAATCAAACTCATTTCACAGTGAGCCTACTGTTGTCCCCTGGGCCATAGCCATATTTCTTCTGGTCAGACCAGAGAGGAAATGTGAGCTGTTATTAGGCACAATACAGGGAAGATTATGACCATTAAGCAAGATGCAAGTGGTGACAACATTCTGAAATAACAACAGCTCAGCCAGTGGTTTTTGTCCTGACCTACAGGACCACGCTGCCAGTCCACCCTCAGACCTCATGGCAAGTGAAAACCACTGGACCAGGAGCGTAACAAAAGACCATGAAGTTCTTATAATAGTGCCTTTCTCTAGTATGGAGTCCTGGAGGAGTTAATTTTCCATGTGTCTGGTAGAACACCATTAAAAATCTGTAAATCCCTTTGTAGCCTACTCCTTGCAAGGCAGCAAACAAACCAACTGGGATTTACCTGCCAGTTTCAGGGCCATTTTCTACTGTGTTCCCCTGGGGGTAGATCCTGTGGCAAGGGGAAAAGTTGTTGTTCTGACCTATAGCTGGCAATGGTCCCTTGGTGGTCAACAGTTGAACTCAGACGGTGCTGACTAGTGGCCTCTGAGTTATTATGGAATAAACACCGGGTCAATTGCTGTTAAGCTGTGTCCAGTTTGAGAGAGCAGGTTTCTCATCTCAGTTGTTATTAAGTAGCCAAGCAGCAGTGGATTTTAAGACAGGTGGAAGTGGTTAGTCTTCACTATCCATGGGAGGAGACTATGATTTATAGGAGGAGTTGATATTAGCTTGAGGCTTCCCAGCTACCAGGGAAACCAGCCCACAAGACAGGTTCCTAGCAGCCCCTCAGGCTAACAGCCATCACAAAGGAAGGTGTTTCCTTTAAATAATCTAGTAGGTAGAGTCATTTTGACCTAAGGGGAAAGGGGCAAGCAGATTCACATACATAGGGTGTAGGTGAAGCAGGGACTAGTGGAGTAGGGGATGTACAAAGAGCAAAAGAACAGCCATTTTGAGTGGCCTGACCAAATATGACCGCAGCATAGCTTGCACGACCCTTACAATTTTGGTCCACCCTTCTGACACCTTCTGACAGGTGTGTAGAGGTGGACTGCAACCAAGTACCACAAATGCAATGCAGACAACAATGGGTAAAGGGAAAATCAAGAAAAAGAGATAAGTATACTTTGGGGTCAATTTCTTACAGAAATTCATAAGAGCACAACAAATGCCTCTCACTGTAGACCCAGCAATCAAACTCATTTCACAGTGAGCCTACTGTTGTCCCCTGGGCCATAGCCATATTTCTTCTGGTCAGACCAGAGAGGAAATGTGAGCTGTTATTAGGCACAATACAGGGAAGATTATGACCATTAAGCAAGATGCAAGTGGTGACAACATTCTGAAATAACAACAGCTCAGCCAGTGGTTTTTGTCCTGACCTACAGGACCACGCTGCCAGTCCACCCTCAGACCTCATGGCAAGTGAAAACCACTGGACCAGGAGCGTAACAAAAGACCATGAAGTTCTTATAATAGTGCCTTTCTCTAGTATGGAGTCCTGGAGGAGTTAATTTTCCATGTGTCTGGTAGAACACCATTAAAAATCTGTAAATCCTTTGTAGCCTACTCCTTGCAAGGCAGCAAACAAACCAACTGGGATTTACCTGCCAGTTTCAGGGCCATTTTCTACTGTGTTCCCCTGGGGGTAGATCCTGTGGCAAGGGGAAAAGTTGTTGTTCTGACCTATAGCTGGCAATGGTCCCTTGGTGGTCAACAGTTGAACTCAGACGGTGCTGACTAGTGGCCTCTGAGTTATTATGGAATAAACACCGGGTCAATTGCTGTTAAGCTGTGTCCAGTTTGAGAGAGCAGGTTTCTCATCTCAGTTGTTATTAAGTAGCCAAGCAGCAGTGGATTTTAAGACAGGTGGAAATGGTTATGAATGTCACTTTTCATTGGAGAATAGTTGCTTTACAATGTTGTCTTTGTTTCTGTTGTACAGCAATGTGAATTGGCTATATGCATATATATGTATAGGGTGGGTGGGTGTGGGTGTGGGTGGGTGTGTGTGGGTGTGTATCTCCCTTCCCTCTTTAACCTTCCTCCCACTCCTGCCTCCCATCCATTTACATCATCACAGAGCACGAAGCTCCCTGCACTATATATCAGGCTCCTACTAGCTACCTATTTTACACATGGCAGTCCACATATGACAAACCCAATCTCCCAGTTCATCCCCTGTCCTCTGTGTCCACATGTCTGTTATCTATGTCTGCATGCAAGTAGGTTCATCTGTACCATTTGTCTAGATTCCACATGTATGCACTAATATACAATATATTTTTTTCTGACTTCACTCTGTATGATTCTATGTTTACTTATAGTCAAGACACAATGAAAAGATGTTCAACATCACTAATTGTTAGAGAAACTGACATCAAACCTACAATGAAGTATTACCTCACACCAGTCAGAATAGCCATTATCAAAAAAACCCCACAAACAATAAATGATGGAGAGGGTGTGAAGAAAAGGGAATCCTTCTGCACTCTTGGTGAAATGTACATTGGTACAGCTACTATTGAGAACAGTATGAGAGTTCCTTAAAAATTAAAAAAAAAAAAAAACTAAAAATAAAGCTGCCATATGACCCAGCAACCCCACTACTCAGCACATACTCTGAGAAAAAAAAACACTTCAAAAAGACATATGCACCCCTATGTTCACTACAGCACTATTTACAATGGCCAGGACATGGAAGCAACCTAAATGTCCATCAACAGATGAATGGATAAAATTATGGTATATGTACACAGTAGAATATTGATCACCCACAAATAGGAATGGTATTGGGTCATTTGCCATTTTTATCAGCCCATTCCTGAACCCTGAGGCCAGTAAAGTGGTTTCCTTGGTCACTATCAATGTTCAAAATGGTTCTATATGTCACACAGGGCTTTTCTAGCCTAGTGCATAGTGTTTTTCTGCAGGGCTCAAGGCCTGAGATAGATCTTTTATAATGTCTTCCCCTATTGTAATGCATTGTAGATTGCAAATAGCTGTTGTTCCGCAACACTGTACCGCTGCTCTGTCTCATTCCATAACTGGGATCAACTAAGCCCCAGGATACTCTTTCATTATTTTGCTGTTGCCACAGTCCTCAACCAAACCCTTCTGGGTAAGTGGCCACATTCAATTCACAAGCCTGTCCCTGAATTAATATCCTAAAGCATGCGTGTATAATTGTTCAGAGGTGAGAGGTCTGGGGTATATTTGTATTCTGTACATAATCCAGGTCTTTGCATTTTGTCTGTATTCACCAGCCACCACCTTGCAATCAGAGGAGCCATGAGCACAGGGTAGCTGCTTTTAAATTAGAAAGATGCTCTGAGGTTCGCATGATATCCTCAATGTCACAGAGAGAGAAGGGCGTCTCTCACAGTAGAAGCTACCACAAGTTCCCACAGGCTGGAAGATGCCAACTTGGGATCAGTCCCACAGTTTTTTGTTCCTGTGCCTACTTGCCCACATCTTGGCGTTCACAGCAATTACCTCCAACTGCTAGCTGGCCTCAAGAGTTGCTGGCTTTATCAGAAAGCCTGCAAACTTTGTAACTGACCCATCTTGAGGTTGAAGAATGAGCCCAATGGGTAGATGGGATATCTTACATGTGAAGCAAGATCCTGGAGCCACATCACACTCTGCAATGAACAGCAAACAGGACACGGCACCAGTCTTCACTAATGGGAGAGGCAGCAACTCTAGTTTAGAGGGAGAACTGATATCAGCTTGGCTCCTCAACTACCAGGGAAACCATTCCATGGGGCATGTTGCTCTCACCCTCTCAGGTTAACAGCCTTCAGGCAGGTAGATGTTTTCCTTTAATCAACTAACAGGTGAAGCCATTCTGACATAAGTGGCAAAAGACAATTGCATTCATGTGAGCAGAGTGTAAGCAGGGACTGGGTCAAACAAAGGATGTACAAAGAGCAAGAAAACAGTCATCTTGAGGGGCCTAACCAAACACTCCACCCCAACATACCTTGCACAAACCTTACATCTTGGTCTCCCCCCGCCCCCACTTCCTTGATATCCCTGGGATCAGGTATGTATAGGTAGACTGAAACCAAGCACCACAAATACAATACAGTAAACAGCAGCTCATGAGTATCAAGAATCCAAGAGGGAGGCAAACTTTGGAGCTAGGCACTTTTTTGGATCAATATTTCATGGAAGTCCAGAAGAGGACAACAAAGGCATCTCACTATAGACTCAGGAATCAAATGCATTTCACAGTGAGCCTACTGTTTTTGCCCAATCCATGAACAGGTTACTGCTTCTCAGGCTAGAGACAACAGAAGAGCTTTTTTAAATTAGGCACAATGCCACGCATATCGTGACTATTAAGCAAAATACAAGCAGTAACAGCATTCTGAAATACCACCACCCTGTCAGTAGTTTTTGTCCTGGCCTGCAGTCCCAATACTGTATGTCAACCCTCAGTCCCCACTGCAGGTGACAAATCCCAGAGCAGCAATGTAGTAACAAACCACAAAGCTAATATAACAATACCTTTCTCTAGTATGGGGACCAGGAGGAATTAATTTTAGAGGGGGCTGGTAGGATACAGGTGAAATCTGTAAGTACCTTGCCTATTCTATTCCCCACAACCTCAAACCAAATGGGACTTACCTGTGACTTCTGGGGCCATTTTCTACTGTCTTCCCTTGGAAGTTGATCCTGCGGCAAGGGCAGCAATCCTTTGACAGTCAACGGTTGAACTTGGATGATGTTGACTAGTGGCCTCTGCATTAACATGGCATAAACAAGCACTGGGCCAACTGTTCCTGGGCTCTTTCTGTATTTTGAGAGAGCGGGTTTCCCATCTCAGTTGCTGTTTCAGTAGCCCAGCAGCAGTGGGGTTGTAAGGAAGGTGGAAATGGCAGGATATGTCTTTTTTATCAGCCCATTTCTGAACTTCATGGGCTATAAAGTGGATTCTTTGATCACTATCAATGTCCATGGAGATCCTGTATGTCACACACAGCTGTCCTACAGCCTGCATAGGGGTTTCTTTGCACGGTTCAGGGCCTTGGGTAGGTCTTTTATAATATCTTCACTGTTGCAATGCACCATAGACTGAAAATAGCTGTTGTTCTATTGCACTAAATCTTTGCTCTGTCTCCTTCCATAGACCAACAGCCCCAGGACACTCTTTCATATTTTGCTGTTTTTACTCCCCTACCAAAATCTTCTGGATAGCTGGACACATCCAATTCACAAACCTGCGCCAGGATTAATAGCCCTAAAGCTTGTATCTGTAATTGTTTAGGGGTGACGCGTCTGGTGTATGTTTGTATTTTGTAAATAATCCAGGTCCTTGCATTTTGTCTCTGTTCACCAGCCACCCCACACAGTCAGATGAGTCACAAGCACAGGGCATCTGCTTTTAAACTGGAAAGAGGCTCTGTGGTTAGCAAGATACCCTCAGTGTCATGGAAAAAGAAAGACATCTCTCCCAGTAGACAGCTGCCTCAAGTTCCCACCGGCTGGAAGATGCCACCTCGGAATTACCCCCACAGTTTTCCGTTCTCATTCTCACTTGCCCACATCTCAACACTCACAGTTGTTTTCTTGGCCTCCTGGCTGGCCCAAGGGTTGTTGCACTGCACCCGGCAGGCCTGTCAGCTTTGCAGTTTCCCATCCTCGAGGCAGAAGACTCCAGAGACAGCAACGGCAACCTCAGAGGTCTAGAAGATGGGGTATCTTTCATCTGAAACAAGGTGCCGCAGCGACTTGTCGCTTTGTGTAATGGACAGAGAGCAGGACGTGGCAGCAGCCTTCACTGCTCAGGAGAAAAGGAGGCTCGCATTTAGAGGGAGAATTTATATCAGCTTGGCTTATCAGCTACCAGAGATTCCAGCCTGTGGGGGCACGTTGCTCACAGCCTTTCAGGTTAAGGCTCATCAGGAGGAAAGGTGTTTCCTTTTAATCAGTTAGCAGGTGGAGCCATTCTGGCCTAAGGGGCAGGGACAGGCATGTTCAAATTTGTGGAAATGGCAGGATATGTCTTTTATCAGCCCATTTCTGAACTTCATGGGCTATAAAGTGGATTCTTTGATCACTATCAATGTCCATGGAGATCCTGTATGTCACACACAGCTGTCCTACAGCCTGCATAGGGGTTTCTTTGCACGGTTCAGGGCCTTGGGTAGGTCTTTTATAATATCTTCACTGTTGCAATGCACCATAGACTGAAAATAGCTGTTGTTCTATTGCACTAAATCTTTGCTCTGTCTCCTTCCATAGACCAACAGCCCCAGGACACTCTTTCATATTTTGCTGTTTTTACTCCCCTACCAAAATCTTCTGGATAGCTGGACACATCCAATTCACAAACCTGCGCCAGGATTAATAGCCCTAAAGCTTGTATCTGTAATTGTTTAGGGGTGACGCGTCTGGTGTATGTTTGTATTTTGTAAATAATCCAGGTCCTTGCATTTTGTCTCTGTTCACCAGCCACCCCACACAGTCAGATGAGTCACAAGCACAGGGCATCTGCTTTTAAACTGGAAAGAGGCTCTGTGGTTAGCAAGATACCCTCAGTGTCATGGAAAAAGAAAGACATCTCTCCCAGTAGACAGCTGCCTCAAGTTCCCACCGGCTGGAAGATGCCACCTCGGAATTACCCCCACAGTTTTCCGTTCTCATTCTCACTTGCCCACATCTCAACACTCACAGTTGTTTTCTTGGCCTCCTGGCTGGCCCAAGGGTTGTTGCACTGCACCCGGCAGGCCTGTCAGCTTTGCAGTTTCCCATCCTCGAGGCAGAAGACTCCAGAGACAGCAACGGCAACCTCAGAGGTCTAGAAGATGGGGTATCTTTCATCTGAAACAAGGTGCCGCAGCGACTTGTCGCTTTGTGTAATGGACAGAGAGCAGGACGTGGCAGCAGCCTTCACTGCTCAGGAGAAAAGGAGGCTCGCATTTAGAGGGAGAATTTATATCAGCTTGGCTTATCAGCTACCAGAGATTCCAGCCTGTGGGGGCACGTTGCTCACAGCCTTTCAGGTTAAGGCTCATCAGGAGGAAAGGTGTTTCCTTTTAATCAGTTAGCAGGTGGAGCCATTCTGGCCTAAGGGGCAGGGACAGGCATGTTCATGTGAATAAGGTGTAGGTGAAGCAGGGGAGTTGTGATCAGGGTATATACAGAGAATAAGAGACAGTCTTCTTGAGTAGCCTGACTATACAATGATGTAACAGAGGTTAATGTTGTGCACTAAAAGTTGCAGCTACCTAAATGTTCTTATGAAGAAACCTGAGCCTCAGGGATTTTCACAGCTGAAAATGATAATTAGTTGCCAAGCTACCAAAATAGGGAGCTAACTCAGCAATTAAATAACCAGACTCTGGAAACACATTTACAAGGTTCAAATCTTGGCTCTTTCACTTGATTACCTTCCTGGGAAACTTTCTCTGTTTCTCTGTGCCTCAATATCCTTATCTGTAAAATGGGGAGGGGGATATATGTATATCTATATCTATATATATATATGTATACTCACCTGAAAGACATGATATTAGGCATCCTATGAGTATAACGCATGCAAATTTTATTATATATTTACCTCTGCGTACATGCTAAGTCACTTTAGTTGTGTCTGCCAGGCTCATCTGTCCATGGACTTCTTCAGGCAAGAATACTGGAGTGGATTTTGATGTCATCTTCCAGGGGATCTTCCCAACCCAGGGACTGAACCTGTAACTCTTATGTCTCCTCCACTCGCAAATGGGTTGTTTACCACTAATGCCACCCGGGAAGCCCTTTATATGCTTTATGAAACATAACAAATACTAGCTATCAGCAACTTCTCATTTCTTTATTCTATGTACCTTTGACAAAGCAATGATCAAAAATAAAATTCTAATAAGAATACATGTAAAATTGTTAAATTATATATACACATCCATCTTATCATAGGCATTCATATGTGTATGTGTAGAAATGAACTTTGTATTAAGCGACTTGTCGCTTTGTGTAATGGACAGAGAGCAGGACGTGGCAGCCTTCACTGGAGGAAGGGGTTTATATCAGCTTGGCTTATCAGCTACCAGAGATTCCAGCCTGTGGGGGCACGTTGCTCACAGCCTTTCAGGTTAAGGCTCATCAGGAGGAAAGGTGTTTCCTTTTAATCAGTTAGCAGGTGGAGCCATTCTGGCCTAAGGGGCAGGGACAGGCATGTTCATGTGAATAAGGTGTAGGTGAAGCAGGGGAGTTGTGATCAGGGTATATACAGAGAATAAGAGACAGTCTTCTTGAGTAGCCTGACTATACAATGATGTAACAGAGGTTAATGTTGTGCACTAAAAGTTGCAGCTACCTAAATGTTCTTATGAAGAAACCTGAGCCTCAGGGATTTTCACAGCTGAAAATGATAATTAGTTGCCAAGCTACCAAAATAGGGAGCTAACTCAGCAATTAAATAACCAGACTCTGGAAACACATTTACAAGGTTCAAATCTTGGCTCTTTCACTTGATTACCTTCCTGGGAAACTTTCTCTGTTTCTCTGTGCCTCAATATCCTTATCTGTAAAATGGGGAGGGGGATATATGTATATCTATATCTATATATATATATGTATACTCACCTGAAAGACATGATATTAGGCATCCTATGAGTATAACGCATGCAAATTTTATTATATATTTACCTCTGCGTACATGCTAAGTCACTTTAGTTGTGTCTGCCAGGCTCATCTGTCCATGGACTTCTTCAGGCAAGAATACTGGAGTGGATTTTGATGTCATCTTCCAGGGGATCTTCCCAACCCAGGGACTGAACCTGTAACTCTTATGTCTCCTCCACTCGCAAATGGGTTGTTTACCACTAATGCCACCCGGGAAGCCCTTTATATGCTTTATGAAACATAACAAATACTAGCTATCAGCAACTTCTCATTTCTTTATTCTATGTACCTTTGACAAAGCAATGATCAAAAATAAAATTCTAATAAGAATACATGTAAAATTGTTAAATTATATATACACATACATCTTATCATAGGCATTCATATGTGTATGTGTCGAGAAATGATGACTTTGTTTAATCCTAACTTAAATGGAACTCTGCAAACCAAAAAGCAAGAGAGTACCTTAAAAGCACATCGGGATTCCCAGCAATGTGAGATCACTGAAGTGCTTTGTAAATATAAAGTGAAAAAAAAAAAGTATTATAATACCCCAAAATGTTCTCACAGGAACAACTTGGTATTTTTCTTTATATGTACATAAGGATAAACAATATTCTATTAGCCATGTAATTAGGTACAATTATAAAGGTACAATTATAAAAGTACCCTGAAGGCATGTATATAATTAGGTCTTTGTTAAGAAAAAGCCTTTGATTTGTTCAAAAATAATGATTTTTTAAGACCCATTAATAAAAGCATGGTTTAGACTCTAAAAATCTGTCTACTGAATTTATATATTTATAATTTCCAAATATTATGATGTCCTGGTGTCTATACACAATAAAGAACAGGAACTTTTATGTACTTTTTTCATTTAAAACATTATCTCCTACCATTGGAAAGTATTTCTGCAGAATACCAATGATTTATAATTGGATGTAATTTTTACATCCACTTTATTAAATTGCCAAAAAAAATTTTTTGAAGCTTTATTTTATATTGGACTCTAGCTGATTAACAGTACTGTGATAGTAGTTTAGGACTCAGTCATACATATACATGTATCATTCCCCCCAAACTTCTCTCCCATTTGGGCTGTCACATAACATTGAGTTCCCTGTGCTATACAGTAAGTCCTTGTTGGTTATCTATTTTAAATATATAGTGTGTACCTGTCGATCCAAACTCCCTATCTCTCTCTTTCCCCCTTCCTTCCTTTCTGGTAACCATAAGTTCATTCTTTAAGTTTGTAAGCCTGTTTTTTACCCTGTAAATAAGATGATTTATATCATTTCTTTTTAGATTCTGCATATAAAGAATATCACATGGTATTTCCATTTCTCTGTCTTACATCACTTAGTATGACATCTTTAGGCCCATCCATGTTGCTGAAAATGGCATTATTTCTTTTTAATGGCTGAGTAACTGCTGGAGAATACTTGTGTTTTAATGTAAAATTGTTAAATTATATATACACATACATCTTATCATAGGCATTCATATGTGTATGTGTAGAAATGATGACTTTGTTTAATCCTAACTTAAATGGAACTCTGCAAACCAAAAAGCAAGAGAGTACCTTAAAAGCACATCGGGATTCCCAGCAATGTGAGATCACTGAAGTGCTTTGTAAATATAAAGTGAAAAAAAAAAAGTATTATAATACCCCAAAATGTTCTCACAGGAACAACTTGGTATTTTTCTTTATATGTACATAAGGATAAACAATATTCTATTAGCCATGTAATTAGGTACAATTATAAAGGTACAATTATAAAAGTACCCTGAAGGCATGTATATAATTAGGTCTTTGTTAAGAAAAAGCCTTTGATTTGTTCAAAAATAATGATTTTTTAAGACCCATTAATAAAAGCATGGTTTAGACTCTAAAAATCTGTCTACTGAATTTATATATTTATAATTTCCAAATATTATGATGTCCTGGTGTCTATACACAATAAAGAACAGGAACTTTTATGTACTTTTTTCATTTAAAACATTATCTCCTACCATTGGAAAGTATTTCTGCAGAATACCAATGATTTATAATTGGATGTAATTTTTACATCCACTTTATTAAATTGCCAAAAAAAATTTTTTGAAGCTTTATTTTATATTGGACTCTAGCTGATTAACAGTACTGTGATAGTAGTTTAGGACTCAGTCATACATATACATGTATCATTCCCCCCAAACTTCTCTCCCATTTGGGCTGTCACATAACATTGAGTTCCCTGTGCTATACAGTAAGTCCTTGTTGGTTATCTATTTTAAATATATAGTGTGTACCTGTCGATCCAAACTCCCTATCTCTCTCTTTCCCCCTTCCTTCCTTTCTGGTAACCATAAGTTCATTCTTTAAGTTTGTAAGCCTGTTTTTTACCCTGTAAATAAGATGATTTATATCATTTCTTTTTAGATTCTGCATATAAAGAATATCACATGGTATTTCCATTTCTCTGTCTTACATCACTTAGTATGACATCTTTAGGCCCATCCATGTTGCTGAAAATGGCATTATTTCTTTTTAATGGCTGAGTAACTGCTGGAGAATACTTGTGTTTTAATATAATTTTTACATCCATTTTACTCACTTGAAAGAATTGTTTTTATAGCCAAGTTTTTGCAGGTAATTTAGTATCAAATTTTAGTAAATAGATTTAAAATTCAGAGTGTTTCTACTTTGTTATTTTACTAAAAATAAAGATATTTTACTAAAAACAAAGATATTAACCTCCAGCCTTAAACTTTAAATTTTAGGGCAAATGGTCATTTATTATAGGATTACGGCTCTGTGTTAAAAATTGCATATTAGGTATAAGGGCAAGCATTCTTTACATTCTGTGTCATATGGTTCCAATTATTTTTAACTTAAACATCATTGCTCTCTCATATATTTTCACATAACATGGATATTATTTGATTTATTTTTGGTATGTCAAAGAATAACTCATCTAAAATCTTGAACTTGAGATACCAAGTATAATGATATTTTCTTCCTAATGTACTTCTTAATATTCACCTCATATAAGATGCAGTCCCTCTGAGTTACTCATCAAAACACTAACTTTATAGAACTGCTTTTTTTTAAAGACACCTTGCATGTTTCCAATATGCTTTCTTTAGAGTGAAAGAAAAATAGTGTTACTATTCTCTCAAATCCTCATGCGGCTTAAGTGTGATTGTCCCATGCATGAGTCTTAGGTTTAATAAACACCGATTTATTGACTGTTTAAAAGAGCTGATTTGGGCTTCCTCGGTAGCTCAGTGGTGAAAAGTTCACTGGCTAATGCAGGAGACAGAGCTCAATCCCTGATCCAGGAAGATCCCACATGCTGCAGAGCAACTAAGCCTGTGAGCCACAACTATAAAGCCTGTGCTCTAGAGTCACGGAGCCTCAATCATTGACCCCACGTGCCACAGCTATCAAAACCTGTGTGCCCTAGAGCCTGAGTTCCATAATAAGAGACGTCACGGTGATAAGAAGACTGCTCACCTCAACTAGAGAGTAACCCCCACTCCCTGAAACTAGAGAAGACTTCTTTTAGATTCTGCATATAAAGAATATCACATGGTATTTCCATTTCTCTGTCTTACATCACTTAGTATGACATCTTTAGGCCCATCCATGTTGCTGAAAATGGCATTATTTCTTTTTAATGGCTGAGTAACTGCTGGAGAATACTTGTGTTTTAATATAATTTTTACATCCATTTTACTCACTTGAAAGAATTGTTTTTATAGCCAAGTTTTTGCAGGTAATTTAGTATCAAATTTTAGTAAATAGATTTAAAATTCAGAGTGTTTCTACTTTGTTATTTTACTAAAAATAAAGATATTTTACTAAAAACAAAGATATTAACCTCCAGCCTTAAACTTTAAATTTTAGGGCAAATGGTCATTTATTATAGGATTACGGCTCTGTGTTAAAAATTGCATATTAGGTATAAGGGCAAGCATTCTTTACATTCTGTGTCATATGGTTCCAATTATTTTTAACTTAAACATCATTGCTCTCTCATATATTTTCACATAACATGGATATTATTTGATTTATTTTTGGTATGTCAAAGAATAACTCATCTAAAATCTTGAACTTGAGATACCAAGTATAATGATATTTTCTTCCTAATGTACTTCTTAATATTCACCTCATATAAGATGCAGTCCCTCTGAGTTACTCATCAAAACACTAACTTTATAGAACTGCTTTTTTTTAAAGACACCTTGCATGTTTCCAATATGCTTTCTTTAGAGTGAAAGAAAAATAGTGTTACTATTCTCTCAAATCCTCATGCGGCTTAAGTGTGATTGTCCCATGCATGAGTCTTAGGTTTAATAAACACCGATTTATTGACTGTTTAAAAGAGCTGATTTGGGCTTCCTCGGTAGCTCAGTGGTGAAAAGTTCACTGGCTAATGCAGGAGACAGAGCTCAATCCCTGATCCAGGAAGATCCCACATGCTGCAGAGCAACTAAGCCTGTGAGCCACAACTATAAAGCCTGTGCTCTAGAGTCACGGAGCCTCAATCATTGACCCCACGTGCCACAGCTATCAAAACCTGTGTGCCCTAGAGCCTGAGTTCCATAATAAGAGACGTCACGGTGATAAGAAGACTGCTCACCTCAACTAGAGAGTAACCCCCACTCCCTGAAACTAGAGAAGACTCTGCAGCAGCAATGAAAACCCAGAATAGCCAAAATAAATAAATAAAATTTAAAATAATTAAATATCCCTTTAAAAATAAAAGAGCTGATTTGAGTTATGCAACTGTGCATTGGACACAAAAAATAATGTGGGGCTTCTCCTGGTGGTCCAGTGGGTAAGGACACCGCCTTACAGTGCAAGGGGCGCCGGTTGGATCCCTGGCCTGGGAATCTCCCACATGCCGCGGAGCGGCTGGACTGATGTGTCCAATTACCAAGCCGGAGCTCTGGAGCGCATGTGCCCAGAGCCGGCACTCAGCGACGACAGACGCCACCGCGATGGGAGGCCCACAGGAGCCAGAGAACAAAGATGGATGAAAATAGAGAAAGACCAATAGAAGTGGCCCGCCCGCTCCCCTCCCTCCCCAACCCGACCCCCTTCCAAAATAAATAAATAAATCTTTAAAAAAAAATAATAATGTGATGAATGAAATAATGTGGAAAATGCCTAATGATATATAATACTCACTGATATTTAGTGTAAGTATATTTCTTCCAAATGGTAGCCCAAATATGTTTCATAAATAATTGCTATTATCATTAGACAATGACTATGGTAAATAACATCACTGCTATAGGAGAAGTAAGACCCATATCACTAAGAATTCTATTTCAGTTGTGGTTTAATTAGGTCATCTTTTACAATTTTATTCTGGATCTCCTTAAAAAACTTAAATCCACAAAATGTAACTTCTCTTTTTAATGTGCTTTAAAAACATTTTCAAATTATGTGAATTTTGTTTGTATAGCTAAACTATATAAGACTTAGAAGGTTAATGTAATGACATATGATGAAAAGTTATTTGTGTAGTATATAAAGATTTGCACATGGTACATGGGTAAATGGATTTTATACTTATGACCAAGGAAATATCCCTTTCACTTTAATACACGCATATATATATATATATATATATAGAGAGAGAGAGAGAGAGAGAGAGAAAGAGAAAGAGAATGAACTAAAGAGAACTTTGGAATACATGTGTAGTTTCTATTATAAAGGATACATGACCTTGAATAAGGGAGAAACATAAGGATTTTCTTAAAACAACACATTTTAGGATTTGGCTACAAATATTCAGACTTTCAGAGTGACTGAGTGATAAAAATTCCACCTGCAAATGAAGGAGACACAGGAGACATGGGTTTGATCCCTGGGTTGGGAAGATGCCCTGGAGGAGAAAATGACAAGCCACTGCAGTATTCTTACACGGAAGAGCACTTGGATAAAGGAGCCTCTGTGATCCACGAACACAGCTGAGCAACTGAGCATGCACAAGTACTTTATTTGCAGGTAATGAATTATCATTTATGATTCTGTGGTTTTGTTGATATCAACTGTAAATGGAGAACTATGGAAAAGGTCAGTTTTCATTTCAATCCCAAAGAAGGGCAATGCCAAAGAATGTTCAAACTACCACACAGTTGCACATATTTCACGTGCTAGCAAGGTAATGCTCAAAATTCTTCAAGCTAGCTTTCAATAGCACATGAAAAGAGAATTTCCATATGTACAAGCTAGATTTAGAAAAGAGGAACCAGAAATCAAATTGCCAACATCCGTTGGATCATAGCCAGAAGCAAGGGAATTGCAGAAAAAAAATCTACTTTTGTTTCAGTTTGACTATGCTAAAGACTGTGTGGATCACAATAAACTGTGGAAAATTTTGAAAGAGATGGGAATACTAGACCACCTTACCTACCTCCTAAGAACCCTGTATTGGGCTTCCCCTGGTGGTCCAGTGGATAAGGACACCGCCTTGCAGTGCAGGGGGCGCCAGTTCGATCCCTGGCCTGGGAGGATCTCACGTGCCGCGGAGCGGCTGGACCGATGTGTCCATTTGCCGAGCCAGAGCTCTGGAACGCATGTGCCCAGAGCTGGCGCTCTGCGACTACAGACGCCACCGCGATGGGAGGCCCACAGGAGCCAGAGAACAAAGACGGATGAAAATGGAGAAATGAAGGACCAATGGAGGTGGCCCTCCTGCTCCCCTCCCTCCCCAACCCGACCCCTGCCCAAAATAAATAAATAAATAAATCTTTAAAAAAAAAAAAAAAGAACCCTGTATTCAGGTCAAGCAGCAACAGTTAGAACTAGATATGGAACAATGAAATTGGTTCCAATTAGGGAAAGGAGTACATCAAGCCTGTATATTGTCACTCTGTTTACTTTATATGCAGAGTACATCATGTGCAATGCCAAGATGGATGAAGCACAAGCTGGAATCAAGATTGAGGGGAGAAATATCAATAACCTCAGATATGCAAATGACACCATCCTTATGGCAGAAAGCAAAGAGGAACCAAAAAACCTCTCGATGAAGGCGAAAAAGGAGTGTGAAAAAGCTGGTTTAAAACTTAGCACTCAAAAAACTAAGATCATGGTATCTCGTCCCATTGCTTCATGGCAAATAGATAGGGAAGTAGTGGAAGCAGTGACAGACTTTATTTTCTTGGCCTCCAAAATCAATGTGGATGGTTATTGCAGCCATGAAATTAAAAGACGCTTGCTCCTTGGAAGAAAAGCTATGACAAACCTACAGAGTGTATTCAAAACAGAGACATCACTTTGCTGACAAAGATCCTTATAGTCCAAGCTATGGTTTTTTCAGTAGTCATGTAAGGATGTGAGAGCTAGACTATCAAGAAGACTGAACAGCAAAGAATTGATGCTTTCAAGCTCTGGTGCTGGAGAAGACTCTTGGGAGTTCTTTGCACAGGAAAGAGATCAAAGCATAAAGGAAATCAACCCGAATATACCTTGGAAGAACTGATGCTGAAGCTGAAGCTCCAATAGTTTGGCCACCTGATGCGAAGATCTGAGTCACGAGAAAAGACCCGGATGCTGGGAAAGACTGAGGGCAGGAGGAGAATGGGGTGACAGAGGATGAGATGATTGGGTGGCATCACTGACTCAGTGGACATGAATTTGAGCAAACTCAGGAGATAGTGAAGGACAGGGAAGCCTGGCGTGCTGCAGTCCATAGGCTCACAAAGAGTCTGACAAGACTGAGTTACTGAACAACAAAATGGAATTCCTATCTTTGAGGACAAATAATGTGTATTTTACAGGCTTCCTGAGCCATATTATGTATACGAAAGTTGGAGAACAACTATGAATACGTCAGTGGGCCAGGATATATGTCATGAGAGCTAAAGAACTGACCACTCTCACTAGGAGGCTGCAGTGTGACTTAGCAGTGGAGTGCATAGCCAAGTTGCACTTCAGAGGCTCCTTTTAGAGACTGTGAGTTGGCCTCTGGAGTCAGGAGGATGCTGTTTTGATTCAGGAGGTACATAATGAAGATTTTGACTATGTCCATTGGAGTAAAAGATGGAGAAAAGTGGGTAAGGACACTGCCTTGCAGTGCAAAGGGCACCGGTTTGATCCCTGGCCTGGGAAAATCCCATGTGCCCTGGAGTGGCTGGACCGATGTGTTCAACTACCAAGCCCGAGCTGTGGAGCACATGTGCTCAGAGCTGGTGCTCTGCAAAGGGAGAGGCCACTGCGATGGGAGGCCTACGCAGGCCAAAGAACAAAGGTAAATGAATGAAATATCAATACAAGTGGCCCCCCCAAGAAATGGAGAGAAGAGGACATGCTAGATTTTTAACTGTTAAAATATATGATTGAAGAGTGTTATAAAACATTATTTTTGCCTCACATTATGTGTGACTCTCTTTCATTTTTCAGTAGCTTTAAATATAAGAAAGAGTCATCTTTCTGTTTTATGTATTATACAATACATAGTTTTGTCAGCCTGATAATTTACAGGAACATGTTTTGAACATTCTTTTATGTCTTGGGAGAGTCAAGCTTATTATAAGCACTAGCTTTCTATGTTTTTTCAAAAATCCTGTCTACTCTGTTTATTTCCATGTCTATTTCTGGATGAAATATCCCATTTAGGTTCCCTTGGTCATCACAGGCCCAGCACAGGCCCTGCCGTGGTTTCCCTTACTTCAAAAACCACAGCTGTCTCCTTTCTCTGAATTGCCATAGAATTAACTGTGTTTTCTTCGCATTGTCTTCTAGCTTTCATTTCCTTGCCTGATCTGCTATGCAGATTGAAATTCAAAAGCCATCAGTGTCTTCTAAGAGTGCCTTTGACAGTTTTTGCATACCTGTTGCCAAATGAGCACCTACACAAGCTATATTTTATAGTAAATTTAGAGTCATTTTTATGTATATCATACAGGAGGCAAAAGCATAAACACATGAAGGAGAATCATTTCTAACAACAAATGCTTATTGTGTACTCATTGTGAGCTAAGTGTTGTTATATAAGCTAAAGGCAGTAAAATGCATGATCTGAAGAGATTTACAACCTAACTAAATGTGTGCATAATAAAAAAATAAATAACATTTGAGAAACAGTGGTAAGAACACTTGACTATGAAATGAAAATTGAATGCAAGCCCAATTCAACAATTTTATAATGCTCAAAGAATAATTTAGCCTCACATTTATTATTTTTAAAATTGAGAAAATAATCCCTATTTTTATAGGTCACTCTGAGGCTGAATATAAAATGAAATCATTCATTCACTTAACAAGTGCAGGCTAAAGAGGAGACTGTGTCTCATACATGATACTAGGGGATAGAGATTAGAAAAGTAAAATCCAGATTCCCACTTTCTTAGAGTATAAATTTTAGTGGGTGAAGTGAGGGGGAAGAAAAGGTCCATAAATAAACAAATGGGAAAACCCCAAAGCGTGAGACCACCAGTGCTAAGGCCCTAAGAAAAATTTTAGCCTGCTTAAAGCACAGAAAGAAACCCTATTTGGTTAGAATACTGTGATCCAGATGAAAAATGTGGGAAGACATCTAGAAACGGTGAGCAGGGGGCAGTTAATATCACCCTATATTGCTTAAATTTTCTTTTTACCAGATAATGTATTAACCACATTTTATATATGAATACCCTTAACACGATAACCTTAAATTGTCAAGACTACTGTTATTCTCATTATACAGGCAAGGAAATTATATCTTGCTCTACACTACCTCCATGTTTGGTGGACCCAAGATTGTAATTTTCCTTCCAAACTTAATGTTATCTAGAGGAAGCAGTAGTCCAATTACAGAAAATTATGGTGAATAAGACAAGGGGGGACATAGAGGAGTAAGGGGAGGAGGAGGGCGAAAAGGAAGAGAGGGAGGAGGTGGGAAAGAAAACAGGTAAATGATTACATTAAGAAAACCAATCTAGTATGTGTCATATACTCTAATTCATGCAAAATGATAGACATGTACAGATGCAGAAATTAGAAACTATAAACATTTGCTTACCTTGGGATGACTATAACACATTTTTAAAATGTAAATCATAGACAAATATGCATAGAGTAGTTTTGTTCAGTTAAAAACATATATAGAGGTTAGCCCTTATATACATGAATAGATATAATCACAGGAATTTGTACACATTAAATTGAATAACAATAGATATATATTGAAATAATTGAACTACAGCATACTAATAAATTAAAAATGGAATAATGGAAGAGTGAAAGAGGGAATGTAAAACATAAATGAGCTTTCTTTTCATCTGTCAGTGGCACTGTGTATAAAATATATGGTGGATCCAAACATAAAAGCATAAGGATTTGGGCATAAGACTGGATGATGAGACTTTTTTCAAGGCTGTAGGTTAAACATCATGCAGAGCAAGTATCACTTTAGATAGCACAGTGTGGCATTTATTAGTTGTACTAATTGTTACCAAAGCACTATTACTTTGCAGATTGCTGCTTGGGAGAATTAATCCAGTGATTTTTTTACTATTTTTATCATTGTATAAATAAACAAATGGGAAAACCCCAAAGCGTGAGACCACCAGTGCTAAGGCCCTAAGAAAAATTTTAGCCTGCTTAAAGCACAGAAAGAAACCCTATTTGGTTAGAATACTGTGATCCAGATGAGAAATGTGGGAAGACATCTAGAAACGGTGAGCAGGGGGCAGTTAATATCACCCTATATTGCTTAAATTTTCTTTTTACCAGATAATGTATTAACCACATTTTATATATGAATACCCTTAACACGATAACCTTAAATTGTCAAGACTACTGTTATTCTCATTATACAGGCAAGGAAATTATATCTTGCTCTACACTACCTCCATGTTTGGTGGACCCAAGATTGTAATTTTCCTTCCAAACTTAATGTTATCTAGAGGAAGCAGTAGTCCAATTACAGAAAATTATGGTGAATAAGACAAGGGGGGACATAGAGGAGTAAGGGGAGGAGGAGGGCGAAAAGGAAGAGAGGGAGGAGGTGGGAAA
Organism: Tragulus kanchil; assembly: GCA_022376925.1. Taxonomy (NCBI): domain Eukaryota; kingdom Metazoa; phylum Chordata; class Mammalia; order Artiodactyla; family Tragulidae; genus Tragulus; species Tragulus kanchil. The sequence continues at coordinate 115,477,044 of JAIOJX010000005.1, read as the reverse complement.
GAAAACAGGTAAATGATTACATTAAGAAAACCAATCTAGTATGTGTCATATACTCTAATTCATGCAAAATGATAGACATGTACAGATGCAGAAATTAGAAACTATAAACATTTGCTTACCTTGGGATGACTATAACACATTTTTAAAATGTAAATCATAGACAAATATGCATAGAGTAGTTTTGTTCAGTTAAAAACATATATAGAGGTTAGCCCTTATATACATGAATAGATATAATCACAGGAATTTGTACACATTAAATTGAATAACAATAGATATATATTGAAATAATTGAACTACAGCATACTAATAAATTAAAAATGGAATAATGGAAGAGTGAAAGAGGGAATGTAAAACATAAATGAGCTTTCTTTTCATCTGTCAGTGGCACTGTGTATAAAATATATGGTGGATCCAAACATAAAAGCATAAGGATTTGGGCATAAGACTGGATGATGAGACTTTTTTCAAGGCTGTAGGTTAAACATCATGCAGAGCAAGTATCACTTTAGATAGCACAGTGTGGCATTTATTAGTTGTACTAATTGTTACCAAAGCACTATTACTTTGCAGATTGCTGCAGGAAAATTAGGGAGATATATTTAATCCATTGTGAACTTCATTTCTTTCATAATTTTCTACTATTTTTAAGTCTTGTCATCCCTGAGCCCTTGGATAACCAATGTGTAGCTGTTCTATTATATCTCTTTTTGCCTTGATTTTTGCATGTACCATAGTTTCTCTGGAGGTTTCTCTGGATGCAGAAAGGTGGGAAGGGTCGTCATCTTATTTTAGACTCTGTCATATCCTAGGTGACAGTAAATGACTTTTGGGTTGATTGATTTAAGAGCTCTTTGCTAATGAGTTTATTGCTAATACATACATTTCTCTATGTAAATGATATTATATTCCATTTTGCAATTTTATGATAAACCATTTTAGATCTGTTTAGAAAATAAAACCAGTGGTGAGAGTGAAAACAGAGTAGGCGAAGTTATGGATAAAATGAGAGTGAGTTGATCATATTGAAGTTAGGTAATGGAAAAAGGGGAGCATATTACAGCATTTGTTGCTTTGGTATTTTTTTTCCTTATAGAAAGTTAAAAAGAGAAAGGGAGTATTAAGAGACTGAGATAAAACCTTACAAATTTAAAGTTTTTACCATCATGGTTTTTCAGGGCAGAGTTTACTAGAAACATTAGAGAAAAGCTGAAAAGAATTATCAGAGTGTCCACTGGTGTTTTGATAAAATACACAAACAGAAAACCTCCAGAAATAATGACTGAATCAAATAAGGGATTATCTTATTGGTGAAAAAAGTCTGGAAATGGGCACCTCAAGGCTGATGCAGTGACCTGATGACACCACTAAGTCCTATGCTCCTTCCCTCTTTCTATTCTGCTATCCTTATGTGTCTGTTGTTTTCATGGTCATAAGACAGTTCCTGTATCTCAAAGTACCACATTTAAGGCATTAAGAGGAAGAATGTGTGTGTGTGTGTGTGTCTGTGGGTCTGTGTGTGTGTGCCTGTGTGTATGTGTCTGTGTGTCTGCTCAATTTTGTCCGACGTTTTCCAACCCCATGGACTGTAGCCCAGTGGACAGGTAACAATGCCTGCCAGAGTTTACCTCTCTGGCTGTACAACATCCTTAGGCAGACTTCCCAAGTTCCTCCTTCTCATCTCTCATCTGAGAGACAAGGGCCTGAACTTGAATCTTGTTTTTGTATCTCATCCAAAGACCAGACTTTCACCTTTATCTGAAACAGAATCCAAATTTAAGACTTCTGTAATAATTTAGTTAAGATAAAAGGGAATGCTCACAGATTACTAAGAGAAGAATATCACATTCAGAGGAGGGTGTAGAAGAAAAATCTGATATGTAAAATAACAAGTAAAAGGTTACTGAAAAATCCAGATGAGAAATAGATAATGTGAGACTGAACCAAAAAAGTAGAATGCCATAGTTGTTGGATAGAAACTTACTAAATCTAATAAATATTGAGAGGATGGCAGGAGATCAGATGATTAAAAAGAGAATCAAGATGATCCCAAGGTTTAAATATGCAAGGAACAGGTAAAAGAAAGCTCCTCATATGTCTTCTCTATAACTTATGTTACCTCTGTGGAAGGAACAGATTACAATGAGATTCTTCTCAAGGAAATAATAATATACTTTCATGTCTGAATGTTATTCTTCAATTTACAAAGGGTTTTAATGATAATAAATATTATTTATTCAGTGCTTATTATGGGCCAAGTTTCATTCAAACCACTGTAGCATTATCTCATTTAATCATCACAACAATCTAATAAAAATGCATATTCTCTTCTTTCAGATGAGAAATTATCTTAGTAAAGATCACACAGCTGGGATTGAAACTCAAATTTGCATTCCTGCAAAGACATGTCCTTTCTCTGTTATATTGCCTCACATACATTATCATTCATATCCACACATATTTGCATTTTTCACAGATGAACTTTTAACTATAGAAGCATCTCTACATTTTAACATGGGTGTGGAAAGTGTAAAGCTCTCTAGAAATTCTTTTCTAGGGAGCTTTGACTACTCTTAACACTTTCCCCACCCTCCTACTCCCCACTCCCCACTCTCATGGTCTCTGTGTTAGAACAAAAGGAATTTCAATCCATGACATTAAAATTCTGAAATGTTTCGGACTTCAAGTACCAAATACGGTCAGTACTGCCAGAGATAGCAGAAAGCTAGGAAGAGGTAAAAGCTATTGGACTTTGAACCCATTGCTTAGGTCAAAGGTTGTAGATTATATAACCAGCTTTAGGATTTTAAGAATCAAAACTTGGATTTAGTACAAACAAGTTGCTGTCATACTGTTTGGCAAATAAAGGAGAAATCAGGACTTCCTAAGGAGAGAGTTTATTCAAAATATTTTGCAAGGAGAGGAAAGAAACTCTTGCAACAGGAAGAATGCTCTGACCATAAGACCTTCAAGCCTCACAAAATAAAAAGGATTTTTACCTGAATCTTCCCTGGTGGCTCAGATAGTAAAGAATCTTCTGGCAATGCAGGAAACCCAGGTTCGACCCCTGGTTTAGGAAGATCCATGGAAGGGATCTAGAGAAGGGAATGGCTACCCACTTCGGTATTCTTGCCTGGAGAATTCCATGGACAGAGAAGCCTGGCAGGCTCCATGTAGTTGCAAAGAGTCAGACATGAGTGAGCAACTAACATGTTCACTTTTCACTTTACCTGAGTCTTGCTGAAAGTGGAATGAAAGGGTGGTATAATTAGACAGTAGATCAGAGGAAGTTTTACCCTGAGTCCTGGCTATTTCGGGGCTGTGTAATCTTTATCTGTGTTCAAATAATAAATATTATTTATTCAGTGCTTATTATGGGCCAAGTTTCAAATGCATTATCTCATTTAATCATCACAACAATCTAATAAAAATGCATATTCTCTTCTTTCAGATGAGAAATTATCTTAGTAAAGATCACACAGCTGGGATTGAAACTCAAATTTGCATTCCTGCAAAGACATGTCCTTTCTCTGTTATATTGCCTCACATACATTATCATTCATATCCACACATATTTGCATTTTCACAGATGAACTTTTAACTATAGAAGCATCTCTACATTTTAACATGGGTGTGGAAAGTGTAAAGCTCTCTAGAAATTCTTTTCTAGGGAGCTTTGACTACTCTTAACACTTTCCCCACCCTCCTACTCCCCACTCCCCACTCTCATGGTCTCTGTGTTAGAACAAAAGGAATTTCAATCCATGACATTAAAATTCTGAAATGTTTCGGACTTCAAGTACCAAATACGGTCAGTACTGCCAGAGATAGCAGAAAGCTAGGAAGAGGTAAAAGCTATTGGACTTTGAACCCATTGCTTAGGTCAAAGGTTGTAGATTATATAACCAGCTTTAGGATTTTAAGAATCAAAACTTGGATTTAGTACAAACAAGTTGCTGTCATACTGTTTGGCAAATAAAGGAGAAATCAGGACTTCCTAAGGAGAGAGTTTATTCAAAATATTTTGCAAGGAGAGGAAAGAAACTCTTGCAACAGGAAGAATGCTCTGACCATAAGACCTTCAAGCCTCACAAAATAAAAAGGATTTTTACCTGAATCTTCCCTGGTGGCTCAGATAGTAAAGAATCTTCTGGCAATGCAGGAAACCCAGGTTCGACCCCTGGTTTAGGAAGATCCATGGAAGGGATCTAGAGAAGGGAATGGCTACCCACTTCGGTATTCTTGCCTGGAGAATTCCATGGACAGAGAAGCCTGGCAGGCTCCATGTAGTTGCAAAGAGTCAGACATGAGTGAGCAACTAACATGTTCACTTTTCACTTTACCTGAGTCTTGCTGAAAGTGGAATGAAAGGGTGGTATAATTAGACAGTAGATCAGAGGAAGTTTTACCCTGAGTCCTGGCTATTTGCAGGAGGGGCTGTGTAAGTCTGATCTCTATGTCTGTGTTCTATTTTGGAATTTTATTGGGGCTATCTGAATTTGCTGTACGTACCTCTAAAGAAGAGACTGATTGCTGCAAGCTGTCTTCTTTTATACGCACATGTATTTCCTAAAGCTCACACTTTGATGAAGACCAGACTGTTGTCACTAAGGAAATACATCCTAGCTAGAATGGGCTAAAAAGGAACCCACGACCCAATGCTGCTGAGGGTGAACCATCTGGAATCCCATGCAATTTTTGAATTCTGGGGCTTTATTTCACTTCTTGTCTTTGAGAAAAAAGCTCTGTGGAACATCTGGGTAAAATATTTTCCCCTGATTTTATGTGTTCACAAACTCATAAACTTTCTGGTTTAGTAACACAAGAAAATGTGTAAGCTGCAAAATACTTTTCTACAAAATCTTCTGTATGTGTGATCAGTCTTGCAACTTTTACTACTCTTTCAATTCTTTGGTGGATAGCTGTAAAAAAAAATACTCTACTTCAGACATTCTGATTCAGCAGATCTAGGATGGTATGGCTTACATCTGCTTTTAAAATGCCATCGTTGATTTTGGTATTTATCAAAATTTAAAAGCTTTTGTTATTATGTCTTTACCATGAGACTAAAGACATACGCTGACTTCTTAAAAGAGTTAGAAAGTAAAGATGCACAACTACAAAGGGACCCAAGTATCAATACTTTTATATTAATAAGTTTGTTCCTTGGCTCTTGACCACTCAATGTTTCACCTTTTTTTAACTGAGTCAGAGTAGCTGAGATACAATCCTAATGCTCCCCATTTTGAATTTACTTCTGGCAATGCAGGAAACCCAGGTTCGACCCTGGTTTAGGAAGATCCATGGAAGGGATCTAGAGAAGGGAATGGCTACCCACTTCGGTATTCTTGCCTGGAGAATTCCATGGACAGAGAAGCCTGGCAGGCTCCATGTAGTTGCAAAGAGTCAGACATGAGTGAGCAACTAACATGTTCACTTTTCACTTTACCTGAGTCTTGCTGAAAGTGGAATGAAAGGGTGGTATAATTAGACAGTAGATCAGAGGAAGTTTTACCCTGAGTCCTGGCTATTTGCAGGAGGGGCTGTGTAAGTCTGATCTCTATGTCTGTGTTCTATTTTGGAATTTTATTGGGGCTATCTGAATTTGCTGTACGTACCTCTAAAGAAGAGACTGATTGCTGCAAGCTGTCTTCTTTTATACGCACATGTATTTCCTAAAGCTCACACTTTGATGAAGACCAGACTGTTGTCACTAAGGAAATACATCCTAGCTAGAATGGGCTAAAAAGGAACCCACGACCCAATGCTGCTGAGGGTGAACCATCTGGAATCCCATGCAATTTTTGAATTCTGGGGCTTTATTTCACTTCTTGTCTTTGAGAAAAATGCTCTGTGGAACATCTGGGTAAAATATTTTCCCCTGATTTTATGTGTTCACAAACTCATAAACTTTCTGGTTTAGTAACACAAGAAAATGTGTAAGCTGCAAAATACTTTTCTACAAAATCTTCTGTATGTGTGATCAGTCTTGCAACTTTTACTACTCTTTCAATTCTTTGGTGGATAGCTGTAAAAAAAAATACTCTACTTCAGACATTCTGATTCAGCAGATCTAGGATGGTATGGCTTACATCTGCTTTTAAAATGCCATCGTTGATTTTGGTATTTATCAAAATTTAAAAGCTTTTGTTATTATGTCTTTACCATGAGACTAAAGACATACGCTGACTTCTTAAAAGAGTTAGAAAGTAAAGATGCACAACTACAAAGGGACCCAAGTATCAATACTTTTATATTAATAAGTTTGTTCCTTGGCTCTTGACCACTCAATGTTTCACCATAAATAAGTGTAAATAGTATTAACTGAGTCAGAGTAGCTGAGATACAATCCTAATGCTCCCCCATTTTGAATTTACTTTTAAGCGTAATATTTATAATTTATTTAATCCTTAGCAGATATCAGTTATCAAACTAAACATTTGACATATTTTACCTGAGATGTTAATTTTCCTCATGTGATACCCAAGGAAAGTGACCCTAGTAGGGTGAGTTGAGGATTGACAGAATGTCCAAATTCATACTCATTAACAAGGTTCAAAAAAAGACTATCAATCTAATTCCAGCCAATTCCAAATCTTGCTCCCTCTTTTGAATTTCTCATCCTCTCCAGAGGTCAAGTGAAAAGTAAGTCTAACTTATAGCTCTCAGTCTAGTTTCCAGCATTGTTCTTTTCTGTTCTTTCCACTAAGGTCCTGAAACCATCCTTTATGTAATGTCCAATTTCTAGTCTATTGCTTTTAACAGTTTTAAGCAAGTATGAAAAGAAAGCTAAACTTATCTGTTGAGGACAGCAGGAAACCGCTGTGGTACATTTATTAAAGGGCAAAACATATCAGAATTGTATATAATAAAATCTTTTATTATGGTATAATTTATAAACTATTCATAAAAATTTGTCATAAAGTTTCCCTGAGATTAGAAGCACAGTAGTGTCACTTACAAATCTCCATATTATATAGCCTCTGAAATACATATAGTTCTATATAGTTATATATCCCTCAAACCTGTGTATATATGTATGTGTAAAGTACATATTACAGAAATTATATATGTTGGAGATTTATAAATATACATTTCACTTGAACAAAATTATTTTATGAAAGGCTTTTATTTAACAAGTCATCTCTCAGAATAGTGTTGAATTGTGTAAGAAGTATGGAGCATTTCAAACAAGTATAACTATTTTTAGCACTACTTTGCATAGAGTAAAAGAACAAACACTTGTGATCTTTCTGAGGCCAACTGAGACATCACAAAAATAGCATTAGGTAAAATAGACACTCTGAAAATTGTATTTTCTAAATGTTAGGACCTAGTCTTGGGAAGATGATGTCAAAAAGAGGAGATTTATTCACTTGATTAATATAGGCATGTCAATATCTGAGAACAACGAAAGGTTGTAGCTCTGCAACCTGCTAATCAAGAGACAACATGACACGATAAATAAACACAGAAAATAGAAATGCAGTTTAAAGTATCTTAGCTCTTTCAGAAGTGAAGGAATAATACAGGCAATGACCAAAGTAGCACAACACATAGCAGTTATCCTGGTGTACTACAGAATCTCTCCTATTTAAGTAGATCACATGGAAAATAAAGACCAAACCCTTATTTCTTGTTAAGGTCAGTCCAAACTTAACTGATTATTTTAACAGAAAAAAAAAAATCACCTAGTTTTGTACTGTTACTATTTGACAGTGAAAGATTCACAAGCTTCTTTAATATTTTCAACCTTAATAGACCAAGCACCAAAACTGACCCAATCTTGACAACTTTTTAACAATTTCTCTGCTTTTTTATTTTTCCTTGATTCATTTTTGCAGAGATTATAATCTTACAAAATAACTTTTCTTTTTACAAACATACAACTTTCTATTTTATCATTTATAACTCAGTTTTACATTCTGAAAATATCACTTTAGGATAAACTGTCTCTTTTAAATAAAAATCCTATCTTTGAATACACAATTTTTCTTTTCTGCTAATATTAATTCTAGTGCCTTCTTCCCTCCTGTTTCACTAACACTCCAATATGGTTCTCTTCTATCCATAAGAATAGTTCTAAATCTTTGCAACTTATATAAAAATGGCAGAAATGAACCTATTTTCAAACATGGCCCAAAGACATAGTAAGTTACTCTGTAACTGATAATAATAAGAATGAAAGGAATATGTATCAAAGCAATGTTTGATAGCAATATTTTAGTACCTGTCTTACTTAAAAATAATCCAATAACCAAGATAATTAACTTAATTTAGTATTAATTCAAAATTATATTCTATTAATATAAAAATGGTTTTTAGACATGCAATTTTATCTGATTGAACACAAACTTTCACCTTTTTTTCATAATTCTATGTGGGAGTTATCTTTGCCTAATTTATTAGTAAAACAGTATAGAAAAGTATAGGAGTTTTAACTAAACTTTCAGGGATAAAAACACATATTTTATATGAAATAAAAATATAAAAAAGAGTATGCCATACTCTTTTAAAATCAGGGAAGATAGCAGCATAAAAACTGAAATAATCAAAAGAGTCTGATTTGTCCAAGAATTCACTTTAATAATGTGACCTTGGTTTATTTTAAAAATGCTTATCAGCCAGAACTTTCAGTAAGAAAAGGTCTTTGTGTATATATACATTTTTAATGTTTTCCCCAAAAGTGTATCAGCTTAAGAAGTTCCATTTCTTTATTTTCTGGATTCAGTCTACAAAACTATATTATGTACATATGTATATGTAACAGTTTGTAGCAGCTTTTGACCATGATTTATGAAGCCTGAGACTTTGATTTAATATGTGGATACTTTTACAAGCTTTTTACCAAGCACCAAAACTGACCCAATCTTGACAACTTTTTAACAATTTCTCTGCTTTTTTATTTTTCCTTGATTCATTTTTGCAGAGATTATAATCTTACAAAATAACTTTTCTTTTTACAAACATACAACTTTCTATTTTATCATTTATAACTCAGTTTTACATTCTGAAAATATCACTTTAGGATAAACTGTCTCTTTTAAATAAAAATCCTATCTTTGAATACACAATTTTTCTTTTCTGCTAATATTAATTCTAGTGCCTTCTTCCCTCCTGTTTCACTAACACTCCAATATGGTTCTCTTCTATCCATAAGAATAGTTCTAAATCTTTGCAACTTATATAAAAATGGCAGAAATGAACCTATTTTCAAACATGGCCCAAAGACATAGTAAGTTACTCTGTAACTGATAATAATAAGAATGAAAGGAATATGTATCAAAGCAATGTTTGATAGCAATATTTTAGTACCTGTCTTACTTAAAAATAATCCAATAACCAAGATAATTAACTTAATTTAGTATTAATTCAAAATTATATTCTATTAATATAAAAATGGTTTTTAGACATGCAATTTTATCTGATTGAACACAAACTTTCACCTTTTTTTCATAATTCTATGTGGGAGTTATCTTTGCCTAATTTATTAGTAAAACAGTATAGAAAAGTATAGGAGTTTTAACTAAACTTTCAGGGATAAAAACACATATTTTATATGAAATAAAAATATAAAAAAGAGTATGCCATACTCTTTTAAAATCAGGGAAGATAGCAGCAAAAAAACTGAAATAATCAAAAGAGTCTGATTTGTCCAAGAATTCACTTTAATAATGTGACCTTGGTTTATTTTAAAAATGCTTATCAGCCAGAACTTTCAGTAAGAAAAGGTCTTTGTGTATATATACATTTTTAATGTTTTCCCCAAAAGTGTATCAGCTTAAGAAGTTCCATTTCTTTATTTTCTGGATTCAGTCTACAAAACTATATTATGTACATATGTATATGTAACAGTTTGTAGCAGCTTTTGACCATGATTTATGAAGCCTGAGACTTTGATTTAATATGTGGATACTTTTACAAGCTTGATTAGTCAATTGCCTTTAATAATAATACAAATACTTTCTTTTCTAATTATTTTGACTAAAAGATACTCCATGTATATTTAAATAACTCTTATGTGGCTACTAAAGTAAAAGTTGTCACTGTATGACTTCTTAGGACCTTTGAAATAATCTGATATGTAATATAAAGTAATTTGGTATGTAGTTTAGCTTGTGGAACAGAAAATCCCAAAATAATAACAAGTAAGTTAGGCAGTTTGCTTCATATAAAGGAAACCTGGATTTAGTAAGCAAGCCAAAAACCCTAAAGTGTTATGAGCCTCTCACTAACTCAGGCTCCTCCCAGCTTACCCTTCCTCCATGGCTAACATCTGATCCTTATTCTCCTGGTCTTCAATAGCTCCCTGAACCAGTCATTACACCTGAGTTCCAGGAAAGAGAATGGAGGAAAGAAGAAAAATGGCAAACCACCTGCGTCTCCAAAGACACTTCCTTCAAGTTTTACACAGCACAATGCTTACCTCTAAGTAGTTAAAACTTGTTTCCAAGGTCACAAATAACTGAACAGGGCACGAAGGGTTATACGGTCTTTTAGACTTGTAAAATCACAATTTTCACTGTTAAATAAAAAGGGAGAAATGAACATTTGGTGATAATTGAGTGACCTCTAACACATGAAATTATCTATGGTAAATCTAAATTTAGCACCATGAATGTGAGCCACTTTATACATTTACAAAATTATGAATTAGAAATGTTACTCTAAGAGGCCAAATTTTCTTAAGTATTCTAAAAACATAAAAGAGAAACTAGTAATAGACTCCAAATATTAATGGAACTGTTTACCTCAGATTGGGACTTGAACCCACGTGGTTAGAATCCAACCCAGTCAAAACCCTGCTTGGAACTTGAATCTGCGTGGTTGGAATTTGAACTGAGCCAAAACCCTTCTTAGGACTTGAACTCTTGTGACTGGGACTTGAAAAGCCCATGGTCTTCAAACTGAGATCACAGACCAGGTTTCAAGACTTAATGAAACTCAAGTTCTTGGTGTCTCATCACAGAAAGAATTCAGTGAGAGACAAAGTGATAAGTAAGAAGTAGGTTACTTCAGAGAGAAACACACTCCACAGATGGAATGCGGGCTATCACTGGTGGCCTTGAAATGTGACATGGTTAGATTTTATGGACTGGGTAATTTTATAGCCTAATGAGAGGGAGAATTATTCCAACCATTTGGGGGAAGGGACAGAGATTCCCAGGAAATGAACTACCTCTGTCTTTTGACGGTGGTCTGTGGAACTGTCATGGTGCCTCTGTGTCATTTACCTTGATTATGTGTTATAATGAATGGGCACTGAGGATCGAGTCAAAGTTGACTTGTCTACCATCTTAGGCCCATTTGATTCTAGTCAGTTTATGTTGTGCTCTCAGGCTGTGTCACTGTTTCAAAGGTTGTGCCCTGCCTTCCTGTTTCCTTAACACTGAAATATGGTTCTCTTCTATCTATATCTATAAGCATGGTTCTAAATCTTTCCAGAGTAAAAAATGCACACTAATTAAGGGAGCCTTTTGTGTTATGTATTTTCATGAACACCCAAAGCCATGTCTGAGTTGCCTTCTTGCTTAATGGCGTCTTGATGACAGGCAAGGACATGACCAAAGCCAGTGGGACTCACTGAGCGCAAGGTCACAAATAACTGAACAGGGCACGAAGGGTTATACGGTCTTTTAGACTTGTAAAATCACAATTTTCACTGTTAAATAAAAGGGAGAAATGAACATTTGGTGATAATTGAGTGACCTCTAACACATGAAATTATCTATGGTAAATCTAAATTTAGCACCATGAATGTGAGCCACTTTATACATTTACAAAATTATGAATTAGAAATGTTACTCTAAGAGGCCAAATTTTCTTAAGTATTCTAAAAACATAAAAGAGAAACTAGTAATAGACTCCAAATATTAATGGAACTGTTTACCTCAGATTGGGACTTGAACCCACGTGGTTAGAATCCAACCCAGTCAAAACCCTGCTTGGAACTTGAATCTGCGTGGTTGGAATTTGAACTGAGCCAAAACCCTTCTTAGGACTTGAACTCTTGTGACTGGGACTTGAAAAGCCCATGGTCTTCAAACTGAGATCACAGACCAGGTTTCAAGACTTAATGAAACTCAAGTTCTTGGTGTCTCATCACAGAAAGAATTCAGTGAGAGACAAAGTGATAAGTAAGAAGTAGGTTACTTCAGAGAGAAACACACTCCACAGATGGAATGCGGGCTATCACTGGTGGCCTTGAAATGTGACATGGTTAGATTTTATGGACTGGGTAATTTTATAGCCTAATGAGAGGGAGAATTATTCCAACCATTTGGGGGAAGGGACAGAGATTCCCAGGAAATGAACTACCTCTGTCTTTTGACGGTGGTCTGTGGAACTGTCATGGTGCCTCTGTGTCATTTACCTTGATTATGTGTTATAATGAATGGGCACTGAGGATCGAGTCAAAGTTGACTTGTCTACCATCTTAGGCCCATTTGATTCTAGTCAGTTTATGTTGTGCTCTCAGGCTGTGTCACTGTTTCAAAGGTTGTGCCCTGCCTTCCTGTTTCCTTAACACTGAAATATGGTTCTCTTCTATCTATATCTATAAGCATGGTTCTAAATCTTTCCAGAGTAAAAAATGCACACTAATTAAGGGAGCCTTTTTGTGTTATGTATTTTCATTGAACACCCAAAGCCATGTCTGAAGTTGCCTTCTTGCTTAATGGCGTCTTGATGACAGGCAAGGACATGACCAGATTCTTGTATGAGACACCAGTGGGACTCACTGAGCGCACTTATTCTTCCATTGTTACTGTGGCTTCACATTCTGTATTGCTTAGACTCAAATTCCTAACTACCTGATTGCTTTGACCACTCATCAAAGTCGAAAGTCAGCTAACTCCACACAGTGATGTACTAATCAATGACTAAACTTACAATTAGTATGATGGATATGATATTTAAATGCCTTCTCATATAACTAATAAAGATTTATTTCTCCCCTGGTTTTGTCTTTGTCCCAGTCTTTAATGTATGCCATTGAGCTACAAGAGAGTTTTAAGAGTTATTTCAACTTCTTGGTTGCCAGGGCATATTTCAAGAATATGTTTTGGCCAAATTGATGGAGAAACAGTCTTGATGAATGTAAATTGCAGACACACATATGGATACTCCCTGCTGAGAACTGGACTTCTGAAAAATAAATGGCTAAAAAACCCATGGTCTATAAAAAGGTAAAAAAAGCAACTCCATCTGTTTTTCACTTCAGGCTGAAAGCCTCCAGCTTGTTTCTTCTCTTGAATATATCACATTTGAAGTCTAGCAACTGGCTAACATCTAACTTCCTAAGAAATAGAACCAAGTAGCTTGTCATTTCTATTTTTCAGAGGACAGGGACAAAGTTTCTCTCTCCTAGAAAGAGACAAATATAAAATATAGCAAGCAGTATGAAATTTTACTCTCCCCATCCCCCGCAAGCATTAGGTATAGAATCCATCACTTTTCTCAATATTCAGTTTTGACTTTACTTCAATATGCTGAAAAGAGGGTCAGTTGTTTGGATGAGGGATTGGATTCTCATGTAGCATATATTTTTTTAACACTATCATTTCTCTGGTTTTTTTTTTTTTTTTTTGGCTATTCTGTGTTTTCAATGCTGCTGCCGGCTCTTCTCTAGTTGCAGGGAGTGGGGGCTACTCTCTAGTTGAGGTGAGCAGGCTTCTTGTTGCGGTGACTTCTCTTGTTGTGGAACTCAGACTCTATGGCACATGGGCTCCATAGTTGTGGCTTTGAGGCTCTAGAGCACAGGCTCCATAGTTGTGGCTCAAGGGCTTAGTTGCTCCACAGCATGTGGGATCTTCCCAGATCAGGGATCAAACTTGTGTCTCCTGCATTGGCAGGCTTTACCATTGAACTACTAGGTAATCCTGGATGCAGCATATTTTATAAACCCTTTCTAGGAAACTAGTTTTGATTATTGGGGTCCTTTGATTTCTTAAGGTAACAGGGAAATGAAAGATCCTGATACACAGAAATGTAGAATTTTATTACTCAAAAATTCTGACTGTCATGAACATTATTGGCAGAAATTACTTCTACTCCCTCCAAAAATGAATATTCTGAACAAAATTTATGAAAAAAAGGTCTCCTATTGTGGGAATCTCACAATCTCAGGCCTGATTCAGCTTCACCTGATAATTATTATAATTAAGGGTCTCTTCATAGTTGGAGTTTTTCTTTCCCTGTGGTCTTGACCTTTATATCTAAGATGTTTGGCTTAAGAATCACTATTTACACACATTCTTTTTTACCATCATCAAATACTGTCTGAGTGGCCACACACAGCTACAATGCTTTATTAAATGTTGGTTAAAGCTTTACTGATGTGCTGATCATGGAGGAAGTTAATACTATCATGAAAAATACCTCAAAGTTAAATATAGTTGAAGTACAGAGGTATATATTTTTCTCTCCGATTTTTTTTTTTGTTTTTTCCCTAATTCTCTACATTGTCACATAATTTCTGATCATGAATATATTCTACTTTTATTGATTTTAAATTTATTCCAAGATTAAAAGAAACCCTCTTCTTCCTGTGGAGCTGGAATGGATTTTATCTCATAATTCTTATCTCAGTTTATTAATGTGATTTTTATCTGATTTATGGCTATTACTTCTTCTACTCAGTGCCTGCTTGACTGCTACTACTTGTGAATTTCCCATTTGAGATATTCTAGATTTTCTTTGAAAATTCTTCTAATGTATGTGAACAGTATCCCCACTCCCCACCAAAAGGTGCATTTTTAGAAGTTGCAACTGAAGTCTCTATCCAGACAAATAAAAGCACTCTGATGGGGGAATTCCATTAGGAATGCACTAAAGGTTGAGAAGCACTATTAGGTGTTTGATTGAGTCTCTTGAGAGAATGAGAGGGGAAAGAAATTTCCTTGCTTCCTTCTCAAAAAAGGACACTTCAGTGCCTCTTTACACAAGTAGTATCAAACAGCAAATATGCAAAACTGTCACTTATTATGCTTTGTTCACATACGATAGGTATGGATTTTTGTGGGGTTTTTGTCTGTGTTCCTCTGTCTCTCTCTCTCTAAAAGAACAACAAAAACATGGCCTTTCTGTTCAATTCAAAGGGCTAGAATCACTTGCAACAACAAAATTGCAATATTGGATTATCAAAGCTATTTTTTTTGTTGTTTTTAAAGGAGCAAGGGAACATTTCTGAAGGTTGTGGGTAATATAAAAAGAAAAAAAAGAACAAGAATTGGATAATAAGGAAAATCCTCTGAAATCCAACATAGTACATCAGAAAGAGCGCAGTTTTACAAATGAGTCAGACTCAAGTTTGTATTCTGCTACTTGCTAGCTTCATCATGGAACCACTGAATGCCAACTTCCTTATCTGTCAAAACAGATTCATAATATTTATTTGATTGTGTGGATGTTAGGATTAAACTGAAAATATTTTCTGAGTTCCTAGCATAAAACAAAACCTAAAATAATAGCTTATTCCCTTCCCCACATTTTTGGAATTAGAACGGTATGTTTCAAGAGAGAAAAAAAGAAAAACTGTAGAGAACCAGAAGGTAGCTCCCATTTGCTTTCTGTTTTGTTTGTGTTGTCTTTCCTGCAGTCCTTGTATTGCAATATATTCTACTTTTATTGATTTTAAATTTATTCCAAGATTAAAAGAAACCCTCTTCTTCCTGTGGAGCTGGAATGGATTTTATCTCATAATTCTTATCTCAGTTTATTAATGTGATTTTTATCTGATTTATGGCTATTACTTCTTCTACTCAGTGCCTGCTTGACTGCTACTACTTGTGAATTTCCCATTTGAGATATTCTAGATTTTCTTTGAAAATTCTTCTAATGTATGTGAACAGTATCCCCACTCCCCACCAAAAGGTGCATTTTTAGAAGTTGCAACTGAAGTCTCTATCCAGACAAATAAAAGCACTCTGATGGGGGAATTCCATTAGGAATGCACTAAAGGTTGAGAAGCACTATTAGGTGTTTGATTGAGTCTCTTGAGAGAATGAGAGGGGAAAGAAATTTCCTTGCTTCCTTCTCAAAAAAGGACACTTCAGTGCCTCTTTACACAAGTAGTATCAAACAGCAAATATGCAAAACTGTCACTTATTATGCTTTGTTCACATACGATAGGTATGGATTTTTGTGGGGTTTTTGTCTGTGTTCCTCTGTCTCTCTCTCTCTAAAAGAACAACAAAAACATGGCCTTTCTGTTCAATTCAAAGGGCTAGAATCACTTGCAACAACAAAATTGCAATATTGGATTATCAAAGCTATTTTTTTTGTTGTTTTTAAAGGAGCAAGGGAACATTTCTGAAGGTTGTGGGTAATATAAAAAGAAAAAAAAAAGAACAAGAATTGGATAATAAGGAAAATCCTCTGAAATCCAACATAGTACATCAGAAAGAGCGCAGTTTTACAAATGAGTCAGACTCAAGTTTGTATTCTGCTACTTGCTAGCTTCATCATGGAACCACTGAATGCCAACTTCCTTATCTGTCAAAACAGATTCATAATATTTATTTGATTGTGTGGATGTTAGGATTAAACTGAAAATATTTTCTGAGTTCCTAGCATAAAACAAAACCTAAAATAATAGCTTATTCCCTTCCCCACATTTTTGGAATTAGAACGGTATGTTTCAAGAGAGAAAAAAAGAAAAACTGTAGAGAACCAGAAGGTAGCTCCCATTTGCTTTCTGTTTTGTTTGTGTTGTCTTTCCTGCAGTCCTGTCACCGTATGCTGGTAGACATCACAGTTTGGTTGTGGACCTATTCCTCCCTTCACTATAGTGTGACTCTGGTGGTGTTCCCAGTTGCAATGCCATACTGGAATTTAGTTAAGAAACAAAGTCACAAAAGGATGGAAGAAATTATAAGCTGAAAAAAACTGGTGGAAGCATCTAGAAAGTAAAATTCATAACTTCCTGCAAATGGGAAGACTGAACTGAAATTTAATATTCAGTCCTCTCCCTTCAGAAAAGTGTTGCTCTAAATTTCACATCAGTGTAACTTGTTCTTTTCCATCAGACACGATTTCCAGGCATATGACTCTCCACATTTCAGTTAAAAATTCATCTGACCCCCAGACAGATCCTATGGATAACATTCTCTAAGGCTGCTTATACATCAGCATTCCTATTGATTTTCTTATAGAGTCAAGGATCATGTAGGTTTCAGCAGCTGATAATCTGGGCAATTGGCTGCAGTCATCATCTGCAGTGATTTTGAGCCCAAGAAAATAAAGTCTGTCAATATTTTCACCACTTTCCCATCTATTTGCCATAAAGTGATGGGACTGGATGCCATGATCTTAGTTTTCTGAATGCTGAATTTGAATCCAGCTTTTTTACTCTCCTCTTTCACCTTCATCAAAAGGCTCTTGAATTACTTTTTGCTTTCTGCCATTAGCCTGGTTAGCATCTGCATATCTGAAGTTACTAATATTTCTCCCATCAATCTTGATTCCAGCTTGCACTTCATCCAGATCAGGATTTCACATGACATATTCTGCACAGAAGTTAAATAAACAGTGTGACAATAGACAACCTTGACATACTCCTTTTCCAATTTTGAACCAGTCTGTTTTTCCAAGTCTGATTCTAGCTGAATTGTACATCTTAAAGTTCTTGTTTCAGGTCTGTTGAAGCCTGGCTTAATGGATTTTGTAAGATGAATCCAATTGTATGGGTGAACTTTTTTTGGCGCTGCCCTTCTTTGGGAGAGTGGATGGTTTTTAGGAAAGATGATTGGGACCTCAGAAAAATACATGGGAGGTATGGTAGTTTGTGATAAAGTTTGTCTGGGTGCAGTTTGAACTAGCAGCAGTCTCCTCTCCTGTGGTGAGTTAATCTTCCCTGGTGGATGAAATTCCCTGGAAAGGGTCTATGACAACTGAATTTCTTTTGGAGAATAAGGAGAGATTACTCCTTCTAGGCTTCCTTCAGGTAGATGAGGGGAATTCAGAGAAAGACTCTGCCTGCATGTGCTGACTTTTAAGTGTCTACAGCTGACATCTTCTGCCACCTTTTACTACCTTCCCCTCATTACCTCTCCAATTTATTCCTCTTCCCTCTATCTTATATAAGTGTTTCTAATTTTGTGTGATGAGGGATATACTGACGGAGGGAAATCAGTGAGTTAAAGAAGAAAATTTAGTTACGAACCTTCTTATAGGTGTTTCACATAATCTTTGTTTTTTTTTTTTTTTTTGCTGTTCTTAATGTCAACCTTACCTACAATGCCTGCTGAAGTACTTAATGCTTTCTGTTCTTAAGACTTTTCTGGGAAATTGAGTGACAACCAGCATTTCTTCTTCTTGACTCTAGGTAGTTACTTTTGTTTTAGTTCTTTCAGCTCTGCAAATAATTTAAACTTTTTTTCCTCTATAATAGTGCTTAATATTGAATATCTCTTTTCCCATCTTTTTGTTATTGTAAAATTTTTTATTCCTTAGATAGGGCATTTAGAATGAGTTCTGACAAGTTCACATCAATACTTTATGTTACGTGGACCTCCAAAAAGCTAATCCTTCCAGCATTCTGCATCTGAATCTATTAGAAAATTTACATTCTATGATTTTGGTATAAGGCACACTTTTTTTTTTTTTTTTGGTCACATTGTGTGACTTGCAGGATCTTAGTTACCCAACCAAGGATCAAACCCTGGCCATGGCAGTGAAAGCACCGAGTAATAATCACTGGACTGCCATGGAAGTTCCTTATACAGGTACTATATTTTTAGAGACTTTATCTATGTTTAACTTATTCATCAGACATTAACTTCAAAGCATAACACATATCTACTGAAAGCACTTTTTTGCTTTTGGAATTCAACAGAAAGTGTTTTGCTTCAGTTTGTTAATTGAGATTATTTTTATCATCTATTTGTGCTTTATTTTCAGAAAATAATTACTATAAATTTGTTAATGTTTTTGTTGTTATACAAGCAAAGAAAATTTTGAGATGAAAGTTAGAGTACACTATGTACATCTCTATCAAACTGAAATTTGCTTTGTGCTCCAGAATATTTACAGTCTTAACAGTGGTTATTAAAATTATGCAATGTTGAATTTTTTCCTGGTATGTGGTTTGTATTATTATTATAATTTTGGAGTCACAGTGAATATTAAATGACATGAATTACTAAAGGGACACCAGTGGGGTGCATCTGAATAAATACACTTTCTGCTTATCTACTTATAATAAGCTTGGGGAAATATCCTTTTTTATTGGAAATTATGCTAATTTTCAGGGCACTCTTGTAGCTTAATTGGGGTATCAATCTTTATCTCTTAAACCTGCAGTTATATGTTTAGGCTATAACACTTGTTCATATGATGTACTCAACACTGTTCTTCACCTCCGCCCCTACCTTTTTCAACATTATTCTGTCACTGAAGAGAAAATTTCAAATTTGTGTGAAACTTTTCTTGAAATGACTTACTAAATAACCTTTAAAAAGCGTAATGTTAGATTTCCAAGCAAAAGTTCCAAAAATTTTAAACAGCATTTTTTTTAACAAGTATAACAAACTGATTGCCAACTTTTTTTTTAAACTCAAATGTATGTGCCTCATGTTGTCAAAAATAGGTTTATTTTCAATGAGCTATACTCTGGAAAATAGCTGTTTTGCTATTCGTTTCTGCAGTGCAGTGGTGATCTTTCTGATACCATATGAGATTTGGACTTTGGTCCTAAATAAGATGTTTCATTTTTTATTTTCCATATTAACATTTGCCTCTGCATTAAGTTCCGATTGATGGGATTTTTATATGTGTGATATAGACTAACTCACTTTGCACATTTAAATCTTAAGAACTCTTTGAAAGTGCTATTACTCAGTTAACAAAGCTTGTATAACAATTTACAATTGTTGGATTTCCCTGATGGCACAGTGGATAAGAATCAGCCTGCCAGTGCAAAGGACATGAGTTTGATCCCTGATCCAGAAAGATTCACATGCTGTGGAGGAACTAAGCCCATGGGCCACAACTACTGAGTCTGCATGCTCTATGACCTGAGAACCACAACTACTGAGCCTGTGTGCCACAACTACTAAAGCCCACATGCCCTATGGCCTGTGCTCTGTAACAAGAGAAGCCACTGCAATGAGAAGTCCATACATCACAACAAAGAGCAGTCCCTGGCTTATAGACAGCCACCTTCTCTCAGTATCCTCACATGGCCAAGAGAGAAATCACTTCTTTTATGTCTTTTCTTGTGCGCATGCACCCTCCATTGCTCAGTTTTGTCGAACTCTTTGTGATCCTATGGACTATAGCCTGTCAGGCTCTTTTGTCCATGGAATTTTCCAGGCAAAAATATTGGAGTGGGTTGCCATTTCCTTCTCCAGAGCTATTTCCCAAGCCAGGGATCAAACTTGCATCTCCTGTGTCTCCTACATTGTAAGGCAGATTCTTTACCATTAGTGCCACCTGGGAAGTCTATGTCTCTTCTTATCTGGGCACTAATCCCATTCTCTTATATTAGGCATATAGTAAGGGCTTCGCCTTGTGACTCAATAACCTCTCAAATCCTTGACTTCCAAATACCATTATACTGAAAACAGGATACTTCAACATATAAATGTTGGAGCAATGCAAATAATCAGTCCACAATACCTACCTAAACCAACCCACTAAAACAGAGAGTCAAAGTTTTTTTGGAGACTGGTACTAATTCTGTAAGTTGCAGTGAGTGAGATAGTAAATTGTGATTAAGAAGTATACTGTGATATTACTTATACCCATAGCTGGAAGAAAATGCTTATTACTATGTGGTTAGTTTAGGAGATTAATATGAGATTTGGACTTTGGTCCTAAATAAGATGTTTCATTTTTTATTTTCCATATTAACATTTGCCTCTGCATTAAGTTCCGATTGATGGGATTTTTATATGTGTGATATAGACTAACTCACTTTGCACATTTAAATCTTAAGAACTCTTTGAAAGTGCTATTACTCAGTTAACAAAGCTTGTATAACAATTTACAATTGTTGGATTTCCCTGATGGCACAGTGGATAAGAATCAGCCTGCCAGTGCAAAGGACATGAGTTTGATCCCTGATCCAGAAAGATTCACATGCTGTGGAGGAACTAAGCCCATGGGCCACAACTACTGAGTCTGCATGCTCTATGACCTGAGAACCACAACTACTGAGCCTGTGTGCCACAACTACTAAAGCCCACATGCCCTATGGCCTGTGCTCTGTAACAAGAGAAGCCACTGCAATGAGAAGTCCATACATCACAACAAAGAGCAGTCCCTGGCTTATAGACAGCCACCTTCTCTCAGTATCCTCACATGGCCAAGAGAGAAATCACTTCTTTTATGTCTTTTCTTGTGCGCATGCACCCTCCATTGCTCAGTTTTGTCGAACTCTTTGTGATCCTATGGACTATAGCCTGTCAGGCTCTTTTGTCCATGGAATTTTCCAGGCAAAAATATTGGAGTGGGTTGCCATTTCCTTCTCCAGAGCTATTTCCCAAGCCAGGGATCAAACTTGCATCTCCTGTGTCTCCTACATTGTAAGGCAGATTCTTTACCATTAGTGCCACCTGGGAAGTCTATGTCTCTTCTTATCTGGGCACTAATCCCATTCTCTTATATTAGGCATATAGTAAGGGCTTCGCCTTGTGACTCAATAACCTCTCAAATCCTTGACTTCCAAATACCATTATACTGAAAACAGGATACTTCAACATATAAATGTTGGAGCAATGCAAATAATCAGTCCACAATACCTACCTAAACCAACCCACTAAAACAGAGAGTCAAAGTTTTTTTTTGGAGACTGGTACTAATTCTGTAAGTTGCAGTGAGTGAGATAGTAAATTGTGATTAAGAAGTATACTGTGATATTACTTATACCCATAGCTGGAAGAAAATGCTTATTACTATGTGGTTAGTTTAGGAGATTAATATGTTGTTGCTATTTTGCTGATTTTCAAATTCTCTGGTTTTTTTTTTTCCTGATGAGGTGAGGTCTTTTTATTGTTGTTCATGAAGTTAGGAATTTTAGTGAAGGAATTGCAACATTGCATGCCAAAGGGTGTGAGTCTAGGGAATGAAAAGAGCCAACAATTTCACCAAAAAAGTGTTTTAGATATATATTTTTTTATTTCTTGTAATCTTTTGTAGGGAGGGGGCAATCTTTTACTTTTTCATGTGGAAAATGAATTATTATAGAGAGAATTCCTTCTGGACTATGACCCAAAACAAACTCAGGCATTTAGTGAGTTATGTAACTATATGTTAATTATATACAAATTAGGTGAGTAATAAAGTATATAGCATTAGAGGCATTGTACTGAAGTATTAATTTTGTGAATTGTGTATACACATGTAAATTTCAACCACAAATATAATACATTTGACTTTGTTCCACAAACCAGACCAGCAAAACACCAAGACGCTGATACAGTAAGGAAGTTCCTCTGTGAAGAGGTTTAGGGTAGAATTTAACCAGGTCCATTCAAACTAGTATACTCACTAGAGTGGATCATTAAAGTTTTCATCATCAAAAAACATTCTATAGACCCATATTGATGTAGAAGAAACCTTTCTTTGATTGAAATTTTAATATTAAGAAATCCAATTAGTATAAAATGTCTTTCCAAAATTTATTACTAAATCAAGACTAAACTGTTACTGTTTCTCCATTTGTATTACTGACACAATTTCTTCCTCCCTCCCCAACCCTCTTGTGACTCCCAGTCTTTCTTCAGGTAGAACATATTGTGCAGATTTTGTGAAGCTGGGTTTCAGTGTGACATAGATGATAACTCTGAATTTATATGACATCTGTTATTTGTATTTTGCCTCTAGACTTGACTGTGATCCCAAGCAACACAATATGTCACCATAAAGTTGAGCAATGCAAATAATCAGTCCACAATACCTACCTAAACCAACCCACTAAAACAGAGAGTCAAAGACTTTTTTTGGAGACTGGTACTAATTCTGTAAGTTGCAGTGAGTGAGATAGTAAATTGTGATTAAGAAGTATACTGTGATATTACTTATACCCATAGCTGGAAGAAAATGCTTATTACTATGTGGTTAGTTTAGGAGATTAATATGTTGTTGCTATTTTGCTGATTTTCAAATTCTCTGGTTTTTTTTTTTCCTGATGAGGTGAGGTCTTTTTATTGTTGTTCATGAAGTTAGGAATTTTAGTGAAGGAATTGCAACATTGCATGCCAAAGGGTGTGAGTCTAGGGAATGAAAAGAGCCAACAATTTCACCAAAAAAGTGTTTTAGATATATATTTTTTTATTTCTTGTAATCTTTTGTAGGGAGGGGGCAATCTTTTACTTTTTCATGTGGAAAATGAATTATTATAGAGAGAATTCCTTCTGGACTATGACCCAAAACAAACTCAGGCATTTAGTGAGTTATGTAACTATATGTTAATTATATACAAATTAGGTGAGTAATAAAGTATATAGCATTAGAGGCATTGTACTGAAGTATTAATTTTGTGAATTGTGTATACACATGTAAATTTCAACCACAAATATAATACATTTGACTTTGTTCCACAAACCAGACCAGCAAAAACACCAAGACGCTGATACAGTAAGGAAGTTCCTCTGTGAAGAGGTTTAGGGTAGAATTTAACCAGGTCCATTCAAACTAGTATACTCACTAGAGTGGATCATTAAAGTTTTCATCATCAAAAAACATTCTATAGACCCATATTGATGTAGAAGAAACCTTTCTTTGATTGAAATTTTAATATTAAGAAATCCAATTAGTATAAAATGTCTTTCCAAAATTTATTACTAAATCAAGACTAAACTGTTACTGTTTCTCCATTTGTATTACTGACACAATTTCTTCCTCCCTCCCCAACCCTCTTGTGACTCCCAGTCTTTCTTCAGGTAGAACATATTGTGCAGATTTTGTGAAGCTGGGTTTCAGTGTGACATAGATGATAACTCTGAATTTATATGACATCTGTTATTTGTATTTTGCCTCTAGACTTGACTGTGATCCCAAGCAACACAATATGTCACCATTTAACTTTATGATATGCTATTTGCACAGCTTTTTCTTTTTCTTTTTTTTTGTAACAGTTATATTAACAGAACTGCTAGAATAAGTCCGAAGACAGACAAAAAAGGGAAAATGACACACCAGTGAGGATTTAATTCTTCAATTATTTAAAAATTGCTTATTAGTTTTGCTTTTAGGTGGAAAAAGTCAGAATTATGGAAGATGAATGTGGAGTGAAACAATACTTACACTAATCATTTCATGTACTTCTGAAGTTTGACTAATGCTCATTTTGATGTTAAATATGCTTTGTGTCACTTCCTTTCAAAGCTGAAATTCTCTTCTTAGTAACAATTTGGCAAAAAGGAATGAGCTAGATCTCTACATTTCAAACTTGGCAATACAAATATATATTACAAAAATAAATGCAAATGCCAACAATTTTTATACTATTAGCTTTTATTATAATTTTGGGCATTTAACTTTTGGAGTTTAGTAGCTTACTAGTTGGGTTTCCAAGTGGCTCAGCAGTAAAGAATCTACATGCCAGAAAAGATAGCTATTGTCATTGTGCTAGGGGAATAGGAGTACCTACAACCACTTGGAGAAATGGTCTGGAGGGATGGGGGGAACCTGGGTGGGGGGAGGGCTAAGGGATATGCATCTGATTGATCTGGGAACATACATGTACAAAAATAAATAAATAAATAAATAAATAAATAAATAAATAAAAGAAGAAGTCAATGCAAAAAAAAAAAAAAAAAGAATCTACATGCAATGTAGGAGCCTCAGAAGACAGGTTTGACCACTGGGTCAGGAAGATCTCCTAGAGGAGGGCATGGCAACCCACTCCAGTGTTCTTGCCTGGAGAATCCCATGGACAGAGGAGCCTGGTGGACAGTAGTTCACAGACTGTTGGAAATAGTCAGACACCACTGAGGTGACTTAGCACACATGCACAGTTCACCAGTTTTTCCATGTTTTTCTCTTTAGGACATGTTTTATTTTCTCTCTGCAGATTCAATATTACTTTAAAATGTTTTATTATACTTTTTCAAAATTTTTCAATTCTACATATGCCTACCAACTTACATTTTGATAGAATTTTTTATCCAAATGAGACAATCAATGACAGCATTATAACAAAGAAGCCACATGTTTTGTTGGTCTGTATAACTTTGGATCAGCAGTGGGGAGTGGTTGCTATGTCCATTTAACTTATGATTCTTTTTTTGTAACAGTTATATTAACAGAACTGCTAGAATAAGTCCGAAGACAGACAAAAAAGGGAAAATGACACACCAGTGAGGATTTAATTCTTCAATTATTTAAAAATTGCTTATTAGTTTTGCTTTTAGGTGGAAAAAGTCAGAATTATGGAAGATGAATGTGGAGTGAAACAATACTTACACTAATCATTTCATGTACTTCTGAAGTTTGACTAATGCTCATTTTGATGTTAAATATGCTTTGTGTCACTTCCTTTCAAAGCTGAAATTCTCTTCTTAGTAACAATTTGGCAAAAAGGAATGAGCTAGATCTCTACATTTCAAACTTGGCAATACAAATATATATTACAAAAATAAATGCAAATGCCAACAATTTTTGTACTAGTAGCTTTTATTATAATTTTTGGTCATTTAACTTTTGGAGTTTAGTAGCTTACTAGTTGGGTTTCCAAGTGGCTCAGCAGTAAAGAATCTACATGCCAGAAAAGATAGCTATTGTCATTGTGCTAGGGGAATAGGAGTACCTACAACCACTTGGAGAAATGGTCTGGAGGGATGGGGGAACCTGGGTGGGGGGAGGGCTAAGGGATATGCATCTGATTGATCTGGGAACATACATGTACAAAAATAAATAAATAAATAAATAAATAAATAAATAAATAAAAGAAGAAGTCAATGCAAAAAAAAAAAAAAAAAGAATCTACATGCAATGTAGGAGCCTCAGAAGACAGGTTTGACCACTGGGTCAGGAAGATCTCCTAGAGGAGGGCATGGCAACCCACTCCAGTGTTCTTGCCTGGAGAATCCCATGGACAGAGGAGCCTGGTGGACAGTAGTTCACAGACTGTTGGAAATAGTCAGACACCACTGAGGTGACTTAGCACACATGCACAGTTCACCAGTTTTTCCATGTTTTTCTCTTTAGGACATGTTTTATTTTCTCTCTGCAGATTCAATATTACTTTAAAATGTTTTATTATACTTTTTCAAAATTTTTCAATTCTACATATGCCTACCAACTTACATTTTGATAGAATTTTTTATCCAAATGAGACAATCAATGACAGCATTATAACAAAGAAGCCACATGTTTTGTTGGTCTGTATAACTTTGGATCAGCAGTGGGGAGTGGTTGCTAAGCAAATGGTCACTATCTTTAAGATTTTATAAATTGCTGGAAATATTTTTATATTTGAAAATATAAATATGTTAATTATATATTTTCAAATATAAATATAGGATCTTAGTATAAGGGATTGAACCTTGGCCCTTAGCCGTGAAAGCGCAGAATATTAACCTGTGGACTGCTGAGAAATTCCCACTGGAAATACGTTTAAGGTGACTGAAAATACGTTTAAGGTGACTGAAAATTTCAGCATTTTGAAAGTGACCACCTCTAAGGTCCCTTATAGAAATAAAAATATATAAACCTATGATAATGAACTTGAGTATCCAAAATTAGTCTCAGATTTTAAGGAAGATGTGAATATAAAAGTTGTGATCTTTGCCAGGTGAACATATCATTTTTCCCCTGTATTTTATTTGTTCATTCATTCAATGCAAGTACTTTATAAGCATCTAATATGCAGCTTATTTTAGGCTATACTCTATGTTCAAAACTTATATCCACTATTCTCAAAGAGCTATTTTTAATGATAGATGTGTTAAGAGGCAATTACAGCATATTGTGATGAGAACTACTACAAGAATAGTAATGATAAAAATAAAAGGGACATCTAATACTGATAAATATATATGCAGAGCAGCAATGGAGAATCAGACATAGAGAACAGACTTGTGGACATTGAGGGCAGAGAGCAGTGGGAGAGAGGTATGGAAAGAGTACTATGGAAACTTGTATTACCATATGTAAAAGAGACAACCAATGTGAATGTGCCCTAAGACTAAGGGAACTTACACAGAGGTTATGCAACAACCTGGAGGAGTGGGATGGGGAGGCAGATGGGAGGGAGGTTCAAGTGAGAGGAGTCAAGTGTATACCTATGACTGATTCAGGTTTATGTATAGCAGTCAACAACAAAACTCTGTAAAAGTAAAATAAAGATAAGTTAAAAACAAACAACCGACCCAGGTTTGAAAAGCTTCCTGAGAGAAGTGATTTCTCACCTGAGAATTACAGGTCATGTAGAAGTTTGCCAAAGAGTGGGTATGTGAAGGTATGGGGAAAAGGAGGAAAGTTTTCAGAAAAAATGGAACAGAAAATGCTTTGAGAAAAACGCCAACTGTAATGTAGCATTTAAGTGCATAATCTGGGAAGATAAGATTAATGTTAGAATTGAATCATGGAAATCATATTCAGAAAGAAACTAGGCAAAGGGCTTAGCAGGGTTAGTATGACCCTATTTGTGGATTTGAAGGCTTAAATAGCACTTAAGTGCTTAGTCACTCAGTCATGTCTAACTCTTTGTGATCCCATGGACTGTAGATCACAAGGCTCCTCTGTCTGTGAGATTCTCCAGGCAAGAGCAGATTCTTTACCATGTGAGTCACCAGGGAAGCCCTAGAGAGCATTAAGGAGAACAGATCAAATGAGTTAAGTTAGAGGCAAGATAAAGTCAGAGCCTATTATGGAAACTAGGATAAGAGGAACAATGTCTGAAGAAAATGACATTATGAGGGTAGAAAGAAGTATGCAAATTTAGCATTATCTTTTAGAATGGATAGACTGAAGATGAGAGAGAAGAGTGATGATAAAGCCAAGATCACAGGCTCAGCATCACACTGTACCTGTGTCATTCATGGATGGCCACAATCCAATTGTTAAAAAGAGATGACCTTGGAAAGAACCTGAATTGTTGATGAACACTGTAGTCTGCAACACCAAGGAAGAGAAATTTCCCTCTTGATCCCTTAGACCATCTATTGGCTTCAGAATGCAAACATACAAGCATCAGGGACATGGTCCAATACAGTGTATTATGTATGTACCATGGAGTGAGACTGCCGTCTTATGGAATCATTCTACTACTTATTTTGGATAAATTCCTTCAGCACTTTATAATTTCCCCCAGAGATGTTGGCAAGTGGGGAGGGGTCAGATGGGAGGGAGGTTCAAGTGAGAGGAGTCAAGTGTATACCTATGACTGATTCAGGTTTATGTATAGCAGTCAACAACAAAACTCTGTAAAAGTAAAATAAAGATAAGTTAAAAACAAACAACCGACCCAGGTTTGAAAAGCTTCCTGAGAGAAGTGATTTCTCACCTGAGAATTACAGGTCATGTAGAAGTTTGCCAAAGAGTGGGTATGTGAAGGTATGGGGAAAAGGAGGAAAGTTTTCAGAAAAAATGGAACAGAAAATGCTTTGAGAAAAACGCCAACTGTAATGTAGCATTTAAGTGCATAATCTGGGAAGATAAGATTAATGTTAGAATTGAATCATGGAAATCATATTCAGAAAGAAACTAGGCAAAGGGCTTAGCAGGGTTAGTATGACCCTATTTGTGGATTTGAAGGCTTAAATAGCACTTAAGTGCTTAGTCACTCAGTCATGTCTAACTCTTTGTGATCCCATGGACTGTAGATCACAAGGCTCCTCTGTCTGTGAGATTCTCCAGGCAAGAGCAGATTCTTTACCATGTGAGTCACCAGGGAAGCCCTAGAGAGCATTAAGGAGAACAGATCAAATGAGTTAAGTTAGAGGCAAGATAAAGTCAGAGCCTATTATGGAAACTAGGATAAGAGGAACAATGTCTGAAGAAAATGACATTATGAGGGTAGAAAGAAGTATGCAAATTTAGCATTATCTTTTAGAATGGATAGACTGAAGATGAGAGAGAAGAGTGATGATAAAGCCAAGATCACAGGCTCAGCATCACACTGTACCTGTGTCATTCATGGATGGCCACAATCCAATTGTTAAAAAGAGATGACCTTGGAAAGAACCTGAATTGTTGATGAACACTGTAGTCTGCAACACCAAGGAAGAGAAATTTCCCTCTTGATCCCTTAGACCATCTATTGGCTTCAGAATGCAAACATACAAGCATCAGGGACATGGTCCAATACAGTGTATTATGTATGTACCATGGAGTGAGACTGCCGTCTTATGGAATCATTCTACTACTTATTTTGGATAAATTCCTTCAGCACTTTATTTTCTGAGTAGGGATAATAATTCCCTCAGAGTATTATGAAAAGAGCATATAACACATTATGAGAGAACCTCTTAAAAGCATCTAGCAGAGGCCTTGGAGTGCCTTAAAAGTTTTATCGCTTTATGTATACCTCTGTGTTAAAACCTGGCCTTGAGGGAACTTGAGAGTGTACACACAGATGGATCAGTGCAAGTTCATTACCACTTTTGAAACAATTCCCATGACAGTCCCTGACAATTACAATCAACCGATTTGCAGCTATGCACACAAATTTCAGACACCAGTTGTTTATTAGTAGTCTGTTCTTCTCTGAAGCAACACAGAATGGTAATCAATCACCATGGCTTTTGCTAATTTATTTACATTTGCTTATCTAAGTAATGTATTTTATTCATACATTTCAGGAAAAATATTGTGCAATTTCTATGATGATTTAAAATACAAGTGAATTAAGATTTACTGGGTATCTATTATGGGCTAAATACAATAATAGGTGGTTTACATATATTATCTATGATATGTAAAGAATCTTGCAAGTAGGAATTCTTCTAAAGATTGTAAAGTTAAAAGTAATGAGAATTTAATGATATTAAATTGTCTAAATGTATGAAATAAAATGATGGAGTTAGATAGCTGGTCACATATCTAGATGAAGTTCAGGTTCCAATTAAAAGAAATGGTGTATATTGCAATAACTTATTTTTTGTAACTTCTATACAGTACAATAGTCATTGGCATTAATGGTTATTGAAATGCTAAATAAATATAATAAAGGTTCCGTGGCTTAGTAACTTAATTACTAAAATGTAGCTTAAGTCTACATGATGAAACTAAGTAATATTTATACCAATATTTGAAAAATAAAATACCAGAAAAAAAAGAAAAAAAATACGGTAAAACATTGTGTTCCTTGTTGTATTTCAATCCAAAATATAAATACTACATATTTTAAACATTCTAAAAGTTATTTAAAGTTGTGAAAACATACCAGTATAAGATTAATTTCATATTGTCTTCTTATATAAAGAGGTTGGATATACCTGAAAAAAAGAACTTAAATTCATTATTACACTTTATTTCACTGATGAAAAACTGAGAACATGCTATAAAAATCAATGTTAACTGTTCTGCAATCTATTTTATAAAATTTTTCAGAGTATTATGAAAAGAGCATATAACACATTATGAGAGAACCTCTTAAAAGCATCTAGCAGAGGCCTTGGAGTGCCTTAAAAGTTTTATCGCTTTATGTATACCTCTGTGTTAAAACCTGGCCTTGAGGGAACTTGAGAGTGTACACACAGATGGATCAGTGCAAGTTCATTACCACTTTTGAAACAATTCCCATGACAGTCCCTGACAATTACAATCAACCGTATTTGCAGCTATGCACACAAATTTCAGACACCAGTTGTTTATTAGTAGTCTGTTCTTCTCTGAAGCAACACAGAATGGTAATCAATCACCATGGCTTTTGCTAATTTATTTACATTTGCTTATCTAAGTAATGTATTTTATTCATACATTTCAGGAAAAATATTGTGCAATTTCTATGATGATTTAAAATACAAGTGAATTAAGATTTACTGGGTATCTATTATGGGCTAAATACAATAATAGGTGGTTTACATATATTATCTATGATATGTAAAGAATCTTGCAAGTAGGAATTCTTCTAAAGATTGTAAAGTTAAAGTAATGAGAATTTCATGATATTAAATTGTCTAAATGTATGAAATAAAATGATGGAGTTAGATAGCTGGTCACATATCTAGATGAAGTTCAGGTTCCAATTAAAAGAAATGGTGTATATTGCAATAACTTATTTTTTGTAACTTCTATACAGTACAATAGTCATTGGCATTAATGGTTATTGAAATGCTAAATAAATATAATAAAGGTTCCGTGGCTTAGTAACTTAATTACTAAAATGTAGCTTAAGTCTACATGATGAAACTAAGTAATATTTATACCAATATTTGAAAAATAAAATACCAGAAAAAAAAGAAAAAAAAATACGGTAAAACATTGTGTTCCTTGTTGTATTTCAATCCAAAATATAAATACTACATATTTTAAACATTCTAAAAGTTATTTAAAGTTGTGAAAACATACCAGTATAAGATTAATTTCATATTGTCTTCTTATATAAAGAGGTTGGATATACCTGAAAAAAAGAACTTAAATTCATTATTACACTTTATTTCACTGATGAAAAACTGAGAACATGCTATAAAAATCAATGTTAACTGTTCTGCAATCTATTTTATAAAATTTTTCAGTATATACTTTGTAGACTGAGTGGTGTTTATGTTTTGTTTTGTGTTTTTGTTAATAAATGATGTATTTCCAGAAGAAATACCTGTGCACAATAATTGCTTCATTGATCACTCAGTTTCGGAATGTTCTTCCTTCTTGCCTGCCTTTACTCTTTGTCTAATTCATCAGCATCCTTTCCTGAGAACCTGTTATGTGTTCAGCCCTGCCTTTGAAAGGGAAGTATCCTGAAAGTTTAGTTTGATTTAACAAGCATGGTGACTATACAAAAAATAAGCTTATAAATACTTTCATATAAAGACTCAGTGGCCCAGGAGAAACTTACTTTAGGATTAGTACAGGTTTGAGACAAGAAACTCTAGTTCTTGTTCTGACCCTAAAATTACCACCTGGGCACCGTTGGGCAAATCATTTAATCTTTTCAATTAAATTTTTCATCATCTGTGAAATGGATTGATTTGAGACTACTTTTTTATTTTATTTCTGAGAATCTAAGAGTTTTGGTTTCTCTCTAAATTTTAGTTTTTACTCCTAAGATTTCTATTTGAAATAATAGGATACCACTGTGAGATACATGGTCGGCAGATGTTTTCTGTGCATATTTTATAAGCAATACAAATAATTTATATGTTGTTGCCAAATTTCTTGCAGTTTGAACATAGAAATGAAAGTTTCATTTCTTTGTAATTCTATTTACAGTGTATTTACTTTAGGAAGAATATTTTTTTAGGGGGATTCCATGGTGGTCCAGTGTGTAAGGACACCGCCTCGCAGTGCAAGGGGAACCAGTTCGATCCCTGGCCTGGGAAGATCCCACGTGCTGTGGAGCAGCTGAAACGATGTGTCCAACTATCCAGCCAGAGTTCTGGAGTGCATGCGCCCAGAGTCAGCAGTCTGCAGCGATAGAGGCCACTGTGATGGGAGGCCCACACAGGCCAAAGAACAAAGATTAAACAAATGAAAGATCAGTAGAAGTGGCCAAAAAAAAAAAAAAAGAGAATAGGTTTTAATGATTTGAAAGGCTTAAATAGTGTATTGTCTTTCTAGCTTGCAAATTATTATGACTATTTGATGAAGTCAGCTTTACAATTATGTTTACACAGACTTTTATTGTTGAGGTGTAATTTACATGTAACATTATGTTAGTTTCAGAAGTGCAACATAATGACTTGATAAATGTATATATTATAAACTGTTTACCATAATAAGTCTAAATCAGCAGTTCCCATAATAAACCTAGAAATTGACACCAGTAACCAGTTTCATCGAAGACAGTTTTTCTATGGACCATTGGGATGATTCAAGTGCATTATATTTATTGTGCTCTTTATTTCTTTTATTATTATATCAGTTCCACCTAAGATCATAAGGCATTAGATCCTGGAGATTGGGGGATGATTTAGATAATATCCATCACCACACAGTTAAACTTTTTTTTTTCTTGTGATGAGAACTTTTAAGATTGACTTTCTCAGCAACTTTGAAATATATAACCCACCAGTATTCTTGCCTGGATATTTCTGGTGTGCTCCAGTTCATGGGGTTACAGAGAGGCAGACATGACTTAGAAATCATTTAATCTTTTCAATTAAATTTTTCATCATCTGTGAAATGGATTGATTTGAGACTACTTTTTTATTTTATTTCTGAGAATCTAAGAGTTTTGGTTTCTCTCTAAATTTTAGTTTTTACTCCTAAGATTTCTATTTGAAATAATAGGATACCACTGTGAGATACATGGTCGGCAGATGTTTTCTGTGCATATTTTATAAGCAATACAAATAATTTATATGTTGTTGCCAAATTTCTTGCAGTTTGAACATAGAAATGAAAGTTTCATTTCTTTGTAATTCTATTTACAGTGTATTTACTTTAGGAAGAATATTTTTTTAGGGGGATTCCATGGTGGTCCAGTGTGTAAGGACACCGCCTCGCAGTGCAAGGGGAACCAGTTCGATCCCTGGCCTGGGAAGATCCCACGTGCTGTGGAGCAGCTGAAACGATGTGTCCAACTATCCAGCCAGAGTTCTGGAGTGCATGCGCCCAGAGTCAGCAGTCTGCAGCGATAGAGGCCACTGTGATGGGAGGCCCACACAGGCCAAAGAACAAAGATTAAACAAATGAAAGATCAGTAGAAGTGGCCAAAAAAAAAAAAAAAAAAGAGAATAGGTTTTAATGATTTGAAAGGCTTAAATAGTGTATTGTCTTTCTAGCTTGCAAATTATTATGACTATTTGATGAAGTCAGCTTTACAATTATGTTTACACAGACTTTTATTGTTGAGGTGTAATTTACATGTAACATTATGTTAGTTTCAGAAGTGCAACATAATGACTTGATAAATGTATATATTATAAACTGTTTACCATAATAAGTCTAAATCAGCAGTTCCCATAATAAACCTAGAAATTGACACCAGTAACCAGTTTCATCGAAGACAGTTTTTCTATGGACCATTGGGATGATTCAAGTGCATTATATTTATTGTGCTCTTTATTTCTTTTATTATTATATCAGTTCCACCTAAGATCATAAGGCATTAGATCCTGGAGATTGGGGGATGATTTAGATAATATCCATCACCACACAGTTAAACTTTTTTTTTTCTTGTGATGAGAACTTTTAAGATTGACTTTCTCAGCAACTTTGAAATATATAACCCACCAGTATTCTTGCCTGGATATTTCTGGTGTGCTCCAGTTCATGGGGTTACAGAGAGTCAGACATGACTTAGCAATTAAACAACTATTAAACCGTAGACACTGTGGTGTACATCACATCCCCAACATGGAGACTTAAAATAAATATATAATATCTCAGAAAATCAAACAGCATTTCATGTAGTTATAGCCATTATACAGAAACATGATTAATTAGAATTCTGTGTTTACAAATTTCCTATAAATTTAGAGAGTTTAATATGCTTCAAGGTTTTTATATGAGTTCCTTATTTACTTGAAGATGATAAAACAACAGTGATAAAGTTTTGACAAATACTCTTTCATTGGAATGTTATATAATTTTCTAGAGCATCTTGGTAATCATGTAACTGGAGAATAGCATGCTGTTTGAATATTGAATAAACAGGCAAATAATTAAAGCATATACTTTACAAACACCTGAGTAAGAACTGAAGGTTAAAAGTAAAATAGAATTAAAACTTGCCATCAAAGTAATAGTATATGAAGTAATATTATACTCTTAAAAAAAACAGGAATTTATTTTCATCTTGAATGGAATGACCATTACAGTTTGTTATCTCTTTTATTAAATTTCTTAACCTAACATTTCTATAATAATATTTATAACAAGTTTCTGAAACATTTCTCTTCTCAAAAATACAGCTTTGTGGGGCTTCCCTGGTGGCCCAGTGGGTAAGGACACCGCCTTGTAGTGCAAGGGACGCCGGTTCGATCCCTGGCCTGGGAAGATCCCACGTGTGGCAGAGTGGCTGGACTGATGTGTCCAATTACCGAGCTGGAGCTCTGGAGCGCATGCGCCCAGAGCCGGTGCTCTGTGACAACAGAGGCCACCGCGATGGGAGGCCCACACGGGCCAAAGAACAAAGATGGATGAAAATGGAGAAATGAAAGACCAATAGAAGTAGCCTGCCTGCTCCCCTCCCGCCCCACCCCCCGCCCCAAAATAATATAGCTTTGTGTAAGTATTAGTTAGCAAATTTTACTTACTGTGGTTCCAAAGAACCCCTTATGATCACATGTGCTTACTATGATTTTACTTTCTTAACACCTCTCCCCTCAAATAGTATCTGACATTTAGCTGGTCAAATCTCATTTACAATTTGTATACATTTTTCTTGCACTTAGTTTGAACTAATGTTTCTTCGATAGCCATTATACAGTAATACATGGATCTAAATTAAACCAAAACCGTAATTTTCTTTGGAGACTTAAAATAAATATATAATATCTCAGAAAATCAAACAGCATTTCATGTAGTTATAGCCATTATACAGAAACATGATTAATTAGAATTCTGTGTTTACAAATTTCCTATAAATTTAGAGAGTTTAATATGCTTCAAGGTTTTTATATGAGTTCCTTATTTACTTGAAGATGATAAAACAACAGTGATAAAGTTTTGACAAATACTCTTTCATTGGAATGTTATATAATTTTCTAGAGCATCTTGGTAATCATGTAACTGGAGAATAGCATGCTGTTTGAATATTGAATAAACAGGCAAATAATTAAAGCATATACTTTACAAACACCTGAGTAAGAACTGAAGGTTAAAAGTAAAATAGAATTAAAACTTGCCATCAAAGTAATAGTATATGAAGTAATATTATACTCTTAAAAAAAACAGGAATTTATTTTCATCTTGAATGGAATGACCATTACAGTTTGTTATCTCTTTTATTAAATTTCTTAACCTAACATTTCTATAATAATATTTATAACAAGTTTCTGAAACATTTCTCTTCTCAAAAATACAGCTTTGTGGGGCTTCCCTGGTGGCCCAGTGGGTAAGGACACCGCCTTGTAGTGCAAGGGACGCCGGTTCGATCCCTGGCCTGGGAAGATCCCACGTGTGGCAGAGTGGCTGGACTGATGTGTCCAATTACCGAGCTGGAGCTCTGGAGCGCATGCGCCCAGAGCCGGTGCTCTGTGACAACAGAGGCCACCGCGATGGGAGGCCCACACGGGCCAAAGAACAAAGATGGATGAAAATGGAGAAATGAAAGACCAATAGAAGTAGCCTGCCTGCTCCCCTCCCGCCCCACCCCCCGCCCCAAAATAATATAGCTTTGTGTAAGTATTAGTTAGCAAATTTTTACTTACTGTGGTTCCAAAGAACCCCTTATGATCACATGTGCTTACTATGATTTTACTTTCTTAACACCTCTCCCCTCAAATAGTATCTGACATTTAGCTGGTCAAATCTCATTTACAATTTGTATACATTTTTCTTGCACTTAGTTTGAACTAATGTTTCTTAATATTTTCTGCTCTTAATCATTCCTTTGAAATGATTATAAAATCATCTATAAAATTTCTACATAACAAAATAATTTCTACATGGAAGATAATCTATAAAATTACTACACAGCAAAAACAAGGCCATCTTACTCATATATTTACCTTAAGGCTTTTCTTCCTTGTTGGGAAATTAGCCAAGATGGTGTGGTCAGGCTCTTTCACGCCACTGCCTCGCACTCTTGCCCCATGTTTTATAAGTAATGTTTATGTAACAGCTGAGATCATTTATAGCCCTGCACATGCACACCTGGAGGTACTCTTTCATCATGAGATACTCGTTTGGTCACGAGGTACTTCCTTGTTCATGAGGTACTTGTTCATGGGCTACTTTGTGAGGTACACCTGTAGGAACTCCACCGTGAAAGCCCTGTCTGCTGCTGCATTGGGGCTACACTGGAGTGGCATCATGGTTATGTCATATGAAGTTATGTTATGGCTATGCTGTGGTGTGTACATTATGGTTATTTATGGCTGCTGCTATGGCTGCTGTGTCAACCAGAAGAGAGGCTGTGTTATGGCTGCGGTGCTAGCCAGGAAAGAAAAAAACCTGCCCGCAGTTCATAGGGCTCCTCCAGTCAGCCTCTTAGCTCACGTCTTGCCTACTCTGGGTTCACCAAACAATGTGAACAGCAAGACAACTGGCATTAAGAACAGGATAATCAGTGATACATTCCTAAACCACTAGGATTCCTGGCCCAGAATCTTCTTCCATACTCTTGGACTAGTCCTACATC
Source organism: Tragulus kanchil (assembly GCA_022376925.1). NCBI lineage: Eukaryota > Metazoa > Chordata > Mammalia > Artiodactyla > Tragulidae > Tragulus > Tragulus kanchil. The sequence continues at coordinate 115,439,684 of JAIOJX010000005.1, read as the reverse complement.
TAAATACCCATTCCCTAGATTTATGAAATATTTTTTCATTTTCAAGCCTCTGGCCACCCATGCTATTTTCTCTGTCTCAAATGTCCTTTGCCCCTGAATCTGTTCCTTGAATACCTGTATTTATACTTCAAGACAGAGTTCAAATGTCACTTCATATATAAAGTCTCCTTTCTCCAGCTCCGCCAGTTCTTTGTCAGCGCTTTGCAATAAAACAACAAAACACCTTTAATGAGGTTCTCTATGGAGTGGGCACTGTTGGAGGCTCTGGGAATAAAAAGTCAAATAAAAAATAATCCCTGCCCTTGAGGATTTTATAGTATGTTGAAAAGCTTTCTGCCTAGCTGGAGAGTTTATTTCTCTCTTACAATACTTAGACAGCTTTATTAAAAGCCTATGTTTACTTGCCATTCCACTAGAAAGAAGATACTTTTTCCTTGAAACAATTTGGCATTGTGTTAGAAAATAGTTTCCAGGCATATTGAGTAAAGATCCTGAAGTCAGACACCTGGGTCGAGCTCCTGGCTCTCCATATATTTACCTTAAGGCTTTTCTTCCTTGTTGGGAAATTAGCCAAGATGGTGTGGTCAGGCTCTTTCACGCCACTGCCTCGCACTCTTGCCCCATGTTTTATAAGTAATGTTTATGTAACAGCTGAGATCATTTATAGCCCTGCACATGCACACCTGGAGGTACTCTTTCATCATGAGATACTCGTTTGGTCACGAGGTACTTCCTTGTTCATGAGGTACTTGTTCATGGGCTACTTTGTGAGGTACACCTGTAGGAACTCCACCGTGAAAGCCCTGTCTGCTGCTGCATTGGGGCTACACTGGAGTGGCATCATGGTTATGTCATATGAAGTTATGTTATGGCTATGCTGTGGTGTGTACATTATGGTTATTTATGGCTGCTGCTATGGCTGCTGTGTCAACCAGAAGAGAGGCTGTGTTATGGCTGCGGTGCTAGCCAGGAAAGAAAAAAACCTGCCCGCAGTTCATAGGGCTCCTCCAGTCAGCCTCTTAGCTCACGTCTTGCCTACTCTGGGTTCACCAAACAATGTGAACAGCAAGACAACTGGCATTAAGAACAGGATAATCAGTGATACATTCCTAAACCACTAGGATTCCTGGCCCAGAATCTTCTTCCATACTCTTGGACTAGTCCTACATCTAAATACCCATTCCCTAGATTTATGAAATATTTTTTCATTTTCAAGCCTCTGGCCACCCATGCTATTTTCTCTGTCTCAAATGTCCTTTGCCCCTGAATCTGTTCCTTGAATACCTGTATTTATACTTCAAGACAGAGTTCAAATGTCACTTCATATATAAAGTCTCCTTTCTCCAGCTCCGCCAGTTCTTTGTCAGCGCTTTGCAATAAAACAACAAAACACCTTTAATGAGGTTCTCTATGGAGTGGGCACTGTTGGAGGCTCTGGGAATAAAAAGTCAAATAAAAAATAATCCCTGCCCTTGAGGATTTTATAGTATGTTGAAAAGCTTTCTGCCTAGCTGGAGAGTTTATTTCTCTCTTACAATACTTAGACAGCTTTATTAAAAGCCTATGTTTACTTGCCATTCCACTAGAAAGAAGATACTTTTTCCTTGAAACAATTTGGCATTGTGTTAGAAAATAGTTTCCAGGCATATTGAGTAAAGATCCTGAAGTCAGACACCTGGGTCGAGCTCCTGGCTCTCCAAATCTTTAACCGTGTGGACTTAATTAATCACCCTCACTAGGTTTCAGTGTTCTCATTGATAAATAGCAGCTATTCTTTTTCTTATCATTATTATTATAGTTGATACAAAGTAATTATTACTTTTGGGGTTCAGATTTTAAATGACATTTAATGTTAGATTTTATATTTTAAAATGTACCCTATGAACCAACTGAATTCATTACAGCATATAAAAGGAATAGTAAATCAAAGCAACATTTTCAGATATTTCTACATTAAAATTTACTGATTTATTTATATTCAACTTACAACTTTTCATTTATAAAAAACTTTCTATGCTTGCAGTATATTGTATGTATGAGCTTATTTAATGCATGAGTAGAGTTGGGCAACATCCTCTCTTCCTTTTAGAGCTCTGATATGACCAGACTCATCTTTTAACAAGTTTCTTTTCTTTCTTAAATTTTTATTTATTTATTTATTTTTGACTACTGGGTCTTTGCTGCTTTCCATGGACTTTCTCTCATTGCAGTGAGCTGGGGCTACTCTTGGTTGCAGTGCAGAAACTTCTCATTGTGGTGACTTCTATTGTGGTGTACCATAGGCTGTAGATGCATGGGTTCCAGCAGTGGTGGTGGCATGTGAGCTCCATGGTTGCTGCTCACAGGCTCCTAGGTGCATGGGTTCCAGGAGTGGTGGTGGCATGTGAGCCCCGTGGTTGCTGCTCACAGGCTCTAGAGCCCTGGCTCAGTAGTTCTGGCACATGAGCTTAGTTGCTCCAGAGCATGTGAACTCTTCCTAGTCCAGGGATAGAGCCCAAGTCCTTTGCATTGGGAAGTCCAAATTTGTTTTCTTTTAATATTAAGTTTGTGTGGAAACTATTGTCAAGTGATCTGGAATACTGTTATTATATTTAATATAAGTGTTAAAGTGCTATAAAAAGTTTTGATGCTTCATTTAAAAATCACCACAAGATGAAGCATAACGATATGAAAAATGGGTTAACCCAAATAGCTAATATGTAACATCAAGGTTTACAAATAAGAGCTGAAGAACCTAGGTGTAAGGGGTTTTGTGAAAGATTATTCAAATGGAAAAGAAATGGCATTGCCAAGGGAAAATAAACACATACCAAATATACATCCGATGTGTAGTTTCAGTTTGGATAAAATAGGACTTCATGTTTTTTCCAGAAATTGGAATATAAATGTTAAATAAAGTAGGTTAAGCTCATTAAAAACCAACTTCACAGAAAGTTCTAAAGCTTGCCAACATTGATAAGAATTATAGCAGATTTGAAGATTTCTCAGCTTCTGAAGGTTAATAACTACTAGTTATATTTTCTTTGAGAAACTATGAGAAATATAGAGCCTAATAACATAAAGAACACCCAGCTAATGTTACTTTTTCTTTGTGTTAACAAGTACTCAACTTGAGTAAACATGGTTAAATGTTAAGCAAATTACATATAACAAGGATAGCTAATAACCTTTACTAAATTTTTGTCATATGCCAGTCAGTATTCTAAAAGCTTTGCATTTGCTGAATTATTTAATTCATATAAGAGCCCTGTGAGGAGGAGGGTTCTGTGTTATTATTGGCCTCATTTTACAGATAAGGATACAGATACACAGACAACTGAAAAATTTATCCAAGATCTCCATCTGTATTTAATATTTGCCCAAGATTAATCTAATTCTAGAAATCCCCACCTATGTGATATGTGAAGAGTTGAAGTTAACATGCCTTCCTATGTATACTTATAAAAGCTCAGATAGTTAGAATATTTTAGACTTAAAGATACATACTCAAGAAATAAACTAATTTCAAAGTATTAGGACCTGACAGTTAAGCTACACATTAATGTGACCAGCAGCAGTGCTTAAAAAAATTTTAATCATTCTGAAAAGTCTGCAAAACGTAAAGGAAATAGATGTGATCTGCTATACATGAAACACAAGCTATTACACATAAATGTTTTTCTGAGTTTAATTATGTTGTACCTCATGCTAAAATAGCCCAAATATGAGTTCATTCTTTGTAGAAAAATAATTGCTAGAAGTACTTCCAGGCATTATATTGTATTTTTTATTTAGTAATTTAGGAATGTTTATGAGTACCATGAAAAAAAATTCAGTATTGCTTCTGAAATGCATAGCTGAGTATAAATGTCAACGGCTATTATTTTGTCACTCTTATAATAGGTAACATTAAGTAGCAATTCCACATTGTAATATTATTTAACTAATGAATTAATTTATAAAAGGAATCATTTAGTCACCTTATATCTGTTTGTCAAGCAATACTATACCTGGTATCAATTCAAAATATGTTCTTTCCATGTTTTAACTTCACTCATTTTCATAGAAATATGTTTTTCAGTGAATGTTGCTGATTACATTTAATTATGTTCTTTCCATGTTTTAACTTCACTCACTTTTCATTTAAGCACACACAGAGAATTTCCTTCTTTGTGTTAACAAGTACTCAACTTGAGTAAACATGGTTAAATGTTAAGCAAATTACATATAACAAGGATAGCTAATAACCTTTACTAAATTTTTGTCATATGCCAGTCAGTATTCTAAAAGCTTTGCATTTGCTGAATTATTTAATTCATATAAGAGCCCTGTGAGGAGGAGGGTTCTGTGTTATTATTGGCCTCATTTTACAGATAAGGATACAGATACACAGACAACTGAAAAATTTATCCAAGATCTCCATCTGTATTTAATATTTGCCCAAGATTAATCTAATTCTAGAAATCCCCACCTATGTGATATGTGAAGAGTTGAAGTTAACATGCCTTCCTATGTATACTTATAAAAAGCTCAGATAGTTAGAATATTTTAGACTTAAAGATACATACTCAAGAAATAAACTAATTTCAAAGTATTAGGACCTGACAGTTAAGCTACACATTAATGTGACCAGCAGCAGTGCTTAAAAAAATTTTAATCATTCTGAAAAGTCTGCAAAACGTAAAGGAAATAGATGTGATCTGCTATACATGAAACACAAGCTATTACACATAAATGTTTTTCTGAGTTTAATTATGTTGTACCTCATGCTAAAATAGCCCAAATATGAGTTCATTCTTTGTAGAAAAATAATTGCTAGAAGTACTTCCAGGCATTATATTGTATTTTTTATTTAGTAATTTAGGAATGTTTATGAGTACCATGAAAAAAAATTCAGTATTGCTTCTGAAATGCATAGCTGAGTATAAATGTCAACGGCTATTATTTTGTCACTCTTATAATAGGTAACATTAAGTAGCAATTCCACATTGTAATATTATTTAACTAATGAATTAATTTATAAAAGGAATCATTTAGTCACCTTATATCTGTTTGTCAAGCAATACTATACCTGGTATCAATTCAAAATATGTTCTTTCCATGTTTTAACTTCACTCATTTTCATAGAAATATGTTTTTCAGTGAATGTTGCTGATTACATTTAATTAGATGTGTATATAAAACTATATAACAACCTCCTCAGATGTCTCCCAGTCCGCTTCAAACTCATTTGTTCAAAATTCACATCATTCTTCCACATCCTCATCTTGAAGCACACACACAAGAGAATTTCCTTCAGTTTTCCTAGTTTATCAATGTCACCACCATTGAGTTCTTTGAGACAGAAAGATGAGGTCATTTCTTATGCCTCTGATTCTCCCATTTCCCACATTAAATGCATTAGGGCATCTTGTCTAGTAGTTCTACCTTGTCTTACTCAGTGCTGTCCCTCTCTTCTGCCACAGCCAGGATTCAAACACCATATTTTGACAAACTGCAGAGCTGGGCATATCCAAGTGTTCAGTAGAAATTTATCAAACAAATGAATGAATGAATCTACCCACAAAATCACAATACCCAGACAGTTCAGTATGTAACCATTAATGTCTTATTAGGCTGCCTCATACCCAATTTTATTTCTCTGTTTAGTTCAATCGGTATCTCCCTCAATACTGAGATTAGACAGCATTTTTCTATCTCTGTTATTTCTCAAGGCATCTATAGAAAAGAAACAGTTCTTGAGTGTTTTTATTTCGGAAGATTTCAATGTGGGCTGGTAATATACATGTAAAATAATGGTGTAAATGGAAATAGCTAAACCAAGTGGCCAAGAAAAGGTCATAAAATGCCCTCAAAATATCAATAGTAAGATTTTCCATAAATATATTTCATATTTTAGTCAAGGATAATACTATTTACTTTAGTCAAGTCTGGGTGAAGAGACCACTGAAAAAGGGACTTAGTCCTAAATCAGCTTTTAAGCTTCTTATTTTGACATTTATGTTTTTTTTTTAAAAACCATGAAAAAATTCAGTATTGCTTCTGAAATGCATAGCTGAGTATAAATGTCAACGGCTATTATTTTGTCACTCTTATAATAGGTAACATTAAGTAGCAATTCCACATTGTAATATTATTTAACTAATGAATTAATTTATAAAAGGAATCATTTAGTCACCTTATATCTGTTTGTCAAGCAATACTATACCTGGTATCAATTCAAAATATGTTCTTTCCATGTTTTAACTTCACTCATTTTCATAGAAATATGTTTTTCAGTGAATGTTGCTGATTACATTTAATTAGATGTGTATATAAAACTATATAACAACCTCCTCAGATGTCTCCCAGTCCGCTTCAAACTCATTTGTTCAAAATTCACATCATTCTTCCACATCCTCATCTTGAAGCACACACACAAGAGAATTTCCTTCAGTTTTCCTAGTTTATCAATGTCACCACCATTGAGTTCTTTGAGACAGAAAGATGAGGTCATTTCTTATGCCTCTGATTCTCCCATTTCCCACATTAAATGCATTAGGGCATCTTGTCTAGTAGTTCTACCTTGTCTTACTCAGTGCTGTCTCTCTCTTCTGCCACAGCCAGGATTCAAACACCATATTTTGACAAACTGCAGAGCTGGGCATATCCAAGTGTTCAGTAGAAATTTATCAAACAAATGAATGAATGAATCTACCCACAAAATCACAATACCCAGACAGTTCAGTATGTAACCATTAATGTCTTATTAGGCTGCCTCATACCCAATTTTATTTCTCTGTTTAGTTCAATCGGTATCTCCCTCAATACTGAGATTAGACAGCATTTTTCTATCTCTGTTATTTCTCAAGGCATCTATAGAAAAGAAACAGTTCTTGAGTGTTTTTATTTCGGAAGATTTCAATGTGGGCTGGTAATATACATGTAAAATAATGGTGTAAATGGAAATAGCTAAACCAAGTGGCCAAGAAAAGGTCATAAAATGCCCTCAAAATATCAATAGTAAGATTTTCCATAAATATATTTCATATTTTAGTCAAGGATAATACTATTTACTTTAGTCAAGTCTGGGTGAAGAGACCACTGAAAAAGGGACTTAGTCCTAAATCAGCTTTTAAGCTTCTTATTTTGACATTATAGTGTTTAAGTTTCTTCATGAATGAATTAGGAAAGATTGTGCATGAAATCTAATATTAGAATTCTATAACTATGTACAAAAGGATTATGTTCTCATAGATATAATGTCTATTGTATTTCTTTCCTTATTTCTATTCTATCCCTCACTCCTTGTTCCCAGGAATAATCTTCATGAAACAGTGACTACAAAGAAGTCAGTCTCAGTTCTAACATCTTGACATACATTAAGTCATTTATTATTCACAATAATCTAAAGAAGTCAGTTCTACTATAAGTATGTCCTTGAATAAGCTAAGACACTTAAAAGTTAGGTAATTTGTCCAAGGTCAGCACAACTAATACTGGCTCTGGGACTCAAAGGCAGGAATTTTGGCTTGAGAATGTGTTTTCCTAATCACTAGGTGCAATTCCCTGTTGAGTTCAGGAGCTGAAGCATGTCTTGAAGGAAGGCATGAATGGTGGATGCCTGACATCAAGACAAAGTCCTGCATGTATATCAATAATAAAACGTAAGATGATCTATGGTAAAATATGTTTATACAAAGTACTAGATGATAAGGATAGAAGATTCCACTCTGCAAGCATCAGAGAACAACTTGTCAAAGAGATGACATTTGAATCAACTATCAAAGGCTAAGTACAAGTTAGAAAAACCCTGACAGATTAAAAATCTTGAGGGACAAGGAGCCATTAAAGGATATAAAATGTTAGGAGTTTTTTGCTTATTGAATTTATTTTATTGAAGTATAGTTGTTTTACAAACATGTTAGTTTCTGGTGTACATGGCAATTCAATTATACATACATATAATAGTTTGCACTGAAATGTTACATTCTGAGGTTGAGTGAATATTATGGGAAGAAGAAAAATTTGGTAGGATAGAGGTTGAGAGGTGATTTCAATGTGGGCTGGTAATATACATGTAATGGTGGAAATGGAAATAGCTAAACCAAGTGGCCAAGAAAAGGTCATAAAATGCCCTCAAAATATCAATAGTAAGATTTTCCATAAATATATTTCATATTTTAGTCAAGGATAATACTATTTACTTTAGTCAAGTCTGGGTGAAGAGACCACTGAAAAAGGGACTTAGTCCTAAATCAGCTTTTAAGCTTCTTATTTTGACATTATAGTGTTTAAGTTTCTTCATGAATGAATTAGGAAAGATTGTGCATGAAATCTAATATTAGAATTCTATAACTATGTACAAAAGGATTATGTTCTCATAGATATAATGTCTATTGTATTTCTTTCCTTATTTCTATTCTATCCCTCACTCCTTGTTCCCAGGAATAATCTTCATGAAACAGTGACTACAAAGAAGTCAGTCTCAGTTCTAACATCTTGACATACATTAAGTCATTTATTATTCACAATAATCTAAAGAAGTCAGTTCTACTATAAGTATGTCCTTGAATAAGCTAAGACACTTAAAAGTTAGGTAATTTGTCCAAGGTCAGCACAACTAATACTGGCTCTGGGACTCAAAGGCAGGAATTTTGGCTTGAGAATGTGTTTTCCTAATCACTAGGTGCAATTCCCTGTTGAGTTCAGGAGCTGAAGCATGTCTTGAAGGAAGGCATGAATGGTGGATGCCTGACATCAAGACAAAGTCCTGCATGTATATCAATAATAAAAACGTAAGATGATCTATGGTAAAATATGTTTATACAAAGTACTAGATGATAAGGATAGAAGATTCCACTCTGCAAGCATCAGAGAACAACTTGTCAAAGAGATGACATTTGAATCAACTATCAAAGGCTAAGTACAAGTTAGAAAAACCCTGACAGATTAAAAATCTTGAGGGACAAGGAGCCATTAAAGGATATAAAATGTTAGGAGTTTTTTGCTTATTGAATTTATTTTATTGAAGTATAGTTGTTTTACAAACATGTTAGTTTCTGGTGTACATGGCAATTCAATTATACATACATATAATAGTTTGCACTGAAATGTTACATTCTGAGGTTGAGTGAATATTATGGGAAGAAGAAAAATTTGGTAGGATAGAGTGAGAAGGGCTTTGTACGTCAGGTCAGATATTTAATCTCAATGCCAGAGGCTTTTAATAGTCTAAAACTATTGAAGATTTCTAATCACTATAATCATATATTTGGGATTTTTCAGGACAATAACTTTTATGCTTGTGTGAATGAAGTAAAAGTCACTCAGTTGTGTCCTGTCCTACTCTGTGACCTCATGGACTATAGTTTACTGGACTCGTCTATCCATTGATTTTCCAGGCAAGAAGAATGGAGTGGGCTGCCATTTCTTTCTCCAGAGGATCTTTCTGACCCAGGAATCAAACCTGAGTCTCCTGCGTTGTAGGCAGATTCTTTATTGCCTGAGCCATCAAGGAAATAAGGAACTGTCCATGGACTAAGGGCCGTGGTTGGGCTTACCTTAATGTCCAACCTTGGCTAGTAAGAAATAGATGGAAAAAGCCTACAGAGTAAAAAAATAAAATGTGTTTGTCCAAAAGTAAAGGAGAATAGAATTTATAATTCTAATGAAACAAGCATTTGGGGAGACACCTCGTATAAATGATAGAAGTACACAAAACACATAAGAAGCACACATACTATTGTCAAACTTTACAGTCTAATTTGGCAATACCTGTTACAAGCATGCCTTCACAAAACCACAATGTGAATTTCAGTTTTATTCTGTGGCCACTGATATGTGGTAACAATATCCCTTATACACCCAAACTACTCAATCTGAGGCATGCCTTAGACTCATGCATAAAACTGGGCTGAATGTATACAAAGTACTTTTTTTAGATGATAAGGATAGAAGATTCCACTCTGCAAGCATCAGAGAACAACTTGTCAAAGAGATGACATTTGAATCAACTATCAAAGGCTAAGTACAAGTTAGAAAAACCCTGACAGATTAAAAATCTTGAGGGACAAGGAGCCATTAAAGGATATAAAATGTTAGGAGTTTTTTGCTTATTGAATTTATTTTATTGAAGTATAGTTGTTTTACAAACATGTTAGTTTCTGGTGTACATGGCAATTCAATTATACATACATATAATAGTTTGCACTGAAATGTTACATTCTGAGGTTGAGTGAATATTATGGGAAGAAGAAAAATTTGGTAGGATAGAGTGAGAAGGGCTTTGTACGTCAGGTCAGATATTTAATCTCAATGCCAGAGGCTTTTAATAGTCTAAAACTATTGAAGATTTCTAATCACTATAATCATATATTTGGGATTTTTCAGGACAATAACTTTTATGCTTGTGTGAATGAAGTAAAAGTCACTCAGTTGTGTCCTGTCCTACTCTGTGACCTCATGGACTATAGTTTACTGGACTCGTCTATCCATTGATTTTCCAGGCAAGAAGAATGGAGTGGGCTGCCATTTCTTTCTCCAGAGGATCTTTCTGACCCAGGAATCAAACCTGAGTCTCCTGCGTTGTAGGCAGATTCTTTATTGCCTGAGCCATCAAGGAAATAAGGAACTGTCCATGGACTAAGGGCCGTGGTTGGGCTTACCTTAATGTCCAACCTTGGCTAGTAAGAAATAGATGGAAAAAGCCTACAGAGTAAAAAAATAAAATGTGTTTGTCCAAAAGTAAAGGAGAATAGAATTTATAATTCTAATGAAACAAGCATTTGGGGAGACACCTCGTATAAATGATAGAAGTACACAAAACACATAAGAAGCACACATACTATTGTCAAACTTTACAGTCTAATTTGGCAATACCTGTTACAAGCATGCCTTCACAAAACCACAATGTGAATTTCAGTTTTATTCTGTGGCCACTGATATGTGGTAACAATATCCCTTATACACCCAAACTACTCAATCTGAGGCATGCCTTAGACTCATGCATAAAACTGGGCTGAATGGATAGTAGGCTTTTATATATGGATTTTATAGACTTTTTAGAGTGTTTGAGAACTTTTATATTACATTGTTCCCTGTAGCACATACTTTTGTGTTCATAATTATCATTTTGATACTATTTCATGTTATATGCTTACAACTATAATTTATCATTAAACTTTAAGTATTTTTAAAATGTTTATCAATTTTAGATGTGGTTGTATAATTTTTATGCTTAGAATTCTTCCATCGAAACATATTGCAAATTAGCTTTTAGTTACCAGAAGAAAAAAATAAAATTTTAGATAAGCCAGTTTCTCTAAACATGAGCCGAGAGCAACAGCAGGTGGTCCACGCACTGGGGAATAATCTGATAGCATTCCAAATGTAAGACAGGAAATACTGAAATGTATTCCTATACAATTACAGGAATGGGGTATAAAGGCTAAGGAGAGCTTAGTGGTTCAACAGAAGTTCATCTTCTTTTGAAAAGAAAAGACAGAAAATCTAGCTGAAGAGTAAAGTATTCAGAGTTAACCTAAAGGAGAAGACATCATGAAAACTGGACTGTCATCAATTACTTTACATTATAGGTTTCAATCTTCCTAATATTTCTCATTGTTTAGTTGTTTCTGTTTGCCAGTAAAATAGTGCATACATTTGTGAGGAAGGGTGACTTTGATAGCTCATTTTCTTGTCACTTTGACGACTGGAGTTCAAATCAGCCATCTGCAATAGACCATTTGGTACCATGCACAATATTGTGGTCTGAATTAGCTGCTGAATTCATGATTTATTTCAGTCTTTGCAAGAATGATTTATACTTCATTATTTTTACCTTGACTTGAACTTCATTCCTAAGAAACAAAAGCTGAGAAAGATAGGGACAAAAAGTGTCAAAATATACTAAAATATTCTAATACTACTGAAATATAGCTAAGATATTCTTACAAGGATTACTTGAAAGACACCTCGTATAAATGATAGAAGTACACAAAACACATAAGAAGCACATACTATTGTCAAACTTTACAGTCTAATTTGGCAATACCTGTTACAAGCATGCCTTCACAAAACCACAATGTGAATTTCAGTTTTATTCTGTGGCCACTGATATGTGGTAACAATATCCCTTATACACCCAAACTACTCAATCTGAGGCATGCCTTAGACTCATGCATAAAACTGGGCTGAATGGATAGTAGGCTTTTATATATGGATTTTATAGACTTTTTAGAGTGTTTGAGAACTTTTATATTACATTGTTCCCTGTAGCACATACTTTTGTGTTCATAATTATCATTTTGATACTATTTCATGTTATATGCTTACAACTATAATTTATCATTAAACTTTAAGTATTTTTAAAATGTTTATCAATTTTAGATGTGGTTGTATAATTTTTATGCTTAGAATTCTTCCATCGAAACATATTGCAAATTAGCTTTTAGTTACCAGAAGAAAAAAATAAAATTTTAGATAAGCCAGTTTTCTCTAAACATGAGCCGAGAGCAACAGCAGGTGGTCCACGCACTGGGGAATAATCTGATAGCATTCCAAATGTAAGACAGGAAATACTGAAATGTATTCCTATACAATTACAGGAATGGGGTATAAAGGCTAAGGAGAGCTTAGTGGTTCAACAGAAGTTCATCTTCTTTTGAAAAGAAAAGACAGAAAATCTAGCTGAAGAGTAAAGTATTCAGAGTTAACCTAAAGGAGAAGACATCATGAAAACTGGACTGTCATCAATTACTTTACATTATAGGTTTCAATCTTCCTAATATTTCTCATTGTTTAGTTGTTTCTGTTTGCCAGTAAAATAGTGCATACATTTGTGAGGAAGGGTGACTTTGATAGCTCATTTTCTTGTCACTTTGACGACTGGAGTTCAAATCAGCCATCTGCAATAGACCATTTGGTACCATGCACAATATTGTGGTCTGAATTAGCTGCTGAATTCATGATTTATTTCAGTCTTTGCAAGAATGATTTATACTTCATTATTTTTACCTTGACTTGAACTTCATTCCTAAGAAACAAAAGCTGAGAAAGATAGGGACAAAAAGTGTCAAAATATACTAAAATATTCTAATACTACTGAAATATAGCTAAGATATTCTTACAAGGTATTACTTGAAAGACAACAAAAGAGAGTAAATGTGTTATAATAGTTCTCTTTGCACCTAGAATTGTGTTTACTTGGTTTTCTTTTTAGAAAGCAAGAAGATTTCATTGCAACACAAATATATACTCTTTTTACCTAGCAATGATAGTCTTTATTCTATAAAGCACTATATTGAACTTTCTATATACACGTATGCCTACGTACGCATACATATATGTGTGTGTGTGTATATGTATATATACTTTAAAAAATACTCCCAAAGGAATAATGTATACAAATATTCCTTAAATCTTTGTTGAATTTTGAATGTTATATTTAATGCAATGCATCACACTTATTAAGCTTTAGATGTTGCAGTGAGCTATTTTTTCTGTTGCAATACATGCTTTAGAATTTGAGAATTCTGTGTCTCCACGTCTGAATTTCCCTCTCCTTTCTCTTATGAAAACATTTTTCATTGGATTTAGGAACTACTCTAATTAAATATAATCTCTTCTTAGCCAATTACATCTGTAAAGTCCTATTTTCAAATAGGTTCACATTCTGAGGTTCTGCATGGATATGAGTTACATAAGGGTGGGCAATTTTCAATCAAATATACCATCTAAATGTGAATACGTGGTATATGTTATTATATAATCATTACTCAAAAGATCTAATCCCAGTCTGAATTCTAGTCTCTTTCCTTATTTCTACTAAAGGTATCTAGAAAATCATTGAACCCTTGAAAATCCCTGTGCCTTTCATATCTTCAATGCTTCTATAAATAAGAGCTTTTGGGAAGAATCCAGGAATTTTTATTCAACTGTTTTAAGGATTTCTGTGCATCAACCCTAGAAGGGAAGATAAAAAATGAAAGGAAAAATGGGAAGTAAAGGAAATTTGGGCAACCACCGTAGTTCCTAGGAGTTTACTAATAATGTGGTCTTAGGCGTATATCTAAATTCTTTAAAAAAATAACTGGGGGCTCCCTGGTGGTCCAGTGGGTAAGGACACCGCCTTGCTGTGCAAGGGGCGCCAGTTCGAGGGAAGATCCCATGTGCCGCGGAGCGGATGGACTGATGTGTCCAATTACCGAGCCGGAGCTCTGGGGCACATTCGCCCAGAGCGGTGCTCTGCGACAATAGAGACCACTGTGATGGGAGGCCCACATGGGCCAAAGAACAAAGATGGATGAAAATAGATAAATGAAAGACCAATAGAAGTGGCCTGCCCACCTCCCCTCACCCCCCCCCAAAAAAACCTGGTTAAATAATTCATTGTGAGAAAATTGGAGCTGAATTCTATTACTCATAAGAAACAAAGAAAACCAAGGTCTAAATGGGAAAAATGCTAAATCTAACAAGCAGTAAAATGTAAATGTGAAAGTCCTCATTTGGATAACTGAAATACAGTGTGGGGCTGAATCATTTTAAGGGGGCAACTCTGAAAATTACCAATTAATAGATATTTTATCCAGCTGAAAGATAAATAAGAGCCAACAGCATATGCCTATATGTCCCTTCCCTTCATAAAAACATATAGTTTGGTTATTTTAATGTGAGAAGTGTTAAACTTGACTATGCCTGCCAAATTAGAATATGCCTCAAAATTAGCAGCCAAAATCGAACTGTGAGGTTTTAATGAAAAACAATGACATATACATACCATATATTATAAAGTTCTACATAATTTAGAGCTCTTGACATTAATCAGCCTAATAATTAATTAAAGAAATTAAATATATCTAGAGTGGACAGAAAAATTATTTAAAGGCACATGATAGTTATTCTTAAATATAGGACTATCATGATTACATTGATTTGACTTACTCTGGACCTATGAATAAGATGAAGAATCAGCTTTCAATTAGATATGATGTGCCAGGGAATATTCCTATTGAAATCCATTCCAAAGCCCATAGTAATTTTTAAGATAAAATACTTTTCAAGATAAGTGATATATTTATATTTGTATCATAGAACTGTGGAGTAGGAATAACTATATTTTCCATTAATTCTTTTTAAACTGGTGAGGATAATTGCAAAATCTATAGGAAAAATCTATTCAGACTTATTTTGCAACCTCTAGTGTTCCATCAGTTCTATTTAAGGTCAATTTAATAGAGTTATCTAGTTCCCAACCTATTGGGAAAATTGTCAAAATAATTTCTGGTTTAACTTTCTAAAACACAGATGTAAATTGCATAAGTAAAACTCTTTCCAAATCATTTGACCAGAATTCGTAAAACAGAAACATCTGTTGTTCAGACTCAGCCAAGCTATAGCTTATTCTGTATTTATAAACCACAAATGATAATGCACACTAGTTGTTGAAGTCTATAGACTTTCATGCATTATTTATAAAGTCAGTAAAATTTTCAATTATTTACATAATAATTGATGTTAGCTCTAAGAGTATGAGGCTATAAATAGTTCTTAAGTGCCAATAAATGCCAATGGAGAAGATAAATAGGAACAGGTGATTTTATCACAGCTGATTTAATGCTGTTTTTCTTTTACATTCTACAGAGCCAGTGAGATCTTGGCAATGAAAAAGATAAATAGGAATAAATTTTACATTGTTATGAATAACATTTAAATTATACTTGTGTATATGTGAGCATTGTGCAGATAATGAGTATAGGAATTTTAGGTTTTTGAAGCATTAGGTGAATTTAGGTATCCTTTGAATAATTATAAGTTTATAGACACAATTTTGTGTATGCACTCAAGGAAAACATTACACTAGATTGCTCATTTTTCTTCATTAGTAAATCCAACTGAGAGTTTTAGAAAGCACATTTTGTCAGACATGTATTACTATTTACTAATTGTAATGAAGAGGTCCCAAAGGTATATTATTTACAGAGAACCAGTAAAATAAAATATGTGATTGAATATGTCACTAATTGTGTTTATTTTCCTTTGACTGTAGAGAAGATGGAAGTAAATTTCATAGACTCCATAGGATTTGTTCTTTCGTTGAAACCAGCAAGATCTGTTTGTTGGGCTTCGCTGTGGACTCAGCAGTAAAGCATCCACCTGCTAATGTAGGCTAGATGGGTTCAACCCCTTGGTTGGGAAGATCTCCTGGAGAAGGAATTGGCAACCCACTCCAGTATCCTTGCCTGGGAATTCTCCTGAACACAGGAGCCTGGTGGGCTACAGTCCAGGAGGTTGCAAAACATCAGGGACAACAATTTAAATAGAGTTATTCTAGTTCCCAACCTATTGGGAAAATTGTCAAAATAATTTCTGGTTTAACTTTCTAAAACACAGATGTAAATTGCATAAGTAAAACTCTTTCCAAATCATTTGACCAGAATTGTAAAACAGAAACATCTGTTGTTCAGACTCAGCCAAGCGATAGCTTATTCTGTATTTATAAACCACAAAGGATAATGCACACTAGGTGTTGAAGTCTATAGACTTTCATGCATTATTTATAAAGTCAGTAAAATTTTCAATTATTTACATAATAATTGATGTTAGCTCTAAGAGTATGAGGCTATAAATAGTTCTTAAGTGCCAATAAATGCCAATGGAGAAGATAAATAGGAACAGGTGATTTTATCACAGCTGATTTAATGCTGTTTTTCTTTTACATTCTACAGAGCCAGTGAGATCTTGGCAATGAAAAAGATAAATAGGAATAAATTTTACATTGTTATGAATAACATTTAAATTATACTTGTGTATATGTGAGCATTGTGCAGATAATGAGTATAGGAATTTTAGGTTTTTGAAGCATTAGGTGAATTTAGGTATCCTTTGAATAATTATAAGTTTATAGACACAATTTTGTGTATGCACTCAAGGAAAACATTACACTAGATTGCTCATTTTTCTTCATTAGTAAATCCAACTGAGAGTTTTAGAAAGCACATTTTGTCAGACATGTATTACTATTTACTAATTGTAATGAAGAGGTCCCAAAGGTATATTATTTACAGAGAACCAGTAAAATAAAATATGTGATTGAATATGTCACTAATTGTGTTTATTTTCCTTTGACTGTAGAGAAGATGGAAGTAAATTTCATAGACTCCATAGGATTTGTTCTTTCGTTGAAACCAGCAAGATCTGTTTGTTGGGCTTCGCTGTGGACTCAGCAGTAAAGCATCCACCTGCTAATGTAGGCTAGATGGGTTCAACCCCTTGGTTGGGAAGATCTCCTGGAGAAGGAATTGGCAACCCACTCCAGTATCCTTGCCTGGGAATTCTCCTGAACACAGGAGCCTGGTGGGCTACAGTCCAGGAGGTTGCAAAACATCAGGGACAACTTAGTGACTAAACAATGACAGTGTGATCTGCTAGGGATTTCTCTATAGATTTGAGCAAAGTTATTCTTTAAGTTTATTCATAACTTTGTAAGTTGGATATGTTTACCTACAAGTGTTAACTTTCTTTAGAAGATCATTTACACAGGTTAAAACAAAACAAAAGAAAACAAGCAACCAAAAATAAATTTTATAACACTTATTTCATAGTAACTTTTCATTCGTTGGTCCAGTCTACAATGCCTTCCTGCAATGATGCATTACCTTGACAGGAAGCCAAGGAACTTTTTCAGTAAAGAAAGGAACTGATGCCTGTCTTTTCAAACTTGCTTCTAATGGTTAAGATTCCATACTTCCAGTTCAGTGAGCATGAGTTTGATCCCTGGTTGGGGTGCTAAGATCCCACATGTTGCACAGCATGTCCTAAAATAAATAAATCAATTAAATTCAATAACTTGAGAATATTTGTTCCTAGAGGTTTTCTTCTCATTTTTCCATTTGAGCTCTTTGCACTTTATCTCCAGCAACTATTCAAATCTTGGGAGGATCTAGGCACTTTAAGACTCTCAAAATTCAGGAAATAGAACTTCATCTTCCTTAAATAAGCAATAATGGATCAAATAAGTGATATAATTTTCTGACGCCTACATATTATTGCCTATCTTCCCAAGAGCAAGAGCTCTCGGTGTAACCATAGGGAAATATTTTCCTAGGTTTCTCTGTGTGTATGGGTGCTTGAGTGTTTCATTCATTTTATTTGTTGGATGCTGGGCACCTCAACCCTCCTCACTATGCCTAGGGATTTATGAATGCCAGAATGAATAAATCAAAGGAAAAAATTGATCTGAAGTAAATTTATTACTCAAATAGTATTACACAGTAAGCATCAAAAGGCTTTTTCAATGAAAAGGTCTCAAGTTCAACCAGCAGTGAAACATAACAATGTGTATTGTTTTGGTATTCCATGTAACTAAGGATGGGCTAAGCTACCCTCTCTGCCTATCCTTTTTGCACACAGTAGGTTAGGAATGCATGACTTGAGCTTCTATGTCACAGTTAAGTGAGGGAAATACTGGGTTCACTCACCTAGATGTGAAGCAAGAAGGAAAAAGGGGAGAAGAGGGTTAAAAAGTTATTAGTCAATCTTAATGAACAAAACTATCACAGTTGTCAAAATCTCTGAGAGGAAAAAGATTAATAAGACATGTAGTCTCCAGATGCTTAAGAATTTCACATTGTTTCAGAGAAAGTAAATATCCATTTATTGATCAGATAAAGAGGAATAAAAAATGGGTTTGGCAAATAAGTGGCCTAGGTTTAGAGTTTCTGTTAAGGTGTGGTGGAATGTTCAATTTTGATTATCTTTTATCTTGGTGATGTTCTTATCCCTTTGCCTGCAGATAACTTCTTCTCATCAAACTAGAACTTGACCCAAACATGTATACACCTTTTCTTCCTCATGCCTTTTAAGCAAAAATAGAATGATTCCTTTTGGAGAAAAAAAAAAAAGAGAGAGAGAGAGAGGGAAATGGAGTTTGGTTAACTGACAGTATGAGTGCTACATATAAGACAGTTGCAGCCTTTCAGAGAAAAAAAAGTTAAGAATGCACAAAAAGATGGTTAAGATCCCTGTTTGCCTTTGAAGATTGAAGAGGATTACCATCAGCATGCAGAGATAATATTGTTGTAGCATACAGTTTTAACAAAAAAATTCTGTGGCTTAAAGTTCCTCTCCCTCTCACTTTTTAAAAATGTAACAGAGTTCCTAAGATTTTGATTAGTTTGATATAAGAATCTTAAAAACTTATGTTTTCACTTAGTTTTCCTAAATACGGACAGCAGAAAGGGCCAAATCAAAGTCTAAAATTTATCTGTTCCCGTGTTCCAAATAAAAAATCTAAAATCTATCTGCTCTAAAATTTAATAAACAGTGATATCTTTTGAAGGAAAATGACTAATTTTATCTGCTCTAAAATTTATTTTCCCCATCCCCCAATTTAAAAATCAAATCTTAAATTACTGGCTGGTAAATAATTCTATAATATTGGCAACAAGTTGCTTACAAGTAATAAAGTGATTAGTCATTAAGTCAAGTTTAATGGACACTCCAAAACCTGGCTTTTTCTCTGCCCTCTTATGATTTCTTTCCTCTGGGACATCATATCTCATAATTAGAGCAGAGATGAGACAATTAATACACAGGTGGTACAGTGGTAAAGAGTCTACCTGCCAATGCAGAAAATGCAAGAGATGTGGATTTGATCCCTGAGTCTGGAAAATGCCTTGCAGTAGAAAATGGCAACCCACTCCAGTATTCTTGCCTGAAAAATTCCGTGGACAGAGCAGCTTGGTGGGCTACAGTCCATGGGGTCACAAAGAGTTGGACACAGCTGAATATGCATGCACACTCAATTTTTCAAAACACTTTTATTAGCTGTTGCAGTCCATAGTCTGAGTTTAGGGTGAGATGTCACTCTTAAAGGTGATATGATAAATATGTTTTGATTATGTATGTTTTCTATATGGCTCAGTTATGAGTAGTAGAAGACAGTATTCTTTGAAGTTTAGAAAAATTTTATTTATCTTAGAGAGAAGATCCTTTAACATTATTAGACTGAATAAAATTTAATTTCTCAAGAAGAAAGATTTTGTACTCAGATATTAGTACTTACTATATATATTAATAGTAACTAATAGAGAAACTGAGTAACTGTAGAGAGAAACTGAATAATGTAGTTTCTCAAAGTTTTAATTATCTTTCCATAGAAGGTGGTTCACTCATAATATTTATCTTGTCCTTATAGTGTTTTTTGTCAAATCAAAAATCATTCAAAAATTCATGTGATTATTTATTGACTATCAATCTATGATTTGATGAAATCTAAGTTACCAAAAGTTCAAGCCCAGAAGATTTTAACCAACATCTGTATGCATAATGCTAAGACATAATTGATATTTATATTGTCTATTTCCTAGACTAATACTATTTGACCCTTTACAAGCTGTCATGTTTCCAACTCATTCAAATGGCATGTAACTGTCCAATGATTATCTCAGTAACAGATTTATAAAAGGTTACTGGGAAGAATTAAAAAGCTGAGATAACAGGAAATAGTGAATACAGAAGAGAAAAAATCCAAGTACGGTTTAAAACAGTGACATATAAATAACAAACAGTGATATCTTTTGAAAGATCTTTAAAGTTCACAAAATAAATTTTGATAGGAAAGTGACTAATCTAGTTTTGTAAATATTAACCTAGAAATACAACAGGAAAGAGCTCAGGATATGTTTGGATATAAAAATGTAGCTAGTATCAATTTAGAAACTGGATTTTGAATTATTTACATGTGGTTAATAGTCATGTTACTGTACGCAAGTCCATCCATGTGCCCGAAGCACAGTGAGACCAAACATACCAAAACTTTGGAGTTTGGGATGTATTTCAGGGTTATGCAAGGAGAGAAGTGGCTCACGCCTTAAAAGTTCCAAACACCTCAAAATCTTTCCACAAAGCCCTTCTATAGGAAAGCTGCGAAAAGGGTGTGGTTCGTTGTTGAGGTCAGATCATAATGTTCGGATAGTCGCCACCAAAACAATTGTTATTCTCTTTTCTAACAAGAAAGAACAAGGTCCCAAGTCTCAGCTTTCATCCTCCAAGGTTGAAGCCCCGGCTAAGCGGACACGGGCGGGGAGGGGGTATCCCTGAAAGGACTGGTTACAGTACCCAGAAGCATTGGTCCAGCACCGAGTTTGGGTCTTCCCACCCATGCCCACATCCAGCTAAGGAGACAAATCTCACCTGGTGGTGCCCTTAAGGGCCAGATCCCCTGGACCCTGCCAAACCATCAGTA
The DNA here is from genome assembly GCA_022376925.1 of Tragulus kanchil. Classification (NCBI taxonomy): domain Eukaryota; kingdom Metazoa; phylum Chordata; class Mammalia; order Artiodactyla; family Tragulidae; genus Tragulus; species Tragulus kanchil. The sequence goes on along the minus strand of JAIOJX010000005.1, from coordinate 115,418,479 downwards.
CTGAGGGAGCCAGGCACCTAGGACCCAACCAGCCCTCAGGTTCCCTAGGCCGCCTAAATATGCAGGTCCGATGGACTGTGACCCAGGAAGATTGCTGCCAGCCTTAGTTCCTAGAGGTGGGCATAGAAGAGGGGCTTGCTACTGCTTCAAGGCCTAGCTACGGCCAGTGGGCAGCCATGGCAAGGTCTCTGAAGCTCTGCAGGACACCGCCCGCAACGGGTCTGCATGTTCGCAGCTCACCTGGTAGTTGAAGTAGGTAGGGCCTGAAAAGCCCCAGGAAGCTGAACTGCCTTTCTGACTCTCCACCAGGTGAACCACCTTTCTAGCTGCAATCAGTGATTTAACAGAATTAAAAGGGCGGGAAGAATTAAAGCTGAGATAACAGGAAATAGTGAATACAGAAGAGAAAAATCCAAGTACGGTTTAAAACAGTGACATATAAATAACAAACAGTGATATCTTTTGAAAGATCTTTAAAGTTCACAAAATAAATTTTGATAGGAAAGTGACTAATCTAGTTTTGTAAATATTAACCTAGAAATACAACAGGAAAGAGCTCAGGATATGTTTGGATATAAAAATGTAGCTAGTATCAATTTAGAAACTGGATTTTGAATTATTTACATGTGGTTAATAGTCATGTTACTGTACGCAAGTCCATCCATGTGCCCGAAGCACAGTGAGACCAAACATACCAAAACTTTGGAGTTTGGGATGTATTTCAGGGTTATGCAAGGAGAGAAGTGGCTCACGCCTTAAAAGTTCCAAACACCTCAAAATCTTTCCACAAAGCCCTTCTATAGGAAAGCTGCGAAAAGGGTGTGGTTCGTTGTTGAGGTCAGATCATAATGTTCGGATAGTCGCCACCAAAACAATTGTTATTCTCTTTTCTAACAAGAAAGAACAAGGTCCCAAGTCTCAGCTTTCATCCTCCAAGGTTGAAGCCCCGGCTAAGCGGACACGGGCGGGGAGGGGGTATCCCTGAAAGGACTGGTTACAGTACCCAGAAGCATTGGTCCAGCACCGAGTTTGGGTCTTCCCACCCATGCCCACATCCAGCTAAGGAGACAAATCTCACCTGGTGGTGCCCTTAAGGGCCAGATCCCCTGGACCCTGCCAAACCATCAGTACTGAGGGAGCCAGGCACCTAGGACCCAACCAGCCCTCAGGTTCCCTAGGCCGCCTAAATATGCAGGTCCGATGGACTGTGACCCAGGAAGATTGCTGCCAGCCTTAGTTCCTAGAGGTGGGCATAGAAGAGGGGCTTGCTACTGCTTCAAGGCCTAGCTACGGCCAGTGGGCAGCCATGGCAAGGTCTCTGAAGCTCTGCAGGACACCGCCCGCAACGGGTCTGCATGTTCGCAGCTCACCTGGTAGTTGAAGTAGGTAGGGCCTGAAAAGCCCCAGGAAGCTGAACTGCCTTTCACTGCACTCTCCACCAGGTGAACCACCTCTAGCCTGACTATTGCCTAAGCAGAAGGCGTGGCCAAAGGTCTCGCGATAAAGAGCCAGCCTTGCGCTGGGTGGCGCTCACAGCAAGAGTTTCTTGTTTCAGGCTGCTCGCACGCCAGGCGCAAATTACAGTCACGCTGTTAATAACAGCGAATTTTTCTAGAAGAAAAATAAAGCTAGAAGAGAGCTGGAAGCTGATATTTGTATCATTATACCTAATACTTTATGTCCCTGATTTATTTATGGAAAGACAAAGCGTAAGAAGAATCAGAGGGAAAAAAATGAAGGCTTCTCATTTAATCCAGGTAAAAAGACGCTTTTTTAAAAATTTTATCACGGGTCTTAAGGAAATAGGAAAGATGTGTAATTTTCAAATTATTTGCATAGGAAAGCTTAAGTAGTAAAATATATTTTTGTTAAACGGACTAAATAAACTGAAATTCAGCTTTGTGATAATGAAGGTAGAAACAGATTTGAAATTTATGTCGTTGAATGTAGGGAAGAAACAGAAATGATTTTAAGGAAAGGCTGGGTAAGTAAGGTTAGATAAAATTATCCTGAAAGTTAAATATTGGACACTGAGTACATGAGTTTTAAGACTTAGGTGAAGGGAAAGTATAGGGAATTAATTAAGATTCTATAAAAATAAGAAGCATACAGAAGCATTGGTCCAGCACCGAGTTTGGGTCTTCCCACCCATGCCCACATCCAGCTAAGGAGACAAATCTCACCTGGTGGTGCCCTTAAGGGCCAGATCCCTGGACCCTGCCAAACCATCAGTACTGAGGGAGCCAGGCACCTAGGACCCAACCAGCCCTCAGGTTCCCTAGGCCGCCTAAATATGCAGGTCCGATGGACTGTGACCCAGGAAGATTGCTGCCAGCCTTAGTTCCTAGAGGTGGGCATAGAAGAGGGGCTTGCTACTGCTTCAAGGCCTAGCTACGGCCAGTGGGCAGCCATGGCAAGGTCTCTGAAGCTCTGCAGGACACCGCCCGCAACGGGTCTGCATGTTCGCAGCTCACCTGGTAGTTGAAGTAGGTAGGGCCTGAAAAGCCCCAGGAAGCTGAACTGCCTTTCACTGCACTCTCCACCAGGTGAACCACCTCTAGCCTGACTATTGCCTAAGCAGAAGGCGTGGCCAAAGGTCTCGCGATAAAGAGCCAGCCTTGCGCTGGGTGGCGCTCACAGCAAGAGTTTCTTGTTTCAGGCTGCTCGCACGCCAGGCGCAAATTACAGTCACGCTGTTAATAACAGCGAATTTTTCTAGAAGAAAAATAAAGCTAGAAGAGAGCTGGAAGCTGATATTTGTATCATTATACCTAATACTTTATGTCCCTGATTTATTTATGGAAAGACAAAGCGTAAGAAGAATCAGAGGGAAAAAAATGAAGGCTTCTCATTTAATCCAGGTAAAAAGACGCTTTTTTAAAAATTTTATCACGGGTCTTAAGGAAATAGGAAAGATGTGTAATTTTCAAATTATTTGCATAGGAAAGCTTAAGTAGTAAAATATATTTTTGTTAAACGGACTAAATAAACTGAAATTCAGCTTTGTGATAATGAAGGTAGAAACAGATTTGAAATTTATGTCGTTGAATGTAGGGAAGAAACAGAAATGATTTTAAGGAAAGGCTGGGTAAGTAAGGTTAGATAAAATTATCCTGAAAGTTAAATATTGGACACTGAGTACATGAGTTTTAAGACTTAGGTGAAGGGAAAGTATAGGGAATTAATTAAGATTCTATAAAAATAAGAAGCATACAGACATGCAGCAATATTTCATGGTTTAATTTCACAGGAAAAGTATTAGATATGTGTTAGGAATATGTTCATAGGGAAATCCAGAAAATACAATCTTTAGCTTTTTTCAACTGTAATAGTTACTGTGCATTGGAGTACAAGAGATATTTTAATGACAAAATGATGTTATTTTTCTGAACTAGCTCAAAGCATGTCATCCAAGATTGTCTCTTAAGTTACCTTAAAAATCTCTAGTTGTATACAGTTGCAAGCTTGTAAATAGAAACATATAGTTTACCCCTAAGACTTCAGGCATTCAGGAGCAATTTGAGCTATCAGGCTCATGATTAGATTTCCTGTTTTTTTTCTTTTTTCTTTTTTTTTTTTTCTGTTAACAACGTTTTAGGAGTATTGCCTACACAGAGAAATATCAACAGAAGTTTAGTCCTACCACCTACAAAGAGAATTCTGCTTATATTCAGTTCCTGTATAGTTTGGTATATGAATGGAGAGCAAATATAAGATAAAACATGAATAACTTTTTACTTGCACTCTTATAGATGTATAAAGTTAAAGAAAATAAAACCAGCCAAAGAAAACACCACACACAAACTGACAAATTGACCAAGGTCCTTAACTCAGAATAAATGAATACCGAAATGAGAATCCTCATGAGATACAAAAGCAGAACCCTGGACACAGTAGACAATTGCCAGATGAAAAAAAAATCTCTAAAGAAACAACAGAGAAAAATTCTTTCCTTTACCTGAGAAAAAGAAAGCTACGTGCATTGTAGTGCATTGAATGTGGATTTCCGTGCCCATATGACATATTGCAATATGAGAAAGAATCCTTCTTGCAAGTGGCTAAACATGGAAAACTTTGCTAATGAAAAATATGCCAAACTTGTGTCCTAAATTTAGGAAATCAAATGACCCTATTACATGCCCACCCACTACAATAAATCATAGTTATTTTGTTCTCAAATAAATAAAAGATTAATAATGTTTTAGAAGGGAGGAAATATATGACAGATAAATGGATAACATTTTAGTGATACGACAAGCTTCTGTGCCTAGTATTAGTCTCTTTTAGCTGAGGAAGGTAAAGTTAACACAGGTGCTCCCCCCAAATGGGAATTTTATGAAACTAAAATAAACAAATTTCAGAGAAATACATGTAATGTGATATTCTTTCTGAAGGAATATAAAATGGAAATGCCAAGAAAATAGGCTGTAAAGAAAGATGTTGAATTAATACTACACTTTTTCTTTGTTTATTGGTAAGAGAGCAGGGACTATCTGTATGTATAGCTACAAAGAGGGAAAGGCAGATACGATGCTGGAATGCAGAATTCTTGCTTGTGCTATTTATACCTCAGTCTATGGGACTGGTGCTCCCTGGAATTATGCACTGTATTACCTACCTTTTTGGAGGTGCAGTGGGTAGTGATTAAGATGTAGAGGCAGCCTTTTTCATTTCATCTTTTATATTATACACTTTCATTCATGTAAACTTTTATGAGTGAAAATAATTTTGAGAGAATTATTAGGCAAATATTTTCCTACTGCATCCTTGTTACCATGTTTAATGAGTTATCTAGACAGACTGAAGCAGCTGTGAGAACATAAAATGATTTGTTCCCAGAATGCTATTATTTCAAGGAGGAAGACATATGAGGACTTTGTGTATAGCTTCAATGAGAGAGTTTTTAACATGAGTTACATGACTTGAATACCGAAATGAGAATCCTCATGAGATACAAAAGCAGAACCCTGGACACAGTAGACAATTGCCAGATGAAAAAAAAATCTCTAAAGAAACAACAGAGAAAAATTCTTTCCTTTACCTGAGAAAAGAAAGCTACGTGCATTGTAGTGCATTGAATGTGGATTTCCGTGCCCATATGACATATTGCAATATGAGAAAGAATCCTTCTTGCAAGTGGCTAAACATGGAAAACTTTGCTAATGAAAAATATGCCAAACTTGTGTCCTAAATTTAGGAAATCAAATGACCCTATTACATGCCCACCCACTACAATAAATCATAGTTATTTTGTTCTCAAATAAATAAAAGATTAATAATGTTTTAGAAGGGAGGAAATATATGACAGATAAATGGATAACATTTTAGTGATACGACAAGCTTCTGTGCCTAGTATTAGTCTCTTTTAGCTGAGGAAGGTAAAGTTAACACAGGTGCTCCCCCCAAATGGGAATTTTATGAAACTAAAATAAACAAATTTCAGAGAAATACATGTAATGTGATATTCTTTCTGAAGGAATATAAAATGGAAATGCCAAGAAAATAGGCTGTAAAGAAAGATGTTGAATTAATACTACACTTTTTCTTTGTTTATTGGTAAGAGAGCAGGGACTATCTGTATGTATAGCTACAAAGAGGGAAAGGCAGATACGATGCTGGAATGCAGAATTCTTGCTTGTGCTATTTATACCTCAGTCTATGGGACTGGTGCTCCCTGGAATTATGCACTGTATTACCTACCTTTTTGGAGGTGCAGTGGGGTAGTGATTAAGATGTAGAGGCAGCCTTTTTCATTTCATCTTTTATATTATACACTTTCATTCATGTAAACTTTTATGAGTGAAAATAATTTTGAGAGAATTATTAGGCAAATATTTTCCTACTGCATCCTTGTTACCATGTTTAATGAGTTATCTAGACAGACTGAAGCAGCTGTGAGAACATAAAATGATTTGTTCCCAGAATGCTATTATTTCAAGGAGGAAGACATATGAGGACTTTGTGTATAGCTTCAATGAGAGAGTTTTTAACATGAGTTACATGTACACTTGGAAGACATAAGCCCTTTGCATTTTATGAGACAAGTAGCACACTGTAAAGGTGTAACAGAGCTTAGAGCTCCATAAAAGAAAGCCTGGAGCTGGGGCAAGAGAGAGTGGTGAACTGAAAGAAACCAGTACAAAACAATTCAGTATGGACTATCAACAAACACTTGAACAAAAATAAATGAGAAGGTAATCCAGGGGATTACGGAAATAGAAGTCAAGTAATCACCTATAACAAAACTGACAGATTTTAAATATGAACTTTAGAAGCAGTAGAGAAAAGAGCCTCTTATGGAAAAGAGAAAGAGTTTTGGGTTGAACAGATGAAAGTTTAACTCTTGAGTTCTCTATTGGTAAGCCTAGCTTATCTCCTCTTCTGATTCTCAGTTTAGTGATAATTCTTTCATGTAGGATCTTTTGTTATATTGTTAGTGCATATGTGTAGGTTATGTGAACAGCATATGTAAGTATCCTGGCACCTTCTTGAGTGTGTGGTAAGTCACTTCAGTCCTGTCCGAATCTGTGCGACCCTGTGGACTATAGTCTGACAGCCTCCTCTATTTGTAGGATTCTCCAGGCAAGAATACTGGAGTGGGTTTGCGATGCCCTCCTCCAGGGAATCTTCTAGACCCAGGGATTGAACCTGCATCTCTTAGGTCTCCTGCATTGGCAGCTAGGTTCTTTACCACTAGCTACACCTGGGAAGCCCATCCTGGGACATAAATGTGCTTTAAATGATAGTGCTCTATATTTTTCTGCCATAAATTTGGCAAAAGTCCCATTTCCCAAGGTCCTTAAGATATGAATCTGAAATCATTTAAAGTTAGGAGTATGTATCAAGGCAAGATAGGGAAGACTGCATCAGAAAAATATCCCACTGTAAATATTTCAAGTAAAAAAAGGTTTGTAATATAGGGATTTGAAATCTTAGCTAATGAGTAGAAGGCTTGTGTGGAGGAAGACAGGAAGAAAAAATCCTATTTTCATAAAACCAGAAATGCAAGAATTGTAGGGAAGTTGCTACCAATGATTCCAGGTGCTTGTCAAAGCAAATAGAAGATTACTAGAAAATGCCTTAGCCCTTTTATCTGTGCCTTATGAATGTCACATTAGAGCTCCTCATTAGCGTAATCTCTCCTGAAACTGTTGCCAGGAGATCCTAGAATACCTTGTGGCCAACTTTCTCCCTTACAGTTCAAGAATACTTTAAATGTTGGAGGAGGTAAGTAGATAACAGGCAACTTGGTGCATGAAAAACTTGTATAATAATATTTCACTACTACAAATTTGGTGGAAAACCTAAAACAAAACAAAAGCTAATGAACTGGGTTTTCTCTTCTTGGTATTTACCACAGGAACAGTTAAATACTTAATTGTTTATTTCTTTGCTTAATGTCCAAACCTCTTACTAGACATTTAAACTCTGTAAGGAAAGAGACTAAATGTGTAATTTCGTTATTGTTTAGGCCTGCAATACTTTAGTTAAAGGACAAAACAAACACAACAAAAGATTTTGTTTGCCTAAAATGAAACGATCTGAAGAGATACATCTCCATTCTGCAGGCAGGCAACTATATACATAAGTATGAAGAAATTCCCTTCCCCAGAATTGTATTTTTGCTATTCCTTTTCATAAACAAGTGATATTTAAAGTACTTTTTAAAAAGAGTACCATTTCTTCAAAAGTGAGCTGCAGCTTCTACTTATTGTATAACTCAGACTTTCACTGAATGAATTATTTCCCCCCAAGATTTCAAAGGTCCTAAGCCCTGTGTAGTCCAAACTTAAGATCAGAACACCTGGTCTTCCTCCTTAGCTGACCCTTTAGGATGTTTCTCTATTAATTGAACCTGCATCTCTTGGCCCATAGCTAGGTTCTTTACCACTAGCTACACCTGGGAAGCCCATCCTGGGACATAAATGTGCTTTAAATGATAGTGCTCTATATTTTTCTGCCATAAATTTGGCAAAAGTCCCATTTCCCAAGGTCCTTAAGATATGAATCTGAAATCATTTAAAGTTAGGAGTATGTATCAAGGCAAGATAGGGAAGACTGCATCAGAAAAATATCCCACTGTAAATATTTCAAGTAAAAAAAGGTTTGTAATATAGGGATTTGAAATCTTAGCTAATGAGTAGAAGGCTTGTGTGGAGGAAGACAGGAAGAAAAAATCCTATTTTCATAAAACCAGAAATGCAAGAATTGTAGGGAAGTTGCTACCAATGATTCCAGGTGCTTGTCAAAGCAAATAGAAGATTACTAGAAAAATGCCTTAGCCCTTTTATCTGTGCCTTATGAATGTCACATTAGAGCTCCTCATTAGCGTAATCTCTCCTGAAACTGTTGCCAGGAGATCCTAGAATACCTTGTGGCCAACTTTCTCCCTTACAGTTCAAGAATACTTTAAATGTTGGAGGAGGTAAGTAGATAACAGGCAACTTGGTGCATGAAAAACTTGTATAATAATATTTCACTACTACAAATTTGGTGGAAAACCTAAAACAAAACAAAAGCTAATGAACTGGGTTTTCTCTTCTTGGTATTTACCACAGGAACAGTTAAATACTTAATTGTTTATTTCTTTGCTTAATGTCCAAACCTCTTACTAGACATTTAAACTCTGTAAGGAAAGAGACTAAATGTGTAATTTCGTTATTGTTTAGGCCTGCAATACTTTAGTTAAAGGACAAAAAAAAAAACAAAACAAAAGATTTTGTTTGCCTAAAATGAAACGATCTGAAGAGATACATCTCCATTCTGCAGGCAGGCAACTATATACATAAGTATGAAGAAATTCCCTTCCCCAGAATTGTATTTTTGCTATTCCTTTTCATAAACAAGTGATATTTAAAGTACTTTTTAAAAAGAGTACCATTTCTTCAAAAGTGAGCTGCAGCTTCTACTTATTGTATAACTCAGACTTTCACTGAATGAATTATTTCCCCCCAAGATTTCAAAGGTCCTAAGCCCTGTGTAGTCCAAACTTAAGATCAGAACACCTGGTCTTCCTCCTTAGCTGACCCTTTGATTTCTACATTCCACCAAATACCACACCCTAGAAGTTTCTGCTAGAATAATTTACCTAAGTACATGGCCATGAAATCTGATATAGTGTTAAGACAGACAAACATGCAGGAAAATTTAACACCACACTTTAGGGCAACTCTTGTTGTTTTTATTTTAGGTATTTTTGCTGTAACCTGAGACATCATAATTGTGATAAATTTGCAAGGGCAGATTAGCATATTCATCATTGAACATGTTATTAATACCTTTGCTGATGAAAGCAGATGGGGGGGTCTCTCTGTGTCTCTCTGTCTGTCTCTCTGTCTCTGTCTCTCTCTCGATTTCTCCTTTATGCCTTTATGTTCTCTTTTAAGCTTTGTATTATAAAACATACCTTGAAAATTCAGTAAATACTTGTTGGGTAGAAAAGGATTCTCAAATTGTAAAGACATGGAATTCTAAATTTATAAATTTCAATTTAGTAACCACTTATTTGTTATACACATCTTTTTTTTTTTTTTTTTGCATTACCTCACCAAATTCTGTGGTCAGAATTTGGTGTTAATTACTTGCTGAATTGTGAATGGCAATGCCAATAATTAAAGAATGTTCCAGTGACTCATCCACAGATGTTTCTCACATACGAAGCCAGAACCCAATTAGAAGGTTGAAATTTTCTGCCTGTAAAAGGTTGGCTGGAGGGTCAGAGGAGGTGACTCATGACCATTCTCACTGACAATAAAGGACACATTGAATTTGATAGTAGTCTTGTGTCTTCAGTTTCTTTAAAATAGCAGTGATGATATTGTCATGATTTAATTGAATTTATTGTTAGTCAGAGTATAGTGGAAGAAGTAATGCAATAAAAATACCTTTAATGTTCTTTACCCTGGTGAAGTAATTCATGAATGAGAAAATTTGAATTACTTCACACTGATGCCTGTGTGGTGAGCCTTCGGGAAAAAGGGAAGTAAAAAGAGATTGAGAATGCAACCTTGTCTCAAAATATTATTAGAAACTTGTGTATTATAAAATAATTTACTGATATTTCAAAGTGTTTCCAATAAAATGAAAACACATTTCATGATTTTATACTCAAGAGTTGTGCTAGAGCTAGAATATCTCTTAGCAAATTTGTTTTACAAGTAATGATAGGTTGAAAACAGGGGTGAGATACATGTAAGCTCACAATGAAGGTAGGTGTTGCAGATGAATATTTGGCAAAGCTATTGTGTTGATGGTCCCTGAATGTGTGCTTGTGTGTTTTTTTCCAACATGAACTTCCCTTAATTATTCTGTCCTGGTATACAATGTTATGACTAGGTATTTATTTTCCAGACTGCTATTTTTGTTTATTGAATGCATTAATAAAGAAAGACATGGGCTAAAATGATAAGCAGTGTTGTAAATATTTATAAACATGGAATTTAAAAAAATAGACAACATATTTAAAGAATATATGTTCAAGAAGGGTATTTCAAATTAAAAGCTCAATGTCATTTTAAGAATTTAATTCTCTAAAGAAGGTAGATGCAATTTGACACCATATTAGAAAAATAGATGCTAAGTAAATATATCTAGAATCACCAAGAATTTCCTGAATTATTGATCAAATCAAAAGGGGAAGAATTTTTGTAGCAACTGAAATCTTAAAGCCTAAGTGACTTGGTATTCAGTTTACTTGGGAAATAGCATAATAAACTTTAAGGAGGATTTCCTGGCTGTTAATTTTGAAGCATGGAAAAACTTGACCCAGTTTTTTAATGATATCTTACCTCCTGTCTGAAAGCCACCTGCAAATAGCTTATTTGCATGTGGATAAAAATGCAAAGGCCTTCATCTTCCTTTTACTTATTACTGGTAAAACAAACCTCTGTTCATGAACTACAGCATCGTTTTTGTTGTAAATGAAGAAGAAACAGCCAACTTTCTGCCACATCTGGGTGCTGATCTATAAGCTTTGAATAAACAGTAGACATTCAATTGCCAGCAACCATTCTTTAAAAATTCAGAGTTTTTTTCCTCCCCAAACTGCCCTTTACTATAATTGCATCTCATCTTTGAGAAAAACCAAGATTTTAAAAACAGCTAAGGTTTTATGGTGCAGAGTGGAAAACATTTTTTTAGACAATCTATATACAAGTCTATTTGTAGTTCATATATTAAATCTTTTCTCTATGTCCAATTACCCATAAAAAGTAAAACGGTTACTAGGCAGAGTGTTTTCTAGTATCAGAACTAGCATTTTCATCTAAAAGTAAATCCTTCTTTTTGAAATGCTTACTGTAAAGTTATCAATTTTACGAAGAATCTAAAATCAACATGAGTAAAATCTTGATGGCTTTCCACTAGATGAAAAGAATGAAGGCAGTTTAAACAGCTAAAAAGTATGGCATTTAAAAGGTATGTTTAATTAAAAAATAAAGAATAACTATAGCATCTATAAAATTCAAAGCACAGCATTAACTTTTTCTTCCCCTGTACTTCCAAATTGCCCTTACCTTAAACCTTCAAAACAGTTGCCTGTAAATAGTTATTAGCCACAGGTGTATAGAAATATCTTCAGTGTAGCTACAAGAAAATTCACTAGAACAGGGATCAGCAAACTCTCTTTGTAATGTAATAGATAGCAAGACCTCATTAAAATGCTTACCCAGACTGGATGAAACTATAAAATATAACAAGAATGTTCTCACTATTACTTGCTTATATTAATAGACTCTAACAATTTGGAAGTTTTTTTAGCAGTTATTTCAGACTGTTGACCCCAATGGTATTAATATGTATAACTTAATAACACATGTATACTTTTGTTCCTAGTCTTCCTCTTGAATCCTTCCCATTCCATTGTTAACTTCCTCAAGTTTGTTTAGGCTATTGTTTTAAACTGAGATTATGTTGAATTTTTATACATATTTATGCTATTGGCAATTGCTCCCAGTTTAGTGTTATCTGAAGATTGCTATTAACTCCTTTTATAATTGAACTGTTTTTTCTATCTATAATTTACAATTTTCATAGAAGATATGCAGAATGTTTTCTCATTTCTCAGATTACTTCTAGTAGCTAATTCTTGCTTTCAAAATTCTGAAGTCTATTGAAATAGTTTGTGATGGCAGGGCCAGGAAAGATAAAAGCTGTCAGACAGCAACTGTATTTTGGATAAGTGAAGATCTTGTAGGTGAAGTAGATATTAAAGTTGGAAAACTATAAAAAAAAAGATTTCTAAAAAAAAAAACAGCTAAGGTTTTATGGTGCAGAGTGGAAAACATTTTTTTAGACAATCTATATACAAGTCTATTTGTAGTTCATATATTAAATCTTTTCTCTATGTCCAATTACCCATAAAAAGTAAAACGGTTACTAGGCAGAGTGTTTTCTAGTATCAGAACTAGCATTTTCATCTAAAAGTAAATCCTTCTTTTTGAAATGCTTACTGTAAAGTTATCAATTTTACGAAGAATCTAAAATCAACATGAGTAAAATCTTGATGGCTTTCCACTAGATGAAAAGAATGAAGGCAGTTTAAACAGCTAAAAAGTATGGCATTTAAAAGGTATGTTTAATTAAAAAATAAAGAATAACTATAGCATCTATAAAATTCAAAGCACAGCATTAACTTTTTCTTCCCCTGTACTTCCAAATTGCCCTTACCTTAAACCTTCAAAACAGTTGCCTGTAAATAGTTATTAGCCACAGGTGTATAGAAATATCTTCAGTGTAGCTACAAGAAAATTCACTAGAACAGGGATCAGCAAACTCTCTTTGTAATGTAATAGATAGCAAGACCTCATTAAAATGCTTACCCAGACTGGATGAAACTATAAAATATAACAAGAATGTTCTCACTATTACTTGCTTATATTAATAGACTCTAACAATTTGGAAGTTTTTTTAGCAGTTATTTCAGACTGTTGACCCCAATGGTATTAATATGTATAACTTAATAACACATGTATACTTTTGTTCCTAGTCTTCCTCTTGAATCCTTCCCATTCCATTGTTAACTTCCTCAAGTTTGTTTAGGCTATTGTTTTAAACTGAGATTATGTTGAATTTTTATACATATTTATGCTATTGGCAATTGCTCCCAGTTTAGTGTTATCTGAAGATTGCTATTAACTCCTTTTATAATTGAACTGTTTTTTCTATCTATAATTTACAATTTTCATAGAAGATATGCAGAATGTTTTCTCATTTCTCAGATTACTTCTAGTAGCTAATTCTTGCTTTCAAAATTCTGAAGTCTATTGAAATAGTTTGTGATGGCAGGGCCAGGAAAGATAAAAGCTGTCAGACAGCAACTGCGTATTTTGGATAAGTGAAGATCTTGTAGGTGAAGTAGATATTAAAGTTGGAAGAAGCTTGTGTACTCAACTTTTATCCAGTGGCAGGTGGTTGCAAGAAGTCAGCTGGAAAACAAATTGCCCGGGTAAGAGAATAAATATGCACTGAATTTCAAAGAACTCACAAACTTGCTCTGATAAACCAGTATTTGAGAGTCGGGCTCTCCAGATAGCAAAGATCATATGACTTAACAAACCTTCCACTCTTCATCCTTTCTGCTGTGATCTTACCATAGTAATCCATAAATAACAAAAGGTGTTGGATAAGCAAGGAACAGTGGCGCAATTGACCACATCTGTTTCTGTTCACGGCTTTCCTTGTAGCTCAGGTGGTAAAGAATCCACCTGCAATGCAGGAGACCCTGGGTTGATTATTGGGTCAGGAAGATCCCTGGGGAAGGGACTGGCTACCCACTCCAGTATTATTGGGCTTCCATGGTAGTTCAGACAGTAGAGAATCCACTTCCAGTGTGGTAGACTTGAGTTCAGTCCCTGGTTGGCAAGATTTTCTGGAGAAGGGAAAAAGGCTACCCACTCTAGATTCCTGCCTGGAGAATTTCCTGGCTTGTCCATGGGTCACCAAGAGTCAGACACGACTGAGTGACTTTCACATTCTGTTGCATATCGGTTCTCAGATGTAGGGGAAGAGTGAGGAGTGTTTTGATTTGGCTTTAAGAGTGTAGTTTTGATGTACACTCAGACCATTTAAAACCTGAAAATATTTTTTCCAGGTTACATTTGTTTAGCCTGTTATGCTCATATGCACAGTCATGTCTGATTTTTGAAACCGCCATGGACTGTAGACTTCCAGGCTACTCTCTTTGTGGGATTCTCCCAGCAAGAATACTGGAGTAGGGTGCCATTTCCTTCTCAGGGATCTTCCTTACCCAAGGATCTAATCTGACTCTCCTTTTTATGGGGGTCATAATTGCTATTAATTTTTTCTATCTATAATTTACAATTTTCATAGAAGATATGCAGAATGTTTTCTCATTTCTCAGATTACTTCTAGTAGCTAATTCTTGCTTTCAAAATTCTGAAGTCTATTGAAATAGTTTGTGATGGCAGGGCCAGGAAAGATAAAAGCTGTCAGACAGCAACTGCGTATTTTGGATAAGTGAAGATCTTGTAGGTGAAGTAGATATTAAAGTTGGAAGAAGCTTGTGTACTCAACTTTTATCCAGTGGCAGGTGGTTGCAAGAAGTCAGCTGGAAAACAAATTGCCCGGGTAAGAGAATAAATATGCACTGAATTTCAAAGAACTCACAAACTTGCTCTGATAAACCAGTATTTGAGAGTCGGGCTCTCCAGATAGCAAAGATCATATGACTTAACAAACCTTCCACTCTTCATCCTTTCTGCTGTGATCTTACCATAGTAATCCATAAATAACAAAAGGTGTTGGATAAGCAAGGAACAGTGGCGCAATTGACCACATCTGTTTCTGTTCACGGCTTTCCTTGTAGCTCAGGTGGTAAAGAATCCACCTGCAATGCAGGAGACCCTGGGTTGATTATTGGGTCAGGAAGATCCCTGGGGAAGGGACTGGCTACCCACTCCAGTATTATTGGGCTTCCATGGTAGTTCAGACAGTAGAGAATCCACTTCCAGTGTGGTAGACTTGAGTTCAGTCCCTGGTTGGCAAGATTTTCTGGAGAAGGGAAAAAGGCTACCCACTCTAGATTCCTGCCTGGAGAATTTCCTGGCTTGTCCATGGGTCACCAAGAGTCAGACACGACTGAGTGACTTTCACATTCTGTTGCATATCGGTTCTCAGATGTAGGGGAAGAGTGAGGAGTGTTTTGATTTGGCTTTAAGAGTGTAGTTTTGATGTACACTCAGACCATTTAAAACCTGAAAATATTTTTTTTCCAGGTTACATTTGTTTAGCCTGTTATGCTCATATGCACAGTCATGTCTGATTTTTGAAACCGCCATGGACTGTAGACTTCCAGGCTACTCTCTTTGTGGGATTCTCCCAGCAAGAATACTGGAGTAGGGTGCCATTTCCTTCTCCAGGGGATCTTCCTTACCCAAGGATCTAATCTGACTCTCCTGTGTCTCCTGAGTTGGCAGGAGGACGCTTTACAACTAGCACCACCTGTGTGTACGTACTAAGTGGCTTCAGTTGTGCAAGACTCTTCATGACCTCTAAAGTCTTCTGCAATGGGAGACTGTTTTTTTAAAAACCACTACTGCCACCTGGGAAAGCCCTAATTTTTAAAAAAAAAAGTATCTTGAAAATTATTGTGTAGCTAGAGATTAGCTGAAGTTATTATTAACGAATGAGGGAAAAATAGCTCATTAAATATGAAGGCAGTGATGGGAAAGGGGTTTCTTTCTATAATCCAGTAAATTAGATTAAATGATAAATTTTTTAAATAAGACCTGGGAAAATGTTAGCTGTTACTCATTTTCTTCAGTCATGTTGCTTTCTCAAACATCTGCCTATTGACAGCATTATTTGAAATTTGACTGAATCTTCTTTCTCACATAGTAGAAATAATCTGTGTCTGTAGGATTGGGATGTTATGTTTGCCTAACATCTGTGTGCTTTTATGGATGTTTGTGAATGCATTTCTGTTTTGTTGTTAAAATCAATGGTTTGTAGAATTAAATTGTAATTTGGGAGATGAGTCCTCCAAAAAGAGGTGCAAAATTTATTTCTTCTTCTGTTAAGGAAATAGAGAAGTTTCTGATTGCTGTTTCCAAATTGATTATAGAGAGGACACAATCATTTCAAAAATAAAAGAAAATTAATTTTTTTTTTACTCTAGATGTGTATATATGATGCTTACAAAGAGATTCAGATTCTACTGATGAAGAATGTGCCCCTAGTTCTCTTGCCCTGTAAATGTTATGAGATGGATAAATAGAAGTTCAAGGAAACTATGGGTCACTAGAACATAGCACTAATAGTCTGAAAATTGAAAATTGGCTCTAGAAAGTGAGAGTTACGTTGTTTGGAAAAGCAAGAGAGAAAACATATTGAAGTAGGCTTTTTTTTTTTTAATAAGGTAAAATAACCCTCCCACTAAAAATAAGAATAATATAGTTATAATTTTTAAATGCTAATTAATTGTTCCTTGAATTTTCTAAAGCAAAAAAAAAAAAAAGACTATAAAATCTTGTTCTTTATTCCATCTCCTTACACTGAGTGACTCTAAGGTATTTCACTTTTTCTTTCCCTTGTGTGTCTTTAAGTATTCAGTGAGAAGTTATTACTTCCTACCAGGCTGTCATAGTTCTGAAAACATTCAATTGATATACGTGTGTAGGATTTTGTAAATTAAAAATTGTTATGTGAATGTATTCATTTTTTCCCTTTACTTTTTACTCATACCACAACCTTACTCTGTCAAGTCCCTTATTTCATGGTCATCATTTCAAACCGTTTTCAGTATGTCTGCTGAGGGCATAGCCATGTAGCTGGTATGCATGGAAATTTGAACAAGAAGTAAATTACAATTAAAAGGCATGAGAGATATTGTTAAATTTTAGAATTTTGGTGGGGGAGTGAGGTTTTCTGTTGTCTTTTTTTGTTTTGTTTAATATGTCGTAATTTTGAGTGTTGTTATTGTTAGTTTTTGTTCAAGGCAAAATACAGGAAGCTTATTTCATGAACCAGTGAGGAATTTCCTGAAAGCACATAACTAGACGTATTAGGATGACTGGATTCGGATATTATGCATTAAGGCAGTGGTTCATGTCTATCATTTCCCCTGTGTTTGGTCTGAGAGATAATATGTGCATTCATGACATAACCTACAGATGATTTTGTTTGTCATCTTGGCTGAATATTCTTGGCTTGATGTTTAATTATTTATTTCATTCTCTTAGCTAGAAACTCCTGTGTGCTTTGCTTTGGTTGCCTATCAACTCTACAGGGTATTTGTAGAAATTTCACTTAGTCACCTGGTGAAAAGAGAAGAAATCCTGTTCAAAGTGAAAGTTATGCATTTTTGTGATTGCTGACAGAGGCCTTGAATTTTTACAAAACCTACAGAATTCTGTTTCAGGCTTTCCTCCTCAGCTTAGAACCCATATCTAGCCCAGAAGAAGAGACATCTTTTTCATATGTCTGATGTCTTAAAGCTTTAAGGATTTTGAAATCACTCTGATCCACTTTTACTAACCATTTTCTGCTGATTAAGGGGCAGCCCAAGTCTCCTAGTGCAAGCCAGGGTTGGGAGTAGTTTCAGCAGAGACAGGTATGCACCATTTATTATCTTAAACTATTGGATTACCATGCTTTGTTCACAAATAAGAGATTTTAAATTATGAGTTTGTAATAGCTTATCTATTCATAGACAAGCATAGTAACTACCAAAAATTGTTTCTGGCCCTTGATATATGCATAATATATTTATTTCCTTTACATTTGGGGAAAAATATGTCTAAATTTTTCCTTTTTCATTGTAGCATATTTGTTGTATAGATTAAGAAAAGTGAGAATTAATGTAAATGGCAAAAAAATCATAGATAAAAGTCAAATAAATGAACTACTTTGAATCCTTGACATTTTAATGACTTCTCTAAGAATTTTTGGAGCCTAATGGCCCTTGGACTAGTTTTTCAAATCATTTCTTATTGGTATATATGTCTTAACTTATTAATATTTCAGAGAACCATGCTGTTAAGCTTTACTAGATTTTCCTATATGTATGTTCCTTCTTTTTCTTTTAGATTTTTATTTTGTTCATTAACAAAATGTTTAATTACTAAACTAAAACATATTGTGTATAAAGGTCATTTCCTTGTCTTTGTTACAATATCTCACTGTACTATAAATCAGGGTGACTTTCTTCAATTAAACTTACAAAAAAAAGCGTCAACAGCTACAAAAACTAATTAGGTTATGTGTTCTTTTTGAGATTGTATTCTAATTCATTTTAAACTGACTTTATTTTTCATTGCTGTACCTAGTTCATCTGTTTCCTTTCTACTTTATATCTTAGCTAGAAACTCCTGTGTGCTTTGCTTTGGTTGCCTATCAACTCTACAGGGTATTTGTAGAAATTTCACTTAGTCACCTGGTGAAAAGAGAAGAAATCCTGTTCAAAGTGAAAGTTATGCATTTTTGTGATTGCTGACAGAGGCCTTGAATTTTTACAAAACCTACAGAATTCTGTTTCAGGCTTTCCTCCTCAGCTTAGAACCCATATCTAGCCCAGAAGAAGAGACATCTTTTTCATATGTCTGATGTCTTAAAGCTTTAAGGATTTTGAAATCACTCTGATCCACTTTTACTAACCATTTTCTGCTGATTAAGGGGCAGCCCAAGTCTCCTAGTGCAAGCCAGGGTTGGGAGTAGTTTCAGCAGAGACAGGTATGCACCATTTATTATCTTAAACTATTGGATTACCATGCTTTGTTCACAAATAAGAGATTTTAAATTATGAGTTTGTAATAGCTTATCTATTCATAGACAAGCATAGTAACTACCAAAAATTGTTTCTGGCCCTTGATATATGCATAATATATTTATTTCCTTTACATTTGGGGAAAAATATGTCTAAATTTTTCCTTTTTCATTGTAGCATATTTGTTGTATAGATTAAGAAAAGTGAGAATTAATGTAAATGGCAAAAAAATCATAGATAAAAGTCAAATAAATGAACTACTTTGAATCCTTGACATTTTAATGACTTCTCTAAGAATTTTTGGAGCCTAATGGCCCTTGGACTAGTTTTTCAAATCATTTCTTATTGGTATATATGTCTTAACTTATTAATATTTCAGAGAACCATGCTGTTAAGCTTTACTAGATTTTCCTATATGTATGTTCCTTCTTTTTCTTTTAGATTTTTATTTTGTTCATTAACAAAATGTTTAATTACTAAACTAAAACATATTGTGTATAAAGGTCATTTCCTTGTCTTTGTTACAATATCTCACTGTACTATAAATCAGGGTGACTTTCTTCAATTAAACTTACAAAAAAAAGCGTCAACAGCTACAAAAACTAATTAGGTTATGTGTTCTTTTTGAGATTGTATTCTAATTCATTTTAAACTGACTTTATTTTTCATTGCTGTACCTAGTTCATCTGTTTCCTTTCTACTTTATATCTATTTGTAGCTTCCGGTTTGTAATTTCAGGCTTGAAAATCAGAAAAGTAAACTTGGAAAAACTGTGTTTCTCAAGAGTGAGACCCAGAGTAGATGTCTCTTTTAAGCTTTCAGTAGACATTTGTACTTTGAGACCTGACCTTTGTAGCTATACAATATGATGTAGACAATTAAGACTGATTACATTATTTCAACAGTCTGATCAAAGTGCTGAGAAGTTTTACAGATGCTGTGAGACCTAGCCTCATCAAGGTCATATGATGAAGTTTTTTAAAAATAAGGAACATATTAGTTGAAATAAAAAATTAAAACTAACTAGAAGGACAATAAGGAAAGCAAATTCTCGAATTGTGGTTAACAACTTTGTGATGAATGAAGAAAAAAAAAAGACTAAGAAGGCCCATATGACTGGACATAGAGGGCTAAGAGATGTAAGAGATGGAGCTGGAGAAAGGTAAGAAAGGAGAAAAATTACATAAATTACTCACAATCTGTAGTCCATGAAAAATATTTATATTAAACCCTACAATCATTGAGTAATTTTGGAGTTTTAAAAAGAAATAATAGCCTATAAATTTTAAAATCAGATGGACTGGAAATGAATACCTATATTTTTTCTTCCTAAACCCTGTCTCTAAATCCAATACTGCTATTGCAGATGTTTTAAATTGTTCGTTTAGGCCAATGTGTCCAACTACCAAGCTGGAGCTTTGGAGCGCGTGGGCCCAGAGGTGGTGCTCTGCAATGAGAGAGGCCACTGCAACGGGAGGCCCACACAGGCCAAAGAACAAAGAAAAAAAATAAATAAATGAAAGACCAATAGAAGTGGCCAAAAAAAAAAAAAAATAAAATGCTGCTGACTTTCAACATCAGATTCCTTGGGGATTTCCAGTCCCTTTGTCTGATTCCTAAGTTAGGAAATGTGTTGTGGGGCCTAGAACTTTTGCAACAGTTCAGAAACTTCTTTGGTATATTATTTCTCCAGTTTGTGGATCACAAATTGGATCCACCTGGTAGCTCTCTGGTGGGACTAATGGCAGCCTGCTCCAAGAGTACTTATGCCACACGGTGGGCCTCCCAGGACTGCTGCTACCAGTGCCCAGTCCCGACAACAGGCCACTGCTGACCCACACTTCCGCAAGAGACCCTCAAACACAGGCAGGTCTGAGACAGTCTCTTGTGGGGGTCACTGCTCCTTTTTCTGGGTCCTGATGTGCACAAGGTCTCTTTTAAGCTTTCAGTAGACATTTGTACTTTGAGACCTGACCTTTGTAGCTATACAATATGATGTAGACAATTAAGACTGATTACATTATTTCAACAGTCTGATCAAAGTGCTGAGAAGTTTTACAGATGCTGTGAGACCTAGCCTCATCAAGGTCATATGATGAAGTTTTTTAAAAATAAGGAACATATTAGTTGAAATAAAAAATTAAAACTAACTAGAAGGACAATAAGGAAAGCAAATTCTCGAATTGTGGTTAACAACTTTGTGATGAATGAAGAAAAAAAAAAGACTAAGAAGGCCCATATGACTGGACATAGAGGGCTAAGAGATGTAAGAGATGGAGCTGGAGAAAGGTAAGAAAGGAGAAAAATTACATAAATTACTCACAATCTGTAGTCCATAAAAAATATTTATTTAAAATATTTATATTAAACCCTACAATCATTGAGTAATTTTGGAGTTTTAAAAAGAAATAATAGCCTATAAATTTTAAAATCAGATGGACTGGAAATGAATACCTATATTTTTTCTTCCTAAACCCTGTCTCTAAATCCAATACTGCTATTGCAGATGTTTTAAATTGTTCGTTTAGGCCAATGTGTCCAACTACCAAGCTGGAGCTTTGGAGCGTGGGCCCAGAGGTGGTGCTCTGCAATGAGAGAGGCCACTGCAACGGGAGGCCCACACAGGCCAAAGAACAAAGAAAAAAAATAAATAAATGAAAGACCAATAGAAGTGGCCAAAAAAAAAAAAAAATAAAATGCTGCTGACTTTCAACATCAGATTCCTTGGGGATTTCCAGTCCCTTTGTCTGATTCCTAAGTTAGGAAATGTGTTGTGGGGCCTAGAACTTTTGCAACAGTTCAGAAACTTCTTTGGTATATTATTTCTCCAGTTTGTGGATCACAAATTGGATCCACCTGGTAGCTCTCTGGTGGGACTAATGGCAGCCTGCTCCAAGAGTACTTATGCCACACGGTGGGCCTCCCAGGACTGCTGCTACCAGTGCCCAGTCCCGACAACAGGCCACTGCTGACCCACACTTCCGCAAGAGACCCTCAAACACAGGCAGGTCTGAGACAGTCTCTTGTGGGGGTCACTGCTCCTTTTTCTGGGTCCTGATGTGCACAAGGTTTTCTTTGTGCCTTCCAAGATTCTCTGGCAGGTATGAGGTTTGATTTTAAATGTGATTGTGCCCCCCTTACTGTATTCTTGAGGCTTCTCCTTTTCCTTGGTCATGGCATATTTTTGGTGATTTACAGCAACAACCCCATGAAAAGATCATCCCTCTACTATTAAAGATTTGTAGGTATTTTCTTCCTCAGAAGTAGGGTGGGGTTGCTTTCTTTCTTGGGCAGAAATACAATACCTTGCACTGTGACTGAGGATCTAACAAGCTCAGACTCCCTGTGGCCACCTAACTAGGTGATCTTCCCACTTCCCTTCCTGTAGGCCTTTTCCTGTGTGTTTGCTGTGTGCTAACTCGCTTCAGTCATGTCCAATTCTTTGCAACCCTATGGACCATAATCTGCCAGGCTCCCTTCTCCATGGGGATTCTTCAGGTAAGGATCAACTGGAGTCGGTTGTCATGTTCTCCTCCAGGGTATCTTCCTGACCGAAGGATCAAACACACATCTCTTACATCTGCTGCATTGGCAGGTGGGTTCTTTACTACTACCACCACCGGAGAAGCCCCAGGAGTTTTCCTATCTTTCCCCCAAATTCCTTTACCTCTTTCCATTCTGTCTTCTGTCTACTCTTACCTCCTTACTTTAGCAAGTTACATTAATATCAGATTTCTATTTCATTCAAAATGGGATAATAGTAAAGAAAAGCATGTTATTAGGTAAATACTGAACTGTGCTGTCCTCTTTTCTCCTTTTCTTAGCTGAGAACCCTTGGCTAATTTAGTAACATATAATGTCTCATAGTAATCTGGTGGCAGGGCAGCATCTGGCCTGAGTGAATCAGTTTAAATTTACAGATACCACTGGTGAATAAGAATAATTTTAACCTGCTGTTGGTTTCTGAAGCTTAATAGAAACTTAGAAGAGTCATAAGCTAAAACCTTACAACCTTACCCAGAGGAGAACTTAGGCTTAGAAGAAAGAAGCTGGGTGGCGGGGTAGGTTCTTACCAGAAGTGTAGCCAGTCATATAACAAAAACAGGACTGAAAAAGAGGAAATTAGGCAAATGATATCTATGTTCCTAAGTTTCTTTTGACTAATTGCTCCCAAGCTGCTGTATAATGAAATTTACATTTTTTTAAAGAAATTGAATGCAAAATATCAAGTTTTTGATAAAGGTTTTGTCTCTTCTCTAACTGGAAGCAGCAAAACCAAGTCTAAAAATTTCTGCATGTGCTTTTCAATAATACTAGGGCAAGTCACTCAAGGTTTGATGCGATGTCTGAATGGTTATTTTAAATTTAGCAGTTCTCAACAAGGGAGAGTTTCACTTGCCCGGGGATATTTGATAATGTCTAGAGGCATTTGTGATAGTCACAAGTTTCAAGGGGACAATACTCACAACTATTAGGTAAAGGTCAGAACTGCTGCTAACATCCTGTGATTCACTGGACAACTTCCTGCAGTAAAGAATTATCTGGCCCCCAAATTTTACTGGTACCAGTGCTGAGAATTAATGCTCTAAATTGTCCTTCATTATTCAATCAATATTATATGTAAAATGACTGTCACTTAACAGTAAATAATACTGAATGTTTATTATGCCATTCTACTTACTTTACATGCATTAACTCAGTATACTCCCTTCATTATAAAATAAGTCATGCTCTAGTCCATATTTTTCAGATGAGAAAACTGAGTTGCAGAAAGAGAAGTTGCTGAAAATCACACAGCTAGTAAGTGATAGACCTGATATTCAAACCCAGCTCCAGAATTCCACTCTTAGTCCTGACAGTAAAGGGAATCAGATTCTGCTTCTTGTATCTTTTTCTTCTGTCTGTACTAATGCAGATTGAAGAAGACTTTTGGAAATCCCAGGCTACAGAAGAATGCCTAATTCCAGGTCTAGGAAAAAAAAATAAAAGTTTTATGCAGTGTGCAGTGTTCCACCATAGTTGTACTAAACTTTTTCTACAAAGTTAATTTTTTTTTTAATTGAAGGGTAACTGATTCATTCCTTATTCCTAAATCCAGATTAATTCAGATTTTTTAATAATATGATTAAAAAGATAATATAACCTCTAGCTCAAATAATTAATCTGCTGTTACCATGGAAATCCAAGTCAACATTTTTCTTGCTTATAATGTGTGAGAGTCTCTTACTGTCTGTCTTAGTTTCCGTTTCTGCTCCTCTGTACTATGTTCTCCACAGAACAAAGAGATCTTTTGAGAACATAAGGCACATCATTCATACCAGTTCTCTGCTTCCAACCATCTCATGTTACTCATTTACTTAGAATATCAGCCAAACTCTATTGTTCTCTGCCCCAGGAATCCCATTCAGACTCCATGGATCTCTGCTCCTGATTTACTTTTCTCCTATGAATGGTCTTTTTTTCTTTTTCCTTGAACATTTTGGCCTGAGTCTTGCTTTAGGACGTTGACACTAGTTCTTTCCCCTGCCAGAAACATACTTTTCCAAATCTTTTGGCTAACTCCCCATGAGATTTGAGCTTAAATGAAATCCTCTTGATAGTCCTCAAAAAGTAGGCTAGAAACTCCAGGAAACTTTAAACATTTCTATTTTCTGAAATAAAGCATTTGGGGCAAAATATCATGTGATTAAGATATGAAAGGAAAACTAGATGTGATTTTAATTTTATACCTTTCTTGCAATTATTTTCTGTGTACCTATCACTTACCATTTACTAGAAGCTTCTCAGATTTACCATGTAAGCAATATGCATATTGCGTTTATTCCTACTGGGCAGATTCAATTCTCTAATTTTATAGCTCAAAGTGGTTGATTTATACCTTTTATTCCCTTAGGGTCCTAGACAGTAGCTGCAAAGAGGGACAGTCTTTAAACCTCCTGGACACACTTCTGTGCTATCCCTCCTCACAGCTGCAGGAGGGCTTGTCCATGTATGCTGTACCCCAAATTTCTTTTTCTCTTCTGAAAATTTAGGGCAAATATCTGCACTCATGCTCTGCCATCTGCTTTTGCTGTGCTTTTCTTCATTCATTGCCTATTTCCACATTTACTGATTATCCCCAGCAGAATAAAGCTGTTTTCAGGAATATTCTGCTTAAGGGGAATTGATGGTTGGGGAGAAATAATTGCAGTGTTGATAGTGTTTATCAGAATGCAAATCTATCATATTAAAGGAGAGAAACTCACTACTAAATAGAATATGTTGAGTCAGGAATTTAGATAGGTTTTGGGAAACACTTACAAATATGGAACAGGAATTCACATTTTGAACCCATGAAGTTCAGTTGAGCTAAGTAAACAAGAGCTTGAACAAGTAAACTCTTTTTAAACTGTCTGTCTTAGTTTCCGTTTCTGCTCCTCTGTACTATGTTCTCCACAGAACAAAGAGATCTTTTGAGAACATAAGGCACATCATTCATACCAGTTCTCTGCTTCCAACCATCTCATGTTACTCATTTACTTAGAATATCAGCCAAACTCTATTGTTCTCTGCCCCAGGAATCCCATTCAGACTCCATGGATCTCTGCTCCTGATTTACTTTTCTCCTATGAATGGTCTTTTTTTCTTTTTCCTTGAACATTTTGGCCTGAGTCTTGCTTTAGGACGTTGACACTAGTTCTTTCCCCTGCCAGAAACATACTTTTCCAAATCTTTTGGCTAACTCCCCATGAGATTTGAGCTTAAATGAAATCCTCTTGATAGTCCTCAAAAAGTAGGCTAGAAACTCCAGGAAACTTTAAACATTTCTATTTTCTGAAATAAAGCATTTGGGGCAAAATATCATGTGATTAAGATATGAAAGGAAAACTAGATGTGATTTTAATTTTATACCTTTCTTGCAATTATTTTCTGTGTACCTATCACTTACCATTTACTAGAAGCTTCTCAGATTTACCATGTAAGCAATATGCATATTGCGTTTATTCCTACTGGGCAGATTCAATTCTCTAATTTTATAGCTCAAAGTGGTTGATTTATACCTTTTATTCCCTTAGGGTCCTAGACAGTAGCTGCAAAGAGGGACAGTCTTTAAACCTCCTGGACACACTTCTGTGCTATCCCTCCTCACAGCTGCAGGAGGGCTTGTCCATGTATGCTGTACCCCAAATTTCTTTTTCTCTTCTGAAAATTTAGGGCAAATATCTGCACTCATGCTCTGCCATCTGCTTTTGCTGTGCTTTTCTTCATTCATTGCCTATTTCCACATTTACTGATTATCCCCAGCAGAATAAAGCTGTTTTCAGGAATATTCTGCTTAAGGGGAATTGATGGTTGGGGAGAAATAATTGCAGTGTTGATAGTGTTTATCAGAATGCAAATCTATCATATTAAAGGAGAGAAACTCACTACTAAATAGAATATGTTGAGTCAGGAATTTAGATAGGTTTTGGGAAACACTTACAAATATGGAACAGGAATTCACATTTTGAACCCATGAAGTTCAGTTGAGCTAAGTAAACAAGAGCTTGAACAAGTAAACCAATGAATCTGATCAAGATACTTAAGGTATCAAATTGTACTTGCTCTAAGAGCTCAAAAACAAAAGCAAGTATAAATGAAGAACTCAAAGGTAGCACTATATGTACAAGTGCTGACTTAGTATTGTGGAAAAGTTAAGAATATTTGAGGGAAATGTGTATATTGCACAAAGCATGACTTCTGAAAGGATTGGGGTTGGAGTCGAGTTGTTAATGTGTGTGTATGAGTATATTATATGCATATAAATGCATATGCATATGTATGTGTATGTGTGTTCTAGAGGTTAGGGGTGGAGGAAAGAGTCCCAGAAATCTGTAATTTTAAGTAGTAGCCCAGGTAACCTTTGATCAGTTCTTAGGCTTCACTTTGATAAACATTAGTTTCATACTTGTAGAACAGATACATATAGATACAGATAGCCTAAATAGTTAGCTATTATGCATTATTTCCTATTTGACTAGGAAGACCCCCTGGTTATTTTTTCTACTAACAATGCTGTTTGCTTTTGTCTTAGAGAGATATGCTGTATGGTATTAAAACCATTCATCCAGCAAGTAATTAGAATACATTTTTGAGTTTCAGGTGGTATGTTAAGCCTTCCTAGTGATTTTACATCCAAAGTCCCTTCTGTCATGGAACTCACAGTCAGTTAGCAAGTATGAAGACCATGGCCAGGGCTGTGTTTCTCATTTCCTCCTTGGCCTGGAATATATGATGCATGTTGATCAGTTGTCCATCCTTATGTATATGTAATATGCTGGCACATAAGCACAACCTAGTCTTTTGAATGTATCTGTGGATAGTGTAACACAGTAATGTTGGTGGCTAGAACCTGTGAGGTAGGTGAAATGACTTGATAAAGGCAGTTTTCCAGATAATAGACATGAATAGTAGTTTTACAGATCTATATTCAAGGGTATCAGGGGATAGGCAAACTGAGAACTAAAAAGAGCTCATCCTGGACAGTTAAAACACCAGCCATCACAACTGACTTCAGTAGATGTCCTCCAAAGAGTTTGGGAGAACTGAGATGTCTTGCTAACCCAAAGCCCACACCTTGAAATTGTCTGGAATACATTACTGAATACTATTCTTTGGGAAATTCAGAGAAGTCTTTAATAGTGCAGATCAATTTTTCTGAGAAATGACTCTGGTGAAGATCATTTTAAAAATACGATTTTAACCACAGGATGGAAGTTTGTTTAGTAACTCCTATTTCACTTAAGAGATTTATACATCTTAGGTGAAATGTTTAAGTGTGGGGGTTTTGTGCTCAGCTGCTCAGTCGTGTCTGATTATTTGCAAATCCATGGACTGTAGCCTGCCAGGCTGCTCTGTCCATGGGATTTCCCAGGCAACAATACTGAGGCAGGTTGCCATTTTCTTCTCAAGGGGATCTTTGTTACCCAGGGATCAAACCCAGGTGTCCTTCATTGCAGGCAGATTTTTTTTTTTTTTTTTTTTTTTACCACTGAACCACTAGGGAAGCCCCCATATAAGATATATATGTTCAAGGTAGAGATTTATTTTGAATTTCATCAGATACTTTCATCTACATTTTCACTTCTTCAGTTTAGTTACTAACCTTTATCTGTTCTGAGTTTCTCAGTCCTTTTCACCAATCGCATGCTTTCTATCACCAGCAGACATTCTTCTGGTTACCACCTTAGACCTTTCCTTCTTTAATCGCTTCAATCATGCCCCCTTGGCAACCATTAGAAATGCATATGTGAAAGCTTTGGTCCCAAAGAACTGAATAGTCAGGTAAGGAGACTAACTCTACTATTAGTAACTTCAATAGAAGCAGAAAATAAAGAACAGGTTTAGCCCCAAATAGCTGAAATGCCGTGTATCGTACTCCCTTGTTACCATTAGCTAAAGTAGAAGTGGGAGACAATGAAAGAGAATACAATAAATGTTCTAATCAAAGTAAACTGAAGCTATGGCCAAGGACTCAATATCGGTCTTTCTGACAAGTCATATCAATTCATCTAAGCGTTTTGTGTGACTGCTGTATTACAGACATTTCCTTGGTTACTCTGGATCCAGAACTGAAAAAGTAACAATAATTCTTGTAATCAAGAAATGTATAGTCTAGTCTTCAGTGAAAACTTTTACTAGTTATTCAGAAATATTCTGATTATTATGATAACAACAACCAATATTTACTAAGTACTGTTCCAAAAATACCTATATGTACAATATGATTTTTAGTTTAGAAGTCTGGACATCATGGGTACAGAGATTAAGTAACTTACCGAGAAACACAATGCTAGTGATTAATAGGGTTGTTATTCAAGCCTGGCAGTCCGAATATAGATCTTACAAGCTTACACTCTATTTTCTGAACTATGCCCTATAGTTTCACTGGTTTTTGTTTTAATGAGATTATAGTGCTCAGTCGTGTCTGATTATTTGCAAATCCATGGACTGTAGCCTGCCAGGCTGCTCTGTCCATGGGATTTCCCAGGCAACAATACTGAGGCAGGTTGCCATTTTCTTCTCAAGGGGATCTTTGTTACCCAGGGATCAAACCCAGGTGTCCTTCATTGCAGGCAGATTTTTTTTTTTTTTTTTTTTTTACCACTGAACCACTAGGGAAGCCCCCATATAAGATATATATGTTCAAGGTAGAGATTTATTTTGAATTTCATCAGATACTTTCATCTACATTTTCACTTCTTCAGTTTAGTTACTAACCTTTATCTGTTCTGAGTTTCTCAGTCCTTTTCACCAATCGCATGCTTTCTATCACCAGCAGACATTCTTCTGGTTACCACCTTAGACCTTTCCTTCTTTAATCGCTTCAATCATGCCCCCTTGGCAACCATTAGAAATGCATATGTGAAAGCTTTGGTCCCAAAGAACTGAATAGTCAGGTAAGGAGACTAACTCTACTATTAGTAACTTCAATAGAAGCAGAAAATAAAGAACAGGTTTAGCCCCAAATAGCTGAAATGCCGTGTATCGTACTCCCTTGTTACCATTAGCTAAAGTAGAAGTGGGAGACAATGAAAGAGAATACAATAAATGTTCTAATCAAAGTAAACTGAAGCTATGGCCAAGGACTCAATATCGGTCTTTCTGACAAGTCATATCAATTCATCTAAGCGTTTTGTGTGACTGCTGTATTACAGACATTTCCTTGGTTACTCTGGATCCAGAACTGAAAAAGTAACAATAATTCTTGTAATCAAGAAATGTATAGTCTAGTCTTCAGTGAAAACTTTTACTAGTTATTCAGAAATATTCTGATTATTATGATAACAACAACCAATATTTACTAAGTACTGTTCCAAAAATACCTATATGTACAATATGATTTTTAGTTTAGAAGTCTGGACATCATGGGTACAGAGATTAAGTAACTTACCGAGAAACACAATGCTAGTGATTAATAGGGTTGTTATTCAAGCCTGGCAGTCCGAATATAGATCTTACAAGCTTACACTCTATTTTCTGAACTATGCCCTATAGTTTCACTGGTTTTTGTTTTAATGAGATTATAGTAGTCATTTATAGCTTTCGATTTTGATTTTGTGATTATCGATGATTCTTACTATATATCAAAAACTGGTGTCTAAAATCTGCCAAAAGAGTGTCTGGTACATCAGTTGAGAAGTATAGTAGGCCCTGTCTGTAACTGGAATATAAGCATATTTATGGTCAAATAGTGTGTTATTAATGACCCACAACCTACACAGGCAGCGTTGCTCAACACAGATCATCCACTTCATAGTAAGGCCAGAAACTTTTCCTTTGAAAACTTTCTATTTTCCATAGTGCATGCATGCCCAGGCGCATGTGTGCACACGTGCACACACACACACTTAGACACAATAATCATTTCTTTGCAAGTTCTACTAGTTGTATTGTAGTGCAGCACTACTCCAGCTATTCAAATAATTGAAGCCTGCGGAGTCAACTGTTGAGCAGCAAATCAGAGCCCTGTTTCAACAATGCCAGCTCAGCCAGACTCATTATCCTCTCTCTTTTATTCACAGTGGGTTTGTCATTTTGAAAGTGACTGTTGCCTTTGCATTTCTAATAGAATCCTCACTAAAATTACATTTTAGCCTGACTTGCAGGAGCCTACTTTCAGGGTTTTGAAAGTAAAGGTAATCATATTATTGTATCTTCAGGAGGCTTCCTGTTTTCATTTTCCTTATAAAATTTGTATATTGTGAGTTTCATCCAAAACTGAATGAATCTATGTGGAAATAGATAAAAACATGACTCTGAATAATTTATTGCAAAAGAAACATGTTTCTGTGCAATTATTTACATAAATGCTAGCATTTCAAAAGCTTTTATAATATCTCACGAATTATTAAACCCATCGGTTTCTGTTAGAATATTACAGACATTTCCTTGGTTACTCTGGATCCAGAACTGAAAAAGTTAACGTAACAAGAAATGTATAGTCTAGTCTTCAGTGAAAACTTTTACTAGTTATTCAGAAATATTCTGATTATTATGATAACAACAACCAATATTTACTAAGTACTGTTCCAAAAATACCTATATGTACAATATGATTTTTAGTTTAGAAGTCTGGACATCATGGGTACAGAGATTAAGTAACTTACCGAGAAACACAATGCTAGTGATTAATAGGGTTGTTATTCAAGCCTGGCAGTCCGAATATAGATCTTACAAGCTTACACTCTATTTTCTGAACTATGCCCTATAGTTTCACTGGTTTTTGTTTTAATGAGATTATAGTAGTCATTTATAGCTTTCGATTTTGATTTTGTGATTATCGATGATTCTTACTATATATCAAAAACTGGTGTCTAAAATCTGCCAAAAGAGTGTCTGGTACATCAGTTGAGAAGTATAGTAGGCCCTGTCTGTAACTGGAATATAAGCATATTTATGGTCAAATAGTGTGTTATTAATGACCCACAACCTACACAGGCAGCGTTGCTCAACACAGATCATCCACTTCATAGTAAGGCCAGAAACTTTTCCTTTGAAAACTTTCTATTTTCCATAGTGCATGCATGCCCAGGCGCATGTGTGCACACGTGCACACACACACACTTAGACACAATAATCATTTCTTTGCAAGTTCTACTAGTTGTATTGTAGTGCAGCACTACTCCAGCTATTCAAATAATTGAAGCCTGCGGAGTCAACTGTTGAGCAGCAAATCAGAGCCCTGTTTCAACAATGCCAGCTCAGCCAGACTCATTATCCTCTCTCTTTTATTCACAGTGGGTTTGTCATTTTGAAAGTGACTGTTGCCTTTGCATTTCTAATAGAATCCTCACTAAAATTACATTTTAGCCTGACTTGCAGGAGCCTACTTTCAGGGTTTTGAAAGTAAAGGTAATCATATTATTGTATCTTCAGGAGGCTTCCTGTTTTCATTTTCCTTATAAAATTTGTATATTGTGAGTTTCATCCAAAACTGAATGAATCTATGTGGAAATAGATAAAAACATGACTCTGAATAATTTATTGCAAAAGAAACATGTTTCTGTGCAATTATTTACATAAATGCTAGCATTTCAAAAGCTTTTATAATATCTGCACGAATTATTAAACCCATCGGTTTCTGTTAGAATATTCTCAGCTAAGTAATTTCTTTGAACACATGATTGCCTTTGAACTCTAGCTCCCAGAGCTTCACAGTCAAGGAAAGTCTCAAAGAAATAAATGAAACGTTATGACCAAATTCAAAGCCATGATCGTTCTGCGTCCTGACTTGTTTGTTAAGAAAGGTAAGTCAGAGAGCAGTGATGTGATTTTAAGCCATCAAAAAGGAAAAGACAGGTCCAATTCCCCCCATTCAGGTTTGTGTGTGTATTAGCACGAATTAGTTAGGCAGGCAGAAAACTCTTCTTCAAGGGCATTCTTTCCTAGATTCTCAGAGCAGCATTGATCATAGCCTCATTATTAACCCGGGCCTGTTTATCTGATTAGTAGCTGAAATTTTGTCTAAATTCTATTGTAATTCCTTATGCAGGGGCTTCCATGATGGTCCAGTGGTTAAGGACACTGCCTTGCAGTGCAAGGGGCACTGGTTCGATCCCTGGCCTGGGAGGATCCCGATGTGTCCAACTACCCAGCCAGAGCTCTGGAGCGCATGCTCCCAGAGCCGGTGCTCTGCAGCGAGAGAGGCCACTGTGATGGGAGGCCAGCACAGGCCAAGGAACAAAGATGGAAATAAATGAAAAGACCAACAGAAGTGGCCCCAAAAAATTATACAAGAAAAAATTTCTTATGAAGGAGGATAATAGTTGTAGGATTCCCACAAGGGGCAAACATAATTGGGTATGAGATGGGAGAAGGTTTCACTATGAGTAAGAAATTAGCTGAACATATTACAAATGGTTGTAGCAGTAAATGTTGTTACAGATTTTTAAATATGAAGTTGGTATGTATATAGCAGGTGCCAACTACTCCTAGTAATGTACTCCTACAGTAATTGCCAAGATAACTGGCTCTGTTTCATATCATGTGTTCTTAGTCTTTCTACCTCTGTTTACTTATCTTCAATGAAATGATTTTGTGTGAAGTCTATAGTCTTGGTCAAGGAACATGGTTACAGGAAAACAAAAAAAAGCAGAAATAGAATGCACTCTAGTGTCTTTATTCAGTACTGGAAATAGATCACATATGATAATTGAAAAGGACAAAAGAGGTAGAATCTGTTTTGGCATTTTGGAACAAGTTGCAAAAATATAGCATAATTGGGTTACTATGGATAATTCTGCCTTTGTCATGATCTGGAAAGGTAGAGTCAGAAAGCTGGTGCCACAGGTGCTAACTCTAGAATCACACATTTCTGCTTTAGTCCATACCTGCAAAAACAAATGTCTAACACCTATTTTTCCCCATATTGTTCATCCCAAATGGTGGCTAATGCAAAAAATACATTTTGTCAGAGTAATGCAATCGTACATAGATTTCTAGCTGAAATTGAATCTTTTAAGTGTAGTTTTTAGCTTCCAGGATTATGAATTTAAGAACATGCACAAAGAAGGTAGTTAAGATAATTGCTGTGTGATGTGGTTGTGTGCGACAACCATATCTGTCACAGGCTGGTATGCTGTCTTCTGTCTCAGATGTGGTGATATAAGTGGATTCCAAATAGCATGAAATAGTGTGTTGAGGCTCATAGAGATTTCCTTTTCAAAATCACTTTGGGTTGTGAAAAATATTAGTTAATTTATTAACATTAAATTTACAGTCTTGGTTTTCACATCAAATCATGCCAGTACATATTTTACCAAAATGGGATAATCATTTTTATGATTTGTAATGAGATTCTATACTTATCACTATATATTTAAACATATGATGCTCATCTTTATGACAGCAGTTTTAAAAGAGGAAATTATACTATTGTGAGTAAATATTGTCATATTGTAACCATCATTAAAACGTCTACATCATCTATCTCCATACATAAAGAAAGCAAGCATGTATGAGTTATTTTTAAACACAGCTAGTTATGTTCCTAGACACAGTGAAGGTCACTAGTCAGAGTTATCTCCAAGAAAGCAAGTTTTCTGTTTTCTTTACTTTTTGGCCCTTTTCCTTTTACAGCAAAATAAATTGGAAATTAATTTAATATTCAGGAAAGAAAAACAAAATAATACTGGATCATTTAACCCAAGTGGATAATTATAGTCCAATTTTTCTGGAAGAAAGATGTATCAACTTTGTGTATTTTTCTTTGTTTTTTTGAGTGAGAATCTAGAAGTATTCAGTGTTCCAGCAAAACTATGTAGCAAATACTTTTCAATTGAAGAGTCTTAAAACTTCAAATATAAATCATAAAGATATAAATCCTTCAATTCTCATGGAAGGTAATAATAAACCCTCAACAGCCTAGTATCTGACTTCAACAATAATCAACATTCTGGTATTTTTTCAACTACACCTTGACCATATATCAACATTCTAGATAAGCTGAAAAACGTGTCTTAACACTTTTTAGTCCATACCTGCAAAACAAATGTCTAACACCTATTTTTCCCCATATTGTTCATCCCAAATGGTGGCTAATGCAAAAAATACATTTTGTCAGAGTAATGCAATCGTACATAGATTTCTAGCTGAAATTGAATCTTTTAAGTGTAGTTTTTAGCTTCCAGGATTATGAATTTAAGAACATGCACAAAGAAGGTAGTTAAGATAATTGCTGTGTGATGTGGTTGTGTGCGACAACCATATCTGTCACAGGCTGGTATGCTGTCTTCTGTCTCAGATGTGGTGATATAAGTGGATTCCAAATAGCATGAAATAGTGTGTTGAGGCTCATAGAGATTTCCTTTTCAAAATCACTTTGGGTTGTGAAAAATATTAGTTAATTTATTAACATTAAATTTACAGTCTTGGTTTTCACATCAAATCATGCCAGTACATATTTTACCAAAATGGGATAATCATTTTTATGATTTGTAATGAGATTCTATACTTATCACTATATATTTAAACATATGATGCTCATCTTTATGACAGCAGTTTTAAAAGAGGAAATTATACTATTGTGAGTAAATATTGTCATATTGTAACCATCATTAAAACGTCTACATCATCTATCTCCATACATAAAGAAAGCAAGCATGTATGAGTTATTTTTAAACACAGCTAGTTATGTTCCTAGACACAGTGAAGGTCACTAGTCAGAGTTATCTCCAAGAAAGCAAGTTTTCTGTTTTCTTTACTTTTTGGCCCTTTTCCTTTTACAGCAAAATAAATTGGAAATTAATTTAATATTCAGGAAAGAAAAACAAAATAATACTGGATCATTTAACCCAAGTGGATAATTATAGTCCAATTTTTCTGGAAGAAAGATGTATCAACTTTGTGTATTTTTCTTTGTTTTTTTGAGTGAGAATCTAGAAGTATTCAGTGTTCCAGCAAAACTATGTAGCAAATACTTTTCAATTGAAGAGTCTTAAAACTTCAAATATAAATCATAAAGATATAAATCCTTCAATTCTCATGGAAGGTAATAATAAACCCTCAACAGCCTAGTATCTGACTTCAACAATAATCAACATTCTGGTATTTTTTTCAACTACACCTTGACCTATTCATCATTCACCATGTCATTATTGTCGTGGAAGTTTGATGTTAAAGTTATTCTAAAGAAATATAGAAACATTAACTATAAAATTCTGACAAATATACACATCTATAACTATTACACCAGTCTAGACACAGAACATTTAAATTACTAGGAAGCTTTCCCACGTACCCTTTGCAATCATTCCTCCCCATACCCTTCCCCAAGGAACCACTGATTGGCTATTACTATAGATAAGCTTTGCTTCTTTAAGAATTTCATATTAATGGATATTGAACAATTCATATCACTCTTAGCCATTCATACATCTCCTTTCATGAAATTTTTTAAGTCTTTAGTCCATTTTAAAAAATTTTGTATTATTGAGTTGAATTTCTTAGGCTTCCCTAGTGACTAAGATGAAGAATCTGCTTGCAATGAGGGAGACTCAGGTTCTATTCCTACTGTGGGAAGATACCTTGGAGGAGAAAATGGCTACCCACTCCAGTATTCTTGCCAGGAGAATTCCATAGACAGAGGAGCATAGAGGGTTCCAGTCTATGGGGTCAAAAAGAGTTGGACATGACTGAGTTGAGTTTTATATTACTGAATATATATACATATGTATACATTCCGGGTATAAGTTCTTTGATAGACATGCTTTGAAAATATTACCTACTAGTACTTGGTTTATGTAGGGATGTCTGTTAAAAAAAAGTTTTAAATGTTGATGGAAGTCTAATTAATCAAAATTTTCTTTTGTGGTTGTTGCTACTGTGTCCTGCCTAAAAATTATTGTCTCAGGATGAAAAGTTACTCTCCTCCATTTACTTCTAAACCCTTTGTAGTTTTAGCTTTTAAGCTTAGGCCTTGACCCTTCATATGTTAATTTTTGTGTTCATAAGAGGTGCTGGTTGAGGTTAAATTTTGTTTTTCATATAGATATTAGTTGTTCCAACACTATTTGCTTAAAAGGTTTTCCTTGCTCCACTGAATTCTTGTAATGTGTTTGTCAAAAAGCAACAGTGGGTCTATTTTTTGGCTCTATTCCAGCAGTTTCCAAACTATGACTTGTGGTTTTATGTATGACCGACAAACTGATAATGGTTAATGCATATTTTAAATATTGTCAAATGAAAAGAAGCAGCAAAAGACATCCCATATGAGCCCACAAAGCCTTCTGACCTATTCTTTTTCATTCACCTTTGTCATTATTGTCGTGGAAGTTTGATGTTAAAGTTATTCTAAAGAAATATAGAAACATTAACTATAAAATTCTGACAAATATACACATCTATAACTATTACACCAGTCTAGACACAGAACATTTAAATTACTAGGAAGCTTTCCCACGTACCCTTTGCAATCATTCCTCCCCATACCCTTCCCCAAGGAACCACTGATTGGCTATTACTATAGATAAGCTTTGCTTCTTTAAGAATTTCATATTAATGGATATTGAACAATTCATATCACTCTTAGCCATTCATACATCTCCTTTCATGAAATTTTTTAAGTCTTTAGTCCATTTTAAAAAATTTTGTATTATTGAGTTGAATTTCTTAGGCTTCCCTAGTGACTAAGATGAAGAATCTGCTTGCAATGAGGGAGACTCAGGTTCTATTCCTACTGTGGGAAGATACCTTGGAGGAGAAAATGGCTACCCACTCCAGTATTCTTGCCAGGAGAATTCCATAGACAGAGGAGCATAGAGGGTTCCAGTCTATGGGGTCAAAAAGAGTTGGACATGACTGAGTTGAGTTTTATATTACTGAATATATATACATATGTATACATTCCGGGTATAAGTTCTTTGATAGACATGCTTTGAAAATATTACCTACTAGTACTTGGTTTATGTAGGGATGTCTGTTAAAAAAAAGTTTTAAATGTTGATGGAAGTCTAATTAATCAAAATTTTCTTTTGTGGTTGTTGCTACTGTGTCCTGCCTAAAAATTATTGTCTCAGGATGAAAAGTTACTCTCCTCCATTTACTTCTAAACCCTTTGTAGTTTTAGCTTTTAAGCTTAGGCCTTGACCCTTCATATGTTAATTTTTGTGTTCATAAGAGGTGCTGGTTGAGGTTAAATTTTGTTTTTCATATAGATATTAGTTGTTCCAACACTATTTGCTTAAAGGTTTTCCTTGCTCCACTGAATTCTTGTAATGTGTTTGTCAAAAAGCAACAGTGGGTCTATTTTTTGGCTCTATTCCAGCAGTTTCCAAACTATGACTTGTGGTTTTATGTATGACCGACAAACTGATAATGGTTAATGCATATTTTAAATATTGTCAAATGAAAAGAAGCAGCAAAAGACATCCCATATGAGCCCACAAAGCCTAAAATATTTACTACCTGCCCCTATACAGACTAACTTCGCCAGTCCTTGATCTAGTCTGTCCCACTGATTTATGTTTACTCCTTTGCCAATCCCTTTATTTCTGTTGCTTTATAGTACATATTAAAGTCAGATAGTATAAAGCCTGCAACTTTAATCGTCCCTTTTAAAATGTTTTATACCTATTTGCTATCATTTGCATATTCATATATAATTTTCAGCCTGTTTAATAATTTCTATAAAATACTGCTGAGATTATAGTTATGATTTCATTGACTCTATAAATACATGGATTAAATTGTCATTTTAACAATATTAAATATTTCAAACCATTAACTTCCTCCTCCATTTCTCACTCTTTATAGTGGGTTTGTTACACCATCTCTTCCTCTGTGGGTGTGCTGTTATAGTTGAAAAGCCCAGACCGGTAACCTGTGGATATGTAAGAAGAATGGCATCATTAAGGGTACAAGCTTCAGACATGAAACTCAGGAGTGCGAATTTTCACTTAAAAGACAGCTTACATTTACCACTGTCTTTGTTGTTCAGTCACTAAGTCATGTCCAACTCTTTATGATCCCATGAACTGCAGTAGGCTATGCTTCCCTGCCCTTCACCATCTCCTGAAGTTTGCTCAAACTCATGTCCATTGGGTCAGTGATGCCATCCAACCATCTTATCTTCTGTCATCCCCTTCTCCTCTTGCCACCAGTCTTTCCTAGCATCAGGGTCTCTTGTGAAGAGTCAGCTCCTCACATCAGATGTACAAAGTATTAGAGCTTCACCTTCAATATCAGTCCTTCCAGTGAATATTCAGGGTTGATTTCCCTTAGGATTGACTAGTTTGATATTATTGTGCAAGAGACTGTCAAATCTCTAGCACTATAGTGCCAAAGCATCAATTGTTCTGTGCTCAGCCTTTTCTATGATCCAGCTGTCACATCTGTACCTGACTACTGGAAAAAAACATAACTCTGACTATATGGACCTCTGTTGGCAGAGTGATGTCTGCTTTTTATTACACTTGTTTAGGTTTGTTATAACTTTTCTTCCATGGAGCAAATATCTTTTAATTTCATGGCTGCAGTCACTGTCCACAGTGATCTTGGAGCCCAAGAAAATAAAATCTGTCACTGTTTCCATTTTATTCCCAGGTATTTGCCGTGAAGTGGTGGAAATGGATACCGTGATCTATGTTTTTTGAATGTTGAGTTTTAAGCCAGTCTTTTTGCTCTCCACTGTCACTTTCAACAAGAGGCTCTTTAGCTCCTCTTCACTTTTCTGCCTTTAAAATGTAGTCATCTGCATTTCTCAGGTTATTGATATTTCTCCCAGCAATCTTGATTCCAGCTTGTGCTTCACAAGCCTGGCATTTCACATGATGTATTTGGAATATATGTTAAATAAGAAGAGTAGCCATATACAGTCTTGATGTATTCCTTTCTCAAGTTTGAACCAGTCCATTGTTCCATTCTTGTCCTGCATATAGGCTTCTTAGGAGACAGGTAAGGAGGTCTGGTTTTCCCATTTCTTTAAGAATGTTCCACAGTTTATTGTGATCCACAGAGTCAAAGGTTTTAATGTGGTCAATGAAACAGAAATAGATTTTTTTTTTTTTTAAATTCCCTTGCCTTTTCCTACAGTTCAAGGGATGTTGACAGTTTGATCTCAGATTCTTTCTGCCTTTTCCAAATCCAGCTTATACATCCGAAAGTTCTCGGTTCATGTACTGCTGAAACCTAGCTTGAAGACTTTTGAGCATAATCTTGTTTGCATGTGAGATGAGTGTAGTTCGAACATTCTTTGGCATAGTCTTTCTCCATTGTCTAGGCTGCTCATAATATTGTATATGCCAAATAGGCAAGTATCAGAGATGTAGGTAGAATATTTATGTATTCTTAACCCCAAGCAGTTATGAGTAAGAGGGAAATCAGGTTGACTTGAAACACATTGCTTACAAGATTGAGTCAGCAAATATTTATTGAACACCTATCCTGTGCAGGATTTTCTGAGGGGGTGTAATTATGAAATAAATAATTTAGTTACATGATTGTTGGTAATAGTCTATCACCTAAAAATTGAGTGATATATGTCACATCTGTACCTGACTACTGGAAAAAAACATAACTCTGACTATATGGACCTCTGTTGGCAGAGTGATGTCTGCTTTTTATTACACTTGTTTAGGTTTGTTATAACTTTTCTTCCATGGAGCAAATATCTTTTAATTTCATGGCTGCAGTCACTGTCCACAGTGATCTTGGAGCCCAAGAAAATAAAATCTGTCACTGTTTCCATTTTATTCCCAGGTATTTGCCGTGAAGTGGTGGAAATGGATACCGTGATCTATGTTTTTTGAATGTTGAGTTTTAAGCCAGTCTTTTTGCTCTCCACTGTCACTTTCAACAAGAGGCTCTTTAGCTCCTCTTCACTTTTCTGCCTTTAAAATGTAGTCATCTGCATTTCTCAGGTTATTGATATTTCTCCCAGCAATCTTGATTCCAGCTTGTGCTTCACAAGCCTGGCATTTCACATGATGTATTTGGAATATATGTTAAATAAGAAGAGTAGCCATATACAGTCTTGATGTATTCCTTTCTCAAGTTTGAACCAGTCCATTGTTCCATTCTTGTCCTGCATATAGGCTTCTTAGGAGACAGGTAAGGAGGTCTGGTTTTCCCATTTCTTTAAGAATGTTCCACAGTTTATTGTGATCCACAGAGT
The DNA here is from genome assembly GCA_022376925.1 of Tragulus kanchil. Lineage (NCBI taxonomy): Eukaryota > Metazoa > Chordata > Mammalia > Artiodactyla > Tragulidae > Tragulus > Tragulus kanchil. The sequence continues at coordinate 115,378,127 of JAIOJX010000005.1, read as the reverse complement.
CAAAGGTTTTAATGTGGTCAATGAAACAGAAATAGATTTTTTTTTTTTTTAAATTCCCTTGCCTTTTCCTACAGTTCAAGGGATGTTGACAGTTTGATCTCAGATTCTTTCTGCCTTTTCCAAATCCAGCTTATACATCCGAAAGTTCTCGGTTCATGTACTGCTGAAACCTAGCTTGAAGACTTTTGAGCATAATCTTGTTTGCATGTGAGATGAGTGTAGTTCGAACATTCTTTGGCATAGTCTTTCTCCATTGTCTAGGCTGCTCATAATATTGTATATGCCAAATAGGCAAGTATCAGAGATGTAGGTAGAATATTTATGTATTCTTAACCCCAAGCAGTTATGAGTAAGAGGGAAATCAGGTTGACTTGAAACACATTGCTTACAAGATTGAGTCAGCAAATATTTATTGAACACCTATCCTGTGCAGGATTTTCTGAGGGGGTGTAATTATGAAATAAATAATTTAGTTACATGATTGTTGGTAATAGTCTATCACCTAAAAATTGAGTGATATAAAATCAATTTGTTTTACCCTATGCATTTTACCTGTTTTCCTCTTATTTCATTTTTTAAGCATATACCAATGCATTCTTAGCTTTGTAACCACTATACCCATGTAATGTGTTTTCCCATCCCTATAATTATGATTAGAAGGCTGTGACTTACTGTTCAGATCATTGTTATTTCTAATTTTACCGTATTATCATTTATTGAATTAAATCACATAAAATTTTTTGTAACATGGTGATAGGAGATACAAGACATTGCATTTTTCTTCTTTTCTAAAATTTAACTTCATAAGAAATACTGAGTTTTAGCCTATATGTGAACAAATGCAACATATCAATGAGTTTTTATAAAACATAGATAGCCTTATTCATATCAGGAGGTAGATAAAAGCCCTGCTCCTATTCTTTCCAAATATTTACTCTTTCTGCCTCCACAAAGGTAACCACGGTCCTCTGATTCTTTTTGGAGGAGGGGCGGGTTTGGGAGGGAGGGGGATGGGTGGGCCACTTCCACTGGTTTTTCATTTATCTATTTTCATCCATCTTTGTTCTTTGGCCTGTATGGGCCTCCCATCACAGTGACCTCTGTTGTCGCAGAGCACCAGCTCTGGGCGCATGCACCCCAGAGCTCCGGCTCGGTAATTGGACACATCGGACCAGCGGCTCCGAGGCACGTGGGAGCTTCCCAGGCCAGGGATGGAACGGGCGCCCCTTGCACTGCAAGGTGGTATCCTTACCCACTGGACCACCAGGGAAGCCCTGTCCTCTGATTTTTAATAACAGCTATATTACTTACATGAGTCTTATGTTCTCTGTGTCTGGCTGCTTTTACTCAAAATCATGTTTGTGATATTTAAATACGTTAATTTATATAATTGCATTCATTTCTTTGTTGTTTAAATCCCACTCTGAGTGTACAAATGAGTATATCTGATCTACTAGTGATGAAAGTTGTTCCCAGTTTTGGACAAATATAAGTAATGATGCAATGAATATTTTATTTATTTATTTATTTTTTTGGCCGCTTCTTTTGATCTTTCATTTATTTATCTTTGTTCTTTGGCCTGTGCAGGCCTCCCATCGCAGTGGCCTCTGTCAATGCAGAGCACCGGCTCTGGGCACATGTGCTCCAGAGCTCCGACTCGGTAGTTGGATACATTGGTCCAGCCACTCCGTGGCACATGGAATCTTTCCAGGCCAGGGATCGAACCGGTGCCCCTTGAAATGCAAGGTGATGTCTTTACCCACTGAACCACCAGGGAAGCCCTGCAGTGAGCATTCTCAGCTATCACTTGTGTGTGTGTGTGTGTGTGTGTGTGTGTGTGTGTGTGTGTCTTGTGCTCACTTAGATATATCCGACTCTGCATGACTTGTGCATCCCACTTATTTCAGTTGGGTATATGCTTGCTAATAAAAAACATCTATTATTAGATATGCCTATAAGCAGATTTAAAACTCAGAGCCAAATTGTTTCTCAGAATAATTTTCCAAATTCACGTTCTCAGTAGTATTATATAATCAGGCCATTCTTACCCCTCCTTGCTATAATCAGTCTTTTTAAGGCTAACCATTTTGATAGGTGTTTGTAGTATATTATGTGAATTTAATTTGTATTTCTATGAAAACAGGTAGAACATCCTTGCATACGTTTATTGACAATTCTCTTTTGTAACATGTCTAGTAAAGTCTTTTCGCATGTTTAAAAATTGCCTGAGATTTACTTTATTTTTCTTACTGAATTTTTTCTATGCTCTGTGGACATGAGACTTTTGTCAGATATATTTATCATCTGATACTCTGTGGTTTTATAGTTTCTTTATTTTTATTGTGTTGTCTTTTGATATCATTATTATTTTTGACAAATACTTTATCTTAATACAGTGCAATTTACCTCTGTTTGCCTTAAATTTAGTGCCTTTTCTACTTAACAAAGTCTTACCTCTCCCAAGGTCTTGAAAATATTCTCTCAAATTATCACCTAGAAGTGGCATCATTTTATATTTCTACCATCTGACACTGATTTGTGCTTTTGGGAGGTAGCAGTCAAATTTAATTTATTTTAAATATCCATATTCAGTTGACTTAGCATCATGAATATTTTATGAATGAATCTCTTTCTAGACTATATTTTGTTCCACTTGACTGTCAGGATTACATCAATATCATGTTGCCTAGATTACTGTAACTTTAGAATGCATATTGATATCTAATAGTGCAGCCCTCCAATGTACTTTTTTTCTTTCAGTTGCTCTTAGATGTACTTAACATTGTGAAATTTTATAAAAATTTTAGGGTAAATTTTTAGTTTCTTCAAAATCCCTGGGGTATTTATTGGCACTGCATCAAATATATTAATAAATTTGAGTCAATGTTAGCATCTTTTAAATATTTAGTTTTCAGGCCAATAATATTACATTCCCTTCCAATTTTTAAAGATTTCTTTAATTTCTCCAATGCACATTTTAATTATTGTAATTTGTATGTTGTTTGGAGGTATTAAACATATTTTAAATTTTTTTCTAGGTATTTGATGTTTTAGATGCTGTTAGGAGTAGTATTAAATGTTAGCATTTAATATTTCTTTTTACTGTTAAAATAAGGAATTATTTTATAAAGTACTAAATACTTATATTTATGATTTTATAATCCTTATTGAAATATTAAAAGTATGATTAGCTTAAAATACCTTTTTTAATGAAGATATAACTGTCTAATTTTTCTTGCCAGAAATCTCTCATTTTTCTTGCAAATTTCATATAAAAATATTTTGTAAGATGATAAGGTCATGGTTCTTTAATTCTGTGACACTATACAGAAGAGTCTTCAAGGAGAATGACCACCTGTAGTTCAAGTTTTTATACAAAGTAAAGATTTAGGATAGACTAGAGATGGAAAGAATCTATAAAAGCCAGAAAATATCTCCATGAATTAAAGGCACTATATTTTTTCACAATTATGACTAAATGTTGTTAACTACTGATTTTTTCAGCTATTCATGTCTTGGACTGGAAATCATTGAATACTTTCAAGCACCAAATTTTCGTTAGTGGTATTTCCATGTGTATAGTCATTTTCTACAAACTATGAAAAATAAACACATGATCTCTATAAAATTAGGGGGAGGAATTTAACTCATTTTTGTGTGTAATGTATTTTTACTCGCTTATACTCTCATTTTTATTTTGGTGGTCTTTTGCAGGGAGATGTCTGGCAGAAGCATGTACTCAAATTCAATTTTATTTGTCTTCATGCAGCCTTTGTCATGGGAAAGATACTGGGAATGATAATTTGATGATGAATAAATATTTTTATTATTATTTTTTGCTCTGTAAGAATAACAAATTATACTGGATTCTCGCTGTAGCCTTACTGAGGGAGCTGAAAGAGTACATATTATCCAGAATACTCATGTCTGATGCAAACCATAGCCTAATTGTATATTGATTAAAATTTGGATTTGAACCACCTGTATTTTATGATATATAGCACATAATGAAAATATATGCATCTCTTTAAGGGAAAGTATTTTCTTCAAAATAATGTTGTTTTATAGTACATATAAATTACATTTATAGTTTTTTTTTTTTTTTTTTGCCCTCTATGGTTGAATTAATCAGAAAATACTTTAAACGGTGGAGAGGTATTCCAAGTGATTAGGTCACTCTGATGGTCAATTTTTGACTTTGGGATTTTGGTTCCTCCTTTCCCACAAGACTAGGATGGCTGTTAGGTCCAAGAGAAAGACTTTCCTGGGGTAGAAATCTGGCAAGAGGTTTTGAGATAAGATTTATTTGGCAAAAAAGCAGAGATATAATTTACTACCGAAAGTTTTCAGAAGTAAATGCTAAAAATAGGAAGATCCAGGGAACTGCAATTAGGAAGCAAACCCGTCTATGGTTTACTTATGCTGAGGGAAATGAGAATATTAAAGTTATATTGGTCAGTTTGACTTTTCTTTGAGATTCAGAAGCAATTATTGAAGAATGAAAAGGTATACACAGTATTGCAGAATAAAATTAGAAATACATAAGAAAAATAATGAGGCAAAAGAAACTAGTGCACGGGTTCCGTGGTGGTGCAGTGCATATGGATCCCGCCTTGCAGTGCAAGGGGCAAAGGTTCGATCTCTGGCCTGGGAAGATCCCAATGTGTCCAACCACCGAGCCTACAGCTCTTTAGTGGATGTGCCCAGAGCTGGTGCTCTGTAGCAACAGAGGCTTCTGCGATGGGAGGCCCCACAGGCCAAAGAACAAAAATGGATGAAAATACTTAAATGAAAGACTGTAGCAAATTTTGTGTGTAATGTATTTTACTCGCTTATACTCTCATTTTTATTTTGGTGGTCTTTTGCAGGGAGATGTCTGGCAGAAGCATGTACTCAAATTCAATTTTATTTGTCTTCATGCAGCCTTTGTCATGGGAAAGATACTGGGAATGATAATTTGATGATGAATAAATATTTTTATTATTATTTTTTGCTCTGTAAGAATAACAAATTATACTGGATTCTCGCTGTAGCCTTACTGAGGGAGCTGAAAGAGTACATATTATCCAGAATACTCATGTCTGATGCAAACCATAGCCTAATTGTATATTGATTAAAATTTGGATTTGAACCACCTGTATTTTATGATATATAGCACATAATGAAAATATATGCATCTCTTTAAGGGAAAGTATTTTCTTCAAAATAATGTTGTTTTTATAGTACATATAAATTACATTTATAGTTTTGTTTTTTTTTTTTTTTTTTAGCCCTCTATGGTTGAATTAATCAGAAAATACTTTAAACGGTGGAGAGGTATTCCAAGTGATTAGGTCACTCTGATGGTCAATTTTTGACTTTGGGATTTTGGTTCCTCCTTTCCCACAAGACTAGGATGGCTGTTAGGTCCAAGAGAAAGACTTTCCTGGGGTAGAAATCTGGCAAGAGGTTTTGAGATAAGATTTATTTGGCAAAAAAGCAGAGATATAATTTACTACCGAAAGTTTTCAGAAGTAAATGCTAAAAATAGGAAGATCCAGGGAACTGCAATTAGGAAGCAAACCCGTCTATGGTTTACTTATGCTGAGGGAAATGAGAATATTAAAGTTATATTGGTCAGTTTGACTTTTCTTTGAGATTCAGAAGCAATTATTGAAGAATGAAAAGGTATACACAGTATTGCAGAATAAAATTAGAAATACATAAGAAAAATAATGAGGCAAAAGAAACTAGTGCACGGCTTCCCTGGTGGTCCAGTGCATATGGATCCCGCCTTGCAGTGCAAGGGGCAAAGGTTCGATCTCTGGCCTGGGAAGATCCCAATGTGTCCAACCACCGAGCCTACAGCTCTTTAGTGGATGTGCCCAGAGCTGGTGCTCTGTAGCAACAGAGGCTTCTGCGATGGGAGGCCCACACAGGCCAAAGAACAAAAATGGATGAAAATACTTAAATGAAAGACCAATAGAAGTGGCCAAAAAAAAATAGTGCATAAATTCTTCTCATTCCTCTTTATTTGTATGAACCTCTTCCATTATAGGAATATCTGAAAAGAACATCTTGGAAAAGAGACTTGTCAGACCCATGCTAGGATTTAGATACTCTTTTAATTAAAATTATACTTTGAGCCCTGAATATCATCTTTATCAGTTTAAGGAGTCCTTAATTTTTGTTAGAGTAAATCTTTGTTTGACATGAAAAAATATTTCAAGATATAATCCTGATTTTTTGTATCTTGTATTTTAATTAAAAGTGTTTAAAAAGTGACTTTCCCCACATATTCCATGTCAGCTTCTAATAGGGAAATTGATTTTAGAAATGATAATCAAATGTGCAGACAGAACACTACTAAAAAGAGAATGAAATGTGAAGTCTATGTAAATACCATTTCTCTCTCAGTAGGAAAATACTAAACCTTTTAAAAATACTAAAAACCTTTTAAGAATGACTCCTCTCTACATACACATGTACACACACACACACACACACCCCGACACACGATCATATAATCCATCTACGTTCGTGTTGAGCATTTATGTGCTGAAATGTATTTGTCTTTAAAGGACTTAAAAAAATCACATCCTAAGCATAGTTACATTAATTTAAAGTGCATATATCATTAAAAGACAGAAAACAAAAGCCAGTGTGTTTTGTATAAGGATATCCTCAAGTATATTCTGTTTGTGACAGTCACCAAAAATTTAAAGGCAATTTTCCCTTTTATTTGTGTCTTCTAAGAATTATGCATTATGTATAATGTAATATACATTATAATATCATATACTGAAGTAATAATATAAAGATGAATACAATTTATGACAGTAATTCTGTGTTTGATTTTAAATTAAGGATCCTTGCAGTGCAAGGGCAAAGGTTCGATCTCTGGCCTGGGAAGATCCCAATGTGTCCAACCACCGAGCCTACAGCTCTTTAGTGGATGTGCCCAGAGCTGGTGCTCTGTAGCAACAGAGGCTTCTGCGATGGGAGGCCCACACAGGCCAAAGAACAAAAATGGATGAAAATACTTAAATGAAAGACCAATAGAAGGGGCCCAAAAAAAAATAGTGCATAAATTCTTCTCATTCCTCTTTATTTGTATGAACCTCTTCCATTATAGGAATATCTGAAAAGAACATCTTGGAAAAGAGACTTGTCAGACCCATGCTAGGATTTAGATACTCTTTTAATTAAAATTATACTTTGAGCCCTGAATATCATCTTTATCAGTTTAAGGAGTCCTTAATTTTTGTTAGAGTAAATCTTTGTTTGACATGAAAAAATATTTCAAGATATAACCCCTGATTTTTGTATCTTGTATTTTAATTAAAAGTGTTTAAAAAGTGACTTTCGCCACATATTCCATGTCAGCTTCTAATAGGGAAATTGATTTTAGAAATGATAATCAAATGTGCAGACAGAACACTACTAAAAAGAGAATGAAATGTGAAGTCTATGTAAATACCATTTCTCTCTCAGTAGGAAAATACTAAACCTTTTAAAAATACTAAAAACCTTTTAAGAATGACTCCTCTCTACATACACATGTACACACACACACACACACACCCCGACACACGATCATATAATCCATCTACGTTCGTGTTGAGCATTTATGTGCTGAAATGTATTTGTCTTTAAAGGACTTAAAAAAATCACATCCTAAGCATAGTTACATTAATTTAAAGTGCATATATCATTAAAAGACAGAAAACAAAAGCCAGTGTGTTTTGTATAAGGATATCCTCAAGTATATTCTGTGTGTGACAGTCACCAAAAATTTAAAGGCAATTTTCCCTTTTTATTTGTGTTTTCTAAGAATTATGCATTATGTATAATGTAATATACATTATAATATCATATACTGAAGTAATAATATAAAGATGAATACAATTTATGACAGTAATTCTGTGTTTTAACACGACTTAGTTTCTGCTCAGGCTAAAATTAAGGCAAAATTTTTCTTTAAAATCTATTCATTTGTTATCATTGTTTGCTACAGCTATATTCTATTGCTGACTTGTATTGATAATATATATAGGCTCTAGACTTGATTACCTTTTTTCCTTTTTTAGAATCTTTCTTTCTTCCAATACTCCCTTCTTCTCTCTTTCCTTCCTTCCTTCCTTCTTTTTCCTCATTCTAGAACATCCATTAAACCATATCGTCCAAGAGTAATACTAGGTGATATGAGAAATACAGCATGTTTTATTTATTTATTTTTTTAAGATTTATTTATTTATTTACTTTCGGCGGGGGTCGGGTTGGGGAGGGAGAGGAGTGGACGGGCCACTTCTATTGGTCTTTCATTTTGTCTATTTTCATTCGTCCTCGTTCTTTGGCTCCTGTGGGCCTCCCATCGCGGTGGCGTCTGTTGTTGCAGAGCACCAGCTCTGGGCGCATGCGCTCCAGAGCTCCGGCTCGGTGATTGGACACATCAGTCCAGCCGCTCCGCGGCACGTGGGATCTTCCCAGGCCAGGGCTCGAACCGACGTCCCTTGCACTGCAAGGCGGTGTCCTTACCCACTGGACCACCAGGGGAAGCCCCACAGCATGTTTTAGAATAGTTCTTTCCTTCAGAATTGTACAACCTCGAAATTGAAATCTTACACATATTGATAGGTATGGCTTTGTACATATTAATAATAAGAGCATTAAGAATTGTTTAGATGGGCTGTGTCTTCAGAATGAAAAGATGTTTTATACTTTCTTAATTTGAAAATATGAGGCAAGGCTTGATGAAAAAAGGGCCACTTGTGTGGATCACAAATGGTAGATATTGATCTTGAAATTAGATCTTGAAGTAAGAGTGTACAGACTATGTTTAAAATATCAGGAAGAACCTTAGGTTTTATTTATAAAATTTATAGAATTTATGTGAAAAATAAAACTCGAAAAATAGCTTGATGGTGGGGAAATTTTCTATATCCCTGTAATATCATATACTGAAGTAATAATATAAAGATGAATACAATTTATGACAGTAATTCTGTGTTTTAACACGACTTAGTTTCTGCTCAGGCTAAAATTAAGGCAAAATTTTTCTTTAAAATCTATTCATTTGTTATCATTGTTTGCTACAGCTATATTCTATTGCTGACTTGTATTGATAATATATATAGGCTCTAGACTTGATTACCTTTTTTCCTTTTTTAGAATCTTTCTTTCTTCCAATACTCCCTTCTTCTCTCTTTCCTTCCTTCCTTCCTTCTTTTTCCTCATTCTAGAACATCCATTAAACCATATCGTCCAAGAGTAATACTAGGTGATATGAGAAATACAGCATGTTTTATTTATTTATTTTTTTAAGATTTATTTATTTATTTACTTTCGGCGGGGGTCGGGTTGGGGAGGGAGAGGAGTGGACGGGCCACTTCTATTGGTCTTTCATTTTGTCTATTTTCATTCGTCCTCGTTCTTTGGCTCCTGTGGGCCTCCCATCGCGGTGGCGTCTGTTGTTGCAGAGCACCAGCTCTGGGCGCATGCGCTCCAGAGCTCCGGCTCGGTGATTGGACACATCAGTTCAGCCGCTCCGCGGCACGTGGGATCTTCCCAGGCCAGGGCTCGAACCGGCGCCCCTTGCACTGCAAGGTGGTGTCCTTACCCACTGGACCACCAGGGGAAGCCCCACAGCATGTTTTAGAATAGTTCTTTCCTTCAGAATTGTACAACCTCGAAATTGAAATCTTACACATATTGATAGGTATGGCTTTGTACATATTAATAATAAGAGCATTAAGAATTGTTTAGATGGGCTGTGTCTTCAGAATGAAAAGATGTTTTATACTTTCTTAATTTGAAAATATGAGGCAAGGCTTGATGAAAAAAGGGCCACTTGTGTGGATCACAAATGGTAGATATTGATCTTGAAATTAGATCTTGAAGTAAGAGTGTACAGACTATGTTTAAAATATCAGGAAGAACCTTAGGTTTTATTTATAAAATTTATAGAATTTATGTGAAAAAATAAAACTCGAAAAATAGCTTGATGGTGGATGTTCTGAGTGATAGCTTTTCCTATATCCCTGTCTCCTAAAATTCACCTCTAAATCTGATATTATTTTTCTTTGTTCCATTTTGTTCAGCTCTTACCATTTCACTATGTTTCAGTAAGTTTTCTGAGTCCCTCACTCTGCAAATAATGTGTTAAATGCTAATAAGTTGACAGTATGTCCTAGTGATATTATCTGTATTTCACTAGAAATATTCCTGAAAGAAAATTTAATCACCTAACACAATTATTAACATATTAGGGACTTCAATTTTTAATATAACAATTAAGGAGACTGCTATAATGCCCCACTTAATAATTTTGTAAGTTGACTACTTTTACTTAGAAAATTGTTCTGACTTGGTAATTCTAGTAATTAGAGCAGAGAGTTGGCTCCCAATTTACATGCTCTGAGTCTGATTTTATATAGATTTTAAATATATAGACTAAACCGGGCTTTCAGAGTGTCTGAATCTAAATTCAAATGGAAATGAGCCAAACATCTTAAATCATTAATTAAATTTCTCTCAGAGCTTAAAACTTATGCTACGAATTCTAATCACATGTTGGTGATAAAAAGTTATGATACATTTATCTTTGATGTACTCTAGTTGGATCAGAAGCTTCCTCATTTTGGAACAATGCAATTTTTGATAGGAATCTTATTACATTTTATAAGAACATGGGAACAAAAGAAATGACTTAGTTTGCTGTCATTATTTTTATATTTTAAAAAGTCAATTTGGGGAATATATGAGATTATAGAACTACAGGATATTAATATTTTTATAAAGTTATTAAGTTCATACAGAAAAGAAAATCATTTTTACCTTCTGATGTTTCTTTTTTCACACAGTAGGATACCATTTCTGCCTAGTTAAAAATTTTAAGGTAACAGCAAGCCTAGCAACATGCTATGAATCTCCACTGTTACGCTGAAGAAGTGAGAACTCCACTTATGTCTTCTCTTGCTTTTCTCAGTCTCATTGCCATCCATACAGGTATTCCCGACTTTTCTTGGTAATGAAAAGAAGTTTAGGTTTCTTCATTTGCCATTGCTCTCTCTTTCCATATGCATTTGTCTGTCTGTATATCTGTACATATGTTAGCTGTGACACATGTATGGTCAAAATATAGTATACTTAATGCATTTCATATTAGGTACAGATATAAGGCTTAAATAGAAGGAATCTAGTACTGTTGACATTAGAGTTTATCATTGCCAAATGAGTAATTTATCTTGAAGGTAAAAGGGAAGGGGTTTAATAGAAGCCAGAGTCCAGAGATCTAGTAATGAACTTTGAAATTAGGCTGGTAGCAGTGATGTTCATCCATACCTTATATGTTAAGCAGACACAGGAGATGAGGAAAATATGTAGAATTTAAGAGTAGTAGAGGGCTTCCTGGTGGTCCAGTGGTTAAGGACACCGCCTTGCAGTGCAAGGGGTGCCAGTTCATTCCCTGGCCTGGGAAGATCCCTCGTGCCGCGGAGCGGCTGGACCAATGTGTCGAACTACCTGGCGGAGCTCTGGGCGCATGCGCCCAGAGCCAGTGCTCAGACAACAGAGGCCACTGATGGGAGTCTTAAATCATTAATTAAATTTCTCTCAGAGCTTAAAACTTATGCTACGAATTCTAATCACATGTTGGTGATAAAAAGTTATGATACATTTATCTTTGATGTACTCTAGTTGGATCAGAAGCTTCCTCATTTTGGAACAATGCAATTTTTGATAGGAATCTTATTACATTTTATAAGAACATGGGAACAAAAGAAATGACTTAGTTTGCTGTCATTATTTTTATATTTTAAAAAGTCAATTTGGGGAATATATGAGATTATAGAACTACAGGATATTAATATTTTTATAAAGTTATTAAGTTCATACAGAAAAGAAAATCATTTTTACCTTCTGATGTTTCTTTTTTCACACAGTAGGATACCATTTCTGCCTAGTTAAAAATTTTAAGGTAACAGCAAGCCTAGCAACATGCTATGAATCTCCACTGTTACGCTGAAGAAGTGAGAACTCCACTTATGTCTTCTCTTGCTTTTCTCAGTCTCATTGCCATCCATACAGGTATTCAGACTTTTCTTGGTAATGAAAAGAAGTTTAGGTTTCTTCATTTGCCATTGCTCTCTCTTTCCATATGCATTTGTCTGTCTGTATATCTGTACATATGTTAGCTGTGACACATGTATGGTCAAAATATAGTATACTTAATGCATTTCATATTAGGTACAGATATAAGGCTTAAATAGAAGGAATCTAGTACTGTTGACATTAGAGTTTATCATTGCCAAATGAGTAATTTATCTTGAAGGTAAAAGGGAAGGGGTTTAATAGAAGCCAGAGTCCAGAGATCTAGTAATGAACTTTGAAATTAGGCTGGTAGCAGTGATGTTCATCCATACCTTATATGTTAAGCAGACACAGGAGATGAGGAAAATATGTAGAATTTAAGAGTAGTAGAGGGGCTTCCCTGGTGGTCCAGTGGTTAAGGACACCGCCTTGCAGTGCAAGGGGTGCCAGTTCATTCCCTGGCCTGGGAAGATCCCTCGTGCCGCGGAGCGGCTGGACCAATGTGTCGAACTACCTAGCCGGAGCTCTGGAGCGCATGCGCCCAGAGCCAGTGCTCTGAGACAACAGAGGCCACTGTGATGGGAGGCCCACACGGGCCAAAGAACAAATATGGATGAAACTAGATAAATGAAAGACCTATAGAAGTGGCCCGCCCATCCCCTCTCCCTCCCCCAGACCCCCCCCTCCAAGAAAAAGGAGTAGTAAAGAACTAATTATCATTATCAAAGCAAATGAGAAAGATGCACTTACCATGTACAATTAGTTCCTAATATCTGCTACAGGGCTTCTAGTCCTTTCCTCTGCGAGAATCATTGTTTGAGCAAACTATGCTTAGCCTAAAAATAAGGAACATAGATTATGTGCAGTGTGAATAGTGTTGGGTAGCATGTTTTACTTGCTATTCCTGAATCCTGTGCGTTAATAAGGTTAATAAATGCCAGTGTAGCTAAGTATTTACTTTTCTCATTCATTTTATTGGTATTTTCCCTCACCTAACTTGTAAGTTGGCAAATGTGTATATTTGTGTGTGTATGCTCAGTCGTGTTCAACTCTTTGTGATCCTCCAGGTATAGCATTATCTAAATGAATTTTCAAATAAAATTAGCCAAATATTCTTACAGAGAGATAGAGTCTAGATTAGTGTACAAAAATATTTTAAAAGCTATTTCATAAACCTTAAAGTAGTTCCTTGGAAGTATACATGCGCATGTATGTCCAAGTTACAATGAGCTTGGTGAAAAGATAGAGAAGTACCCTTGAAATCACCCAGCACTGAGAAGGAATAATACAAACCACAGTCTCAAAAACTCTTAGGACCTCCTTTCTCATCGACACTGCTTAGTACTATTAGACATTTACCATCGCACTCTCTGGTGCATATTAATTTTTGTTTTCTTTCTTTAAAAGGTGGAAAATACTAATATTTATGAAGCTTATTTTTTTGATTGTCTCATCCAGTCCTATATAAACTCTTGACTCATGACTTAGAAACTCAAATCTCCAGTCCAAATCTTTCTCTTCTTTTTTGGACCAAAATACACATCCTGACTACCTTTTCCACATTTCCATTTGTATATCTGATAAGTAAATGGAACAGGTCTAATCAAAATGAGTTCTGGATATTGACACACACTTCTGTGCCTACTCCTCATGGTATCTTTCTCACATAATAAGATAAAGGAAACTCCATCTTCACGATTTTTCCAGGAATAATTTTGACTAGTCACTGTCTCACATGTCCCATAGCCAATACAGAATACACCCATATTTGACCATTTTGTTTTACTGCCTTTGTTGTTAGCACCTCGGTCTATGTCAACATTATCTCTTGACTGCAGTGCTCCAATTAAGTCCCAAATGATCTTCGTGTTTTAGACCTTGCTCTGCCTCAGTCCATTTTCAACACAATGACCAGAGTTACCTGTCGTTAATAACGGTTAAATAAATGCTTAGCCTAAAAATAAGGAACATAGATTATGTGCAGTGTGAATAGTGTTGGGTAGCATGTTTTACTTGCTATTCCTGAATCCTGTGCGTTAATAAGGTTAATAAATGCCAGTGTAGCTAAGTATTTACTTTTCTCATTCATTTTATTGGTATTTTCCCTCACCTAACTTGTAAGTTGGCAAATGTGTATATTTGTGTGTGTATGCTCAGTCGTGTTCAACTCTTTGTGATCCTCCAGGTATAGCATTATCTAAATGAATTTTCAAATAAAATTAGCCAAATATTCTTACAGAGAGATAGAGTCTAGATTAGTGTACAAAAATATTTTAAAAGCTATTTCATAAACCTTAAAGTAGTTCCTTGGAAGTATACATGCGCATGTATGTCCAAGTTACAATGAGCTTGGTGAAAAGATAGAGAAGTACCCTTGAAATCACCCAGCACTGAGAAGGAATAATACAAACCACAGTCTCAAAAACTCTTAGGACCTCCTTTCTCATCGACACTGCTTAGTACTATTAGACATTTACCATCGCACTCTCTGGTGCATATTAATTTTTGTTTTCTTTCTTTAAAAGGTGGAAAATACTAATATTTATGAAGCTTATTTTTTTGATTGTCTCATCCAGTCCTATATAAACTCTTGACTCATGACTTAGAAACTCAAATCTCCAGTCCAAATCTTTCTCTTCTTTTTTGGACCAAAATACACATCCTGACTACCTTTTCCACATTTCCATTTGTATATCTGATAAGTAAATGGAACAGGTCTAATCAAAATGAGTTCTGGATATTGACACACACTTCTGTGCCTACTCCTCATGGTATCTTTCTCACATAATAAGATAAAGGAAACTCCATCTTCACGATTTTTCCAGGAATAATTTTGACTAGTCACTGTCTCACATGTCCCATAGCCAATACAGAATACACCCATATTTGACCATTTTGTTTTACTGCCTTTGTTGTTAGCACCTCGGTCTATGTCAACATTATCTCTTGACTGCAGTGCTCCAATTAAGTCCCAAATGATCTTCGTGTTTTAGACCTTGCTCTGCCTCAGTCCATTTTCAACACAATGACCAGAGTTACCCTTCTAAAATATATCAGCTTAAAGCTTTCTAGTGACTCCCAGTCTCCCTGAAAATAAAAGTCAGTGTCTAATACTATTATAAAATACCTGCTTTGAATTTTTTAGTGACTAGCCTACAAACCATTTCTCCAGTAAACAGCAAGCACAGTCCCAACTGAGTCTTATGTCCTCCCACAAATTTCAAAATGTCTATAAGCTTAAAATAAATCCATTACTTATGAGAACTACAATTCATAATAGATCATGCAGGAATTAATCTGGGTGGGAGAGGTGAGTGTGTGCTGGAGGAAGTGGAAAAATATAAAGGATATGACTGTATATGGTAGGTTAGATCATTAAATAGTGGGGTTAGAGAAGATGTCATTGAAAAAGTGCTATTAGAGTACTAAAGCAGAAGGATGCAAAAAGAGCAGGTCTTGTGTCTTTCTGGGAGTGGAGATTTACATTTGAAAATCATGAGTCAGGACCTTAGATGGGGCTGTATAAGACAATCAAAAGAATAAGTTATACAAAGATTAATGTCATGGAGATAAGCATTAATAATTAGGCTAGACATACTCTGAGAATTAGTAGTGTAGCAAGATGTATCTTGTATCTGTCTAGAGGTTTCTGTTAGAAATACCCTCCCACTATGGGATCCATGTGCACCAGAAACAGCTACTAAAATTTAGCCCCTCTTTCTGTGACCCAATGACTTTATTCTTAGGTTTAAGATTGAAGAGAAATTCTTGCTCATGTATATCAGCATGCATATGTATATGTGTGTGTATATAGGACAAAAGGAGAGTTATGGAGGGAAAACAATTTATCTGCAGTTTGAGGAAAATGTTAGTGCACATATCTACTCTCATGTTTATATGCACAGAGAGCTTTTTCTGTTTAGAATGTACAGTTTATCAATAGGATATGTTTAATATTGAGTAATATTTTTCAAAAACATGTAAGGTGAGTTGTGGCAAAAGGAGTATGAGCCACTCTTTTCAGGAGTTTTCCTGTGAAACGGGCATTCTTCATTTACTGACATAAGCATGTCATTTAACAGACATTCTGGCTTGAATGTGCTTTTATTAGATGAATGTCATTTTTCATCAGCTCTGATAGCAGGGGACCTTTACAGGGCCACTCAATAAAGTTGTGTGGAGATTTATTTACATCTGAGAGAAAAGATTTCTTAAGGTGGAGAGAATAGCAAGTTCCCTAGAGTCTGTAATCTTTACAGTGGTGGGGGCATCTAGGGGATCTGGCTCATTTTTTAATTGCTCTTTTATAATCATATTTAAATATATAGATAAGATGTTTCCTCATTTCGCCTGTATAATCTTGATTGTCTAAAAATAAAATCTTAGTATATTTTATAGTAGGAGCCTTTATCATTTTCAAATGTCTATGAATTGAATATAGTATAATTCACAGAGTGTTTATATTTTATCAGTAGCTCAACTGATAGAGAAAACAGATAAGCATTTTGATCTCAGTAATATGGACTCCCTTGCTTGCTATCTCATTCACTTTTATTTACACCAGAAATAAGTGGCCTTTACTTCATGAAAAATTCCCAACAATAGCTGTGAATAAAATCTTTTCCCGCCCCCTTTTATTTTCTGTTTTGAATATGCAGTCTTCTTTCTTTTTTTTTCCCTGTTGGCTTTCATGTATGTTATGTGCTTCTTCTTAGTTTTTTAAAAAAGTGATATTAAATTTTAAAATATGTGGCTAGTGTTTCATATTTAATGAAATAGAATGAATAATAGCTTTATGTACTTCAGTCTGTGCAAACCCCCATGCCAGTGAAAGTGAGATGAAAAGTATTATTTATTGAATAACTATGTGCCTTTACTTACATCTGTTACTTTATTTTTCATAAAATGCGTATTGCTGATTACAAGAATATTGGGAACTTGCCAAAGATCAAAGGTGTAGGAAATATTGAGGCCAAGATTTTGCACATAAGTCTTTTGGCATTAGAGTGTTGGCATGGGGTAGCAAAGAGTCTGACACGATGGAGCATCTAAGCACAGCACAGTTGTCCATTATTGCATAACAATATTGAAACAAATAGTATTACACAATGACACTCATCTCTTATTTCACAATTTCTTTGGGCTTGGAGTCCAGGCAGAGCATGGTCTGGTCCTCTTCTCATGGTCTCACAAGACTATAGTCAGAGTGTTGTCAATGCTATAGTCTCAGCTAAGATTTGACTAGCTATGGAAATGTCTGCTTCCAGGGTAACTCAGGCTTGGCAAAATTACCTTCCTGTGGTTGTAGGACTAGTCTTCTGTATCTGACTGCCTGTCACCTGACTACCGACAGCTCCTAAAGGCTTTCATATATCCTTGTCATGTGGGTCTTCAAACATGGCTATTGATTTTGTCAAGAAGAGCAAGGGAAAGAGAGAGAAAGGCTCAACAAGGTAGTCACTATAGTCTCGTAGCATAACCACATATTACACATGTAAAAATAAAATCTTAGTATATTTTATAGTAGGAGCCTTTATCATTTTCAAATGTCTATGAATTGAATATAGTATAATTCACAGAGTGTTTATATTTTATCAGTAGCTCAACTGATAGAGAAAACAGATAAGCATTTTGATCTCAGTAATATGGACTCCCTTGCTTGCTATCTCATTCACTTTTATTTACACCAGAAATAAGTGGCCTTTACTTCATGAAAAATTCCCAACAATAGCTGTGAATAAAATCTTTTCCCGCCCCCTTTTATTTTCTGTTTTGAATATGCAGTCTTCTTTCTTTTTTTTTCCCTGTTGGCTTTCATGTATGTTATGTGCTTCTTCTTAGTTTTTTAAAAAAGTGATATTAAATTTTAAAATATGTGGCTAGTGTTTCATATTTAATGAAATAGAATGAATAATAGCTTTATGTACTTCAGTCTGTGCAAACCCCCATGCCAGTGAAAGTGAGATGAAAAGTATTATTTATTGAATAACTATGTGCCTTTACTTACATCTGTTACTTTATTTTTCATAAAATGCGTATTGCTGATTACAAGAATATTGGGAACTTGCCAAAGATCAAAGGTGTAGGAAATATTGAGGCCAAGATTTTGCACATAAGTCTTTTGGCATTAGAGTGTTGGCATGGGGTAGCAAAGAGTCTGACACGATGGAGCATCTAAGCACAGCACAGTTGTCCATTATTGCATAACAATATTGAAACAAATAGTATTACACAATGACACTCATCTCTTATTTCACAATTTCTTTGGGCTTGGAGTCCAGGCAGAGCATGGTCTGGTCCTCTTCTCATGGTCTCACAAGACTATAGTCAGAGTGTTGTCAATGCTATAGTCTCAGCTAAGATTTGACTAGCTATGGAAATGTCTGCTTCCAGGGTAACTCAGGCTTGGCAAAATTACCTTCCTGTGGTTGTAGGACTAGTCTTCTGTATCTGACTGCCTGTCACCTGACTACCGACAGCTCCTAAAGGCTTTCATATATCCTTGTCATGTGGGTCTTCAAACATGGCTATTGATTTTGTCAAGAAGAGCAAGGGAAAGAGAGAGAAAGGCTCAACAAGGTAGTCACTATAGTCTCGTGTAGCATAACCACATATTACACATGTAAATATAACTTCTCATAACTTTTACCATATTCTTTTGGTTAGAAGCAAGTCAGAGGTCACTGAAAACCATTTATTAGTTATAATTTCAGTTTTTTTAAAAAATGTTTTAATCGAATAGTGAAGATTTGGGAGCTTTATGTACGTTTTCATTTCCAATGGGTAATTGCGAGAAAAGACAATGGATGTTTCTGACTCTGTTTTATAGCTGAACATCCTTCCAGTTGACTTATACTGAGGAAAGATTGTGATTTTATGTGATTTATATTAATTATACACCTTTGCATAATTAGGTGTTTTATGGCAAATACTGTGTTCTGTGCACAGTGTGATTTTTTTTCCTTTTAATGTTTGGAATAACCCCAAATAGTCAATTACTCACTCTCCCTGTAGAACTTACTCATTCAGAATCTTTAAATTAGGTTAATTAGAAAGGGAATAGACCCCTCTCTCCACTGTCACCTCCACACAATTTTTAGAGACTAATCCACTTGTGCTATAACTGCCTAGTTAAAAAAACAAATAAAAATTTCTGAAAATATTATGACTTAGTTCCTATAATAAACGTGTGTGTTTATGTGTGTGTTTAGTCCCTAATAGAACCAAACCTGTGCTGGGGATGAGTAACAGATATATAATCTAAAGTTCATTACGACTATGAATTTTTGAATAAGATCTTTTTCTTTACATCAAATCTAATTTTAGCTTCTTTGAGAAAAATCAAACTTGTTGAAAGTTAAAAAGTGGAAAGAGCGGGTCCCTCTCTAAAGCGATAGGATGGCTCTGGTATCAACCCCTGGATGGACTGCCATTCACTGGAGACAAGGAGTCATCTTTCTAATTTTACCTATGAGTTTTTCCTTCTAATTTCTGGAGCATTAATCTCCATTAAAAAGGTCAAAATTACCTTCCTGTGGTTGTAGGACTAGTCTTCTGTATCTGACTGCCTGTCCCCTGACTACCGACAGCTCCTAAAGGCTTTCATATATCCTTGTCATGTGGGTCTTCAAACATGGCTATTGATTTTGTCAAGAAGAGCAAGGGAAAGAGAGAGAAAGGCTCAACAAGGTAGTCACTATAGTCTCGTGTAGCATAACCACATATTACACATGTAAATATAACTTCTCATAACTTTTACCATATTCTTTTGGTTAGAAGCAAGTCAGAGGTCACTGAAAACCATTTATTAGTTATAATTTCAGTTTTTTTAAAAAATGTTTTAATCGAATAGTGAAGATTTGGGAGCTTTATGTACGTTTTCATTTCCAATGGGTAATTGCGAGAAAAGACAATGGATGTTTCTGACTCTGTTTTATAGCTGAACATCCTTCCAGTTGACTTATACTGAGGAAAGATTGTGATTTTATGTGATTTATATTAATTATACACCTTTGCATAATTAGGTGTTTTATGGCAAATACTGTGTTCTGTGCACAGTGTGATTTTTTTTCCTTTTAATGTTTGGAATAACCCCAAATAGTCAATTACTCACTCTCCCTGTAGAACTTACTCATTCAGAATCTTTAAATTAGGTTAATTAGAAAGGGAATAGACCCCTCTCTCCACTGTCACCTCCACACAATTTTTAGAGACTAATCCACTTGTGCTATAACTGCCTAGTTAAAAAAACAAATAAAAATTTCTGAAAATATTATGACTTAGTTCCTATAATAAACGTGTGTGTTTATGTGTGTGTTTAGTCCCTAATAGAACCAAACCTGTGCTGGGGATGAGTAACAGATATATAATCTAAAGTTCATTACGACTATGAATTTTTGAATAAGATCTTTTTCTTTACATCAAATCTAATTTTAGCTTCTTTGAGAAAAATCAAACTTGTTGAAAGTTAAAAAGTGGAAAGAGCGGGTCCCTCTCTAAAGCGATAGGATGGCTCTGGTATCAACCCCTGGATGGACTGCCATTCACTGGAGACAAGGAGTCATCTTTCTAATTTTACCTAGAGTGAGCACTTTCTCCTTGCCTTCTAATTTCTGAGTTGTTACTTTGCATTCAAATCTTCTGAGTTCATGTGAATTCCTCAGACAGCTTGCCACACCTACCTGAACTTTGCAACATGAACTGTAGACTTGGTTTGTAAAAACATCAGGAACATATAATAAGTCATTTTGCTTTGACTTCAAATGCGTTCTCTTCCAAAACAGAATTAAACACATTAATAACAATAACCATAATGCACATTTTTAAGGTTCTTTTGCTACACCAAGGACTGCAATCAGTATGTCATTATCTCACTTAGTTCCCAGACCAGGCTAACAGGCTCTTCTTTGATGCAAATTACTTTATACAATATTGTAAGTAAGGGAATGGAGCTGGTATAAGGAAGCAATTTTATTGATGCAGAAGGTATTTTGCACTGTATCTGTGTTCTGACATGTTCTGGATACATTTTTATCCTAGTTAAAAATAAATAGCTATGTAAGAGGATCTTAAGAAAAAAGCTGAAAATCTACTTTAGCAACTTTATTTAATCCAACTAGAGTTTATCTAGTGACTATGATTGATACTATGTTAATATGGAGAAACTGGCCAGATGAAAAAGCTGTGAATTTATTTTTTCAAGTTCAAAACAGTACATTCATGAAACAGCTTAAATGGTGGATCAGATTTTCAGTTTTGTTGAAAAAAGTCTGTATTTAGAAGTATTTTTGTTGTTGTTGTTTACTTGCTAAATCATGTCTGGCTTTCTCTATTCCATGGATTGCAGCCTGCTGGGCTCTTCTTTTCGTGAGATTTACCAGGCAAGAAGTTGCCATTCCCTTCTCTGGGAGGTAATTTCAACCCAGGGATCAAACCCATGTCTCCTGCACTGGCAGGTGGATTCTTTACCACTGAGCCACCAGAGAAGTCCATTTAGAAGCAAATGACCCTCCATACCTACTTCCTGAAGGAAGAAGCATAAACCTCAGTATTTAAAGCTGAAAGATTGACTATGATGAATGGAGAAAATACCATTAAATATTTAGCCATGTTAGTATATTTATTGGAATTGTTTTAGCTTTTGTTAGCACTTTCAATATAAAAATGTGCATATGGTGTTGTAATGAAAAGAACCACCTTTTCTATTTTATCCATTTTTGATTTTGTGGAAGAGGGATAGTGAAGATGAGTGTGGTTAAGTGATTTTTGCATTTCACATGGCTTTGTAAGAACTGGATTCTAACTCTGTCAATTCCAGGTTGTTCCTAAAATACAATATGTAAGTAAGGGAATCAGGAAAAAAGCTTTTGTTGCTAATTTCCTCAAAACAGAATTAAACACATTAATAACAATAACCATAATGCACATTTTTAAGGTTCTTTTGCTACACCAAGGACTGCAATCAGTATGTCATTATCTCACTTAGTTCCCAGACCAGGCTAACAGGCTCTTCTTTGATGCAAATTACTTTATACAATATTGTAAGTAAGGGAATGGAGCTGGTATAAGGAAGCAATTTTATTGATGCAGAAGGTATTTTGCACTGTATCTGTGTTCTGACATGTTCTGGATACATTTTTATCCTAGTTAAAATAAATAGCTATGTAAGAGGATCTTAAGAAAAAGCTGAAAATCTACTTTAGCAACTTTATTTAATCCAACTAGAGTTTATCTAGTGACTATGATTGATACTATGTTAATATGGAGAAACTGGCCAGATGAAAAAGCTGTGAATTTATTTTTTCAAGTTCAAAACAGTACATTCATGAAACAGCTTAAATGGTGGATCAGATTTTCAGTTTTGTTGAAAAAAGTCTGTATTTAGAAGTATTTTTGTTGTTGTTGTTTACTTGCTAAATCATGTCTGGCTTTCTCTATTCCATGGATTGCAGCCTGCTGGGCTCTTCTTTTCGTGAGATTTACCAGGCAAGAAGTTGCCATTCCCTTCTCTGGGAGGTAATTTCAACCCAGGGATCAAACCCATGTCTCCTGCACTGGCAGGTGGATTCTTTACCACTGAGCCACCAGAGAAGTCCATTTAGAAGCAAATGACCCTCCATACCTACTTCCTGAAGGAAGAAGCATAAACCTCAGTATTTAAAGCTGAAAGATTGACTATGATGAATGGAGAAAATACCATTAAATATTTAGCCATGTTAGTATATTTATTGGAATTGTTTTAGCTTTTGTTAGCACTTTCAATATAAAAATGTGCATATGGTGTTGTAATGAAAAGAACCACCTTTTCTATTTTATCCATTTTTGATTTTGTGGAAGAGGGATAGTGAAGATGAGTGTGGTTAAGTGATTTTTGCATTTCACATGGCTTGTAAGTGGTGGATCCAGAACTGGATTCTAACTCTGTCAATTCCAGGTTGAACTTCGTCACTTCTATGATGAGTGTCAAACTAAGTTACTGCCTTTTTTTTTCTGATTTTAACCATTTTTTGCTATGTCCTCCCTTTGTGTCTCTTCATAGTATATATGTATACTAGAGAAAGAACTGCTAATACTCTTGTTACACATTATTGAGTCAAGGCATAAGTTTTTGTTGTTAATTGACCTCAGTATACATTTCTTTTTCTTATTTAATTTCTTAATTACATATTGAAAACACAGACCAAATAATTTTTCAAAGATTAGTTATGTGAAGTATTTGTAAAAGAGTATATATACTCAGGCATAGAACATATTTGTAGACAAAATGCCATCATTATCTGATCCATGCTTTTGTTGTAGTATCTGTAGGTTATATATTTGCCAGTTCATTAAAAAATAAAAAGATCAGCTTCAGTCATACATTTAAATATTTGTGCACTAATATGTGAAAAAGTAGAATCAAGTAATCTGCCATTTAAAAGAGTGTGTACATGTGTGTTTAAATATTATTTAGCTATATTGTTATAAAAGAATGGTTCCTTTCAACATTCCATAGTGAGATAAAATGCATTAGTAATAGCATGATAAACATTGTATTTATCATTATTAATTTTCTGAGAAAAATCTTCTTAAGACCTTTCGTTTTGTTTATAATTATGCACTGATAGAACATTTAGGCCAATTTTATGCCTTAAGAAAATGCATCAGATTGTGCATTATTATTCTTAAAGCTAGATCCATTTTTTATAGATTACATACTCTTACGTGCTATCATAAGGCAGTGAATTCTCTAGATAGATACCATTTGTTCCAGTGTCCTTAGGACGGTACACTTTTATTTGCATAGTCATAACTGTTCTTTATGCCATAAGTTTAGTAAAATGGATCAGCTGAAAATGATTGTTTTAAGCTGTAGTGCATTTTTGATTTTGTTTGTCACAGGGATCGTTGCAGTATGAGGAAAAAGGAGATTTTGACGTGCATCAGTGCTGTTTGTGTTCAACTTATAAAATATATGGAATGTCTACCAGAGTAGTAGGGACTAGTGATTTTGCATTTCACATGGCTTGTAAGTGGTGGATCCAGAACTGGATTCTAACTCTGTCAATTCCAGGTTGAACTTC
The DNA here is from genome assembly GCA_022376925.1 of Tragulus kanchil. Lineage (NCBI taxonomy): Eukaryota > Metazoa > Chordata > Mammalia > Artiodactyla > Tragulidae > Tragulus > Tragulus kanchil. Next base: position 115,353,996 of record JAIOJX010000005.1, on the reverse strand, counting down.
GTCACTTCTATGATGAGTGTCAAACTAAGTTACTGCCTTTTTTCTGATTTTAACCATTTTTTGCTATGTCCTCCCTTTGTGTCTCTTCATAGTATATATGTATACTAGAGAAAGAACTGCTAATACTCTTGTTACACATTATTGAGTCAAGGCATAAGTTTTTGTTGTTAATTGACCTCAGTATACATTTCTTTTTCTTATTTAATTTCTTAATTACATATTGAAAACACAGACCAAATAATTTTTCAAAGATTAGTTATGTGAAGTATTTGTAAAAGAGTATATATACTCAGGCATAGAACATATTTGTAGACAAAATGCCATCATTATCTGATCCATGCTTTTGTTGTAGTATCTGTAGGTTATATATTTGCCAGTTCATTAAAAAATAAAAAGATCAGCTTCAGTCATACATTTAAATATTTGTGCACTAATATGTGAAAAAGTAGAATCAAGTAATCTGCCATTTAAAAGAGTGTGTACATGTGTGTTTAAATATTATTTAGCTATATTGTTATAAAAGAATGGTTCCTTTCAACATTCCATAGTGAGATAAAATGCATTAGTAATAGCATGATAAACATTGTATTTATCATTATTAATTTTCTGAGAAAAATCTTCTTAAGACCTTTCGTTTTGTTTATAATTATGCACTGATAGAACATTTAGGCCAATTTTATGCCTTAAGAAAATGCATCAGATTGTGCATTATTATTCTTAAAGCTAGATCCATTTTTTATAGATTACATACTCTTACGTGCTATCATAAGGCAGTGAATTCTCTAGATAGATACCATTTGTTCCAGTGTCCTTAGGACGGTACACTTTTATTTGCATAGTCATAACTGTTCTTTATGCCATAAGTTTAGTAAAATGGATCAGCTGAAAATGATTGTTTTAAGCTGTAGTGCATTTTTGATTTTGTTTGTCACAGGGATCGTTGCAGTATGAGGAAAAAGGAGATTTTGACGTGCATCAGTGCTGTTTGTGTTCAACTTATAAAATATATGGAATGTCTACCAGAGTAGTAGGGACTAGAGATCTCCTTTTTTTCCAGCTCTTATTCAATAAATGCCTAAAATTCAGCCCACTATAAGAATATAGAGAAAGCAAGAAATGTTATATTATAATGGTATGTTGTTCTAGCTGAGGACTCCAGACATATCTTAAAGAAGAATGGCTTCTCTTGTGTAGATGGATTTTGTCTTTCACATAAAAATTTATGTTTTATGGATTTGTTCTAAGATAAAAGGGAAAGAGGTAGTTCTCACCATGGGAGTCTCTGCTACTTCTTTATCTCTTCCTATTTCTTCCTTTCTCTTGCTTCCAGGATATCTCTTTTCATATCAGAAGTCTTACTGAGTGAATTGAAGTATCAGCCTTTGTTATTATAGGCTTTTCTTTTTGTTCAGGATAAAACTCTGTGATAACTTCTGTGAGAAGTGATGAACGGGGAGGGAAACAGATTGATGCTGTTAAAAAGGGGAAAAAGAAATGCATGGTGAAACTCACCAAGTGTTTGAATCTCTACCTCCCACCTCATCTCCACAAAATATTATTTAAAATACCATTATGAAGGTATTTTTTGCCTTTTTGAAATAGAGAATTTTCCATATCATGCCTGATAAAAAGTTGAATATTTTCTACTTTGAAAGAGATTTGTCAGTCAGCCAGGGTTTGAGTTCATATCTTTGTTAAAGTATGCATACATGTAGAACACATTTTCAAATAATTTTCTTTGGTTTGCAGGCACGATTCTGGTGGATAATATGCTGATCAAAGGAACTGCTGGAGGACCAGACCCAACCATAGAACTCTCTTTAAAGGACAACGTAGATTACTGGGTATTGTTGGATCCTGTAAAACAAATGCTTTTCCTGAACAGCACAGGCAGAGTTCTGGATAGAGATGTTAGTACATTTTTTTTTCTTTGCCCCTCTGTTATAGCTCTGTTATAACTTAAATATGTGCATATGTGTTGATACATAAAATTTTCATTCTACAATTTGAGGTTATTTTCAATGTTCAGCAAAATGAGGCTGTAGTGCATTTTGATTTTGTTTGTCACAGGGATCGTTGCAGTATGAGGAAAGGAGATTTTGACGTGCATCAGTGCTGTTTGTGTTCAACTTATAAAATATATGGAATGTCTACCAGAGTAGTAGGGACTAGAGATCTCCTTTTTTTCCAGCTCTTATTCAATAAATGCCTAAAATTCAGCCCACTATAAGAATATAGAGAAAGCAAGAAATGTTATATTATAATGGTATGTTGTTCTAGCTGAGGACTCCAGACATATCTTAAAGAAGAATGGCTTCTCTTGTGTAGATGGATTTTGTCTTTCACATAAAAATTTATGTTTTATGGATTTGTTCTAAGATAAAAGGGAAAGAGGTAGTTCTCACCATGGGAGTCTCTGCTACTTCTTTATCTCTTCCTATTTCTTCCTTTCTCTTGCTTCCAGGATATCTCTTTTCATATCAGAAGTCTTACTGAGTGAATTGAAGTATCAGCCTTTGTTATTATAGGCTTTTCTTTTTGTTCAGGATAAAACTCTGTGATAACTTCTGTGAGAAGTGATGAACGGGGAGGGAAACAGATTGATGCTGTTAAAAGGGAACAAGAAATGCATGGTGAAACTCACCAAGTGTTTGAATCTCTACCTCCCACCTCATCTCCACAAAATATTATTTAAAATACCATTATGAAGGTATTTTTTGCCTTTTTGAAATAGAGAATTTTCCATATCATGCCTGATAAAAAGTTGAATATTTTCTACTTTGAAAGAGATTTGTCAGTCAGCCAGGGTTTGAGTTCATATCTTTGTTAAAGTATGCATACATGTAGAACACATTTTCAAATAATTTTCTTTGGTTTGCAGGCACGATTCTGGTGGATAATATGCTGATCAAAGGAACTGCTGGAGGACCAGACCCAACCATAGAACTCTCTTTAAAGGACAACGTAGATTACTGGGTATTGTTGGATCCTGTAAAACAAATGCTTTTCCTGAACAGCACAGGCAGAGTTCTGGATAGAGATGTTAGTACATTTTTTTTTCTTTGCCCCTCTGTTATAGCTCTGTTATAACTTAAATATGTGCATATGTGTTGATACATAAAATTTTCATTCTACAATTTGAGGTTATTTTCAATGTTCATCAACAAAAGCATTTTTTTTAAACATTTTGAAAGAAGAATAAGAAAGGAAGAAGTACCATCTGTGTCTGCAAGAGCCATTGTACATCTCTTCTGACATCCTGGAAGTTTGTCAATTTTCTGAATAAGAAGAGAACATAGTGTTTAGAACAAAGGGGTGGAGACGAGAACACAGTGTTTAGAACAAGGAGGTGGAGACCTTGGAAGTTGGATAAGTAAAGCCTAATTCATGGCAAAGTTTGAGAATACAACTAGGTATTGGCTTAAGGGACAGAAAGTTTAGTTGAATTACTAACAAGAGGGTGCTCTTACAGGCAGTGAATGCTGGCTGATAGATCAGTGGCAATGTGCTCATAAAGCTGACAAAAATTAAAAGAAGGTAATCAGAAGTTTCCTGGCAATGTCCCAGTCCAGTCATTTCTTAGGCAGCATGACCTAAGTATTTAGGCATTAAGAACATCTACATAACCAAAGTTAAATGTCTTCTTTTTCTGAAAAAGTTGAAAAACATGTGTAGATTTAAGTAGCTTCCTGATCCAACTTTATTTTCATTCATTTGCCTTCTAGTCTTGAGTGCAGAGAACAGTGTTTGTGGATATGTGTGTAGACAGGGAGGTGTCATAAGCAGTGATTGTACAGGACCTTGGGAAAACTCAAGAAGTACATCAAATCACCTACTCCCAAATTTCCACTTCATAAAATTCAAATGTCAGCTATTCAACCTAGTGAACCTGAATCATCTCACTACCGCGTGTGGCATTTATGAATCACTTTAAATGTGGTGCAGAATAATGATCTTTAATCTATTTCACATCTAAAATTCAGAGTTTTTAAAAACTTTGTGGTGAGGTGGGCAGTAGTAGGAGTCTCCCACCAACACAGGCTGCCGTTGTAGGGTCGGCCCATAATTCAGTGACTGAGCAGTAATTCAGTGATGTGAATGGAGAGTATCAGTGGGAAATAGAAATAGATCTGTTGGTCTCAATCTAGAGGGGAAGTCATCCTTGAGGCTGTTCTCATTTCCACCATTGCCCTCAGGCATTGTGTCTTTTCATCATGGAAGCATTATTTGCACCTCACAGTTTAAACTTTTGTCTGAGTTGGTAAGATGGGCTAAAATGGAATAAGGACAGCTATTATCTTTCATGTATCTTGTCTTATGTTATAGTAAGTCTTTCTTCTATGAAAGCAATTTGGATAATGGCACAAACTGGCAAGCTGCAAGTTTCCCCAAGCTGTGTTATCACAGGCATCCTTCACTTTTACGTTGTATTACATTATATCTGGTTTCAGGTGGACAGCATTACAGTTCAACATCTGTTTACAGTACAGAGTGATCACCACCATAAGCCTAGTTGTCATTCATCATCATTTGTTTGACCTCCTCTATTTATTTTGCCCATGCGCACAAGTCATCCTTTATTGACTTTAATTAGAAACACTCATATCCAAGTCATATGAATTTTATAATGTAACATGTTTGGGATTGCCGAATCATATGTCAATTCCACTTTTAGTTTTTGGAGGAATCACCATATTGTTTTCAATTAAGGCTGTACCAATTTACATTCCCATCAATAGTGTAAGATAGTTCCCTTCTCTGAGGGTACATCATTGTAATTTTTGATCTACATTTCTCTAATAATTTGTGATGATGAGCATCTTTTTATACATCAGTTGACCATCAGAATGTGTTTTTTGGAGAAATGTCTGTTTAGGTCATCTGCCTTTTTTAATAAACATTTATTTATTTATTTATTATTTATTTTGGCTTGGGTTGGGAGGGAGCAGGGTGAGCGGGCCACTTCCACTGGTCTTTCATTTGTCTAGTTTCATCCATCTTTGTTCTTTGGCCTGTGTGGGCCTCCCATCGCGGTGGCCTCTGTTGTCACAGAGCACCGGCTCTGGGAGCATGCACTCCAGAGCTCCGACCCGGTGATTGGACACATCGGTCCAGCCGCTCCGCGGCACGTGGGATCTTCCCAGGCCAGGAATTGAACCAGTGCCCCTTGCAGTGCAAGGCGGTGTCCTTACCCACTGGACCACCAGGGAAGCCCTGCCCATTTATTGATTGTGTTCTTTTTTTGTTGTATATGTAGTGTTCTCATTTCCACCATTGCCCTCAGGCATTGTGTCTTTTCATCATGGAAGCATTATTTGCACCTCACAGTTTAAACTTTTGTCTGAGTTGGTAAGATGGGCTAAAATGGAATAAGGACAGCTATTATCTTTCATGTATCTTGTCTTATGTTATAGTAAGTCTTTCTTCTATGAAAGCAATTTGGATAATGGCACAAACTGGCAAGCTGCAAGTTTCCCCAAGCTGTGTTATCACAGGCATCCTTCACTTTTACGTTGTATTACATTATATCTGGTTTCAGGTGGACAGCATTACAGTTCAACATCTGTTTACAGTACAGAGTGATCACCACCATAAGCCTAGTTGTCATTCATCATCATTTGTTTGACCTCCTCTATTTATTTTGCCCATGCGCAAGTCATCCTTTATTGACTTTAATTAGAAACACTCATATCCAAGTCATATGAATTTTATAATGTAACATGTTTGGGATTGCCGAATCATATGTCAATTCCACTTTTAGTTTTTGGAGGAATCACCATATTGTTTTCAATTAAGGCTGTACCAATTTACATTCCCATCAATAGTGTAAGATAGTTCCCTTCTCTGAGGGTACATCATTGTAATTTTTGATCTACATTTCTCTAATAATTTGTGATGATGAGCATCTTTTTATACATCAGTTGACCATCAGAATGTGTTTTTTGGAGAAATGTCTGTTTAGGTCATCTGCCTTTTTTTTTTTTTAATAAACATTTATTTATTTATTTATTATTTATTTTGGCTTGGGTTGGGAGGGAGCAGGGTGAGCGGGCCACTTCCACTGGTCTTTCATTTGTCTAGTTTCATCCATCTTTGTTCTTTGGCCTGTGTGGGCCTCCCATCGCGGTGGCCTCTGTTGTCACAGAGCACCGGCTCTGGGAGCATGCACTCCAGAGCTCCGACCCGGTGATTGGACACATCGGTCCAGCCGCTCCGCGGCACGTGGGATCTTCCCAGGCCAGGAATTGAACCAGTGCCCCTTGCAGTGCAAGGCGGTGTCCTTACCCACTGGACCACCAGGGAAGCCCTGCCCATTTATTGATTGTGTTGTTTTTTTGTTATTGTTGACTTGTATGAGCTGTTTGCATATTTTGGAAATGAAGCCGTTGTTAGTTGTGTCATTTGCAAATATTTTCTCCTAGTCTGCAGACTGTCTTTTCCCTTTGTTTATGATTTCACCTGCTCTACAGTAGCTTGCAAATTTGCATAGGTCCCGTTTGTTTTTTTGTTGTTGTTTGTTTCTTGGCTTTTTGTTTTCCTTATTACCTTGGGAAACTGACTTAAGAAAACATTGGTATGATTTACGTCAGAGAATGTTTTACCTATCTTCTCATCTAGGAGTTTTATAGTGTCATGCCTTATATTTAAGTCTTTAAGCTATTTTGAGTTTATTTTTGTGTATGCTGTGAGAGTATATTCTGGCTCCATTGATTTATATGCAGCTATCCAACTTTCCCAACACCACTTGCTGAAAAGATTGTTTCCCCCTACAGTTTGTTCTTGCTCTCTTTGCTAAAGATTAATTGTCCATAGGTGTGTGGGTTTATTTCTGCTCTCTCTATTATATTCCATTGATCCATATGTCTGTTTTTGTGCCAATACCGTGCTTTTTTTTTGTTGCTGTAGATTTTAGTATTTTCTGAAGTCCAAGAGGGTAATGCCTCCTGCCTTATTCTTTTGGCTATGAATTGCTTTAACAATTTGGGGCCTTTTATGATTTCATATTAACTTTAGGATTAAAATTAGGATTTTGTGATTTCCTATTAATTTGTTGTTCTGTGAAAAATGTCATAAGTAATTTCATAGAAAGACATTAAATCTACAGATTATCTTGTGTATTATGGCCACTTTACCTGTATTAATTCTTTTCAGTCTAAGAGCATGGAATAATATAAACATGTTACCATCTCTTTTATACTCAAAGTTGATAGATACACGTAGAGCTTTGACTTCTATTCCTAGCCAATATCTACTTAATTACTAAGTTTTGTACTTTTATTTCCATAGTATGTTCTGCATTTGCTTCCAAAGCATAACTCCAGTACACTTCCAGCGTCCGGCACGTGGGATCTTCCCAGGCCAGGAATTGAACCAGTGCCCCTTGCAGTGCAAGGCGGTGTCCTTACCCACTGGACCACCAGGGAAGCCCTGCCCATTTATTGATTGTGTTGTTTTTTTGTTATTGTTGACTTGTATGAGCTGTTTGCATATTTTGGAAATGAAGCCGTTGTTAGTTGTGTCATTTGCAAATATTTTCTCCTAGTCTGCAGACTGTCTTTTCCCTTTGTTTATGATTTCACCTGCTCTACAGTAGCTTGCAAATTTGCATAGGTCCCGTTTGTTTTTTTGTTGTTGTTTGTTTCTTGGCTTTTTGTTTTCCTTATTACCTTGGGAAACTGACTTAAGAAAACATTGGTATGATTTACGTCAGAGAATGTTTTACCTATCTTCTCATCTAGGAGTTTTATAGTGTCATGCCTTATATTTAAGTCTTTAAGCTATTTTGAGTTTATTTTTGTGTATGCTGTGAGAGTATATTCTGGCTCCATTGATTTATATGCAGCTATCCAACTTTCCCAACACCACTTGCTGAAAAGATTGTTTCCCCCTACAGTTTGTTCTTGCTCTCTTTGCTAAAGATTAATTGTCCATAGGTGTGTGGGTTTATTTCTGCTCTCTCTATTATATTCCATTGATCCATATGTCTGTTTTTGTGCCAATACCGTGCTTTTTTTTTGTTGCTGTAGATTTTAGTATTTTCTGAAGTCCAAGAGGGTAATGCCTCCTGCCTTATTCTTTTGGCTATGAATTGCTTTAACAATTTGGGGCCTTTTATGATTTCATATTAACTTTAGGATTAAAATTAGGATTTTGTGATTTCCTATTAATTTGTTGTTCTGTGAAAAATGTCATAAGTAATTTCATAGAAAGACATTAAATCTACAGATTATCTTGTGTATTATGGCCACTTTACCTGTATTAATTCTTTTCAGTCTAAGAGCATGGAATAATATAAACATGTTACCATCTCTTTTATACTCAAAGTTGATAGATACACGTAGAGCTTTGACTTCTATTCCTAGCCAATATCTACTTAATTACTAAGTTTTGTACTTTTATTTCCATAGTATGTTCTGCATTTGCTTCCAAAGCATAACTCCAGTACAAATCCTTTTAATACTCAGTTGACTTTGAACAATCTCCTAACTATCCTCATAACTATATTTCATGATTCAATCTGCTCCACTTTCAGTGTCTCAAAGCATAGTTCTGGCCTTGTCGGTAGAGGAATTTTCACTGGAAACTAGTTTATTTGGCACTTAAGGTTTCCTAGATTCAAGCTGCAACCTGTCTCTTCCTTTTGTGTAGAAACATATATCCTCAAATCCAGAAAAACTGAACTAATTGCTGTTCTCTCAACATAATATAATTTTTCTTATCATGCCTACCTGATAACTATTTTGAACTTGTGCTTTGGAATTACCTTTGCCCATTATCATCAGTTGAATGTTATTTTTTACCAAGGCAAAATTTCTACCCTCTACATAAAATATATCCTAATGTTAAGACTAGTATATAATTTCTTATTCTAAACTCCAAAGCCTTCAACAATCTCTATCTCTCTGTCTCTGTCTCTGTCTCTGTCTCTCTCTCTTTTGCCACACTATGTGGCTTGCAGGATCTTATTTATCCAACCAGGGACTGAACTTGGACCCTGACAGTGAAAGTACTGAGACCTAAGCACTAGATTACCATGGAATTCCCTCAAAACTCTGTTTTTGACTCACATTGTAGTTATCCATATTTATCTCATGTCAGTTTTATAGGATTCGCTTAATGTACAAGAATTCTGTTATATTAATTCCAACCCATGTTGAACTTTGCATAAATACGTACAATTGAGTAAATTTAATATCCTTAATAACTGATTGTGAAAAACTTGAACATTTTTATGTGGTATGTATGCCTAATAATATTTTCTTCTTTAGTCAACTTTTTAAAATAAGTTGTTAATTATGGAAGTTTAATTTGTGAGATTCATTTTTAACTCTGGCCAGCCATTTATGTTAACTATTGTTTCATCATTTAAAAAACATTTCTACAACCCATCAGGTCTCATTTCTTTTCACTGTCTTCCAGTTTATTTTTAAAGTAAAGAGTATATATATATATATATATATATATATATTTTTTTTTTTTTTTTTTTTTTTTTTTTGTAAAAGTGGTATATATACAGAAAGAAAAATCATGATTAAAACCTTTCATTCTGATGAGGAGTGAATAATTTTTGTCTTTGCTTTATGAAAAATAAAATCAGTTTTTATTCAAGTTTGCTAAATATTTATTTCCATTTATTATTATTAAGCAGTCCAAATATTGTTGTTTAAAGAAAAAAACCTCAGTTCTCCTAAGACTGAATATGTATGCTATAATCAAGAGTATTCACAACAATAAATTATTTTAAAAAGCTTCACTTTGCATTTTGCAACATACGTGTACAACAAATTTTTTTCAAGTTAAAAAAATTCATGCATATTTACTGGAAAAATTCCTTTACTATTTACTCTCAAACCTTACTTTTCAAGTAACCCTCATCAACTGTTGGTGCATATCATTCCTGAACTTTATCTGTATATGTCAAAATCTATTCACACATGTATACTCTCATACAGATATGCAAACACACATTCCCAATGCCATACTAAACAATTGTCTTTAAATTTGGAAAATAGTTTGCATGTGTATGGAAATATGATGGTAGTCACTCTTAAGTTGTTACCGTCAAACAATTTACATGCAGCATTTTTTTTCTGATTTGTTTCATGAATAAAGCAAATATGAGAATCAGAGAAGATAGAATTGGAATGTCTTATTTTTGCCACCAGTTAGTAAAAGTACAGTAAAATTTTCCTAACACATTCCTAAGCATTGTAAAGTCCCTTGACTCTCACTAATAGGCTTGGTAGAACTGTACTTGGTATATTTATGACCTTATTATTTAGCAGGATAGAATTCATTTCAACATGAGATTATGAGTGTTATATATTAGCCACAGGGAATTTTTGCCTTCATCATGATCCATTATGGTTGAAATTTATTGCAAGCTAAGTTCTATCCATGCTACTTACAGTTGCATTGGGAACTAAAATTGACAGTGACGAGTTCCAGGTGACCTGGTTATATCTAATTTATGAACACTTAGCAGAACTAAGTGGGAACTCAGCACACTACATTTGATCCTCTACTTGCAAAGATTATGACCTTTCTGACCAGTATAGATTTAGATATTCATATACCATGGTCTTATAGGTCTCTTTCACAATGTTTATAAGATAAATAGCTTCAGAAGAACATAAATTGTCACCTGATTGTCTTTGAGATGTGTGCTTGTGCCAAGGTCTAATAGTAGATGTATTTATCCTGTTATTTACTTTACAATTGAAATAGGCAGAATTTTTTAAAAAATTCTATTAAGGTAAACATTAAACCATTAGTAAAATGGAGGTCATCGAATTCAAATTCTTTCCAGAAAATTTCTAAGACCTAGTCTTTTTAAGTTATCTTTTAGCCTCAAGCTTGATGATTTTCAGTGATGGGGTTTGATTTTTGGGGTAGTTTGTTCTTTTCTGGGCTTCCCTGATGGCTCAGCTGTTAAAGAATCTGCCTGCAATATGGGAGACCCAGGTTCGATCCCTGTGTTGGGAAGATCTCAAAAGGCATGGAAACCCACTATAGTATTCTTACCTGACGAAGTCCGTGGACAGAGGAAGGAGCCTGGTGGGCTTGAGTCCCTGAGTCACAAAGAGTCAAACGTGACTGAGTGACTAATGCTTGGATTAATGAAAAATCTCTATTTTCATTGAAAACATATTCTTTGTAATACTTTTAATTTATTATTATTATTTCTGCCATCTGAGACTACAATGAATAAACGAATTGATCTTTTCATGACAACTGTTCAGATGTCTGATGAATCTTGTGATTTTTAGTTTAAACATTTCAAGTTTTGTCACACATTCTCAAGGTGATTAGACTTCACATCCTCTTTGCTCTTAAAATAGTGCTTATTGTAATCCACCTATTTCTTCATCTATTAGTAATGCATATGAAGTAATTTGTATTGTTATTCAGCATTGTATTTTTATAGTATTGTCATGTAAACTCTTTCTCATTGAAACTTTATAATTGTATTTTAATATTTATGTTTGTAGCCATTTATTGTTGTATTTGGCAATTAATTCTTTTCTAATATAAATAAGGTGATTTTAAGTAATAATTATTATAGTATAGATTTAGATATTCATATACCATGGTCTTATAGGTCTCTTTCACAATGTTTATAAGATAAATAGCTTCAGAAGAACATAAATTGTCACCTGATTGTCTTTGAGATGTGTGCTTGTGCCAAGGTCTAATAGTAGATGTATTTATCCTGTTATTTACTTTACAATTGAAATAGGCAGAATTTTTTAAAAAATTCTATTAAGGTAAACATTAAACCATTAGTAAAATGGAGGTCATCGAATTCAAATTCTTTCCAGAAAATTTCTAAGACCTAGTCTTTTTAAGTTATCTTTTAGCCTCAAGCTTGATGATTTTCAGTGATGGGGTTTGATTTTTGGGGTAGTTTGTTCTTTTCTGGGCTTCCCTGATGGCTCAGCTGTTAAAGAATCTGCCTGCAATATGGGAGACCCAGGTTCGATCCCTGTGTTGGGAAGATCTCAAAAAAGGCATGGAAACCCACTATAGTATTCTTACCTGACGAAGTCCGTGGACAGAGGAAGGAGCCTGGTGGGCTTGAGTCCCTGAGTCACAAAGAGTCAAACGTGACTGAGTGACTAATGCTTGGATTAATGAAAAATCTCTATTTTCATTGAAAACATATTCTTTGTAATACTTTTAATTTATTATTATTATTTCTGCCATCTGAGACTACAATGAATAAACGAATTGATCTTTTCATGACAACTGTTCAGATGTCTGATGAATCTTGTGATTTTTAGTTTAAACATTTCAAGTTTTGTCACACATTCTCAAGGTGATTAGACTTCACATCCTCTTTGCTCTTAAAATAGTGCTTATTGTAATCCACCTATTTCTTCATCTATTAGTAATGCATATGAAGTAATTTGTATTGTTATTCAGCATTGTATTTTTATAGTATTGTCATGTAAACTCTTTCTCATTGAAACTTTATAATTGTATTTTAATATTTATGTTTGTAGCCATTTATTGTTGTATTTGGCAATTAATTCTTTTCTAATATAAATAAGGTGATTTTAAGTAATAATTATGAAAGTATAGATTTTTATTGTAAAAGTACAGGAGGCATTGATTATATCTCTGGTCAGGAAATTAAGGTCCTGCATGATGTGTGGTGTGACCAAAATTTAAAAAAAGAAAGCGAAATGAAGAGACTTTAGATTAGAACCCAGAGCTATACAACACTTCAGTAGAGACCTTCCTCCATATGATAATGATGTTTCAAGTTGTTCTTTCTAGATGCAGTTATTCAACCAGATACAATACAATTCAAGTGTCTTTCTCTTTATTAGTCATAAAAATATCTTTTTAAATAATTTTATTTATTTTTGTCTGTTCTGGGTATTTGTTGCTGCCTGTGGGCTCTTCCCTAGTTGCAGGGAGTGGGGACCACTGTCTAGTTGAGGTGAGCAGGCTTCTTGTTGCAGTGAATTCTCTTGTTGTGGAACTCAGGCTCTAGGGTGCATGGGCTTTAGTAGGTACAGTACATTGGCTCCATAGCTGCATCTTGGAGGCTTTAGAGCACAGGCTCAGTAGTTGTGGCTCACAGTAGTTGCTCTGTAGCATGTGGAATCTTCTTGGATCAGGTATTGAACCTGTGTCTTCTGCATTGGCAGGTGGATTCTTTACCACTGAACTACCAGGGAAGCCCTGCATAAAAAAATCTTGATACTAAGCAATGTTTTCTTTAGGTTAGGTATACTTTCTACAATATTCTTCTCATTAGAAATAAGACATTTTTAATGAACCAATCCTAGCTTCTGGTAATCATTGTTATGTCTTTGTGTGCATGCTTGCTAAGCTTCAGTTCTGTCTTGCTCTTTGTATTCCTATGGACTGTGTAGTCCACCAGGCTCTTCTGTCCACGGGATTCTTCATCTTTATGTTTTTGGAAATTTAGCTTTTTATAAATAGAAGAGTTTACATGTTATGTGTTAACATGCGCCTAGCACAGGATAAGCTCATATAATACTTACGATAATTATTATGATAATTCTATTATGCCAGTGTTTCTTATTGTCTTAATTATTAGAGATGAACAAACTGAGCACAGAGCTTTCTTAAAATGGTATTTGGCAATTAATTCTTTTCTAATATAAATAAGGTGATTTTAAGTAATAATTATGAAAGTATAGATTTTTATTGTAAAAGTACAGGAGGCATTGATTATATCTCTGGTCAGGAAATTAAGGTCCTGCATGATGTGTGGTGTGACCAAAATTTAAAAAAAGAAAGCGAAATGAAGAGACTTTAGATTAGAACCCAGAGCTATACAACACTTCAGTAGAGACCTTCCTCCATATGATAATGATGTTTCAAGTTGTTCTTTCTAGATGCAGTTATTCAACCAGATACAATACAATTCAAGTGTCTTTCTCTTTATTAGTCATAAAAATATCTTTTTAAATAATTTTATTTATTTTTGTCTGTTCTGGGTATTTGTTGCTGCCTGTGGGCTCTTCCCTAGTTGCAGGGAGTGGGGACCACTGTCTAGTTGAGGTGAGCAGGCTTCTTGTTGCAGTGAATTCTCTTGTTGTGGAACTCAGGCTCTAGGGTGCATGGGCTTTAGTAGGTACAGTACATTGGCTCCATAGCTGCATCTTGGAGGCTTTAGAGCACAGGCTCAGTAGTTGTGGCTCACAGTAGTTGCTCTGTAGCATGTGGAATCTTCTTGGATCAGGTATTGAACCTGTGTCTTCTGCATTGGCAGGTGGATTCTTTACCACTGAACTACCAGGGAAGCCCTGCATAAAAAAATCTTGATACTAAGCAATGTTTTCTTTAGGTTAGGTATACTTTCTACAATATTCTTCTCATTAGAAATAAGACATTTTTAATGAACCAATCCTAGCTTCTGGTAATCATTGTTATGTCTTTGTGTGCATGCTTGCTAAGCTTCAGTTCTGTCTTGCTCTTTGTATTCCTATGGACTGTGTAGTCCACCAGGCTCTTCTGTCCACGGGATTCTTCATCTTTATGTTTTTGGAAATTTAGCTTTTTATAAATAGAAGAGTTTACATGTTATGTGTTAACATGCGCCTAGCACAGGATAAGCTCATATAATACTTACGATAATTATTATGATAATTCTATTATGCCAGTGTTTCTTATTGTCTTAATTATTAGAGATGAACAAACTGAGCACAGAGACTTTGCATCTAGACCATAAAATTAGTGTGTTATGGAACTAAGACTACAAGCAAAGCAGTAAATCAGGTAGTACTCAGTCATGTGTTCTAGGAACAGTACTAGTTACTGGGTAGAGAGAGAGAGAGATTAAGTCATGACCAAAATAACACTCTCAGCTTTATGAAGCTTCCAGTACAGTTCATGACCAAAATAACACTCTGAGCTTTTTGAAGCTTCCAGTGAAGAAAAGAGAGACAAACAAGTACATAAAACCTATAATGTGGCATGTAGTACATGAAAAAGGAGTAAAAGCAATAAAGAAGAGGGAAGTTGAGCCTAGAGAGCAGATTGAAGGCATGTAATATGAGACAAGGTGGTCAGAGTAGACCATACTGATAATTTTATAAACTCACAAATATTTTAAAAATTACAAAAAAATATTTTGTGGCATTACTTTGTATATCTAGAGTCAGAGATACAGGTGTGTTATTATACTTCTTCAAGCCCTTTGTCATAGCACCTGAGTAATGTCTCCTGGATGACAATTCTCTATTTATAAAAATTATCATAAAAATAATTAAAGTTAGCACCTATTTATGTATAAAATTTTTATTGAAGTATTACTTGTAATGACAGTAAATGTATCATTAAAAGTCTTTACTTAGACCAACTAAGCTATAGCTTCATAGTAGTATATATCAAACTGTTATATTAAATCTATATTTGCAACATAAACGTGATGATAGTCTCGTATGTGTGTCTGTGTCTCTGTGTGTCTGTGTATAAAACAAATGTATATTTGGGGATAAGAAAATATTAGCAAAAGAAACTTGTAACTGTATAGAATTAGTGAGTTTCTTTTGGCTATCTATATTTTGGTTTTATCAGATATGAAAATTTAATATTCTAGCAAAATTATAGATAAATACAAATGTTATACAACCTCTCCCTAATTATATTATGTCACAGGTCTTCTTTTTCCACGGATTCTTCAATCTTTATGTTTGGAAATTTAGCTTTTTATAAATAGAAGAGTTTACATGTTATGTGTTAACATGCGCCTAGCACAGGATAAGCTCATATAATACTTACGATAATTATTATGATAATTCTATTATGCCAGTGTTTCTTATTGTCTTAATTATTAGAGATGAACAAACTGAGCACAGAGACTTTGCATCTAGACCATAAAATTAGTGTGTTATGGAACTAAGACTACAAGCAAAGCAGTAAATCAGGTAGTACTCAGTCATGTGTTCTAGGAACAGTACTAGTTACTGGGTAGAGAGAGAGAGAGATTAAGTCATGACCAAAATAACACTCTCAGCTTTATGAAGCTTCCAGTACAGTTCATGACCAAAATAACACTCTGAGCTTTTTGAAGCTTCCAGTGAAGAAAAGAGAGACAAACAAGTACATAAAACCTATAATGTGGCATGTAGTACATGAAAAAGGAGTAAAAGCAATAAAGAAGAGGGAAGTTGAGCCTAGAGAGCAGATTGAAGGCATGTAATATGAGACAAGGTGGTCAGAGTAGACCATACTGATAATTTTATAAACTCACAAATATTTTAAAAATTACAAAAAAATATTTTGTGGCATTACTTTGTATATCTAGAGTCAGAGATACAGGTGTGTTATTATACTTCTTCAAGCCCTTTGTCATAGCACCTGAGTAATGTCTCCTGGATGACAATTCTCTATTTATAAAATTATCATAAAAATAATTAAAGTTAGCACCTATTTATGTATAAAATTTTTATTGAAGTATTACTTGTAATGACAGTAAATGTATCATTAAAAGTCTTTACTTAGACCAACTAAGCTATAGCTTCATAGTAGTATATATCAAACTGTTATATTAAATCTATATTTGCAACATAAACGTGATGATAGTCTCGTATGTGTGTCTGTGTCTCTGTGTGTCTGTGTATAAAACAAATGTATATTTGGGGATAAGAAAATATTAGCAAAAGAAACTTGTAACTGTATAGAATTAGTGAGTTTCTTTTGGCTATCTATATTTTGGTTTTTATCAGATATGAAAATTTAATATTCTAGCAAAATTATAGATAAATACAAATGTTATACAACCTCTCTCCCCTAATTATATTGTCATTTATACTTTGCTTTTATAAGTTAGACATTTAAATCACTGCTTGTTTGCCTTTTAAAAAAACCTAATTTGTAGCATCTGAGCAAATCTCAGCCATTCATTTTGTCATTGTGTTCATTGCTAGAACATAACATTCCCCGAGACTCTGCATTTTAAAAATTGAAAAATGATTGTCATCTTGTCCATAAAATAGCTCAAAATTGATCAGTTTCTAGAGATTATTATGTTTTAAAGATAAGAATAGAATATTTTATTAAATAAGTACTTTGACAGTAGTGAGAGACTGCAATTTCAATTTTTTTTTTTTTTTTAAAGATGCAATTTCTGTGTTACAGCCTCCAATGAATATACACTCCATTGTGGTGCAAGTACAGTGCATCAACAAAAAAGTGGGCACTGTTATCTACCATGAAGTTCGAATTGTGGTGAGAGACAGAAATGACAACTCACCCACGTTCAAGCATGAAAGCTACTATGCCACAGTGAATGAGGTCAGTTTCTATCCATATTTCTGTGATTCCTTTAAGTATGTTACTGACTGCCTATTATAAGTATTTTGAAGTTATCCTTCTGTAATAATAAAATGATAACCTTAACTGCTTAGAAATACCAAGAAAACATTTCATAAAATAGTACTATAGAAGAAATAAGATCTGAGTGACTTTTAATGTGGTTTTAGGAATTCACTTTGCTCTAGAAAAAAAAACTGATTTATTTATAATAATGATCAAAATAATGATATTTTATCATCTTAAACAATTTAATGTCTAAATCTACATATATAAATGCTTGCTAAGGCTCATCAGCAGGTATTTAATCTCATTGTAAAATGAGACAGACTAATTTTTTTCTTATGTCTCTTTGAGGTGGTAGTTTTAATTAAATACTAGAAGAAAGTACATATATGAGATTTTATTAAAGTTATTTCCTCAATTTTAAAATAAAGTTTTTTTTACAGTAAAATATTTAAATATAAATCAAAACTGAATTGCTATGATAAAATGCTCATCAAACTACCTAAAAATATTTAAAAATAGTATTGCTGCTTTTATTGTGCTGTGCTAAATCGCCTCAGTCTTGTCTGACTCTGCGATTCCATGGACTGTAACCCACCAGGCTTCTCTGTTCATGGGATTCTGCAGGAAAGAATACTGGAGTGGGTTTACATGCCATTCTCCAAGGTATCTTCCCAACCCAGGAATTGAGTCCTTGTCTCTTATATCTCCTTTGGCAGACAGGTTCTTTACAACTAGCACCACCTTAAACCGTGTTTTTTTTGCTGTTGTTGCTTAGTTTCATTTTCCTTTTGAGCCAAAATCTGTGAGTCAAGAATCCTTTTGATCTTATTTTTTTAAACAGTGATTAGTATATAAATTTTTCAGAATTCCATTAAATTATAAAATATTTCTAAAATACTTCTAATATGTATTATATGTACTTTAGACACACAAAAATGAACCACATTTTTAATTGCCTATACTTTAGCAAATCCTTAATTTCTTCTTTTTTAATCTTACAAATACGTACCTACTTTATAAGAGGAAATCAGTACACTTTGGGTATTAAACATAGCATTGTGCCTTTAATCTCTATATAATTTTTGAAATCATTTAAAATGTATCTTATTTACCTCAACATTCTTCTATTCACTAAAACTTCAACAAATGGTGTTGCTCATAATCTGAGACTTTCTATATTTTATTTTAAAAAATAACAGTTTTAAAGTTTAATAGACAAAACTACTGGTCAGTCAGTCAATCCTCAATCTTTTTGAGCTATCATTTACTTAACAGGTTTCTGCTAAACAGAAAAATGCTATTTAATGTAATTAATGTTGCATAATTAATTATTTAGCATTTTATTGTATCATCTAGACTATACTTTCTGAGTGAGATTTTACTTTGCTAACTTTATTTGAGTATAAACTGAAAGATAAGTTATCTTAGGCAACAGATCTAATGTTGAAATCCATTGTCTTTTTATTATTAGTCTAGTTTTGTTTTACTTTTGCAGAGTTTATGTTTATTTTACTTCTGCTATAATAAACCCAAATCAGTCATAGGTATACACATGACCCCTTCCCCTAGAACTTCTCTTCCACTTCCCTCCCCATTCTACCCCTCTAACTTGTTACATAGCCCTAAAATATTTAAAAATAGTATTGCGATTCCAATGGGACTGTAACCCACCAGGCTTCTCTGTTCATGGGATTCTGCAGGAAAGAATACTGGAGTGGGTTTACATGCCATTCTCCAAGGTATCTTCCCAACCCAGGAATTGAGTCCTTGTCTCTTATATCTCCTTTGGCAGACAGGTTCTTTACAACTAGCACCACCTTAAACCGTGTTTTTTTTGCTGTTGTTGCTTAGTTTCATTTTCCTTTTGAGCCAAAATCTGTGAGTCAAGAATCCTTTTGATCTTATTTTTTTAAACAGTGATTAGTATATAAATTTTTCAGAATTCCATTAAATTATAAAATATTTCTAAAATACTTCTAATATGTATTATATGTACTTTAGACACACAAAAATGAACCACATTTTTAATTGCCTATACTTTAGCAAATCCTTAATTTCTTCTTTTTTAATCTTACAAATACGTACCTACTTTATAAGAGGAAATCAGTACACTTTGGGTATTAAACATAGCATTGTGCCTTTAATCTCTATATAATTTTTGAAATCATTTAAAATGTATCTTATTTACCTCAACATTCTTCTATTCACTAAAACTTCAACAAATGGTGTTGCTCATAATCTGAGACTTTCTATATTTTATTTTAAAAAATAACAGTTTTAAAGTTTAATAGACAAAACTACTGGTCAGTCAGTCAATCCTCAATCTTTTTGAGCTATCATTTACTTAACAGGTTTCTGCTAAACAGAAAAATGCTATTTAATGTAATTAATGTTGCATAATTAATTATTTAGCATTTTATTGTATCATCTAGACTATACTTTCTGAGTGAGATTTTACTTTGCTAACTTTATTTGAGTATAAACTGAAAGATAAGTTATCTTAGGCAACAGATCTAATGTTGAAATCCATTGTCTTTTTATTATTAGTCTAGTTTTGTTTTACTTTTGCAGAGTTTATGTTTATTTTACTTCTGCTATAATAAACCCAAATCAGTCATAGGTATACACATGACCCCTTCCCCTAGAACTTCTCTTCCACTTCCCTCCCCATTCTACCCCTCTAACTTGTTACATAGCCCTAAAATGCATTCTTGTACTGTGCTTAACTGTGCCTGGATAAATGTCTTTATTTTCTATTAAGAAATTTCTAAAGTTCAATTTGCATTCAAAGTAATCCATGTAATTTGACTACTTCTACTCCCACTCTAGTTATTTTCTTCAGCACCTTGCTGAAAACTAACCTTTTCAAATACTTTTTTAATCCTGTCATTCTCCTATTCAAAAATTGTACAATTTCACATTATTATCAGGATAAAGGTCATCTGTCTCCACTGGCTGACTTTCAAGGCATTCCATAATTTGATCTTTTATCATTGTATTCTTAACTTCAGCTTTTCTCTGATGAAGCAGCTTTTGCGATTAACTTCCTCATATTTTGCATACTCATTTCCTTGGCTTTACTCACACTGTTCAATTTACTTAGAAAGGAATCTTCCCTACATTGTAAGTCTCCAAGATTTATTCATTTTTTCAAAGTTCAGTTTATGACCCATTTCCTATTTCTATACTCATCCCCAGCTATACACATTCATTGATCTTCATTTTTTCCAAATGCTAAAATCCTGTGTCATCTGGATAAATGTCAATTAGAATAATATAGTTTGTAGAAACTTTGAACATTTTTATCTCAAATATTATTTCGAAAGGCAAGATTTCTTTACAAAACTTCCGAATTATATTTTTCTTTCAATGTGGTTCCAAAACCAACTGAGACAATCTTATCCCAATAACACTGTGGTCAGATTTTCTATGGTTTGATTCTATAGAACACATGTTAGTGATATTTTCCTCCATTGATTTTGTTTGTGGTCTCTCATATCAATTTTTGTGTGAATAATCCAAAGTGTATTTAAACATCAAAACGTAATCATAAGAAAAAATGAAATTTAGCTATTTTTCTTATCCTTCGTTTATTTGAGTGATTCTTATTTTAATTAGCTTGACCGAGTTTATCTATCTATCTATCTATTTATCTCTCCATTGTGGCAAATACATTGCAGTTTTATATATTCACATATGTATATATGTATGTGTTAAATGTGTACATATATATATATATACACACACATACACACAATGGAACTATATATATTTGTACAGTATATATATATGCACACACTACAAATATGTATATATACAGTAGATATAGATATAGATATGCATTATGTAGATACAGATAAACACTGCAACTAGAGTGCTGCATACAGAATAAAATTAAATAAAAATATATATATATATATATTTTTTAATTTATTTATCTTTTTGGTGGGTGGGGCAGGCCACTTCTATTCTTTGGCTCCTGTGGGCCTCCCATTGCGGTGGCCTCTGTCGTCACAGAGCACCAGCTCTGGGCGCATTTGCCCCAGAGCTCCGGCTCGGCAATTGGACACATGGGTCCAGCCGCTCCACGGCACATGGGATCTTCCCAGGCCAGGGATCGAACCGGCACTCCTTGCACTGCAAGGTGGTGTCCTTACCCACTGGAACACCAGGAGAAGCCCATAAAATATTTTTTACCTGTGTAAGATTGCATGATATTTCCTGTGCTATTTCTTCTTTCAGTACAAGACATGCAGCTAATGTAGTTATGACTAGAATGAACTAAATGTTTTTCCAAAAAGTAAAACTAAAACTATTTGGGGTTTGAGATATTTTTGGTATCAAAATATTGTACATTTCATTAAAATCCAAAAGACAGGTATACAGTCATCATCACAGATATATAAAAGAAGTCTCTTAAAGTTCTGAGAAGTCACCCTCCTTATTCACTGTAAGAAAACTGAGACTTGGAGCAGCACATGAATTGGCTGCCAAGGTTTAAAAATTGTTTGGGAGACATAAGAGATTCTGTGGTCAGATTTTCTATGGTTTGATTCTATAGAACACATGTTAGTGATATTTTCCTCCATTGATTTTGTTTGTGGTCTCTCATATCAATTTTTGTGTGAATAATCCAAAGTGTATTTAAACATCAAAACGTAATCATAAGAAAAAATGAAATTTAGCTATTTTTCTTATCCTTCGTTTATTTGAGTGATTCTTATTTTAATTAGCTTGACCGAGTTTATCTATCTATCTATCTATTTATCTCTCCATTGTGGCAAATACATTGCAGTTTTATATATTCACATATGTATATATGTATGTGTTAAATGTGTACATATATATATATATACACACACATACACACAATGGAACTATATATATTTGTACAGTATATATATATGCACACACTACAAATATGTATATATACAGTAGATATAGATATAGATATGCATTATGTAGATACAGATAAACACTGCAACTAGAGTGCTGCATACAGAATAAAATTAAATAAAAATATATATATATATATTTTTTAATTTATTTATCTTTTTGGTGGGTGGGGCAGGCCACTTCTATTCTTTGGCTCCTGTGGGCCTCCCATTGCGGTGGCCTCTGTCGTCACAGAGCACCAGCTCTGGGCGCATTTGCCCCAGAGCTCCGGCTCGGCAATTGGACACATGGGTCCAGCCGCTCCACGGCACATGGGATCTTCCCAGGCCAGGGATCGAACCGGCACTCCTTGCACTGCAAGGTGGTGTCCTTACCCACAGGACCACCAGGGAAGCCCATAAAATATTTTTTACCTGTGTAAGATTGCATGATATTTCCTGTGCTATTTCTTCTTTCAGTACAAGACATGCAGCTAATGTAGTTATGACTAGAATGAACTAAATGTTTTTCCAAAAAGTAAAACTAAAACTATTTGGGGTTTGAGATATTTTTGGTATCAAAATATTGTACATTTCATTAAAATCCAAAAGACAGGTATACAGTCATCATCACAGATATATAAAAGAAGTCTCTTAAAGTTCTGAGAAGTCACCCTCCTTATTCACTGTAAGAAAACTGAGACTTGGAGCAGCACATGAATTGGCTGCCAAGGTTTAAAAATTGTTTGGGAGACATAAGAGATTGCGAGTATTTTTTTCTTGCTTGGCAGTTAAAGACTCTCAATTAAATTTGGACAATCATATCATTAAGTGATTAGTCTGGTTGGTTTGAAGAACAAACTGTACAGTCTAATTGCCACTGATCATTCTAAAGTAATTTTTGGAAGATAAATATTTTCTGGAAGTGATGTCTTTGATAACACATGCATCCCATTTTGAAACATTCCTTTTGACAAAAAGTAAACAAGGAGAAGTCAAGGCAAACAGGTGCTTTATTACACCTGTGAAGAATTAATCTCAGATTAATATAGAGTTTATGTTTATCCTGGTTTTTAATGATCTCTTTACCAATAGGGTAATCTTTTTAGTTAATATTAGTTTATTTTTTTATCATCTTGAATATCACCCTAACTGTACTTTGCTTCTGTGACATGATATGATTTATTGGAGATAATTTGTTGGCAATTTCTGGAAGACTTTCCTTGCATTTCTCTTGACAGATAATATACACTTAAGAAAGAGAAGGGAAGGGAGAAAGGAAGGAAAGGAGGAACCATGTATTATGTAGGATTGTAGCATTTACTGTTGAGAAAATGTGCCATATAAGTGGACCCATGCCATGTTCAAACCCATGTTGTTCAACTCTATGTATAAAACTTCTGAACTATATTTCTTTAAGTGTCTAGAAACTCAGAAAAATACTGTTCATATATAGTTGAAAGGTTAAACGCAAAGAATTTGCCAATGTTCAACTATTTTTGACATAGAAAAATGGCAGTTCATATACTATACATTTAAAAAAGAACTTTTAAATTAAAACTCATGTTGCTATATTATTGTGGTCTTATATTAGTCAAAAATGCATGCTTCATGTCTGTTATCAGCACTATTGTCTCCTGATGGTATTTTGAATGTATGTAGTGAGCTGTTTCTACTATCACTTAAAATTTGTTTAAATTAGTAGTCCTTATTTTCTGTACTCCTGAATTGCAACTAACTTAATTATAAGGAGTTTTGTATAAAAAGCTTACATTAAGAAAGGACAGAATGGAAGGACACAGATCCTGAAATGTACCATCCTGCCAGTTATGACTATTCAGTTCTGTGATGAAAAAGAGAAAAGCATGATATGGATAGCTAGTTTGTGGGAATTAATAACCGTGAGTTAGCAAAAATAAAATTCTTACCCATAAGAAGATATTTAACAGGTATTATTATGTGTCATTAAAAGGTAACACATAAAATATATAAATAAATCATATATCTTCTATCTTTTCTTACTTAAAATTCTTCAATATGTCTCAATAACAATTTGATTACCCATATATAGACATGGTACTACATGGCTTTCAGAGGAGGTTTATATTCACACAATTTCTATCACAAAAGGCTTTATTACACCTGTGAAGAATTAATCTCAGATTAATATAGAGTTTATGTTTATCCTGGTTTTTAATGATCTCTTTACCAATAGGGTAATCTTTTTAGTTAATATTAGTTTATTTTTTTATCATCTTGAATATCACCCTAACTGTACTTTGCTTCTGTGACATGATATGATTTATTGGAGATAATTTGTTGGCAATTTCTGGAAGACTTTCCTTGCATTTCTCTTGACAGATAATATACACTTAAGAAAGAGAAGGGAAGGGAGAAAGGAAGGAAAGGAGGAACCATGTATTATGTAGGATTGTAGCATTTACTGTTGAGAAAATGTGCCATATAAGTGGACCCATGCCATGTTCAAACCCATGTTGTTCAACTCTATGTATAAAACTTCTGAACTATATTTCTTTAAGTGTCTAGAAACTCAGAAAAATACTGTTCATATATAGTTGAAAGGTTAAACGCAAAGAATTTGCCAATGTTCAACTATTTTTGACATAGAAAAATGGCAGTTCATATACTATACATTTAAAAAAGAACTTTTAAATTAAAACTCATGTTGCTATATTATTGTGGTCTTATATTAGTCAAAAATGCATGCTTCATGTCTGTTATCAGCACTATTGTCTCCTGATGGTATTTTGAATGTATGTAGTGAGCTGTTTCTACTATCACTTAAAATTTGTTTAAATTAGTAGTCCTTATTTTCTGTACTCCTGAATTGCAACTAACTTAATTATAAGGAGTTTTGTATAAAAAGCTTACATTAAGAAAGGACAGAATGGAAGGACACAGATCCTGAAATGTACCATCCTGCCAGTTATGACTATTCAGTTCTGTGATGAAAAAGAGAAAAGCATGATATGGATAGCTAGTTTGTGGGAATTAATAACCGTGAGTTAGCAAAAATAAAATTCTTACCCATAAGAAGATATTTAACAGGTATTATTATGTGTCATTAAAAGGTAACACATAAAATATATAAATAAATCATATATCTTCTATCTTTTCTTACTTAAAATTCTTCAATATGTCTCAATAACAATTGCTTTCAGATTCTCATCTTCCTATATATAGACATGGTACTACATGGCTTTCAGAGGAGGTTTATATTCACACAATTTCTATCACAAAAGGCTATCACAGAGAGTCAGACATAACTGAGTGATTTAGCACAAAACCTAAATCTTCTGCTTCTAGTTGAAGTAGACTAGGTAATTGGGACCAATTATTCTCTTGAAGATAACTAGAAAAAGTATGAGAGACATAAATAAATAAACAATAAAAGAGGCAAATTAATAAAAGGAAAATGAATAATCTACAAAAAGACATCAAAGAACTAAACTGAAAGATAATAAATAAAAATTTGTGGTGGTTCAGTGTAAGGACACTGCCTTGCAGTTCAAGGGGCGCTGGTTCAATTCCTAGCCTGGGAAAATCTCATGTGCCCCGGAGTGGCTGGACTGATGTGTCCAACTACTGAGCCCAAGCTCTGGAGTGCATGTGCTCAGAGCCGGTGCTCTGTGATGAGAGAGTCCACTGCAATGGGAGGCCCACATAGGCCAAAGAACACGGGTGGATGAAAATATATATAAGACCACCAAGAGATAACTAAAGGACATGCATTTGAACAAACTCTGGGAGATAGTGAAGGACAGGGGAGACTGGCTGCAGTCCATGGAATCTCAGTCAGAACCTACTTAGTGACTGAACAACAAAACAACAATAGTCTAATGTCTTTGTTGCCTGGAACATGAATGTAATAATGAAGAATACACACACACACACGCGCGTGCGTGCACACGCACACACACACACACACACACGCATCAAAGAAAGGAAACAAATAAAAAAACATAAAATAGGCATGACAAAGTATGAACACTTTTAAGAGTATTCAAGTAAGAGTATTCATCCTATTTTAAAAGTACATTAAAGGAGAGAAAAAGCTCAATAGATGTAAGTTTTTAGACTAGACTAAAAAAAGTCAAATGTAGGCTGTTGACATTAAACACAATTAAACATAAGGGTTCAGAAGTCTTATATATAAAAATATGCAAATAGTTATAGCATGCAGTAACTGTACAATAGCTGTTATAACTGTGCTATTACCAAACAAAATGAACTTTATGGCCAAAAATATTGATAGAGAATAAAAGGAACTTTTCATAATGCTGAAGGTTCAATCTTCCAGACAATTATAGCAATTATTATTCAATTTCACTTAATAACACAGCCTCAGCAATAATAAAATGGATATTGAAAGAATTAAAGGGGAAAAGAAAAATCTGTTATCATAGAGAGATATTCTAAAATATGTGGTAGGTAGAACATTAAGATGCCCATATCCTAATCCGATACAAAAGGACTTTGCAGACATGATTAAGGTTATAGAAACTCATTGGTAGATTATTCTGGTATGCCCAGTTTAAATCACACAAGTTCTTAAAAGGAGATAAACTTCTGTGACTGGAGTCAGAGATAGTCAAAGGAAGAGGAAGTGGAAAATACAACAGTAAGGGAGTTGAGATAAAAGAGAATCAAAGAGTTAGAATAAATTAAACCACTTTTGCTGCTTTTAATGATGAATGAAGCCCTCCAGTAAGGAAAGAGCCAGGAATTGAACTTATTCCCAGAGTCTCCAGAAGGAAACCCCGCCCAGTCAACATTTTGATGTTAGCTTGGTGAGACCTGCCTTCAACTTCTAACGGATTTGTGAAATAATAAATGGATACTAATTTAAGCCACTAAATTTATATTTATTAGCAATAGACTATTAATGTAAAACCACTTCCAGTAACTGACAAAATAGCTAATGGAAAAATAGCAATAAGACAGAAGACTTGAACTGGAATTAGTACCATTGACCAGATAGGTTCTTATGGAAAGAACCCTGTACCTAATGAATGCAGAGCTCATTACTTTTGATCATATGAAACATTTGCAAAAATGTACCAAATGCTAGGCTAGAAAAGAAATGTCAACATATTCTATATGACTGAAATTATACAGAGTATATTTTCTAATCACAGTGCAATTGAGCTTTCAAACAATAAAAGCACAGACCTTTATTAGAAACTTCACATTCATTCAGAAAATGACATATAAGAGTCTCATTATCCGAACTACTATTATTGCATATTTAAAACCCCAACAGTATTTACATGTAGATTATTATAATTAATAAATGAATTTAGCAGATTTGCTGAAGATAAAGTCAATATTTTTTTAAAATAAAATAGCAGCAAATAGGAAGCAAATTATAACAAGTGATTCACTGATCATTGCACCTTCAATATGGAGGATTCAATTATATCAGTTTACTTTAAATTAAACTTTTAATTGAAAGGAAGTACAATCCCACAGCTTGGTAAAGATATGGTGTAAACACCATTCCCATAAATAGTTAGTAGAAAAATAATTTGGGACAATTACTTTGGAGATCTGTTTGTAGTTTCTAAAAAAGATAAAAACATACCTTATGACAACAATTCTGCTCTTGTGGTATGTATGCCCACCAACTAACAAGTACAAGAAGATTCATTGACAGTATTTCCTTAATAGTGAAAGTGCAAGTCACTCAGTCATGTCAAATAATTTGCAACTCATAGATGAGCCATGGAATTTTCCAGGCAAGAATACTGAAATGGGTTGTCATTTTCTTCTCCAGGGGATCTTCCCAACTCAGTGACCAAACCTGTCTCTCCTATGTCTCTTGCAAATCTTTACCCAGCCTAAGAATATTTCCCCTATTAGAATTTAATTGCTATTAGAACTAGCACCCTGTTTGGTTGATTGATTAAATAGTCCCTGGAACATTGTAGTAGTTCTGTAAGTAGACTTCTCAATGAAGTGTAAATGGCACAACATAAAACAGGAAAGTACTATTTAACATATATGTTCACTTTTATTTTTCCAGAAATAAAGATGAGTTAGAGAGTACAAGTTCATTTTGAGTAAAATTTGAGAAAAAACTTATACATAATAAAGTATTTTAAGAAAGGGGTAAACGATTTCCAGTTTATTGTGATAAATTCTTTAGGTTGACACAACAGTGATGACTGAAAAAGCCTAGCTTTTTGCTTGTTTGTTTGTTTGGTTTGGTTTTTAACTTGATATATATGAACTACCTGAAGGTGAGTACATTTTACATAGCTCTAGGGGGAAGTTAATGTAACCTATAACCCCTTTTTTTTATAACTCTAGGGAGAAAATAATGCATTTCTTTGCATATGACTGTTATATTATACCATCTACGAACTTTTACCCTAGTTTTCATGTCTCAGAAAAATTGTTATATTGATTTTAAGTAACATTAATATGACTCCCTTTAACTGAAAGTCTTTTTTTCCCTAAACAAGATTTTCCTACGTGAACAGTTCTATGAAACTCAAATGTAAAGGGTCCTGAAAGAATCAGAGTCAATTTAATAAATTGTGTTTGATCAAGTTCTCTAAGTCCTTAAGAATAGGAAACTTTAAAGGATGCTTCATAAATCTAAATTTAAAATGCCATTTACAATTTAGGAAAACATATGTTAGCAATAGAAACAATGTTGGTTTTTGAAACAGTCAAATTTTTTTCATAACTATTGATGTTACAAGTGTATCATGAATTATGACCTGGTTAATGGTTTAAATGTCTGTAAGCTTTCGGTTTTGAGTTTGCTGTTCTTCAGTTGCTCAGTCACATCAGACTTTTTCCAACCCCAGCTGCAACATGCAAGGCCTCCCTGTCCTTCAAAATTTCCCGGAGACAGCTCAAACACGCATGCCATCCAACTATCTCATCCTCCTCTTCT
Source organism: Tragulus kanchil (assembly GCA_022376925.1). NCBI lineage: Eukaryota > Metazoa > Chordata > Mammalia > Artiodactyla > Tragulidae > Tragulus > Tragulus kanchil. The sequence goes on along the minus strand of JAIOJX010000005.1, from coordinate 115,324,887 downwards.
GCCTTCTATCCTTCCTAGCATCAGGGTCTTTTCCAATGAGTTGTCTCTTTACATCATATGGTCAAATCGTTAGGGCTTCAGCTTCAGAGTCAGTGCTTCCAATGAATTTCTTTTAGAGTTGACTTATTTGATCTCCTTGCAGTCTAAGGGACTCTCAAGAGTCTTCCAACACCACAGTTTGAAAGCATCAATTCTTTGGAGCTCAGCTTCCTTTATGATCCAACTCTTGCATCCATACATGACTACTAGGAAAACCTTATTTTAACTATATGAAGCTTTGCCGGAAAAGCGATGTTTCTGCTTTTACTATTCTGTCTAAGTCTGTCATAGCTTTTCTTCCAAGGAGTAAGCATCTTTTAATTTCATGGCTGCAGCCACTATCTGCATGATACTATTTAACATATATGTTCACTTTTATTTTTCCAGAAATAAAGATGAGTTAGAGAGTACAAGTTCATTTTGAGTAAAATTTGAGAAAAAACTTATACATAATAAAGTATTTTAAGAAAGGGGTAAACGATTTCCAGTTTATTGTGATAAATTCTTTAGGTTGACACAACAGTGATGACTGAAAAAGCCTAGCTTTTTGCTTGTTTGTTTGTTTGGTTTGGTTTTTAACTTGATATATATGAACTACCTGAAGGTGAGTACATTTTACATAGCTCTAGGGGGAAGTTAATGTAACCTATAACCCCTTTTTTTTATAACTCTAGGGAGAAAATAATGCATTTCTTTGCATATGACTGTTATATTATACCATCTACGAACTTTTACCCTAGTTTTCATGTCTCAGAAAAATTGTTATATTGATTTTAAGTAACATTAATATGACTCCCTTTAACTGAAAGTCTTTTTTTTTCCCTCAACAAGATTTTCCTACGTGAACAGTTCTATGAAACTCAAATGTAAAGGGTCCTGAAAGAATCAGAGTCAATTTAATAAATTGTGTTTGATCAAGTTCTCTAAGTCCTTAAGAATAGGAAACTTTAAAGGATGCTTCATAAATCTAAATTTAAAATGCCATTTACAATTTAGGAAAACATATGTTAGCAATAGAAACAATGTTGGTTTTTGAAACAGTCAAATTTTTTTCATAACTATTGATGTTACAAGTGTATCATGAATTATGACCTGGTTAATGGTTTAAATGTCTGTAAGCTTTCGGTTTTGAGTTTGCTGTTCTTCAGTTGCTCAGTCACATCAGACTTTTTCCAACCCCAGCTGCAACATGCAAGGCCTCCCTGTCCTTCAAAATTTCCGGAGACAGCTCAAACACGCATGCCATCCAACTATCTCATCCTCCTCTTCTGCCTTCTATCCTTCCTAGCATCAGGGTCTTTTCCAATGAGTTGTCTCTTTACATCATATGGTCAAATCGTTAGGGCTTCAGCTTCAGAGTCAGTGCTTCCAATGAATTTCTTTTAGAGTTGACTTATTTGATCTCCTTGCAGTCTAAGGGACTCTCAAGAGTCTTCCAACACCACAGTTTGAAAGCATCAATTCTTTGGAGCTCAGCTTCCTTTATGATCCAACTCTTGCATCCATACATGACTACTAGGAAAACCTTATTTTAACTATATGAAGCTTTGCCGGAAAAGCGATGTTTCTGCTTTTACTATTCTGTCTAAGTCTGTCATAGCTTTTCTTCCAAGGAGTAAGCATCTTTTAATTTCATGGCTGCAGCCACTATCTGCAGTGATTTTGGAGCCCAAGAAAATAGTCTGTCACTGTTTCCATTGTTTGCCCATCTATTTACCATGCAATGAGAGGACTGGATGCTGTGAACTTTGATTTTTGAATGTAGAGTTTGAAACAAGGCTTTTCACTCTCCTCTGAGTTTAAAACAAGGCTTTTCACTCTCCTCTGAGTTTAAAACAAGGCTTTTCTCTCTCCTCTTTCAGCTTCATCAAGAGGCTACTTAGTTGCTCTTCGCTTTCTGCCATATTGGTGGCGTTATCTGCATGTCTGAGGTTATTCTCCAGGAAATCTTAATTGCAGTTTGTGCTTCATCCAGTCCAGCATTTTATATGATGTACTCTGCATAAAATTTAAATAAACAGGGTGACAACAGATAACCTTGATGTATTCCTTTTCCAATTTAGAACCAGTGCATTGTTCTGTTTCCAGTTCCAACTGTTGCTTCTTATCCTACATACCAGGTTTCTCAGGAGATAGGTCTGCTTTCCCATCTCTTTCAGAATTTTCCACAGTTTGTTGTAATCCACACAGTCAAAGGCTTTAGTGTAGTCAATGAAACCGAAGTGGATGTTTTTCTAGAATTCTCTTGGTGTTTCTATGATTCAGGGGATATTGGCAATTTGATCTTTGGTTCGTCTGCCTTTTCTAAGTCCAGCTTGTATGTCTGGAAGTTCTTGATTCATGTGCTGATGAAGCCTGGCTTGGAGGGTTTTGAGAATGACCTTGCTAGCATGTGAAATTAGTGTAATTGTGTGGTAATTTCTACATTTTTTGGCATTGCCATTCTTTGCGACTGGAATAAGAACTGAACTTTCCCAGTCCTGTGGCTACTGCTGACAGAATGAAAACACAATAACAGAAAACTAACCAAACCGATCACATGGATCACAGCCTTTTCTAATTTAGTGAAACTATGAGCCATGCTGTTTAGGGCCATCTAAGATAGATGAGTCATGGTGGAGGGTTCGTACAAAATGTGGTTCACTGAAGAAGGGAATGGAAATCACTTCAGCATTCTTGACTTGAGGACCCCATAGACAGTATGAACAGTATGAAAAGGCAAAAAGATACGACACTGAAAGATGAACTCTCCAGTTTGGTAGGTATCCAGTGTGCTACTGGAGAAGAACAGATGAATAGCTCCAGAAGAAATGAAGAAGGTGAGCCAATGCAGAAACAGTGGCCTGTTGTAGATGTGTCTGGTGGTGAAAGTACAGTCTGATGTTGTAAAAAACAAAATTACATGGCAACCTGGAATATTAGGTTCATGAATAAAGGTAAATTGGAAGTGGTCAAATAAGAGATGATGAGAGTGAACATTGACATTTTAAGAATCAGTGTACTAATATGGACAGGGATGGGCACATTTAATTCACAGGACCATTGTCTCTGCTACTGTGGGCAAGAACCCCTTTGAAGAAATGGTGTAGTCTTCACAGTCAATAAAAGTTCAAAATGCAGTACTTGGCTGCTGTCTCAAAAATGACAGAATGATCTTGGTTTGTATCCAAGACAAATCATTCAATATCCCAGTAATCCAAGTCAGTGCCCCAACCATTAATGCTGAAGAAGCTGAAGCTGAATGGTTCTATGAATGATACAATATCTTCTATAACTAACACTGAAAAAAAGATATCCTTTTCATCAGTGGGGATTAAATGCAAGAGTAGGAACTCATGAAATATCTGGAGTAGCAGGCAAGTTTGGTCTTGGAGTACAAAATGAAGCAGGAGAAGGGCTAACAGAGTTTTACCAAGAGAACACACTAGTTGTAGCAAACACCCTCGTCCAACAACACAAGAGATGGCTCAACACAAGCACATCACCAGATGGTCAATATCAAAATCGGATCAATCATATTCTTTGCAGCCAAAGTTGGAGAAGCTTTATACAGTCAGCAAAAACAAGACTCAGAGCTGACTGGCTCAGATCATGAACATCTTAATGCAAAATTCAGACTTAAGTTGAAGAAAGTAGGGAAAACCATTAGACCATTCAGGTATGATCTAAACCAAATCTCTTATGACTATAAAGTGGAAGTGACCAATCGATTCAAGGGATTGGGTCTGATCAACAGAGGTTTTTGAGTAATTTTAGTATTTATTTTTTCTCTTTGAATTTTAAGTATGCTCAGTAGGAAATACGACACTGAAAGATATGAACTCTCCAGTTTGGTAGGTATCCAGTGTGCTACTGGAGAAGAACAGATGAATAGCTCCAGAAGAAATGAAGAAGGTGAGCCAATGCAGAAACAGTGGCCTGTTGTAGATGTGTCTGGTGGTGAAAGTACAGTCTGATGTTGTAAAAAACAAAATTACATGGCAACCTGGAATATTAGGTTCATGAATAAAGGTAAATTGGAAGTGGTCAAATAAGAGATGATGAGAGTGAACATTGACATTTTAAGAATCAGTGTACTAATATGGACAGGGATGGGCACATTTAATTCACAGGACCATTGTCTCTGCTACTGTGGGCAAGAACCCCTTTGAAGAAATGGTGTAGTCTTCACAGTCAATAAAAGTTCAAAATGCAGTACTTGGCTGCTGTCTCAAAAATGACAGAATGATCTTGGTTTGTATCCAAGACAAATCATTCAATATCCCAGTAATCCAAGTCAGTGCCCCAACCATTAATGCTGAAGAAGCTGAAGCTGAATGGTTCTATGAATGATACAATATCTTCTATAACTAACACTGAAAAAAAAAGATATCCTTTTCATCAGTGGGGATTAAATGCAAGAGTAGGAACTCATGAAATATCTGGAGTAGCAGGCAAGTTTGGTCTTGGAGTACAAAATGAAGCAGGAGAAGGGCTAACAGAGTTTTACCAAGAGAACACACTAGTTGTAGCAAACACCCTCGTCCAACAACACAAGAGATGGCTCAACACAAGCACATCACCAGATGGTCAATATCAAAATCGGATCAATCATATTCTTTGCAGCCAAAGTTGGAGAAGCTTTATACAGTCAGCAAAAACAAGACTCAGAGCTGACTGGCTCAGATCATGAACATCTTAATGCAAAATTCAGACTTAAGTTGAAGAAAGTAGGGAAAACCATTAGACCATTCAGGTATGATCTAAACCAAATCTCTTATGACTATAAAGTGGAAGTGACCAATCGATTCAAGGGATTGGGTCTGATCAACAGAGGTTTTTGAGTAATTTTAGTATTTATTTTTTCTCTTTGAATTTTAAGTATGCTCAGTAGGAACTAACTTGACACCAGATTAATTTAGAAGTTGTTCTTAGATTTGTTCACAGGTTTCTGTATAGATCTTTCCAGTTTAGTGGCATCGTATCTCCTGATGTTGATTAGAATTAGGATAGATTACAATGATAATGATTGATTCATTCTAAAGATTATCATTTATGAGTGCTGTGTTTTCCATGAACCATCTTATTTAAAACTTACTTAAATTTAGTCAGAAACTCAAATTCTTTGTATCTTGTATTCATTTTACTTGATAAAATGAGAAAAAAACTGGGACAGATAAAATACTGAGATAGAGAAGCATTAATTTGTCCATGATTTTACTGCTAATAAGCGGCAAATCTAAGTGAGTAGCAGAGGCAGCTTCACTCCAAAATTGAGTGCTTCATCAATATATTTTACAAATGCATCAGGCAAAAGAATGATAGTGCTCAGAGACATAAAGGAAGAGTAACGGATAAATACAACCATTAATCTGAATAGTATTATTATCGATTTATTATCGATTTATTTTTATTTTTGGCTACACAGGGTCTTCAGTCCTATCTGTGAGCTTTCTCTAGTTGCTGCAAGCAGGGGTTACTCTCTAGCTGTGATGCTTAGACTTCACACTAAAGTGGATGCTCTTGTTTCAGAGCATGGGCTCCACGCAAGCTCAGTAGTTGTGGCACAAGGCCTTAGTTGCCCTGCAGCATATGCTTTCCTTCCAGACAAGATATTGAACTTGTGTTCCTGCACTATCAGGTGGATTCTTAACTACTGGACCAACAGGGAAGTCCTAGATAGAGTTTTAAGAAAAGGAACAAGCATTTAGAATCACTATGACATAGGTTCTGATTTTGGTATGGCCATTTCCTATCTGCACAATCACAGAAAATTGATTAATTTCTAATACACTTAGTTTTCTCAATGTAAAATAACCATATTACTTAAGTTTGAAAGAAAGTAGGGACAAACGACTCAGAGCTGACTGGCTCAGATCATGAACATCTTAATGCAAAATTCAGACTTAAGTTGAAGAAAGTAGGGAAAACCATTAGACCATTCAGGTATGATCTAAACCAAATCTCTTATGACTATAAAGTGGAAGTGACCAATCGATTCAAGGGATTGGGTCTGATCAACAGAGGTTTTTGAGTAATTTTAGTATTTATTTTTTCTCTTTGAATTTTAAGTATGCTCAGTAGGAACTAACTTGACACCAGATTAATTTAGAAGTTGTTCTTAGATTTGTTCACAGGTTTCTGTATAGATCTTTCCAGTTTAGTGGCATCGTATCTCCTGATGTTGATTAGAATTAGGATAGATTACAATGATAATGATTGATTCATTCTAAAGATTATCATTTATGAGTGCTGTGTTTTCCATGAACCATCTTATTTAAAACTTACTTAAATTTAGTCAGAAACTCAAATTCTTTGTATCTTGTATTCATTTTACTTGATAAAATGAGAAAAAAACTGGGACAGATAAAATACTGAGATAGAGAAGCATTAATTTGTCCATGATTTTACTGCTAATAAGCGGCAAATCTAAGTGAGTAGCAGAGGCAGCTTCACTCCAAAATTGAGTGCTTCATCAATATATTTTACAAATGCATCAGGCAAAAGAATGATAGTGCTCAGAGACATAAAGGAAGAGTAACGGATAAATACAACCATTAATCTGAATAGTATTATTATCGATTTATTATCGATTTATTTTTATTTTTGGCTACACAGGGTCTTCAGTGCTATCTGTGAGCTTTCTCTAGTTGCTGCAAGCAGGGGTTACTCTCTAGCTGTGATGCTTAGACTTCACACTAAAGTGGATGCTCTTGTTTCAGAGCATGGGCTCCACGCAAGCTCAGTAGTTGTGGCACAAGGCCTTAGTTGCCCTGCAGCATATGCTTTCCTTCCAGACAAGATATTGAACTTGTGTTCCTGCACTATCAGGTGGATTCTTAACTACTGGACCAACAGGGAAGTCCTAGATAGAGTTTTAAGAAAAAGGAACAAGCATTTAGAATCACTATGACATAGGTTCTGATTTTGGTATGGCCATTTCCTATCTGCACAATCACAGAAAATTGATTAATTTCTAATACACTTAGTTTTCTCAATGTAAAAATAACCATATTACTTCAGTTATTGAAGATGAAAGGATATAGAGATATAAAGTGAAACTGGGTGTTCTGGATATGTTCTAGGCTCTCATTGAATGTTATGAATGGCAATGACAGTGAACTTTCAAATTCTATCCAGCAGTTTCTGCTTTCATCCAATTATGCTTCCCTCAATTTAATTCCCAAGGATAAATACCCATGACTGTTTTCAGTATGAAATGATTTTATTTGAATTGTTTTATTAAATTTTATTTTTGTTCTTACCATCTGTTTAGAATAATAATATATCATATTTATTCTAATTATATTGTTCGTACTCATATGGTTTAAACTAAGAAAAAAATAGTGTAGCGGAATAATAAAAAATTATGAATAGGACTGAATCCTTTGTAACACTGAGAGTAATAAATACAGTTTTAAACTTCATTCTATTCACAGATGAGCATTTTTCTTATGATATATTTTTACAACATCAAATTATCAAAGATTTTGTTTTTCATTTTCTCCAAACTCTGTGAGATTAAAAACTCCCTTTAATTTGTACATAACAACAACAAAATATAAAATAGATTATAGGGTGATGATGATGATGTGGCATTAGATTTGGACTATAAAAAAAGGAATGCATATAATTTTTTCAAATGCTTATAAATTCATGTACCATTAGTCACATATATGTAATATAACATATACAAATACCTATTTTTTTCTATATCAGTGAACTGCAAATTGTGCATGTGAAATCCCTTAAACTCACAACATTTCATTGTATATTTCCTAAAAACAAAGGCACTGCTGTGTATAGCTATAATATAGCCATCTATGTCAGGAAATTACATTAGTGTAATATTAGTATGTAATGTACAGACCACAAATTTTGCTTTTTTTCTAAAAAATCCCTTTATAGATCAAAGATTCAAACTAAGATCTCACGTTGCATTTAGTTACTGTGTGAATGTTAATTTGTCTCAATCTTAGTTCCTTGAGGTTTCCTTAACTTTATTTTTTAATTTTTAAAAGATTCATCTATTTATTTATGTGGTGGGTGGGGGGGAACGGTTTTTTCTTTTAATTTTATTGAAGATGAAAGGATATAGAGATATAAAGTGAAACTGGGTGTTCTGGATATGTTCTAGGCTCTCATTGAATGTTATGAATGGCAATGACAGTGAACTTTCAAATTCTATCCAGCAGTTTCTGCTTTCATCCAATTATGCTTCCCTCAATTTAATTCCCAAGGATAAATACCCATGACTGTTTTCAGTATGAAATGATTTTATTTGAATTGTTTTATTAAATTTTATTTTTGTTCTTACCATCTGTTTAGAATAATAATATATCATATTTATTCTAATTATATTGTTCGTACTCATATGGTTTAAACTAAGAAAAAAATAGTGTAGCGGAATAATAAAAAATTATGAATAGGACTGAATCCTTTGTAACACTGAGAGTAATAAATACAGTTTTAAACTTCATTCTATTCACAGATGAGCATTTTTCTTATGATATATTTTTACAACATCAAATTATCAAAGATTTTGTTTTTCATTTTCTCCAAACTCTGTGAGATTAAAAACTCCCTTTAATTTGTACATAACAACAACAAAATATAAAATAGATTATAGGGTGATGATGATGATGTGGCATTAGATTTGGACTATAAAAAAAGGAATGCATATAATTTTTTTCAAATGCTTATAAATTCATGTACCATTAGTCACATATATGTAATATAACATATACAAATACCTATTTTTTTCTATATCAGTGAACTGCAAATTGTGCATGTGAAATCCCTTAAACTCACAACATTTCATTGTATATTTCCTAAAAACAAAGGCACTGCTGTGTATAGCTATAATATAGCCATCTATGTCAGGAAATTACATTAGTGTAATATTAGTATGTAATGTACAGACCACAAATTTTGCTTTTTTTCTAAAAAATCCCTTTATAGATCAAAGATTCAAACTAAGATCTCACGTTGCATTTAGTTACTGTGTGAATGTTAATTTGTCTCAATCTTAGTTCCTTGAGGTTTCCTTAACTTTATTTTTTTAAAATTTTTTAAAAGATTCATCTATTTATTTATGTGGTGGGTGGGGCGGGAGGGGAGCAGGCAGGCTACTTCAATTGGCCTTTCATTTGTCTATTTTCATCCATCTTTGTTCTTTGGCCCGTGTGGGCCTCCCATCACGATGGCCTCTGTTGTCACAGAGCACCGGCTCTGGGCACATGTGCTCCAGAGCTCCAGCTCGGTAATTGGACACATGGATCCAGCCGCTCTACGGCACATTGGGATCTTCCCAGGCCAGGGATGGAACTGGCGCCCCTTGCACTGCAAGGTGGTGTCCTTACCCACTGGACCACCAGGGAAGCCCCTTCCTTAACTTTAATGTCTTAATAATTTCCAGGAGTGTGACAGTTTATAGAATATTTTTAAATTCAGAATTAGCTGGCATTTACTCATGATCATAGATTTTTTTTTAGGAATACCACAATAGTGCTAATGTTTTCTTCATAGTACATAACAAATGAGACAATATCAGTGTGTCCCATTACAGTTATTGGTAGATTTTATAACTTTGGTAAGAAGGATTTTCTTCTGTATTTATTCATTTTTGAACTTAATAATTTATAAGTAATTAAAACTTTAAGACTTTTAAATATCCTGTTCCTCATCAAACCTTCACCCAGCATTATTATTAGTGATTTGTGAAATACTGATTTGTTAAAAACCATTGATGGAAATGCAAATTAACACTGGTTGGGTGTACTTTTTTCCTTCTCTTTGCCTCTTCAGCATTTACTGAGTGCTTTCACAGACATTATGAAATACACTAGTAATACAGGTTTGAGTAATAATGAAAAGGTTAGCATACTAAAGTGGGGAATTTAGGAAATTATTAATTGATTTGCTCACTAAGAACACATTTTTTAAAATTCAGCCATGAGGCAAGTTCAATTTTTTGTCTTTATGTAAAATAGGCCAAACATAAATTAAATTTGATGGAATACATTATCCAAATGGCATCATTTCAGATTACTGTATATCTTGATTCTATTATATGACAAATATTTACTTCTCTTTCATTTCCTTTTTATCTCAAAAGTTTCTTAATAGCAAAGTATAAAATTTCTGAAAATATGTATTTCATAATGATTGAGAATCAACACTTTGAAGCCAGGCAATCTGTGTTGTAATCTTTATATACCAAATATTAAAAGTTTGATAGCAGACAAAGGCCTTCTTACCCTATTATTAACTATAAAATAGATATAATAACCAAAAATAATGTTACAAAGTTATGCTGAGGATAATGAGATAATGCTGTTTATACTACATAGTACAGATGCTGGCCATCTTTTCTTGAAAATCAATTCTGTCCTGAATATATGCTTTTTAGAAATATTTATAGTTCTATACCTACTATCTTTATATGAAGTAGATCTTAGGAAATGCAAGATAAATTTATAAACAAACAGTAATTAATGGAACATTCTTGCATGGAAATTCCCTGGGTAGGAGCCTGGTGGGCTGCAGTCCATGCGGGTCCCAAAAAAGTCGGTCACGCTGAGCAACTAAAGAACACATTCAGAGTTTTTTCTCACAATGGTGAAATACTTAAATCTATCCAATTTAAGCCTTTACTTTCTTGATTAAATGTTCAACTCTGTGTTATTCTTTCACATTTCATAGTGACTGTATCATCTCTTTCCATTTAATATATGCATTTTTTGAACATCTGCTCAGCTCAGAATCATTTTGTTAGATCTAAATACACAGATGGTCTCCATGATAAAGCATAACAGAGTGATTCCATATATAATTAAGACTATTTTCCACACATTGTATACATATTTTCTCTATAACTTCTAATGTGATTTTTTTAACCAGGAAAGGTTTATTTTATTTCAATAATAAGTAATTTCAAACTTACAGAAATACAAGAATAATACAAGCCTCTTCTCCAAACCACTTGAGATGTTACTGCAAAGATTCCTTCTTATTCCCAAATATCAATACTTTCGTGTGTATTTCTGACAGATACAGATATTCTTCTATTTAACAATATGCCCATCTTAAAACAGGAAATGAACACGGATACATTGCTACTTCTAATCCACAGTCACTATACAGCTCTACCAATTATCCAGATGATGTCTTTCTTTTCTCCACAATGTATTAATTATAAACATTTATTGAATTTATATTCTATGAGGATATTTTCCTATCCCTGAAGGAGTTGAATATACTACTAGTTTGTCTTCATTTTTTGATTTATAACATTATATATTTCATGTGTATTATATTTAGATTTCTGTACACACTACAGCGTGCTCACACTGTAGTTTAGTTTCCATCCATCACCATACCGTTGATTTCCTTTACCAATTTAGCTCTCTATATCCCCTTTTCCTTTGAAACTCATGGCTCTATTCTCTATATCTGTGTGTTTGTTTTTGTTTGATTTGGTCATTTATTTTTAATTTTTTAAAAAATGTCTACTATAATAAGATGATTTTTTATACAGGCAAAAATCAATCATTTTTTAAGGTTTATGATGGGACTTCCCTGGTAGTCCAGGAGTTACACGTCTCTATTTTCAATGCAGGAGGTTCAGGTTCAGTGGCTGGTCAGGGAATTAGATTCCACATGCTGCAACCAAATGTCCTCATACTGCAATGAAGATCAAAGATCCTGAGGGCCACAGCTAAGACCAAGCAGAACCAAATTAATTACCTAATTAATTTAAAAAAGAAAAAAGTTATGGTCTATGGTATAGAACTTGATAAATATCCTATCCAAGGAGTAAAATCACTAAACCTGTACCATTGTTCCCATTCACAAAGTTTCTTTGAATAGAGACTACTAGCATTTAATCAACAGCTTCTGAAGAAAGAACTAAGACTAAACCTCCATTCCTTTAACTTGTCTCTGTTTTCCTCCTCTAAGGAATTAGGTACATTTTGGGAAGCAAGAGATAGGTAAAGGAGGCAGAGAAAAAAATAAGAGTGTTGAGGGAAAGTAAAGAAGCACATAAAAATACAGTTTCTAATTTAAGCATATACATTGGAATCAGTCTTTCAGCTCTTTTAAAATATTCAAGTCTCCTCTATTCAACAACTTTCAATTTAATGAGATCTTTCATAAATATATATATGTAGAGAAAGTCTTTGTATACATATCAGTACATATGCACTCATTATATTCAGTTTAAATGACTATCTACTTTAGTCACTATACAGCTCTACCAATTATCCAGATGATGTCTTTCTTTTCTCCACAATGTATTAATTATAAACATTTATTGAATTTATATTCTATGAGGATATTTTCCTATCCCTGAAGGAGTTGAATATACTACTAGTTTGTCTTCATTTTTTGATTTATAACATTATATATTTCATGTGTATTATATTTAGATTTCTGTACACACTACAGCGTGCTCACACTGTAGTTTAGTTTCCATCCATCACCATACCGTTGATTTCCTTTACCAATTTAGCTCTCTATATCCCCTTTTCCTTTGAAACTCATGGCTCTATTCTCTATATCTGTGTGTTTGTTTTTGTTTGATTTGGTCATTTATTTTTAATTTTTTAAAAAATGTCTACTATAATAAGATGATTTTTTATACAGGCAAAAATCAATCATTTTTTAAGGTTTATGATGGGACTTCCCTGGTAGTCCAGGAGTTACACGTCTCTATTTTCAATGCAGGAGGTTCAGGTTCAGTGGCTGGTCAGGGAATTAGATTCCACATGCTGCAACCAAATGTCCTCATACTGCAATGAAGATCAAAGATCCTGAGGGCCACAGCTAAGACCAAGCAGAACCAAATTAATTACCTAATTAATTTAAAAAAGAAAAAAGTTATGGTCTATGGTATAGAACTTGATAAATATCCTATCCAAGGAGTAAAATCACTAAACCTGTACCATTGTTCCCATTCACAAAGTTTCTTTGAATAGAGACTACTAGCATTTAATCAACAGCTTCTGAAGAAAGAACTAAGACTAAACCTCCATTCCTTTAACTTGTCTCTGTTTTCCTCCTCTAAGGAATTAGGTACATTTTGGGAAGCAAGAGATAGGTAAAGGAGGCAGAGAAAAAAATAAGAGTGTTGAGGGAAAGTAAAGAAGCACATAAAAATACAGTTTCTAATTTAAGCATATACATTGGAATCAGTCTTTCAGCTCTTTTAAAATATTCAAGTCTCCTCTATTCAACAACTTTCAATTTAATGAGATCTTTCATAAATATATATATGTAGAGAAAGTCTTTGTATACATATCAGTACATATGCACTCATTATATTCAGTTTAAGCTTCTTTCAGTTAAGTATTATTGCTCTTTAGTTTTTAGTAAAAAAAAGAGTAGGTTACTTATCACTTTAATAATAACGCTTTCTCTTGTTTTGATGATACTTATCAACATGAATTTGCTTTTAATAATTTATTTGGAGGAAATTATTTTCAATATTGTCTAACTTTTATAATAAAGGAGTCAAGATTTTATGCACAGGTGCAAAAGCTATATTATGTTAAAGGGAACATGAAGAACATATGTACTTCCTTTCTTATATTTTTCTTTTTAATTTCAGTAAATCACAGCAAGATAACATCTATCAAATGTGAATTCAAGATGTGTACTATTTTATATCAATTCTCAAAGTTTTAAGTTATACCTCAAATAAACATTTCATTTGAATGATTATTTGAATAAAACAAATTTTATCTTGATGAGTTATTATAAAATCAATATAATGGTCATAGAAACAGTGAACTTCAAATAAATCACTGATTCACAGGTAATGTAATTTTATCATTATTAGATAAAGCTAAAATTCTCAATAATGTACGTCTGTTTACAAATTCATGACTTCATTTTATTTGTGGAGATCCCACTGGTTTTTAAACATATCACAATTTTTGAGGCATGTTTGTAAAATAGGGATGACTTGCAAGAGAGATTCATACGGTTACCCTATCAGAGGAGGAGGTCAAAGGCTGAATTAAAGCCACAGCATGAATGGCTTGTAGGTTAGAAAAATTATTTTTGTGGGAGACAATCTTCAGACTATACAGTGTAATCAAAAAGACCCTGAAAATAAGTGAAGGGGGAAGAATAAGACAGTAACTGGTTATTTTAAATGGGTCTATTTTCCAGGGCTACAATATTAGGAGTTAACAATATTTTGCATAGATGACTATGGAAGCACTGTAGACTGTTTTCAGAGGATCGTGTACCGTGTGTGTGTGTGTGTGTGTGTGTGTGTGTGCGTGTGCTCAGTCACTCAACCATGTTCGACTCTTTGCAACCCCATGAACTGTAGCCCTCCAGGTTCCTCTGTCCATGGAGTTTTCCAGGCAAGAATATAGAAGTGGGCTGCTATTTCCTTCTCCAGGGGATCTTCACGACCTAGGGATTGAACCCAAGTCTCTTTCATCTCCTGTATTGGTAGGCAAATCCTTTACCACTGCACCACCTGAGAAGCCCCTCAAAAAATCAAGGAATATAATCAGAGTACCAAAAAGACCCCCCGTTGCGGTTAAATCAGCAGTTGTTCCATAGAGTGCCACATGGTAGCCATATGAACCATGTGTGTTAGTACATGTAAGACTAACCTTTATCTCTGCAAAATCAACTATAAAGTTTTACTTGTTCAGTATTGAGAAACTGCATCAGAGACATATTAGTTAAATGTAACTGAGAGATACATGTTAGATATAAAAATGGTAGATAAATAGATAGAACGAACAAGGGAGATTTATTATTAGGAATTGTCTCGTGAGATTATGGAGGCTCAGAGGTTCTAGGTTTTGAGTTGTCAGTTGGAAACACAGTTAGTGTAATTCTAGTCCAAGACCATAGTCTGAGAACCAAGAAAATTGCATAAATTCCAATCTGAATGCAAATCTGGAGGAAAGAGAAGACAGATATCTTAACTTGAAGACAATCAGGCACAGAGAGTAAATTCTTTCTTACTGAGCTATTTTTAATTTTTAATTTTTTTTATTGAGGTTTAGTTGCTTTACATTGTTGCATTAGTTTCAGGTGTACAGGGAAGTTATTGTTATATGTCTTTTACAGAGGTTTTTTGCTTACAGCTATATATAATCCCAAAACAGTCATAGGTATATCCCCAGCCCTCCCACCTGAGCACCCCTCCTTTCCCTCCCATCCCACCCGCTAGATTGATGCATAGCTCCCATTTAAGTTCCCTTTGTCTTACCGCTTAATCACAATGGTTATATCTTTTACATATGATAGTGTAGGTTTTCATATTATTCTTTCAGTGTCTCTCACCTGTTCTTCCCTCCCCCCAACGTCCATAGGTCTGTTCTCTGTCTGTTTCTTCATGGCTGCTCTGCATGTATATTTATCAGTACCATCTTACCATATATGTGTTAGTATACTGTATTTGTCCTTTCCTTTTTGACTTACTTCACTTTGCATAATAGATTCTAGGTTCATACAACTCATTAGGACTGATTCTTTTGCATTTCTTTTTATGGCTGAGAAATATTCAATTGTATATACGTACCATAACTTCTTTATCCATTCATTCATCAATGGACATCTAGGTTGTTTCCATGTTCTAGATATTGTATAGAGTGCTGCAATGAACAATGAGGTATAGTGTCTCTTTAAATTTTGATTTTGTCAGGGTATAAGCCTAATAGTGGGATTGCAGGGTCATATGGTGCTTCTATTCTTAGTTTTTTAAGGAATCTTCTTACTGTCTTTCATAGTGGTTGTATCAATTTACATTTCCACCGACAAAACAGGAGTGTTCCCTTTTCTCTATACCCTTTCCAGCAGTTATTATCTGTAGATTTTTGGACGATGGTTATTCTGACTGGTGTAAGGTGGTATCTCATTGTAGTTTTGATTTGCATTTCTCGAATAATAAGTGATGTTGAGCATCATTTCATGTGTTTTTTGGCCATCTGCATGTCTTCTTTGGATAGATGTCTCTTTAGGTCTTTTTGCCATGTTTTGTTTGGGTTGTTTATTTTTTCGGTGTTGAGTTGTCTTGAGTTATTTGTATATTTTGGAAATTCTTTGTCTGTTACTTCATTTGCTCTGATTTTCTCCCATTCTGTGGGTTGTCACCTTGTTTGTAGTTTCTTTTGCTGTGCAAAAGCTTTTAAGTTTCATTGGGTCCCATATGTTTATTTTTGTTTTTATTTCCGGTGTTCTAGAGGGTAGATCATAGAAGATCTTGCTTTGATTTATGTCATTGAGTGTTTTGCCTATATTCTGCTCTAAGAGTTTTATGGTTTCTGGTCTTACATTTAGGTCTTTAATGCATTTTGAGTTTATCTTTGTGTATGGTGTTAGGGAATGTTCCAGCTTCTGACCCACTCCTGTTTCAGGGGTGGGCACTCTTCTTTAGTCTACCAATTCAAATGCTAGTCTCATTCAGAAAAACTGTCAGAGACACACCTTGAATAAGCTTTAACCAAGTATCTCAGTACTTCATGGCTCAGGCAAGTTGACATATAAAATTAATGATCACTGGGAGGATGGGTTCATGCTACAAAAATGTAATAGAAAGTCATAAAATTGATATCTTATTGTTAATTAAACATAGAGGTGGAGACTCTAGTTTTTCTAGTAGTGATAATTTGTACAGAACGTCAAATTACCTTCTGTTAGGCATTTGTTCTTAAGAGAATATTTGGTGTGAAATTTCCTGTCTAATACGCAGTAAATCAGATTAAAATGTTTGTAACTGAAAAATAAATGCATATTAGTCCAAGGTAGATTTACACATAATCTTACTCCAGTAAATATACTGTTTCTCTTTTGATAATGTCTTTGAGTAGAAACAGAGCAACTAGTACCATTTGAGAGTTCCGTCATTAGATAATTATTATGTGTAAATCATCATGTGGACAATTCTAGTTCAATTTATCTAATATCCATGACCCTTATGATATTCTTTTTTTTTGTCGAGGAGGGAAAAAATAATCACTTGGATTCTTGATGAAGTATGTAAGAAAGTAATATCTCAGCAATTACATTTTAAATCATTCCTTTAGGATGACTTTTCCAAACTGGATAATGTCATCATTTGTATGACTTTTTCCAGTTAAAGTGGTAATATTTTAGTTTTGCTTATTATAAAAAATACTCTTGTTCTATACTCATATATTTTCTCTTTAATCATTAAAGCTGTTGAAATCTATTGGAAGGTATTATTTTAAAATGTGTGTAGAAACAGTGTGTAAAAAACTATTTTTAGATATTCAGAAATTGTTTATTGTTTTATTTCTACCAAATTGTGTAGTTTCATGTAGATACATTATATGATATTCCAAGAAATATTCAGTAAGTATAGATGTCTGCGGACTTCCAAGGTGGCTTGGTGATAAGCAATCCGCCTGCAATGCAGGTGACTCTGGTACAAATCCTGACTCAGGAGTCCTCTGGGGGAGGAAATGACAACTGACTCCAGTATTCTTGCCTGGAGAATTCCCATGGACAGAAGAGCCTGATGGGCTGAAGTCTATGAGGTCGCAAAGAGTCAAACATGACTGAGTGAGTAAGCACAACACAGTATTATGATTTGTAGAGTGCTTTCCAATATTCATCCTTTGTAATACATACTTCAAAATGAACAACATATAATTTCTTGGCTAAGTATAAATTTGGCCTATAGTAACATCAGCAAATTATGATAGTATAAGATCTCCCTTCTGTAAGTCCTCACTTTGAAATAATAATTAGGATCCATTTATAAAAAAGAATATCTGTATGTTTTTAGTGTACCATTTATATCTAAAATATACCATATGCAAAGAGACCAGAGACCAAAGTTGGTCCTGTATATTAGATAACAGATACGTCTCTATTTGGAATTCAAATTAGCATAAACCATTGAATCATTTGAGCAATGAACTGGCCTTAACTTCTCAGGGCTGTAGTTTGCAGAAACCTGAGTGTTGTTGTTTCAGGCAGATACCCATGGATGAGAGAGACTTTGTAAACATCCAGCCCTCACAAAGAGAAATTCCAGACCTCTGTTGGAGAAAAAATAATACAGCCTTCATTGAATTAGAAAGGGGAGAAGTGCCTTGCTAGTGTCACCCCTCCCTCCAAGGTGACACAGTGTCGGCTAAACTAGCTTGGTGGACCCTCTCCTTGTACAAGAAAGACAGGGAGAACAGTGAAGAACTGCCTCACAACCCTCGATGGATCAGACACAGTGGCAGCCAGATTTTCCTTGTTCATAGTGCATAAGATCATTGAAAAAAAGCTGTTGAAATCTATTGGAAGGTATTATTTTAAAATGTGTGTAGAAACAGTGTGTAAAAACTATTTTTAGATATTCAGAAATTGTTTATTGTTTTATTTCTTCCAAATTGTGTAGTTTCATGTAGATACATTATATGATATTCCAAGAAATATTCAGTAAGTATAGATGTCTGCGGACTTCCAAGGTGGCTTGGTGATAAGCAATCCGCCTGCAATGCAGGTGACTCTGGTACAAATCCTGACTCAGGAGTCCTCTGGGGGAGGAAATGACAACTGACTCCAGTATTCTTGCCTGGAGAATTCCCATGGACAGAAGAGCCTGATGGGCTGAAGTCTATGAGGTCGCAAAGAGTCAAACATGACTGAGTGAGTAAGCACAACACAGTATTATGATTTGTAGAGTGCTTTCCAATATTCATCCTTTGTAATACATACTTCAAAATGAACAACATATAATTTCTTGGCTAAGTATAAATTTGGCCTATAGTAACATCAGCAAATTATGATAGTATAAGATCTCCCTTCTGTAAGTCCTCACTTTGAAATAATAATTAGGATCCATTTATAAAAAAGAATATCTGTATGTTTTTAGTGTACCATTTATATCTAAAATATACCATATGCAAAGAGACCAGAGACCAAAGTTGGTCCTGTATATTAGATAACAGATACGTCTCTATTTGGAATTCAAATTAGCATAAACCATTGAATCATTTGAGCAATGAACTGGCCTTAACTTCTCAGGGCTGTAGTTTGCAGAAACCTGAGTGTTGTTGTTTCAGGCAGATACCCATGGATGAGAGAGACTTTGTAAACATCCAGCCCTCACAAAGAGAAATTCCAGACCTCTGTTGGAGAAAAAATAATACAGCCTTCATTGAATTAGAAAGGGGAGAAGTGCCTTGCTAGTGTCACCCCTCCCTCCAAGGTGACACAGTGTCGGCTAAACTAGCTTGGTGGACCCTCTCCTTGTACAAGAAAGACAGGGAGAACAGTGAAGAACTGCCTCACAACCCTCGATGGATCAGACACAGTGGCAGCCAGATTTTCCAATGGTATATCTATGTTCATATATGTGCTATGTAAGCCGTCTCCTCTCACTTTATCTAACTTTGGGCAGGGAGGAGATTGGGAAGGAGACAGACAGGAATATCAAAAGGTATGAAAAGAATGAAACTGAAGAACATTTTAGTCACTCAGCCCTGTCCGACTCTGCGACTCCAAAGACTGTAGCCTAGGATCATATGTAACCTCAAAATGTGGACCCCACTGGCTTTTGTAACAATTACATTTTTTTTAATATAAACTTTATATAATTAAAATTAGTCTTTTTATAATTGAAAGTGTTAGTTGCTCAGTCATGTTCAACTCTTTACATGGAATTCTCCAGGCATGAATACTGGAATGGGTTTCCATTCTCTTCTCCAGGATATCTTCCTGATCCAGGGGTCAAACCTGGGTCTCCCACATTGCAGGCAGTTTCTTTACTGTAAAGAAATTCTTCCTAACTTTGCTCAAAACTCCAGTAAGAACCCAGCCCACAGGCTACTTGATAACATCTCACAGGGATCTCCTCACCTGGCCTCTGGTCATCCCCAGCACTCCAAGGGCTAAACCCATACAATTCCGTAGTCTGTGCACACTCTCCAGGGAGATGCTGAGAGTGAGCTTGGATAAATAGCACATGAGGTCAGAAAATAAGACCAGGGACTATGGGCAACAATAGTGCCCTTAAAGTTTAATGATAGTGCCACATTCTGGAAAACAAAAGAGAAGTTTCTTGCAGCCAACCTGGTGAGTTCTTAAAACCAAGAAAAAATATACAGCCTTAAGCATCCAGCCACATCAGGTTGCAACAAGTATGGAGCAAGTGTAATCATACTAGGTTGGAGAAAAGCCCAGATATAAGCAAGACCATTGAAAATATTCACAACTTGAAGACAGTTACGAAAGATTGTGACTCCCATGTGGTGCTAGTGGAAAAGAACCCACCTGCCAATGCAGGAGATGTAAGAGATGTGGATTGGTTCCCTAGGTGTGGAAGATGTCCTGGAGGAGGGCACAGCAACCCACTCCAGTATTCTTGCCTAGAGAATCCTCAGGGACGGAAGAGCCTTGTGGGCTATAGTCTGTAGGGTCACAAAGATTTGGACATAATTGAAGCATTTTTGCATGAAGGCATCACTGCTACATTAAATGCAGAATCGACCAATGCAAAATTCCAAGGAAAATAAAGAATCAAGAGATTCTTGTTATCACACAAAGACAACAATTATCTTACAGTAATCTGACTCTAAAACATGAGAAATGGTAATTTACCTGATAAAGAATTTAAGATAACAGTTTACACAAAAAGACAGTTCAGTGAAATCAAGAAAACTAGATATGAACAAAATGAGAAATTCAACGTAAATGGAAATCATAAAAAAAGAACCAAACAGAAATGTTGGAGTGGAATAATTCAGTGAATAAAATGAAAAATGTGATACAGAGCATCTCCACTAGAACAGACCAAATATATTAAAGTGTTTTTAGACACACATAAAACAAGGTAATGTATTGATTTGTTGATGAAAATGTCATAACCAAAGGCTTGCAGAAACTTAATCCTATGTTCCCCTCAGTAGTGCAATAACCTGAATTCCTCCTAAGAGCAATAGTTCAGTATTTGTTAATTCAGTGTTCATGGTGACTTTATAGTATAGAACTACCATGGGTGATCAGAATCAACTATATTTATATAAAACTGAATACAATGCTTCTGTGGGGAAATATTGCAAGCAAGATTAGTAAGGACTTTTTTTTTTTTTCTTTTTGGAGCATTGTTCCTCATTTCTAGATTAACTCAAGCAGTGATGGCTCACAGGATAATTGGACAGTTAACTGCTCACAGTTTACATTCAAATTTCTCTTACACATCATCTTGAAATAACAAATTTTCTGGTTTATTTTCTTTAACTAGTTTCGTGCATTTATGCATTTTCTGTATTTTCCTATTAGCTGTATAAACTTAATTGTAGAAAAAGACATGAACTAAATAAGTAACACCCTCAGGCAGCTACCCAAGTTGATAATCATCCAATGCATAGAATGCCCTTCGGAAAACCAAATTTATATTTCGGAGACTTGTTGAAATGTTAAAGGACACAGAACATGACCATCTGTATGGCAGATGTGCCCTGAAAACTCTGAATAATGATGTATAAGAAAACACATTATAACAAACAAACTGTCATGTGAAGATTTTCAGCCCTCACATGTTTAGAAATATGTGCATATTTATATAGTATTAATATGTGTGTGCATAGATATGTATGTATTTAGGGTATATATGTATTCTATAATATACTCATTCATTGTCTATATACACACACATATATATATATATATTAAAAACATTTTGCATGTTTTAACTCTCTTTTGCTTGCTTTATTGGAGCCTTTTAACTTTTGCTAGACCATTCATATTAAAACGCAATGTCTGGGCTTCCCTGGTCCAGTGGGTAAGGACACTGCCTTGCAGTGCAAGGGGCGCCAGTTGGATCCATGGCCTGGGAAGATCCCACGTGCCGCGGAGCCGCTGGACCGATGTATCCAATTACCGAGCCGGAGCTCTGGCGCGCATGCGCCCAGAGCCAGTGCTCTGCAATAACAGTGGCCACCGCGATGGGAGGCCTGCAGGAGCCAAAGAACAAAGACGGATGAAAATAGACAAATGAAACACCAATAAAAGTGACCCGCCCGCCCTCCTCCCTCCCCAACTCCCCCCCAAATAAAAATAAAAAATAAAATTAAAAAAAACCGCAATGTCTTATTCTCTTTTTTTATATAGCTATGCCTCTTATATTAGCTTCAACCATTCCAGTCTCTAGCTTATATCCGAAAAGGTCCACATCTGAGTGATAGATCATGAATAAATGTGTGTAGCTCAGTTATTGATACAATTTAATATTGCATTTGCATGTGTATAACTATTTGTTACTTATTCCAATTTGCTTATTCCAGTAGTGAAAATGAACGATCTGTTCTAAGATGTTTGCTCTGAATATCAACTATGGAAGGGAGTAAAACTCACTAGTCTTTGCAAATGCTGAACTGGTAACTTGACATGCACCTTGAGTCCTTTGCTGTCAAAAACTAAATACCACATTTTCAAAATTGGGGAAGAAGTCTGTTTTCAACAATTTCAGACACCTGTTCAAGTTTTCTGATTTTTTTTCTTTTGCGTTTTTTTGGATGTAATTTTTCAAATCAACTCTGTGACACAGTTATCTACTTCGACAACAAAGATCTTTAGATACTCTGTTTTGTTAAATATCTATAGAAAATTGTTGCTATTCAACTTTAAGTTTTCATAATTAAAAATCAACGCACAAATACATATGAAGATAAATTTTTATAAGAGAAATCAAGATGCAGCTACATTAGAGTGGATGGTTTTTTACACGAGAATGTCTTTGAGGACAGAGATTATATTAAACATATTAAAATGTTGGTTTGAAAGTCTTTTAGTTATCTAACTTTTCCAGTGGTATATCTATGTTCATATATGTACTATGTAAGCCATCTCCTCTCACTTTATCTGTAGTTCTCTTTGAGCTGCAGAAAGTCTAAGTTCACCTTTAAAAGCTACTTGCCAAGAGGACTGACTTGATAGATCTACTGCCTTGTACTTACAGTTCCCCAAAGCATGGGCTTCCCAAAGCAGTTTTCAAATCACTTTTAGTCATGATTTTACTCTTTTTCTAAATCAGAGAGTGCAAACTACTGTGGTTGCTGTGCTACTGGGCCAGGGTCATTAAATTCAGTTTAATCGTCTAAACTCTGTTGCCAACTTTAAAGCCAAGAGATTTCTTATAAAATTAGAATATTCAAAGCTGTAATATTGGCTCAGCCAAAAAGTTCATTTGGGCTTTTCCATAATATATTATGGAAAAATTCAAATGACCTTTTTGACCCAACCCAGTGACCTTGGGTCCATATTCCATTATGGCAAGAATTTTCTGAGGCTGAGCGAGTAGCAGCTACCATTTTAGATGGGGAAGTGTTCTTCATTTTCCACCATTCCCATGAGACCTGCTTCACTCCTTTATATTGAATGATAATCCCTGCAGATATCAGAGTCTAGAAGTAAATGATATGACCCAGGACCCTCCTTTTTCTCTCTCTCTGAAGCTACTTCTCCATGGAAGAATCCCACTTAAAAGTTAGCAAAACATATCTCAGAGCAAAATGTAAAAGTCTCTCTTCTGTAGAGAGGCACAAGGCTTGTGTTTATCGACTAAATTCATTTATTCATTGTGACAGTGAGATAATTAGGAAGTAAAGTGTAACGTGTACGAGTAATGAAGAGGGTGCCATATACTGACACGGAGTAATTAAATGCCATGTCAGGAATGGTTTAGAAGAAGACAGTACCTAATTAAGTTGAAATATAACTAATGAGAAGGATGGCAAACTTGAGAACTGGAGACTCTGGATGTAGGAATATATTGTGAAAAGACTTGCGAAGTAAGCAATTCTCTGATTGAAATCAATAGATAAAGCTAGACACTCTGACCAAATGTGAAATCATGGGAGTTATATTAAACATATTAAAATGTTGGTTTGAAAGTCTTTTAGTTATCTAACTTTTCCAGTGGTATATCTATGTTCATATATGTACTATGTAAGCCATCTCCTCTCACTTTATCTGTAGTTCTCTTTGAGCTGCAGAAAGTCTAAGTTCACCTTTAAAAGCTACTTGCCAAGAGGACTGACTTGATAGATCTACTGCCTTGTACTTACAGTTCCCCAAAGCATGGGCTTCCCAAAGCAGTTTTCAAATCACTTTTAGTCATGATTTTACTCTTTTTCTAAATCAGAGAGTGCAAACTACTGTGGTTGCTGTGCTACTGGGCCAGGGTCATTAAATTCAGTTTAATCGTCTAAACTCTGTTGCCAACTTTAAAGCCAAGAGATTTCTTATAAAATTAGAATATTCAAAGCTGTAATATTGGCTCAGCCAAAAAGTTCATTTGGGCTTTTCCATAATATATTATGGAAAAATTCAAATGACCTTTTTGACCCAACCCAGTGACCTTGGGTCCATATTCCATTATGGCAAGAATTTTCTGAGGCTGAGCGAGTAGCAGCTACCATTTTAGATGGGGAAGTGTTCTTCATTTTCCACCATTCCCATGAGACCTGCTTCACTCCTTTATATTGAATGATAATCCCTGCAGATATCAGAGTCTAGAAGTAAATGATATGACCCAGGACCCTCCTTTTTCTCTCTCTCTGAAGCTACTTCTCCATGGAAGAATCCCACTTAAAAGTTAGCAAAACATATCTCAGAGCAAAATTTAAAAGTCTCTCTTCTGTAGAGAGGCACAAGGCTTGTGTTTATCGACTAAATTCATTTATTCATTGTGACAGTGAGATAATTAGGGAAGTAAAGTGTAACGTGTACGAGTAATGAAGAGGGTGCCATATACTGACACGGAGTAATTAAATGCCATGTCAGGAATGGTTTAGAAGAAGACAGTACCTAATTAAGTTGAAATATAACTAATGAGAAGGATGGCAGCTAAAGCTTGAGAACTGGAGACTCTGGATGTAGGAATATATTGTGAAAAGACTTGCAAGTAAGAAAA
This sequence comes from Tragulus kanchil, assembly GCA_022376925.1. Taxonomy (NCBI): domain Eukaryota; kingdom Metazoa; phylum Chordata; class Mammalia; order Artiodactyla; family Tragulidae; genus Tragulus; species Tragulus kanchil. Next base: position 115,299,959 of record JAIOJX010000005.1, on the reverse strand, counting down.
AATAACAGCAATTCTCTGATTGAAATCAATAGATAAAGCTAGACACTCTGACCAAATGTGAAATCATAGTCTTACATGACACATTGTTTTTAATTGTTATTTTAATCCAAAATTAAAAGATAGTATTATCCCTCCAGTTCTGTCACATGATGGCTTTCTACTCAACCAATACTATAAGCACTGAAGAAAATCCCAGCTTTCTCTCTGATAGACAAGGAATCCTTAGTCTCTAGCTTTTTTCCAAAAACTTGGAACCTGAAAGCAATTACCAACCTAGATTTCAGTAATCTCTCTGAAATTTTTTTTTTAATTTTAAAATAAAGTAATCTATACAGTTTAAATCCTAGCTTATAGATAATGTAATGCATTAAAGTTTTTAAAGTAGGAACAACAGATGCATTTTCTCCACAGGGTTAAGATGCTGTTATTTATTAGCTGGTACAAATGAGCTTCACAATGAATCAGGGCCTTCTGTTTACTTATGAAAAGTCAGGCAGGCCTGTGATATTGGAAATTTCAGACTTTGTAGGAACTTCTGGATAAGATTTGCAAGTGCTCTTTTGAAGTGCTTCAGGTCTGTGGTTTTCGGCAGCTATCTACTTTTTTCCTTTGTGTGATAAATGACTGTTTTTGTGTGTGTTGGAACACTTCTGCTGTGCTGTGATCAAATGAGAATTGACAGTTTCTCTTTTGTTTTCAGCTAACTCCAGTTGGCACCACAATCTTCACAGGATTTTCAGGAGACAATGGAGCTACAGACATAGATGATGGCCCAAATGGACAAATAGAATATGTTATTCAGTATAATCCAGATGATCCGGTATGTAAATATCTACTGCCAATGTGACTCCACTATAAGGAGTAAAATTAATATTTATTTAAAATGATGTTTATTATATTATTTTATTGATCAGCTCCTGGACCACATTAATGATTATACTACTTATGTTAAACTACATAAAATTACCTTTTAGGAACTATTTTGCTGTACTTTTAAAGGCTCATTTTGGGGGATAGTGAAAATACGGGGCAGCTAAAGCTTGAGAACTGGAGACTCTGGATGTAGGAATATATTGTGAAAAGACTTGCAAGTAAGAAAAAATAACAGCAATTCTCTGATTGAAATCAATAGATAAAGCTAGACACTCTGACCAAATGTGAAATCATAGTCTTACATGACACATTGTTTTTAATTGTTATTTTAATCCAAAATTAAAAGATAGTATTATCCCTCCAGTTCTGTCACATGATGGCTTTCTACTCAACCAATACTATAAGCACTGAAGAAAATCCCAGCTTTCTCTCTGATAGACAAGGAATCCTTAGTCTCTAGCTTTTTTCCAAAAACTTGGAACCTGAAAGCAATTACCAACCTAGATTTCAGTAATCTCTCTGAAATTTTTTTTTTAATTTTAAAATAAAGTAATCTATACAGTTTAAATCCTAGCTTATAGATAATGTAATGCATTAAAGTTTTTAAAGTAGGAACAACAGATGCATTTTCTCCACAGGGTTAAGATGCTGTTATTTATTAGCTGGTACAAATGAGCTTCACAATGAATCAGGGCCTTCTGTTTACTTATGAAAAGTCAGGCAGGCCTGTGATATTGGAAATTTCAGACTTTGTAGGAACTTCTGGATAAGATTTGCAAGTGCTCTTTTGAAGTGCTTCAGGTCTGTGGTTTTCGGCAGCTATCTACTTTTTTCCTTTGTGTGATAAATGACTGTTTTTGTGTGTGTTGGAACACTTCTGCTGTGCTGTGATCAAATGAGAATTGACAGTTTCTCTTTTGTTTTCAGCTAACTCCAGTTGGCACCACAATCTTCACAGGATTTTCAGGAGACAATGGAGCTACAGACATAGATGATGGCCCAAATGGACAAATAGAATATGTTATTCAGTATAATCCAGATGATCCGGTATGTAAATATCTACTGCCAATGTGACTCCACTATAAGGAGTAAAATTAATATTTATTTAAAATGATGTTTATTATATTATTTTATTGATCAGCTCCTGGACCACATTAATGATTATACTACTGTTAATGACTACATCAAAATTACCTTTTAGGAACTATTTTGCTGTACTTTTAAAGGCTCATTTTGGGGGATTTTGCAGGTAAAAGTTTAATATGTCTTCATAGGTATAATATATCATTTTTATTAAGTTTCCATTATGTTAGTGGACTCCTAAGCATTCTAAATATATCACAGGGTATGATATTATCAATGTGATGCATATGTTTTATGGAATTTTCTAATTAATAAGACCACTGCCCCTTCTCCACCAATGAAATCTGAGGTCAAGAAGAGGACAAAGCCTGTAGCAATAGGTTTTTTGATTTGGGTTTCTTTTACATTAGATGATGGGGTTTCTATGTTGTTGTCTAGACTGTGAAGTTATTCTCCAAATAATATAGGACATATAGCTCAAAAAAAATATAATTGTTTTCTGGAAGCTAGAGATGAAAGTCTTCCCTGCCATCTTTCCGTTTCTCTTTAACCTAAAGCTACTTCTCAGAACACCAAGACCAATGGCTCCCTAAGTGCAGTTTTAAAATCACCTAAGCATTTAAATTTAATTAAATTTAAATTAAAATTTAAATTAATGCTTCTCCTTTATGTTTAATATCAGGAATATAAAAAATGGTGATATTAACATGTCTTTGTTTTCAATTTATATATCTCATAAAAACTTTAAACAAAAAATACTGTTGAGCTTGCAGATACTAAGAACTGTCAATAAGATCCGCCTTCCAAATTGATTATAAATTGTGACTGCATTTTATCATTTTATCCTCACAGATCAATTAGTAGAAGTATCTCTGTCACCGAGGAGAAAACATAGTTTCATAGGTGAAGTGACTTGCCTGGTAGCATAGAGTCACTTCTAAGCTGGAGAGTCAAGACTCACTTCCTGAGGAGGGTGAACTCCATTCTTCCCCTATTGTGCTCTAATAAAATAGTTGCAGCACTTGTGTTAAAATTTTCATAAAAGAAAAAAAAAAAACGTAGAAGAAAAAACCCCATGCACACAGCAGTGTGAAAAGGATTTAGGGGTATTCTGTTTTTGTTTTTCCCCTAAAAAGCATACTTCCACATGTTTCTAGGCAGAGATAATGAAACCAAGATATGTGGAGATAATGAGAATGTGACTACATCAAAATTACCTTTTAGGAACTATTTTGCTGTACTTTTAAAGGCTCATTTTGGGGATTTTGCAGGTAAAAGTTTAATATGTCTTCATAGGTATAATATATCATTTTTATTAAGTTTCCATTATGTTAGTGGACTCCTAAGCATTCTAAATATATCACAGGGTATGATATTATCAATGTGATGCATATGTTTTATGGAATTTTCTAATTAATAAGACCACTGCCCCTTCTCCACCAATGAAATCTGAGGTCAAGAAGAGGACAAAGCCTGTAGCAATAGGTTTTTTGATTTGGGTTTCTTTTACATTAGATGATGGGGTTTCTATGTTGTTGTCTAGACTGTGAAGTTATTCTCCAAATAATATAGGACATATAGCTCAAAAAAAATATAATTGTTTTCTGGAAGCTAGAGATGAAAGTCTTCCCTGCCATCTTTCCGTTTCTCTTTAACCTAAAGCTACTTCTCAGAACACCAAGACCAATGGCTCCCTAAGTGCAGTTTTAAAATCACCTAAGCATTTAAATTTAATTAAATTTAAATTAAAATTTAAATTAATGCTTCTCCTTTATGTTTAATATCAGGAATATAAAAAATGGTGATATTAACATGTCTTTGTTTTCAATTTATATATCTCATAAAAACTTTAAACAAAAAATACTGTTGAGCTTGCAGATACTAAGAACTGTCAATAAGATCCGCCTTCCAAATTGATTATAAATTGTGACTGCATTTTATCATTTTATCCTCACAGATCAATTAGTAGAAGTATCTCTGTCACCGAGGAGAAAACATAGTTTCATAGGTGAAGTGACTTGCCTGGTAGCATAGAGTCACTTCTAAGCTGGAGAGTCAAGACTCACTTCCTGAGGAGGGTGAACTCCATTCTTCCCCTATTGTGCTCTAATAAAATAGTTGCAGCACTTGTGTTAAAATTTTCATAAAAGAAAAAAAAAAAACGTAGAAGAAAAAACCCCATGCACACAGCAGTGTGAAAAGGATTTAGGGGTATTCTGTTTTTGTTTTTCCCCTAAAAAGCATACTTCCACATGTTTCTAGGCAGAGATAATGAAACCAAGATATGTGGAGATAATGAGAATGTGACAGAAAATGATAATAACTAACAGTATGAAGTGGGACGTCCCAGGTGGCACTGGTGGTAAAAAAAACCCTGTCTTCCAGTGCTGGAGACATAAGAGACCTGGGTTCAATCCCTGGGTCAGGAATATTCCCTGGAAGAGTGCACAGCAACCTACTCCAGTATTTTTGCTTGGAGAATCTCATGGACAGAGGAGTCTGGCAGGCTATGGTCCATAGGGTCACAAAGTGTTGAACACAACCGAAGTGACTTAGCATTCTTGCACACACATAGAAGTGGAATGGGAAAGATCAAACACCAGAAGAAAAAGGGGCAAGAAAGACTTTTTTTAAAGAAATAAGCAGGGAGCAGACTGGACATATTTCTGAACCATTTTTTCTTACTATTTTGATTTCTAAAATAATTAATTTTATATGTGTGTCATATTTCTAGTTTATATTTTATGAATGTCATTTTCTAATCTTTACTCTTCAATCTGTAAAAATGAAATTTCCAGAATTATACAATGACCAGGCCATGTATTTTACAGAAATATTTATTATGTTGAGTTAAAGAAACAACCCTATCCAAGGTTTAGATACAGTGCAAGAAAAGAGATGTATTATTTGGAGATACCTTTTAGAAATTTTGTGAGACTGAAATTCCTTGTTAGCTATTCAGTAATTCCTTCTGAATGCTTCTCCTTTTCAAAGATTTGTGGGCATGGCATGAAATATAATATTATGTAGTTTCGCTACCTACAGGTAGAATAAATCAGTCAGTCACATGCAGTTTCCAGATTGCAACAGAAAGAAGAAAGGAAAATATGGACTTGAGCAAGCTAGAACTACTGTGGAGTAAAGAAAGAAATTCTCTGGGCATAGTCCTAATTTGGTGAGACAAAAGAGTAAGCAGCAATTATCTTAGGGTATGTTGAAAGAGAAAGCATTCTAAGCTGGAGAGTCAAGACTCACTTCCTGAGGAGGGTGAACTCCATTCTTCCCCTATTGTGCTCTAATAAAATAGTTGCAGCACTTGTGTTAAAATTTTCATAAAAGAAAAAAAAAAAACGTAGAAGAAAAAACCCCATGCACACAGCAGTGTGAAAAGGATTTAGGGGTATTCTGTTTTTGTTTTTCCCTAAAACATACTTCCACATGTTTCTAGGCAGAGATAATGAAACCAAGATATGTGGAGATAATGAGAATGTGACAGAAAATGATAATAACTAACAGTATGAAGTGGGACGTCCCAGGTGGCACTGGTGGTAAAAAAAACCCTGTCTTCCAGTGCTGGAGACATAAGAGACCTGGGTTCAATCCCTGGGTCAGGAATATTCCCTGGAAGAGTGCACAGCAACCTACTCCAGTATTTTTGCTTGGAGAATCTCATGGACAGAGGAGTCTGGCAGGCTATGGTCCATAGGGTCACAAAGTGTTGAACACAACCGAAGTGACTTAGCATTCTTGCACACACATAGAAGTGGAATGGGAAAGATCAAACACCAGAAGAAAAAGGGGCAAGAAAGACTTTTTTTAAAGAAATAAGCGGGGAGCAGACTGGACATATTTCTGAACCATTTTTTCTTACTATTTTGATTTCTAAAATAATTAATTTTATATGTGTGTCATATTTCTAGTTTATATTTTATGAATGTCATTTTCTAATCTTTACTCTTCAATCTGTAAAAATGAAATTTCCAGAATTATACAATGACCAGGCCATGTATTTTACAGAAATATTTATTATGTTGAGTTAAAGAAACAACCCTATCCAAGGTTTAGATACAGTGCAAGAAAAGAGATGTATTATTTGGAGATACCTTTTAGAAATTTTGTGAGACTGAAATTCCTTGTTAGCTATTCAGTAATTCCTTCTGAATGCTTCTCCTTTTCAAAGATTTGTGGGCATGGCATGAAATATAATATTATGTAGTTTCGCTACCTACAGGTAGAATAAATCAGTCAGTCACATGCAGTTTCCAGATTGCAACAGAAAGAAGAAAGGAAAATATGGACTTGAGCAAGCTAGAACTACTGTGGAGTAAAGAAAGAAATTCTCTGGGCATAGTCCTAATTTGGTGAGACAAAAGAGTAAGCAGCAATTATCTTAGGGTATGTTGAAAGAGAAAGCATTGACCAAGTCACATCCTTACAGGGTAAATCCAACTTTAATCATCATAGAGACTTAGATCAAACCTCAACACCAGTTTCTCCTCATGTAAAATATCTGAGAAAGAGCTCTCTGATGAATTTTATATTATTAAATTGTTAAATCTATCGAAAGTCTGCTTATCATTCATTGTATCATTATATTATCCAGCTTACTTAGAGTTGTCAAACCAAAATTGTATATATTATGCACAAGTAACCTCAAAATGTGGACCCCTCTGATTTCTGCAACCGCCATTATAAATTTCTTTAAAATTAGTCTCACATGGTATGGTAAAGAGTGAAAGCTATAGATTGATCTGTTGTACTTAAAAAAGTTCAGGGTCTTTTTGTTGTTGTTCTATTTTGTTTCGTTTTCATCTGATACTAGTTTATTCATTGGCAGAAATCATAAATTGGTGACCTGGAGTTTCATTTAACTCACAAACATTTTGTTTGGCCAGAAATTATTTTAAGTTATTTCTGAGTCAGTATCTAAAAATCATGAAATTTCACACTCAAAATTAATTTTCTCTTTCTAACTTAAGAAATATAGAAAAATGCAATTAAGATAGGTATCATTATGATATTTTATTGTTAATTCCTATTAGTAACATGTTGGTAAGACGATTCATACAATAGATTATCATATCACTTTTCTTATCTTGCTTTTTTTTTAATGTCAGACTTAAGTGACCTTTATTCTGAATTCCAAGTGTTTTTCTCAAAAGTAGTAAAGAGAGAACTAATGACTCATCCCTTACAGCCGGAACATTTTTATTAACTACCGTTGTCACTCAGAAAATCATTTAGGGGTTTCCCTGGTGGTCCAATGGATAAGGACACTGCCTTGCAGTGCAAGGGGCGCCGGTTCTATCCCTGGCCTGGGAAGATCCCACGTGCCATGGAGCGGCTGGACCATTGTGTGCAATTACCGAGCCAGAGCTCTGGAGTACATGTGACCAGAGCCGGTGCTCTGCGGCAACAGAGGCTATGGGAGGCCCACATAGGCCAAGGAACAAGGATGGATGAAAGTGGACAAATGGGGCTTCCCCTGGTGGTCCAGTGGGTAAAGACACCGCCTTGCAGTGCAAAGGGCGCCGGTTCGATCCCTGGCTTGGAAAGACCCCACGTGCCACGGAGCGGCTGGACCGATGTGTCCAATTACTGAGCCGAAACTCTGGTGCGCATGCGCCCAGAGCCGGTGCTCTGTGACGACAGTGGCCACCGTGATGGGAGGCCCACAGGAGCCAAAGAACAAAGACGGATGAAAATAGAGAAATGAAAAACCAATAGAAGTGGCCCGCCCACTCCCCTCCCTCCCCACCCCACCCTCCAAAAGATAAATAAATAAAATTATTAAAAAAAAAAAAGGTGGACAAATGAAAGACCAATAGAAGTGGCTTGCCTGTCCCCCTCCCTCCCCACACCCCTCCCTCGCCCGCAAAAAAAAAAAAAACATTTAGGGCCTTTAAGTAAAATTCATGGGCTGGTTCATTCTTGGAGGTAGTAAGAAAGGTCCTTCAGTGGGTGGTAGCATCTTTTATCATCTCTTCCTCAGTGGTGGTGGTTTAATCACTAAGACGAGACTGACTCTTGTGACCCCATGGACTTGTAGCCTGACAGGATACTCTGTCCATGGGATTCTCCAGGCAAGAATGCTGGAGTGGGTTGCCATTTCCTTTTCCAAGAGATCTTCCCAAACCAAGGATTGAAGCTGTGTCTCCTGTGCCTCCTGCATTAGCAAGCAGGTTCTTTACCTTTGAGCAACCTGGGAAGGTTGTCCTTTTGTAATGTGCTTGATTCTCTTTAAACTTTGAAGGAATTGAATGGGGGAAAAAAATGGAGCCGTCATTTATTTTGTAATGTGAAAGGATGTAATTGTTCTGAATTTCCTGAGTCAGAAAGACAAAACCACATTTAAACATTTTTAACGAATCATTATCTCAATATAGTTGTGGATACAGGTCAAAGTCCAAATTTCAGATATTATTGAAATATCTGGGCTAAGCAAAAACAGCGTTGCTTACACTTAGGTAGTTTATTAAGAGTGTTACCTTATAGTTTGGTAAAATTTTTTTTCAGAGTGTATTATATGGGATAGCCTCATGGCCCCATAGTCATATGATATTTGTTTTATAATGAACACTCATGCTTAATTAGGTCATTGCTTAAAGTCCTTCTTTGTGTTAAACTTTGAACCCAGTCCTTTTCACTGTGAGTCTATGACATTTTAAATTTATAATATATATCTATTTTTGAAGTTGGACTGAAACTTCTAAATATACTGTCCTAGGAAATCATTGAGAACAACATGAAATGAACTACATGTAATCTTTCCTGTATTCCTAAATATGCATATAGATATTAGTATGTGTTTCTGTAGCAGGGAGGAATGAACTTGTATGAAACAGAGAAACAGTGATCAGGGTGTTAGTATTTTAGGAGCAATTCAGTGTTTGCTGTACTTTCCAGTAAATTATATTTGTTCCTTGGTCCTGTCGTTAGATTATCAGGAAATAGATATATACACACATGTGTATGTGTATGTCTGTGTGTGTACAGATCTCAAAAACAAGTCTCTCTTCCTTCAAACTGAATTTCTAGTTCTTACAGTTGAGTTTAGAATATCCATAACAACACTTGTAAATGTAATATAAATATGAGAAGCCAAACAGAATATTTCCTGCTTATAAAAAATGATGGATGACTGAAGTTCTCAGCTGACAACAGATAATGCTGAGTACATCATATTCCATTTCCAGATCATCTATATCTCTTAAACCCAACACTTCCTTCAAGGACTAGGGGAGAGGTTATTTTATCTCCTTTGATATTGATTCTGTATCCCACAGGTTAATAAAGAGAACTGTAGGGGGATAGAGTGTGCTCTGGGGAAAACATGGAATTTGTAGAGTCAATATTCTGTCTCCATTTATTTTGCTTTAGTCAGCTGTGAGTGTGTGTGTGGAAGGTAGACATTACACATGCCTCCTACACTTTTTCTCATCCTTCCAGCAGTGATAAAATCATTAAACGGCCATATGCCCCCATTTACTCAATGGAGAATTGCCCCTTATCTGACAGCTACTGAGACACTAAACTGCCAGAAAGTTGTGAGTGGACCTTCTCTGATGGAGACCAGATATTTGAGGCCTGTGGACATTAAGAGGCTTAATTATTATTGAAATACCTCGTTGACATTGGGCAGATAGGGGTCAGCATTTAAATTCTTATCACCCAAAGAAACCTGTGCTAGTTTGTGTCAGGGACTTAACTTACTTCCAAAAAATGTAGCATAGGACTCTTTTCCTTTGTTAATGAAACAAATTGCTAAGAATGAGAGGCGAAGAGAACGAATGGTAAAGGGAGGGAGGGTACACTCTTCTTCCCTTCGCAACTCGAACAGTTCTTTGACGAAAGTTTAAGATTGAGACTGATTGATACACTGATACACACAGTCACACACACATATATCCATATCAGAGTTATTGAAAAAATATGGGAATATTTCTGACATTTATTATTACAGGAATGAGATTGAATTAGAAATCAGTTTTAAATTATCAAAAACATAAAACATTAAATGCTCAGTATGCTATTACCTTTGATAATCTTCACTCAAAGTATATTTAAAAGATCCTCCCAATCTAACATCAAATAAGTTTGTTAACCTAACATAATTAATGGCGAAATAAAGAAAAATGAAAAAAGTTACCAATTTAAAAAATATATTATAGGTGCTTAGGGACTTCTCTGGTGGTCCAGTAAGGTAAGAGTTCTGCTACCGATGCAGGGGACCAAGTTAGATGCCTGGTCAGAGAACTAGAGCCTGTGTGGTCCATCTAAAAAGATTCTGCATGCTGCAACAAAGATGGAAGTTCTCACATACCACAACTAAGACCTGCTATCAGCAAGTAAATAATTATTTTTAAAATGTATTACAGGAGATTGCTATTGAATTGGCAAATGCCAGGACTCTTATATACTTTGTCCTTTGTATCTTCTATTGTAGTTTCTCAAAGTAAAACCTAAACCTTCTACTTGAGAATCACCCAAGAGTTTTCTTAGAAATACAGACATTTGAGAATTCTCAAATTTGACGGAATAGATGCTTGGAATCTATAATATAAGTGATATATTCAAATAGTAATTTAAAAATCTACTGTATTTTCTTACTAAATTTTGCTCTTTTTTTCCTCCTTAGGTAGAACTCTAGAAATATCATTAGAGCAAGGCCATTACTTTGAGTTGATCTAATCCAAAGTTGATAAAAGTTGATCTATTCTTTCTGCTAGGAAAAAAGAAAAGAGCATCCTGAGCACTTAACTATATTTTACTTCTAATTTTTTCTCAAGATTCTTATTGTGTTTTTTCAAGAATGTTTTTTATTGTTTAGTTACTAAGTCTGTCCGACTCTTGGCGACTCCATGGATTGCAGCACACCAGGCTTATCAGTCCTTCACTGTTGCTGGAGTTTGCTCAAACTTGTGTCCATTGAGTCAATGGTGCCATTCAACCATCTCATTCTCTGTCACCCCCTTCTCCTCCTGCCCTCAGTCTTTCCCAGCATCAGGGTCTTTTTCAGTGAGTCATCTCTTTGCATCAGGTGACCAAAGTATTGAAGCTTCAGCTTCAGCATCAGTCCTTACAATGAACATAAAACATTAAATGCTCAGTATGCTATTACCTTTGATAATCTTCACTCAAAGTATATTTAAAAGATCCTCCCAATCTAACATCAAATAAGTTTGTTAACCTAACATAATTAATGGCGAAATAAAGAAAAATGAAAAAAGTTACCAATTTAAAAAATATATTATAGGTGCTTAGGGACTTCTCTGGTGGTCCAGTAAGGTAAGAGTTCTGCTACCGATGCAGGGGACCAAGTTAGATGCCTGGTCAGAGAACTAGAGCCTGTGTGGTCCATCTAAAAAGATTCTGCATGCTGCAACAAAGATGGAAGTTCTCACATACCACAACTAAGACCTGCTATCAGCAAGTAAATAATTATTTTTAAAATGTATTACAGGAGATTGCTATTGAATTGGCAAATGCCAGGACTCTTATATACTTTGTCCTTTGTATCTTCTATTGTAGTTTCTCAAAGTAAAACCTAAACCTTCTACTTGAGAATCACCCAAGAGTTTTCTTAGAAATACAGACATTTGAGAATTCTCAAATTTGACGGAATAGATGCTTGGAATCTATAATATAAGTGATATATTCAAATAGTAATTTAAAAATCTACTGTATTTTCTTACTAAATTTTGCTCTTTTTTTCCTCCTTAGGTAGAACTCTAGAAATATCATTAGAGCAAGGCCATTACTTTGAGTTGATCTAATCCAAAGTTGATAAAAGTTGATCTATTCTTTCTGCTAGGAAAAAAGAAAAGAGCATCCTGAGCACTTAACTATATTTTACTTCTAATTTTTTCTCAAGATTCTTATTGTGTTTTTTCAAGAATGTTTTTTATTGTTTAGTTACTAAGTCTGTCCGACTCTTGGCGACTCCATGGATTGCAGCACACCAGGCTTATCAGTCCTTCACTGTTGCTGGAGTTTGCTCAAACTTGTGTCCATTGAGTCAATGGTGCCATTCAACCATCTCATTCTCTGTCACCCCCTTCTCCTCCTGCCCTCAGTCTTTCCCAGCATCAGGGTCTTTTTCAGTGAGTCATCTCTTTGCATCAGGTGACCAAAGTATTGAAGCTTCAGCTTCAGCATCAGTCCTTACAATGAACATTCAGAGTTGATTTCCTTTAGGATTGATTGATTTGATCTCTTTGCTATCCAGGGGACTTACAGGAGTCTTCCCCACCACCACAATTCAAAAGTATCATGTGTTCAGTGCTCAGCTTTCTTTATGATCCAACTCTAACATCCATACATGACTACTGGAAAAAGTCATAGTGTTGACTATATGGGCTTTTGTCAGCAAAGTCAAGGCAGAATGGATAGTTCAGAAATAATTGTTTATTAATAAATTAGCTAATTTTAACACAAGAGCTTTTCATATGTAATAATTTATAAAAGCATTAATCATACAGCAGATAGTCTCATTACATTTCTTGGAACTTAAGTATTGAGGGCACTCTTAGGAAAATGAAAATCTCAGATATCTATAAACGGTGGACTGAATGGATAAGAATTAGGTTTGATTAAAAAGTGGCTCTAAGAACAATATAATCCCTAATTACTAACTATAATGTCCATAATAACTGTACAAGTAAGAGATGAAAATTATCAACTAAAACAGAATTACTTGACTAGAAACATCAAGTTAAGTATATTCTCATCATAGACCCAGATCCTTGAGAAATCTGTGAGGGAAAACAGAAAATACACAAATAACACATGTTGTTTGGAAAAAAAATAATATATCATAAGATCAAAGACTTAATTCTAAATTTGATGACAAAGAAGATTTTACTGAGTAGGATTTGCAGGATTTATAACTCAGAGGAATGAGGGATAGGCTGTTCAGGCAGGAGAAAATTAAAAGCAAACGTCACCTGTAAAGAGTCATTGCATAAATGGAAAAGAGAGGGGACTATAAGATGAAGACACATAGGCAGGAGATAATCATGTATCAAAGTGCTTTCAGCTACAAATAATAGAAAGCTGAATGTAAAGTGACTTTGCCAACAAAATCATTTATTATCTCTCATAACAGATTGTCCAGAGATGGGGTACTATCAGGATTTGTTAAACAACTCAAGAGATATCACAGATCTGGCTTCTTATCATTTTCTGCTCTTCCATTTTCAGCGTTTTGTTTATTTTATTAATCTAGAAATATCAGTAGTTCTAAAATCACTGCTGACCTTTCCAGGTTTTACATCCTTATAGAAGCAAGTAACTGTTAAGTGGAAAAGGGAAAAAGTTTTCCGCTTGTCTCTCTCTTTTCAATTAAGAAAAGTTCTTTGGATTATCTAGAACTAGATCTCATGTACATTTCCAAACAGTCATTGGCAAGGAGTGTGGAAGCACCATTAATGGAGTAGATGTGTCAAAACTCACTCTACTTAGGGGCATGTGTGTATGTACTCAGTCACTCAGTCCTGTCCTACTCTTTATGGCCCCATGGACTGTAGCCCATAAGGCTCCTCTGTCCGTGGTATTTTCCAGGCAAGACTACTGGAGTGGGTTGTCATTTCCTTTTCCAGGGGATCTTCCTGACCCAGGGATTGAACCCCCATCCCCTGCATTGGCAGGCAGATTCTTTACCAGTGCAGGGACCATTGAACCCCATTTTTGGGGCACTCTTAGGAAAATGAAAATCTCAGATATCTATAAACGGTGGACTGAATGGATAAGAATTAGGTTTGATTAAAAGTGGCTCTAAGAACAATATAATCCCTAATTACTAACTATAATGTCCATAATAACTGTACAAGTAAGAGATGAAAATTATCAACTAAAACAGAATTACTTGACTAGAAACATCAAGTTAAGTATATTCTCATCATAGACCCAGATCCTTGAGAAATCTGTGAGGGAAAACAGAAAATACACAAATAACACATGTTGTTTGGAAAAAAAATAATATATCATAAGATCAAAGACTTAATTCTAAATTTGATGACAAAGAAGATTTTACTGAGTAGGATTTGCAGGATTTATAACTCAGAGGAATGAGGGATAGGCTGTTCAGGCAGGAGAAAATTAAAAGCAAACGTCACCTGTAAAGAGTCATTGCATAAATGGAAAAGAGAGGGGACTATAAGATGAAGACACATAGGCAGGAGATAATCATGTATCAAAGTGCTTTCAGCTACAAATAATAGAAAGCTGAATGTAAAGTGACTTTGCCAACAAAATCATTTATTATCTCTCATAACAGATTGTCCAGAGATGGGGTACTATCAGGATTTGTTAAACAACTCAAGAGATATCACAGATCTGGCTTCTTATCATTTTCTGCTCTTCCATTTTCAGCGTTTTGTTTATTTTTATTAATCTAGAAATATCAGTAGTTCTAAAATCACTGCTGACCTTTCCAGGTTTTACATCCTTATAGAAGCAAGTAACTGTTAAGTGGAAAAGGGAAAAAAGTTTTCCGCTTGTCTCTCTCTTTTCAATTAAGAAAAGTTCTTTGGATTATCTAGAACTAGATCTCATGTACATTTCCAAACAGTCATTGGCAAGGAGTGTGGAAGCACCATTAATGGAGTAGATGTGTCAAAACTCACTCTACTTAGGGGCATGTGTGTATGTACTCAGTCACTCAGTCCTGTCCTACTCTTTATGGCCCCATGGACTGTAGCCCATAAGGCTCCTCTGTCCGTGGTATTTTCCAGGCAAGACTACTGGAGTGGGTTGTCATTTCCTTTTCCAGGGGATCTTCCTGACCCAGGGATTGAACCCCCATCCCCTGCATTGGCGGGAGGATTCTTTACCAGTGAGACACCTGGGAATCCCTACTTAGAGGTATACCCTCCCCTAAAGCATAAAGCTACCTGAACACATTTGGAGTTCTGATGCCAAGAATGAGCTGGCTTTTTGCTAAGCCACCCACCATATATTTCATTAGTACACTAAAAATTGATACATGGCTGTATAGTTATTCAGTCTGTAAAAGTTATCAACCCTGTAACAATACATTGAGTTGTGTTTTTTAGTATATATGGCAATAATTAACTGAAGTGTTCCCCATAACTCACTTCAATATTTAGATTCAACAATTTTTATACTCCATGCCTTAGTTTAGAGTCCTGTAGGGTTTCCCAGGTGGTGCAGTGGTAAAGAATCTGCCTGCCAGTGCAGGAGATGCAAGAGACATAGGTTTGATCCCTGGGTCGAAAAGTTTCCCTGGAGTAGGAAATGGAAACCCACTCCAGTATTCTCGCCTGGAAAATTCCATGAAAAGAATAGTCTGGTGCTTATAATTCATGGGGTCACAAGGAGTCAGGCACGACTGAGCACGCACGCACACAGACAATGTTTTAACAGGCAAAAATGTAGGGAATATATCAAATGTCTATTTTTAATTATAAATATCTTTTGTAGTACTTGTTCTTTTTTATATTTTAAAATGTTACTTTTTAAATGACTGTATCCAAGAAGGATCTGCAAAGCTAGTTTCCTGAGTACAAGAGTAAAATATTTTAAAATATCTATCAATTTTGTGATCTGAGTGTGTGTATGTACCGGAAAGAAAGGGGGTCAGAGAGGGAGAGAGAGAGACAGATGAAGAGGTAGAGAGCATAATTCTAGACATTGAAGGTTAATTTGCCTGTGTTCCCCCAGATGAACTTGAAATGGGAGGTTAGGTTTGAGTTAACTGTTCTTGCGTTAAATCTCAGTTCCTAAGTAACATCCCTTGTGTCAGACATACACCCCCTCCACACACACACACACATATGCACTCTTTCTTTCTCTTCCCTCCTTCCTTCCTTTTTTCCTTCCTTCCACTTTCTTCCTTGTTTTTTGACTCTCCTCCTCTCCCAGTCCTTTGTATCAAATAAGTATCTTAAGTATTTTATCTGGTGTCCATAATCACACACACACACACCTACCACTACACAAATCCCACAGACAGAGGAGACTGACAGGATGCAGTCCGTGGTAGCAAAGAATTGGACACAACTGAAGTGACTTAATACCACTACACAAGGCAATCAACCAAAAAAAGTTCCAATTCAAAATGGCACTAAAACATAAAAGCATAAGAGGAAGATCTTATAAATTATATCCTCTTGAGGAATGACTACTGTCTTTCTGTGAGGGATGCTAATACCAGAGGAGAACTGGTGGGAGAACTTTAGGGGTTGCCCTCATGACCTGCATGTTACCAAATAGAAACTCAATCCCCATTAGGGCAGGACACTGAACTAATGAGCAGCAGTTCTGAGGCTTGGTAAAACAAACAAAACAAACAGAAACACTCTACGCCATATTCTTTTTCACAAAACCACTATATTTCAAGTTAAAAGACATACCTTTAAATACAGTACTTGAAAATACTGAGAATATAGAATGGGGTCCAATGTCAAAAAGGGATGTTATCATAAATTGCAATATTTGGACACTTTGGTCATTAAAAGTTGTGAAAAGTTAATATGGTAATAGGAAAGATTTTCAGGTATCTGAGCTTAGATTTAGAAGTATGTTAGGGCTGTTGATGGGTAATAATATGTGAAAACTATCACAAGCTTCTTGGTTATCATTATCAAAGTTAGACTTACTGATTACAATGACAAATTTTCAGAAATAAGAACGTTAAATATGAAGCTTACACTCACATTCTGTTTTTAAATGATGAACATGTTGCCTATAACTTTCAAGGGGACTAAAATGAAGTATCAGATTCTTTAATTCATCTTATGTTCAAATGTCTCAAACGTGTATCTTTCCTTATTTACAGACCTCCAATGACACTTTTGAAATTCCCCTCATGTTGACTGGAAATGTAGTGTTAAGGAAGAGACTCAACTATGAAGATAAGACTCGCTACTTTGTCATCATCCAAGCTAATGTGAGTGATCAGTTTCTCTTCTCTCCTCTGAATGTGTGAAATACAGAACTCACCTAGAATGTATGTGCTCACTATAATTTACACCCTCAACAAGGTAGGCCTTCCCTCAGTGTAATTTGTGTATTATGTTCTTCTGGATGAAGAATGGGCTGGAATGGAAAGGGAAGATTATTCCCACTCACAGTATTCTTCAGTCTTGGACTCACTCAAACGCTTCAATAATTTGTTTTTAGCTCATACTGAAGTGTTTCTCAAAATATGGTTCATTGAACATTTGCAACAGAATTGCCTTGGGAGTGTATTAAAATGGAGATTCCTGGACCCAACTTCAGACCCTCTGAATAAAAATTTCAGAAGGTAAAAGTGGAATACCTGCATTTTTGATTAGCTCCCCAGGGAACTTCTAAGGTACACTAAAGGTAGAGAAGTGTTGAATCATTCATTGTCTCACTTATTGAATCATTTATCTTCTATTGACTAGTTGCTCACTACACATAAGCTACTATGAACATAATCTTTATATGTGGCCAGCAATAACAGAAGACCTGAAGAGCAATTGTTTGTATAACATTATTATTATTATAATGATTATTTTAACAAAATTCTTAGATTTATGTGATTCATGGGTTGATTTCACAGTTCAAGTATATCACCGAAGACTCAAGATCCTCCTGTTCTTAAAATCCATCCTTCCCTGAAACTTAGTTATTTTTCCAGTGTCTTAGAAAAGAAAACAAAACAAAAAGGAAAACATCCTCTGTCAGCTTTCTTACCAGCTTATATGCAATGAAGTGTCACTAAGTGGCCATATTTTTTCTGTTTTTAGAGGTATTTTAGCAGAAAGACCATGCGTGCTTGCGTGCGTGTGTGTGTGTGTGTATGGTGTACATGCAGGGGGTAGATGTGATTAGAAATCTAGTTTTTGATAGCAAATTTCTACACATTCAGTCAAAATACTTGCTTTGCTTTGTTTCTTTTTTTTTTCTTTTCTTATTTCCCAATTCCCTGTGGGTTGCCTTAGGGCCCAGTAGCAGAGAGTAGGGTTGAAACTGCAGATAAGGGGGGAAGGGAAATCTGTTAGAGAAAATGTTTAATTTTATTTCAAATTAAAACATTTAAGGGCTTCCCTGATGGTCCAGTGGGTAGAGAATCCACCTTGCAGTGCAAGGGGCACTGGTTCCATCCCTGGCCTGGGAAGATCCCATGTGCCACAGAGCTGTGTCCATTAAGCCAGCACTCTGGAGCACATGTTCCCAGAGCCAGTGCTCTGCAGTGACAGAGGCCACTGATGGGAGGCCCACACAGACCAAGGAATAAAAGATGGATGAAAATAAGTGTAAAACTAAAAGAGGCATGCTGGGGGAAAAAGTGTACAATAAAAAAAAAATTAAAAAAACCTTTCTGTATAAGTGTAATTGGGAGGTCTCTCTGAACACTAGAAAGAGAAATATGTGACTTCCTTATCTTTCATCCAAGCAAGGCTTAGCCCCTCTCTGTCCCTGCCGTTATTATTATCTTAAAATATCTGCAGGAGACAATGTACAGGTATACATCCTGTTCCTATTGTTAATTCTATCTGAAAGTATACACGGGAGGCTAGTTGTAAATATCTAACCTGGAGTCCATCTATCTCCTGCCTCAGTCAAGATTCTTAAGCATTTATTGCCAAATATATGTGTATGTGTGTGTATGTGTGTGTTTGTAATTCTTGGTGGCTCAGTGGTAAAGGATCCTCCTGACAATGCATCAGACACGGGTTTGATCCTTGAGTTGGGAAGATCCCTGGTGAAGGAAATGGCAACTCACTCCAATATTCTTGCCTGGAAAATCTCATGGACAGAGGAGCCTGGTGGGCTACAGTCCATGTGGTCACAAAAGAGTCCGACATGACTAAAACAGTAATGGTATATGTATATGTGTGTATATATATATATATGTATAGTATATAAAAACTATATGTTTGTATATATTTATATATTTATATTAGTATATTTGTATATATATTTGAAGTCTTTCTAATTATTCTTTTATAGTCTCCTTTTTTTATTGTTGTATCAATGGTAGGTAAATCAATGTACAGTGTAAACTGTGTCCATTAAAAACCTACATTTTTTCTGGAGTCATAAGGAGAGGTGAAATGTAAGCAATCAATTTGGACTTTAAAGTAGATGGTTTCTAAGAGGCTAGCAGTCTGATGATAAATTACTGAACGTTACTCAGCTTTGGCTTGGTTTTGCTTAGAGTACAAAGATTTGATTAATTTGCAAAAGGAATCATCCAAATTTCAGGTAGTTGTGAAGTTTCTTTTTATCTATGTGAACACCTTATGATTCTTAAATAAATCATAAGAGTGTTTGGTGACCCACAGTAGAAAATATGTAACTTATTTTCTTTGAAATTTTGCCACATGATTACCCACACTGTCTATTTTAAATATGAATAGCCAATGAGGCAACAATAAATTCTGGAAAAATAAAAGAAGAAAAAAAATCTAGGAATGAAAATTCAGAGAAGTACAAAAGTCAGGACTTTCCTTTTGTTGAAACTTCTGATATGTTCTGTATTAGAATTTTGATAAAGCATAAAAAAATCAAAGTCATCTCTATACATAGATAATTTCAAGCCAATTCTTTTTCATATTACAAGTATCCTGAGAGAAATTCTAACGGCTCTTAAGTACTCAAGAGCCCTTAAATAATTGTCAGAAAGAAAAGGTTGACATTTAATTAAGACTCGTAGCAAGAATTCTGTTAGAATTATTCTGTCAGTAGCAGTGCTAATCCACGTTTTCACAAACATCACAAAAATCCAGAGAAAGGGCGTTAACAATCTTTCCTAACAAGATACTATGTTATACATATCTGTTGATCTAAAATAAATAGACTGCCAGTTATTTCTCTAGCAAAAATGAATTTATTTGGGATAAGAAGAGTTGCAGCTCAAGGTATACAATCATGATGAGCCCTATGCAAGTCCCCATAAAGCAAGGGAAAGAGAAAGAGGGGGAAAAAAAGAAGTTAGGAGAGCTACCGTAAACAAAAAGACCATGGCTTTTCATTGGCTGTGCCGCTGCCTGGATAAGGGAGGTCTTGAGTTACACTGTCCTTGCAGCCTGTGAGAGCTCCCAGATCTGGTATCCTCACCATTTAATTGAATCTTTTACAGTTCCTTGCTTGACCTAAAAATTAAATTAACATAACACAGACTAACAGGAGGAAAACTAATTTAATAATGTACATGCAGCAGTCTCATATATGTAAATATACGTAATCAAAGCAAGCTGTCTTTTAGACAAGGAAACTACGGATTTGTGAAGAATCTGCAAAGCAAAGGGGCTTGGACTCAGAATATCAAATTAGTAAGCAATGTGGTGCTTTTACATAGCCTCTTGGCCCCTCAATTCCATATTTCTGGTGATGAAGTGAAGTGAAATGAAAGTCACTCAGTTGTGTCTAACTCTTTGTGACCCCATGGACAAGCCATGGGATTCTCCAGGCTAGAATATTGGAACCCAGGTTTCCAGCACTTCAGGAGGGAAGACCCATCTCTGGTGATAATTAAGCTTTCTGCCCTTCTGATACAGGGAGGCTTCTTTTCATGTGGAAGATTTCTGTTTTCCTTTGCTATCAGAGGGACAAATGTTTGTCAGACTGTCTTCCTTGCACTGGCTATTTCTTAACAGACTTTAACGATAATTTCAAGCCAATTCTTTTTCATATTACAAGTATCCTGAGAGAAATTCTAACGGCTCTTAAGTACTCAAGAGCCCTTAAATAATTGTCAGAAAGAAAAGGTTGACATTTAATTAAGACTCGTAGCAAGAATTCTGTTAGAATTATTCTGTCAGTAGCAGTGCTAATCCACGTTTTCACAAACATCACAAAAATCCAGAGAAAGGGCGTTAACAATCTTTCCTAACAAGATACTATGTTATACATATCTGTTGATCTAAAATAAATAGACTGCCAGTTATTTCTCTAGCAAAAATGAATTTATTTGGGATAAGAAGAGTTGCAGCTCAAGGTATACAATCATGATGAGCCCTATGCAAGTCCCCATAAAGCAAGGGAAAGAGAAAGAGGGGGAAAAAAAGAAGTTAGGAGAGCTACCGTAAACAAAAAGACCATGGCTTTTCATTGGCTGTGCCGCTGCCTGGATAAGGGAGGTCTTGAGTTACACTGTCCTTGCAGCCTGTGAGAGCTCCCAGATCTGGTATCCTCACCATTTAATTGAATCTTTTACAGTTCCTTGCTTGACCTAAAAATTAAATTAACATAACACAGACTAACAGGAGGAAAACTAATTTAATAATGTACATGCAGCAGTCTCATATATGTAAATATACGTAATCAAAGCAAGCTGTCTTTTAGACAAGGAAACTACGGATTTGTGAAGAATCTGCAAAGCAAAGGGGCTTGGACTCAGAATATCAAATTAGTAAGCAATGTGGTGCTTTTACATAGCCTCTTGGCCCCTCAATTCCATATTTCTGGTGATGAAGTGAAGTGAAATGAAAGTCACTCAGTTGTGTCTAACTCTTTGTGACCCCATGGACAAGCCATGGGATTCTCCAGGCTAGAATATTGGAACCCAGGTTTCCAGCACTTCAGGAGGGAAGACCCATCTCTGGTGATAATTAAGCTTTCTGCCCTTCTGATACAGGGAGGCTTCTTTTCATGTGGAAGATTTCTGTTTTCCTTTGCTATCAGAGGGACAAATGTTTGTCAGACTGTCTTCCTTGCACTGGCTATTTCTTAACAGACTTTAACGCGATATAATATGCCAAGGTGGCATATTATGAGGTGGTATATTCTGCTCTTATTCAAAATATTGCAACTCTGTAGTTCTGGATATACACTTTACTTTTCAAAAGGACCTTATCCTGACTTCTCCTCCTGTCTACCTCACACTGATATTTGGAATAAGTGCTAATATCACAACCACTCCCTTTAGTTCTGAAAGTTTCTTGGGCAGATTCTTGGGAGTAGAGCCAAAGTGGAAGGAGAGTAGGGGATGGTCTAAAAACTATTTACACAACTTTCAAATAATGAAGATATGCAATAACAATATTTCTGTTTATTAATATGCATAAATGCTAAGGAAATTTAGCCAAATGTCTCAAAAAAAGAAAGAAAGAAAAAAGAACCCACTTCTAAAGTGATTTAGATCAAGGCAAACTTGTTGTTGCTGTTTTCATTTTGGGATAAAAAAATCCAACAGAACTAAGTTATTAGGATGCCTTTTATCATTTCAGTTGGTAATAGTCCATCTTTCAGTAGTGAAGGGAAGCAAGACAGACAACTCCAAGATCTTAGGCAACTGAATTAGGGTCAAAAGACTCAGGGGAACTCTATAATTATTTTGTTTTTGTTTTTTTTTTTCCTTCTCTACTGCGAATATCTGATAAAGTAAAGAAATGTTATTTAATGTACACATCTATGAGTGAGTTTGGTGAATACCTCTAGTCATTTTGTAAACCATAAATTACTTGAATACTAAGTATGTACTTGTTAGAAGTCTCTTTATTCCAAGCCTATTTATCCCAATATCATAGGATATTGCCTAAAAAATAAATCTAAACATCAGCAGTTTTTCTCTTTTGAACTTTTATTTTGCATTGGGGCATAGCCAATGAACAATGCTGTGATAAGGTGCTATGACAGGGGACTTTGCAGCGCTGTTTTTAGTCTGGATATTGGTCAAAACCCAATTTGTTGCTGCACCCTCTGCTGTTGCTATTTCTCTTTTCTTTTAATGTTAGCATATTGAAAGTCAGATAGATAATTATTTAATAAATACTAGCATTACTATTTGTACCCAAAAAAACGCAATGTTGTGATTAGTTTCAGACGATGTATGTATACATGTACCAATACCCCTCTCCAAGAAAACTATTATGAGGTGGTATTTTCTTCTATTACTCAAAATACTGCATCTCTGTAGTTCTGGATATACACTTTACTTTTCAAAAGGACCTTATCCTGACTTCTCCTCCTGTCTACCTCACACTGATATTTGGAATAAGTGCTAATATCACAACCACTCCCTTTAGTTCTGAAAGTTTCTTGGGCAGATTCTTGGGAGTAGAGCCAAAGTGGAAGGAGAGTAGGGGATGGTCTAAAAACTATTTACACAACTTTCAAATAATGAAGATATGCAATAACAATATTTCTGTTTATTAATATGCATAAATGCTAAGGAAATTTAGCCAAATGTCTCAAAAAAAGAAAGAAAGAAAAAAGAACCCACTTCTAAAGTGATTTAGATCAAGGCAAACTTGTTGTTGCTGTTTTCATTTTGGGATAAAAAAATCCAACAGAACTAAGTTATTAGGATGCCTTTTATCATTTCAGTTGGTAATAGTCCATCTTTCAGTAGTGAAGGGAAGCAAGACAGACAACTCCAAGATCTTAGGCAACTGAATTAGGGTCAAAAGACTCAGGGGAACTCTATAATTATTTTGTTTTTGTTTTTTTTTTTCCTTCTCTACTGCGAATATCTGATAAAGTAAAGAAATGTTATTTAATGTACACATCTATGAGTGAGTTTGGTGAATACCTCTAGTCATTTTGTAAACCATAAATTACTTGAATACTAAGTATGTACTTGTTAGAAGTCTCTTTATTCCAAGCCTATTTATCCCAATATCATAGGATATTGCCTAAAAAATAAATCTAAACATCAGCAGTTTTTCTCTTTTGAACTTTTATTTTGCATTGGGGCATAGCCAATGAACAATGCTGTGATAAGGTGCTATGACAGGGGACTTTGCAGCGCTGTTTTTAGTCTGGATATTGGTCAAAACCCAATTTGTTGCTGCACCCTCTGCTGTTGCTATTTCTCTTTTCTTTTAATGTTAGCATATTGAAAGTCAGATAGATAATTATTTAATAAATACTAGCATTACTATTTGTACCCAAAAAAACGCAATGTTGTGATAGTTTCAGGTGAATAACGGAAAGACTCAGACGTATGTATGTATACATGTACCCATTCTCCCCAAAGTCCCACTTCCATCCTGGCTGCCACATAACAATGAGCAGAATTCCATAAAGTATACAACAGCTCCTTGTTAGTTTTTCATTTTAAATACATCCGTGTGTACATGACCATCTCAAGCCCCCTAACAATCACTTCTGTCCAGCAACCTTAACTTCGTTTTCAAAGTCTGTGAGTTTCTTTTTGTTTTGTAAGTTCATTTGTATCATTTCTTTTTAGATTCCATGTAAGGGATATCAGATGATACTTCTCCTTCTGTGTCTTGAACATCAGCATTTTTTCCTCTCATATTCATTATAAAACCGGGTTTCATATAATTTCACAGTATCTGATAGAGTCCACATTGTTCCTGGCTCCACTTCACATAAGTGATATTTAACTTCCTATAGTTGAATGAACTAGACATTAACATTTATCTCTAGTTCGATTAAGGAATAGTGGGCAACTAAATAATAGCAAGAAGGTTTTTCAATTACATTGAAGGAATTGAAGTCTCACTTATCACTTGATGGTTAGAGGTGTTTTGTTGCCTTAGCATTTTCATAGTTGAAATACTTGCAGTTTTATAAAATTGTGCTTTGTAAAAAAGAGTGGATTTTGACAATGAGTTAGTTGTCTTTAAGCTATTTATAATATAAAATTTCCTTTGAAGGTATACTAGACACATATCTCTTTTTTTGAACCAAACAAACACAAAAACCAGCTCTTCCTTGCAGTGCATTGACAACATTTTCTACTTATTTAATAGATAATCAATGAAAAGCAATTCAATGTCTTTGATGTGTCAGAGACATCATATGATATTGTGTTATGGTCATATGGGACTGGAGGCTTTGAATAAAGATTCAGTATATTCCCTGAATAAGTATTCAATGACAAGGTCAGTACAACTTCCTTATGAGACTTTGACAGAATGTTGCATCTAGGTTAATATTCATCATGCTCTGATGAATATTACTTGTGGCTCTCTTGAGTCTATGTTGTAGTTACCTGTGTGCTTTCAAATTCCTGCATGTCGGTTTTTATGTTGGATTATTCTTTGCCTCACCTGCAATCCCTTGCGTAACTGCACTCACAGTAGTTATGGAAGCAAGCTAAAGGTTTCATATAGTTAAATGTTCAATGTTAGAAAATACATAAATGATACTTGAAATAATAATACACACTGAAAAAATGCAAATTAAACAATTAAACTTGGTTAACTTTTAAAAGAGTTGCATCCTTGCTTGCTAGTTATAGTCACAGCTTCTGAAACTAATGATATCTTATTTTTAAATGTTTAAAATTTTAAAGTATCATTTTATTTCTAAAATGATAAGAAGGAAAATACAAGAAGGGAAGGAAGGATTTGGGGGATAGTTTTTAATATGTATTGGATTTACACATAACAATGAATGAAAATGTAAACTTAATGAAATCACATAAAATATTTATGGAAGTAATATTTTAAGATCTGATTTGGTTCTGAACTAGCAAAAGAGTATTATGGATTAAAAACTTCCAGAGGGGGTCAGACAGTAAATAATAGCAAGAAGGTTTTTCAATTACATTGAAGGAATTGAAGTCTCACTTATCACTTGATGGTTAGAGGTGTTTTGTTGCCTTAGCATTTTCATAGTTGAAATACTTGCAGTTTTATAAAATTGTGCTTTGTAAAAAAGAGTGGATTTTGACAATGAGTTAGTTGTCTTTAAGCTATTTATAATATAAAATTTCCTTTGAAGGTATACTAGACACATATCTCTTTTTTTGAACCAAACAAACACAAAAACCAGCTCTTCCTTGCAGTGCATTGACAACATTTTCTACTTATTTAATAGATAATCAATGAAAAGCAATTCAATGTCTTTGATGTGTCAGAGACATCATATGATATTGTGTTATGGTCATATGGGACTGGAGGCTTTGAATAAAGATTCAGTATATTCCCTGAATAAGTATTCAATGACAAGGTCAGTACAACTTCCTTATGAGACTTTGACAGAATGTTGCATCTAGGTTAATATTCATCATGCTCTGATGAATATTACTTGTGGCTCTCTTGAGTCTATGTTGTAGTTACCTGTGTGCTTTCAAATTCCTGCATGTCGGTTTTTATGTTGGATTATTCTTTGCCTCACCTGCAATCCCTTGCGTAACTGCACTCACAGTAGTTATGGAAGCAAGCTAAAGGTTTCATATAGTTAAATGTTCAATGTTAGAAAATACATAAATGATACTTGAAATAATAATACACACTGAAAAAATGCAAATTAAACAATTAAACTTGGTTAACTTTTAAAAGAGTTGCATCCTTGCTTGCTAGTTATAGTCACAGCTTCTGAAACTAATGATATCTTATTTTTAAATGTTTAAAATTTTAAAGTATCATTTTATTTCTAAAATGATAAGAAGGAAAATACAAGAAGGGAAGGAAGGATTTGGGGGATAGTTTTTAATATGTATTGGATTTACACATAACAATGAATGAAAATGTAAACTTAATGAAATCACATAAAATATTTATGGAAGTAATATTTTAAGATCTGATTTGGTTCTGAACTAGCAAAAGAGTATTATGGATTAAAAACTTCCAGAGCCTTTCTGGTGGCTCAGACAGTAAAGAATCTGCCTGCCAAGTTAGAGATGCAGGTTCAGTTGTTGGGTTGGGAAGATTCCCTGAAGAATAGAATGGCAACCCACTCTGGTATTCTTGCCTGGAGATTTTCATGGAGAGAGGAGCCTGACAGGCTGCAGTCCATGGGTTAAAAAAAGAATTGAGCACAACTGAGCTACTAACACTTTCACTTTCACTCTAGAGCCTTGCAATTTAGGAATGTGCAGGAGGCCTATTTTCATATCTCTCTTTAAGTTGTATTTCTTGGTGACAAAGTCTGGGATATCTCCACATAATCATGTTGGTAATTTTTGTTGCCATATTTTCTGCTCATAGTAGTGAAAAAGAGCAGAATGTGTCTGTCCAAATATACCTTTTTATCATGTAGACAAAAATGTTGATCAGTCAATTTAATAAAGTTATGGAAAATATTCTTTTTCTCCAAACTGAGAATTATAACCCAGAAGTAGCCTCTCAGAGAGCCTGGGCAACTGTTCTGCCCATTAAAGGTCAAAGCACAGGTTTTGCTGACAAAGGACCGTATATTAAATACATCATATAGACAGTTTACATAATCTAGATTTATGTGCACAAGAAGTGATTGACCATTGATTCTCATGACTCCTTTGTTGTTACTCAGTTGCTCAAGTTGTATCCGACTCTTTGTCACCGCATGGATGGCAGCACGCCAGGCTTCCCTGTCCTTCACCAGTTTCCAGAGCTTGCTCAAATTCCTGTCCACTGAGTCGGTGATGCCATCCAAAAATTTCATCCTCTTGTTATCTACTTCTGCTTCCATCTTTCCCAGCATCAGGGTGTTTTCCAGTGAGTTGTCTCTTCGTATCAGGTGGCCGAAGTGTTGGAACTTGAGCTTCAGAATCAGTCTTTCCAATGGATATTCAGGATTGATTTCCTTTAGGATTGACTTGTTGGATCTTCTTGCAGTTCTAGGGACTCTCTAGAGTATTTTTCAACACCACAGCTAAAGGCATCATTCACTGGCGCTCAGCCTTCTTTATGGTCCAACTCTCACATCTATACATGACCATTGGAAAACCATAGCGTTGACTATACAGACCTTTGTTGGCAAATTAATGTCTGTTTTATAACATGCAATCTAGGTTTGTAACAGCTTTTCTTCCAAGGATAAAATGTCTTTTAATTTCATGGCTGCAGGCACTGTCTGCAGTGATTTTGGAGCCCAAGAAAATAAAATCTGTCACTGTTTCCATTGTTTGCCATGAAGTGATGGGACCGGATGCCAACATATTTGTTTTTTGAATGTTGAGTTTTAAGCCAGCTTTTTCATTCTTCTCTTTCACCTTCATCAAGAGACTCTTTAGTTCCTCTTTGCTTTCTGCCTTAGGGGGATGTCATCTGCATACCTGAGGTTATTGACATTGCTTCCAGCAATCTTGATTCCAGCTTGTCCTTCATCTAGACCAGCATTTTGCATGATATGCTCTGCATATAAGTTAAATAAACAGGATGACAATATAGCATCTTGATGTATGCCTTTCCCACTTTTGAACCTGTACATTGTTCCATGTCTGATTCTAACTGTTCTTGACCTGCAAAGAGGTTTCTCAAGAGGCAGGTAAAGTGGTCTGGTTCCCTCTCCTAAAGAATTTTCCAATTTGTTGTGATCCACATAGCCAATGGCTTTAGCATAGTCAATGAAGCAGAAGTTAATGTTTTTCTGGGATTCTCTTGCCTTTTTTATAATTCAGAGGATGTTGGCAATCTGATCTCTGTTTCCCTTGCCTTTTCCAAATCCAGCTTGTATATCTATTCACATACTATTGAAGACTAGCTTGGAGGATTTTGAGAATCACTTTGTTAGCATGTGAAATGAGTGAAGTTGTGTGGTACTTTGAACATTATTTGGCATTGCATAACAAACATACCTCTTGTTTATGGTGTTTCCCCTGAAAATTTGTTTTTCCTTTCCCAACATCCTCTTTTGCCTTTAACTGTAGATTATATTCAAGGTGGTGATTTATGCACTTTAGGAAGTTAGTCACTTTTCCTGGTTATCTCCCCTGTATACCGGAGGTATACATTTTATTAAACAAACTTTATTTTACTTCTGTTAATCTGTCTTTTACTGAAAGTGAGTGAAAGTGAAAGTCTCTCAGTCTTGTCCAACTCTTTGTGATCCTATGGGCTGTAGCCTGACAGGCTCCTCTGTACATGGAATTCTCCAGGGGAAATTATTGAAGTGGGTAGCCATTCCTTTCTCCGGGGGATCTTCCCAACCCAGGGATCAAACCCAGGTCTCCTATATGGCAGGTGGATTCTTCACTGTCTGAGCCACCAAGGAAGCTCCTATCTTTTACTACTGATGGGTTTTGTCTAAGAACCTAAAGGAATAAAGAAAAAAATCCCCCCCTCCACAACAGGTTATTTGATCTCTTTCTTGTTTTCTTTTTCACCTTAAAATTCATATTTTACAGGTCTATGCTTTGTAAGCAATTTCTTTTCTCAACATAAGAAAAAAAGCCTTTATTATTTATTTTGCTAGTCATGCACCCTTTCTTACGCAGTTGTATCCATATTATGGAATAGTAACAGAGACCCAAAGGAACAAACAATAATGGTAGTTTTATTGCTGACAGACTGAAAGACTTAGGATAGAAAACATTATACCTTGTCTATTACAGTGACTTGCTGGTAACATATGAGATATAAGGCTGAGTTACATACAAATGTAGAAATACTGTTTCTTGAATATTACAAACATTTTTTGCCACAGCTGCTATGTGGTTAGTCAGATATGAACAGATCACAGCCCATCCTTGATGGGATCATGAGTCCCTCCCTGCCATGGACACTGGCAATCACAGTGAGCTCTGAGATCTTCCCTCTTATAGTCAAGGGCCACCACTAAGTTTCCAGTCATAATAGGACCAAGCAACATAAAACTACCAGCACAGGTTGGTGTAGGTGCACCATAACCTAAAAGGTGACTCAAAATAATCTGGACTTTATTATACTCTGTCCCTAATAAATAAGCTTTGTGATTTTTACCCTTCCCCAACAACAGTGTGTTTCTTTTTTGTGCTTATGGATAAGTGCCTGCACACTAGGAGAAAAATTTTATAACCTAAACCTCTTAATCAACTTGTCAGGTAAATGATGCAAGACACGGTGAGGGACCACTACTCTAAAAAACCCAACCCTGCCCCATTTCTAGACTTCTGGTTTCTAGATGGCCTAATATCATTCTTTTTGCTTAATAAAACTGTTGCTACTTAAAATGCTGTATGCCTCTATACTAAATTCATTCCTTCAAGAAAAGCAAGAATCAAGGACATTGCCTTTTCAGTAGTGGCACATCCAATATCACATAAAATGGTCTTAATTCAACATTTTTTTAAAATATAGATTTACGCAGTCTTTTTTAAAAATTACATTCTGGGCTTCCTCTGGTGGTCCAGTAGGTAAGGACACCACCTTGCAGTGCGAGGGGCGCTGGTTCGATCCCTGGCCTGGGAAGATCCCACGCGGCGGAGCAGCTGGACCAATGTGTCCAATTACCTACCGAGCCGGAGCTCTGGAGCACATGCGCCCAGAGCCGGTGCTCTGCGACGACAGAGGCCACCGCGATGGGAGGCCCACAGGAGCCAAAGAACCAAAGGCGGATGAAAATAGAGAAATGGACCAATGGAAGTGGCCCGCCTGTTCCCCTCCCTCCCCAACCCGACCCCCGCCCAAAATAAATAAATAAATAAATCTTAAAAAAAAAAAATTACATTCTATGCATTTGTAGAGGTGGGGGAATTTTCTCTTCTATTCTTGGTTCTTTAGTGGGTCTAATAATCACGTTGCTATAAGATAGATTAACAGAAGAAACATAAACAAGTTTTATTACACGTTTACCTTCCCTGGTGTCTCAGATGGTAAAGAATTTGCCTGTAAATGCAGGGAGACCTGGGTTTAATCCCTAGGTTGGGAAGATCCTCTGGAGAAGGAAATGGCAGCTGTCTCCAGTATTCTTGCCTGGAGAACCCAAGAGACAGGAGCCTATAGGCTACACAGTCCATGCAGTTGCAAGAGTTGAACATGACCTTGTGACTCAAAATAATCTGGACTTTATTATACTCTGTCCCTAATAAATAAGCTTTGTGATTTTTACCTTCCCCAACAACAGTGTGTTTCTTTTTTGTGCTTATGGATAAGTGCCTGCACACTAGGAGAAAAATTTTATAACCTAAACCTCTTAATCAACTTGTCAGGTAAATGATGCAAGACACGGTGAGGGACCACTACTCTAAAAAACCCAACCCTGCCCCATTTCTAGACTTCTGGTTTCTAGATGGCCTAATATCATTCTTTTTGCTTAATAAAACTGTTGCTACTTAAAATGCTGTATGCCTCTATACTAAATTCATTCCTTCAAGAAAAGCAAGAATCAAGGACATTGCCTTTTCAGTAGTGGCACATCCAATATCACATAAAATGGTCTTAATTCAACATTTTTTTAAAATATAGATTTACGCAGTCTTTTTTAAAAATTACATTCTGGGCTTCCTCTGGTGGTCCAGTAGGTAAGGACACCACCTTGCAGTGCGAGGGGCGCTGGTTCGATCCCTGGCCTGGGAAGATCCCACGTGCGGCGGAGCAGCTGGACCAATGTGTCCAATTACCTACCGAGCCGGAGCTCTGGAGCACATGCGCCCAGAGCCGGTGCTCTGCGACGACAGAGGCCACCGCGATGGGAGGCCCACAGGAGCCAAAGAACCAAAGGCGGATGAAAATAGAGAAATGGACCAATGGAAGTGGCCCGCCCGTTCCCCTCCCTCCCCAACCCGACCCCCGCCCAAAATAAATAAATAAATAAATCTTAAAAAAAAAAAATTACATTCTATGCATTTGTAGAGGTGGGGGAATTTTCTCTTCTATTCTTGGTTCTTTAGTGGGTCTAATAATCACGTTGCTATAAGATAGATTAACAGAAGAAACATAAACAAGTTTTATTACACGTTTACCTTCCCTGGTGTCTCAGATGGTAAAGAATTTGCCTGTAAATGCAGGGAGACCTGGGTTTAATCCCTAGGTTGGGAAGATCCTCTGGAGAAGGAAATGGCAGCTGTCTCCAGTATTCTTGCCTGGAGAACCCAAGAGACAGGAGCCTATAGGCTACACAGTCCATGCAGTTGCAAGAGTTGAACATGACCTTGTGACTAAACCACCAAATCAGATATAATGAATAGATACGGAAAATTTAGAACAGTTAAAAGAGGACTTAAAAAAAATTGTGTACTCTATAAATTTAACCAATCAGTGGAATCCTGACAGTCCAGTGGTAAGGACTATGCTCTCTCACTGCGAAGGGCCTAGGATCACTTTCTGGTTGGGAAACTAAGATCCCATAAGTCATGCGGAGAGGCCAAACATTAATAATGATAAATTTTAAAAAATAAATAAGTAAGATAAAGAAAAATTTAACAAATCATAATTATCAGTATAATCTCAATTATGTTTATTGTATTTCTGAGGGAAAAATGTTTTTCTCTGTTTTCTTAGATTTACTAATAAGAGACTTTCTAATTAAACTGACCCAAAACAACAAATCCTAAGGACTTTCCTGGTGATCTTGATGCAGGGAATCTGAGTCCCGTTCACCGGTCAAACAAAGATTTCTGCAAAATCGCAAACACTCAGGCAAAGTTTATTTTGAAAGGTAGAAGTACAAAGCCCTCAGCATGGACACTGAGAGGGTGTGAAGAGCCCCCAAAGTTGGGGATGACAGCAGTTTTTATATCTTCATTAGGATTGATTTGTTCATTTTTAGTTGGCTCGGGTCCAGATGTTTATAATTTCTGGCCAGGTTCAATGTTCCAATGTCCAGTTTGTCATTTTTGTGGCAGTTTTGGATCCCCCAGTTTCTCAGTTTTTCCAGACAGTGTGACACTATCCCTTGACCCGTTCTCAAGACCTCAGACCCCTAGGTTTACATATATATTTAGGAGCTTATTTTATACCCAGAATTCTTCCTCCCTAAAAGTTGCTATAAGATAGATTAACAGAAGAAACATAAACAAGTTTTATTACACGTTTACCTTCCCTGGTGTCTCAGATGGTAAAGAATTTGCCTGTAAATGCAGGGAGACCTGGGTTTAATCCCTAGGTTGGGAAGATCCTCTGGAGAAGGAAATGGCAGCTGTCTCCAGTATTCTTGCCTGGAGAACCCAAGAGACAGGAGCCTATAGGCTACACAGTCCATGCAGTTGCAAGAGTTGAACATGACCTTGTGACTAAACCACCAAATCAGATATAATGAATAGATACGGAAAATTTAGAACAGTTAAAAGAGGACTTAAAAAAAATTGTGTACTCTATAAATTTAACCAATCAGTGGAATCCTGACAGTCCAGTGGTAAGGACTATGCTCTCTCACTGCGAAGGGCCTAGGATCACTTTCTGGTTGGGAAACTAAGATCCCATAAGTCATGCGGAGAGGCCAAACATTAATAATGATAAATTTTAAAAAATAAATAAGTAAGATAAAGAAAAATTTAACAAATCATAATTATCAGTATAATCTCAATTATGTTTATTGTATTTCTGAGGGAAAAATGTTTTTCTCTGTTTTCTTAGATTTACTAATAAGAGACTTTCTAATTAAACTGACCCAAAACAACAAATCCTAAGGACTTTCCTGGTGATCTTGATGCAGGGAATCTGAGTCCCGTTCACCGGTCAAACAAAGATTTCTGCAAAATCGCAAACACTCAGGCAAAGTTTATTTTGAAAGGTAGAAGTACAAAGCCCTCAGCATGGACACTGAGAGGGTGTGAAGAGCCCCCAAAGTTGGGGATGACAGCAGTTTTTATATCTTCATTAGGATTGATTTGTTCATTTTTAGTTGGCTCGGGTCCAGATGTTTATAATTTCTGGCCAGGTTCAATGTTCCAATGTCCAGTTTGTCATTTTTGTGGCAGTTTTGGATCCCCCAGTTTCTCAGTTTTTCCAGACAGTGTGACACTATCCCTTGACCCGTTCTCAAGACCTCAGACCCCTAGGTTTACATATATATTTAGGAGCTTATTTTATACCCAGAATTCTTCCTCCTTGATAAAACTGAAAAGGAGTTTATGATTGTCTTGTCCTGGATCTAAATGTTTTATAATCCTCCAGATCAGGGAGGCATTCCTCTGAATGCTTAGAAACTGAAGCAGTAAATACAGCTTTAGGCTAGTGGAGCTTGCAAGTGAGAATGAAAATTGAAATTAGAAATCAGAAAAAGAACCCAGGCTCTGACTTCTACACTGACTGCCTAACAATTTCTACCTCAGTCCAGTGGTTAAGAATCTGCCTTGCAATGCAAGGGGCACAGGTTCAATCTCTGGTGCATGACAACCCCACATACCTCACAGCACTAAGCCTATGCTCTACAATTGTCGAGCTTGTGCTCTAGAGCCCAGAAACCACAACTACTGAGCCCACGTGCAGCAGCTGCTGAAGCCCAAGCACCCTAGCGTCCATGGTCCACAACTGGAGAAGCCACCACAATGAGAATCCCACATAGCACAATTAGAGAGTAACCTCTGCTCTCCACAACTAGTGAAAGCCGCCTCACAGTAATGAAGACTCAGCACAGCCAAAAATAAATATATAAATAAATGATTTTTAAATAACCCCAAAACAGATTAACAATAGAAAAGAATAAAGTATTTTCATATGTGTACAGAAGTGAATGGGCTTCCCTGGTGGCTCAGACAGTAAACAATCTGTCCTCAAGGTGGGAGAGCTGGGTTGGACCCCTGGCTTGAGGAGATGCTCTGCAGAAGGGAAAGGCTACCCATGCCAGTATTCTTGCCTGGAGAATTCTATGGCTTGTCCATGGGTCCCAAAGTAACAGAAGGACAGGACTGAGCGACTTTCACTTTTCACAGAAAGAAGCAAACAAATGAAGTTGCTTCCTAATTAGCTAAAGATAAAGTTTTATACAGCTTATGTAATGAGAGAGGAGGAAGAAAATACTTCTTTTGAAAGAATGAGTGGGTTTCTAGGGAAATAAATAGGAAATCAAGTTTGTGATAATGTTTGTGTTGCAGGGAGGAGTTAGAAATGGGCCATTTCTTTGGCTTGCTTTTTGTAGCTTTTGTTATTATAATCGTACAGAATCCCCTGTCTCAGAATCCTGCCCCTCTGCCTGACTGTTAAAGTGCTTTGGCTGTCAACCTGTGGATTTCAGGAGGGGATAAATTAACACATTCTTTACCTGAGGCTTACCATTCTAGTTGTTGCAAAGATTAAGCTTTGCTTCTTCACCTCCCAGCATCTTTTAACTATAAAAGAACCTGGGCATCCAGACCTCAATAAGATAGTTATTTTGAGGTGCTAGCCTGCTGTCTTCTCTGTCAGCTGCTGCTTTCCAAATAAAATCATTTTCCTTGCCTCAACACCTCTTTGGATTCATTTCACTGGCTTGTGCAGCTAGCTGAATGAGCTTGGTTTCGGTAACAATTGTTTGTGTAGATACTAGTGGTTTTGTTCTTCTTTTTTCTTTTCTTCTTTTCTCATGGCTGTAAAACTCACCCAGATAAGAATTTCGTAACAGCTTCACTTGCATGGTTGTTGTTCAATTGCTTAGTCCTGTGTCTAACTCTGCAACCCCATGGACTGCAGCACTCCAGGCTTCACTGTACTTTGTTGTCTTGCGTAAGTTTCTGCTTTTAATAAGATAAGGGGAACTCCAAAAGGCTTCTTTCTAATATGCTGGAGCTCCAATTTAAAATAATTTGTAAATGAACTCTGAGGGTCTGGTGAATCCTCACACTTCTGAAATTTAAACTTTTTCCCCAGGTTTTGACCACAGTCTGTCATACAGTGGATCTAAACTTCAAAGAATACTAGGTTTTACTTAGGTTCTGCTGCTTACCTTGAAAGCTAATATTCAAGAGAAAGTTATTGGTTGGAAAAGAAAGGTTGCTTTATTCGGGATGCTGGCATTGTGGGAGAAGCCAAACTTTTGTCCAAGAAACAACTGTAAGCATTCTACTCTACCAAGAAAGTTTTGAAAGGGAGAAAGGGGGAATTAATCAAGTTAATCATTTGGGGAGGGGATCAGAGTCTTTGTTGTTGTTCACTGTGTATAGATTCCCTTCTGTTGATTGGTGGTGAGATAACCAGGTGATGTTCCGAAAATCTTGTGCTCAGCCTGAAGGTACTATTCTCTACCCAGTTAGGTGCCTTAGATCCTGCAGAAGAACTCAAAGATGTTGTTACCTATATTCCTTAAGGAGGAAACAGGGTCCTTCTTTATCGCTGCACTATTGTTTCTTGATTGTTCTTTGTGCATTCCCTCACTTTTCTAATAAGCAACTGCTTGAATCTGCTCTTAGAACTCAAGTAAGGCCAAAGAGGCTGAATGAAATCTACACAGAAAAAATGGGGAAAACAGGATTTTTTCCTACAAGGGTTCCTAGAGTCCTGCTTGGTTTCAGAGTCACAAAGTTATTACATTCCAGAAAGGCTGAACTTGCAAAATTCCAATAACGATTTCTGCTTAGATCTTACCACAGAACACTTTACAACCAGTAGAAATGAAAAAAAAAAAAAGAGAGAGAGAGATAGAGAGTAAAGAAACAACAAAAATCCATGTTCTCTTAGCAATATTGTGGCTAGTGGAAAAGAGAGAAAGCGGAAATGTTATTCCCATTACTGCTACAAGGGTACTCTTCCCTGAAATGTAGTTTTTAAAGTCCCAAAGATTGAAGAAATGAAACAATTCTCATTTAGTAACTTGAAAACAAGTCATTTTAGTGATGCCAGCAGGCTACGTGGAGAGAACTAAGGCTCTCAAAATATTATACTTTGTCATAGTCAATCTTACATAAGACACAAAAACATTTCTCCAATAAGAGTAGCAGGTATGGTGGGTTTTCCTTCCTTTTCTTTTAATTTTTCTTCTTTTTTTTAATTCAAATGACCAGTATTTATCTCAAAAACTTACGTTGCTTGAAACATCATTAAAAAAAACACTGGGGTGGCTACAGGAGTGAAGGAATTGTCAACTAAAAAAAATATAGTCACAACCTGAAAGAAAGGACCTATTTTATTTGATGGGAATGTTTAGGGCTCTGAGCCTGGAAGACAGCATCTCAGTAGCTCTGAGAAAACTGCTGCAAGGAGGCAGAGGGATAGTCAGAGTTAATACAAATATTCAACAAAGGAAGCAGGCAGTCTACACATTAAAGAGCAAGTATCAAGTTAAGGAAATGTAGCATTCTGTGTATAGGAAGATGCAAGCCTCTGGGCTCACTGAATTCATTCCTTTCATAAGTACCTCAGCTACTGGGGCCAGTCTCTTTTCCTTGATCACCTTGCTGCATTCCCCCAGCTTCTCAGCAATCACCATGGGGATGGCAGATTCCTTTGGATCACAGTTTCGGGAGCTCTCATTTGCAATTGGAGGCCAGAAATCACTGATGGCTGGACATTTCTTGCTTATTAATATGACAGGATTTTTTCCTACAAGGGTTCCTAGAGTCCTGCTTGGTTTCAGAGTCACAAAGTTATTACATTCCAGAAAGGCTGAACTTGCAAAATTCCAATAACGATTTCTGCTTAGATCTTACCACAGAACACTTTACAACCAGTAGAAATGAAAAAAAAAAAAAGAGAGAGAGAGATAGAGAGTAAAGAAACAACAAAAATCCATGTTCTCTTAGCAATATTGTGGCTAGTGGAAAAGAGAGAAAGCGGAAATGTTATTCCCATTACTGCTACAAGGGTACTCTTCCCTGAAATGTAGTTTTTAAAGTCCCAAAGATTGAAGAAATGAAACAATTCTCATTTAGTAACTTGAAAACAAGTCATTTTAGTGATGCCAGCAGGCTACGTGGAGAGAACTAAGGCTCTCAAAATATTATACTTTGTCATAGTCAATCTTACATAAGACACAAAAACATTTCTCCAATAAGAGTAGCAGGTATGGTGGGTTTTCCTTCCTTTTCTTTTAATTTTTCTTCTTTTTTTTAATTCAAATGACCAGTATTTATCTCAAAAACTTACGTTGCTTGAAACATCATTAAAAAAAACACTGGGGTGGCTACAGGAGTGAAGGAATTGTCAACTAAAAAAAATATAGTCACAACCTGAAAGAAAGGACCTATTTTATTTGATGGGAATGTTTAGGGCTCTGAGCCTGGAAGACAGCATCTCAGTAGCTCTGAGAAAACTGCTGCAAGGAGGCAGAGGGATAGTCAGAGTTAATACAAATATTCAACAAAGGAAGCAGGCAGTCTACACATTAAAGAGCAAGTATCAAGTTAAGGAAATGTAGCATTCTGTGTATAGGAAGATGCAAGCCTCTGGGCTCACTGAATTCATTCCTTTCATAAGTACCTCAGCTACTGGGGCCAGTCTCTTTTCCTTGATCACCTTGCTGCATTCCCCCAGCTTCTCAGCAATCACCATGGGGATGGCAGATTCCTTTGGATCACAGTTTCGGGAGCTCTCATTTGCAATTGGAGGCCAGAAATCACTGATGGCTGGACATTTCTTGCTTATTAATATGACAGGCACAATTTTCATTTCACAGAATCGAGTCATCTAGATTGTTAACTTGTTTGTTAATTGACCTCCCAAAAAAGTAAACGTTCCTGTATCTTCATGATGAAAATGATCTCACACCTTGGAGAAATTCTTCTATGGAAGTTAGGCTCCTCCCCTCCTACAAGGACTGGAAGATATTAATAGAAGCTCTGTCTTCCTTGATTATTACATTTCAAAAGGATGATTCCTAGATCTTGGAAAAAGAGTCCCAAGTTATGAAACTGGCAAAAGTTTGAGCTGGCAGAAGATTGACATCTCAAAGAGGCATGGAAAGTATTTACAATTACAAGTTTTCTAAAGTAAAGGTTCTGAGAAAAGGGAGGTCAGATGCCTACAGTCAGGAAAAATGTG
Source organism: Tragulus kanchil (assembly GCA_022376925.1). Taxonomy (NCBI): domain Eukaryota; kingdom Metazoa; phylum Chordata; class Mammalia; order Artiodactyla; family Tragulidae; genus Tragulus; species Tragulus kanchil. The sequence goes on along the minus strand of JAIOJX010000005.1, from coordinate 115,261,578 downwards.
TCTGCAGTTAAGTCAACCTGGACAGAACATTGAATCCATCTTGTTTTCTTTTTCTTTTGTCTTCTCTCCCAGGACCGGGCACAAAACCTGAATGAACGGCAAACTACCACTACCACCCTCACTGTGGATGTTCTTGATGGAGATGACTTGGGTCCAATGTTTCTTCCCTGTGTCCTTGTGCCAAACACTCGTGACTGTCGCCCACTCACCTATCAAGCTGCCATACCTGAGCTGAGAACTCCGGTAAGCATATTCTCATCTTCTCCCCTCTGTGACACTAGTGAGATCCTGTTCAAGTATTTTGAACACATATTTAGTGAAAATAACATGCTTTTCTAGATGGATCTTGATAAATATTTATGTCCAAAATTATCTGGAGACTGTATAGGTGAATTTTTGGCCATAAATTATAATCAAATATTCAACAAAGGAAGGCAGGCAGTCTACACATTAAAGAGCAAGTATCAAGTTAAGGAAATGTAGCATTCTGTGTATAGGAAGATGCAAGCCTCTGGGCTCACTGAATTCATTCCTTTCATAAGTACCTCAGCTACTGGGGCCAGTCTCTTTTCCTTGATCACCTTGCTGCATTCCCCCAGCTTCTCAGCAATCACCATGGGGATGGCAGATTCCTTTGGATCACAGTTTCGGGAGCTCTCATTTGCAATTGGAGGCCAGAAATCACTGATGGCTGGACATTTCTTGCTTATTAATATGACAGGCACAATTTTCATTTCACAGAATCGAGTCATCTAGATTGTTAACTTGTTTGTTAATTGACCTCCCAAAAAAGTAAACGTTCCTGTATCTTCATGATGAAAATGATCTCACACCTTGGAGAAATTCTTCTATGGAAGTTAGGCTCCTCCCCTCCTACAAGGACTGGAAGATATTAATAGAAGCTCTGTCTTCCTTGATTATTACATTTCAAAAGGATGATTCCTAGATCTTGGAAAAAGAGTCCCAAGTTATGAAACTGGCAAAAGTTTGAGCTGGCAGAAGATTGACATCTCAAAGAGGCATGGAAAGTATTTACAATTACAAGTTTTCTAAAGTAAAGGTTCTGAGAAAAGGGAGGTCAGATGCCTACAGTCAGGAAAAATGTGTCTGCAGTTAAGTCAACCTGGACAGAACATTGAATCCATCTTGTTTTCTTTTTCTTTTGTCTTCTCTCCCAGGACCGGGCACAAAACCTGAATGAACGGCAAACTACCACTACCACCCTCACTGTGGATGTTCTTGATGGAGATGACTTGGGTCCAATGTTTCTTCCCTGTGTCCTTGTGCCAAACACTCGTGACTGTCGCCCACTCACCTATCAAGCTGCCATACCTGAGCTGAGAACTCCGGTAAGCATATTCTCATCTTCTCCCCTCTGTGACACTAGTGAGATCCTGTTCAAGTATTTTGAACACATATTTAGTGAAAATAACATGCTTTTCTAGATGGATCTTGATAAATATTTATGTCCAAAATTATCTGGAGACTGTATAGGTGAATTTTTGGCCATAAATTATAATCACATCATTCACAAAGTTGAAAGAATGTCATGAAGTATCAAGACAGAGGATGAGATGATTAGATAGAATCACCAACTCAGTAGACATGAAATTGAGCAAATTCTGGGAAATAATGGAGCACAGGGAAGCCTGGTGTGCTTCTGTCCATGGGTTCACAAAGAATCAGACAGAACTTAGCGACTGAATAAAAACTACCTGAAGTAGCAGCCTGTTTGACTCTGATTATTAAATAATAATATGTATAAAGCATAGCAAAGTTCAGTTGACATTAATATACTTGGAAATCCCAAGAAATAATCCCAGGATTTTCTTAAATTCACTTGTAAACATGCAGTACTAAGTCAAAGGTGGACACCCACATCAACAGGATGCTCTCTTGTCTCTTAGAGTCCTGAAATATTATTGGAGATAATGTTTGGCTGTTTGAAGTGAGAGTAAATGAATCCTGAATGCAAATATTTATTCATTAAGGATGTATTTTAAAGAAACAAAAAGTTAAGACGTGTACATATTTTCTACATTAAATTCTGTATTTGTTTTTTAAAATTCTAATCTGAAAGTGCTATCAGCTGAAAATTCACACTGTGGACCTATCTGGGTGATGAATATCCATCCATAAGAATAAAAGTTATAAGGCTAGTCAATATCCTGTGTGTGTATACATGCATGCTAGTCATGCCTGACTCTTTGCGACCCCATGAACAGTAACCCACTAGGGTCCTCTGTCCCTGGAATTCTCCAGGCAGGGATACTCTAGTGGGTTGCTATTTCCTACTCTGGGGAATCTTCCTGACCTGGGTGTTGAACCCAAGTCTTTTGTGTCTCCTGTAGTGGCAGGCAGATTCTTTACTACTGTGACACCTGGGAAACCCAAAAGACGTCCTGCTTAGGCTAAAATATCAGGTTCTTCATTAAATGTGAGAAAAAGAAATCTTTTTTAGAAGAGTCAAATTCCTTGGAGTCAACTATTTGATTATTGTCTTTGCTGTTCCTATGAAAAGCATTCAGGCTTCTAGATTAATAGCATGGTTTATGATGTCAGAATTTGTTGCAAGATATTTGAATTTTTTCTCAAACATTTGAGAACTGTGGTTTGGGGGAATCCTCTGTGTATTTGATTCCATCTTTTATTCTTTGGCATGTGTGGGCCTCCCATTGCAGTGGCCTCTCTCATTGGAGAGCACCAGCTCTGAGCACATGTGCTCCAGAGTGCTGACTCATAATTGGACACATCGGTCCAGCCACTCTACGGCATGTGAGATCTTCCCAGGCCAGGGATCGAACTGGTGCCCCTTGCACTGCAAGGCAGACTCTTTACTCAGTGGACCACCAGGGAAGCCCTATTTTTTTTTTTTTAAGACTAGAACAGAAATTTTCTCTCCTCAGTGTGAATTACGTTTCATTCCAGTCACTTAAAAAGTTCTTATCAATATTTTACCAGTTACTTTGTCCAGCATTTTACCTGCTAGATTTACTAACAGTAGCTCTTATATGGTTGAAAACCATTTTATGTCTTCTGTCATAAAAAAAAATGATTCCTGGTCTAGTTGGCTTGCATGAAAAAAAATAAACTAAAAAAAAGTAGTAAATGTTATGATGTGGACTGAGTGACAAAAATACATTTTTCAGCTAAATGGACTAATTTTTGCAGACAGAAAGGCTAATGGGGAGATTGTCTAGACAAGTATTCACAGGTTATCTAAAGTTGTAAGTCATGATATTACTTTGTTGAATGTCAGTGAGAAGACTTAATGATGTGAATATTGAAATTTTCTTTGAAAGGCTTAATTGAAATCATGAAGAAAATATTTTTAGTATTCATTTATTTTTCTGAGCTAATTTATGTAACTGGTGTAACAGTAAGATCACAGGAGAATCCAGATATAATAAGACTAAAGTCAATGAACCAGTCTGATGAATGTTTACCAGTACTTGATGTACTGAGAGAAATAAATAAAGACAGAAGTTAACTGCTTTAGAAGCAAAGTACATTGACTTAATAAGGATCTTTGAGCATCCTTTCCTTTTTGCTCCAGCTTATGGACTAAGCATCTCTCTGATTTCTATGCAGTTTCATACCAGAGATAAAGCCATGCTCTGTATTTAGGATAAATGATGATAATGATTAATGACTATATATAGATTGTTCAGTTTGTCATGTGCTATGCTAAATTCTACGAAAATATTAACTTAAATTCTTTTGGATAGTTACCACTATTATGGTAATTTTTAATGGATTTACACTTTTTTTGAGGGGCCCATTGCAGTGGCCTCTCTCATTGAGAGCACCATCCATGTGCTCCAGAGTGCTGACTCATAATTGGACACATCGGTCCAGCCACTCTACGGCATGTGAGATCTTCCCAGGCCAGGGATCGAACTGGTGCCCCTTGCACTGCAAGGCAGACTCTTTACTCAGTGGACCACCAGGGAAGCCCTATTTTTTTTTTTAAGACTAGAACAGAAATTTTCTCTCCTCAGTGTGAATTACGTTTCATTCCAGTCACTTAAAAAGTTCTTATCAATATTTTACCAGTTACTTTGTCCAGCATTTTACCTGCTAGATTTACTAACAGTAGCTCTTATATGGTTGAAAACCATTTTATGTCTTCTGTCATAAAAAAAAATGATTCCTGGTCTAGTTGGCTTGCATGAAAAAAAATAAACTAAAAAAAAGTAGTAAATGTTATGATGTGGACTGAGTGACAAAAATACATTTTTCAGCTAAATGGACTAATTTTTGCAGACAGAAAGGCTAATGGGGAGATTGTCTAGACAAGTATTCACAGGTTATCTAAAGTTGTAAGTCATGATATTACTTTGTTGAATGTCAGTGAGAAGACTTAATGATGTGAATATTGAAATTTTCTTTGAAAGGCTTAATTGAAATCATGAAGAAAATATTTTTAGTATTCATTTATTTTTCTGAGCTAATTTATGTAACTGGTGTAACAGTAAGATCACAGGAGAATCCAGATATAATAAGACTAAAGTCAATGAACCAGTCTGATGAATGTTTACCAGTACTTGATGTACTGAGAGAAATAAATAAAGACAGAAGTTAACTGCTTTAGAAGCAAAGTACATTGACTTAATAAGGATCTTTGAGCATCCTTTCCTTTTTGCTCCAGCTTATGGACTAAGCATCTCTCTGATTTCTATGCAGTTTCATACCAGAGATAAAGCCATGCTCTGTATTTAGGATAAATGATGATAATGATTAATGACTATATATAGATTGTTCAGTTTGTCATGTGCTATGCTAAATTCTACGAAAATATTAACTTAAATTCTTTTGGATAGTTACCACTATTATGGTAATTTTATAGATGAGATCTTTGGGGTACAGAGTTTAATTAACTCAGCCTTATAGCTAATAAATTAAAAATATTTTATTTTAAAATTATGCATCTTGAATTGAAGAATATGCTATGAATTACAGAATGATTGAACTTTATGCTTCATCATCATTTTAAATAAATCAGCCCATTCTTTAACAATCTGTGAAAAAAAGAAGAATTTTAGTTTTACAGATTTAAATACTTAAGGCAATTTTTTATTCATTAAGCATTATATTTTTATTGCCACGTAGAAAAAGTTAAATAGAATTTGCTCTGATTTTCAATCACTGCATAACAAATCACCAAAATTCAGTGGCTTCAAGTTGCAGTCTTTAAGTCTGTTCATAGAACCCCAGTTCTGGCAGGGGGAACACCTCATTCCTGCTTCACACAGCATCAGCGAGGACTTGTGACTAAGGACTGGGTACCATTTTCCAAAGGGTAAGCTTAGCAAGTTGACTCTGGCTTTTGGCTCCAGCTCAGTGAGGGCTGGGTCCTGGGGGTCTCATTTCCACTCTGTGTAGGTATTTCCTGGGCTATTTGGTCAGCCTCACATCAGGGTGTTAGGTCCTAAGAAGAAGCTTCCCAAAAGAATTAGAATGTTTATGAACTAGTGTTGTAATGTGCAGTGTCACTTTTGCTGTATCCAAATCTCTGCCCAGTTCAGAAAGTAGAAGTATTTACTATGTCTTGGTGGAAGGAGTGTAGAAGTCACATTGTACAAAGAACATAATGCAAAGGACATTTTATTGTGGCCATCAGAGGAAAACAGACTCACCTGTAGTAGTGGCATCAGGTTTCCATGAACTGTTTTGCATGCCACTTTGGATCTCCTCTGGATCCCTAGGGTTAAGACATGTAGCTAGTTTTTCAGTTTCGCATTCAAATGACTGTGTTTGTGTCTGTTTCTGCTTTTTACTTCTTCTTTTTTTTTTTTTTTCTATGTTCCTTTGCTATTCCCATACCATGCTAAAATTTCTGGAAATTTCAATAAGATCCTATATTCCGAGCAAGAGAACTAACCATTTAAGTCAGCTGAAAATGCCATGATGACTCTACTTACTTGCTGATCCTTTCCTAAACTAATTCTTCAAATTTTGAAAGCTTTGACACCTGTTCACCTTCAGGGTTGGTGTGAAATTTTCCACCAATTATCTCCATGGTATTCTTGACTTGTTCTGCCACATTACCTGCAGAATTTATCAGTCCATAAAATCTTTCAAAGGTAGTCTTGTACACTGTTTAGCCCATGAACCAAAATTTAATAAAAATCATGTAAATCTGATGTCTCAGGGGCACTAAAGCAATATGGAGCCCTGTGCTGATTATTGTGTATTTATTAGTTAGGAAAATAGTCACTGGATCCTAGAATATGCTGAACTCTATGATAAAAGAGGAGATGTGTCAACTTTGATGAGAGAAAATTCTTCTGCTAGTGTATACTTTTTTCTCACTTTCAGACTCTTTTAAAGTTGTTATGCCTACCTACTTGAAAATTTCTACTATTATGGAAAACTTCTGTAAAATTTGGAGAATGAAAGACACATGGTTCCATTTTCTCAATTTTCTATTAAAGACAAAGACAGTAAATCCTTACATATATATTTCAGTGGTGAAGTTGTGTATTGTTTGGCTAGTTGGATATATTGCTGAGTAAATTGTCCCTGGTTAGAAACACCATAGTAGTAATGTGATTATATTGATATATTAGCTATGTGTTTACTATATATATTTTCTTTCACATATCGTACTGTGTGGTTTTCAGTATTTTGCCATTAGTTGCTTACCAGACTTGGTCATCTAGTAGCTAGAATTCATGCTTTATGCTTTGATGAATTCTTCCTCATCCTTGTTTAAAGTCTTGGGTTAGGTCGCAAGACTTATCTTGCCATAAAATTCTCTGTTATAATCTCTGTCATAAAAAAACTCTAGTTTTCATGTAACTGTCAAAGAGAGTTCTACTGCTTTATTTATGTTGGTCTCTCTTTCCAGGGAAGTTTTCTTGATTATTACAAGAGTGGTCATGATTTCCGGTGATGTATGGCATTTATAATTTCCTCTTGGTTTATACTCAGTAAATGTGATACAGTCTGAGAACTCTCTCGTCTCTTGTCTTTTATGAAACCACTGATTCTCCTCCTCCCCTTGATGGCTATGGATTTTTCCTCTTAAATCGTTGATGACCTTTTTTTCGTAAAAGATAACTCTGCTTGCATTTATTCTTAAATCTTAGGGATATTCCAGATTTCTATCTTTTGAAGTTTTTTTTTTTTTTTTTTCACTGTAGTTTTCACCAAGATTCATCAAGCCTACATGAAGGTGTTCTTATTTCTCTGAAGAAAGATGAGCTGTATGTTGTAGAAGTATTTTCTGACCTGAAGTATCTTATGATATATATCCAAGCTTATAATTCTCAGTTTTTCTAGATATTTCTTCTGTACACCCTATGGACAACTCATTATTTTTTCTAATACATCCTGATGCCTCTACCTATTCTCATGTTGCTTGTTGGGTCTTGGTGGATTTGCACCTAGACTTCAATGACCCCTTCCATCTCAAGCTCAGTCTCCAAAGACATTCTCTGCATTATCTATGAAATTGTACTCAAGTATGTTTGATGTCTATTTTACTACCAAAATACCTCTGAAAGTTATACTCTCAACTCTGGAACCCTTGAACTAGAATACAATTCTGATATGTTCTTTCACTGTTTAATTAAACTTTCAGTATTTCCCATCATATGCCAAATAAGTTTCAAAACTTTGAGTATAGTCTTAAAAGTAATTTTATATCATGCCATTTTTCACTCTTCTCTAAACTGAATAAAGCAACTTCTCTAGAATCAGAGCTTTGCATATAACATGAATTTCTCTGAGAATTTATCTCTCTTTTCTCTACTTTGTTTCATACATTAAGCTTATAACTTTTATTCAAACTTAATTGCTAATATGAAATGATAGATCTTTAAAATTAAAATTTTTCTCTGGTGTGAATTGGAAGTTACTCAGTTGTGTCCAATTTTCTGTGACCCATAGATGAACCATGGCATTCTGTAGGCAAGAATACTAGAGTGGGTAGCCTTTCCCTTCTACAGAGGATCTTCCCAACCCAGGGACCAAACCCAGGTCTTGCACATTGCAGGCAGATACTTTACCATTTGAGCTGCCAGGAATACTGGAATGGGTAGCCTACCCCTTCTCCAGGGAATCTTCCTGACTCAGGAATTGAACCTGGGTCTCCTGCCTTGCAGGTGGATTTGTTGCCAACTGAACTACAAGGGAAGCCCTTTTCTCAGTTATTCACATGTCTTTCTGCCATAAGCAATGAACTCCTCATTGTGTGGCAGTCATTTACTCACTTCTCTTGTCTATTCTTCAGTTGCCTACTCATCTTTATATCTTAACACATAGTCCATTCCTGGCAAATAGATTGGGAAATAGATGGGGAAAAATGAAAACAGTGACAGGTTATATTTTCTTGGGCTCCAAAAATCACTGCAGATGGTGACTGCAGTCATGAAATTAAAAGATGCTCCTTGGAAGAAAACCTATGACAAACCTAGGCAGCATATTAAAAAGTAGAGACATTACTTTGCCAACAAATGCCCATATAGTCAAAGCTGGGATTTTTCAGTAGTCCTGTAGGGTTGTGAGACTTGGACCGAAGAATTGATACTTTGGAACCGTGGTGCTGGAGAAGACTCTTGAGAGTCTCTTGGACAGCAGGATCAAACAAGTCAATCCTAGAGGAAATCAAGCCTAAAATTTCATTGAAAGGACTGATACTGAAGCTAAAGCTCCAGTATTTTGGCCACCTGAGATGAAGAGCTGACTCATTGGAAAAGACCCTGAAGCTAGAAAAGATTGAGGGTAGGAGGAGAAGGGGGTGACAAAGGATAAGACGGCTGGATAGCATCATGACTCAAAGGACATTAATTTGAGCAAGCTCCAGGAGATAGTAAAGGACTGGGAAGCCTGGCATGCCGAAATCCATGGGGTTGCAAAGAATTGGACATAACTGAGTGACTGAACAACTTACACTCCTATTGTCCTGAGTTCAGTCTCTGGTTGTGGAACTAAGTTCCATAAGCTGTGTCACATAGCCAAGAAACAAAATGAAAAAATGCGATACGTTTACTGAGAAGTACCACAGAGTCATCTAAAAACATACGGTTGGCATACTCACTGCTTGTGGGTGAATTAATTATGCAATATATTTTTTTTAATTTAAAAAGAAATTTTTTAAAATTTTTTTGTGGGGGTCTTGGGGAGGGAGGGGGCCAGGTGGGCCACTTCTATTGGTCTTTCATTTATCTATTTTCATCCATCTTTGTTCTTTGGCCCGTGTGGGCCTCCCATCACAGTGGCCTCTGTTGTTGCAGAGCACAGGCTCTGGGCGCATGCGCTCAAAAGCTCTGGCTTGGTAATTGGACACATTGGTCCAGCCACTCCGTGGCACGTGGGATCTTCCCAGGCCAGGGATCGAACCGGCGTTCCCTGCACTGCAAGGTGGTGTCCTTACCCACTGGACCACCAGGGAATCCCTGTTATATATTATTGCTTTGAGATTTTATATTGTAACCACTGAGGCAAAATGCCATAAGGTAATACTATGAGTCAAAAATATATCAATGCATGAAATTTTAAATGTCTAGGGAATAAGTGTCTTGCTCTCTTTCTCTCTCTGTCTCTCTCATTTTTTCTTGTATGTATACAGAAACAGTGCTCTCACTAAAATTTTCAAATTTGTGCCACAAAACCTCCAGTGCTGCAGAAGCACCTCTGAGACTTCTACTTTAGTTAAAGATAGGACTTCTATTTTTTGTAATAGTCATACTAATTTAGAAAAAAAATTTACTTTGATTTAAAGAAAAGGATTAGCTGCTAATTTAAAATTATAGATATCTTAAAAATTATGCATGTTAAAAGTTGAAAGGAAACCTTCAATCCCCAAAGCACAGTTTCCAGGGAAACCATTATTATTATTATTTTTAAAATATTTGTTTTACTGTATTGAGTCTCACTTGCTTGTTGCAGACTCAGTAGTTGAGGTGTGTGGGCATAGCTGCTCTGTAGCACGTGGTATCTTACTTCCAGGACCAGGGATTAAACCTGTGTCCTGTACATTGGAATGCAGATTCTTAACTATTGGACCACCATAGAAGTCCCCAAGGAAATCCATTATTTGATGCATGTTTTTCCAAATATCTGGATCCTGCTTGAGGCAATCACTTTTTTTTTTTTTTTTAATTTCAAATCAGTCAAATGACTCTCGCCTATGTAAAGCTGAAACATTAGTTGTTCACTGGGCCTCACAGAATCTACTGGTGACTTGTTTGAAGGGATTCATAATTGGAAAATACAAATCACTATATGTTGTGGATAGAGGCACAGGATAATATGGTCTGGATGTGACTATAAGGATAGGATGTTTTCTGAATCACATGCTTGGTCTTTAAGTTGAATAGAATCTGTGATGGTTACTTTTATATGTCACCTTGTCTAAGCCATGGTACCCAGATATTTGGCCAAATGTATTTGGATGTTGCTATGAAGGTATTTTTTTAGATGAGATTAAACATTTTAATTATGGCCTCACTGTCTCAGTTGTGTCTGACTCTTTGTGACCCCATGTACTGTTAGCCTGCCAGGGTCCTCTGTCCATGGGATTCTCCAGGCAAGAATACTGGAGTGGGTTGCCAGTTCCTTCTCCAGGGGATCTTCCCAAGCCAGGTATTGAACCCGTGTCTTTGGCTCTCTTGCATTTGAAGGAAGATTATTTACAGATTTGATCCCTGGCTCAGGAAAATCCCTTAGAGTAGGAAATGGCAACCCACTCCAGTATTCTTGCCTGGAAAATTCCATGAGAAGAGGAACCTGGCAGGCTACAGTGCATGCGGTCACAAAGAGTTGGATGTGACTGAGCACACACTCAACATTTTAATTAATAGACTATGAGTAAAACAGATTACTGTCTTTAATGGTGACAGGGAAGAGGGTGTGTCGTCATACTATCAGTTGATTTTTTTTTTTTTCCACTTCTGTTGACCTTTCATTTATCTATTTTCATCCATCTTTGTTCTTTGGCCTGTGAGGGCCTCCCATAGCAGTGGCCCCTGTTGCTGTAGAGTACCGACTCCGGGTGCACGCGCTCCAGAGCTCCGGCTCAGTAATTGGACACATCAGTCTAGCTGCTCCACAGCACACGGGATCCTTCCAGGTCAGGGATTGATCTGGTGCCCTCTGCACTGCAAGGCAGTGTATTTACCCACCGGACCACCAGGGAAGCTCTGAAATTCTTAAGAAATTCTGCTAGCAGACTGTATTTGAATTCACACTCTAACAACAGTTCTTCCCTGGGTCTCTAGAGTGATGACTTGTCCGTCAGATTTTGGATTTGCCAGCCTCGACTATTGCAGCCTGAGCCAATTCCTTAAAATAAATGTCTCTCTTAATCTTTGTCACTATTGTTGGAGAGAGAGATAGATAAACTAACCTGTATAATCCCCCACTGTCTGTCTCTCTTTCTCTTACTCTTAGTATGTATGGTAATAGACACACATATCAGTGGTTCTGTTTTTTCAAATAGCCCTAATACAGAGTCCCTGATGAATCTGTGTTTAATTGGCAAAAGTAATTCTTCTAAGAAAGCAGCAATATTGTTAAGAATGGAAAATATATTCTGGGCAGTTGAAAACCCAAATATGTAAGGCAAATATATCATAAAACCATCACAAATTCTTACTTAAAGCTCTACTATAGCTATCTAGCAGGTCTGCCTAAAATTGAGTCAAAATGGTGTTGAAAAGAAGGTATCATATCAACCCATTTATCTCCTTCAATGTTGTAATAGTTTCTCATTAAATGATTTTATCTAAATGTTTTCCTATAATGCCCTATTGGTTCTTACATAGTTCTTTCTTATCCACTGCTGTAGACTGAATGCTTGTTCCACATCACCGCTACCCCCATTCATATGAAGACACTTAATCCCAGTGTAATGGTATGTGCAAGTGTGGAGTCTTTGAGAGGTGATTAGGTCATAAGAGAAGAGGCACCTGAATAGGATTAGTGCCAGTAAAAAAAAAAAAAAAAAAAGACCACAGAGACCATTCCTCCTCCTCATATGTGAGACCACAGTGAGTGAGAAGTTACCACCCATGAATGAGGAAGTAGTCTCTGACTAGACACTGATTTGGCCAGTATTTTGTTCTTAAATGTCCCAGTCTCTGGAACTGTAAAAAATGAAGTTCTAAGTCTCCTTGTCCTGTTTCCTGCCCTTTATATGACATGCCCTTTCAGCTGAGACCATATGCCCTCCTCTGGCTCTTTCTGGAATGTTCCCTTCTCATAAGTTTCTTGACTAACTATTTAAGTTATTTGGTTTCGGTTCAAATGTTACCTTCTCAGGTAAACCTTCCCTAATCACACAATCAGTAAGAATGTAGACTCTCTTCCCCATGAATTTTATAATATGTGACCTTGTTTTATTTTCTACATGTAGGTTTGCTTTGTGAAAATCTCTTGTATGTTGGTTTAATTGATTTATGTCTGTCTAGTTCCTCAGAAATATAGATACCATATAAACTGGGAGCTTGCCTATCTTTTTTTCCAGTTTTATCTCAAACTCCTTGAACAATGCCTCGAATGTAGGATACCCAGTAAATATTTACTTATTTTGAATAAACTGAATTTTTCCTTTTCATGATTATTTATCTTACTTTATAAATAACTGTTTAGAATAATAGCTGCCTAGTATGTCTTTGTAGAAAAGTACTTAATATTTTAATCTGGCTTCTATCTTGGAATGCTATGTAAAGCATTACTTTAAAAAGTGTTTTTTTTTAAAAGATCTGCATAATATTTATTTTTCTATAAGAAATATATTTTTATCTGATATATTTTCTTGTTATCAAAGTCTACTTGGTATCATATATTTCTTTGTTTGGTTTCTCAATTAAGATGAATAATGAAGTACATAGCAACACATTTAAAATTTTTAAACTATTGAGGCTTATATGTAACCAAAAGATAATAAGAAAATGGGTAGTAAAACTCAGTAAGGTCACCACAAAAGTATCAGTGATTGAGTAAGTCATAGTAGGAAAAGCAATCGATATAGCTTGTAAAATTATTCATATATGGCTTTATTTTGTAGACACTGTAAGTGTGTGGAATTGTAGACACTGTAAGTGTGTGGAATTGACTTTTTTGGTGAAACTTTCTGATAGCATATTTTTTCTTGACTATAATAGCTTTAAATCAGTTTGGCTTGTAGGAGGCCTGTTATAATCCCTGTGACTTCTATTTTGTTTACTAGTATCATCTGCAAATACTCAAAACAGAGAAAGAAATATATCATGGATGAAACAGCTGATTTATTTATTTCCAAAATAATGTTAGTTCATGATACCTTCGAGACCTTTAGAGGAAATCATATAAGCCACGGTCACCTCCAGCCCCTGCTTCTAGTTTTGACTTCCTACAATCCATCTTCATGTAGCAATCAGAATAATTTTTTTAAGTATAAATCAGTCCAAGTTACTTTCTTGTTTAAAATACTCTAGTGGCTTCTGATTATGCTGAAAATAAAAACCCAATTTCAGAATATAGCTTACAAGGCCACTCATGTTGGTTTTTAAATTTGATTTTATTTTTCTGTCTAGTTCCTCAGAAATATAGATACCATATAAACTGGGAGCTTGCCTATCTTTTTCCAGTTTTATCTCAAACTCCTTGAACAATGCCTCGAATGTAGGATACCCAGTAAATATTTACTTATTTTGAATAAACTGAATTTTTCCTTTTCATGATTATTTATCTTACTTTATAAATAACTGTTTAGAATAATAGCTGCCTAGTATGTCTTTGTAGAAAAGTACTTAATATTTTAATCTGGCTTCTATCTTGGAATGCTATGTAAAGCATTACTTTAAAAAGTGTTTTTTTTTAAAAGATCTGCATAATATTTATTTTTCTATAAGAAATATATTTTTATCTGATATATTTTCTTGTTATCAAAGTCTACTTGGTATCATATATTTCTTTGTTTGGTTTCTCAATTAAGATGAATAATGAAGTACATAGCAACACATTTAAAATTTTTAAACTATTGAGGCTTATATGTAACCAAAAGATAATAAGAAAATGGGTAGTAAAACTCAGTAAGGTCACCACAAAAGTATCAGTGATTGAGTAAGTCATAGTAGGAAAAGCAATCGATATAGCTTGTAAAATTATTCATATATGGCTTTATTTTGTAGACACTGTAAGTGTGTGGAATTGTAGACACTGTAAGTGTGTGGAATTGACTTTTTTGGTGAAACTTTCTGATAGCATATTTTTTCTTGACTATAATAGCTTTAAATCAGTTTGGCTTGTAGGAGGCCTGTTATAATCCCTGTGACTTCTATTTTGTTTACTAGTATCATCTGCAAATACTCAAAACAGAGAAAGAAATATATCATGGATGAAACAGCTGATTTATTTATTTCCAAAATAATGTTAGTTCATGATACCTTCGAGACCTTTAGAGGAAATCATATAAGCCACGGTCACCTCCAGCCCCTGCTTCTAGTTTTGACTTCCTACAATCCATCTTCATGTAGCAATCAGAATAATTTTTTTAAGTATAAATCAGTCCAAGTTACTTTCTTGTTTAAAATACTCTAGTGGCTTCTGATTATGCTGAAAATAAAAACCCAATTTCAGAATATAGCTTACAAGGCCACACATGATTTAACCCCTGCCTGTTTGCTCCTGCGTTCCCAGGACTTTGATCTGGTTCCTTGGAACTTCTGAGTTTCTTCTTAGGCTTTTGCTCTTCACTTCATTGTAAACACTTGTCTCAGTTCTTCAAATGGTTGGCACATTTTCATCAATCATATCTAAATTTTGGCGAAAATACGTCCTCAAAGAAGCCTTTCCTGACATCTGTTCCTGATGCTGATTTTCTTAAAAAAAAAAAAAAAAAAAAGGAAAGAAACCAGCAACAAGAAATTCATATAGATTAATAGATGGATTTCAATTGGTTTCGGTTGCTATAGAAAGACAAATAAAATTGATAACAGTTCTGTTATATTTTTAGTGATATTCCCTTGAAAGTTAACAGCTGATTTGTTGCAATATTGATTTTAGGTGAGGGGAAAATATAGGTTAGTAAATAATATGCAAAATAACTTTTCATCTTAATGAAACTGGAAAAACTCTCAAAGTTAAAATAAAAATAGTTATTACAAGTACTCTAAACATTTATATTTATGTGGTCCAAGAGTTGTAATAAACATTCAAAGAACTTTAAATTCTCAATCAGCAAAACTCTTTGGCAGACAACTTGTATAGAATGAAAAAAAAACAAAAAAACAAAAAACTCAGTCCTAAAAAAATTACTCTTAAAGTGGCTCTTTCTCATGAGAGAAAAAGGTGGAAATATAGAATGATTTACGTATGTCTCTGTCATGAAGTGTGTCTCTTTAATGTGATTTTAGGGTCATATAAAAGAGTTTGCATTTATCAGTGTGATATGTATGTGCTATGTCAAGAGTAATTTCAAACATTACTTTCTACTCAGAATGCTCATTTCTCACTCTGGTTGTTTTGATATGAAGTGTCAGAAAGAAGGAGCATCATGGATTATGCACTTAATTTGTAAATATTTTTTGTGTTCATAAACAATTTTACATTGAAGAGCATCTAAAGAGTGTATTATATTGACAGCTCACATTAGGTCTTTGTAGATTGTATTTTGTTGTGTACATTGCAAAATACCTTACTTATAAACCATGAGTGGTAAGACTTTCAGATTATAAGACTCATGTAATGAGGTTGTTCATTTCCATTTCCAGCCCCTAAGATTCTGATTCCATATCTTTTGTCTCCTGCATTGGCAGGAACCTCTTTACCACTATTGCCACCTGGGAAGCCCTGATCCCATGTTTTGGATGAAAACCAGCAATTTGAGGTTTGGACCCTATATCAAGGATGAGGCCTAAGATTTTGTATTTACTTTTTTAATACAGAAATTCCCCAAAATATAAAACAATAGAAGAGGATCATGAATGCGCATGAGCTCATTACTCAGTTATAAATTCATTAGTGTTCTTGGTTCAACTCTATTTCCTATCATCCCTATCTCCCACATTATTTGAAGCACATCTCAGATATCACATCATTTTAATCTAAATATGTTAATATGCAAATCTTGAAGTGATAGATTATATCGCAATGCCATAAAACAAATTACAGTTAGTTTTTTTTTTTTTTGGCCACTTCTATTGGTCTTTCATTGATCTGTTCCCATTCACCTTTGTTCTTTGACCTGTACGGGCCTCCCATCACAGTGGCCTGTCTCATTGCAGAGCACGGGCTCTGGGCACATGCGCTCCAGAGTGCTGGCTCGGTAGTTGGACACATAGGTCTAGCCACTCTGAGGCACGTGGGATCTTCCCAGGCCAGGGATCGAACCGGCGCCCCTTGCACTGCAAGGCAGTGTCTTTACCCACTGGACCACCAGGGAAGCCACGTATGTCTCTGTCATGAAGTGTGTCTCTTTAATGTGATTTTAGGGTCATATAAAAGAGTTTGCATTTATCAGTGTGATATGTATGTGCTATGTCAAGAGTAATTTCAAACATTACTTTCTACTCAGAATGCTCATTTCTCACTCTGGTTGTTTTGATATGAAGTGTCAGAAAGAAGGAGCATCATGGATTATGCACTTAATTTGTAAATATTTTTTGTGTTCATAAACAATTTTACATTGAAGAGCATCTAAAGAGTGTATTATATTGACAGCTCACATTAGGTCTTTGTAGATTGTATTTTGTTGTGTACATTGCAAAATACCTTACTTATAAACCATGAGTGGTAAGACTTTCAGATTATAAGACTCATGTAATGAGGTTGTTCATTTCCATTTCCAGCCCCTAAGATTCTGATTCCATATCTTTTGTCTCCTGCATTGGCAGGAACCTCTTTACCACTATTGCCACCTGGGAAGCCCTGATCCCATGTTTTGGATGAAAACCAGCAATTTGAGGTTTGGACCCTATATCAAGGATGAGGCCTAAGATTTTGTATTTACTTTTTTAATACAGAAATTCCCCAAAATATAAAACAATAGAAGAGGATCATGAATGCGCATGAGCTCATTACTCAGTTATAAATTCATTAGTGTTCTTGGTTCAACTCTATTTCCTATCATCCCTATCTCCCACATTATTTGAAGCACATCTCAGATATCACATCATTTTAATCTAAATATGTTAATATGCAAATCTTGAAGTGATAGATTATATCGCAATGCCATAAAACAAATTACAGTTAGTTTTTTTTTTTTTTTTTTTGGCCACTTCTATTGGTCTTTCATTGATCTGTTCCCATTCACCTTTGTTCTTTGACCTGTACGGGCCTCCCATCACAGTGGCCTGTCTCATTGCAGAGCACGGGCTCTGGGCACATGCGCTCCAGAGTGCTGGCTCGGTAGTTGGACACATAGGTCTAGCCACTCTGAGGCACGTGGGATCGTCTCAGGCCAGGGATCGAACCGGCGCCCCCTTGCACTGCAAGGCAGTGTCTTTACCCACTGGACCACCAGGGGAAGCCCTACAGTTAGGTATTTTTTTAAAAAACATTTTATGCCATTTGAGGGGTTATTTTCCATTTAAAGTCATTGCAGAATATTGATTACATTCCCTGTGTCATGTAATACAACCTTGAGTCTATTCTACACCCAATAATTTTTAATACTCACACTTGTATCTGTGTAGAGCCTCCCTGGCCCCGTAATCACTAGTTTGTTTTCTATATCTCCGACTCTGCTTCTTCTTCATTCTATGCACTCTTTTGTTGTTGCTTTAGATTCCACATGTAAGTGATATCATAGAATTTGGCTTTTCCTATCTGACTTACTTCACTTAGAAGAATGCTCTCTAAGTCCACCCATGTTGCTAGAAATGACAATATTCTTTTTTATCACTGAGCAAT
Source organism: Tragulus kanchil (assembly GCA_022376925.1). NCBI lineage: Eukaryota > Metazoa > Chordata > Mammalia > Artiodactyla > Tragulidae > Tragulus > Tragulus kanchil. Next base: position 115,243,734 of record JAIOJX010000005.1, on the reverse strand, counting down.
ATTTGATTGTATTCACATACCACATCTTTATATGTTCATCTGTTCATGGATATTTAGGTTGCTTCCTTTTCTTTGCAATTGTAAATAATGCTGCTATGAACATCAGGGTGCATGTATTTTTCAGTGTTTTTGTTTCTTTCAGATATAAGCCCAGGAGTGGAATTTCTGGGTCATATGGTAGTTCTATTTTTAGTTTTTGGGGAGACCTCCATATTGTTAGTGGCTGTATGAATTTACGTTCCCACCAGCAGTGTGCAATAGTTCTCTTTTCTCCACAGTCTTGCCAACGTTTGCCATTATTATTACTATCTTTTTGATGAGTCATTCTGACAAGTATGAAGCAACATCTCAGCGGGGGTTTGATGTGCATGTTCTGATGATCAGTGAGCATATTTTCATATGCCTTCTGCTCATATACATTTCCTCTTTGGAAAAATGTCTATTCGGTTCCTCTATACACTTTTTTTTTTTGATTTTAAGTTATATGAGCTATTTATATATGTTGGATATTAATTCCTTATCAGTCATATCATTTGCAGATATTTTTTCCCCATTCTTTAGGTTGTCTCTTGTTTTTCTCAGCTTCTCAATGAAGTTTTCTTCACTGCGTGAAAGATTTGAAGTTTCATCCAGTCCTGTTTGTTTAGTTTTGCTTTTGCTTCCTTTACTTTAGGAAATAGATCCCCTAAAATATTTCTGCAGTTTACATCAAAGAGTATTCTGCCTACATTTTCTTCTAGGAGTTTTATAGTATCCAGTTTTGCAATTTAGATCTTTAATCAGCTTTAAGTTTATTTTTTATATATTATTAGAAAATGTTCTAAGTTTATACTCTTACATTGAACTCTCTAGTTTTCTCAGCACCAGTTATTGAAGAGACTTGTCTTTTCTCCATTGTGTATCTCTGCCTCCTTTGTCATAGTTTAATTGACAATAAATGCATAATTTTATATTTTTCTGAAACAGTGTGAATTTAATACCTTTAAAAAACTGAATTATACTCTGTTTGGACTGACATGGGGATATGTTATTGCTTTTATTACCTTGACAAGAGAATATTTCTGGTGAGTTACTATATAATGTATTCCTTTAACACCTGAAGCATTCCTTTAGATTAAGGGACTGATAGTTACCTACAATTACATTGTAGTTATGTGTTGGCATGGGCAAGAGTTACAGTTTAATTTTAGAACACCATCCTTCCAGATTTATCAGGCTCATTTATAGATGGTAGTTCTATTTTTAGTTTTTGGGGAGACCTCCATATTGTTAGTGGCTGTATGAATTTACGTTCCCACCAGCAGTGTGCAATAGTTCTCTTTTCTCCACAGTCTTGCCAACGTTTGCCATTATTATTACTATCTTTTTGATGAGTCATTCTGACAAGTATGAAGCAACATCTCAGCGGGGGTTTGATGTGCATGTTCTGATGATCAGTGAGCATATTTTCATATGCCTTCTGCTCATATACATTTCCTCTTTGGAAAAATGTCTATTCGGTTCCTCTATACACTTTTTTTTTTTGATTTTAAGTTATATGAGCTATTTATATATGTTGGATATTAATTCCTTATCAGTCATATCATTTGCAGATATTTTTTCCCCATTCTTTAGGTTGTCTCTTGTTTTTCTCAGCTTCTCAATGAAGTTTTCTTCACTGCGTGAAAGATTTGAAGTTTCATCCAGTCCTGTTTGTTTAGTTTTGCTTTTGCTTCCTTTACTTTAGGAAATAGATCCCCTAAAATATTTCTGCAGTTTACATCAAAGAGTATTCTGCCTACATTTTCTTCTAGGAGTTTTATAGTATCCAGTTTTGCAATTTAGATCTTTAATCAGCTTTAAGTTTATTTTTTATATATTATTAGAAAATGTTCTAAGTTTATACTCTTACATTGAACTCTCTAGTTTTCTCAGCACCAGTTATTGAAGAGACTTGTCTTTTCTCCATTGTGTATCTCTGCCTCCTTTGTCATAGTTTAATTGACAATAAATGCATAATTTTATATTTTTCTGAAACAGTGTGAATTTAATACCTTTAAAAAACTGAATTATACTCTGTTTGGACTGACATGGGGATATGTTATTGCTTTTATTACCTTGACAAGAGAATATTTCTGGTGAGTTACTATATAATGTATTCCTTTAACACCTGAAGCATTCCTTTAGATTAAGGGACTGATAGTTACCTACAATTACATTGTAGTTATGTGTTGGCATGGGCAAGAGTTACAGTTTAATTTTAGAACACCATCCTTCCAGATTTATCAGTCTCATTTATAGATGGTAGTACTAAGATTATCCTCCATGGTGTACAGTTATCTTGGCACTTGTTATGGCTAACTGTGGTTTTAAAACACTACACTGAAGACTATCACAAAGTAAATTGTAAAACAGGAGGTCAGCTTCTCCTAGAGGCAGATTCCACTCCCCTTATGCAGCCTAAATACATTTAGGGATGAATTAGTGTTATTATTGATGACATGGAGTTCATGCCTAGAGAATATTCCAAAGATAATTTTACTTTAAAATAGTATGTCAAATGTTGAAGAAAGGATATTCAAAGAATCAATTTTTATGTTTTCATTTAGTTAAGTTTTTGCCAAAAATTAAGAGTATAAATTAAGTTTGAGAGGCAAATAGAATCACTGCCTTATTGATAAACCATTTCTATATTTTATATATTTTTAGTCATGATTCCCAGTGGTGTTTTTTAATTGTGGGTGTTTCTGGAATTTTTTATTGTCTTGTTTTTCACACTGTGGAAAATATGACAGTAGATGTTATAGGCAATTACTTTAAGAATGTTACAAACTTGTTGTTCATATAAGAAATTTACCCTAACTTCCTCCACAAACTAAAAGCAATTTATTAAGTAGACTGAAAATTTCTCTCCCTAGTTAAAGACAAGGCTGTGTTCTTTCATTTAATTAACTGTAAGTCAAGTTTTGGGAAGCTTGAAATAATAACAAGATAAAAATCTCCATGAGGCAGTCAGTAATTTTTAAAGTTAGAATCACCCACTCTTGTTAAGCAAAGGCTTTTTTAAAAGACTTTTTAATACTTTTCTTAACTTTGGGATAATATTAAGATTCAATTATGCAAACATTGTCTCTCTCTCTCTCCTTTCTTTTTTGCAACTTCTATTGGTCTTTTATCATCCATCTTTGTTCTTTTTTGGCCTGTGTGGGCCTCCCATCGCAGTGGCCTCTCACTGCAGAGCATAGGCTCTGGGCGCATGCACTCCAGAGCACTGGCTCGGTAATTGGATGCATCGGTCCAGCCACTCTGCAGCACGTGGGATCTTCCTAGGCCAGGGATTGAACTGGCACCCCTTGCACTGCAAGGCAGTGTCTTTACCCACTGGACCACCAGGGAAGCCCCAAACATTGTCTCTTTATAGACAGAGCATGAACTATACTTGCCATGATTTCTGTTATATTTGTTATATCTATAGGCCAGGAAAAATTGAGAAAGAGGACAATTACTTAGTGTAAGAAGCCAATATGCAAGACTCTTTTCCAGCATTAGCATCTATAAAAACAGACAGTGACAGTTCCTTGAGGGGCATATGGGACGGATCAGTAGAGTTCAGTTTACTATATAAAATACAAATGCATAGGAAGTTGAAAAGGATAGTAAGAATAAAGAAATCCTTTATATGATGGTAATATATGAATTCAAAGCAAAGATAGGTTTGGAGCATAAAGAACATGAGGTGGAAAGGATAATGGCATTGTATTATAACACTCATCCTGATATTGGCAGTGAAAGAAGGAAGCTTGAAAATCAAGGGTCAGGCAGTGAGTCATGAGTCAGAAATCAAGGGTTTGGTAAAGACAGTAGAGATAAAGGAAAGAAGGATATGTGGAACTGAGACTTGATAACTATAGCTTAGAAAAAGTCTTTTATTTCACTGAACTGCTGTAGAAGGGAAAAAAAAACCTCTAAGAGCATTGCTAATTACTTTCTAACTAAAATATAGTATCCACATGAATAGATAATCTTAATTCATTCAGCGGAATATCTATAAGGAAGTCAAATAGAGGGTTATATCAAACTCTGTGACCATGTAAGTGACCTTGATTTTATTATTTTGAATTTTGCATGGCTTATAATCTTCAAAGTACCTTATCACAATTAGAAGTTAGGAGAATGAGAACTTTGAACCTATTTTCAATGTAAGTGTGTGATAGGTGTTGTGAAGGCTTAATGAAACTGATCTGGCACTAATATCGTTGTAATGACATATGTCTTTCAGTCATGTCAAAACAAGTTTTGAGAACTAATAATTTCTAGAAAAATCTCAAAGTACCATTGAAAACTTAATACCCTACATTTCTTTTTTCTCTCCTTTCCCTTTTGGTAAATCACATATCTACTGTATGCAGTTACCTGATAACTGTTTTAAATAAATGTCACTGTAAACAAGTGAAGCATAAAAAGGTTAAAATAAGATTGGAGTTCCAGGTAATTAATTTTTATATATCTAAGACTGTTCTAAGAAGGGCAGTGATAATTAAAAGAAACTACTGCTAATTATAATGGAAAATTAAGTGAGATTTGAGAAGGCAATCAGTGCCACATCCTCCTTAAGAGACATGTGTTTCATAATTATTTTTATTTTGCTTTTAACTTTTACAGAGTTTTGTTGTTTGTAGATCTGTACAATCCCAGATTAGTCATATGTATAAAAATAATTATAATAAAAAAAAGAAACATGTGTTCTATCTGGAAATAGGAATGAGAGCCATCTTCATGCTATGCCATATCTTAGTTGATTTGTAAAGATCTGAATCGAAGCAAAGATAGGTTTGGAGCATAAAGAACATGAGGTGGAAAGGATAATGGCATTGTATTATAACACTCATCCTGATATTGGCAGTGAAAGAAGGAAGCTTGAAAATCAAGGGTCAGGCAGTGAGTCATGAGTCAGAAATCAAGGGTTTGGTAAAGACAGTAGAGATAAAGGAAAGAAGGATATGTGGAACTGAGACTTGATAACTATAGCTTAGAAAAAGTCTTTTATTTCACTGAACTGCTGTAGAAGGGAAAAAAAAACCTCTAAGAGCATTGCTAATTACTTTCTAACTAAAATATAGTATCCACATGAATAGATAATCTTAATTCATTCAGCGGAATATCTATAAGGAAGTCAAATAGAGGGTTATATCAAACTCTGTGACCATGTAAGTGACCTTGATTTTATTATTTTGAATTTTGCATGGCTTATAATCTTCAAAGTACCTTATCACAATTAGAAGTTAGGAGAATGAGAACTTTGAACCTATTTTCAATGTAAGTGTGTGATAGGTGTTGTGAAGGCTTAATGAAACTGATCTGGCACTAATATCGTTGTAATGACATATGTCTTTCAGTCATGTCAAAACAAGTTTTGAGAACTAATAATTTCTAGAAAAATCTCAAAGTACCATTGAAAACTTAATACCCTACATTTCTTTTTTCTCTCCTTTCCCTTTTGGTAAATCACATATCTACTGTATGCAGTTACCTGATAACTGTTTTAAATAAATGTCACTGTAAACAAGTGAAGCATAAAAAGGTTAAAATAAGATTGGAGTTCCAGGTAATTAATTTTTATATATCTAAGACTGTTCTAAGAAGGGCAGTGATAATTAAAAGAAACTACTGCTAATTATAATGGAAAATTAAGTGAGATTTGAGAAGGCAATCAGTGCCACATCCTCCTTAAGAGACATGTGTTTCATAATTATTTTTATTTTGCTTTTAACTTTTACAGAGTTTTGTTGTTTGTAGATCTGTACAATCCCAGATTAGTCATATGTATAAAAATAATTATAATAAAAAAAAGAAACATGTGTTCTATCTGGAAATAGGAATGAGAGCCATCTTCATGCTATGCCATACTGGGACAGCAAATAAATAGAATATTGATTTAAAATAGTAAAACAGTTTTCTTCTTATTTACAGCTGATAGTATCCAATATTCCTCTCAGTTGTAGACCCTCTCACAACTGAAACTATTTTTGAAGTTGTAAGTTTCCAAAATTGTCTAGTTATTAATGTGTCATAAAACTATACATCCTGTGCTTTATTGGAAGAGATAAAATAAACATTTAAAAAACATTTAGAAGTTAGAACCATCTTTACACCTATATACTTCATTTTGTCATGTAAGAAGGAATGGTTTTACCAACAGAACATGCTCTTATATTATGGGATTTAAAGTTGAGATCATAAAGTTTGTCCACAAAAAGCTGCCCAGTTTATCATGTCTGGCTATTTTAATGTTCATTTACTTATATTTCTTATACTTATTATAAAATTGGTGTCTACAATCTTATTTTGTGTTATTTTAAATTTTTTAAGTTTATTTTGCCATCCACTGATAGTCATTAGCATGGATAGGATAGGAATATATTTAAACAGGACTTAAAGCAAGTTCAAAATTGTGTCTTACTCTATGATAATCCTAGTGATACAACAGGTGAATGGTAATAACTATGAGGTGTGTTGAAATGAGCCTCAAACTAAAAAGAATTTAGTGCAAAATTTTTGAAGTAAGAGAGAGATCTTGCAGCATTCTAAGCAAATAGAATAATATGAGAAAAGGTACATAGATGCAAATTAATTCATTCTAAAATGTATGCAGTCAACATGTTATAGCCTCTTTAAAATTACTCTGACATTTTTGCCAAAACTAGTGCTATGGTTTACAACAATAATCTCAACTCTCTTTTGCCCCAGTATCTCTTCAGAGGTCCATAGGCTGATGATGTCTAATTGTGCTTCTTAGTCAAGTTACTCTGTCTTACTTTCCTTTTTTTTTTCTGCACTTTAATGTCCATTTTATTGCTAATTTACCATCAAAATGGCAGTGAATTGTCTAGCTAATTTTCCATTGTCATATGTATAAAAATAATTATAATAAAAAAAAGAAACATGTGTTCTATCTGGAAATAGGAATGAGAGCCATCTTCATGCTATGCCATACTGGGACAGCAAATAAATAGAATATTGATTTAAAATAGTAAAACAGTTTTCTTCTTATTTACAGCTGATAGTATCCAATATTCCTCTCAGTTGTAGACCCTCTCACAACTGAAACTATTTTTGAAGTTGTAAGTTTCCAAAATTGTCTAGTTATTAATGTGTCATAAAACTATACATCCTGTGCTTTATTGGAAGAGATAAAATAAACATTTAAAAAACATTTAGAAGTTAGAACCATCTTTACACCTATATACTTCATTTTGTCATGTAAGAAGGAATGGTTTTACCAACAGAACATGCTCTTATATTATGGGATTTAAAGTTGAGATCATAAAGTTTGTCCACAAAAAGCTGCCCAGTTTATCATGTCTGGCTATTTTAATGTTCATTTACTTATATTTCTTATACTTATTATAAAATTGGTGTCTACAATCTTATTTTGTGTTATTTTAAATTTTTTAAGTTTATTTTGCCATCCACTGATAGTCATTAGCATGGATAGGATAGGAATATATTTAAACAGGACTTAAAGCAAGTTCAAAATTGTGTCTTACTCTATGATAATCCTAGTGATACAACAGGTGAATGGTAATAACTATGAGGTGTGTTGAAATGAGCCTCAAACTAAAAAGAATTTAGTGCAAAATTTTTGAAGTAAGAGAGAGATCTTGCAGCATTCTAAGCAAATAGAATAATATGAGAAAAGGTACATAGATGCAAATTAATTCATTCTAAAATGTATGCAGTCAACATGTTATAGCCTCTTTAAAATTACTCTGACATTTTTGCCAAAACTAGTGCTATGGTTTACAACAATAATCTCAACTCTCTTTTGCCCCAGTATCTCTTCAGAGGTCCATAGGCTGATGATGTCTAATTGTGCTTCTTAGTCAAGTTACTCTGTCTTACTTTCCTTTTTTTTTTCTGCACTTTAAGGACCATGATCTCTTGGATTGCTAATTTACCATCAAAATGGCAGTGAAGTATGAGTCTAGAATAGCTAATTTTTTCCATTCTGTACCTTGCACTTGGTTTGCTGTTGTTGTTCAGTTGCTCAGTTGTGTCCAACTCTTTGCAACCCCATAGACCGCAGCATGCCAGGCTTCCCTGTCCTTCACTGTCTCCCTGAGTCTACTTAAGCCTATGTATTATGAGTCATTGATGTCATTCAACCATCTCATACTCTGTCACCGCCTTCTCCTCCTGCCCTCAGTCTTTCCCAGTATCAAAGTCTTGTCCATTGAGTCAACTGTTCACCTCAGGTGGCCAAAGTATTGGAGTTTTGGCTTTAGCATTAGTATTTCCAGTGAATATTTAGGGTTGATTCCCTTTAGGATTGACTGATTTGATCTCCTTTCTGTTCAAGGCATTCTCAGGAATATTCTCCAGCACTAGTTGGAAAGCATCAATTCTTTGGCACTCAGCCTTCTTTATGGTCCAACTCTCATATCCATATTTGACCACTGGAAAAACCACAGCTTTGACTTTACAGACCTTTATTGACAAAGTGATTTCTCTGTTTTTTAACATGCTATCTATATTTGTCATAGTTTTTCTTCCATGGAGCAAACATCTTTTAATTTTATTGCTGCATGCACGATCTGCAGTGATTTTGGAGCCCAAGAAAATATGACCGTCTCTTGAACCTCAGACCTATATATCCAGCTCTCTATTTGATATCCTCAGTTAGATGATCATCTCAAATTAAATCTCTGTAGTTGTCTACATCTTATATATGTCATCTTTTCCAATCTTCAAACCATAAACTGATGCTGTCTTGGTTTCCTGTTTATTCCTCACACTCCACAATCCATTATACAAGCTGGTTAGCACTGATTCTAACATACTCACCTAAACCACTGCTACCTAGATCTAAGCCACCATACTCATCTGTAATATTTGCATAGCCTTGTAAATTCAATAACTCCTTTATTGTCAAAGAGTCACCAAAGCGATCCTTTAAAACCACAAGTCAACTGTTACACCTCAGTTCACAGTTTTCCAGTGATTTTCCATCTCATATCAAAAGTACTGTGCTGTCTTCTTCTGTGACTCCATGGTCCCTCATATAATCTTGTCAAATAACTGTAATAGTAGCAAAGAGAGATGACTGTAGTTCTATTTTATAACATCTTTCCCTTTTTAGAGATCCCAGGTAAAATATGAGACTCTCAATTGAATTTCAAGTGAACGACATTTGTTCACTAGTATGTATCATATATTTGGTATATTATTACATGTGTGTGTGTTAGTTGCTCAGTCATGTCCCACTCTTTGCAACCCCATGGACTGTAGCCGGCCAGGCTCCTCTGTCCAGGGGATTCTTCAGGCAAGAATACTGGAGTGACTTGCCATTTTCTTCTTCAGGGGATCTGCCTGACTCAGGATTGAACCCAGATCTCCTTTGTTACAGATGAATTCCTTACCATATGATCCACCATGGAAGCCCATGGGGCACATACAGAAACATTATTTACCCTCTGTCCTATATTAAAACTATACTGGCTTCCCTGAGTTTTTCGTTTGCTAATTCTAGCAATTCTACCCGTGGAGCTACAAGTTTATTAGGAACATTATCTGCCTTGCATATTCCTGTAGGTGACAGTCCTATCAAATATTATGCTACCACAGAACATGAATAGCTCTAGTCTCAATAACAGATTTTTCTTTCTCCATTCATCAAATGACCATACAGGCAGTGCCACACATTTTAAGACTTACAGTAGGAATATTAGTATAGCTCAGGATATGGTAGGCTATATATCAATGTAATGAATCCTCCTAAATCTCAGTGTCTTCAAGCAGTTTAACTTTGTTTTAGAGTCATGCTCTTTTCCACTGCTGTGTCAGGTAGGGGTATTTCTCAATGCTATACTCCCTGTATCGTTAGGGATCCAGGGTTAGAGAGACATCTCTGTAACATCCATGCTTACTGAAGCAAAGAAAAAGTGTACTGAATTTCAACTGTTCAAAAGGAATTTTTCCTTTTAGAATTCATTCACATTTCCATAACAATATATTTATTTTTCATATTTATAAAAGATATATTGAACCAGTATACTGAAACATGCTTTCTTTACTTAGCAATGTATTTTTATGATAGCAGTTTATTGATTTCTATTGTAAAATTGTATTTAAAATTCATCCATTTCTTTGTTTTGAAGAATTTAAAAGTTTTCTACTCTTCCATTAAATTAAAAATATGGCAATATATATTCGTATAAAGATTTGATCGTGAGCATGCACAAGAGATTTTCTAGGATAGACGCTAAGTTGTGAAATTTCTTAGTCATCAACTATGTATAACTTTACATCTATTGCGCGTTGTCAGTTCCTGTCCAAATGAATATTCAGTGATTTTCTAACAGTTTCACTGTCATCTGGTTCTCAGCATTTTAACTGTTTTCAATATGATGAGAATCAAAGGTTTTCTACTGGAATTATTTTTTTCCTTTGTTCGTACCACATGCTCGCAAGATCTTAGTTTCTTGACCTGAGATTGAATCTGTGCCCTCAGCAGTGAAGGTATAGAGTCCTAGCCACTGGACACTCAGGAGATTCCCATCTGTTGGCATTTTAATCTCTATTGGTTTAGAATTTTAAAATACCTTTATGCATTTTCTTTATGATTTGGAGACATAATCTTAGCTAGTTCTTATATATATAAAAGTTTCTACCCACTTCTCTGAAGCTTCCTTTTTTCACTTTGCTTTTGATCTTATTTCATATAAAGAAGTTTTAAATTTGAACATCATCAAAAGTATCTGTTTCACTTTTATGGCTTTTAGTTTGTGTATCTTGTTTCAGAAGCATTATTTAGTTATGAGGATTATATTTTCTTATAAATATTTTAAAGTTTTACTTTTTGTATTATGGTTTACCTGCCTTGTCAAAGACTGACAGTATATATATGAGTTTTTGTCTAGGCTCTCATTCTGTTCCACTGTTCTCTGCATCTGTTTTTATTGTGCATGGTTCACAGTTTTCATGATCGGAGTTACTTGTTCAGATGCTACAGAGTTTCTGTTTTTAATGAGATCAGGTGCCTTCCATTATGACCATAAAGTTTCTGTTTGTAGATGCCATTCATAACCCCATTAAGCTCAAAACAAGAAGGTGGTTGTGCCTCGTGCCTAACGCATGTATACGAGGAGGCAGTCCTTGGGGCAGGCCTGTCTTTCTTGCCTCGGTGGGACTGGATCTGTGCTGAATCCTGTGATGCTGCCAAAGGAACTAGAGAATGGGCATTCGCAGAGCCAGAGCAGCTGTAGGGTCACAGCAGTTGGCCCTCAGTGGTGATTGGTCCAATACCTAAAGTATGGGTGTATGCAGAGCAACCGTAGTGCTAGGGACTGGTGCATCAGTACTTGGAGCAACAATAGGTCAAGGGTTCAGGCATTGGCTAGCCCACAGTAATGATGATGTATGAGACAAAAGTGCATGTAGCCACAAAGCCAGGGTCAAGAGCAGGGTACATGCATAGTGCTCTGGGGTCAGGAGCATTGTCTAGCCTGCAGCAGCGTTTGTTCTTGTACTTGTAGCTTGGGTACATGTGAAGCAGCTGCGGAGCTAGAGTTTGGAGCAGTGGGATACCTCAAGTGATTGCAGAGCCTCTGTTGAGTATAGGCATGCTTAGAGAGCCTTGAGAAAAGAATCTGAAGCATGAGATGCATGGAATAGCTGTAACTCTGTGGTCTCAAGCATGTGCAGGGCAGTTGGGGCTGATAGCCCTCATCCTCTGACACCACACAGGATCTCTCTTCTGAGGGAGATGCAGCATTGTCTCCTTCCAAGGGTCTTAAGCAGCAGTAGCCTTTGGTTACCTCAGTGGCAAATCTGTTGGTGTCTTTTGGAGAGCACACCCTAAGGTCCTTGCTGTTGAATACTATCAGTGATGCTTGGGGTTCCTCTCTGTGAAAGCTGCCTTTATAAATGAAAGTGAAAGTGTTTCTCAGTTGTACCTGACTCTTTGTGACCCTATGGACTGTAACCTGTCAGGCTCCTCTATCCATGGGATTTCCCAGGCAAGGATACTGGAGTGGGTTGCCACCTCCTTCTTCGGGGTACCTTCCCAACCAAGGAATTGAACCTGGGTCTCCTGAACTGCAGGCAGATTTTTTGCTATCTGAGCCACCAAGGGAGTCTTTATAAATATTGAATACTAAATGTCCATAACTGTTATGGAGGCTGTTGAGATCCTCAGCAGCGAAGGCTATGAGGATCCTCCACAGAGAAGGCCACTGATGACTGAGATGGCACCACTCCATGGCTGACTCTCACAGCTCCAACCCTTCTGTTCTTTTTCCTTTGCTGTTACTGACCTTTCAGCCACGTCAATTTCCCCTGCCATATTTCCCATGGATTACTCTTCATGTTTTGCACCCTTATTTTGCTGAAGGCTCTTAACTGGATTTCCTGAGCACTCCCATGAGGTTTGTGGGGGTATGAGGGCTGATATCTCCTGCTCTGCTTACCTTGTTGATGTCACCTGATATGTTCGATTTTTTTAATTTTTTTAAAAATTAACTTGCTTACAGAAGTAGGCTCCATCAGTACTTGGAGCAACAATAGGTCAAGGGTTCAGGCATTGGCTAGCCCACAGTAATGATGATGTATGAGACAAAAGTGCATGTAGCCACAAAGCCAGGGTCAAGAGCAGGGTACATGCATAGTGCTCTGGGGTCAGGAGCATTGTCTAGCCTGCAGCAGCGTTTGTTCTTGTACTTGTAGCTTGGGTACATGTGAAGCAGCTGCGGAGCTAGAGTTTGGAGCAGTGGGATACCTCAAGTGATTGCAGAGCCTCTGTTGAGTATAGGCATGCTTAGAGAGCCTTGAGAAAAGAATCTGAAGCATGAGATGCATGGAATAGCTGTAACTCTGTGGTCTCAAGCATGTGCAGGGCAGTTGGGGCTGATAGCCCTCATCCTCTGACACCACACAGGATCTCTCTTCTGAGGGAGATGCAGCATTGTCTCCTTCCAAGGGTCTTAAGCAGCAGTAGCCTTTGGTTACCTCAGTGGCAAATCTGTTGGTGTCTTTTGGAGAGCACACCCTAAGGTCCTTGCTGTTGAATACTATCAGTGATGCTTGGGGTTCCTCTCTGTGAAAGCTGCCTTTATAAATGAAAGTGAAAGTGTTTCTCAGTTGTACCTGACTCTTTGTGACCCTATGGACTGTAACCTGTCAGGCTCCTCTATCCATGGGATTTCCCAGGCAAGGATACTGGAGTGGGTTGCCACCTCCTTCTTCGGGGTACCTTCCCAACCAAGGAATTGAACCTGGGTCTCCTGAGCTGCAGGCAGATTTTTGCTATCTGAGCCACCAAGGGAGTCTTTATAAATATTGAATACTAAATGTCCATAACTGTTATGGAGGCTGTTGAGATCCTCAGCAGCGAAGGCTATGAGGATCCTCCACAGAGAAGGCCACTGATGACTGAGATGGCACCACTCCATGGCTGACTCTCACAGCTCCAACCCTTCTGTTCTTTTTCCTTTGCTGTTACTGACCTTTCAGCCACGTCAATTTCCCCTGCCATATTTCCCATGGATTACTCTTCATGTTTTGCACCCTTATTTTGCTGAAGGCTCTTAACTGGATTTCCTGAGCACTCCCATGAGGTTTGTGGGGGTATGAGGGCTGATATCTCCTGCTCTGCTTACCTTGTTGATGTCACCTTATATGTTCGTAATAAAAAAATTCTTCTCAATGTTATTTTTCCTTTTTAAAAAATATTTATTGAACTTTGACTTAACAATGTTGCATTACTTTCTGCTGTACAGCAAAGGGAATCAGTTATAGACATACATATATCCACTCCTATTTAGATTTTTTACCTATATAGGTCACTACAGAGTATCTACCTAAGTCCTTTTTAGTTATCTTTTTTAAAAAAAATATTGGTGTATAATTACTTTAGAATATTGTGCTGATTTCTGCCATACATCAGCATGAAGCAACCACCATCCTTCATGAACCTCTGTCCCGTCTCCCCTCCCACCCCACTGGGTTGTCACAGAGCACTGGGTTGAGCTCCCCGTTTCATACTGCACATTGCTATCTATTTTCTATACAGTAATGGTTATGTTTCCATGCTGTTCTCTCAGTTTGTCCCACCTTCTCCTTCCCACAATGTATCTACAAGTCTGATTCCTTGTCTGTGTCAGTGTTGTTTTTTAATGGTTAGTACAAAGTCATAAAAATCCTGACATGTATTTTGTTTTCATTCAACTTGCTAATGCCTCTTCTTGAATGTAATACTTTGTAATTTCTTTTGTAACCTCTATGTCTGTAATCTCTATATTGACATCTTTTTTGCCTATAAATAATGGCATTTTATATTTTCTGATACGTGTCTCTTTTTTTTGTACAGGTAATGTCCTTCATACTAAACTTCTATTATGTACAATACTGTATTATAAATTATTTAATTTTAGATTCTGTCTCCTATAGGGGTCTACATTATGTTTACTTGATAACATCCTTTGAATATTCATTAAGTTAACTAAAAACTATCTCCTCTTCCTCCAAATAATTTTCCTCTCCTACCTTTGTCTGCTGTCAATGAAAATAGCTTGAAATCATACTAGGTTCATAGTGCATACCCCCAAATATTTTTAGAGTAATTTACAAGGAAGATACTGTGTGTCTTCAGTTGATTTTTGTGAGCATTAGTAGTTCAATTTCATGGGCATGGAGAGTTATCTTTAGATATTCAACGAAATCCTACTCCTTACATTTATCCATAAATGTTATTTTAAGAGTTAAAGGGTTATATTTTCAAAACTTTTTATGAAAAAAACTTAGCTATTGATTTTGCCTTAGAAATATTATTGTCATAAAATTATCATATCTGATATAATTAATCTTAATTTTAATATTAACTGCCAGGCTATTAAAGTAAACTGTCAATATAGAGATGAAAGAAGACAGTTTCCCACTGTTGTTGAAACAGTGAGAGCCCTGAATGATTTGATAGCTATATAATTAATCAAATAATAGGTTACCTAATTGAATCTTAGCAAGTCATAAATAGAAATATATATCTGTAGATATCTGTACAAAATTAAAACCATGTCCTCAGTGTTCCTGGGGTTTTAAATGCTGTGGTGAACATCAGGCATGATTTTAAATTGATGATGCACCTTTCTTTGCTGCTGGGTAGGAGAAGCGATAGCATGCTTTCCTTCTTACATGTGAGTAAGGGTGGTATAATTTGGCCCTAAGGATGATAGTTGGATTGTGTGGTGGGCATCTGTCATAGCTGAGGATTTCATTTCTATTGGCATGTTACAGCAATATACAATATGCTATAACCAAGACGTGTGATATATGCGATTTGAGATTTGAGAACAAAGATTGAATGTGAGAATTGTTGCATTTTATTTATTAGTATCTTACAAACTCCCTCTATTGGTTAAGTAGGTAAAGGTAAGGAACTTCTAAGTAATGCTTTACAAATCTAGTATTTGCCTAAAAATAAACACTTGTACTCATGGGAAAAATATAGATGCTAATGGCACAGATAATGATCATTATGTTTATATATAAAAACATCAGATATTAATGTGAATGAAATATTAATAATTGAAATTTTTATATTAAATAGCTACAGTTTTAAGAGAGGGTCAAGTTAAAATCCATTGTCTGATTATTCTGTTCTCAAAATCTCACTTTTTGATAAACCTACACTGTTTACATGGACTTCAATGTACACTCTTGTTTCTTTCCATAATATAGAGAAAAAGATAATTTCATGGGCATGGAGAGTTATCTTTAGATATTCAACGAAATCCTACTCCTTACATTTATCCATAAATGTTATTTTAAGAGTTAAAGGGTTATATTTTCAAAACTTTTTATGAAAAAAACTTAGCTATTGATTTTGCCTTAGAAATATTATTGTCATAAAATTATCATATCTGATATAATTAATCTTAATTTTAATATTAACTGCCAGGCTATTAAAGTAAACTGTCAATATAGAGATGAAAGAAGACAGTTTCCCACTGTTGTTGAAACAGTGAGAGCCCTGAATGATTTGATAGCTATATAATTAATCAAATAATAGGTTACCTAATTGAATCTTAGCAAGTCATAAATAGAAATATATATCTGTAGATATCTGTACAAAATTAAAACCATGTCCTCAGTGTTCCTGGGGTTTTAAATGCTGTGGTGAACATCAGGCATGATTTTAAATTGATGATGCACCTTTCTTTGCTGCTGGGTAGGAGAAGCGATAGCATGCTTTCCTTCTTACATGTGAGTAAGGGTGGTATAATTTGGCCCTAAGGATGATAGTTGGATTGTGTGGTGGGCATCTGTCATAGCTGAGGATTTCATTTCTATTGGCATGTTACAGCAATATACAATATGCTATAACCAAGACGTGTGATATATGCGATTTGAGATTTGAGAACAAAGATTGAATGTGAGAATTGTTGCATTTTATTTATTAGTATCTTACAAACTCCCTCTATTGGTTAAGTAGGTAAAGGTAAGGAACTTCTAAGTAATGCTTTACAAATCTAGTATTTGCCTAAAAATAAACACTTGTACTCATGGGAAAAATATAGATGCTAATGGCACAGATAATGATCATTATGTTTATATATAAAAACATCAGATATTAATGTGAATGAAATATTAATAATTGAAATTTTTATATTAAATAGCTACAGTTTTAAGAGAGGGTCAAGTTAAAATCCATTGTCTGATTATTCTGTTCTCAAAATCTCACTTTTTGATAAACCTACACTGTTTACATGGACTTCAATGATAAATATCTTCAACTCTTGTTTCTTTCCATAATATAGAGGGCATTTTAATTACATATGATAATTTAGAACCAAATATACAGATGTCAACTGCTTTGTATATTAATTGTCAGTGTAATTAGGACCAAAAATATACACTAGCATTATCAAGAAAATATCAGTAAAAAAAAATTATATCAAACTGTAGTTCTCTTTGGACTTCTCAGATGGTACTAGTGATAAAGAACCCACCTGCCAGTGCAGGAGACCTAAGAGTAGTGGGTTATATCCCTGGGTCAAGAGACAACCCACTTCAGTAATCTTGCCTGGAGGAGGGCAAGGCAACCCACTCCAGTAGTCTTGCCTAGAGAATCCCGTTGGAGAGAGAAGCCTGGTGGACTATCATTGAGAGGGTTGCAAAGAGTTGAACATAACTTAAGTGACTTAGCATGCAGATGGCTTTATTAAAAAAAAAAAAACAAAAACACACACATCCAAATGGTGTTCTTTTTATTATCAACTGTCAACTCTTTTAGGGATCACTAGAAATGAATTTATATTCAACTTAAATATTCAGGGGAACTAAAAGAATTGCAGACAGTGAAATAAAATGCTAGAAAAGAAAATTTAATGATCCTATATTAAAAAAAAGAAATATACACAGAATTGGTAAATAAGGGCATGTACTCAGACCTTAAATGTGCTATGGGCCAAACTGTGTCCCCCACAAAATGTGTTTCTTGAAATCCTAACCTGTAATGTGATAGCATCTGGAGATGAGGCCTTTGGGAAGTACTTAGGTTTGGATGTGGTTGTGAGGATAGGGACTATATGATGCAATATGTTTTTATAAGAGGAAAAAGAGAGATCAAATGTCTTTCTTCTCTGTCATGTGAGGATACTGGTAGGTGGCCATCTATAAGCCAGAAAAAAGTCCTACACCAGGAAAATAATCTTCCAGCATCTTGATTTTGGGCTTTGCAACCTCTAGAACTATGAGAAAGCACAATCTGTTTTTTAAATAACTGTCTGTGTTGTTTGGATATGGCAAGATTTGCTGACAAAATGCACATCTTTGAGTGGAGTTTTTGCATTGAGGACTCCATCCAGGTACATTACAAAAGAGAATTCCTGCACTTTTGATAAACCTACACTGTTTACATGGACTTCAATGATAAATATCTTCAACTCTTGTTTCTTTCCATAATATAGAGGCATTTTAATTACATATGATAATTTAGAACCAAATATACAGATGTCAACTGCTTTGTATATTAATTGTCAGTGTAATTAGGACCAAAAATATACACTAGCATTATCAAGAAAATATCAGTAAAAAAAAATTATATCAAACTGTAGTTCTCTTTGGACTTCTCAGATGGTACTAGTGATAAAGAACCCACCTGCCAGTGCAGGAGACCTAAGAGTAGTGGGTTATATCCCTGGGTCAAGAGACAACCCACTTCAGTAATCTTGCCTGGAGGAGGGCAAGGCAACCCACTCCAGTAGTCTTGCCTAGAGAATCCCGTTGGAGAGAGAAGCCTGGTGGACTATCATTGAGAGGGTTGCAAAGAGTTGAACATAACTTAAGTGACTTAGCATGCAGATGGCTTTATTAAAAAAAAAAAAACACACATCCAAATGGTGTTCTTTTATTAACAACTGTCAACTCTTTTAGGGATCACTAGAAATGAATTTATATTCAACTTAAATATTCAGGGGAACTAAAAGAATTGCAGACAGTGAAATAAAATGCTAGAAAAGAAAATTTAATGATCCTATATTAAAAAAAAGAAATATACACAGAATTGGTAAATAAGGGCATGTACTCAGACCTTAAATGTGCTATGGGCCAAACTGTGTCCCCCACAAAATGTGTTTCTTGAAATCCTAACCTGTAATGTGATAGCATCTGGAGATGAGGCCTTTGGGAAGTACTTAGGTTTGGATGTGGTTGTGAGGATAGGGACTATATGATGCAATATGTTTTTATAAGAGGAAAAAGAGAGATCAAATGTCTTTCTTCTCTGTCATGTGAGGATACTGGTAGGTGGCCATCTATAAGCCAGAAAAAAGTCCTACACCAGGAAAATAATCTTCCAGCATCTTGATTTTGGGCTTTGCAACCTCTAGAACTATGAGAAAGCACAATCTGTTTTTTAAATAACTGTCTGTGTTGTTTGGATATGGCAAGATTTGCTGACAAAATGCACATCTTTGAGTGGAGTTTTTGCATTGAGGACTCCATCCAGGTACATTACAAAAGAGAATTCCTAGTCATGCAGGGTACACATGATTCTCTATGAGATCTTAAAAGATCTATTAAGCCAGATATTTTTAAAATATTGTTAATTAAATTTTACAAGTAATTCCTGGATATAAAGCAGAATTAAAAGAAATTGCTCTGGGTTAAACAGAAGTGGCCTATGTTATTGGGAGTACCCCTCTTTCCAACCATCATGTCTACTGACAAAGAATCTTACTTCTCAGGGAATAGTTAGAAAGTTATTGTTGTAATGTAATTTTTAGGTGGCTGATCTAAAGGCCATGCAATCTTAGGTGACTGAGAGTTAATTAGAAATTCAGTGAGAAGCTTTTGATCAAATATTTAGCCTAACACTCTCCGTCCTCACACCTTCAAGCCTAGGTGAGATAGTATTTAAAAAATCCTTTCATGGTACCTGACATGTAAGATGCCAACAGTAAATGATATGTTCATAATTTGTCCTTCTTCTCTTTCTCTCTTTTTCACTCTTTCTGCCTCTTGCTCTTTCACATTTTCAGACAAACTTAGTTTCTATCCTTATTCTACTTTTTAGCTATAAACTTAGGCAGTTTTTAACCATTCTAATTCACTACTTTATTATCTCTATTGTGAAAATTATACTATCACTGATTTCACCAGGCTTCTCTGTCCATGAAATTCTAGGGGAAAGAATACTGGAGTAGGTTGCCATTCCCTTCTCCAGTGGGTCTTCCTGACCCAGGTATTGAACCCACGTCCCCCACATTACAAGAAGATTCTTTACCATCTGAGCCACCAGAGGAACTCCATGTGACTTTTATCTGAGAATTAAATGTCATGATGCATGTAAACATCAGTACATAGTGATTGCACTGTGGGAGTGGTTGAGCTGTTGTGTTTTTTGTCAGAACACTAACTAGTTAAATGCTTGGTTTCATATATATATGTACATACATACATATACATATACATACAGGTTTTAAGTATTAGCCTATCTGCATGGAAACAAGAGTCATTTAAGAGTGCACCAGTTGCAGACTATAATCACAGACCATTTCTAGAGAAAGCGTAGTTCTGTTTCACTAGAAAATCTCACTTTTTCTACACAAGGTTTGCTGTCTGTTCTTAAACTCAGACTTTCCATGAGCTTGCTTCTGACTTCCTGTGACCTTATCTCCTATGTTTCTACTGTTATTCTTTACTCTTAAGTCACACATCTTGCTATTTGCCCAACATAACAGGTGTATTTTCTTTCAGCCCTTTTGTCTGATATGCTCTGTGTTTGCTATTCTCTTTCTCCGGGTATCCCCATGTCGGGTTCGCGTACTTTCTTCAGAACTTTCCCAAGTGTTAACTTTATTAAAAGCCTTTTTATGACCAACATATATAACATAAGAATCCTTCACTTTCCAGGATTCCCTTCACCACTTCAACTACTTTATTTTTATTTTTTTTCTACAACACTCATTAACATTTGACAATATGCTTATTTTTGTTTGATATTCTCTGACTTTGTTCACTAGTATAGCCCAAGTACCTGAGACATTCCCTGGCATTTAAGTAGTTACCAGGTAATTCTTTATTGAGCTATGGTTATTAGTGGGAAAGGAGAAAGCAAAGGTAAATCCTTTAAAATGCCTGTTTTTCTTACAAAGTGATAGAGTCAAATCTATTCTTACTACTGTTATATACCACATAAGTTAAAATCATTATGGAAAATCAAACTGATACATTTCTTATTATACTATACCTACAGCTCCTTTAAAATCAAACAACAGTAAAAATATTCCAGATTTTAGGGAGAAAAACCACTGCCTTTTTAGCTTCAGCCCATCATTGTCCTCACCCTCTTCCAAGGAATTCCCAGGGCTTCTCTGAAAATAATTGACACAAACTAGGAAGTATTTTTGAAAAAGGATATCAAGACTGATGACTGTCAAAATTTTGAATCTGTTCATTTATTCAAAATATGGTAACCAAACACCTACTATGTTCTGAGAAGTTTGCTGGTTGTTGGGGTGAATACAGTAATAGAGGTAAAGCTCTCCCTCTCTCAACAGAATAAGAATCTTGCAAAGACACATAAGACCAAAGGTAAATGATTATCTAATAAGTCAGTTAATTTTATTATCTCACAATGCAATGTGTTAAAAGAATTCAAAGATAGAATGAACATTTTTAAGACAAAATGTATGATAATGCATTCTAGGTAAATATTTTAAAATTATATTCATGATCATAATAATGATCATTCCTAATTTCCTTATATATGTATCATTTAAAAATATCTATAGAACATATTGAATTTTTAATATAGTTCTGACCCCTGTTGATAAAATTAAGTGGTTTTCCAGAAATAGCTGATTTCTCTAAGGGAAAAAAAAAAGATAAGTAACCCCATAGTTAAGAGGAAAGAAAACTATAGAAATTGCAATGATCTGCTTTTTGTGAAGAAAAAATGAAATGTCAAAGAGAAAATTTTTATGATTCTTTAATCACAATCATCAAATTGTAACAAATGGAACTTTCAGTTGAATTCCTCACTTTTGCTGGAATTGCACATGAGATTATACTTGAATACCAAGTGAAGAATAGTATTTCATACTGCATCTCATATAGCTATTCTCGAAAGTTATTCTGTTGGAGACAATTCTGTAAGCTTGACATATATAGAGAAGGCAATTTAATAAACACCATGATCAGATACCTATTCAATTCTTTTCATCTTTTTCTAACAACTTTCAGTGCCTAGAATATTGCTACCAAAATAAAGTATGTTATTCCCTATTCACTCTGATTAAACTGTGTTTATTTTTCTTTACAAAGTTGTTTTGGTACAGTTCACTAACTATCAATTTGAGGAAAAGGTCAGTTGCTTTTGTTTAGTAGAAAAAACACAGTCTTTAATAATACTGTTTCTTAAAAACACATATTGAATAGTTTTCTTTCAGTTTCTCATTTGTCTTCATTTGTTCACCTTCACTGAAAGCTGAACCTATGCTGCTTAACAACAACTTGAAATAATTGAATGTTTCTTATGTATACTGCAAATTAAATTTCCAGTTGCTCACTTTTTATCATTATGATATTGAGGGAATGCAGCTATAGAAGGAATTGCAATTCAATATGGTAACCAAACACCTACTATGTTCTGAGAAGTTTGCTTTGGGGTGAATACAGTAATAGAGGTAAAGCTCTCCCTCTCTCAACAGAATAAGAATCTTGCAAAGACACATAAGACCAAAGGTAAATGATTATCTAATAAGTCAGTTAATTTTATTATCTCACAATGCAATGTGTTAAAAGAATTCAAAGATAGAATGAACATTTTTAAGACAAAATGTATGATAATGCATTCTAGGTAAATATTTTAAAATTATATTCATGATCATAATAATGATCATTCCTAATTTCCTTATATATGTATCTTTTAAAAAATATCTATAGAACATATTGAATTTTTAATATAGTTCTGACCCTGTTGATAAAATTAAGTGGTTTTCCAGAAATAGCTGATTTCTCTAAGGGAAAAAAAAAAGATAAGTAACCCCATAGTTAAGAGGAAAGAAAACTATAGAAATTGCAATGATCTGCTTTTTGTGAAGAAAAAATGAAATGTCAAAGAGAAAATTTTTATGATTCTTTAATCACAATCATCAAATTGTAACAAATGGAACTTTCAGTTGAATTCCTCACTTTTGCTGGAATTGCACATGAGATTATACTTGAATACCAAGTGAAGAATAGTATTTCATACTGCATCTCATATAGCTATTCTCGAAAGTTATTCTGTTGGAGACAATTCTGTAAGCTTGACATATATAGAGAAGGCAATTTAATAAACACCATGATCAGATACCTATTCAATTCTTTTCATCTTTTCTAACAACTTTCAGTGCCTAGAATATTGCTACCAAAATAAAGTATGTTATTCCCTATTCACTCTGATTAAACTGTGTTTATTTTTCTTTACAAAGTTGTTTTGGTACAGTTCACTAACTATCAATTTGAGGAAAAGGTCAGTTGCTTTTGTTTAGTAGAAAAAACACAGTCTTTAATAATACTGTTTCTTAAAAACACATATTGAATAGTTTTCTTTCAGTTTCTCATTTGTCTTCATTTGTTCACCTTCACTGAAAGCTGAACCTATGCTGCTTAACAACAACTTGAAATAATTGAATGTTTCTTATGTATACTGCAAATTAAATTTCCAGTTGCTCACTTTTTATCATTATGATATTGAGGGAATGCAGCTATAGAAGGAGAAAAATGACTGAGAGGTACTCAGACTTAGTGCGGGGTATGTTCTAAGGATGTGGGGAGTAGAGAGAGTTAGGTCCTCTCTTGTATCCAAAGCAGGTAGGAGAATACTCTTAAGAAAATAAGTCACTAGTGTTCTTCCCCTGCTAGTTTTTGGAAAGTCCCATTGATCAAATAATAGCTTAATCAATGAAGATTTCCTTTACCACTAGACAAAAACAGTGATGTTCCTAACTCTTTCATCAATAAAATGTAAATGATGAGCAGCTGGGATATATGTTACAGATTTTACTAGTATCCTAACATCCAGGCCAGTAATTAGTATGCCAGATTCCAACAGATTATTCAGTGGGTGAATCAAGAACTCAGTTTTTTGAACTAAATTCTCTCTCTTGTGTAAAATCTCCTATAAAATATTCCACTGTCTCCCTAGCATAATTTGGGAAACCATGAACAGAAAACAAGAGAGCCTCCATCAGACTGAGTTACTGAATGAAACTTTAAACTTTCTCTGAGTAAGACATAAACATTTATGGGTCACAGATATTTATCTCTTACAGAAGCGAACACTAACTTAAGGGATACTTAACAGCATTCGTTCCACTTATAGATAAGAAAGAAGAAAAAGTAATATCAAAGTCACTACTTTTTCATGCTGCAGCCACCTCCTTTGATTTTCACTAGATTGACAGCGTGGAAAAACATTAAGTCAGTGGGCTTTCTGGCTTGTCCAGTTGAATGGGGTTTATTTTCAACACCTAACATCCTGACAGGATAAATGGAGGAACTGTTCTCGAGTCAATATTAACATTCTGACCAGTCGGATACTATGCTAAATACAACAGTAAACAATGTGAAAGGTCTGAGACCCAGACTATACAAAGTACTCATCTCCCTTTCTTGTCCTTAAGAGTAGAATCACCTTCATTTTTTCCTTCCTACCCAAAGATGTTAGACAAAGACTAAGGTAATGAGAAGAGAAAGACATACCTTACCATCATTGGCATATGGGTTCTTAAGATCCATGAATAATAATGTGGGTAAATAGCATTGATTTATTTGAGAAATTAGTTTAAATAAGAAGAAACATTAAGTAATTTATTTATCCTTTTTTCTCAGTGGAGACTATTTCAATTTTGTGTTATTTGTTATTATTAATTAGACTTATTATAATATATTCAGATATGATAAAAAAAAATTATATCCTACCACACAGTGATAGGCTATTTTTAGATTCATTTATTTATGCATATGAAGTTTGATAATTTCTTACATACACCTGCTGTTTAATTTGTGGAAATATTTTATTGTGCTTGTTTTCTCTCTTTCCTTTCTGTCCTCCTCCTCCTTTCTTGTCTTCTCCCAGCATTGCCTGATATGTACTCTAACATTCAGTTTTTAATAGTCATGTTTAGTATGTTCATGTTTATATTTTTTTCAGAGTGGAAATATTATGTTTATATATAAATATATATATATATTTCAGATACTTTTCTTTATAAAAAATACTTGTTGGAGACATTTAAAGATTCTCAGGTGTAGATCTAATACACTCATAAAAATAATTTCATTCATTATATCCAAAAATCTAATGAATCTGAAAATTATTTCAAATGTTTATAGGCCATAGGATTAACTCATCTATGATTTGTCTATTCATAATTTTGTTTCAATTTTTCCAATTGGTTGTTTTCTTTTTCTTATCTATTTGAAGACTATTAGTCTATTATTAATATTATATTAGTATTATCTTATGTGTCAGTTTACTCTGATACATGGTAATATAGTTTCATCATTATAAATTATTCACTTTTTTTTTTATATTAATGATATTTTTCTAATGCTTATCCTAATATAGGTAAACACCAACTCCTGACAGGATAAATGGGGAGGAACTGGTTTTTCGAGTCAATATTAACATTCTGACCAGTCGGATACTATGCTAAATACAACAGTAAACAATGTGAAAGGTCTGAGACCCAGACTATACAAAGTACTCATCTCCCTTTCTTGTCCTTAAGAGTAGAATCACCTTCATTTTTTCCTTCCTACCCAAAGATGTTAGACAAAGACTAAGGTAATGAGAAGAGAAAGACATACCTTACCATCATTGGCATATGGGTTCTTAAGATCCATGAATAATAATGTGGGTAAATAGCATTGATTTATTTGAGAAATTAGTTTAAATAAGAAGAAACATTAAGTAATTTATTTATCCTTTTTTCTCAGTGGAGACTATTTCAATTTTGTGTTATTTGTTATTATTAATTAGACTTATTATAATATATTCAGATATGATAAAAAAAAATTATATCCTACCACACAGTGATAGGCTATTTTTAGATTCATTTATTTATGCATATGAAGTTTGATAATTTCTTACATACACCTGCTGTTTAATTTGTGGAAATATTTTATTGTGCTTGTTTTCTCTCTTTCCTTTCTGTCCTCCTCCTCCTTTCTTGTCTTCTCCCAGCATTGCCTGATATGTACTCTAACATTCAGTTTTTAATAGTCATGTTTAGTATGTTCATGTTTATATTTTTTTCAGAGTGGAAATATTATGTTTATATATAAATATATATATATATTTCAGATACTTTTCTTTATAAAAAATACTTGTTGGAGACATTTAAAGATTCTCAGGTGTAGATCTAATACACTCATAAAAATAATTTCATTCATTATATCCAAAAATCTAATGAATCTGAAAATTATTTCAAATGTTTATAGGCCATAGGATTAACTCATCTATGATTTGTCTATTCATAATTTTGTTTCAATTTTTCCAATTGGTTGTTTTCTTTTTCTTATCTATTTGAAGACTATTAGTCTATTATTAATATTATATTAGTATTATCTTATGTGTCAGTTTACTCTGATACATGGTAATATAGTTTCATCATTATAAATTATTCACTATTTATATTAATGATATATTTTATGCATATGTTTAAAATGTTATATAATTAAAAATATCTCTACCTTTTTGATAACTAATGCTTATCCTAATATAGGTAAAGTCTCAAAGATATTATATTTTATATGTAGTGATCTGCCTCCACTTACAAAGTTGTATTTCTCTATAGATTTTTTTCTAAATGGTCTGCACATATTTTGTAGATGTTTGTCCCAAAAAGTTTAAGATCACATTAATAGTCAGCATTTAGCTAAAAAGTATGCTCATAAATAACTTCTTAACTATTATAAAAGTTAACCCTCAAAACCAATAGGAGAAATCATTATAAACAGTAAAACTTAAAGTAATTTAAAAACACAAGAACATAAGAATCAACATAGAGATGCCCATTAAAAACATTGTTAAGAATATTTTGAAAGATAATATGAATTTACTAAGAGAAAAAAATAAAAATAATTCTTCTGAATATTGAGAAAAGAGAGACAAATCTCAGCAGTGGTATGATGGAAATCTGAATATTTAATAGATTCTATTAGTTTGAAAAACCACAAAAATTAATGAGTGCAGTAACTTTATTTTGGTAACCATTCACTGAATAAAAAATAAATAATAATTTTAAAATTAATAGGCTTTGTACTGTTTCTCCTGGGCTTCACTGGTGGCTTAGTCACAAAGAATTTGCCTGTCAATGCAGGAGTTGTGGGTTCGATTACTGGGTCAGGAAGATCCCCTGGAGAAGGAAATGGCAACCCATTCCAGTATTCCTGCCTGGGAAATTCCATGGACAAAGGAGTCTGGTGGACTACAGTCTATGGATCATAAAATGAGTTGGACATGACTTAGTGACAAAACAACAACCACTGATTCTCCTAGGAAGGGACATGTATATAAAGTATAATAATTGCAAAGTTATAATTAATTTTAACAAAAATAATCTCATATATGATAATCTAGTATCCATCAGTATTTGTTTAAAACATGTTTTATATTACTTAGAACTATTATTACTGTCACTATGTAGTAATGATTCTTTAGAATGAATTAAAGTTCATGGTTTCTTTCTTTCCTATGATTTTCCTTCCTTCTACAGGCATGAAATGATCAGATATGCTCCTGACACTATCATAAAAACTCTTATCTTAATCCATACAATTCTTAGGAAAGTATTTTTTTTAATTTCCAATATAATTAAAGTCATATTTATATTTTATACATAAATAATGATCATTTCCACTTGATTTCTCCTCTGGAGTTGCTGAGCTTTTTTTTTTTTTTTTATGGTTTTGTTCACTCCATGAACATAACCCTGTGGTCCAGGGATTTCAAGAATGCAGCACATAGAATGAATTGCCAGGATTACATTGAGTCTATATCCTACAGATTTTTCTGGGTTTTGAGAAGCACCCAAAGAAGAATCAATGTATAGCAATGTCCTTGTCCAGTTCACTTTGGCTTATTTAAATGGCCCACCAGAGTAATGGAAAGTCATAAGATTCACAGTTATACATTGCAGAAATTTACTTAGGGATTACTCCACATGGCTGCCTCTCTACTTGCTTTCTACTATGTCTCTTCCTGTCTCCTCTCTATCTCATTTGACTTTGTTTGACTACTACTCTCCCAATCTAGCCTAGTTGGAATTGGTTACATTCACTACACACTTACTTTGAGTTGACTCTCTAAATACCATTCATGATAATTTCTTCTCATTTCCCTATGCTGCCACCAAAAAACAAGGCACATTCTAATTCTGATCCCATTCCGGGTCCTCCAGACACAGCTTCAACTAAGTCTTAGGTGACTTCTGACAGGGGCAAGTGTCTTAAAGAATTCAATGTCGGCAAGAAGAGCAATGCCAAAAGTGATTTTCTTTCTACACTATTTAGTCAAGGCCTATTTAATTGGTTTCAAGTGTTCTTAACAAGAACTACAGTCTAGGACCATGACTTAGTGACAAAACAACAACCACTGATTCTCCTAGGAAGGGACATGTATATAAAGTATAATAATTGCAAAGTTATAATTAATTTTAACAAAAATAATCTCATATATGATAATCTAGTATCCATCAGTATTTGTTTAAAACATGTTTTATATTACTTAGAACTATTATTACTGTCACTATGTAGTAATGATTCTTTAGAATGAATTAAAGTTCATGGTTTCTTTCTTTCCTATGATTTTCCTTCCTTCTACAGGCATGAAATGATCAGATATGCTCCTGACACTATCATAAAAACTCTTATCTTAATCCATACAATTCTTAGGAAAGTATTTTTTTTAATTTCAATCTAAATTAAAGTCATATTTATATTTTATACATAAATAATGATCATTTCCACTTGATTTCTCCTCTGGAGTTGCTGAGCTTTTTTTTTTTTTTTTATGGTTTTGTTCACTCCATGAACATAACCCTGTGGTCCAGGGATTTCAAGAATGCAGCACATAGAATGAATTGCCAGGATTACATTGAGTCTATATCCTACAGATTTTTCTGGGTTTTGAGAAGCACCCAAAGAAGAATCAATGTATAGCAATGTCCTTGTCCAGTTCACTTTGGCTTATTTAAATGGCCCACCAGAGTAATGGAAAGTCATAAGATTCACAGTTATACATTGCAGAAATTTACTTAGGGATTACTCCACATGGCTGCCTCTCTACTTGCTTTCTACTATGTCTCTTCCTGTCTCCTCTCTATCTCATTTGACTTTGTTTGACTACTACTCTCCCAATCTAGCCTAGTTGGAATTGGTTACATTCACTACACACTTACTTTGAGTTGACTCTCTAAATACCATTCATGATAATTTCTTCTCATTTCCCTATGCTGCCACCAAAAAACAAGGCACATTCTAATTCTGATCCCATTCCGGGTCCTCCAGACACAGCTTCAACTAAGTCTTAGGTGACTTCTGACAGGGGCAAGTGTCTTAAAGAATTCAATGTGTCGGCAAGAAGAGCAATGCCAAAAGTGATTTTCTTTCTACACTATTTAGTCAAGGCCTATTTAATGCCTTAGAATTTGTTATTTTCTAAAAGTGAAACTTTTTAGCCCTCCTGCAGCATTCCATTATGCTGAAGATTACTTTTAAAGTAATTCTAGGTCACTGTCTCCTCAAATACTGGCATTGTATAATTTTTTCAAGAAGCTTTTCTACAATACGTATGTTTTATAAGATTGAAAGTGAATAAGAAAGTTTTACAGAATACATGGCAAAAGAAAAAGTGTCATTTTAATTTGCTCCCGTTAGAGCTCACTCATTTCTTATTTCAAGGGAAAAAAAAAACACAAATGCTAAATATAAAATAAGAAAAATTTAGTTTTATATCAAGATTTTATATTGTGAGCTATCGCAGGAAAATTAGTGTTTCATACTAGTATTTGCTAGAAAAGATTTTGGAAGTATAGCTGTCAGAGTTATTGAAAATATCGTTCCTGTTGAAAATTTGTTCACATTGGTAATTGCTATATTGTCTTTATTTCTTGTTATCACATTATTTTATTTTGTTAGAAGAAAATTAATGGCATAAACAAGTATTTCAAAACTTGATTTAAGGAGACACTTTTTTACACTAAGGTTGTTTTTATGTAGGGAGCTCATGGCTCAGTTCCATTGTATTTCTAAGTTTGCCCCTAAGCCAGTGTTAGGATGTCATTCTGCTTGCCCTTTAGCAGTTATTTATATTTAAGGTTAGTGTGGGATTTTTCCTCAGTTGAAATTATTACTCGACCCATTTTTGGCAGAAGAAATAGTGAAGGGTTGGTTCATACCCTCTTAAATCTAAGTGGATTATTACTTCAGTAATATTCACTATGTCTTTTCCAGATATCTATTATTTCTTGGTGGATTTCATTCCATAGCAAAAGTACTGTCCATATTTTCTTTACTGTCCATACTTTCCTACTTTGTCAGCAAAACAAATTCTGTTTTCAAACAAGAGCAAGACATCAATCTAATTCACACTTTGACCTTCAGATTCCCCTTGGCTATGCAGGATTTGTTGTATCTAAGCAACCACATCTCTAGTTTTTCATCACTGGCAGAGATGGCTGTGAAATATTGGGTAAAAATCAGACCATGGGAGTGTGTCCCCTGAATGTAAAAGAATCACTGAAAGACTGTGAATTTACCAATTATCTTTTACATGTGAAACATCTGAGATTGTGTTTAATCTCTAGACATTTTTAATACTAAATAGATTCTATCTGATAGGTCAGCTCTGGGTCAGGCCTCATGCATATACTAATAGAAGCCATCCATTCTTCAGCACCTTTTAATTAATTGGCTGTATATATAAAAGGGACAAATTTTGCTTAAAAACAAATATTTTCATTATATGATGTTACTTGAAACCAGTGGCTAAATATATACGTATGACATCTTATTGATTTACTGGAATATACTAAAAGCATATGTATATAAATCCTTATATATAAAAATCAGCAAATTTGATTATTTAGGAAATAAATCTATGATATTTTCTTCAAAAGCTAAGTATCAAAATATAGATGTCTGAGAGTAACAGGTGTTTTAGTTTTAACTCTTCATTTGACCTAATTTTCCCTATTAAAAATAGTTCTAATTTCTGAAAAAGAAGCAAAAGAAAGTAATGGGTTCCACAAGTTCTGTCTTCTTTAGGGAGCCTTATTTTACCAATGAATTGTGCTTTTAAACTCTTTGCAAAAACATTGAATAATTCACATTGCACTCCTCCTGTAAAACTTAAATAAAATAAGATATATGGTAGACTGTAACAGTTTGCAAAAAATAAATAATATTCACGTTCCTCAGATTTATAGTTATCACCCAGCCTCTGCCTTCTGCAAATAATTTGCAAGTTCCACAAAGTGAGCACTGCTTTTAATTATTAGCTTAGCCATATAGTAACTGATCTTGTCTTACAATTATATTTTAGGCTCCTTAACAAGGAACATCTTGTCTTATTTTTTATCACCCCAAAAAACGATTTAGTCCATTAGTTATAGAGAGACAACGGCAGAAGGTGAGATTTTGACAACAAAGTTTTGGGTACTAGGAATAGTGATATTGTGGCCGTATATCTTCTTGGAACATGCATTTTTAGTGTAGAGAGACAGAAAATTAAAATTTCAGTAAATAAAATAATTCCAGGCACTGATACCTACATGGTGGACACAAGATACAGTGAGTAATATGAGTGCAAATGAATAAAGAGATCTGTTAGCTAGAGTAGTCAAGGGAAGGCTTCTCTGAATAAAGCACATTTCAGTTGAGACTGGAGTACTGAGATGGAAAGCTAAAGAAATTGCAAATGTAAAAACACTGAAAACAGAAAAGTTTGGCACATTTTAATAAAAATAAATATGGAAAATATCTCACTTGCTGCCTCAGGAACTTTTGAATTTCTGTGTTCTCCATCCTTTTATGGATGATTGGTGTTAATTCTCAAGGTTTGGTGGTGGTTTCGCTGCTAAGTAGTGTCCAATTCTTTGAGATTCTGTGGACTGTAACCCACTAAGTTTCTCTGTCCAGGGGATTTCTCAGGCAAAATTACTGGAACAGATTGCCATTTCCTTCTCCAAGGACCTTCCCAACTCAAGAATCAAACCTGGGTCTCCTGCATTGCAGGCAGAGTCTTTACTGACTGTGCCACCAGAGAAGCCCAATTTTCATGTTTTATGTGCATATATATATATATATATATATTATATATATATATATATATATATATATATATATACACTTATATCTGTCAGGCTTCAGCCAGAGAAACAGAGCTCATGTTGTGGTTAAATTGAAGGAATTTAGTACAGGGATCTACTTACAAATGGATTGGAAGTGAAACAAGGAAAGGGGAAGCAACTCAGAAGGAAATAACAGCAGGAAGCCTCTAACATGAATAGTTTTCCTTCTGTTTAATCTTGAATTCTACAATTATCTGTTGAACATCTGTTCCTGTTATATGCTGACACACCAAAATAAATGGACCATACCTTTATGCTCTAAGATCTGATTCTAGTTTGAGAAATAAAACATGTGCAAATGATCTGAAATAGGCAGCACGGTCCTATGAGTTTTCAAATGAATAAAGGGTCATTTCCAGCTGGAGTTTCAGGAATAAATGTAATTAGAAGGTGACATTTGAGCAGAACCTGAAACCATTTGGTTATTGAGAGCTCATGTTGGAAACAGCATGAATAAAGAGGTGGATCTGGAGACATGTAGGTGATTTACAGTGAATGATAAGTATTTTAGTATGAATAAAGCAGTATGTAGTGTAAGTAGTAGAATAGGAGAGAAAGGAATAAACTGAAAAATTTTTAGTATGAATAAAGCAGTATGTAGTGTAAGTAGTGGGAATAGGAGAGAAAGGCAATAAACTGTACCCAAATCTTGAGACTGGAGTACTGAGATGGAAAGCTAAAGAAATTGCAAATGTAAAAACACTGAAAACAGAAAAGTTTGGCACATTTTAATAAAAATAAATATGGAAAATATCTCACTTGCTGCCTCAGGAACTTTTGAATTTCTGTGTTCTCCATCCTTTTATGGATGATTGGTGTTAATTCTCAAGGTTTGGTGGTGGTTTCGCTGCTAAGTAGTGTCCAATTCTTTGAGATTCTGTGGACTGTAACCCACTAAGTTTCTCTGTCCAGGGGATTTCTCAGGCAAAATTACTGGAACAGATTGCCATTTCCTTCTCCAAGGACCTTCCCAACTCAAGAATCAAACCTGGGTCTCCTGCATTGCAGGCAGAGTCTTTACTGACTGTGCCACCAGAGAAGCCCAATTTTCATGGTTTATGTGCATATATATATATATATATATATATATATACACTTATATCTGTCAGGCTTCAGCCAGAGAAACAGAGCTCATGTTGTGGTTAAATTGAAGGAATTTAGTACAGGGATCTACTTACAAATGGATTGGAAGTGAAACAAGGAAAGGGGAAGCAACTCAGAAGGAAATAACAGCAGGAAGCCTCTAACATGAATAGTTTTCCTTCTGTTTAATCTTGAATTCTACAATTATCTGTTGAACATCTGTTCCTGTTATATGCTGACACACCAAAATAAATGGACCATACCTTTATGCTCTAAGATCTGATTCTAGTTTGAGAAATAAAACATGTGCAAATGATCTGAAATAGGCAGCACGGTCCTATGAGTTTTCAAATGAATAAAGGGTCATTTCCAGCTGGAGTTTCAGGAATAAATGTAATTAGAAGGTGACATTTGAGCAGAACCTGAAACCATTTGGTTATTGAGAGCTCATGTTGGAAACAGCATGAATAAAGAGGTGGATCTGGAGACATGTAGGTGATTTACAGTGAATGATAAGTATTTTAGTATGAATAAAGCAGTATGTAGTGTAAGTAGTGGGGAATAGGAGAGAAAGGCAATAAACTGTACCCAAATCTTGGAAAACCTTTGAATCCCAAGCTTCAAAATGTTGACTTTAGGAATCAAGGCATGGTTGCAAACCATTGAGTGATGTTTGTTCTTGTTATACTCATTAGAAAATAATATTTTTTTACAGATAAACATCTGTTGATGATAAAGGACACTCATTTTGGACCCCAATTAAGTAAAATCTTATCTTCTCCCTAAAAAGAATTCCATTCTTCTCCTTAGTAGACCTATATTACCAAGAGTACTCAATAAATTTTGTCAATTAAAATATGTAGAAAAGTAATCAGAAGAATACAGGCAGATGTGCTAGCATTCAAGAAATGAGAAAAACAGTGGTGGGAGGGGCAGTCATACCAGTAAATGTGGAAAAGTTGCCTTACCCACCCACATAAGTATAAAAAGTTGAAGAACTCCAAAAATTAAGACTTTAGAGTCAGATTTTAATTCAAATTCTATCACTTGCATCTCAAGGCTTTTGAAAGATTTTATAATAGTTAGAAGTGTAAGTGCTCAGTGGTGTCCAGCTCTTTGCAACACCATGATGTAGGCTGCCAGGCTCCAGGCTTCTCAGTCCATGAAATTTTCCAGGAAAGAATACTGAAGTCCTGCTCCAGGGGATCTTCCCAAGCCATAGGTCTAATGTGAATCTCTTGTGTCTCCTGTATTGGCAGTTGGATTCTTTACCATGTCACCACTTGGAGTAGTCCAATATTTATTTATCTATTTGACTGTTCCAGGCATGCAGGATATAGTTCCCTAACCAGGAATCAAAACCAGGCCCCTTAATTGGCAATGTGGAGTCATAGCCACTAGACCACCAGGGAAGTCCCGAGAGTTTCATAGCAGTGGTATTCTGAAAATTAAATATATAGAAATCAGACACAAGTAGAATATCAAGAAACATTATTATACTTTCCAACTTTTTATTTCCTTTCAGTAAGTACCTGTGAGTTAATTGGACATGTTTCAAATATGTTCTAAAGTAAACAAAACTGGCCATCTGATTCCCCATTGCTTAAAAAAAAAAAAGCTATTTAATTTTTAATTTCCTTTTTCTGTATTAGATCATTATCAGAGAGTTTAAATGCTTTTTAAATTGAAACTCTACTTTTTCCCCATATAATTACCAGCCTACTTGTTGATTGGTTAGTTCATTAGTTAACCAAATTCAGTTAAAAAGTAGCCTATGGGGCTTCCCCTGGTGGTTCAGTGGGTAAAGACACCGCCTTGCAGTGCAAGGGGCGCCAGTTCAATCCCTGGCCTGGGAAGATCCCACGTGCCGCGGAGCGGCTGGACCGATGTGTCCACTCACCGAGCCAGAGCCCTGGCGCGCCTGCGCCCAGAGCCGGTGCTCTGCAACGACAGTGGCCACTGTGATGGGAGGCCCACAGGAGCCAAAGAACAAAGACGGATGAAAATAGAGAAATGCAAAGGATGCCAGAAGAACAAAAATTAAGACCTTTAAAGACCCACCCACATAAGTATAAAAGTTGAAGAACTCCAAAAATTAAGACTTTAGAGTCAGATTTTAATTCAAATTCTATCACTTGCATCTCAAGGCTTTTGAAAGATTTTATAATAGTTAGAAGTGTAAGTGCTCAGTGGTGTCCAGCTCTTTGCAACACCATGATGTAGGCTGCCAGGCTCCAGGCTTCTCAGTCCATGAAATTTTCCAGGAAAGAATACTGAAGTCCTGCTCCAGGGGATCTTCCCAAGCCATAGGTCTAATGTGAATCTCTTGTGTCTCCTGTATTGGCAGTTGGATTCTTTACCATGTCACCACTTGGAGTAGTCCAATATTTATTTATCTATTTGACTGTTCCAGGCATGCAGGATATAGTTCCCTAACCAGGAATCAAAACCAGGCCCCTTAATTGGCAATGTGGAGTCATAGCCACTAGACCACCAGGGAAGTCCCGAGAGTTTCATAGCAGTGGTATTCTGAAAATTAAATATATAGAAATCAGACACAAGTAGAATATCAAGAAACATTATTATACTTTCCAACTTTTTATTTCCTTTCAGTAAGTACCTGTGAGTTAATTGGACATGTTTCAAATATGTTCTAAAGTAAACAAAACTGGCCATCTGATTCCCCATTGCTTAAAAAAAAAAAAGCTATTTAATTTTTAATTTCCTTTTTCTGTATTAGATCATTATCAGAGAGTTTAAATGCTTTTTAAATTGAAACTCTACTTTTTCCCCATATAATTACCAGCCTACTTGTTGATTGGTTAGTTCATTAGTTAACCAAATTCAGTTAAAAAGTAGCCTATGGGGCTTCCCCTGGTGGTTCAGTGGGTAAAGACACCGCCTTGCAGTGCAAGGGGCGCCAGTTCAATCCC
The DNA here is from genome assembly GCA_022376925.1 of Tragulus kanchil. Classification (NCBI taxonomy): domain Eukaryota; kingdom Metazoa; phylum Chordata; class Mammalia; order Artiodactyla; family Tragulidae; genus Tragulus; species Tragulus kanchil. Next base: position 115,207,838 of record JAIOJX010000005.1, on the reverse strand, counting down.
TGGCCTGGGAAGATCCCACGTGCCGCGGAGCAGCTGGACTGATGTGTCCAGTTACCGAGCCAGAGCTCTGGCGCGTGTGCGCCCAGAGCCGGTGCTCTGCAACGACAGTGGCCACTGTGATGGGAGGCCCACAGGAGCCAAAGAACAAAGACGGATGAAAATAGAGAAATGAAAGACCAATAGAAGTGGCCCACCCATGCTCCTCTCCTTCCCCACCCCACCCCACCTCCAAAAGATAAATAAATAAAATTATAAAAAAAAAAAAAAAAAAAAGTAGCCTATGTATTCAGTTAAGTTGTGTATCTACGAATGTTATAAACTACCTTTGTAGTTTGAATACCTTACTTTCAACTGGTATTTTGGGGTATAAACTTATTAGTAGGGTTTTGAAGGGCTTCCCAAACTCAGTGGTGACAAACCTATCTGCAATGCAGGAGACACTGGTTTGACCTCTGCATCTGGAAGATCCTCTGGAGAAGGAAATGGCAACCTACTCCGGTATTCTTACTTGGGAAGTCCCGTGAACAGTAGAGCCTGGCTGGCTACATACAGTCCTTGGAGTCACAAAGAGTCAGACATGGCTTAGTTACTAAACAACAGAAAAGAATTTCAAAAGCAGTCTGCTTAGTCATTCAGGTGTTGATATTTGGAAGTATTTTATCACAAGAGTAAAATCATCATTTTCAACAATAAGAATCAAAAGAACACCTAAGGATGGCCAATGTCATGAGAGTTGGCCAGTACAGTGTAATTTCAAATACAATAGAAAGAGTTGTCTCTGTAAAGTTTTAAAGTAAGTGACATGATCACTACATCCATTGAGATACTGCCAATCTGTCTTTTTTAAAAAGATGGAGAAAGAAATTTGGATCCAAAAGTTGGAAAAATCAGAAAGGTTTAGAAGAGTGTTATTTTTGCATAGATCTTTATTATACATAAAGAATTCCTGAAGAGATTTTTCAAAATGCAGATTACCTAAAATTATCCACACACGTCATGCTTATATTTGTTTTGTGAGGTCAGACCTAACAGCTGTGATCGTTCTCTTTCTTCAGTCAACAGTTATGCAAGTGTCATGGTATCCACAGTTTGAAAATTGTCAGTAGTGGGAAATAAGTGCATCCTATGTTGAAGACATACTTGTTACTAAAGCAGTGATGGGAGAGAAAAAAACTATTACATTGAACTTTTGAAGAAAAATTGAAAAGTTTTGTGAATGCTTCCAGAGACCCTGTGGGCAAATATCAAGAACACCATTTGGAAAAGATTTATGAAGCATCTATCAGTACCCTGCAGGCATCAGCATCCAGAGTTATCAACAGCTCCCCTGTTGTGGTTTAAAGTAGTAGTCTTTACTGCAGGGACACAATAGACCTTTGAAAACTGGCCTGGTTCATACTTTTTCGAACATTAAAACTAAATGTCTCAGTTTGTGCCTGTATAAAAAGAGCCACATTCATCCTGAATCCTTTATTGCTGCAGGTTTAAATGTCACTAATGGTTCAGTTTGCGGGGAAGCTCGCATTCTGTTTGTGATTCAAATACTACCTGTATGAGTTGGGTAAGATTGCATGGGAGACCATGATCTAGACTGTTGCTATGCATGTTCTGACAAGTGGGTTCAATTCCTAGGTTTGGAAGAGTCCCTAGAGAAGGGAATGACTACCCACTCCAGTATTCTTGCTTGGAGAATTACGTTGATAGATGAGCCTGGAAGGCTAGAATCCATGGAGTTGCAAAGAGTTGGACACAACTGAGCGACTAATACTGACATATATACAAATTGGACACAAATGAGTGACTAACACTTTCACTTTCAAATATATATATATATATATATATATATATATATATACACACACACACACATATATATACATATATGTATATGATTCTGGTCATCCATTACTTATTTATACTCCCTCATCTTATTAATTTATTAATTTCAAAAATGTCTATACAAAGCAAAATGAAAACAGGGATATAATTACTGCTAGTATACTCTTCATAAACTGATACACAAGTGAATTCTATGTTTAAAAATTTCAATATATACGATTGAATGTAACAGGAAAATGCCATTACCTAAAATTATCCACACACGTCATGCTTATATTTGTTTTGTGAGGTCAGACCTAACAGCTGTGATCGTTCTCTTTCTTCAGTCAACAGTTATGCAAGTGTCATGGTATCCACAGTTTGAAAATTGTCAGTAGTGGGAAATAAGTGCATCCTATGTTGAAGACATACTTGTTACTAAAGCAGTGATGGGAGAGAAAAAAACTATTACATTGAACTTTTGAAGAAAAATTGAAAAGTTTTGTGAATGCTTCCAGAGACCCTGTGGGCAAATATCAAGAACACCATTTGGAAAAGATTTATGAAGCATCTATCAGTACCCTGCAGGCATCAGCATCCAGAGTTATCAACAGCTCCCCTGTTGTGGTTTAAAGTAGTAGTCTTTACTGCAGGGACACAATAGACCTTTGAAAACTGGCCTGGTTCATACTTTTTCGAACATTAAAACTAAATGTCTCAGTTTGTGCCTGTATAAAAAGAGCCACATTCATCCTGAATCCTTTATTGCTGCAGGTTTAAATGTCACTAATGGTTCAGTTTGCGGGGAAGCTCGCATTCTGTTTGTGATTCAAATACTACCTGTATGAGTTGGGTAAGATTGCATGGGAGACCATGATCTAGACTGTTGCTATGCATGTTCTGACAAGTGGGTTCAATTCCTAGGTTTGGAAGAGTCCCTAGAGAAGGGAATGACTACCCACTCCAGTATTCTTGCTTGGAGAATTACGTTGATAGATGAGCCTGGAAGGCTAGAATCCATGGAGTTGCAAAGAGTTGGACACAACTGAGCGACTAATACTGACATATATACAAATTGGACACAAATGAGTGACTAACACTTTCACTTTCAAATATATATATATATATATATATATATATATATATACACACACACACACATATATATACATATATGTATATGATTCTGGTCATCCATTACTTATTTATACTCCCTCATCTTATTAATTTATTAATTTCAAAAATGTCTATACAAAGCAAAATGAAAACAGGGATATAATTACTGCTAGTATACTCTTCATAAACTGATACACAAGTGAATTCTATGTTTAAAAATTTCAATATATACGATTGAATGTAACAGGAAAATGCCGCTAATATCTTTTTTCTAGCTAATATTAAATGTCTATATGGTCTATTAAATTGAAAAGAATGTATTTCATAACTAAAATACAAGTTAAAAAGCACTAAAATGATATTTTAAAATGATATCTGTGAAAAGTAAATTTTATTAATATTATTTAATTTGCAGCATAATTTTTGATTATCTTAATATAAAATGATAAAGTGACAAAATTATTTCAGTAAGTATATATAGAATCAACCCACTAATTATTGATATTTCTTCTTCACTGGTCTAGATTTATAAGACAACAAAAACAGTTAATATTTTGTTTCTAATTAATAATGTGGTGTATTAATGTTCTAGAGAATATCTGGCAATAACTTGTAGAAAGGACTATTTAGGGATCAAATATCTAGATAGTATTCTAAATAATTATAATTAATATTAAACAGTCTACTGAAAGTGTGCCCATCTTCTAGTAGTGCTGATTATGAAACTATTTTTGATTAAAACCTGAGTTTCTGTTATAACTACAAATTTACAATGGTATCTTTATCAGTATAATTTGAGAACAAGGAGAGCAAATACAGAAGTTAAATGTTGCCATATATTATTGTTCATATTTATGGCATAGTTTTTTTTTTTTTTTTTTTTTAATTTTATTTATTTATTTCTGACTGTGTTGGGTCTTTGTTGATGTGTGGGTTTAGCTGCTCTGCGGTATGTGGGATCTTCCTGGATCAGGGATCAAACCTGTGTCTCCTGCATTGGCAGACGGGTTCTTATCCATTGAGCCACAAGGGAAGCCCCTGTGGCATAGTTTAGAAGTTGATTCTATCAATGATACTGTAAAAATGGTATCATTTCATATATCAGAAGAATGTATGTTATAGAACAATTATTATATGGTTTGTACTATGCATGATATAAGAAGCATAAATTAATAAGAAGGTGATTCTTTGCTGCCACAAAGAATCTCAGTGTTCACAGTGTTCTCAGGGTTCACAAAGCATCTATAATGTGCCAGTCATTATGCTTTGTTAAATATATTATTGTGATTATTATCATTGAAAGTGTTAATTTCTCTATCTTGTCCAACTCTTTGCAACCCCATGGACTGTTAGCCCACCAGGCTTCTCTGTCTATGAAATTCTCCAGGGAAGAATAGTGGAGTAGATAGTCGTTCCCTTCTCCAAGGGATCTTTCTGATCTAGGAATCAAACCTGGGTCTCCTGCATTGCAGGCAAATTCTTTATCACCTGAGTGAGCAGGAAAGCCAGTTACTATTAGCATATTGGTATACTTTCTGTAAAGCTATATAAAGTGTGTTAGTTTAGCTTTATCAGACATATTAAAAATGCAGAAAAATACAATAATTATTTTCATATTCTTATATAGAATAAAGGTATAATCAATATCTGAAAGCTAATATTAAAACACTGAATTAGTTCCATTTATTTTTTTAAATCTTACTTTTTTCTAGTTCTGAATTATGGATTTAAAGTTCATTTTTCTCTGGTAGACCCAGCTGCCAATAAAATTTGTCATCAGTCATTGTTTTCCTAAGGTTTGTATCATTCTTTGGATGTTCCTATAAGATTTATTTTGCTGTAGTTATTTTACTTGCAGAATTCATCCAATAGTGAAACAGTTCTCTGATTGAGTAAATGGTATTTGAGTATCTGCAGTGTATAAGACAGAAAGTCAGGCACTAAAAATTAAAAAAAAAAAATAGAAATGATCCTTCTCTTTAATCTACTTTACTCTATCAGAGAGAAATGTATGCATAAATAATAATGACATTTAAAAAGTAATATTTGCTATTAAACTGTGATAGTCACTGCAAAGGATTGCAAAAGTTACTTTTTTTAAAGCCAAAAAGCAGTCTTAAGATTAAATTGTGGGTGATGGTCTGGAGGGGTGTGGCAGGGGGACCTGGGTGGGGGAAGGGTCCAGGGATATGCATATGAATGATCTGGGAACATACATGTTGGTGAACAACAAAACTCTGTAAAATCTTTAAAATACAGGAAAAAAAAAAGATTAAATTGTTGTGAAACTAATTGATTAAGTTTGATGTAAATTAGTATAATTATTATACATTTAGAAGACTGGATTTCAGAAAGACTAAGTTTCCATGTCACATTTTGAGCACAGTGTCAGACTTTGGTCTTTCCAGCTCAGATGGCCACATGCTTTCCTCTGGACTGCATTGCTCTATAATGTATGATGAATATGGAAGTTAAAAGTTCTGAGCAACAGACCAATGAAGGCTAAAACTATAGCCAGTACAATAGTGAGGAAAGAACAATACTGTTTCTGTTTGGAAAAGTGAGAAAAGAGGCTTTCTTTCAAAGTGTCAACCTTATTCATAACTGAAAACGTAGTTTTATCTAGCACCTCTTTTATCTTGTCATTTTCCTGCTTGTAAACCTATAGTAGAAAGGTGTGGATTGAAATGTCAGGTAACTTTGTGTATCTGACTTATCTTTACCCGCGACCATACTGAAATGCTTGTAAAGACATAGAAAGAGATGAAAAATGCCATCAACACTGGAAACGAGGAATCTAAGTCAGATTTAGAACCCCTGGTGGTTCAGACAGTAAAGAATCCATCTGCAGTGCGGAAGACCTGGCTCAATCCCTGCGTTGGGAAGATCCCCTGGAGAAGGGAAAGGCTACCCACTTCAGTATGCTTGCCTGGAGAATTCCATGGCTCATCCATGGGTTGCAGAGTCAGACACAACTGGAAAATCAATTGCCACACGACTTTAAAAGATTGAAATGAGTATCTGCAGTGTATAAGACAGAAAGTCAGGCACTAAAAATTAAAAAAAAAAAATAGAAATGATCCTTCTCTTTAATCTACTTTACTCTATCAGAGAGAAATGTATGCATAAATAATAATGACATTTAAAAAGTAATATTTGCTATTAAACTGTGATAGTCACTGCAAAGGATTGCAAAAGTTACTTTTTTTAAAGCCAAAAAGCAGTCTTAAGATTAAATTGTGGGTGATGGTCTGAGGGGTGTGGCAGGGGGACCTGGGTGGGGGAAGGGTCCAGGGATATGCATATGAATGATCTGGGAACATACATGTTGGTGAACAACAAAACTCTGTAAAATCTTTAAAATACAGGAAAAAAAAAAGATTAAATTGTTGTGAAACTAATTGATTAAGTTTGATGTAAATTAGTATAATTATTATACATTTAGAAGACTGGATTTCAGAAAGACTAAGTTTCCATGTCACATTTTGAGCACAGTGTCAGACTTTGGTCTTTCCAGCTCAGATGGCCACATGCTTTCCTCTGGACTGCATTGCTCTATAATGTATGATGAATATGGAAGTTAAAAGTTCTGAGCAACAGACCAATGAAGGCTAAAACTATAGCCAGTACAATAGTGAGGAAAGAACAATACTGTTTCTGTTTGGAAAAGTGAGAAAAGAGGCTTTCTTTCAAAGTGTCAACCTTATTCATAACTGAAAACGTAGTTTTATCTAGCACCTCTTTTATCTTGTCATTTTCCTGCTTGTAAACCTATAGTAGAAAGGTGTGGATTGAAATGTCAGGTAACTTTGTGTATCTGACTTATCTTTACCCGCGACCATACTGAAATGCTTGTAAAGACATAGAAAGAGATGAAAAATGCCATCAACACTGGAAACGAGGAATCTAAGTCAGATTTAGAACCCCTGGTGGTTCAGACAGTAAAGAATCCATCTGCAGTGCGGAAGACCTGGCTCAATCCCTGCGTTGGGAAGATCCCCTGGAGAAGGGAAAGGCTACCCACTTCAGTATGCTTGCCTGGAGAATTCCATGGCTCATCCATGGGTTGCAGAGTCAGACACAACTGAGCGACTTCATTTTCAAGTCAGATGTATGCCACAACGACTATAAGATTGTTGCTGTTTTAAAATAAAGATTGAAAAAAAATCCAGACTGAGATGAAAATAGAAATTCAGGTTCCCACCACAGAAATACGGTAACTTCACAGTCATAAAAGTATAAAGTAATCAGGACTGCCTTGGTGGTCCATTGGGTAAAGAGTCTGCCTTGCAGTGTAGGGGGCACTGGTTCAATCCCAGGTCTGGGAAGATCCCACGTGCCTAAGGAGTGGCTTGGCCAGTGTGTACAATTATGTGCCAGCACTCCGGAGCACATATACCCAGAGCCAGCGCTCTACAGTGAGAGAGGCCACTGTGATGGGAGGCCCACGCAGGCTGGAGAATGAAGATGGATGAAAATTTTTTTAATTAAAAAAAAAAAAAACAGTGACTTTGAGGCAAGAAAATTGTTAAAAAAAAAAAAAGTTTACACAAGTAATCAATATACTAGTTCAGACATGTGAATCCCAAGAAAGATTCTGGAACATTAGACAAGAAGATTTTATGTTCAAGATAAAAAGAAAACAACTATCATTAGGAATAGATATTAAAAGAAATACAAGTTATCTATTTTAAAGTTTTGAATTACAAGTAAAAATAAAAAATGAAATGTGTGAAACATGAGATTAAAGGTGAAATGAAGATACTGACAGAGTAGAAAGTAGAACGAAAATAATAAAACTAACTTTCAGGAACAATTTCTCTGTTGCCACCAATGGAGTTTGATAGTGTTTTAACCAGAGTAGAACTTCTTTCAAAATTGGAGCTAATCCTCCCTTGGACTAATTTTTGTAATGTTCTTAATCCTTTGTTGTCATTTCAACAGTCTTTGTATTGCTTCATTCTTGTCTGACTCTGTGAAACCCTGTGGACTGTAGACTGCTAGGCTCCTCTGTCCATGGAATTCTCCAGGCAACAATATCTTCCTGACCCAGAAATGGAACCTGCATCTTTTATGTCTCCTGCATTGGCAGGTGGTAAAGAACCACTAGCACCACCTGGGAAGCCCTTCTCCAAGGCAGATTCCATCTTAAGAAATCACTTTCTTTGCTCATACATAAGAAGCAACTCTTCATTTGTTGTTAGTTGAGTTCAGTTGCTCAGTCGTGTCCAACTCTTTGCAATCCCATGGACTTAAGAAAGTGTCCTTCACCATCTCCTGGAACTTGCTCAAATTCATGTACACTGAGTCAGTTTTGCCATCTCATCATCTTGTCCTCTATCATTCCCTTCTCCTTCTGCCTTCTCATTTTCCCATCATCAGGGTCTTTTCCAGTGAGTCAGCACTTTATATCATGTGTCCAAAGTATTGGAACTTCAGTGTCAGTCATTTGTTATATTCTTGTTTAATCTTCTATCGGGACCACTAAAACTTTCTCCATATCAGCAGAAAGGCAGTTTTGCTTTCTTTGCTTTTTTTTTTTTACTGCATTTTTAAAAATTTATTTTGCTTTTTTGCTTTTACAGAGTTTTGTTGTTTACAGATATGTATAATTCCAGATTAGTCATATGTATATCCCATCCCCCCCATCCCCTCCAGGCCATCACATAGCTCCCGTGTACTGAATTAGTATTTTGAATTTCCTTTAGGAACTTTTCCTTTGCTTTGACGATATTGTTAACTGTTTAGCTGTAGAAGCCTTCCCTCTCTTGGTTTTCCACCTTCACTAAGTGTAATCATCTCTAGCTTATGTTTTGAAGTGAGAGACTACCATTCTTCCTTTTACTTGAACACTTAGAGACCATTGTAGGGGTTATTAATTGGCCTCAGTTCAACAATGTTGTGTCTCACAGAATTGGGGACACAAGATGAGGGAGAAAGATGGGGGAACAGCCTATCTTGGAGCAGTCAGGACACAGACATACCATTTATTGATTAAGTTTGTCATCTGTATGGAGCTAATCCTCCCTTGGACTAATTTTTGTAATGTTCTTAATCCTTTGTTGTCATTTCAACAGTCTTTGTATTGCTTCATTCTTGTCTGACTCTGTGAAACCCTGTGGACTGTAGACTGCTAGGCTCCTCTGTCCATGGAATTCTCCAGGCAACAATATCTTCCTGACCCAGAAATGGAACCTGCATCTTTTATGTCTCCTGCATTGGCAGGTGGTAAAGAACCACTAGCACCACCTGGGAAGCCCTTCTCCAAGGCAGATTCCATCTTAAGAAATCACTTTCTTTGCTCATACATAAGAAGCAACTCTTCATTTGTTGTTAGTTGAGTTCAGTTGCTCAGTCGTGTCCAACTCTTTGCAATCCCATGGACTTAAGAAAGTGTCCTTCACCATCTCCTGGAACTTGCTCAAATTCATGTACACTGAGTCAGTTTTGCCATCTCATCATCTTGTCCTCTATCATTCCCTTCTCCTTCTGCCTTCTCATTTTCCCATCATCAGGGTCTTTTCCAGTGAGTCAGCACTTTATATCATGTGTCCAAAGTATTGGAACTTCAGTGTCAGTCATTTGTTATATTCTTGTTTAATCTTCTATCGGGACCACTAAAACTTTCTCCATATCAGCAGAAAGGCAGTTTTGCTTTCTTTGCTTTTTTTTTTTTACTGCATTTTTAAAAATTTATTTTGCTTTTTTGCTTTTACAGAGTTTTGTTGTTTACAGATATGTATAATTCCAGATTAGTCATATGTATATCCCATCCCCCCCATCCCCTCCAGGCCATCACATAGCTCCCGTGTACTGAATTAGTATTTTGAATTTCCTTTAGGAACTTTTCCTTTGCTTTGACGATATTGTTAACTGTTTAGCTGTAGAAGCCTTCCCTCTCTTGGTTTTCCACCTTCACTAAGTGTAATCATCTCTAGCTTATGTTTTGAAGTGAGAGACTACCATTCTTCCTTTTACTTGAACACTTAGAGACCATTGTAGGGGTTATTAATTGGCCTCAGTTCAACAATGTTGTGTCTCACAGAATTGGGGACACAAGATGAGGGAGAAAGATGGGGGAACAGCCTATCTTGGAGCAGTCAGGACACAGACATACCATTTATTGATTAAGTTTGTCATCTGTATGGGCAGTTTCTTGTACCCTGAAACAGTTGCAATAGTAACATCAAAGATTACTGATTACAGATCACTGTAACAAGCATATGATAGTGAAAATCCCAGGAATGCTCTGGGAGTCATCGAAGTGTGACAGAGAGACAAAATGTGAACAAGTGTTTTTGGAAAAAAAATGGTGCTGATATACTTGTTTGACACAGGTTTGCTTCAAAGTTTCAATTTGTAAGAAAATGAAGTATAGGAAGTACAGCAAAGCAAAGTTCAATAAAGTGACATATGCCTATATTGAGAAAATTTCTAATTTACTATTTTATTTTCAGATACAAGCACATTTCTGCAAGGCCAATAAAGTAAAAATATAAAAGAACCAAATAGTAGGTAGAGGTCAGATTTCTGATCCATAAAAACAAAACTGGATGACAATGGAGTCAAGTTAGTGAAAAAGAGGAAAGTTTGTGAAATGGGGAACCAAATATTCAGTCAATATTTTTCATTCAGGTATAAAGCCATTAACCTTGTCATATATACAAGTATTCACATTTTTTTCACTGAAAAAATGTTCAAGAACATATGTCAGTTGACTGTTGAGTAAAAGTTAAAGAACTTAATTATTTGGATATGAGTATTAAAACCAATGAAACAAAATAAAATATGAATATAAATCAATAAAAATTTTAATTTAGTATTTATAAATACATGTAATTGAATATAGGAATCTAAAATAATTCCTAAAGGAAATGTAAAATGAAAAAAAAAATATATAGTGTACTTCTAAGCTTTCAATTTTATTAACAAGAATAGTGGTTTCGTGTGTGTGTGTGTGTGTTTGGGACTGGGAGGTAGGTTTATAGCAAATTAGAAATATTAAGCAGTGCAATTAGATATCTTTTTCTTATTTGGCATTTTATCATTTATAAATCTAGGTAATTTGGAGCATAATTCCTTAAATTATTTTATCTCTTTGCAATATCTAGTTTTCACACACACACACACACAGACACAAAGTTTAAACTGCATCAATCTTATATAATAGAGAAGATAATTTGTTTTAAATCATTGTAGACATAGATAAGTTTAGATTTTAAAATAGTGTAATAGAATATGACTGAAATACAGTCAATAAGTTTGCAAATACAATTAAATTTTATGCAGATTTCTATTTGAGACAGAGTAAAGGATGGGAAGAGGGAGAATTTTTAAAACTAGTTTTAATTCTGTTAAAAATACGTTAAAGTTTCAGGCACAGTTTCATGAATGATGACTTTACTCTGATTCTCTTGGTAGATTGAAGCATTAAATTAAAAATGTTGAAATAATAATACTTGAAAGTAAATATAATTCAGAATTGATGTAACTTTCAGAGGATGAAAGACTATCTAAGCAAAAATCAAAAAGGGAAAAGGGATATATTTGAGTACACACAAATACCAAGCTTCTAGATCTCAAAACAAATAGCATTAAAGGCAAACCACAGTATGAAAACATTTTTAACACTGATGAGAAAGTGTTGATTTTTGTGCTATGCACATATGCCATGGAAATGAAAATTTTAAATTCCAAAAAAAAAAATATGTCAATATTTTCATTCAGGTTGATCTGTATATATACAAGAAAACCCTGAAAAAATGTTCAAGAACATATGTCAGTTGACTGTTGAGTAAAAGTTAAAGAACTTAATTATTTGGATATGAGTATTAAAACCAATGAAACAAAATAAAATATGAATATAAATCAATAAAAATTTTAATTTAGTATTTATAAATACATGTAATTGAATATAGGAATCTAAAATAATTCCTAAAGGAAATGTAAAATGAAAAAAAAAATATATAGTGTACTTCTAAGCTTTCAATTTTATTAACAAGAATAGTGGTTTCGTGTGTGTGTGTGTGTGTGTTTGGGACTGGGAGGTAGGTTTATAGCAAATTAGAAATATTAAGCAGTGCAATTAGATATCTTTTTCTTATTTGGCATTTTATCATTTATAAATCTAGGTAATTTGGAGCATAATTCCTTAAATTATTTTATCTCTTTGCAATATCTAGTTTTCACACACACACACACACAGACACAAAGTTTAAACTGCATCAATCTTATATAATAGAGAAGATAATTTGTTTTAAATCATTGTAGACATAGATAAGTTTAGATTTTAAAATAGTGTAATAGAATATGACTGAAATACAGTCAATAAGTTTGCAAATACAATTAAATTTTATGCAGATTTCTATTTGAGACAGAGTAAAGGATGGGAAGAGGGAGAATTTTTAAAACTAGTTTTAATTCTGTTAAAAATACGTTAAAGTTTCAGGCACAGTTTCATGAATGATGACTTTACTCTGATTCTCTTGGTAGATTGAAGCATTAAATTAAAAATGTTGAAATAATAATACTTGAAAGTAAATATAATTCAGAATTGATGTAACTTTCAGAGGATGAAAGACTATCTAAGCAAAAATCAAAAAGGGAAAAGGGATATATTTGAGTACACACAAATACCAAGCTTCTAGATCTCAAAAACAAATAGCATTAAAGGCAAACCACAGTATGAAAACATTTTTAACACTGATGAGAAAGTGTTGATTTTTGTGCTATGCACATATGCCATGGAAATGAAAATTTTAAATTCCAAATTTAAAAAAGAAAATAGGCAAAGTAAATAAATGGAAGGAACACAGGTACATACATCAGATAAAATATGCTATCAACCAGAAAAATGTGAAATTAAACTTTATACTTATTTCGTAATATTTCAGAGATATTTCAATCACCTTCAGTATCAGCAAGATGCACTATTATAAATGCACAATACGGAGGAGGAAGAAAATCATTACAATTTTTCTGGAAAGCCATCTGGCAATTTGTATGAAAGGGTTCAATATACTTTCATTTCTTGATCCAGAATTTCCACATCCCGAAATTAAACCTGTGGCCATAATTAAAGACACAGCACAGTAATGAATACATTATATATGTTGTCAAAATAATATAAGCGACTTCAATGTACAACTATACAGCATACTTATAATATTAGTGGAGATTGCACATCATTGTGAAATTGTGTTTTTGAAGAGCAGATGCATTGGTTTAGAAGAGTGATTATAATATAACATGGGGTAAAAATAACAAAATTTAGATATGCAAAGTGATGCAATATCACTGTGAAAATAGATAGGTCGATGCTAGTTATATAGATGATCCTGATAGAAAAATACCTCAAACTGTTAACAATGGTTATTACTGGTTTGTAGAGTATTAAATGTTTTTTCTTCATATTATTCTGTACCTACTTGTTCTACTTGTGTTTCTTCTATGAACACATAAAAATTTTAAAGCAATGTATTGGCCCACGCTACTCACCTTGGTCCTACTTTTTCATATGTGCGTATATGAGAGCATCTTAGATTTGGTTGTCCTTTCTCTATTAGTTATAGAAAACAGACAAGAGTCTGGCTAAATATGTTCAAAAATTTCTGGGAAAATAGTATACTTACAATAGAATATGAGATGAGAATAACAATGTCCACAAATTGACATGGACAGATTGTTGTTAATAATTGTATGATGAATTTTCATGTAGTCTAAATCTTTTTTTTTTTGTTGAAGGGAAAGTATAATAAATGTTAAATTCCAATTGCATTTTTAAGAAGATTTTTTGAAAATATATTGAAAAGAGAAATTTCTAAGTGCAAAGAACACATCAACGTTTATGAAAGCAATTTAATAATGAATAAATGATGTTTAATCATTTAGGTATTAAATTATATAATTAGCTAAAATATCAAGTCACTTAATTATCTGCTAGAATATGTTTATAGTTGATGGTAAAGTATTTGCTATTTTAACTTAACTATTATCTTTGTAAATGTTATAGAATTATTCATTTAAAATACAGACCACAAATCTAAGCAATGACGAGTTCACTATTTTGTACATAGAGGTTGGATGCTAGAATCATTCAAAATCAGTAATTATAATATTTGAAGATGGTAAACCAGAGATACTAGTCATTCTGTGAGCTCAATTTACCCTTCCAAGATTGTCTCTGTTTTTTTTTTTTTTTTCCTACCATACCAGGCAAGGCTTTTGATAGATCATTCCTGAAGATTGTTATAATGTCTCGATTTAAGTTAAAATACTTCAGCATTTTCAGGGTGATATCATGTGTATGTTGCTCATGTAAAGATATCATTCACCTGCTGAGCTGAAGGATATTTAAAATTTAAATAGGTTTTGTTATCTGCATCTCAGTGATGAAGGTTTTACTAAACAAGAAGTGGAAAAAGTAGTTTAGGGAGAGTGTTATTGTACTGGGTGAGAAAAACAGTGGTTAAATGGATTTATTGTAGTAATTTTGATATTGATTTGACATTTTCGTAGTTCTGAATCCACATTTAAAGAAGTGAATAGAGTGTGAGTTATCCCTGGCTTCCCAGGAGGCACAATGGTAAAGAATTCACTGGCCAGTGCAAGAGGTATAAGAGAAGTGGGTTTGATCCCTGGGTTGGGAAGATTCCCTGGAAAAAGAAATGGCAACCCACTCTACTATTCTTCCCTGAATAATCCCATGGACAGAGATGTCTGACGGGCTACAGTCCATAGGGTTGCAGAGCCAGACTCAGCTGAGCGTGCGCAAGACATACACAAACACACACACGCACACAAGTTAATCCTACCAAGCTCTTTATTTTTAGGAAATTATTGATAGCATTTAGACCACTGAGAGCCTGTTAGTGATAACAAACTGGACAGAGCCCCTAAGATGTATGTGAGCTCTAAATTATTGGTAAGTGATTATCTTCATTATTATAACATCTGAACCTTAATATAGCTTAATAATATAACATTAAATTTTGTGCATAGCAAGTAATATCATTGGTTTTTTGGTTTCACTTAGAATGCTACAACTACACATTTCTGCTGAGATTAGAAACTGCTCCTATTGTACAAGAGACAAGAGAGCTTGATACACTTCAAGGTTATGTTAAGTTGAGAAGAAATACTATACAAGAACTTTGCAGCAATTCCTTAGAATGTAAATGAGATACTGAGATACACTCTATTCCCCTTCAGAATTACCACTTATATATTTGGACTGGGAGTCACACAAACTTAAAACAGTATTTTTTAAATTGTGTTCTAAGGGTTTAGTTCAAGGAGTTGTTAATGAGTGATTCTAGAAAATGTACAAATAGTACCCACTTCTTAGACAGTTATTATCAAATTAACACTGTTAACGTTTCTGAAATTACTTGTAGTACAGTGAATTAGATTTCTTAGAGTGTTTTTAATATGGTGTTTCTCAATCTTATCTCTGTAGAGTACATATTTGTTTTTTCAGAATACCTACTATAATCTAGCACGGGGTCAGCATGCTTCCTATTCACCATTTGTGGTTTTTCGTGTCTTTTTGTTTTTCTTATTACTCACCAGTTGTTTTTTTGTAAGTAAATTTTTTTTTAAGAAGAAATGTTATCTTTTTATTTATTTATTTATTTATTTATTTATCTTTTTGCAGGGTGGAGTGGGGAGGGAGGGGGATGGGCGGGCCACTTCTATTGGTCTTTCATTTCTCTATTTTTCGTCCATCTTTGTTCTTTGGCTCCTGTGTGTCTCCCATCGCGGTGGCCTCTGTCGTCGCAGAGCGCCGGCTCTGGGCGCATGTGCCCCAGAGCTCCGGCTTGGTAATTGGACGCATCAGTCCGGCCACTCCGCGGCACGTGGGATCTTCCCAGGCCAGGGCTCGAACCGGCGCCCCTTGCACTGTAAGGCAGTGTCCTTACCCACTGGACCACTAGGGGAAGCCCAGTAAAATTGTATTGCAACACAGTCATGTCTACTTGTTGCTTTTGTGTTAGAATGGCAGTGTTCAGTAGCTTTAACAGAGACTATATGGCCAGCAAAGCCTAAGTATATTTGTTATCTGGTCCTGTTAGCAAAACAGGATGCCACTGGGTATCACATTGGGAAACACTGAGTCACAGAAACACATTATAACTTTAAACAGAATATTCTTGCACATAATTATGATATTCTTGCACATATTTAAATGTGTATACCTGCATGATATATCATTAAGTTTAACTATATGAAACATACAACTGATTCAATTGAATTAGAACATCAAACTTTGAAGTATTTATTTTAATATAATTTATTTATGTGAAATTTTAAATCATCATTTATGGATAAAAATATAAATATTCTTTCAAATCTGTGTAAAGCTAAAGACAAATACTAGATAGCCATATATGTTTGATTAAATTATTTAGGAAAGTTTCAAAATTAGTTGATATCCTTCTTCCTTGCCCCCCTTTTAGGAGAAATGCATGACATAAAGTCCTATATAAAAAATTACTAAGTCTTCTTATTTTACTTTGTGGACACCTTGCTCCCTCTTCAGATTCAAAATTGACTAATCCACGGTGTAAATTACAAATTTTGAAATCTGACTTTAACTGCTGGTTCAGCTGTTATCTATCTGTCCAGACGAAAATATATGGGTGTCAATTCTCTCCATTGTAATAAAATTGAACTAAACTCTGAATTTTCTTTCCAGGAAGAACTGAACCCCATCATTGTTACCCCACCAATTCAAGCCATTGATCAGGATCGGAATATCCAGCCCCCATCAGATAGGCCCGGCATCCTCTATTCCATCCTTGTTGGTTTGTATCTTCTAACATTATTTATTTATTTATTTATTTATTTATTTATTTATTTATTTATTTATTTTGGGCGAGGGTCAGGTTGGGGAGGGAGGGGAGCAGGTGGGCCACTTCTATTGGTCTTTCATTTCTCTATTTTCATCCGTCGTTGTTCTTTGGCTCCTGCGGACCTCCCATTGCGGTGGTGTCTGTTGTCGCAGAGCGCCAGCTCTGGGTGTATGCTCTCCAGAGCTCCGTCTCGGTAATTGGACACATCGGTCCAGCCACTCCACGCATGTGGGATCTTCCCAGGCCAGGGATCGAACCGGCGCCCCTTGCATTGCAAGGCGGTGTCCATATCCACTGGACAACCAGGGGAAGCACTGTATCTTCTAACATTTTATACTCTCCATTATAGTTCTAGAGTTGGGTAGAAGAAGAATTCAAAAAAAAATAAGTTTAATAATGAAGATTTTCTTTTTAGAAATTTTATTGAAATCATTTTTATGTGTAAATTATAAATGGCCATTTAAAAGTAAAGATTTATCTTCCTTAAAATTAGTCTCAGAGAAATGTGAACAGTAAGTAGAAACACTTTTATTGAGGAAGTAAAACAACTTCAAAAATAGTATTTACCTATTGGTAGTATTCTCTGTGTCACCTTACAAACAATTCTCTAGAAAAAACTGAAAAATCAATTGAAAAACTTACACTATTTGCTCTACTAGTATTTTATAATTGATTGGATGCCATTACATAAATCTAAAAATATTGATACCATTACATAATTCTAAAAAGTATGTGAAAGTTAAATAAGGGCTATCACAGCCAAAAATAAAAATATTATGATTACTCCAAGGAAACGTAATACATTACCTCCTTGGCTAATTTTTTCCTTGAAGAATTTCATAGAAACCATTTTTAAATCCATTCTCATGCATATCTGTTAGTTATACCAAAAGCAAAATCGATGAGCATATGCTTATGCTGTCTTCTTAAACTGGCTTTTGCTAAAAAATATGCATGTTGCTGCTCTGTATGATTTATAGTCTCCAAAAAGACAGGTACATCTAAAGCAGACAATACACCTCTTAATGAAGAAGTGTCATGTTTGAAGTATGCTTGAAAATCATTATTAAAAAGAATTTAACTTTACCCTCAACCCCTTTCCATGCCATGTACACATATTTAACAATATAATCACCTAGAGATGTCAGACAGTATTCAAAATATAATGCTGTATCCTACTTACAAATTCTGTCTACAGAGAAGATTCAAGTAATGCGGTTTTAAGTATTTGGTGTCTAGAACTGCATGTACATTGTAAGTCAGTTGTAGAGAGTAGACTCTTAATTTTTTAAAGAAGTGCTTATGAACATAAGCATAAGTCTCTTTTAAGTCTTTATGATTTTGGCATACATAAAAGGAAATGGGAATTTTTTATTCCATTAACTGAGAGCCTGACAATATTGGCAGTTACTATCCTAGATGATATAGATGCAAACATGAAAGAGAAATGTTCTGGTTAGGGAGGGATACAGTCTATGAATAGAAACACATCAAAAGATAAATTAAAATGTATGGTTTTTTAAAAACATGGTTTTTAGCACTACAGATGAAGTATGAGCCATATAGCACATGGGCTTATGGGAGGACAGAACTAAAGATTACTAATAAAAATGCTTGGAAAGATTTATTTTAGCAGAAAGACAGTGGTTTTCAAGTATAAAATGAGATAGAAATGCATTATACAGAAGATGCGGAATGTGTAAAGTCCATAATGTTAAATTTAAAGATAATTATAATTATCATTACTTTGTTTATTGTGTTTTACCATATAATGTTGTAATACCATTACATTTATCACTGTTTGCCCTTATTGATACTTTATTATGAGCTCTAGTTAGGAAAGATATGTCCACTCTCACATTAGAATAGCATCCATCCAGATTTTCATCTAGTACTAGCACTTGTGTGGTTTTATTGCTTAATATCATCTCCATTCAGGGTTTACTCTTGTATATTGTATGAAAAATAAATACAGTTTTATCATTTTCTGAATGACTTTCCTAAAATTAGGTAAATGTTCCTAATCAAAAATTCATTTTCCTCTAGTTTTTTCCGATGACTCCTTTATCGTACAGTTAATTTTCATATGAAATTTTGACTATTTCTGAATTTTTAAGTCTGTTTAACTGGCATCATTTTTTTCCTCTCACATAAGCCCAGGAAAATTTTCTTTCTTGTCCCAAATTTAAGCAAAGGAGTATAGTAGTTAGCACACTTTTGGATATATTTGACGTCTTTCAATCTGGATTTGAACGCAAACTCTGACTGACAGAGCTCTGTATATCTTTGTTTGACCTTGGACAAATGACTTAATATTGCAAATCTAAGTCTTTCCTCATAAAAGGAGAACAATTTAGAGTAGTATCAGAGATTATTTATAGAAGACACTTAAGGGCTTCCCTGCTGGCACAGATGGTAAAGAATCTTCCTGCAATACAGGAGACCCAGCTTTGATCCCTGGATTGGGAAGATCCCTTGGTGAATGGAAAGGTTACCTGCTCTACTATTCTTCCTTAGGAAATCCCAAGGACAGAGAAATCTGGTAGGCCACAGCCCATAGGGTTGCAGTCTTCAGACATGACTCAGTGACTAACACGCACACTTGTGTAAAGCATTTAACACAGTGTAGGATCCAATAATTTGTAGCCATATTATTCTATTTTTATCATTATCTTAATGGTAGATGCATATATTCCACAGTTATATGATTTGATTTACACTTTGTCTTCACTTTGAAAAAAAGAATGTTGTACTATACAAAGATAATATAATTCAAGAAAAGTTGAATTATTGAAATGGCTGCATTTTAGAAATATCTTCTCTGACAGTAAGTAAATCAAAGTATTTTATTTAATATTTTAATATATTTTAATCTAATGTGATTGATATAATTAGCTGAATACTTACGAAAATATTTGCCCCGCTAGAACAGAATATGCTGATTTTAATATCCATGCAAAGTGGTATTTCGTATAAATTACTCGTCATTTTTTGGTTATATGTTGAAAGATTATAATTAAGATGCATGTACTATTAAAATATAATTTTATAATTCAAAATTTGTTTTAAATATGCTTTAACTTTTTTATGTAATGAAGTTTCAAGTTTAAGAGCTCACTTAATGAAAGATATTTGGCAAATCATCAAAATAAGAATTTCCATCCTCTTACTCATAAACTACTTAATGATAAGCCAGAGTTGTATCTGCTTTCCCTAGACTGCGTAATTTTGAAACTTAATTTACTAATGATATTGTGAATTTGTTCCTCAGTTAATGAAGAGAAATAGATTTAACAGATATGCATATTACTTATTGTTCTCAATTATGTGCTGAAATGTCAATGTCTTTCAGGGACTCCTGAGGATTACCCACGGTTTTTTCATATGCATCCTAGGACTGCAGAACTTAGTCTCCTGGAGCCAGTAAATAGAGACTTTCACCAGAAGTTTGATTTGGTTATTAAGGTAAATTTAACTAATTAGTTTATGTGCTTATGTTTATAAATATAACTAATGTTCTAATATTATTCTATTTATAAATAAATCCTGTAAAGAGTACTATAGAGACTTTTATATTATAAAAATCAAAATGAATTTGAACTGCAATAAGCCAGTTTCTCTTTAAAATGGTGAAATATACCACTTCACTGTGTTGCTCCTCTTTAACATAACATTTTATATTACACTACTATTCACATAACTGAGTAGTTTTACATGCAATGAACGCCCATGTCAAAGATATGTGACTGTGCATACTATAATTTATCACAACTTCTAACACTTAGTTTAGGTTTTATCTGTTTGTTTTACCAAGTGTATTTAGTTTTTAACCACAAAAGCTTTTAAATCCAAGCCTGGATTTATGTATAGATATGTTTAATTTTCATAGTGTGTTGTGTTTTAGCTTGCTTATCTGTGAACTATTTTGATATTTATCTTATTATGTCTTTGTTTTCAAAGACAGTCCTACACTGCAAAAATTTTCAAAGCTAACATACATGTACAAAAATAAATAATAAAAAAAAATTTTTTTTCAAAGCTAAGAGAATCTATTTGGCATTAAAATTTTGGTTTAATATCTAATATATTGTAATAAAATCATTAAAAAGTTACCATGAAAACTCAGATCATCTGTCACTTAACTCTTAGAGACATTATGGAGAGGGTTAGATATGAGGCAAGCACTGAAAAAAGAATAAAGATAGGGGCTGGGAGAAGAGCATTGTAAATAAAAGAACAGGTATAAGCAAGGACACATAGTATGTCTAGAGTGTGTTGTCTGAATCTTTGATATCTACCCATACAAAAAATAGATACACAGCCCTATAACATTAAAAAAGTTTTTAAAGTGTTAAAAGAAAAGGAAGTAAAGTAAGAAAGCTTGCTGAGTATGTATATTGTATGTGTTTTGTGTATAGTTATTATTGAGTTGTAGCAACAACCTTACTGTATGCTTATTGGTACAAATTTGAAAACTAAAGTTCACATAGGGTAAGTGATTGAATTGGAGTTACCTCACTAATAAGCAGCAGTTTTGAAATTCAAACTTAACTTTAAGCTAAAACCGTACTTATTCCACTTCAGCAAGATACAATTGCTCAGAAGTGGTTGTCTGGGTTTATTATCTGTCACTGCAACTGCAGACAGTAAGACATAAATACATTTAATTTTAGCTCAAATTAGGGCATATTTTGTTGGCACAAATTATATTCTGCATGTTAAATTTTGTATTTATTTATTGTTTCTTTGTCCATGAACAATGTGTATTCTAGAAGAGGAAAAATTATATAAGCATATAAATCAAATACAACACATCAACTGCCAACAGGAAGGCCGTTAAGGACATTTAAATTAATCTGGGGGCTCAGGGAAAATTTTCAGGAGATTACCCCCAGCTAAGTGTTGTTGTATTGGATGGGTTTGGCTTATGAATAAAAGTGGGAAATATGTTTGACCATAAGGAAGAACAGAAGCAGAAGCTTGGAGGCATGATGTACCAGGGTACAAGTAGTTAACAGGGAAGTGAGGTATAGAGCCAGACCATGGAGAGAACTTTAGGTTCAAATGCAATTTCCTTGGATTCCATTTAGTAGGAGTTTGGGAGTCATTCAACAAAGAAAGACTCCTTTTACCATTTGTGTGAAATAGTCAAGCATGAGATTCATCTTACACAATTTTATTTTAATTATCACTGGACTATATGAAACTACAAAATATGTATCCATTGTCTCCTGTCGATCTACCTGGAGCCCTGTGGTGCTGCGTTCTGTGGGAGATAAGAGACTTGACAAAGCACTGTTTCCAAACTGTCTCACTTGAAACCTGAAATCGATTACTTTTCTTTATTATCAAAGTCAGTTGTCCTGGTTTACCCAGGTATAGTGAAACTCAGTCCATCAATTACAGAAACAAAATCAATTGGAACAGACCACAGATAATTTTTTTTTTTTATGTTTTAATAGCACTTGATATTGTTAATGGAAAATTTGACAGACATTATTAGATTCAAGTTATTGCTTTGTATGCAGTCGAGGGGATAATAAGCTAAGGTATCAATCTGTAAGAATAATGATGTGCCACCTGCTTGAATAATAGCTGAGTATTGTGTCTTTGTATAAGGGTCCATTGAAATGCTACAGTCTGGTCATTCTCCTCTGTAGTAAGTCTTTCAATTTGTTCCCTTTTTCTTATTTTAATAATGCTTTGTTTATCATTGGTCATTTTTTTTTTATTGGATTTGATTGCATTTCTGTTTAGGAAAAAATAAAATGAAGTATCCTCTTCCAGAAGGATACTACTGTGAAGAATTCTGCTTTAAAAAGCCATATGCACATTTAACAGCCAGTAAGTGTCACAGATTAGAGATTTATAATCTTCATTTTATATTTTTGGCCAGTAATTTATTTATTCAGGACACCGACAAATAAAAATGTAAAGGTGAAACTAAGAAGACAACAGGAAGTTCACCAATTATAGAATACTAAAAGATTAAAATGTGTCTAATTTAAAGAGACATGGATGTTCCATTTCAAAACAGCATTTCAGATTTTGCATAACTGCAATCATTTAAACATACTTTAAAATGAAATACACATTTCAAATAACAATCAGAGCCAGTCCTGAGTTTGCCAAGGACAGTTCATATTTATGCCTATTGTCCTGTGTAATTATTCATAGCACTTCTTTCACCTTCAAAAAATATCACAGTTTGGATGAAAGGTTATATGGTCACCCTAGTTATACCTCAGCAAAACAACTGTACACTAGAATGTGAAAGAGCATTTTAGATGAAAAATAATTAGTTCATGCAGAGAGTATCTTAAGAACATCCAGAACATTCACCTTCATTATTATAAGTGCAGTATTTTTAAAATATTAAGTATTTTATATATTTATACTCTGGGCATCTAAGGGTCACATGGATAAATTATCAATAATTCACTGTCTCACAGTTGATCAAACATTTTTTTATCTAAATCTTTAATTAACAATTAATAAATAGCAATAGCTATTATAAATAGCGTTGTATCGTGCTACCTTCTGATTTTCATATTGCTGTTTATTGACCTACTTATACTGCCTTGCAGTTTGACCTTTGACCTCCTTTTTCCCACATAGTGGACATAATTAATACTAAACTCTGTTCAGTCATCCTGCATACTTCCTGTGCATACCACACCAGGCAATCTGCAGTGCTGTAAACTCACCATGTTCTTTCTAACATCCAGACATTTGCTGTTCTTTCTAAATCATTCCTGGTTTTTTGTGAATCAGCAGTCTAATTCACACTGAAAATTCATGGATGCTTCAGATGTTGAGGACAGTCAGTTCTCTGAAAAGGCACTACTATTGATTGGAAGTACCTCCTTGTGGTAGCTTTGATCAGTGTATACTGAATTTGCCTGTTTTCTCTTGACCTTTATAGGAGGCAAATTGTATTAAATAATTTATTTCTAAAACATTGTGGCCTAAGATCATATCCCAATCTAAATGCTCAATAAATATTTCTTGTAATGGTTTTCTCCCTGGCACAGTAAATATTTTAAGGCTGTTGGATTAGGTACTGCAACTTCATTGCATTTAAATACATCCATTTAAAAGTGTATGTATTTGACAGAATTTTATCCTGTCTCTGTCTAGAATAAATTGAATAAATTAAATCCCTGGGAAAAAACATAAAAACTGTACCTCTATTAAGAGAGTTCAGTGACTCAGAAAGGAAAGAATCTGCTTGTAATGTGAGAGACCCAAGTTCAGTCCCTGGGTTGGGAAAATTCTTTGGAGAAGGGAATGGCTACTCAGTCTAGTATTCTTGCTTGGAGAATTCCGTGGACAGAGAAGCCTGGTGGGCTACAGTCCATAGGGTCACAAAGAGTCAGACACATCTGAGAAACTAACACTTAAAAGATATTTAAGAATTTATTTAAATATGCAAATAATCTTCCTTCTACAAAGAATATATATATATATATACACATACACATATATATATATACACATATATATATATATATATATTACACATAAAATCAGCCGCAGAATTGAAGCTAGTAAGCTTATATAGTAGAGTTAATGTGCCATTTCTCCTGGTGAGTCTACATTGCTTTAGTAATTTGAGAATCAAAGGCAATAGCAAGCAAAAGATGGCTGAGGTCTAAAAGAACAATGACTGCATCTCTTGACCCTGTACTTGAATCTTTAATGGCTCAGGTCTAGGAAATATTTGGCCTCTACTTGAATAATGATATCAATTGTACTTTACTTCACAGGAGTTCAACAGGAAACTAGGATTGGCTGTCTTTAAACCATATGACACCTGCTAGTTTTCAATTTGCTAAATCTTTTCTGAGTGCTTATGAGGTGCCTGACATTTTACATGGTGTTGAGGAGACAGAAATGTATGTAAGCTCTGCCTCAAGGAAGTCACAAGTATGAAAGTTGTGCTTTTAGACATATTTCCCTCCTGATTTCTACACCCATATTTCCAATTACTGGCTAGATAACTGCTCCTAGTATTTTGTAGTTGAATCAAATTAAAACTGTAGTTATCTTAGCATATCTTTTTGAAACTTCATCTTCTCTCTTTCGATGAAAAATATGTCAATCAACCTGTCACTGAAGCTTGGAGTCCCAGTTCTGGGGCACCGACTCTCATATGGATCTATCCAGTCACTTTTTAAGTCTTATCCAGATATGTCTAGAATCTATCTTAAATCTCTCTCCCCAGCTCTCCATGCCCCGCTACAGTTCTCTAGGTTTTATTCTCAGGGTCTGTTGTCCCACACAAGTGATCACAAAGGTTTTAGCCTCTTTTTTGTGCATGCTGCCCATCTCTCCACAATGCCAATAGATATTGCTAAAGCGAAGAAAAAAAGAAAAAAAGAAATCATGCTGTTCCATATTGTCTTTAAGCCAGTCGACAAATTCCGTGGACAGAGAAGCCTGGTGGGCTACAGTCCATAGGGTCACAAAGAGTCAGACACGACTGAGAAACTAACACTTAAAAGATATTTAAGAATTTATTTAAATATGCAAATAATCTTCCTTCTACAAAGAATATATATATATATACACATACACATATATATATATACACATATATATATATATATATATTACACATAAAATCAGCCGCAGAATTGAAGCTAGTAAGCTTATATAGTAGAGTTAATGTGCCATTTCTCCTGGTGAGTCTACATTGCTTTAGTAATTTGAGAATCAAAGGCAATAGCAAGCAAAAGATGGCTGAGGTCTAAAAGAACAATGACTGCATCTCTTGACCCTGTACTTGAATCTTTAATGGCTCAGGTCTAGGAAATATTTGGCCTCTACTTGAATAATGATATCAATTGTACTTTACTTCACAGGAGTTCAACAGGAAACTAGGATTGGCTGTCTTTAAACCATATGACACCTGCTAGTTTTCAATTTGCTAAATCTTTTCTGAGTGCTTATGAGGTGCCTGACATTTTACATGGTGTTGAGGAGACAGAAATGTATGTAAGCTCTGCCTCAAGGAAGTCACAAGTATGAAAGTTGTGCTTTTAGACATATTTCCCTCCTGATTTCTACACCCATATTTCCAATTACTGGCTAGATAACTGCTCCTAGTATTTTGTAGTTGAATCAAATTAAAACTGTAGTTATCTTAGCATATCTTTTTGAAACTTCATCTTCTCTCTTTCGATGAAAAATATGTCAATCAACCTGTCACTGAAGCTTGGAGTCCCAGTTCTGGGGCACCGACTCTCATATGGATCTATCCAGTCACTTTTTAAGTCTTATCCAGATATGTCTAGAATCTATCTTAAATCTCTCTCCCCAGCTCTCCATGCCCCGCTACAGTTCTCTAGGTTTTATTCTCAGGGTCTGTTGTCCCACACAAGTGATCACAAAGGTTTTAGCCTCTTTTTTGTGCATGCTGCCCATCTCTCCACAATGCCAATAGATATTGCTAAAGCGAAGAAAAAAAGAAAAAAAGAAATCATGCTGTTCCATATTGTCTTTAAGCCAGTCGACAAATTGCCTACTACATGAATTTCCAACAGAAAACTCTGCTGATTTTAAAAATCAGGTGTTAGGGGCAGACAGAATAGGAAGTCACAGATCATCAGTCATCTGTTCTCAAAATAAAAAAGGATGGCATCTCCCATGAATAGAACTATCAAAATTCATTAAATCTGTTAAGGAGATTGTGAAGCATAAGTTACTATCTTTCTGCTATGGTGTATGCATTGTCAGATTTTCAAAAGAGAGAGGGAGGGAAATTAAGAGAGAAGAAAGGCTTAGATGTTCCCTTTTGTAAAGACTGAAGATCTTTTAGTGAGACAGAGTTATGACAAGGGAAAAAAAAATGAGAGCAGATGTTGTCCAGCCATATAAAAAAACCCAAATTCCATGAATGGCATATTTAATAACTCTGGAAAAGTTTTAGTTATATATGCCACTCCATATTCTTATGGATTCCTGTTGAAAGAATAAAATGCACACATATTCCACTAAACACCTTAGTTTAGTGGTTAAGCGAAAAATAAGCTCTCCTTCTCTGCCCAATAGCAAACTCTATAAAGTAAGAAAGTTTAAGGACGTTAAGAACAGAAGTCCTTTATTCATTTTAGGAAAGCTTACCCACAGAAACTTAAGGTATTAGTTTTTATTGGTGATGAAATAACCATCCCTCCATGGGTGTCTTAATGAATAATACAATTTCAGAAATCCACTGACATATTTGATACATTTATCAGATGTTCATCTTTTAATTTTATGTTCTACTTTTGAATCTAGTAGATTGTCACATCAAACATCATTTTTGTTTTCTCGAAAAGGACACTGTTTCCTTTTATTTACTCCTGATCACTCACATTTATGAAAATTCTAAGCACTAGGTTAAATCAATTAAGTCTTATGTTGATTATGGAAATCAATACAAGGAAAGAATGTATGATGTCCTCTTTCTTCATGTTGCTTTCATCCAGGTGGGTTAGTTAGAACAGAGGTAGAATCCTGCAGTTGAACATAGTGGCTGTCCAAATGTACAAACTGACAAAACACAGACAGAGGTGATATTTTACTTGGTTTCTTTCCTTCTTCACAAGGTGACCTGCAACTGCTTGGAAGAAGAAAAGCAATTTATACATTCTCGTCACAGTCCCTTGATTTTGGCTGGGCCCTCTGGTCTGCAAAGGTCACTGAGTACAACAGCAAGTCCAAATATTGTAAAATGTTCACAGAAAGCTGCTCTCTGAGCAGTCTTTGCTATATCTCCCCACAACATAGTTCTTCACACACACAAACTACCTTAGCCCTTCTACACGATAATCCACATGTAACCTTTCTTCATGGCTTCTTGGTTGTTGCATAGAAAATTAAACTTAAAGGGTATATCTAAAAGTTTGGA
This sequence comes from Tragulus kanchil, assembly GCA_022376925.1. NCBI lineage: Eukaryota > Metazoa > Chordata > Mammalia > Artiodactyla > Tragulidae > Tragulus > Tragulus kanchil. Next base: position 115,180,154 of record JAIOJX010000005.1, on the reverse strand, counting down.
AGCTAAAAAGTTCTTCTATTTTTTTTCCCCTCGAGAATAGACTAGTACATAGAGAATACTCTCATTCATTACATTCTAGACACTGAGAAATAAATCACATAGAGATAGATTTTTCTGATACTGATGATTTTTTAAAAATTCAGATATTCCTGATCATCTATTCCAGTCACCCAGTTTACAGAGACACCTTAGGAGAGCTTTCTTCTAGTGGAGAGAATAATGTGTGGGAATAAAATTAGAATCCAGCCTTTCCTGGATAGGGAAGTGGAAGGTAGGAGTGAAATAAGTGGAACAGAATACAGCATGAGTTAGAAGCACTTGAGAAAAATGTTACTACACCATCATAATCATAATTTTGTCTCTGGCTGGTCTTGCTATTTATAGCCAATATAATTCTCATGTTCAAATCACCAACCAAATAGTCTGATATATTTCTGCTTAGCGGGAGTTTTCTGAATCTGTGGTCTTCCCAAGAGCAACTGGGTTTTTCTTCTTTAAATCATTCACAATTGCTTTAGTCATTCTAGTGTCAGTTTATATCTCAAAATCTAAGCAAAGAGAAAGGTTTTTTATTATTGAAAGTTATACAGAAGCTCCAAGGGTTCATGTTTTCATTGTGATAAATTATAAACACAGTGGGCATATTCTCACATCAAATGAAGATAAAATAGACCTCACTTTAAAAATATTTTCTAGACTGAAAGCGTGTCAATATTATTTTGTTGTCATATTATAAATCCCTTCTGGGAGTGTGTTATTCATGGTCTTCCTGGTAAAGATATCTTTCCTTTTTTTGTCAAAAAGAAAATGTATTTATTTCCAAATACCAATTTGCTCTTTTACTGTATTTATGGCATTACAAACAAATCATCCATATGTAAAACAATTCTTTGTGTTTAATCTGATAAGTTATTTATGTTTTTATAGGTTGTCAAACTGTTTTAGAACTTATTATAAATAGTTTATGTATTCTGTAATATAGTATTCTGTATTTTGATTCTATAATTTTCAGAGTAGTAAAGCTTAAATGAGTAGTTTCTTATGTTTTAAAGAAATACAATTGTATAAAAAGTGCTAAGGAGCAATAGAATGCACTTATTTTTGATTATTAATTGGTTGGCAGTATTGATATGATCTTTGATCTGGGGGCTTCCAGGTGGCATTAGTGGTAAAGAATCCACGTAGAAGACATAAGAGACACAGGTTCGAACCCTGGGTTGGATCTCCTGAAGGAGGGCATGGCAACCAATTCCAGTATTCTTGCCTAGAGAATCCTAATGGACAAAGGAGCCAGGCAGACCATGGTACATAGGGTTGCAAAGAGTCAGACACAACTGAAGTGACTTAGCATGCACATGCACAATCCAGGGAATACAGGTTTAGCAAGCTATCTCTCCTTAAGAGGTTCCAAAAGAAAAAATGTGTGAACATAGTTACTGGAGCTTCAATCCTAAACTCTGATAGAGTTTAATGAGGTGAGCAGGATCCCTTGGAGAATTCCCTTTTTTAAGTAAGATTCCTCCATTTTTTACTTCCACCTCTGAGGTTTACACTGAAATTTGAAACTTCACTTATGTTGAAAATAGTAACAATTGCTTGTATAAAGGCTAGAGTGGGATGGGACTGACCTAAGGGACTCTGACGAGGCTTTTTTTCTTTTCTTTTTTTTTAGTAGCTGCCTACAACACCCTGTGAGAGGGATCAAATTACTATATACAGTTGATTCTTGAAGGGCTAATGATTGAACATGTGATTCATGTGATTTGCTTGTTTTTGAAAGGCAAATTGTAGGGCTGCACCTGTTGAATCAAGATGCCCATGTGATTTTTCAGGGCATTAAAATTTGAAAACTAACCATATGTCAAAATCACTTGGAAACTTGATAGAATTAAAATAGTAATTAAGGAAACAGAAAAATAAAAATATGTCAGAGGTCCTGATTGAGTCTACAGTTGAAGAGATTCCCATAAAGATTAAATTAAGATTTTCCCATACTATTGATACTTTTCCATCACAAATCAAACTTTTCAGTCTCATTTTCTTTGGGATATGATGAAAAGTGTGATAAAATTAATAGGTTCACATATACAAATGAATAATCCTATACCTTAAAATCCTAACTTAGTCAACTGCCCTAGTCAAAGACTTTACCAGTGTTTCCAGGTAGAGATTTGGATGGAAGGTTTTGTGAATTCCCACTTCTTAAGCTTTCCTAGAAAGTATTGTAGAAACTTTCACTTGAGAGCAACATCATCAGAAATGTGTGTATGCACAGAATAATCTAAAATTAAATTTCAATGTTGAATATCAAGAAGATTTGATCTTGACATATGAATATTGACTGAATTTATTATGTGTAGAATATTCACATTTACATACATGCAATACTTTGTTATGCTGCAATCATAAAACAGTTTTAAGTTTGCACTCAGCCTACACACTTGATGACTGTATTACATGTAACATCAATTACCAAAACCAATCTCTGGCAACAATCCAGGAATACAGGTTTAGCAAGCTATCTCTCCTTAAGAGGTTCCAAAAGAAAAATGTGTGAACTGGAGCTTCAATCCTAAACTCTGATAGAGTTTAATGAGGTGAGCAGGATCCCTTGGAGAATTCCCTTTTTTAAGTAAGATTCCTCCATTTTTTACTTCCACCTCTGAGGTTTACACTGAAATTTGAAACTTCACTTATGTTGAAAATAGTAACAATTGCTTGTATAAAGGCTAGAGTGGGATGGGACTGACCTAAGGGACTCTGACGAGGCTTTTTTTCTTTTCTTTTTTTTTAGTAGCTGCCTACAACACCCTGTGAGAGGGATCAAATTACTATATACAGTTGATTCTTGAAGGGCTAATGATTGAACATGTGATTCATGTGATTTGCTTGTTTTTGAAAGGCAAATTGTAGGGCTGCACCTGTTGAATCAAGATGCCCATGTGATTTTTCAGGGCATTAAAATTTGAAAACTAACCATATGTCAAAATCACTTGGAAACTTGATAGAATTAAAATAGTAATTAAGGAAACAGAAAAATAAAAATATGTCAGAGGTCCTGATTGAGTCTACAGTTGAAGAGATTCCCATAAAGATTAAATTAAGATTTTCCCATACTATTGATACTTTTCCATCACAAATCAAACTTTTCAGTCTCATTTTCTTTGGGATATGATGAAAAGTGTGATAAAATTAATAGGTTCACATATACAAATGAATAATCCTATACCTTAAAATCCTAACTTAGTCAACTGCCCTAGTCAAAGACTTTACCAGTGTTTCCAGGTAGAGATTTGGATGGAAGGTTTTGTGAATTCCCACTTCTTAAGCTTTCCTAGAAAGTATTGTAGAAACTTTCACTTGAGAGCAACATCATCAGAAATGTGTGTATGCACAGAATAATCTAAAATTAAATTTCAATGTTGAATATCAAGAAGATTTGATCTTGACATATGAATATTGACTGAATTTATTATGTGTAGAATATTCACATTTACATACATGCAATACTTTGTTATGCTGCAATCATAAAACAGTTTTAAGTTTGCACTCAGCCTACACACTTGATGACTGTATTACATGTAACATCAATTACCAAAACCAACTAAATCTGCTGGCATGATACTAGTGATTTTTGGATATACAGTATTTTTCTAGAACCTTGCTGGCCATCTTGATAACAAGGTGACTCACCAGGAAAATATCTGCCTGCAATTTGATAGACATGCAGAAACCGCAGGTTTGATCTGTAGTTTGGGAAGATCCCTTAGAGAAGGAAATGGCAACCCAATTAAGTATTCTTCTTTGGGAAATCCCATGGACAGAGGAGCCCGACAGGCTACAGTTCATCGGGTCACAAAAGACTCAGACACAACTTAGTGACTAAACAACAAAACAAGATTACAGATAAAGATCTTTTAGAAATTCAAGTTTGAGCATAGCTCAGACATAGAGTAGCCAGATCCCAGAAGGATATCTCTCAAAGTACTTGCATTATAACTACTTGATGAGTTTGATAAATTGGAGGTTCCTTCTCTATATATAATATAGGGACAAGATACAAAATAGAACCTTTGTGGGTAGGATGTGGGAAGATGTTGTGTAATAGGCTTTCCTGCTGATTCTTATGCAAACTGAAGTTTGAGAACCACTGCCCTCTCTGGTTGCCATGATTTTTGAGTTACTTGTCATTTACTTCTAGGTTGTAGGGAGATGGCTTTGCAGTTTGTTTCCTTCTTCTGTCCTTCACCATGCTTTATTCTTTTCTTCTCTTCTCCCTGCCTTTCCCCTCCATCCACTTCTCCCCCTTCTTTCTTAAGGTATCATGTTTGTGAAAACTGGTCAAGTAGGTGCTAGAAACTAGAGAGTAAAACTGTAGCTTGATAGGAAAGATAGGCGTGAATATTGGCTTTTCTTGATAAGGATAAAGAAACTTTCACTTGAGAGCAACATCATCAGAAATGTGTGTATGCACAGAATAATCTAAAATTAAATTTCAATGTTGAATATCAAGAAGATTTGATCTTGACATATGAATATTGACTGAATTTATTATGTGTAGAATATTCACATTTACATACATGCAATACTTTGTTATGCTGCAATCATAAAACAGTTTTAAGTTTGCACTCAGCCTACACACTTGATGACTGTATTACATGTAACATCAATTACCAAAACCAACTAAATCTGCTGGCATGATACTAGTGATTTTTGGATATACAGTATTTTTCTAGAACCTTGCTGGCCATCTTGATAACAAGGTGACTCACCAGGAAAATATCTGCCTGCAATTTGATAGACATGCAGAAACCGCAGGTTTGATCTGTAGTTTGGGAAGATCCCTTAGAGAAGGAAATGGCAACCCAATTAAGTATTCTTCTTTGGGAAATCCCATGGACAGAGGAGCCCGACAGGCTACAGTTCATCGGGTCACAAAAGACTCAGACACAACTTAGTGACTAAACAACAAAACAAGATTACAGATAAAGATCTTTTAGAAATTCAAGTTTGAGCATAGCTCAGACATAGAGTAGCCAGATCCCAGAAGGATATCTCTCAAAGTACTTGCATTATAACTACTTGATGAGTTTGATAAATTGGAGGTTCCTTCTCTATATATAATATAGGGACAAGATACAAAATAGAACCTTTGTGGGTAGGATGTGGGAAGATGTTGTGTAATAGGCTTTCCTGCTGATTCTTATGCAAACTGAAGTTTGAGAACCACTGCCCTCTCTGGTTGCCATGATTTTTGAGTTACTTGTCATTTACTTCTAGGTTGTAGGGAGATGGCTTTGCAGTTTGTTTCCTTCTTCTGTCCTTCACCATGCTTTATTCTTTTCTTCTCTTCTCCCTGCCTTTCCCCTCCATCCACTTCTCCCCCTTCTTTCTTAAGGTATCATGTTTGTGAAAACTGGTCAAGTAGGTGCTAGAAACTAGAGAGTAAAACTGTAGCTTGATAGGAAAGATAGGCGTGAATATTGGCAAATAAAATGAATTGTGTTAATGCATTATAAGAGGGTTCTTAATCAGAACCTTACTGGAGTAATCAATTTGCCTCAATCTGACAAGAAAATACATCTAAGTCATTTGTTAAGTGAAAAACAAAGCAAATCAGAACAAACATCTCTTTGTATAAACTGCTTCCATTTTAAAAACACCTCCTTCTATCTAAAAATATGTATCATCTTATTTAAATAAGTGTTGTATGCAAATTCATGACAAAGTGTGGAAGGATTATAGTCACCTATTCACAGAACTCATTCTTATTTTTTTAGCCACTTCTATTGGTCTTTCATCTATTTCTGTCTTTGTTCTTTGGCCTTGTGGGCCACCCATCGCAGCGGCCCCTGTTGCTTTAGAGCACTGGCTCTGGGCTCATACGCTCCAGAGCTCCTGCTCGGCAATTGGACCCATCGGTCCAGCTGCTCTGCGGCACGTGCGATCCTTCCAGGCCAGGGATTGAACCAGCACCCCTTGCACTGCAAGGCAGTGTCCTCACCCACTGCACCACCAGGGAAGCCCCCACAGCACTCATTTTTAATGAGAGGGAGCAACAGTTGGTGAATAAGGAGGATAGAGTATGGTTTTTATATGATTGCTAGGAATGTACATCAGTACCAAATACCTGCATGTGAGCTTGGTCAGATATGAAAAAAATCTTCAAAATGCACAAAGATGCCATTCTTGTAACTTAAAGTGTTTATGTTCACAAAATTTCATTTATGCTTCATTTTAATGCCCAAAAAGCAACTCTCCATACATATCTATCAAATGGGGATTAGAATCATGGCATATTCATTTTATTTGTAGAAAATATTTAAAGTAAAGCAAAGATGTACATAGCAATAAAATTGAAAATACACAAATTCACAACAGACCTATTTCTGAAATCTTCCATATAACAAGAACTGCCCAAACATTTAGCAATGAGATAGATTTAGAGTGTTTATCCTCTCATAGAATTTAAAGATGAGTGAAGAATGATGCTAAAATAGTTACAATAAAAGGTTAGCTTTACCGGGGCTAAGAGGTCATTTTTTTTTTTTTTACATACAGTATAATTCTATCTTTATTTTTAAAAAGTTTAAGCATAGGAAGAGTACAAAATGATCAGAATTATCAAGACTAAAATGTGGTTTTACCTTGACTTTTTACCTGCAACATTTAATTGACTTTTTAAAATTAGACCACAATTCATTGCATTCACATAAGACCTTTTTTTATTCGAGTTCACTGATGCAAAATATTTCTTGGAGTATAAAATCCATTGATTATGTATTATCAAATGAGTATATGGAAACAGAAATTCTTAAAAAGAAAAAAAAAAGATTGTCTTTATTTTTAACAACAATAATACAACTAACAGTTATTGAGCAAGACTTTTCTTGTAAAGCATTTTTAAAAATTTTGACAATATTGTGTCAGCCATTTACCACACAATTGATAAACTGTCATTTGCTATGATTATAGGAGAGTAAGGAACTTATCATGTATTGTGAAGTTGGTTAGATATAGATTGGGAAACAGACATTATTCTGCTAAGACACCTTTTAATTACAGCTTCTGCAGTAATGTGTGACTTCCTTACCAAAAGAGCATTTACGTATTCAGTACTTATTGATGGCCTATTCAATGTCAGCTACTAAAATAGCACATAAAGTCAACATTAACAAAATAGTCACACATTTCTGGTATCTTAAAATTTATATTGTAGGGGGAAAATTCTGACAATAACTTAATAAAATAAGTAAATAAATTTTGGAATACTTTAGCTGTCAAGTGCTATAAAAATAGCAAATTACATCATGAATTCCAGTGCTGGGAATATATCTCAAATGGGGTGGTCAGTGCAGGCCATGTAGAAAAAGATATGTGAATCATGTGAACTTCTCAGGCAACCGCACGTGAGGTAGAGGGGACAGCCACTGCAAAGATTCTGAGGCAAGAATATGCCTGGGTTTGGTGGAGGAGCATATATTAATAGTATGGCCAGAAGCATATTTAGTGAAAAGGAGAGTAGTATGGTAAAAACAATAAAAGGTTAGCTTTACCGGGGCTAAGAGGTCATTTTTTTTTTTTTTACATACAGTATAATTCTATCTTTATTTTTAAAAAGTTTAAGCATAGGAAGAGTACAAAATGATCAGAATTATCAAGACTAAAATGTGGTTTTACCTTGACTTTTTACCTGCAACATTTAATTGACTTTTTAAAATTAGACCACAATTCATTGCATTCACATAAGACCTTTTTTTATTCGAGTTCACTGATGCAAAATATTTCTTGGAGTATAAAATCCATTGATTATGTATTATCAAATGAGTATATGGAAACAGAAATTCTTAAAAAGAAAAAAAAAAGATTGTCTTTATTTTTAACAACAATAATACAACTAACAGTTATTGAGCAAGACTTTTCTTGTAAAGCATTTTTAAAAATTTTGACAATATTGTGTCAGCCATTTACCACACAATTGATAAACTGTCATTTGCTATGATTATAGGAGAGTAAGGAACTTATCATGTATTGTGAAGTTGGTTAGATATAGATTGGGAAACAGACATTATTCTGCTAAGACACCTTTTAATTACAGCTTCTGCAGTAATGTGTGACTTCCTTACCAAAAGAGCATTTACGTATTCAGTACTTATTGATGGCCTATTCAATGTCAGCTACTAAAATAGCACATAAAGTCAACATTAACAAAATAGTCACACATTTCTGGTATCTTAAAATTTATATTGTAGGGGGAAAATTCTGACAATAACTTAATAAAATAAGTAAATAAATTTTGGAATACTTTAGCTGTCAAGTGCTATAAAAATAGCAAATTACATCATGAATTCCAGTGCTGGGAATATATCTCAAATGGGGTGGTCAGTGCAGGCCATGTAGAAAAAGATATGTGAATCATGTGAACTTCTCAGGCAACCGCACGTGAGGTAGAGGGGACAGCCACTGCAAAGATTCTGAGGCAAGAATATGCCTGGGTTTGGTGGAGGAGCATATATTAATAGTATGGCCAGAAGCATATTTAGTGAAAAGGAGAGTAGTATGGTAAAAACAATAAAAGATTAGGTTTTCTGAGACTGCGAAACAAGTTAAAAGGTCTTCTCAGGTGGTGCTTGAAGCAAAGAATCTGCCTGCTAATGCAGGGTATGTAACAGACACAGGTTTGATCCCAGGATCAGAAACATCCCCTGGAGGAAGGCAGGGCAACCCACTGCAGTATTCTTGCCTGGAGAATCCCATGGACAGAGGAGGCTGGCAGGCTACAGTCCATAGGGTCTCAAAGAGTCAGACATGACTTAGCAACTTAGCACAGCCTAGAGATTGTGCTTCCTAGATAGTGCTAATGGTAAAGAACCCACCTGCCAATGCAGGAGACGAAAGAGAAAGGGGCTTAGTCACTGGATGGGGAAGGTACTCTGGAGGAGGGCATGGCAACCCACTCCAGTATTCTTGCCTGGAGAATCCCATGGACAGAAGAGCCTGGCAGGCTACAGTCCATAGGGTTGCAAAGAGTTGGACATGACTGAAGCAACTTAATACACACACATATTACAGATGATGAATTTTTTTTTTTTTTTGAGGGGGGTGAGGAGGGAGGGGGGCGGGCGGGCCACTTCTATTGGTCTTTCATTTATCTGTTCTCATCCATCTTTGTTCTTTGGTCCGTGTGGTCCTCCCATCGCAGTGGCCTCTATTGTCGCAGAGCACTGGCTCTGGGTGCATGCGCTCCAGAACTCTGGCTCGGTAATCGGACACATGGGTCCAGCCGCTCCACGACACGTGGGATCTTCCCAGGCCAGGGATCGAACCGGCGCCCCTTGCACTGCAAGGCGGTGTCCTTACCCACTGGACCACCAGGGAAGCCCAGATGATGAATTTTTTTACCTTGCTTGCTACAAGCCAGTTGGACAAAAGTTATTGTGCATTCTCAGTCCCCTGGTTTAAGGAGCAAGGAAGTTATCAATATTTGTTTATTTTGGTACTGAAAATGGAGTAGCTTATATCTCTTAATGTTTTGCTCTCTAACTAAATAGTATATTTTTTATACTTCTGTCTAGGCTTTAGTTTTACTTTGGTTTCATTACTGAAAATGGGACTTATGCCCAGAAATTCTCCTAGCAAAACCTAGCTTTTAAATGTAATATTTGACTTGTAACTAGGCTTTGTAGATGCAATAAGGTTATCTTATGGGATTAGATGGTTTTTTAAATACAACCTTGTTGCACTTGACCTGCTTTTTCATGGTTCTCATCTCATTCACTAGTAACTACAGAGGAGCAGACTAACTCAGATTTGAGAATTTTTATATAGAAGAAGAAAGGATTAGATGAAAGGTTTCATGTGTGAGCCTTTTAAAGAGAAAAGCATAATGATATTAATTTAAGTGACATATTTTAACTCTCATACTGGAGTATCTACTTTATTAATTTCCTTTTCTGCCAGTAATTTCTCCCATCAGTCTTACTTTTGGATATTCATTTACATTTTCTAAATTAGAGAATTAAGTGGTGAATTTCCCTGTGTAGCCTCTCATTACTCAAGAGACCTGAGACTGGGTTCTACTCAGACTTACACGTGATGTGGCCTTAAACATAAAACTAACTTGTTTTGTTTTGTTTTTTTTGCATCAACACAAAAGTATTTGTTTTCACATTTAGAGGGGCAAAATAGTATAGAGATGAAAAGTGTGGACTCTGGAGACAGTCATCATGTGGTTGGCATAACTGAAACACCCCCAAAGAGGGCAAAATATGTAGTATATATTACAGACAGAGCCTTTACATGTTATTTTTAAAGATATGGGGAAATCAATGGTAATCACAGATCTAATTTGAGTTTTTTCCTCTTTCTGTTGGATCATTTTGTTTCCATCCTGCAAATAATACGTGTTTTTCTGGCTTCACAGCTGGCAGTAAAAATTAACAGCATATGAGCTGAATGTAAAATAAAAGCTCTTTTCACTGTTACACAGTTTGCTTTTTGTTTTCCCCTCACCATCCATAAATTGTGTGTCTTTATTGGAGGAACGGGGCAAGTGATAAAACTGTGATGTCTCAAAAACGGGTATAACATAATGACTTTCAGAACAATTATACTGAAAATGGAGTAGCTTATATCTCTTAATGTTTTGCTCTCTAACTAAATAGTATATTTTTTATACTTCTGTCTAGGCTTTAGTTTTACTTTGGTTTCATTACTGAAAATGGGACTTATGCCCAGAAATTCTCCTAGCAAAACCTAGCTTTTAAATGTAATATTTGACTTGTAACTAGGCTTTGTAGATGCAATAAGGTTATCTTATGGGATTAGATGGTTTTTTAAATACAACCTTGTTGCACTTGACCTGCTTTTTTCATGGTTCTCATCTCATTCACTAGCAACTACAGAGGAGCAGACTAACTCAGATTTGAGAATTTTTATATAGAAGAAGAAAGGATTAGATGAAAGGTTTCATGTGTGAGCCTTTTAAAGAGAAAAGCATAATGATATTAATTTAAGTGACATATTTTAACTCTCATACTGGAGTATCTACTTTATTAATTTCCTTTTCTGCCAGTAATTTCTCCCATCAGTCTTACTTTTGGATATTCATTTACATTTTCTAAATTAGAGAATTAAGTGGTGAATTTCCCTGTGTAGCCTCTCATTACTCAAGAGACCTGAGACTGGGTTCTACTCAGACTTACACGTGATGTGGCCTTAAACATAAAACTAACTTGTTTTGTTTTGTTTTTTTTGCATCAACACAAAAGTATTTGTTTTCACATTTAGAGGGGCAAAATAGTATAGAGATGAAAAGTGTGGACTCTGGAGACAGTCATCATGTGGTTGGCATAACTGAAACACCCCCAAAGAGGGCAAAATATGTAGTATATATTACAGACAGAGCCTTTACATGTTATTTTTAAAGATATGGGGAAATCAATGGTAATCACAGATCTAATTTGAGTTTTTTCCTCTTTCTGTTGGATCATTTTGTTTCCATCCTGCAAATAATACGTGTTTTTCTGGCTTCACAGCTGGCAGTAAAAATTAACAGCATATGAGCTGAATGTAAAATAAAAGCTCTTTTCACTGTTACACAGTTTGCTTTTTGTTTTCCCCTCACCATCCATAAATTGTGTGTCTTTATTGGAGGAAGGGGGCAAGTTATAAAACTGTGATTTCTCAGAATTATTAGCATGTCCAGGGTATAACATAATGACTTTCAGAACAATTAGAAACAAAATAAAGGGAGAGATAAAAAGTCCTGCTCAGAAAGACTTGTGTGTATGAACTGTTCCTGCTTCAATCAGGTCACGATCATTGGGTTGGAACCCCATATAGACCAATTAGTTTCCTACGGTGAGAGGTGATGTTTTCTAGCCATAGACTATACCTTTCACCCTAGTTAACTGTCTCCAGAAAGCCTGCTGTATGTTGAAGGGGGTCTCCTAGAAGAACATCCATGTCTCAGCACAAATTAATCACAACAGCTGGATACAGAAAGAGCTTATCCAGGCTGGTGATGTCCGGAACACCTATGGTTGTGAGAAAAAAATACAGTGTTACGGAAAAGGCTACACATTATTCTAGAACTACTGTCTTTAATGCAGACCAGAGTCTCATAAACATTTTGTATTTTGAACCACTCTGTCAATCTGCTCTCAGATGAAAATTTAAATACAGAAAATAAACCACATAGCATTATAAAGAAACCTAATATATTGAAATATAGGTATAAAAATATTAGAAAACAAGGATAAGTAGTTTTCTCCTAAATCAGTACTGTATATAGTATTGCTTAATGATGGGTTCATTAATTACTATAATTTAATTGTTGTAATTAGCATAAAATATTTTTGAATATTTTAATAGTAATAATATGAAGCGGTTTTTCCTCACTGGTACTACCACTATCACTGTGGCTTGTCACCTATGCTCCAATTGATAAAAATGATAAATTACCATAGAAAAAAGTGAAAATTATCTTCCAGAGGCCCAATATTAAATAATCAGAGATATCTATCAAAATTGCTGATAAAGTTTCATGACCAAATGTCACTGTATCGCATAGGAAAACACTCCAGGATTTCAAATAAAATATTTAACTTATACTCTCAGTTGTTTTCAAAATATAACTACTGCAACAATGGGGGAAACATATCAATAAAAATATTCTGACAGAATTTGAACTTACTCATCTATCTATCTATCTATATACTGTTAAATTATGTCAATAATTTCTTCTAAAGTTCGGAGGAGATTTTTTGGAGGAAGGGGGCAAGTTATAAAACTGTGATTTCTCAGAATTATTAGCATGTCCAGGGTATAACATAATGACTTTCAGAACAATTAGAAACAAAATAAAGGGAGAGATAAAAGTCCTGCTCAGAAAGACTTGTGTGTATGAACTGTTCCTGCTTCAATCAGGTCACGATCATTGGGTTGGAACCCCATATAGACCAATTAGTTTCCTACGGTGAGAGGTGATGTTTTCTAGCCATAGACTATACCTTTCACCCTAGTTAACTGTCTCCAGAAAGCCTGCTGTATGTTGAAGGGGGTCTCCTAGAAGAACATCCATGTCTCAGCACAAATTAATCACAACAGCTGGATACAGAAAGAGCTTATCCAGGCTGGTGATGTCCGGAACACCTATGGTTGTGAGAAAAAAATACAGTGTTACGGAAAAGGCTACACATTATTCTAGAACTACTGTCTTTAATGCAGACCAGAGTCTCATAAACATTTTGTATTTTGAACCACTCTGTCAATCTGCTCTCAGATGAAAATTTAAATACAGAAAATAAACCACATAGCATTATAAAGAAACCTAATATATTGAAATATAGGTATAAAAATATTAGAAAACAAGGATAAGTAGTTTTCTCCTAAATCAGTACTGTATATAGTATTGCTTAATGATGGGTTCATTAATTACTATAATTTAATTGTTGTAATTAGCATAAAATATTTTTGAATATTTTAATAGTAATAATATGAAGCGGTTTTTCCTCACTGGTACTACCACTATCACTGTGGCTTGTCACCTATGCTCCAATTGATAAAAATGATAAATTACCATAGAAAAAAGTGAAAATTATCTTCCAGAGGCCCAATATTAAATAATCAGAGATATCTATCAAAATTGCTGATAAAGTTTCATGACCAAATGTCACTGTATCGCATAGGAAAACACTCCAGGATTTCAAATAAAATATTTAACTTATACTCTCAGTTGTTTTCAAAATATAACTACTGCAACAATGGGGGAAACATATCAATAAAAATATTCTGACAGAATTTGAACTTACTCATCTATCTATCTATCTATATACTGTTAAATTATGTCAATAATTTCTTCTAAAGTTCGGAGGAGATTTTCTAGAAGTCAGTTGTGGTAAAATTTTCCCTTCAGTAAAATATTTGGATTGCTATATAGTAAGATGCTTTTAAAAAACAAACATACAAAAATAGCCAAGTGTAGATGTTAAAAGTTGGTGTTCATCCATCTATAACGTGAGTGTGGGAAAATTGCCTAAGAAAATTTATTGGAAAACAAATTATTATCAAGTCTTTAAACTGAATGGAGAAAAAAAAATATTCCTAATGTAGGATCATTCATTTTACCTGAGTAATATATTTATGGTTAAATAATGTTTAAATTTCTTTTGATACTAAAAGTATTTTATGTAAATTGTCTCTGTACCATAAAAGGGTCTTTTGAGGATGTTCTATGGGCACAAATGTAGACTTAATCTATTAATACTATGTAGAATTATGAGTTATTTGGAGATTAATTATTAGTGTGGCACGAGAAGACATGAAAGAGACAAAAATAGACACAATAGGTTATTTGAATTATGACTTTTTCTCTAATTGTTTTTTTGGGCCACTTCTATTGGTCTTTCATTTATGTATTTTCGTTGTTCTTTGGCCCATGTGGGTGCCTCTTGCTGCAGAGCACTGGCTCTGGGCGCAGGCACTCCAGAGCTCCGGCTCCATAATTGGACATATCGGTCCAACCGCTCCGCGCCATGTGGGATCTTCCCAGCCCAGGGATCAAACCGATGCACCTTGCACTGCAAGGTGGTATCCTTACCACTGGGCCACCAGGGAAGCCCTTCTCTAACTTTTATTTAAATATTTTATCAGCAATTCAGTCAGATGTCTTCACTTCTCAATTTTCTATATTACTGTATTTAAACACTGTTATTTCTCCTAGTTACATGCAGTAACAGATATGAAAGTTCATTGTAATGATTTTTTTTTGTTTGAAATATTGTCAGGTTGAAGGACAGGAAAGCAAAAAATGATGAAGCCTCTTTGGACTTCCATTTCCTCATGATTTCTAAAGCTCTTTTAACATTAAAGCAATTCTTTCTGTAAGGTTTTCAGTTGAAAAGGGCATCTCTATGTATAGGATGAAAAATGACACCCTAAAAGGATTTCATAACCATAATTTTTTTTTTATTCTGTGTTAGGCTGAACAGGACAATGGTCATCCTCTTCCTGCTTTCGCCAGTCTACATATTGAAATACTGGATGAAAACAACCAGAGCCCGTATTTCACAATGCCCCGTTACCAAGGCTATATTCTGGAATCGGCCCCAGTAGGAGCAACTATTTCTGATAGTCTGAATTTGACAACCCCTCTAAGAATTGTAGCTCTGGACAAAGATATAGAAGATGTAAGTTAAATATGATTTTTGCTCTTAACTTGTTAATGTATTTCTTGTTATATGTATGCCAGTGGGAGATAAGACAAAGGCATGGTTGCTTGAGTTATAGGATAGAGAAAAAAGTCAGTATTAAAAAGAGTCTTAGTGTTGTAGTTCAATTCCATATGAAGGTTATTATTAAAAACATAAGTTTGAAATCAGCAACTGTTCTTTTTCAGTTTATATAGATAGTATAAAGAAGAAAATGAATATTTCACTTGCAGTTTGCTTAATACAAGGGAAAGATTTTTAATGAACATGGGCTGAAAGCTGCATAATTCTTGATAAGGAAACTGATGTCATTACACATTAAGAATAAAAAAAGTCACTAAAGCAGCTCTGGAGAATGATTTGGGAGACTTTTCTGAGATTATGTTCCTAAAGAGAACACACATTTGGTCGCAGCCACTGGCACACTTCTGCCAGTGGCTGTTGTGATGCTAACACTCTTCCAATCCACACATCATCGTCTTCTGTTTTTCTGGTACTGACACTTGCTAAAGGAGTGGGAAATTGTCAAGACCGGGCAGATTAGAGTATTTTACCTCCTTAACTAGTGTCATTGCTACAACAAATGGACAGGAAATCTTTACCAGTTCAGTCAGAGTCCACCTAGCAACTAAAAGATAAAAAACTTTTAAAAATGTCAATTGTAGCAAAAATGATGAAGCCTCTTTGGACTTCCATTTCCTCATGATTTCTAAAGCTCTTTTAACATTAAAGCAATTCTTTCTGTAAGGTTTTCAGTTGAAAAGGGCATCTCTATGTATAGGATGAAAAATGACACCCTAAAAGGATTTCATAACCATAATTTTTTTTTTATTCTGTGTTAGGCTGAACAGGACAATGGTCATCCTCTTCCTGCTTTCGCCAGTCTACATATTGAAATACTGGATGAAAACAACCAGAGCCCGTATTTCACAATGCCCCGTTACCAAGGCTATATTCTGGAATCGGCCCCAGTAGGAGCAACTATTTCTGATAGTCTGAATTTGACAACCCCTCTAAGAATTGTAGCTCTGGACAAAGATATAGAAGATGTAAGTTAAATATGATTTTTGCTCTTAACTTGTTAATGTATTTCTTGTTATATGTATGCCAGTGGGAGATAAGACAAAGGCATGGTTGCTTGAGTTATAGGATAGAGAAAAAAGTCAGTATTAAAAAGAGTCTTAGTGTTGTAGTTCAATTCCATATGAAGGTTATTATTAAAAACATAAGTTTGAAATCAGCAACTGTTCTTTTTCAGTTTATATAGATAGTATAAAGAAGAAAATGAATATTTCACTTGCAGTTTGCTTAATACAAGGGAAAGATTTTTAATGAACATGGGCTGAAAGCTGCATAATTCTTGATAAGGAAACTGATGTCATTACACATTAAGAATAAAAAAAGTCACTAAAGCAGCTCTGGAGAATGATTTGGGAGACTTTTCTGAGATTATGTTCCTAAAGAGAACACACATTTGGTCGCAGCCACTGGCACACTTCTGCCAGTGGCTGTTGTGATGCTAACACTCTTCCAATCCACACATCATCGTCTTCTGTTTTTCTGGTACTGACACTTGCTAAAGGAGTGGGAAATTGTCAAGACCGGGCAGATTAGAGTATTTTACCTCCTTAACTAGTGTCATTGCTACAACAAATGGACAGGAAATCTTTACCAGTTCAGTCAGAGTCCACCTAGCAACTAAAAGATAAACAAAATTGGATTTGGAAGACTTTGGCATCATGTACTAAAGAAGTGGAAATGAATCTGAACCCATTGTAGCCAAGTTTGCTGACATCATGAGGAAAACTCATTGTCAGTGGGAGAGAATGGAGTCTGACAGAGATACACAGCGAGGAGTCCTGCTGAGTCCTCATTTTTTAGGTTGCAATATCCCCAGATCTATACCAATATCTAAAAGTTTCCCTTTTATTCTCTGACTTATCACAGTATTTTCCAACACATCTTTTTCTTTTTTTTCAACATATGTTGAATTTTATTTCTGTCGCTTGCAGCTTTAAAAGTCCTGACTCAGCAATTTCTCCCATTTCAATAGTGTCTGGTAAATTTTGTGGTGGTGGGGATATTCTGTAGCTATATTATCCAGCATAGTAATCACTAACCCCTATGTGGCTATGGAGCACTGGGAATGTAACTAAACTGAAATCATCATTTTTGCATTTTGTTTCACTTGAATTATCTTAAATGTGAATAGTAACATGTTACTAATAGGACAGCTCTAGAATATCCCCAATGTTTCATTACATGCAGCTCTACTATCAGTATAGTAAATTACAACAACACTTCTAGAATTCTTTTTCTGTTTCTGGAAAAAAATTTGTACCCCTTAGTAAAGGCTGTGACAACTCTCGTGTGCACTCCACCTCTTCTCATTGTTTTATTTGGCTCTTTATATCTTTCTCTGCTTTCTTGTTTTCTCATCCTGTCTTTTTGGTCCTTCTGAATCTCCCCCATTCCATCACATGTTTCAACAATGGCTAATTCGCATTGAGTTCTTAATACCTGTCAGACAGTATAGTAAATACTTTATCTTGCATTAGTTTCCATAAATCTCAGAGCAAACATAATAGTGCAGTTTTGCATATTGCAGAAGGGGAATTTAAGCAGTTTTAAATGATGCCTTTACTCTTATCACAGAGTTTGTAAATGGTGGAGTTAGACCTTGAGCCAAGGTCTATGGTAAATAAAATTATTGATTTTAATTACTCTTTTGATTTTATACAATCTGACTGTAGTAAGATCCCTTAGTACCACAGCTCACTGACAATAGTTATCTCTTTTACATCAACTTAAGAAGTTTTATCCAGGCTAAGCTAATATATATTTTTTAGATCTGGTGATATCCCATCATGAGGAAAACTCATTGTCAGTGGGAGAGAATGGAGTCTGACAGAGATACACAGCGAGGAGTCCTGCTGAGTCCTCATTTTTTAGGTTGCAATATCCCCAGATCTATACCAATATCTAAAAGTTTCCCTTTTATTCTCTGACTTATCACAGTATTTTCCAACACATCTTTTTCTTTTTTTTCAACATATGTTGAATTTTATTTCTGTCGCTTGCAGCTTTAAAAGTCCTGACTCAGCAATTTCTCCCATTTCAATAGTGTCTGGTAAATTTTGTGGTGGTGGGGATATTCTGTAGCTATATTATCCAGCATAGTAATCACTAACCCCTATGTGGCTATGGAGCACTGGGAATGTAACTAAACTGAAATCATCATTTTTGCATTTTGTTTCACTTGAATTATCTTAAATGTGAATAGTAACATGTTACTAATAGGACAGCTCTAGAATATCCCCAATGTTTCATTACATGCAGCTCTACTATCAGTATAGTAAATTACAACAACACTTCTAGAATTCTTTTTCTGTTTCTGGAAAAAAATTTGTACCCCTTAGTAAAGGCTGTGACAACTCTCGTGTGCACTCCACCTCTTCTCATTGTTTTATTTGGCTCTTTATATCTTTCTCTGCTTTCTTGTTTTCTCATCCTGTCTTTTTGGTCCTTCTGAATCTCCCCCATTCCATCACATGTTTCAACAATGGCTAATTCGCATTGAGTTCTTAATACCTGTCAGACAGTATAGTAAATACTTTATCTTGCATTAGTTTCCATAAATCTCAGAGCAAACATAATAGTGCAGTTTTGCATATTGCAGAAGGGGAATTTAAGCAGTTTTAAATGATGCCTTTACTCTTATCACAGAGTTTGTAAATGGTGGAGTTAGACCTTGAGCCAAGGTCTATGGTAAATAAAATTATTGATTTTAATTACTCTTTTGATTTTATACAATCTGACTGTAGTAAGATCCCTTAGTACCACAGCTCACTGACAATAGTTATCTCTTTTACATCAACTTAAGAAGTTTTATCCAGGCTAAGCTAATATATATTTTTTAGATCTGGTGATATCCCACAATTTTTGGTGTGTGTTTTATTCCATTTTTTTTTTGTTTGAATGTATAATTATTTTAAGCAGTGACTAGTCAACTGGGAAACTTAGAATACATGAACACAAGTTAAACCCTGAAAAAAAATATAGTTACACTTTTTCCATAATACCAAAATTGATGTACTTTTTTTGGTGCCTTTATTATTGTTTAGGGGTTGGGTGCTAAGTCCTATGCTTGCTCACACATTTTCTTACTTCTCTGGATTGTCATTCACTTAAAATTATAAATGTTAAAATTGCATTCTAAGGGACTTTGAAAGGACAGTGAGATATCAAGGTATTGAGTTAGGGTGGAGAGAATTCCTGGGTCTGAAACCTTTGGAAACACTACTTGGAATTCTGCTCTTGGAGATTTTAAATTCAGTCAGCCAATTAAATACTCTGAAATGTTCCCACGGCGTTGGGGTAGCACATTGTGGTTCCTAAGAGTTTGTGCTTTGGCATTAGGTAGATCTGAACTTGACTAATAGTTCTTCTATGTGATAGCTATATAGAACTGTGAGCCTTGTATTCACTAGACGCCTTCTTTTGTTCAAACAACAGTGACCCAAAAATGTAGCAATCACTGCCACCTTTGTCAGATCCTTCACCTGGGCTGGCAGCAATTTTCCTTAGATGAAGCTATGTACATGGAAACAGGCACAATTAATATATTTTGTAGAAATGTCATATACTTAATGTCTATTTGGCCATGTTTATTGTTTAGGTCCATCCTCTTTCTAAAATCATCTGGAGTGAGTAATTGTTAATAGGTGTCTAGAAAGTAAACAAGTGTTATCTAAAGCCTAGTGACAAAATGTTCTAAAATACCATGCAGCTTTTACATATTTGTACTTTAATTAAGTCCATAGAAAATTAGACATAGCTGAGTCTCCCTTTCTACACTATGGGAGAAGTTCTACTAAAGACCCTTCTTCAGGAACTGATTTTACACTTCATTGTGCCACTCAAGCTAAAAACCTAGGAGTTGTCTTTGATTTCTGGTTACTGGAGACAATTAAAAAATCTTTAAATTATGTCCTTGAATTCTATCCTTGAATATTTCTTGACATGTTTTTTTTTTTCTCACCACTCTTACGGGCCATTTGTTTTCTTTTACTAAAATTGCCTCCTCATCTTCTTGCTTTCTTTCTCAAATTCCTCTTTCACTCAGCTACTAGACTGATTTATTCAAAGTTGAAACCTATATCAGACCTCTGCATAGTATACGTTCATGACTTGCTACAGAAGAAATTTCAAGCTCATGTGGATGGTTTTCCGGTACTTAATACCTGAACATTTTATGCAGCCTCATTTTCTAAAACTTTCTGCTTCACTTCTTGTATTTAACAATTACTTGTAGTTTGTTTTATTATTATTTTTTTTTTATTTTCATTTATTTTTGACTTCTCTGGGTCTTCCTTGCTGCCTGGGAGTTTTCTTGCAGTGAGCAACTAGTTGTGGTGTGTGGACTTCTCATTCAGGCAGCTTTCTCTTGCTGCGAGGAAGAGGCTTTGGGGCATGCGTGCTTTAGTGGTTGCAGCATGTGGGCTCAGCAGTTGCAGCTCAAGTTGGGACCTGTGGTTGTAGTGCACCAGCTTACTTGCCCTGTCACATGTGGAATCTTCCCAGACCAGCTATGAAACTTGTGTCCTCTGCATTAGCCGGCAGATCCTTAACCAGTGACCCACAACGGAAGTCTTTTGTAGTTTCTTGCATTACAGCAAACATATGCATATCTAATTACCTTAGTTTGTTACTTTTTCTTTTTTGAACTCTTTCATCTTCTATTACACAAACTAGATTTGATATGCTCAGTGTTTGGAGTTTAGTTCAGACATCTTCTCATTTGGGGCTTCCTAAATGGCACTAGTGGTAAAGAACCCATCAGATGATCCCTGGGTCAGGAAGATCCCTTGGAGGAGGGCATGGCAACACATTCCAGAATTCTTGCCTGGAGAATCCCATGGACAGAGGAACCTGGCAGACTTCAGTCCATAGTGTTGCAGAGTCAGACCCGACTGAAGAGACAGCACTGACACATCCTCTTATTTAAAAATCTTTTGTAGATTATGAATTCTCTGTTTAATTGCATATCTCTTTTTTGGTGAATTTCTCTGATGTAAATATTTATATCATGCATGTGTCTTTTTTCCCTTTATTGAAATTAATCCCCTGAGGACAGATCCTAAATCTTAATAACTTTTGTATCCTAAAGATCTAACACAGTTCTAAGAACTTAGTGTGTTCTAGTAATTGTTTAATGAACTGGGAAGTCCAGACATGAGTAAAGGAATGAGAATATCTGGTATATGTATCAACAATCATAATTATGTTGAATTAGCTGTTTCACAGTATGACCCATTCCATTGTTGGACAACTAATTCCTAGAAAGCTCTTTATCACATGAAGTTGAAGCCTGTATTCTTGTAACTAAGATATTATTCTTTTGTGTCTTTCGCTTGCCAGTACAGAGAAAAAATTATTCAAACTAGTTATTGACACATTTGAGGATAAATTTATGTCCTTCTGAATCACAGTTTTCCCCCAGGTGTTCCTTATCTCTCAGAAGTAAAATGTGCTTATTGTTGACTATTTTAAGATCTGTATTAACAATTTCAAAACACTTCTCGTTTACAGGCAAAAAATTTATTACATGTTAAATTCTAGTAGTTTTGAATGTCAAAATTAGTGAAATTAATAACCATAGGGATAAAGTATTTAAGAATAAAGACAAGGATACATCACCTCTTAGAGGTATTAATAACAGGAATGGAGATAAAGCATCAGGCATGAAGAGAATTGGTCATTGCAGGAGTTGGTTTTCTTGAGCACAGCTGTGCTATAGGGTATATCTCAAGAAGAACACAGACTTCGGTCTGTTTGTCCAAAAATTAAGTTGTTTTTCCCTTTACTTCAGTAGAAAGTAAGACAAAATTTTTGGAAATAGTAGCGGAAATTGGTGATTTTGGTGTTTTGAATTAGAAGGAATCTTAAACATTGTAGTAAAACTGAAAAAAAAAGTAGACAGAAATATTTGTACTAATGTCCCTTCCAATAATATATGGATATTAGCATATATGGCCATATATAATATATATATATGAAATACATTTATGATTTTTTCAATCATTCTTCAGTTTCATAACAGTGAACCATAGTGTTGCAGAGTCAGACCCGACTGAAGAGACAGCACTGACACATCCTCTTATTTAAAAATCTTTTGTAGATTATGAATTCTCTGTTTAATTGCATATCTCTTTTTTGGTGAATTTCTCTGATGTAAATATTTATATCATGCATGTGTCTTTTTCCTTCATTGAAATTAATCCCCTGAGGACAGATCCTAAATCTTAATAACTTTTGTATCCTAAAGATCTAACACAGTTCTAAGAACTTAGTGTGTTCTAGTAATTGTTTAATGAACTGGGAAGTCCAGACATGAGTAAAGGAATGAGAATATCTGGTATATGTATCAACAATCATAATTATGTTGAATTAGCTGTTTCACAGTATGACCCATTCCATTGTTGGACAACTAATTCCTAGAAAGCTCTTTATCACATGAAGTTGAAGCCTGTATTCTTGTAACTAAGATATTATTCTTTTGTGTCTTTCGCTTGCCAGTACAGAGAAAAAATTATTCAAACTAGTTATTGACACATTTGAGGATAAATTTATGTCCTTCTGAATCACAGTTTTCCCCCAGGTGTTCCTTATCTCTCAGAAGTAAAATGTGCTTATTGTTGACTATTTTAAGATCTGTATTAACAATTTCAAAACACTTCTCGTTTACAGGCAAAAAATTTATTACATGTTAAATTCTAGTAGTTTTGAATGTCAAAATTAGTGAAATTAATAACCATAGGGATAAAGTATTTAAGAATAAAGACAAGGATACATCACCTCTTAGAGGTATTAATAACAGGAATGGAGATAAAGCATCAGGCATGAAGAGAATTGGTCATTGCAGGAGTTGGTTTTCTTGAGCACAGCTGTGCTATAGGGTATATCTCAAGAAGAACACAGACTTCGGTCTGTTTGTCCAAAAATTAAGTTGTTTTTCCCTTTACTTCAGTAGAAAGTAAGACAAAATTTTTGGAAATAGTAGCGGAAATTGGTGATTTTGGTGTTTTGAATTAGAAGGAATCTTAAACATTGTAGTAAAACTGAAAAAAAAAGTAGACAGAAATATTTGTACTAATGTCCCTTCCAATAATATATGGATATTAGCATATATGGCCATATATAATATATATATATGAAATACATTTATGATTTTTTCAATCATTCTTCAGTTTCATAACAGTGTAGAATATAGGTTGAGCAGGATCTTCACAAGAAGAATATCTGAAACCACCTGGTTTTCATTGGCAGACCCACTAAAATTGTTTACTGAATTCTAGATATTAAAAAAAAAATCAGGGTAACAATCAAGATTATGCATCTGGCCTGCAAGAAATGAGAGATCTTATAATTCTAAGTCAATTTGCATCTCTATATAGTAGTACTGTTTCAAAATAAAGGTATCCTTGAAATGTAATAACATTTTCAAAGGTATAATGTACTGATATGTTTTATAAACATCGTTATCCTGTCATATATATGTTATGATATGTTATAATATTAAGGAAAAATACACCTTCAGAAGAGTTGTTAGTTTAAATGAATTGGAAAATATTTTTTGTTTGTTTGTTTGTTTGGAGGTTTGAAATATAGTTTCAGCTGAAAACAGCTGAAGTACTCTTTGGTTTTATTCTAGTGTAAAGTTGTGTGCCATATATATATTTGTGGTCATTTCTATTTACATTTTAATTTATTGTTTAATTTTCATGTAGGTTCCACCTGGTGGTGTTCCTGTAGGTACTAGGTGTTCATTTTGTGTTTGCTCTTTTGTTAATTGCTGTGGTTCATTTCCTTGCTCTTTTTCTTTCTGTTGAAAAAAAAAAAAAAAAAATTACTCCATTATCACTTATAAAGACCAAAGACTATTGAGATGTATATGTAATTTAAATTTATTTAAATCACAGTATTGGTGATAATATTATGAAATTGTTGAGAATTCAAACTGCATGTAAACTTAAATATTAATTATTATTATTTTTTAGTTCATGAAACATTAATAATTCATCATATTCTTTCAGAAAGATTCTAATGTTAGGGTTGAACCCTTTTAAACAACGCAGTTCAGAGAACTACCGTCAACTAATTCAAGTTGGCAGATGAGATTCAGTTTTTTTGTCATTTTCTTGTTATGCTTTGTTATTTATACATACGCACATAAGTATGCAGATATATATGTATACCTGCAAATATATGTATGTATATATATATGTGTGTGTGTGTGTGTTATATGTGCATATATATGAGGATGCATATAATCTTCTGTGTGTATGTATGTGTAATATTGTCTTTTGAGTCTCATTGAAAACCCCAAGTTGGTTTTAAATCCAATAGACTGTCATATTTGAATGTATTTCTTCTCTATGAGCGAGTTTCTCAATTTGACTTGTATGTATTAGTATACTTTTGTGTTTGTGCTTCCTTTTGCATTAGTTTTGCTTGTGCTGTGAATAAATATCAGAATTTATTTTGCCTCCCCAGAAAATAATACACAAATCAACAAAGTAATATACTGTGCTTTCAGTATATTACTTTAGATGATCACTTTAGAGTTAAATAATATACTGCATCGGGAAAAAAGATTATTGTAATGATCAGCCTTCTGTGTACATTTTTATTTAGAAAACTAATATTTAAATAAATTAATAGACACTAGGACTACATGTAATAGACAGTCCTTGTCAGAATAATGGTCTTCCCAGGTGGCAGTAATGGTAAAGAATCTACCTACCAATGCCAGAGACATAAGAGATGTGGGTGTGATCCCTAAGTCAGGAAGATGCCCTAGAGACGGAAATTGCAACCCACTCCAGTGTTCTTACCTGGAGAATTCCATGGACAGAGGAGCCTATTTGGCTATAGACTACAGAGTTGCAAAGAGTTGTACGCAACTGAAGCAACTTAGCACGTATACACGTATGATAAACCAGAGTATTCTCTTCCATTAATACTCATAGTGCACCACACCTGAAACTAGTATTATCCTTACAAACATATCTTAGTTATTAAACTTTGAGTGACAACTGGGCAATTGTCAGCTGAATATCCAGACATTTACCTATAGCATCTATGCGTGCTATGCATGTATAGAGAGATTTTATAAGGTTGCTGTTTTAAGTATTAATTAGCTTCAAAATTTATATTTTAACCAGAATTTAACTGTGCAAGACAGATTGCAGTAAGCTATAATATCCCATGTGAAATGCAAACATGCATTATGTTTTCCTCTTTTTTACATAAAACCATCTGCAGTTTTGGGAAATGTTATTTCAGACTTCTAACTATTTACTACAAAAGGACTTGAATTGGGGATAATTAATTTGTCAAAAGTTCTTTAGTATTTCTTGTTATCAAATATGATAAAACTTGTTTATGAAGTCCTGGTGTATATATCATCTTCAAATGGGAAGCACTTGACAATGAGTTGCTTTCATAAATTCATGAATATTTAACCTTTTATTAATTGACATATTTATTTTAACCAAATACCCCAGACAACTTCCTATCAATGCTGAGCAGCTGAGGTCATAACACAAAAATGAAAGCAGCTAAAGTGCCCATTGAAAAATACCAGTGTGAAGATTCTTGATTTTTTCCCAGCTCTTAACTTTAATTTATACTAAATGGATCAGTGGAAATTATTATCTGTAGTATTATATTTTTAGTATTCCAAGGTAAATATAGTACACTGATCTTATGTCAAAATCATGGACAAGGAAGCTTCCATGATACACCTGAACATTATCTCCTAAGGAGATACTGTAAGTATAGAACTTGTGTCAGATTCCAATGAAACTGTTCATTTCAAGGTTATTTGAAATATACACATATTGAAACTTCAGGTAGGTGTAAAGTATCTTGTGGGTCAAGTCATGCACATCTTTTAATATAGTAGCATGCATTTCAACTTTCTCACTTCTACATACAAATTTTTTAAAATGTGAGTTCTAATATATATATTTTTTAATTTGCCCTCTTTTTTTATTGATTTTCTTATTTATTTACTTTTTGTCCATCTTTATTCTTCCACTTTTGTGAACCTCCTTTTGCAGTGGCCTCTCTCCTTGCAGAGCACAGGCTCTGGGCACATGTGCTTCAGAGCTCTGGCTTGTCATTGGACACACTGGTCCAGGCGCTCCGCAGCATGTGGGATCTTCCCCCGCCAGTGATTGAACCAGTGTCCTTTGAACTGCAAGGCAGACTCTTTACCTACTGGATCACCTGGGAAGCCGAGTTCTGTTCTTTTTTTTTTTTAATCAACAATACCTCTAACAATTCTAGACTTTCTACTCTGTCCTCAGCCTTTGATGTTGTCTGATAGAAAAGTAACTTATGTTGTAAATAACATTTTACATCATGCTATTTTAAAAATTGACATAATGTATAAAACACATTGCCTCCCTGTATCATCCCCTTTCCTTTCCTTTTATAACCTTCCTGGTAGCCCATTCTCTCTCAACAATCCCATTTTAGGCACCACATCTTCCTTCCTCTTCCACTATGCACACATCAGTCCATGCCTTCACACTTTATGTCTTTGTTCTTTCTCTGAATTACAGAGATTAATATCTTACATTTCAGAGATGGCAATGTTTGTGAGAGATTTCCAATGCTAAGTTAATTATATGTTTTTGAACTTTTGCAATCACTTTCATTTTGTGTATATATTATTTTTTCTAAACCCTTTTATCAGATATATGTGTCAATTCATATATTTTGAATTTAATCATCTGAAATATTTTAATTAAAATAAATATTATGTTTCCCCTTGGAGAATCTTTACTTAAAATAAGAATGGACAAAGCATCCTGTTTATAGATAATGAATTATATATAACCAATTTTATTTCTAATTTATATTAAACATGGGAACAGAATAATAGTATGCATGTGTGCAGTTTATTTCTACAAATGAAATAATTGTAAAATTCTACATCTAAAATTCTGGGCTTCTGTTTTCTTGTATTTATTTCTTATTTCTCAAGTCCAGTAAATTTCTGGAAAATATTAATATGAAATAGTAAGAATGCTTTCAGTTGAACTGTTTTCTGCCTTATTATTCTTCTATTTTTCCTTTTATTAACATTAATTATATTAATACTTATTAAGTATTTTCTTTTCCACAAAATGAATAATTGTTTTTGGATAGTTTCACTCAACCTAATGCAGTTATATACATTTGTAATAAACTTGAAAAATTAATTTCCAGGTAATGAACTAATAGCTACATTGGTTTTTAACATTTTAAATATTGGCTTTTTTTTGTTTTTCAAGACAAAAGACCCAGAGCTTCACCTTTTTTTGAATGATTACACTTCAGTCTTCACTGTCACACAGACTGGAATCACTCGCTACCTCACCTTACTCCAACCGGTGGACAGGGAAGAACAACAAACTTACACCTTTTCGGTAAAGAGATTTCATATTTATAAATGTATATAAATTCATATGTATGCAAGAGAAAGATATGTTTGTTAAAAACTGTAAAGGTCAATGATTTGAAAAGAAAAATACAGTATTTTCAAATAATAGCAGAGACTATAAATAATAAAAACTTTCTCGGATGTATTTCTCTTTTTTTGTTTATGAGTGAGTATACAGTTTTATTATTATTCTTTCCTGTAAAAGAAAGATAAATTCTGAGATGAAAATTAAAGAAAATCATACACTCATGACTGACTTAAGCTTAGGCATTGTAGAGAATTAATGAAGTAAGAATTATTTTCTAACATTTATTTATGTATTAATTGTTATTACATTTTTAATGTTGCCTGAGGGTTAGTTAAACCATTAGTTCTCACTGGGAAAGATCCCTGCACCCACCACCCTGCCCAGAACCGTTTTTCAATTTTTGGAGACGGTTGTTACTCTTACGAAAAGGTGTTTCTAGAATCTCGTGGATAGATACTGAAGAGGCTGAGAAACCTCTTATAACACACAGGAAAGCCCCTCAAAACAAGAATTTGTAGGTTAGGTTAACCCAGAGGAGAAAGAAAGGAAAAGGGAAAGGTTTACAGCTGAATACAGGAAAAGGGGAAGTTCTATTTATTATCCAAATTTCTGAGCTGGATTTTGTTCAAATATAGGAGAAAAATGAGGTGATATAAAAATACAGGAAATGGGACTTATATAAGAATTTTGCTGTTTTTCTGGAGAAACTTATACAGCAGACTCAGAGCTTCCAGAAGAGCTAAAATCCACAGTGAAAACTTAGTTACAGAGTAGATTTCAGAAGTCATTCAGAACCAGGATGGAAGTGTTATAGCCACCAAAAATTTTTCTTTAGCCATGGGGCCTTTAAAAGTTAACATTTTAAATATTGGCTTTTTTGTTTTTCAAGACAAAAGACCCAGAGCTTCACCTTTTTGAATGATTACACTTCAGTCTTCACTGTCACACAGACTGGAATCACTCGCTACCTCACCTTACTCCAACCGTGGACAGGGAAGAACAACAAACTTACACCTTTTCGGTAAAGAGATTTCATATTTATAAATGTATATAAATTCATATGTATGCAAGAGAAAGATATGTTTGTTAAAAACTGTAAAGGTCAATGATTTGAAAAGAAAAATACAGTATTTTCAAATAATAGCAGAGACTATAAATAATAAAAACTTTCTCGGATGTATTTCTCTTTTTTTGTTTATGAGTGAGTATACAGTTTTATTATTATTCTTTCCTGTAAAAGAAAGATAAATTCTGAGATGAAAATTAAAGAAAATCATACACTCATGACTGACTTAAGCTTAGGCATTGTAGAGAATTAATGAAGTAAGAATTATTTTCTAACATTTATTTATGTATTAATTGTTATTACATTTTTAATGTTGCCTGAGGGTTAGTTAAACCATTAGTTCTCACTGGGAAAGATCCCTGCACCCACCACCCTGCCCAGAACCGTTTTTCAATTTTTGGAGACGGTTGTTACTCTTACTGAAAAGGTGTTTCTAGAATCTCGTGGATAGATACTGAAGAGGCTGAGAAACCTCTTATAACACACAGGAAAGCCCCTCAAAACAAGAATTTGTAGGTTAGGTTAACCCAGAGGAGAAAGAAAGGAAAAGGGAAAGGTTTACAGCTGAATACAGGAAAAGGGGAAGTTCTATTTATTATCCAAATTTCTGAGCTGGATTTTGTTCAAATATAGGAGAAAAATGAGGTGATATAAAAATACAGGAAATGGGACTTATATAAGAATTTTGCTGTTTTTCTGGAGAAACTTATACAGCAGACTCAGAGCTTCCAGAAGAGCTAAAATCCACAGTGAAAACTTAGTTACAGAGTAGATTTCAGAAGTCATTCAGAACCAGGATGGAAGTGTTATAGCACCAATTTTTTCTGAGACCTTCTTTAAAAGTTAATAATGTAGTTAAGATGTCACTCTTAATGAATGCCAATGGGGGCTTTAAAAGTTGTGATTTTTGTGACTCGTCAGAAAATGATACTGCATGTTTAGGGCATCTACTTTTGTAACTGAGATAAGCATGTTGCTGTAAAGGCAACTACTGCATAACACATGAAATATGTATAATTAATTCCCATTAATTTTTTAAAGGTTAAATTGTAGTTAATGTCTAAGGATTAGCAATATTATTGGCCCATTTCATGCTTCTAGGACTTTTTATATATCAGGTTATTGAAAGTGTGCTTGGAATTCAGTACATTAAAAATCAAGTAGAATCATCCATATTTGCTTCTTAGTACATTAAAACACTTTGATTATATGTACCATTATATTTGTTACTTTTATCAGCAAACTTTTTAGCACCCTTTTGCCATTGTATAGTACATATGAGAAACTTCTTAAATTGTAGGAAGGAATTCTGCACTGCTTATGTTTTCATGGCTTCTAAATTTGTTTTTCTACTTCCAAAGATAACAGCATTTGATGGTGTTCAAGAAAGCGAGCCAGTTATCGTCAATATTCGCGTGATGGATGCAAATGATAATACTCCAACCTTCCCTGAAATATCCTATGATGTCTATGTCTATACAGATATGAACCCTGGGGACAGTGTCATACAGGTAATTACCTATATAATGCGAGGATATATTTGAAACAGTTATTTTCTTGGTTATTTCACATTATATTGCATAAAATATTGCTTAAAAAATGAAACTGAATTTCATATTTATTTGGTGGCATAATTTAGCTGAAAAGGCTTTCTTTCAGAGGAACCATTCCTTCGTAGTTTGCTGTAAATACTTTCTAATAATTCTCCTGCCTTGATAGCTTCTGTTCTTGCCACCTACCAATAACACAGTAGCTTGCAGCCAAGATACTATGATACAGTGGTGTGTCCTCATCAGTGTGAAATGTATGGGAAGAAATGGTTAACAATATCTTGCATTGCTTTTGTACACGATTTTCTGTTAACCAAGACAGTTCTTGTCTGATCTTTTACAAGGCTAACTCATTCTCATAATTGATAGCTTCTGTTCTTAATGAATGCCAATGGGGGCTTTAAAAGTTGTGATTTTTGTGACTCGTCAGAAAATGATACTGCATGTTTAGGGCATCTACTTTTGTAACTGAGATAAGCATGTTGCTGTAAAGGCAACTACTGCATAACACATGAAATATGTATAATTAATTCCCATTAATTTTTTAAAGGTTAAATTGTAGTTAATGTCTAAGGATTAGCAATATTATTGGCCCATTTCATGCTTCTAGGACTTTTTATATATCAGGTTATTGAAAGTGTGCTTGGAATTCAGTACATTAAAAATCAAGTAGAATCATCCATATTTGCTTCTTAGTACATTAAAACACTTTGATTATATGTACCATTATATTTGTTACTTTTATCAGCAAACTTTTTAGCACCCTTTTGCCATTGTATAGTACATATGAGAAACTTCTTAAATTGTAGGAAGGAATTCTGCACTGCTTATGTTTTCATGGCTTCTAAATTTGTTTTTCTACTTCCAAAGATAACAGCATTTGATGGTGTTCAAGAAAGCGAGCCAGTTATCGTCAATATTCGCGTGATGGATGCAAATGATAATACTCCAACCTTCCCTGAAATATCCTATGATGTCTATGTCTATACAGATATGAACCCTGGGGACAGTGTCATACAGGTAATTACCTATATAATGCGAGGATATATTTGAAACAGTTATTTTCTTGGTTATTTCACATTATATTGCATAAAATATTGCTTAAAAAATGAAACTGAATTTCATATTTATTTGGTGGCATAATTTAGCTGAAAAGGCTTTCTTTCAGAGGAACCATTCCTTCGTAGTTTGCTGTAAATACTTTCTAATAATTCTCCTGCCTTGATAGCTTCTGTTCTTGCCACCTACCAATAACACAGTAGCTTGCAGCCAAGATACTATGATACAGTGGTGTGTCCTCATCAGTGTGAAATGTATGGGAAGAAATGGTTAACAATATCTTGCATTGCTTTTGTACACGATTTTCTGTTAACCAAGACAGTTCTTGTCTGATCTTTTACAAGGCTAACTCATTCTCATAATATAGGTCTCAGATTAAAATATCACCTCCTTAGAGAAAACATTTGTAACAGCTTAGTCAGTAGCCTCTCAGCATATACTATCCACATACACCCACATCACAATTCTTACTCTATAACATGCTGTCTCTCATTAGTTTCAGAGTCACTGTGGCTACCTAAAATTATCTTTTCTTCTTGTTCCCACTCCATATTAAAGACTGTATCAGTGACCATCTGTCTTGTTTGCCATTCTAATAACAGCACATGCCATACATACTAGCCATGCAGTAAAGATTTATTCAAAGGATGAGTATCACCTATTTTGCATGAGCTAATTATTAATATAAATTAGAAATAATTCAATGCCATCACTATTTCATTTACTAGATTCATATATGCCTTCTTTAGTGACATAGAAAAGGGTAACCGTATAGGAATGTCTTCTGCTGTGTATATGGGTAGTGGGGAAAGACTTCAAATAGCCACACACAGTACATTTCATTCATATCTTGGAATGACACTTGTCATATTGGTGAAATCCACTTTTTTAGCCCACTTTTATTGAAGGCACAACTGTAATTTGTTTATTTCTATACCCGTAGCTTCTGTGTCCATATGGTAGATGCCTAGCTGGTGGATCCATAATAAATATTTATTTAAGGTTGAAAGAAAGAAAATCTATAAACAAACAGGTCTGAATGAATGGGGAGGAATAGTATATTGTCCTTTATTTCTAGTTAGTTGATCGACCTAGAGATCTACATTTATCTTTAGTGAGGCACTCTTTCATAGGGAGCAAAATTATGGTTTGTACAGATAAAAGAGTGACAATAGTTGTCATGTTCTTATTTAATTAGATCTGATTCTCATCTCTGTAATAACATAATTGGAAATAAAAGTAAGTTTATACAGAAAAACAGTCAGCAGGGAACTGAAAAGTGTAACTAAGAAAACGATAGCAATTATGTGATGAAACCGTATCTCAAAAATGTTTGCCTTGGGGGATCAAAAGCTTATTTCTGGCATTTGCAGACTATAAAGTTAATTTCCCTTATGTATCTCTTTTTAAAATATATTTTCTGTTAACCAAGACAGTTCTTGTCTGATCTTTTACAAGGCTAACTCATTCTCATAATATAGGTCTCAGATTAAAATATCACCTCCTTAGAGAAAACATTTGTAACAGCTTAGTCAGTAGCCTCTCAGCATATACTATCCACATACACCCACATCACAATTCTTACTCTATAACATGCTGTCTCTCATTAGTTTCAGAGTCACTGTGGCTACCTAAAATTATCTTTTCTTCTTGTTCCCACTCCATATTAAAGACTGTATCAGTGACCATCTGTCTTGTTTGCCATTCTAATAACAGCACATGCCATACATACTAGCCATGCAGTAAAGATTTATTCAAAGGATGAGTATCACCTATTTTGCATGAGCTAATTATTAATATAAATTAGAAATAATTCAATGCCATCACTATTTCATTTACTAGATTCATATATGCCTTCTTTAGTGACATAGAAAAGGGTAACCGTATAGGAATGTCTTCTGCTGTGTATATGGGTAGTGGGGAAAGACTTCAAATAGCCACACACAGTACATTTCATTCATATCTTGGAATGACACTTGTCATATTGGTGAAATCCACTTTTTTAGCCCACTTTTATTGAAGGCACAACTGTAATTTGTTTATTTCTATACCCGTAGCTTCTGTGTCCATATGGTAGATGCCTAGCTGGTGGATCCATAATAAATATTTATTTAAGGTTGAAAGAAAGAAAATCTATAAACAAACAGGTCTGAATGAATGGGGAGGAATAGTATATTGTCCTTTATTTCTAGTTAGTTGATCGACCTAGAGATCTACATTTATCTTTAGTGAGGCACTCTTTCATAGGGAGCAAAATTATGGTTTGTACAGATAAAAGAGTGACAATAGTTGTCATGTTCTTATTTAATTAGATCTGATTCTCATCTCTGTAATAACATAATTGGAAATAAAAGTAAGTTTATACAGAAAAACAGTCAGCAGGGAACTGAAAAGTGTAACTAAGAAAACGATAGCAATTATGTGATGAAACCGTATCTCAAAAATGTTTGCCTTGGGGGATCAAAAGCTTATTTCTGGCATTTGCAGACTATAAAAGTTAATTTCCCTTATGTATCTCTTTTTTAAAATATATTTTGCCTTGTTTTAAAATTCATATTTTGTATCTTTCCCTTTGAAAATCTATTTGAACACAGGTTGTTATTTGTGTCTACATGTCTCTAATTTTTTAATTTATTTAAATGCCAAGAAATGAAGCTTTTTAATTAGTATTCTTAATGTTATTTCTGGTATGTATATTAGATCTGCTTTGTTTTATTAAATAAGATCTCTCTGAGTGACTGTACTTTGTGTCGCCATATCATTTAATTAAAAATATCTCAGGGTGTAGTCCAGACTGTAGTTAAAAGAGCAATGTGGCTATAAAACATCCTCCAAGGGCTTAAAAATGATAGAACAGATTTCCCATTGAGAGAAAACTTTTGAAACAGAGCAAAATAATTCAGAACTGTAATTTGCAGCCACCTTTTAAAGGTGATAGGATGGGTTCTTATGTTTCAGTCACCCCTCACCCTTCCATAACCCTGCGTTTCTTAACTAATTCAACAGTAGATTGATTAGTTTCCTCTTTGGCTAGTAATCTATTATCAAAAAGAGGGAATGTACTAGAAGCAAAGGAGACAATGAACATTGTTCATCAAGACAACCTTGGATAACATATTTTAAGTATCATAATCAGATCATTTTCAGTGTAGAGACCATATTGGCCTGATTTTAGGTACGTCGTTATTTGAGTCCATTCTCTTCTTTATTATGAGGTAACTATCCTTGTCCACATGTGTGGATCAGTTAGTCATAACCATGAGTATTACCCATGTTCTTATTGAAAGTTCTCCATCACAATCTAGTTTTCTGACTTTATATCTGTTATGCTTGACTACTGTAAAAAGGAACACAGTGATTCTGACATGTATGACTCATGAAACACACTTAGAGGAGTACTGCCATAAAAGAGCACCTGCATCTTTAAAGCTGGAAATTAAGTGTAATCAGATTATGAGCACATCTTATGTAAAACCTATAAAATTTGCCTTGGGGATCAAAAGCTTATTTCTGGCATTTGCAGACTATAAAAGTTAATTTCTTATGTATCTCTTTTTTAAAATATATTTTGCCTTGTTTTAAAATTCATATTTTGTATCTTTCCCTTTGAAAATCTATTTGAACACAGGTTGTTATTTGTGTCTACATGTCTCTAATTTTTTAATTTATTTAAATGCCAAGAAATGAAGCTTTTTAATTAGTATTCTTAATGTTATTTCTGGTATGTATATTAGATCTGCTTTGTTTTATTAAATAAGATCTCTCTGAGTGACTGTACTTTGTGTCGCCATATCATTTAATTAAAAATATCTCAGGGTGTAGTCCAGACTGTAGTTAAAAGAGCAATGTGGCTATAAAACATCCTCCAAGGGCTTAAAAATGATAGAACAGATTTCCCATTGAGAGAAAACTTTTGAAACAGAGCAAAATAATTCAGAACTGTAATTTGCAGCCACCTTTTAAAGGTGATAGGATGGGTTCTTATGTTTCAGTCACCCCTCACCCTTCCATAACCCTGCGTTTCTTAACTAATTCAACAGTAGATTGATTAGTTTCCTCGTTGGCTAGCAATCTATTATCAAAAAGAGGGAATGTACTAGAAGCAAAGGAGACAATGAACATTGTTCATCAAGACAACCTTGGATAACATATTTTAAGTATCATAATCAGATCATTTTCAGTGTAGAGACCATATTGGCCTGATTTTAGGTACGTCGTTATTTGAGTCCATTCTCTTCTTTATTATGAGGTAACTATCCTTGTCCACATGTGTGGATCAGTTAGTCATAACCATGAGTATTACCCATGTTCTTATTGAAAGTTCTCCATCACAATCTAGTTTTCTGACTTTATATCTGTTATGCTTGACTACTGTAAAAAGGAACACAGTGATTCTGACATGTATGACTCATGAAACACACTTAGAGGAGTACTGCCATAAAAGAGCACCTGCATCTTTAAAGCTGGAAATTAAGTGTAATCAGATTATGAGCACATCTTATGTTTAAAGACCATGAGGGAGTAGGATTATTTCCTGTAGGGCAGACAGTATATTTTATGCTGCATGAAAGACAATTTTGTAGGTCATCAGTGAAATCTTCCAGGCTGACACTTACAGATATCACACTGTCTTGTCTTAAAGTCTCATTTCATACATTGCTAGTTTTCTTGAAAAACCAATTGCTCTATATTAGAGATACAGATTTTGATATATAAAATATAGATTTTAGGATCTGTAGTTAGCTATTCAGTCTGTACTTAAAAGATGCCATTCCTAGAGGTTTATATTTCTCTCAAGTCAGTGGTTCGTAGTCCTATCTGAGTATTAGACACTTACCCAAGAAACTTTTAAAAATATTGATGCCTGGACTACAGTCATAGATATTTTTATTTAAATGATACAGCAACATATAGTAGAGTCACTCAAAGAGATCTTATTTCATAAAACAAAGCAGCTCCAATAAGATGCCAATTTTAAGAAAAACTGCTTTAAAACAATATTTTTATGCCCTCTGAAAAATGGAATCTAAATTTATTTAGAGTCCTGTGTGGAGCTGAATCCTTTGATTCTCACTCCACTTCTTCCATTTTTATTGTCCTTCAGTTCTTACTTTCTTCTGTCACATTTCTTACTCCTCTTCATAAATTCAAAGCCCCCCGCTTTCCTCACCTTTACCTATCTTCCACTAATTATTCCATTTCTTTATGTTGTATTTTAACAAGACCATCTTGTTACTGATAGACACACATAACAGACTCAAATATGCATGTTGTTGTTATTTAGTTGCTAAGTTCTGTCCAACTCTTTGGGTCCCCATGAAGTGCCGTACGCCAGGCTTCCCTGTCCTTCACCACCTTCCAGAGTTTGCTCAAACTCACGTCCATTGAGTCAGTGATGCCATCCAACCATCTCATTCTCTGTTGCCCCTCCTCCTCCTGCCCTCCGCCTTTCCAAACATCAAGGTCTTTTTCAGTGAATTGCACTTCAAATAAAATGACCAAAATATTGGAGCTTCAGCTTCAGCATTGGTCCTTCCAAAGGATATTCAAGGTTTATTTTCTTTAGGATTTACTTGTTTGATCTCCTTGATGTCTAAGGGACTCTCAAAAATCTTCTCCAGGAAAATTTGAAAGCGTCAATTCTTTGGCACTCAGCTTTCTTTACGGTCCATTTCTTACATCTCTACATGATTTACTGGAAAAGCCAAAGGTTTGACTATATGGATCTTTGCCGGGAAAGTAATGTCTCTGCTTTCTAATACACTGTCTAGGTTCGTCATAGCTTTTCTTCCAAGGAGAGAGAATCTTTTAATTTCATGTGTGTATGTTTACAGTAAGAACAGGCAAATATACATAACCTGTCATCTTTGGAGGCAATTATATTTTGCAGAGCCCAATCAATCTTGGATAACATAGGCTTCAGACCAGCAACTGCAGTCATGTTTATTTTCTCCCTCCTTCACCTGCATACATCCAAGATGACTGTCCAGTTTCTGAAACTGCTATTTCAAAGTATCTGTCACCATTTCCTTTTCCATGCCTGTGTGCTACCATAAATTAGGCTGCTACAATGGACTCTGATTGACAATCCTATTTCTGCAAATTCCCCACAAAACTGATACAATGATTATTCTGAAACACAGACATGAGTCAGAACAGGCCCTTATACTACTGAAGAGTCTAATCAGCATACATGTGGTCAAGAACAGCTGTGAATTACTTCAAGTGTTTTTGTTTCATCACATGCCACATCTCTCTGTGTAACCACCTTTGAGATTGTATAGTGGATTTGTTTCATACAGCATACAATATCCTTCCCCTTCTGTGCTTATTGACATCTCAGGTTTTCAAGTTTAATCCAAATTATACCTTTTCCATTCTTTTACATACAATTTAAATATTATTTTTTAGATAAAGTCTTTGTTTTCATAGCATGTCAGAAAATTCGTTATTCTTTTGATCATACTCCCGCGTTTCCAGCTTGCAAGTCTTTTTTTTGTTTGCCACTCAGTAAGGAACGGACTTCACATACCTGTAATTTCCTAGAGCAGGATTCCCCAGCCTCCGGGATCTGATGCCTGATGATCTGAGGTGGCGCTGATGTAATAATAATAGAAATAAAATGTACAATAAAGGTAATGCACTTGGATCACTTCATAAGAATCCCTTCTCTGCCCCCAGTCCATTGAAAACTTATCATCCAGGAAAATTTGAAAGCGTCAATTCTTTGGCACTCAGCTTTCTTTACGGTCCATTTCTTACATCTCTACATGATTTACTGGAAAAGCCAAAGGTTTGACTATATGGATCTTTGCCGGGAAAGTAATGTCTCTGCTTTCTAATACACTGTCTAGGTTCGTCATAGCTTTTCTTCCAAGGAGAGAGAATCTTTTAATTTCATGTGTGTATGTTTACAGTAAGAACAGGCAAATATACATAACCTGTCATCTTTGGAGGCAATTATATTTTGCAGAGCCCAATCAATCTTGGATAACATAGGCTTCAGACCAGCAACTGCAGTCATGTTTATTTTCTCCCTCCTTCACCTGCATACATCCAAGATGACTGTCCAGTTTCTGAAACTGCTATTTCAAAGTATCTGTCACCATTTCCTTTTCCATGCCTGTGTGCTACCATAAATTAGGCTGCTACAATGGACTCTGATTGACAATCCTATTTCTGCAAATTCCCCACAAAACTGATACAATGATTATTCTGAAACACAGACATGAGTCAGAACAGGCCCTTATACTACTGAAGAGTCTAATCAGCATACATGTGGTCAAGAACAGCTGTGAATTACTTCAAGTGTTTTTGTTTCATCACATGCCACATCTCTCTGTGTAACCACCTTTGAGATTGTATAGTGGATTTGTTTCATACAGCATACAATATCCTTCCCCTTCTGTGCTTATTGACATCTCAGGTTTTCAAGTTTAATCCAAATTATACCTTTTCCATTCTTTTACATACAATTTAAATATTATTTTTTAGATAAAGTCTTTGTTTTCATAGCATGTCAGAAAATTCGTTATTCTTTTGATCATACTCCCGCGTTTCCAGCTTGCAAGTCTTTTTTTTGTTTGCCACTCAGTAAGGAACGGACTTCACATACCTGTAATTTCCTAGAGCAGGATTCCCCAGCCTCCGGGATCTGATGCCTGATGATCTGAGGTGGCGCTGATGTAATAATAATAGAAATAAAATGTACAATAAAGGTAATGCACTTGGATCACTTCATAAGAATCCCTTCTCTGCCCCCAGTCCATTGAAAACTTATCATCCATGAAACTAGTCTTTGGTGACAAAAATGCGTGGGGACCGCTGTCCAAAACCACTGATTATAAGATCATGGAGTAGTGATTGAATTCAGTCCCCACCATAGTTTAGTTTCAGGATTTTTCACAAGCTGTTACCTTTTTAAGGTCATTCAGAGTCAGTGTCTCAGCCCTCTTTTCTAAGTTTGAAGCACAAATAATTTCTTTAAAATACTTGTGTTTGCATGTCTAGGGATAGAATTATGTGAATTCTTGACCTATTTTATTACTTAGTGCTTAAAGACTGAAAATTTGTACAATGGTATTTAAATAAGAAATATAGAATTCAATTTGGCTTATTTATTAAACTTCTCACTTGGTAATGATTTCTACGGCACTAATTATATTTTCTGAACATATTATTTTATTTGTCGTTAGCTGGCTCTGCAGTTTGGGAACTGTTTCTATCGCCTGTGCTTTGTAGTACTATTTGGTATTTATAGCCCCTCTGAGATGGGTGCCTTTTTCAGTTTAATTATCATTCAGCTTATCCTGTCTTCCAATATTATTTATGAAAATGTTAAATAAGATCAACCATAGTAACCTGGATCCCTTAAGCTCATTCCTTCCACACTTCTTTTTAACTTGATGCATTGCCATTTATCATTAAATTCCTTTAGCCAATTTAAGTCCCAGGAAGAATGTTAATATTGAATCCAATTTGAGATAAATTTTAATTAAGATTTCCTGAGACATTGTGTTCAGTGATTTACTATAATCAAAATTGATATCCTCTCTGCTACCCCATCTTCTAATTTTCTCATTTTTATCCACACACAAAAAAGAATGAGTTTGTCTGGCATGAATAGTTCTCCATAAATATATATCATTCATTTTGACTGTTTCTACAAAAAGGTTGCCTTCTCCTTTGCCTTTAGGACTATCTCTGTCATTCTCACATATGTCCCTGAATCATTTCATGGAATGCCTTTCCTTCTGGCAACCACATCTGTCCATTTCCAAACACCCAAACTCTGACTTAGCTGAATTTATGACTCCCTTTCAAATTTTCTTCCATGCACAAAATCATTCTTAATAAAATTGAAAATAGACTAGGTCCAGTATATCCTCTTAAGTATGATGGGATGGGTAAAGAATTTTGTTTACATTTCATAAGGATGGTTAACATGATCCTTTGTAAATGGCCATTAGTTACATAGCATTTCTGAAATTGAATTTAAGTGTCAAGGTAAACGTGTACACACATTTTATCTAAGAAATTGCACCAGAAAGTCCAGTAGGCGCCCAAACGAGTCTGTGGATGACAAAGCACTGCTACTTTATAGACGTGAAATTCATGGATGAGAAAGACATAAGAAAATGTCAGTAAATAAGGAAATGTTTTTCTATAACATATTTATTACAACCCTGTGTGTTTTATTGATTAAAACCCAGTGTTTTATTTATTAATAGGAACTATTTGTTTTCTTCTTATGTGTAAACTGAGGCCAGTTTTCCTTTCTTTATCTGTGAAAGGATGAAAACAGGAAATTTTGTCACTGTTTTGTAAAATGTATATTGTAAGATTTCTCAATAGAATCATTATATTTGCTTACCTTAAAGTAAATTTATACTTATTAACAAGTCAAATAGCCTTATCTAACATATTAAATCACTATTACCTTAATTTTCTTTATAAAGTTAATAATGATTATTCTGTATAATGACTCAAAATAGTCTTTAACTATCGGATGCCATTTGCTCCAAAATGATCATGAATATTTGCAAATTAGCCATGTAGATGCTCATGTGGTATTATTTCAGAGTCTCTGAATTGAATCCCTTGTCTCACAAAAAAGCAAAAGTCTTGGCCTTGATATTCTAATTATCTAATTAGACATTCTACAATTGGAGATGCCTTTGTTTGCTTTTGAAAAGGTAATACTCTAAGCTTTATCAGTCTTTTAAAAGTCAGTGTGAACAAGCTTACAAGAATCTTTCTGAAAGCCATGTGCAAATAAAAAAGACTCCAGGACAAGAGAATCTCTGGGAGAGGGGAAGGAAAACAGTAAGCATTGGAGGAAATCAAAGCAAAAGGAAGGGTAGTAGTAATAAAGTCATTCTCACATATGTCCCTGAATCATTTCATGGAATGCCTTTCCTTCTGGCAACCACATCTGTCCATTTCCAAACACCCAAACTCTGACTTAGCTGAATTTATGACTCCCTTTCAAATTTTCTTCCATGCACAAAATCATTCTTAATAAAATTGAAAATAGACTAGGTCCAGTATATCCTCTTAAGTATGATGGGATGGGTAAAGAATTTTGTTTACATTTCATAAGGATGGTTAACATGATCCTTTGTAAATGGCCATTAGTTACATAGCATTTCTGAAATTGAATTTAAGTGTCAAGGTAAACGTGTACACACATTTTATCTAAGAAATTGCACCAGAAAGTCCAGTAGGCGCCCAAACGAGTCTGTGGATGACAAAGCACTGCTACTTTATAGACGTGAAATTCATGGATGAGAAAGACATAAGAAAATGTCAGTAAATAAGGAAATGTTTTTCTATAACATATTTATTACAACCCTGTGTGTTTTATTGATTAAAACCCAGTGTTTTATTTATTAATAGGAACTATTTGTTTTCTTCTTATGTGTAAACTGAGGCCAGTTTTCCTTTCTTTATCTGTGAAAGGATGAAAACAGGAA
The DNA here is from genome assembly GCA_022376925.1 of Tragulus kanchil. Lineage (NCBI taxonomy): Eukaryota > Metazoa > Chordata > Mammalia > Artiodactyla > Tragulidae > Tragulus > Tragulus kanchil. Next base: position 115,138,268 of record JAIOJX010000005.1, on the reverse strand, counting down.
ATTTTGTCACTGTTTTGTAAAATGTATATTGTAAGATTTCTCAATAGAATCATTATATTTGCTTACCTTAAAGTAAATTTATACTTATTAACAAGTCAAATAGCCTTATCTAACATATTAAATCACTATTACCTTAATTTTCTTTATAAAGTTAATAATGATTATTCTGTATAATGACTCAAAATAGTCTTTAACTATCGGATGCCATTTGCTCCAAAATGATCATGAATATTTGCAAATTAGCCATGTAGATGCTCATGTGGTATTATTTCAGAGTCTCTGAATTGAATCCCTTGTCTCACAAAAAAGCAAAAGTCTTGGCCTTGATATTCTAATTATCTAATTAGACATTCTACAATTGGAGATGCCTTTGTTTGCTTTTGAAAAGGTAATACTCTAAGCTTTATCAGTCTTTTAAAAGTCAGTGTGAACAAGCTTACAAGAATCTTTCTGAAAGCCATGTGCAAATAAAAAAGACTCCAGGACAAGAGAATCTCTGGGAGAGGGGAAGGAAAACAGTAAGCATTGGAGGAAATCAAAGCAAAAGGAAGGGTAGTAGTAATAAAGACAAACTTCTGCCATTTCATTTTTTCCAGGCCTCTGTCCTCAGAAATAATGAGTTTAGGTATCAAGAGCAGATGATAAGACATAAAAAAAAAAAAAAAAAAAAAAAACCTCTTACAGGGAGAATAGATTCACTGTTAGGGCTTTCTTTTTTTTCGGTTTAGTAAATTAAATTATAATCTTCAAAATTCAAAACCTTTTATCACTCTCACTAGAACAAAACAATATTTTCTGATGTGATTGCTCCAGTATTGTAACAGAATATAGCAGCCATAATTCAAGGAAAAAAAGAGTGTATATGCCATGAGAACTTTCTGTACTTATTTTGTGTGTATGTGTTTGATAGCAAGCTTCTTTTGTTTGGGGGGGGTCAGAAAATGGCGTGATGGTGAAAAGTTGAGTCCCCAGAGGATTTATGTTGTGATTTTCAATTGCAGCTCACTGCAGTCGACGCAGATGAAGGGTCAAACGGGGAGATCACATATGAAATCCTGGTCGGGGCTCAGGGAGACTTCATCATCAATAAAACAACAGGGCTTATCACCATCGCTTCGGGGGTAGAATTGATAGTTGGGCGGACTTACGCGCTCACCGTCCAAGCAGCGGATAATGCTCCTCCAGCAGAGAGAAGGTAATTTATATTAGAACCAATGCAGTCTTTTCACCGCTCCAGTTTAACCCCATAATTAAATTTAAGAAGCGCAGCGAGCATTCTTTTATCTTGTAAACATCTAAATTAGATCAGAAAATCAGAGAGACCAGTTTCTCAGGAACTGCATGTTCTTCTTTGGTCAAATTGTGGGAAGAATAAGGTAAACTCAAGATTAAACCACAAAATTATTAACTATGATTCCACAGATGTGAAAGATGCAAGTTTCTATTGGGAGGGGGAGTGGGAACTAGAAAATATCAGAAACCTGCTTCCTATGTATTAGTGAAAAGCAAGGTTGCTACTGAAAGGTCATAGATAACATGCAACATGTCATGTCTCAGGGTTTTGAAACCAGCTCTCAGTGTCTGGATAATTATTTTTTAATTTAACATGCATATATATGATTAATCTAGACAATCCATCTGTGTATATGTATTTCCTTTTATTTCTTTGTTTTTAGACTTCAGGATGCATTTTAAGAGAATATGAATTTAATATTAATACTAAGAAATTTGTCTCTTCATTTGTCCATGTTTTGTTTTCTGTCCTTTAGTAGAATTTTATTTATAAATATACTGTACAATTTTTGTTAGGCTATTTCTCATTTTTTGTTGTAATTTTAAATAGACTCTTCCTTATTCTTCTCAGTGGTTGACATATTAATTTTAACATACTTTCTTAATTCTCTTATATTTTTATAGTTTTCCAGTTCATGTTACTATATTATCCAAGACTATATCTTATAAGTAGTGATAGTTTGATATCCTTTTTATTTTTTCTTCCTTTCAGTTTCATTTGATGGTACCTCCAATAAAAATGCTTGTCTTGCCTTTAAGTGGGGATGCCACCCATGTTTCATTATTATTACTGGTTTATGATTAAAAATGCATTTTATTATGCTAATAAGGCATTCATCTATTCTTTCTTATACACACACACACATATATATGTATGAGTGTATATATATATATGTGTGTATGCATACATGTATACAATGGATGCTTATATATATGTAATGGAATGTTATTCAACCATAAAATACAAGGAAATCTTACCATGTGTAACAATATGGATTGACTATGCAGGCACTATGCTAAGTGAAATAAAGACAACAACAACACATTAAAAAAAAAAAAAAAACACTAAGCATAAAAAAAAAATAAGAATGGTTATTTATTTAAGTCAAATATCCATCAACTATGAAGAGAATGGCTTTTCTTTTAGAGCAAATACTAGGATGATTGATTTTAATACAGTTCTAAAGTTATATATTTTTCATTCCTGATATAAATACCACTAGGCTTTCATGTTTTGATCTTGAAACAAACTTCTGGATTATGTTTGTTGGTATTTTATTTAGTGAAATTCATCAATGCTTCTCTTTTTTGGGAAACTTTCGTATAGACTTTATATAGTTGGTATGATGCTTCATAAATGAAATAAATAACACAAACACAAAAATGAATTTATAAGTTCAACAACCATGGGAATTAGTTATAAATATCTCTAAAGTCAATAAATAAATCTAAATTTGGTTCTCTGAAATACAAATAAAAGTGTAAATAAGTTCATAACTGTCAGCTAACCCAATCAAAAAGTGGAAGAAGGTGCAAGTTTGTATAATAAATTCTGAAAGACACAACACATAAATAGAAGAAATTGGAAGGATCATTAAGAGACCATTTTACTTTATAATAGATGAAAAAGTTGAACACATGGATAAAATAATTTTTCAAGAAGATATAATTTACCAAAATCAATTGCAAAGATTAGGAATTCTTAAGAGATCAATACTGTAGAGGAAACTACTACTACAAATGCTAGGAAAGGCAAGCAGTTTGACAGAACTGTAATAAAACGATTAACCATTAAAACCCTTCCAGAGGAGAGAAGAGGACATAATTTTCCCTGCAGTACATGCACGTGACAGAGATTTCTCTTCTCACCCCTCTTATCATTAATCATAGACATTTGGCAGGACCCTGTAGTTCCTCATTGATATTTTCAGACTACGCTTTCTTTTTTTTCTTAATATTCTCTCTTTTAATCTCATGGGATAAGAATGAATGTACTACTATTCAGTACTCCATGCTACTGTCATCTATAGATGACATATCCCTCCTCCATTTTCTCCCACTGTTATTTATAGGCCTGCGGGTCACTCCAGAAAAGCTTAGTTCTTATCTGCTTGGCATTCACTTCAACAGTATAGTTTTCAAAATGCTTGGTGACTTCAGTGTCCAGTGTGGTAGAAAGCGTCTACAAACTTGTAGTCACTTTCTCCAAAGATCCCTGGACCCCTCCTCAATGCTTATTTTGCAAACTTAAGATATAATTTTGAGCAACAAAACTAAGCTCTGCCCCAAAAACATTCAGAAAAGCAAAAAAATCCCACAACTCTCATTATTAATATAACAGACTAAGCCATTGTTCTCTCTAGCTTCGAGTGTTAAAAACCGCTTCTAATTAGAAGTCTAATTAGACTTCTCTGCCTGAACCCCCTTCAGACTCTCCTGTCTATGCAATAGCCTGAGTGATACTGGTGACATAGAATACATCTTCTGCTTTTGCTTAAGATTTCTAGAGTCTTCTCATCTCACCCTGAGTAAAAGGTGACATCATTTAAAAGGCCAGTGGAGCCTAGTCCAGTTTGCTAGGTGCCACTAGCCACAGAACACTCTCTCATGCCACCTCTTCAGACTTGCCTGGTGTTCTGCTACGTGTTGCTTCCTATAGTCCAGGTCAGTTAACATGCTGGTCTCCCTCTCTGTCCCTGAGACTGGCAGCCACCATCAAATCTTTGAACTTGACTTTCATCTCCTTTCAGCCTGTAAAAGTTTCACTCTCAGATTTCTTTGTGGCCTAATTCCCTTCATTTGGGCCATTACTCAATCATCACTTTGTCTGTGAAGCCTTTTCTAACAACCTGTTTGCAATTACAACATCTCTCAATGTTTTTATACCACTTCCTTAGTATTATTCTATGCACTGAATATATCACCATGGAATACGCTATATATATTTTTCTTTAGAAAATGAAGTTTATTGTCTGTCTTGCTTCCTCTTTACTAGAGTGTTAGTTCAAAAAGAATCAATGTGATTTGTTTTTCTCTTCTCTCGAGAAGCCAGAACAATTCCTGAATGCCCTAAGTTCTAAACAGTATGGTTTTATTCGTTTTCCTAGGTTCTTAACAAATGTAATTTAGGATTTTTAAGTAGATGAGTTGGAATAAGAGACAGTGTGATACAAAATTTGAATACTTTTTAGAGTTCCCCAGACATACAGTTAGATTTGAAAGTCTGCCTTCCTCTAAAGCATGCACCAACTCTCCCTAACTTGGTCCCTATTAGATTAAAAAATATATATAAATGTCTGTGTGTCGCAGGCACTGTGCTGCAGCTTACTCTGATTCCTATTCTTATTAGTTCTCACTAAAAGATACTATCTTAAATAGATCAGAGACCTTTTACAGTCACAGTGTAGTCCCCTCAGAGTCGTGAGTCTCGGACTTGGACAATAAAGTGTCGTGGTCTTGAATACTGTCAAACCAAGAGTAGCTTTATTAATCATAGAACATATAATAATCAGAATCAAGATTCCATTAATCAGAATTCAAATAAAGGCAAGCACAAATAATAAGAACTCAGTCAAATAATCAGAACTTCTTAAGTAAAATCAAATTGATAGAACTCAATCAAATGCAAGCACAAGTTCTTACCCGAGAGCTGGAGAGTCTCGATCTCAGATCAGGCACAGCCGATCTCTGTGAGCGAGCCTCTGGCACAATCTTACCTTACCCTTTTATATTTTCTCAACTAGAAATCTCAAGTTAACTAGTATTCACAAAAGTGGTTATTACAAGAGCTTTTTGCTCCTCTAGAGACGCAAAAGTGGTTACTACTGGAGCTTTTTGCTCCTCTACCAATGCCTAGGTAAACACCTTTGTCCTCAGGGGGAAACGTGTTTGTACAGAAAACATTCTTACAATTCTTAATCTACAAAGGGAGCTATGAGTTGTAAAAAGCATATTACACTATAACTAAAAATCACAAGTAGAAGAACTTTTGTGCTCTGCACTAGCGCCTAGGTAAATATTTCTATCAATGTTTGTCAAAGATGACAATCTGAGTCTACAAACTTCTAGTTTTATGAGTGGGGCTATTTCAGGCCCAGGCTTCCTATCAGTAACTAGCTGCTTAGTCATTGTTGGAAGAGGTCTCAGAGAGGCAGGACTGCAGGCAGCGCTTATTGCTAGTGTGAAAAGACATTTGTCTGCTCGGGCTGGGTAACTTTTCTTGATCTTTCCTACGAGAAGTGAACATGGAACCATACCCTTGTACTAATGGCCACCCTTGTGGGAGCATTCAACATATCCATCAAGTTAGAGTAGAGGGGTCTTCTTCCCCGCATGGTGGCATTCTCAGTAAATAACCCAACTTCTCTTCCTCATCACTTTCCCCATCAGAACTGCTTCCCTCATAATTAGGGCCCCAATATCTGTCAGTGAAGATGCCTTTGATTGCCCATGACACAGTGATATTAAGATTTTCTGTCCGGTCCAACAAACCATTTATTACATATCTGCCATTTAGTATGTCCTGGGAATACAGACCAAAAGAAAAATCACAGTTAAGTGTAGAAAGTAGAACTATAAATAAATTCAACTTATCATGGTAAAGTTGAGATTGAGCTAAATTCTCAGTTTCCTTGGGCATTGATGAGGACACTTGTCATAATGAGGGAGTATTTAGAAGATCTACTAAACATGGTTAGGAGAATGAGTAGAGGTTAACCAGGTTAAAAAAGTACATCATTTATACAGACTTAGAGGTCTAAAATAACTTGGTATTTTGGATAATTACAAATCAGTCAGTGAATCAGTGTATTAACTATAATTCAAAGAGGGATAGTAGAATTAAGGACTATACCATGGAAATTTTAATTTGTTTTCTTAGGAAGCTTAGGCTTATTCAGTCAATGGAAGAAACAGAAGGACTTAAAAATAGAAATTCATCTGAGATGATTTAAGTTTAGGGAAAATCATTCTGATGCCCCTACAGAAGACAGATTTGAGAGGAGAACAAAGCTGTAGATGAGCTTTCCCCAGTGACTCAGTGGTAGAGAATCTACCTGTCAATGTAGAAGCCTCAAGTTCAATCCTTGGATCAGGAAGATTCCTGAAAAGAGAATGGCAACTCCAGTATTCTTGACTGGGAATCCCATAGACAGAGGAGCCTGGCATGCTACAGTCCATGGGATTGTGAAAAGTCCAGCATAATTTAATGACTAAACAATACCAGCAAACAACATAAGCTGTGAGGGAGAAATTAGGTAGAGCACCACAACTAGAAGAATGCTGTTACTGATGGTTTGACCTGGGGCATCTGTTAGGAAAAATGGAGAGAAGGAATAGGCAAAAAAGAAGAAAACCTCCCAGGTTTATGTCTTAAGCTGCCTGGATGGTAGAGATGTCAATATGGTGCACATGTTTGAGTGAAAATGAAGAGTTCAATTTCAGAAAAACCCAACTTTCCCCATAAAGAACTGCTTCCCTCATAATTAGGGCCCCAATATCTGTCAGTGAAGATGCCTTTGATTGCCCATGACACAGTGATATTAAGATTTTCTGTCCGGTCCAACAAACCATTTATTACATATCTGCCATTTAGTATGTCCTGGGAATACAGACCAAAAGAAAAATCACAGTTAAGTGTAGAAAGTAGAACTATAAATAAATTCAACTTATCATGGTAAAGTTGAGATTGAGCTAAATTCTCAGTTTCCTTGGGCATTGATGAGGACACTTGTCATAATGAGGGAGTATTTAGAAGATCTACTAAACATGGTTAGGAGAATGAGTAGAGGTTAACCAGGTTAAAAAAGTACATCATTTATACAGACTTAGAGGTCTAAAATAACTTGGTATTTTGGATAATTACAAATCAGTCAGTGAATCAGTGTATTAACTATAATTCAAAGAGGGATAGTAGAATTAAGGACTATACCATGGAAATTTTAATTTGTTTTCTTAGGAAGCTTAGGCTTATTCAGTCAATGGAAGAAACAGAAGGACTTAAAAATAGAAATTCATCTGAGATGATTTAAGTTTAGGGAAAATCATTCTGATGCCCCTACAGAAGACAGATTTGAGAGGAGAACAAAGCTGTAGATGAGCTTTCCCCAGTGACTCAGTGGTAGAGAATCTACCTGTCAATGTAGAAGCCTCAAGTTCAATCCTTGGATCAGGAAGATTCCCTGAAAAAGAGAATGGCAACTCCAGTATTCTTGACTGGGAATCCCATAGACAGAGGAGCCTGGCATGCTACAGTCCATGGGATTGTGAAAAGTCCAGCATAATTTAATGACTAAACAATACCAGCAAACAACATAAGCTGTGAGGGGAGAAATTAGGTAGAGCACCACAACTAGAAGAATGCTGTTACTGATGGTTTGACCTGGGGCATCTGTTAGGAAAAATGGAGAGAAGGAATAGGCAAAAAAGAAGAAAACCTCCCAGGTTTATGTCTTAAGCTGCCTGGATGGTAGAGATGTCAATATGGTGCACATGTTTGAGTGAAAATGAAGAGTTCAATTTCAGACACATTTATTTGGATTTGGTTCAAATATTCAGAGGAAAACAGATGTGGAAAGATAGTCAAGGGCTGTTATTTTTGTAGAAACACACAGGATTCATTTGTACAGTGTATAGTTACAGAATCCAAAATGAGAGTGAAAGTTTGAATGAATTTTAAATACCAGTGGCATTAATGGTGGTTATTCTTAAGGGGAGTTGAAGATGACTGAAACTAATTAGCATGTGCCAGAGCCAAACATCATGCTAGTGAACTTCATATATAATTTTTAATCTTAACAACAACATTGCGACTGTTGCATAGCTATACTTATTTTTATAGACCAAAGTAAAAGCCTGAAAAGGTAACTTACTTGGCTAATTGCCCCTTTCCCACTTCCATGAAAAAGTAATGGCAATCATAGGAAACAAGAGGTAGAACCATAGTGTGTATAGAGGACTCAGATTCTAAAATCCTTCCCTTTACTCTGTTCCATATCCATAACCTTTAGTAATTATTATTCTGGTGAAAAGATGATAAAATTGCTTAATAGCAATGCTATTAATGCTAATTATAAGTATAAATACATCTTGCTTTTTATCATTTAAATTGTTATTAAAATTCTATAATAATCATCAATGTATTTTATAATTTATTTTCATTGAAGATAGTGTTGTGGTAAATCTGGTCTAATCTGTATATGCATATATATTATGATTGATATGTTTTAAACAACTGTATTATTTAGTGAGAGGGATTTTAAATCTGCTTTGTAGTTCTAGTTTGCAAGTCATCTCACTGATTTGCCTTAATAAGCTGCTGTTTCCAACAATTTGTACTTTTAACTAGTTTTTACTGAAGTAAAATTGTATTTTCTCCTGGAAACAGCATGTCATCTTCAGAATTTGAATACCCAGGTCTTTTCAGTGATATGCTGCATTTATATTTGATCTAGTCTCATGGTTTTCTTTATAGAAAATGGTCTGGGCACTAAAAGATCAACTTACAATGTTTGATTAAATATCAAGTGGGACCTTTAGAGGTTTATGTCTTAAGCTGCCTGGATGGTAGAGATGTCAATATGGTGCACATGTTTGAGTGAAAATGAAGAGTTCAATTTCAGACACATTTATTTGGATTTGGTTCAAATATTCAGAGGAAAACAGATGTGGAAAGATAGTCAAGGGCTGTTATTTTTGTAGAAACACACAGGATTCATTTGTACAGTGTATAGTTACAGAATCCAAAATGAGAGTGAAAGTTTGAATGAATTTTAAATACCAGTGGCATTAATGGTGGTTATTCTTAAGGGGAGTTGAAGATGACTGAAACTAATTAGCATGTGCCAGAGCCAAACATCATGCTAGTGAACTTCATATATAATTTTTAATCTTAACAACAACATTGCGACTGTTGCATAGCTATACTTATTTTTATAGACCAAAGTAAAAGCCTGAAAAGGTAACTTACTTGGCTAATTGCCCCTTTCCCACTTCCATGAAAAAGTAATGGCAATCATAGGAAACAAGAGGTAGAACCATAGTGTGTATAGAGGACTCAGATTCTAAAATCCTTCCCTTTACTCTGTTCCATATCCATAACCTTTAGTAATTATTATTCTGGTGAAAAGATGATAAAATTGCTTAATAGCAATGCTATTAATGCTAATTATAAGTATAAATACATCTTGCTTTTTATCATTTAAATTGTTATTAAAATTCTATAATAATCATCAATGTATTTTATAATTTATTTTCATTGAAGATAGTGTTGTGGTAAATCTGGTCTAATCTGTATATGCATATATATTATGATTGATATGTTTTAAACAACTGTATTATTTAGTGAGAGGGATTTTAAATCTGCTTTGTAGTTCTAGTTTGCAAGTCATCTCACTGATTTGCCTTAATAAGCTGCTGTTTCCAACAATTTGTACTTTTAACTAGTTTTTACTGAAGTAAAATTGTATTTTCTCCTGGAAACAGCATGTCATCTTCAGAATTTGAATACCCAGGTCTTTTCAGTGATATGCTGCATTTATATTTGATCTAGTCTCATGGTTTTCTTTATAGAAAATGGTCTGGGCACTAAAAGATCAACTTACAATGTTTGATTAAATATCAAGTGGGACCTTTAGAGAATCAAATACCTATACATCCATTCTACATGCCACAATAATGTCATGTTCCCCATACGATAATGACACTTGCTATTTTCTGGAGGAAAATTAATCTTTCAAATCGAGCTGATGAATGAACTGAAGAGTTATGAGGCTTTGCTTTCAGTATTGCCTTCAGTAAAAATGCTATTAGAAAATTTTGAACAAAAAAAGTAGATTGTAACATATTCTACAAACTGACCCAGACACCAATAATGACACGTAAACCTAATTAAATAATAGCACTAAAAGCAATGGTAATTTTCTGTCTTGTTCTTTTCTAAGAAGTAACTTCAGTTCTAAATTTCAATAAAACTGACTCTCAAATTGAGGGTGATATGAATTAACTGTTTTTATATTTGTTATTCTAATTGGTTAAGCTAGCTAAAGATTTAGAGAGTAAGAGGATCCAGAGTCTATAATGGTTTTGTCTTTGTTTTGGTTTTTGATAAAAGGGGATAAAAACCAAAAGATTAAGACCAAAAGAGTAAAACAGTAGTAAGATATGTTGAGGTAGTAGTTACTTAGTATCTGTAACTCTTCTCTTATTTAATTACATCAAATTAAATAAATATTTAATCTTAATGTGAATTAAAGTACTACTGTTAGGTATTTATCAAAATATTAAGAATAAAATACAGTCACTTCACCAAATATTAAAAAATCATGATAAAACAACTGATCCTTGGCATGGCTACTTTTTTGATTCCCAGTTTATTTTCATGGAATTCAAGGCTGTATCTAATTAACATGATATTAAATTACCATTCTCAAATAAAATGATTTTTCCATTGTGGATATATATATATGTGTGTATTTTCAAAATAATAAAAAAAAGAACCTGTGAACATTGAAATAGCTTTTCTATTGTGATGTTGGTGGAGACAAAAGAAAAAAGAAAGATAAGGTTTTTGTCTTAAGTCTACCAGTGAAAGATGAAACATCATCTTAGAAACAAAGTAGAAATATAGTTACAAAATTACTATACAGACTGTGCAGTCTTCTAAAAGTCAAGAACATCTTCTCAATACCACTAAATACTATTGGCATATCCAGAAACTTTGACTTTATCTTTTTAAAAATTGTACCGTTTCTGAAGTTAAAGCTTCTTAGGCCTATCTTCAAAACCTCTTTATTCATATTTTATTTTGTTATTCAAAACAAAGTGCTGTGGATGAAGTTTTACTCATAAAATAGTTAAAATTGATTCTGATATTATAGTCTAGACAAAATACTTGGAATATGTGGTTCTCTCTGAGATAACATCCTCCATTGCAAACCACAGATGTTTTATGCTTTCACACAGAAAATACACACACATACGAGGACTAAATGTTCTTCAGCTTATTTCCCAGTCTTCTTCTTGTGGATGTGGGGAGGTAGGGCAAACAGATTTTAAGTCCAGAAGTTTTGCCTTTGAGTTTACCTGCTGTTGCTAATTTGCTTCACAACCATGCATCTGTCACTTAATCTTTTGGACTAATTTTCTTTCTAAAATGATCATTAAAATAAGATCTATAATGGTTTTTTTGGGTTTTGGGATAAAAGGGATAAAAACCAAAAGATTAAGACCAAAAGAGTAAAACAGTAGTAAGATATGTTGAGGTAGTAGTTACTTAGTATCTGTAACTCTTCTCTTATTTAATTACATCAAATTAAATAAATATTTAATCTTAATGTGAATTAAAGTACTACTGTTAGGTATTTATCAAAATATTAAGAATAAAATACAGTCACTTCACCAAATATTAAAAAATCATGATAAAACAACTGATCCTTGGCATGGCTACTTTTTTGATTCCCAGTTTATTTTCATGGAATTCAAGGCTGTATCTAATTAACATGATATTAAATTACCATTCTCAAATAAAATGATTTTTCCATTGTGGATATATATATATGTGTGTATTTTCAAAATAATAAAAAAAAGAACCTGTGAACATTGAAATAGCTTTTCTATTGTGATGTTGGTGGAGACAAAAGAAAAAAGAAAGATAAGGTTTTTGTCTTAAGTCTACCAGTGAAAGATGAAACATCATCTTAGAAACAAAGTAGAAATATAGTTACAAAATTACTATACAGACTGTGCAGTCTTCTAAAAGTCAAGAACATCTTCTCAATACCACTAAATACTATTGGCATATCCAGAAACTTTGACTTTATCTTTTTAAAAATTGTACCGTTTCTGAAGTTAAAGCTTCTTAGGCCTATCTTCAAAACCTCTTTATTCATATTTTATTTTGTTCTTAAAAACAAAGTGCTGTGGATGAAGTTTTACTCATAAAATAGTTAAAATTGATTATGATATTATAGTCTGGTCAAAATACTTGGAATTTGTGGTTTTCTCTGAGATAACATCCTCCATTGCAAACCACAGATGTTTTATGCTTTCACACAGAAAATACACACACATACGAGGACTAAATGTTCTTCAGCTTATTTCCCAGTCTTCTTCTTGTGGATGTGGGGAGGTAGGGCAAACAGATTTTAAGTCCAGAAGTTTTGCCTTTGAGTTTACCTGCTGTTGCTAATTTGCTTCACAACCATGCATCTGTCACTTAATCTTTTGGATTTTCTAATTTTCTTTCATAAAATGATCATTAAAATAAGATGATTTCTAGGGTCTTTTAAAATCACATGATTGAGACATTATATCATCTCTCTTTTTCTCCTTTGAAGTCATTACCAAATGAGAAATAAAAACTTTATGATTCTTATGCTTAGAGATTTATTTGCATTATAATGATTATATTACAAAAATAAAATTTGTATCATATAGATTCTCAGTTTTATTCATGTAAGACTAGCTGTAAATATAATACAAAATGTTCACATAGAATGGTATTATTTACCTCATGACTTTCCAGTTTTATGTGCTTAGTTAATGATAGTGAATTACTACTTCATATTATAGCATTAATGATATCATTTTATTGTTAATACGATAGGGATTTAGTTTTAGAAAGCTAACTCTGACACTATGCTGACATCAGGGCTAAAAAGGGTATAGAAGGCAATTTTAGAAAACAATAACCTTCAAGAATGTTGGTGCTTATTTAAACATATTGTAGGGAAGTACCAGGATGTTAAAGATGAAAAAATGCAAGACCTTGAAGTAGGATAGTCCTCAAATAACTCTGAGATAACAGTGTGTATGAGGGGGAGGGGTGGTGCTTGATTAGCAATTCTAGGATTTGAATCACTGTGGGTAGGAGCAAAGAAAGCAAAGGAGTAAGGGCCAATGGCAAAGTCAGTCATGTTGGATAGCAGTTGTTCAGCCTTGGGAATAAGAGTTTGTTTTACTCTGCATTTAAATTTTTTTCTTCACTGTGAGAAATGCAAAAGTTCCCTATGGGGTAGAAATCTTTATTGTAGTGTATGGATATAAACAGTTTGTTGTTGTTGTTCAGTCACTATGTCCTGTCTGACTTTTTGTGACCCTATCAACTGCAGAATGCCAGGCTTCCCTGTCCTTCGCCATCCCCTGAAGTTTGCTGAAACTCATGTCCATTGACTCAGTGATGCCATCCAACCATCTTAGCCTCTGTTGCCCCAAGTCTCCTCTTGTGCTCAATCTTTCCCACCATCAGGATCTTTTCCAATGAATCGGGTCTTAGGGGCCTCTGTAGCCTCGCATCCCTCTTCCAAGTCATGGTTGACTTTCTTTAGTATTAACTGGATTTTTTTTATTTTCATTGATCATTAAAATAAGATGATTTCTAGGGTCTTTTAAAATCACATGATTGAGACATTATATCATCTCTCTTTTTCTCCTTTGAAGTCATTACCAAATGAGAAATAAAAACTTTATGATTCTTATGCTTAGAGATTTATTTGCATTATAATGATTATATTACAAAAATAAAATTTGTATCATATAGATTCTCAGTTTTATTCATGTAAGACTAGCTGTAAATATAATACAAAATGTTCACATAGAATGGTATTATTTACCTCATGACTTTCCAGTTTTATGTGCTTAGTTAATGATAGTGAATTACTACTTCATATTATAGCATTAATGATATCATTTTATTGTTAATACGATAGGGATTTAGTTTTAGAAAGCTAACTCTGACACTATGCTGACATCAGGGCTAAAAAGGGTATAGAAGGCAATTTTAGAAAACAATAACCTTCAAGAATGTTGGTGCTTATTTAAACATATTGTAGGGAAGTACCAGGATGTTAAAGATGAAAAAATGCAAGACCTTGAAGTAGGATAGTCCTCAAATAACTCTGAGATAACAGTGTGTATGAGGGGGAGGGGTGGTGCTTGATTAGCAATTCTAGGATTTGAATCACTGTGGGTAGGAGCAAAGAAAGCAAAGGAGTAAGGGCCAATGGCAAAGTCAGTCATGTTGGATAGCAGTTGTTCAGCCTTGGGAATAAGAGTTTGTTTTACTCTGCATTTAAATTTTTTTCTTCACTGTGAGAAATGCAAAAGTTCCCTATGGGGTAGAAATCTTTATTGTAGTGTATGGATATAAACAGTTTGTTGTTGTTGTTCAGTCACTATGTCCTGTCTGACTTTTTGTGACCCTATCAACTGCAGAATGCCAGGCTTCCCTGTCCTTCGCCATCCCCTGAAGTTTGCTGAAACTCATGTCCATTGACTCAGTGATGCCATCCAACCATCTTAGCCTCTGTTGCCCCAAGTCTCCTCTTGTGCTCAATCTTTCCTAGCATCAGGGTATTTTCCAATGAATCGGGTCTCTGCATCAGGTGGCCAAAGTCTTAGAGCTACAGCCTCAGCATCCCTCCTTCCAATGAATATTCATGGTTGACTTTCTTTAGTATTAACTGGTTTGATCTTCTCGCAGTCCAAGGGACTCTCAAGAGTCTTCTCAAACACCATAGTTCAAAAACACTAATATTTCAGTGCTCAGCCTTCTTTATGATCCAACTCTCACATCCGTACATGGCTACTGGAAAAACAAAACAGACAAATAGCTTTGTCTATATGGACCTTTGTTAGCAAAGTGATGTCTCTGCTTTTTGTACACTATCTAGGTTTGTCACAGCTCTTCTTCCAAGGAGCAAGTTTCTTTTAATTTTGTGGCTGCAGTCACAGACCACATTGATTTTTGAGCCTAAGAAAATGAAATCTGACATTGTTTCCACATTTTCCCCATCTATTTACCATGAAGTGATGGGACCAGAGGCCTTATCTTGGTTTTTGAAATGTTGATGTTTAAGCCAGCTTTTTAACTCTCTTCTTTGATATTTATGAAGAGGCTCTTTAGTTTCTCTTCACTTCTGCCATAAGGGTGGTATCATCTGCATATCTGAGGTTATTGATATTTCTCTCATCAATCTTGATTCCAGCTTGGACTTCATCCAGCCCGGCTTTTCACATGATGTATTCTGCATATAAGCTAAATAAGTGTGACAACAATATGCAGCCTTGAAGTACTTCTTTCCCAATTTTGAGCCAGTCCATTGTTCTATGTCCAGTTCTAACTGTTGCTTCTTGTCCTGCATACATGTTTCTGAAGAGGCAAGTAATGTGGTCTGGTATTTCCATCTCATTAAGAATATTCCACAGTTTGTTGTGGTGCACAAAGTCAAAGGCTTTACCACAGTCAATGAAGTGGAAGTAGATTTGGGAGGGGATCCTCTTGATTTTTCTGTAATCCATTGGGTGTTGGCAATTTGCTTTCTGGTTCCTCTATGTTTTCTAAATCCAGCTTATACATCTAGAAGTTCTCAGTTCAAGTACTCACACTCATGTGTGAAATGAGTTCAATTGTGTGATAATTTGAACATTCTCTGGCATTGCCTTTCTTTGGGATTGTAATGAGAACTGACCTTTTCCAGTCCTGTGGCCACTGCTGAGTTTTCCAAATTTGCCAACATAATGAATGCAGTACTTTATCAGCATCATATTTTAGGATTTGAAATAGCTCAGCTGGAATTCCATCACCTCTACTAGGTTTTTTCCTAGTGATACTTCCTAAGGCCCACTTGACTGCACACTCCAGGATGTCTGGCTCTAGTTGAGTGACCACAGCAGCATTGTTATCTGGATCAGTAAGAGCTGTTTTGTACCGTTCTTCTGTGTATTTTTGCCACCTTTTCTTAATCTCTTTTGCTTCAATTAGGTCCTTGCTAATTTTGTCCTTTATTGTGCCTATGTTTGCATGAAATTTTCCTTTCGTATCTCCAGTTCTCTTAAAGAGGTCTCTAGTCTTTCCATGTCATTTTTTCGCTGTTCTTGGTTTTTTCCCCTTTTGGCTCTCTTCTGTGTATCTTTCCTTTCCTCTTTGCCTTTCACTTCTCTTTTTCTCGATTATTTGTGATGGGACCAGAGGCCTTATCTTGGTTTTTGAAATGTTGATGTTTAAGCCAGCTTTTTAACTCTCTTCTTTGATATTTATGAAGAGGCTCTTTAGTTTCTCTTCACTTCTGCCATAAGGGTGGTATCATCTGCATATCTGAGGTTATTGATATTTCTCTCATCAATCTTGATTCCAGCTTGGACTTCATCCAGCCCGGCTTTTCACATGATGTATTCTGCATATAAGCTAAATAAGTGTGACAACAATATGCAGCCTTGAAGTACTTCTTTCCCAATTTTGAGCCAGTCCATTGTTCTATGTCCAGTTCTAACTGTTGCTTCTTGTCCTGCATACATGTTTCTGAAGAGGCAAGTAATGTGGTCTGGTATTTCCATCTCATTAAGAATATTCCACAGTTTGTTGTGGTGCACAAAGTCAAAGGCTTTACCACAGTCAATGAAGTGGAAGTAGATTTGGGAGGGGATCCTCTTGATTTTTCTGTAATCCATTGGGTGTTGGCAATTTGCTTTCTGGTTCCTCTATGTTTTCTAAATCCAGCTTATACATCTAGAAGTTCTCAGTTCAAGTACTCACACTCATGTGTGAAATGAGTTCAATTGTGTGATAATTTGAACATTCTCTGGCATTGCCTTTCTTTGGGATTGTAATGAGAACTGACCTTTTCCAGTCCTGTGGCCACTGCTGAGTTTTCCAAATTTGCCAACATAATGAATGCAGTACTTTATCAGCATCATATTTTAGGATTTGAAATAGCTCAGCTGGAATTCCATCACCTCTACTAGGTTTTTTCCTAGTGATACTTCCTAAGGCCCACTTGACTGCACACTCCAGGATGTCTGGCTCTAGTTGAGTGACCACAGCAGCATTGTTATCTGGATCAGTAAGAGCTGTTTTGTACCGTTCTTCTGTGTATTTTTGCCACCTTTTCTTAATCTCTTTTGCTTCAATTAGGTCCTTGCTAATTTTGTCCTTTATTGTGCCTATGTTTGCATGAAATTTTCCTTTCGTATCTCCAGTTCTCTTAAAGAGGTCTCTAGTCTTTCCATGTCATTGTTTTTCTTTTCTTTGCATTGTTCACTTAAGAAGGCTTTCTTACCTCTCCTTGCTGTTCTTGGGAACTCTCCATTCAGTTCAGTGTATCTTTCCCTTTCCTCTTTGCCTTTCACTTCTCTTTTTTTCTCGATTATTTGTGAAACCACCTCAGACAAGCAGTTTGCTTTCTTGCATTTCTTTGTCTTAGAGATGGCTTTGGTCACCACCTTCTGCACAATATTATGAATCTCTTTCCATAGTTTCTCAGGCACTCTGTCTACCAGATCTAATCCTTTGAATCTATTTATCAGCTCTACTGTATAATCATAAAGGATTTGATTTAAGGCATTCTTCAGTGGCCTAAACACTACAGTGAGGACTTCTAACTCATCGGGAGCATGTGTATTTGTCATGCAGAAGAAAAAATTAAGTGCAGAACAAAACAGACTCTAGCTTACTCTAGACAGTAAGATTCTAGCTTTTTGAAAGGAAACTTTGAATCAGGTAACAGGCGTATTCTAGGTCAAAAGTCTTAATCGATGAGGGATTCTCTTGTCTCCAGGATTATAAACGAGAGTTTCAGGTCAGCTTGTAGAGGAAGCCCCTGGGTTTCAACTTAAAAAACAGGTGAGTGTGCATGTTATATTCCCCATGAACTTCTGGGACAGCGGTCTTCTAAATCAAGTGTGTGTGAGAAAAAAATTTGGATATTCATGGAAAATGTAGATTTTCAGTCCTAACAGCAAAATATTCGAACTCAAAATGTCCAAACCCTAACATTACCACAATCCACTCTGGGAGGGAGAGAGTATACTGCGACTGTAGTGTTTTAGCCTAGAGAAATGAAAAAAATGAGATTAAAATGTCTAAAATATTTATAGAAATGTTAATAAAGTAAATGCAAACATATTAATTCCATTCCACAGAATTGAATATAAAATCTTTATTTTGAAGAGTTGTCTGGATCAGTAGAGCTGTTTTGTACCGTTCTTCTGTGTATTTTTGCCACCTTTTCTTAATCTCTTTTGCTTCAATTAGGTCCTTGCTAATTTTGTCCTTTATTGTGCCTATGTTTGCATGAAATTTTCCTTTCGTATCTCCAGTTCTCTTAAAGAGGTCTCTAGTCTTTCCATGTCATTGTTTTTCTTTTCTTTGCATTGTTCACTTAAGAAGGCTTTCTTACCTCTCCTTGCTGTTCTTGGGAACTCTCCATTCAGTTCAGTGTATCTTTCCTTTCCTCTTTGCCTTTCACTTCTCTTTTTTTCTCGATTATTTGTGAAACCACCTCAGACAAGCAGTTTGCTTTCTTGCATTTCTTTGTCTTAGAGATGGCTTTGGTCACCACCTTCTGCACAATATTATGAATCTCTTTCCATAGTTTCTCAGGCACTCTGTCTACCAGATCTAATCCTTTGAATCTATTTATCAGCTCTACTGTATAATCATAAAGGATTTGATTTAAGGCATTCTTCAGTGGCCTAAACACTACAGTGAGGACTTCTAACTCATCGGGAGCATGTGTATTTGTCATGCAGAAGAAAAAATTAAGTGCAGAACAAAACAGACTCTAGCTTACTCTAGACAGTAAGATTCTAGCTTTTTGAAAGGAAACTTTGAATCAGGTAACAGGCGTATTCTAGGTCAAAAGTCTTAATCGATGAGGGATTCTCTTGTCTCCAGGATTATAAACGAGAGTTTCAGGTCAGCTTGTAGAGGAAGCCCCTGGGTTTCAACTTAAAAAACAGGTGAGTGTGCATGTTATATTCCCCATGAACTTCTGGGACAGCGGTCTTCTAAATCAAGTGTGTGTGAGAAAAAAATTTGGATATTCATGGAAAATGTAGATTTTCAGTCCTAACAGCAAAATATTCGAACTCAAAATGTCCAAACCCTAACATTACCACAATCCACTCTGGGAGAGGGAGAGAGTATACTGTGACTGTAGAGTTTTAGCCTAGAGAAATGAAAAAAATGAGATTAAAATGTCTAAAATATTTATAGAAATGTTAATAAAGTAAATGCAAACATATTAATTCCATTCCACAGAATTGAATATAAAATCTTTATTTTGAAGAGTTGTCAATAATAGCTGAAATATGTATGTTTTTCAGTGTGTGCTTTCCTTGTGGCTCAGAAAGTAAAGAAGGTAAAACTGAAAGAAGTCATTTGCCTATGATCAAATCTGGTAGCATCAAAATTTTAACCCAAGAATATGCAGTTAAGAATCTAGTGCTCAACATCGCTCAGCTAGGATGGTTATCAATATGGTATAGGGTAAATGTTAATAGGATTTATTTGCATAGAGAATGTGTTGGCAGCGAAAAGGAAGAGATTATAAAATGTGTGATTCACTTTATAAATAACACACACTTAAAAAGTCAGGACTATGAAGGGTAATACTAGCAATAGTGTGTATTTTGGGATTGCTGTTGGAGGGAGATCACCACCTAAAAGAATAATATGGTTACCTTATTCTGACAATGGCGTTATTCCCACAATGAGAAGTGAGACTGTTTGTACACTAACATTTTAACTTCCTGATATTCTCTTTTTCACCCAGCCATTATAATTGTACTTCAGTCACTATGTTGTGTCTGACTCTTTTGCAACCCCAAGGACTGTATGTGGTCTACCAGGCTCCTGTCTCCATAGGATTGTCCAGGCAAGAATACTGAAGTAGGCTGCTGTTCATCCTTCTCCAGGGTATCTTTCCAACCCAGGGATCAAACTCTAGTCTGCTACACAGAAGGTGTATTCTTTACCACTGAGCCACCAGGAAACCTTAGCCATTATAGTAGCGATACGTTTAAACTTAGTATCTCTAAGCTTATAAGCAACATTTAACCTACTTTAAACCTCTTACTCTTAAAACACGAGGTGTAAAAAAAAAAAAAATTGAAAAGAAAAGTAATATATTTGATCATTTTTATTTGTAAATTTTAATAATAAAATAATATCAGCAAGAAATAATATATATATATTAACTGATTATGAAGTCTAAGAGAGTTGCTTTGGAACAATATTGTGATAAATTTAAATAGAATTTTTTTTTAAGTCACTGCAACATTTTAGAGATGCTTAGTATTCTCTAAGTATCTATTCTACTGAGAATATGTTCAGAAACAATTTGGACTTAGGCATATTATAAGGTGATAAGCTAAAAAAAACATTTTCAGTTCCTATGATCGGTGTTTCTCCTAAGAGTTTTCAAACTAAATGAATATAGAATAATAATCTCAGAAAAATGTTTTCAGTAACATGTTTTCTGATGTACTTATGTTTGTAGCATCAAAATTTTAACCCAAGAATATGCAGTTAAGAATCTAGTGCTCAACATCGCTCAGCTAGGATGGTTATCAATATGGTATAGGGTAAATGTTAATAGGATTTATTTGCATAGAGAATGTGTTGGCAGCGAAAAGGAAGAGATTATAAAATGTGTGATTCACTTTATAAATAACACACACTTAAAAAGTCAGGACTATGAAGGGTAATACTAGCAATAGTGTGTATTTTGGGATTGCTGTTGGAGGGAGATCACCACCTAAAAGAATAATATGGTTACCTTATTCTGACAATGGCGTTATTCCCACAATGAGAAGTGAGACTGTTTGTACACTAACATTTTAACTTCCTGATATTCTCTTTTTCACCCAGCCATTATAATTGTACTTCAGTCACTATGTTGTGTCTGACTCTTTTGCAACCCCAAGGACTGTATGTGGTCTACCAGGCTCCTGTCTCCATAGGATTGTCCAGGCAAGAATACTGAAGTAGGCTGCTGTTCATCCTTCTCCAGGGTATCTTTCCAACCCAGGGATCAAACTCTAGTCTGCTACACAGAAGGTGTATTCTTTACCACTGAGCCACCAGGAAACCTTAGCCATTATAGTAGCGATACGTTTAAACTTAGTATCTCTAAGCTTATAAGCAACATTTAACCTACTTTAAACCTCTTACTCTTAAAACACGAGGTGTAAAAAAAAAAAAAATTGAAAAGAAAAGTAATATATTTGATCATTTTTATTTGTAAATTTTAATAATAAAATAATATCAGCAAGAAATAATATATATATATTAACTGATTATGAAGTCTAAGAGAGAGTGCTTTGGAACAATATTGTGATAAATTTAAATAGAATTTTTTTTTAAGTCACTGCAACATTTTAGAGATGCTTAGTATTCTCTAAGTATCTATTCTACTGAGAATATGTTCAGAAACAATTTGGACTTAGGCATATTATAAGGTGATAAGCTAAAAAAAACATTTTCAGTTCCTATGATCGGTGTTTCTCCTAAGAGTTTTTCAAACTAAATGAATATAGAATAATAATCTCAGAAAAATGTTTTCAGTAACATGTTTTCTGATGTACTTACTGTAAAGGGCTTTGGGCTATTTTAAGAAAATTCTAGCCTCGAAATAGAAATGATAAGAAATCTGTTTCGAATAAAAAGGCATGATTTTGTTAAAATAAGTTAAAGCATACAACTCAGTCAGTGGTGTTACTTCTTCAAGATGTAGTATTAACTTTGTAAACCCCAGGTCTCTCTGTATGTTCTAGGCAGTGTTTCTTTTGTAGCAATCTTGAATATCTTGCTTCTTTGACTTATGCTATGTAAGGAAATGTCAGAGTTGACATATATCAATGAAGGTGATTATGTCAGTACTAATTTTATCCCTCAAAAACAAATGCCCATCAATCCTAAGCTTCAATTAAATCTAATTTCCAAATTTTTATATTATACTCTTTCAAGAAGACTTAAAAGCAGATTTGGTATTATTCACAACTATTTTACACAACTATTACTTTATAAGCCAGACTTATGACATGCTTTTCATTAAGCCATTGATGTCAGCCAAAAAAGAAAAGAACTAAAAAACAACTAATATAATACAGCCCATATTTTGTTTGTGTTATTTTAATCAGTACTCCCTCTACTGGTTTAATAGGAAGAGATCCCCAGGGACAGTTCTTATTACCAGATATTTATAGAGGTTCTTTTTTTTCGTAAACTATTAGAGAAGTGTTACAAAATAAAGTCAGAAGTCAAAGCAAGTTAATTTATTAGCTCTGTTTATACAGCTACTCCTTTTTAATTCACACGATTAATCTAAGTAGGAAAAATCAGTAGCTGAGGATTTTTTTTTTTCCATTTTACCAAGATAATTCAACAAAAACATAATTCGGTCATATTTTATTTTTCCACCCTTTCATTCTGAATCGCTTTATTATTTCCTGTAAAAATTCTGAATTTCCTCCTCTGTCATGCCAACAGCAGAATATCAAATGCTGTCTGTTATTAAATGTGGTGTAGATTTTTACCCATCACGCTCGCTTCTCTTTCTCTGCAGGCACTCCATCTGCACTGTGTACATTGAAGTGCTTCCTCCAAATAATCAAAGCCCTCCTCGCTTCCCACAGCTGATGTACAGCCTTGAAATCAGTGAGGCCATGAGGATCGGTGCTGTTTTATTAAATCTACAGGTATGCTTCTTATTTTACATACAAAATTCCAGTGACAACCTTGAAGGCTAATGGGTTTATATCCATACAGAAGGGAGAAACCTCACATATTGTTAAAATAAGTTAAAGCATACAACTCAGTCAGTGGTGTTACTTCTTCAAGATGTAGTATTAACTTTGTAAACCCCAGGTCTCTCTGTATGTTCTAGGCAGTGTTTCTTTTGTAGCAATCTTGAATATCTTGCTTCTTTGACTTATGCTATGTAAGGAAATGTCAGAGTTGACATATATCAATGAAGGTGATTATGTCAGTACTAATTTTATCCCTCAAAAACAAATGCCCATCAATCCTAAGCTTCAATTAAATCTAATTTCCAAATTTTTATATTATACTCTTTCAAGAAGACTTAAAAGCAGATTTGGTATTATTCACAACTATTTTACACAACTATTACTTTATAAGCCAGACTTATGACATGCTTTTCATTAAGCCATTGATGTCAGCCAAAAAAGAAAAGAACTAAAAAACAACTAATATAATACAGCCCATATTTTGTTTGTGTTATTTTAATCAGTACTCCCTCTACTGGTTTAATAGGAAGAGATCCCCAGGGACAGTTCTTATTACCAGATATTTATAGAGGTTCTTTTTTTTCGTAAACTATTAGAGAAGTGTTACAAAATAAAGTCAGAAGTCAAAGCAAGTTAATTTATTAGCTCTGTTTATACAGCTACTCCTTTTTAATTCACACGATTAATCTAAGTAGGAAAAATCAGTAGCTGAGGATTTTTTTTTTTCCATTTTACCAAGATAATTCAACAAAAACATAATTCGGTCATATTTTATTTTTCCACCCTTTCATTCTGAATCGCTTTATTATTTCCTGTAAAAATTCTGAATTTCCTCCTCTGTCATGCCAACAGCAGAATATCAAATGCTGTCTGTTATTAAATGTGGTGTAGATTTTTACCCATCACGCTCGCTTCTCTTTCTCTGCAGGCACTCCATCTGCACTGTGTACATTGAAGTGCTTCCTCCAAATAATCAAAGCCCTCCTCGCTTCCCACAGCTGATGTACAGCCTTGAAATCAGTGAGGCCATGAGGATCGGTGCTGTTTTATTAAATCTACAGGTATGCTTCTTATTTTACATACAAAATTCCAGTGACAACCTTGAAGGCTAATGGGTTTATATCCATACAGAAGGGGGAGAAAACCTCACATGTCACTTACACTCTGATGAATGAAAATTCCATCTGGAAAGGAAAGCTGGGATAATATGGATAGAGGCTTTCCACAGCTAATCTATTCTATTGATTGCCACTATTGAAGAACTAATGTTAGCTGGCAGGGATTAGCTGCAATCATTACAAGAGAGAATGAAAGGATTGGAGACATGTGCTTGAATATTTTGTACTTTGCATCCAAAGAGTCTGCAGCTGACTCTTATTTTCTGTCTTGGATTTCTTTGCCCCAGCAGAATTTATTATTGCTGCAGTGCTCTGTATAGAAAATGACTTTAGATTCCCCGACTGATGGTCGGCATCCTAATTGTGAAGCAGGCATTTTTATTTTGTGGCTGTGGGAAAATCTTGTAATTGCTGTGCCTCAGTTTATTTGTTTAGAGTATATTTGCATTTGCAGCTCTGGATTCTTGGGCATATGAGTTACTTCCAGAATGATAGCTTAATTTTCACAATTTATATATTCCTAGCTAAAGCATATTTGGCCAGAAAATGTCATATTTTGAACTGAATCTACAGCTTGAACTTGGGCTACTTCTGGTGTTGATAATAGCTGTCACTTGCTATAAAAATCATAAGGGTAACACTGTGACACTATTTTACCTATAGACGTTCAGAGAGAGAATTTATCATTTCCTTGTGTCATATGGGGATGGCAAGAGTTGCTGACATAAAAATTCTTAAAACTGGCCTTGAAGGTTAGAAGAGATTTTTTTTTTTTAATGTGATGATTTAGGAAAATCCCAGCATCAATCTTTATTATCAAATGAGATGACACGGGGCATCTTGGAGTCCCATTTGAATACAGACACCCTCTCTCTCAAACCCAGATGATGTACAAGTAAAGATTCCATAGAACGTTTATACTAGAAACAATGTAAAAAAATAATGAAACATATCAACCTCATTATCTAGATGTATAAAATGAATCTTATAGAAAGTAAACAAGGCCTAGATCAGTTGATGTAAGTATCAACATTTCCAAAACAAGGCTCATCCCATTATATCTGACTCATTTTCTGAGGCTGCTAAACATTTGTTTGTCATTAGCTGATACTTCTCTTTGACTCTCCTTTGTACCCATTTTGTTACTTTTTTCCAGGTAGCTAGAGAGAATTTGCTTTTGTTGCTCATTTACTATTAAAACATGGGAAGCAAAATTATATAAGAAGGTAGACATGTTAGTAGTAAGGATATTTGGGGGATTTTAACGGACAAAATTGTCTTCCTTGCTGGCTCAGGATCTTGGTGATAAAGAATCTGTCTGCAGCACAGGAGACCTGGGTTCAATCTGTGGGCTGGGAATATCTCCTGGAGAAGGGTATGACTACCCACTCCCATATCCTTGCCTGAGAGTCCATTGTACTGTAAGGAGATCACACCAGTCAGTTCTAAAGAAAGTCAACTCTGAATATTCATTGGAAAGACTGATGCTAAAGCTGAAGGTCCCATACTTTGGCCACCTGATGCAAAGAACTGTCTCATTTGGAAGGACCCTGATGATAGGAAAGATTGATGACAGGCAGAGAAAGGGGCAAAAGAGGATATATATTCCTAGGCGCAGAAAATGTCATATTTTGAACTGAATCTACAGCTTGAACTTGGGCTACTTCTGGTGTTGATAATAGCTGTCACTTGCTATAAAAATCATAAGGGTAACACTGTGACACTATTTTACCTATAGACGTTCAGAGAGAGAATTTATCATTTCCTTGTGTCATATGGGGATGGCAAGAGTTGCTGACATAAAAATTCTTAAAACTGGCCTTGAAGGTTAGAAGAGATTTTTTTTTTTTAATGTGATGATTTAGGAAAATCCCAGCATCAATCTTTATTATCAAATGAGATGACACGGGGCATCTTGGAGTCCCATTTGAATACAGACACCCTCTCTCTCAAACCCAGATGATGTACAAGTAAAGATTCCATAGAACGTTTATACTAGAAACAATGTAAAAAAATAATGAAACATATCAACCTCATTATCTAGATGTATAAAATGAATCTTATAGAAAGTAAACAAGGCCTAGATCAGTTGATGTAAGTATCAACATTTCCAAAACAAGGCTCATCCCATTATATCTGACTCATTTTCTGAGGCTGCTAAACATTTGTTTGTCATTAGCTGATACTTCTCTTTGACTCTCCTTTGTACCCATTTTGTTACTTTTTACCAGGTAGCTAGAGAGAATTTGCTTTTGTTGCTCATTTACTATTAAAACATGGGAAGCAAAATTATATAAGAAGGTAGACATGTTAGTAGTAAGGATATTTGGGGGATTTTAACGGACAAAATTGTCTTCCTTGCTGGCTCAGGATCTTGGTGATAAAGAATCTGTCTGCAGCACAGGAGACCTGGGTTCAATCTGTGGGCTGGGAATATCTCCTGGAGAAGGGTATGACTACCCACTCCCATATCCTTGCCTGAGAGTCCATTGTACTGTAAGGAGATCACACCAGTCAGTTCTAAAGAAAGTCAACTCTGAATATTCATTGGAAAGACTGATGCTAAAGCTGAAGGTCCCATACTTTGGCCACCTGATGCAAAGAACTGTCTCATTTGGAAGGACCCTGATGATAGGAAAGATTGATGACAGGCAGAGAAAGGGGCAAAAGAGGATGAGTTGGTTGGATGGCATGACTGACTCAATGGACATGAGTTTGAGCAAACTCTGGAAGATAGTGAAGGACAGGGAAACCTGACATACTGCAGTCCGTGTGAAGCAAAGAGTCAGACACGACTTAATGACTGAACAACAGTAGTGGACAAAATAAAATTTTAAAAGTTTATAGTTTCTTAGGAGAAAGAAAATATTTAGTGGAATCATAAAAAATGATAAAATATGGAAAACTAAATACGCAGACAAGTACATATATGGAATAATGAAAATCCTTTACCTATAAGGGGATTTATTTTAAAGTCAAGAAATTTTTTATGTTTTACCTTTAAATATTTCTTAAGAGTGTCTCTTTGTGTAATTTAACTTTCTGTGAATAAGATATAATTTTGCTTGTGAAATGGTTCTGGTTTCATTTCAGTGAATCCCAGAAATATCTAGTAACCATAGTATAGGAGAATAATTCTATCTGTGAGTTAAAGATAAAAAGAAGTTGGCCTTTTTCATATCTCAAATTTCTCTAGTACAAAAGCTGAGAAAATACTTGAAATGACATTTCTGTTCACCCTTTGTGCTTCCGGTAGAAGTGAAAGAAAGGGTGCCAATTGCAGTGGCAGTCTCGATTAGAAAGAACTGTGGCAACACCTTCAAGGCATTTTTCATAGGCCACCAACCATCCACTTTTGCTCATGATCAACAGAGATTGAATTTAAACCAGTGACCTAAAAGTTGAAACGCTCTGTCAAATTACTCTCCCAAAGACTTCTGATAACAGAATGTATCAGAGGTACTTCTGGCTACATCCTCATCTTTTTTTCACATATGGCACTACCCACTGCTGACTCACAGCTCAATGTAGAAAGATAGGATTTTTGGGGAAATATATCTTCGAAGATAACAGCAGACTGACTTCAAAATAATCTGTTTTGACTGAGAAAAAGTGGTTTCTTTTCAGACAACCATCTTTATTTCCCTCCCCATCCAACTTCTGTTCTCCTCTTATATGTATTTTCCTTTCATTCTATCTAAAAGTTGTTTGTAAGGTTGTGATTTTCCTCATACTCATATAATAATAATTGTTATATAATAACACTTAAGTAGAACTTAGTGAGGCAAGTACTATTTAAGTTTTTATTGTCTCAGTAAGGACAGCTAAGTTTATATTATGTACTCACACTCAAAATTTCAACAATTTGTAATGGAAAGGTTTATTTCCTCCTCACACTGTATGTCCATCATGAATTAACTCTAGTTCTGTTCTTCATCATTTTCACTCTACTACAGAAAGGTAGAGCAGGCTCTACCTGGAGAAGTGATTTTTTTCTGACATATTGAAAAGAGAGGTACAGTAAACCATGTGCTATCACATAATGTTTCTCCCAGAAGTGACACAGGAACCTTCTGCCCACATTTCCTCCACCAAACCAAGACACAAAGCTGCTAGTGAATCAATCACGATGGGGATATATAGTCTTTCCACTAGAGGCAGACACTAATTACATGGTTAAGTCTAATGTCAAGAGCCATGGCTTCTTTTGGTACAGCCTTTGATTTCCAAGTTATTGCAGACAGCAGTTATGCTAAACAATTCATTACTGCCTTGTGTGATTTCCCATCCTTACAACATCCAGTAACAGTTTTCTAACCACCCTTCTCTCTCTCGATGCCACTACTATTTTGGAAGGATGTTTGTTACAGCACCCTCCAATTTTAATTACCAAATGGTGAATAAGTTAAAATAGTCATGCTTTTGTTGCTAAATTTCACATTCTACATCCATTGCTAGTTGGCAGTAACTGCTACATTCAGTCTTCCTTCTGCACTCAGATTGATGAAACAGTCTCTATCTAGAATTTTACTGATCTCTTGACTGAGTGCAGTGCTTGCTGGCTGGAATACACAATACAGCCCAACATGGAATAAAGCAAACAAAACCTAGTTAATGGCTGTTACCTAGGAATGATACACATAATATCTATCCAGATATTTTCTCCACCTTGGCGAAAAATGATTTATATGGATATTTTGACTTAATAGGTCAAGAATATATAATCTTCAAAAATAAGTGACTTGAAGTGATGCTAGTGCTGATGTTTGTCAAAAATAAAGAACAGATATAGCGGAGCACAGACTGAAGAAACAGCTTCTGGGCAAAGTGGCCTGTCTGTATGATTGGTAAACTGAGAATGGTTTTCATATTTTTTAAAGGTTTTTTTTAAAAATATGAACAAAAATGAAGTGAGGAAACAAGAAAAATATGCAGAGGTCACATGTAGCCTACAAAACTTTTAATTATTTCTTAAGATAATAAATGGGCCTTATCATGTACAATTGAGTATCATTCTAAAGCAAATAAAAAATCAAGCAAATTAATAAGAAGTCAATTATGTTTAAATAAAATTAAAAAGAAACTCTAAAAAATAAAAAAGTTAAAAATATTTTGCCCCCTCAACATTTAGTATAGTAAATTGAAATAAGAGGTCATTTGTTTAACCTATGTCAAAATCCTCTTATCTGAAAATAATTTAGCATTGCTTGCTTTGAGTCTCACATGAATTGAAAACAGGAGCAACATTAGTTATTAAGGTATACTTTGTCTCTCTCTCTCTTTCCATATATATATACACACACATATATATTGGGCCAATAGATATTTATTCTATAAAATAAGGACTAATCCTTTGGTATAATCAAAAGACAGGATTTTAAGAGCTTGGGAAACAGGAGAGAAGTTGTCTTTTGGATAGGGAAGCAGAAATTAAATGAGACAGCATGTGTGCATGTTGATTGCATAGATCAGTGCCTAAAATTAAAACAAACAAAAAGGTGGTTCTTTTTTTTATTCCTATTCTCCAAGAAGAATAAGCATTGCCATTTTTGTTTTTCAGTTAACTAGATTTGAGATTTTAATGGTAAGCAAGAAGGTACTGGGAACTTGGAATAATGGGTAGAAAAGTGAAATATCAAATGTGGAGGAATGGATATGTTACCAAACTTGTCATCTGGACCTATATTGGGGTTTTAGCCCAACCAAAACCCTTTGTCTTGGCCAGAGAGATTCTTTTTCTTATAGAATTGACAGAACCAATAAACAGAACAAAACTGAGATTGGAACATCTCAAGCTTTATTCAGTGGCCAAAGAATGGAGGAGAGGAAATTAGTTTGTAAGTCAGCTTCTCAATCAATTTGAGCAGAGACACAGTATATATTGAAGGGTAAAAGGGAGGGGATTGGAAAGAGGCGGGGTGGAGGGGGGTGTGGATATTTGTGATTTATCCAAGAACAGGAGTGTAGTGGGACCTGGAATTGAGGCAGTGCTCCTTTTCAGTCCTAATATGGGCTTTTGCAGTGGCTGTCATGGCAACTGATAACTGTCCTGGCACTGAAGTGTGTGTCATTTACCAGGCTAATATATTATAATGAGCATATAATGAGATTCAAGGTCTACTGAAGGTTAAGTCTTCAGGCATTTTGGGACTGATTCTAAACAGTTCTTTCTTCTCTCTTTGCAGCTTCCTCCAACTTAGATAAGAGCAGTCCGTTTCCATTCAAGGGGATTCTGGGGAAACAGTCTTGGTTACAGATACAATCCAAAGAATATATTCAATTACTTTATTATTTTACTAGTTTTTCTATTGAAAAACAATGATCACTTACATTTTAGAAAACAAAATAATGCTTAGAAAGCCCAAGAGATAGATGGCTAAGAGATCAACATTAATAATAATGGCAGCAACATCTAATTTTAATTGAATGTTATTATCAAGCAGGAACTACACCAATCACTTGAAAGCCTCCCCGTCTTTTCTACTCTGAACAAAGCAGTTACTTTTCCAATGTCAAACAGAACCCTGTTGCAGACTGTGCATTCCATCTCTTCTGATTAGAGGCTGTGCGCTATTATTCATTATTCTATTCTGCCTTTCCCAGAGACTGAAGTTCATTTATTTCTTTCAGTTGTACTCACACTTGCAAACAATCCCCTTAAGAGCAGAGTAAATCTAACCCACAAGGCTAATCACTCTTTTCTTTCCAAAGTATGCTTATTCAGCCTTAATTCTGTTTTCTGGCAGTTGCTTCTTGATTCTTTACCAAAGTGAAGGAAAATATGTAATCTCTATTGACACTGGGGAAACTTAATTTAGCCACTGCTTTAAACTTCTGGTTCCACTTACCAGTGATCTCTGGCTCAGGCAGGTTGAGCCACTTTTCTTTCGCTGGCTGGCTTCTCCTTCCTGAAGACTGTAAAGCAGGTAAAATAGCTCAGACATGCTTAGCAGGAAAAGCAGAGAAGGTGGTGTGAAGTAGATCGAAAAGTAGGATGCTGCCATTTCTGATTATCTGAGAGAGAGAGAAAAAAAAAAAATCCATTTTGCTAATAAAGCTACTCAGTTATAAGTATAAAATGTTGCTTTGGTCAGCTTGAAGCATGCATTTTCTTTTCATTTTTTTTTTCATTTTTCTCGATTTTAAAATAATTTCAGAAAATTGTAGAACTTAAACTGTATGCCTCAAAGAATTAGTATTTTTTATCCTGAAGGAAAAATCCTGCTGCCTTGGATCTCACTACAGAATTAATTCTTTTCTGGAACAATATGAATGAAATGCAACCCAGCAAATAATAGGGTTTACCTGGTGGCTCAGTGATAAAGAAGCCTCCTGCCAGTGCAGGAGACACAGAGTTCAATCCCTGGGTCAGGAAGATCGCCTAGAGAAGGAAGTGGCAACCCACTCCAGTATTCTTGTCTGGAAAGCCCCATGAACAGAGGAGCCTGGGATCCATTGGTTTGCTGAGTCAGACACCATTTAGCAACTAAACACCACCACGACTACATTAATAGTCTGATGAGAGCTGCTAATTTGTTTTTCTGATATCTTTGAACTGTTCTAGAAGTTTTGAGAGTTTTTTCTTCCTTTTTTCCTTTTACTGATGAACATTTCTGGTCTAATAGGATATTTTCCACTGAAGATGATCCAAGAGTTTATGATTCATGAATGTTTTACACTTCAATGTGTGTGAATCATAGGCCTATTCAGTGTCATTTATATTATGGATATCACTTCGGATATGTCATCTGAAGATTCTCTCTTCTATCATCAAAGGTTTCTTTTTTGAACATTAAAGTGTTAGTATATAGAGTAACTTTGCAGATTGTATTGAAAGACATTCTATTTAATAGGTTTCTCTGATTCTGATAAGTGTGAGGAATAAAAACCATTCACTTTCCTCTGTATTTTATTCCATATAGTAGAAAATATGTTTTTCATCTTTCCTCTCACAATTATAGATTTCAGATGGCTTTTTCACTGTTTACATTATCTCAAAAGAAGGGTGTCATAGAAGTTGAAACACATTAAACACACTGATATTGATTACCTGATTTCAGTGTAGTTTATATTTTATACGGAAGATACCTAGAGCGATAGGAGATGGCTATATGTATATTTTAGAGACAGAGAGAGAGATGTCCCAATGCTAAACAACCAGGTTTTGCAAAAATTAACATCTAATTTGTAGTACAAAATTTTCTCCTTTAGAGCAGATGTTCTGATATGTCTAAGTTTCAAAAAAATGTTTGCTGTCCTTGACACCGTGGTAGTTACATTATCTAGGGATGATTTTTCTTTTCTAGGCATACAAAGATGCCAAAAGTGAGGGAAATGTATTTTTTTAATGTACTTTTGCATTCACACATGTATCTTCCCCTTCCCAAAGAACAATTTAGCCTCATGTAAATCTTCCATAGACAACCAGTGAGAGAAAGGAGAACCCTAGGTCTGATATATTTAAACAGCTATTTTAAAATCATTTTCTTTGTGCTTCATTGCTTAAGAAATAAACATGATAAAAAAACACATAAGATTTTGCCCCAGAAGAGATGCAGGTTATGACTTAAATTTATATTTTTATAGGTTAGACTACTTTCTCTGACTTAAGCCGTCTCCAACAGAAAGTAAGGTTCACAGGAAATGAGTTAAAAAATATCTTATTTTCCTGTCAAAGACAACTGATGTTTTATAAAACTTGATACTGTACAAGAAATAAAGCTATATTATCAAATTCCTTTGAAAGTAATTAAGGACTTAATAAAATGAAGTAGCCTTTTCTGATACCGCTGAGCATAAAGCAGAGGTGCTGTGGCTGCTGATACAAGTGAACCCAGGTGATGATCAGTGTTTTTTTCAGCCTGGGGACAGAGATTCACCAGCAAGAACAGCTTTATCTTGCTACCTCTCCTACTCCATATTTTCATCAAACACATGCATGACAACTTTACAGCCTCTTGCAGATTGTATTGAACAGACATTCTATTTTTTTGAATAAGGTTTTTTTCTGATTTTTTTGGATAAGTGTGAGGAATAAAACCATTCACTTTCCTCTGTATTTTATTCCATATAGTAGAAAATATGTTTTCATCTTTCCTCTCACAATTATAGATTTCAGATGGCTTTTTCACTGTTTACATTATCTCAAAAGAAGGGTGTCATAGAAGTTGAAACACATTAAACACACTGATATTGATTACCTGATTTCAGTGTAGTTTATATTTTATACGGAAGATACCTAGAGCGATAGGAGATGGCTATATGTATATTTTAGAGACAGAGAGAGAGATGTCCCAATGCTAAACAACCAGGTTTTGCAAAAATTAACATCTAATTTGTAGTACAAAATTTTCTCCTTTAGAGCAGATGTTCTGATATGTCTAAGTTTCAAAAAAATGTTTGCTGTCCTTGACACCGTGGTAGTTACATTATCTAGGGATGATTTTTCTTTTCTAGGCATACAAAGATGCCAAAAGTGAGGGAAATGTATTTTTTTAATGTACTTTTGCATTCACACATGTATCTTCCCCTTCCCAAAGAACAATTTAGCCTCATGTAAATCTTCCATAGACAACCAGTGAGAGAAAGGAGAACCCTAGGTCTGATATATTTAAACAGCTATTTTTAAAATCATTTTTCTTTGTGCTTCATTGCTTAAGAAATAAACATGATAAAAAAACACATAAGATTTTGCCCCAGAAGAGATGCAGGTTATGACTTAAATTTATATTTTTATAGGTTAGACTACTTTCTCTGACTTAAGCCGTCTCCAACAGAAAGTAAGGTTCACAGGAAATGAGTTAAAAAATATCTTATTTTCCTGTCAAAGACAACTGATGTTTTATAAAACTTGATACTGTACAAGAAATAAAGCTATATTATCAAATTCCTTTGAAAGTAATTAAGGACTTAATAAAATGAAGTAGCCTTTTCTGATACCGCTGAGCATAAAGCAGAGGTGCTGTGGCTGCTGATACAAGTGAACCCAGGTGATGATCAGTGTTTTTTTCAGCCTGGGGACAGAGATTCACCAGCAAGAACAGCTTTATCTTGCTACCTCTCCTACTCCATATTTTCATCAAACACATGCATGACAACTTTACAGCCTCTAATCGCACCGTATACCAAACTCTTTGCACCTTATCCATGTGTTTTGTTTTTAATCCTGTTATTAAAGTTTAACACCCCTTCTTCCTATCTAAAACATTTCCTTTGCTTGAATCCTGTATCCGTGCTTCTAAAGCTTCTGTAATGCAGTGAGTGTTAGTTACTCAGTCATGTCCAACTCTGCCACCTATGACCTGAAGCCCACCAGCCTCCTATGTTCGTAGAATTCTCCAGGCAAGAATCCTGGTGTGGGTTGACATGCCCTCTTCCACGGCATTAAGCCCAGGTCTCCTGCATTCCAGGGGGGATTCTTTAACAGCTGAGCTACTAGGGAAGTTCCTGAAATGCAGAATTCATTTAAATAAATTATTAGAATAAAAGAAAAACAACAAAGAATACAGTCTTAAAAAACAGATTAGATTCGACACATAGTAAATCACCCTGGCAAATCACTTTAAAATTTTCTAAACTACTCTAAATTTTATGGTGGAGAAGTTCACTCTACATTGCATGTATTACCATGATCCACAATAACCACTTCAAAGAATGACACTTCTCAGTGGAACATACTTTGAGTAGCACTAAGGACTGGCTCCAGTTTGCAAGACACAGAGCAAAAGAAAAATAAAGCACTTTTAAGTGGCATCCTTCACATTGACCCTGAAAGCAAACTACTAAATCACATCCACACTGACCTGCTCAAGGACACTGCTTAGGAATCATGTTTTAACTTGCTGCATTGGAAGAATCTCTTAACTCTATCTGATCATTTCCACTAGCACAAAAATTTGCTACTATATGACCAAATTAAAGACAAAACAACAACAAATTGCCTTTGACCCTCATAGACCACTCTAGCCACTTACCTATTTCTTTGTTTCCTTCCTGTGAAAACTTGATACTGTACAAGAAATAAAGCTATATTATCAAATTCCTTTGAAAGTAATTAAGGACTTAATAAAATGAAGTAGCCTTTTCTGATACCGCTGAGCATAAAGCAGAGGTGCTGTGGCTGCTGATACAAGTGAACCCAGGTGATGATCAGTGTTTTTTTCAGCCTGGGGACAGAGATTCACCAGCAAGAACAGCTTTATCTTGCTACCTCTCCTACTCCATATTTTCATCAAACACATGCATGACAACTTTACAGCCTCTAATCGCACCGTATACCAAACTCTTTGCACCTTATCCATGTGTTTTGTTTTTAATCCTGTTATTAAAGTTTAACACCCCTTCTTCCTATCTAAAACATTTCCTTTGCTTGAATCCTGTATCCGTGCTTCTAAAGCTTCTGTAATGCAGTGAGTGTTAGTTACTCAGTCATGTCCAACTCTGCCACCTATGACCTGAAGCCCACCAGCCTCCTATGTTCGTAGAATTCTCCAGGCAAGAATCCTGGTGTGGGTTGACATGCCCTCTTCCACGGCATTAAGCCCAGGTCTCCTGCATTCCAGGGGGGATTCTTTAACAGCTGAGCTACTAGGGAAGTTCCTGAAATGCAGAATTCATTTAAATAAATTATTAGAATAAAAGAAAAACAACAAAGAATACAGTCTTAAAAAACAGATTAGATTCGACACATAGTAAATCACCCTGGCAAATCACTTTAAAATTTTCTAAACTACTCTAAATTTTATGGTGGAGAAGTTCACTCTACATTGCATGTATTACCATGATCCACAATAACCACTTCAAAGAATGACACTTCTCAGTGGAACATACTTTGAGTAGCACTAAGGACTGGCTCCAGTTTGCAAGACACAGAGCAAAAGAAAAATAAAGCACTTTTAAGTGGCATCCTTCACATTGACCCTGAAAGCAAACTACTAAATCACATCCACACTGGCCTGCTCAAGGACACTGCTTAGGAATCATGTTTTTAACTTGCTGCATTGGAAGAATCTCTTAACTCTATCTGATCATTTCCACTAGCACAAAAATTTGCTACTATATGACCAAATTAAAGACAAAACAACAACAAATTGCCTTTGACCCTCATAGACCACTCTAGCCACTTACCTATTTCTTTGTTTCCCTTCCCTGTGAAAACTTCTAGAATATGTTATACACAATTGCCTGGAGAAAGTCTTGGTAATTTTCTCTTGACATTATAATCAGAACTTTAATAACACCAGTCTACTGGTAATGGCTCTTTGTGGTCTCAGTGCTCATTTCACTGTCAAAGCAATTCCTCATCTTACTCTGTCCATCAGTAAGATGTGATAGAATTAAACTTTGCCTTATTTAAAAACTTATTTTGACTTCCTATATGCCATTCTTCTGGGATTTTCCCTCAATGTTCCTGACTGCTGTATCCCATTCTATTTTGATGGTTCTTCTTCATTTTCCTGACTCTTAAAATATGGCGTGCCTCAAGGCTCAAGCTTCTCACCTCTTTTTCTATTTATAAACACATCTAAGATGATCTCATGTGTTCTTATGGGTTTAAATTGTTATATGCTCATAAATTCTAATTCATATCTCTAGCTTGGCTCACTGCTGTAAATCTTTAGACCCATGTGCAACTATGCGGTCTCTCTCTCATTCTCTCTCTACATATATACATATATAAAATATATATAATTTCATCTGTCTTAGGCTGAGTTTCCAGAGAAACAAACTTAGAGATAAAGATTCCATTGTAAGATGTTTATTAGTAATTGGTTTGGAATCAACTCCTGTAGAAAGGAGAGGAAGAAATCAGGATTTTATATATCTGCATAAGTGAGTCAAATGCAGGCTGCCTCAGAAAGCAGCATTAGGAGCTCTCAGAAAGAGTCAGGCATTGTTTAATTTTAAACAGTAACACTGGGTCAAAGAAAATAAAGCACTTCTCAGTGGAACATACTTTGAGTAGCACTAAGGACTGGCTCCAGTTTGCAAGACACAGAGCAAAAGAAAAATAAAGCACTTTTAAGTGGCATCCTTCACATTGACCCTGAAAGCAAACTACTAAATCACATCCACACTGGCCTGCTCAAGGACACTGCTTAGGAATCATGTTTTTAACTTGCTGCATTGGAAGAATCTCTTAACTCTATCTGATCATTTCCACTAGCACAAAAATTTGCTACTATATGACCAAATTAAAGACAAAACAACAACAAATTGCCTTTGACCCTCATAGACCACTCTAGCCACTTACCTATTTCTTTGTTTCCCTTCCCTGTGAAAACTTCTAGAATATGTTATACACAATTGCCTGGAGAAAGTCTTGGTAATTTTCTCTTGACATTATAATCAGAACTTTAATAACACCAGTCTACTGGTAATGGCTCTTTTTGTGGTCTCAGTGCTCATTTCACTGTCAAAGCAATTCCTCATCTTACTCTGTCCATCAGTAAGATGTGATAGAATTAAACTTTGCCTTATTTAAAAACTTATTTTGACTTCCTATATGCCATTCTTCTGGGATTTTCCCTCAATGTTCCTGACTGCTGTATCCCATTCTATTTTGATGGTTCTTCTTCATTTTCCTGACTCTTAAAATATGGCGTGCCTCAAGGCTCAAGCTTCTCACCTCTTTTTCTATTTATAAACACATCTAAGATGATCTCATGTGTTCTTATGGGTTTAAATTGTTATATGCTCATAAATTCTAATTCATATCTCTAGCTTGGCTCACTGCTGTAAATCTTTAGACCCATGTGCAACTATGAGGTCTCTCTCTCATTCTCTTTCTCTACATATATACATATATAAAATATATATAATTTCATCTGTCTTAGGCTGAGTTTCCAGAGAAACAAACTTAGAGATAAAGATTCCATTGTAAGATGTTTATTAGTAATTGGTTTGGAATCAACTCCTGTAGAAAGGAGAGGAAGAAATCAGGATTTTATATATCTGCATAAGTGAGTCAAATGCAGGCTGCCTCAGAAAGCAGCTTGACCTTCTCAGGGAAGCTCTCTTCAGAAAAGGCAGTCTTGAAAAAGAGCATACACTGTTTTTAAATATTCTTCTCCAAGAATGCCTGCATCTGACTCACTTATGCAAATATATAAAAGACCTACCTTTGTGTAAAGAACTCTCTCAGTTCTAGAGCTTTCCAGGGAGTCAGGTCTTGGGACTGCACTGAAGCTCAGATTCTCTCTCAACCTAAGTCTGCTTTCTTCCTCTCCTTTTCAGAGGAGATATCCCTGTGACACCTACCTGACCTGATCTCCTGCTTCTTATCATCTCTGCAGTTCTCTTCTGTTCCCATCAACCACTTGCACACTGCCTGCCTCCTGCCTCAGGATCCCTTCACTTACTGTGTCCATAGTCTGATGTTCTTGTTTCCCAGACATTCACATTCTTCCATTCCTGTCTGTTTTTGCTTGCTTCTCCCTTAGCAAAATGACCTTCCTTGACCACTTCCTAGAAAAGAACAATAACCATCTTACTGTGGTTCCTACCAACTTTTCCCTGCTTGCTTTTGCCCTGTGTGCCCTCATTTATTTTGTCACCATGTCAAATATTATATTAGGTCTGCTCTAACAAACTATTTTATTTACTATTGTATCTTCAGTAAATAGAATAGTGCTTGGAATATATTCTGTGCAATCAGTAAAGATCTGTTGAATGTCAGGTGGATTTGATTTCAAGAAAGGCCAGAATCAAGTATTTCTGCCCTTCATTTTCCTGACAAATATGGCGTGCCTCAAGGCTCAAGCTTCTCACCTCTTTTCTATTTATAAACACATCTAAGATGATCTCATGTGTTCTTATGGGTTTAAATTGTTATATGCTCATAAATTCTAATTCATATCTCTAGCTTGGCTCACTGCTGTAAATCTTTAGACCCATGTGCAACTATGAGGTCTCTCCCCATTCTCTTTCTCTACATATATACATATATAAAATATATATAATTTCATCTGTCTTAGGCTGAGTTTCCAGAGAAACAAACTTAGAGATAAAGACTCCCTTGTAAGATGTTTATTAGTAATTGGTTTGGAATCAACTCCTGTAGAAAGGAGAGGAAGAAATCAGGATTTTATATATCTGCATAAGTGAGTCAAATGCAGGCTGCCTCAGAAAGCAGCTTGACCTTCTCAGGGAAGCTCTCTTCAGAAAAGGCAGTCTTGAAAAAGAGCATACACTGTTTTTAAATATTCTTCTCCAAGAATGCCTGCATCTGACTCACTTATGCAAATATATAAAAGACCTACCTTTGTGTAAAGAACTCTCTCAGTTCTAGAGCTTTCCAGGGAGTCAGGTCTTGGGACTGCACTGAAGCTCAGATTCTCTCTCAACCTAAGTCTGCTTTCTTCCTCTCCTTTTCAGAGGAGATATCCCTGTGACACCTACCTGACCTGATCTCCTGCTTCTTATCATCTCTGCAGTTCTCTTCTGTTCCCATCAACCACTTGCACACTGCCTGCCTCCTGCCTCAGGATCCCTTCACTTACTGTGTCCATAGTCTGATGTTCTTGTTTCCCAGACATTCACATTCTTCCATTCCTGTCTGTTTTTGCTTGCTTCTCCCTTAGCAAAATGACCTTCCTTGACCACTTCCTAGAAAAGAACAATAACCATCTTACTGTGGTTCCTACCAACTTTTCCCTGCTTGCTTTTGCCCTGTGTGCCCTCATTTATTTTGTCACCATGTCAAATATTATATTAGGTCTGCTCTAACAAACTATTTTATTTACTATTGTATCTTCAGTAAATAGAATAGTGCTTGGAATATATTCTGTGCAATCAGTAAAGATCTGTTGAATGTCAGGTGGATTTGATTTCAAGAAAGGCCAGAATCAAGGTTTCAGACAAATGTCATTAGTATTTCTGCCCCTCTTTCCATCACTTAGCTCTGTATAGACTTTATTTTCAGACAGTTCATTATTAAGGCATAGAGGTGATAAAATAATTATCTTAGTTTTGATTAAATCTGAAATGGAGACTTGGGGGTAAAGATGAGGTAAGGGGGAATAAACAGTCTTCTCAAAGAAAAGGTACTGAGATGATGAAATGTAGTACATGTCCTCCAGAAATTTCAAAAATACTAAAGCATAATTTAAAAAAAAAAAAACAGCTTGAATATATGTAGAAGTGTAAGGAGAAATTTCAAGAAGATTTAGTTTAGTATTTCCTGGTTTCAATAATTTTATGCCTTTACAAAGGGTTTGCTGCTATGTTTTTCTAAACAAAGATATTGGTGGTAGAGTAATGCATAGTTAACCAGCCTAGGGTTTTAGTGGTGTTGAGAATGAGAAACCCTGACTTCAGAGGAATATGGGCACCAAAGCAATAAGGTAGAATAAGAGATCTTCATTTTTAATGGAATTTTATGGTCAACCATAAAACCATTATGTGTAGTTATAAAGCCAGGTCTGGGCAAGAGACATTTCAAGTTGCCCTTAAGTCCCTGTCTACAGCTGTATTTCCAATCTTTGCTCTTATTTCTATCATGTCTATTCTTAAAGTCATGGTGACTTTCCAGATAATAGTCAACTGATACTCTTGTCTCATTTAATCGAATTTGTAGAAATGGTGAGGCCCTATATTCATCAACTCATTCTTAGACATTTTTTTTTTTTTTTTTTGGCCACTTCTATTGGTCTTTCATTTATTTATTTTCATCCATCTTTGTTCCTTGGCCTATGTTGTCCTCCCATCACAGCGGCCCCTCTCACCAAAGAGCACCGGCTCTGGGCTATACACTCCAGAGCTCTGGCTTGGTAGTTGGACACATCAGTCCAGCTGCTCCGTGGCACGTGGGATCTTCCTGTGCCAGGGATCAAACTGGTGCCCCTTGCACTGCAAGGTGGAGTGCTTACCCACTGGACCACCAGGGAAGCCCTCTTAGACAATTTTTAGCGAGAGTTCATAACTAAGGCAGAAAGCAATTTTCATCTACTTCATGCCAAGAGACTATTTTATGATCCAAAGAATAGTTTGATAAAAATAAGACTTTTTTGTTTGTTTCTTATTTTTTAATTTTTCTTTTAGTCAAGCAGAAGTAAACCATTCTGCTCTTCCTAAAAGTTAAATTAAAAAAAAAAAAAAAGAACTAATTTGAAGTCTGGGATTGAATGTGGAATACTTGTCTGGGCAACTATTTGAAAGCTTCTGGTATTTTAATAGCAGTAATCAGTATTACCTTTAGTAAATTGACAATTAATGATTCTCTGTGCTGTTTCTTAAATAAACCTTAGAGTTTATTGCATGCCTTGAAGCTGTTTCTTCACATACTGGCAGCTATTGTTGATTAAAACTTAAGTTTGTAAATGCTGTTATTTTGCTGAGATTTTGATGAATAGAAAGGAACAAAAACAGTACTACTGAATTATATTTAATAAATAGCTAATTGGTGTCAGTTTTCTACAAGAAATAATAAGAGACCCAATTGTTGTCTAGAAGTGCCAGTGGTGATTCTATGCTTATCTACCAGGAATTGGTTGCTTTGGAGCTAAGAAAACAGTTTATTTTAGGTGACAAAAATAAAGAATATTTGCATTAGAATAGTTACCTTAGAAAACTGAAGAATTCAATATTATTTTCTAATTTTGAATATTTTCTGTTTCACATGGATTCGCAAAGTAGCATAAAAGTTTTTAAAAAATAGTCTTCATTTCTACAGTCTTCTCCATTCACAAACCTGTCTCACAGAAAAAAAATTTTAAAAAGTTAAAAAAAAAATCACACTAAGAAACATCTTTTAGGGCTTTCCTGGTAGCTCACTGGTAAAGAAGCCTACCTACCAATGCGTGGTTTTGATCCCTGATCATGGTAGATCCCACCTGCCACAGAGCAATAAACCTGTGCACTACAACTATTGAGCCAGTATTCTAGAGCCCAGGCGCTGCTACTGTTGAGCCGCTGTGCCACAACTGCTTATGTCTAAACCCTACAGCCTGGGCTCCACAAGAGAAGTCACCGCGAGAGTAGCCCTCACTTGCTACAACTAGAGAAAACCCTGCACAGAAACAAAGACCCAGCATAGCCCAAAATAAACTAATTAGTTAAATTAAAAAAATAAACTTATTTCAGAGACAGAGGCAGAACTATTGAACAATATAAGTTACCACTGCAACAGCTTTATTCCCTGCCACCTATCCCAACATACGAATAGTCTTGATATTGCTAATCAAATGGTTAGATAAACCAGCAAAATTTGATTGCCACTATAATTCCCTGAATTTAACCATCATGTGCTTGGGTGACTTTTAAATCAGAGGTCACCTTTGTGAGTCAAAAAATGTAATTAAAAATAGGAAGTGGAAAAAGCTCAGGTGTATATGCTTCCTTTTTCCTTGTTTAGATTAATCTTTACAATTAATATATATATATATTCATAAGTGCAATTATATCTATACATTATATTAGTTTCTTTTTAATGCAGATGCCTTTTTTTTTTAACTTTCTATTTTTGCTTTATTTCTCATTCTCTGTTTCTTTTCCCCCAGTTAGCTATCCAGCATATCCTCATCATAGAATTCGTTTTAACTGGCCTATGTCTTGATATTTTCTCTCTCATATCATGGTCATATGTAATTATATGAAGTACAAATGTGTCTATGTATATGTTTACATATTCACACACAAACTACAGACTTGATACACATATACAGCTTTTTCTGGAAATGATGAAATGAGGTTCAAATTCAAATTTTTATTTGCATTAGAATAGTTACCTTAGAAAACTGAAGAATTCAATATTATTTTCTAATTTTGAATATTTTCTGTTTCACATGGATTCGCAAAGTAGCATAAAAGTTTTTAAAAAATAGTCTTCATTTCTACAGTCTTCTCCATTCACAAACCTGTCTCACAGAAAAAAAATTTTAAAAAGTTAAAAAAAAAATCACACTAAGAAACATCTTTTAGGGCTT
This sequence comes from Tragulus kanchil, assembly GCA_022376925.1. Lineage (NCBI taxonomy): Eukaryota > Metazoa > Chordata > Mammalia > Artiodactyla > Tragulidae > Tragulus > Tragulus kanchil. Next base: position 115,095,409 of record JAIOJX010000005.1, on the reverse strand, counting down.
TCCTGGTAGCTCACTGGTAAAGAAGCCTACCTACCAATGCGTGGTTTTGATCCCTGATCATGGTAGATCCCACCTGCCACAGAGCAATAAACCTGTGCACTACAACTATTGAGCCAGTATTCTAGAGCCCAGGCGCTGCTACTGTTGAGCCGCTGTGCCACAACTGCTTATGTCTAAACCCTACAGCCTGGGCTCCACAAGAGAAGTCACCGCGAGAGTAGCCCTCACTTGCTACAACTAGAGAAAACCCTGCACAGAAACAAAGACCCAGCATAGCCCAAAATAAACTAATTAGTTAAATTAAAAAAATAAACTTATTTCAGAGACAGAGGCAGAACTATTGAACAATATAAGTTACCACTGCAACAGCTTTATTCCCTGCCACCTATCCCAACATACGAATAGTCTTGATATTGCTAATCAAATGGTTAGATAAACCAGCAAAATTTGATTGCCACTATAATTCCCTGAATTTAACCATCATGTGCTTGGGTGACTTTTAAATCAGAGGTCACCTTTGTGAGTCAAAAAATGTAATTAAAAATAGGAAGTGGAAAAAGCTCAGGTGTATATGCTTCCTTTTTCCTTGTTTAGATTAATCTTTACAATTAATATATATATATATTCATAAGTGCAATTATATCTATACATTATATTAGTTTCTTTTTAATGCAGATGCCTTTTTTTTTTAACTTTCTATTTTTGCTTTATTTCTCATTCTCTGTTTCTTTTCCCCCAGTTAGCTATCCAGCATATCCTCATCATAGAATTCGTTTTAACTGGCCTATGTCTTGATATTTTCTCTCTCATATCATGGTCATATGTAATTATATGAAGTACAAATGTGTCTATGTATATGTTTACATATTCACACACAAACTACAGACTTGATACACATATACAGCTTTTTCTGGAAATGATGAAATGAGGTTCAAATTCATTATAATTTGTCTGGTAGAAACTACATTGATGATTGGTTGTACAAAAAAAAACTTAACAATGTGTATGCATGTGTGTGTATATATATATATATATACATATATAACTTGAGTAACTATTAATAGAAGAACTGATTTTCCATTAACTAGAATCAAAAGAATGTTCAAGAAGTTTGGCATGTTAAATTTGAAATGTCTTTCGGCATCTAATTGAAACTATTGAGTAAGCAATTGGTTGTGATTTTAGGGAAGAAGTATGGACTACAAATATACATTTGAAGTCTTGACCTTTTTAAATCCTGTGTAAAACTTTGAGATTGCCTGAGGTTCTTAAAGGAGTTAATGTATAAGACATTCAAAGACTGATTTTAAGTTGCTAAGGAGAAGAGGACTAAGAATGGAGATTTAGGGGGCATGTGTCCTGAAAAGTAGGGGTAAAAATTATATCAAGAAGTGAGAGGTCAGTTGTGTCTAATGCTACTGATAGGTCAAATGAAAAATAAATAAACACAATTAAGAAACAAGCAAAAACAATGGGCTTCCCTGGTGGTTCAGTGGGTAAGGACTCTGCCTTGCAGTGCAAGGGGAGCCGGTTCGATCCCTGACCTTGGAAGATCCTATGTGCCGCGGAGCAGCTGGATCGATGTGTCCAGCTACTGAGCCAGCGCTCTGGAGCACATGCGCCCAGAGCCGGTGCTCTGTGGTGAGAGGGGCCGCTGCAATGGGAGGCCCACACAGGCCAAAGAACAAAAGATGGGTGAAAATAAATAAATGAAAGACCAATAGAAGTGGCCAAAACAACAAAAAAAAAGAAACAAGCAATAATACGCATTGTGAATTGATCAATTATTTTACTAATAAATATATTAGTAATGTTTAAAAGAACATTTTCAGTGCAGTAATTGAGGGAGGGTTAAAGGTATGATTGAAATAATTTTAGAGAAAGTGTGTGAAAGTGCTAGTCACTCATTTGTGTCCGACTTTTTGTAACCCCATGGACTGTAGCCTGCCAGGCTCCTCTGGAGTGGGTCCCTATTCCCTCCTCCAGGGGAGCATCCTGACCCAAGGATGAAAACTAGGTCCCCCACATTGCAGGCAGTTTCTTTACTGACTGAGCCATTAGGGAAGCCCTGGTTTTACAGAGGATGAGAACAATTTAGAAAAAGTAGAATGCAAAACTCCCCAAATCTTACCCTAAAAGGGAGATCAGATATTGTGTGCTCAGTCTCTAAGTCTTGTCTAACTCTTTGCAACTCCATTGGACTATAACTCACTTGATTCCTCTGTCCCCAGGCAAGAATGCTGGAGTAGGTTGACATCTCCTTCTCCACGGGATTTTCCCCACCCAGGAATTGAACCTGTGTCTTCTGCATTGGCAGGAGGATTCTTTACCACTGAGCCATCAGAGAAAACTGACTAGAGAAAACATTATCAGTAATAACTAGAAAGATGTAGTGTGTGGTGACAGGATGATATATATGAAAAAAATGTATCTAATGTACATATATGAAATTTGAATGATTTGCAGAAAATTGCTTCAATTTTCTCAGTGATACTGTAATCTGGGTCACTAACTGAGAATACTGATGTGGTAGGATAAGTTGGAGACCTGAGGAAAATATGTTTATAATCATATAGAAAAGAGGGAGAGTGATTGATAGTATAATAAATAGTATAAGAGATGGACAGGATGAAAGATCTTAAGGTATGCTTATGCAGTACAAGGTCATTCTTTTGATTTAGAGATTTATTTGCAAATAATTTGTCATATTATTTACTAAATTTAATGTTCCAGCTACTAACTGGAGCACATGCGCCCAGAGCCGGTGCTCTGTGGTGAGAGGGCTGCAATGGGAGGCCCACACGGGCCAAAGAACAAAAGATGGGTGAAAATAAATAAATGAAAGACCAATAGAAGTGGCCAAAACAACAAAAAAAAAGAAACAAGCAATAATACGCATTGTGAATTGATCAATTATTTTACTAATAAATATATTAGTAATGTTTAAAAGAACATTTTCAGTGCAGTAATTGAGGGAGGGTTAAAGGTATGATTGAAATAATTTTAGAGAAAGTGTGTGAAAGTGCTAGTCACTCATTTGTGTCCGACTTTTTGTAACCCCATGGACTGTAGCCTGCCAGGCTCCTCTGGAGTGGGTCCCTATTCCTCCTCCGGGGGAGCATCCTGACCCAAGGATGAAAACTAGGTCCCCCACATTGCAGGCAGTTTCTTTACTGACTGAGCCATTAGGGAAGCCCTGGTTTTACAGAGGATGAGAACAATTTAGAAAAAGTAGAATGCAAAACTCCCCAAATCTTACCCTAAAAGGGAGATCAGATATTGTGTGCTCAGTCTCTAAGTCTTGTCTAACTCTTTGCAACTCCATTGGACTATAACTCACTTGATTCCTCTGTCCCCAGGCAAGAATGCTGGAGTAGGTTGACATCTCCTTCTCCACGGGTTTTTCCCCCACCCAGGAATTGAACCTGTGTCTTCTGCATTGGCAGGAGGATTCTTTACCACTGAGCCATCAGAGAAAACTGACTAGAGAAAACATTATCAGTAATAACTAGAAAGATGTAGTGTGTGGTGACAGGATGATATATATGAAAAAAATGTATCTAATGTACATATATGAAATTTGAATGATTTGCAGAAAATTGCTTCAATTTTCTCAGTGATACTGTAATCTGGGTCACTAACTGAGAATACTGATGTGGTAGGATAAGTTGGAGACCTGAGGAAAATATGTTTATAATCATATAGAAAAGAGGGAGAGTGATTGATAGTATAATAAATAGTATAAGAGATGGACAGGATGAAAGATCTTAAGGTATGCTTATGCAGTACAAGGTCATTCTAGATTAGAGATTAGCTGCATTTTTAAGTCTCAGATATGTTATATTTGCAAATAATTTGTCATATTATTTACTTTTAATTTTTTAAGAGAATTGAATAAACTGACTTTTTTGTGACATAAACTTATCTCAGAAAGGAATTTATATCAGAATTATAAATGACAAAACCACAATACTTGACATTTAAAGATGAAATCATATTGAAATATATTTATAAACATTATTCCTTTGTTAAAGAACCAATAATTTTATCCCAGGAATGTACATACATTTTCGGAAACACTGATGTCCTGAGTTGAAAGCTTCAGTTCCTCCTCTCAAGCAGTTTAATAGCATAAAACTCATTTGCCTAAATAAGAAAAGGAAAGACCACCTAAGTATGGGAATTTTATTGATCTAAAAATCCCTAAGGGTAGGTACTTTGTCTTAATGTCCTGTGAAATGTTTAGAATCATTCTGTATGCATAAAGTGTACTCTACCAGATAGTGTTCAATGGCTGTGTTCATCTTTAACATGAACAGAATAGTAGTTTAGAGATATGCTTTCTTTTTCAAAATTCCTGTTTTCCTGCTAAGCACATTGCTTATTTAGATAAATTTTGTTGAGTTCCTGTTGGAAAATGGGTGACTTGAATTTAGATGCAGTGAGTAAACTATTGAGCAGACTAGAAAGAAAAGTTGTTTTGATCTTTATAGATATTCTTTTCTGTGCAAAAATAAGGAAAAACTAGTGTATTTTAGTATTTTAGTTTACGTGCTATTGAGCATGTATCAGCGAACCAGTGACTGAATTCTATGACTTGCTAGCTATTCAAGGGAGCAGCATTCTCTCATGTAACCTGAGGTTAAATAACTCAGGTTGCTTTCCTGAGGTCAAGCAAAACAGGAGCAAGTCTCACTTGCTTGCTCTTTCACAAGCTCATTAAGCATCTATCCACCTCAGGATCTTTTAAATTGCTGTATTCTCTGCCAGGAGGGAACTTCCTCACATGAACTGCTCTCTTACTTTGTACAGATGTTGACAAATTTTCACATTTTTCTGATAGCTTTCCTGATAGTCTCTCTGTAAGTCTAAACTCACACCCTGCCTTCCCATATGTCCTTCCTGTATTTTATATTTTTGTAGCACTTAGATGAATTTGAAAGCTGTGTTTAATTGTGTAAGTAATTTTATGTATAATTTACATATAACAATCTAATGTATTACATAAATATGTATTTATATGATATTATATGTAGGTATATAATATACTTATATAATAACTATGTATTTATATAAGTACCTATACATTAAATTTTTTTTCCTGTCTCTCTCACTATACTGTAAGTTCTACAAAGGGAACATTTTTGTCTATGTGGTTTTCATTGAAATTCAGCTTAACACGGTGTTAATGTTACAAAACACTGATGTCTGTGAATTCATCTTCTAAGCATTATGAAACTCATTTGCCTAAATAAGAAAAGGAAAGACCACCTAAGTATGGGAATTTTATTGATCTAAAAATCCCTAAGGGTAGGTACTTTGTCTTAATGTCCTGTGAAATGTTTAGAATCATTCTGTATGCATAAAGTGTACTCTACCAGATAGTGTTCAATGGCTGTGTTCATCTTTAACATGAACAGAATAGTAGTTTAGAGATATGCTTTCTTTTTCAAAATTCCTGTTTTCCTGCTAAGCACATTGCTTATTTAGATAAATTTTGTTGAGTTCCTGTTGGAAAATGGGTGACTTGAATTTAGATGCAGTGAGTAAACTATTGAGCAGACTAGAAAGAAAAGTTGTTTTGATCTTTATAGATATTCTTTTCTGTGCAAAAATAAGGAAAAACTAGTGTATTTTAGTATTTTAGTTTACGTGCTATTGAGCATGTATCAGCGAACCAGTGACTGAATTCTATGACTTGCTAGCTATTAAAGGGGAGCAGCATTCTCTCATGTAACCTGAGGTTAAATAACTCAGGTTGCTTTCCTGAGGTCAAGCAAAACAGGAGCAAGTCTCACTTGCTTGCTCTTTCACAAGCTCATTAAGCATCTATCCACCTCAGGATCTTTTAAATTGCTGTATTCTCTGCCAGGAGGGAACTTCCTCACATGAACTGCTCTCTTACTTTGTACAGATGTTGACAAATTTTCACATTTTTCTGATAGCTTTCCTGATAGTCTCTCTGTAAGTCTAAACTCACACCCTGCCTTCCCATATGTCCTTCCTGTATTTTATATTTTTGTAGCACTTAGATGAATTTGAAAGCTGTGTTTAATTGTGTAAGTAATTTTATGTATAATTTACATATAACAATCTAATGTATTACATAAATATGTATTTATATGATATTATATGTAGGTATATAATATACTTATATAATAACTATGTATTTATATAAGTACCTATACATTAAATTTTTTTTCCTGTCTCTCTCACTATACTGTAAGTTCTACAAAGGGAACATTTTTGTCTATGTGGTTTTCATTGAAATTCAGCTTAACACGGTGTTAATGTTCAGTAAATATTTGCTGAATTAATAAGTCAATACTGTTGGGTGATATGGATAGTAAAGAATCTTCCTGCAATGCAGGAGACTTGGGTTTGATCCCTGGGTTGGGAAGACTCCATGGAGAAGGGAGTGGCAACCCACTCCAGTATTCTTGCCTGGAGAATTCCATGGACTGAGGAACCTGGTGACTACAGACCATGGGATCATAAACAGTTGGACATAGCTGAGTGACTAATATTTCACTTTTCTTCATTACTGATATTAGGACTTCCCAGGTAGGCACTAGTGGTAAAAAACACACATGTCAATGGAGGAGACAAAAAAGACATAGGTTAGATTCCTGGGTTGGAATAGTTCTCTGGAGTGGAGCCTGGCAACCCATTCCAGTAGCCTTGCTTGGAGAATCCCATGGACAAAGGAACCTGGTGGACTACAGTCCATAGGGTTGAAGATAGTCAGACGAGACTGAAGCAAGTTAGCATGCAACACCTGCTTGCACAATGCTGGTGTGGTCATTGGCTTCATTTTGAAGTTAGGTATCTTGCCTAGGAGACAAGAGTATAGTAAAGGCTGAAACTCAGGTTCCTGTTCCAGAGCATGCACAATAAACTCTAACCCAGGAAAGATGACTATTATCATACTTCTGTTAGATTTTTTCCCCTAATTTTGGCTTCCATTTTTGTTTTTCATTTATTTATTTTCAAACATCTTTATTTTCTGGCCTGTGTGGGCTTCCCATCGCAGTGGCCTCTCTCCTTTCAGAGCCTGTTCCCCTTGCACTGCAAGGCAGACTCTTTACCCACTGGACCACCAGGGAAGCCCTTCTCTTAGATTTTGAATAAAGCACTTGTCTTGGAATTGATTGATCAAAAATAAATGTGTAGATTTTGTGCTAAAGCTAATTCCTATCTGTATATTATGAACCATATTAGCTAATCATAGAATCATCTTAAAGCTAAAACAGTCACTACTATCTCTAAGTAAAAAAGAAACCTTTTCCAATTAATTATAAAGAAAAGTTGTTAATTGGAGTGATGACAGAAATATTTGCTGAATTAATAAGTCAATACTGTTGGGTGATATGGATAGTAAAGAATCTTCCTGCAATGCAGGAGACTTGGGTTTGATCCCTGGGTTGGGAAGACTCCATGGAGAAGGGAGTGGCAACCCACTCCAGTATTCTTGCCTGGAGAATTCCATGGACTGAGGAACCTGGTGACTACAGACCATGGGATCATAAACAGTTGGACATAGCTGAGTGACTAATATTTCACTTTTCTTCATTACTGATATTAGGACTTCCCAGGTAGGCACTAGTGGTAAAAAACACACATGTCAATGGAGGAGACAAAAAAGACATAGGTTAGATTCCTGGGTTGGAATAGTTCTCTGGAGTGGAGCCTGGCAACCCATTCCAGTAGCCTTGCTTGGAGAATCCCATGGACAAAGGAACCTGGTGGACTACAGTCCATAGGGTTGAAGATAGTCAGACGAGACTGAAGCAAGTTAGCATGCAACACCTGCTTGCACAATGCTGGTGTGGTCATTGGCTTCATTTTGAAGTTAGGTATCTTGCCTAGGAGACAAGAGTATAGTAAAGGCTGAAACTCAGGTTCCTGTTCCAGAGCATGCACAATAAACTCTAACCCAGGAAAGATGACTATTATCATACTTCTGTTAGATTTTTTCCCCTAATTTTGGCTTCCATTTTTGTTTTTCATTTATTTATTTTCAAACATCTTTATTTTCTGGCCTGTGTGGGCTTCCCATCGCAGTGGCCTCTCTCCTTTCAGAGCCTGTTCCCCTTGCACTGCAAGGCAGACTCTTTACCCACTGGACCACCAGGGAAGCCCTTCTCTTAGATTTTGAATAAAGCACTTGTCTTGGAATTGATTGATCAAAAATAAATGTGTAGATTTTGTGCTAAAGCTAATTCCTATCTGTATATTATGAACCATATTAGCTAATCATAGAATCATCTTAAAGCTAAAACAGTCACTACTATCTCTAAGTAAAAAAGAAACCTTTTCCAATTAATTATAAAGAATTAATTAGTTGTTAATTGGAGTGATGACAGAAATGTAAAATAATAGAAGCCTTTTGCATTTCTCACTTTCCTGTGATGTTATTGCAAGACTTAAGTGAAATAAGACATGTGAATATAATTTCTGACATATATTAAGTAGTCAGTAACTTCTAACATAAGGATTCACTATCCTATACATATATAATTTTCTACACGTCATGTAGAGAAGACTGACTAGATTTATACATAGAAAAAAAAACATTTTGAAAGTGTTTTTAGAAATGTATTTTAGATCACACATATGTGCATTATTGAATCTGAATATTCCCAGAATGATTGTTTCTGCTTTTTACAGTTATTATGCATCATTTCTCCACTTTGATGTTGGTAAATAGAGATACATGCTATTTAGCAAAAGTGCTGACACATGATGGATACATTTCAGAATTCCGAGCCAGACAGCACCATTTCCCCTTGTTTAGTTGACCGAGAAATTATGAATCCTCCCTGATAACTACTTTGTTTAGTACAGATCCTGAAATAACAATAAAAGGCTAGGTAAGAGGATAAAAAGAAGAAGACAATCAAATAAGGATTTTCTTTGAAATCCTGGTTGTTCAAAGTTTTCAATAAGGGCATAACCTCACATATGAATGAAATAGGCAAATTACTGGCTCTCACAATCCTTAAAAGCTAAGATATTTAAATAGTCAAACAAAACTGAAGAAATATTCCACATTACCTCAGGGATTGAAAGTAATTAATTTGACTGAAAAAAAGAAAAAAAAAAAATTAGAGTTCTCTCAGTAACAGGAATTCCTCTCTGTTATTATTTTAGTAATTTAACAAAATAATGACTTAAACAAAATGACACAAGATTCTTAGTGCTCTCATCCAACAAAAATAATACTAAATATATTAGAGTAGATCTGATACATTAGAAGAAAGGTTTTAAATTACTCTGGATTTAAAATTGTTTATACAAATTTATTTTGCTTCAAAATCTATTTCTTCTGGCTTTTATGAAAATGCAGTACAGAACTAGGATCTCTTGTATTGCAGGCAGATTCTTTACAATCTGAGTCACCAGGGAGGCCCAATAATGCAGTAACCTTATTAATAAATAAACTCTTGGCCTTGGGAAAATGGTCACTTTGCCTAATTAAAAATAGACTGTCGAGGAATAAAGCATGAACACTAGTCAGAAGTGGTCAGATACTATAGATAATTTAAATGTAGACCCGGTGGGATTTTCTGATGGGTTACATTAGGAAATAAGAATGTTCGGTTAACATCAAAGAGGTAGAAAGTTGTAGTTGCTGCTGTTTACTGAGATAATGAAGACTGAAGGCAGCAGTGGAGAGCAGCAGAGAGATCAGGGTTGGGGTTCTTAATATTTTAAATTGGGAGTGTCTGTAATTAATCTAGCTAGTAATTCAAACACGCAACTGGATATAGGTGTGAAATTCAGAAGACATGTCTGGTTTATGGATATGAGAGCATTCAGCATAGAGATAGTTTTATAGCCTTTGCCATGGGCCTTGCAGCTCTATGCTGGAGCTCAGGCTCTCCTAATCCAAGGGAACTCTTGGCAGTGTCTGGGGATGGTCCTGCTGGTCAGGGCTGGAGGCGGGGGCAGGGGGGAGCGATACTGATACTCAGCAGGTAGAGGGATGCTGCACATGGAAGTTCCTCCCACAGGGAGCTTCTTGAGAAGCCCCTTCACATCTGGAGGGTCTGAGTAAGGCTGCAGAACTCTCCCCTTCTCCCTGTGAGCCCCAGGTGGTAGTCTCATCAAAGAGGCCCCCTGAGGGTCTAGAGCCATAAACATATGTAGCTTTATGCCTACAGCCCCAAGACCACATTGGTCTCAGGGACAAGCTCCAAGCCCGTGATATCACACTGAGGCCACCTTCTGTCCTCTCCATGGTAAGCAGCACTTCTGGTGAAGTGGATGGCCCGATGCGGAGCCGTCCTGCAGTGCTGCATGTCACCATGGGCCCTTTCCAGGTTGTAATAACTCAAGCCATGAGTTGGCATATGCAGCGTTCCCTTTGGTCATGATGCTATCTCAGAGCTCCTGGGCTTTCTGCATGTTGTTGCACAGTTAAGCCTTCATCTGAGCCCAGTTCCACATGATCCAAGAACAGGTCCAAGAACAGATCTGTGGAGTATCCAATAGTAAATATGTCTTATAAATGAGAAGAAAAAAAAAAAAAAAACAAAAACAGCCAAAGAAAATAGGTAGTAGCTGATAAGGTAGAATTAAAAGCAGGAGAGTATGATGTTATGGAAGCCATGCAAAGGAAATGTTTTATTTAAGAGATACTTCTAACTAATCCTACAAAGCTTTACTCACAAAGTCTGGGATTTAGTAAATACTAGAGACTTGGTTTGACCCCTGTGTCGAGAAGATCCCCTCGAGGAGGAAATGACAACCTGCTTGCCTGGGAAATCCCATGGACAGAGGAGCCTGGTAGGCTACAGTCCTTCAGATCGCAAAGAGTCAGACATGGCTGAGCTACTCATGCACACACACACACACACACACACACACACACACATACACATGCATGCTATTATTCCTTTGTCGTTGGGCTCTGGAATTTATGTGATCCAAGAGAGGTATCTGGTCACCCATGCATTGTGGTGACTGGTACAGCTGTCTTATGACCAGAGCTCTGAAATCCATGCCCAAGCCATTTGATTTAACTGTAGAAACAGTGCTCCTTGTTGGTCTGTCTATGAGATTTCAGACTCAGCCTCTTATGCCCGGTATAGTTATTGTCCAGTCTTTAAAAAGACCCCACACAATCACTACTTTCTTAGGTCCTGCCAACTCCAGAGCAGTGCCTCTCAGTCAGAGGGGTTGGAATTTCTGTCAGCCAACTAACATAAATAAATAATATTACCCTCCCCCTGGGGTCATGCTTAGGCAGAACTCGCTTACAGCCCTTTTATATCATCTATATTTCTTTCTTCACCTAACTTCCATAAGGAGACTTTATAGATGATTGGAAAGGAAACTGTTGGATATCTTAGATGGCAAAATCCTAGACTCCAGTGTCACAATATAGAGTGTATATCTTTATTTGGGATAAAAGAAACTCAGAAATCAAAGAAAGAAGCTGAATATTTTGTTTTCCATGACTTGAGTGAAGAAGGAAAAAAACTTAATAAAACAATGTGCCAGATGTTTAACACAGATTATTTTACTTAAACCTCTCAACATCTATTAACTTTTGTATTAGTGTAGTTTTTCAAAACTTTGGTCATGATGCTATCTCAGAGCTCCTGGGCTTTCTGCATGTTGTTGCACAGTTAAGCCTTCATCTGAGCCCAGTTCCACATGATCCAAGAACAGGTCCAAGAACAGATCTGTGGAGTATCCAATAGTAAATATGTCTTATAAATGAGAAGAAAAAAAAAAAAAAAACAAAAAAACAAAAACAGCCAAAGAAAATAGGTAGTAGCTGATAAGGTAGAATTAAAAGCAGGAGAGTATGATGTTATGGAAGCCATGCAAAGGAAATGTTTTATTTAAGAGATACTTCTAACTAATCCTACAAAGCTTTACTCACAAAGTCTGGGATTTAGTAAATACTAGAGACTTGGTTTGACCCCTGTGTCGAGAAGATCCCCTCGAGGAGGAAATGACAACCTGCTTGCCTGGGAAATCCCATGGACAGAGGAGCCTGGTAGGCTACAGTCCTTCAGATCGCAAAGAGTCAGACATGGCTGAGCTACTCATGCACACACACACACACACACACACACACACACTCACATACATGCTATTATTCCTTTGTCGTTGGGCTCTGGAATTTATGTGATCCAAGAGAGGTATCTGGTCACCCATGCATTGTGGTGACTGGTACAGCTGTCTTATGACCAGAGCTCTGAAATCCATGCCCAAGCCATTTGATTTAACTGTAGAAACAGTGCTCCTTGTTGGTCTGTCTATGAGATTTCAGACTCAGCCTCTTATGCCCGGTATAGTTATTGTCCAGTCTTTAAAAAGACCCCACACAATCACTACTTTCTTAGGTCCTGCCAACTCCAGAGCAGTGCCTCTCAGTCAGAGGGGTTGGAATTTCTGTCAGCCAACTAACATAAATAAATAATATTACCCTCCCCCTGGGGTCATGCTTAGGCAGAACTCGCTTACAGCCCTTTTATATCATCTATATTTCTTTCTTCACCTAACTTCCATAAGGAGACTTTATAGATGATTGGAAAGGAAACTGTTGGATATCTTAGATGGCAAAATCCTAGACTCCAGTGTCACAATATAGAGTGTATATCTTTATTTGGGATAAAAGAAACTCAGAAATCAAAGAAAGAAGCTGAATATTTTGTTTTCCATGACTTGAGTGAAGAAGGGAAAGAAAGTTAATACTTAATAAAACAATGTGCCAGATGTTTAACACAGATTATTTTACTTAAACCTCTCAACATCTATTAACTTTTGTATTAGTGTAGTTATTTTACAAATGAAGAAGTTTAAAAAATGAACACACAATTAGTAAATGGAGCCCAGTTTTTTATTTCAGGCTCTCTGGTACCAGTTTCTGAATTTGAAACCACAAATCTTTAATCAATATATTTTGAGCAGTACAATAGGATAAAAGGTACATTATGTAATTTTTGACACTGTAAACATTTATGTAGAGCCTAACATATTTGTTTGAATTATTCATATAAAATCAAATAAAAACTGCAGGAAAGTCATTATAATATTTCCCTACCTGATTAGATTATTCATACATTCAGGGTTATTATTGGAATGATAGAAATGCTGGGATCAGATGTTAAACTCTTTATTTTACATGTAGCCCTTAGCCCATGTTCTAATCTTTGTAAGATATCATGGATCTTCTGTGTTGTTAGTTTCTAGTTTATATATTATACTGTATTGAATAGAAGCAATATGAATTGTTTGATTATTAAATTATGCTTTCTCTCTGAAGGCAACTGATCGAGAGGGAGATCCAATAACATATGCTATCGAGAATGGAGATCCACAGCGAGTTTTCAATCTTTCAGAAACGTAAGTTAATAATTTCTTAATTTTACTATTTTCTTTTTATGTGTTAAACAGTGTACTGGTAGCAAAAGAACAGACCTCTAATCAGAGACTTTCAGCTGTTGGTAGTTTCATTTTACTTTTTTCTACAAATGTTAATGAGAGCTGGCAGAGATGATTCTGAATCCAAAATCATACCCAGGAGACTATTTATTTATTTTGAACATTTTACTTGGTGAAATCCACTGAAGTGGAAACATTGCATTTGCAGGTATAACCTTAGGGAGGGCAATTAAGTTTTTCATCTATATTTCTTTCTTCACCTAACTTCCATAAGGAGACTTTATAGATGATTGGAAAGGAAACTGTTGGATATCTTAGATGGCAAAATCCTAGACTCCAGTGTCACAATATAGAGTGTATATCTTTATTTGGGATAAAAGAAACTCAGAAATCAAAGAAAGAAGCTGAATATTTTGTTTTCCATGACTTGAGTGAAGAAGGGAAAGAAAGTTAATACTTAATAAAACAATGTGCCAGATGTTTAACACAGATTATTTTACTTAAACCTCTCAACATCTATTAACTTTTGTATTAGTGTAGTTATTTTACAAATGAAGAAGTTTAAAAAATGAACACACAATTAGTAAATGGAGCCCAGTTTTTTATTTCAGGCTCTCTGGTACCAGTTTCTGAATTTGAAACCACAAATCTTTAATCAATATATTTTGAGCAGTACAATAGGATAAAAGGTACATTATGTAATTTTTGACACTGTAAACATTTATGTAGAGCCTAACATATTTGTTTGAATTATTCATATAAAATCAAATAAAAACTGCAGGAAAGTCATTATAATATTTCCCTACCTGATTAGATTATTCATACATTCAGGGGTTATTATTGGAATGATAGAAATGCTGGGATCAGATGTTAAACTCTTTATTTTACATGTAGCCCTTAGCCCATGTTCTAATCTTTGTAAGATATCATGGATCTTCTGTGTTGTTAGTTTCTAGTTTATATATTATACTGTATTGAATAGAAGCAATATGAATTGTTTGATTATTAAATTATGCTTTCTCTCTGAAGGCAACTGATCGAGAGGGAGATCCAATAACATATGCTATCGAGAATGGAGATCCACAGCGAGTTTTCAATCTTTCAGAAACGTAAGTTAATAATTTCTTAATTTTTACTATTTTCTTTTTTATGTGTTAAACAGTGTACTGGTAGCAAAAGAACAGACCTCTAATCAGAGACTTTCAGCTGTTGGTAGTTTCATTTTACTTTTTTTTCTACAAATGTTAATGAGAGCTGGCAGAGATGATTCTGAATCCAAAAATCATACCCAGGAGACTATTTATTTATTTTGAACATTTTTACTTGGTGAAATCCACTGAAGTGGAAACATTGCATTTGCAGGTATAACCTGGGATTAATTAGATCCCTTTAAAGTTGTCAGTTATTCATAATAACAAGGGTATTTCTACAAAAAGTAACTTGGCACTGAATTGTTCATTCAAAGGGAACTTTGTAAGACAATGTGTAATTCAAATGTATTTAAGGTGTCGCCAAAATCTATCCTTCAATTTTTGAGTAACATAGTATATTCTAGAAAAGCTAAGATAAAAATATTTCATGTCCATTTTAAGCCTCTTTGAAGTCTGTGTTCCTGTCATTCTACTCACCTCTCTGAACATATCAGAGGTAATGTCAGTCATAACCATTGAGAAGACTGACAGCAGGCATTAAAGAAGGCCTTGAGGTTTGCTTTGTTTCTCTTCTGCAATAGGAAAGTAGCCTTTTCTCTGTCACATGTGGCTGGTCGTCAAAGAGATGTTCTTGCTATCTCTCTGATGCTTTCTGTGTGGTCGTGAGTGGTTTTATTCCCTCAAAGGGTGAAGATCTAAATGTAGCCTATGGATATAAAGTAAAAATTTTGGCAAATTAACCAAGCTCTGCTTAAGTCAGAGGAACATGTGGTATACAATGCCAAATCAAGAGAGTGGTGCATGGTCCCTTGATCTTGTAACAAACACTTGATTTTACATTGGCAAGGATGGTACAATCATGAATATGTATGCCCGGAAACAGTATTTCCCAGAGTTTTAGATTTCACAGATTAATAAGCTTGCATTTTAAAAAAGGAAAGACAAATATTTTGAATTTTTCTGATAGGTACATACAAATCATAAGTTAAT
Source organism: Tragulus kanchil (assembly GCA_022376925.1). Classification (NCBI taxonomy): domain Eukaryota; kingdom Metazoa; phylum Chordata; class Mammalia; order Artiodactyla; family Tragulidae; genus Tragulus; species Tragulus kanchil. Next base: position 115,079,864 of record JAIOJX010000005.1, on the reverse strand, counting down.
TATAATTTGTAATCATCCTTAAAGAAAGAAAACTTTGTGAGACACTTTAACAGTCATTGGGACTGCATAGTACTGGCACTATCTCAAACCAAATCATAGACCTAAATATAAAAGAGTAAGCTATATACTGTAGGAGAAAATACAGATGTAAGTTATAATTTGGATTAGAACAAAAAAAGAAAACAAAAGTGATTAATTTTTAAAACTGTTGGTAGTTTCATTTTACTTTTTTCTACAAATGTTAATGAGAGCTGGCAGAGATGATTCTGAATCCAAAAATCATACCCAGGAGACTATTTATTTATTTTGAACATTTTTACTTGGTGAAATCCACTGAAGTGGAAACATTGCATTTGCAGGTATAACCTGGGATTAATTAGATCCCTTTAAAGTTGTCAGTTATTCATAATAACAAGGGTATTTCTACAAAAAGTAACTTGGCACTGAATTGTTCATTCAAAGGGAACTTTGTAAGACAATGTGTAATTCAAATGTATTTAAGGTGTCGCCAAAATCTATCCTTCAATTTTTGAGTAACATAGTATATTCTAGAAAAGCTAAGATAAAAATATTTCATGTCCATTTTAAGCCTCTTTGAAGTCTGTGTTCCTGTCATTCTACTCACCTCTCTGAACATATCAGAGGTAATGTCAGTCATAACCATTGAGAAGACTGACAGCAGGCATTAAAGAAGGCCTTGAGGTTTGCTTTGTTTCTCTTCTGCAATAGGAAAGTAGCCTTTTCTCTGTCACATGTGGCTGGTCGTCAAAGAGATGTTCTTGCTATCTCTCTGATGCTTTCTGTGTGGTCGTGAGTGGTTTTATTCCCTCAAAGGGTGAAGATCTAAATGTAGCCTATGGATATAAAGTAAAAATTTTGGCAAATTAACCAAGCTCTGCTTAAGTCAGAGGAACATGTGGTATACAATGCCAAATCAAGAGAGTGGTGCATGGTCCCTTGATCTTGTAACAAACACTTGATTTTACATTGGCAAGGATGGTACAATCATGAATATGTATGCCCGGAAACAGTATTTCCCAGAGTTTTAGATTTCACAGATTAATAAGCTTGCATTTTAAAAATGGAAAGACAAATATTTTGAATTTTTCTGATAGGTACATACAAATCATAAGTTAATTATAATTTGTAATCATCCTTAAAGAAAGAAAACTTTGTGAGACACTTTAACAGTCATTGGGACTGCATAGTACTGGCACTATCTCAAACCAAATCATAGACCTAAATATAAAAGAGTAAGCTATATACTGTAGGAGAAAATACAGATGTAAGTTATAATTTGGATTAGACAATGCTTTCTTAGATAATATACAGAAAACAAAAGTGATTAATGAGAAAACCAGTAAGTTGCACCTCATCAAAATTTGAAAAAAGTGACTCATATGAAATGATCAAGAAAATATCTGAGGTGAAAAACATCACCTCAGAATGAAAGAAATGTTTTAGATAATGTATGTGACGGGGGGCATATGTGGAGTATGTAAAGAACTATTATATCTCAAAAATAAACAGATAATCTAAATAAAAATGAACAAAAATTTAAATAGATATTTCTCAGAAGATACATAATATATGCTCAGTAAGCACATGAAATATGCTCATAATCACTAGTCACTGGAGAAATGTGAATTAAAATCATGAAATACCATTTCACATCTGCTTAGAATGGCTTCAATGAAAAGCAAAGGAAATAACATTCATGGGTGAGGATGTGAAAATACCAGAATTTTTATATATTTCTGTTGGGAATGTATACATACTTTCTGGAAAGCTATTTCTCGTTTTCTCTAAACGTTAAACATAGAGTTACCATATAACTCAGCAACTCCACTCTTCTCTGTTCAAGAGAAATGAAAACATATGTCCACTTAAAAAGCTCCACAGAAATGTTTATAACAGAATTATTTACAGTAACAAAATGTAGAAAACACCCCGAAATCTCTGTTTATAGATGAAATAAATTAACAAAATGCATATCCATATGGTGGATACTAAATGAAAGAAACCATTCACCAAAACAACCCCACACTTTTTATAATTCCATTTTATTAAAAGTCCAGCATAGGCAAATCTATGGAGACAAGAAATAGACTACAAGTTGCCTGAGGCTGGAGGTTGACAGAGAATAGGGATTGGATGTTAACGGATACTGTGGTGAAAATACTCTAAGACCGATCGTGGTGATATTTGAACTACTAAATTTACTGAGTTTATACTTTAAACGAGTGAATTCAATGATATATGATTATGTGTTAATGAAGGCGATAAAAAATAAGAAAAGAATGAAGCTTTCACCACTTTCTCTGTTAAAGATTTCCGTTCCTGTGTTTCTCTGTTTTTCTCTTCATACTGAAGGATTTTGCAACTGCTGGTTGTGAAATCTAATGAGCTACAGTTTTATCAATGACATTCCCAGTTGTGCTGTGACCCTAGCAAGTGTTTCTCTTCTACCCTCTCATTTTATAACTGAGTCACAGAGGTTCTTTAAGGTGTGAAAGATGCCAGTGTAGCATCCTCTTTGTCTGAATTGACTTAATCAGACAGAAATATCCTTAAATGCAAAGTGCCTAGCATCCATCATTTTGTCAGAAACCGTGGAGTATGTAAAGAACTATTATATCTCAAAAATAAACAGATAATCTAAATAAAAATGAACAAAAATTTAAATAGATATTTCTCAGAAGATACATAATATATGCTCAGTAAGCACATGAAATATGCTCATAATCACTAGTCACTGGAGAAATGTGAATTAAAATCATGAAATACCATTTCACATCTGCTTAGAATGGCTTCAATGAAAAGCAAAGGAAATAACATTCATGGGTGAGGATGTGAAAATACCAGAATTTTTATATATTTCTGTTGGGAATGTATACATACTTTCTGGAAAGCTATTTCTCATTTTCTCTAAACGTTAAACATAGAGTTACCATATAACTCAGCAACTCCACTCTTCTCTGTTCAAGAGAAATGAAAACATATGTCCACTTAAAAAGCTCCACAGAAATGTTTATAACAGAATTATTTACAGTAACAAAATGTAGAAAACACCCCGAAATCTCTGTTTATAGATGAAATAAATTAACAAAATGCATATCCATATGGTGGATACTAAATGAAAGAAACCATTCACCAAAACAACCCCACACTTTTTATAATTCCATTTTATTAAAAGTCCAGCATAGGCAAATCTATGGAGACAAGAAATAGACTACAAGTTGCCTGAGGCTGGAGGTTGACAGAGAATAGGGATTGGATGTTAACGGATACTGTGGTGAAAATACTCTAAGACCGATCGTGGTGATATTTGAACTACTAAATTTACTGAGTTTATACTTTAAACGAGTGAATTCAATGATATATGATTATGTGTTAATGAAGGCGATAAAAAATAAGAAAAGAATGAAGCTTTCACCACTTTCTCTGTTAAAGATTTCCGTTCCTGTGTTTCTCTGTTTTTCTCTTCATACTGAAGGATTTTGCAACTGCTGGTTGTGAAATCTAATGAGCTACAGTTTTATCAATGACATTCCCAGTTGTGCTGTGACCCTAGCAAGTGTTTCTCTTCTACCCTCTCATTTTATAACTGAGTCACAGAGGTTCTTTAAGGTGTGAAAGATGCCAGTGTAGCATCCTCTTTGTCTGAATTGACTTAATCAGACAGAAATATCCTTAAATGCAAAGTGCTTCCAAATAGCCAGAGTAGGCCAGGTGTCTGTGATGATTGCATTGGTCTCTTCCAATGATCATTTTTGATTCAGAGTCCTGAACACTAAGCATGTTGCTTTTGATCTTATGGTGATTTTATTTCAGTCATTGAATAGCTGATGTTCCCCTTGATATGTATAGGCTAGCCTAGACTCTTAGCAATATATTTCAACACATTTAAACTGAAAGAAAATTGATACTTTAATATCATACCCCTTTGATACTTCTGGGATACGTCTGCAAATTTGTATCACCACTTCTGTGTATGTTCTAAGGATTTGAGCAATTCAGGTACTCTCTCAAAATATAATAGAAAATAAAGCATGTTCTGTCTTATCCAATCCTTCATTCATCTAAGTAGTGATCTTGGTTATATTCTTTCTTCTTAAAACCAAAAAATTACATGCATATCATTTATACTAAGCATCATTTTATTCTATAACGCCAATATTAGCAATAATCATTGTGACAATGCCATTACATTATCTTTGTCAGTTGAAATACAAGTATGCCAAAATGTTTTTATAATCTTTAAAAAAATATTAGTAGTAATATATAATAGCGCTAGTATAAATTGACCAAGTGTTGAATTGTTATATGCATTTTAATTAATTGGATTAGTCATATGGCCAGGGAAAAAACTTCTTATTGAAACCAAGAAGGTTTTCCCTTAAATATCACAGTCATTCATGGTGCAAATCACTTAGTAACATACTTTAAATGGTCAGATATTTATGGTTTTGTAACATAATACATTATTTTAATAACTTTTTATGTCTGTTCAGATAGTTGCATGTTATGCAGCAAAAATTTCTTTAGCAAACATTCACTAAGTAAACATTTAAACAAGATGTACAGAAACTTTCCATGTAAGTATTATGGCCAGTTTAAGTTATTTATTGCAAGAGACTGAGGAATTCTTATTGATTATCTTCACTGTAGCAGAAGGCATGTCATGCAGCACTTAAAAAATGTGAAACAAAAGGACCTAGATTTATTTCTGCCCCTTGTTAGGACTTTATGTGTAGATTTTATTATCTTCACTGGCATTTTTATCTATCTCTAGACCAATTATTTTGACACTAAATTTAAAGTTTGATTATGTTTTCCGTCATTGTAAACTACGTTGAAGTTTATCATGTAAGGAAATTGATATGCATTTTTTTTCCTGTCGGTTCCACTCTCAAATACTCAATTCATCCTCTGTCACTACTAGTTCCCATGTCGTTTATGTATAGGCTGATGTTCCCTTGATATGTATAGGCTAGCCTAGACTCTTAGCAATATATTTCAACACATTTAAACTGAAAGAAAATTGATACTTTAATATCATACCCCTTTGATACTTCTGGGATACGTCTGCAAATTTGTATCACCACTTCTGTGTATGTTCTAAGGATTTGAGCAATTCAGGTACTCTCTCAAAATATAATAGAAAATAAAGCATGTTCTGTCTTATCCAATCCTTCATTCATCTAAGTAGTGATCTTGGTTATATTCTTTCTTCTTAAAACCAAAAAATTACATGCATATCATTTATACTAAGCATCATTTTATTCTATAACGCCAATATTAGCAATAATCATTGTGACAATGCCATTACATTATCTTTGTCAGTTGAAATACAAGTATGCCAAAATGTTTTTATAATCTTTAAAAAAATATTAGTAGTAATATATAATAGCGCTAGTATAAATTGACCAAGTGTTGAATTGTTATATGCATTTTAATTAATTGGATTAGTCATATGGCCAGGGAAAAAACTTCTTATTGAAACCAAGAAGGTTTTCCCTTAAATATCACAGTCATTCATGGTGCAAATCACTTAGTAACATACTTTAAATGGTCAGATATTTATGGTTTTGTAACATAATACATTATTTTAATAACTTTTATGTCTGTTCAGATAGTTGCATGTTATGCAGCAAAAATTTCTTTAGCAAACATTCACTAAGTAAACATTTAAACAAGATGTACAGAAACTTTCCATGTAAGTATTATGGCCAGTTTAAGTTATTTATTGCAAGAGACTGAGGAATTCTTATTGATTATCTTCACTGTAGCAGAAGGCATGTCATGCAGCACTTAAAAAATGTGAAACAAAAGGACCTAGATTTATTTCTGCCCCTTGTTAGGACTTTATGTGTAGATTTTATTATCTTCACTGGCATTTTTATCTATCTCTAGACCAATTATTTTGACACTAAATTTAAAGTTTGATTATGTTTTCCGTCATTGTAAACTACGTTGAAGTTTATCATGTAAGGAAATTGATATGCATTTTTTTTCCTGTCGGTTCCACTCTCAAATACTCAATTCATCCTTCTGTCACTACTAGTTCATGTCTCCATCATCTTCTCCTCAAACTGCTACAAGTATCTGTTTCTATTGGTCTGCATTTGTTAATCACTAATTACTGTTTAACATGGAATGCTGTATCAAGCTAGAAGCAATCATACATTTTGAAGTATACTCTAATCTGTCATTTTAAAGCCTGAAAAACTGATGCCCAAATCAGCATGATATATCTGTCAAAGACTCAGACATTTATAAATGCTGTGATTAACATAAATGATGTTAATCACAACCAGTAGAATGTGTTTAAAAAGATTAAAGGAAGAATAGAATATCATGAAACTTGAGATAATCTCTTTCAGTGCATAATTATGCTGTTACATCTTTTCCTAATAAATGATACATTTGGAGAAAACACTTAAAAAGCATGTTGGTTTGTTTGGCAGTAGATACCATGTACTATTTTCAATCTGCATTGTACAAGCAACTTTTGAACACTATTTTTATGGTTTGGTAAACCAACTCATTGTTTAAAAGCGCTTGATATTCTTAAGCACAATACATTTCAGGAATATAGTCTTATTTTTTGGTGAGGGAATTCTGTGCAATATAGTTAATATAATGAGGTTAAATTCACATAGCATACTATTAACCATTTTAAAGTCAATTCACTAGCATTTACTAGACTCAAATTGATGTACAACTCTCAGTTCTAATTCCAGAACATGGTCATCATCCCAAAACAAAATACAAACACAAAACACAAAGCAGTTATTCCCTACCTGCCCTTCCCTTAAGCCACTGACAATCACCTAATTATGTTCAATTTCTGTGGATTTATTTTTTGAATATTTCCTATAAATGGAATGACACAATATGTGATCTTTTTATTTATTTATTTATTTATCTTTTAGGGGTGGGGTGGGGAGGGAGGGAACGGGCGGGCTACTTCTATTGGTCTTTCATTTCTCTATTCTCATCCATCTTTGTTCTTTGGCTCCTGTGGGCCTCCCATCGCGGTGGCCTCTGTCGTCACAGAGCACAGGCTCTGGGCGTATGCTCCCCACAGCTCTGGCTCGGTAATTGGACACATCAGTCCAGCTGCTCCGCGGCACGTGGGGTCTTCCCAGACCAGGGATCGAACCGGCTCCCCTTGCACTGCAAGGCGGTGTCCTTACCCACTGGACCACCAGGGGAAGCCCACAATATGTGATCTTTTGTGTCTGAGTTTTTACACTTAGCCTAAAGGTTTCAGCGTCCTTCCAAGTTGAAGCGTCTATCTCAGTACTTCATTCCTTTTTATAACTGCATAATATTCTGTTACATGTATACACAGCAATTTGTTTATCCATTCATACACTGATGGACATTTGAGCTGCTTCTCTGTCTTGGCTATTATGCATAATTTGCTATACTAAGCACCTGTTTTCAGTTCTTTTTAGTGCATACCCAGAATTGTAATTGCTGGGTCACATTGTAATTATTTCCTTCTTCTGGAACTGTCAAATTGTTTCCATGGTGATTGAATCATTTTTACATTCCCACCAGCAGTGTTGAAATGTTTCAGTACCTCCATGTTTTTGTCAACACAGTGTCTTCCCTGCCTATTTTGTGAATTATAGCCAGCTTAGTGAATGAGAAGTAGTATTTCATTGCAGTTTTCATTTATATTTTCCTCATAACTAATAATGTGGAACATGTTTTCACGTACTTATTTACCATTTGTTTATCTTCTTGGGAGAAGTATCTATTTAAGCCCTTTGTGTGTTTTTTAATTGAGTTGTATCTTTTGTTGTTGAAATGTATGGATTGCTTTATATATTTGGAGAACCAGATTTTGTAGGCTATATGATTTGTAAATATTTTCTCCCATTTTATAGGATTTTTTTCACTTTATTGATTTTTGTACTTTGAGGACGTCCAGTATATGCACAAAAACTAACTTTGAAGATTTATCTCTATGAATTTGTCTAAGAGTTTTATGGTTTTGATACTTACGAGTATACGTTTTATAACACAACAGTTAATTCCCTACCTGCCCTTCCCTTAAGCCACTGACAATCACCTAATTATGTTCAATTTCTGTGGATTTATTTTTTGAATATTTCCTATAAATGGAATGACACAATATGTGATCTTTTTATTTATTTATTTATTTATCTTTTAGGGGTGGGGTGGGAGGGAGGAACGGGCGGGCTACTTCTATTGGTCTTTCATTTCTCTATTCTCATCCATCTTTGTTCTTTGGCTCCTGTGGGCCTCCCATCGCGGTGGCCTCTGTCGTCACAGAGCACAGGCTCTGGGCGTATGCTCCCCACAGCTCTGGCTCGGTAATTGGACACATCAGTCCAGCTGCTCCGCGGCACGTGGGGTCTTCCCAGACCAGGGATCGAACCGGCTCCCCTTGCACTGCAAGGCGGTGTCCTTACCCACTGGACCACCAGGGGAAGCCCACAATATGTGATCTTTTGTGTCTGAGTTTTTACACTTAGCCTAAAGGTTTCAGCGTCCTTCCAAGTTGAAGCGTCTATCTCAGTACTTCATTCCTTTTTATAACTGCATAATATTCTGTTACATGTATACACAGCAATTTGTTTATCCATTCATACACTGATGGACATTTGAGCTGCTTCTCTGTCTTGGCTATTATGCATAATTTGCTATACTAAGCACCTGTTTTCAGTTCTTTTGAGTGCATACCCAGAATTGTAATTGCTGGGTCACATTGTAATTATTTCCTTCTTCTGGAACTGTCAAATTGTTTCCATGGTGATTGAATCATTTTTACATTCCCACCAGCAGTGTTGAAATGTTTCAGTACCTCCATGTTTTTGTCAACACAGTGTCTTCCCTGCCTATTTTGTGAATTATAGCCAGCTTAGTGAATGAGAAGTAGTATTTCATTGCAGTTTTCATTTATATTTTCCTCATAACTAATAATGTGGAACATGTTTTCACGTACTTATTTACCATTTGTTTATCTTCTTGGGAGAAGTATCTATTTAAGCCCTTTGTGTGTTTTTTAATTGAGTTGTATCTTTTGTTGTTGAAATGTATGGATTGCTTTATATATTTGGAGAACCAGATTTTGTAGGCTATATGATTTGTAAATATTTTCTCCCATTTTATAGGATTTTTTTCACTTTATTGATATTGTACTTTCATGCACAAAAAACTAACTTTGAGGACGTCCAGTATATCTGTTTTTCCTTGTGCTGTTCAGGCTTTTGTTATCACATTTAGGTTCCACTGTCAAATACCAAATCTTGAAGATTTATCTCTATGAATTTGTCTAAGAGTTTTATGGTTTTGATACTTACATATAGATTGTTGATCCATTTAAATTAACGTTTGCATATTGTATGAGATAGTGCAGTTACATTCTTTTGCATGTAACTGTTCTATTGCCCCAGTGACCATTTGCTGAAGAGACTGTTCTTTCACTATCACTATTGAATGATCTTAGTATCCTCTTGAAAATGAGTTGGTCACAAATATAAGGGTTCATTTATGGACTCTTAATTCTACCCACCAGTATACTTGGTCACTTTTGAATGCCCCAAGTTTCCATGAAACTAACTACCCAGTTTTCCCTTCCTGGCTTTCAGTGTTCCACTTTATGCCTCAGACATAATCTATTGCCTCAGATGACTGCAGTTTGCTCCCTGACTTACACTGTTTCCGAGAATACCCATTGTTTTTTGCCTTGAGTGAATTCTGTGTTTTAGGCAAAACAAAGATAAAAACTATGTATGCTACCTTTCAGACAGCCTTTAGACTAGTTGGAATTAGATAAAACCAATACTTTGTGAATAAGGAGTGTTTTGTTGCCCCCAGACACAGGGACCAGAGTATCACACTGGGAATGCTGATCACCATTTTTAAGACTACTCTAAGTCAGGAAGAGATGGGGCAAGGACAAGTAAAAAGGGCCAAAATATTTATTATCATTTTTAAGTTGCCTTTTTTCCCTAATTCTGTCATCATGTGTGTTAATTTTTGAGTGTTTTCCAAAGTCCTATCAAAGTTGTTTCTGACCATCTCTGCTTCATTTTTTGATGTTTCTGTGGAGAGAGCATCTCTTCAAGCTGTCTGGTCACCATTTTCGTTGATTTCAGTCCTGTGCAGTACATTTTCAATTATGGAAAATTTAATTGGCTCTATCATTTTTGTTTTAACAAGAGTGATTCTTATATATACATATTAGTATAGTTATGGGCTAAAATTCACTGTATTTCTAAATGCAGTCTAATGTGTCCTATTCTATAGCTTCCATCCAGCTGATAGGAAGAGTCTTCCTTTCCAGTTATTTATGGAATTTCATGAAATGAAATGGGTTTGTGTGGACTCATAAGCTAGTCTTTCAGCTATGAATACCAAAAAACATTACATAGTCTTTCTTTCTGTTTCCATCTCCCACGTATCCTATCTCTCTACTATATTGGAACACATGACAAGTATTACCTTAAGCAAAGGACTTCTTTCCTAATAATCATGAGATCATGAAAAATAAGCTATTTAGGTATAATATGGCTCTACATTCTAATAAAATACAAATTTCTAGTAAATTTTTACTTTAACATACAAGGAATAATACAGGCCTGAACTTGAAACTGAGGGGAAAATGGAAAACAAAAACTCAAATTTTTTCTTCATTTCATTGTACTCTGGATAGGTTTTTAGATTTTCTTATGCTTAAGTTACTGGTGATTAAGTCTCAGAAGTAATAAATCTCTTACTTTTCTGTTTGAATGTCATTTTAGAATGAGATTATCCAAACCATCGGTGGTGTGGGAAATTGATCCAACCCTGATTGTTATGAGCTACTCAGGGAATTGGTTTTCAATTATTTGGACAAAACATTTTAAGATGTATAAGAAGCAAAGTTAGCTTATCACAGTCATGCCATATGTTTAGAACTGTATTTGAGTCCATATCAACAACAACAATAAAAGAAAATAAATGGAATAACTGCAATTCTGATTTTGATTCATTGGTATTGATTCTGCACTCAGCTAGCATATGTGATGTGAATTGCTTAAATTCTACTAAAACAGCAAAAGCACTTGCATTAAAATTTGTCTTTTATCTATTAGAAACAGTTGGTTTAATATTTGCTAAATATCTTAAATTTTGTTAAATCAACATACCCTCTCCTTTTACAAAGTTGCCTTTTTTCCCTAATTCTGTCATCATGTGTGTTAATTTTTGAGTGTTTTCCAAAGTCCTATCAAAGTTGTTTCTGACCATCTCTGCTTCATTTTTTGATGTTTCTGTGGAGAGAGCATCTCTTCAAGCTGTCTGGTCACCATTTTCGTTGATTTCAGTCCTGTGCAGTACCTCTTCACGTATGGCAAATTTCATCGGCTCTACCATTTTGTTTTAACAAGAGTGATTCTTATATATACATATTAGTATAGTTATGGGCTAAAATTCACTGTATTTCTAAATGCAGTCTAATGTGTCCTATTCTATAGCTTCCATCCAGCTGATAGGAAGAGTCTTCCTTTCCAGTTATTTATGGAATTTCATGAAATGAAATGGGTTTGTGTGGACTCATAAGCTAGTCTTTCAGCTATGAATACCAAAAAACATTACATAGTCTTTCTTTCTGTTTCCATCTCCCACGTATCCTATCTCTCTACTATATTGGAACACATGACAAGTATTACCTTAAGCAAAGGACTTCTTTCCTAATAATCATGAGATCATGAAAAATAAGCTATTTAGGTATAATATGGCTCTACATTCTAATAAAATACAAATTTCTAGTAAATTTTTACTTTAACATACAAGGAATAATACAGGCCTGAACTTGAAACTGACGGGAAAATGGAAAACAAAAGCTCAAATTTTTTCTTCATTTCATTGTACTCTGGATAGGTTTTTAGATTTTCTTATGCTTAAGTTACTGGTGATTAAGTCTCAGAAGTAATAAATCTCTTACTTTTCTGTTTGAATGTCATTTTAGAATGAGATTATCCAAACCATCGGTGGTGTGGAAATTGATCCAACCCTGATTGTTATGAGCTACTCAGGGAATTGGTTTTCAATTATTTGGACAAAACATTTTAAGATGTATAAGAAGCAAAGTTAGCTTATCACAGTCATGCCATATGTTTAGAACTGTATTTGAGTCCATATCAACAACAACAATAAAAGAAAATAAATGGAATAACTGCAATTCTGATTTTGATTCATTGGTATTGATTCTGCACTCAGCTAGCATATGTGATGTGAATTGCTTAAATTCTACTAAAACAGCAAAAGCACTTGCATTAAAATTTGTCTTTTATCTATTAGAAACAGTTGGTTTAATATTTGCTAAATATCTTAAATTTTGTTAAATCAACATACCCTCTCCTCAGAGTGAATGCTCATTAGTCCTTAATTAAACTGTCATATGCCATGTCAGACTATAATATCTAAGACATAGATGTAGAACTTGTTTTAAAGAACATTAAGAGTGACCAAAATTTTATAAAGCAAATCTCATGGGAGCATGATATCTCAAAGATTTATGTATGTATTCTAAACGGTGAAAAGCTTGTATTAAAAATATTCTAAGTATGAGAATTTTCCCAAAGAGTGCTCATGTCCCATTATACATAATATTTAAGAAATGTCTAAATTTTGAGAGAATAGCAAAATGGTAAAATTGTCAGTGTATTAAAGAAAGCAGATAGTATAAATTCAAAATGAGAGAATGAATGATCATAAAATTGTATTATATTAAAAAGAATGTAAATATGCAGCCTGAATGAAATTACAATGAAAGAAAGAATTTGAAAGAAATTACAGTGTACTTAAATATGATTATAATATAGAATAAAAAGAAATATTAAAAGATAACCATAATATCTGTGACATTTTAAATATTCCACTGTATATTTTCCAGTTTCCTACAATAAGCCTCAGTCATCTTTTAGTTTGTGAAAATAAGAAAGGAAAAATAAATTTTAATCTCTAAAGTTTATCAAAGGCGTAATCTAGATGTTTGCATTTCCATAGTGGTCACATATGTGACAGTGAATGGGAGTGGTGATAAACACTGATAGATTAGATGGAAGAAACCACTTCTTTACTCTGGGTTGTGGATTTGCTAAAGATTAATGGACTCTTAAAATAATCAGAAGTAATAAATCTCTTACTTTTCTGTTTGAATGTCATTTTAGAATGAGATTATCCAAACCATCGGTGGTGTGGGAAATTGATCCAACCCTGATTGTTATGAGCTACTCAGGGAATTGGTTTTCAATTATTTGGACAAAACATTTTAAGATGTATAAGAAGCAAAGTTAGCTTATCACAGTCATGCCATATGTTTAGAACTGTATTTGAGTCCATATCAACAACAACAATAAAAGAAAATAAATGGAATAACTGCAATTCTGATTTTGATTCATTGGTATTGATTCTGCACTCAGCTAGCATATGTGATGTGAATTGCTTAAATTCTACTAAAACAGCAAAAGCACTTGCATTAAAATTTGTCTTTTATCTATTAGAAACAGTTGGTTTAATATTTGCTAAATATCTTAAATTTTGTTAAATCAACATACCCTCTCCTCAGAGTGAATGCTCATTAGTCCTTAATTAAACTGTCATATGCCATGTCAGACTATAATATCTAAGACATAGATGTAGAACTTGTTTTAAAGAACATTAAGAGTGACCAAAATTTTATAAAGCAAATCTCATGGGAGCATGATATCTCAAAGATTTATGTATGTATTCTAAACGGTGAAAAGCTTGTATTAAAAATATTCTAAGTATGAGAATTTTCCCAAAGAGTGCTCATGTCCCATTATACATAATATTTAAGAAATGTCTAAATTTTGAGAGAATAGCAAAATGGTAAAATTGTCAGTGTATTAAAGAAAGCAGATATTATAAATTCAAAAATGAGAGAATGAATGATCATAAAATTGTATTATATTAAAAAGAATGTAAATATGCAGCCTGAATGAAATTACAATGAAAGAAAGAATTTGAAAGAAATTACAGTGTACTTAAATATGATTATAATATAGAATAAAAAGAAATATTAAAAGATAACCATAATATCTGTGACATTTTAAATATTCCACTGTATATTTTCCAGTTTCCTACAATAAGCCTCAGTCATCTTTTAGTTTGTGAAAATAAGAAAGGAAAAATAAATTTTAATCTCTAAAGTTTATCAAAGGCGTAATCTAGATGTTTGCATTTCCATAGTGGTCACATATGTGACAGTGAATGGGAGTGGTGATAAACACTGATAGATTAGATGGAAGAAACCACTTCTTTACTCTGGGATTGTGGATTTGCTAAAGATTAATGGACTCTTTTACCTTTGAAATAATCACAAGCAAGATAGGTATCTTTCTTCCTGGAATAAACTAGGCAGTGATTTTGTCTGTTTTCTTTGGAGAGTACAGAATCAACACACTTCTCTCATTCAGTTTGGCAGTTTTTCATTATTGCTAAGAAGCTCAAGAGCCTTAAAAGCCTTTTTCAATTTTCGTCATGAATCCTAGTATCATACATCTTAAATACTCAAGCTATGTTTACTGAAGGGAATAAAAATAAACAAACTATCAAAAGTAGTTCACAATGGTAGGAAGACTCCCTGTAACATAATATCTTTTTGTGCCTCATTTGTTTGTTTGTTTTCTCTGTCACTAGTACTGGGATTCTAACCTTAGGGAAAGCCCTGGACAGGGAGAGCACTGACCGCTACATTCTGATCGTCACTGCTGCTGATGGCAGGCCAGATGGGGTGAGTACTCTCTTGGCGAAAGGGTTTTAAAAATAGTATTATGGAAACAGAGAGAACTTTGTAGTGCTCCCTTCTAAAATGATATATTACAATCATGAATTCACAAATTAACCTCTTTTTTCACTTGTAACAACTACTTAAAGTTACTAGAGGGACTTTTTTCTCCAACTGGGCTCTTTTAATTGATGCCTATATTCTAAATTTGTTATGTAGCTGCAACTTTTGGCTTGACAGAATAGATGCCTGGGATTAGCTTTCTTACACAATTTATGAGGAAAAGGAAATCTAACTTAGTCTAAGAAGTATTTCATTATATCTATCACCAGCTCAGCAATGGAAGTTCTGGCAGTTTTACCACATTGGAATCTAGTTGCTTAGTGTCACTTTTCTTGGGATTAGGGAGAGTGAGCCGAAGGGAATTTGTGCATAAATATCTTAGAGCACTTAAGAGCCAAGTTGACTGTTTCCACAAGTTATACATAAGCAACACTTGAAATCTTGACTAATCCTTGATGATTAAAGTGATTTACATGGGCCCAATTTTGAGAAGAATTTTTTCCTGAAGGAATTTAAATACAGGATCTAGATGTTTGCATTTCCATAGTGGTCACATATGTGACAGTGAATGGGAGTGGTGATAAACACTGATAGATTAGATGGAAGAAACCACTTCTTTACTCTGGGATTGTGGATTTGCTAAAGATTAATGGACTCTTTTACCTTTGAAATAATCACAAGCAAGATAGGTATCTTTCTTCCTGGAATAAACTAGGCAGTGATTTTGTCTGTTTTCTTTGGAGAGTACAGAATCAACACACTTCTCTCATTCAGTTTGGCAGTTTTTCATTATTGCTAAGAAGCTCAAGAGCCTTAAAAGCCTTTTTCAATTTTCGTCATGAATCCTAGTATCATACATCTTAAATACTCAAGCTATGTTTACTGAAGGGAATAAAAATAAACAAACTATCAAAAGTAGTTCACAATGGTAGGAAGACTCCCTGTAACATAATATCTTTTTGTGCCTCATTTGTTTGTTTGTTTTCTCTGTCACTAGTACTGGGATTCTAACCTTAGGGAAAGCCCTGGACAGGGAGAGCACTGACCGCTACATTCTGATCGTCACTGCTGCTGATGGCAGGCCAGATGGGGTGAGTACTCTCTTGGCGAAAGGGTTTTAAAAATAGTATTATGGAAACAGAGAGAACTTTGTAGTGCTCCCTTCTAAAATGATATATTACAATCATGAATTCACAAATTAACCTCTTTTTTCACTTGTAACAACTACTTAAAGTTACTAGAGGGACTTTTTTCTCCAACTGGGCTCTTTTAATTGATGCCTATATTCTAAATTTGTTATGTAGCTGCAACTTTTGGCTTGACAGAATAGATGCCTGGGATTAGCTTTCTTACACAATTTATGAGGAAAAGGAAATCTAACTTAGTCTAAGAAGTATTTCATTATATCTATCACCAGCTCAGCAATGGAAGTTCTGGCAGTTTTACCACATTGGAATCTAGTTGCTTAGTGTCACTTTTCTTGGGATTAGGGAGAGTGAGCCGAAGGGAATTTGTGCATAAATATCTTAGAGCACTTAAGAGCCAAGTTGACTGTTTCCACAAGTTATACATAAGCAACACTTGAAATCTTGACTAATCCTTGATGATTAAAGTGATTTACAAGGGCCCATAATTCTAGAGAAGATATATTTTGCTTCCTCTGCACCTGAAAGTCAGTATTAAAAATAAATTATTTACTTATACAGGAGTGTTTAAAGTAAGGTAATAATATATTTGTTGGGAATGATTTATTAGTTTTTTTTTGTTTGTTTTTGTTTTTCACCATTTCTTTGCCACAACGTGCCTTTTGCCTTAGGTCAAGTGCTGTGGGTCAACTCAGCACTGTTCTCTGGAGATAATTTCAAATTAAGTATGTGTCTAGGCAATACCCAATTCAAACAGCAGCATATCTCCAGTTTACTTGACATGACTTCTTTGATCAAAAAATAGACTGCGAGGGGGCATATGATACTCTCCTCACACATATTTGAGGAGAATTATTGCAGAAAGTTTATCATGGTCAAAATATACAAATCGATACTAGACAGTTTTATCATCTTAATTAAAAATTAGAAAAATAGATAAGGATAGTTACTTAAATGTGGTAATCTCAATCTACCCATAGTAAGGTATTTGCCATTTTTCAAACATTAGATAAATATCTACATATGGAAAATAAAATATACACAACACTTTCAGTAAATAGAAATACCAATAGAAAGTGTTTATTATACACATGAATAATGATAAAATCTAAGATGCATTTTTACATATTCAGTCCCCTTATTTAATATAGTATGCCTGTATAAGATATACAGAAAGAAGTCAGCGAGAGTCTTAGGAAGAAAATGATTGAAAACTTCATGTATGATGAAAGATTAATGGGTAAATTAGCTGGGAAATAACTGAGAGGGAAAATTCTAAGGAAAAGAAGGAATTATTCAGCATAGATTAAGGGTATATTTAAAGTAAATGTAATAATGAGGTTTTGGGTCGACCATTTGAGATATGTCACATTATGAATGAGAAATTAATGGAAGTAATACCATTAATACTAGGATTTTCCACCTCTGACTTTAAAAATAAGATTTCCTGGGCTTCCCTGGTGGTCCACTGGGTAAGGACACCGCCTTGCAGTGCAAGGGGCACCGGTTGGAGCCCTGGCCTGGGAAGATCCCACGTGCCGCGGAGCGGCTGGACTGATGTGTCCAACTACCGAGCTGTAACTGTGGAGCGCATGCGCCCAGAGCCAGTGCTCTGCGACAACAGAGGCTGCCGCAATGGGAGGCCAACACGGGCCAAAGAAAAAAGATGGATGAAAATGGACAAATGAAAGACCAATAGAAGTGGCCCACCTGCACCCCTCCCTCCCCACCCCCACCCACAAAAAAAAAGGACTTCCGCAAAAATAAAGATGAATAACCATTTCTTTGCCACAACGTGCCTTTTGCCTTAGGTCAAGTGCTGTGGGTCAACTCAGCACTGTTCTCTGGAGATAATTTCAAATTAAGTATGTGTCTAGGCAATACCCAATTCAAACAGCAGCATATCTCCAGTTTACTTGACATGACTTCTTTGATCAAAAATAGACTGCGAGGGGCATATGATACTCTCCTCACACATATTTGAGGAGAATTATTGCAGAAAGTTTATCATGGTCAAAATATACAAATCGATACTAGACAGTTTTATCATCTTAATTAAAAATTAGAAAAATAGATAAGGATAGTTACTTAAATGTGGTAATCTCAATCTACCCATAGTAAGGTATTTGCCATTTTTCAAACATTAGATAAATATCTACATATGGAAAATAAAATATACACAACACTTTCAGTAAATAGAAATACCAATAGAAAGTGTTTATTATACACATGAATAATGATAAAATCTAAGATGCATTTTTACATATTCAGTCCCCTTATTTAATATAGTATGCCTGTATAAGATATACAGAAAGAAGTCAGCGAGAGTCTTAGGAAGAAAATGATTGAAAACTTCATGTATGATGAAAGATTAATGGGTAAATTAGCTGGGAAATAACTGAGAGGGAAAATTCTAAGGAAAAGAAGGAATTATTCAGCATAGATTAAGGGTATATTTAAAGTAAATGTAATAATGAGGTTTTGGGTCGACCATTTGAGATATGTCACATTATGAATGAGAAATTAATGGAAGTAATACCATTAATACTAGGATTTTCCACCTCTGACTTTAAAAATAAGATTTCCTGGGCTTCCCTGGTGGTCCACTGGGTAAGGACACCGCCTTGCAGTGCAAGGGGCACCGGTTGGAGCCCTGGCCTGGGAAGATCCCACGTGCCGCGGAGCGGCTGGACTGATGTGTCCAATTACCTAGCCGGAGCTCTGGAGCGCATGCGCCCAGAGCCAGTGCTCTGCGACAACAGAGGCTGCCGCAATGGGAGGCCAACACGGGCCAAAGAAAAAAGATGGATGAAAATGGACAAATGAAAGACCAATAGAAGTGGCCCACCTGCACCCCTCCCTCCCCACCCACCCCACCCCCAACCCCACCAAAATAAATAAATAAATAAATCTTAGGAAAAAAAATAATCAGATTTCCTAGACAAAAATAAAGATGAAAAATAAATAGTATATTAAACGATCTGGCATTTTCTCAGTCTGCTAACCATGACTTTGCCTACGTCAAAAAATGAAAATAGGGCTTCCCTGGTGGTCCAGTGGGTAAGGACACCGCCTTGCACTGCAAGGGGCGCCGGTTCGATCCCTGGCCTGGGAAGATCCCACGTGCCGCGGAGCGGCTGGACTGATGTGTCCCATCACCGAGCCTGAGCTCTGGAGCGCATGCGCCCAGAGCCAGTGCTCTGCGACAACAGAGGCTGCCGCAATGGGAGGCCAACACGGGCCAAAGAAAAAAGATGGATGAAAATGGACAAATGAAAGACCAATAGAAGTGGCCCACCTGCACCCCTCCCTCCCCACCCACCCCACCCCCAACCCCACCAAAATAAATAAATAAATAAATCTTAGGAAAAAAAATAATCAGATTTCCTAGACAAAAATAAAGATGAAAAATAAATAGTATATTAAACGATCTGGCATTTTCTCAGTCTGCTAACCATGACTTTGCCTACGTCAAAAAATGAAAATAGGGCTTCCCTGGTGGTCCAGTGGGTAAGGACACCGCCTTGCACTGCAAGGGGCGCCGGTTCGATCCCTGGCCTGGGAAGATCCCACGTGCCGCGGAGCGGCTGGACTGATGTGTCCCATCACCGAGCCTGAGCTCTGGAGCGCATGCGCCCAGAGCCAGTGCTCTGCGACAACAGAGGCCACCGCAATGGGAGGCCCATATGGGCCAAAGAACAAAGACGGATGAAAATAGAGAAATGAAAGACCAATAGAAGTGGCCCGCCCGCCCCCTTCCCTCCCCAACCCGACCCCCGCCCAAAAAATAAATAAATAAATAAATAAATCTTTAAAAAAAAAAATGAAAATAGGTTCTGGGCTAACTTTAATGGTTTAGCTCTCTTTAGAATTTTTTTTTTTTTTTTTTTTCGGTTATCTACTTGTTAATTTCAATTCTCCTTGGCCAGGTCACTTAGCATTTCTAGTTCCTCCAAATTTTTTGTTCCATAAGAATGAATAAGATATACAAGAATGAATAAGCTTTAAAGTTCTGATCTTTTTAGGTGGTTTTGTTTTATTTCAGAAGTTTGTATGGAAAATATTAATAGAGAAAGAAGTAGTTAGATTTCCAATAAAAGCTTCTTCAGTTAGTTTCATCATTTATATAACCCTACAGACTTATACATGTGCACATATAGTGTGGGTAGTTGAAGAAGAAAGTAATTACAAAATAATAATAACCTTATTTTGATAACACTTTTCTTATGTACACGTTAAAACTTACGTCCTTTTTAGAATTATAGTAACATTAACATTTTAATTTTAAAAATGATGGATTTTAAGAAAGATATTTAATGAGCACAGAACCAAGGAAAATGGACTTATGCCAAAAGAAGTCAGAAGTGAGACCGAAGGGCTTCCCTGGTGGCTCAAATGGTAAAGAATCCACCTGCAGTGTGGGAGACCTGGGCTTGATCCCTGGATCGAAACAATCCCCTGGAGAAGGGAACAGCAACCCACTGCAATATTCTTGTCTGGAGGTTTCAGTGTAGAGAAGAGCCTAGTAAGCTGGAGTCCATGGGGCTGCAAAGAGTCAGACACCACTGAGTGACCGACACTTTCACTTTTTGAAATCAAAAGAATCACCAGTAGTTTATGTGAGATAAATTGCAAAAATATAATTTGATTATTGCAGAATAGAGTCAATGGTTCTAATGTATAACTCAGAAATTTGCATTTTTAAGAATTATCCAAATGATTCTAATGCAAGTGATCTTCAGAGCACTTTCCAAGAAATTTTAAGCTGGAAATTATTCTATGTGTGTTGAGTATTTCACATTTGTGCCAAAGAAATGGATAGTCTTTATTTCGTATACAGTCTCTTAAGATATGGAGACGTTTATGTATATGGTCCATAAATTGCAGCCCCAATTAGCACAGACCTGGTGAACTTGTTATTTAGCTTCTTAGTTTGCCTAGTGATCAGTTCTCATCTATATCGCTCAGTTATATATCACATACTTTCAGGACCCAATGTAGTCTGAAACCATCCCACTCCATGGTGTTAAGAATGGAAATTTTAAAAAATAAGATGGACACCAATACAGTAGATTGAGAGGGAAATGCATATAGGCAAGCAGTTCGAAGGAAAGTCAGCAAACTCTAATGTGGCTACTCTTGGGTTTTAGGTCTAGGCTGTCCATTTTAATGTCTCATTCACCTGCAAGCAAATTAGGAACTACTGCTACCATAAAGACACATCTTTTTACTGGCTTTTTTTTTTTTCTTTTAAAGTCATAATATTCATTAAATTGATTTTTGTTATTAAAGCAATGTAGCTCTCTTAGAGAAAATTTGAAGAACATATGGACTGTAGCCCACCAGGATTTGCAATTTGGGTAGGGCTTTTAATGATGGATTTTAAGAAAGATATTTAATGAGCACAGAACCAAGGAAAATGGACTTATGCCAAAAGAAGTCAGAAGTGAGACCGAAGGGCTTCCCTGGTGGCTCAAATGGTAAAGAATCCACCTGCAGTGTGGGAGACCTGGGCTTGATCCCTGGATCGAAACAATCCCCTGGAGAAGGGAACAGCAACCCACTGCAATATTCTTGTCTGGAGGTTTCAGTGTAGAGAAGAGCCTAGTAAGCTGGAGTCCATGGGGCTGCAAAGAGTCAGACACCACTGAGTGACCGACACTTTCACTTTTTGAAATCAAAAGAATCACCAGTAGTTTATGTGAGATAAATTGCAAAAATATAATTTGATTATTGCAGAATAGAGTCAATGGTTCTAATGTATAACTCAGAAATTTGCATTTTTAAGAATTATCCAAATGATTCTAATGCAAGTGATCTTCAGAGCACTTTCCAAGAAATTTTAAGCTGGAAATTATTCTATGTGTGTTGAGTATTTCACATTTGTGCCAAAGAAATGGATAGTCTTTATTTCGTATACAGTCTCTTAAGATATGGAGACGTTTATGTATATGGTCCATAAATTGCAGCCCCAATTAGCACAGACCTGGTGAACTTGTTATTTAGCTTCTTAGTTTGCCTAGTGATCAGTTCTCATCTATATCGCTCAGTTATATATCACATACTTTCAGGACCCAATGTAGTCTGAAACCATCCCACTCCATGGTGTTAAGAATGGAAATTTTAAAAAATAAGATGGACACCAATACAGTAGATTGAGAGGGAAATGCATATAGGCAAGCAGTTCGAAGGAAAGTCAGCAAACTCTAATGTGGCTACTCTTGGGTTTTAGGTCTAGGCTGTCCATTTTAATGTCTCATTCACCTGCAAGCAAATTAGGAACTACTGCTACCATAAAGACACATCTTTTTACTGGCTTTTTTTTTTTTCTTTTAAAGTCATAATATTCATTAAATTGATTTTTGTTATTAAAGCAATGTAGCTCTCTTAGAGAAAATTTGAAGAACATATGGACTGTAGCCCACCAGGATTCTTTGTCTGTGGAATTTTGCAGGCAAGAATACTGAAGTGGGTTGTCATTTCTTTCTCCGGAGGATCCTCCTGACCCAGGGAATGAACCTGTCTATCCTGCATTAGCAGACAAATTCTTCAGCACTTAGCCACCAGGGGAGCCCTGTTAATTTATTGATAAAAGTTAAAAGGAGAAAATAATATAATCTATATTTTAACCAATCAGGTAACATTTGAATCTACACATATCCATATAGATCTACACATCATTATGTTTTGGTGTGTATGCATCCTTTATGTTAAATAATTTCATAGAGAGTGAACGAACCATAATTGTGCAGCTTAATGCATTTTGACATAGTGAAAACACTTATATACTCACCATTTGTACCAAAACTGAATTAGCACCCCAGAAGCCCAACCTTACAGTCATCCCAGCTCTGCTCAACCTTCTTCATAAAAGTGATCCCTATCCTGACTTCTCTCACAATGGAGAATTTGTGCCAGTCTTTGAAATTTATGTACGTGGAATCATGTAATATGTATTGTGTTGTGTCTGACTTTGTACACTCAGCCTTATGTTCATGAAATTCATTGATGCAACTACTTGTAACAGTATTGTACATTCTTGCTATCATTTTTTATTCCATTGTAGGCAAAAAACAGAATGTTGGCTCAGATGGTAGAGAATCTGCTTGCAGTATAGAAGACCCAGGTTCAATCCCTGGGTCAGGAAGATCCCCTGGGGAAGGAAATGGAACTCACTCCAGTATTCTAGCCTGGAGAATTCCATAGACAAAGGAGCCTGGCAGGTTATATAGTTCATGGGGTCACAAAGAGTCAGACACCACTGAGTGAAGAACACTTTCACTTTTATCACATAATCATTGATGAGCATTTAGTTTGTTTCCTGACTTTGGCTATACAGCACTGTTCTGCTTGTCTTTGGAATTTCTTTTCTTTTTCTCTTATTGAAAGACATTTTTATTATTGTTGTTCCTTTCAGTCTACTCAGGGCACTGGATGAGCTGATGCTCCAAGCCTCCTCTGTCTTTGACCTTGCCTGACAGCTCTTTTTCCTCCCTGGCCCTATCCTTTTCTTTGATATTTCTTTAAGTAAAATGTTTATTGGAGTTTTAAATATAGAAATATATTCAAATCGTACTGAATAACTATATAAATTTTCACGGAATAAACCCATCCATTTAGCTAGTACATAAATAAATAAGCTATTATCCATACCCAAGAATCCCCTGCTATGTATGGTAATTTTTTTAATGACTGCTGGACTTTATATATGAAAAATTATAGAGGCTTAGAATAAAATTATATTGCTCAAAAGAAGATCTACTATGTATCTCTTAAGACAGACCACTTTAATCCAAGTAAAATTTGACTGTTGGATTTCGATCTGAGTAAGGACTGCTTTAGACCTTACAGAGCATTAGTCATAGAGGATAGAACTTCAGGGATCCCAACAGGAGGGATAGGGTATTTCCCAGGACCTGTCTTCCTTAGTGGATTTGACTTGTGACTCAGGCAGTAAAGAAGGGAGACCCAGTTTTGATCCCTGGGTCAGGAAGATCCCCTAGGGAACACCCACTCGAGTATTCTTGCCTGGAGAATTTCATGGACAGAGGAACCTGATAGGTTTGAATCCATGGGATTACAAACAGTTGGATACAACTGAGCAACTAGCACTTTCCCTTTCTCTTCCTTAGTAGCTACGACATCAAGTTTTTGACCCCACAGCCCCATGACCACTGCAAAATTTCTTCAGATTCATGTCCTCTAAGTCATTTCTTTATGCTCAGCTTTTTAGTCTTCACATCACATCAGTTACACGTTAGGACAAACCCTGTTTGTATTTTTATTAAAGAAAGTTAAGTAATTCTTTCATAATAGTTTCATCCTGCTTTTTCCTCCTACTTTTTTTCATGTTATTAAATATTTAACATCATAGCATAATGGGTTTTTCATTTTCCAGCCTAGCATCATCGCTTCTCTAATTTTGGTTTCAACCTTCTGTGATCTGCCCACCCTGTGACAAAAATTGGGTGAAGGGCATGTGCTATACACAGGATTTGATTAGAGAGATCAGTTTACAGCTTGAATTACATTTGAAGATGTTCCTTGATTGTGCAAAAGTAGTGATCTGTATTACGTTTCCAGGTTGCAGCAGGCTAGATGTTTTACCTTTTAACCAGGAAGTACATACTACTGGTAGGGTTACCCACTTACCATTTCTTTAAGCTTTATAATCATAAGGATTTTTTTTTTTAATAGTGGCATATGATCATCCATTTTTTGTTTAGATGTGAACTTAGAAAGTAATTCTAATGTAGTATTTTCTGGTAGTTATTTACTTACCTGAAAATACCCATTTGACATACCATGCTATTTTCTAATCTACTAGTTGTATTTTTGAACAGTGCAACATGTATGTGGTAAAAACTGCAGAAATGTTACATTTCAGAGAAGAAGGGTGCAGGTGTATATAAACAAAAGCTTGCCATCTGTAAAATGTGAACCAGATGAAGGTAAAAGCACTTTCTAAAAGTAAGCCTCCAGGAAATGCTTGACATTTTCAAGACGATGTCATCATTTGTTTTCGCCATCTGGTTTTTGAGATGTTTGAAAATTGCAGACTCCCTTTTTTTCCTGTCTTCTTTTTTGGAAAGCAAAGGATTAGGAATGGTAATGATATGTCTTTCAGATAGACAAATGCTAGGATGACCAATTAACTGACATCAAAATAAAAATAACTTCTCTCATGTATAATCACTTTTTCTTTAAGACTAACTCCAACTGGGATTACAAACAGTTGGATACAACTGAGCAACTAGCACTTTCCCTTTCTCTTCCTTAGTAGCTACGACATCAAGTTTTTGACCCCACAGCCCCATGACCACTGCAAAATTTCTTCAGATTCATGTCCTCTAAGTCATTTCTTTATGCTCAGCTTTTTAGTCTTCACATCACATCAGTTACACGTTAGGACAAACCCTGTTTGTATTTTTATTAAAGAAAGTTAAGTAATTCTTTCATAATAGTTTCATCCTGCTTTTTCCTCCTACTTTTTTTCATGTTATTAAATATTTAACATCATAGCATAATGGGTTTTTCATTTTCCAGCCTAGCATCATCGCTTCTCTAATTTTGGTTTCAACCTTCTGTGATCTGCCCACCCTGTGACAAAAATTGGGTGAAGGGCATGTGCTATACACAGGATTTGATTAGAGAGATCAGTTTACAGCTTGAATTACATTTGAAGATGTTCCTTGATTGTGCAAAAGTAGTGATCTGTATTACGTTTCCAGGTTGCAGCAGGCTAGATGTTTTACCTTTTAACCAGGAAGTACATACTACTGGTAGGGTTACCCACTTACCATTTCTTTAAGCTTTATAATCATAAGGATTTTTTTTTTTAATAGTGGCATATGATCATCCATTTTTTGTTTAGATGTGAACTTAGAAAGTAATTCTAATGTAGTATTTTCTGGTAGTTATTTACTTACCTGAAAATACCCATTTGACATACCATGCTATTTTCTAATCTACTAGTTGTATTTTTGAACAGTGCAACATGTATGTGGTAAAAACTGCAGAAATGTTACATTTCAGAGAAGAAGGGTGCAGGTGTATATAAACAAAAGCTTGCCATCTGTAAAATGTGAACCAGATGAAGGTAAAAGCACTTTCTAAAAGTAAGCCTCCAGGAAATGCTTGACATTTTCAAGACGATGTCATCATTTGTTTTCGCCATCTGGTTTTTTTGAGATGTTTGAAAATTGCAGACTCCCTTTTTTTCCTGTCTTCTTTTTTGGAAAGCAAAGGATTAGGAATGGTAATGATATGTCTTTCAGATAGACAAATGCTAGGATGACCAATTAACTGACATCAAAATAAAAATAACTTCTCTCACGTATAATCACTTTTTTTTCTTTAAGACCTCAACTGCCACGGTAAACGTGGTGGTGACAGATGTCAATGACAACGCTCCAGTGTTTGACCCTTATTTACCCAGAAATCTGTCAGTGGTAGAAGAAGAAGCCAATGCCTTTGTGGGTCAAGTAAGGGTAAGTGGAATATGCATATGTATCTTAAATGTATTTTTAAGTGAGTTTTTATATTTTAATTTCAAAAGAGTTCAGCTAATGCTACATATTAAATGATGAAGCATCAGAATTATTTTCAAGCAATCAGCAAAATCACTTGGGTTTAAGTTAGATGGTAATAAAATGCATTCACTCTTGATCACAGTGCTGGATAACCTTCAAGATTTTTTGTTAATCATATTGTGTCCTTTGGGTTTAAGTTTTTAGACTCGTTGATTTACATTTTATGATGGTTGTGTAATTAAAACATTGATTTATTTGAGTATTATTTTCTTATTTAATACATATTCTTATTTTCTGAAAATAATAGTACTTTTAGAGGAGTATGTATTGTCTATGGGCTTCTCAGGTGTTGCTAGTGGTACTATTAATTATAAATTTGGAAATGCATACCTTAAAACACAGATGTTTTCATGTAAAGTCATTTGCTTATTTAAAAATATTTTTAGCATCTCCTGTATACTTATGGGCTTCCCATAAGTCTCAGTGGTAAAGCAAACCACCTTTGGGTACCCTTGAGAAATTAATGGCAGCCCCTGCGGAATGCAGAGGAGATTTTGAACAGTGCAACATGTATGTGGTAAAAACTGCAGAAATGTTACATTTCAGAGAAGAAGGGTGCAGGTGTATATAAACAAAAGCTTGCCATCTGTAAAATGTGAACCAGATGAAGGTAAAAGCACTTTCTAAAAGTAAGCCTCCAGGAAATGCTTGACATTTTCAAGACGATGTCATCATTTGTTTTCGCCATCTGGTTTTTGAGATGTTTGAAAATTGCAGACTCCCTTTTTTTCCTGTCTTCTTTTTTGGAAAGCAAAGGATTAGGAATGGTAATGATATGTCTTTCAGATAGACAAATGCTAGGATGACCAATTAACTGACATCAAAATAAAAATAACTTCTCTCACGTATAATCACTTTTTTTTCTTTAAGACCTCAACTGCCACGGTAAACGTGGTGGTGACAGATGTCAATGACAACGCTCCAGTGTTTGACCCTTATTTACCCAGAAATCTGTCAGTGGTAGAAGAAGAAGCCAATGCCTTTGTGGGTCAAGTAAGGGTAAGTGGAATATGCATATGTATCTTAAATGTATTTTTAAGTGAGTTTTTATATTTTAATTTCAAAAGAGTTCAGCTAATGCTACATATTAAATGATGAAGCATCAGAATTATTTTCAAGCAATCAGCAAAATCACTTGGGTTTAAGTTAGATGGTAATAAAATGCATTCACTCTTGATCACAGTGCTGGATAACCTTCAAGATTTTTTGTTAATCATATTGTGTCCTTTGGGTTTAAGTTTTTAGACTCGTTGATTTACATTTTATGATGGTTGTGTAATTAAAACATTGATTTATTTGAGTATTATTTTCTTATTTAATACATATTCTTATTTTCTGAAAATAATAGTACTTTTAGAGGAGTATGTATTGTCTATGGGCTTCTCAGGTGTTGCTAGTGGTACTATTAATTATAAATTTGGAAATGCATACCTTAAAACACAGATGTTTTCATGTAAAGTCATTTGCTTATTTAAAAATATTTTTAGCATCTCCTGTATACTTATGGGCTTCCCATAAGTCTCAGTGGTAAAGCATCCACCTGCCAATGCGGGAAATGCAGGTTCAATCCCTGGTTTGAGAAGATACCCTTGAGAAATTAATGGCAGCCCCCTCCAGTATTCTTGGCTGGAAAAATCCTAGGCACAGAGGAGCATGGTGGGCTATAGTCCATCGGGTTGCAAAAAAGTCAGACACAACTTAGCTGCTAAACATGTTTACTTCAGGCATATCCCTGTCCAGCATACTCAACATTCACTTCTAGACATGTTCCCTTAATTCCCAACTGGAAATATTAGCCAGTTTCTATTACTTCTTTGGTGATTAATCCCATTTGTCTTAAGTCAGAGACAATACTTTCTTCAGTAAGGACATGCCTGGTCTCAAACATAGTTTGTCTAGAAACCATAAGATAGGGGAAACTTTTGAAGGAACATACACATATTTTGAAGTGTTGACCTCAGATAAACAAGAAAAGAATCCTCCTCCAGCAAGGGTAAGTCACCCTTGGTATCCCAAGTTCGGGTGTTAGGATCCTACCTCTTTCTTCTCAGACCCTGGATTTTTGTAAAAGAGATTTGCCAGTGCTTTCCAGTAAATGTTCTATACAGTTTGACTACTATTGCAGTGAAACAGAGTGTCTTTTTTTCAGTCCAGTCTTCTCTATGGTTTTAAAAGAGGAGGATGTCTTTAAATGTTGTCGTGGAGACCTTCTGACTTGAGCTCACCAGTGTTTTTCCTGAGAGAACTGACGATACTTGTGACATCGGTCAACTCCATAGTCATTGTCATTATCGTTGTCACCATTTCTCAAATTGTGGAGACACTGATGAGGCACATATTCCTTTATGGCTTGCTACCATCCCACTTCACCATAAGAGTCTTGTAATTGTTCTGTTACAATATACCAGGTGGTTTTGATGCCATGTGGCCAATAAACCATTCAACTCCAGGGTCACTCACAGTAACTCTGGTATCAAAAGTTTTACTGTGGATTCTACAAGGGAAAAAAATGCCTGGAGACAAAAGATTCAGGTATAAATACTTTCTCTTTTTTTTTTTCAGAGATGTTAGAGTAATACTAATAGAGAAGTGAGCAAGTAGACATGATTCAGAGAAGGCAGCCAATAAAGGAACTGAAGGACATGCCTGGTCTTGAACATAGTTTGTCTAGAAACCATAAGATGAGGGAAATTTTGGAAGGAGCATACACATATTTTGAAGTGTTGACCTCAGATAAGCAAGAAAAGAATCCTCCTCCAGCAAGAAGGGAAAATTCTGGGAAATGAAACAAAACACATCCCCCAAGATGACTGATCCTGAGAGGTGATGAAATTGGTAAATTCACACACTAGAACCTGAGAGTTCTTGGTCAGTGATGCTGTGGATAGTGCACATTTCCAGCACTTCCTGTCTTCAAGCAGCCAGCTCTCTGCAACTGTGATATAAGTGCTTTCAGTAAGACTACAGTTACTAGCAGATGGTAGATAACCAGAGAGAAAACTTACTCTGAGGGACATGCATGGGCCATTAACAGCTTCTGTTATACCATGCAAACAAAATCTATGAGGGGCATGTGCTGAAAACAGAAAGTGGGTGATGTTGAAGTTGACTTATGAAGAATGAATTCTGGTGAGAAGGAAATTGGGAGATGTTAAGGGTTTCCTTCCTAAAGAAAGGTGACTGTATGAATAACCACAGACAAATGGCAGCGTGTAATATATCATAATTACATTAATTATGATGTGCCATATCATATCACTTCTATGCCATATTGTAGAAGTGCTGGTGAGAACTTTAGAAGGTCTAAGAGGTGTGACATCATTAGATTATTATTTTATAAAAATTCCTATTCAGTAGATTGTAATAGGAGATAATAAGTACAGAAAGCTGAATTACAAGGCAATTAAAATAGCCCAAACATTGAATCTTGAACTAACATAATTTAATCATAATGATAATTAAATTATAGCTGTCACTCTAGGATGCTACTTTGATGAGAAATGAAAATTCTTTTAATCAGTGTTTTCAAGTATTCAGATAAATAAATGGGCCTGAAAAAAGGACAAAAGGTATCAAAAGTTTTACTGTGGATTCTACAAGGGAAAAAAATGCCTGGAGACAAAAGATTCAGGTATAAATACTTTCTCTTTTTTTTTTTCAGAGATGTTAGAGTAATACTAATAGAGAAGTGAGCAAGTAGACATGATTCAGAGAAGGCAGCCAATAAAGGAACTGAAGGACATGCCTGGTCTTGAACATAGTTTGTCTAGAAACCATAAGATGAGGGAAATTTTGGAAGGAGCATACACATATTTTGAAGTGTTGACCTCAGATAAGCAAGAAAAGAATCCTCCTCCAGCAAGAAGGGAAAATTCTGGGAAATGAAACAAAACACATTCCCCAAAATGACTGATCCTGAGAGGTGATGAAATTGGTAAATTCACACACTAGAACCTGAGAGTTCTTGGTCAGTGATGCTGTGGATAGTGCACATTTCCAGCACTTCCTGTCTTCAAGCAGCCAGCTCTCTGCAACTGTGATATAAGTGCTTTCAGTAAGACTACAGTTACTAGCAGATGGTAGATAACCAGAGAGAAAACTTACTCTGAGGGACATGCATGGGCCATTAACAGCTTCTGTTATACCATGCAAACAAAATCTATGAGGGGCATGTGCTGAAAACAGAAAGTGGGTGATGTTGAAGTTGACTTATGAAGAATGAATTCTGGTGAGAAGGAAATTGGGAGATGTTAAGGGTTTCCTTCCTAAAGAAAGGTGACTGTATGAATAACCACAGACAAATGGCAGCGTGTAATATATCATAATTACATTAATTATGATGTGCCATATCATATCACTTCTATGCCATATTGTAGAAGTGCTGGTGAGAACTTTAGAAGGTCTAAGAGGTGTGACATCATTAGATTATTATTTTATAAAAATTCCTATTCAGTAGATTGTAATAGGAGATAATAAGTACAGAAAGCTGAATTACAAGGCAATTAAAATAGCCCAAACATTGAATCTTGAACTAACATAATTTAATCATAATGATAATTAAATTATAGCTGTCACTCTAGGATGCTACTTTGATGAGAAATGAAAATTCTTTTAATCAGTGTTTTTCAAGTATTCAGATAAATAAGTATGGGAAATTTAGGAAAATTATCTGTCCCATTTCATTTAATTTACTTAGCACTAGAGAGATAAAGCCCATAGAGAATATACAGTTCATAACACATAGGTATTATGAGCATGCTGAATGACTTTTAATTTTATTTTTTCTCTGTTTTAATTTATCTTGCCACTCTTCCTAATTATTTTGTTTCTTTTTTGGCTGCTTCTCTTGGTCTTTCATTTATCTATCTTCATCTATCTTTGTTTTTTGGCCTGTGTGGGCCTCCCATCGCGGTGGTCTCTGTTGCTGCAGAGCACTGGCTCTGGGCACATGCACTCCAGAGCTCTGGCTATGTAGTTGGACACATCGGTCCAGCCGCTCCGTGGCACATGGGATCTTCCCAGGCCAGGAATGGAACCTGCGCCCCTTGCAAGGTGGTGTCCTTACCCACTGGACCACCAGGGAAGCCCCCTAGTTATTCTTCATCTTTGAATGAATTGTCTCATTCAAAAACAAATGAATTGTTTTATTTATTCTCTTGGTTCTTAAATTTGATAGAAATGTTTTCTATAATTTTTCATCATTAAAAATTGAAATATGGAAATATGGATTTTAGTACTCAAAATTTAATGAAGCAATAATTATCCTGACTTTAGCCAATGACATGTTTTAATAAAGTCTAAAATGAGTTCTAAAGAACAAAGGAGAAGGAAAACATCCAAAGCAGGTGCATCCAACTGATTCAGCACAGTTCCAGAGAAGTTATAATGGTCAAAGGATGAAACTTTGATGCCTTGTAATGGTCCCCTGTTGCTACATAATGATAATTGTATAATTATAATTCACTAAATGACTCATGTATAACTATCACCCAGAACTATTAAGCACATTAAAAACCAAAATATGTATGCTTAGTTATTGTGTTCAATTTGAGTAACCAACTTTGAATTTTTGTTCTAAAAGTTTGTTACTCAGTCTTGTCTGACTCTCTGCGACCCCATGGACTGTAACCCGCCAGTCTCCTCCGTCCATGGAATTCTCTAATTAAATTATAGCTGTCACTCTAGGATGCTACTTTGATGAGAAATGAAAATTCTTTTAATCAGTGTTTTTCAAGTATTCAGATAAATAAGTATGGGAAATTTAGGAAAATTATCTGTCCCATTTCATTTAATTTACTTAGCACTAGAGATAAAGCCCATAGAGAATATACAGTTCATAACACATAGGTATTATGAGCATGCTGAATGACTTTTAATTTTATTTTTTCTCTGTTTTAATTTATCTTGCCACTCTTCCTAATTATTTTGTTTCTTTTTTGGCTGCTTCTCTTGGTCTTTCATTTATCTATCTTCATCTATCTTTGTTTTTTGGCCTGTGTGGGCCTCCCATCGCGGTGGTCTCTGTTGCTGCAGAGCACTGGCTCTGGGCACATGCACTCCAGAGCTCTGGCTATGTAGTTGGACACATCGGTCCAGCCGCTCCGTGGCACATGGGATCTTCCCAGGCCAGGAATGGAACCTGCGCCCCTTGCAAGGTGGTGTCCTTACCCACTGGACCACCAGGGAAGCCCCCTAGTTATTCTTCATCTTTGAATGAATTGTCTCATTCAAAAACAAATGAATTGTTTTATTTATTCTCTTGGTTCTTAAATTTGATAGAAATGTTTTCTATAATTTTTCATCATTAAAAATTGAAATATGGAAATATGGATTTTAGTACTCAAAATTTAATGAAGCAATAATTATCCTGACTTTAGCCAATGACATGTTTTAATAAAGTCTAAAATGAGTTCTAAAGAACAAAGGAGAAGGAAAACATCCAAAGCAGGTGCATCCAACTGATTCAGCACAGTTCCAGAGAAGTTATAATGGTCAAAGGATGAAACTTTGATGCCTTGTAATGGTCCCCTGTTGCTACATAATGATAATTGTATAATTATAATTCACTAAATGACTCATGTATAACTATCACCCAGAACTATTAAGCACATTAAAAAACCCAAAAAATGTATGCTTAGTTATTGTGTTCAATTTGAGTAACCAACTTTGAATTTTTGTTCTAAAAGTTTGTTACTCAGTCTTGTCTGACTCTCTGCGACCCCATGGACTGTAGCCCACCAGGCTCCTCTGTCCATGGAATTCTCCAAGTGAGAATACTGGAGTGGGTAGCAATTCCCTTCTCTATGGGAATCTTCCCAATCCAGGGATCAAACCCAGTCTACTGCATTGTAGACAGATTCTTTACCATCTGAGCCACCAGGGAAGCCCTAATGTTTTAGTATGCAAGAATAATCCGGGATTTGAATTCAAATGCTGAAGGAACTTTTTCTTTACTAAGATAGTGTTATAGTATCAGACTTTAATAGGTAATACTTCTGAAGCAATATTTACATATTATAAAGAGAAAAAAAACAGTGTATTAAAAATAAAAAAATTGAAATATAGTTGACTTACAATGTTGTGTTAGTTTTATGTATACAGCAAAGTGATTCAGTTATACATATTTGCATAGTTTTCCACATTTTTTTGGTGAAGAGGAGAGCAGGCACTCAGCCATTAATCCACAACTGTTATTGTGCAACACTTAGCATGGAACCTTTAGTGCAGTTAGAAGTCCTACTCAGCTCAGTCAGCCTGGCAATTGTCCTGGAACAGAGAGTGGGGTGAGAAGGGGCTTTTTCCCCAGGGTCCTGTGACTGTGAGCTGCCTGGTGAGCTGGGGGAATGGGGACAGGCTGAGGGCTGTGTCCTACAGAGCTCCACAGACCTCGCCATATCTACCAGCTGGTCAGATTCAGGCCTTGAAGCAACAGTGAATTTCTCCCCTATCTCTGCCTCCGTGATCACTTGATGGTAACAGTCTTCATACATTGCAGTCCACGGAGGCCTCAACTGCTGGAGATTTTATGCACTTCCATTAAGGTAGCATCCAACTGATTCAGCACAGTTCCAGAGAAGTTATAATGGTCAAAGGATGAAACTTTGATGCCTTGTAATGGTCCCCTGTTGCTACATAATGATAATTGTATAATTATAATTCACTAAATGACTCATGTATAACTATCACCCAGAACTATTAAGCACATTAAAAACCAAAATATGTATGCTTAGTTATTGTGTTCAATTTGAGTAACCAACTTTGAATTTTTGTTCTAAAAGTTTGTTACTCAGTCTTGTCTGACTCTCTGCGACCCCATGGACTGTAGCCCACCAGGCTCCTCTGTCCATGGAATTCTCCAAGTGAGAATACTGGAGTGGGTAGCAATTCCCTTCTCTATGGGAATCTTCCCAATCCAGGGATCAAACCCCAGTCTACTGCATTGTAGACAGATTCTTTACCATCTGAGCCACCAGGGAAGCCCTAATGTTTTAGTATGCAAGAATAATCCGGGATTTGAATTCAAATGCTGAAGGAACTTTTTCTTTACTAAGATAGTGTTATAGTATCAGACTTTAATAGGTAATACTTCTGAAGCAATATTTACATATTATAAAGAGAAAAAAAACAGTGTATTAAAAATAAAAAAATTGAAATATAGTTGACTTACAATGTTGTGTTAGTTTTATGTATACAGCAAAGTGATTCAGTTATACATATTTGCATAGTTTTCCACATTTTTTTGGTGATGAGGGAGAGCAGGCACTCAGCCATTAATCCACAACTGTTATTGTGCAACACTTAGCATGGAACCTTTAGTGCAGTTAGAAGTCCTACTCAGCTCAGTCAGCCTGGCAATTGTCCTGGAACAGAGAGTGGGGTGAGAAGGGGCTTTTTCCCCAGGGTCCTGTGACTGTGAGCTGCCTGGTGAGCTGGGGGAATGGGGACAGGCTGAGGGCTGTGTCCTACAGAGCTCCACAGACCTCGCCATATCTACCAGCTGGTCAGATTCAGGCCTTGAAGCAACAGTGAATTTCTCCCCTATCTCTGCCTCCGTGATCACTTGATGGTAACAGTCTTCATACATTGCAGTCCACGGAGGCCTCAACTGCTGGAGATTTTATGCACTTCCATTAAGGTAGCAGCTTCAACCAGTGTTGGTGCATTCACATTTCAAAAAGTGGTACAGCTTAGATCAGTTGTCTATCTCTAGGAGCTGGTCAGATGTCAGGATTCAATTACAGTTTTCCTTATAGATTATTACAAAATATTGGGTACAGTCCCCTGTGACATACAGTAGGTCCCTATTGGTTATCTGTTTTATATATAGTAGTGTGCGCATGTTAATACTGCTAATTTATCCCCTTTCCTTTCCCCATTGGTAACC
Source organism: Tragulus kanchil (assembly GCA_022376925.1). NCBI lineage: Eukaryota > Metazoa > Chordata > Mammalia > Artiodactyla > Tragulidae > Tragulus > Tragulus kanchil. The sequence goes on along the minus strand of JAIOJX010000005.1, from coordinate 115,044,401 downwards.
GTAGTTTGTTTGCTACGTCTGTAGGTCTATTTCTCTTTTATAAATATGTTTATTTGAATCATTTTTTTAAAGATTCCACATATACATGATATCATAATTGTCTGTCTCTATCTGCCTTACATCACTTAATGTGATGATCTCTGTTTCCATCCATGTTGCTGCAAATGCATTATTTCATTCTTTAGGGAAGCCTGATGTGCTGTAGTCTATGGGGTCACAAAGAGTTGGACATGACTAAGTGACTGAACTGAACTGAAAGCTTATTTTTAAATCTAGAAATTACTATACACAGATGTAGATTATCATACTTAAATTTGAGAATCTTTTGCATATTCTCAAATATAAGAAGTAGCAATATAGTTGGGAGAAAGATGTGTATTGACTGAAAATAAAGTGTTAGTCGCTCAATCGTGTTTGACTCTTTATGATCCCATGGACTGTATCCCACCAGGGTCCTCTGTCAATGGAATTCTCCAGACAAGAACTGGAATGTGGGCTTCCCTGGTGGTCCAGTGGGTAAGGATACCGCCTTGCAGTGCAGAGGGTGCTGGTTTGATCCCTGGCCTGGGAAGATCCCATGTGCCGTGGAGTGGCTGGACCAATGTGTCCAACTACTGAGCTGGAGCTCTGGAGTGCATGCCCAGAGCTGGTGCTCTGCAGCAACATAAGCCACTGTGATGGGAGGCCCACGTGGGCCAAGGAACAAAGATGGATGAAAATAGATAAATGAAAGACCAATAGAAGTACTGAATAGACCAATAGAATACAGGAATGGGTAGCCATTCTCTTCTCTGGGGAAATCTTCTTGACCCAGGGGTTGAACCTGGGTCTCCTGCACTGCAGGCAAATTCTTTACTATCTGAGCCCCTGGGTGGAACATAAACAGTAATTTTTAAAATTCAGCTTAGATCAGTTGTCTATCTGGGCTGGTCAATGTATTCAATTACAGTTTTCCTTATAGATTATTACAAAATATTGGGTACAGTCCCCTGTGACATACAGTAGGTCCCTATTGGTTATCTGTTTTATATATAGTAGTGTGCGCATGTTAATACTGCTAATTTATCCCCTTTCCTTTCCCCATTGGTAACCGTAGTTTGTTTGCTACGTCTGTAGGTCTATTTCTCTTTTATAAATATGTTTATTTGAATCATTTTTTTAAAGATTCCACATATACATGATATCATAATTGTCTGTCTCTATCTGCCTTACATCACTTAATGTGATGATCTCTGTTTCCATCCATGTTGCTGCAAATGCATTATTTCATTCTTTAGGGAAGCCTGATGTGCTGTAGTCTATGGGGTCACAAAGAGTTGGACATGACTAAGTGACTGAACTGAACTGAAAGCTTATTTTTAAATCTAGAAATTACTATACACAGATGTAGATTATCATACTTAAATTTGAGAATCTTTTGCATATTCTCAAATATAAGAAGTAGCAATATAGTTGGGAGAAAGATGTGTATTGACTGAAAATAAAGTGTTAGTCGCTCAATCGTGTTTGACTCTTTATGATCCCATGGACTGTATCCCACCAGGGTCCTCTGTCAATGGAATTCTCCAGACAAGAACTGGAATGTGGGCTTCCCTGGTGGTCCAGTGGGTAAGGATACCGCCTTGCAGTGCAGAGGGTGCTGGTTTGATCCCTGGCCTGGGAAGATCCCATGTGCCGTGGAGTGGCTGGACCAATGTGTCCAACTACTGAGCTGGAGCTCTGGAGTGCATGCCCAGAGCTGGTGCTCTGCAGCAACATAAGCCACTGTGATGGGAGGCCCACGTGGGCCAAGGAACAAAGATGGATGAAAATAGATAAATGAAAGACCAATAGAAGTACTGAATAGACCAATAGAATACAGGAATGGGTAGCCATTCTCTTCTCTGGGGAAATCTTCTTGACCCAGGGGTTGAACCTGGGTCTCCTGCACTGCAGGCAAATTCTTTACTATCTGAGCTCCACAGTAAGATTAGACTGTCTCCATGTGTCTCTATGTCAGATATCCCATACCAATTATTTACTAAAACAAATGAAAAACATCACAAAGAACTTAAGTGGTCCTGTCTGGATTCATGATAATAATGTGCCATCTTCAATAATTTAGCAAATTAATACGATTCTAGGTAAAATGAAAAAAATGAAATAAATATATGAGATGGATGTGATACAAGATAGAATTGAGCTGCAGAGGCAATTTTAGAAAAAGTCAATAGTCTGTCAGTAACAGAAGATTTACTTAGAGTAATTCTAGAAAGTTAGTTGACACATGTTGAGTTCAGATGAGGAAGGCCAGGAAGTCCTAATGTAATAGCCACTGATAAAAAGACCACTGGTCAGTGTAATGTTTTGTTTGTTACACTTCATTATATTTCAATGGAGATAGGATCTAGATATGAATGTGGACCACAAGCATGCCAGCAGGTCTTTAGAGAAGAGCTGAGATATAAGAGACGTCATACCAGCTCTTGCAGAATTCTCAGTTGATCCCAAATGCTTGGCTGTACCGATTCCCACAGAAGATGAGAAAGAGAGATTGTGCAAAGAGAAGAAATATTAAACTATTTATGTGTATCTATTTTGGAGAAGGAAATGGCAACCCACTCCAGTATTCTTGCCTGAGAAGTCCCATGGGTCAGAGGAGCCTGGCAGAGTTCATGGGATTGCAGAGTCAAAAATGACTAAGCAACTAAGCATGCATGTGTATGTATTTGCTTATTATTAAATAGGGCAAAGTGTTGAGAGTAAAGCTGGATCTGTGGTTGGGGTAATGTCAGTTTAAATAAGTCTGGAGCTCTGGAGTGCATGCCCAGAGCTGGTGCTCTGCAGCAACATAAGCCACTGTGATGGGAGGCCCACGTGGGCCAAGGAACAAAGATGGATGAAAATAGATAAATGAAAGACCAATAGAAGTACTGAATAGACCAATAGAATACAGGAATGGGTAGCCATTCTCTTCTCTGGGGAAATCTTCTTGACCCAGGGGTTGAACCTGGGTCTCCTGCACTGCAGGCAAATTCTTTACTATCTGAGCTCCACAGTAAGATTAGACTGTCTCCATGTGTCTCTATGTCAGATATCCCATACCAATTATTTACTAAAACAAAAAAAAACATCACAAAGAACTTAAGTGGTCCTGTCTGGATTCATGATAATAATGTGCCATCTTCAATAATTTAGCAAATTAATACGATTCTAGGTAAAATGAAAAAAATGAAATAAATATATGAGATGGATGTGATACAAGATAGAATTGAGCTGCAGAGGCAATTTTAGAAAAAGTCAATAGTCTGTCAGTAACAGAAGATTTACTTAGAGTAATTCTAGAAAGTTAGTTGACACATGTTGAGTTCAGATGAGGAAGGCCAGGAAGTCCTAATGTAATAGCCACTGATAAAAAGACCACTGGTCAGTGTAATGTTTTGTTTGTTACACTTCATTATATTTCAATGGAGATAGGATCTAGATATGAATGTGGACCACAAGCATGCCAGCAGGTCTTTAGAGAAGAGCTGAGATATAAGAGACGTCATACCAGCTCTTGCAGAATTCTCAGTTGATCCCAAATGCTTGGCTGTACCGATTCCCACAGAAGATGAGAAAGAGAGATTGTGCAAAGAGAAGAAATATTAAACTATTTATGTGTATCTATTTTGGAGAAGGAAATGGCAACCCACTCCAGTATTCTTGCCTGAGAAGTCCCATGGGTCAGAGGAGCCTGGCAGAGTTCATGGGATTGCAGAGTCAAAAATGACTAAGCAACTAAGCATGCATGTGTGTATGTATTTGCTTATTATTAAATAGGGCAAAGTGTTGAGAGTAAAGCTGGATCTGTGGTTGGGGTAATGTCAGTTTAAACAAGTCTGGTAAATTGCTCGGATGTGTTGCCCAAATCCTATTTATTCCTACAACTGAGGACTTCCTGGGAATAATTCATCCTAAAATGGAAGAATCAGGCAGATGAACTTCATCCCATTAGGAATCCTGGGTATTAGGAACTGGGGAATCATGACGCTTATTTCAGTGTGGTGTGTGTCATTTTTATTCGTTTTTTTTTGACAATGCCTCATTGTTCAATCTTGAGTCTATGTTAGAGAATGAGAAGATAAAGGAAGGTCTATTTCAGTAAACACAATCTTAGATATAGAGTCACAAAGAAAACTTTGTTCTTTTCTGAAAAGCTCTCACTTATCAAAGGGAATGATTCAGAGGGTGTTTCTGTTGAGATGTACTGCTTTGGTGATTCAAGACATCACTCTGTGTGTATGTTTTGGGTCACTAGAGACTGAGAGGAGGAATTTTGGAGCTCATTTCAAAGGTGTCTAACCTTCGTAGTAGCATCTCACTGAGGAGTTTCTTAGGAGCCAGAATTCTTTTTCAGTTGTTCATCTCAGTTTTTAGAGTAGCCGTGGGCATGTATGCTTACACAGATGCAGCAGAGAAGGAATGCTTGGAAACAATATTGTCTGTTAAGGTTAAAAATGGTTCACAGCACTGTAAACAGTACAGAGTGTGCCTCTTCCTAGCACACTTCCAATAAATGCCTTGTAGAAATTCTTATGCTAAACTGATTTCTTTTACTTCTAAGGAATAGAAATAGAGCTCTGAGTCACCAGAATGTTTTTCCTGTTCTAACATAAAAGTTGAATTTATTTAACCTGAAACATAAACATATTCCCAGTGTGAGATCTGCATGCTAAATCTCAACTGGGATGAAGTGGAAGTGATTCAGTTCTAATCCCTTAAAGCCGTTTTAAAATCATTAGTAAACTGCAGTGTTTAGAAAGGTAGTGATGGTGTCATTTGAAAAAAAGAAATTGATCTTTGCTTCAACTATGTAATTTACTATTAAACAAAATAAATCTGAATCTCAGTGGTCTGTCTTTGATTAATGTAGTTGTCGTCTCTCTATGTAGGGCTCTAAAAGTGAAAGGAAGGTGGAGAGCTTTATGCTGTTTTATTTATTTTTTGTACCTCAGCATGATGTTCAGCAGTGCCTAAAACTATAATACTTCTTTTTTAAGTGGACCACAAGTGGGAATTTTTATGGGTTCTCTTGTCAAGTAATGCAAACACTGTACTCAGTCACGTAAAAAAAAAGAAACCCACATAATTTGAAAACTTGATGTTCTTCTTTTTAATGCCGCTACCTAAAATATTTGTAGTAGAGATTTAACTATTGCTTGTGAGTAATTTTGAAACTTGGCGATTTTTCAGATATTTAATTAGCAGTTCAAAAATAGATTAGAAAATATTAATCAGTATTTTTACAGTACTTATTTGGAATCTATCCTTTCACCAGTCCTTAGCCTTACTATCAGCTATTATAATAGATACATGTACATGTGCATACAAGAGTATGTTTATAAGCATTCATAGTTGTATAATTCTAGATGTTCTCAGAACTCTCTCATGTCGGTTTGCCTCTGTTCATGCCCCCTGCCCTTGTTTCTTCTTAATTCATTCTTTATTTTGATAGCTCATCCTTGAAATTTCCTAAAGTCTATGTCCTAAATTAGCTACACAGATGCAGCAGAGAAGGAATGCTTGGAAACAATATTGTCTGTTAAGGTTAAAAATGGTTCACAGCACTGTAAACAGTACAGAGTGTGCCTCTTCCTAGCACACTTCCAATAAATGCCTTGTAGAAATTCTTATGCTAAACTGATTTCTTTTACTTCTAAGGAATAGAAATAGAGCTCTGAGTCACCAGAATGTTTTTCCTGTTCTAACATAAAAGTTGAATTTATTTAACCTGAAACATAAACATATTCCCAGTGTGAGATCTGCATGCTAAATCTCAACTGGGATGAAGTGGAAGTGATTCAGTTCTAATCCCTTAAAGCCGTTTTAAAATCATTAGTAAACTGCAGTGTTTAGAAAGGTAGTGATGGTGTCATTTGAAAAAAAGAAATTGATCTTTGCTTCAACTATGTAATTTACTATTAAACAAAATAAATCTGAATCTCAGTGGTCTGTCTTTGATTAATGTAGTTGTCGTCTCTCTATGTAGGGCTCTAAAAGTGAAAGGAAGGTGGAGAGCTTTATGCTGTTTTATTTATTTTTTGTACCTCAGCATGATGTTCAGCAGTGCCTAAAACTATAATACTTCTTTTTTAAGTGGACCACAAGTGGGAATTTTTATGGGTTCTCTTGTCAAGTAATGCAAACACTGTACTCAGTCACGTAAAAAAAAAGAAACCCACATAATTTGAAAACTTGATGTTCTTCTTTTTAATGCCGCTACCTAAAATATTTGTAGTAGAGATTTAACTATTGCTTGTGAGTAATTTTGAAACTTGGCGATTTTTCAGATATTTAATTAGCAGTTCAAAAATAGATTAGAAAATATTAATCAGTATTTTTACAGTACTTATTTGGAATCTATCCTTTCACCAGTCCTTAGCCTTACTATCAGCTATTATAATAGATACATGTACATGTGCATACAAGAGTATGTTTATAAGCATTCATAGTTGTATAATTCTAGATGTTCTCAGAACTCTCTCATGTCGGTTTGCCTCTGTTCATGCCCCCTGCCCTTGTTTCTTCTTAATTCATTCTTTATTTTGATAGCTCATCCTTGAAAATTCCAGCCAATGATAATCTCCAGAAAAGCCTTTCCTAAAGTCTATGTCCTAAATGTCTCATACTTGTGGCCCGTCTTATACTGTGCACAACTTTTTGGTAGTTCTTACTAAAGTATAATTGAATATTTCCATTTATTCAAATTTCTTGAAAGCAGAGACTCTGTCATATTGATCTTAGAAATCTGACTGCCCTACTCAATATCTGACTCTTAGAAGACCTAAATGGGTTAAAATGACCTGAAATTAAACTAGACCTGATGAATTAAAATGACCTGAAAGTACATTTTTTCCACTGAATATTCATGAATGTTATAGAAAGAGAAGAATGATATACATCAATTGCTAAAATATCTATTCAGTTTGCCTCATACACATGCAGGTGACTAAAGAAGTTGTACTGATAAATAGAGAAACAGTGTTGATACTGGAAATCGCTACCTTTAGAAATTTAACAAGTAGAATAATATATGTGTGTGTGTGTGTGTGTGTGTGTGTGTGTGTGTGTGTGTATAGGACTGATTTAAAAAATAAATATTAATGCAAAGAACAATTGAAATTTATATTTAGAACAGGACAGAGTATTTATCAGATGTGAGACCGGAAAATGATAATGACAGGTACTCCTAGATCTAAGATTACAAGGAGGAAAACTGTAACAGTCACATACCCAACCTGCTGAATCCCATATTTAGAACTGTGTTTTCACTCAGTCATTTAAAATATACTTATATAAATTATTTAATTTTGCCTAAGAAGAAATACCAACTATTTAAAGAACTGTGTTTTACTTATTTTTCAGATATTTAATTAGCAGTTCAAAAATAGATTAGAAAATATTAATCAGTATTTTTACAGTACTTATTTGGAATCTATCCTTTCACCAGTCCTTAGCCTTACTATCAGCTATTATAATAGATACATGTACATGTGCATACAAGAGTATGTTTATAAGCATTCATAGTTGTATAATTCTAGATGTTCTCAGAACTCTCTCATGTCGGTTTGCCTCTGTTCATGCCCCCTGCCCTTGTTTCTTCTTAATTCATTCTTTATTTTGATAGCTCATCCTTGAAAATTCCAGCCAATGATAATCTCCAGAAAAGCCTTTCCTAAAGTCTATGTCCTAAATGTCTCATACTTGTGGCCCGTCTTATACTGTGCACAACTTTTTGGTAGTTCTTACTAAAGTATAATTGAATATTTCCATTTATTCAAATTTCTTGAAAGCAGAGACTCTGTCATATTGATCTTAGAAATCTGACTGCCCTACTCAATATCTGACTCTTAGAAGACCTAAATGGGTTAAAATGACCTGAAATTAAACTAGACCTGATGAATTAAAATGACCTGAAAGTACATTTTTTCCACTGAATATTCATGAATGTTATAGAAAGAGAAGAATGATATACATCAATTGCTAAAATATCTATTCAGTTTGCCTCATACACATGCAGGTGACTAAAGAAGTTGTACTGATAAATAGAGAAACAGTGTTGATACTGGAAATCGCTACCTTTAGAAATTTAACAAGTAGAATAATATATGTGTGTGTGTGTGTGTGTGTGTGTGTGTGTGTGTGTGTGTATAGGACTGATTTAAAAAATAAATATTAATGCAAAGAACAATTGAAATTTATATTTAGAACAGGACAGAGTATTTATCAGATGTGAGACCGGAAAATGATAATGACAGGTACTCCTAGATCTAAGATTACAAGGAGGAAAACTGTAACAGTCACATACCCAACCTGCTGAATCCCATATTTAGAACTGTGTTTTTCACTCAGTCATTTAAAATATGTACTTATATAAATTATTTAATTTTTGCCTAAGAAGAAATACCAACTATTTTTTGCTTCACAAACCCTTGCTCTATTCATCTAGCTTTACCATTTAATGCTTCATTACTTATTTTTGAGATCCAACTTCATACAAGTTGCACTTTCTGTTTTATAGACTTAAGAGAATTGATGGCCTATTCACTTTAGCTGGATTTAGTTATCCTTCTCTGCAAATGCTATAGCTCACTACAATTACTTACCCCAACTTTACTGCTTCACTGTGGAAGAAACTTGGCAATCTGTTTTGGGTTTTACATGAAGGATTCCAACTGTTTCTGAAGCCTTTTATTAAGACAAAATCTTATTCTTTAAAGTTTAAGAAGAAAACATCTGAAATACATAGAGAGTGATTAAGCATGTTACACAATTTATTAAATTATCACGGAGTAAACATAAGTAAGTATAACCCCAGTGTATAATGCATCACCAGGAAAGCCCATCTGTGTTCTTCTTCCTAGCCCTAATCATTTTGTTCCACCTACAATGAACCACTCTGACAGGTTCCTTCTTTCTGTTGTAGATTTAGCAACTACATAAGCATCCATAAATACTATAGTTTGCTTTTGTCTATTTTTAATGTGTATAAACAGAAGGTATGTTTTCATATATCTTCTTTCATTCATTTTTGTTTTTTTTAAGATTCTACCAAATTTTTGCATATTCATTTATTTTATTTTTCTGTGTGTCTGCCACTATTTATTTTCCCATTCTACTACTGATGAATATTTGAGTGGTTTCTCGTTTAAGGCTATCCTCTGTGAATATTTTTATATAATTTCTCCTAGTGCACACAGAATATGCCAGAGTCTCTCTATGTGTGTACGTGTAGTTAACTGTATTGGAAATGTTATTTTCCATAGTGACTGTATCAGGAATTCTCTGAGGTAGTGATGGTCCCCATCTACACTCTTGGTGCATCAGTCTTTCTAATTTGGATCGGTGTCGTTTAGTTTGGGTGGTAACACACTGTAGTCTTGATCGGTATTTCCCTAATAAGACTTAACATTTCATGTATTTATTTGTTACTTCTATTTTTTTTTTTTCTAAAAGTACCTATTTAAATTTTGTCTCTTTATCTATTGAACTACCATTGATATTTTTCTTGAGCGTTCTATTTCACTAGTGGGAGACCTTCATACACTCAAGATACAGCTCCCTCCTTGGTACATGTTTCAAGCATCCTCTGCAATGTTGGGGCTTTCATTTCTCTTCTTTAATGGTGTCACTTGATACATGGAGTTTTTAGTTTTAAAATAGCCAGATTTATTTTACCATTTCTCAATTGCTACTTGCCATCAATATCTACTACTTTAATTTTTAAAGGAAAAATTACAATTGCAGTTTTTTATGGGGATCTCTAGACTGACATTGTGAGTGATACAACAAAATATTTTAAGCACAACTTTAAAATACAAATGACCAGAAACTAACAATGCTTATTTTTAAAATGCTGAACATCTCTACAGTGAATAAATTGGTCACATTATCTAAGACAATAATTTAAATATTACTGTAAAGCAGGCTGAAATTTTCTCAATGTAACTCATTTTTTTTCAGTTTTATTGAGGTATCAGCAGCAAATCAAATTGTAAGGTATGTAGTATATAATGCTTTTATTTGATATATGTATACATTGTGACAGGACTACCCTCACCAATGTCTGACTCATTTCTGAAGCCACATAAAGTCCACAAAGGGGGAAAATGATTATTGCTGATAAAGTAGTTTAACATGGTTTAATATGCCATGTTAATGAGCTTATTAAGTTCATTCCACAACAATTTAAATCTTTTAAGAAATCCGAAATAGTCAGCTAGTCAACCCCGGGGTATTTTAAATGCCACACTGTGTAGCCCAACCAACCCCAAATTCCTTCCCTTTGGAGCTAAATTTAGTCTTTGAGTTTCAAAGCTCAGAATGGGCTGTGATGGTTTACCATTATTTTTATAGTTTAACTTGTGCATCAGGAGATCATCTGTTTTGCTTTGATTTATCTTATCATTTAGTTATACAGTCACTATTCCATGGGCTATGGAGTTAGCAGGAAAAATAGTGAACTTAAGGAATATCACCGGAATCATGAGATTGCTAAAACACATTTGGAGAAATTTCTAAAAACTAGACATTTCATGTATTTATTTGTTACTTCTATTTTTTTTTTCTAAAAGTACCTATTTAAATTTTGTCTCTTTATCTATTGAACTACCATTGATATTTTTCTTGAGCGTTCTATTTCACTAGTGGGAGACCTTCATACACTCAAGATACAGCTCCCTCCTTGGTACATGTTTCAAGCATCCTCTGCAATGTTGGGGCTTTCATTTCTCTTCTTTAATGGTGTCACTTGATACATGGAGTTTTTAGTTTTAAAATAGCCAGATTTATTTTACCATTTCTCAATTGCTACTTGCCATCAATATCTACTACTTTAATTTTTAAAGGAAAAATTACAATTGCAGTTTTTTATGGGGATCTCTAGACTGACATTGTGAGTGATACAACAAAATATTTTGAGCACAACTTTAAAATACAAATGACCAGAAACTAACAATGCTTATTTTTAAAATGCTGAACATCTCTACAGTGAATAAATTGGTCACATTATCTAAGACAATAATTTAAATATTACTGTAAAGCAGGCTGAAATTTTCTCAATGTAACTCATTTTTTTTCAGTTTTATTGAGGTATCAGCAGCAAATCAAATTGTAAGGTATGTAGTATATAATGCTTTTATTTGATATATGTATACATTGTGACAGGACTACCCTCACCAATGTCTGACTCATTTCTGAAGCCACATAAAGTCCACAAAGGGGGAAAATGATTATTGCTGATAAAGTAGTTTAACATGGTTTAATATGCCATGTTAATGAGCTTATTAAGTTCATTCCACAACAATTTAAATCTTTTAAGAAATCCGAAATAGTCAGCTAGTCAACCCCGGGGTATTTTAAATGCCACACTGTGTAGCCCAACCAACCCCAAATTCCTTCCCTTTGGAGCTAAATTTAGTCTTTGAGTTTCAAAGCTCAGAATGGGCTGTGATGGTTTACCATTATTTTTATAGTTTAACTTGTGCATCAGGAGATCATCTGTTTTGCTTTGATTTATCTTATCATTTAGTTATACAGTCACTATTCCATGGGCTATGAGAGAAGTTAGCAGGAAAAATAGTGAACTTAAGGAATATCACCGGAATCATGAGATTGCTAAAACACATTTGGAGAAATTTCTAAAAACTAGATATTTCTTACCATTCATTGTAGATTAAAATTACACATAGATCAATAAATAAAATTACCATAAAACTGGTTATTTATGAATTGCTTCACTTTTCATTTAATTATGCTCTTCATCAAACTATGGTAACAAACAATTTCTAGTTCACAGAATTTTTTTCTTTTTTTTTTGAGCAGTGGAAAGTTTAACACTAACAGGAGAAACAGAGGAGGCAGTGGTAAAGAAATCAAGGTAAAATAGAAATATAGAAAGGTGAAAAAGTACCAGTAACCAGGTTCTACTTTGTCCTTTCAAATAAGAATTTTTTTTAATTTGAAAAAGGTAAGAATAACTATCTACCACCCACCTCAAAATCTGGATTATTGACATATCATTCTCTAATTAATAGGACAAGCATTTCAGTAGAAATAATCATACTCAGAATATGTTATGTTTAATTTGTTGTCTCACTAAAAACTGCAGGTAACCTTGGTCCCAAAGAGACTAAAAGTCAGTATTTGTGCCTTGAAATAATGTCATTCACAGGAAAAACTAATGAATTAACACAGCTCAACAAAGTTTCATCATAAATGTAGTTGACTTTTCTAAGCAAGTTTGCCTTTATGATTTTTCTGTTTGTTACTCAACTAGAAATCACAAATCCCAGGAACTAAGGAATAATTCACAAGTGCATAAAACCTTCCACAGACTTGATGTGGACCACTTGATATTTAAAATTTTTATTTTAAAGAGATGCTGCATATCAATTCTGACACTTCTATATTTAAAATAGATAACCACAAGGATCTACAGAAATAAATAAAATTTTTAAAATGATACAGATAAAAATATTTAAGGACAGTAGTACTATATATAGTTCACTTTTTTTTTTTTTTTTTTATATTTGGCTTACTGTCAGCTTTTGAAATAAGAGTAGGTGAGAAGATCTGGGACCTTGTGAAAACTTACTGAAAATTAAATGACAAGGAATAAGTGCTAGATACATTTTTGAGAGATTATTTTGATTCCACACAGATCTATATGCATTCAGCCATGGTAGTAAATTTAGGAAGAAATTTATTATAAAATAAAACATACTATCAGCATTATCAACTAACGTATTGATTGTTTGCTACATGCCAGATACTTCCAAGTACTTTCTGTGTATTAGCTCATTCAATAAGCACAAAATCTAACATGGCAGGTACTAATATTTTCTCTACACCTACAAATTCTAAGAGGTGAATTACTTTGCCAAGACTGTATAACTGGTAAGTGGCAGAATCAGTTGCCTCAAGTTGTGAAATCCTGAAGGACCTGTGATTACCTTAATTGGAAGCAGCCTAAAATTCTGAATAAGAGCACTAGTCTTGGCTTTTGCAATCTCTTAAATTCTAGCATCTCTATGACTGGCAAATTATGTAATCTACTTGACCCTCAGTGCCCTTGTCTACAAAATGGAGAAGTAGGTCTAGTTTATAGATTCTCTTAAGGTTTTAAGGAGAGAAGTCACAATTGCACAAACACAGTAAAAATTCTAATAGCTAATGTGACAATAACAGTAGTAGCAGCAGCAGGAACATCTTATACTCTTGAATTTTGAGATTTATATTGAGATACATTTTAATTTTGATTCGACCAATGGGTCTATGGTATGACCCACTTTGCTAAGCTTCCTAACTATGAATACATTTCAAAATCACGTCATTTATGTCTTCATAAAAGTGGCTGATGATGTGGACCAATTATTACTTACTTAGAAGCTTGCAAGCTGCCATCAGAGTCTGGTCAAGTTTGAAGTCCAACTTGGAGATGATTCTTAATTCAGCTCCAAATCAAAATAATTATGTCATCATCTAGGAAATATGTTTTTCCCTCTATTTTAACAACTAAAATAGAGTGAAAAAAATCTGAAGTTCACTAAAATCAAGATGTACTGTGTCTATTGCCATTTTTCTGAAACACAATGCTTTTGTCAGTGCTCGTACATAAAGCAAGTGATATGATAGTCATCATGAGGATTTCTGGCTTCATTAGACCTATAGTTTAGGAGTAATGTATGTGAGTTGAGTGTCACTTGCTTTCCTGGACTCTCAGGATTGGATTAGGCATAGATAGATAGATAGGTAGGTAGATAGACAGAAAGATGCTCTCTCACTTCTCTATACGATTTTATATAATAATCATTAAAATTTGAAATTATTCATTCATGTAACATTTTTGTTAATTTGTATCTTCCCTATTAAAATGTCATTTCCAGAATGGCAGGCTTGAAACTCTACTAGATACTATGGTTGTGCTGTGTATCTTTATTATTGAATAGTATCACTCTAGTAATTTTGAAGGTGATTATTGTTTAATATCAGCTTTTTCCACTTACTTCAAGAGATATGACATCGAAGAGTACTTTGCTGTTACACTTCTTTACAGCCCCAGCCCCTAAAATGCTATTCAGCACAAATTTGACAGTGACTATACATGAATAAATTAATATATGAAAACATAAGTGACTGATTTGAAACCAAACTTAAAATAATGGTTTTGTATTTTTATGCATTGTTGCCTTTTTCTAATATAGGGGTAAGAGAAAGAATGTGAAAACATTTACTGAGGTGAAAACTAAGTTCTACACTAAGGCATTAATGTGAACAGAAAGCATTTCTTTTAGAATTTACTTTAAATAGCTGAGGCATGAATGCAAGTAATTATATATAAATAGCTGAGCATGAATTTTGAGATTTATATTGAGATACATTTTAATTTTGATTCGACCAATGGGTCTATGGTATGACCCACTTTGCTAAGCTTCCTAACTATGAATACATTTCAAAATCACGTCATTTATGTCTTCATAAAAGTGGCTGATGATGTGGACCAATTATTACTTACTTAGAAGCTTGCAAGCTGCCATCAGAGTCTGGTCAAGTTTGAAGTCCAACTTGGAGATGATTCTTAATTCAGCTCCAAATCAAAATAATTATGTCATCATCTAGGAAATATGTTTTTCCCTCTATTTTAACAACTAAAATAGAGTGAAAAAAATCTGAAGTTCACTAAAATCAAGATGTACTGTGTCTATTGCCATTTTTCTGAAACACAATGCTTTTGTCAGTGCTCGTACATAAAGCAAGTGATATGATAGTCATCATGAGGATTTCTGGCTTCATTAGACCTATAGTTTAGGAGTAATGTATGTGAGTTGAGTGTCACTTGCTTTCCTGGACTCTCAGGATTGGATTAGGCATAGATAGATAGATAGGTAGGTAGATAGACAGAAAGATGCTCTCTCACTTCTCTATACGATTTTATATAATAATCATTAAAATTTGAAATTATTCATTCATGTAACATTTTTGTTAATTTGTATCTTCCCTATTAAAATGTCATTTCCAGAATGGCAGGCTTGAAACTCTACTAGATACTATGGTTGTGCTGTGTATCTTTATTATTGAATAGTATCACTCTAGTAATTTTTGAAGGTGATTATTGTTTAATATCAGCTTTTTCCACTTACTTCAAGAGATATGACATCAAAGAGTACTTTGCTGTTACACTTCTTTACAGCCCCAGCCCCTAAAATGCTATTCAGCACAAATTTGACAGTGACTATACATGAATAAATTAATATATGAAAACATAAGTGACTGATTTGAAACCAAACTTAAAATAATGGTTTTGTATTTTTATGCATTGTTGCCTTTTTCTAATATAGGGGTAAGAGAAAGAATGTGAAAACATTTACTGAGGTGAAAACTAAGTTCTACACTAAGGCATTAATGTGAACAGAAAGCATTCTCTCTTTTAGAATTTACTTTAAATAGCTGAGGCATGAATGCAAGTAATTATATATAATGCAATATGAAAAGTGCTTAGGCAAGCATGTGAAGAGTTCTTTGGTATCAAACAGTAGAAACTAGTTTTAGCTCTCAGCATTTAAATGATTATATAAATATATGTTTTTATTTATCTGCATTCATTTGGTTTTATTTGATAAAAATAACATTGACTCTGTGTTTACAGAAACATGTTTTTCAAGAATACTTCATTGAGAAACAATTCTTTATAATATGATTTCCTAAAAGAAAAAAAAAAAAAGAATTTCCTGGGTTTTAAAACATTTTGTGTTTATATACTCTCCTCTTTATATACTCAAGCATAGTGTAGTATTAAGTGTATACCTTTATTTCAAGCCTTCTTTAAACAGATTTCTTGCCTGTTTAAATTTGTATGAAATCCCAGAAGTCTTAGTTAAAAGTTAATCTGCAACAACAGAACTGCACTTAAGTTTCAGAGCAAGTAATTGCATCCATGTTTTCATATATTGACACCCTCAGCTTTTATGAAGTCTGTCATCATAACTGGACAGACCTATATGCTGTATATGGATCACTGACAATTTCATATAGCAATCAATATCCAGATTTTCAATGTAAGTATCTAGTAGTATGTTTTCTTTCTAAACCCTACAATACAGACTCATAGGCCGTGCTTTGTGTGCTATTTACATAAAATCAACTATGACTGTGTATCTTTATTATTGAATAGTATCACTCTAGTAATTTGAAGGTGATTATTGTTTAATATCAGCTTTTTCCACTTACTTCAAGAGATATGACATCAAAGAGTACTTTGCTGTTACACTTCTTTACAGCCCCAGCCCTAAAATGCTATTCAGCACAAATTTGACAGTGACTATACATGAATAAATTAATATATGAAAACATAAGTGACTGATTTGAAACCAAACTTAAAATAATGGTTTTGTATTTTTATGCATTGTTGCCTTTTTCTAATATAGGGGTAAGAGAAAGAATGTGAAAACATTTACTGAGGTGAAAACTAAGTTCTACACTAAGGCATTAATGTGAACAGAAAGCATTCTCTCTTTTAGAATTTACTTTAAATAGCTGAGGCATGAATGCAAGTAATTATATATAATGCAATATGAAAAGTGCTTAGGCAAGCATGTGAAGAGTTCTTTGGTATCAAACAGTAGAAACTAGTTTTAGCTCTCAGCATTTAAATGATTATATAAATATATGTTTTTATTTATCTGCATTCATTTGGTTTTATTTGATAAAAATAACATTGACTCTGTGTTTACAGAAACATGTTTTTCAAGAATACTTCATTGAGAAACAATTCTTTATAATATGATTTCCTAAAAAAAAAAAAAAAGAATTTCCTGGGTTTTAAAACATTTTGTGTTTATATACTCTCCTCTTTATATACTCAAGCATAGTGTAGTATTAAGTGTATACCTTTATTTCAAGCCTTCTTTAAACAGATTTCTTGCCTGTTTAAATTTGTATGAAATCCCAGAAGTCTTAGTTAAAAGTTAATCTGCAACAACAGAACTGCACTTAAGTTTCAGAGCAAGTAATTGCATCCATGTTTTCATATATTGACACCCTCAGCTTTTATGAAGTCTGTCATCATAACTGGACAGACCTATATGCTGTATATGGATCACTGACAATTTCATATAGCAATCAATATCCAGATTTTCAATGTAAGTATCTAGTAGTATGTTTTCTTTCTAAACCCTACAATACAGACTCATAGGCCGTGCTTTGTGTGCTATTTACATAAAATCAACTATGACAAAAAAAGAAAAGATTATCTTGGTTTATTTTAGATGCAATACTGTTATTTTGGGGACAGATAAAGATTAATTTTCCTTTATATTTTATTTGTGATGCTAATTTTAAAGAATCCACCAGCTATTGCAGGAGACCCAAGAAGCTCAGGTTCAATCCCTGGCTTGGGAAGATCCCCTGGAGTAGGAAATGGCACTCTGCTTCAGTATTCTTGCCTGGAAAATTCTCTGGACAGAGTAACCTGGTGAGCTCCAGTCCATGCAGCTTCAGAGAATTAGACACAAATGAGCACCCATGCCCACAGTGCTCATTATCTTAGTTGAGCAAAGTTTATAATTACTTTGGTGATTATATTGCTTTTTAATGAAGTTAACTTTAGAGAATGCAAGCAGATTGGCATGAAAGTTCAGATTTGAGGCATGTATGATACAGTACTGTATATTTCTTAGGGTATGAATTATCATATAGATTTGAATATATTAATGCAATGAATAGAGAGAATAAGGAGAAAATGAGGTGGAAGAAAGTTGATGTGGTAGGAAAAGCAGAATGCTTATAGTGGAAAATCCAGGTTGAATTTTTAATTCTGCTGCTTACTAGCTGTACAAATTGGTCATTATGTTTACATAACACCATTTTCTCATCAGTAAAATGGAAGTGATCATAGTAACATTTTTGAGGCCATACCACTCAGCTTGAGGGATCCTAGTTCCCCAACCATGACCGACTCAAGTATAGTGTATTATTAAGTGTATACCTTTATTTCAAGCCTTCTTTAAACAGACTTCTTGCCTGTTTAAATTTGTATGAAATCCCAGAAGTCTTAGTTAAAAGTTAATCTGCAACAACAGAACTGCACTTAAGTTTCAGAGCAAGTAATTGCATCCATGTTTTCATATATTGACACCCTCAGCTTTTATGAAGTCTGTCATCATAACTGGACAGACCTATATGCTGTATATGGATCACTGACAATTTCATATAGCAATCAATATCCAGATTTTCAATGTAAGTATCTAGTAGTATGTTTTCTTTCTAAACCCTACAATACAGACTCATAGGCCGTGCTTTGTGTGCTATTTACATAAAATCAACTATGACAAAAAAAGAAAAGATTATCTTGGTTTATTTTAGATGCAATACTGTTATTTTGGGGACAGATAAAGATTAATTTTCCTTTATATTTTATTTGTGATGCTAATTTTAAAGAATCCACCAGCTATTGCAGGAGACCCAAGAAGCTCAGGTTCAATCCCTGGCTTGGGAAGATCCCCTGGAGTAGGAAATGGCACTCTGCTTCAGTATTCTTGCCTGGAAAATTCTCTGGACAGAGTAACCTGGTGAGCTCCAGTCCATGCAGCTTCAGAGAATTAGACACAAATGAGCACCCATGCCCACAGTGCTCATTATCTTAGTTGAGCAAAGTTTATAATTACTTTGGTGATTATATTGCTTTTTAATGAAGTTAACTTTAGAGAATGCAAGCAGATTGGCATGAAAGTTCAGATTTGAGGCATGTATGATACAGTACTGTATATTTCTTAGGGTATGAATTATCATATAGATTTGAATATATTAATGCAATGAATAGAGAGAATAAGGAGAAAATGAGGTGGAAGAAAGTTGATGTGGTAGGAAAAGCAGAATGCTTATAGTGGAAAATCCAGGTTGAATTTTTAATTCTGCTGCTTACTAGCTGTACAAATTGGTCATTATGTTTACATAACACCATTTTTCTCATCAGTAAAATAGAAGTGATCATAGTAACATTTTTGAGGCCATACCACTCAGCTTGAGGGATCCTAGTTCCCCAACCAGATATCAAACCTGTGCCCCCTACAGTGGCAGGACAGAACTCTAACCACTGGACGGCCAAGAAATCCCCCTTATAATAACTGCTTCGTGGTTTTGATATTATAATGAAAAGAGATTATGTACATAAAAGCAGTATTCAAACTAGAAAGTAACAGGCAAATATCAGTTACTGTGTGTGTGTGTGTGTCTGTGTGTGTGTGTGTGTATATACATACATACACATAATTATATCCATTTGACATGTTGTACTTTGTTAGCCATTGCATTCAACATCCAGTTTTATTTCAATTGTATTCATTTACTAAATGAACATAGTAAAGACCTAACATATATATATATATATATATTAGATTTAGTTTTTAAATACATAATTGTGGCAATTTTCAGAGCAATTAAGTAGCTAGTATTAGGGAACGTATCTAATGCTTCTGTATATCTAGAACCAAACATAGCACCTGGCCTATATTACATATTTTAATACATTCTGGTTAGTTAAATAATTAAAGCAACAGTTCTGATTTTAAGAACAAAGAGCAGGTAACAACTTTCAGTCCCCGTCAGTTATATTAAGGGTTGCCTTTTCTATATTTGTAGTTTAATTGCCAACAGTGATTTGTAGTAGATAAGTATTTATAGCACACTTTAAAGCTTAAATTACTTTCCCACTTCACTGGCATGGCATATCAAATAGAAGTAAATGAGTAAATAGATAATGAATGTAACACTAATAAAATGATAGAATACAAAAGGAATCTTTTTAGGCTAAAAGTTTAATATTCTTTGTTAAGATTCTTTGACGTAGACCATTTTAAAGTCCTTATTGAATGTTACAATACTGCTTCTGTTTTATGTTTTGGAATTTTGGCCCTGAGGCACGTGGAATCTTAGTTCCTTGACCAGACATTGAACCTATACCACCTGCATTGGAAAATTAAGTCTTAGTCACTACTAAGAAGACTTAGACTACTGGAAAAGTCCCAGAAGTTGAATATCCATTTAACTGCACTATACTAAGATAAAACTTCAGAGACTGAAAGAATATCATGATCAGAATACCATTTCTCAAGCAACACAAAGACAACGTTCACAAGTGCTTCCGATGGTAGAGTAAATAATAACTTCTGCCTCTTCTTAAAGAGTAGAGTCTCTCTCACATTAAAAAGGAGGTAAATCTGTCAATATGTTTTCTTTTACTCAATTATACATTGCACTGATATGATTTCAGATTTAGTTTTAATGGCTACGGTCCCTTTTATCTTTCATTGATCTGTTCCTTGAGTGAATATTTATAAAGTGTCTTTTATGTGTAAAGCATAGACTTATAGTGCTGAAACAAACAGAAGGGTCTCTGCTGTCATGAATCTCACAACACAGTGAAGTTACAGCCATAAACACATTATGCATGTAAGTGAAAATTGTTGTGAGCATTGTGAAAGGAGAGAGTGAGTACTCTGAATGCATCTTCCTACTTACTGGGAGGCTCTGGAAAGTCTCCTGTGAGAGAAAGCAATGTAAAAATGAGAATTGAAGCATAAGCAGACTACTGTAAAGAATTTCTAGGCAGAAGAAAATGCAAAGTCTAAAATAGAAAAAAAAAAAAGCTTGGCTTACATGAATAACTAACAAAATAACTATTTCAGGTACAAATGCAATGATGGAGATAATGTATAATGATCTTTCTTCCCCTAGAAGAAAGAATTGTAACAACATAAGAAACACAGTAGGATAGGGTTGTGTTGGGTTTCTTTTATTTCTTCATTCACTTTTTTTTAGTAATGATAAAATGAATACTAATGGAAATAGGTTCAGTAAAAAAGAATGTGGAGGATGCTGGAAAGATACACAGCATAGTCCAAAGAGCATAGCCCCTGGGAATGCAGGGAAAAAAGCAAATCCACTGATGGAAATTCTCCTCAGTTTCAGTAGCAGGAAAAGGGAGAAGGCAGAAATAGATGTTGAGTGGTTTATAAATTTATTTTGAAATGATTACCTTCATGTCTCAAAATAATCAGTGAAATTCATGCCTCTGAGTACATGCATATTGTATTTCCCAGGACTTCATGTAACTTCCATTGACTTCATTGAAATATTTTTTTTCCCTCTGATATCACTTCAGACTAGCTTGAGGAAGAGCAAGGAATAATGTGAGGGGAACCACTGACAATTTTCTATAACCTAGTTTTTTTAAAAATTTTTTCTCAATAAGTGCCTGTAAATTCAAAGCTATTATGTAATATTAATCTTCAAGGCACAGATTTCTGTGATATGGCTCTTAATTTCCATAAGTAAAATAAGTAAACTATTTTAGAGTGAGTTATAAAATGTTTCCTAGTCATCTTATTGCTTATCGCTGGGCTCCAATCAATCTTGGAGCTAGAATAATTTATGATGCCATACAAATGATAATAGCATCCTTCCCTGAACAAAGATCACAAGCAGATGATATATTAATTTCCTAAAGTCCAATCCATATTCTCTCATATGCCAAGTATATAAAAACCTGAACAAGTTTCTTTGCTTTCCCACAATATTCTCACCTGTAACATATAGATAATAGTAATTGTATTGTTAGGTGTTTTTAAGAACTAAAAGGTAGAAAAGATGTAAACCTCACCATATCTAGGAGAATTCTCTTAAAGGAGAATTAAATTTAAAAAGAAAATATGAACCACATCTCTGAGTACCAGGATAGAAATATATCATTATTACTTTGGGTCGGGACAATCACAGCTCTAGAACTGATTATTTCATTTGAAAACAATGAATAATAGCATTTGGAATGATTCTAAGTATATATTATATAACACATATTTTAATGCACTATATGAAAATGTGTTAGTTGCTCAGTCATGTCTGACTCTTTGAGACCCCATGGACTGTAGTACACCAGACTCCCAAGGAGACTGAGTATATATATGTGTGTGTATATACATATATGAAAAATATATGTATATATATTTCTCCAGACTAGAGTATTAGAGTGGGTTGCATAAAAGCTACACACCCACACCTACGTGTATATATGTATACACACACACACACACACATACACATGCACTGTCCTGGAGGAGAGCATGGCAACCCACTCTTATATTCTTGCCTAGAGGATTCCATGGACAGAGGAGCCTAGGGGAGTATAGTCCCTAGGGTCACAAAGAGTAGATTATGACAGAAGCAACTTGGCATGCATAAATACTCTGAATACACACACACACACACACGCACCCTTGGTGGCTCAGATGTTAAACACTCTGCAATGCAGGAAAACCAGGTTCGATCCTTGGGTCTGGAATGCTCTGAAGAAGGAACTCTTTCTGGAGAATTCCATAAAAGAGCCTGGTGGCTAAAGTTCATGGTATCACAAAGAATTAGACATGATAGAGCAACTAACACACACATACACACATACAGATACTTTATTACATTCTGTTAAACAGGAGTGTATGATCTAATGAAGACAGTACAGATATTGGCTTGTGACAGAGACTGAGATGCACCACTCAGATTTCCCTTCAAGAAGGGACATTCCGCTTCTGGCAGTGATGTGGGTGGATATCCTTTAGCCTGGATTACTTCAGTTTACAGAGTGAAGGGTCACGTCTTTCTTGTTACAGCTAAGTGCAAAGGCCTTGTCATTTTGACCCAGCCTGGAATACTTCAAACATCCAGCCCTTATTCCAAGCCCCTGCTAAAATTGGCCAAGACTGTTTCTGACCCTGTGTAGTTCGATTTTTCTCTTCATTCAGTCCTGCTTCTTTCATCTGCTTTCCACATACACATATAAGTATTAATTCCTATCTCATTATCTCCTTCCCAGGGAACCCAGCTTACAAACAGAAGCCCTTATGTAACTCAGTGTTTTCCCTCAAGCCATGCAAGAATCAAAGATAAGAGGCCTTTTTTTTTTTAATCTAGATTTAGTTTACAAAATAAATAAATAAAAGCAGGCAATATTTCTTTGGCTTGTTTTCTCTCTGTTCAGTCTATGATATCTCAGAAGGATTATTTCACTGGGATTCTGAAACCCAGGACTGGAAATATTCCCTATGGGTATCATGATTCATGATGTGGATATATAGAAAATAAAGTCTCTTTTTCACTGTCATATTCCTTCTATCTCAACATTTTTATGGGGAGTTCCTCTGAGCCTACAGCCTTCTCTAATGGTTTTATGACTCTTCAGGATCATACTCATCCAAGTCTGCACAGACAGATTTCTGTCAAAAGCAATCAGTCTTTATGAAAGTAGCAAGAGTAATGCTTCCTCTGGGTAGACCAAATCAAAGTAGTTCATGCCTGTCATGTTGGATGGTACCTTCAATCTCCACTTAAAGTCTTTAGATTTTAAGTTTGAAATAAGTCAATAACTTTCTTCTTTATTATCTGCCAAGATTCTTAGTAGACATAGAGTTTCGATTTCTCAGAATAATATGCCTCATTTTAACTCCTGATTTTTATCTAGTTTTAATGCTACACTCCATTTCTTTTATTGATTAGGTGCTTCTAACTATCAACAGAATTCAAAAGAATAATGCATTATTGTGTGGGAAAATTTATGCTGGACCAAGTGATATGAACATCTTATTTTTGAAAATGCACTAACCATAAAAAAGTTTGGAAAAAATTTAAAACCACTGATTTCCCTTCAAGAAGGGACATTCCGCTTCTGGCAGTGATGTGGGTGGATATCCTTTAGCCTGGATTACTTCAGTTTACAGAGTGAAGGGTCACGTCTTTCTTGTTACAGCTAAGTGCAAAGGCCTTGTCATTTTGACCCAGCCTGGAATACTTCAAACATCCAGCCCTTATTCCAAGCCCCTGCTAAAATTGGCCAAGACTGTTTCTGACCCTGTGTAGTTCGATTTTTCTCTTCATTCAGTCCTGCTTCTTTCATCTGCTTTCCACATACACATATAAGTATTAATTCCTATCTCATTATCTCCTTCCCAGGGAACCCAGCTTACAAACAGAAGCCCTTATGTAACTCAGTGTTTTCCCTCAAGCCATGCAAGAATCAAAGATAAGAGGCCTTTTTTTTTTTTTAATCTAGATTTAGTTTACAAAATAAATAAATAAAAGCAGGCAATATTTCTTTGGCTTGTTTTCTCTCTGTTCAGTCTATGATATCTCAGAAGGATTATTTCACTGGGATTCTGAAACCCAGGACTGGAAATATTCCCTATGGGTATCATGATTCATGATGTGGATATATAGAAAATAAAGTCTCTTTTTCACTGTCATATTCCTTCTATCTCAACATTTTTATGGGGAGTTCCTCTGAGCCTACAGCCTTCTCTAATGGTTTTATGACTCTTCAGGATCATACTCATCCAAGTCTGCACAGACAGATTTCTGTCAAAAGCAATCAGTCTTTATGAAAGTAGCAAGAGTAATGCTTCCTCTGGGTAGACCAAATCAAAGTAGTTCATGCCTGTCATGTTGGATGGTACCTTCAATCTCCACTTAAAGTCTTTAGATTTTAAGTTTGAAATAAGTCAATAACTTTCTTCTTTATTATCTGCCAAGATTCTTAGTAGACATAGAGTTTCGATTTCTCAGAATAATATGCCTCATTTTAACTCCTGATTTTTATCTAGTTTTAATGCTACACTCCATTTCTTTTATTGATTAGGTGCTTCTAACTATCAACAGAATTCAAAAGAATAATGCAATTATTGTGTGGGAAAATTTATGCTGGACCAAGTGATATGAACATCTTATTTTTGAAAATGCACTAACCATAAAAAAAGTATATGTCCAGAAGTTTTTTCCTATTATCTTTTTTATTTCCAGTTGGGGTTATTTTCTCTCATTTAGCCAGAAAAACTTTAAAATGTTGATAAACTATCAGGATCTAATCTGTAACTTTAAAAAATCTATGCATATTTCTAATATTAAGGTAAGCAGCTGGAGCATTTTGCACCAGAATTTAAGGAAACAAAAAACACCTTGACAATGCCTGTCACATGGTAATCATTTTAAAATTGTTATCAACTGTTATGCATGCCTATGTGACAGCGGCACATAGGCATGTACTCTGAAAGTGAATTGGAAGAAAAACAACTAAAATGGGAATTGCAAGCAGAATTTAAGTCCAGTATTTCTAAAGAATGTTCTACATATATACATCTTAGCTCTTTTCACCTGTCCCTAAATACAGACCTTGCAGAAGCAAAGATTAACTATTCCTGCCAGTTAATTAGATTTCGCTAATTTAAAGCAATGTGCTAGACAAAAGAGAAAATGTAATCTTCTGTTATTTCAGTGCATTGTTGGCACAGGAATGAATATAAAACATGTATTTCCAGGTCAACCAATTCGGTAACATTTCAGTTTGACGGAATGGAACATAACTGAAAATTGTTAAATGTTAAACTCACTTCAAGGGATGATAAGATCAGGCTGAGTCAGGGTAGGTGACTATGATAAGATTGTGACAGTATGTTTAAAGTGGAGAATATCCTTTTAAATTTATGGTTGTCATTTGGGAAACAGTATGTCCTTATATCAAACCAAAAGCATCACAGTATTTGGGCTTTAGGAGATTTTTTCTCTTATTAAATGGATACAATGTTAGCCATAGGCTTTGTTCATTTCTTTTGCCTTAGATATGCATCTGACAATCTAACATTTGAATATGCTCCATAAAATGCAATTAGAGAGAATTTCACAGAAGATCCAACCTAGCTCACTCATCTTTAGATTAGGTGCTTCTAACTATCAACAGAATTCCAAATAGATTTATAATTTGGCTACACTCCATTTCTTTTATTGATTAGGTGCTTCTAACTATCAACAGAATTCAAAAGAATAATGCAATTATTGTGTGGGAAAATTTATGCTGGACCAAGTGATATGAACATCTTATTTTTGAAAATGCACTAACCATAAAAAAAGTATATGTCCAGAAGTTTTTTCCTATTATCTTTTTTATTTCCAGTTGGGGTTATTTTCTCTCATTTAGCCAGAAAAACTTTAAAATGTTGATAAACTATCAGGATCTAATCTGTAACTTTAAAAAATCTATGCATATTTCTAATATTAAGGTAAGCAGCTGGAGCATTTTGCACCAGAATTTAAGGAAACAAAAAACACCTTGACAATGCCTGTCACATGGTAATCATTTTAAAATTGTTATCAACTGTTATGCATGCCTATGTGACAGCGGCACATAGGCATGTACTCTGAAAGTGAATTGGAAGAAAAACAACTAAAATGGGAATTGCAAGCAGAATTTAAGTCCAGTATTTCTAAAGAATGTTCTACATATATACATCTTAGCTCTTTTCACCTGTCCCTAAATACAGACCTTGCAGAAGCAAAGATTAACTATTCCTGCCAGTTAATTAGATTTCGCTAATTTAAAGCAATGTGCTAGACAAAAGAGAAAATGTAATCTTCTGTTATTTCAGTGCATTGTTGGCACAGGAATGAATATAAAACATGTATTTCCAGGTCAACCAATTCGGTAACATTTCAGTTTGACGGAATGGAACATAACTGAAAATTGTTAAATGTTAAACTCACTTCAAGGGATGATAAGATCAGGCTGAGTCAGGGTAGGTGACTATGATAAGATTGTGACAGTATGTTTAAAGTGGAGAATATCCTTTTAAATTTATGGTTGTCATTTGGGAAACAGTATGTCCTTATATCAAACCAAAAGCATCACAGTATTTGGGCTTTAGGAGATTTTTTCTCTTATTAAATGGATACAATGTTAGCCATAGGCTTTGTTCATTTCTTTTGCCTTAGATATGCATCTGACAATCTAACATTTGAATATGCTCCATAAAATGCAATTAGAGAGAATTTCACAGAAGATCCAACCTAGCTGTCAAATTTTTTTCTACTTTCTGGTCATAATATTTTTTTGCCACTGCTACAAGTAAATCATTTGTGAAAGCTATAACAGGAAACATTTTGTGATATATAGGAGAACAGTATTTAGGGCACATATTATTTTGTTCTTTAGAGAAATAAATGAGAAAGTTATATTTAATATAAAATAATACTAGATAAAAGTAAAATTTGGGATTAGCAGTAGGATCATCCTATAAGCAAATATTAACTTCTAATAAGCACAGAGAAAACAGTTTAAAATTTAAAAAGAAGAAAACAGCAAGTGTCAGAACATGATAAGTAAGGTAAGCACAACAATAAAAGTAATGCCTGAGCCAAACAGAAGACATAAAATGCAATCTATGACAATGGTAGTTTTCTCTTACTTTATACTTAAAAACTGATAACTATAGACTGCTTCGCCAGAGATGCCCTAAAGAGTTATCCTACATGATAGTTGGAGCACATCTTTTAGAATGTGATGACCTTATAATGACGTTTGAAGGAATAGTGTTTACATTGCTTACAGTGCTTATTTATGTTATATTAGGAAGCTACAGGATGCTTTCTTTTGACTAGAGCATTCAAGTTTAACCGGGACACGTTGCCCCCAAAATGGAAAATAAAATCAGTTTTTGAGAGGAAAAAATCTATTCTTTATATATAAAATACAGATAAACATAAATAAACAAATATACAACAAATCTGTGGTTATAAAATTTCAAAAAATTTAGCAACAGGAATGAATATTTACCAGGTCAACCAATTCGGTACTTCAAGGAATGGAACATAACTGAAAATTGTTAAATGTTAAACTCACTTCAAGGGATGATAAGATCAGGCTGAGTCAGGGTAGGTGACTATGATAAGATTGTGACAGTATGTTTAAAGTGGAGAATATCCTTTTAAATTTATGGTTGTCATTTGGGAAACAGTATGTCCTTATATCAAACCAAAAGCATCACAGTATTTGGGCTTTAGGAGATTTTTTCTCTTATTAAATGGATACAATGTTAGCCATAGGCTTTGTTCATTTCTTTTGCCTTAGATATGCATCTGACAATCTAACATTTGAATATGCTCCATAAAATGCAATTAGAGAGAATTTCACAGAAGATCCAACCTAGCTGTCAAATTTTTTTCTACTTTCTGGTCATAATATTTTTTTGCCACTGCTACAAGTAAATCATTTGTGAAAGCTATAACAGGAAACATTTTGTGATATATAGGAGAACAGTATTTAGGGCACATATTATTTTGTTCTTTAGAGAAATAAATGAGAAAGTTATATTTAATATAAAATAATACTAGATAAAAGTAAAATTTGGGATTAGCAGTAGGATCATCCTATAAGCAAATATTAACTTCTAATAAGCACAGAAAACAGTTTAAAATTTAAAAAGAAGAAAACAGCAAGTGTCAGAACATGATAAGTAAGGTAAGCACAACAATAAAAGTAATGCCTGAGCCAAACAGAAGACATAAAATGCAATCTATGACAATGGTAGTTTTCTCTTACTTTATACTTAAAAACTGATAACTATAGACTGCTTCGCCAGAGATGCCCTAAAGAGTTATCCTACATGATAGTTGGAGCACATCTTTTAGAATGTGATGACCTTATAATGACGTTTGAAGGAATAGTGTTTACATTGCTTACAGTGCTTATTTATGTTATATTAGGAAGCTACAGGATGCTTTCTTTTGACTAGAGCATTCAAGTTTAACCGGGACACGTTGCCCCCAAAATGGAAAATAAAATCAGTTTTTGAGAGGAAAAAATCTATTCTTTATATATAAAATACAGATAAACATAAATAAACAAATATACAACAAATCTGTGGTTATAAAATTTCATTGAGCAACTAGAAAGAAAAAATATGCAAAAAGCCTCTTTGAGTGGGTTACAGTGAAAATGTTTAAGCAACTGGAGTTTCTAATAGAGTATTAGAAAATAAAACCACTGTATTTAATTACACAAAAAATTGAAGATATACTTACAGCACTTATTTTAAAACTAGAAATAGATTTTGTTATGGGATTAGAGTGGACTTGAAATAAAAGCATGCAGTAAAACAAAAGTATAAGAATATTATTCAGGAACAAATAATTATTGATATGATTACTCAGTTCTCATCAAAAATAGAAAATTTTTCCTTTTCAAAAAAGGCTAAATATACTGAAGGAAAAATGTTATTTTCTTCATGTGACTGAGTGCTTGCAGGAGGAATGATATATATCTGCATCATGGAAATAGCTTCAGATGAAATGTTTGCAGAAAACACGTATCTCCTGCCTGTCATTGCAAAGTGGAGGCATGGGTTCACCTATGAACTAGCCAGCCTGCCCTGAAGAATTACTGATTTTGTGAGGTCTATAAAAAAAGAGTTAATAAGGTCTTCAGTAAAGGAGTATATGATGAGCTTAAAGAACATAGGGATGAGGCTTTTAATCTTAGATGTTTCTGAGAGAAGTGACAGGTGGGCTGAAAAATAATCAGTTTGTGAAATAAAGGGAGGATATCAAGCTAGGAAAAGCCAGCATGAGGCAGTGTGGTTAGTTTGAGAGAATTCACTTGTATTTAGGCTTAGAACATGTTTCTTCATGGAAAAGATATAGAACTGAAGATACTGGAGAAGTAACAAGAGATGAGTAAACAGTAAATATAATTTTAATATATGACTTTGCACTATTGACAAAATGGTGCTATCTACACCAAACTCACTGTGCAAATTTATGAAATGCAAATCAATAGGCAAAAATGTAAAATTAACAGAATGAGTCGTCTCAGATTTTCCCATGCCCTTCTAGAAGGAAATATTCTAATAGGGAATTTTTGAAAAAAGGGAAAGACAACTTCACTATTAAACTATATAAAGACACTAATGCACATGAAACATTGTTTTGCTTATTTTTTGTGTGCATATGAACTTGAAAGTTCCTTTCCTAAAGCATAAAAGTCTTAATCTCTTTTTACCTTTATATGATGAATGAGTATTTAAAAAATATATTACAGGCTAGATGTCTTATTCCTAATACTTACTTTATAAATCATTTGGAATTAATTTACATTCCATCATTAAGATAAGTGTAGACTATGTTGTAACTGCTTAAACTGGCTTGTTTAATTTGATACTTCATTTACTTCATTAAATATAACCCAAATCAAGGAAGGCCCTTTATTTACATGTACTTGCTGTTTGGAGCTTTTGCTTCTCTTCCTCATTCCAATCCTTGCACCAACTTCCCACTTCTCATACATCGTCATACCTTCTGTTGCCATACATTTCACAGATATTTTTCCCCTAATCATACCTCTTATTATGTAATAGATGGATGGGCTGTGGCTTTTAGGCCTACTGTTTAATTGCACAGCATAAAAGTATATAAAGTGGTTTGTGCCAAGAGCAAAAGGGATCAGAAGGCTGGATAGAAAGAAGAGGTTTCCCAGAAAGATGAGTGAAACTGGCGTTAAGTTTCCAAGAATTAGATAGGGTTTAAAAACATATGGTTAGCAGAGAAAGGAAGAGGGAGCATGGTGTGTTTGAAGGACAAAGCTGGTAGAATGTACTTTTTTTATGGCCTTGCTGAGTATTTGTTGTGGCACTCAGGCTTTCTATAGTTGCAGCTCAAGAGGGTTTCTCTAGTTGTGGCACACAGGCTTCTCTTGTTGTCAAGCACAGAGACTGGAGTTTATGGACTCTCTACTTGTGGTGCTTGGGCTCTCTAGTTGCAGTGCACAGGCCTAGTTACCCCACA
The DNA here is from genome assembly GCA_022376925.1 of Tragulus kanchil. Lineage (NCBI taxonomy): Eukaryota > Metazoa > Chordata > Mammalia > Artiodactyla > Tragulidae > Tragulus > Tragulus kanchil. Next base: position 115,013,738 of record JAIOJX010000005.1, on the reverse strand, counting down.
GCACATCATATCTTAGTTCCCAACTTGGGATTGAACCTGTGTTCCTACATAGGAAGATAGACTCCTACCCACTGCACTACCAGGAAAGTCCCTACACTCTATTATTGTTTCCAGTTTTTTGCTGCCCCACACTGCGAGAGGATGCTACTTCCCCACCTTATGACATCAGCCATGATGATGTGAGATTTGTAGATGATATATTCCATGATGAAGCATTAAGAGGTCTGGTTTCATTATCTCATCTCTCTTGTTTTGTTTTCCCCTTGGTCACATGAATGTATATATGTATTCATGGATGCTCGGTCGTGTCTGATTATTTTGCAGCCTCATGAAATGTAGCCTGCCAGGCTCCTCTGTCCATGGAAATTTCCAGGCAAGAATATTGGAGTAGGCTTCCATTTCCTTCTCCAGGGGATCTTCCCCACCCAGGTCTCAAACCTGCATCTCCTGCATTGGCAGATAGATTCTTTACCACTGCAACTTGGGAAGCCTGGTTACATGGATGGTGTGTCTCAATAGTGCCTACTTCTTCAGACTGCATCCTGGAGTAAAGACAACATAAGGTGGAGCTGCAAGGAATCCTTGTTGGATAGTGAGGAATAAACATCAGTGACAGCAAGCCACTGAGATTTGGAGTTGTTTAAAAGCTGCCTGACATAATAAACTCTTTTGACTAAAATATAAGAGTTTATGTCAGAGAGTTAGCTGTGAGAGTTAAGTGCATAAAGATAAGTCAGAAAAAAAGATCACATAGAGCCTTGTGTGTGCTAGTCTCTCTGACAGGGAGTCTCTCGGTCATGTCTGACTCTTTGTGACCCCTTGGACTATATAGCCTGCCAGACTTCTATGTCCATGGAATTCTCCAGGCAAAAATACTGGAGTGGGTTGCCATTTCCTACTCCAGGGGATCTTCCCAACCCAGGGACTGAACCCAGGTCTCCCACATTACAGGCAGAGTTTTTACCATCATCGTCACCAGGGAAGCCTCTCATAGAACTTTGAATGTTATAATCAAATGTAATTTATTGTGTAACTAGAAATAATTGTTTTGGCTGTTATTAGTCAATTCGACAAAATTTGCGTTTAAGGCACCTACTGCTTCATAAGTGGCATTCCTTAATGAAGTATTTATTCAGCAGCTAGTCATTGAGCCTTAGTAAAGAAAAGGCATTAGAAATTAAGCTGTGAGCAATGCATTTTCCTCGTCCTTAATTTGCAGGCAGTTTCTAGGATATAGGCAATTTCTAGGATACAAGCATGTGAGCAGACAACTACATTGTGTTGTTGAACTAAATATAAACAAAATGACAGGGAGTCTCAGCAGAAGGACAGTTATCTTGATTTGGTAAAAACAGGGGAGGCATTCTAGAAAAACGTCCAAGCCCTTAAAGTCAGTTTAATAGAGGTTTCTTCATGGTAGAATAGAAAGAATTTAAGATCACTAAAGAAGACATAGCTTTGGAGAAAAATATGGGCAGCTGTCAAACCTTTCATGTGGGGAAATACTATTTACTGAGGTCTCTAGGTAGAATTTATCTTTCAGATTTGGATGGATAGCCTTGTAGTAGTTATGACAAGTAAAGAAATGTTTAGTGTGAAATAACTCTCCTCCCCCTTTCAGTGCTCACTGTAATGATTTTAAGAGCTTCACAGTTTATGACCAGTTTATGACCACTCCTGTTGACATACATTTGTTTCCCAACCCATGATGAAATTATTTTAAAATGCAACTGGGGGCTTCCCCTGGTGGTCCCGTGGGTAAGGACACCGCCTTGCAGTGCAAGGGGCGCCGGTTCGATCCCTGGCCTGGGAAGATCCCACGTGCCCTGGAGTGGCTGGACCTATGTGTCCAATCACTGAGCCGGAGCTCTGGAGCGCATGCGCCCAGAGCCGGCGCTCTGTGACGACAGACACCACCGCGGTGGGAGGCCCACACGGGCCAAAGAACAAACATGTATGAAAATAGAGAAATGAAAGACCAATGGAAGTGGCCCGCCCGCTCCCCTCCCTCCCCAACCTGACCAAAAAAAAAAAAAAAAAAATGCAACTGGAAGTTACTTTCTTTTCTGCTTTCAAATGGAATGCATACTTGATTTCTCAAAAATTCAGCATTTTTCTTAGTCCAGACATAGCAAACATTTCTCAATGTGACAATGTCCTTAAAGTGATCAGATGTACTTTTTAATAGAAATTTCTCGATCATATATCTAACACAACCTGAAATTATGCCTCAAAGGTCTTAAATCTTCATTATTGTGTCTTGTAATAATAAGTCTTTTTTCCCTTTTTCCTATGTATCATCTTGTCATACAAGTTTTCCTCATATTTTCATTTATTACACTAAGAACACAGCATGGACAGGTTTTATGATCTTTCAGTATTCTATAATTAATACAGACACACAAATTATTGGAATATCTTGGGGGAAAAAAAGCAAAGCTAATGGAGCTTAATAGACTCACTGTACCAGGTTAAAAGTTATCCTAAGGAAAATGAAGTGTGTAAATAAACCAAATAAAATTAGGCTGGTTTATTCTATATTAAAAATATTTTTAAGAACTTTCGACAAAAATTGAGCTTTTAAAATAGTTTCTAAGTAGATGTTAAAAACCTCAATGGCAATATGCATACTTAATTTTTAATCAGTTACTTAACATAATCTAAGCATGCTGCTAACTGTGTTCAATCCTCATAGAAAATAGTGAGATAAATGCTTAATTTCATCATAGCTTAATAATTGAAAGATGGAAGCTTATAATGACTGCTCACCCAAGGACATAGACTTAGTATGGGAGAAAGCTAGACTCTTTTCTTTTTTTGTTTTTTTAATTTTTTTGCGGGGAGAGGATTGGGAAGGGAGGAGAGTAGGCGGGCCACTTCTCTTGGTCCTTCATTTATCTATTTTCATCCATCTTTGTTCTTTGGCCCCTGTGGGCCTCCCATCGCGGTGGCGTCTGTTGTCACAGAGCACTGGCTCTGGGCTCATGCGCTCCAGAACTCTGGCTTGGTATTTGGACACATGGGTCCAGCCGCTCCGCGGTACATGGGATCTTCCCAGGCCAGGGATCAAACTGGCGCCCCTTGCACTGCAAGGTGGTGTCCTTACCCACTGGACCAGCAGGGAAGCCAAAGCTAGACTATTGAACTAGAGCTTAAATCCTTTGGGAATCTCTAGTTTACATATATAATTTCTAGATTCCTAGAGATCAAATATTTGACAGTTTCAATATTTGATAAAAAGAAAACTACTCATATTTTTAGTGATGTGACAATGTCCTTAAAGTGATCAGATGTACTTTTTAATAGAAATTTCTCGATCATATATCTAACACAACCTGAAATTATGCCTCAAAGGTCTTAAATCTTCATTATTGTGTCTTGTAATAATAAGTCTTTTTTCCCTTTTTCCTATGTATCATCTTGTCATACAAGTTTTCCTCATATTTTCATTTATTACACTAAGAACACAGCATGGACAGGTTTTATGATCTTTCAGTATTCTATAATTAATACAGACACACAAATTATTGGAATATCTTGGGGGAAAAAAAGCAAAGCTAATGGAGCTTAATAGACTCACTGTACCAGGTTAAAAGTTATCCTAAGGAAAATGAAGTGTGTAAATAAACCAAATAAAATTAGGCTGGTTTATTCTATATTAAAAATATTTTTAAGAACTTTCGACAAAAATTGAGCTTTTAAAATAGTTTCTAAGTAGATGTTAAAAACCTCAATGGCAATATGCATACTTAATTTTTAATCAGTTACTTAACATAATCTAAGCATGCTGCTAACTGTGTTCAATCCTCATAGAAAATAGTGAGATAAATGCTTAATTTCATCATAGCTTAATAATTGAAAGATGGAAGCTTATAATGACTGCTCACCCAAGGACATAGACTTAGTATGGGAGAAAGCTAGACTCTTTTCTTTTTTTGTTTTTTTAATTTTTTTGCGGGGAGAGGATTGGGAAGGGAGGAGAGTAGGCGGGCCACTTCTCTTGGTCCTTCATTTATCTATTTTCATCCATCTTTGTTCTTTGGCCCCTGTGGGCCTCCCATCGCGGTGGCGTCTGTTGTCACAGAGCACTGGCTCTGGGCTCATGCGCTCCAGAACTCTGGCTTGGTATTTGGACACATGGGTCCAGCCGCTCCGCGGTACATGGGATCTTCCCAGGCCAGGGATCAAACTGGCGCCCCTTGCACTGCAAGGTGGTGTCCTTACCCACTGGACCACCAGGGAAGCCAAAGCTAGACTATTAAACTAGAGTTTAAATCCTTTGGGAATCTCTAGTTTACATATATAATTTCTAGATTCCTAGAGATCAAATATTTGACAGTTTCAATATTTGATAAAAAAAGAAAACTACTCATATTTTTAGTGATGTGAGCTCAAGTATACTTGTTACCTTCTAGCTAACAAGTCCATTTGCCATTGTTCAATAATGAATAGGTATGGAGAGAGGAAACTTTTACCAGCATCGTGAGTCACTAAATTGCTTCTCACCTTTTACACTGATAATCACAGCCCTTGAAATAACTCCGCTTCTCTAAAGTAATAAAGATAACAACTATTTTATGTCTTTTTGAAGTTTATAGATAATTTTAAAAGTGTACTTCCATTAGTAATATGATTAAGGATATACTGCCCAAATTCTCCTTCTGACCTCCCTGCTCAACAGCTTTTATGGTTCCCTCTTCAAGGTGAGAGAGAAGTGCACAGCCTCAAGAATTGCTGTGAAGAACAAGAAAAAAATAGAGCTAAGCTCCCTCTCAGTTTCACTCTGGGCTGATTAGGTGCTATGTGGTACTTCACCCCTTTCTCATAGGTATATTTCCTGTTTGTCCTCAAAGTTCTTTATATAGACCCGACTTCTAGGAGAATAAACAGGAATTATTTTATATCTAAATGATCTGAATGGGTATAAATATAGAACATGTTGAATAATAATCATAAGAAAAGGCATAAGTAACCTATGCTGGGAGTTTTCAGTGGAAGGAGTACAGACATCAGACTCTTGTTTGAGATCTTGCCCCAGTATTTTCTACCCATAGAGATGTGCTTTTAAATCTCTAAAGAATTTGTAATTCCCAGTGTAGGTATCCCAGTTATGGGCTTCCCCTATTATTGATGAGAAAGCATGTATAATAGACTTCTCTAAAAAATAATGAGGGAACAAAAGGGATAGATACAGTGTGTAAGAAATGTATTTCCCTGCTTCATTTTTAAATAATATATTATAAAATGGTATAGTCAGTAAATGCCCTGTGACTTCAGTGATCAAGACTATTCAGAACTTTCTTCTGGGCTTCCCTTGTAGCTCAGCTGGTAAAGAATCCACCTGCAATGCAGGAGACCCTAGTTTCAATTCCTGGGTCCTGAAGTGATCCAAGACTTGAGCTAACAATCTCTAGTTTACATATATAATTTCTAGATTCCTAGAGATCAAATATTTGACAGTTTCAATATTTGATAAAAAAAGAAAACTACTCATATTTTTAGTGATGTGAGCTCAAGTATACTTGTTACCTTCTAGCTAACAAGTCCATTTGCCATTGTTCAATAATGAATAGGTATGGAGAGAGGAAACTTTTACCAGCATCGTGAGTCACTAAATTGCTTCTCACCTTTTACACTGATAATCACAGCCCTTGAAATAACTCCGCTTCTCTAAAGTAATAAAGATAACAACTATTTTATGTCTTTTTGAAGTTTATAGATAATTTTAAAAGTGTACTTCCATTAGTAATATGATTAAGGATATACTGCCCAAATTCTCCTTCTGACCTCCCTGCTCAACAGCTTTTATGGTTCCCTCTTCAAGGTGAGAGAGAAGTGCACAGCCTCAAGAATTGCTGTGAAGAACAAGAAAAAAATAGAGCTAAGCTCCCTCTCAGTTTCACTCTGGGCTGATTAGGTGCTATGTGGTACTTCACCCCTTTCTCATAGGTATATTTCCTGTTTGTCCTCAAAGTTCTTTATATAGACCCGACTTCTAGGAGAATAAACAGGAATTATTTTATATCTAAATGATCTGAATGGGTATAAATATAGAACATGTTGAATAATAATCATAAGAAAAGGCATAAGTAACCTATGCTGGGAGTTTTCAGTGGAAGGAGTACAGACATCAGACTCTTGTTTGAGATCTTACCCCAGTATTTTCTACCCATAGAGATGTGCTTTTAAATCTCTAAAGAATTTGTAATTCCCAGTGTAGGTATCCCAGTTATGGGCTTCCCCTATTATTGATGAGAAAGCATGTATAATAGACTTCTCTAAAAAATAATGAGGGAACAAAAGGGATAGATACAGTGTGTAAGAAATGTATTTCCCTGCTTCATTTTTAAATAATATATTATAAAATGGTATAGTCAGTAAATGCCCTGTGACTTCAGTGATCAAGACTATTCAGAACTTTCTTCTGGGCTTCCCTTGTAGCTCAGCTGGTAAAGAATCCACCTGCAATGCAGGAGACCCTGTTTCAATTCCTGGGTCCTGAAGATCCCCTGGAGAAGAGATAGGCTACCTACTCCAGTATTCTTGAGCTTCCCTGGTGGCTTAGACATTAAACAATCTGCCTGCAGTACAGGAGATCTAGGTTTAATCCCTGCTTTTAGATATAGAGTATATAAAATATATTTCCCTGCTTCCTTTTTAAATGATATACTCTAAAATGGCATAGTAAATAAATGCCCTTGTATATGATGTGTTATCTTAAGTAATTATTTGGCTGCCTGTAATGTACTCAAACTTTGACTTCAGTGAGTGAGACTATCCAAAAATTTTTCTAGCATACATTCAAAGTTTTCTTCAGTGAAGTCTTTATTTGACTGCAGACTATCAGCCTATTTCCTGCAATATGCATTCACAAATAAGTAGCCACAAATCAGGCCCCACAGCAAGGTGTATATTACAAAATGTGTTAACCATGGACAGATGATTATAAAGTTGCAGCTATTACTGTTTATTGCTTTGATGTAGTACAAGGGAAAAAGAGATGTGTGAGTTTTCTTATTAACAATTTTAATTAACTTTTAATTGATTTCTAGAAAGATAAATGGTTTCATTACAGCATCGCACAGTGAGCTCCTTGGTTAGACATAAAACATCAATGCAGACTTCTTGACAGTATTGCTGATAATAAGGGATTTTACATTTGGTTATCTTTTCTAACATTTACATACTCATCTATAATAGTAAATAAATGAAACTAACTTGCTTAGCCAGCCCATATAATTTAACTTACATGACCTTATTTATGCTTCTTAATTAATTAGGAGATAGAAAACAAAGTGAATAATCATGCATGTTAGAAGTGTTCTAGTTCCTTTATCTCTATTAGTGTTTCTTAGTTACCTTAAAATTTTACAGCGTTTCTTATCAATTGTTAGTCTTTTATTCCATAAGCATCAAATATACTAGTTTTTATGAAAACTAGTCTTTCAGAGAATGGCTGTTGTTGTTCATTTGCTAAATTGTATCCAGCTCTTCGTGACCTCATGAAAGGCACCGCACCAGACTTTACTGTTATTCACTATCTCCATGAGAGTTTCACCATCTAAAAGCCATGTCCATTGAGTCAGTAATGCCACTCAACCATCATCCTCTGTTGTTCACTTCTCCTCTTGCCCTCAGTCTTTCCAAGCATCAGAATCTTTTCAGTGAGTCAGCTCTTCACATCAGATAGGCAAAGTATTGGAACCTCAGCTTCACCACCAGTCCCTCCAATGAATATTTAGGGTTGATTTCTTATAGGATTGACTGCTTTGATCTCCTTGCAGTCCAAGGGACTGTCAAGAGTATTCTCTAGTACCACAGTTGGAAAGCACAAGTTCTTTAGCTCTTAGCCTTCTTTATGGTCCAGCTCTCATATCCATACATAGTTACTGGGAAAAACCATTGCTTTGACTATACGGACCTATGTTGGTAAATTAGTGTCTCTGCTCTTGTAATACACTGTCCAGGTTTGTATAGGTATTCTTCCAAGGAGATAGAATCTGTTAATATTATGGCTGTAGTCACCATCCACATTGATTTTGCAACACAAGAAAGTGAATTTTGGCATTCCGCATTTTCCTCATCCATTTGCCATGCCGGATTCCATAATCTTTTGTTTTTTAAATGTTGAATTTTAGCCAGCTTTCACTTTCCTCATTCATCTTCATTCTTTCAGGGCCTCTGTGTGAGTTTTCTTATTAACAATTTTAATTAACTTTTAATTGATTTCTAGAAAGATAAATGGTTTCATTACAGCATCGCACAGTGAGCTCCTTGGTTAGACATAAAACATCAATGCAGACTTCTTGACAGTATTGCTGATAATAAGGGATTTTACATTTGGTTATCTTTTCTAACATTTACATACTCATCTATAATAGTAAATAAATGAAACTAACTTGCTTAGCCAGCCCATATAATTTAACTTACATGACCTTATTTATGCTTCTTAATTAATTAGGAGATAGAAAACAAAGTGAATAATCATGCATGTTAGAAGTGTTCTAGTTCCTTTATCTCTATTAGTGTTTCTTAGTTACCTTAAAATTTTACAGCGTTTCTTATCAATTGTTAGTCTTTTATTCCATAAGCATCAAATATACTAGTTTTTATGAAAACTAGTCTTTCAGAGAATGGCTGTTGTTGTTCATTTGCTAAATTGTATCCAGCTCTTCGTGACCTCATGAAAGGCACCGCACCAGACTTTACTGTTATTCACTATCTCCATGAGAGTTTCACCATCTAAAAGCCATGTCCATTGAGTCAGTAATGCCACTCAACCATCATCCTCTGTTGTTCACTTCTCCTCTTGCCCTCAGTCTTTCCAAGCATCAGAATCTTTTCAGTGAGTCAGCTCTTCACATCAGATAGGCAAAGTATTGGAACCTCAGCTTCACCACCAGTCCCTCCAATGAATATTTAGGGTTGATTTCTTATAGGATTGACTGCTTTGATCTCCTTGCAGTCCAAGGGACTGTCAAGAGTATTCTCTAGTACCACAGTTGGAAAGCACAAGTTCTTTAGCTCTTAGCCTTCTTTATGGTCCAGCTCTCATATCCATACATAGTTACTGGGAAAAACCATTGCTTTGACTATACGGACCTATGTTGGTAAATTAGTGTCTCTGCTCTTGTAATACACTGTCCAGGTTTGTATAGGTATTCTTCCAAGGAGATAGAATCTGTTAATATTATGGCTGTAGTCACCATCCACATTGATTTTGCAACACAAGAAAGTGAATTTTGGCATTCCGCATTTTCCTCATCCATTTGCCATGCCGGATTCCATAATCTTTTGTTTTTTAAATGTTGAATTTTTAGCCAGCTTTTTCACTTTCCTCATTCATCTTCATTAGGAGGCTCTTCAGGGCCTCTTCACTTTCTGCCAGTAAAGTGGTATCATCTGCATATCTGAGGTTGTTGATGTTTCTCCTGGCAATCTTGATTCCAGCTTGTGCTTTATCCAGCCCAGCATTTTGTATGATACACTCTGTATATAAGTTAAATGAGCAGGGTGACAATATACAGTCTTGACATATTTCTTACCATTTTGAATCAGTCCATTGATCCATATCCAGTTCTGTTGCTTCTTGTCCTGCATACAGGTTTCTCAGAAATCAGATAACATGGTCTAGTACTCCTGTATCATCAAGAATATCCCAGTTTGTTGTGATCCACAGAGACAAAAGCTTTAGCATAGTCAATGAAACAGAAGTGTATATATATATATATATATATATATATATATTTAATCCCTTGCTTAGAGTGTTGACAATTTGATCACTGGTTCCTTTGCCTTTTCTAAATGTAAGTTGCACATTTGGAAGTCCTCGGTTCAAGTACTGCTAAAGCCTAGCTTAAAGGATTTTGAGCATAATCTTCCTGGCGTGTGAAATGAGTGCAATTGTGAGGTAGTTGAAACATTCTTTGGCATTGCCATTCATTGGGATTGGAATGAAAATTTACCATTTCCAGTCCTGAGGCCACTGCTGAGTATTTCAAATTTTCTGGCATGGTGAGTGCAGCACTTGTAATAGCATCATCCTTTAATGATTTGAAATAGCTCACCTGGAATTCCATCACCCTCACTAGGTTTCTTTGTAGTTATGCTTCCTAAAGCCCACTTGACTTCACACTCCATCATGTCTCATTCTAGGTGAGTGACCATATCACTGTGAGTATCTGGGCCATTAAGATGGGAAAACCATTGCTTTGACTATACGGACCTATGTTGGTAAATTAGTGTCTCTGCTCTTGTAATACACTGTCCAGGTTTGTATAGGTATTCTTCCAAGGAGATAGAATCTGTTAATATTATGGCTGTAGTCACCATCCACATTGATTTTGCAACACAAGAAAGTGAATTTTGGCATTCCGCATTTTCCTCATCCATTTGCCATGCCGGATTCCATAATCTTTTGTTTTTTAAATGTTGAATTTTTAGCCAGCTTTTCACTTTCCTCATTCATCTTCATTAGGAGGCTCTTCAGGGCCTCTTCACTTTCTGCGTTAGAGTGGTATCATCAGCATATTGAGATTGTTGATATTGCTCCCTGAAATCTAGATTCCAGCTTGTGCTTTATCCAGATAGCATTTTTGCATGTTGTAATCTGTATATAAGTTAAATGAGCAGAGTGACATTATACAGTCTTGACATATTTCTTACCATTTTGAATCAGTCCATTGATCCATATCCAGTTCTGTTGCTTCTTGTCCTGCATACAGGTTTCTCAGAAATCAGATAACATGGTCTAGTACTCCTGTATCATCAAGAATATCCCAGTTTGTTGTGATCCACAGAGACAAAAGCTTTAGCATAGTCAATGAAACAGAAGTGTATATATATATATATATATATATATATATATTTAATCCCTTGCTTAGAGTGTTGACAATTTGATCACTGGTTCCTTTGCCTTTTCTAAATGTAAGTTGCACATTTGGAAGTCCTCGGTTCAAGTACTGCTAAAGCCTAGCTTAAAGGATTTTGAGCATAATCTTCCTGGCGTGTGAAATGAGTGCAATTGTGAGGTAGTTGAAACATTCTTTGGCATTGCCATTCATTGGGATTGGAATGAAAATTTACCATTTCCAGTCCTGAGGCCACTGCTGAGTATTTCAAATTTTCTGGCATGGTGAGTGCAGCACTTGTAATAGCATCATCCTTTAATGATTTGAAATAGCTCACCTGGAATTCCATCACCCTCACTAGGTTTCTTTGTAGTTATGCTTCCTAAAGCCCACTTGACTTCACACTCCATCATGTCTCATTCTAGGTGAGTGACCATATCACTGTGAGTATCTGGGCCATTAAGAGCTTTTTTGTATAGTTCTTTTGTGCATTCTTGCCACCTTTTCTTAATATCATCTGTTTCTGTTAGGTCCTTACTATTTTTGTCCTTTAGTGTGCTATCTTTGCATGAAATGTTCCCTTGGTATCTCCAATCTTAAAGAGATCTCTATTCATTCCTATTCTAATGTTTTACTTTGTTTCTTTGTATTCTTCACTTAAGAAAGCTTTCTTATCTCTCCTTGCTGTTCTCTGGAGCCCTGCATTCAGTTGGGTATATCCATCCGTTTCTCTTTTGCCTTTCACTTCCATTATTTTTTCAGGTATTTGTAAAGCCTCCTCTGACAGCCACTTTACCTCTTTGCATTTATTTTTCTTAGAAACAGTATTGGTTACCACCTCCTGTACAATGTTATGAACCTCCATCCATAGTTCTTTAGGCTTTGACTTTCTGTCTACCAGATCTAGTCCCTTGAATGTGTTTGTCACCACCACTGTATAATCATAAGGAATTTGATTTAAGTCGTACCTGAATGGCGTAGTAGTTTTCCCCTTCTTCAATTTGAGCCTGAATTTTGCAATAAGGAGCTGATGATCTGAGCCACAGTCAACTACAGGTGTTGTTTTGGTTGACTCTATAGAGTTTCTCTATTTTTGGCTACAAAAAATATAATCAATCTGATTTCAGTACTGACCATCTGGTGATGTCCATGGGTAGAGTTGCCTCTTGTGCTGTTGGAAGAGACTGCTCTAATCAGTGGGTTCTCTTGCCAAAACTCTATTAGCGTTTGCCCTGCTTCATTTTGTACTCAAAGGCCACACTCGCCTGTTATTCCAGTTTTCTCTTGATCTCCTATTTTGCATTCCAGCCCCAATGAAAAGGACATCTTTTCTTTTTTTTGGTGTTAGTTTTAGGAGGTATTATAGGTCAGTTTCTTTGGCATTAGTGGTTGGGGCAAAGACTTAAGATTACTAAAATGTTGAATGGTTTACCTTTGAAATGAACTGAGATCATTCTGATGTTTTTGAGATTGCAACCAAACACAACACTTAAGATTCTTTTCTTGACTATTAGGGATGCTTCATTCCTTCTAAGGGATTCTTTGCCCACAGTTGTTGATATAATGATCATCTGAATTAAATTTACCTATCCCCATCCACTTTAGTTCACTCATTCCTAAAATATTGTATAAGTTCTTTTTTGTGCATTCTTGCCACCTTTTCTTAATATCATCTGTTTCTGTTAGGTCCTTACTATTTTTGTCCTTTAGTGTGCTATCTTTGCATGAAATGTTCCCTTGGTATCTCCAATCTTAAAGAGATCTCTATTCATTCCTATTCTAATGTTTTACTTTGTTTCTTTGTATTCTTCACTTAAGAAAGCTTTCTTATCTCTCCTTGCTGTTCTCTGGAGCCCTGCATTCAGTTGGGTATATCCATCCGTTTCTCTTTTGCCTTTCACTTCCATTATTTTTTCAGGTATTTGTAAAGCCTCCTCTGACAGCCACTTTACCTCTTTGCATTTATTTTTCTTAGAAACAGTATTGGTTACCACCTCCTGTACAATGTTATGAACCTCCATCCATAGTTCTTTAGGCTTTGACTTTCTGTCTACCAGATCTAGTCCCTTGAATGTGTTTGTCACCACCACTGTATAATCATAAGGAATTTGATTTAAGTCGTACCTGAATGGCGTAGTAGTTTTCCCCTTCTTCAATTTGAGCCTGAATTTTGCAATAAGGAGCTGATGATCTGAGCCACAGTCAACTACAGGTGTTGTTTTGGTTGACTCTATAGAGTTTCTCTATTTTTGGCTACAAAAAATATAATCAATCTGATTTCAGTACTGACCATCTGGTGATGTCCATGGGTAGAGTTGCCTCTTGTGCTGTTGGAAGAGACTGCTCTAATCAGTGGGTTCTCTTGCCAAAACTCTATTAGCGTTTGCCCTGCTTCATTTTGTACTCAAAGGCCACACTCGCCTGTTATTCCAGTTTTCTCTTGATCTCCTATTTTGCATTCCAGCCCCAATGAAAAGGACATCTTTTCTTTTTTTTTGGTGTTAGTTTTAGGAGGTATTATAGGTCAGTTTCTTTGGCATTAGTGGTTGGGGCAAAGACTTAAGATTACTAAAATGTTGAATGGTTTACCTTTGAAATGAACTGAGATCATTCTGATGTTTTTGAGATTGCAACCAAACACAACACTTAAGATTCTTTTCTTGACTATTAGGGATGCTTCATTCCTTCTAAGGGATTCTTTGCCCACAGTTGTTGATATAATGATCATCTGAATTAAATTTACCTATCCCCATCCACTTTAGTTCACTCATTCCTAAAATGTTAATGTTCACTCTTGCCATCTCCTTTTTGACCACATCCAATTTACCTTGCTTTATAGACCTAACAGTTCAGGTTCCCATGGAATTTTGTTATTTGCCACATAGGACTTTACTTTCATCAACAGATAACGACCACAACGGGGCATCATTTCCACTTTGGCTTAGCCTCTTCATTCTTTCTGTAGGTATTTCAGTATTTCTCCAGTCTTTCCCAGTAGTATGTTAGACATGTACTGACCTGGAGGTTCATCTTTCACTGTCATATTTTTTCCCGTTTCATACTGCTCAAATCTGGTTCAAAGTGTGAGTATGTTTATGTGTGTATTGATTTTGAATATATTATTTGCATTGTATACATAATGTGAAATTATGCAATCCTATTAATAAAAATGCCTCATCTAATATTTATTTGTAGTGTCACTATTGAATATGTATTTGGATAGTTTTTCTCAAATTATCCCACTGTAAGAGAAAAATTTCTGCAAATTTGAAAAATTCAATAAATGAAGAGTTATGATATATACTTCTCACAGGATGTATGGTTATTGGGGAAAGATGTATACAATAAGTAATGTGAGGAAGCATTTTTCTATCCTAAAATTCTGATTTATAAAATAATCTGTCTCAAAATGCAAGACATTTTCCTAGGAGAGGTTGAATCGGGGTTGGGATATGGAGACTGGATGAAGGATTGAAATTTCAGAAGTGTATAAAAATCATCATGGCATGTGTTAAAGAAAAATGTCAAAAAGTGTATGCTGAGTCCTAAGGAAATGTAGAAAATTTATTAGACTTGAGCAGAAAGTTCATACAAGACAATGAATAGTAAGAGAAGTCTGAAAAGTAGGTTGAAATCAAGTCTTGCGTAGGAGTTTGGATTTCTTTCTATAGTTCAATCAACATGTTGGAAAGATTTCTGTTACTCAGGATTTTTAAATCTGGTGCATACATTACTCCCCTTGAGAACGTTGCATTCTTTGTTGAAATATTAATGACACTTGAAAAGTTCTGAAGAAATGAAAACTTTAAAATTTTTCTTTACTCCCCATTTCCAAAGTTTATTTACTTGAACAAAGACCTCCCTTTCTCTCTCCATCTCTTCTCACTTTTTCCTTTAGAAAACATACTGGCAACAATCTAATGTTCCATGAAATGTAGCACTAGAGTTAATTTATCAAAACCATAACTAAAATCTAATATATACTTTTTCTTCCATGGCCTTTTCTATCAACTTAAGCATTAAAAATATCTCTCATTGGGCCTCTTGAAAATATTTTTTTTTCTGATTATCTTTTCTTTATATTTATTATTTTAAGGTGAACTCTGTTAAGGATTCCAACATGATAGACAGTATGAATCATTGGTTCTATAAACTTAAGATGGTTATTTTCAAGTGACGAATCATAGAGAACAAACAGTATAAAGTGGAAATATTTCAAAATATTACAGACAGATTATTAAAAGCTGACTTTATTTCCAGTGTTGCTCAGTAAATTACAATAGTATTTAACACACTATATATCCCTCAAGATAATAGTATACTTCTCACAGGATTGTATGGTTAATTGGGGAAAAAAATTTGAAGAGTTATGATATATACTTCTCACAGGATGTATGGTTATTGGGGAAAGATGTATACAATAAGTAATGTGAGGAAGCATTTTTCTATCCTAAAATTCTGATTTATAAAATAATCTGTCTCAAAATGCAAGACATTTTCCTAGGAGAGGTTGAATCGGGGTTGGGATATGGAGACTGGATGAAGGATTGAAATTTCAGAAGTGTATAAAAATCATCATGGCATGTGTTAAAGAAAAATGTCAAAAAGTGTATGCTGAGTCCTAAGGAAATGTAGAAAATTTATTAGACTTGAGCAGAAAGTTCATACAAGACAATGAATAGTAAGAGAAGTCTGAAAAGTAGGTTGAAATCAAGTCTTGCGTAGGAGTTTGGATTTCTTTCTATAGTTCAATCAACATGTTGGAAAGATTTCTGTTACTCAGGATTTTTAAATCTGGTGCATACATTACTCCCCTTGAGAACGTTGCATTCTTTGTTGAAATATTAATGACACTTGAAAAGTTCTGAAGAAATGAAAACTTTAAAATTTTTCTTTACTCCCCATTTCCAAAGTTTATTTACTTGAACAAAGACCTCCCTTTCTCTCTCCATCTCTTCTCACTTTTTCCTTTAGAAAACATACTGGCAACAATCTAATGTTCCATGAAATGTAGCACTAGAGTTAATTTATCAAAACCATAACTAAAATCTAATATATACTTTTTCTTCCATGGCCTTTTCTATCAACTTAAGCATTAAAAATATCTCTCATTGGGCCTCTTGAAAATATTTTTTTTTCTGATTATCTTTTCTTTATATTTATTATTTTAAGGTGAACTCTGTTAAGGATTCCAACATGATAGACAGTATGAATCATTGGTTCTATAAACTTAAGATGGTTATTTTCAAGTGACGAATCATAGAGAACAAACAGTATAAAGTGGAAATATTTCAAAATATTACAGACAGATTATTAAAAGCTGACTTTATTTCCAGTGTTGCTCAGTAAATTACAATAGTATTTAACACACTATATATCCCTCAAGATAATAGTATTTTGCTAAACAAATAACAATGAAAAGAAGCTGTTTTAAATTTGAAAACTGTGTGGTATTGATATTTTCTGTATTTGGAAGTATCAGTAACTAACATCCTATACCTTGCCCAGGTTCAAACCAATTTACAGAGAGAGATGGGATTCTGACAAATAGGTGAAACTGATATTGGAAGGAAAGAGGTTTAGTAATGAGAGCCAAATAGGTTAGTAAGTACTATCCCACAATTAAATTTAACTACACAGCCACAGGCAGAACTAAAATTGTAGGTCTTATTCATAGCAAAAGAGCTCATATAGAAAAACAAGCAAATCACATGGTGTCCTTATAAACATCATATGTAAAAAGAAGGCAATATATTCGACCAATTCTTTCTATCAGATTTACCACTAATGAATGAGTGAGGGAGCAGACAAAGGGCACTTTTCTTGCCAAAATATCTTTTCTCTTGGCAATTTGAAACCTGGAGAAAGTAACTTACCATTCAGCAATCGAAAGTAAGTTACCATTTAACATCCCTTAGTAAAAAGAATCTTTTAATGCAATAGTTCTCTGAACAATGGGATATTCACAAGGGAAAATATGATTAACACAACGGTTTGGGAAAAACCAACATAATGCAAGCCCTGTAGGTGGTTCATTTGGATTTTTTTTTTTTTTTTTAATCTCAGTCTCTTCTTAGAGAAAGTTTGCTGTAAGAATTCTCGATCCCAGTGGTTTGCAAGCATGAGTTATGATAAAATGTGAGATCTTTTCTGAGTCATTTGTTACCAGTGTTGGTACTGCATTTGCATTATTCTAAGACCAGTTATTGGCTTATATATGGCAATGAAAATTTGCTTAAATTTTTATATATTTTATTCTGTGGAACAGAAAAATAGTTTTTTAGCTAGATTACAGTGACTTATGCAATAACTATCGTCTATTTTATTCACATTATAATTGATGATCTGTGTCACATTTGTGAATTTCATCCCTGACATATATAGTGGTAGGAAAAGAGATTTAAAACTGCTATTCTACTTCATATTTTTTATTGTATAGTTGTGATATCTGATACCTGCAGAGAATATATCAGAATTAATGATGTAAATATATATATATATATATATATATATATATATATATAGTGAAAACAGTGAAAATAATCAGCACATCTGCAATGTAGCAATGTTTTTATATATCAAGGTTGTTCACCATCTTAACCTACACAAGCCCTCTTTGTCATTCTACAAAATATTAAAATTACAAGTAAACTATTTGGTTATCATCATACTCTTAAAATCATAACAATACTATCTTGTAGTTTTTAAAAAAGTGACACTTTACAGTTTAGATCTGGATTCAGTAGTTCTGCCAAGATGACAAGAGTAACAGATGAAATTCTGAAATTCAACAGTGTTTGCTTTGTGATTTTTAATTAAAAGTGCAGGGACTGACAATGCAAGGGACAGAAACTAAAATAGATCCAAACGGTAGATACAAAAAAATTTTTTTAAGAGTTCAGTTAACATATAAAAGAAGGCAATATATTCGACCAATTCTTTCTATCAGATTTACCACTAATGAATGAGTGAGGGAGCAGACAAAGGGCACTTTTCTTGCCAAAATATCTTTTCTCTTGGCAATTTGAAACCTGGAGAAAGTAACTTACCATTCAGCAATCGAAAGTAAGTTACCATTTAACATCCCTTAGTAAAAAGAATCTTTTAATGCAATAGTTCTCTGAACAATGGGATATTCACAAGGGAAAATATGATTAACACAACGGTTTGGGAAAAACCAACATAATGCAAGCCCTGTAGGTGGTTCATTTGGATTTTTTTTTTTTTTTTTTAATCTCAGTCTCTTCTTAGAGAAAGTTTGCTGTAAGAATTCTCGATCCCAGTGGTTTGCAAGCATGAGTTATGATAAAATGTGAGATCTTTTCTGAGTCATTTGTTACCAGTGTTGGTACTGCATTTGCATTATTCTAAGACCAGTTATTGGCTTATATATGGCAATGAAAATTTGCTTAAATTTTTATATATTTTATTCTGTGGAACAGAAAAATAGTTTTTTAGCTAGATTACAGTGACTTATGCAATAACTATCGTCTATTTTATTCACATTATAATTGATGATCTGTGTCACATTTGTGAATTTCATCCCTGACATATATAGTGGTAGGAAAAGAGATTTAAAACTGCTATTCTACTTCATATTTTTTATTGTATAGTTGTGATATCTGATACCTGCAGAGAATATATCAGAATTAATGATGTAAATATATATATATATATATATATATATATATAGTGAAAACAGTGAAAATAATCAGCACATCTGCAATGTAGCAATGTTTTTATATATCAAGGTTGTTCACCATCTTAACCTACACAAGCCCTCTTTGTCATTCTACAAAATATTAAAATTACAAGTAAACTATTTGGTTATCATCATACTCTTAAAATCATAACAATACTATCTTGTAGTTTTTAAAAAAGTGACACTTTACAGTTTAGATCTGGATTCAGTAGTTCTGCCAAGATGACAAGAGTAACAGATGAAATTCTGAAATTCAACAGTGTTTGCTTTGTGATTTTTAATTAAAAGTGCAGGGACTGACAATGCAAGGGACAGAAACTAAAATAGATCCAAACGGTAGATACATAAGGAGTAAAATATATTTAAGTATTCGACAGTTAGTGCATAGCAGTATTAACAGTATTTTTTAAACTAGCTTAAAACTTAGCATTCAAAAAAACTGAGATCATGTGGGCTTCTCTGGTGGTCCAGTGGGTAAGGACACCGCCTTGCAGTGCAAGGGGTGCCGGTTTGATCCCTGGCCTGGGAAGATCCCACGTGCTGTGGAGCGGCTGGACCAGTGTGTCCAATTACCGAGCCGGAGCTCTGGAGCGCATGCGCCCAGAGCCGGTGCTCTGCGACAACAGAGGCCACGGCGATGGGAGGCCCACACAGGCCAAAGAACAAAGATGGATGAAAATGAAAAAATGAAAGACCAATAGAAGTGGTCTGCCTGCTCCCTTCCCTCCCCGCTCCACCCCCACCAAAATAAATAAATAAATAGATCTTTATTAAAAAAATAAATAAATAAATAACTGAGATCATGGCATCCAATCCCATCACTTCATGGCAAATAGATGGGGGGAAAATGGAAGGAGTAACACACTTTATCTTCTTGAGCTCCAAAATCACTGCAGAAGGTGACTATAGCCATGAAACTGGAAGATACTTGCTCCTTGGAAGGAAAGGTATGACAAACCTAGACAGTGTGTTAAAAATCAGAGACAGCGGCTTCCTTGGTCGTCCAGTGGGTAAAGAGTCCACCTTGAAGTGAAAGGGGTGCCAGTTCGATCCCTGGCCTGGGAAGGTGCCACATGCCACAGAGCGGCTGGACCGATGTGTCCAATCCCAGAGCCAGTGCTCTGCAGTGAGAGAGGCCACTGCCATGGGAGGCCGACACAGTCCATAGAACAAAGATGGATGAAATTAAATGAATGAAAGACCAATAAAAGTGGCCAAAATTTTATTTAAATTTTAAATATCACAGACATTGCTTTGATGAGAAAGGTGTGTGTAGTCAGAGCTATGGTTTCTCTGGTAGCCACGTACAGATGTGAGAGTTGGACCATAAAGAATGTTGAGCACCGAAGCATTTCGAACTGTGGTGCTGAAGAGACCAAACCAGTCAATCCTAAAGAAAATCAATGCTGAGTATTCGTTGGAAGGACTGGTGCCGAAGCTGAAGCTCCAGTCCTTTGCCCACTTGATGTAAAGAGCTGACTCATTGGAAAAGACCCCGATGCTGGAAAAGACTGAGGACAGGAGCAGAAGGAGGCAGCAGAGATGGCTGGATGGCATTATCGACTCAATGGACATGAGTTTGAGCAAACTCTAGGAGGTAGTGAAGGACAGGGAAGCCTGGCATGCCACAGTCCAGGGGGTCACAAAGAGTTGGACATATCTGAGTGACTACATAACAGCAAACAACAAGTAGTATCTTAATTTATTTGTTACTAAATGCAATTCATTTATGTATTTAAATATTTAATGCATGCCTAGTATATGTCAGACATTATACTAGGCAATGAGTAATCACTGAAAAGCAAACCCCCCCAAAAAAACTCAAACTGTGCTCTTATGGCTTACACTGTAAAAAGGGAGACAGGTTTTAAAATAATTCTAGTAATAAATATATAATTTAAAGCTATTAAATGTGATATGAATTACAGGCATATAGAGCTATTGGCATGTATAAAAGGAGGGTCTCATTTGTACTTCAGGAGTCAGAGAAACTGCTTTGAGGAAGTGATGTTTTAAAAGATGTGTGGGCAGTAGCCTGGCAAACGACAGAAGAAGCCTTCTAGGCAAAGGCTTTAGAGAAATTTAGAGGTTGGAAAGATCTGCATTATTCCAGAGAATAGTAGAAGTAGCATTCATCAGGAGACGTCTTGGCTATGTAGTTGTTAGAATGTTGCTGAACGTAGTCCACCTTGAAGTGAAAGGGGTGCCAGTTCGATCCCTGGCCTGGGAAGGTGCCACATGCCACAGAGCGGCTGGACCGATGTGTCCAATCCCAGAGCCAGTGCTCTGCAGTGAGAGAGGCCACTGCCATGGGAGGCCGACACAGTCCATAGAACAAAGATGGATGAAATTAAATGAATGAAAGACCAATAAAAGTGGCCAAAATTTTATTTAAATTTTAAATATCACAGACATTGCTTTGATGAGAAAGGTGTGTGTAGTCAGAGCTATGGTTTCTCTGGTAGCCACGTACAGATGTGAGAGTTGGACCATAAAGAATGTTGAGCACCGAAGCATTTCGAACTGTGGTGCTGAAGAGACCAAACCAGTCAATCCTAAAGAAAATCAATGCTGAGTATTCGTTGGAAGGACTGGTGCCGAAGCTGAAGCTCCAGTCCTTTGCCCACTTGATGTAAAGAGCTGACTCATTGGAAAAGACCCCGATGCTGGAAAAGACTGAGGACAGGAGCAGAAGGAGGCAGCAGAGATGGCTGGATGGCATTATCGACTCAATGGACATGAGTTTGAGCAAACTCTAGGAGGTAGTGAAGGACAGGGAAGCCTGGCATGCCACAGTCCAGGGGGTCACAAAGAGTTGGACATATCTGAGTGACTACATAACAGCAAACAACAAGTAGTATCTTAATTTATTTGTTACTAAATGCAATTCATTTATGTATTTAAATATTTAATGCATGCCTAGTATATGTCAGACATTATACTAGGCAATGAGTAATCACTGAAAAGCAAACCCCCCCAAAAAAACTCAAACTGTGCTCTTATGGCTTACACTGTAAAAAGGGAGACAGGTTTTAAAATAATTCTAGTAATAAATATATAATTTAAAGCTATTAAATGTGATATGAATTACAGGCATATAGAGCTATTGGCATGTATAAAAGGAGGGTCTCATTTATATTTCAGGAGTCAGAGAAAACTGCTTTGAGGAAGTGATGTTTTAAAAGATGTGTGGGCAGTAGCCTGGCAAACGACAGAAGAAGCCTTCTAGGCAAAGGCTTTAGAGAAATTTAGAGGTTGGAAAGATCTGCATTATTCCAGAGAATAGTAGAAGTAGCATTCATCAGGAGACGTCTTGGCTATGTAGTTGTTAGAATGTTGCTGAACACAATGGGAATCATTAAAGAATACTATGAGGAATAGTGTCATTTATCTTTTACAAAAGATCTCTCTGAAATGAAATAACTGAAAATGAAATAATTAACAAGTAATCTAGTAATCTAAGCCACATATGATGCTCATTTGGGCTCAGGTGGTTAGGACTGAGATATTGCATAAAGGTGGAATTTATTATGAATAGAATAAAGGTTTTTCTGTAAGTGCTGTGATACTCTGAACCTTGTTACCTAATACACCTTTGCATTTTATAGCTTGAAGCTGCCTCATACATCATATTAAATAAGCTTTTCTAAAATTATTGAATAAATGAATAACTGAAGAGATTAAAGAAGGAGATCTCAGTAATATCTTCTTTATTTCTTATGTAAACTGTCAGGTCAATGGAAGAACTATTTAATGAAATACGGAAATTGCAGATGAAAAAGATTTGGGTAAAAATAATCAAGAGCTTTAGTAAAGGACGTGTTAACCTTCTGATTCTATAGTAAACAGAATTATGATTCTTCTGAATACATCCCATGTGTGAATATGTGACCTTACATAGAAAATGAAATTTTATAGTTGTGTAAGGTTGATATGGGAGGATTGATTGTTCAAGTGGGCTCACTTTAGCCATCAAATCTCTTAATAATAAACAAAGATAGTAGAAGTGTGGCTCAGAGAGATAAAACAGAAGGAGAGATTCAGAAAGTGTAAGAGGGACTTGACCCACCATGCTAGCTTTGAAGATGGGAAGAAGTGAGCCAAGAGCCAAGATATGTGTATGGTCTTAGAGGTTAGGGATAGTCATTGCATGACAACTGAAAAGAAAGTGGGATCTCAATCCTACAATCTCAAGAAACTGTCTTCAGTTAGTAACTGGAATGAGCAAAGACAGGGATCTTTTCCTACAGCCTCCAGCATTTTAGCCAGATGAGACCCCTGTTGAACTTCTGATTTATAAAGCTATAAAATAATGAATATGTGATGTGTGACTAAAGCTGTGATTTTTTTATAGCAACAATAGAAAACTCTTATACAAAGACATCCTAATAGAGATATTGGTTCAGTGGCTGACGTACATGGAACGATACATACCTAATATCCCCTCTCCCCCCCATACATATACATATACGGCCACATTAATCAAATTGAATCCTCCTATCATAGGAAATCTTTCAAATATGAGGATTGATTTAAAAAAAAACATACCTTGAATGAGAATCATTTGAATTACTGATTACATAAAAATCCCCATAGACAGAAAAAGTCACTGAAATTTTAATAGTGTTGGTTTAATGAACAAATACTTATATTTTTGGAATTTTATTTTTCTATTTACTTAAGCAGTGATTTAAGACAAAAGATTAGTTTTTTTGTTTGTTTGTTTTTTCATAGGGGAGATGGCAGTATTGTTTATTTGTTTTCACTAAGATGACCCACTTGACTATTTTGTGAATAATTTGTAAGACAAATTCTAGGAAACATGTAGAAGTAGAAGAAAATATGTGTGTGGAGACTCTTCAATGCTTTGACAGTATATTTGTCCTCTTGAGACATTCTTGTGAGTCCTCTTCTATCTTTTCTCGGGTATAAGACTTCAGAGGTAATACTCTCCCAGGAGCATTTGTGTTTTGATGAATCAGAGGGACAGATCCTGCTGGAAAGTCTGGCATTCAGAGGATATGCAGTTACAAGCATGATTTTCACATCTTGGGCTTTCAGAGGGAGGACAGTTATAAACATGGCTTTCAACATCTTGAACTTTATTATTTCAAACAAGGCACAAGCGTCCAGCAAACCCACCCCAGCTTGCTTTCTACATGTTTGTAAAGGTGGATGTACATCTGCTTATGTTCTGTTCAAAGTACATCGTATTCTTTCCCAAGCTTTGTGGATATTAAATGATTATTGTGTCCCTTGTTCATAATGTAGCCAAGTCTCTTGTTTGCCTTCCTTCCCCTTTGCAACCATTTGGTGCCTAGTTATGTAACATTTTATGGCGTCTGAAATTTATTCTGATTTATTTGCGGAACAATGAGATAGAACTATGTAGCACAAAATGAGCACTATTTGATAATGAGATGTCATAATTTGTATTTCAATTAATTGAGTTTTAAATTATATTAACTCTCATAACATTCAATCAGAAGAATCATTACTAAAATTTACTTACTTGATCCAAAGTAATTTAATATGACTTAAAACTTCCAATTGCAATAAGTTTATTATAGCATCAACAATTCTATTATCCTTTGATTTTTTTGTAATATTGAAGAGCCCTTTGCAGCTACTTTACAGTTACTATACTTTCACTTCTGCTTGGGTTTGGAGTAGTTGTTTAGTTTTTTAATTAGGAAATCTTTCATAGGGATTTAAAAAAAAACATACCTTGAATGAGAATCATTTGAATTACTGATTACATAAAAATCCCCATAGACAGAAAAAGTCACTGAAATTTTAATAGTGTTGGTTTAATGAACAAATACTTATATTTTTGGAATTTTATTTTTCTATTTACTTAAGCAGTGATTTAAGACAAAAGATTAGTTTTTTTGTTTGTTTGTTTTTTCATAGGGGAGATGGCAGTATTGTTTATTTGTTTTCACTAAGATGACCCACTTGACTATTTTGTGAATAATTTGTAAGACAAATTCTAGGAAACATGTAGAAGTAGAAGAAAATATGTGTGTGGAAACTCTTCAATGCTTTGACAGTATATTTGTCCTCTTGAGACATTCTTGTGAGTCCTCTTCTATCTTTTCTCGGGTATAAGACTTCAGAGGTAATACTCTCCCAGGAGCATTTGTGTTTTGATGAATCAGAGGGACAGATCCTGCTGGAAAGTCTGGCATTCAGAGGATATGCAGTTACAAGCATGATTTTCACATCTTGGGCTTTCAGAGGAGGACAGTTATAAACATGGCTTTCAACATCTTGAACTTTATTATTTCAAACAAGGCACAAGCGTCCAGCAAACCCACCCCAGCTTGCTTTCTACATGTTTGTAAAGGTGGATGTACATCTGCTTATGTTCTGTTCAAAGTACATCGTATTCTTTCCCAAGCTTTGTGGATATTAAATGATTATTGTGTCCCTTGTTCATAATGTAGCCAAGTCTCTTGTTTGCCTTCCTTCCCTTAGCAACCATTTGGTGCCTAGTTATGTAACATTTTATGGCGTCTGAAATTTATTCTGATTTATTTGCGGAACAATGAGATAGAACTATGTAGCACAAAATGAGCACTATTTGATAATGAGATGTCATAATTTGTATTTCAATTAATTGAGTTTTAAATTATATTAACTCTCATAACATTCAATCAGAAGAATCATTACTAAAATTTACTTACTTGATCCAAAGTAATTTAATATGACTTAAAACTTCCAATTGCAATAAGTTTATTATAGCATCAACAATTCTATTATCCTTTGATTTTTTTGTAATATTGAAGAGCCCTTTGCAGCTACTTTACAGTTACTATACTTTCACTTCTGTTTGGGGGTTTGGAGTATGTTTAGTTTTAAATCTCAGTTCCTTGTATTAATTTATTCTTACATTCATTAATTCCACAAATACTTACTAAGTAGTTTTATATAGGGATTATACTAAGAACTGGGGCACTGATCTATTTATTTCTTGTGTAACTAAGAAGAATAAGTAGAGTCCTTAAGCCACGGTTTTCTCTTTTGTAGAATGGGACTAGTGATATTTATTCATAAGAACTTCAGGAGGATTAAATCCAATAATCTATATCTACCTATATATGCTTGCTGTGTATGTGTGTGTATATATATATATGTACATGTAATATGTAGATAATATATAGCTGACCTTAAAAAATGTATAGTCTTGTCACTCAGTTATGTTTAGTTAAAATTAACTTTTTAATTTTAGAATTTTAAATTACTAAATAAATGATATACGGAAAAAAAATCAGTGTTTTTATAATGTGAATTTTCTATCATAATGTAACATTGTTATTGCCTACTGATACAAATAAATTTTATGGTCATTTTGTATGAGGAATATCAATTAAACTATTACATATTTCTTTTCATGTTTGAGGCTTTTGTACTATGTTATCATTATCTTTTTTACTTTTTTTCTAAAGAAAAAATATTTGGTTATAAATATGACATAAATTTTTAACTCTCCTTTCTAAGAACCATAACTGAGTGTACTATGTGAATTCTTCTTTTAATTTAATTTTAATTTTAATTTTATTTAGGCAACAGACCCTGATGCTGGAATAAATGGTCAAGTGCACTACAGCTTGGGTAACTTCAACAATCTTTTTCGTATCACATCTAACGGGAGCATTTACACAGCAGTGAAGCTTAACAGAGAAGTCAGGGACTACTATGAACTTGTTGTTGTGGCAACTGATGGAGCGGTACACCCTCGTCATTCAACTCTAACGCTGGCCATCAAGGTTTTGGACATTGATGATAATAGTCCTGTGTTCACCAATTCAACATATACTGTCGTCGTTGAAGAGAACCTGCCTGCTGGGACCACTTTCCTTCGAATAGAGGTGTGTAGAAGAAGCTGTTGTTTCATGAAGTCTGTGTAAGATTTGGTATTTGTGTGTGACTGCCAGACTCAGTAAAACACACAACACAGTAAAATTTCTATTTCAAATGAACAATGATTAAATTTTAATATATTTATGTGTATATGTATATGTCAAACATTATAAACTTTGTTTTATTTAATAACCCTATTATTGACAGAAAAAGGAGAAAAGTTGCCTTTGTAAATTAAACAACACTTCTTAATAGAATTGTTTTAAATTTACAAAAGTAATGAATGCTAAATATTTATTGTAACAATTGAGAATATAACAGACTATTTTAAAAAACTTAATCTCTCACCTTGTAACTCCAAAGTTACTCAGTATTAAAGTTTATGTGTATTCTGTTCCATTAATATTTCTGCTCACACAAATATCAAATAATTATTTAAACACATATTTAAATATAAATGTATCCAAGTTTTTACATCTATACACATGTATTTTTGTTGTTGTTGTTGTTTCATCACCAAGTCATGTCTGACTCTTTGCAAATCCATGGACTGTGGCTCACCAGGCTCCTCTGTCCATGAGATTTCTCAGTCAAGAATAGTAGAGTCGGTTGCCATTTACTTCTGCGGGAGATCTTCCTGACCCAGGAATCAAACCTTTGTCTCCTGCATTGACAGGTGTATTCTCTTCCACTGAGCCAACTGGAAAGCACATATACAGACATGCATATATGCAAATGTATAGAATTGCCCCATATCTTATAAAACAGGCTATTGCTGTACTTAGTATTTTGTAATTGTTTTAACTTTCAATGCAAAACTGACATACTTTCAGAAGTCTACCTCTCCTTTTCAGTGTCTTCATATCTAAGCCTTTTTTTTCAGTTCTCAAATTATAACCAAAAATTCTGACCATTCTAATTCAGTAGGTTAGGTTGGCCTAGGGATGTCCATTTAAGGACCACCCCTTTAATTCTGACACAGTTGGTCTGTGAAGTATATTTTGGGAGAAAAAAATAGTCTTTCTCAACCTGCAGTCTGAAACCTGAATTTTGTTAGCATGCATTTCAAGAACTTGTGTTTCTTCAATGATTCAGTTCACTAAACATTAATCTATAAAAAACAGATGCTGACCAACGAGACAGCCATTTATGCCTCCATTCATTCATTCATTCATTCAACAAGCATATTTTCAATGCTTACTGAATGCCAGGTCCTCTGCTAGAGGCCAAGTTTTCAAACATGAACAGATAGATTTCTTGCCTTCTGCAAATTTTTAGTCTGGTAGAGCAAACAGACAAGTAACTGATAATTAACATAGCAGTCCTCAATGCAAGGAGGCTGGGAGATCACAGGTGGAGCTCTTAACATAATCTTGAGAGCAAAGAGAATGTTTTCCTGGAGAAAGTTTATTTCTAAATTGTGAACTGCGGGACAAATAAGAGTTATTCAAGGGGAAGAAAGAATATCCAAGGCAGTGGAAAAACCTGCTCAAAAATCCTGAAGGAGAGGCGAAAGTAAGGGACTAAAGGGCTGGGAAATGTATGTGTCCTTCTTGCCATGTAAAGAAGATTGGAGTTAATCCAAAATGAAATGGAAAACAAGAGGGTTTTTTTTTTTTTTTTTTTTTTTTGCGGGGGGGACGGAGGAGCGGGCGGACCACTTCTATTGGTCTTTCATTTATCTATTTTCATCCATCTTTGTTCTTTGGCCCCTGTGAGCCTCCCATCACAGTGGCCTCTGTTGTCGCCGAGCACCGGCTCTGGGCGCATGAACTCCAGAGCTCCAGCTCGGTAATTGGACATATCAGTCCAGCCACTCCATGGCACGTGGTATCTTCCCAGGCCAGGGATCGAACTGGCGCCCCTTGCACTGCAATGCGGTGTCCTTACCCACTGGACCACCAGGAAAGCCCAAGAGTTTTTAAACAGGAAGATGACATCATAAAATCTGTGCTTTAACAGTATCTTTCCCATTGTGCTGTTGATAATTGTTTGGAGCGGGCCAACACTGAAGTTTGCATTGGTGTTTGCTTTCTTGTATGCGCATTCTAGCAAGCCCTGACCTTCCCCACTCTATCTTTGCTCCATTACATTTCCTACTGGAGTTGTCGTTTCTAGTCTCTACTACTGAATGAAATAATTCACTGAAACTTGCCGTTTCAGCTGTTACATTGTTTGTTCTCTGTGTGTGTGTGTCTGTGTGTTTATTTTGTTTTAATGGTTGGGAAACTATTTTTGGCAATGACAATTTAAAAAAATGCTAGAATATTGTTGATTTACAATGTTGTATTAGTTTCTGCTATACTGGAAAGTGAATCAGTTATACATATACATATACATATACATATACATATACATATACATATATCCACTGCTTTTCAGATTCTTTTCCCATGTAGGTTATTAATTTCCCATGTAGAGTATTGAGAAGAGTTTCCTATTCTATACAATAGGTCCTTCTTAGTTATCTTTTTCATATATAGTAGTGTATACACATCAGTTCCAATCTCCCAATTTATCCCTCCCCATAATTGGTAACTATATTTGTTTTCTATATCCATGCCTCTATCTATTTTGTAAATAAACTCATTTGTACCATTTTTTAGATGCTACATTGAAGAAAATGTGATATTTGTCTTATTCCACTTAGTATGACAATTTCTAGATCCATTCATATTTCTCTTTGTATTGGCATTTCTGTCTTATTTCTTCTTTGAAATCCCCCTAGATATCTGGAGGGTAAGTATTTTGCCTTTATTCACCTTATAAATCTTTATATCACTTTTGCACACTCAATAAATTTTAGTTAAATGAAAGGAGGTATAATAGAGTGACCTTTAGAAATGTACATAGGATTCTTGTGAGAAATATATTTCCTTAGTTTTCATACAGTCCTTTAATAACTTGTTATGTTTATGAAAGCACACACTAATATTTATATAAGATATTATTTTTCATAATATAATAAATAAAATAATAAATATAACAATATTTCATTTTCATCTTTATTTTCTTAACTTTAAACTTTAATTTTGTATTTAGAGCTGATTAACAAATTTGTGGGAATTTCAGGTGCAGAGCATAGGGACTCAGCCATACATATATATGTATTCATTCTCCCTCAAACACCCCTTCCATCACTACTGACACATACCATTAACCAGAGTTCCTTGGACTATACAATAGGTGTTTGTTATCCATTTTAAATATAGTAGTGTGTACATGACCTTCCCAAAGTCCTTAACTGTCCCTCCCCCTGGCAACCATAAATACATTTTCTAAGTCTATGAGTCTCTTTCTCCTTTGTAAGTAGATTCATTTATATCATTTATTTTTATATTCCACATATATGGATGATAATATTTCTTTACTGTGGTATGATTCTTTTAATTATTGATTTTTCATAGACATAGTAAGAAGATCAACAGTGGCAAACTCTTGGGTCTCGGTCTCCACTTTAATCTCCTTCTTTTTTTTTCTCTCTCTCTATCTGGTGAATTACTTTAAAAAAATATTTCTCTCTGAAACATATCTTTTGATCATAATTCATTTCATGGCGTTCTAGGTACTGATACGTGACCTCCATCAGTCCTGCATTTCTTTATTTTGACAATGGCAGTGATATAACCATCCTTCTTCTTAACTTGTTACAGGCCAAAGACATTGACCTTGGAGCCAATGTGTCTTATCGAATAAGAAGTCCAGAAGTGAAGCACTTTTTTGCACTGCATCCATTTACAGGAGAACTCTCCCTTTTGAGGAGTTTGGACTATGAGTCATTTCCAGACCAGGAAGCAAGTATCACTTTTCTCGTGGAGGCCTTTGACATTTATGGAACAATGCCACCCGGTATTGCTACTGTCACAGTGATAGTAAAGGTAAGGAATATAGTTGGCTTCTGGTTGCCCGCTTTGTTCTCTCAACATGTAGTTTCTGTTTGTTTTTTAATCCATACTATAGTATAATATTTAGGGACAACAATTCATAATTATAAATGGCACCAAAGTCAGAATATAAATTTTTAAATGTAAAGTATTAGTAAATACTTGAGAAATAAGTATATTGTTTAACTATAAAATTGAAAGAACTACTAAATAAGAGTTCAAATACTGTTGCTCCCTAGATCCATCATTAGCTCCGTGACTTCAGTGAAGTCATAATGCCTCTAAACTACACTAGAATCCAAATTACACCAGGAATAATAACTTCCTCCAAACTTTGAACTTAAAAGAAAACATAAAAAGGATTCTGAAAATGTAAGTGTTCTAAGGCTCAAAAATCTAGTTTCTGTAGTTTAATTTGGAACCAAAGATTCTGGAAAGAAATAAGCTTTGGAATCAGATAGAATTGGAGTTAATTTATGGCTCAGCCCTTTTCAAGTTCCATGACCTTGGGAATGCTCTTAGTCTCTCTAGATTTGCCATTATCATTTCATAAAATAGCCTATATCAATTGATTACCTGGAAGGGCATGTCACTCATCCTCAACCTTTTGGGTTTTTTGTGATTTTTAAGGAGTGCATTTAAAAGAAGACATAAGGAAAGATTCATTATTTCTCAAATATTAATGAAGGTAATCTGAACTAAATACTAAACTTTCAGGTTCTTCTGCTCTTTCCAAAAAGAGCACCTTTTGCACCAGAGCATCTGAAACATCAGGATGTTTGAAAAGTACAGAGATGTTTCTTAACTCATTGTTTGAGCATCGGGTGTTAAAAAATATAGTTCAGTTACAAACACACATACAAATGATCCTGGAGTTTCTTTATTGAAGGTGTTGTTAAACACCTTAAAAAAATGACTTCAAATGGCCTTTTATATCTTTGATAACATTTAAAAAGTGCTTTCATAAACATGTTTCCATAGGTTTTTCAGTCAGGTGAAGAAAATACTTATTTGAAACTACCCACTTAACGTATTTTTTCTGGTACCTTTTCTCTCAAGTTAAGAGTGGTTGATAATGGAGAATTACAATCCCTCATAGCTCTAGCTTGGTTGCTCTAATTTCAGTTTAGATTTTTCACTTAGTTTTTTTTTTTTTTTGATACAAAAAGTTATTCACGTCAAAACGAGTCCAAAGCTGTCATCTGAACAAGCAGGCTGTGCACTGAGTAAGCCTCATTCTCTATTTGGGATTCATCTCTTAAAACATCTTCCACATTTTCTGATTACTCTTTTATTTTAATACAGGGGATTCACTCAGGGAGTTAAAATCAGCATGTGGGATTTGCTGCTCATTGATGGGCTCCTTTTCTTCAGAAACGGAAAAATGTTGATCTAATTTTTATTGTCTCAGTTGCTTTGTCTTAGTTACATAAGTAAAACCATTTCATTGGTTAAGACTTCCTTATTAATAGAAAGTTGCTTCTGAAGTATTGCACATTTAAAGCAAAACTTAGCATTTAATTCTAGATGTTTTTCAGTGACACTTTGTTTTCTTATTCAAGGTTATTTACTCATGGTAAAATTCACTGAACATTTCTCAGAATTCAGGCTGACATGTGCTTTCATTTTTCCTAATCATTCTGGATAAGATTACCATTAAGAGTATTTTCAAACTGTATTGTATGTCATTGGGGCCCATAAAAATATCATAGTTGTTTGGTTTGAATGGAAGAGTGGAGTACATTCATTTTTCACCTCTCTACAAATGTAAATCTTCCCCAAGCTTGCAAATTTTCTGCTATTGGTTTGTTTACTTATAGTACTGACAAGATATTTTGCTGATAACATAATTGCATGTATTTGCCAAGCGATATTTTGGTCCAAAATAGTTACCATGGGGAAGCAAATTGAAGGTATCTCTGAAACTGAGCAGAAACATTATATCTTTTATAAAGAAAGGGGAAAAAAGAAAGATCCAGTGCTTAATGTCTGATCTATCAAATTTATTTAAAATTGGAGTGATAATTTTAAAAAATGAAGTAATATTTATTTCAAAGGAAAATATTTTCACAATAGAAGGAAAATGGAATTTTATCACAGACACCTGCAAAGAGCTTTCTTAGTGTCAGTTACAAGAATCCAAAACAAAATTAATCACAATCATCTGAACAATATGTATTTTTGTCACAAAGTCTTTGGAGAACATTGCTGAAACAAGGTCTTTCTGATTGTATGTTAATTGAATAAGAATTGAATCTGTGATCATAGTAAATCACAGGATATGGGTAAATCTCAAGAAAATATAAATAAAATTCTATTTTTTTTTTCATGCAGTGAAAAGTTTATTAAAGTGAGAAAGGATAGGGAAGAGCTTCCAGCATAGACACTGGAAGCAGGGATGGGGGGGAGGAATAGAAGAGTATCCCCCTAAATATTTTTAAACATAAAAACCTAGAGAAAAATATGCCCTTACAAATTGAGTTATTATAATATACTGTAGAAAATACACGGAAAGAAAAGGTCTGTTTTCTTTAGTAAGCCAAACTCTGGATATAAGCCAGAAATTTTGAAATATTTAAATGTATATACAGTTCTGAATTGCATTAAAAGGAATGTAAAAAACTTGTCCAAAATGAACAGATGTCTTAAGTCATTTGCTGATTGAAGTTTTAGATAGAATGGGTGCACAGAAGTAAGAGACAGAGTGAGGAGATTCTTTTGTGAATGGAGAAGACTGAATTCACCTCTGGTTGTGTTTACCTATAAAAAAGGATACAAGTATGGGAGTAGGCAGGGACAGATGGAAGGACAAGAAAAGAAAGACTGTCTACAAGGGCTGAGGGAATGCAGTGAGTCTTGGAAAATAAAACTAGCATGTTCATCTTTCAAAGTGATTTCTTCTGAGAAACAAAGGAATATTCCTCTCCTGAAAGAATATAGGAAAGAGGATAGACAGAAACTCAGTGGCCAATACAAAGGTGGCATTTGCCACACCTTGTACACCTAACAGGCAGCAATTTTCCGCGGATGTTCTCTAGTGAGAGTATTAGAAGAGCCCTTGCTTTGATTTGGTCCAAAGTGCTGTGATTTGAGGGACCAGGAGGTAAGTTCAGGATTCAAACAAATCAGAACCTTTGGACATATTAGTGTTTATAACGTCTATACTTCTCTTGTACTGGAGGGAGGAGACTGAGTAGAAAATGACTTCAGTGCACCAGCTAGTGATAGCATGGTCTGACAGACTGATCCCCAGGTGACTCTGGGGCTTCCCTGTTACCTCATCTGGCAGAGTCTTCATGCAATGCAGAGATCCAGTTCAATTCCTGGGTTAGGACGATCCCCTGGAGAAAGGATAGACTACTCACTCCAGTTTCTTGGGCTTCCCAGGTGGCTTAGATGGTACTTCTGCAGTGTGGGAGACCTGGATTCGATCCTTGGGTTGAGAAGATCTCCTGAAGAAAAGAATGGCTACCCACTCCAATATTCTTGCCTGAAGAATTCATGGCTTATCCTTAAGTTGCAAAGAGTCAGACACAAATGAGCAACTTTCACTTTCAGATGGCTCAGGGGTAAAGAATCTCCCTGACAATGCAGGAGATGCAAGAAAAGCCAGTTGGACCTCTGGGTTAGGAAGATCCATTGGCATAGGAAATGACAGCCTACTCCAGTATTCTTATCTGGAAAATGCCATAGACAGAGAAGCCTGGCAGGCTATAGGCCAGGAGGGACTGCAGAGAGTCAGACATGACTGAGCATGGCACAGCACATAAGTGATTTACAGCACTTGTAATTTTGGGTATACAGTAAAGTGATGTCATTATATACATTTTTTATAAAGCTTTTTTATTATAGATCAGTATAAGATAGTTTCCTATGCTTTTCAGTAAATCTTTTTTTATCTATTTTTTTGTCTATCTATTCTACATACAATGGTGGGTATATCTTAATCCCATGTTTCTAATTTATCCTCCCTCCCTCCTCCAGATTGGTCATTATTTTGTATGATTTTCCGCTGTTCTCCATGAAATTGGTTGACCTGGAGAAAATACCCATTTAAGACTGTGGCCTTAAAATGTTACCCTCTGTTCTATTCTGTACCATCAAATTCTAAATAGTATATTATTTTCAATATATGCAGCTCCATGTTTATAGAATATGACTATATCCAGGAGGTAAGTTCAGGATTCAAACAAATCAGAACCTTTGGACATATTAGTGTTTATAACGTCTATACTTCTCTTGTACTGGAGGGAGGAGACTGAGTAGAAAATGACTTCAGTGCACCAGCTAGTGATAGCATGGTCTGACAGACTGATCCCCAGGTGACTCTGGGGCTTCCCTGTTACCTCATCTGGCAGAGTCTTCATGCAATGCAGAGATCCAGTTCAATTCCTGGGTTAGGACGATCCCCTGGAGAAAGGATAGACTACTCACTCCAGTTTCTTGGGCTTCCCAGGTGGCTTAGATGGTACTTCTGCAGTGTGGGAGACCTGGATTCGATCCTTGGGTTGAGAAGATCTCCTGAAGAAAAGAATGGCTACCCACTCCAATATTCTTGCCTGAAGAATTCATGGCTTATCCTTAAGTTGCAAAGAGTCAGACACAAATGAGCAACTTTCACTTTCAGATGGCTCAGGGGTAAAGAATCTCCCTGACAATGCAGGAGATGCAAGAAAAGCCAGTTGGACCTCTGGGTTAGGAAGATCCATTGGCATAGGAAATGACAGCCTACTCCAGTATTCTTATCTGGAAAATGCCATAGACAGAGAAGCCTGGCAGGCTATAGGCCAGGAGGGACTGCAGAGAGTCAGACATGACTGAGCATGGCACAGCACATAAGTGATTTACAGCACTTGTAATTTTGGGTATACAGTAAAGTGATGTCATTATATACATTTTTTATAAAGCTTTTTTATTATAGATCAGTATAAGATAGTTTCCTATGCTTTTCAGTAAATCTTTTTTTATCTATTTTTTTGTCTATCTATTCTACATACAATGGTGGGTATATCTTAATCCCATGTTTCTAATTTATCCTCCCTCCCTCCTCCAGATTGGTCATTATTTTGTATGATTTTCCGCTGTTCTCCATGAAATTGGTTGACCTGGAGAAAATACCCATTTAAGACTGTGGCCTTAAAATGTTACCCTCTGTTCTATTCTGTACCATCAAATTCTAAATAGTATATTATTTTCAATATATGCAGCTCCATGTTTATAGAATATGACTATATCAAGGAGGGTGTGTCATGGGGCTGAGTCAGATATTTGTTTAAACTACCTGCCTATTGTGCTGTTGTACAAATTTACAACTAAGATGTAATATATTTGTCCTAAACATGAAACCAAAGGAAACAAAAATTTGCAAGTTTAGGGATAAAAACAGTACCTTAAATAGTAATAATTCATATTTCTATGACTGTCTCTCATGACTTCACAAATATCACCCACTGATTTCTGGCAGTCCCAAGAAAATGCTTTACTTGTATACGTGATTAAGTAATTTTACCCTTCAGTGATAATCACATTCTTCCCTGACTCCCAAGGTAAATGAGACAAGGCTTGCTATTGCCACAAGTCGCCCAGTGGTGGCAACAGGTGCTGACAAACCATGTTGATACTAGTTACTGCTAAGCACTGTTAACATTTTCCAACTCCATCATGACTCTCAGCTGCTATCTCTACCCTGATGAATTGGCTGCTACATACTAGGACTGGGACACTGTTGATATGTTGGAGTCCTCAATATGTATCAATATTGATCAATATGTATCAAAACTTTAATTCACCAAAATCATACAGCATTGCAAACAGTAATAATCTGTGCCTTCAATATATTGATATCTTCAGGGTGTCTCATGATCTGTTTTTAGAGTACTAGCTTCTCAAGATGGTACTGGGTGTCTCATATACAAAGAATTGCATGGCAAAATGAATTTGGGAAGCACTAGTATGTATAAAAATAAACAGATTTCTATACTGTATGTCCTCATATAGGAGGCTTAAATATTAATATGCTAGTATATGAATATCAAGAAAATAAAATATGATTTTTTCTTTTTTTTTTTATTTGTAAAGCTTCTGATAGAACTAATTTTCCAAAGAATGCAATTTAGTAAAATCTTTATTAGGTTCTAATGAAAACAACAATTTGTAAGGTTAAACACTGAAAAAGTTATTTAAAACATACAGATAAAATTGTTATAACTCTCTTTTTACCAATAAAAAAAAGATTTATAAATCATTTTAAACATTATCTTTGGGGAGATTGATTAGAATCATGCAATGCTTAGAAGTTTGCCAGATAGATTAGAATTATGTAATGCTTAGAAGTTTGCCAGATTTCCAAGATAAAAGTATAGTAACTAGTTAGAAGAACTCTTAAAAATGTGAAATATTTTTGGAAAGTGATATTTAAAACTTTATGTGTGGAATTTTAATGAAAATCCAACTCAAGTCATTTTATATATAATATGCTGATGACTTTGTCAGTTCCACGTACCAGAATAATGCCTTAGAATCTTATGTGAAAAGAAAAAAGTGAGAAAGTGTTAGTCACTTAGTCATGTAGCCCACAAGGCTCCATTGCCCATGGAATTTCCCAGGCAAGAATACTGGAGTGGTTTGCCATTCCCTCCTCCAGGCTATCTTCCCAATCCAGGGAACTGAACCTGGATTTCTTGCATTGCAGACAAATTCTTTACCTTCTGAGCCACTAGGGAAACCCAGGGTCTGGCATACCAGAATTAAATAGGTCTATTTTTTACTAGCTGGATAATCACAAACAACTTCATTTCTCTAAGCTTTAGTTCCTTATTTTAAAAATAGAAGTAATAATAATAGCTAACATATATTTTAGGCAAATTAATTGAAATGATAAATTTAACACATAACATAGTATCTGATATACAGTAAAAATAAATCGTATGCATGCACACAAATATAAATATGATTCACTTTTGAGAAACTGTTAAATAGGGTGATGTTATTAGAACGTTCTCAAAGATTCAAGCTCAGAATAGGCACACATTCTCCCAATTAATTTGTCTTGGAAGTGAAATGAGACCATTCTGTCATTTTTGAGATTGTACCCATTTCAGAATTTTTATTGATTATGGGAGCCACTCCATTTCTTCTAAGGAATTTTTGTCCACAGTAGTAGATATAATGGGCATATGAATCAAACGTGTCCATTCCCATCCATTTAGTTCACTGATTCCTAAAATGCCAGTATTCATTATTGCCATCTCTTTTTTGACCACATCTAATTTGCCTTGATTCATGGACATAAGATTCCAAGTTCCTGTACAATATTGTTCTTTGCAGCATCAGACTTTACTTTCACCACCAAGACACATCCACAAATGGGCAGTGTCTCCACTTTGACAGGGCCTCCTCTTTCTTTCTGGAGCTATTTCTCTGCTCTTCAGTAGCATGTTGAACACCTACAGAGGAGGGGAGGAGGATTCGTCTTCCAGTGTCATAAGTTTTTGCCTTTTCATACTGTTTATGGGATTCTCAAGGCCACCTGATGTAAAGACCCTGGTGGTCAATGGAAAAGACCCTGGTGCTGGGAAAGACTGAGGGTAAGAACAGAAGGGGGTGACAGAGGATGAGATGGTTGGATAGCATCACAGACTCAGTGGACATGAATTTGAGCAAACTCTGGGAGATGGTGAAGGACAGGGAAGTTTAACATGGTGTATGTAGTCCATGGGGTCAGAAACAGCTGGACATGGATAAACAACTGAACAACTCCCAGTTGACCACAGTCCCATGTCTTGAAAGAAGAAAAATTGCAGAAACATCAGCTGCCTTCTGCCTACATTACCATTTCAGTTAAGAGAAGCTAGGTGGGAGTGGAATTTTATATTAAACCGGTGGATTTGTCCACATTAGTTTGTTCTTTAAAAATAGAAGTAATAATAATAGCTAACATATATTTTAGGCAAATTAATTGAAATGATAAATTTAACACATAACATAGTATCTGATATACAGTAAAAATAAATCGTATGCATGCACACAAATATAAATATGATTCACTTTTGAGAAACTGTTAAATAGGGTGATGTTATTAGAACGTTCTCAAAGATTCAAGCTCAGAATAGGCACACATTCTCCCAATTAATTTGTCTTGGAAGTGAAATGAGACCATTCTGTCATTTTTGAGATTGTACCCATTTCAGAATTTTTATTGATTATGGGAGCCACTCCATTTCTTCTAAGGAATTTTTGTCCACAGTAGTAGATATAATGGGCATATGAATCAAACGTGTCCATTCCCATCCATTTAGTTCACTGATTCCTAAAATGCCAGTATTCATTATTGCCATCTCTTTTTTGACCACATCTAATTTGCCTTGATTCATGGACATAAGATTCCAAGTTCCTGTACAATATTGTTCTTTGCAGCATCAGACTTTACTTTCACCACCAAGACACATCCACAAATGGGCAGTGTCTCCACTTTGACAGGGCCTCCTCTTTCTTTCTGGAGCTATTTCTCTGCTCTTCAGTAGCATGTTGAACACCTACAGAGGAGGGGAGGAGGATTCGTCTTCCAGTGTCATAAGTTTTTGCCTTTTCATACTGTTTATGGGATTCTCAAGGCCACCTGATGTAAAGACCCTGGTGGTCAATGGAAAAGACCCTGGTGCTGGGAAAGACTGAGGGTAAGAACAGAAGGGGGTGACAGAGGATGAGATGGTTGGATAGCATCACAGACTCAGTGGACATGAATTTGAGCAAACTCTGGGAGATGGTGAAGGACAGGGAAGTTTAACATGGTGTATGTAGTCCATGGGGTCAGAAACAGCTGGACATGGATAAACAACTGAACAACTCCCAGTTGACCACAGTCCCATGTCTTGAAAGAAGAAAAATTGCAGAAACATCAGCTGCCTTCTGCCTACATTACCATTTCAGTTAAGAGAAGCTAGGTGGGAGTGGAATTTTATATTAAACCGGTGGATTTGTCCACATTGCAGTTAGCCTCTTCTAAGTTAACCATCAACTTTGAAAGACTGTTTCACCTGCCAGAGTGCATGAGTGGTGAGGCAGTTGCTCGGATAACAGAGGTACGTTCCAGGTGAAGCTAAACTATAAGCTCAGCACCTTTACTGGTGGTAACTATATGCGAAGGCATCCAATGTACTACCTAGTACACAGGGGAATTCCATCAGTATTTGTAATACTGAGAACCATAGTACACATTTTGCTGCTTGTGGCAAGTGTACCATTGATGACCTTGAATTGAAAAAAATGCTATCACCTCCTAATTGAGAAAAACTTCAAACTCAGATACAAAACCAGAACAAAACAGAAAAATGATTTTATGCAGCTAACAACAAAAACAAAATCTCAGTACAGGTTTTGATCCCCTGCCCTACCAAAAATAAATAAATAAATAAATAAATTTTTGACATGTGTTTAAGAGAGCCCCATGTGAAATAGTAACGGAAAGACCTGTTTGATAGGAGATGGGGCCTATTTGCCCCTATGTGACAAAATAACAAGAGAAATGAGGGAAGTAAGAAAAACAGAAAGACAGAACCAAGGCAAAGAAAAAACATAAGGCTGCTCATGTAGAAAACAACAGGAACAACAAATAGAGGGTGTTTAGTAGTGGGAAACAGAACTGGTAGCAGGCAAAGTAAAAAATTAAGCAAAATGTGTACTCTAGTGTTGTCTGCCAAGGAAGAGGAGGCATCAGCTCCATAAACCTTAAAGAATTTTAGACAGCAAGGTGGCCGAGGATTCTAGTGCTAATGCTAGACAGTAGCTGAGGAGAAACAGAAGCCATTCCACCCACTGGCACACGCCACCTGGTCTTCTTACAGAGGGTGCCTGACAGTTTGAGATGAGGACTGACATTCTCTATATTTTCATCATTTAAAGTAGATGATGGGAAAAAAAAATTGATAATGGAAATACCATCGGTTAGTATGCTTCTATGAAGGAAAAGCCTCTTACCTAGAACATTTTTTAACCCATTTTTCTGAAAATCATAAATTGTATCATCTCTTTCTCTTTCCTTATATAGAGAGGCTCCCACTAATTTGTAAGTTCACCAGTAATTTCCTGTGTTCCTGTTACTCTCATTAAAAAAAGGTTCCTTATAATCTACTCTGTGGTCTGCCAAAGCAGAAATACTTTCTGTGATTATTTTAACTTGAACTTAGAAAATAAATAAATGAAACATATTTCCTTCCTCTTAAATGACTATACCTTCAGGTGCAGTTTCAGTTGCTTGATATATGCAACTAAACTAATTATGCTTACTCATATGATAATTTTTTTTCCTAAGATCAAGACTTAGTTCTAGTTGAGAGACATGGTAGCATCAAAATGCTCTTTAAAACATGAAACAATTTTTTTGTTCAGAACAACAAAAATTATAGTCACATAAAGCAGATTATTATAGGTGTCTTAATGATAAAATTGTTAGCAAGAAGACAAAAAACAGGAAATTTTCTTTTTGTCAGTACTGCCCTCTAGTGGAAAAACTGGCAACAGAAAAGGTCTTGCTTTTTTGTAGAGGAGAATTTAGCCTTAATTGGTTTCATAGTAGAGCATTTGTACAGAAACAGATGTAATATGCATTTTTCTTCAAACATCCCTGGAGCATAAATTTAATGAACTATTGATTAGGCTTTTTGGCATTGCATTTCAATAAATTCTCTCATC
This sequence comes from Tragulus kanchil, assembly GCA_022376925.1. Taxonomy (NCBI): domain Eukaryota; kingdom Metazoa; phylum Chordata; class Mammalia; order Artiodactyla; family Tragulidae; genus Tragulus; species Tragulus kanchil. The sequence goes on along the minus strand of JAIOJX010000005.1, from coordinate 114,972,747 downwards.
TGAAATGATGCATTGTGCAAGAACTATGTGCAACTGGCTACACAGTTTAGCCATGGTCAAAGATTGTAACCTCAAAATATGTACAGTGTGCAACTGGCTACAAGTTACTCTAGTGTTGTCTGCCAAGGAAGAGGAGGCATCAGCTCCATAAACCTTAAAGAATTTTAGACAGCAAGGTGGCCGAGGATTCTAGTGCTAATGCTAGACAGTAGCTGAGGAGAAACAGAAGCCATTCCACCCACTGGCACACGCCACCTGGTCTTCTTACAGAGGGTGCCTGACAGTTTGAGATGAGGACTGACATTCTCTATATTTTCATCATTTAAAGTAGATGATGGGAAAAAAAAATTGATAATGGAAATACCATCGGTTAGTATGCTTCTATGAAGGAAAAGCCTCTTACCTAGAACATTTTTTAACCCATTTTTCTGAAAATCATAAATTGTATCATCTCTTTCTCTTTCCTTATATAGAGAGGCTCCCACTAATTTGTAAGTTCACCAGTAATTTCCTGTGTTCCTGTTACTCTCATTAAAAAAAGGTTCCTTATAATCTACTCTGTGGTCTGCCAAAGCAGAAATACTTTCTGTGATTATTTTAACTTGAACTTAGAAAATAAATAAATGAAACATATTTCCTTCCTCTTAAATGACTATACCTTCAGGTGCAGTTTCAGTTGCTTGATATATGCAACTAAACTAATTATGCTTACTCATATGATAATTTTTTTCCTAAGATCAAGACTTAGTTCTAGTTGAGAGACATGGTAGCATCAAAATGCTCTTTAAAACATGAAACAATTTTTTTGTTCAGAACAACAAAAATTATAGTCACATAAAGCAGATTATTATAGGTGTCTTAATGATAAAATTGTTAGCAAGAAGACAAAAAACAGGAAATTTTCTTTTTGTCAGTACTGCCCTCTAGTGGAAAAACTGGCAACAGAAAAGGTCTTGCTTTTTTGTAGAGGAGAATTTAGCCTTAATTGGTTTCATAGTAGAGCATTTGTACAGAAACAGATGTAATATGCATTTTTCTTCAAACATCCCTGGAGCATAAATTTAATGAACTATTGATTAGGCTTTTTGGCATTGCATTTCAATAAATTCTCTCATCTGAAATGATGCATTGTGCAAGAACTATGTGCAACTGGCTACACAGTTTAGCCATGGTCAAAGATTGTAACCTCAAAATATGTACAGTGTACCAGAAAAAGAAATACACCAACAATAACGGCATTGATTTATTCTCCATCCCATCAATGGCAAGCGGACTCAAGGAAGGATACCACTATTCAGTTACTTATAACCTTAGGTTTCTGTGTAATCAAGGTGTGAAGCCAGGTTCTGAAAATGTCCACTGTGTTTTCAGTCAAGACATGATCTGGTGCCTGTTTTCCAGGACCAAAAAAAAAAAAAGGCTACTGTACTCAGCACTGTTAGTAGCTGTATTGGACAATTGGACATAACAGGGAAGTAACATAGTTTTTTTTCCTCTTGAAGAGTCAAATTTATCCAAAATGTGCCTGTAACATTAAGAGTTTTAATTTTAAGGGAGAAATAAAGGAGAAGAAATTTCATAGGAACATAGTGAGTTTATGTGATTTGGGAGACTCATGTAGAGAAAAATCACAAAGTTGAACTCCTTTTTTCATCTTCAGAAATTACAGTTTAGGGGTACAAAGAGGAATTCTACCCATTTGGTTATGAAAGTTACTCGTTAAAATAATTGTCACTCTTGAAAAGAAAGGAGGAAATGTGTGTGCAAATGTTTTATATATTTACTTCCTGCCTGGAACCTGAAGATCAATACCATCCACTGTCCTCTTTATAGAGAACCAGTGCTTCCTAAGCTTATTTACTTGTTCAGACTCTAAAGATCATCATTGATAAAGGAAGTCTTCTTCATTGTAGAGGTTGTGAATACTGCATGTCAAAACAGAGGAAGTGATGTCCTTTGTAAAAAATTTCTGTTTTGCTTACAGTTCATCTCCCATTTTTATTAGCGTCTACAGGAGTTCCAGATATACAGCTTAGCTGTTAGCTCTACTGTAAACATAAAAGCAAGCTCATTTGATTGTAATTGTTAATTACCTTAACCTCTTTGTAAAAAGAGGTGTCTATAATCAGCTAATTTTGGGTATTTCCGGTTTACACTGTACGAGAAAATTGTGTCAGAGCAAATATAAAAACTGTGTAGAAAAATTTTCTTTTTTTGATTTTAGCATCAAGTGAAAAAGATGACCTGGAGAATAAAATAACTAACAAATTTAGTTTAGAGCTCAAATATGTTTGAGCCAAAGTATCCATAACACAGTAAATTTGAGAAAGACAAATCAGCCAGGTTAATAAACATTACTTTTGAGAAAAAAAATTTAAAATCCTCCATAAAGCATAAAATATTTCAAGAAAAATAAAAATATCTTTCTCTCAAGATTCCATATTAATTTGTGGGTTTGCCAAACCACTAAATGAATTTAGGTGAGGTCACTACACTATCTGCAACATTAGTAACTTTACCTGTCAAATGGTAGTTGAGTGACAAATTCAAGAACATCTTTTTTCTTGAGTTACCAGTGCCTAGTAACGAGTCGTAAAAATGGGAAGAACATGATAAATATCATGTAATGAATAACCATGCACTGATATCACTAAATTATGAAAATTAAAAAGATTCATATAAATCACTTTGAAAAATCTTTAAATAAATTAACATGGTTTCTGACTAAGAACATCTAATCCCACATGTCATTATTGTAGTGTGCTATAGGGAATATGTCTTTTAACCATTTTATGTTTGTAAAATGTAAAATGACATCAAAGAATATCTCACAATTTGCATTTGAAATTTTCTTATCATACTACTATGCTAAATATATAAAGAATTTGAAATTACAACAGAAACATAAAGAACTTTCTTTAAAAGCAACACAAGAAAGTGTACCATCTTCTACACCTGTCTAACAGAAGGACATTTTTTTATGAAATGTGTTCCCACTTACAAAGTTCATTACTACATCATACCATTAAAAGCATCTTTAGAGAACGTTTCAAACATCATTCCAATATATGAAGGGTGTATTTAGAGGCGTGTGGGTTATGAGACAGGCTATCTACTGAGTGGAAGGCCTTGTGAATCTCCCATTTTTATTAGCGTCTACAGGAGTTCCAGATATACAGCTTAGCTGTTAGCTCTACTGTAAACATAAAAGCAAGCTCATTTGATTGTAATTGTTAATTACCTTAACCTCTTTGTAAAAAGAGGTGTCTATAATCAGCTAATTTTGGGTATTTCCGGTTTACACTGTACGAGAAAATTGTGTCAGAGCAAATATAAAAACTGTGTAGAAAAATTTTCTTTTTTTGATTTTAGCATCAAGTGAAAAAGATGACCTGGAGAATAAAATAACTAACAAATTTAGTTTAGAGCTCAAATATGTTTGAGCCAAAGTATCCATAACACAGTAAATTTGAGAAAGACAAATCAGCCAGGTTAATAAACATTACTTTTGAGAAAAAATATTTAAAATCCTCCATAAAGCATAAAATATTTCAAGAAAAATAAAAATATCTTTCTCTCAAGATTCCATATTAATTTGTGGGTTTGCCAAACCACTAAATGAATTTAGGTGAGGTCACTACACTATCTGCAACATTAGTAACTTTACCTGTCAAATGGTAGTTGAGTGACAAATTCAAGAACATCTTTTTTCTTGAGTTACCAGTGCCTAGTAACGAGTCGTAAAAATGGGAAGAACATGATAAATATCATGTAATGAATAACCATGCACTGATATCACTAAATTATGAAAATTAAAAAGATTCATATAAATCACTTTGAAAAATCTTTAAATAAATTAACATGGTTTCTGACTAAGAACATCTAATCCCACATGTCATTATTGTAGTGTGCTATAGGGAATATGTCTTTTAACCATTTTATGTTTGTAAAATGTAAAATGACATCAAAGAATATCTCACAATTTGCATTTGAAATTTTCTTATCATACTACTATGCTAAATATATAAAGAATTTGAAATTACAACAGAAACATAAAGAACTTTCTTTAAAAGCAACACAAGAAAGTGTACCATCTTCTACACCTGTCTAACAGAAGGACATTTTTTTATGAAATGTGTTCCCACTTACAAAGTTCATTACTACATCATACCATTAAAAGCATCTTTAGAGAACGTTTCAAACATCATTCCAATATATGAAGGGTGTATTTAGAGGCGTGTGGGTTATGAGACAGGCTATCTACTTGAGTGGAATGGCCTTTGGTAGAATGGGGTAGGCGTCACACTCATTACTATTGTATAGGAACTCTGGCAGTTTTCCTCTGGGCTGCCCTTCAGAAGTGAGTGTAATGAAATTGAGAGGAGGAAAGTCTGACAGTGGCAAATGGGTTGTGTGATATGAAGCGACGGAGCCAGTCTAGTCACTGTCTACCTCACCTGGTTTCAACAGAACCACTGAACTTTTAATTGTATCTTACAGGATATGAATGATTACCCTCCAGTGTTTAGTAAACGAGTCTACAAAGGAATGGTGGCTCCAGATGCCGTCAAGGGTACCCCTATAACAACTGTTTATGCTGAAGATGCAGACCCTCCTGTGAGTAGAAGATGATGCTTAATACTCTGAACTAAAGTGAGAAAAACTGAACACTTATAAATGACCTGGTTTCCAAGACAGCCCAATGAGTTTGTGTGTTCCACTCTTTGCACACACGCGTGATGCACTCCTGCCTGTTGCACCCACAGCTACAAACTGTATTTCAAGTGATTATTATTGAACTTAGACAGTGAAGGGTATGGTTTTTGTTTTACTGTGATTCAACTTCTGCTATTTGTCAGGTTATGTAGTACTAATGATAAATATGCAGTATAGAAAGAATTATCTATGTTTGTAATCACTATTATTTCAGTTTATTTAGAGCATCATAAGCTTAGTTTAGCCTGGATAAGATTTATCCTTATGTATTTTCCATTTTATTTATGTCGTTAGGAAACACTAAATCAACCTATAGCATAAGATTATACTGAATGTTAATTTTAGTAAACTAAAGTTGTATTGCTTTTAGAACCTATTTAATAGCTTCTCTTATTGTTCAGAATTTTAGGGCGTATTTTGAGATGCCCTAAATTGCTTTTCAAGGTAGAGGGTTTCTAATTAAAACATTTCAGAGCAAAAGTGAGGTAAAGTTTCCTTAATATTATTTCAGAGACTAATAGTGCCTGTATAAAAATTCCTTTCAGAAATAAATAACTTGAGGGTATTATAGGCATTATTTATTCTCATAATAGTTGGATGATGAAGATTTGAATTATTTGCTGTGGGTGAACTTGCAGTATAAGTCAGTGGCTGATAAATTTTAGAAAAATATTGAAAGTATTAAATAAAATCATTTTAGAAAAGTAAGAAAATAGAAAAAAACTTCAATTTTATAAGTGACTTATAAGTTCTGTTCTGTACTGCTAATATAAACAGTATTTATATAATGCTATTTATTTAATAAAATGTGAATGGCTCATAACATTTTTCAGCCTCAGTAATGACAAGCAATATAAAGTCTTTTGTGACTGTGAGGTCTAGAAAATAATAATGTTAACATGAAAGCAATGACCTTTCACTCAGAAGTTTCTTTTCTCAAATGTGTTAAAATGTCTTTGAAACTGATTTATTGCATCTTGGGAAATATGATAGGCAAAATTTCTGAACTAAAGTGAGAAAAACTGAACACTTATAAATGACCTGGTTTCCAAGACAGCCCAATGAGTTTGTGTGTTCCACTCTTTGCACACACGCTGATGCACTCCTGCCTGTTGCACCCACAGCTACAAACTGTATTTCAAGTGATTATTATTGAACTTAGACAGTGAAGGGTATGGTTTTTGTTTTACTGTGATTCAACTTCTGCTATTTGTCAGGTTATGTAGTACTAATGATAAATATGCAGTATAGAAAGAATTATCTATGTTTGTAATCACTATTATTTCAGTTTATTTAGAGCATCATAAGTTTAGTTTAGCCTGGATAAGATTTATCCTTATGTATTTTCCATTTTATTTATGTCGTTAGGAAACACTAAATCAACCTATAGCATAAGATTATACTGAATGTTAATTTTAGTAAACTAAAGTTGTATTGCTTTTAGAACCTATTTAATAGCTTCTCTTATTGTTCAGAATTTTAGGGCGTATTTTGAGATGCCCTAAATTGCTTTTCAAGGTAGAGGGTTTCTAATTAAAACATTTCAGAGCAAAAGTGAGGTAAAGTTTCCTTAATATTATTTCAGAGACTAATAGTGCCTGTATAAAAATTCTTTCTAGAAATAAATAACTTGAGGGTATTATAGGCATTATTTATTCTCATAATAGTTGGATGATGAAGATTTGAATTATTTGCTGTGGGTGAACTTGCAGTATAAGTCAGTGGCTGATAAATTTTAGAAAAATATTGAAAGTATTAAATAAAATCATTTTAGAAAAGTAAGAAAATAGAAAAAAACTTCAATTTTATAAGTGACTTATAAGTTCTGTTCTGTACTGCTAATATAAACAGTATTTATATAATGCTATTTATTTAATAAAATGTGAATGGCCATAACATTTTTCAGCCTCAGTAATGACAAGCAATATAAAGTCTTTTGTGACTGTGAGGTCTAGAAAAATAATAATGTTAACATGAAAGCAATGACCTTTCACTCAGAAGTTTCTTTTCTCAAATGTGTTAAAATGTCTTTGAAACTGATTTATTGCATCTTGGGAAATATGATAGGCAAAATTTCAGAACCTTGAACACACCATTAGAGATGGTGACTGTGAAATTGGTGGTTTGTTTTTTAAGTAAACTGTCAGAGGTACAAAATATTTTGAAATTAGGCATACAGTTCAATTCTTTTCAAGACATGTTTTGAGCACCAACTCTATTGCAATTGCTGTGCTAAGCAGGTTTTGCTCTCCAGAAACTGACAATCTCATAGGAAAACCAGAACTGCATGTAGAACTTACAGAGCCCCGGACTGAATGAGTTGAAGTATAGGGGAAGAAAACTTACCCTTTCTTTCCCTCTAAATTTTTTGGCTGGTCAAATAATTAAATTGACATAAGACAGATTAACGAGAGAAAAGTAAATTTAAATTTTTACATACAGGGGTCATAAATATGATGCTGAAAGAAGTGAGTGACACAGACAGCTTTTATCTGTTTGACCAAGTACTAACACATTTGTGAAGGACTGACAAGATGAAAGGATTGGCTTTGATGTAGTAATTTAGTAAAGAAGTAATGAGATTTGCTTACATGTCCATGACATCCTTGAAATCCAGGTCTCTGGTCATAAGGATATCTCATTCTCCTGGTGTACAGAGGATGCCTTTTACATAGGAGATTCATTTCCTGCTTTTAGGGAGACAGAAAGGAGTCAAAGTGTCCTTCTTACACTGACTATCTCTTAAGTAACTTTAATTCAATATTATCAACATGCCCAAGTGGCATATTTTGGACCCACTGCACTGAACCCTCTCGTAAGCAAATACAGCATCTTAAAATACTTATATTTCCAAGAAGTTCTTATTAGCACAGAATTTAAGATCTTGTTAAGTTTGATAACATGACTGATGAGAATCTAGAAGCAGGCTTGCTTCTCCCCTTTGTGGGATAGATCTTAAAGTCTTAGTGTGGGTGGCAAAATCCTCACTTCACCTTTGTCACTTGTGACCTTGATACCTGACTTGACATTCAGTCACTGCACTGCTGTGATAGAATCTGTCTTGCTCTGTTTTCTAAATAAATCATATTGCTTATGTACAGTATTTATGTATCAAGAAGGCCTCCTTTTTATGCCCTAAAGCCTGTTTATGGAAATTTACCAGGTTCAGCTGACATATTTCTTTGGAAGAAGCACTTAGGCTTGTATTCCCAATAATATTTTTTTAACTTTTAATATCTAATGCTGCCTTTTCAGTAGATGAAAAGTAGATGTCAGTCATTCAACTGAAATACTGAGCACAGGTATTTCATTTAGCAAATGTATATTTTATGAGACTGAGTTTTGATCTTTGAAACATTTGGAAATCCGTTGGCATAACTAGTATTCAGCCTTAAGTTTTCCGTCATTGATCCAAATTGTGTCCCTTAAATTAGCATAATTACCATGTGGCTGCACCTATACCAATCTGAAATAGAAGCTCAATTCCATAATTATTTTTTAGAAAATATCAATAAAAATTTATATTATACAGCTTTCAAAATGCTACAATTGATTTTCACTTTTATACAGAATAAGTATGTTTTGAATGGGCCTTCCAAGTATTTCTATTCTCTTACTATTGTAAATATTTATTAATTAAAAGAAGGTACTTTCCGTGTAATACTCTTCAGAACTCTTCAGTTAGTTTCACTCCTTAGAGCTGTGAGTAGCTATAACACTAATGATCTCTCTTCCAAACAAGAAGGTAAATGTCCTTGAGGGCAAGAATAAAAAATCCAGTTTGTTTTTCCCCACATTTAACTATGTTCATTACTTAGTAGTAAACATTTGATGAACAAATGAATAAATAATTTTTGGTTATTTATTTCCTGCTTTTAGGGAGACAGAAAGGAGTCAAAGTGTCCTTCTTACACTGACTATCTCTTAAGTAACTTTAATTCAATATTATCAACATGCCCAAGTGGCATATTTTGGACCCACTGCACTGAACCCTCTCGTAAGCAAATACAGCATCTTAAAATACTTATATTTCCAAGAAGTTCTTATTAGCACAGAATTTAAGATCTTGTTAAGTTTGATAACATGACTGATGAGAATCTAGAAGCAGGCTTGCTTCTCCCCTTTGTGGGATAGATCTTAAAGTCTTAGTGTGGGTGGCAAAATCCTCACTTCACCTTTGTCACTTGTGACCTTGATACCTGACTTGACATTCAGTCACTGCACTGCTGTGATAGAATCTGTCTTGCTCTGTTTTCTAAATAAATCATATTGCTTATGTACAGTATTTATGTATCAAGAAGGCCTCCTTTTTATGCCCTAAAGCCTGTTTATGGAAATTTACCAGGTTCAGCTGACATATTTCTTTGGAAGAAGCACTTAGGCTTGTATTCCCAATAATATTTTTTTAACTTTTAATATCTAATGCTGCCTTTTCAGTAGATGAAAAGTAGATGTCAGTCATTCAACTGAAATACTGAGCACAGGTATTTCATTTAGCAAATGTATATTTTATGAGACTGAGTTTTGATCTTTGAAACATTTGGAAATCCGTTGGCATAACTAGTATTCAGCCTTAAGTTTTCCGTCATTGATCCAAATTGTGTCCCTTAAATTAGCATAATTACCATGTGGCTGCACCTATACCAATCTGAAATAGAAGCTCAATTCCATAATTATTTTTTAGAAAATATCAATAAAAATTTATATTATACAGCTTTCAAAATGCTACAATTGATTTTCACTTTTATACAGAATAAGTATGTTTTGAATGGGCCTTCCAAGTATTTCTATTCTCTTACTATTGTAAATATTTATTAATTAAAAGAAGGTACTTTCCGTGTAATACTCTTCAGAACTCTTCAGTTAGTTTCACTCCTTAGAGCTGTGAGTAGCTATAACACTAATGATCTCTCTTCCAAACAAGAAGGTAAATGTCCTTGAGGGCAAGAATAAAAAATCCAGTTTGTTTTTCCCCACATTTAACTATGTTCATTACTTAGTAGTAAACATTTGATGAACAAATGAATAAATAATCGGTTATTTATGCTCTTCAGAGTTGAAAAAAATTTTCCAGATCTTCAGAAATTTAGTTGTGTGTGACTTTGAGCAAATTTCTTCTTGTCTCCAGGCCTAAATATGGCCATTTGAGGTCTGCAAGCATTAAGTGAAGTGAGGCATATATAATGTTTGGTGCTGCTTCTGCCCTCTCCTGTAAGTAGGCATTGTTACAATTCTGCAATCATAATTTGCATCTCTAGAGGTTGGTTGGCCACATGTTTTTCAAGGTATCATGTTTCTTGTGAATGAAATGAGAACCACTCATTTTAAACTAGAAAATAGCAACATCAAAATCTGTTGAAGTATCAGATGGAGAAATTGCTAAGGTCTTAAAGCCAGAGAGAGCACTGTTGCCGAATATAAATTAAGAATTATAAAATGCATGTTGTGTAAGCCTAAAATGATCTAGAGGAAGAAAAAAAAATCTTCCAGGGACTTTTTTCCCCCTGAATTAAAGCTGTTAAGACTTTTATTTTGTGCCTTACTTTTGTGACAGCGTTGACATTATGTAGTTCACCGGAGACATGTATAGTGAATGACTGATCATTTTGGATATTAAAATTGCTAACCTTTTCTTTCTGCTCACTAGAGACTTCTCACTGCAAACTTTCACAAAACAAAACTGCAAATGTAGTTTCAATTTGCATAATTTTATTCTTTCTGAAGCTGTGAGGCAAACCCCATGATACAAGAGTTCTCTTTGTGGGCAGGGTAAAAGCCTCACAGAATAGGGTCCTTCATCACCAAGTGGACACAGAAAAATCTGCATAAATAAATGAACTTTACATTCTGTTAATTTCAAGAAGATATGAGGGAACCACTGAGGAGTACCTTCTCAATGTTGTGTGATTCTTTCTATTTAATACATCTGAGGAATATTTAAGGTTTTTGTTTAAAGTAAATGAGTATTTGGATCATGTTTAGTGTTAGAAATTTTGGCAATCCTTATTGTTTGCATGTAGTCATGTGAGAAATATTTATATATTGAAGATATCTGAGTTTTTGATATCAATTTATAAAGTTTTAATGACAACAAATGTCCTTGAGGGCAAGAATAAAAAATCCAGTTTGTTTTTCCCCACATTTAACTATGTTCATTACTTAGTAGTAAACATTTGATGAACAAATGAATAAATAATCGGTTATTTATGCTCTTCAGAGTTGAAAAAAATTTTCCAGATCTTCAGAAATTTAGTTGTGTGTGACTTTGAGCAAATTTCTTCTTGTCTCCAGGCCTAAATATGGCCATTTGAGGTCTGCAAGCATTAAGTGAAGTGAGGCATATATAATGTTTGGTGCTGCTTCTGCCCTCTCCTGTAAGTAGGCATTGTTACAATTCTGCAATCATAATTTGCATCTCTAGAGGTTGGTTGGCCACATGTTTTTCAAGGTATCATGTTTCTTGTGAATGAAATGAGAACCACTCATTTTAAACTAGAAAATAGCAACATCAAAATCTGTTGAAGTATCAGATGGAGAAATTGCTAAGGTCTTAAAGCCAGAGAGAGCACTGTTGCCGAATATAAATTAAGAATTATAAAATGCATGTTGTGTAAGCCTAAAATGATCTAGAGGAAGAAAAAAAAATCTTCCAGGGACTTTTTTCCCCCTGAATTAAAGCTGTTAAGACTTTTATTTTGTGCCTTACTTTTGTGACAGCGTTGACATTATGTAGTTCACCGGAGACATGTATAGTGAATGACTGATCATTTTGGATATTAAAATTGCTAACCTTTTCTTTCTGCTCACTAGAGACTTCTCACTGCAAACTTTCACAAAACAAAACTGCAAATGTAGTTTCAATTTGCATAATTTTATTCTTTCTGAAGCTGTGAGGCAAACCCCATGATACAAGAGTTCTCTTTGTGGGCAGGGTAAAAGCCTCACAGAATAGGGTCCTTCATCACCAAGTGGACACAGAAAAATCTGCATAAATAAATGAACTTTACATTCTGTTAATTTCCAAGAAGATATGAGGGAACCACTGAGGAGTACCTTCTCAATGTTGTGTGATTCTTTCTATTTAATACATCTGAGGAATATTTAAGGTTTTTGTTTAAAGTAAATGAGTATTTGGATCATGTTTAGTGTTAGAAATTTTGGCAATCCTTATTGTTTGCATGTAGTCATGTGAGAAATATTTATATATTGAAGATATCTGAGTTTTTGATATCAATTTATAAAGTGAATACACATTCATGAAATGAACTCATAAGTTCTCAATAGTAACTGGCTTTAATCAGTGAGTGTTCTTACTACACTTTTTTTTCAGAAGGTATTTTTATAAAGGGATAAAATGGCAACTGTGAAGCAATTTTTCCCCCTTCTGCTTGAGATTTTGAGAACTATACAATCCTTTCAGAGTTCAGTTGAGCTACCTGAGAAATTAGGTTTAAAGCAATTTCACAGGTAACTTTAACATCTCCTTCATTCATTTAGGACACTTTTGTTGATCTCCATTGAGAGTAAAAATGACGCTCAGGTCAGTTTTCTTTTCTATGATGCGTGACTTAGAATGTCATCAGGTCACCAACTAATGCCAGGTAATTATGGCGATCTTCTCTGAATGCTTAAGCCTCCACAGAATCATTCTGTTGCAACCTATTGGCAGAGGGAATAACAGTAAAAAACAGCAACTGTCTTTATCCATGAATTGCTGCTTGCTGGCTTTGTGTGCAATAGCTAAAACTACTGAAGGCTAGCAGTGTTATAAGATTGTGTTTTTATCACTAGATAATAGGACTATTCTGTATCATTTTCCATTGACATGTCTACAAATCTGTTTGTCATCGTCACTACATATGGGTTTGTGCTGTTTTGCTCTATTGATTTAGGTTATTGCTACCAATGTAGCGGAAACTCTAGTTTTAAAGATCAGTGCTTACTAAGCACACTTGCTGACTCTGGAGCATGTCAGGGGAATGCACACAGCTCAGTGGGTTTCTCTCCATCACATCAAAGCTATAAGGGAAATAATCAAGAACTATTTTCACATTGCATGTCAGCCTGTGAAAACTGAGATGAGGTACCCTAGCCTGAGTCCCTTTGGTCTCACATACTTAATTAGAAAAAATTCACACAATGAAACAGTTGGGACTTAATCTTTAGAATGACAGTGGGTTATAATTAGATTTGAAACTGTAAATGAATACAAAAGGCAAGGTTTTTTTTTTTTAATGTAATTAGATTATGCTTATTTTTCAAAATTGTGCTCTCTGCACAATTTTGGAATTTTTTGTTTAATTAATTAATTAATTTATTTTTTTACATGTATGTTCCCAGATCATTCATATGCATATCCTTGGACCCTCCCCCCACCCAGCTCCCCCACTCCCATCCCTCCAGACCATCGCTCCAAGTGGTTGTAGGTACTCCTATTCCCCTAGCACAATGACAATAGCTATCTTTTCCACACATGACAGTATAGGTTTCCATGTTACTCCCTCCATGAAAAGGCAAGGTTTTATGAGACAGTTTATGCATAATATCTTATTGTTGTTGTTCAGTTACTAAGTCATGTCTGACTCTTTGTGACCCCATGGACTGCAGCTTGTAAGGCTTCCCTATCCTTCACTATCACTCAGAGTTTGCTCAAACTCACGTCCATTGAGTTGGTGATGCCATCCAACCAACTGATCCTCTGTTGCCCCCTTCTCCTCCTGCCTTCAATCTTTCCCATCATTAGGGTCTTTTCCAATGAGTCAGCACTTCACATGAAGTGGTCAAAGTATTAGAGCTTCAGCTTGAGTCCTTTCAATGAATTTTGGGGTTGATTTCCTTCAGAATTGATTGGTTTTATCTTCTTGCAGACCAGAGGACTCTTGAGTGTCTTCACCAGCACTACAGTTCAAAAGCCTTCTTTATAGTCCAGTTCTCACATCAGTACATGACTACTGGATAGAACATAGTTTTGACTATATGGACCTTTGTTAGCAAAGTGATGTCTCTGCTTTTTAAATATGCTGCCTAGGTTTGTCATAGCTTTTCTTCCAAGGAGCAAGCATATTTTAACTTTGTGGCTGCAGTAATCATCTGCAGTGATTTTGGGCGCCCAAGAAAATAACATCTGCCTCTGTTTCCACTTTTTCCACACTTACTTGCCATGAAATGATGTAAATGGATCCATGTTTTTAGTTTCTTAAACGTTGAGCTTTAAGCCAGCATTTACATTCTTCTCTTTCACCCTAATCAAGAGGCTCTTTAGTTCCTCTGTTCTTCTGCTTTCTGCCATTAGAGACGTATCATCTGCATGTCTGATTAATGTCTAGAAAAGACTTAGCTAAGTTTTTTAAGAATCTATGTCATTTTCTTTGTCTTGTGGCTTATAGATTTTTTTTTTTTCAAGAACAATTCTATTCTTAACATTACTTGAGGTCAGTATTATATTTAACTGCTTCAAATGCAAATTTTTTTTAATTAAGAAACTGCCATGCATACTAAGGTTAACAGGACATTCTTTTGTTATAAGTAGTACTATCTATATATATATATATTTTTTTAACCTTCACAAAGTTGTCATCAAGTGATTGGGTTTTGTTTTGTTTTTTTGTTTTGTTTTGTTTTATTTTCTTTTTTAGTAAGAAAATAAACCTTAGAGGAATAGGATTGCAATACAACAAAAGAGGTTTCCAAGGGTTTGAGTGAAATATAACAAGTTTTCAAGACCTTTTGAAGTAGGGAATTGCAACCCACTCCAGTATTCTTGACTGGAAAATGCCATGGACAGAGAAACGTGGCTACTCTGGCAGACACCGAGAAGGCTTTCATCCTTGGAGTCACAAAGAATCGGACAGGACTGAGCACATACATACACATGTGCATATATATAAGTTTTCCTTGCTCTCTGGACTCACACAGGTCTATCTTATGACTTAAATACAGTGCTTTATTCTAAATTACTTGCCAGAGGAAATAGGAAGAGATCCTCTGAAAGAGTATCTTGGCTTCTTATCATCTGGATTCCTGACTTTGTCACCCTCAAAGCCATTCTACTTCTATCTCCTATTATTACTCACTTTGCAAGTCTTCCATATTCTTGAATATGTAAACAGTAGACCTGCAGTCAAACATGTGTGTGGTGCTACATACAGATTTCATAATATTGTTGAATCATTCAATGAGAAAACATTTAAGGTGGACATAATCAAATAAGAATATGATAAGATAGAGCCATTCTAGTGTGTAAGAAAAATGACAGTAATAGGTGTGACCTGGTGTGGTCTGAACCTGGTCTGTACCAGAACTGAACTTTTTAAAAATGTAGACGATTCAGTTAAGTGGGAGTAGAAGAAACTGGCAGAAGAAATGTATTAAAAAATTAAAGTTAAAAATCTTTTTCTTTCACCCTAATCAAGAGGCTCTTTAGTTCCTCTGTTCTTCTGCTTTCTGCCATTAGAGACGTATCATCTGCATGTCTGATTAATGTCTAGAAAAGACTTAGCTAAGTTTTTTAAGAATCTATGTCATTTTCTTTGTCTTGTGGCTTATAGATTTTTTTTTTTCAAGAACAATTCTATTCTTAACATTACTTGAGGTCAGTATTATATTTAACTGCTTCAAATGCAAATTTTTTTTTAATTAAGAAACTGCCATGCATACTAAGGTTAACAGGACATTCTTTTGTTATAAGTAGTACTATCTATATATATATATATTTTTTTAACCTTCACAAAGTTGTCATCAAGTGATTGGGTTTTGTTTTGTTTTTTTGTTTTGTTTTGTTTTATTTTCTTTTTTAGTAAGAAAATAAACCTTAGAGGAATAGGATTGCAATACAACAAAAGAGGTTTCCAAGGGTTTGAGTGAAATATAACAAGTTTTCAAGACCTTTTGAAGTAGGGAATTGCAACCCACTCCAGTATTCTTGACTGGAAAATGCCATGGACAGAGAAACGTGGCTACTCTGGCAGACACCGAGAAGGCTTTCATCCTTGGAGTCACAAAGAATCGGACAGGACTGAGCACATACATACACATGTGCATATATATAAGTTTTCCTTGCTCTCTGGACTCACACAGGTCTATCTTATGACTTAAATACAGTGCTTTATTCTAAATTACTTGCCAGAGGAAATAGGAAGAGATCCTCTGAAAGAGTATCTTGGCTTCTTATCATCTGGATTCCTGACTTTGTCACCCTCAAAGCCATTCTACTTCTATCTCCTATTATTACTCACTTTGCAAGTCTTCCATATTCTTGAATATGTAAACAGTAGACCTGCAGTCAAACATGTGTGTGGTGCTACATACAGATTTCATAATATTGTTGAATCATTCAATGAGAAAACATTTAAGGTGGACATAATCAAATAAGAATATGATAAGATAGAGCCATTCTAGTGTGTAAGAAAAATGACAGTAATAGGTGTGACCTGGTGTGGTCTGAACCTGGTCTGTACCAGAACTGAACTTTTTAAAAATGTAGACGATTCAGTTAAGTGGGAGTAGAAGAAACTGGCAGAAGAAATGTATTAAAAAATTAAAGTTAAAAATATTTGTCATGTGTTAATAAATCTGTGTAACATGATTTGAACTACTCTTGATATTAAGACTGTCTTAGCGACTCATTTGTAGTTGGGAAATATGACATATATGGTTTTACAAGACCAATTTTATTATGTAGAAAATGGAAGCTTACTAAAGATTTATTAACAGGGTAATGAGAAATCAAAGATACATATTAGAGCAGTTTATTTCCTGTGGTAGGTAGTCTTCATTGGATGAGATAATAAATGAAAACCAAAAAATAAGTTAGCAGCTATTGCTTTCATTTAGGTATAAAATAAAACAAGGTGGAGAATGGAAATTGAGAAAATAGAAATACTTAAAATGCACTGAAATGAAAGAATTAATAGTGATTGGGCAAGTGGTTGAAGATCACAGCCAGAATAAAAACACCATCAAAAGTAAATTAAGAGTTTCTGGGTGGAGTGATAAAGATATTCATGATATTAGTTGATAGAAATGAGGAAGATAGAAAAGAAAGCTATTTAAGGAGGAAAATAATGGCATCGAACTATGACAGATTAAAGTAATTAAAAATGATTTCAAGATATCTGAGTGCAGTCATCTACAGAATGATAGATATTCTCTGATTCTCTTCCCTGAGCAAGGAAGTCGAGAAAACTATGTCAGGACATGTCCAGTCAAGGAGTCCTACTCATCAATATCAATGCAGCATATTCCTACTCATCCAGAAGCCACAGGGCCAGAGCCAACAGAAAGCTTATCATTTTCCTAGAATAACAGGTTCATCAGGCTGAGAAGACATAGCACCTAGGACTAAGAGGAGGTTGGAGGCTGATGGCAGGATGAGGCCAAAATTCCCTTGCACAGGTGAACAATACCAAGAAGAGTCCTGAGGCAAGTACTGCCTTGCTATGGCTGCTTTCTTCTGATGCATAATCAAATAAGAATATGATAAGATAGAGCCATTCTAGTGTGTAAGAAAAATGACAGTAATAGGTGTGACCTGGTGTGGTCTGAACCTGGTCTGTACCAGAACTGAACTTTTTAAAAATGTAGACGATTCAGTTAAGTGGGAGTAGAAGAAACTGGCAGAAGAAATGTATTAAAAAATTAAAGTTAAAAATATTTGTCATGTGTTAATAAATCTGTGTAACATGATTTGAACTACTCTTGATATTAAGACTGTCTTAGCGACTCATTTGTAGTTGGGAAATATGACATATATGGTTTTACAAGACCAATTTTATTATGTAGAAAATGGAAGCTTACTAAAGATTTATTAACAGGGTAATGAGAAATCAAAGATACATATTAGAGCAGTTTATTTCCTGTGGTAGGTAGTCTTCATTGGATGAGATAATAAATGAAAACCAAAAAATAAGTTAGCAGCTATTGCTTTCATTTAGGTATAAAATAAAACAAGGTGGAGAATGGAAATTGAGAAAATAGAAATACTTAAAATGCACTGAAATGAAAGAATTAATAGTGATTGGGCAAGTGGTTGAAGATCACAGCCAGAATAAAAACACCATCAAAAGTAAATTAAGAGTTTCTGGGTGGAGTGATAAAGATATTCATGATATTAGTTGATAGAAATGAGGAAGATAGAAAAGAAAGCTATTTAAGGAGGAAAATAATGGCATCGAACTATGACAGATTAAAGTAATTAAAAATGATTTCAAGATATCTGAGTGCAGTCATCTACAGAATGATAGATATTCTCTGATTCTCTTCCCTGAGCAAGGAAGTCGAGAAAACTATGTCAGGACATGTCCAGTCAAGGAGTCCTACTCATCAATATCAATGCAGCATATTCCTACTCATCCAGAAGCCACAGGGCCAGAGCCAACAGAAAGCTTATCATTTTCCTAGAATAACAGGTTCATCAGGCTGAGAAGACATAGCACCTAGGACTAAGAGGAGGTTGGAGGCTGATGGCAGGATGAGGCCAAAATTCCCTTGCACAGGTGAACAATACCAAGAAGAGTCCTGAGGCAAGTACTGCCTTGCTATGGCTGCTTTCTTCTGATGCTAAGATGGGCCAGGTAGAAAACAAGGAAGTAGGAGCACAGGAAAATCACATGGAAGAGGAAACACTTAAATAGAAGCTGAAGCTATGAGAGTAGATAACATGCTCCAAGAGACAAAGCATAATCCCATGAAAGATAAACTTGGAGATAAACCCTCAGGTTTTATTTCCACCCTATTGAGGATGGGCCAGGAGCTGAAGTGTGGAAAGAACCAGAATGGAGGGAAATGAATACGAGGGTAGAAGAGAAATCTGCCAGTGATGTGGTTCAGATGAAAAGAAGAAATTTTCAATTCAGAAAAGGCAATTAAATGGTAAAGGGTTTTTTGTTTTGTTTTTGTTTTACAGACAGGGCAAAGAGAATGCAGTGAAGCTAAGTGAAGGACCATAGTTCTTTTGATTAGAAACTCATGAGTAACCTTCATGGTAAATTGGCATCTACTCTCCTACAGCTTGCTCACACTTTTGTTTTTCATGTGTCTGAGTTATTTTGGACTGTGACATTTATATGGAATCATTTTTTCTGTTTTTAAGACTGTCAGTTTATTTTTATTATATTATTCTTCTTTGAAGAAGTTTTGAAGAAGTACTTATTTGCATTCTCCAAAGAAATTATCTATAAAATTTAAGTTATAGTTCTTGGATATATTTATAATTATTTATACATATTTCTGTACTTAAGCCTATATATGATTTATGCCATTTTTTTTTTATATTCTGACTTACCCTTTTTTAAGTTCTTAATTTGTTACATCTCTTGGTTTACTAGTATGTCTTCAATTTTTTAGGTAGATATAGAATCTTTGATGTAGCTAGGGATTGGCCGGCTGGCCATATGAGTTTTTATATATATAAAATTATTCTGCTTATACATAGAGCATACAACTTGGCAAACAGAGTCTTGACCTCAAATTTTTGCCCTTTAAAACCATACATAGGCTTTTATAATATTTTCTGGTTTCTAACATTGTAGAAGTATGTGGCTCTATTTAATTGTTGAACTTTTTCTTAGGTTTTTTTGTTTGTTTGTTTCCACTTATAAGACTTTATTCCAGAACTTAACAGTTTTCATTAGTATATATTTAGCTATCCTTTGCTCTTTATTAACTGGGTCTGATATATGATAATCCTTTTCAGTCTGAAAACTTATGTACTTGTTCCAAGAAAAGATTTATTTGGCTTCAACACTAGAGGTTCTAGAGGGATATTGGCTAGTTTCAACTCCTAAAGCTCCTACTGACTGTTCTGATGGCCCTGGACAATTTTCTTAGTCACTGTCCCTTAGTCCTCATATTTATAAAATGAGAAAAACATACCATAACTGAAATTTTATACATTTTAAATAGCAACTCTTCATCCCTGCCTTCCCCCAAGCAACCACAGTTCTGTTCTTTGCTTTTTCCAGTTTAATTATTTTAAATATCTGTGACTGGCTTATTTTGTTTAGAATAGTAATTGTGTGGTTGGTCCATGTTGTTACAAATTGCAGAACTTCTTTTCTGAGGCTGAATAATATTCTGTTGTATCTGTATACCACTTTTTTTTTTTTTTTTTTTTTTATCCACTCACCCACTGATGGACAGTTAGGCTATTTCCTTTTCTTGGCTATGACGAATAATGCTACAGTGACATGGCAGTGAAAGTAGCTTTTCAAGATTCTGATTTCAATTATTTTTTGGATATGTACCTAGGAAGTGGGAAGTATCCTGTGAACTTCTAGCATAGCAGAATTTTATGAACATAGAGCAACAAAATTGGAATGTTAGAACCTAAAACTCAGTGAAAATAGTGAGAAAAAGAAAATGGTGCTGATATTGATGCTATTATATGTGTTTGATTCTTTGCAACCCCATGGACTGTAGCCAACCAGCTCCTTCTGTTCGAAGGATTTTTGAGGCAAGAATACTAGAGTGGGTTGCCATTTTCTATTTCAAGGGATGATCTTCCCAACCCGGAATCGAATCTGGAAGCCTTGTGTCTCTTGCATTGGGGGCAATAACGTTTAAAAAAAAGAAGACGACAAAATGCACACAATAGCATTAGTTAGGTTTTCCCATTAAAATGTTGCATGGTTAACAATACAAAAATATCACTCGTTCACTATGAAAAATTAGATTTTTATTAATGAATCTTTGATGTAGCTAGGGATTGGCCGGCTGGCCTTGACTTTGGGCTGAAGATTGGGCTGGATTCACGTCAGTTTGACATGGCATGCCTCCTCCTTCAGGGATCCACAACTAAATAGGTCTGCCCTTCACTCAGTGAGGGACAGGATCACAAGAGAACTTACCAAAGCACATGATCACATGTACAATTCCTTGTTGTGTGTCACAGTTGCTCACATTCCACTGACCTAACAAGTCACGTGGCCAAGCCCAAAGTCAATGGAGCAGAAAGTAGAGGAAAAAGAAGTAGAATATGGCTGAGCAATGATACCACAAAGTCTAGTTAAGACATGCTAAATGTATTGCACTGATTGCCTTTGATGGGGAAAAGCAGATAGACTCAAGTATGAATATGAAAGAATGTTACTAGCAGACCAGTTGATAAAAATGTTTCACGAACTATGCATTATATTAAACTTAAATTTTTATCTTCATGGTTCAGACAAAATACATATTTATTCCTCAATATTTGTTACATGTGTGTGTCCAATATTATTTTAAAATGTCACGATTAAAATTATAATGTTTTCTTGCCTTTGAATTTCAAACTTAAAGAGACAGAAATTAATTGAAAATAATTAAGAACATAGAAATAACAAACCGAGAAAAGCTCTAAGCAGTAAATGTTTAGGATGCTGTAAAATCAGATTAGAGGAAGTCAGATTTTGGATCATCAAGGAAAGTTCTGGAAGAAATGATTCAGACCTGAAATCTGAACGATAATGAAGTGTTTCTAAGGCAAAGAAACATAGTGGAAAATTATGCCCTAAAACAGAAAAAAAAACAGGTTTAAAAAACCAGAAGAGGCCAATTTTGTCAGGAGGCTTGAGAGATAAATCTGAGTCAGAGTATGGAGTCTGAAGGCATAAAAACAGTGTCAAGATTTATTTCACTATAAGAAAAATGGGAAGGTTTCAAGACAGAAGAAACAGGGTCTCTGACTACTAACTGTACCTTTGGCTTACTCCTGTTTCTATGTTCCTTTGAATTTGTGAGTTGGTCTTTATGAGGAGAGGTGAATTTGTGCCCACTATTATCTTTAAATTTTTTAAGGACGTATCTGTGTAAAGACATATTACAAAGATTGTATTATTTATTTAATATCTTTAAGGATTTATTTTTGTTTACCTTTGAAAAACATGTTTCCTAAAAGAGTTAGTGATAAACAGTCTGGTAGCAAATATTCCTCGGGATTTTTAATGGCTATGCTAATACCATATCTGTAGAAAATGAATTATGCATAGACATTACATTAAATCAGTGACTTCTGGCATAAAGAATTTGCCTTAAAGATTGTTGACTCACTATGTTGTCAAAATAGAGTAATCTTTCCAGGTGTTAAAGATCAGGGAAGGGGAGAGAAAAATGGAAAGCCCATGATCTTTTCAATGGCTGCATGGAGAGTTTGACCTGTAGTTCTTAGTCTCTATTAAATATATCTTAGCAGGCATTTAAGATTCACTTTTAAAAAAAGGGAAAAAAACTAACTTACTATGGCTGCCAAAACAATATAAACTACTTTATAGTAATCCCTCATGGTAAATCATGCTTGGGAAATTTTGTGAATTGTACTCTTACAAAATAAGATTAGTTGCTTTAAAAGTCACTGGAAAACAGAATTTTGGAAACCACATCAGGGAGGAAACTCTTTGTGTACTTGAAAATAAATTACTCAATGTTTGTGTATAATGATAATGATAGGTTTAGTATTCCCTGACATAATGTGATTGCCATTATTATGAAGAAAATTATGTGGATCTGAGTGAGTAGTTTCTTGATAATTATATGTTTAAGAAAAATTACTTATTCAAGATATTCCCTGATATTAACGACTTAATCAGTTTGGTCCATTATAGTCTTTTTGAAATTCTTTATGTTTGAAAGTTTAAAACATTTTCATACAGATCTGCAATTACCTTCTATAGTAATTAATTACATACTTATCATCAAATTCTAAACATATTATGTTTAACACCCATGAATGAATAAATATAAAAAGTATAAGAATTTATTGAGTGATAAAAATAATTTAGTTCTTAAGGTTCTATTTTTATATAAATTTATAAATTGTCTTTGTATTTTCTTTGAATTTGTGAGTTGGTCTTTATGAGGAGAGGTGAATTTGTGCCCACTATTATCTTTAAATTTTTTAAGGACGTATCTGTGTAAAGACATATTACAAAGATTGTATTATTTATTTAATATCTTTAAGGATTTATTTTTGTTTACCTTTGAAAAACATGTTTCCTAAAAGAGTTAGTGATAAACAGTCTGGTAGCAAATATTCCTCGGGATTTTTAATGGCTATGCTAATACCATATCTGTAGAAAATGAATTATGCATAGACATTACATTAAATCAGTGACTTCTGGCATAAAGAATTTGCCTTAAAGATTGTTGACTCACTATGTTGTCAAAATAGAGTAATCTTTCCAGGTGTTAAAGATCAGGGAAGGGGAGAGAAAAATGGAAAGCCCATGATCTTTTCAATGGCTGCATGGAGAGTTTGACCTGTAGTTCTTAGTCTCTATTAAATATATCTTAGCAGGCATTTAAGATTCACTTTTAAAAAAAGGGAAAAAAACTAACTTACTATGGCTGCCAAAACAATATAAACTACTTTATAGTAATCCCTCATGGTAAATCATGCTTGGGAAATTTTGTGAATTGTACTCTTACAAAATAAGATTAGTTGCTTTAAAAGTCACTGGAAAACAGAATTTTGGAAACCACATCAGGGAGGAAACTCTTTGTGTACTTGAAAATAAATTACTCAATGTTTGTGTATAATGATAATGATAGGTTTAGTATTCCCTGACATAATGTGATTGCCATTATTATGAAGAAAATTATGTGGATCTGAGTGAGTAGTTTCTTGATAATTATATGTTTAAGAAAAATTACTTATTCAAGATATTCCCTGATATTAACGACTTAATCAGTTTGGTCCATTATAGTCTTTTTGAAATTCTTTATGTTTGAAAGTTTAAAACATTTTTCATACAGATCTGCAATTACCTTCTATAGTAATTAATTACATACTTATCATCAAATTCTAAACATATTATGTTTAACACCCATGAATGAATAAATATAAAAAGTATAAGAATTTATTGAGTGATAAAAATAATTTAGTTCTTAAGGTTCTATTTTTATATAAATTTATATTTATTCTGATATATCAATTTTATCAATCTGTACAAATATGTTACTTTTTGAATTTACAAATATAATGTAAGCACCATCACAACAGGGTTTTTTATCTGTCATATTCCCATCGTTTAGAAACATTGCCTCATTCTGAATATCACTATACTAGCATTATTACCATGTATGTACTAAATAGAATGGCTATTCCAGTAGAATGGTTTCATATTAATATTTATTGATATTTAAACACCAAATTCAGTAAATAAAATATCATCAAAAAGTTTGAATCAGGGCTTCCCCTGGTGGTCCAGTGGATAAGAACACCGCCTTGCAGTGCAAGGGGTGCTGTTTCGAGCCCTGGCCTGGGAAGATCCCACGTGCCGCAGAGCGGCTGGACTGATGTGTCCAATCACCAAGCCAGAGCTCTGGAGTGCATGCGCCCAGAGCCAGCGCTCTGCAACGACAGACGCCACCGCGATGGGAGGCCCGCAGGAGCTAAAGAACAAAGACGGGTGAACATAGAGAAACGAAAGACCAATAGAAGTGGCCCGCCTGCTCCCCTCCCTCCCCAACCCGACCCCTGCCCAAAATAAATAAATAAATAAATCTTAAAAAAAAAAAAAGTTTGAATCATACCTTTCATATTTGGAAAGCCATATAATTAACTCAGTCGCATAATACCTCAATTAATATTTGGAAAGAAACCTAATATATGAACAAACAGATTTATTCATTTATTAATAGATGGCATAAATCAACTCCTTCCTGAGGATAGTAGGGTTGGCAGACATGCCCCAAGTTCCTCAAAGCTATTGAATAATGTCACTAGTATTGGCATCTGTGTGTAACTAGGAAAAATGACATTGTACAACGGTTACTTCTTTAAACCGCATTTCAATATAAGAATAATAAGACCGTTTCACTGGATTAGCACTCAGGTTTACTGGAGAGTAAAAACACATAGCCAGTGCTAGGCACATAGATGTTCATTCATGTTTTCCCCTTCTCATCCTTGCTTACAGGGTGATGGCCATCATGCCTAACTTTGCCTATTGTTTGGTACAATGCTTATATTGTAGCTCTGCTGGTAAAAAGTCAGCCTGCTATACTGAAGAACATGGTTTGATTCCTGGGTCAGGAGGATCTCCTAGAGAAGGGATAGGCAATCCATTCCAGTATTCTTGGGCTTCCCTGGTGACTCAGATGATAAAAAGAATCCCCCTGCAATGTGGAAGACCTGGATTCAATCCCTGGATTTGGAAGATCCTCTGGAGAAGGGAAAGGCTACCCACTCGAGTATTTTTTGCCTGAAGAATTCCATGGCTCACCCATGGGTCGCAGAGTCAGATGAAACTGAGCAACTTCACTTTCACTTTTTTTCATGTGAAAGAATAAATCAGTGGTTTCCTTGGGTGTCTTCCATGTTTCTTTAATTATAAGAATTTCATTTTTTTTCCTTGAACACTGTTTATGTTTAATATTTTATCTTCTGAGATCATTATAATTTATTTTTCAGTATATTTATTAGGACTGTGATACATAAATAATTTTAAATAACATGCAATAAAGACACTTCACTAATTCAGATTAATGTTGTAAAAAAATAAAGATTCTGCTACATTTTAAACCTGAAAGTATGAAAACCTAAAGTGTGATTTATCATTTCTAAATGACTATTTTACAAGTCAATTATGCATTATCATCATGCTTTGTTTTCACTTTGTGAAATAACATATACTTTTCTTTTAGGGATTACCTGCAAGCCGTGTGAGGTATAGAGTAGATGATGTCCAGTTTCCTTATCCTGCTAGTATTTTTGATGTAGAAGAAGATTCTGGAAGAGTAATAACTCGAGTTAATCTTAATGAAGAACCTACAACAATTTTTAAGGTCAGTGCAGTATTTTTTCTATATTGTCTATTTGATGTTTAGTTTGTGAGTTTAGTTTAACAAATAATCGTACAGCTTACCCTTTTTATCCTTTTTTATTTTAAAATTACAAAACAGTACATTTTTACAGCATAGGCACTTAGAAACTAGAGTTAAGTAAAAACTTTTAAAACATAGAGTGCTAGGCACATAGATGTTCATTCATGTTTTCCCTTCTCATCCTTGCTTACAGGGTGATGGCCATCATGCCTAACTTTGCCTATTGTTTGGTACAATGCTTATATTGTAGCTCTGCTGGTAAAAAGTCAGCCTGCTATACTGAAGAACATGGTTTGATTCCTGGGTCAGGAGGATCTCCTAGAGAAGGGATAGGCAATCCATTCCAGTATTCTTGGGCTTCCCTGGTGACTCAGATGATAAAAAGAATCCCCCTGCAATGTGGAAGACCTGGATTCAATCCCTGGATTTGGAAGATCCTCTGGAGAAGGGAAAGGCTACCCACTCGAGTATTTTTTGCCTGAAGAATTCCATGGCTCACCCATGGGTCGCAGAGTCAGATGAAACTGAGCAACTTCACTTTCACTTTTTTTCATGTGAAAGAATAAATCAGTGGTTTCCTTGGGTGTCTTCCATGTTTCTTTAATTATAAGAATTTCATTTTTTTTCCTTGAACACTGTTTATGTTTAATATTTTATCTTCTGAGATCATTATAATTTATTTTTCAGTATATTTATTAGGACTGTGATACATAAATAATTTTAAATAACATGCAATAAAGACACTTCACTAATTCAGATTAATGTTGTAAAAAAATAAAGATTCTGCTACATTTTAAACCTGAAAGTATGAAAACCTAAAGTGTGATTTATCATTTCTAAATGACTATTTTACAAGTCAATTATGCATTATCATCATGCTTTGTTTTCACTTTGTGAAATAACATATACTTTTCTTTTAGGGATTACCTGCAAGCCGTGTGAGGTATAGAGTAGATGATGTCCAGTTTCCTTATCCTGCTAGTATTTTTGATGTAGAAGAAGATTCTGGAAGAGTAATAACTCGAGTTAATCTTAATGAAGAACCTACAACAATTTTTAAGGTCAGTGCAGTATTTTTTCTATATTGTCTATTTGATGTTTAGTTTGTGAGTTTAGTTTAACAAATAATCGTACAGCTTACCCTTTTTATCCTTTTTTATTTTAAAATTACAAAACAGTACATTTTTACAGCATAGGCACTTAGAAACTAGAGTTAAGTAAAAACTTTTAAAAAATATATATTTTACTTCTTTGAGATTAAGATATACTTTATGATAAAATTCCCTGAAAATAAAGTATACAAAATATTTTAAAATAACATGATTTTATGATTATATTATTATATTTCCTTTTAAAATTTAGGTATAAAAAATACTATCAATGATATTATTTAAATGGTCTTATCATGTTCTATTGTCAGTATATACTATTGTGGGTTTTTTGGCCAAGTACCTTGTTGTTGGATAATTAATCTGTTCACAATTTTTGTTACAATAATCATTGTTGTTATAAAACTTGTTTGGATATTATTTGCCACTTACTATTTTTGTTCCTCATATCAGTACCTAGAGGCAATTGCTGCTTCAAGTTTATGTCCTCTTGATATGTTATACTTTTAGAAAATTTGACATAATATTACTCTTTACTATTATCATAAATAATCCTTTATATGAAATATTTAACTGTTTCCATTCTTTATGATTATGAGAAAAATTTTTCTCTGGGAATTAAGCCTTTGACCATACTTTGGGGAAATATTTTTATTAGTTACTTGTGAATATCACTAAATTTTATCTCTGTTTGAAATGTTCTATTTGTAAAGTATTAGCCTAAAGGCAAATGGTGGCTCTCAGGAAGACCTTGGTTGTGGCTCCATGATCTAGGTTGAGTTAGTTTAGATTAGTTACCTGCAGTGTCCAAAATTATATACCTCTAGAGAAATACATAATTTTGAACTTTAACATTTCTTAAAATATACTTGGGTTCTTCTTGACACAATATAGTTTTTAAAGAAAATGATTGATCATAGAAGCTATTTTAGTAATAAATAATTACAGATATTACATCTTAAGACTAAAACTTACCTTTCCTTCACATGAACATTTTGTATTCTACAGTATGAACTAAGTTTTATATAGTTAATTGTTTTTAAGAGAATGTATATCAAAGTGTCTTAAGCTATGAAGATTTCCAGTTTCATCCTCCAGAGTGAAGTATTTCTGCCCTATAATCTTGAAGACAGTTAATTCACTGGAAAAATTAATTTCTTTTTATAAGCAAGCTAATTAACTTTTTGCTATTGATGTGATTGAATTTAACACTTTTTAAATAAGTGTTGGCATTTACAAAAGGTTCATGTTTTTACTGTAGACCCCAGTGGAATTGTGAGCAAGAGAAGAGTTAACTGGAGAAATGTATTATGGTATCCCAGTTTT
Organism: Tragulus kanchil; assembly: GCA_022376925.1. NCBI lineage: Eukaryota > Metazoa > Chordata > Mammalia > Artiodactyla > Tragulidae > Tragulus > Tragulus kanchil. The sequence continues at coordinate 114,944,797 of JAIOJX010000005.1, read as the reverse complement.
ACTGGTAGTTTTTTTTTTTAATCATAGCATTAATAACTGAACTTCTTTGAGTTTTTTCAACTGGCAAGTGGAAATCATAACATTTACCTGGTGGGATGGTTCTGCATATCTTCACACAGACTCTGCAAACTGGTAGGCAATGAGAAAATGATGATTTAGGAACCAGGCAGTTCAGTAATTAAAAACATGTACATGAAAAATGACGTCTTTATCTTTTTCCTTTAAATCATCTTTAACTTGAATTTTTATGACTTTTTAAGTTGATAGTTGTGGCCTTCGATGATGGTGAGCCGGTGATGTCCAGCAGTGCCACCGTGAAGATTCTTGTCTTACACCCAGGAGAAATTCCCCGCTTCACCCAAGAGGAATACAGGTATTGATTACTAGTGGGTTTTGAAATATACAAAGGTTTTTATTTATTTATTTATTTTTAGTTTTTGGCCTCTTTTATTGTCTTTTTAAAGTTTCATCCATCTTTATTCTTTGTCCTGTGTGGGCCTCCCATCACAGTGGCCTCTCTTATTGTAGAGCACTGGCTCTGGGCGAATGCGCTCCAGAGCTCCAGCTGAGTAATTGGACACATGGGTCCAGCCGCTCCGCGGCACATGAGATCTTCCCAGGCCAGGGATCAAACCGGCGCCCCTTGCACTGCAAGGCAGTGTCCTTACCCACTAGACCACCAGGGAAGCCCAGGTCTTTTTTTTTTTTTCTTTTAGCTTTCAGTATTGATGTGATATGAATTTATCAGTGAAACAGATTTTTAATTCTAGTTTAAGCTTTTCTAAATTAACATAATTATCTTAAAAGTTAATGTAATTAAAATGATAATTCAATATAGACTATGTTTTAGTAATGCTTTAATGAATAAAGGCCCTTTAAAATACTGAAAGCTAGCTTTGATAAATGAAGTATTATGTTTTCAGGGTTTAAATTGCAACTGATTAATGATCCTAGTGGTAAGAAGTAGACATTTGATTTCTTGTTACTTAGAGCTACATTATTTCCTTTAATTCTGAGGACTATCTGAAATGATATTTCCTATATAATCAGTAAGAGAATGTGTGTGTTTATTTATGTGTATAATATATATTCCAGCCCTAAAGTTAGTATGTATAGTCTTAGTCAGGTTAGGCTGTCATGACAGTTCAAGGGTTCTGTGGCTTAAACAAAAGATGTTTATTTTCATACAGCTGTGGAGGCTGGAAGTCAAAGACTGGAGTTTCAGCATGGCTGGGTTCTGGAAAGAGGTCTTTTCCTGGCTTGCAGACGGTTGCGTTGTTGCTATAACCTCACATAGAGAAACGTGAAAGAAAGCAACACTCTGATGTCTTTTCTTATGAAGGCACTAATGCCAAGATAAGGGCCCTCCCTACCTTCATGATCTCATCCAAACCTAGTTACCTTCCAAGGGCCCTTTCTAAAACTATTGAGGGTTAGGACACCAAACTGAGAATATTAGGGGAACCCAGTTCAGTTCATTTAGAATGTGAAGAATTCACTGAAAAAAACTAATGAAACTAAAATCACTATATGTTCATTATTGCTTCGTGCTTGGATATAAGTGAAAGGATGTTTTATAATGCTCTTCTGCAAATATAGTATAATTTCTTTCATGATTTTTTAAATTCAATTAGGTTAAAACATTAATGTATTTTTATTAGTATGTTAGGGCCATTTGGAGACACTTCTCTCACAAGCATTCAGAGGAGCCTCAGTATGTACTGTATTTCTCTATTGACTCCTTCTGGACGTCACATTAAAAGGCAGCCAGTCATTACACTCCAGAGGCTCACAGCCACGAGTTACAAACAAAGCACTGTAGCAAAAATATAATACACTCTAAAAATGCAATAATAGAAGTTCAGAGTACTGAAGAAATACATTGTCTGAACATGATCAGCATAGTTTGGGGCCGTTTCTTGAGGAAAGAGTGGAGTTTAGCCCCTCCACAAAAGTGTGGAAGAATACTCCATGCCAAAGAGTCAGAATATACAGAAGTATAAATAAAGGATATGGGAGAATGTATTAAATAAACAGAATATTTTAAGTTCCATCTATCTAGAGAAAATTGGAAGTTAAACAATTAGATTATTTGAAGCTCAAGAAAAATGAAGATTCATAGAAGAGAACATTTTGTCATATTCTACAATTTGGATTTTATTGTTCTCATGATTTTTAAACGAACTACCTAAAAATGTTAAGCTGAAGCAGGGACTAAGTTATTGAGGGAAGAACTAGGTGATAGCTCCGGGAACATTTACCACAGTAAACCAAGTAGTTTTCACCTTTCACAATAAGCTATCTTGACAGTATTCAAGCACTAAATTAAATTATGTAATATGATTATGAGAAATTGTGATACAACACATACATAAGCCATTGAGATGTAAATGTATTTAAAATAATAATAAGTCTTGGTCAGTCTGTGTTAAAGGTTGTTTTCTTGCTTATGTCGAGTACCTATTTTCTTTCCTTTTGTATTGACATGGTCATCTATGGCTTCTAATTTTTTTTCTATGAGAGATAAAGTTTTCTGCTTTCTGATAACTTCCCAGAATGTGTTTATTTTGGTCATCTTAAGAACTAAGATGGATACGCTCTCACTTGTGTTTCTCACCAGCTTACCTAGATCAGATGCTTACAAAAGTTGTACCTATTACTTGAGATGTAGTCAGAAATCCCTTGATCTCAGCCACAAAATTCCCACTTTTGTTATCTGAAACCTCTCACCTCAAGTCAAGTCATTCCTTGAAAGTCTCTAATGAAGAAAAAAAGCGTCCTGCATAACACCTTCCATTTAAGTAAACTCAATAATTGATGTCCCTTTTTTTCCTGTGCTTTCAGTTGGAACTACTTCCTTAGTAATAGATATTTCCCTCCAGACCTCTCTATTATGGTGCTCATTAACTCTTTCAGTTAAAATATTGTGCATTAAGGCCAAGATCATGGATCTCATCAGGGCATTGCCCCAACAATTTCTTTTCTTAAGTGTCTTTGTTTAATGTCACTTTTAAAAATAAGAATGTTTGCTCAATGAATAATTTACCATTTCTTATCTTCTCAGCATAGAACTAGTAAGTGCAAATGGATTCTATTAATAAAAGTTGTTAACTGAGAAGAAAAAAAAAAAAAACCCTAGCCAATTACTTGGTGCTAAAATTACAAGCAGTCACATGAGTATATGTGGAGGAATTCTTTGACCTTCCAGAAGAACATTTCTAACAGTTGCAAATAGTGCCCTTTACTATTGAGCTCACTTGTTATTCTGGCACAAAAAGGCATTTGGGCAATCTTTTTGCATCCTACAGTTTATGAAGAAAATTCAGCATAAGAATCAGTAAAATTGCCATAATGGATTTAATAGTACTTAGATGCTAAACAGGATTGTTTCTATCAAAAAACCAGCAAACTTGGATAATACAGAAGTCATGTCAAATACAGATAGAAAATGCTGCTTTATGAACAGATGTAAATTTTGTTGTTATTTCATTGTGTACAACTCTCTGAGACCCCACGAACTGGAGCATGCCAGGCTTTCCTATCCTTCACTATCTCCTGGAGTTTTCTCAAACTCATGTCCATTGAATTGATGATGCCATCCAGTCAGCTTATCCTCTGTTGCCCCTTTCTGTTTTGGACTTAAATATTTATATTGGCTTAAACTTGATTTAAAATGTGGAACAAGCTATTTACAAAAAAAAAAGAAACCTAAGGGTGACAATGATCTTCATCATCAACCATCTCTCCATCCTTTTGAAGATTTTTATAAAAATCCACATCAGAGAGTGCTTGGATGCCCTCTAAATCCTTTCCTCTTGCTTGTAGGCATACAGCTGGAGCACTTTTCCTAGCCTCATTTGCTTGATGGATCCCTGTGACTGAGTTCTGGCCTGTAAAATGTGAAATGACATGGTCTGCACCATTTTTTTATTTCCATAGAATGAAAACAATCACCATGGAACTTAGTAATAGATATTTCCCTCCAGACCTCTCTATTATGGTGCTCATTAACTCTTTCAGTTAAAATATTGTGCATTAAGGCCAAGATCATGGATCTCATCAGGGCATTGCCCCAACAATTTCTTTTCTTAAGTGTCTTTGTTTAATGTCACTTTTAAAAATAAGAATGTTTGCTCAATGAATAATTTACCATTTCTTATCTTCTCAGCATAGAACTAGTAAGTGCAAATGGATTCTATTAATAAAAGTTGTTAACTGAGAAGAAAAAAAAAAAAAACCCTAGCCAATTACTTGGTGCTAAAATTACAAGCAGTCACATGAGTATATGTGGAGGAATTCTTTGACCTTCCAGAAGAACATTTCTAACAGTTGCAAATAGTGCCCTTTACTATTGAGCTCACTTGTTATTCTGGCACAAAAAGGCATTTGGGCAATCTTTTTGCATCCTACAGTTTATGAAGAAAATTCAGCATAAGAATCAGTAAAATTGCCATAATGGATTTAATAGTACTTAGATGCTAAACAGGATTGTTTCTATCAAAAAACCAGCAAACTTGGATAATACAGAAGTCATGTCAAATACAGATAGAAAATGCTGCTTTATGAACAGATGTAAATTTTGTTGTTATTTCATTGTGTACAACTCTCTGAGACCCCACGAACTGGAGCATGCCAGGCTTTCCTATCCTTCACTATCTCCTGGAGTTTTCTCAAACTCATGTCCATTGAATTGATGATGCCATCCAGTCAGCTTATCCTCTGTTGCCCCTTTCTGTTTTGGACTTAAATATTTATATTGGCTTAAACTTGATTTAAAATGTGGAACAAGCTATTTACAAAAAAAAAAGAAACCTAAGGGTGACAATGATCTTCATCATCAACCATCTCTCCATCCTTTTGAAGATTTTTATAAAAATCCACATCAGAGAGTGCTTGGATGCCCTCTAAATCCTTTCCTCTTGCTTGTAGGCATACAGCTGGAGCACTTTTCCTAGCCTCATTTGCTTGATGGATCCCTGTGACTGAGTTCTGGCCTGTAAAATGTGAAATGACATGGTCTGCACCATTTCTTGGCCTGTCTTAATCTTTTCCCTTGGATGGGTAGAATGAAAACAATCACCATGGAACTTTGGGATCCATAGGTTTACAATTGTAGAAGTACAAGATAAAGGAGACCTAGGACTCTGAATTACAGCTTGGATGAGAGCTATCTCCCTAGGAAGCCATACTATTATGTGAGCAAGAAATTTAGAGGTTTTTTATATTAGCTAATTATGACTAATCTCATAATTATTAATCACTGTAGAAGCTTTTTTAAAATTATATATACCAATATTTTTCAGTTTGTCGAAAAAATAGTGTGAAAGTGTTTTTTTCTTTTATGTTTTTTTCTTTTTATATGGCCATCTTTGTCAAAATGCCTACAGTATTTCAAATTGCTGTGAAGACCAATCCTGTTTCCCTTCATGAAAGAAAAAGAGACAGGGAAAGAGGTAGAGAGAGAGATGGAGAAAGAAAAAGAGAAAGAAAAAAGAAAGGGAAGGAGGAAGAAATAAAGGGAGAAACACTGGAAACTTCATATGTCCCCTTCCCTCCCTTATTTTTATTGAGGTTCATTTACTGCCCTCAAACTTGCAGAGTTGCTAAGCAATGTGATTAATCCTTGATTATCAGGATGATCCTTTGTGTTGGAATTAAAGAGTAGCAGAATATGCTGCCTGAAAATATACCTCTTTTATATTGAGCTGAAAGCACTTAAAAAATAGCAGATGCAATAAGTGCATTCTAATCTCACATTTTTTCCCTAAAAATAGGAGATTAAAAATTCCTAGTGTGGGGCTTCCCTTGTGGTCCAGTGGGTAGGGAGTCCACCATGCACTGCAAGGGGTGCCGGTTTGATGCCTGGCCTAGGAGGATCCCACATGCTGTGGAGCAGCTGGACCCATGTGTCCAGTTGCGAACCAGCACTCTGGAGCCCATGCGCCCAGAGCCGGTGCTCTGCAACGAGAGCAGCCACTGTGATGGGAGGTCCACACATGCCGAACAACGAAGATGGATGAAAATAAATAAATGAAAGACCAATAAAAGTGGCCAAAAAAAAAAAAAAAGCACTAGTGTGAAAGATGCCTTCCCTATGCTAGGAAAACTGAAACATTCTTTAATGGAGAGTGAAACCAAAGATTACTGTATACAGACTTTGAGAAAATAATGTGTGACTTCCTTTTAGCCTTGTTACATAGTTTATTTACGTTTCACATTTGCCTCTCTTTGTTAATCCTGTATTTTTTCCTATGTTTATATGTGTGTGTGTATTTAGTTTTTATTTGAGTATAGTTGATATATGATTCAGCCTTCTTTATTCTCCCTCTTCTTTATTTCCCTTGAAATAAAGTTCTTACAGTTAATGTCACCTTTTTTTTTCCACTATGAATAAGTCTGAGTCCCTACTTTATACAAATATTTATATATTTTGAGTTATTATCACTCTGACAATTAAGAAGTTTCTCTATAACCATATTCAATCTTATACCTTATTTTAAACCTTTTCTCATCATTTGATTTTCATATGTCTCCATATCTGGTAAGAGGCTATCAATAAATTATCTACTTGGATCTTATGGAAAATAGTTATACTGTCATAGTCATAAAACATATTTTATGTGTCTTCCCTTAATGCAGACAAAAATACCAAATTCCAATAGTAGTTCAAACACCTAACATTACATGAGAATAGATTGACTCCTGTAGGTCAAGTGCACTAGATTTGGAAGAATGACATTTGGCCTTCTTCTCAAGATGATGGACTAAGACTTAAGCACACTGGGATTCACTTGTCATGAGTTTCAGAGGTAAATATCATGGAAAGGTCAACATGTCTCAAATATATCATAGAGTCTAAATGTGAATATTGATTTAGAATGGGAAATGCAGTATCTTAAACAGCTTATCAAAATTTTCACCAAAGGCAATTATTTACAAAGTTTCTAAATAAATATGTTACCCATATAGACATACTTAGATATTTATTTAAAATGGAAGTGTATCAGCATTAATTATTAAACTTTGTGTGATTTAATGCCACATTTATATTCATTTTTAAAGATATTAAAATGTAATTGCCATAAAAATAGAAATTAAAAATTTAGAATTATATATATAGAAAATAGAAGGGGCAAATATTCATAAAGCATTTTTGTTAGCCTCTTGTAGATTTTGTTACTCTTAGTGAAAGATGCCTTCCCTATGCTAGGAAAACTGAAACATTCTTTAATGGAGAGTGAAACCAAAGATTACTGTATACAGACTTTGAGAAAATAATGTGTGACTTCCTTTTAGCCTTGTTACATAGTTTATTTACGTTTCACATTTGCCTCTCTTTGTTAATCCTGTATTTTTTCCTATGTTTATATGTGTGTGTGTATTTAGTTTTTATTTGAGTATAGTTGATATATGATTCAGCCTTCTTTATTCTCCCTCTTCTTTATTTCCCTTGAAATAAAGTTCTTACAGTTAATGTCACCTTTTTTTTTCCACTATGAATAAGTCTGAGTCCCTACTTTATACAAATATTTATATATTTTGAGTTATTATCACTCTGACAATTAAGAAGTTTCTCTATAACCATATTCAATCTTATACCTTATTTTAAACCTTTTCTCATCATTTGATTTTCATATGTCTCCATATCTGGTAAGAGGCTATCAATAAATTATCTACTTGGATCTTATGGAAAATAGTTATACTGTCATAGTCATAAAACATATTTTATGTGTCTTCCCTTAATGCAGACAAAAATACCAAATTCCAATAGTAGTTCAAACACCTAACATTACATGAGAATAGATTGACTCCTGTAGGTCAAGTGCACTAGATTTGGAAGAATGACATTTGGCCTTCTTCTCAAGATGATGGACTAAGACTTAAGCACACTGGGATTCACTTGTCATGAGTTTCAGAGGTAAATATCATGGAAAGGTCAACATGTCTCAAATATATCATAGAGTCTAAATGTGAATATTGATTTAGAATGGGAAATGCAGTATCTTAAACAGCTTATCAAAATTTTCACCAAAGGCAATTATTTACAAAGTTTCTAAATAAATATGTTACCCATATAGACATACTTAGATATTTATTTAAAATGGAAGTGTATCAGCATTAATTATTAAACTTTGTGTGATTTAATGCCACATTTATATTCATTTTTAAAGATATTAAAATGTAATTGCCATAAAAATAGAAATTAAAAATTTAGAATTATATATATAGAAAATAGAAGGGGCAAATATTCATAAAGCATTTTTGTTAGCCTCTTGAATAAGCTCTTATTTTGTTACTCTTACAAATGCTTTGTAAGTCATTTTCAACATCCAGTATTATTCAAATTTAACACATCAAATCCAAAATAAGAGTAACATACATATAAACACCTTGACTTTTTGAAAATTCAGATACCCTTGAATGAAGAAAATGATCTTATCAATTTATCTATTAAAGTAAAAATTAATATATTGCCGATTAATGTAAATTAATATTATAATAAAATGCAAAATTTTGTATTTATATTCAAAGTAAGTTCCTCAAATTGTTTCATAATGAATATAGAGAAGATTTTACAAAGAACTCTTAAAAAATAAATACTACTTGATGTATAGAAATAGAGAAAAGCATAATTAAAAATCCAGAAATCCATTTTTATATACTATGACAGATGAAAACAATGTTATCACAATAGTCAAGGATATGGTGAGTGATCAGTTCTAGTTAAAATTTTCTTATTCAAAATAATTTAAATTATATCATATTTAAGAATGTTACAGTTTTTCTTATATAAATAATACTAGTTTGGACTTGGGAATTTTGAAAAACAAAGTTTTAATCAATAAATATAGTAGCTTAGGAATAGCTATTGGATTTAACTTCAAAGAATGAAAAAGAAAGCTACATGAAAACTAAATATAAAATGAAGCAACGTGCAGAGAACATCATTTGATTACTGAAGTTTTCTATTGTAACTTAGATTTATTTTTCAATATAAGAGCTGAATTTACATGAATATATCCTTTCCTGTCTTTTTATGGCACTCCTAAAATCTTGCCACAAAGATAATAGATATTGCCTCTTTAACTACTGTAAGAGTTACTCTGACAATCCTTCATTTCAGCTTTCATAGACTTTCCTCTGAATCCACATGGAATTTAACTTCTCAGCATTTTCAAGGTTATGTATAGTTTAACATTTGCTCACAGAGCAGTGAAGCAAGTCTTCTAACAACAAAGGACTCAAGTTCTAATAGTTCATTTTAAATCTGCTGTTTAGAATTTAAAGCAAGTTTTTCCATAAAAAGTTACTATATATTCTGCAGTTTCACTGCATTCTATGAGAAATTCTGTTTCAAGTACCACATATAAATGGTACCTTACTTTTATTTCATTAATAATATGTGTAAACTGTTTTAGAAGGCAAAATAACATAATTAATAGGATCCTAAGGTTTAAATCCTGGCTGCACCATTAATCATCTATTGATTAAATTTGGGCAACTTACCTAAGCTGCCTAAGGTCAGCTTCCTTAGGGATCCAATACTTGCTTCATATAAGAAATGAAGAACTTTATAAACTACTGGCTTCAGAAAACATGCTTAGGAACATAGTATGGTATTATTATTTAGTAAGATTATGCTATGTGTTGGCCATGTAAAGATTTTTTTAATATATATATTTTTTAATTTGGGCCTCTTTTATTGGCTTTTTATGTATTTATTTTCATCATCTTTATTCTGCGGCCTGTGTGGGCCTCTTGTTGCAGTGGCCTCTCTTGCTGTAGAGCACTGGCTCTGGGCAAAAGTGCTCCATTGGACAAACCCGCCCAACTGCTCCGCGGCAAGAGGGATCCTCTCAATTCAGGGATCGAACCAGTGCCCGCTGCAACATGAGGCACACTCTTCACCCACTGGACCACCAGGGAGGCCCCAAAGATTTTTTTAAAAAATGGATTAATTTTCAAGAGTTTATATACCGGGAGCTGTGTTCGAAAGAATAACACACATTTACCATATTTCCAAAACAAGAGAAAAGGGAATAAATCATTGCCTAAAAGTAAAGATATGAGGAAGAAAAAGTGGAAGCTAAGAAAACCAAAATGGGGGGCTTTCCTGGCGGTCCAGTGGGTAAGGACACCACCTTGCAGTGCAAGGGGCGCCATTTCGATCCATGACCTGGGATGATCCCACGTGCCGCAGAGCTGCTGGACCGACGTGTTCCGCTGCTTAGCTGGAGCTCTAGAACGCATGTGCCCAGAGCCAGTGCTCTGCAGTGGGAGGCCCCCGCGATGGGAGGCCCGCGCAGGCCAAAGAATAAAGATGGAAATAAATGAAAGACCAATAGAAGTGGCCTAAAAAAAAAAAAAGAAAACCAAAATGCCACGAGTTAATTTCTTTATCCTCAATAGATCATCAGGTTTTTGGGGTTTTTTTTTTTTTAAGTTTTTTTCTTGGTGGCGGGGGTGAAGGGTTGGAGAGGGGGAAGGGTGGGGACGGGCGTGGGGGGGAGGGTGAGGGCGGGTGGGCGAGCCACTTCTATTGGTCTTTCATTTCTCTATTTTCATCCATCTTTGTTCTTTGGCCCATGTGGGCCTCCCATCGCGGTGGCCTCTGTTGTCACAGAGCACCGGCTCTGGGCACATGCGCTCCAGAGCTCCAGCTCGGTAATTGGACACATTGGTCCAGCCACTCCATGGCACGTGGGATGTTCCCAGGCCAGGGATCGAACTGGCACCCCTTGCACTGCAAGGTGGTGTCCTTACCCACTGGACAACCAGGGAAGCCCCAATCATCAGTTTTTGATTAAAAAAAAAAAAAAAAATTCTAGGAAATTATTGCTCTAGTTGCAATATGGGCAGTGAGTTCCTACTCAATTTGAATATTAGTTTCAGTAATAATACTTTCAATATCTATGTGATAGTTAAAGAAATATGATTGATTCCAATTCCCAAATATGGTTTGTTATTCTTGTTATCTCTTCTAAGCATCTTTATAAACAAAATAACTCCTTAAACGATTGTCATATACAGATATAGTCCTAACTTAAGATCAAGTTCATGATGTACAGGATGAATAAGATCCCTTAACGAATTGTTTGTGAAGTCTATTTCTGTCTTATTGAAGCTATATTTTACTAGTACTTTTACAATATTTCTCAGAATGTTCTGTGGGCTGGGAATTTCATTTTAGCGTTGGATGAAAAAATGAAGCAGAAAAATCAGTTATTTTTCCTTAAATTTTGTTAATTCACCCAGCATAGTTGTCCACTAATTTATTTAACAGTGTTTAAAATATAAGCTTCTAGGGCTTCCCTAGTGATCCATTGTATAAAGAGTCTGTGCTGTAGTGCAAGGACACCTGTTCGATCCTGGACCCAGGAAGATCCCAGGGACCTCGGAGCAGCTGGGTGGGTGTGTCCAATTAGGAGCAAGCTCTCTGGAGTACAAGCGCCCAGAGCCGGTGCTCTGCAGCAAGAGAGGCCACTGCAATGGGAGGCCTACACAGGCCACAGAATAAAGATGAATGAAAATAAATAAATAAAAAGCCAATAAAAGAGGCCAAAATTTTTAAAACTGTATGTCTATATAAGCACAATCTATGCATAGAGTATAAAATAGAACAGTTAGTAGGAAACACATATTTTCTCTGAAGTATACAATTCATAGGAAAAGACAAACATTGAAAATGTTTACAAATCATATAAAATGACTGCCATATTCAAATTACATTAGTTCCTTTCCTCACCCTGTCAATGGATAGTGACTGAACACATAATTGTGCTAGAAACAGTAACACTGAAGAAAGTATACATGATTCTTTCCCTCAGATATCTTATCAGGAGTAGACAGAAGTTATTCAAATGATCATAACAAGCAAATCATACTTAGAAGCTTGTAAATTATATCAAAGAAAAGAACCTAGTTTAATGAGCACTTGTAACAAAGTATACAACAACAGCAATGGGGCATATCACAGCAAATTTCTTTGAAAAAAAAAAAAGTTGAGATATCAATAAGTAGTAATTGGAATTGGAAAGAAGTTAATTGTATAAAAGTTCTAAATTGAAAAGGAAGGAGACACTTTTCAAGATTTAAGGGAGGTCAGTATGGATATGGAAGAGAGAATGAAAATAACCTACTCTAAGGTGAGGCATAAATTTAGGGCATATTAAAGATTTAAGTTTTGTCCTTTGAGCACTGGGAAACGTGGTACACATGTAGTGGGCTGAGATCTGATCAGAATAATGATGGAAGTATTATACATGTGAACTTTAGAAAAGATGACTGACCAGTCTGTGGAAGTCAGACAAGAAAGGAGTCAAAGTGGGTGAATATGGAGTGGTCAAAAGAAAACTATAGTTTAAAAAATGGGCTTTTGACAGAAACCCAAGGCATAGTTTTTTCAAAAGCTTCTAGGGCTTCCCTAGTGATCCATTGTATAAAGAGTCTGTGCTGTAGTGCAAGGACACCTGTTCGATCCTGGACCCAGGAAGATCCCAGGGACCTCGGAGCAGCTGGGTGGGTGTGTCCAATTAGGAGCAAGCTCTCTGGAGTACAAGCGCCCAGAGCCGGTGCTCTGCAGCAAGAGAGGCCACTGCAATGGGAGGCCTACACAGGCCACAGAATAAAGATGAATGAAAATAAATAAATAAAAAGCCAATAAAAGAGGCCAAAATTTTTAAAACTGTATGTCTATATAAGCACAATCTATGCATAGAGTATAAAATAGAACAGTTAGTAGGAAACACATATTTTCTCTGAAGTATACAATTCATAGGAAAAGACAAACATTGAAAATGTTTACAAATCATATAAAATGACTGCCATATTCAAATTACATTAGTTCCTTTCCTCACCCTGTCAATGGATAGTGACTGAACACATAATTGTGCTAGAAACAGTAACACTGAAGAAAGTATACATGATTCTTTCCCTCAGATATCTTATCAGGAGTAGACAGAAGTTATTCAAATGATCATAACAAGCAAATCATACTTAGAAGCTTGTAAATTATATCAAAGAAAAGAACCTAGTTTAATGAGCACTTGTAACAAAGTATACAACAACAGCAATGGGGCATATCACAGCAAATTTCTTTGAAAAAAAAAAGTTGAGATATCAATAAGTAGTAATTGGAATTGGAAAGAAGTTAATTGTATAAAAGTTCTAAATTGAAAAGGAAGGAGACACTTTTCAAGATTTAAGGGAGGTCAGTATGGATATGGAAGAGAGAATGAAAATAACCTACTCTAAGGTGAGGCATAAATTTAGGGCATATTAAAGATTTAAGTTTTGTCCTTTGAGCACTGGGAAACGTGGTACACATGTAGTGGGCTGAGATCTGATCAGAATAATGATGGAAGTATTATACATGTGAACTTTAGAAAAGATGACTGACCAGTCTGTGGAAGTCAGACAAGAAAGGAGTCAAAGTGGGTGAATATGGAGTGGTCAAAAGAAAACTATAGTATTTCAAGGAAAGAAGAATGACAGTTGGCTAGAGTTAGATAGTGGTGAAGGGAAATTGATGAGACAAAAGAAAATCTAGACAAAGCAACATTAACATTTAACCTAAAGTGGAAACCTTGAGAAGTGATCTAAAGAATTGGACAGGGGCAGATGGTGCGAGGAAGAGAGAATAAAATACATACGTACATAAAGACCCAGAGTGACAGGAATTATAGAGTGTTCTGAGAATTTGAAGTCTGGTACACAGCATAGAAATCTCTGGAAGAGAGTGGTTGGTGATGAAATTGGAGACTAACTAGTATCAGATTCTGAGGATATTCATGAGCTGTGTTGAAAACGTTCATTTTCAGAAAGAAATTTGAAGACATTGAATAAATTATTTCTGATTTTACTCTATCACACCATGCCAATATGCCCTAATATTCCTCAGCAAAAAGTGGAACAATTAGAATAGGGAATTATGGAAATGTTTAATGACAGAAATGTCATATTGTGAATGATGACATAAAAACAGTTAACATTTTGGAACTTTTCTGACAGTCTGGTGGTTAAGACTTCATCTTCCAATATAGGGCATATGGCTTATCCCTGGTCCAGGAGCTAAAATCCAATATGCCTCATGGACCCCCTATTAAAAACCATAGCATATGGAAACAATATTATAATCTTCAGTAAAGATTTTTAAAATGGCCCACATCAAAAAAAAATCTTTAAAGAGTAGCTTTTACAAAAATATATTAAAAAGTGTTTTCATATATTATTTCTAATTTTATAACATTTAAAGATCAAACTGAAAAAGTTATTTCAGGATTGAGGGTTTTAACCTCAATTATTATTATTTCTATGTGTCATTTCTCAGTGTATCAAGTAGGTATAATACAAAAAAGAGGGAAAAATAAAATTGCCAATCAGACATAGTCTCATGAATGTGTTTCTAGAAAATGGATATTTAAAATCTTTCTCTGATAGATTCTAAATATTGTACTAACAATGGCTATAATTTATGGAGTATCTGTTATATTCAAGGGGTAGGGAAAACCTTTTCTTTCTTTCTTTTTTTTTTTTTGATGCTTCAGGAATTTGTATGTCATCCTTGCGCAGGGGTCATGCTAATCTTCTCTGTATCGTTCTAATTTTAGTATATGTGCTGCCAAAGTGAGCATGGGAAAACTTTTTCTATACATTATGTCCTTTAATAAGTTCAGTAATCTTCTGATCTGATTAAATTCCTCATTTTACAGATAAAAAATAAGATTACAGAAACTAAGAATTTTTCCAAGGTCACGTAATTAATAAATATGAGAGTTAGAATTCAAACTCAGAGCTATTAGAATCAAAGGAAAGTGTTCTTAGCCTAATTCTCATCTATGAAAGGACATTCATAGCTGTAGGACTAAGACAAAAGCTTGGTGAGCAGAGTGAAGGAGGAAAAGGAAAGAGGAAGGCAGCAGATAAAAAGTCCTTCTTCCTCAAAGACATGATAGTCAAACCACTCCTATCTGAATCATGTGGGTACCTTTTATAAATGATATTACTGGATCTGACCGTATGGACCTACTAAATCAGAATCTTTAAGCATAAATCAAAAGCCTGAAAACTTTAATAAACTATTTAGCTAAATTTTACAGTTTCAGTTTCAAAACCAATGACTAAGACAGATTAGATAAACTCTATTAATGTGAACAGCAAGAAAATCAGTCAATCAGACAAACAAACATGCACCCTAGATTGTAGATGTAGCTTTCAAATAGTTTTCTGAACCTGAGAAAGTGTTTCCTACTGAGGACCTCGGTGTTCTTGTTTTCCAGCTAGGGACCTTTTGTGGGTCTAAATAGAAGCAAAAGTCTTAATGATAGAAAGCACACTTCAGAAAAGATGTAGAAAACAGTGTCTAACCATTGGTCTTTTGTCCATTTTCTTATCTACAGTCTATCCTAAGAAATCTCAGAAAGCTGGTATCTCTCTCCTGATTCATGTCTTTTTTAAACTTTTTTTTTTTTCAGTTAAATATGTAAAAGTAGATCACCCTGATGCAGTTGCTCGAAGATTACAAATAATAGGAGTTCCAGTGGGTATTTTTTTTCTTTCCATTTTCACTAAATTCTCTTATAGTAGATGTAAAAACAGTTCCTTAATTGGTACTGATTTGCAAATATATCGAATTCAAACATGTCAGAATAAATTAATTTGTCTCTCAGTAGAAAGAAAGCAATAGAGCCAGATTGAATCCCAGTGAAACTTTATAGCATCTATTTACAAACATTTTTATATCCTAAACTTCACAGCATTTAAAATAATTAGGAGCTTATGCAACACATATAACATTTACTTTTATTGTTACTTCTTGAAACTAACAATAAAAGTAAATTTTAAATTGTAAACTAATTGGTTTATCTATATTTATACTGTAAAAATTGAAGTTAACATTTGGAAACTATACATCCTGTTTTTTCAGTATTATTCAAATGACTCAGATATATGAATATATTTAATTGAGAGATTTATTGGAATAAATATTTTCCAAATTAAGCCTGTTTCTGATGTAGCTTTCTTAAAGGACGCATGTGTTCTCAGTTGTGTCTGATTCTGAGGCCCAGTGGAAGATAGCCTGCCAGGTTCAGTCATTAACCTAGAGCCAAACATCCTGGAGTATAAAGTCAAGTGGGACTTGGGAAGCGTTTGTACAAACAAACCTAGTGCAGGTGATGGTATTCCAGCTGTGTTATTTCAAATCCTAAAAGGTGATGCTATTAAAGTGCTGGACTTAATATGTCAGCAAATTTGGAAAACTCAGCAGTGGCCACAGAACTAGAAAAGGTCAGTTTTCATTCTAACCCCAAAGAAGGGCAATGGCAAAGAATGTTCAAACTGCCATACAATTCTTGTTTTCCAGCTAGGGACCTTTTGTGGGTCTAAATAGAAGCAAAAGTCTTAATGATAGAAAGCACACTTCAGAAAAGATGTAGAAAACAGTGTCTAACCATTGGTCTTTTGTCCATTTTCTTATCTACAGTCTATCCTAAGAAATCTCAGAAAGCTGGTATCTCTCTCCTGATTCATGTCTTTTTTAAACTTTTTTTTTCAGTTAAATATGTAAAAGTAGATCACCCTGATGCAGTTTCTCGAAGATTACAAATAATAGGAGTTCCCGTGGGGGTTTTTTTTCTTTCCTTTTTAACTAAATTCTCTTATAGTAGATGTAAAAACAGTTCCTTAATTGGTACTGATTTGCAAATATATCGAATTCAAACATGTCAGAATAAATTAATTTGTCTCTCAGTAGAAAGAAAGCAATAGAGCCAGATTGAATCCCAGTGAAACTTTATAGCATCTATTTACAAACATTTTTATATCCTAAACTTCACAGCATTTAAAATAATTAGGAGCTTATGCAACACATATAACATTTACTTTTATTGTTACTTCTTGAAACTAACAATAAAAGTAAATTTTAAATTGTAAACTAATTGGTTTATCTATATTTATACTGTAAAAATTGAAGTTAACATTTGGAAACTATACATCCTGTTTTTTCAGTATTATTCAAATGACTCAGATATATGAATATATTTAATTGAGAGATTTATTGGAATAAATATTTTCCAAATTAAGCCTGTTTCTGATGTAGCTTTCTTAAAGGACGCATGTGTTCTCAGTTGTGTCTGATTCTGAGGCCCAGTGGAAGATAGCCTGCCAGGTTCAGTCATTAACCTAGAGCCAAACATCCTGGAGTATAAAGTCAAGTGGGACTTGGGAAGCGTTTGTACAAACAAACCTAGTGCAGGTGATGGTATTCCAGCTGTGTTATTTCAAATCCTAAAAGGTGATGCTATTAAAGTGCTGGACTTAATATGTCAGCAAATTTGGAAAACTCAGCAGTGGCCACAGAACTAGAAAAGGTCAGTTTTCATTCTAACCCCAAAGAAGGGCAATGGCAAAGAATGTTCAAACTGCCATACAATTCCACTCATTTCACATGCTAGCAAGACTGCTCAAAATCTTTCAAGGTAGGCTTCAGGAATTTGTGAACCAAGACTTTTCCAAAGTACAAGCTGGTTTTTGAAGAAGCAGAGGAAGCAGAAATCAAATGGCCAACATTCACTGATTCATGGCTAAAACAAGGAAGTTCCAGAAAAACATCTACTTCTCCTTGATTGATTATGCTAAAGCCTTTGACTGTGTGATCAAAACAAACTGTGGAAAATTCTTAAAGAAATAAGAGTACCAAACCACCTTACCTGTGTCCTTGGAAACCTGTATATGGGTCAAAAAGCAACTGTTAAAACTGGACATGAAATAATGGATTGGTTCCAAATTGGGAAAGGAGTACGTCAAGGCTGTATGCAGTCATCCTGCTTGTTTAACTTACTTTCAGAGTACATTGTGTAAAATGCTGGGCTGGATGAATCACAAGCTGGAATCAAGACTTCTGGGAGAAATATCAACAACCGCAGATGAGCAGGTGATACTACTCTAATAGCAGAAAGTGAAGACAAATTAAAAAGCCTCTTGATGAGAATGAAAGAGGAAAATGAAAATGCTAACTTAAAACACATTAAAAAAAAATAAGATCATGACATCCAGTCCCATCACTTTATTGCAGATAGAAGAAAAAAAAGTAGAAACAGTGGAAAATACTATTTTCACTGGCTCCACAGTCACTGTGGATGGTGACTGCAGCCAAGAAATTAAAAGGTGCTTGCTCCTTGAAAGAAAAGCTATCACAAACCTAGACAATGCATTAAAAAACAGAAATCAGTTTGCTGACAAATATCTGTATAGTCAAGGCTATGGTTTTTTCAACAGTCATATACCGATATTAGACCCTAAAGAAGGCTGAACACTTCAGAGTTGATGCTTTTGAACTGTGGTGCTGGAGAAGATTCTTGAGAATCCCTGCAAGTGCAAATAGGTCAATCCTAAAGGAAATTAACCCTGAATATTCATTGGAAGGACTGATGCTAAAGCTTAAGCTCCAATACTTTGGCTACCTGATATGAAGAGCTGACTACTGGAAAAGACCCTAATGGTAGCAAATATTGAAAGCAAAAGAAGGAGAGAGTGGTAGAGAATAAGATGGTTAGAAAGCATCACTGACTCAGTGACATACACTTGAGTAAACTCCAGGAAATAGAGGAGGACAGGAAAGCCACATGGGGTTGCAAAGTGTGGGACACAACTTAGTGGCTGAGCAACAGCAACAGAGTGTATAAACAAGTGAGGAACAGATTTTCAGTCACTGAGACTCTACTGTATGATAATACAGTGGTGGATGTATGACATTGTACCTCTGTCCAAACCTGTACAACTGTACACTATAAAGAATGAAACCTTTCCCTGGTGGTCTGGTCCAATAGTTAAAACTGTCCTTCCACTGAAGTTGGCATGGGTACAGGCTCTGATGTGGGAACTAAGATCCAGCATATTGTGCAGAGTGGCCAAAAGAAAAAAGAAGCCTCACGTAAACTGAGAACAAAGTGTTGCATTTGAGGGATAAAAAGTACCCAGTATTATCAGGAAAATGTCAGGACATGTGAACATTAAGTTGGATTCAGATCAAGCTTTGTAAAACAACAACAACAAAAAACCTTTAGTGAAGGCCCTTCCTTAAGACATTTAAAAAATATAAAACTCTCAGTCTCTCCAGGGTCACAATCCATGCCTCTTTAAGATGTAACTATTTCCTTTAGCATCCTCTCAACAACCCTTTCCTGGGAATGTGGATCCAGTTGGGTATTTTGACTCTTAAGCTTCATCAACAAAACTATATATTTTCACTATCAAGCCCTGGCTGTTTCAAGTGTCTTTTATTGTAAGATGGCTTCTTCTCAATTATATTGGCAGTAAATCTTGCTTTAAAAAGTAGAATTCTTGAATTTCAAATTCAGAATATCTATTAGTTTAGAATTAGTTGTTAAAAAATTAAGTTAGAAGATGGTTGATTATACATTATTATAAAATCAGTGAGTTACAACTACAGTTATATGAATTGATAGAAAAAATTTTGTTTTAAAATGGTACCTTATGAAGGATCATTTACTTGGCTATAATTCTCTGATCCTGAAATTAATGAACAGATTTTGATTGTGTTCGACAGAAAGAAGAAGGGGAACAATAAATCACAGTATATTGAATTCAGAATTGTAGAACTGGAAAATGCTTTACAGAGAGCTTACTCTGAAAATCATAAACTATCAGCCCTCAAGTGGTATTTTAAAAAATAAATTTCAATTGGGTGCCACAATGTAAAAGATCATAGAATCTACATAAAAATTTGAATTTCCTTTTTCCATTTTAAAGTTACACTAGACTTGCATTATTGCACACTGATTATCCTTATTAGAGTAGTGACCAATTCCTTTCTTCTATGCCTTTCCTGTTAATTTATGCCCATTTCATTAAATTTTGCTATTATCTTATCCTTTCTGACATCTGACTTTATGCATCATGATATACACCAGCTCCTCCATTTTATAATAGCCGAGCGGGTGATAGTCCATAGGGTTGCAAAGAGTCAGACAGGACTGAGTGACTGAGCATGCCTGCACACGACATTTTATATTCAAGTTACATGTGACTCTAAAGGTAATATGTAATTTGTCCCATTATGTAACTGGTGCTTTCCAGGGCATAAAACAAAAATAAAATGACCTCTGTCTGGCAATGAATAGTAGAGTTTGAAATTTTGTAATCTTATAGTCATTATTATAAAGGTTCATTTAATTCTAGCTAGGAGAAAATTGCATTTTTATAGTATGTTTTTATTCTGGTAGGAAGAAGCGTGGTGGAACAATTAAGACAAAGGTTAGTGAGATACTTTGTCTAGAAGTAAATCTGTTTTAAACATTTACCAACAAATAGAAATGTAAATATTTTTAGTGGTGGACATAAGATTTAAATTCCTTCTTTAATTATGCCAGTTATTTTTTCCTAGTATCAATTATTTCCATCCTGATTGTACAAAAATAGGCACAAAATATTTATTTTTAGAGTTTGAAATGAGAGATGGTATTTTTTTTTTTAATATTTATTTATTTATTTATTTTGGGCGGGGGTCGGGTTGGGGAGGGAGGGGAGTGGGCGGGCCACTTCTATTGGTCTTTCATTTCTCTATGTTCATCCGCCTTTGTTCTTTGGCTCCTGTGGGCCTCCCACTGCGGTGGCGTCTGTCGTTGCAGAGCGCCGGCTCTGGGCGCATGCGCTTCAGAGCTCCGGCTCGGTAATTGGATACATCAGTCCAGCCGCTCCGCGGCATGTGGGATCTTCCCAGGCCAGGGATCAAACCCGCGCCCCTTGCACTGCAAGGCAGTGTCTTTACCCACTGGACCACCAGGGAAAGCCCCGAGAGATGGTATTTTTATAATGTTAAAACTAAAGGCATATTAGCTGTACATTTTATTTTTGCGTTTTATAATGATCAAGAATTAATTATAAATTAATTATAAAAAGTATAAAATTTAGCTCTTACCTCATGTAGTAACAAGATAGATAAGTCAACAACTTAAACAGTGTCTATTTTCACAAAAAGGGATTCAGTATATGAAAATTATCAGAGTATGACCAATGTAATTCCTATAACAAGTTGTATGATTTTGATCTGTTGTAAGTTAACAATAGTTGTTCTGATATCCAAACTACATGTATTGCACCATAACAGTGCTACTGCAAATGTAATGAGTTCAAACAATGCATTTATCACTGAACATTTTATCATCTTGAGGTGCTGTAGGTCGGGAATGTGTTATCCGTGTCTTCTGTTTCACAGTGTCACAAGGTTTTTAGTCAGGATGGTGACTTCGGCTGTAACTAAAGAAGGGTCTGGGGCCTCAATCCTTGTTTTGTTGGTAGCTTGCATTTTATAGTATGTTTTTATTCTGGTAGGAAGAAGCGTGGTGGAACAATTAAGACAAAGGTTAGTGAGATACTTTGTCTAGAAGTAAATCTGTTTTAAACATTTACCAACAAATAGAAATGTAAATATTTTTAGTGGTGGACATAAGATTTAAATTCCTTCTTTAATTATGCCAGTTATTTTTTCCTAGTATCAATTATTTCCATCCTGATTGTACAAAAATAGGCACAAAATATTTATTTTTAGAGTTTGAAATGAGAGATGGTATTTTTTTTTTTAATATTTATTTATTTATTTATTTTGGGCGGGGGTCGGGTTGGGGAGGGAGGGGAGTGGGCGGGCCACTTCTATTGGTCTTTCATTTCTCTATGTTCATCCGCCTTTGTTCTTTGGCTCCTGTGGGCCTCCCACTGCGGTGGCGTCTGTCGTTGCAGAGCGCCGGCTCTGGGCGCATGCGCTTCAGAGCTCCGGCTCGGTAATTGGATACATCAGTCCAGCCGCTCCGCGGCATGTGGGATCTTCCCAGGCCAGGGATCAAACCAGTACCCCTTGCACTGCAAGGCGGTGTCCTTACCCACTGGACCACCAGGGAAAGCCCCGAGAGATGGTATTTTTATAATGTTAAAACTAAAGGCATATTAGCTGTACATTTTATTTTTGCGTTTTATAATGATCAAGAATTAATTATAAATTAATTATAAAAAGTATAAAATTTAGCTCTTACCTCATGTAGTAACAAGATAGATAAGTCAACAACTTAAACAGTGTCTATTTTCACAAAAAGGGATTCAGTATATGAAAATTATCAGAGTATGACCAATGTAATTCCTATAACAAGTTGTATGATTTTGATCTGTTGTAAGTTAACAATAGTTGTTCTGATATCCAAACTACATGTATTGCACCATAACAGTGCTACTGCAAATGTAATGAGTTCAAACAATGCATTTATCACTGAACATTTTATCATCTTGAGGTGCTGTAGGTCGGGAATGTGTTATCCGTGTCTTCTGTTTCACAGTGTCACAAGGTTTTTAGTCAGGATGGTGACTTCGGCTGTAACTAAAGAAGGGTCTGCCTCCAAGCTCATGTTTTTGTTGGTAGGATTCAGTTCCATGTGGGATGTTGCAGTGAGGGCCTCAGTCCCTTGCTGATTGTTGTTGGTCAGAACTCACCCTTTCACCTGACCACTCACTTCATGAAATCCAAAGGACGGAGTCAAAGTCTCCTAGCAAGAATGCAACGTTATAATCTTATATAACCATCACCGAAGTGACATCCCATCTTCTTTGCTGTATTCTGTTCATTAGAGACAAGTTACAGCCTGCCCCTCCTACAGCAGGACAGGGATACGCTAGGGTAGGAATATCAAGGTGGAAGATTGTTGAGGATCAGACTGTTTACATTGTTCTCTAATTTTAACCCTTTCTAGCTTTCTTGATTTCACAATCCGGAAGTCAACCACACACCACTGTGGCAAAGAGCAATTAGTTTTGTACTCGTTTATAAGCTAAATGAACATATAATAGGTTTCTATTCATAACCAAGTTAGCCCATCGAAACAGTCTTAGTATCACTTTTCTAAGTGCCTTCCTTTTTTGTGGTTGACTACTGCTATTTCAGGTTCAGGGTTACCAAAGGTAGCCTTATTTCATGGAATGACAGTTTGACAATGTCTAGCTGTATTGATTATAAAATATGACTGTGCTATCGAAGATATATTTCTCCAAAAATGCCTATTTAGGTGAATGTATCCTTTCTTCACTAAACATTTTTTTTTAATTACTTGGGACTCTCTATTGCAAATGGTTGAAATGCTAGATATAAGGAGAAATAAAAGAGAATTTATGGTTTTATTAACAGTAACTGAAATGATGAGTTTAACCAGCTTCAAGTATAACAGCATTTAGATTACTAATCAAAGTGTAGTGGATGTATTTTCAACCTTAATTTTTTCATTTGGGTTGGTATTATTATCAACAAGAACCTTCTCATAGGAAAAAATTAAACTTCTAGTCAACAGCAAGAAAATTTTGCATGTGTGTTTGGTTATAGTAACATTCTTGGTCAAGGCTTTCATTGTGTTTGCATGAGGCATTTGCCACAAATGAACACAAAGACGTGTGTGTGTGTGTGTGTGTATGCCCGTGTGTGTGTGTGTGTGTGTGTGTGTGTGTGTGTGTGTATGCCCTCATTAGCCGAGGCCGGCTAATGTACCTATCCATATACCCTGGGAATTGAGTCAGTTCTATCTAAAACAGACTAATAGTTAAGGAAATATGGTTATCCAAAGCAATATCTGAATGCTGTTTTAAAACAGAGGCAGAAAATATGTGGAGAAGTAAAATTAAGCAAATAAATAAATAGATAAGTATCATTTTATTAAAAATTATACAGACTAGTTCTTACTCGGTATCAAGAAATAGTTACTGACCATGTCATGGAGATGTGCACCACCATTAAGTGCTATAGCAACTATCTGTAAGAGAGGGCACTTTACAGTTAGGCAATTTAAATCTGCCAAGTATATGGGCTACATTGGCAAAGAACATAGCATTTTGGACAAGATATTTATGATGGATTGTATATAATTGATATTTCATACTATATTGGTAATTCAGAATTTGTTCTAAAAAGGCTTCATGAAAGTACAACATAATTGTGTAATATAATTTAGATTAGAAAGAACTCAGAAGATGGAAATAAAAATGAAGGGTAATATTGAAAGAGTAAGTACTAAAAGATAAAAGGGCCACATGAAAGAGTGACAGTAGAATTTATCTTACCAGTTCGAGAAAAGAGGCAAAAGCTTATAGAAACCAGATGGGTTATATAGATTGACTGAACTATAACAAGATTCAGAACTTCATGAATTTCCTAAATCTATTGATATTGGATGATATAAGCATCTGTGAATTATAAGAGTGAGATTATTTTCATTTTTTTATGAAGATAAAGTTCTAATAACCTAATACAGTGACCAATGCTGTAAAATAAAATGGAGATTTTGAGTGTGAGACAGAACATTGTTGAAAATACATTTTTTCAAGTTAAGTATCATGCAAACTACTATGTATAAGATGGATAAATAACAAGTTCTTACTGTATAGCACAGAGAACTATATTCCATATACTGTAATAAACTATAATGGAAAATAATATGAAAAATACTACATATGTATAATGAGTTACTTTTATGTAGAGCAGAAATTAGCATTGTAAATCAACTATAATCCAATAAATTGTTTTAAATAAATAAAATTAAGTATCATAGTACTGAGGGCATAATATGGCTATAGTTAAGTAAAGTAAGTGAAGCAAAAAGAAATCAATTTTATGATACCATACATTGAAATACTTTTAGGACAGTTAAAGTTTTACAGTAGAGCAAGGATAAGGATTAGACTAGAAAGAGACATTTGGAGGCCATTTGCTGAAATATGATAATATTACCAACATAAAAAGCATTATTTTTCTTTAGCAACTTGAGATAGCAAAGTGTATCTATCTCTTGCATTCTATCCAGAAGTTGTTTCAGAGACAAGTAAAATGAATTATATACAGTTTTTGGTAGATGTTATATTAGTAATATATATGTGACAAGATATTCTTAACAAAGAACATAATTTTGAACATCGTTAGGACTAGAGTCTGAATATGGTACTTTATTGAAAAGTTGAAAAATAGTATTATTTAAATAATTACACACAAAAAACTAACATATTTATTATTAAATTCAAAGCTCCATCATGAGAAAATGAACAATAAAAATAAATTATCTTGTCTTAACCTGCAGACCTCCTCCAGTAAGTGAACTTGCCACCAGAGGGACGATAGTTGGTATGATTTCTGCTGCAGCCGTCAATCAGAGTATCGTGTACTCCATTGTTGCAGGAAATGAAGAGGGTAAGTACATGTTTACTCTATATTCTCATCAAAAAAAAGTAAACTTAGATATGAAATAAATTTCAGATTTAATTACTATTTATCTTTCTAGTAAGATGTGTCTAACTGAAATGTAACCATGTGTTGAATTGGATTAAAGATCCAGTTATAATGGCAAAGGCTATTTATTTCCATAGAGAATACTCAATATCTAATTCTAAAAACCATCATCTCTCCCTGATTTAGGGATGTTTAATGATATTTATTCAAAATTAATGTATATGTACTTTCAACTTTTGGTCATAATCATTGCCTATAGTAGTCTCTTAACCACTGTTCTGTGCCATCTACAACCCTTAACCCATGTCACACCTTAGCACATCCTGAAGATATTTTAGGAACAGAAATAACTGTGGAGGAGCAAAGAGCCATATGCCTAATAAAAGTCATGTACATTTTGTATGATTGCTCACTCAAAGCAAACATATAATCAACAATTTAAAGTAGATAAATAATTTGATTTTATCTACTGATCACTTCTCATTTAGAACAGATTGGTTTGCTAGCCTGTGGGAATAAGTTCATAACTCAGTTTTCACTTTGCATATTGATTCTTTGTTTCACCTATTAACCACAGATAGTTGTACTCTGGTTTTACCTTTTATGAATTAAATGTCCTGGCATGTTTCAGGCGGTAAAAAATACAAAATATATATTTAATAAACATATGCATTTCAATATTAAGTGAACAGATGTTAATATTGTAAGGCAGTTAACAAAGAACATAATTTTGAACATCGTTAGGACTAGAGTCTGAATATGGTACTTTATTGAAAAGTTGAAAAATAGTATTATTTAAATAATTACACACAAAAAACTAACATATTTATTATTAAATTCAAAGCTCCATCATGAGAAAATGAACAATAAAAATAAATTATCTTGTCTTAACCTGCAGACCTCCTCCAGTAAGTGAACTTGCCACCAGAGGGACGATAGTTGGTATGATTTCTGCTGCAGCCGTCAATCAGAGTATCGTGTACTCCATTGTTGCAGGAAATGAAGAGGGTAAGTACATGTTTACTCTATATTCTCATCAAAAAAAAGTAAACTTAGATATGAAATAAATTTCAGATTTAATTACTATTTATCTTTCTAGTAAGATGTGTCTAACTGAAATGTAACCATGTGTTGAATTGGATTAAAGATCCAGTTATAATGGCAAAGGCTATTTATTTCCACTAGAGAATACTCAATATCTAATTCTAAAAACCATCATCTCTCCCTGATTTAGGGATGTTTAATGATATTTATTCAAAATTAATGTATATGTACTTTCAACTTTTGGTCATAATCATTGCCTATAGTAGTCTCTTAACCACTGTTCTGTGCCATCTACAACCCTTAACCCATGTCACACCTTAGCACATCCTGAAGATATTTTAGGAACAGAAATAACTGTGGAGGAGCAAAGAGCCATATGCCTAATAAAAGTCATGTACATTTTGTATGATTGCTCACTCAAAGCAAACATATAATCAACAATTTAAAGTAGATAAATAATTTGATTTTATCTACTGATCACTTCTCATTTAGAACAGATTGGTTTGCTAGCCTGTGGGAATAAGTTCATAACTCAGTTTTCACTTTGCATATTGATTCTTTGTTTCACCTATTAACCACAGATAGTTGTACTCTGGTTTTACCTTTTATGAATTAAATGTCCTGGCATGTTTCAGGCGGTAAAAAATACAAAATATATATTTAATAAACATATGCATTTCAATATTAAGTGAACAGATGTTAATATTGTAAGGCAGTTTACAAAGACATCATAAAAGTTATTTTCAAGTATTTCAGTGACCAGCCATTGCTGGAAGTTACTGCACCTAAAACAAATGCTAAACATTTCGTGGGGACTTTCTTTGTTTCCCCTATGCTGTTATGCCTCCTCCCTAAATATTATTGACTTTCTTTCCATTTAAACACACTTACATCTGAGTGAAGCCATGATTTCTCAATTTGTTGTTACACCTTTTTCCTGTGATTTTCTTTCCTCACCCTTGAGCATAGGCAGATGTTATGTACTTATTACCCACACTCTACTACAGTGATTCTTTTAACATTCAATTTATTTGCTACCAATTTAGCAAACTAATATTTATTAGGTGAGCATCTATCATGTAGTCAGTACTTTCCAGCTACTAAGGAGAAAGCAGTGTTCAAAATGGTGGCTCAGAGGCAAAGACTATGCCTGCAATGCTGGAGACATAACAGGAGCCACAGTTTTGACTCCTGGGTTGGGAAGATCCCCTGGAGAAGGGAAAGGCTGCCCACTCCAGTATTCTTGCCTAGAGAATTACATGGCTTGTCCATGGACCACAAAGAGTCAGCCAGACATGACTGAACAACTTCTAGTTTCATTTAAACACTTATAAATGATGTAGAGAAAACCAACTGAGGAAAAGATAGAGTGAAAGAGGTAGGATATAATAAAGATTTCCAGTGTCACCTGTTCATCACTCAAATATTCATAACCAAATTTATTTTAAAAAATAGACTTCAGGGAAAAATATTTTAAGATATTTATAATAATAAATAATTTGATTTTATCTACTGATCACTTCTCATTTAGAACAGATTGGTTTGCTAGCCTGTGGGAATAAGTTCATAACTCAGTTTTCACTTTGCATATTGATTCTTTGTTTCACCTATTAACCACAGATAGTTGTACTCTGGTTTTACCTTTTATGAATTAAATGTCCTGGCATGTTTCAGGCGGTAAAAAATACAAAATATATATTTAATAAACATATGCATTTCAATATTAAGTGAACAGATGTTAATATTGTAAGGCAGTTTACAAAGACATCATAAAAGTTATTTTCAAGTATTTCAGTGACCAGCCATTGCTGGAAGTTACTGCACCTAAAACAAATGCTAAACATTTCGTGGGGACTTTCTTTGTTTCCCCTATGCTGTTATGCCTCCTCCCTAAATATTATTGACTTTCTTTCCATTTAAACACACTTACATCTGAGTGAAGCCATGATTTCTCAATTTGTTGTTACACCTTTTTCCTGTGATTTTCTTTCCTCACCCTTGAGCATAGGCAGATGTTATGTACTTATTACCCACACTCTACTACAGTGATTCTTTTAACATTCAATTTATTTGCTACCAATTTAGCAAACTAATATTTATTAGGTGAGCATCTATCATGTAGTCAGTACTTTCCAGCTACTAAGGAGAAAGCAGTGTTCAAAATGGTGGCTCAGAGGCAAAGACTATGCCTGCAATGCTGGAGACATAACAGGAGCCACAGTTTTGACTCCTGGGTTGGGAAGATCCCCTGGAGAAGGGAAAGGCTGCCCACTCCAGTATTCTTGCCTAGAGAATTACATGGCTTGTCCATGGACCACAAAGAGTCAGCCAGACATGACTGAACAACTTCTAGTTTCATTTAAACACTTATAAATGATGTAGAGAAAACCAACTGAGGAAAAGATAGAGTGAAAGAGGTAGGATATAATAAAGATTTCCAGTGTCACCTGTTCATCACTCAAATATTCATAACCAAATTTATTTTAAAAAATAGACTTCAGGGAAAAATATTTTAAGATATTTATAATAATAAATAATATTTTCTAAATCATTCACATATTCAGTTATCTGTTTGTTCCCTCCAGCATGCTTATAGAACACTGAATCTGCAGGATCATAAGATGCAGTAAATCATAAAAGGTATAATCATTCAAGAAGCTCATAAAATATTTGCTTAAACAAAACAAAATATATTTCAAACAAAATTTCTAGAAGCATTTAGTATGGTAGAAGATCGTGTGTATCTGTGGTGAGCAACAGAGTGTACTTTGCTTCACAGATTTAATTGACCAGAGAAACATCAATTTCCAGGAGAATCTCAAAAAATAAAACCTAGAATTTCAAAATATGGATTTAGGGAAAACACTAATATTGATAATTTCAAGAGCTGGAACAGAGTTTCCCAAAGCCTTTGTTTTGTAATTTTTATGTATTTCTCTTAATATATGTGTTTTTAATATCACAGTGATTTTTAAAGAGAGCTATTTTACCTCATAGTATGAAGAGAGTGATCGGGAAATTGTATTTTGATTCTAGATAAGTTTGGAATTAATAACATCACAGGTGTAATCTATGTGAATGCCCCTCTGGATTATGAGACAAGGACAAGCTACGTACTTCGAGTCCAGGCTGATTCCCTAGAAGTGGTCCTCGCCAATCTCCGAGTTCCTTCAAAAAGTAAGTTGTGTTACTTAAGGATTTTATAAGAATTTTATGGTGTTTTTACTTATTTTCTATTTAAATATACTTACCTAAAATAAAATCCTCAGTGGAGAATGCAGAACAGCCATTAACACTTGAAGATGATTTCACATTCGCTCTAAGAATTGATGTATGGGGCTTCCCAGGTGGTCCAGTGGGTAAAGAGTCCGCCTTGCAGAGCAAGGGGCACTGATTTAATCCGTAGCCCGGAAAGGTCCCATGTGCTGCGGAGCGGCTGGATTGGCAATTGGCTGTGTGTCCAATTGCGAGCCAGCGCTTTGGAGCTCATGCGCCCAGAGCCCAGTGCTCTGCAACGAGAGAGGCCACTGCAATGGGAGGTCCGCACAGGCCAAAGAATAAAGATGGATGAAAATGAAAAAGACACAAAACAATAAAAGAGGCCAAAATTTTAAAAAATAATAAAATAATTGATATACAACAATGCAGGCGTCCCCACTGGTGCAGTGAAGAATTCACTGGCCAATACTGGAGACACTGGTTCTATCCTTGGATCAGGAAGATCCCCTGGAGAAGGAAATAGAAACCCACTCCAGTATTCTTGCCTAGAAAATCCCATGGACAGAGGAGCCTGTTGGGCTACAGTCCATGAGGTGGCAAAGAATTGAACACCACTTAGCACCTAAAAAACAACAGCATGACAATGCAGAGAATGATTTCATACTCCTTAAAGTTCAGTGTAATAACAGTATTTTTAAGTTCTGTACAATCTTAATGGAATGCTATCATTGTCAGTGTATGTCACATTAAAAAAAAACAACAACCTTATTGTTAACCACACTGTGAAGTTCTGGCTAACTCCTTGGAGTGTATATTGTCAATAGCATAGGATTACTATACATTCCCTGAATTGTGTGGCTTCTGGTACTGTGTATTTTGATTCTAGATAAGTTTGGAATTAATAACATCACAGGTGTAATCTATGTGAATGCCCCTCTGGATTATGAGACAAGGACAAGCTACGTACTTCGAGTCCAGGCTGATTCCCTAGAAGTGGTCCTCGCCAATCTCCGAGTTCC
This sequence comes from Tragulus kanchil, assembly GCA_022376925.1. Classification (NCBI taxonomy): domain Eukaryota; kingdom Metazoa; phylum Chordata; class Mammalia; order Artiodactyla; family Tragulidae; genus Tragulus; species Tragulus kanchil. The sequence goes on along the minus strand of JAIOJX010000005.1, from coordinate 114,914,248 downwards.
TTCAAAAAGTAAGTTGTGTTACTTAAGGATTTTATAAGAATTTTATGGTGTTTTTACTTATTTTCTATTTAAATATACTTACCTAAAATAAAATCCTCAGTGGAGAATGCAGAACAGCCATTAACACTTGAAGATGATTTCACATTCGCTCTAAGAATTGATGTATGGGGCTTCCCAGGTGGTCCAGTGGGTAAAGAGTCCGCCTTGCAGAGCAAGGGGCACTGATTTAATCCGTAGCCCGGAAAGGTCCCATGTGCTGCGGAGCGGCTGGATTGGCAATTGGCTGTGTGTCCAATTGCGAGCCAGCGCTTTGGAGCTCATGCGCCCAGAGCCCAGTGCTCTGCAACGAGAGAGGCCACTGCAATGGGAGGTCCGCACAGGCCAAAGAATAAAGATGGATGAAAATGAAAAAGACACAAAACAATAAAAGAGGCCAAAATTTTAAAAAATAATAAAATAATTGATATACAACAATGCAGGCGTCCCCACTGGTGCAGTGAAGAATTCACTGGCCAATACTGGAGACACTGGTTCTATCCTTGGATCAGGAAGATCCCCTGGAGAAGGAAATAGAAACCCACTCCAGTATTCTTGCCTAGAAAATCCCATGGACAGAGGAGCCTGTTGGGCTACAGTCCATGAGGTGGCAAAGAATTGAACACCACTTAGCACCTAAAAAACAACAGCATGACAATGCAGAGAATGATTTCATACTCCTTAAAGTTCAGTGTAATAACAGTATTTTTAAGTTCTGTACAATCTTAATGGAATGCTATCATTGTCAGTGTATGTCACATTAAAAAAAAAAAAAACAACAACCTTATTGTTAACCACACTGTGAAGTTCTGGCTAACTCCTTGGAGTGTATATTGTCAATAGCATAGGATTACTATACATTCCCTGAATTGTGTGGCTTCTGGTACTGTGTATTTTCTGAGAGCAGAGCAAAATGCATCTCAAAAAGAAAGACTAACATTTTTTATGATTTGTATGTGGCATTATATTTAATTCACATCCATTTCTAGGAAATGAGATTTATTATTTCCATTTTACAAAGACAAGAAAAGGTTAAGTGATTTTTTAGAAAATGTCACTGTCAGTAAATGAAAAGAGGAAGATTTAAGCTATCTTTTGACTTTAAAATTTTTCTTCAATATTTCAGTGTAATATGGTTTCCTCATACAGAGGACCATGTAAAAACCAATTTATGAATTGGGCCACCATAGATTATGAGAGAGATTACTGATAATGGGATAAATGCTGTTCTTTTTTCCATCCAATGAGATTATACATCTTTGCATGTTAAACAATCCATCTTTTAATCACTTCAGATTGTCATGTATCAATTGTTATAATGAAAGGGAAACTTTTTTAGAAACTCCAAGAAATCCAGACTTAATTTAAACACTAACAGAATAGAGGTCCAGAGAAAGTGTAAAGTGTAAAACAGGGTAAGAAATATTTACATTTAGCTCTTGGCCCACTTCTGGACCTCCTCTCATAGCACTCCATCTGTCAGCATCTTAAAGAGGAAAGAGGGAAAAAATAAGATACCCTGAGAGTCAGAGCAGAGTACTCATATGAATGCCAGAGGGGGAGGGGGGAGGGAGCACCCCAGCATTAAGAGAAAAGTGAGCGAAGTGGGAATTATGAGCAATCGATGTACTATAGAAAGTTCTGTATCAGTTTGTTATTGAATTGATGATCAAAAAATAAATAATTTCTGTTCATTTATCTCAAATCTCACTTACTTACCTAATGTACAGGCTTGAATAGTTGTTTGTAAAAGCACAACTACATCATTGGAAAAATCAGATAATATACTGTCATTGAAATTAAAGCACAACTAAATCATTGGAAAAATCAGATTATATAATGTCTTTGAAATCAACAGAATTAAATTGTCTTCAGTGATTATGTATCACTACATAGTTAAACGGTTTAAACATAGCAGTACAGTTATTTGAGTTTTTAGTCTTCAAACTGCAGGCAATTGCATTTTATAAAACAAAGAGGATGCCTCAAATTATAAACTGAATTGAGTAAACTAAGATTTGAAAGGTTAGAGTAGTTCTAAATTATATAACATAAGCTACCTTATTGCAAATAAAAATAAATGCAAAAGTTAATTGAAAACCATCTGCCATCTTTTTTTGAAAGAAAATAGAAAGTTAGGAATAGGAAAAAATGCTAAATGTTTAAGTTGTATAACTAAGCATTTTTCAAGAATTATCTCTGAATTCTAGGAATAAAGGCATATAGATATCTTGTTGTGAGTATAATAAACTAGTTTTCATTACTTTAAATGGAAATCTGAGGCTAATAAATCTTTAGCTAATACACTTGCATTTATGCCCTATCCATGGAGAATGAGACCAGTTAGTAAATTCATGAATTATCCTCTGAGAAATGTGTGAAGCCTAAAAGCTAAATATTAGTTTAATGCATAATGCTTTGAATATTGTTATTAATGTTTCATGACTGACCTTTGCTTCTTGAGTCTAAAATACAAACCCAAGTTGTATTTCTCACAGTTTCACTTATTGATGACTGTTAATGGCCTATAATCAAAATCTACCCCATTAGCTATGCAAATAATAGAAACATTCTGTAAATTGAAGTTAATTAATTGACCACTTAAAGCTTCATTTCTTCTTTAAAATCAGCTACTCTATGATCTTTAGCTCTACTATAAAGGTAATAAACAGAATAAATTTAATTTTGAAGTGTTAAAATTTGATCAGTTTGTTATTGAATTGATGATCAAAAAATAAATAATTTCTGTTCATTTATCTCAAATCTCACTTACTTACCTAATGTACAGGCTTGAATAGTTGTTTGTAAAAGCACAACTACATCATTGGAAAAATCAGATAATATACTGTCATTGAAATTAAAGCACAACTAAATCATTGGAAAAATCAGATTATATAATGTCTTTGAAATCAACAGAATTAAATTGTCTTCAGTGATTATGTATCACTACATAGTTAAACGGTTTAAACATAGCAGTACAGTTATTTGAGTTTTTAGTCTTCAAACTGCAGGCAATTGCATTTTTATAAAACAAAGAGGATGCCTCAAATTATAAACTGAATTGAGTAAACTAAGATTTGAAAGGTTAGAGTAGTTCTAAATTATATAACATAAGCTACCTTATTGCAAATAAAAATAAATGCAAAAGTTAATTGAAAACCATCTGCCATCTTTTTGAAAGAAAATAGAAAGTTAGGAATAGGAAAAAATGCTAAATGTTTAAGTTGTATAACTAAGCATTTTTCAAGAATTATCTCTGAATTCTAGGAATAAAGGCATATAGATATCTTGTTGTGAGTATAATAAACTAGTTTTCATTACTTTAAATGGAAATCTGAGGCTAATAAATCTTTAGCTAATACACTTGCATTTATGCCCTATCCATGGAGAATGAGACCAGTTAGTAAATTCATGAATTATCCTCTGAGAAATGTGTGAAGCCTAAAAGCTAAATATTAGTTTAATGCATAATGCTTTGAATATTGTTATTAATGTTTCATGACTGACCTTTGCTTCTTGAGTCTAAAATACAAACCCAAGTTGTATTTCTCACAGTTTCACTTATTGATGACTGTTAATGGCCTATAATCAAAATCTACCCCATTAGCTATGCAAATAATAGAAACATTCTGTAAATTGAAGTTAATTAATTGACCACTTAAAGCTTCATTTCTTCTTTAAAATCAGCTACTCTATGATCTTTAGCTCTACTATAAAGGTAATAAACAGAATAAATTTAATTTTGAAGTGTTAAATTTCCAAAGAAGTACTTTATTGTAATTTCTTTATCAAGAATTTATTAATGAAATGCTTTTCAATGTAAGTTTTACACCTATGGTATAAATGAATATAATATTTAAATGCAAGTTAATAATTAAAATAGAAGAAAGTTAGAATGCACTTCCAAAATTTGATATTAGAATGCTTAAAACATTTTAGTGTTTTAGTAAGGAACAATTCAAGCATGAATAAAATTACGGACTATTATAATAAACCTCAGTGTATCAACTAACCAACTTTGTTGAGTCTTCGGAAATCTCCCATTTATAGTCTCACTCCATTATTTCGAAAAAGGACAGGGACATAATAGTTCCTCTGTAAATATTTCAATCTGTATCTCTTAAAGATAAGGACTCAAAATTTAATCAGAATACCCTTATTACTCTCCCAAAATTAACCAAAATTCTTCATTATCAAGAGATATCTGCTCAATATTTGTATTAAAAATTTATTCACATCAGAATCCAAATAAAGTTCATACACTCCAATACTCCAATTGGTTGATGTCTTTAAGTCTCTTTTAATCTATAGGCTTCACCACTGTGATTGCTTTTTATCCACTTTGATATTTATTTATTTGAGAAACTAGATCTCTGACTCCTGGAGTTCATTGATTGTATCCTCATTTTTTTTCTGTCTTCTTTGTTTCCTATAAATTGTTATTGGATCCTTTTGTTGCTGTTTTTTTCTTTCTTTCTTTCTTTCTTTTAATACTTTGGCCTCATTTTTTGGTTTTCTATTTGTTTACTTTTCATCCATCTTTATTCTTCGGCCTGTGTGGGCCTCCCATCACAGTGACCTCTCTCAGTGCAGAGCATCGGCTCTGGGCACATGTGCTCCAGAGCGCTGGCTCACAATTGAACACACAGGTCCAGCTGCTCCATGGCAAATAGGAACTTCCCAGGCCAGGGATCCAACTGGCACCCACTGCATTGCAAGGCAGACTCTTTACCCACTGAACCACCAGGAAAGCCTGCAACTCTTATTCATTTAGAATCACTTCTACTTAACATAATATACTTAGTTTCATTAAAAAAAAAAAAAAAAAAAAAAAAAAAAAAAACTGCTACTGTTTGTATATGTTCTACTGTGATGCTTCTTTTTCATTTATTTCATTTTACCACACATCTAATTGAAATAATGGTATTTTATCCTTCTTAACACCAATAAGACAATCATTCATTTTGTTATGTGTAGCTTATTCTCTAGCATACCCCCCAGAGTAGATTCACAAGGGCACCATTTCCTGTGTTCTTGTGCGTTAATAAAGGTTTGTCAGAGCCTCAAATAAAAAAAGCATTAGTTGCTCATTCCTGTCTGACTCTTTGCAACCCCCTGGAATTCTGCAGGCAAGAATACAGGAGTGGGTAGCCATTCCCTTCTCCAGGGGGTCCAGGTATCCAATGCAGATGTTCTTCATTGTAGGCAGATTCTTTAGTGTCTGAGCTACCAGGGAAGGCCGAGGCCCTGAGAAATGAATATAAATGTGGCTAGATATAACAGTCTTGACTCATATGTTCTTTCTTTGACTTAAATATTTCACTCTATTTTCTTCTAACATGAAGCATTACTATCAAAAAGTACAAAGACAAACTATTTTTCTTTTCCAGTGGGTATTGGTCTATTTATGAATCTCTAGATAATTTATTATTTTTTTAAGTTCAATTGTTTTATTAAAATAGTTTCCATACTGGCTATTCTGCTTCATTTTCTGCCAGCATGTAGTATATCCATTCAAGTCTTACTTCAGTAAAATTTTCTTGAATTCCTTAATTTATTATTTTTTATGTTGTATTAATTTGTTTTTCAGCATGCAGTTGTTTATTGTACATGTGGTAAAAATTCTTTTATATCACCTCTCTTATCTCTTAACTATCTTCATTTTCTCTAGATTTAAAAAAAAGCCTGTCATTTATGAGTTTTTTGATATATTTTTCGTTCATAGCTCTTATTTTTGTTCATGAATTATTTTTAAAAAATCTTTAAAAAATGCCTTTATCATATTAAGACATGTTTTTGGATTATTCTATTTTTATTTTTCACTTTGACTATGATCTTTTTCTATCTCTGATGTTTTTATCTTTCTGTATTTTATCTTTTTTTCACCTTTTAGAATAATTTCAGGATAGTTTTCCTAAATCACAGATTTAAAATACACATTTAAATCATTTTCATAAAGTGTTTAAAATTATCCTTTGGCCTTAGAAATTGGTCTGCTTTATTCTGCACTCCCATTGAGCTTGGAGACATTTTCTTGTCTTAGCCCCTATTGTGCCTGTTCTGCTGAACTTATATTATGTTCTCACTGTTTTATCTTTTAGTGTGGAGTGTTGTACTGCTACTGTGTTCATATTACCTTAGTAACTACTCAATCTAATGCATGCTGGTAACGTTGAGGTTCAACAGCCTTCTAGACCAACAGAAATAGTTTGCCTTCTCTTCTCCCTTGTAAACAGTTACTATCAAACTTTTTGATATGTCAGTGTGCACACTTATCACACACTTAATACAGAGATCTTGTTTCTCTTAGTTGTTTTCCTCAGAAGTTCATATTCTGTGATCTGGAGGCTATCTTGTTGCCTTATTTACTTGTAGATATTATCTATGGATTTGGGGGGTTGACATTCTGATATTAGCCTACTTAAACTTGATAATGGGGAGGAGACATTAAAGCAGGGAAATACCCACAAAAATAACTACAGGAGTTAATAATTCAGCCCACTATAGTTCTATGGATGTTGATGAAAGATTTTAAAAAAAGTATCTCCATGTCAGAGGCAAGGACCCTATTACTCATAAGGAAAGTATTAGTAGGAGTATCAGCATAGCCATATAGAAAAGGAAAATAGTGGAAGCCGTAACAGATTTTATTTTCTTCGACTCCAAAATCACTGCAGATGGTGACTGCAGTTATGAAATTAAAAGATGCTTTAAATGAGTTTTTAGTATGTTAAAATCATAACTCTCTAACTATCTTCATTTTCTAGATTTAAAAGCCTGTCATTTATGAGTTTTTTGATATATTTTTCGTTCATAGCTCTTATTTTTGTTCATGAATTATTTTTAAAAAATCTTTAAAAAATGCCTTTATCATATTAAGACATGTTTTTGGATTATTCTATTTTTATTTTTCACTTTGACTATGATCTTTTTCTATCTCTGATGTTTTTATCTTTCTGTATTTTATCTTTTTTTCACCTTTTAGAATAATTTCAGGATAGTTTTCCTAAATCACAGATTTAAAATACACATTTAAATCATTTTCATAAAGTGTTTAAAATTATCCTTTGGCCTTAGAAATTGGTCTGCTTTATTCTGCACTCCCATTGAGCTTGGAGACATTTTCTTGTCTTAGCCCCTATTGTGCCTGTTCTGCTGAACTTATATTATGTTCTCACTGTTTTATCTTTTAGTGTGGAGTGTTGTACTGCTACTGTGTTCATATTACCTTAGTAACTACTCAATCTAATGCATGCTGGTAACGTTGAGGTTCAACAGCCTTCTAGACCAACAGAAATAGTTTGCCTTCTCTTCTCCCTTGTAAACAGTTACTATCAAACTTTTTGATATGTCAGTGTGCACACTTATCACACACTTAATACAGAGATCTTGTTTCTCTTAGTTGTTTTCCTCAGAAGTTCATATTCTGTGATCTGGAGGCTATCTTGTTGCCTTATTTACTTGTAGATATTATCTATGGATTTGGGGGGTTGACATTCTGATATTAGCCTACTTAAACTTGATAATGGGGAGGAGACATTAAAGCAGGGAAATACCCACAAAATAACTACAGGAGTTAATAATTCAGCCCACTATAGTTCTATGGATGTTGATGAAAGATTAAAAAGTATCTCCATGTCAGAGGCAAGGACCCTATTACTCATAAGGAAAGTATTAGTAGGAGTATCAGCATAGCCATATAGAAAAGGAAAATAGTGGAAGCCGTAACAGATTTTATTTTCTTCGACTCCAAAATCACTGCAGATGGTGACTGCAGTTATGAAATTAAAAGATGCTTGTTCCTTGGCAGAAAAGCTATGACAAACCTAGACAGTGTATTAAAAACCAGAGACAGCACTTTGCTGATAAAGGTCCATCCAGTCAAAGCTATACATTTTCCAGCAGTCATGTACAGGTGTTAGAGTTGAACCATTAAAGAAGGCTGAGTGCTGAAAATGTATGACTTCCAATTGTGGTGCTGGAGAAGACTCTTGAGAGTCCCTAGGACTGAAAGAAGATCAAACCAGTCAATCCTAAAATAAGTCAATCCCTAATATTCATTGGAAGTACTGATGCTGAAGCTGAAGCTCCAATACTGTGGCCACCTGATGTAAAGAGACGACTCATTGGAAAAGACCCTGATGCTGGGAAAGATTGAAGGCAGGAGGAGAAGGGGACAACAGAGAATGAGATGATTGGATGGCATCACCAATTTAATGGACATGAACTTGAGCAAACTCCAGGAGAGTGTGAAGCCTGGTGTGCTACAGTTCTTGGGTGCAGGGACCTTCCGCAGAAAGGGGAGGCAGCGGGATTGCCCCGGCTAAACCTGGAGATCTCAGAGAAAGGCAAATCTTGGCTGCCCGCCCTGCAGCCCCCTGGCTCAGGCAGGGGACAATCAGATGCGACAGGGGTTCCATCGAAGTAGTTCCGCTTTATTGAAGAAGATCCACAGCTTTTATAGGCAAGTGAAGGGGGTTTTGCATGGAACTTCCTATAGATTACACCAATCAAGCTAAAGGCCAAGCAATCATTCACAAGCGTGTCTTGTTTCTCTTAGTTGTTTTCCTCAGAAGTTCATATTCTGTGATCTGGAGGCTATCTTGTTGCCTTATTTACTTGTAGATATTATCTATGGATTTGGGGGGTTGACATTCTGATATTAGCCTACTTAAACTTGATAATGGGGAGGAGACATTAAAGCAGGGAAATACCCACAAAAATAACTACAGGAGTTAATAATTCAGCCCACTATAGTTCTATGGATGTTGATGAAAGATTTTAAAAAAAGTATCTCCATGTCAGAGGCAAGGACCCTATTACTCATAAGGAAAGTATTAGTAGGAGTATCAGCATAGCCATATAGAAAAGGAAAATAGTGGAAGCCGTAACAGATTTTATTTTCTTCGACTCCAAAATCACTGCAGATGGTGACTGCAGTTATGAAATTAAAAGATGCTTGTTCCTTGGCAGAAAAGCTATGACAAACCTAGACAGTGTATTAAAAACCAGAGACAGCACTTTGCTGATAAAGGTCCATCCAGTCAAAGCTATACATTTTCCAGCAGTCATGTACAGGTGTTAGAGTTGAACCATTAAAGAAGGCTGAGTGCTGAAAATGTATGACTTCCAATTGTGGTGCTGGAGAAGACTCTTGAGAGTCCCTAGGACTGAAAGAAGATCAAACCAGTCAATCCTAAAATAAGTCAATCCCTAATATTCATTGGAAGTACTGATGCTGAAGCTGAAGCTCCAATACTGTGGCCACCTGATGTAAAGAGACGACTCATTGGAAAAGACCCTGATGCTGGGAAAGATTGAAGGCAGGAGGAGAAGGGGACAACAGAGAATGAGATGATTGGATGGCATCACCAATTTAATGGACATGAACTTGAGCAAACTCCAGGAGAGTGTGAAGCCTGGTGTGCTACAGTTCTTGGGTGCAGGGACCTTCCGCAGAAAGGGGAGGCAGCGGGATTGCCCCGGCTAAACCTGGAGATCTCAGAGAAAGGCAAATCTTGGCTGCCCGCCCTGCAGCCCCCTGGCTCAGGCAGGGGACAATCAGATGCGACAGGGGTTCCATCGAAGTAGTTCCGCTTTATTGAAGAAGATCCACAGCTTTTATAGGCAAGTGAAGGGGGTTTTGCATGGAACTTCCTATAGATTACACCAATCAAGCTAAAGGCCAAGCAATCATTCACGAGCGCGAAAGCCAGGGGAACCAATCAGAAATTTTGACCATCAATTAACAATTTAGATCACGCCCTGTCTCTTCCTGTAGGCGCCTCTTAGCTCCAAGCTGAAACAATGTGCTTAAGCTTCTTTTCACTCCCACACCCCTTCCTGTAGGCGCCATCTTATCTCCAAACTGCAAACATGTGCTTAAGCTTCTTTATGCATAAAACGGTCCTCTTTCAATTCAGAGCCCCACATTGGGTTCGCAAATAAGTGGACGTGACTTAGTGGCTCAGCAACAACAGCACAGCAATCAGCATAGCATTGGAGCTCACCAAGCTCCAAATCTCACAGGCAGTGTAGGGCCAGGTCAGTACTGCACATGAGTGGATTACAACACAGAAGGAAACTTCACTTAGAGAGTCTGCCACTTTTATAGCAAATGACAGTGAGTCTTTCTCAAAGAGGAGGCATTCCTGCAAGATATTATCTCACTTTTTTAGAGCTCCCAGTTTCATGGGCTATTTTCTCCCAGTATTTCTCTCCAAATTTCTGACTTTTAGTAATGAGGATGATTCTGGAAGATTCAAATATTACACTGTGACCTTAATCATCTTCCTCAAATACCTAATTACATATCTTACTCCAAGGATATTTGAAATATCTGTTGAATTATTTTCACAGTTGATAGATTTAAGAGAATAGGTACTATGCAACCCTTTTATGTCTTTATTACACTTTGACTCTTACCAAGTTTAGAACTAAATTTTCCAGTGTTTTAGATTTTTCATCCAGGGCTTCTAGATACATTTTTCCCCCTCTCTCATCTACTAACTTTTTCTTTTTTTTAACCTATTTTTTTTTTTTTTTTGGTGGGGGGACAGATTGAGGAGGGAGGGGGGTGGGCGGGCCACTTCCATTGGTCTTTCATTTCTCCATTTTCATCCATCTTTGTTCTTTGGCCCGTGTGGGCCTCCCATCGCGGTGGCGTCTGTCGTCGCAGAGCACCGGCTCTGGGCACATGCGCGCCAGAACTCTGGCTCGGTCATTGGACACATGGGTCCAGCCACTCCGTGGCACGTGGGATCTTCCCAGGCCAGTGATCGAACTGGCGCCCCTTGCATTGCAAGGCGGTGTCCTTACCCACTGGACCACCAGGGAAGCCCTCATCTACTAACTTTTATCTTTTACATTTCATTAATCTCTGGAAGTAGTGGGTAATATAATAAGTATACAATCTAGTGAATGAATATATGAAGAATAAATAATCCAAATTAACAGAAAACATTTGTTAAGGAGAAAATTCCACCAACCGTGGACTGTATAGTACTGTAGTATTTACTATTACAACATATCTATTATTGAAAAATAAGTGGACCCATGCAATTCCAATCCATGTTGTTCAAAGGTCAACTCTAATTGAAAAGCACTTCTAAACTCAGTTTACAGCAAGAGACCACACCGATGTTGAAAGTGCCCTATTGACAAAGTCTGTTTTAAAAACAGGTCTGACCCAAAAGTGTTAACAATTTCACAATAATAATAAAATTAAATATTTCCTGCCTACCTTACCAATCTTTTGTCATCAATCTCCATTCCCAGATGATGTCAACCAGAGTGTTAAAAAGCAGCTGGTAATAAATAGGTGGAGCGGTAGTTTTTTTGTTTTTTTGTTTTTTAAACCTTTATTTTACTTTTAACTTTTACAGAGTTTTGTTGTTCACAGACATGCATGTTCTCAGATTAGTCACATGTATATCCCCCCCTTCCCTCCCCTCCCGACCATCACACAGCACCCCTGAAGGATCCCCTTTTCTCACAGAGCAATGACTATAGCTATTTTCTTCACTTATGATAGTACAGGCCTTCATGCTACTTCCTTTACGCTTCTCACCCACTGTTCCTTCCCCAAAATGTCCATATGTCCACTGTCCATGTCTGTCTTTCTGTTGGAGCGGTAGTTAATACAGAAATCTCTATCAACAACCTCTTCCCTAAAAGCAGTATACTTTCTAGGGAAGGATTACCAGGATTTCATTTAAAGGATTACCTTTAAATGAAATTTGAAGTATGGGTTAATATTTTGAACTAGAGATTAAAAAAAAAAAAAAGTAAAGTTAATTTATTTATGGCCCGTTGGCATGACTGGCGCCTTGCATTGCAAGGCGGGGGCACGTGGGATCTTCCCAGGCCAGTGATCGAACTGGCGCCCCTTGCATTGCAAGGCGGTGTCCTTACCCACTGGACCACCAGGGAAGCCCTCATCTACTAACTTTTATCTTTTACATTTCATTAATCTCTGGAAGTAGTGGGTAATATAATAAGTATACAATCTAGTGAATGAATATATGAAGAATAAATAATCCAAATTAACAGAAAACATTTGTTAAGGAGAAAATTCCACCAACCGTGGACTGTATAGTACTGTAGTATTTACTATTACAACATATCTATTATTGAAAAATAAGTGGACCCATGCAATTCCAATCCATGTTGTTCAAAGGTCAACTCTAATTGAAAAGCACTTCTAAACTCAGTTTACAGCAAGAGACCACACCGATGTTGAAAGTGCCCTATTGACAAAGTCTGTTTTAAAAACAGGTCTGACCCAAAAGTGTTAACAATTTCACAATAATAATAAAATTAAATATTTCCTGCCTACCTTACCAATCTTTTGTCATCAATCTCCATTCCCAGATGATGTCAACCAGAGTGTTAAAAAGCAGCTGGTAATAAATAGGTGGAGCGGTAGTTTTTTTGTTTTTTTGTTTTTTTTAAACCTTTATTTTACTTTTAACTTTTACAGAGTTTTGTTGTTCACAGACATGCATGTTCTCAGATTAGTCACATGTATATCCCCCCCTTCCCTCCCCTCCCGACCATCACACAGCACCCCTGAAGGATCCCCTTTTCTCACAGAGCAATGACTATAGCTATTTTCTTCACTTATGATAGTACAGGCCTTCATGCTACTTCCTTTACGCTTCTCACCCACTGTTCCTTCCCCAAAATGTCCATATGTCCACTGTCCATGTCTGTCTTTCTGTTGGAGCGGTAGTTAATACAGAAATCTCTATCAACAACCTCTTCCCTAAAAGCAGTATACTTTCTAGGGAAGGATTACCAGGATTTCATTTAAAGGATTACCTTTAAATGAAATTTGAAGTATGGGTTAATATTTTGAACTAGAGATTAAAAAAAAAAAAAAAAACAGTCTGATCATAATACTTTGCATTAACTATTTTATTTTTAATAATGGACTATCTTGAGATTTAATTCAGCAACAGGAAAAAGAGACTATCTCAGTCAGCAGGACGAAAAGCAGAGCAGAAAAGAAAAAATAGGCTTTTATAATTAAATTCTATATGTCTCTATTAAACTCACCATTTTTGTGTGGCTGAAGAGCATAATGTAGCTGAAAACATGTTTTCCTTTTAGATTTATTTAGTGGCGTGCGTTCGGTCACTCAGTTATGTCCAACTCTTCGAGGCCCTCTTTCCATGCAGTTTTCCAGGCAAGAATACTGGAATGGGGTACCATTTCCTACTCCAAGGAATCTTCCCAACCTAGGAATTGAACCCATGTCTGTTGAGTCTCCTCCATTGACAGGCATAGTCTTTACCACTAGTGCCATTTAGGAAGCCAATAATGACATATAGCACTACATAAATCTCTGTTTCCCCGACCAACTCAATCTTTCCTGGGTCTTCAGGATGAAAATTATTGGTCCCAAAAAGATTTCCAGGGCCTATGTCCAGGAGAATGTCCACAGAACCTTGTATCAATAGTTCTGCCACAAAATCACTACCATTTTTATCTTTATGTAAAACAAAATCAATAATACATAATATGCAATTTTATTATATTTGAGTTTGATATGTGGAATGTCACAATTGAAATGTATTTTTTCTTTTACAGTGAAATTATAGCTATCTTTTCAGTGTGAAAGAAAAAAACATAGCTTTGTATAAATCTATCATTGTGTTTTGATGCAATAACTAGCCTTTCAATCAGGAATAAATGACAGAACAATTAAGATAAACCTTAAACTATTGTTAAAACAACTCAACTGCTATTGATTTCATTTTATGGTTTTGCTTTAGGGTACAAGCTTGTAACAACTTTAATTTCCCTGGCTTTTCTGGTTCCAAACAGAAGGTCTATGACAAATAATGCTAATGACTCTTTACTCATGATTGACTGACTTACAAAAGCATTCCTCATATAACTTAGATAATAACACTGCATCATGAAACATGTTATTTTTCTCAGTAGTAAAACCCCAGGTATGTTCAAAGCCTTATATTTATACAATAAAGATATGACCACAGTTTTGTAGCTGAATTCATACTTTCTTACTTTAAAACTTGAGACTACTATATAAAAATTAATGCCATAAATGCTTTGTGATATTTTTATCTCGAAAATTGTAAGCATTTTATATAAACACACAATTGAGACAATTATATTTTGAAAGAAACAAAAATTTTACTGTTCAAGAAAACATTGAACTGTGCCAGATAACTTTGATTGGAAATGTGATTTTTAAATGTAATTTTTGAGTACATCAGGGCAATGTTCTTCCATTGATCTCAAAAGTGATTTGTTGAACCATGATGACAAAAATAAGTGGTCAGATTTTCTAAATTGAATTGTAGTTTATAATATGTATATCTTCACATGTGTTATGCCGAAAAAAAATCATGTTTCACGAGGAAAACATTTTATATTGCTTCCACTGTCAATAGTCTAAGAGTGCATAAAATGGTTATTCATAACTTATATCTAAGATTTCGTAACAGAGCTTAGAGACAGGAGGTGTAATTTCCTTTATTCATGACAATGTCTGTTTAATATAGTTAATATTTTTTTGCCTTTTTAGTCTGAATTTCAATGAGGATTGATCTGAATTTAAAATGAAAACCCATTTACTCATTCACAAATGTTTTTTCAACCTTATGTTCTATTTCTTAGAGCAGCTATCATTTGATTAATAATTAAACCCCAAAACAATGCAAAGGAAACTATAGCTTTTGCTTCAAAACACAGCATATTTCCATAGGGGCAATTTAAGTTATATAAAATACAAATGAAACAGTGAACAGAAGTAAAATCTGTCAGATCATGTATATCATAGAAATATCAATGTTTCCAGAAATGGAAGCTTAAGAAGCCACTATCTATAGAGTGTAAACATAAAGTCCATTTAATCATTAAAATGTGGGAAGTAAGATATTATAAGTCTACCAGACTTTTTAATAAAAATTAAAATAGGAGGAAATGTCATAATTTGTGACAAATAATGCTAATGACTCTTTATGATTCTGACTTACAAAAGCATTCCTCATATAACTTAGATAATAACACTGCATCATGAAACATGTTATTTTTCTCAGTAGTAAAACCCCAGGTATGTTCAAAGCCTTATATTTATACAATAAAGATATGACCACAGTTTTGTAGCTGAATTCATACTTTCTTACTTTAAAACTTGAGACTACTATATAAAAATTAATGCCATAAATGCTTTGTGATATTTTTATCTCGAAAATTGTAAGCATTTTATATAAACACACAATTGAGACAATTATATTTTGAAAGAAACAAAAATTTTACTGTTCAAGAAAACATTGAACTGTGCCAGATAACTTTGATTGGAAATGTGATTTTTAAATGTAATTTTTGAGTACATCAGGGCAATGTTCTTCCATTGATCTCAAAAGTGATTTGTTGAACCATGATGACAAAAATAAGTGGTCAGATTTTCTAAATTGAATTGTAGTTTATAATATGTATATCTTCACATGTGTTATGCCGAAAAAAAATCATGTTTCACGAGGAAAACATTTTATATTGCTTCCACTGTCAATAGTCTAAGAGTGCATAAAATGGTTATTCATAACTTATATCTAAGATTTCGTAACAGAGCTTAGAGACAGGAGGTGTAATTTCCTTTATTCATGACAATGTCTGTTTAATATAGTTAATATTTTTTTGCCTTTTTAGTCTGAATTTCAATGAGGATTGATCTGAATTTAAAATGAAAACCCATTTACTCATTCACAAATGTTTTTTCAACCTTATGTTCTATTTCTTAGAGCAGCTATCATTTGATTAATAATTAAACCCCAAAACAATGCAAAGGAAACTATAGCTTTTGCTTCAAAACACAGCATATTTCCATAGGGGCAATTTAAGTTATATAAAATACAAATGAAACAGTGAACAGAAGTAAAATCTGTCAGATCATGTATATCATAGAAATATCAATGTTTCCAGAAATGGAAGCTTAAGAAGCCACTATCTATAGAGTGTAAACATAAAGTCCATTTAATCATTAAAATGTGGGAAGTAAGATATTATAAGTCTACCAGACTTTTTAATAAAAAAATAAAATAGGAGGAAATGTCATAATTTGTGACTAAGCACATTGTCTTCATTTTGCTTATGAGTATAGATACTGGCCCTCTACACTGTGGTTACATAATCAAGATCAAGTCTTCTTTATATATTAAAGCAGCACGAATCTTTTTAATATTTTGCTAAAGATTTAAAGAACTATTAGATTGATTTTATTTATTTCTGTGTCACAAAAAATGTAAACATTCTTTTCTATTGGTGAAATGTTTCATATCGCCAGCTTTACCAAGAAACCAAACTTACTGGTTGGTTACTTTGAATAGGAAAAAATAAAGCTTCCCATCCATCAATTAGATAACAGTAGATTTTAGCATTCTGTTTAAATAATAGAAAGGAATGGGGGAGAATATCACAAAGAAAGATTGTCAATAGATTGAACCTTTAGAAGTTTTCACTGTCTCAAATTCAGTGAGATTCCCAGTCCTTGTTCCTTCCTAGGTCAAACTAACCTAGATCCAATGACCTCATTGTTTGTTAATTTGGCTAAGAGGAGAAATAATTATCCTCCAGGGCCTCTGGTCTTGTTTCTCTGAGATTTTGGCAAGAGAAAAGAGCAAAAAACTGAATTTGAGGGGGCTCATTCGTAGTGAATGAAAGAAAGAGCCATTGAAGAGGCCTTGATAAAAGAGTAAAAATTGTATAATTATGGTGAGTTGGTACAAGGAAAGAAGGCATTTCAAGTCCTGAGTAAAATGCAACAACTGCAAATGTTACAGATCTTCAGTGAAATTTATGTCACTTTGCTAACAAAAGTACATATAGTCAAACCTGTTGTTTTCCCAGTAGTCATGAGTGAATGTGAGAGATGAACCATAAAGAAGGCTGAGCCAAGAATTGATTCCTTCAAAGTGCTATGCTGGAGAAGACTCTTGAGAGTCCTTTGGTGCAAGGAAAATAAACCAGTCAGTCCTAAAGGAAATCAACCCTAAATATTCATTGGAAGGACTAATGCTGAAGCTAAAACTCAAATATTTTGGCCACCTGGGGCAAAGAGCTGATGTTTCAAAAAGGCTTAAGCCACTATCTATAGAGTAACATAAAGTCCATTTAATCATTAAAATGTGGGAAGTAAGATATTATAAGTCTACCAGACTTTTAATAAAAATAAAATAGGAGGAAATGTCATAATTTGTGACTAAGCACATTGTCTTCATTTTGCTTATGAGTATAGATACTGGCCCTCTACACTGTGGTTACATAATCAAGATCAAGTCTTCTTTATATATTAAAGCAGCACGAATCTTTTTAATATTTTGCTAAAGATTTAAAGAACTATTAGATTGATTTTATTTATTTCTGTGTCACAAAAAATGTAAACATTCTTTTCTATTGGTGAAATGTTTCATATCGCCAGCTTTACCAAGAAACCAAACTTACTGGTTGGTTACTTTGAATAGGAAAAAATAAAGCTTCCCATCCATCAATTAGATAACAGTAGATTTTAGCATTCTGTTTAAATAATAGAAAGGAATGGGGGAGAATATCACAAAGAAAGATTGTCAATAGATTGAACCTTTAGAAGTTTTCACTGTCTCAAATTCAGTGAGATTCCCAGTCCTTGTTCCTTCCTAGGTCAAACTAACCTAGATCCAATGACCTCATTGTTTGTTAATTTGGCTAAGAGGAGAAATAATTATCCTCCAGGGCCTCTGGTCTTGTTTCTCTGAGATTTTGGCAAGAGAAAAGAGCAAAAAACTGAATTTGAGGGGGCTCATTCGTAGTGAATGAAAGAAAGAGCCATTGAAGAGGCCTTGATAAAAGAGTAAAAATTGTATAATTATGGTGAGTTGGTACAAGGAAAGAAGGCATTTCAAGTCCTGAGTAAAATGCAACAACTGCAAATGTTACAGATCTTCAGTGAAATTTATGTCACTTTGCTAACAAAAGTACATATAGTCAAACCTGTTGTTTTCCCAGTAGTCATGAGTGAATGTGAGAGATGAACCATAAAGAAGGCTGAGCGCCGAAGAATTGATTCCTTCAAAGTGCTATGCTGGAGAAGACTCTTGAGAGTCCTTTGGTGCAAGGAAAATAAACCAGTCAGTCCTAAAGGAAATCAACCCTAAATATTCATTGGAAGGACTAATGCTGAAGCTAAAACTCAAATATTTTGGCCACCTGGGGCAAAGAGCTGACTTTATTGGAAAAAACTGTGATGGTGGGAAAATAGAAGGCAGAAGAAGAAGGGATGACAGAGGATGAGATGGTTGGATGGTATCACTGAGTCAATGGACATGAGTTTGAGAAAGCTCCAGGAATTGGTGAAGGACAGTGAAGCCTGACATGCTTCAGTCGATGGGGTTGTGAAGAGGCAGATATGACTGAGCGACTGAATGGAATGACTAACGAAAATGTGTTGGATGACACTTACTTGGGATACATAGTGACTATAGCTAGTGTCAAATAAATAGAGGAGACCTGTATATGAATAAAAGGGAACCTACAATAAGTGAAGGCTTTCTGGGTAAAATCTACACATTAGACATAGTTTAAAACTTTAGTGTAATCTTAAACATTCCCAGTTTTATCAGTTTAATTTACATTGAATATAAATTTAAAAGCCAAAACTGGTCATTTTGTTTCAGACATAAGAAATACAAATTTAGCCTGTCATGTTTTTAATATTATTCAAAACACAAGTTTAGTAATCAGTTCTTCGCTTAAAGCTAGTTCATTGTTTTTACTTTTATTAATTCAGTTAATCAATCTTGTTCCTGTTTCTCTCTCTCTTGGTATCTTCTCCCCAATTACTCCCTTATGTAATATCTTAAATAATTACAGACAAATGGTTTAAGGCATTTTAATATTTTAAAAAGTTGACATCATAGTGAATGAAAGAAAGAGCCATTGAAGAGGCCTTGATAAAAGAGTAAAAATTGTATAATTATGGTGAGTTGGTACAAGGAAAGAAGGCATTTCAAGTCCTGAGTAAAATGCAACAACTGCAAATGTTACAGATCTTCAGTGAAATTTATGTCACTTTGCTAACAAAAGTACATATAGTCAAACCTGTTGTTTTCCCAGTAGTCATGAGTGAATGTGAGAGATGAACCATAAAGAAGGCTGAGCGCCGAAGAATTGATTCCTTCAAAGTGCTATGCTGGAGAAGACTCTTGAGAGTCCTTTGGTGCAAGGAAAATAAACCAGTCAGTCCTAAAGGAAATCAACCCTAAATATTCATTGGAAGGACTAATGCTGAAGCTAAAACTCAAATATTTTGGCCACCTGGGGCAAAGAGCTGACTTTATTGGAAAAAACTGTGATGGTGGGAAAATAGAAGGCAGAAGAAGAAGGGATGACAGAGGATGAGATGGTTGGATGGTATCACTGAGTCAATGGACATGAGTTTGAGAAAGCTCCAGGAATTGGTGAAGGACAGTGAAGCTTGACATGTTTCAGTCGATGGGGTTGTGAAGAGGCAGATATGACTGAGCGACTGAATGGAATGACTAACGAAAATGTGTTGGATGACACTTACTTGGGATACATAGTGACTATAGCTAGTGTCAAATAAATAGAGGAGACCTGTATATGAATAAAAGGGAACCTACAATAAGTGAAGGCTTTCTGGGTAAAATCTACACATTAGACATAGTTTAAAACTTTAGTGTAATCTTAAACATTCCCAGTTTTATCAGTTTAATTTACATTGAATATAAATTTAAAAGCCAAAACTGGTCATTTTGTTTCAGACATAAGAAATACAAATTTAGCCTGTCATGTTTTTAATATTATTCAAAACACAAGTTTAGTAATCAGTTCTTCGCTTAAAGCTAGTTCATTGTTTTTACTTTTATTAATTCAGTTAATCAATCTTGTTCCTGTTTCTCTCTCTCTTGGTATCTTGTACCTAATTAATCCCTTATGTAATATCTTAAAAATAATTACAGACAAATGGTTTAAGGGAAACATTATTTTAAGTGCTGTCACCTTCAGTTTTGAATGTCTGTTGCCAGTTATTAATTTATGATGTATGCTTGACATCAAGATTTCTTGATAGAGATTGCTATGTTTATGTTTTATTAAAATACACAAGGCAGAGATTCTAACCAGTCCAGCAGCTCAGTTTTATGTGTGAAAGATTTCTATTAGATGATATTCCATAAATGTTAAGATATACATGAAATTAAAAGACAAGAAGTAAATGAAATTCTGTAAAAAATATTAAGAAAAATATTATAATTCAGATAATTTACCAATGAAACATCTCAAAATAAAAATAACCTTAATAGAACAGTTAAAACTCTAATATAATAAATCACTTAAGATTCCTGACTTTGGTATTAGACAGGCTTGAACTCGAGACATGTCTCTGATCTTTACTAACATTTCTAAGCTTTAGAATCTTCAACATTATATCGAGATAAATATGTCTATGCCTCTGAGAATTTCAAGCAAAATGATATCTTTAAAGTCTTTATCTTATTAGAACACTGGAAACACCCATTGAAAATGCTATAATAATAATAATTATCATTATTATTGTTATTTTATTAGGGCTTCTCTGATACCTTACCTAGTAAAGAATCTACCTGCAATGCAGGAGACCCCAGTTTGATTCCTGGGTTGGAAAAATTCCCTGGAGAAGGGGTAGGCTACCCACTCCAGTATTCTTGCCTGGAGAATCCTGATGGACAGTGGAGCCTAGAAGGCTGCAGTCCATATGACCGCAAAGAGCTGGACGTGACTGGACAATTAAGCACATTATTTTATTGTTACTAACTCTCATATGTTTCAGTGATGCTTAAAAATACAGCAGTAGGGCTTCCCTGGTGGTCCAGTGGGTAAGGACACCGCCTTGCAGTGCAAGAAGGGGCGCCAGTTCGATCCCTGGCCTGGGAAGATACCACGTGCCATGAAGCGGCTGGACCAATGTGTCCAATTACCGAGCCGGAGCTCTGGAGCGCACGCGCCCAAAGCCGGTGCTGTGAGACAACAGAGGCCACTGTGATGGGAGGCCCACACGGGCCAAAGAACAAAGGTGGAAAATAGAGAAATGAAAGACCAATAGAAGTGGCCCGCCAGCTCCCTTCCCTCTCCAACCTGCCACCCCCCTCAAAAAAAACTAAAGCAGTCACATACTAAAAGTACTTCGTTTCCTTCTGTAGATTTATTGTATACAGAAAGTTCACTTGTTTCCATGTTCTTTGTATAAACACTGATTGTAGTTGTGACATGTTAGGACCACAGTCATGGCATCTTTTGGAGTCTAGATCTGACTGCCATTAATTTGATTGACAAGTGTTTCTGTAGGTAGCAAGGAAAATTTGAAGGCTATAATGTCTTTTGGTACCTTAGGGTGGAAAATCCAAACTTCTTCTGTAGGTAGGGAGATATGGTCTGCATTCCCTGATGTGGACTACATTGGTGTTTCCATGTGTTCTTGGAGCAGTTATTTCGTTGGAAGCAATAGGAACCACCTCTTACTAATAACACTGAAAAGAACTTCTCAGTAGAACACTTGGTGGCTTGTACCAATCAAAGGAAAATCTGAATGAGATCTAAGAAAGGACAAAATATACATACATATATAAATATATATAAGCTTCAGCAATCTTAATGTACACCACTGCCTTATTTTCTTTTTGAACTTCTCTGATACCTTACCTAGTAAAGAATCTACCTGCAATGCAGGAGACCCCAGTTTGATTCCTGGGTTGGAAAAATTCCCTGGAGAAGGGGTAGGCTACCCACTCCAGTATTCTTGCCTGGAGAATCCTGATGGACAGTGGAGCCTAGAAGGCTGCAGTCCATATGACCGCAAAGAGCTGGACGTGACTGGACAATTAAGCACATTATTTTATTGTTACTAACTCTCATATGTTTCAGTGATGCTTAAAAATACAGCAGTAGGGCTTCCCTGGTGGTCCAGTGGGTAAGGACACCGCCTTGCAGTGCAAGAAGGGGCGCCAGTTCGATCCCTGGCCTGGGAAGATACCACGTGCCATGAAGCGGCTGGACCAATGTGTCCAATTACCGAGCCGGAGCTCTGGAGCGCACGCGCCCAAAGCCGGTGCTGTGAGACAACAGAGGCCACTGTGATGGGAGGCCCACACGGGCCAAAGAACAAAGATGGATGAAAATAGATAAATGAAAGACCAATAGAAGTGGCCCGCCCCCCCCCTCCCAACCCGCCCCCCGCCCCCCGGAAAAAAGAAAAAAAATATACAGCAGTAACATACTAAAAGTACTTCGTTTCCTTCTGTAGATTTATTGTATACAGAAAGTTCACTTGTTTCCATGTTCTTTGTATAAACACTGATTGTAGTTGTGACATGTTAGGACCACAGTCATGGCATCTTTTGGAGTCTAGATCTGACTGCCATTAATTTGATTGACAAGTGTTTCTGTAGGTAGCAAGGAAAATTTGAAGGCTATAATGTCTTTTGGTACCTTAGGGTGGAAAATCCAAACTTCTTCTGTAGGTAGGGAGATATGGTCTGCATTCCCTGATGTGGACTACATTGGTGTTTCCATGTGTTCTTGGAGCAGTTATTTCGTTGGAAGCAATAGGAACCACCTCTTACTAATAACACTGAAAAGAACTTCTCAGTAGAACACTTGGTGGCTTGTACCAATCAAAGGAAAATCTGAATGAGATCTAAGAAAGGACAAAATATACATACATATATAAATATATATGTAAGCTTCAGCAATCTTAGAAACTCAAAACACTGCTTTAGGGGCTATATCATCAAGGCAGCTGGGTTATGGACTTTGAAGCTCAGATGTTGAGTGTCTGAAGGGGAAAATCTAATTAGCCTGTGTTGAGATATGTGCCCTTAGGCAAGAGGAGAGTGCAGAGTGTTGTGACTGACCAGTCCACTAAGAGCACGTGGGAATGGAGGTACAGTAATCCAATAGGGAAATGGCGTTCAGTGTCAAAATAGGGAGGAAGGGTTGTTGGGCAAATGCATCAAGAAAATTTTACTTTATTTTTTCAAAAGTCAATTTAGGGCCCAAATGTAATTGAATGAAATGCCAAGGTAGGCAGTGTGAGGACTCGTGTAGAGAAGTAGCATATTACTTGAAATTTATAGAGTTAGATTTCACATTGTCACATGAAAATTTATTTTTAATTTTTTTTTTTAATTTTTTTTTTTTTTATTTATTTGTTTTGGGCGGGGGTCGGGTTGGGGAGGGAGGGGAGCAGGCGGGCCACTTCTATTGGTCTTTTGTTTCTCTATGTTCATCCGTCTTTGTTTTTTGGCTCCTGTGGGCCTCCCATCGCGATTGCGCGGCGTCTGTCGTTGCAGAGCACCGGCTCTGGGCGTATGCGCTCCAGAGCTCTGGCTCAGTAATTGGATGCATCAGTCCAGCCGCTCCGCGGCACGTGGGATCTTCCCAGGCCAGGGCTCGAACCGGCGCCCCTTGCACTGCAAGGCGGTGTCCTTACCCACTGGACCACCAGGGGAAGCCCTATTTTTAATTTTTACTGTGACCATATTTTAAGTATTAAAAGCTTTAATATTTTAAATATTTGATGACTTGAACTTTGAAAGTTCACGAATTTATATTGCATTAAAATATTTTTCTTATCAGATGTTTTGGAGAAGATTGTAACGCTTGAATTTAGTGGCATATTGCAAGAACTATGACCCTCTGCTTGACATATATTTATCAAGTACTTTCTAAGCACTAGATTTTGCTTGTTCATTAGACTAAACAGTTGTAACTAAGGTCCTTCACCTGTACCACCTCTACGATTTATGCAAATATCTAAGTATTACATATATTGTGTACCAAATGATTAACATACCAAGCAGGGATATACAGATAAAGAATAATTAGATCATGTTTTGCAAGGTCACTTTTCTCTTTAATCATTTCTTTTCAGTTACATCTTCGCAACTAAATTACATAGTGCCTGGGGAAATACCTTCCTATAGACAAACAAGCAAGCAAGTAAGCAAGCACGTTTGATTTTAGGGGGAAAAATACAGACTTAACTAGCATCATCCAGGGTTTCTTAATGTAGAAAATGTAGATTCACCTGGTATCTCTCCAGACTTTTTAGGTACAAGAGATGAAAAGAATGACTGAAATTTATTTCAGTTTAGTTTTCATTTTTGTGCATCTGATGCTTCAAGTTCCAAACTTCTAATCATGGCTTGGTCTTTCTGACAACCAGCGTCCGTCTAGGAGCCTACCAATGGGCATTAGAGCCAACGAACATTCACCTATCACTTATCACCTAGGAAATTCCAAGGCATTTAGGAACTCAGTGTCAGAGACTCTTATCACTCAGAAAACTGGAAGGATCATAAGAGCTGTATGTCAGGAACCAATGTCAAAATGGTAGAACAAAAGATTCTCCTGGTACCTCTGCTTCAGGAGTTTTACAAGCTTGGTGTCAAGAACAATGGCACAGACATCAATTTATCTATCTGTATTTTCTTATTATCTCACGTATACTTTTCCTAATATGTACATATACTGTATATGTGGGTACTATTGTGTACACGTTAACTTAGTTTGCTTACTCTGCAGATTTTTTAATTTTTACTGTGACCATATTTTAAGTATTAAAAGCTTTAATATTTTAAATATTTGATGACTTGAACTTTGAAAGTTCACGAATTTATATTGCATTAAAATATTTTTCTTATCAGATGTTTTGGAGAAGATTGTAACGCTTGAATTTAGTGGCATATTGCAAGAACTATGACCCTCTGCTTGACATATATTTATCAAGTACTTTCTAAGCACTAGATTTTGCTTGTTCATTAGACTAAACAGTTGTAACTAAGGTCCTTCACCTGTACCACCTCTACGATTTATGCAAATATCTAAGTATTACATATATTGTGTACCAAATGATTAACATACCAAGCAGGGATATACAGATAAAGAATAATTAGATCATGTTTTGCAAGGTCACTTTTCTCTTTAATCATTTCTTTTCAGTTACATCTTCGCAACTAAATTACATAGTGCCTGGGGAAATACCTTCCTATAGACAAACAAGCAAGCAAGTAAGCAAGCACGTTTGATTTTAGGGGGAAAAATACAGACTTAACTAGCATCATCCAGGGTTTCTTAATGTAGAAAATGTAGATTCACCTGGTATCTCTCCAGACTTTTTAGGTACAAGAGATGAAAAGAATGACTGAAATTTATTTCAGTTTAGTTTTCATTTTTGTGCATCTGATGCTTCAAGTTCCAAACTTCTAATCATGGCTTGGTCTTTCTGACAACCAGCGTCCGTCTAGGAGCCTACCAATGGGCATTAGAGCCAACGAACATTCACCTATCACTTATCACCTAGGAAATTCCAAGGCATTTAGGAACTCAGTGTCAGAGACTCTTATCACTCAGAAAACTGGAAGGATCATAAGAGCTGTATGTCAGGAACCAATGTCAAAATGGTAGAACAAAAGATTCTCCTGGTACCTCTGCTTCAGGAGTTTTACAAGCTTGGTGTCAAGAACAATGGCACAGACATCAATTTATCTATCTGTATTTTCTTATTATCTCACGTATACTTTTCCTAATATGTACATATACTGTATATGTGGGTACTATTGTGTACACGTTAACTTAGTTTGCTTACTATGCAGATGTTTTGAAAATAGCATGTATGCCAAATCATTTTTAAATTTTGATGGAAAACAACTCTATTTTACATTCTTATGGTGATAAGCACATTTCTGTTCATTATAACACTTAATTACCCAAATAATCCTACTGTTTTTCTATAGATTATAGATAAGGAAGCAGGCCTTTGTCCTTGTCAAAATCAGTCCAAGTGCTTCCCCTGGTGGTCCAGTGGGTAAGGACACCGCCTTGCAGTGTAAGGGGCACCGGTTCGAGCCCTGGCCTGGGAAGATCCCATGTGCTGCGGAGCAGCTGGACCGATGTGTCCAATTACAGAGCCGGAGCTCTGGCGTGCGTGCGCCCAGAGCCGGTGCTCTGCGACGACAGTGGCCACCGCGATGGTAGGCCCACAGGAGCCAAAGAACAAAGACGGATGAAAATAGAGAAATGAAAGACCAATAGAAGTGGCCTGCCCGCTCCCTCCCTCCCCAACCCAGCCCCCGCCCAAAATAAATAAATTTTAAAAATCAGTCCAAAAGTCACTCAATTATGTGGAAAAAATTTTTCTCTCATTTTGAATCCATGGTGTTTCTACTTTGCCTCTAGCTCTCATGAAGTAGGGAGGTAGGAGATTTTCAGGGAAGGATATATAGAAACACTTCACTGAGCAGTTTTAATCTAAGACAGATTACCTACAGAGGTTTTCAACATTTTCCTGATACAGTTAAGAAGTAAGCTTGATTACCCTGGTCCCATTGTATTAATCTATATTATCAGCCTCCAGCGCATTTATTAAAATTTAGAAATTCCCCAGTAAAATATTAGTTTCTCATAGTTTTATTCATAGAAGTATATCTAAAATCCTAATACCTAAAGAAAAATTACATGCTAGTTGACATGAACTGTCCTGCCCCACTCCCTTCAAATCACAAACTTTAGAAAGGTTTAGGATTATGTTGGATTTTTTAAATTGCTCAAACTGAAGGAAGGTCATAAAGTGAAATGGTTAAGAATATGTATTGGTAGAGGTTTAGGTAAGAATCTTCTGCCTTTTCCTAGGTGTGTAATCTTAAACATATTGTATATGTGGGTACTATTGTGTACACGTTAACTTAGTTTGCTTACTATGCAGATGTTTTGAAAATAGCATGTATGCCAAATCATTTTTAAATTTTGATGGAAAACAACTCTATTTTACATTCTTATGGTGATAAGCACATTTCTGTTCATTATAACACTTAATTACCCAAATAATCCTACTGTTTTTCTATAGATTATAGATAAGGAAGCAGGCCTTTGTCCTTGTCAAAATCAGTCCAAGTGCTTCCCCTGGTGGTCCAGTGGGTAAGGACACCGCCTTGCAGTGTAAGGGGCACCGGTTCGAGCCCTGGCCTGGGAAGATCCCATGTGCTGCGGAGCAGCTGGACCGATGTGTCCAATTACAGAGCCGGAGCTCTGGCGTGCGTGCGCCCAGAGCCGGTGCTCTGCGACGACAGTGGCCACCGCGATGGTAGGCCCACAGGAGCCAAAGAACAAAGACGGATGAAAATAGAGAAATGAAAGACCAATAGAAGTGGCCTGCCCGCTCCCTCCCTCCCCAACCCAGCCCCCGCCCAAAATAAATAAATTTTAAAAATCAGTCCAAAAGTCACTCAATTATGTGGAAAAAATTTTTCTCTCATTTTGAATCCATGGTGTTTCTACTTTGCCTCTAGCTCTCATGAAGTAGGGAGGTAGGAGATTTTCAGGGAAGGATATATAGAAACACTTCACTGAGCAGTTTTAATCTAAGACAGATTACCTACAGAGGTTTTCAACATTTTCCTGATACAGTTAAGAAGTAAGCTTGATTACCCTGGTCCCATTGTATTAATCTATATTATCAGCCTCCAGCGCATTTATTAAAATTTAGAAATTCCCTAGTAAAATATTAGTTTCTCATAGTTTTATTCATAGAAGTATATCTAAAATCCTAATACCTAAAGAAAAATTACATGCTAGTTGACATGAACTGTCCTGCCCCACTCCCTTCAAATCACAAACTTTAGAAAGGTTTAGGATTATGTTGGATTTTTTAAATTGCTCAAACTGAAGGAAGGTCATAAAGTGAAATGGTTAAGAATATGTATTGGTAGAGGTTTAGGTAAGAATCTTCTGCCTTTTCCTAGGTGTGTAATCTTAAACATATTGTTTAATCCTTCCAACTGCTGTTTCTTCATTGATAAAATATGGACAATCAATAGCACTAGGTTATTAGGGGACAAGAGCTTCCTTGGTGGCTTACCAGTAAAGAATCTGCGTCAGTTGAAGGAGATGCAAGAGATGCAAGTTCAATCCCTGAGTCAGGAAGGTCCCCTGGTGGAGGGCGTGGCAATCCCCTCTAGTGTTCTTGCCAGGAAAATCCCATGGACAGAGGAGCCTGGCAGGCTACAGTCCATTGGGATCATAAGGAGTCAGACAGAACTCAAGCATATGAGCATTATGGGGGAAAATTGAAATAATGCACTGAAAGTATTTAGTTCAGGATTTTCACAGTTATTACATAATTAGTAGTAGTATTATGCTGGATTTCCCTGGTAGCACTAGTGGTAGAGAACCTGCGTGCAAGTGCAGGAGACATAGAGATGCAGGGTCGATCCCTGGGCTGGGAAGATCTCCTGGAGAAGGGCATGGCAACCCACTCCGGTATTCTGGCCTGGAGAATCCATGGACAGAGGAGCCTGGCAGATCACAGTCCATAGGGTGCACAGAGTCCAACACAACTGAAGCGATTTAGCATGCATTGTGCTAGTCTGTTTAGGATGCCATAAGCAAATATCATAGACTATGTAGTTTAAGCAAAATAATTTTTTTTCTCTCATAGATCTGGAGGCTAGAAGTTCAAGATCAAGGTGTTTAAGGGTTGGTTTCTTGGGATACCTCTCTTCCTGGATGGTAGATGACCATCTTCTCTCTGTGTCCTCAGAGGAGGTTGTATAGAGTTGGAGAGACAAAGGCAGGGGCAGAGACAGAGAGGAACAGACTGAGAGAGAGAGGGAGAAGAAGTACTAGCTCTCTGGTTTTTGTTCTTGAAAGTATACTGGCCCATTTGGATCAGAGCTCCACACTTACAAACTCGTTTAATCCAAATTACTTCCATAACAGTCCTGTCTCAAATACAGTCATATTAGGAGTGACTCAACATACAAATGTGGTGAAGACACAATTTAGTCCATAATTAAAAACTCGGTTTCTAAAAGAAAACTAGGAAGGTCATAAAGTGAAATGGTTAAGAATATGTATTGGTAGAGGTTTAAATCTTCTGCCTTTTCCTAGGTGTGTAATCTTAAACATATTGTTTAATCCTTCCAACTGCTGTTTCTTCATTGATAAAATATGGACAATCAATAGCACTAGGTTATTAGGGGACAAGAGCTTCCTTGGTGGCTTACCAGTAAAGAATCTGCGTCAGTTGAAGGAGATGCAAGAGATGCAAGTTCAATCCCTGAGTCAGGAAGGTCCCCTGGTGGAGGGCATGGCAATCCCCTCTAGTGTTCTTGTTAGGAAAATCCCAGGGACAGAGGAGCCTGGCAGGCTACAGTCCATTGGGATCATAAGGAGTCAGACAGAACTCAAGCATATGAGCATTATGGGGGAAAATTGAAATAATGCACTGAAAGTATTTAGTTCAGGATTTTCACAGTTATTACATAATTAGTAGTAGTATTATGCTGGATTTCCCTGGTAGCACTAGTGGTAGAGAACCTGCGTGCAAGTGCAGGAGACATAGAGATGCAGGGTCGATCCCTGGGCTGGGAAGATCTCCTGGAGAAGGGCATGGCAACCCACTCCGGTATTCTGGCCTGGAGAATCCATGGACAGAGGAGCCTGGCAGATCACAGTCCATAGGGTGCACAGAGTCCAACACAACTGAAGCGATTTAGCATGCATTGTGCTAGTCTGTTTAGGATGCCATAAGCAAATATCATAGACTATGTAGTTTAAGCAAAATAATTTTTTTTCTCTCATAGATCTGGAGGCTAGAAGTTCAAGATCAAGGTGTTTAAGGGTTGGTTTCTTGGGATACCTCTCTTCCTGGATGGTAGATGACCATCTTCTCTCTGTGTCCTCAGAGGAGGTTGTATAGAGTTGGAGAGACAAAGGCAGGGGCAGAGACAGAGAGGAACAGACTGAGAGAGAGAGGGAGAAGAAGTACTAGCTCTCTGGTTTTTGTTCTTGAAAGTATACTGGCCCATTTGGATCAGAGCTCCACACTTACAAACTCGTTTAATCCAAATTACTTCCATAACAGTCCTGTCTCAAATACAGTCATATTAGGAGTGACTCAACATACAAATGTGGTGAAGACACGATTTAGTCCATAATAACCATTAGTTACCTGAGTCAGTGATGTTTTTTGTGCATAAAAGAAAACCGCAAAAAAAACTCTCATGTTTGCAATATCAAGAACTTTACTTTTCATAAGTTTGTCATCTGCGAGCACCCTAAAACTATTCCATAAATTTAGCACCTCTAAACTTTTCTGTCTTCTCTGATTTTTTTTAAATTTCTTAACAAAACCATTAATATGATTCGTATAGGCAGAAACAAATTTCCCTTCTCCATGCCTGTGTGTTAATCTTTGGAGTTTATTGAATATATCACCTTTCAAAGCCAAAGGATTTCCCAGATGTGATTAAAGTTAAAGATTTGAGATGGTGCAGTTATCTTGGGTTATCTAAGTGGCACCAATATAATTAAAAGTCTTTATAATTGAAATAAGATAGGACAGTCAGAGTCAGAGTAATGCAGCATGAGATGGACTCAAACAGCCATTGCCAGCTTTGCAGAGAGAAGGGGACCACGAACCCAGGAATACAGGCAGACAAATTCCAGAAGCTTGAAAAGGCAACAAAACAGGTATACCCCTAGAAACTGCAGCATCAATGTAGACCTACTCACATATTAATTTTAACCCAATGATAACACTCTGCCCTACAGAAGTCTAAGGTAATACATTTATATTGTCTTAAGACACTAATTTACAGAAACAATAGGTGACTGAGATAATGCTCATATTTTTTTTTTCATCGAAGAAAAGAAGCTTCTACTCGTGTTGCTTTACCATATTATTCAAAATACTATTTTTTTCTTTTGTTTCAACAATGCAGTAGACAGTTATAAATTCTTCAAATCATTACTCATTACTCAGACTGATACAGAAGGGTTGACTGCAATAAGCCTGCCCTTTGAAATAGAATTATCTATCTATTTAGAAACATTTTATTTGGTTTATACTATCTGCTTGCCTGTATTCTGGAAACTGGTGGGAAATGATCTCTGTTCTCTAATGGACAGTTGCCTTGTTTTCATTAAAAATCTTATTTTTACTATGAAAATAGACTGTTACTAGCTTCGGGCAGTATATGTTTTTGTCCCCCCCATAAAAGGAGTGACTCAACATACAAATGTGGTGAAGACACATTTAGTCCATAATAACCATTAGTTACCTGAGTCAGTGATGTTTTTTGTGCATAAAAGAAAACCGCAAAAAAAACTCTCATGTTTGCAATATCAAGAACTTTACTTTTCATAAGTTTGTCATCTGCGAGCACCCTAAAACTATTCCATAAATTTAGCACCTCTAAACTTTTCTGTCTTCTCTGATTTTTTTTAAATTTCTTAACAAAACCATTAATATGATTCGTATAGGCAGAAACAAATTTCCCTTCTCCATGCCTGTGTGTTAATCTTTGGAGTTTATTGAATATATCACCTTTCAAAGCCAAAGGATTTCCCAGATGTGATTAAAGTTAAAGATTTGAGATGGTGCAGTTATCTTGGGTTATCTAAGTGGCACCAATATAATTAAAAGTCTTTATAATTGAAATAAGATAGGACAGTCAGAGTCAGAGTAATGCAGCATGAGATGGACTCAAACAGCCATTGCCAGCTTTGCAGAGAGAAGGGGACCACGAACCCAGGAATACAGGCAGACAAATTCCAGAAGCTTGAAAAGGCAACAAAACAGGTATACCCCTAGAAACTGCAGCATCAATGTAGACCTACTCACATATTAATTTTAACCCAATGATAACACTCTGCCCTACAGAAGTCTAAGGTAATACATTTATATTGTCTTAAGACACTAATTTACAGAAACAATAGGTGACTGAGATAATGCTCATATTTTTTTTTTCATCGAAGAAAAGAAGCTTCTACTCGTGTTGCTTTACCATATTATTCAAAATACTATTTTTTTCTTTTGTTTCAACAATGCAGTAGACAGTTATAAATTCTTCAAATCATTACTCATTACTCAGACTGATACAGAAGGGTTGACTGCAATAAGCCTGCCCTTTGAAATAGAATTATCTATCTATTTAGAAACATTTTATTTGGTTTATACTATCTGCTTGCCTGTATTCTGGAAACTGGTGGGAAATGATCTCTGTTCTCTAATGGACAGTTGCCTTGTTTTCATTAAAAATCTTATTTTTACTATGAAAATAGACTGTTACATGAATTTTAGCCAAGTCTGCATATGAAGTCTGGCTCTTCCTTATAATAGTGACTTAATTTTGTTAAGTTTAATTTCTTTATCTGAAAAGCAAAAATGATTATCTACTGCATAGATCATTTAAAATCTTTTAGAGATGGTATAAACAAAAAAAAAAG
Organism: Tragulus kanchil; assembly: GCA_022376925.1. Classification (NCBI taxonomy): domain Eukaryota; kingdom Metazoa; phylum Chordata; class Mammalia; order Artiodactyla; family Tragulidae; genus Tragulus; species Tragulus kanchil. The sequence continues at coordinate 114,881,923 of JAIOJX010000005.1, read as the reverse complement.
CCAGTATAAGAACTAGTACAGATAAAGTATACAAAAAAGAAAACTGCATCTTCTTTTCCTTCTGTCATAATATGATAAACCAGAGCTGGCTTATTAATTTTTTCTTGATAGATTTTATACTACCTATTTGGACAAAATCCCTATAAAGTCTCAAGAAAGAAGAATATAGTGTTTCTTTCTGTTGAGTGTTTGTGGATATGGAAGGGGCCTGTCTGTGAGTATGTAGGGACGTGTATGACAATTCAAGACTGCATATATGACATTAGTCATTACAGTCAGTGTACCCTTTCAAGTGCTTATTAGTAAATTTGTACTTTCTAAATGTAATGTCTTTGTTTGGTGGCGTGGCTTTTGCTCTGTTTATTTTTGTTGTTGTTCAGTTGCTAAGTCCTGTCCAACTCTTTGCCAACCCATGGACTGCAGCATTCCATGCTTCCCTGTCGTCCACTGTCTCCCAGAATTTGCTCAAATTTATGACAGTTGAGTCAGAGGAGCATGGAGGGCTAAAGTCCATAGGGTAACAAAGACTTGGACATGACAGCATGCAAACGCATACTGTATATGTATAGTGTATATATATGAAGCATTTTAAGCTTAGAGAATATCATTGCTGGTTGTACACTTAAGAATTTTTTTTGAATTTATAGCAGACTTTATTATTCCATAAAGTGTTTTATATATTTGTGCCACTTTGATGTAATTTGATAATGTGTGTGAAGTATTTGTGAATATGAATGGTTGAGCTGTTTTATTAAAATTAGCAGAACACAATGCTTTAGTGTCTATTAAATCCAGTAAAATAAATTAAGAAGACATTATAATTAAAAGAAATAGCAACTTTACATATGATCCCAGAAACATCATTATCAGTCCTCTGTGGGTATGGGTATTAAGCATTTCAAATAGGAATGATGATCTGATAAAGAAACTTCCATTGTTCAAAAAAAAATTACAAGTGTTTATTCCAATTCATCTTTTTCTAGCAAATAACCACCAATAAAAATATATTCTTTCTTATTTTCCAGGCAATACAGCTAAAGTGTATATTGAGATTCAGGATGAAAATGATCATCCCCCAGTGTTTCAGAAAAAATTCTACATTGGAGGTGTATCTGAAGATGCAAGAATGTTTGCTTCTGTGCTCAGAGTTAAGGTATGAGAGCATTTATACAGAATTAAAACTAAAAACAAAGAGCTCACATTTTTCATATAAACTATACCCATGTTATTTATATTAACTGAATACATATCTGTATTGTTGAAATGAAAATCAGAAACTTACAGATATATGATATTAATTAGTCAAATTGCAGATTATGAGGTGAATACTAAGCAAATTTTTGTGCTTTATTTTTTAATATAAAAATAGGAACACATTTTGTATGATTTTTCATAGAATAGTATATTAAAACATATGTTTTCCTAGTACATTTGTATTCCTTTATTATTAAAGTTTGATTTACAGTAATTCCAGAAATTCTCAAAATGGAGTCTTAGAGCAATATAAAATTGCCATTTTTCTAATTGAAGAAGTAATGAGATAAATTTTGTATTTTTGACAGTATTATTAAAATATTTTAAAAATTCTAAATTCTAGTCAAATCAGTATACAGATAACACTACTAATATTAGTGCTTTAGTAAATATTTTTAAAAACCTTGATATGGCAGAAGTATTTTGCTCACCTAGTTTGAAAATATGATACCTAAGTTTAAATTAATAATTTAAAATTTGTCTCCAGTTAATTACCAAATATGTTTTCAGATTTATTCAATAGTTAGCAGTACATAAAATTGAAATAGTTTTACAACTAAGAAATAAATTTGTAAATATTGCATTACACTGAGGGACATTTTATAGACTGTAAGATTTTATATTATTTAGAGTTATTTTTCTGAAACTGTTTTAATGATCAAATTTTAAAATACCTATTAGCATACAAACATAAAACCTAAATACTTCTAAGCAAATCCAGCTGTGGATTGCCTCTAGTTTTGCACATGAGTAGGTAATTGCCTTTCTTTCTCTATTAGCAGAAACATCATGAATGAGTTTTTCTTACATACACTATCATCTTAAAATATCCTTAACTGGGGCTTCCCTGGTGGTCCAGTGGGTAAGGACACCGCCTTGCAGTGCAAGGGGCGCCGGTTTGATCCCTGGCCTGGGAAGATCCCACGTGCCGCAGAGCGGCTGGACCGATGTGTCCAATTACCGAGCCAGAGCACTGGAGCACATGCGCCCAGAGCTGGTGCTCTGCGACAACAGAGGCCACCACGATGGGAGGCCCGCACTGGCCAAGGAACAAAGATGGATGAAAATGGACAAATGAAAGACCAATAGTTGTGGCCCGCCTGCTCCCCTCCCTCCCCACACCCAAAAATAAATAAATAAATAAATAAATCTTAAAAAAAAAAAAAAATCCTTAAGTAAGGATATTTATCCTTAAGTAGGAAAGAAAAATCAAGCAAACAAAGCATATGTGTTTTACTTGCAATTATCTCTGTCACAGTGCCACATTCTCATTCTTGGTTTGAGTCACCAAAATTGGTTCACAAATTTAAGGCAAGCACATTATATCCAACTTGTATTATGATTTATGAGTAGTCCTTTATAGTTGATGTTTATCTTCTTTTATGGTGTAGTCTTATAAATGACTGATTCAGTTCATCCCTTTAGTTGGTAAATAATTTCTGAGTGTGTATAGTATGAGGTATACTGGGAAAATGTACAGTCCCTGAGCCTCACGAGAACCAGATTGATGAAAGAGGGAGTAATCAGCTATCAAGTGCTGCTATGAATAGAATGCCCCTGTGGATTTTTACATGACCAGTTGTGCTAACAGAAGAATAGTGGAGTGGAGAAAAAATTACCTAAATGCTAAAACAGTCCATTAATAAACAAAATTATTCAAGAAACGTGTAGATGATGGTGATAAGAGAAACTAATGGGTGGAATTATCTGGCAATGTTATAGATCAAAAAATTTTAAAATACACTGAGGACATTTTATAGACTATAGATTTTATATTATTTAGAGTTATTTTTCTGAAACTGTTTTAATGATCAAATTTTAAAATACCTATTAGCATACAAACATAAAACCTAAATACTTCTAAGCAAATCCAGCTGTGGATTGCCTCTAGTTTTGCACATGAGTAGGTAATTGCCTTTCTTTCTCTATTAGCAGAAACATCATGAATGAGTTTTTCTTACATACACTATCATCTTAAAATATCCTTAACTGGGGCTTCCCTGGTGGTCCAGTGGGTAAGGACACCGCCTTGCAGTGCAAGGGGCGCCGGTTTGATCCCTGGCCTGGGAAGATCCCACGTGCCGCAGAGCGGCTGGACCGATGTGTCCAATTACCGAGCCAGAGCACTGGAGCACATGCGCCCAGAGCTGGTGCTCTGCGACAACAGAGGCCACCACGATGGGAGGCCCGCACTGGCCAAGGAACAAAGATGGATGAAAATGGACAAATGAAAGACCAATAGTTGTGGCCCGCCTGCTCCCCCCCCTCCCCTCCCCACCCCCCAAAAATAAATAAATAAATAAATAAATCTTAAAAAAAAAAAAAATCCTTAAGTAAGGATATTTATCCTTAAGTAGGAAAGAAAAATCAAGCAAACAAAGCATATGTGTTTTACTTGCAATTATCTCTGTCACAGTGCCACATTCTCATTCTTGGTTTGAGTCACCAAAATTGGTTCACAAATTTAAGGCAAGCACATTATATCCAACTTGTATTATGATTTATGAGTAGTCCTTTATAGTTGATGTTTATCTTCTTTTATGGTGTAGTCTTATAAATGACTGATTCAGTTCATCCCTTTAGTTGGTAAATAATTTCTGAGTGTGTATAGTATGAGGTATACTGGGAAAATGTACAGTCCCTGAGCCTCACGAGAACCAGATTGATGAAAGAGGGAGTAATCAGCTATCAAGTGCTGCTATGAATAGAATGCCCCTGTGGATTTTTACATGACCAGTTGTGCTAACAGAAGAATAGTGGAGTGGAGAAAAAATTACCTAAATGCTAAAACAGTCCATTAATAAACAAAATTATTCAAGAAACGTGTAGATGATGGTGATAAGAGAAACTAATGGGTGGAATTATCTGGCAATCACATTTAAACTTCAGACGAATTGAGAAAAGGTGGCAAAGGAGATGGAATGATGTTCTAGAAGTAGTGATTCAGAGACAGAGGCAGCCTGCCATCTGTCCACTTCTAGGCATCTGTCCAGTATGGGAGCCACTTCTCAAGAAAGCCTTGGAAAGCTATATCATCTATATCCATCTCACTGAGATGGACAGGGTGGAGGGAATAAGAAAGAAATAGTAATATTCAGAAGAAAGGTTGAATATTTGGGGGATATTGCTGATGAGGGGCAATGAATTCCAGAGAATCCTGGTAAAAAGTTGATGGTGGAGGTAAAGTCAAAATGGGAACCTGAGTCATATTAGGGTGTGTGAAGAGTTACATAGGAAGAGGAAGAAATACCTGGGTTGTAAGAGAAGCATTAAAGATATCCTTTGATGATGTGGACAGGGATGGGATTGATTGTTTCTCCAGGACTACCAAGAATTCTGTAGGACATCCCTTTCTTCAATCCAAGCAGTGGGTTATTCAGACTATGCAGGGAAATGGGTACATTTCAGAAAACCAATTTCAGCAATACAATATTCTGTGTAACAGGGGAGAGAGACAGAAAGAGATAAGATACAGAGAAAGGTTATGAGGAAAAATGTAGTGATCCAGTGATGCGAGTATATGCTCTGACAGTCAGTAGGGTCAGGCAAGCACATATTGCTATGTGAATTCATGGGAAGGGGACATTTCCTTTGGTGAAAAAACACGTTTCCTGAGAGATTAAGAATTTGAGTGGCACTGGGCTTCCTAGGTGGTGCCGTGGTAAAGAATCTGCCTGCCAATGAGAGACACAGGTTTGATCAATCTCTGGGTCGGGAAGATTCCCTGGAGAAGGGAATGGCAACCCCTTCCAGTATCTTTGCCTGGAAAATTCCATGGACAGAGGAGTCTGCCAGAGTACAGTCCATGGGGTCCCAAAGAGTCAACCACAACTGAGCATGCACAAAGGCAGAGTCATTGGACTTTCTCAGAGTGAAACAAATAAGGACAATAGTCTATGCAGAGGAAACATAAAGCTAAACCTACACGAAGCAAAGTACAGAATATGTTTGGAATGGTGGCAGGAGGACAGGACCTTAGAAATTGATGAGGGTAATAAATATTCAGTTGTGAACATTCTCAGATGCTGCCTTTAGCATAGAAGACTGGAAGCTTCTCCTTTCCAAATCTAATTGGAGTGAAAGTAAGTTAAACAGTTATTCTCAATTCATACTTAGAGAAGCAGACAAAATTTTATTAGAAATAGCCCTGGATAAGGGCCAGCCAAGTCCTGATCTTGACCAAAAGATGATTTTAGAAATAGGAAAGTGCCTACAATTGTGAAAGAGGCATTTTACCACTTACTGTATAATACTGAGTACTGTTACATTTATCTACTATACATGCAAGTTAAAATTTTTTAGTCCCTCATGAAATGCATAAAGGTAAATGATACAATTTATAAAATTGTGTTATATACAGGAAGAGGGGCTTCTCCAGAGGCTCAGTGGTAAAGAATCTGCCTGTAATATGGGAGCCACAGGAGACATGGGTTTGATACCTGGGCTGAGAAGATTCCTTGGAGGAGGTCATGGCAACCCACTCCAGTATTCTTGCCTGGAGAATCCTATGGACAGAGGACCCTAGCGGGCTACAGTCCATAGGATTTCAAAGAGGTGGACATGACTGAAGGGACTTGGCAAATATGCACATAGGAATAGGAAGCCTATTATAGGATAAACTAAAAATACGAGATTGAAATTTCAAGATTAAGGCTATACTTACTAATTTCAAATACGGACAGGCATTACTATAAATATGTTAATAGAGAGGCAACACAATGAGAACATTATTGAAATTTATTATCCAAATAAATTTATCCTCAGATAAATAAATAAATAAATCTTTAAAAATAAAAAAATCCTTCCATAGATTTCCTATGCAATTAGAGGTGTCTTAACTCAGTTTTATGTATACCACATTTGTTTTAATTATTATTCATTTTATTCAGTGAGTTCTTATATTTAAGAAAGAAAGATTTATTCTTAGAGATCATAGGCTTTGGAATGCAATTTATTTTATAGCTGGAAGTATTCTATATGCCTTCCACCTCTCATTGAAGAATCATCATAGTAGTAAGCAGGATGTTAGTGGTGATTTTCGTGAATGCCATACTTTTGACTGAAACATGCTAATTCATAATAGGACTGCTTGACTTCCAAGCCTACTTCTTATGGAGTTTTTTTAGTCTCTGATTAGCCCGGAACTATATTGGATTCTGAAGATTTTTCGGATTAAATGGGATTCCTTTTCCCAATTAATCTCATCTAGCTCCACAAGTCTCTCAGAAGGTCGATAAACAATGTCCAGAAAGACCTGTTAGTTTTCCAGTAATCCTCAATATTTTATGGCATTCACTAGGTTAATGATTGATTACTAATGACCCGTATATTCTGTGAGGTCACCAACCTTATCTTTGGTATGATACTAGGTACATAGTTTCCAAATAGATACTTATTGATTGCTTCTGCTACTGCTACTTAGTCATGGAGATTCACCTTCAAAGTAGATTCAGAATTATCTCTTTGTAGGATGGGGATCTTGTATTTTTATGTAAACTAATGAATGATTTATTTTGTTATAGTATGGTAACTGCAACAAATTCTACATTATATTTTTAAAACAAAGATATTTTTTAAAAGGCCACAATGGTTTTTTTTGTGTGTGTTGCTTGTCTTTATCATGCCATGGTAATATAATAGCAAACTACAAAACTGGATGAGGTTTTCTTCAGTAATTAACATATATCTGAGAAGTGGAAAAAAAATCTTGACGTTCTCATAGATAAAATAGAAAAATAATCAAATCTGTAAAAATTTTTAAATAGGCCTTTTCAGCAAGATGGTACGAAAGACATCTTAAAAAAATATCTCCGATAGGAAAAGATGAACAATTTAGGAATCTTAAAGAAATCCCTTAAATTCCCTTCTTATAAATAGATGCGGTCATGAAATACCATTTTTCAAAGAAAAAGTATTAATAGATAATTCTGAACAGCAAAAAAATTATCCTTCAAGTGTTATGGACACCTGGAGACATGTTCATTTCTCACAAAAATTAAGAAAGATATCCGGGCTAAACAGACAATTGTCTCCTAATACTAAGAGTTGCCTGCAAGTCTCGCCTCTCTGAGACCAATACAGGGCACAAAGGTTCTTCCTCTTAACACTTTTTAATGCTAATGAAACACTTTACAAACTCTGAGCGCCCTTTGTAACTTAAGAATTGTAAGAATGTTTCAATTCATAATAGTGATTTTCGTGAATGCCATACTTTTGACTGAAACATGCTAATTCATAATAGGACTGCTTGACTTCCAAGCCTACTTCTTATGGAGTTTTTTTAGTCTCTGATTAGCCCGGAACTATATTGGATTCTGAAGATTTTTCGGATTAAATGGGATTCCTTTTCCCAATTAATCTCATCTAGCTCCACAAGTCTCTCAGAAGGTCGATAAACAATGTCCAGAAAGACCTGTTAGTTTTCCAGTAATCCTCAATATTTTATGGCATTCACTAGGTTAATGATTGATTACTAATGACCCGTATATTCTGTGAGGTCACCAACCTTATCTTTGGTATGATACTAGGTACATAGTTTCCAAATAGATACTTATTGATTGCTTCTGCTACTGCTACTTAGTCATGGAGATTCACCTTCAAAGTAGATTCAGAATTATCTCTTTGTAGGATGGGGATCTTGTATTTTTATGTAAACTAATGAATGATTTATTTTGTTATAGTATGGTAACTGCAACAAATTCTACATTATATTTTTAAAACAAAGATATTTTTTAAAAGGCCACAATGGTTTTTTTTGTGTGTGTTGCTTGTCTTTATCATGCCATGGTAATATAATAGCAAACTACAAAACTGGATGAGGTTTTCTTCAGTAATTAACATATATCTGAGAAGTGGAAAAAAAATCTTGACGTTCTCATAGATAAAATAGAAAAATAATCAAATCTGTAAAAATTTTTAAATAGGCCTTTTCAGCAAGATGGTACGAAAGACATCTTAAAAAAATATCTCCGATAGGAAAAGATGAACAATTTAGGAATCTTAAAGAAATCCCTTAAATTCCCTTCTTATAAATAGATGCGGTCATGAAATACCATTTTTCAAAGAAAAAGTATTAATAGATAATTCTGAACAGCAAAAAAATTATCCTTCAAGTGTTATGGACACCTGGAGACATGTTCATTTCTCACAAAAATTAAGAAAGATATCCGGGCTAAACAGACAATTGTCTCCTAATACTAAGAGTTGCCTGCAAGTCTCGCCTCTCTGAGACCAATACAGGGCACAAAGGTTCTTCCTCTTAACACTTTTTAATGCTAATGAAACACTTTACAAACTCTGAGCGCCCTTTGTAACTTAAGAATTGTAAGAATGTTTCTCCTCAAGAGCAAAGGTGTCGGTGGAGGAGCAAAGGGCTCCGGTGATGACCTCTTTTACGTCTCTAGAGAGACAAAAAGCTTCTTCATGATTATTAATTAGCTTGAGATTTCTAGTTGGAAAAAATATAAAAAGGGGTGGGGGAAGATTGTGCGTTAGCCTCGCCCATGGAGATCGGCCGAACCCGATGGGGTCCAGACTCTCCAGCTCTGGGGTAAGAACATCTGTTTACATTTGACTGAGTTCTGATTATTTCTGATTATTTCTAATTACTTGTGCTTGCCTTTATTTGATGATTAATAAACCCACTCTTGGTTTGACAATACTTGAGACCACGATACTTCATTGTCGAGGTTCAAGGCTCACACCCTGAGGGGACCACACCTTGTTCGCGGAAAAGTCTCAGAGCTATTTAACATAACATAGTTTCTCTTAGCGAGAACTAGTGAGAGTGGTAATCAGAGTAAGCTCAGAACACGGTGCCCACGACACAAAATTATCAAGTGAACTATCTGTTAAAAAGTTGAAAAATGAAGCACTCCTTTCTCTGACTTTAATAAATCACAGCATGACACATAATCTTTTTCTGGCACCTCCTGAGCGTATTAACGTTATGTTAATAATCGTCATGGAAATTAGGGATAACTAATGAGAAAAGGAAAAGAACACAATGAAAATGTGTAAATCTTTGGGCTTGGCACCTCCTGAGCGTAAACATTATATCTAGGCCTTTTCAGCAAGATGGTACGAAAGACATCTTAAAAAAATATCTCCGATAGGAAAAGATGAACAATTTAGGAATCTTAAAGAAATCCCTTAAATTCCTTCTTATAAATAGATGCGGTCATGAAATACCATTTTCAAAGAAAAGTATTAATAGATAATTCTGAACAGCAAAAATTATCCTTCAAGTGTTATGGACACCTGGAGACATGTTCATTTCTCACAAAAATTAAGAAAGATATCCGGGCTAAACAGACAATTGTCTCCTCAATACTAAGAGTTGCCTGCATGCCTCGCCTCTCTGAGACCAATACAGGGCACAAAGGTTCTTCCTCTTACCACTTTTTAATCCCAATGAAACACTTTACAAACTCTGAGCGCCCTTTGTAACTTAAGAATTGTAAGAATGTTTCTCCTCAAGAGCAAAGGTGTCGGTGGAGGAGCAAAGGGCTCCGGTGATGACCTCTTTTACGTCTCTAGAGAGACAAAAAGCTTCTTCATGATTATTAATTAGCTTGAGATTTCTAGTTGGAAAAAATATAAAAAGGGGTGGGGGAAGATTGTGCGTTAGCCTCGCCCATGGAGATCGGCCGAACCCGATGGGGTCCAGACTCTCCAGCTCTGGGGTAAGAACATCTGTTTACATTTGATTTGAGTTCTGATTATTTCTGATTATTTCTAATTACTTGTGCTTGCCTTTATTTGATGATTAATAAACCCACTCTTGGTTTGACAATACTTGAGACCACGATACTTCATTGTCGAGGTTCAAGGCTCACACCCTGAGGGGACCACACCTTGTTCGCGGAAAAGTCTCAGAGCTATTTAACATAACATAGTTTCTCTTAGCGAGAACTAGTGAGAGTGGTAATCAGAGTAAGCTCAGAACACGGTGCCCACGACACAAAATTATCAAGTGAACTATCTGTTAAAAAGTTGAAAAATGAAGCACTCCTTTCTCTGACTTTAATAAATCACAGCATGACACATAATCTTTTTCTGGCACCTCCTGAGCGTATTAACGTTATGTTAATAATCGTCATGGAAATTAGGGATAACTAATGAGAAAAGGAAAAGAACACAATGAAAATGTGTAATCTCACCTCCGTTTATAAGGGTCTGATTAGCACTAAATGCAATTAAAATATTGAATTCTCTTTCCACATGTCATTTAATGGAGCAGCACGGCCAGGATAAGGACATAAACAACTCTATTTCCTGCCAGTGTTTGTGCTCTGCTTTGTTCTGAGAGATGTGGAGATGAAGCTACTTGTTTTAATTTAATTCCTACTGAACCCTGATGATATCTGTACAGAAGGGGAAAAAGTGAGGAATATTCAAGTACAGTTTTTACTGAAATTTATTGATTTAGTACAAGGGTTATCTGTCCTAAAGAAAGGAGATAGGAATAATCTTCACTCCACCACATACTTCTCTAGGTACAATAAGTCTGTTGGCAAATCCAGCATAGGACATAGCCAAGATTAAAAGCTTTGCTCTGCCAAAATCCCATGGACAGTGGAACCTGGGGGGCTACAATCCATGGGGTCACAAAGAGTTGAACGGGACTTAATGACTAAACTACAACCGGGTGCTCCACCCTTTGGAATGTCATTTACAGAATGGATTTAGTTTTTTCTACCTACCAGAGTTAAGTAAATTGCATGATACTCTGTTCATACAGTGCTTAGATCAAAGAAGGACATGTTGCACCTTCAGATTATCTCTGATGCTTTCTCAGATCTTTCTTGAATATAATCTATTCATTGCACTTTTTCAGTGCTGACAATCAAGCTGTGTTTAATTTCAGTCATTGTCAGTGCCAATTCTTCATTGGTTGAAGAACTATTTAGATTAGAGAATATTAACCAAAGGCAATTAAGTTAAAGACATCTTAGCCAGTGCCATTTTTTGACCAGAACAGACATACAAACACACTAACAAAAACGAGCAATTTTATTACATATAAATGCTATCTACTTTTGTTGGTGGCGTAGATGGTAAGGAATCTGCCTGCAATGCAGGAGATTTGAGTTTAACCCCTGGGTTGAGAAGATCCCCTGGAGAAGGGAATGGCTACCCACTCCAGCATTTGTGTATGTGTGTGTGTGTGTGTAGTATATACATTGTAAATATAAAAGGACATACATAAAGATATTAATGATGACAATAAATGGATAACATTGAACTATAGATTATTTATTGCTTTTCATATTTACAAATAACACAGAACAATAATTAAATGAAAATGACTTGGGAGTCTTTCAAAAGGAAAATAGAGGTGAAAATAAGCACATTTTAATGATTTTGTAAAAATAGGCTGATAAATTATTATAATTCTAATCATGTTTCTTAAGGAATAAACCTATTCCAAAAATAAACATTGGAAATATTAATCTTTTGGCATATAATCTCAAAATGAAGTTATAATGTTGACCACTATGTTTCATAGCATATTGTTTTGGGGCCAATTCACTTGAGAATGTTTTATAGAAATTTTAGTGTTACAGCAGATTTTTTCTTAGCAAACTTGTTAGATGGGATAAAGAATTCATCATGTTATATAAAAATGCACACACACACACGCATATATACATACACACACACACACATATATATATATATATATATATATATATATACACACATATATATGCACATGTGCATATGTGTGCATGTGTAGAGAGAGAGAGTTCTAAAACACTACCAATTTAAATGAAGGGCATTGCAGAGAAAAACTTGTTTAGTTGAAAGTGTTTTTCACATTAAAATATTTCAATTTATATATATTCAAGGAGACAGGTTTTGGTGTTGTCCCATGTCCAAATAGCACCATTCCAATCTGTAAATACACTCTTCTATAGATATAGTGTGACTTTAACAATTCAAAAAGCTGTTCTTTTTGGTATCCATTAGTTTCATCCTAGTACTTTATTTATTTTTTTTTATTATTATTTATTTTGGAGAGCGTGGGGAGGGAGGGGGGTGGGCAGGCCACTTCCACTGGTCTTTCATTTGTCTAGTTTCATCCATCTTTGTTCTTTGGCCTCCCATCGCGGTGGCATCTGTTGTCGCGGAGCACCAGCTCTGGGCGCATGCGCTCCAGAGCTCTGGCTCGGTCATTGGACACATGGGTCCAGCCGCTCTGCGGCACGTGGGATCTTCCCAGGCCAGGGATCGAACCGGTGCCCCTTGCACTGCAAGGCGGTGTCCTTACCCACTGGACCACCAGGGAAGCCCCTCATCCTAGTACTTTAAATTCAGTCTATTTTTCAGAGTTCTCAATGTATTTTCCTAGATAAAAGGTTTATAAATTGAACTCTATTTTCTCTTAAATACTGTTTTCCTATAAAGTGAGGATAATGGTTTTTGTTTTTTGTAGTAAACCTTTTGGTTTGTGCTTGTTAATTTCTTATTAGATAGGCAATAAAACATTGTCAAATAGAATGCATAGACTTAAACATTCAGATTTAACTTTTAAAAACTTGGCTATCTGTTTCCCGTGACTTCATATTGGAGTTTGTAACTGAAGGACAAGTAGACTTCTTTTATATTATTCATATGCTAAACTTTTTTGCACTAATGAAAAGTCCTGTTATGTAATTGTTAGCTTTGATTTTGCCTTAAACTTGTAAAATTATATGTCAGGATATTTAAACAAAAAAGATCAAATCTTTTTGTGGAACAAGATGGTCCAAATTCATTCACAAATGAAGGATGTACTGTGTTAAGTAATCTAATGATGAGAGCAAACATATGTTTAGATAATTATGTTCAGAGGGACTGAGCAAAAAATATATATTCTGCTTTAAATTTAATTTTTTTAAATAGTAGCACTGGCCTCTGAGAATTATTAAATACAAAGATGAATTGAAAGTGTTTTTCACATTAAAATATTTCAATTTATATATATTCAAGGAGACAGGTTTTGGTGTTGTCCCATGTCCAAATAGCACCATTCCAATCTGTAAATACACTCTTCTATAGATATAGTGTGACTTTAACAATTCAAAAAGCTGTTCTTTTTGGTATCCATTAGTTTCATCCTAGTACTTTATTTATTTTTTTTTATTATTATTTATTTTGGAGAGCGTGGGGAGGGAGGGGGGTGGGCAGGCCACTTCCACTGGTCTTTCATTTGTCTAGTTTCATCCATCTTTGTTCTTTGGCCTCCCATCGCGGTGGCATCTGTTGTCGCAGAGCACCAGCTCTGGGTGCATGCGCTCCAGAGCTCCAGCTCGATCATTGGACACATGGGTCCAGCCGCTCCGCGGCACGTGGGATCTTCCCAGGCCAGGGATCGAACCAGTGCCCCTTGCACTGCAAGGCGGTGTCCTTACCCACTGGACCACCAGGGAAGCCCCTCATCCTAGTACTTTAAATTCAGTCTATTTTTCAGAGTTCTCAATGTATTTTCCTAGATAAAAGGTTTATAAATTGAACTCTATTTTCTCTTAAATACTGTTTTCCTATAAAGTGAGGATAATGGTTTTTGTTTTTTGTAGTAAACCTTTTGGTTTGTGCTTGTTAATTTCTTATTAGATAGGCAATAAAACATTGTCAAATAGAATGCATAGACTTAAACATTCAGATTTAACTTTTAAAAACTTGGCTATCTGTTTCCCGTGACTTCATATTGGAGTTTGTAACTGAAGGACAAGTAGACTTCTTTTATATTATTCATATGCTAAACTTTTTTGCACTAATGAAAAGTCCTGTTATGTAATTGTTAGCTTTGATTTTGCCTTAAACTTGTAAAATTATATGTCAGGATATTTAAACAAAAAAGATCAAATCTTTTTGTGGAACAAGATGGTCCAAATTCATTCACAAATGAAGGATGTACTGTGTTAAGTAATCTAATGATGAGAGCAAACATATGTTTAGATAATTATGTTCAGAGGGACTGAGCAAAAAATATATATTCTGCTTTAAATTTAATTTTTTTAAATAGTAGCACTGGCCACTGAGAATTATGAAATACAAAGATGAATTGGAGAATAGTCCTGCTCCCAATGAATATATAGCCCGGTATAAAAGATAGAAAGTAGTAAGTGTTTTCCAACATACAAGAAACAATGTATAAGAAACAGAAGAGATAAACTGGACAGATCCAGAGTATTCACAGAAAAGATGGCAACAGTATAGTAAGAACCATAACTAAACTTGATTGTTTGTACCAGACACTGCATTTTATACCTCAGTGAATATTCACAGCTACTCTGTTCAGCATGTCCCATTTTGCTCATTTTCCACTGAGGGACTAAGCACTAGAAAGTTAGTTTCCTAGGTTCATATAGTTATTAAGTGATAGCTATTTAGATCATATTCATCCCTCCTAAATATTGAGCTCTGATATTCATCTACTGATATTTCAGCCAAAGATTATTTGACCACTTATTGGACATTATTCCAGAATAAAAAATAGAAACTAATATTACGTGTTATGAAGATACTTACAAATTATAATATGCCAAGGTAAATGCTGTACTAAACATATATACAATATACTACTGAAAACATGCAGGTGGAAGCAGCACTCCCTAGGGCAGTCAGGAGAGCCTTCAGAAAAGCAGTCCTTTAAACTGTTTTAGTACCTTATTCAGCATTACCTATATTCAACATGTGGGTATGTATGTACATGCCCATGCACACAGGTGCAAACATGAAACATTTTAAGAAGAAGCTATATGTGCAAAGGACTGGAATCATGAAAGAGCATAGCTTGTTCATGAGGAAAAAAATGTAGGTGATGTGGTTGGTTTTGGAGAAATAGAGTAAATATAGGACAAGAAATTGGAAAGTTAAACTGGGATTAGACTATGAATATTTCATGGACTTGTGTTAAAATTCATCTTCTAGGAGGTGGGAGCTATCAGTTATTTGTCAGCTATTGCCGAATTGGGCAATGTCAGCTTGATGGTTAATCACTGAAGTGAGAAATATTTCAGAGTATAACTCATTGAGTTTGCTGATGGACTGGGAGGAGAAAGACAAGGGGTGCGATTCGACACTTGAAGACTTTACTGAAATTTTCACTGAGTTCAATCCACAGGAGCTGATGCCCTTAACTATGCCAAGAGAAGAGAGAAGGAGGAACAAGTATGGTAGCCAGAAGAAGTACTAGAGGATGAGAGCTTTAGAAGAAACTGAAAGTTTATTCTGAGAAAATATGGAGCTGCTCCCAATGAATATATAGCCCGGTATAAAAGATAGAAAGTAGTAAGTGTTTTCCAACATACAAGAAACAATGTATAAGAAACAGAAGAGATAAACTGGACAGATCCAGAGTATTCACAGAAAAGATGGCAACAGTATAGTAAGAACCATAACTAAACTTGATTGTTTGTACCAGACACTGCATTTTATACCTCAGTGAATATTCACAGCTACTCTGTTCAGCATGTCCCATTTTGCTCATTTTCCACTGAGGGACTAAGCACTAGAAAGTTAGTTTCCTAGGTTCATATAGTTATTAAGTGATAGCTATTTAGATCATATTCATCCCTCCTAAATATTGAGCTCTGATATTCATCTACTGATATTTCAGCCAAAGATTATTTGACCACTTATTGGACATTATTCCAGAATAAAAAATAGAAACTAATATTACGTGTTATGAAGATACTTACAAATTATAATATGCCAAGGTAAATGCTGTACTAAACATATATACAATATACTACTGAAAACATGCAGGTGGAAGCAGCACTCCCTAGGGCAGTCAGGAGAGCCTTCAGAAAAGCAGTCCTTTAAACTGTTTTAGTACCTTATTCAGCATTACCTATATTCAACATGTGGGTATGTATGTACATGCCCATGCACACAGGTGCAAACATGAAACATTTTAAGAAGAAGCTATATGTGCAAAGGACTGGAATCATGAAAGAGCATAGCTTGTTCATGAGGAAAAATGTAGGTGATGTGGTTGGTTTTGGAGAAATAGAGTAAATATAGGACAAGAAATTGGAAAGTTAAACTGGGATTAGACTATGAATATTTCATGGACTTGTGTTAAAATTCATCTTCTAGGAGGTGGGAGCTATCAGTTATTTGTCAGCTATTGCCGAATTGGGCAATGTCAGCTTGATGGTTAATCACTGAAGTGAGAAATATTTCAGAGTATAACTCATTGAGTTTGCTGATGGACTGGGAGGAGAAAGACAAGGGGTGCGATTCGACACTTGAAGACTTTACTGAAATTTTCACTGAGTTCAATCCACAGGAGCTGATGCCCTTAACTATGCCAAGAGAAGAGAGAAGGAGGAACAAGTATGGTAGCCAGAAGAAGTACTAGAGTATGAGAGCTGAGAAGAAACTAAATTTATTCTGGGTTGATTGAATGTAATAAAACCAGAAAGTTAGAAGTAATGAATATGTCATTAAATTTACTTTGAATACTGAAGGATGCAGGATATGTAACTACAGAGTTCTTGCCAAAGTCATATTTCTTAAACATTTTAGTATATGTTAGCTTTCAATAAAAATCCATAGTATTTTTGATCCAAAATCAACTTTAAAAACTAGTTTCCTCTCTTAAATAGAGGGCTCAAATGTGCATGTATTTTCTTTTGATACTGTGTCTATTGAATAGACTGCAATTTCTTTCTTTTCCACATGAATGAGAAGTTAGAACAAATGATTTCAGAGTTCATTTCAAAGCATCATTGAAGAATATATGATCACATTATACTAGCAGTGGTGAGAAAAAGAACAAATTATTGTTGAGATAATATTTATTTTCCAAAAATTTTGACTAGGAAATGGAAATAAAACAAAACAGTGCTTCAATTATTTCATAAATAGAAGACCTGCTTATTTTGAGCTCTCCTGCTTACTGTAATACAGAAAGTTTCAATAACTTAAAAAAATTATAAAAGGACTAGTTTGCTGTTCCTCAGTTCAGTTTCTTTAATTTTTCAAATAGATATTTTTATGTTTTATTTGGCACCATTCTTAAGAGCAAACTTTGACAAACTCTGGCTATAATAAAATAATAATAAATTGTAATAAAAGAATATAAGCCCCCTGTAAATTCTGTAATTCTGTATTGCATGTTCTTACAAAACATTATTAAATTGTTATTTCTACATCAAGTTATGATTTACTCATTAGAATATCCATGAATTGTATTATACTTAAAGGATCAATTGGATTATTGAAATTAAGAATTGTTTCTATTGGACTGCGGTCCTTTTTTGACATTCTCTTAAAAATCAAATACTAAGTTTTCTTTTTTTTTTTTTTTTTTTTTTTTAATTTTGGCCTCTTTTATTTATTTATTTATTTATTTTTTTATTTTCTTCGGCCTGTGTGGGCCTCCCATTGCAGTGGCCTCCCTCCCTGCAGAGAACCTGCTCTGGGCATATGTGCTCCGGAGAGCTGACTTGTAATTGGACACACCCATCCAGCTGCTCCGCGGCATGTGGAATCTTCCCGGGCCAGGGATTGAACCAGTATCAATTGCAAGGCAGAGTCTTTACCCATTGGACCAACAGGGAAGCCCCTAAGTTTTCTTATTTAAAATCTTTAAAATATTTATTTTGTCTCTGTTTTTTTTTTTTTGCCCAGAAATCTTAAATAGCCTTCTAAATAGTCAACCCGACACTTCCCTTATTTGTGTTGGACATACTGCCTTTAAGGGCTGTAAAGTAAATGTTTCTTTGTAGTTTCTAAAATTACAAGAGCCAAGTCAACTAGACTAAGAAGTCAAAGCTCTGTTTTTTTTTGTCCTTTGCAGACACAGCTTTGGCATTCTGACATTGTGCTCAGTTGTTCAGGCATGTCCAACTCTTTGTGACCCCATGGACTACTGCCCACCCAGCTCCTCTGTCCAGGGGGATTCTCCACGCAAGATTACTGGAGTAGATTGCCATGCCTACCTCCAGGGGATCTTCCCAACCCAGATCTCCCACATTGCAGGTGGATTCTTTACTGTTTGAGCAACCAGAGCAGTTGGTAGTAATGTGAAATTTGAGTATTTTTACTCCTATAATATAAAATACTTACATTCTGATTTCAGGGAGAGTGAGCTTTTAATGTTGAATATTAAAATGGAGTCTAATTGAGTAGCAGAAGTGAAAGTGAGCATCATTGGACTTTAATGGGCTTTGGAAGTTCTTTGGACATCACTAATTATTCCACTAATATTTCTGCATACGTAGTATTCATTTAGGCAACAGAGGGGAACAGTTATTTAGGCTGTAAGAAAATTAATGTGCTCACCTACTCCCCTGTATGATAGAAGCAATTATTTGGTGATTTTTTCTTAATGTTGGGCACCTGTGTGCATTAAAATTTCCAGATGAGGTCTTAGAAATGTGTAAGTGGTTTCCTGTGTCCTAGCTTTCATTTAAAAATATAATTACAGCAATGATAATCATAATATTCATTTCTGACTTTCATTTATAAAAACAGGTCTAGACATAACTTTCCTAATTTTACTCATGAAGAGAAACTCATAAGCATCAGTGACTCAAACCTCTCAGCGTTGCCTCTTCCAGATAATAAGGAACCCAATATAAGGCTTTTATTTTAAAGGAGCTGAAGGAATAAATAAAGTGGCACTGATTCTTTAGGAAATTTGATTCATTTAAAATTTTCACAAAAGATCAGATTTAATTTTTAGGCATTAGTTTAACCAAACTTGTTAGATGTCCTTTTATTCCTATCTAAAATATGATGGAATAGACTTATAATTTTATGTTTTTCCCTTTCATAGAATATTTCAATGAATGTTTTCCAGTTTTTAAGGAAACAACACAGGTTATATTTCCTAATAATTATTTATTAAAAAATATCTCTTGGCTGTTTTACACCATTTATACTTGAGTTCGCTAACATCTTAGGTAAGAGTGTTTCCTTCCAAATTGGTTCTTAGTCCTCTAGAATGCATTCAGCCTAACTTTTGCTGTCACTCAGTTCACTAATACTCTTGTTCCCTATGCCTTAGCTTCTAATAAATTGTTCTATGTCTTTTAAAATGAATTATTTTTTCACTTCTAGAAAATATGTTTTATTTACATTCAACTATTCCCATTTTATTTATGTCTGTTTGCTTATAAATGTCTATTATTTAGTCCAGGGGATTCTCCACGCAAGATTACTGGAGTAGATTGCCATGCCTACCTCCAGGGGATCTTCCCAACCCAGATCTCCCACATTGCAGGTGGATTCTTTACTGTTTGAGCAACCAGAGCAGTTGGTAGTAATGTGAAATTTGAGTATTTTTACTCCTATAATATAAAATACTTACATTCTGATTTCAGGGAGAGTGAGCTTTTAATGTTGAATATTAAAATGGAGTCTAATTGAGTAGCAGAAGTGAAAGTGAGCATCATTGGACTTTAATGGGCTTTGGAAGTTCTTTGGACATCACTAATTATTCCACTAATATTTCTGCATACGTAGTATTCATTTAGGCAACAGAGGGGAACAGTTATTTAGGCTGTAAGAAAATTAATGTGCTCACCTACTCCCCTGTATGATAGAAGCAATTATTTGGTGATTTTTCTTAATGTTGGGCACCTGTGTGCATTAAAATTTCCAGATGAGGTCTTAGAAATGTGTAAGTGGTTTCCTGTGTCCTAGCTTTCATTTAAAAATATAATTACAGCAATGATAATCATAATATTCATTTCTGACTTTCATTTATAAAAACAGGTCTAGACATAACTTTCCTAATTTTACTCATGAAGAGAAACTCATAAGCATCAGTGACTCAAACCTCTCAGCGTTGCCTCTTCCAGATAATAAGGAACCCAATATAAGGCTTTTATTTTAAAGGAGCTGAAGGAATAAATAAAGTGGCACTGATTCTTTAGGAAATTTGATTCATTTAAAATTTTCACAAAAGATCAGATTTAATTTTTAGGCATTAGTTTAACCAAACTTGTTAGATGTCCTTTTATTCCTATCTAAAATATGATGGAATAGACTTATAATTTTATGTTTTTCCCTTTCATAGAATATTTCAATGAATGTTTTCCAGTTTTTAAGGAAACAACACAGGTTATATTTCCTAATAATTATTTATTAAAAAATATCTCTTGGCTGTTTTACACCATTTATACTTGAGTTCGCTAACATCTTAGGTAAGAGTGTTTCCTTCCAAATTGGTTCTTAGTCCTCTAGAATGCATTCAGCCTAACTTTTGCTGTCACTCAGTTCACTAATACTCTTGTTCCCTATGCCTTAGCTTCTAATAAATTGTTCTATGTGTTTTTAAAATGAATTATTTTTTCACTTCTAGAAAATATGTTTTATTTACATTCAACTATTCCCATTTTATTTATGTCTGTTTGCTTATAAATGTCTATTATTTACTGAAACATATTGAGCATTTACTTTATACTGTTTTCCTAATTCAGATATCTAAAGCCTTTGTGGATACGACTTTGATTTTCTATCTCAGGAATCTCTCTTTTCATGATATCTTTTTCCTGCTCATTTCCTGTAATTTCTTGAGAATTATCAGGCTCTAACTTTTTATCACTCTTGGAACTTATTTGCTAGAATTACTTGAGACATAGATTGGTGGTAGCAGCTTTTTTTGGAAAAAGTGCTTGCTTCTGTGAGGGGATTAGGCAAGTATCACTCAAGAAAAAGTTTTTCAAATTCTCAGTTGTGGTTTTTCTGTTTGTTCAGGTAGAGTTCAGGACCACTGACTTTGCCAATTGCAAGTATTATGGTTTATCCAGAAATTGGTAGTATGTAAATAATGGCTACAAATTCATAGGAAGGCTTGTTTTGGTTATAGATTGAGTCTAAATAAGGTTTGGGATTTTTGGTTTTTTTCTCCACTGCATTCAACATCAAGGTTTAAACCAGGAAGTTTTCTTTTTTGTTTTGGGTGGCAGTGACAGGGCAGTGGTGGTTGGCAAGGAGAGATGAATTTCTCATTCGCCCATGAAATGAGAATTTAGCATTCTTGAGAGGGGGTCTTATAAACTTACCTTTATGAGTGGGCCTTGGGTCTTGCCCCTTATTTTCTAAGCCACTCGGGACCTCATTAATTAAATTTTAAGTTTACTCAGATAAATAGAAACACTGTTTAAGTGAAATTTTCATCAGTACTAAGCTGTTTGTATTGTTGCCCTCACTTAGTTTTTGACCTTCATATTTATTGTTTCCTTCTTATCTCCTTGATATGTTTAGGAAAAAAATTTGAGATCTTTTATCTAGCTTTTAATGTTGTTTTCACTAGAATTCTAGTTCGGACATTTAATCTGACATATTGAATGCAGTGATACAATGCAGTGATTATAGTATAAGTTTTGGCATGAGATCTACCCAAGTTTGCTACAGCTATCTTTATAATTATGAGGAAGTTAGTGATCTCTCTCTGTCTCCATCACTGCACCTATAACAAAATAGTTTTTAAAATGAATTATTTTTTCACTTCTAGAAAATATGTTTTATTTACATTCAACTATTCCCATTTTATTTATGTCTGTTTGCTTATAAATGTCTATTATTTACTGAAACATATTGAGCATTTACTTTATACTGTTTTCCTAATTCAGATATCTAAAGCCTTTGTGGATACGACTTTGATTTTCTATCTCAGGAATCTCTCTTTTCATGATATCTTTTTCCTGCTCATTTCCTGTAATTTCTTGAGAATTATCAGGCTCTAACTTTTTATCACTCTTGGAACTTATTTGCTAGAATTACTTGAGACATAGATTGGTGGTAGCAGCTTTTTTTGGAAAAAGTGCTTGCTTCTGTGAGGGGATTAGGCAAGTATCACTCAAGAAAAAGTTTTTCAAATTCTCAGTTGTGGTTTTTCTGTTTGTTCAGGTAGAGTTCAGGACCACTGACTTTGCCAATTGCAAGTATTATGGTTTATCCAGAAATTGGTAGTATGTAAATAATGGCTACAAATTCATAGGAAGGCTTGTTTTGGTTATAGATTGAGTCTAAATAAGGTTTGGGATTTTTGGTTTTTTTCTCCACTGCATTCAACATCAAGGTTTAAACCAGGAAGTTTTCTTTTTTGTTTTGGGTGGCAGTGACAGGGCAGTGGTGGTTGGCAAGGAGAGATGAATTTCTCATTCGCCCATGAAATGAGAATTTAGCATTCTTGAGAGGGAGTCTTATAAACTTACCTTTATGAGTGGGCCTTGGGTCTTGCCCCTTATTTTCTAAGCCACTCGGGACCTCATTAATTAAATTTTAAGTTTACTCAGATAAATAGAAACACTGTTTAAGTGAAATTTTCATCAGTACTAAGCTGTTTGTATTGTTGCCCTCACTTAGTTTTTGACCTTCATATTTATTGTTTCCTTCTTATCTCCTTGATATGTTTAGGAAAAAAATTTGAGATCTTTTATCTAGCTTTTAATGTTGTTTTCACTAGAATTCTAGTTCGGACATTTAATCTGACATATTGAATGCAGTGATACAATGCAGTGATTATAGTATAAGTTTTGGCATGAGATCTACCCAAGTTTGCTACAGCTATCTTTATAATTATGAGGAAGTTAGTGATCTCTCTCTGTCTCCATCACTGCACCTATAACAAAATAGCAATAAAACTTACTCAATAGAAAAGATGGCATGAGAGTATGTGTGAAAGTGTTTACATAGCAACTGAACAATAATAATTGCTCATAAAATGTTAGTTCAACACAGCAGTAATAATATGGCATTACATAATATAAATAGACTTTGTGGTTAAAGAGCACTTTACTGGTTGTTAATCTGAGACTGACCAAGCCTCAGTCACTGAGGTTAACTGAACCCTCCACACTTCAAATTCACATTGTGCAAAGGTCAAGCATATTTAAGCTTTTAAGTTTTGGTCTTAAGCCATGCGTTTGTTGAAAATTAAATAGAGTTAAGCTTGAAAATCCTTTAAATTTACCATAAATAGAATAAATAGAGATTTTTTTAAAAATAGGAATTTTTATCATTCACATTTTTTTAAAACTTTTATTTAACTTTTAACTTTTACAGAGTTTTGTTGTTTACAGATCATTCACATTTTAACTTACTAGTTTCACCTATATTTGGGAGAGAGGTTTGAAAGAATGCTAATGATCCTGGCAACTATACTCATGAGTATATTCTGAAATGAGATCTTCTCAGATTCCAGGATCTGAGAAGGATCAAACCTATTAAAAGTCTTACAAAATTTAAGTGGAATCATAACTGATAACATACATATGACAGTAGTTTTATATATTTGAAAAAAAATTTTAAAACACCAGAGATGCAAACTCACAGATTACCCCTTTATGAGTGGGCCTTGGGTCTTGCCCCTTATTTTCTAAGCCACTCGGGACCTCATTAATTAAATTTTAAGTTTACTCAGATAAATAGAAACACTGTTTAAGTGAAATTTTCATCAGTACTAAGCTGTTTGTATTGTTGCCCTCACTTAGTTTTTGACCTTCATATTTATTGTTTCCTTCTTATCTCCTTGATATGTTTAGGAAAAAAATTTGAGATCTTTTATCTAGCTTTTAATGTTGTTTTCACTAGAATTCTAGTTCGGACATTTAATCTGACATATTGAATGCAGTGATACAATGCAGTGATTATAGTATAAGTTTTGGCATGAGATCTACCCAAGTTTGCTACAGCTATCTTTATAATTATGAGGAAGTTAGTGATCTCTCTCTGTCTCCATCACTGCACCTATAACAAAATAGCAATAAAACTTACTCAATAGAAAAGATGGCATGAGAGTATGTGTGAAAGTGTTTACATAGCAACTGAACAATAATAATTGCTCATAAAATGTTAGTTCAACACAGCAGTAATAATATGGCATTACATAATATAAATAGACTTTGTGGTTAAAGAGCACTTTACTGGTTGTTAATCTGAGACTGACCAAGCCTCAGTCACTGAGGTTAACTGAACCCTCCACACTTCAAATTCACATTGTGCAAAGGTCAAGCATATTTAAGCTTTTAAGTTTTGGTCTTAAGCCATGCGTTTGTTGAAAATTAAATAGAGTTAAGCTTGAAAATCCTTTAAATTTACCATAAATAGAATAAATAGAGATTTTTTAAAAATAGGAATTTTTATCATTCACATTTTTTTAAAACTTTTATTTAACTTTTAACTTTTACAGAGTTTTGTTGTTTACAGATCATTCACATTTTAACTTACTAGTTTCACCTATATTTGGGAGAGAGGTTTGAAAGAATGCTAATGATCCTGGCAACTATACTCATGAGTATATTCTGAAATGAGATCTTCTCAGATTCCAGGATCTGAGAAGGATCAAACCTATTAAAAGTCTTACAAAATTTAAGTGGAATCATAACTGATAACATACATATGACAGTAGTTTTATATATTTGAAAAAAAAAAAATTTTAAAACACCAGAGATGCAAACTCACAGATATCTAGAGAACAATCTAGTAGTTTACCAGTGGGGAGGGGCAATGAGGATGGGACAATATAGGGGTAGAAGGAAAAAAAGGGGTCATTATGGGATTTATAGAAAACAGCCTATGTGAAAGTTTTGAAAATTATCAAGCACTGTAGAATTTTAAAATCTTTATTCGGTTTTTAAAAATAGTCCAATGAACATGATTTTTTCAAAAAATCCTGTATCACATTTTTGTTTATTTGCTCCTAATGTACTACAGAAAATTATTTTTAAAGTATATTTATGAGTTTCCCAAATTTTACATTAAATGATTATTGATTTCAGAAAAGGTATGTTTCAAAACACCTTAATCTGATAAGGTAAATTATGGCACTAATTTTCAATTTTGTGCTGAATCTCATTATACATTTGCTATTATTTACTCTTTATTGTCATTATTTGTAACCAAACTCCACCACTTACATTTTAGATTTTGGCTATTCAGACTTAATACTGAATTCACATTTCACTTCCTTAGTCACATTAGCCCCTTATCAGGTGTCCAGTGGTCCATGTGTCTAGAGCCTACTGCAGTGGACAGAAGAGAGTTAGAACATTTCCATCATTGTGGCACTAATACACAAAGCAGAATAATGTATTCCTCAGAGAGTTCTATTTTTATTAAACAAAATAATTTCTTGTAGAATTCTAAGCATTGTAATAATACATTATTGATGGCTGATATTTAATAGTAATATTTTAAAATAAGAGCATCCAGATAATAATTAAAATTTAAATGTTGCATATATCATATCACAAATAAAGTCACATCGCCTTATAGAAATTCACTAAGACAATCCTCTTCACCATTCCTGTTCCAAATATTTCACTGTTACATAATTCTCAAATTGGCATTCTGAAAAATGTCCCTATATGGAAGCCAAAGAGCCAGGCTAATATTTTTATGCTCACAACTTTATTTTTCAAAAATATATTCTAAGTAACTATTTCTTTTTTAATTTCTAACTGTGAAGAAACCTTAAAATGTAGATCCCAAGTACCTGCAATCAGGAACAAATCAAGTCAATCAGAATACAAGCTGATGAAAAAAGAAGCCGTATCTCTTATGATTTGTGATTTACTAATCAGGATCTCTTTATATATCTCTAAATTTATTAAAGGCTCTAAACACTTTTAGAGTGTCATTTGAAATATTTTAGTGCATTGCTTCATTTTTTATTTTCCTTCCTTTTATTTTCCTTCTAGGAAATAGATAAAAAACACCATTACATGGTATGCCTGTTACACAAGACAATGGGTTGGATAAACAATCCCATCCTTAAACCAGTTTGGATCTCAGCCCAGTGTTAATCCCATTAAACATGCCAATCAAAACATTTGGTTCATCAACAGGACTGCATTAGTGCTTCTGTCCCTTGTAGTTACAGTTCAGTAGTCATTATCCTTCTCATTAATAGCCATTCAACCCGTGTGTATACAGAGTCTATAAATCTATATAATGTTACCTAGAAAAACATGACTTTAGGAAGCCTTTATAGCTGTATCTAGTACATGAGAAATGGGAGTCTTGCAAACAGAAGTAAGCCCTTTCATAAAGGTTATTCTCTTCCAGCTTATTTATAACCTGTGTTTGTTCCCTCCTAGGCGACTGATAAAGATACCGGCAATTATAGTGCCATGGCATACCGACTCATCATACCACCAATTAAAGAGGGAAAGGAAGGATTTGTGGTGGAAACATACACAGGGCTTATCAAAACAGCTATGCTCTTCCATAACATGAGGAGATCTTACTTTAAGTTTCAAGTCATTGCAACTGACGACTATGGGAAGGGGCTAAGTGGCAAAGCAGATGTCCTGGTGAGTAGATAAAACTTCGGATAAAAGGGGTAATGCAGTACTAGCTAGGGGTCAGTGTTTTAATGCCAAGAAATTTTAAAAGTTTGAAATAGGTTTTCTAAATCATCCACATGATCAATGTTCATCCAGGTTGTTAATACATATAGTTTAGAATATTAAAACATAAATAGCTTTGTGGTAGTTTATTTTTCTGACATTTCAGAAATGCCTCATAATGTTTTAAAATATGACTATGACAGCCATGTCTTAAGCACTGGTTTTCTGTTTGGTCTGCAGATCTCATTTTTAATATAAAGTTGGCTAGAGCTACTTAAAATTTTAATTGCTTCACAGAGTTGTGCTGTAGAAAAATGTTGAAAATTTTATTACTATTGAAATTATATTTAGGCCTTTTTAAATTAAGGAATCAAAAATTGTATGGAACAAATTTATGTTCCAGCAAGGTGATCCCCTTGTTTTACCAAAGTCTTCATTGAGGACATTGGTGACCCTTGACTAAGCTATCAATAGATTTGACTTCAGTCAATAAACACTCTTCTCTGACTTTTTCTTAGGCTGTACATAAGCTCACTGGTAGGGTATTTCCAAGAGAAGCCTGATATTGACATTTATTCAAAATACTCAATACCAAAGCATCTGTCCTATGGAATCACTGCTTTGGAAGTGTGGATTATTTAGACTTTT
Organism: Tragulus kanchil; assembly: GCA_022376925.1. Lineage (NCBI taxonomy): Eukaryota > Metazoa > Chordata > Mammalia > Artiodactyla > Tragulidae > Tragulus > Tragulus kanchil. The sequence goes on along the minus strand of JAIOJX010000005.1, from coordinate 114,854,717 downwards.
TTCTGATGAAACTAGTAAAGTTATAAATAACATTGTTATCAGACATATTTGTCACATAAAAATAGAATCCAGCATAATTTCTCTTCTGATGTTTATTAAATCTTCAGTCTCCACTAGTCTCTTAATTTAGTTATCAGGACAAGATTAACCATCAAATAGATTCAGACATCAAAGAACTATTTTTTCTTCTTAGATAATGGTGAAGACTAGTCACCATGATTATGATAGATATGAAGGCGAAAACATTCTCATTTATAACAGTAAAGTTGCGATAGAATAAACAAAGGCCATTGAAAACCAAAATGGTTTTGACATTGGAGATATTAAGGTTGGCATAGATTCTTTGATCAAAACAAGATCTGTAAACCTTATACAAAATAATTTTGTCATTTCCTGTTAAGGCTAAATCTTAAGGTTACTAAAGTAGATATAACTAAAATATTATAAAAACATAAACAATATAATTATGTAGGTTACTTATGTAATATCTGCATAAGTAATGTGAAGTTTGTAGGTTTCTCATTTGGACTCTATGATCTGTAATGTTCATAGGAGGAAATTGAAGATATACCTCTAAAATTATACATATAGTTTAGAATATTAAAACATAAATAGCTTTGTGGTAGTTTATTTTTCTGACATTTCAGAAATGCCTCATAATGTTTTAAAATATGACTATGACAGCCATGTCTTAAGCACTGGTTTTCTGTTTGGTCTGCAGATCTCATTTTTAATATAAAGTTGGCTAGAGCTACTTAAAATTTTAATTGCTTCACAGAGTTGTGCTGTAGAAAAATGTTGAAAATTTTATTACTATTGAAATTATATTTAGGCCTTTTTAAATTAAGGAATCAAAAATTGTATGGAACAAATTTATGTTCCAGCAAGGTGATCCCCTTGTTTTACCAAAGTCTTCATTGAGGACATTGGTGACCCTTGACTAAGCTATCAATAGATTTGACTTCAGTCAATAAACACTCTTCTCTGACTTTTTCTTAGGCTGTACATAAGCTCACTGGTAGGGTATTTCCAAGAGAAGCCTGATATTGACATTTATTCAAAATACTCAATACCAAAGCATCTGTCCTATGGAATCACTGCTTTGGAAGTGTGGATTATTTAGACTTTTCTCTGATGAAACTAGTAAAGTTATAAATAACATTGTTATCAGACATATTTGTCACATAAAAATAGAATCCAGCATAATTTCTCTTCTGATGTTTATTAAATCTTCAGTCTCCACTAGTCTCTTAATTTAGTTATCAGGACAAGATTAACCATCAAATAGATTCAGACATCAAAGAACTATTTTTTCTTCTTAGATAATGGTGAAGACTAGTCACCATGATTATGATAGATATGAAGGCGAAAACATTCTCATTTATAACAGTAAAGTTGCGATAGAATAAACAAAGGCCATTGAAAACCAAAATGGTTTTGACATTGGAGATATTAAGGTTGGCATAGATTCTTTGATCAAAACAAGATCTGTAAACCTTATACAAAATAATTTTGTCATTTCCTGTTAAGGCTAAATCTTAAGGTTACTAAAGTAGATATAACTAAAATATTATAAAAACATAAACAATATAATTATGTAGGTTACTTATGTAATATCTGCATAAGTAATGTGAAGTTTGTAGGTTTCTCATTTGGACTCTATGATCTGTAATGTTCATAGGAGGAAATTGAAGATATACCTCTAAAATTATCCAAAATGTATTTAGAAAGAAAGAATCAATTCAATGTAATCATAATGTGATGTATTTATAAATCACAGTATGTATGCAAGGAAATCTTCTGAGCAAAATTTATTTATGATAAAATCTGAAATCTTTTCAGACAAGAAAAGGAAGACAGAAATTATTTATGCAGAGGAAGCAACATGTATCACAACCATAAAGAAAGGGAAATCATGACAGTTCTGAATAACTGATATTTATTCAGCTTGGGAAAGTGTAACAATAGACAGGGCTGGAGATGGAAATATGTGGTCCATAAATAAGGCATAGATCATATTGAAAATATTGGAAATTTTCCCTAAAAGTAGTGGAAAGTCATTGAAAAAAATTAGTAAGAATGAATGAAATTACACTTTTTAACATAGATAAAACTGTCTTGCTTAGTGCAAATCTAGTAGTGTCCCCCTGAGGATACTACTTTACTTTCTCAAGCAGTAGCTTTTGTTTATATTCTTTTAAGTGTTTGCCTGTCAGTTTCTTACTGCCTGCTGGCAGAGTAAACTCCTCAGTGTACCACATCACTGCTTCTAGTCATTCCTTCCTAAGAATCAGTCTTGATTTTCATCATCTGACTGTCACTGCCTCACTTCATTGCTGGGACCTCCCAAGCCTTGGTCAGTCCCCAACATATCTCAATGAGTTTAGCTGCTGAGCAATCCTGTTACTCTCCAACAATCCTCCTATGTTTCAACAGTGTCATTAAATGCAGAGTTGATCTTTCCAATATACTGAACTCACAATTCCTTGACGACCTTTCCTCCAATGGCTTTACCTTCCATCCTATTGCAACCATGTAAAATCTGAGTTACTTTTTGCCATTGCCAGTTATGGCACCCCTTCTATAACCTCCATTTCCAACCTCCCACTCTTTACCATCATCCTAGAAGTATTCAGCTAATTCGAGAACTTTTATCTTCATCATGACCTTCAATCTATTCTCTGTTTAGCTACCATTTTTCATTTTCGCCCTACCCCTCATGTTTTCTCTTTTCTCCTTGCCACATTTATAGTACAATATCAATTATCATAAACATTCTATTACAAAAAATTCAATTGTTTTGCTATCTCTGTACTACACAATCTGGAAAAAAAAAAAAACATAACTGATTAATTCCAACTTTCTCCTTTCTCTAAGCCTATACATACGCTGAATGCCAACAAAACATATACAATTGTATAGTTGGTCTTACTTTAATGACAAAAGTCCTCAAGTGAGTTCTTATGTTTTTCAATAACCACACTGTATTTCCTAGTCAATTCATGTTTCTTCTCTCCTCTTTCAGAATCCTCCAACATTGTCTCATCCTCACACTTGCCTAATTAACTGACATCTATTTTACACAAACAGAAAATCAAAGCTTTTAGAAAGATAACTTCTACTACTCCTACCACTAAATCCATCTACCTACCAGTGTCTTCACTAGCATTCTTTGCCTTATTTCTTATTTTTTTAGATGAATTCTCTATGCCTTTGTCTGGAGCTATTGCCTCCACTTGTACAATAGATCCTGCTCACCAGTGCTAGGACACAAATTTCAACAGGTTTTCCTACTTTATATACATAATCAGTAACAATCACTCATCTTTTTTTGATTATTCTCATAAGTGTGCTATTTTTTCTATCTTCAAAAATTATAAAAACCCTTTTGGTCTACATCTCATTCCAGCCACCACTTCATTTCTATGTCCCTCTTTCCAGGAAACTTCATTGTTAAATATTTACTGTAATTTTTCAGCATCTAATCTTACTGTTGTTTAGTTGCTCAGTCATATCTGACTCTTTGGGACTCTATGTACTGTAGCCTGCCTGGATCCTCTGACCATGGGATTTTCCAGGCAAGAATAATGGAATGGTTTGTCAATTCCTTCTCCAGGGAACTTTCTCAATACAGGGATCAAACCTGCATCTCCTGCATTACAGGCTGATTCTTTACCACTGAGCCATCAGGGAAACCCTCTCTTAAATCTGCTTAAGTCAAAGTTTCTCTCCCAACACTCATCCAAGACTGCTTATGCCAACATGCCTTCAATCTATTCTCTGTTTAGCTACCATTTTTCATTTTCGCCCTACCCCTCATGTTTTCTCTTTTCTCCTTGCCACATTTATAGTACAATATCAATTATCATAAACATTCTATTACAAAAAATTCAATTGTTTTGCTATCTCTGTACTACACAATCTGGAAAAAAAAAAAAACATAACTGATTAATTCCAACTTTCTCCTTTCTCTAAGCCTATACATACGCTGAATGCCAACAAAACATATACAATTGTATAGTTGGTCTTACTTTAATGACAAAAGTCCTCAAGTGAGTTCTTATGTTTTTCAATAACCACACTGTATTTCCTAGTCAATTCATGTTTCTTCTCTCCTCTTTCAGAATCCTCCAACATTGTCTCATCCTCACACTTGCCTAATTAACTGACATCTATTTTACACAAACAGAAAATCAAAGCTTTTAGAAAGATAACTTCTACTACTCCTACCACTAAATCCATCTACCTACCAGTGTCTTCACTAGCATTCTTTGCCTTATTTCTTATTTTTTTAGATGAATTCTCTATGCCTTTGTCTGGAGCTATTGCCTCCACTTGTACAATAGATCCTGCTCACCAGTGCTAGGACACAAATTTCAACAGGTTTTCCTACTTTATATACATAATCAGTAACAATCACTCATCTTTTTTTGATTATTCTCATAAGTGTGCTATTTTTTCTATCTTCAAAAATTATAAAAACCCTTTTGGTCTACATCTCATTCCAGCCACCACTTCATTTCTATGTCCCTCTTTCCAGGAAACTTCATTGTTAAATATTTACTGTAATTTTTCAGCATCTAATCTTACTGTTGTTTAGTTGCTCAGTCATATCTGACTCTTTGGGACTCTATGTACTGTAGCCTGCCTGGATCCTCTGACCATGGGATTTTCCAGGCAAGAATAATGGAATGGTTTGTCAATTCCTTCTCCAGGGAACTTTCTCAATACAGGGATCAAACCTGCATCTCCTGCATTACAGGCTGATTCTTTACCACTGAGCCATCAGGGAAACCCTCTCTTAAATCTGCTTAAGTCAAAGTTTCTCTCCCAACACTCATCCAAGACTGCTTATGCCAACATCACCAATGACTTTCACTTATTAAATGCACTGGTAATTTGAGTCTTCATCTTATCTGAACCATCAGCTGCACTTTACTAGATTTTTGGTTGCCATACTCTCTTCTTTTCTCACTGGTCAGTCCTTCTCAGTCTTTTTTTGCTGTCATTTTATTCTCCTGACCTTTTAGCTGATGTTTCTTATGACTCAGACATTAATTCTCTTTTCTGTGTGTACTCAGTGACTCAGTAAACTCATTTGGTCCCACAACATTAAAATATCATCTATATGTATTACAATTTTCAAATTTATGTCTTCACCATAAAGCTCATTCCTGAATAGCAAATTCATATATCCAAATGTACATGCATAATTATAGTTGTATATCCACTAAAGATCTATTTAATGTTTCCTAAACTAATATCCTCTTCCACATCACATCTCTTCAACCTGTAGTCTTCCCAATTTTTTGCTTGATGACCAAATGAACTTTGAATTCCTTGGATGCACGTGTGCATATATGTGTTTTCAGTCATGTCTGACTCTTTGTGACCCCATGGACTTGCATCCTGCCAGGCTCCTCTGTTCATGGTATTTTCCTTAATCTCTTAATTAATCCTTTCAGTCCTCGACCACACATTTAATTCCTCAGTAAATAATGAGGCTATATAACATATATATAGGCTTCCCTGGTGGCTCAGATGGTAAAGAATTCGCCTGCAATGCAAGAGACCTAGGTTCAGGGGATCTCCGCCCATTCCAGCCACCACTTCATTTCTATGTCCCTCTTTCCAGGAAACTTCATTGTTAAATATTTACTGTAATTTTTCAGCATCTAATCTTACTGTTGTTTAGTTGCTCAGTCATATCTGACTCTTTGGGACTCTATGTACTGTAGCCTGCCTGGATCCTCTGACCATGGGATTTTCCAGGCAAGAATAATGGAATGGTTTGTCAATTCCTTCTCCAGGGAACTTTCTCAATACAGGGATCAAACCTGCATCTCCTGCATTACAGGCTGATTCTTTACCACTGAGCCATCAGGGAAACCCTCTCTTAAATCTGCTTAAGTCAAAGTTTCTCTCCCAACACTCATCCAAGACTGCTTATGCCAACATCACCAATGACTTTCACTTATTAAATGCACTGGTAATTTGAGTCTTCATCTTATCTGAACCATCAGCTGCACTTTACTAGATTTTTGGTTGCCATACTCTCTTCTTTTCTCACTGGTCAGTCCTTCTCAGTCTTTTTTTGCTGTCATTTTATTCTCCTGACCTTTTAGCTGATGTTTCTTATGACTCAGACATTAATTCTCTTTTCTGTGTGTACTCAGTGACTCAGTAAACTCATTTGGTCCCACAACATTAAAATATCATCTATATGTATTACAATTTTCAAATTTATGTCTTCACCATAAAGCTCATTCCTGAATAGCAAATTCATATATCCAAATGTACATGCATAATTATAGTTGTATATCCACTAAAGATCTATTTAATGTTTCCTAAACTAATATCCTCTTCCACATCACATCTCTTCAACCTGTAGTCTTCCCAATTTTTTGCTTGATGACCAAATGAACTTTGAATTCCTTGGATGCACGTGTGCATATATGTGTTTTCAGTCATGTCTGACTCTTTGTGACCCCATGGACTTGCATCCTGCCAGGCTCCTCTGTTCATGGTATTTTCCTTAATCTCTTAATTAATCCTTTCAGTCCTCGACCACACATTTAATTCCTCAGTAAATAATGAGGCTATATAACATATATATAGGCTTCCCTGGTGGCTCAGATGGTAAAGAATTCGCCTGCAATGCAAGAGACCTAGGTTCGATCCCTGGGTTGGGAAGATCTTCTAAAGAAGGGACAGGCTGCCCACTCCAGTATTCTTGCTGGAGAATTCACGGCTTGTGCATGGGGCCGAAAATAGGCAGGTATGACTAAGAGACCTGACTTTCACTTTTCTTTCACTTTCATAAATATATGCCTATATATCTCTATATATACTATAGCATACATGTAATACATGTTTGTATTATCTTCACATTTCAATACTTCTACTATTACAGTTTGGTTGATCCATCATCATGACTCACTTGTATCATTGCACAAATTCCCTAATGAAGCTCTTGTCTTGCTAAAGTCTGATTTTAATATAGCAAGTAAAGTGCTATCTTAAAATATAATTCAGGTCTATTATCTTTCTGCTCAGAACTTTCTAATATCAGCCTGATTCTTTCAGAGAAACTCTTAGATCATTAAAAAAGACAATGAGACCCTTGGTAATCTGACCTCTAATCCGTTTTCTACACTTTTCTCTGTAACTCCTTCAAACCCAATAAGATTGGCTGATTGACTATTCCTCAATATAGCCAAAAATGCTCTCAATTTAGAGATTTTGCAGTAGCTCTACCTACAGTGCTATTTCCTCACATGTTTCGGGACTAGCTCCCTTTTCTCTTCTAGATATTTGTAACAGTTTATTTCACAGTGAGGTATACTCTCACCATCCTAGTTAATATTGAAACATACTCTGTTACTTTATGCTTCATTACTACTTCCTTTATTCAATGGGCTTATCATATTTATGTTTTTTTTTTCCCCCTCAGAAAAGCTCTGTAAGGACATTTAAAGAAATTTATTTAAGTTAATCTATAATGTATCTCAAGAACCTAGAATAATTTCTATCATAGTTTGAGTACTAAATGCCTATGTATTCAGTAATCAATGGACTCTTTCTTGCAATATAACTTAGCAGTTCTCACAGTGTGGTCCATGAAGAACTGAGGGTCCCACAAATCATTTCCGGGTCCATGAGATCAAAATTCTTTCATAAGGATGGTAGGACATAATTTGTTTTTTTGCCATGTTGCATTTGCTCTGCTGCTCCCATTGTCTCCTTCATAGCCATACATAAACAGAAAAAAGAAAAAAGAAAACACCTGTTTCAACTAAGAATGACTTTACTTAAGTAGTAAAACTTATTAATTTTAACAAACATCAACTCTTGACTAAACGCTTTTTCAATATTTTCTGTAATAAACTAGGAAATCACTTCTGATGTAAATGAAAGTATCATGGCTGTCTCAGAGAAAAGCTCTACTTTTTCTTTGAATAGCTTTATTTGAAAAATAACTTAGAAATAAAGTATGGTTATTCATACTTGAATATTTGATAGGCACATATCATGTCTAGCTATTATCATTTTTGTTTGGTTGATCCATCATCATGACTCACTTGTATCATTGCACAAATTCCTAATGAAGCTCTTGTCTTGTAAAGTCTGATTTTAATATAGCAAGTAAAGTGCTATCTTAAAATATAATTCAGGTCTATTATCTTTCTGCTCAGAACTTTCTAATATCAGCCTGATTCTTTCAGAGAAACTCTTAGATCATTAAAAAAGACAATGAGACCCTTGGTAATCTGACCTCTAATCCGTTTTCTACACTTTTCTCTGTAACTCCTTCAAACCCAATAAGATTGGCTGATTGACTATTCCTCAATATAGCCAAAAATGCTCTCAATTTAGAGATTTTGCAGTAGCTCTACCTACAGTGCTATTTCCTCACATGTTTCGGGACTAGCTCCCTTTTCTCTTCTAGATATTTGTAACAGTTTATTTCACAGTGAGGTATACTCTCACCATCCTAGTTAATATTGAAACATACTCTGTTACTTTATGCTTCATTACTACTTCCTTTATTCAATGGGCTTATCATATTTATGTTTTTTTTTTCCCCCTCAGAAAAGCTCTGTAAGGACATTTAAAGAAATTTATTTAAGTTAATCTATAATGTATCTCAAGAACCTAGAATAATTTCTATCATAGTTTGAGTACTAAATGCCTATGTATTCAGTAATCAATGGACTCTTTCTTGCAATATAACTTAGCAGTTCTCACAGTGTGGTCCATGAAGAACTGAGGGTCCCACAAATCATTTCCGGGTCCATGAGATCAAAATTCTTTCATAAGGATGGTAGGACATAATTTGTTTTTTTGCCATGTTGCATTTGCTCTGCTGCTCCCATTGTCTCCTTCATAGCCATACATAAACAGAAAAAAAAGAAAAAAGAAAACACCTGTTTCAACTAAGAATGACTTTACTTAAGTAGTAAAACTTATTAATTTTAACAAACATCAACTCTTGACTAAACGCTTTTTCAATATTTTCTGTAATAAACTAGGAAATCACTTCTGATGTAAATGAAAGTATCATGGCTGTCTCAGAGAAAAGCTCTATGCAAGTTGAATTAGCTACTTTTATCAAGGAATAGCTTTTTATTTGAAAAAATAACTTAGAAATAAAGTATGGTTATTCATACTTGAATATTTGATAGGCACTTACACACAAATGAGTGAGGAGAGACTGTCAATTCAAGGAAAACAACTGACAACATTTGTTGTTAATGATGACATTCAAACCTTCATCACAAATTAGAATATTGGAAAGCATGTATTCACCACTGTGAACTTGACAGATTCCCATTACTCAAGAGACTTTTATGATGAGATCAGTTGTCATATTAAAGAATGTTATATTTTTCTTGGTATTGTGTAATGTAATGTGTCAACCTTTGAAAATCCTGAAATAGTTTTTCGTATTTTCCAGAATGTATTTTCCAAATGACTAATGTATGATGTTAAAAAAAAAAAAAAAAAATCATAGATGAAAGGTTCATTCAAAGTGCAAGATAGATAAATGTATTTTATTGTAACTGAACATGATTTTAGATTTTACATTGAAACTAGTCTCTAAGAAACTACCACTTGAGTTTTACTAGAGTATTGCTGACAATATATATAACCATTTGGGAAAAGGAAAAAAAAAGCTTAAGATACCTCTTCTTTTTCAAGAAAAGTGAGACTGCACCAGAGACCAGTTAGGAAGAAATAGTGACCAGACCAAGCAAGAAATTGTGTGGGCCTCTTGAATTTCACTGTCCATTGTGTTAATTATTTGCCTTCCATAGTTTCTGAGCACTTGAAATGTGATTAGGTTACATTTAGACGTACTGTGTAAAATACACACAGGACTTCAGAGACTTAATATGAAAAAAAATGGGAAAATTCTCCTTGATGAGTTGTTTTAGCTTCACTGGTGGATCAGACAGTAAGAATCTATCTGCAATCCAGGAGACACAGGTTCAATCCCTGGGTCAGGAAGATCCCCTTGAGAATGAACTGACATCCCACTACAATATTGTTGCCTGAATAATTCCATGGACAGAGGAGCCTGGCAGGCTACAGTCCATGGGGTCACAAAGAGTTGGTCACGACTCACTGACAAACACTTTCACTTTTGTTTTTTTTTTTAAGATTGACTACATTTTAGAATAATAATACATTGATTATATTGGGTTAATTGTATTATTGAATTAATTTCACTATTGTTTTTCTTTTTCTATTGTGATTACCACAAAACTAAAAATTACATATCTGGCATATTTTTTTCACATTATATTTATATTGGACTGCAGTATGTAAACTATATGACAAGTGAGTAGAAAAACAGAGGAACTACAAGAGGTTTATGAGAAAGAATTTAAAAAGATTCAGAACCCCTGCTTTTGGAACTATGTTTTGTGCAAATATTAGTTTTCGTTTTTTTTTTTTTTCTTTTGACCATACCCAGTGATTTTAATCCATTACAAAATCAATCTTCCAATTATAAAAAAAAATGTTTAGATAAGGTTTCATTAGTAATTAAGGTATAAAGAATTAAATGAAACAGAATTTTAAAGTATTTACTATAATAAACTAAAGTATGTTTCTGAAAGATTTGCATAAAGGCTATGTTAGAAAAGTAACATAAATAAAATCTAATAATCTTAAACATACAAATATCATTGATATAGATGATAGAAGAAACTAATGATTCAGGGAGACTGAATATTTTTGAAAGATCAAAATTTAAACTGTAATAGCTTATTGTCTATACTTGTACAAAGTATGTATGCTCTACATAAGCAAAATGTATATATCAGTACTCTATGGAGATTTTCAGTTTTAAAAGTAACTATTTGTAGATAAGCTGAGACAACTACTTCTGGAGTTTAATGCAGTCTGAGTTTTTTCATTTTATTAGAATTAGAAAAACATTACTTTTTATTTGTAAAAGTATTTGAAAGCATGCTTTCAAAATCATTTTCAGGAAATCTTTTTGATAAATTGTAAACAATATATACATTTCAGAGGACCTTAAATCTTAATTAACTTTGTTTAACAAATTAAAAATTCCCTTTGAAGTTATTTATCCTTCTGAATAAAGAGAAATCCCCTTGAGAATGAACTGACATCCCACTACAATATTGTTGCCTGAATAATTCCATGGACAGAGGAGCCTGGCAGGCTACAGTCCATGGGGTCACAAAGAGTTGGTCACGACTCACTGACAAACACTTTCACTTTTGTTTTTTTTAAGATTGACTACATTTTAGAATAATAATACATTGATTATATTGGGTTAATTGTATTATTGAATTAATTTCACTATTGTTTTTCTTTTTCTATTGTGATTACCACAAAACTAAAAATTACATATCTGGCATATTTTTTTCACATTATATTTATATTGGACTGCAGTATGTAAACTATATGACAAGTGAGTAGAAAAACAGAGGAACTACAAGAGGTTTATGAGAAAGAATTTAAAAAGATTCAGAACCCCTGCTTTTGGAACTATGTTTTGTGCAAATATTAGTTTTCGTTTTTTTTTTTTTTCTTTTGACCATACCCAGTGATTTTAATCCATTACAAAATCAATCTTCCAATTATAAAAAAAAATGTTTAGATAAGGTTTCATTAGTAATTAAGGTATAAAGAATTAAATGAAACAGAATTTTAAAGTATTTACTATAATAAACTAAAGTATGTTTCTGAAAGATTTGCATAAAGGCTATGTTAGAAAAGTAACATAAATAAAATCTAATAATCTTAAACATACAAATATCATTGATATAGATGATAGAAGAAACTAATGATTCAGGGAGACTGAATATTTTTGAAAGATCAAAATTTAAACTGTAATAGCTTATTGTCTATACTTGTACAAAGTATGTATGCTCTACATAAGCAAAATGTATATATCAGTACTCTATGGAGATTTTCAGTTTTAAAAGTAACTATTTGTAGATAAGCTGAGACAACTACTTCTGGAGTTTAATGCAGTCTGAGTTTTTTCATTTTATTAGAATTAGAAAAACATTACTTTTTATTTGTAAAAGTATTTGAAAGCATGCTTTCAAAATCATTTTCAGGAAATCTTTTTGATAAATTGTAAACAATATATACATTTCAGAGGACCTTAAATCTTAATTAACTTTGTTTAACAAATTAAAAATTCCCTTTGAAGTTATTTATCCTTCTGAATAAAGAGAAAGTTCTGACAGTTTTTCAAAGGTAAATGATAGAGTTAGTTATAACTTCAAGGCCAAATTTTGCTTCCAGGTAGAGTCTTCATCACATGAATTAATTGCATTTCAATGCTTGACTCATAAATCAGCTTCCAAAAGTCAGACTTACTTATATAAAGGGGAATTTTACATTTTTTTCCCATGCCAAATATAACTATCATTCCAGTTTTCCTTTGTTCTGCAATTAGCGAAATGCTAACAGCCATATGTAATAAATCTCTGGGTATTTGTCTGGATAGACTGTGTAACAGAAAACTCCAAAGTCTCAGTGGTTTAAATTAACAAGGTTTATTTTTCTTTCACATGACACAGCAATGAGAGTATCTATAGCTGGCCGATATTCTTGACCGCTCTCTTAGAAACTGAAAATCAGGAACTCAGTTTCCTTCCATTATGTGTTTGTGTCCTTCCCTATGGCTTCTTTATTCAAACAGATATTGGGGATCAAAGGTGTGGTTCTCACAAGAAACAGATTTAAGATTATTTCTTCCATTGCACTGACTTTCCATTGGTCAGAACTTCATCATGTGGTTCCAAAACTCCAAAAGAAGCTGAGAACTCTACTCTTGTTGAGAAAACAGTTCATGATTATGATGTTCCAGGCTGCTTGGTTTTGACCAGAATCTTTTTTTCCTCATCCAATGTTGAAAGAGAAAAAAAAAAAAAAAAGGGAAGGAAAAAAAGAAAGAGAGGATAGGAAGGAAAAAAGAACACAGTTTCACAAATCTCATAGAGGTTTTTCTAGAGAGTTTTATCATGTATTTTTACTATTAAAAACTAAGACAGAAAACAAATCAAAACAAAAAATGTTATATGTAATATGCGATGTCTGTTTTAATTTTTTATTCAAGATTGATGATAAAGACAAAGTTACACAAAAACTGTGATAATACCCCTTTTCTAATGAACTTAAATTTGTAAGTGTGTGTTTGTGTGTGTGTGTGTGTGAGGACACAGTCAAGATTCATGTGCGTGTTTAATAAAAACTTAAATATTTGATCCCAAATGCCTATACTAACTTAGAGATATCAATTTTAGAACTGCTGATGTTAATAATTTGCTCATAGGTGGTAATAAGATAGATACATGACTCAATATATTCTGCAGGCGTGAATCATTAGGCCTACACATTGGTTTGAAATATTTTAAGTTAGCTGTAAATATTTCACATAGTGTCTCTTTTCTTGAAAAATGGAATACTCCAGTAGATCTGGACCTGTTTTCCCACATGGCAGTATTTGGTAGAGATAAGTGCTGTGTTTAGTTGCTTCAGTCATGTCCGACTCTTTCGTGACTCCATGGACTATAGCTTGTCAGGCTTCTCCTCTGTAAGGATTCTCCAGGCAACAATTCTGGAGTGAGTTTCTGTTGCCTTCTCCAGGGGACCTTCCCAACCCAGGGATCACACCTGAGTCTCTTGCATCACCTGCAGGCAGATTCTTTACTACTGAGCAATTGGGGTAAAATATAAGTAGTAGTTTGTATGTAAATATTTATTTATCTACCCCAAGTTGGCTAAGACACACATGAATTCTGTTGTTGATGATCTCATTGAATGGATTATTCTGGCTATCCATATTCCAGATTCTTGGTGATAACTGATAAAGGATCTCTTAGGATTTATAAAATGTAAAAGCTAAAAAAAAGTTTTCCATTTTTCTGAGTGTTGTTAAATAATTCAGTTTTAAAATCCTATAAAACCACATTATTTTATTCTTTTGCAAAAGCCAAAAAATCAAACACAAAGCCAGCAACAGTCACAGTCACTTAAGGTTCTGTAACTTCTAGGTAAACAACTATTATAGCAAAGATTGCATAGCTAGAAGTATCATTTATTCCTAAACTTATAAATGGGAAACCACTGTGTTTATGCATAGTAGGTAAGAAAAATGTTAAATTTTGATTACAGAAATGTTAATGAATAGAAGCCAAATGAAGTCTGAGTTTTTTCTTCTTTCAGGTCTCTGTGGTCAATCAGCTAGATATGCAAGTCATTGTTTCTAATGTGCCCCCTACGCTAGTGGAAAAAAAGATAGAAGATCTTACAGAGTAAGTTTTTTTTCTTACTTATATATTTATTTTCATATAGCTTGAATGCCTATACCAACTCAGAGATATCAATTTTAGAACTGCTGATGTTAATAATTTGCTCATAGGTGGTAATAAGATAGATACATGACTCAATATATTCTGCAGGCGTGAATCATTAGGCCTACACATTGGTTTGAAATATTTTAAGTTAGCTGTAAATATTTCACATAGTGTCTCTTTTCTTGAAAATGGAATACTCCAGTAGATCTGGACCTGTTTTCCCACATGGCAGTATTTGGTAGAGATAAGTGCTGTGTTTAGTTGCTTCAGTCATGTCCGACTCTTTCGTGACTCCATGGACTATAGCTTGTCAGGCTTCTCCTCTGTAAGGATTCTCCAGGCAACAATTCTGGAGTGAGTTTCTGTTGCCTTCTCCAGGGGACCTTCCCAACCCAGGGATCACACCTGAGTCTCTTGCATCACCTGCAGGCAGATTCTTTACTACTGAGCAATTGGGGTAAAATATAAGTAGTAGTTTGTATGTAAATATTTATTTATCTACCCCAAGTTGGCTAAGACACACATGAATTCTGTTGTTGATGATCTCATTGAATGGATTATTCTGGCTATCCATATTCCAGATTCTTGGTGATAACTGATAAAGGATCTCTTAGGATTTATAAAATGTAAAAGCTAAAAAAAAGTTTTCCATTTTTCTGAGTGTTGTTAAATAATTCAGTTTTAAAATCCTATAAAACCACATTATTTTATTCTTTTGCAAAAGCCAAAAAATCAAACACAAAGCCAGCAACAGTCACAGTCACTTAAGGTTCTGTAACTTCTAGGTAAACAACTATTATAGCAAAGATTGCATAGCTAGAAGTATCATTTATTCCTAAACTTATAAATGGGAAACCACTGTGTTTATGCATAGTAGGTAAGAAAAATGTTAAATTTTGATTACAGAAATGTTAATGAATAGAAGCCAAATGAAGTCTGAGTTTTTTCTTCTTTCAGGTCTCTGTGGTCAATCAGCTAGATATGCAAGTCATTGTTTCTAATGTGCCCCCTACGCTAGTGGAAAAAAAGATAGAAGATCTTACAGAGTAAGTTTTTTTTCTTACTTATATATTTATTTTCATATAGCTTGTTCCTATTGAATTAGGTCTTTTTCAGAGTAAACATACATTTTAAAATATCTTCTTAGAAATAAATTTAGCACACTCTTTTTCTGAAATAGGTAGCTTCATTTGAAGTATTTGACAACTCTAAGATTATCTTCAAATAGGAATGAAAATTAGATGTGAGAGTTTATTCAGAATGCTTTATTTGATGGCTCAACATAAGCTCTAACTACTACATTCAAGAAACAAATCAGGACTTCCCTGGTGGTCTAGTGGGTAAGGACACTGCCTTGATGTGCAAGGGGCGCCAGTTCAATCCCTGGCCTGGGAAGATACCAGGTGCCATGGAGTGGCTGGACCAATGTATCCAACTACCAAGCCAGTGCTCTGGAGTGCATGCACCCTGAGCCAGTACTCTGCAGCAAAAGAGGTCACTGAGATGGGAGGCCCACACAGGCCAAAGAACAAAGATGGATGAAAACAGATAAATGAAAGACCAGTAGAAGTGGCCAAAAATAAAAAGAAGCAAATCGTAATTATTTGAGTATATATCTTGATTTTGTGTCCCCATATTCTTCCAAAAGCTCACAATCTTGCAATCCAGCTAGTTGAGGGAATGCTATTTCTCAATGTGAGGTCTAGATAGTTGAAGCTTATTATTTTAATAATTTTAAAAGAATGTTCTTTCACATTTTTATTCTAAAATATATGTCATATTCCTCTGCTTTTTGAACAGTGTACACATGTTTATGTCTAAAATATGATTATATTCTTGTTTTTAACATGTTATCAACTTCTAGGTAAACAACTATTATAGCAAAGATTGCATAGCTAGAAGTATCATTTATTCCTAAACTTATAAATGGGAAACCACTGTGTTTATGCATAGTAGGTAAGAAAAATGTTAAATTTTGATTACAGAAATGTTAATGAATAGAAGCCAAATGAAGTCTGAGTTTTTTCTTCTTTCAGGTCTCTGTGGTCAATCAGCTAGATATGCAAGTCATTGTTTCTAATGTGCCCCCTACGCTAGTGGAAAAAAAGATAGAAGATCTTACAGAGTAAGTTTTTTTTCTTACTTATATATTTATTTTCATATAGCTTGTTCCTATTGAATTAGGTCTTTTTCAGAGTAAACATACATTTTAAAATATCTTCTTAGAAATAAATTTAGCACACTCTTTTTCTGAAATAGGTAGCTTCATTTGAAGTATTTGACAACTCTAAGATTATCTTCAAATAGGAATGAAAATTAGATGTGAGAGTTTATTCAGAATGCTTTATTTGATGGCTCAACATAAGCTCTAACTACTACATTCAAGAAACAAATCAGGACTTCCCTGGTGGTCTAGTGGGTAAGGACACTGCCTTGATGTGCAAGGGGCGCCAGTTCAATCCCTGGCCTGGGAAGATACCAGGTGCCATGGAGTGGCTGGACCAATGTATCCAACTACCAAGCCAGTGCTCTGGAGTGCATGCACCCTGAGCCAGTACTCTGCAGCAAAAGAGGTCACTGAGATGGGAGGCCCACACAGGCCAAAGAACAAAGATGGATGAAAACAGATAAATGAAAGACCAGTAGAAGTGGCCAAAAATAAAAAGAAGCAAATCGTAATTATTTGAGTATATATCTTGATTTTGTGTCCCCATATTCTTCCAAAAGCTCACAATCTTGCAATCCAGCTAGTTGAGGGAATGCTATTTCTCAATGTGAGGTCTAGATAGTTGAAGCTTATTATTTTAATAATTTTAAAAGAATGTTCTTTCACATTTTTATTCTAAAATATATGTCATATTCCTCTGCTTTTTGAACAGTGTACACTATACATGAATGAATGTGTTACTGTTGACTCAAAATTATGATTATGAGTTCATAGTTCCCTAATATTCTAAATGTTATCAATAATTATTACAATGTCTTTACTGTTTCAACTTTAACTATCCTGAGTCTGCCATTGATTAATAATTTTATAGCCATATTTGCTAGTTATTCCTTGTCTTCTATTGAATTCGGGTTGACAGTTGTCAATTACTGTCAATTTGCCCCTTTCAAGCAAAACATCTTATACTCTCCAGTTGCCATAAGAAACTGCAGATACATAGCTAATCTCTTAGTAATTATGTGTCAAATAAAATACAATAGGCACTGATTAAGACATGAGTGACTCTCCTATAATAAAAGCAAATGTGATTTGCAACAGCTATTTCCTGATGCTTCACAAAATTTAACTATTGTAGGTCACATAAACCATCCTATGAATGGTGATTATCAACATTTAAGCATGGAATAGCAATCAGAAAGTGTCTTGTTTACTTCTGCAAAAGTGGTTTATATATGCTTGGTCTTTATTAAAATAATAGCTGATTACACCCGAGCAAAGTCACAATTATGCCTAATAGCTATGTCTCTTAGTTGGTTTAAGCTGGTCTAATGTCACCTATTGGGGCAGGCTTTTTCTGATTACGCTTTCCAAAAGAGATGACATTCTTTTCAACCTCTGCTTTTGTTCAAAGCATTATCTAATGTTTATATAATATAGAAATTTAATATGTTTTTTAAGAATAGGAAGTCTGCTTTTCATTACTGTATTTCCAATTGTATAGTATTTAATGCATTTTACTGAATGAAAGTTTTGTGCAAGCAAATCATAATGTTCTTTATATTAAGATGAAATTTATAAAAACTGAAAAATAGCAGTATAAAAGTATAATTTCATAGAAGCCATATGGATTATTCCTCTTACATGGAAATGAAGGTATGAAAAAAATCAGGCATCTTCGGAAGAACCTTTGACTTCATATAATATTGGCTTTGAAACATGAGCTTGGGGAAATAGCTTCATCTTCACCAGACTCAATCTCACCATTTGTTGACCAGATAAAACTTCTCTCATAGGATTGTTGTGAGAACTAAATAGTATAAGCCATCTAGGATGATGGAAATTGTGAACATTCAATGAAGAATAGATACTCTATGCAAATGAGGTTAGTGACCCAAAGTTGATAAAGTAAAGCAAAGAGATCTCAGAATTTTTGCAAGTTCTATTCAAACAAGTTTGATGTCAATCCTGTGTTGCTATAAATAGAACTAAATGTAAACTTGTGGGACTTCCCTGATGGCTCTTGGGTAAAGATTTGACCTGCAATGCAGGAGATACTGGAGCCTTGGGCTCGATGCCTGGGTTAGGTAGAAAATGACATCCCTGGAAGAAAATGACAACCCGCTCCAGTATTCTTGCTTGAAAAATCCCAGGGATGCAGGAGCCTGGCAGGCTACAGTTCAAAGGGTTGCAGAGTCAGATGTAACTGAGTGATTAAGCACATAAGCAAACATAAATTTGCTAGTGCAGCAAGACTAGCAGACACATGCCAGATTCACTTTGGTAGGTTTTTTTGAATCTGTGTTAATTTAAAATTTTTTTTTTTTTTTGCCACAATCCCAAGGTGTTTTTTTTTAATTCTGCTGATTTGATTTTACAGACTTTTGTTGTTTACAGGTATGTGTAATTCCATATTAGTCATATGTATGTAAAAGTATAATTTCATAACATTCATATGATTTATTCCATGTACTATCCCTTAGATCCACAGCAAGAAATTCTTAAGGACAAAAATATTGGAGCCCTTTTCTTTTTTAAAAAGAGATTTTATTTTTCAGAGCAGTTTTATGTTTGTAATAAAATAGAACAGAAGATATAGAGAATACCCATATACTTCTCTTCCCATCTCCTTACACATAGCTTCCCTCATTCGTCATATCTTACACCAAAGTAGTACATTTGTTACAATCCACAAACCTATGTTGACACATCATAATCATCGCAGATCCATCATTTATATAGTGTTCAGTCTTGGTATTGTACATTCTGTGGTTTGGACTAGTGTTTCTATCATTGTAGCGTATACAGAATAGATTCACTACTCTAAGAAAGCCTGCATGCTCCAACTTTTCAAACCTTTCCCACTAACCCCCAGAAATCAGTGATCTTTTTACAGTCTCTATAGTTTTACCTTTTCCAGAAGATCATACCCTTGGAATGATAGTATATAGCTACTACTTTTGAAAGCAATTGAAGTAGATAGAAGATGGACATAGTGATAAGGACTTTTAGATCTCATCAGCACCATGAAGTCCAAACACTCACTCCCAGTGTCTCAGGGATGGAGGGAGAGAATGGATGGCATAATGAAAACATACATGTAGCCACGGTCAACAGCAGAAGGCCAGTTTGGTCATTTAAAATAGGAATTTATTATTCCAGTGACCAGACTAAACAAGACATTCATTTCCTATAGGCATTCTTAGATGACAAGTCACACCATCTTCAAAACCGTCTTCTATATTCATTAAGACATTTCTATCTCAAGAAAGAAAAACTTGAACTCCATATGTTCTTCGCTTTTATTTTTCTCCTTTGTGTGTGTGTTCAGTCTCTTGGATGTTTCTGACTCTTTGCGAGCCCACAGAATCCTGGGTCAGGCTTGAAATTGCTCCTTATGCATCGTAAGCAGATTCTTTTATCATTGAGCCACAAGGGAAGTGGCCACATGATAATCCAGAATATTCCTGATAAGCACAAAATCAGCACAAATTGAGAGAGGTGATCAAAGAAAAATTTAATGACCTAATATATTCATCTCACAATTAGGAAGGTTTTTCAGAAGGGGTCAGTATCTTTTGATAGCTAAGGGCACAGTCCTTGGAAAATAGAATGTTCAAAGAGTAAATGTTAGCTGCTGTAGGAATGATAGTAATTACTTCACATTCCCTTGGAACTGGCTTAATGGCTCTACTGAAAAGAAAATGTTATTGCTTTGTTTTTCAGTGCTTATAGAATTAACCAAATGACCCCTTGTAATGGAACACATATCTTTTTAATTATATTAATATATTCAGCAAATTCTCCCATAATGAGAACCTGTGCCCCTTACAAGTGGCCTTGCGTGTGTATGTTTTGAAGTATTTTACATTGACCTTAGTATTTATCTTTTTTTAAGTCCTGTTTCACTCTTACAAATTTTTGAGATTAAGGAGTAGTAGAAATAGCTGTGAAGATAAGGTTAATGGGATTTTAACAAATGCACAAATGACTGGCAATAATGTCTAAAGAAGCTAAGAATTGTTTGCATGTTGTGTCTTCTTCCTTTCTCTTTTCACTTCACTATGAAGCTCAGCTACATAAAATTTGGGATTCTAAAATGAAAATCCTAAGAATCTATAGAAATGGTGTTTCCAAAAGTATAAATAAAGAGGGTTTAGAAATAGTGTGTAAAGTATGAACTATTCCCAGTTGTCCCTCAGGGATGGAGGGAGAGAATGGATGGCATAATGAAAACATACATGTAGCCACGGTCAACAGCAGAAGGCCAGTTTGGTCATTTAAAATAGGAATTTATTATTCCAGTGACCAGACTAAACAAGACATTCATTTCCTATAGGCATTCTTAGATGACAAGTCACACCATCTTCAAAACCGTCTTCTATATTCATTAAGACATTTCTATCTCAAGAAAGAAAAACTTGAACTCCATATGTTCTTCGCTTTTATTTTTCTCCTTTGTGTGTGTGTTCAGTCTCTTGGATGTTTCTGACTCTTTGCGAGCCCACAGAATCCTGGGTCAGGCTTGAAATTGCTCCTTATGCATCGTAAGCAGATTCTTTTATCATTGAGCCACAAGGGAAGTGGCCACATGATAATCCAGAATATTCCTGATAAGCACAAAATCAGCACAAATTGAGAGAGGTGATCAAAGAAAAATTTAATGACCTAATATATTCATCTCACAATTAGGAAGGTTTTTCAGAAGGGGTCAGTATCTTTTGATAGCTAAGGGCACAGTCCTTGGAAAATAGAATGTTCAAAGAGTAAATGTTAGCTGCTGTAGGAATGATAGTAATTACTTCACATTCCCTTGGAACTGGCTTAATGGCTCTACTGAAAAGAAAATGTTATTGCTTTGTTTTTCAGTGCTTATAGAATTAACCAAATGACCCCTTGTAATGGAACACATATCTTTTTAATTATATTAATATATTCAGCAAATTCTCCCATAATGAGAACCTGTGCCCCTTACAAGTGGCCTTGCGTGTGTATGTTTTGAAGTATTTTACATTGACCTTAGTATTTATCTTTTTTTAAGTCCTGTTTCACTCTTACAAATTTTTGAGATTAAGGAGTAGTAGAAATAGCTGTGAAGATAAGGTTAATGGGATTTTAACAAATGCACAAATGACTGGCAATAATGTCTAAAGAAGCTAAGAATTGTTTGCATGTTGTGTCTTCTTCCTTTCTCTTTTCACTTCACTATGAAGCTCAGCTACATAAAATTTGGGATTCTAAAATGAAAATCCTAAGAATCTATAGAAATGGTGTTTCCAAAAGTATAAATAAGAGTTTAGAAATAGTGTGTAAAGTATGAACCGTAATTGGTAACTTAGATCTCAAGAGTTGGTCAAAAGCTTCTCATTTTCTAAATACAATAGGAAAATTCAGCTAAATTAGGACTCTATTGTCTTTGTTGATGTAGTTATTGCTTTGATGTAGAGGGACCTATTTCCAGGAAAATTTTTTGTAGCATCTGACATGAGCCAGTGCTATTAATTTATAGCTCCTAGAACTAAAGTTACAAAATATACTTTAGAAATCTAGCTAAAAAGGGTGTTTCTACTCTAAGAATTATAAAATCTCTCTGGAAGAAAACCTACAAAACAGTGAAAAATAAAGCCCAGCACAGGTATTATTTTAAATCCACTTAATAAAGAACTGGTGTTGAGGGAAAAGGCAAATCAATAAACACCTTATCTTTGATCATTTTTACCTACCCTTTGCTTTAGAGTCTGGGAGCTCAGGGAACTTTCTACAAAGAGATATATTAATATTTCAGTAATAAAGTTAAAAATAATATTTGTACTTTAATAATATCTGAATTTTGCTGTTTTATTAAATTGTTTTATTGTAATATTTAAATATTTACCAATAATTAGTAATTTTATAGAAAAATCCTTTGTAAGGAAAACTTTATTTCCAAAACCAGAAAATAGGTTGATTTAGCCTGTGGGCTCTAAGTTAGCAAATTCTAGTTTGGACCATTATATTTTGCAGACAAAAAAAACTGTGCTTGTTTAGCCTATCCAAACTCCTATAAGAAAACACTTTGGGGAAAATCTTGTATGAAATTAAAGGGTTGAATTTTTTAAAACCTTGAACTGGCTCAAGTGCCTTGCGTGTGTATGTTTTGAAGTATTTTACATTGACCTTAGTATTTATCTTTTAAGTCCTGTTTCACTTTTTTAAAGGAGTAGTAGAAATAGCTGTGAAGATAAGGTTAATGGGATTTTAACAAATGCACAAATGACTGGCAATAATGTCTAAAGAAGCTAAGAATTGTTTGCATGTTGTGTCTTCTTCCTTTCTCTTTTCACTTCACTATGAAGCTCAGCTACATAAAATTTGGGATTCTAAAATGAAAATCCTAAGAATCTATAGAAATGGTGTTTCCAAAAGTATAAATAAGAGTTTAGAAATAGTGTGTAAAGTATGAACCGTAATTGGTAACTTAGATCTCAAGAGTTGGTCAAAAGCTTCTCATTTTCTAAATACAATAGGAAAATTCAGCTAAATTAGGACTCTATTGTCTTTGTTGATGTAGTTATTGCTTTGATGTAGAGGGACCTATTTCCAGGAAAATTTTTCGTAGCATCTGACATGAGCCAGTGCTATTAATTTATAGCTCCTAGAACTAAAGTTACAAAATATACTTTAGAAATCTAGCTAAAAAGGGTGTTTCTACTCTAAGAATTATAAAATCTCTCTGGAAGAAAACCTACAAAACAGTGAAAAATAAAGCCCAGCACAGGTATTATTTTAAATCCACTTAATAAAGAACTGGTGTTGAGGGAAAAGGCAAATCAATAAACACCTTATCTTTGATCATTTTTACCTACCCTTTGCTTTAGAGTCTGGGAGCTCAGGGAACTTTCTACAAAGAGATATATTAATATTTCAGTAATAAAGTTAAAAATAATATTTGTACTTTAATAATATCTGAATTTTGCTGTTTTATTAAATTGTTTTATTGTAATATTTAAATATTTACCAATAATTAGTAATTTTTATAGAAAAATCCTTTGTAAGGAAAACTTTATTTCCAAAACCAGAAAATAGGTTGATTTAGCCTGTGGGCTCTAAGTTAGCAAATTCTAGTTTGGACCATTATATTTTGCAGACAAAAAAAACTGTGCTTGTTTAGCCTATCCAAACTCCTATAAGAAAACACTTTGGGGAAAATCTTGTATGAAATTCCCAAGTGATATAGTAATGTTTTTTCCTTAGGAAGACTATTCCTTTTGAACTTGGAGAACGTAGGCTCAAGCCCTGGCCTACCAGTAGTTAGGAGGTCTTGGGCCAGGAAATTAAACTTTTCGATTCCTAATGTCCATATCTTGGGACTTCCCTGGTGGCTCAGTGATAGAGAATCCGCCTGCCAATGCATGCTGGTCCTATCCCCAGCTCTGTAAGATCCCCCAGAGAAGGAAATCGCAGCCTACTCCAGTATTCTTGCCTGTGGAACTCTATGGACAGAGGAACCTGACGGGCTACAGTCCATGGTGTCAAAAATATTTGGATATGACTTACTGACTGAGCACATATCCATATCTTGAAGCTTGCAATTGAGTCATTAAAAAAAAGTAGTGCCTGTTTGTGAGCACTGGAAATTGAACAGCAAACTAAAGCAAAGTCCTTATCCCCATGAAGTTTACCTTCTGCTGGATGAAAAACACAACTAAAATAAGAATAACATATAATATATTGTTGATTAGTAGTCACGTCATGTCCGACTCTCTGCAACCCCACGAATGTTATGTTAAGTAGTGTAACTATGATAAAGACAAATAAAACAAACAATATAAAATATAGAAAAGAAATACTATTTTATAAAAGGTGATTGAGGAAAACTTTCTAATAAGCAGAAATCTAGCAGAAACCTGAGAAGTGAGGCAGAAAGTCATTTGTGTATGGTGATGTGGGAAGGTGATGTAGAGAATGTTATCCCAGAGAGAGGACACTGCAGATATGAAAATCCAGAGTTAGGAATATACTAATCATATCAAGATATAGGTGGCAGTGTAGGAAATGAGTTATGTAGGATCTGAGGCCACTGAGGGATTTAATATTTCACTTTGTGCAACAGAAAATCCTTATACCTGCCCTGGGCTTCCCAGGTGGTGCTAATGGTAAAGAACCTGCCTGCCAATGCAAGAGACTTAAGAGATATGTGTTGATGCCTGGGTCAGGAAGATCCCCTGGAGAAGGACATGGCAAGATTCTTGCCTGAGGAATTCTATGGACACAGGAGCCTAGCAGGCTGAGGTCCATAGGGGTAGCAAGAGCCAGATACAACTGAAGCAACTTGGCATGCGTGCACGTGTAGTAGCTGCTAGTTACATGTGGTTACTGAGGCCTTGAAAAGTGGCAAGTCCAAATGAGAGGTGCATGGAAGGATAAAATGCACACCAGATTTCAAAGACTTAGTATGAAAAAAAAGTAAAATATCTCCTTAATGTTTTTATATGGATTACATACTGAAATGATCAATTTGGGATAGATACATATAGTTAAATAAATATATTACTCTCACCTTTTTAAATTTTTTATTTTTTAGTATGCTACAGAAAATGGAATTTACATGTGCAACTTGCATTGCATTTCTTTTGAGCAGTTTGCTTTAAATGCTTTGCACAGAGAAATAACATCGTAGCTTATGTTTTAAAAGGTTGTCGAGTGGGAAATCAGGAGAGTAGTCATGAGTCTAGAGCAATAGTCCAGAGGAGAGAACAATGTAGCTTGCAACATTGGTAGGTGTGAACACAGGGAGGAGTCATGGGTATATTTTTTGAAAGTACAACCTATAGAATTTTGGAAATTGAACAGCAAACTAAAGCAAAGTCCTTATCCCCATGAAGTTTACCTTCTGCTGGATGAAAACACAACTAAAATAAGAATAACATATAATATATTGTTGATTAGTAGTCACGTCATGTCCGACTCTCTGCAACCCCACGAATGTTATGTTAAGTAGTGTAACTATGATAAAGACAAATAAAACAAACAATATAAAATATAGAAAAGAAATACTATTTTATAAAAGGTGATTGAGGAAAACTTTCTAATAAGCAGAAATCTAGCAGAAACCTGAGAAGTGAGGCAGAAAGTCATTTGTGTATGGTGATGTGGGAAGGTGATGTAGAGAATGTTATCCCAGAGAGAGGACACTGCAGATATGAAAATCCAGAGTTAGGAATATACTAATCATATCAAGATATAGGTGGCAGTGTAGGAAATGAGTTATGTAGGATCTGAGGCCACTGAGGGATTTAATATTTCACTTTGTGCAACAGAAAATCCTTATACCTGCCCTGGGCTTCCCAGGTGGTGCTAATGGTAAAGAACCTGCCTGCCAATGCAAGAGACTTAAGAGATATGTGTTGATGCCTGGGTCAGGAAGATCCCCTGGAGAAGGACATGGCAAGATTCTTGCCTGAGGAATTCTATGGACACAGGAGCCTGGCAGGCTGAGGTCCATAGGGGTAGCAAGAGCCAGATACAACTGAAGCAACTTGGCATGCGTGCACGTGTAGTAGCTGCTAGTTACATGTGGTTACTGAGGCCTTGAAAAGTGGCAAGTCCAAATGAGAGGTGCATGGAAGGATAAAATGCACACCAGATTTCAAAGACTTAGTATGAAAAAAAAGTAAAATATCTCCTTAATGTTTTTATATGGATTACATACTGAAATGATCAATTTGGGATAGATACATATAGTTAAATAAATATATTACTCTCACCTTTTTAATTTTTTATTTTTTAGTATGCTACAGAAAATGGAATTTACATGTGCAACTTGCATTGCATTTCTTTTGAGCAGTTTGCTTTAAATGCTTTGCACAGAGAAATAACATCGTAGCTTATGTTTTAAAAGGTTGTCGAGTGGGAAATCAGGAGAGTAGTCATGAGTCTAGAGCAATAGTCCAGAGGAGAGAACAATGTAGCTTGCAACATTGGTAGGTGTGAACACAGGGAGGAGTCATGGGTATATTTTTTGAAAGTACAACCTATAGAATTTGTGGTAAATTGGATGTATGACAAAAGATATGAAACAATAATGACTCCTAGGTATTAGGTCTGAGCAAACAAAATAAAAATAATATTTGCCATACATAGTAAAAACTTTAATAAAAATTGCACATGTTAAAATAATGATATTGTGTTCTTGCGGAAGTCTGAGTTTTTATAGCAATGTTTGACTAACATCAATAAAGGCCCCAGGTATCAGCTTCCTCTGTCACCATCAAGTTGCCAGTTTCTCTCTTTGGTATGGATTAAAACTCCATTATCTGTTCCCCACAGTCAGTTTTTTAGGCCTATATTAAGATTTTTTTTTAATTGTCTCATTTATTCCATATGAACTGAGTACATTATATGTATCAGATATGATGCTATCTTATCAAACCAATGAAAATCTATTAAAGTATAATCCCAGCTGGGACATACGAAATCTATTATATTGAGAGTTTAGTTATGTAGTGCTGGGTTCTAAATTGAATTGCTATAAATATCTGCAATCACATGCCAATTTTGTTCAAGTATCCTTAACACAAAGATGAAATTGAAGAGGTTGTCGACATAGAATGATCATAAATGATCTAATTTCATCAGAAAATAAAGCACAGATTTTAATAGCACAGATTTGAAAATAATGTTTTTCTACAAATATAATACTTTAAATACGTGTAGTAGCGCTAGTTACATGTGGTTACTGAGGCCTTGAAAAGTGGCAAGTCCAAATGAGAGGTGCATGGAAGGATAAAATGCACACCAGATTTCAAAGACTTAGTATGAAAAAAAAGTAAAATATCTCCTTAATGTTTTTATATGGATTACATACTGAAATGATCAATTTGGGATAGATACATATAGTTAAATAAATATATTACTCTCACCTTTTTAATTTTTTATTTTTTAGTATGCTACAGAAAATGGAATTTACATGTGCAACTTGCATTGCATTTCTTTTGAGCAGTTTGCTTTAAATGCTTTGCACAGAGAAATAACATCGTAGCTTATGTTTTAAAAGGTTGTCGAGTGGGAAATCAGGAGAGTAGTCATGAGTCTAGAGCAATAGTCCAGAGGAGAGAACAATGTAGCTTGCAACATTGGTAGGTGTGAACACAGGGAGGAGTCATGGGTATATTTTTTGAAAGTACAACCTATAGAATTTGTGGTAAATTGGATGTATGACAAAAGATATGAAACAATAATGACTCCTAGGTATTAGGTCTGAGCAAACAAAATAAAAATAATATTTGCCATACATAGTAAAAACTTTAATAAAAATTGCACATGTTAAAATAATGATATTGTGTTCTTGCGGAAGTCTGAGTTTTTATAGCAATGTTTGACTAACATCAATAA
Source organism: Tragulus kanchil (assembly GCA_022376925.1). Lineage (NCBI taxonomy): Eukaryota > Metazoa > Chordata > Mammalia > Artiodactyla > Tragulidae > Tragulus > Tragulus kanchil. The sequence goes on along the minus strand of JAIOJX010000005.1, from coordinate 114,826,829 downwards.
AGGCCCCAGGTATCAGCTTCCTCTGTCACCATCAAGTTGCCAGTTTCTCTCTTTGGTATGGATTAAAACTCCATTATCTGTTCCCCACAGTCAGTTTTTTAGGCCTATATTAAGATTTTTTAATTGTCTCATTTATTCCATATGAACTGAGTACATTATATGTATCAGATATGATGCTATCTTATCAAACCAATGAAAATCTATTAAAGTATAATCCCAGCTGGGACATACGAAATCTATTATATTGAGAGTTTAGTTATGTAGTGCTGGGTTCTAAATTGAATTGCTATAAATATCTGCAATCACATGCCAATTTTGTTCAAGTATCCTTAACACAAAGATGAAATTGAAGAGGTTGTCGACATAGAATGATCATAAATGATCTAATTTCATCAGAAAATAAAGCACAGATTTTAATAGCACAGATTTGAAAATAATGTTTTCTCTAACAAGCATATAATAGTTGTATAATACATTTAAGCCAGTCATAAAAGATAAACTGAATATAAAATGAAATTCTGCTTTTTAATATTCAGATTTTAAGTCAGGATTCTTTCTGGAAAAAAAAAATATATATAATTTGGTTTTATCCAACATCTAAGTGATTCATTGTAGGAACACAACAGGTATTCGTCTACTGTTTTTCTGAGATACTTTGGTTCTTCTCTTAACTTTTTCGGACTTCTATGCAATTTGCCTTTCTGTGCTTCTGTTTTGCTATGTGTGAAATAAATGCAACCATGTATTTATATAAGAAAAGTCCATTTGTATCAGCAGCAACAGAAACAGTATTTTATTTTATTTTGTTTTGTTTTTTGGACCACTTCTATTGATGTTTCATTTATTTATCTTTGTTCTTTGGCCCATGTGGACCCCCCATCGCAGTGCCCTCTGTCGCTGCAGAGCATTGGCTCTGGGCTCATGCACTCCAGAGCTCCGGCTTGGTAGTTGGACACATCGGTCCAGCTGCTCCATGGCATGTGGAATCTTCCCAGGCCAGGGATCGAACTAGCGCCCCTTGTACTGCAAGGCAGTGTCCTTAACTGGACCACCAAGGAAGCCCAGAAACAGTATTTTATTAATAGGCACTTTCACTTACATCTAAGTAGTAACAGAGGCTACATTGAGTTTTTGTTAATGTTTGACATAATTCAAGGAGAATTAAGGTAGTTTGTAATGATTCGTAACAGTGAAACAATGTAAATATGTTTTAAAATGGTCAGAAAAATGTGGCAAACAGAATAGAAAGACATTGTGGAAGGAATCAAAGTGAGACTAGTATAAGCAGGCTATAACATCCTGCAGTCACTAGAAAGTAGGAAACAAACTTGGTTTTCATCATTTTAAGCTCAAAGTGAAAGAAGCAAACAAAGCAAGCAGGAAAAAAATGTCACAAAACTTAAAGAATCACTTCAGGTGGAAACACAGAACTATTTCTGAGTGAAATGCAGGATTGGATGAATGTTTTTATCCAGTGGCACATCATATAGAGGGTATCGCCTAATGTCATGAACAGAATGTTCCATGGAACATTGTTGAGAAAATGATCTGGGTAAAGTCTCTACAAGTCTGTATCATGAGAGGAAATTAAATTCAGACTATTAGGAAAGCCTGTACTGTGATGCATGTCCCTCCGGCCATCTGCAGTACCTATTGATTCTTTTATCCAGGCTTTTGAAAAAATATTGACAAGTACCTTCAGTGGAGCTCCCTGTGTTGCTAGTTAAATATAAAACATATTTACTTCAACAAAAGGCTAAGTAGCGTTTACAGTCATGAAATCTGAGGAGTTTCAGATTTTGTACACCACAACAAATAGCTAACCTATGTTGCACACTTTTTGTTTGCTGAATTCTGTGCACTTTAATGGGTGTTACCCAAATATCTTCTCACAGAGACCGTTGAGGTAGATACGATGATTTTCCTCGTTGTAGAGGAGAGTTTCCTAAAACTTGGAAAGGCTGAATAATTTCCACAAAGGCACAGATATCCAGTGGTGGAAATTTAATTAGAATCTACATCTATGGTCTGGCAATTTAATTTGCCACAAAGGCACTAATAAATGCCCAAATCAGAGCATTGGCTCCATGCCAGGGCTCCGGCTTGGTAGTTGGACACATCGGTCCAGCTGCTCCATGGCATGTGGAATCTTCCCAGGCCAGGGATCGAACTAGCGCCCCTTGTACTGCAAGGCAGTGTCCTTAACTGGACCACCAAGGAAGCCCAGAAACAGTATTTTATTAATAGGCACTTTCACTTACATCTAAGTAGTAACAGAGGCTACATTGAGTTTTTGTTAATGTTTGACATAATTCAAGGAGAATTAAGGTAGTTTGTAATGATTCGTAACAGTGAAACAATGTAAATATGTTTTAAAATGGTCAGAAAAATGTGGCAAACAGAATAGAAAGACATTGTGGAAGGAATCAAAGTGAGACTAGTATAAGCAGGCTATAACATCCTGCAGTCACTAGAAAGTAGGAAACAAACTTGGTTTTCATCATTTTAAGCTCAAAGTGAAAGAAGCAAACAAAGCAAGCAGGAAAAAAATGTCACAAAACTTAAAGAATCACTTCAGGTGGAAACACAGAACTATTTCTGAGTGAAATGCAGGATTGGATGAATGTTTTTATCCAGTGGCACATCATATAGAGGGTATCGCCTAATGTCATGAACAGAATGTTCCATGGAACATTGTTGAGAAAATGATCTGGGTAAAGTCTCTACAAGTCTGTATCATGAGAGGAAATTAAATTCAGACTATTAGGAAAGCCTGTACTGTGATGCATGTCCCTCCGGCCATCTGCAGTACCTATTGATTCTTTTATCCAGGCTTTTGAAAAAATATTGACAAGTACCTTCAGTGGAGCTCCCTGTGTTGCTAGTTAAATATAAAACATATTTACTTCAACAAAAGGCTAAGTAGCGTTTACAGTCATGAAATCTGAGGAGTTTCAGATTTTGTACACCACAACAAATAGCTAACCTATGTTGCACACTTTTTGTTTGCTGAATTCTGTGCACTTTAATGGGTGTTACCCAAATATCTTCTCACAGAGACCGTTGAGGTAGATACGATGATTTTCCTCGTTGTAGAGGAGAGTTTCCTAAAACTTGGAAAGGCTGAATAATTTCCACAAAGGCACAGATATCCAGTGGTGGAAATTTAATTAGAATCTACATCTATGGTCTGGCAGCAGGCTGGGTTCTGAACCACTTCCTTTGCACAATGCTTCTTAGAAGGCAAACCTAATTAAATGCCCAAACATTTTTTTTTTCTTGGGAGTGAGATGCTCTAACTCACAAGACCAGAAACTCTGATCAAATGGTATATTTAGCTTGGCTCATTCACACAAATAGGTAACTGAAAAGATGGCTAGTGTAATAATTTTAGTGTGAAAAAATGAAAATTAAGTCAGTCATAAACAAGTATTTGTTTTAGTCATAAAACTATTTCAGTAAAGCCTCTACACCATTTCTCATATAATGCAATTCCTGATAAAAACTTATTGAAATGTACATATAGGTAATTGGATAAATGACTATCCAACTAGATAAAATTGTATAATTGTAAATTTAAATTTTGGGGCATCAACCAAAAATAATTTGGTTAGATAATAACAAGTTAACTCAGCAAGCTGTTTATTAGTACTCTTAGTTTATGATTTAAAAAAAAGGTGTTTTGCATAGAAGAACATTTTCTTTCAACATTTATTGTAGGAAAGCTCTATAGATTACTATTTTTAGTTTAAATTAGAAACTAACTTAAATTTTAATTAGTTATCATGTGGTAGCACAGTAAAATGTTACATATACATATATTTATACATACATATGTATGTATATTTATACATATACTTAAGTGTATTAACATATTTTCTTAGAGTGTTTGAAACTTAGTCTAAAGATCACATAATAACATATTACTAAATATTATGAATATGCTACAGATCTTTTACACTGAAGTAGAACAATGAACCCTGAATGAAAAATTTTTATTTAATTATTAAACTATGTCATTCACTCTGTATTTAATTTTTAGCAGATTAGTTCACTTTTTTGAAAAACTATGCTATAATTAAATACCATACTGCCAAATATTTGATTATACTACTTATATTTTCCATTGACATACTGCTTTCAGTAATTTTGATTCAGGGACATAACATATTTACTTCAACAAAAGGCTAAGTAGCGTTTACAGTCATGAAATCTGAGGAGTTTCAGATTTTGTACACCACAACAAATAGCTAACCTATGTTGCACACTTTGGATATCCAGTGGTGGAAATTTAATTAGAATCTACATCTATGGTCTGGCAGCAGGCTGGGTTCTGAACCACTTCCTTTGCACAATGCTTCTTAGAAGGCAAACCTAATTAAATGCCCAAACATTTTTTTTTTCTTGGGAGTGAGATGCTCTAACTCACAAGACCAGAAACTCTGATCAAATGGTATATTTAGCTTGGCTCATTCACACAAATAGGTAACTGAAAAGATGGCTAGTGTAATAATTTTAGTGTGAAAAAATGAAAATTAAGTCAGTCATAAACAAGTATTTGTTTTAGTCATAAAACTATTTCAGTAAAGCCTCTACACCATTTCTCATATAATGCAATTCCTGATAAAAACTTATTGAAATGTACATATAGGTAATTGGATAAATGACTATCCAACTAGATAAAATTGTATAATTGTAAATTTAAATTTTGGGGCATCAACCAAAAATAATTTGGTTAGATAATAACAAGTTAACTCAGCAAGCTGTTTATTAGTACTCTTAGTTTATGATTTAAAAAAAAGGTGTTTTGCATAGAAGAACATTTTTCTTTCAACATTTATTGTAGGAAAGCTCTATAGATTACTATTTTTAGTTTAAATTAGAAACTAACTTAAATTTTAATTAGTTATCATGTGGTAGCACAGTAAAATGTTACATATACATATATTTATACATACATATGTATGTATATTTATACATATACTTAAGTGTATTAACATATTTTCTTAGAGTGTTTGAAACTTAGTCTAAAGATCACATAATAACATATTACTAAATATTATGAATATGCTACAGATCTTTTACACTGAAGTAGAACAATGAACCCTGAATGAAAAATTTTTATTTAATTATTAAACTATGTCATTCACTCTGTATTTAATTTTTAGCAGATTAGTTCACTTTTTTGAAAAACTATGCTATAATTAAATACCATACTGCCAAATATTTGATTATACTACTTATATTTTCCATTGACATACTGCTTTCAGTAATTTTGATTCAGGGCACAATTAACATATAAACATCATCACAGGCATCTCCCTTGAAACAGTGTATATGTATAATACAGATGTTACAGACTGATAATATTATGGATCCTTCTCTCTCCTCTCTCCCTGTATGTGTGTGTGTATATATATATATAAAGTATAAATTATATAACTTTTTATTAAAGTTTTTAAACAAAAGTCTTTAATGTTCTCAAAAATATCTACTATCATAAATTGACAGTGACTTAGTAGCATGCAAATAGAATTTATTGATGAAATTATGATTTGTAAATCCACTTGACATTTGATTTCAAAATGCATGTGTGAATTGGCTTAATAAATTAATGAAGTGAAATAAACATAGTGGCAATTTAAACAGCTAAATTTATATGAGCCAATTCAAACTAAATAATTTAGAGTCATAATCTAAAAAAATATGAGGTAGAAAAATTTAAGGAGCAACCTTTACCTATGTACATGTGAAGGTCAAGGGCTAAAAATTCATTCTTATGGATGTCATATATATATATACATGTAATATATATGTATGTATATGTGTAATACTATATATATATATTTTGTAATAGAGGCAGACAGTGTAGATATGCTTAGGTATGTGGACATAGGTGGTAAATAGACTGATTTTTACAAAATCTGTTCATATTTTAAAATAGTTAAATTAATTTTTGCGTATATTTGTCAGAAAAAAGTTAAAAAAGGAATTCAAATATGAATGCATTTAGCTTGATCTCAAAATATCTCTACATGTTTGTGGACAAAATCTTGATGATGAGAGAAAAACAAAGAATGAGTAGTACTTCAGTAAGAGAAAGTTCAACTGTGCTCTTCCACTGCAGTTCAAAAGCAAATGAGAAGACTCTTCGTTTACATTGGCCACGTCCTCTGGTGTGCATACCATCGACTTGTGCTCAGTGGTACTGCCATTTCCTCCAGAGTTTTATATTCTTTTTGCTCTTTCAACAGTGAAAACCAAGTACATACCAGATTCTGAAGGGAATATATATATATTTTTAAATTTTATTTATATATTTATTTTTGGTTATTTCGGGTTTTCACTGCCACCATGGGCTCTTCTCTAGTTGAGGTGAGCAGGCTTCTTGTTTTGGGTGACTTCTCTTGTTGTGGAACTTGGGCTCTATGGCACACAGCTCAATAGTTGTGGCTCACAGGCTAACTGCTCTGCAGCATATGGGATCTTCCCAGATCAGTGTTCAAACCCATGTCTCCTGCATTGGCAGGCGAACTCTTCCCCAGTGAGCTACCAGGAAGGCCCCAAAATCATGTTCTGATAGATTATCATCTGGCTGCTGCTGCCAGGCTCCAGTTCTCCCACTGCACCTTAGCCGCAGTGCTAGCCGCTGACTCTCCCTGGGGGATTTTGGTCAAAAAAGGCGAACTTCTCCTCCCCCAAAATTCAGCTTGACATTTGATTTCAGAATGCATGTGTGAATTGGCTTAATAAATTAATGAAGTGAAATAAACATAGTGGCAATTTAAACAGCTAAATTTATATGAGCCAATTCAAACTAAATAATTTAGAGTCATAATCTAAAAAAATATGAGGTAGAAAAATTTAAGGAGCAACCTTTACCTATGTACATGTGAAGGTCAAGGGCTAAAAATTCATTCTTATGGATGTCATATATATATATACATGTAATATATATGTATGTATATGTGTAATACTATATATATATATATATATGTAATAGAGGCAGACATTGTAGATATGCTTAGGTATGTGGACATAGGTGGTAAATAGACTGATTTTTACAAAATCTGTTCATATTTTAAAATAGTTAAATTAATTTTTGCGTATATTTGTCAGAAAAAAGTTAAAAAAGGAATTCAAATATGAATGCATTTAGCTTGATCTCAAAATATCTCTACATGTTTGTGGACAAAATCTTGATGATGAGAGAAAAACAAAGAATGAGTAGTACTTCAGTAAGAGAAAGTTCAACTGTGCTCTTCCACTGCAGTTCAAAAGCAAATGAGAAGACTCTTCGTTTACATTGGCCACGTCCTCTGGTGTGCATACCATCGACTTGTGCTCAGTGGTACTGCCATTTCCTCCAGAGTTTTATATTCTTTTTGCTCTTTCAACAGTGAAAACCAAGTACATACCAGATTCTGAAGGGAATATATATATATTTTTAAATTTTATTTATATATTTATTTTTGGTTATTTCGGGTTTTCACTGCCACCATGGGCTCTTCTCTAGTTGAGGTGAGCAGGCTTCTTGTTTTGGGTGACTTCTCTTGTTGTGGAACTTGGGCTCTATGGCACACAGCTCAATAGTTGTGGCTCATAGGCTAACTGCTCTGCAGCATATGGGATCTTCCCAGATCAGTGTTCAAACCCATGTCTCCTGCATTGGCAGGCGAACTCTTCCCCAGTGAGCTACCAGGAAGGCCCCAAAATCATGTTCTGATAGATTATCATCTGGCTGCTGCTCGCCAGGCTCCAGTTCTCCCACTGCACCTTAGCCCCGCAGTGCTAGCCGCTGACTCTCCTGAAGGGAACATATTTTTTTTTAATAGGGCAGAGAACAGGTCAATTTTGGCATCTGGAGTAAAAGGTATTTCAAAGTTCTTTAGAATATATTACTTCTCCTCCTCCCAAAATGCCTCACAGCTTGGATTCCATTTGGCATGCATGTATAATTATTTAAATTTATTCATTTACACAGAAATTTCTATGAATATTTAATAATATACATTCTAGTGTTAATCTTTGAGGATTAATAATATGAAGTTTTTAATAAGAAAGAGAATATTAAGGAAACTGCCATTTGTGGCAATACAGGTAACATTTATTTGTACTTTCAATTACGATCAAGTTATCCAATTAGAAAAGAAAATGTACTTTACAGAAAATTATCTATGATTACCATTATTTCTTTCTGTTTTATTGAATATTACTAATTCTCTACTAAATAATATATCTTTTAGTTGTTTGTATTCTGAGATTTGGATACAATATTTTCCTCGTAACCTGGTAAATCTAGCAAACTATCCCTACTTTATTCCACTGCTATACTTCTCTAAAGGTCTTTATACACTTAGGGAAACAGGTCTCCTACTCTAGCATCTTGGTAGATAGCTATATGCCATGTATCACAAAATCTGGTAGAAGGTATAATTTATAATGCCAACCATATGAACTCAAGAGTTCTGAGACCCCCTGGCTCTTATAAAGCATGGACTGCTTTATTTGTACAACATAGTTGGCATTTCTCATGAGCCATGTACAAGCTCAAATGGTATCATAAATTTTAAAACTCTAGACTTAAATAGGACATGGTTGATGACCTCCTTCTACCTTATTCAACTTTTAGCTTCACTGGGAGTTAAATGCTCAAAATACATGGGAGAATTTTTTTCAAGAGTTCATATTCACTAAACATTAGCAAAAAACAGGCTGTCATCATTTTTCACTTACTGAATGTCATTTCAAGTTGAGGGTGATTTTTTCCCCAGTGAAACATGTTTGTGCTTTGCTTTTTTTGGCAGGCGAACTCTTCCCAGTGAGCTACCCAGGAAAGGCCCCCCAAAAAAATCATGTTCTGATAGATTATCATCTGGCTGCTGCTCGCCAGGCTCCAGTTCTCCCATTGCACCTTAGCCCCGCAGTGCTAGCCGCTGACTCTCCTGAAGGGAACATATTTTTTTTTAATAGGGCAGAGAACAGGTCAATTTTGGCATCTGGAGTAAAAGGTATTTCAAAGTTCTTTAGAATATATTACTTCTCCTCCTCCCAAAATGCCTCACAGCTTGGATTCCATTTGGCATGCATGTATAATTATTTAAATTTATTCATTTACACAGAAATTTCTATGAATATTTAATAATATACATTCTAGTGTTAATCTTTGAGGATTAATAATATGAAGTTTTTAATAAGAAAGAGAATATTAAGGAAACTGCCATTTGTGGCAATACAGGTAACATTTATTTGTACTTTCAATTACGATCAAGTTATCCAATTAGAAAAGAAAATGTACTTTACAGAAAATTATCTATGATTACCATTATTTCTTTCTGTTTTATTGAATATTACTAATTCTCTACTAAATAATATATCTTTTAGTTGTTTGTATTCTGAGATTTGGATACAATATTTTCCTCGTAACCTGGTAAATCTAGCAAACTATCCCTACTTTATTCCACTGCTATACTTCTCTAAAGGTCTTTATACACTTAGGGAAACAGGTCTCCTACTCTAGCATCTTGGTAGATAGCTATATGCCATGTATCACAAAATCTGGTAGAAGGTATAATTTATAATGCCAACCATATGAACTCAAGAGTTCTGAGACCCCCTGGCTCTTATAAAGCATGGACTGCTTTATTTGTACAACATAGTTGGCATTTCTCATGAGCCATGTACAAGCTCAAATGGTATCATAAATTTTAAAACTCTAGACTTAAATAGGACATGGTTGATGACCTCCTTCTACCTTATTCAACTTTTAGCTTCACTGGGAGTTAAATGCTCAAAATACATGGGAGAATTTTTTTCAAGAGTTCATATTCACTAAACATTAGCAAAAAACAGGCTGTCATCATTTTTCACTTACTGAATGTCATTTCAAGTTGAGGGTGATTTTCTTCCCCCAGTGAACCTGTCAGAATATCATGTTTGTGCTTTGCTTGATTTATAGGATTCTGGATCGCTATGTTCAGGAGCAAATTCCTGGTGCCAAGGTTGTGGTAGAGTCTATTGGTGCTCGCAGGCACGGCGATGCTTTTTCTCTGGAAGATTATACCAAGTGTGATTTGACCGTCTATGCTATCGATCCCCAAACGAACAGAGCCATCGACAGGAATGAGCTTTTTAAGTGAGTACTTTTATTGCCTATAACAGCTTTATGGATACAGTATCACCCATAGATAATCCTAGTTTAAGATCATAAGTACTTAAAGTTTAAAACCTACCAAATTGTTCTTTGAAGTGAAGAATAAGCAAAACAAAATCTAGGAAACAGTGCCTAAGGTACTCACACCTAGAATTTTCATGTCTAAGTGTGAGATAAGTTAGCTAGGAGGAGGATCTGTTCTCCTTGAGATGTCAGAAGATCCATTATGCTTAAGAACAAGGAGCAGTTCACTGAGATCACCTTGGATCTGCTTCCACTCTCGCTCCAAGACCCTGGCTCTTTGAGAGAAAAACACAGATTCACTCATAAATTGGAAGTTTGCCTGCAGTGATGTCAATAGCTTGAATTTTAAGAAGCCTGGATTTCTGCAAGGTCTTCCTGAATAGGCAAAAATTAGTATATAGTTTTTCCCCTGACTTGCCAGTGGAGAGCAGAGGGGCTGGTCACGTCTATCTAAGTCATGTGACATTTCATCCTGATTTTTTTTGGAGGGGGCCACTTCTATGGGTCTTTCATTTATTTTTCATCAATCTTTGTTCTTTGGCCTGTGTGGGCCTTCCATCGCAGTGGCCTCTGTTGTCGCAGAGCACCGGCTCTGGGCGTATGTGCTCCAGAGCTCTGGCTGGGTAGTTGGACACATCGGTCCAGCTGCTCCACTGCACATGGAGTCTTCCCAGGCCAGGGATCGATCGGTGCCCCTTGCACTGCAAGGCAGTGTCCTTACCCACTGGACCACCGAGGAAGCCCCTGATGTGGATTTGAATATTTGTTTATACATCCTCAAAGTAAGGAAAATACCGAATCTTAAAATGCTGCTACATATTCTCCTTTGGAAGTTATTATAGAACAGCTTCTGATGGTGTTGTTAATTTCTCCTTTACTTTAGTGACACCTAGTGTCTAAAATATTCTTGGCATGTAATTTTTATCTAAGGTAAAATACACTCTTTAGTAAAAGTACATATTGATAGATAATTAAATGTATATATTCTAAATATTCATAGATGCATAACCACACACACACACACACACTCACTATGTATCTCGCTCCCTTCTCCTCCTGCATTCAGTCTTTCCCAGTATCAAGGTCTTTTCCAATGAGTCAGCTCTTCACTTCAGATGGCAAAAGTATTGGAACTTCAGCTTCAGCATCAGTCCTTCCAATGAATATTCAGGTTGATTTCCTTTAGGGTTGATTGGTTTGATCTCCTTGTAGTTCAAGGGACTGTCTAGTCTTCTGCAACACCACAGTTGAAAGGTATTAATTATTCAGCTCTCAGCCTTCTTTATGGTCCAGCTTCCACATCCATACATGACTACTAGGAAAACTATAACTTTATTTTACAGACTTCTGGAGACAAAATGATGTCTCTGCTTTTAAGTACGCTGTCTAGGTTTGTCATAGCTTTTCTTCCAAAGGGCAAGCACCTTTTAATTTCCTGGCTGCAGTCACCATCTGCAGTGATTTTGGAGCCCAAGAATAGAAAGTCTGTCACTTTATTTAAATTTTTGACACTACTTTTACCTTGTCCTGACAAAAGAGGAACAATACAGGGTCCCATCCCACTGATGGAGGAAACTGTCATTCTTTGGAATTTGGCCTTGTGCTTTCAAAAAATTTTACGATTGTAATATTATATGACTCACTTTCTTATCATTAGGGTAGGTACCACATTCTCTTGTGGCATTCTGCCTGCTGAGCAGAATCAGTTCTACTTTAAAACAAAACTCAATTAAAATTAAAAATAAGCAAGTACAATTTGAGCTTGCACATTTTCTGTGCTCAGTCTGTGTAACATTAGTCTTCCCAGGCCAGGGATCGATCGGTGCCTTGCACTGCAAGGCAGTGTCCTTACCCACTGGACCACCGAGGAAGCCCCTGATGTGGATTTGAATATTTGTTTATACATCCTCAAAGTAAGGAAAATACCGAATCTTAAAATGCTGCTACATATTCTCCTTTGGAAGTTATTATAGAACAGCTTCTGATGGTGTTGTTAATTTCTCCTTTACTTTAGTGACACCTAGTGTCTAAAATATTCTTGGCATGTAATTTTTATCTAAGGTAAAATACACTCTTTAGTAAAAGTACATATTGATAGATAATTAAATGTATATATTCTAAATATTCATAGATGCATAACCACACACACACACACACACTCACTATGTATCTCGCTCCTACTCCTCCTGCATTCAGTCTTTCCCAGTATCAAGGTCTTTTCCAATGAGTCAGCTCTTCACTTCAGATGGCAAAAGTATTGGAACTTCAGCTTCAGCATCAGTCCTTCCAATGAATATTCAGGTTGATTTCCTTTAGGGTTGATTGGTTTGATCTCCTTGTAGTTCAAGGGACTGTCTAGTCTTCTGCAACACCACAGTTGAAAGGTATTAATTATTCAGCTCTCAGCCTTCTTTATGGTCCAGCTTCCACATCCATACATGACTACTAGGAAAACTATAACTTTATTTTACAGACTTCTGGAGACAAAATGATGTCTCTGCTTTTAAGTACGCTGTCTAGGTTGGTCATAGCTTTTCTTCCAAAGGGCAAGCACCTTTTAATTTCCTGGCTGCAGTCACCATCTGCAGTGATTTTGGAGCCCAAGAATAGAAAGTCTGTCACTTTATTTAAATTTTTGACACTACTTTTACCTTGTCCTGACAAAAGAGGAACAATACAGGGTCCCATCCCACTGATGGAGGAAACTGTCATTCTTTGGAATTTGGCCTTGTGCTTTCAAAAAATTTTACGATTGTAATATTATATGACTCACTTTCTTATCATTAGGGTAGGTACCACATTCTCTTGTGGCATTCTGCCTGCTGAGCAGAATCAGTTCTACTTTAAAACAAAACTCAATTAAAATTAAAAATAAGCAAGTACAATTTGAGCTTGCACATTTTCTGTGCTCAGTCTGTGTAACATTAGTCTATCCAGACTGTAAGTAAGGGATAAAGAAGAACGTAGAGAAAGCTGGTATATTTTACAAACTGCATTTAAAATTACAGTGTTTAAAAACACATAATTTTAAACAAATCTAAATACCAAGGTCTGATAAAACTTCTTTCAACTTGCTAAGTCCAGAAAAAAAAATATTCAAAATACTGAAAATTCAAATCATTAGAAAACTAAATATTAGAACCTAGTTAAAAGAATTGTAGAGCTGTGTACAGGAAATTGTGACCCGCCTCTATTTGCTTTATTAAGCAGATCTCAGTGGAATGGGTGTGGGCAGATATGTTAACAATTGCCCACTCTGTAAACCTATTTCAGAGACCCACAGTGTTTACTGAGTGAAGAAACAGCCTGTTGTCCCTCCACAGTTTAGGTGTGGGCTTTTGTGAAGTAAAGAATGCCTTCTCCTGCTCACCCTACCCTTTATTTCTAGACTTGTGTGTATACTGAAACACTGGACTCATCAAGGAAAAATGTAGAATGGTCTGTGGTTACACAATGTCCTCTTGTTCCCTGAGATATTCATTGTCCTTTTAAAAACTTGGAATATAATTCACCTTACAATGCTGTGTTACTTTCCACTTAACAACACTATGAATCATCCATATGTATACATATATCCCTTACCTCTTGAGCATCCGCCTTTCCATCCCTCTACATCATCACAGAACACCTAGCTAAGCTTCCTCTGCTATACAGCAGCTTCCATACTGCTAGCTATTTTACACATGGCAATGTATACATAGGCTTCTAAGGGTGACTCAGTGGTAAAAGTATTCACTTGCCAGTGTAGGAATCATAGGAGACACAGGTTGAATCCCTAGAATTGGAAGATCCCTTCAAGAGGGAAATGGCAACCCTCTCCAGTATTCTTGCCTGGGAAATTCCATGGACAGAGGTGCCTGGTGGGCTACAGTTCACCAGTCCCCACTCTGGGGTTGTGAAGAGTCAGACACAGTATAGTGTGTATATGTCAATGACACTCTCTGAATTTTCTCCCCTCTCTTTGCCTCACTGAGTCCACAAGTCTTTGAAAATAGTGTTCTGCACACGTCTGCATGTGCTCTATCAGTTGAGTGAATGAGAAGACATGAAACTGGCTTAGGAATTTACCTCATCTCAGGAAACAGAGGAGTCTGGAGGCTATAGTCCACAGGGATAAAGAAGAACGTAGAAAGCTGGTATATTTTACAAACTGCATTTAAAATTACAGTGTTTAAAAACACATAATTTTAAACAAATCTAAATACCAAGGTCTGATAAAACTTCTTTCAACTTGCTAAGTCCAGAAAAAAAAATATTCAAAATACTGAAAATTCAAATCATTAGAAAACTAAATATTAGAACCTAGTTAAAAGAATTGTAGAGCTGTGTACAGGAAATTGTGACCCGCCTCTATTTGCTTTATTAAGCAGATCTCAGTGGAATGGGTGTGGGCAGATATGTTAACAATTGCCCACTCTGTAAACCTATTTCAGAGACCCACAGTGTTTACTGAGTGAAGAAACAGCCTGTTGTCCCTCCACAGTTTAGGTGTGGGCTTTTGTGAAGTAAAGAATGCCTTCTCCTGCTCACCCTACCCTTTATTTCTAGACTTGTGTGTATACTGAAACACTGGACTCATCAAGGAAAAATGTAGAATGGTCTGTGGTTACACAATGTCCTCTTGTTCCCTGAGATATTCATTGTCCTTTTAAAAACTTGGAATATAATTCACCTTACAATGCTGTGTTACTTTCCACTTAACAACACTATGAATCATCCATATGTATACATATATCCCTTACCTCTTGAGCATCCGCCTTTCCATCCCTCTACATCATCACAGAACACCTAGCTAAGCTTCCTCTGCTATACAGCAGCTTCCATACTGCTAGCTATTTTACACATGGCAATGTATACATAGGCTTCTAAGGGTGACTCAGTGGTAAAAGTATTCACTTGCCAGTGTAGGAATCATAGGAGACACAGGTTGAATCCCTAGAATTGGAAGATCCCTTCAAGAAGGAAATGGCAACCCTCTCCAGTATTCTTGCCTGGGAAATTCCATGGACAGAGGTGCCTGGTGGGCTACAGTTCACCAGTCCCCACTCTGGGGTTGTGAAGAGTCAGACACAGTATAGTGTGTATATGTCAATGACACTCTCTGAATTTTCTCCCCTCTCTTTGCCTCACTGAGTCCACAAGTCTTTGAAAATAGTGTTCTGCACACGTCTGCATGTGCTCTATCAGTTGAGTGAATGAGAAGACATGAAACTGGCTTAGGAATTTACCTCATCTCAGGAAACAGAGGAGTCTGGAGGGCTATAGTCCACAGGGTTACAAAGAGCCAAACATAACTAAGTGACTAAGCATGCACAGGAAAACAGAACAGTAATTTTTGAATGTTGGCTAAATACTAGGAAGGGAACTGTTAACCTCACCTTTAGACTTAAAAAAGATTTTAAAGAACAACTAAGTAGACTATAAATGAGAATAAAGGGGGAAAAGTCACATCTTTATTGACCTTTATTGATCTTGAATCTGAAAGCTTTCTCTCTTTTTTAGAGAAAGTAAGCAAGGAGAAAAACAGAATCAGTAATAAATATTAAGCGCAAAAGAAATAACACCCTGATGACTCAGAGATAGATTGTATCTCTGGAAATAATTCTCTTATAGAAACCAGTGGAGAAGTGCGACAGATGACAGTAGATAGCTTACAAGGGTACAGTGTCGGATTTGTGACCTCCAAAGGAGAAAATTTCAACATGGCTTTGGTCACTCAGAGCTTCGTGCAGCAAAAGTTTTATGAAAAAAAAAAAAAAGGATAGAGAAAACCTCAAACAAAAGGCACTGGAACGGGTAGGAGAGTACCCTAAAGCAGCTCTAGTTTAGGCGAGAGGCATTTTGTACTTTTTCAGTTGGTTATCAGATGGTTTGCATCCATAAATCAATAAAGTTACTTTCAGACTAGATCCTTATCCTGGCAAACATTTAGGCTAGAAAATGTCTGTTCCCCCTCCTCCTCCTCTTCCTCTTTGGAAACCACTGGCTTCCTAACCAATTCTGCCTTCAAGAGTTTAATATTTCCAGTAGAAAACAAGACCGTGTAAGACAAATGGTGTATGTGTTTTACGTGTCCTGAATCCTTCCCTCTTTCTAGTAAGAGAATACTGCACAAAAGAACAGTGTGGTTGATCTTCTCCCACATAGGAGTGGGCTTGGACGCCTCAGGCCACTTACCCCAAGGCCACTTTCCTCTGCTTACATTGACTATGTGGCTTAGTGCACATTCCAGAGAAGCTCAATTAGATTTCATTCTCAAGGATTGACATGGATGTTAGGAGACAGTAGAGCTCAGTAGTGCTGAATCAGAAAAAATATAAAACAAAATTCTGAAGTATCTTGGGGCTAAATTCTCCACCTTACAGGAAGAATCTCCTAAAATCCATTGATTATCCAAATTCAATTTTGCTTAGAATGGAAAAGGCATCTGAAAAATAAATTGACAAAAGGAAGGATAAGCTTAAGTAGCCTATAGCATATGAAGAAAAAGAAAAAAAAAATCAAAAGAAGTCAAAAGAAATTTAGAGGTCAATTAAGATGCAACCTGATAATTTTACATATATCTTAGGTAAAAATTGTAGTGTTTATCACAGAAGTGAAACCTGAAAATATAATTGATTTCATTACATCACAGTCAAAATCAATGAAAATGTTGTCAAGCATCCTTGAAAAGTATCTGAGTATGTTTTAAAACTATTAAACCAAAAATAAAATTACTTATTTATAAAGGAACAAAAATTAGATAAACCTATCTGTATATAAAATGCCAAAACCAAATGGAATCAAATCCACAATATTTTAAGGAAAATGTTATGATCCAAGAATTTTAGCCTAGGCCAGTTGTTTCTCATCTGTACAGAAAAAAAAATAAAATAATAAGAATGTTCTATATCAGTTATGCATTCAAAAGTGATTCACTCTTCTAGTAAACAACTACTTATGATTACCTAAATCAAGAAATATAACAAAATAAAGATCTAATTAATGGAATTATTGGAGTATAAAAGGAGTACTAAATCTTTCTTTAGGTGGTGTAGCTATCAAGAGAATCCAATAGGAATCCAGTAGAATAGTGATCTATGGATCTGCATGATAGGAATAATTTTCCCCTGTAATTCATGATTTTCCTCTACGTCTGATCTTTCCTAATTTCTAATTATATAGGCTTATGATGTAGCTCTTAATATGTACTTCATTTAGAATTTCTTACTTTATCTGATAAACATTCAAAGTGTCTATTCCATTCCAATCTTATGGAATGTAGCTCTGTAAATACGCCTCAGGCCACTTACCCCAAGGCCACTTTCCTCTGCTTACATTGACTATGTGGCTTAGTGCACATTCCAGAGAAGCTCAATTAGATTTCATTCTCAAGGATTGACATGGATGTTAGGAGACAGTAGAGCTCAGTAGTGCTGAATCAGAAAAAATATAAAACAAAATTCTGAAGTATCTTGGGGCTAAATTCTCCACCTTACAGGAAGAATCTCCTAAAATCCATTGATTATCCAAATTCAATTTTGCTTAGAATGGAAAAGGCATCTGAAAAATAAATTGACAAAAGGAAGGATAAGCTTAAGTAGCCTATAGCATATGAAGAAAAAGAAAAAAAAAATCAAAAGAAGTCAAAAGAAATTTAGAGGTCAATTAAGATGCAACCTGATAATTTTACATATATCTTAGGTAAAAATTGTAGTGTTTATCACAGAAGTGAAACCTGAAAATATAATTGATTTCATTACATCACAGTCAAAATCAATGAAAATGTTGTCAAGCATCCTTGAAAAGTATCTGAGTATGTTTTAAAACTATTAAACCAAAAATAAAATTACTTATTTATAAAGGAACAAAAATTAGATAAACCTATCTGTATATAAAATGCCAAAACCAAATGGAATCAAATCCACAATATTTTAAGGAAAATGTTATGATCCAAGAATTTTAGCCTAGGCCAGTTGTTTCTCATCTGTACAGAAAAAAAAATAAAATAATAAGAATGTTCTATATCAGTTATGCATTCAAAAGTGATTCACTCTTCTAGTAAACAACTACTTATGATTACCTAAATCAAGAAATATAACAAAATAAAGATCTAATTAATGGAATTATTGGAGTATAAAAGGAGTACTAAATCTTTCTTTAGGTGGTGTAGCTATCAAGAGAATCCAATAGGAATCCAGTAGAATAGTGATCTATGGATCTGCATGATAGGAATAATTTTCCCCTGTAATTCATGATTTTCCTCTACGTCTGATCTTTCCTAATTTCTAATTATATAGGCTTATGATGTAGCTCTTAATATGTACTTCATTTAGAATTTCTTACTTTATCTGATAAACATTCAAAGTGTCGTACAATTCCATTCCAATCTAGTACTTGGGACAATGGATAAGCCTTTATTGTAATTTTAAATATATCTGAAAATGCCCTAGGAAAACTGATATAAAAAGTATATTTTTCATCTATAAAAGCATACTTGTCAAAAAAAATCACAAAAACAAGTGAAGCATCCTAACTACCATATGTCACAGTATGAAAACTTGAATAAAAAGTTGCGTAGCCTTAAAACTGAAACTGAGTTATTGAGCCATGATTGACACATGATTGGTAGCTCAGTCATATCTGATTCTTTGTGACCCTATGGACTGTAACCCACCAGGTTCCTCTGTCCATGGGATTCTCCAGACAAGAATACTGGAATAGGTTGTTATTTTTGTCTCCAGGGGTTCTTCCTGAACCAGGGATTGAACCCAGGTCTCCTACATTGCAGGCAGATTCTTTACTGTCTGAGCTACTAGGGAAACCCATTAGGCTTCTTAAATTGGTAGATTAATAAACTATCCAAAGGAATTCATATCTGATATCAGGCATCTATTATTTTTCTGTACAGGAGCTATGAACAATGTGTTTAGATTAAAAGTCAGCATGATCACTTGGAAAATTAGAAAAATTATCAAAAGGGAAGAAATAGCCTGTAAAATGTACAAGTATAACAATCCTTGGTTACCATTTGTGGTGAAATTTAGAGCTGTTTAAATTTTTTCTCTCATACTTCTTTGTATTTTCCACATCTGTAGCATAAATACAGTATTTTTTATTAAGACACGTTCCTAAAGTAATATTTTCACTTTGTATATGCTATATAATTATAAACATCTAAATGTTTACTAATAGCAAAAAAATCAAAGGTTAGACACTACGCAAATAGTAGTAGTGGTTATCTTTACATTTTGGATATTTGAGTAATACTGCCTTTTGAACGATTTATATTTTTCAGTTTTCTATAGTAAGTTATTTCATTTTTATAGGTAAAAATCTTAAAAAATTGAAAAGCCTAAGACATATTTGTGTTTTTTAAAAACATAATCGTTATATCAATTTTACAGGTTTTGTAAAGGATCATTTAAATGTTCTTGAAGAATCTTGAAAGCAATTTTCCCACTAATTATAGCATAAAATATGTGACAAAATCATTCCAGCCAATAAAATTAACAATTATTCCTTAATTCCTCTCTCCAACACAGTGCTCATAACTGAAAATGCATTATTTAGAGAAAGGATTTGCAGTAATTACTAGATAAATTAACCACCAATTCCTGTCATTCTGAGAACACTGATTTACTGCCAGCATCATTTATTTAGTTTTCTTTTTCTAGGAAGGAAAAAAGTCATTTAATTTTGGTCATTTTTCCCAAAAATTAAGTAGTGTGGTGAAACACAGTTATAGACTGTGAAGTCCTCTGTCCATGGGATTCTCCAGACAAGAATACTGGAATAGGTTGTTATTTTTGTCTCCAGGGGTTCTTCCTGAACCAGGGATTGAACCCAGGTCTCCTACATTGCAGGCAGATTCTTTACTGTCTGAGCTACTAGGGAAACCCATTAGGCTTCTTAAATTGGTAGATTAATAAACTATCCAAAGGAATTCATATCTGATATCAGGCATCTATTATTTTTCTGTACAGGAGCTATGAACAATGTGTTTAGATTAAAAGTCAGCATGATCACTTGGAAAATTAGAAAAATTATCAAAAGGGAAGAAATAGCCTGTAAAATGTACAAGTATAACAATCCTTGGTTACCATTTGTGGTGAAATTTAGAGCTGTTTAAATTTTTTCTCTCATACTTCTTTGTATTTTCCACATCTGTAGCATAAATACAGTATTTTTTATTAAGACACGTTCCTAAAGTAATATTTTCACTTTGTATATGCTATATAATTATAAACATCTAAATGTTTACTAATAGCAAAAAAATCAAAGGTTAGACACTACGCAAATAGTAGTAGTGGTTATCTTTACATTTTGGATATTTGAGTAATACTGCCTTTTGAACGATTTATATTTTTCAGTTTTCTATAGTAAGTTATTTCATTTTTATAGGTAAAAATCTTAAAAAATTGAAAAGCCTAAGACATATTTGTGTTTTTTAAAAACATAATCGTTATATCAATTTTACAGGTTTTGTAAAGGATCATTTAAATGTTCTTGAAGAATCTTGAAAGCAATTTTCCCACTAATTATAGCATAAAATATGTGACAAAATCATTCCAGCCAATAAAATTAACAATTATTCCTTAATTCCTCTCTCCAACACAGTGCTCATAACTGAAAATGCATTATTTAGAGAAAGGATTTGCAGTAATTACTAGATAAATTAACCACCAATTCCTGTCATTCTGAGAACACTGATTTACTGCCAGCATCATTTATTTAGTTTTCTTTTTCTAGGAAGGAAAAAAGTCATTTAATTTTGGTCATTTTTTCCCATAAAAATAGTTTGGTTTGAGATTTGAGTGTGCTTTAGGGTAGTGTGGTGAAACACAGTTATAGACTGTGAAGTCCCGGGCTGGTATCTCAGATTTGTTTAGCTTTGTGGTCTGCGGTAAATCGATATTAAAGTTCTATTTTTACAGAATCATTTTGAGAAACAAAAGATACAAAATCCCAGAATATTTTCTTAAATGAGATTTTATAATTTAGAAGATTATATTTTATCCCACCTTAATAACTTACTACAAATAATGTCAACATAGTGATATAAATAGCAGTGACATTGGTGTTTACTTTCCCCAAGTCTATAAGCATAGTAAGTAAGGGACATGGTTATTTGTATCTTTGATATGTGTACATAGAGGTGTTGCTCTTCTTTATTGCTCTTGCTTTATATATATATATATATATATATATATATGTATGTATGTATGTATGTATGTATATATATATGTATGTATTTATATATGTATATATGTATATATATGTATGTGCTTTTCTTATTCATAATAAGATTTCTGACTCAGGTGGTAATTAAAGAAAATATTAAAAGAGATTACAAAGATATTTTGTTTAAAATAAGGCTTCTCTCAATATCATTAATTTTGCTCTTTATCTCACAATAAAGATTTTTAGATGGCAAACTGCTTGATATCAATAAAGACTTCCAGCCGTATTATGGGGAGGGAGGACGCATTCTAGAGATCCGTACTCCCGAGGCAGTGACCAGCATTAAGAAGCGTGGAGAAACTCTCGGCTATACAGAAGGGGCCCTGCTGGCTCTGGCCTTCATCATCATTCTGTGCTGTATTCCAGCCATCTTGGTGGTTTTGGTCAGCTACAGACAGTAAGTAGTCACACCTGCTGAACATTGATAGTTCCTCAAAAAGGCATATTAAAAATCTGTTTCTGGTAAAATGGCATTGTAGTTGTAAAATATTAATGGTGCAGCCATTCTGAGTGTGCAGAAGTCTTGTACCAAATGACTTTCCTTTAAGGGAAAACAATACAAACTTTCAATACATTTTTTTCACAGATTGTTCAAGTGTTCCTGAGCTCCTAAAATATTCTCATCTGCCAGGAGTATAGGTTATTCTTTTTCTAGGAAGTTTTCTTTTTCTAGGAAGGAAAAAAGTCATTTAATTTTGGTCATTTTTTCCCATAAAAATAGTTTGGTTTGAGATTTGAGTGTGCTTTAGGGTAGTGTGGTGAAACACAGTTATAGACTGTGAAGTCCCGGGCTGGTATCTCAGATTTGTTTAGCTTTGTGGTCTGCGGTAAATCGATATTAAAGTTCTATTTTTACAGAATCATTTTGAGAAACAAAAGATACAAAATCCCAGAATATTTTCTTAAATGAGATTTTATAATTTAGAAGATTATATTTTATCCCACCTTAATAACTTACTACAAATAATGTCAACATAGTGATATAAATAGCAGTGACATTGGTGTTTACTTTCCCCAAGTCTATAAGCATAGTAAGTAAGGGACATGGTTATTTGTATCTTTGATATGTGTACATAGAGGTGTTGCTCTTCTTTATTGCTCTTGCTTTATATATATATATATATATATATATATGTATGTATGTATGTATGTATGTATATATATATGTATGTATTTATATATGTATATATGTATATATATGTATGTGCTTTTCTTATTCATAATAAGATTTCTGACTCAGGTGGTAATTAAAGAAAATATTAAAAGAGATTACAAAGATATTTTGTTTAAAATAAGGCTTCTCTCAATATCATTAATTTTGCTCTTTATCTCACAATAAAGATTTTTAGATGGCAAACTGCTTGATATCAATAAAGACTTCCAGCCGTATTATGGGAGGAGGACGCATTCTAGAGATCCCTACTCCCGAGGCAGTGACCAGCATTAAGAAGCGTGGAGAAACTCTCGGCTATACAGAAGGGGCCCTGCTGGCTCTGGCCTTCATCATCATTCTGTGCTGTATTCCAGCCATCTTGGTGGTTTTGGTCAGCTACAGACAGTAAGTAGTCACACCTGCTGAACATTGATAGTTCCTCAAAAAGGCATATTAAAAATCTGTTTCTGGTAAAATGGCATTGTAGTTGTAAAATATTAATGGTGCAGCCATTCTGAGTGTGCAGAAGTCTTGTACCAAATGACTTTCCTTTAAGGGAAAACAATACAAACTTTCAATACATTTTTTTCACAGATTGTTCAAGTGTTCCTGAGCTCCTAAAATATTCTCATCTGCCAGGAGTATAGGTTAGCTCCTAGAGTTTTGTTTATGTTCTTCATCTGATTAAGAGCCTGGGAGGAAAGACACGAGGTGTAATGGGGCAAAAGTAGTGGAATGTCATAAACAGATACCCCAGTTCCAAGGGCAGGTCTGCAACCTAAATATCAATGCATTGTTATGCAGGTTTTTGTCCATGTGGTCAAACTTACTTCTATGTAGATATTGCAGTGTTTGAAAAAAATCATTTATAAATCATAGCACTCCATATGTAATTTTCCATATGACTTCTTTCCTGAGTAGCCTTGCTAGAGCGTATGTAACATCTAACAGTATATTTTGGTGCACAAGTCTTACATTTTTCTGGTCCCTATAGGCAAAAACATCCATTTAAAATATATTTTTCTTGTTTAGGGTCTTCAAAGTAGTCAAGTAAATTTTAGCTAGTTTAAACATCTATATTTAAAATAGTCTACCAAGCTATTTTGTATTTGATACTAGATATAGGGAACCTTTGTGATAGAGGGCTGTGCTTTTTAAATATATTCCTATCGGTCATGATTGCTGAAAAAAACTATGGAATAAGTTAAGAACAGAGATAGCCCTAAGGGTGCCACACAATGAAAATAAATAACAGACAGGAGTCATAAATCATATAAATTTCTTGACATAACAAATAAGAGTAGAATGGCTATTCATCATTCAAAATACCTACAGGAAAGAACCAAAAAAGTCCTTATATATTCTTGAACTGTTATCTTTGTTCTCTAACACTGAGAATTTTCTATTGAATTAAATAAGGTAAGGTAATTCCAACTTGAAAGTTGAAGGGTGTGCTGTGTATGAACATACTATGGTAATACTTTTTGTCACAAAAGCAATATGAAGTTGCAAATATAACAGGTTGACATATTGGAGTTCAGTGTATGCTGAAATGAGTTGATATGCCAAATCTGAAGCCTAAGCTCAGACTTAATAATGAACCAAATATTTAGATTATTTAGCTATCAAATATTTTTATGTCAATCCTTAATTTTATGAAATACCAATATTAGATTATTTAGCTAATCAAACTTTCAATACATTTTTTTCACAGATTGTTCAAGTGTTCCTGAGCTCCTAAAATATTCTCATCTGCCAGGAGTATAGGTTAGCTCCTAGAGTTTTGTTTATGTTCTTCATCTGATTAAGAGCCTGGGAGGAAAGACACGAGGTGTAATGGGGCAAAAGTAGTGGAATGTCATAAACAGATACCCCAGTTCCAAGGGCAGGTCTGCAACCTAAATATCAATGCATTGTTATGCAGGTTTTTGTCCATGTGGTCAAACTTACTTCTATGTAGATATTGCAGTGTTTGAAAAAAATCATTTATAAATCATAGCACTCCATATGTAATTTTCCATATGACTTCTTTCCTGAGTAGCCTTGCTAGAGCGTATGTAACATCTAACAGTATATTTTGGTGCACAAGTCTTACATTTTTCTGGTCCCTATAGGCAAAAACATCCATTTAAAATATATTTTTCTTGTTTAGGGTCTTCAAAGTAGTCAAGTAAATTTTAGCTAGTTTAAACATCTATATTTAAAATAGTCTACCAAGCTATTTTGTATTTGATACTAGATATAGGGAACCTTTGTGATAGAGGGCTGTGCTTTTTAAATATATTCCTATCGGTCATGATTGCTGAAAAAAACTATGGAATAAGTTAAGAACAGAGATAGCCCTAAGGGTGCCACACAATGAAAATAAATAACAGACAGGAGTCATAAATCATATAAATTTCTTGACATAACAAATAAGAGTAGAATGGCTATTCATCATTCAAAATACCTACAGGAAAGAACCAAAAAAGTCCTTATATATTCTTGAACTGTTATCTTTGTTCTCTAACACTGAGAATTTTCTATTGAATTAAATAAGGTAAGGTAATTCCAACTTGAAAGTTGAAGGGTGTGCTGTGTATGAACATACTATGGTAATACTTTTTGTCACAAAAGCAATATGAAGTTGCAAATATAACAGGTTGACATATTGGAGTTCAGTGTATGCTGAAATGAGTTGATATGCCAAATCTGAAGCCTAAGCTCAGACTTAATAATGAACCAAATATTTAGATTATTTAGCTATCAAATATTTTTATGTCAATCCAATATTAAGTATTATTTTAATGTTAAATATAGTCTACCACAGTTATTTTTTCATTCATGTATTTACCATAGAGATTTATTATGTCTTGCTAGCATTAAAATACATGAGAAAACTTCTTGTATTTGGTACACAAGACAGTGATAAAAACTCGAGCACCCTGGATATTATGCTAAATGGTCTGACCTTTAACAAAATACTAAGATGCTTAATATTTAAATATTCTAAATATAATTATTTTATGATTTTTTAAATTTAGTATCAGCTTGACACTGTGAATAAATTTTGGTTACTCTTTTTTTTATAGATTAACAGAAGTAAATGTGTTTTAAAGTAGAATTAAATATTTTAAAAACTAACCTTCGTCTTCTGCTTATAAATAGATTAGAATGAATGGTTATTCTTTCATATTAAGATGTGTCTTTGAAACTTTCTATGCAAGGAAAACTAAGAGGCCAATGTGAAAAAAGTGTCATCAATTTATTACCCAGGAGTGGCATATTCAAATTCTAACTTCAGCTTTAGTATCAGGCCAAGGGTGTAATCAGGGCTTGCCGCCTGACTCTAATTTTTAAAAAATTCTTCAAATGCAGTAAACCAAAAAGCTGGTTTTAAAGGTCAGATACTCTTTAATGTTTCTTTTCTCTATCGAGGAAAAATTCACAAATGCATGTTATAATCCGGTTTTTCATATTTCATTTAGTTAATTTCTTTGTTTTCTTGCAATGAATGTTTTAACAGCTGATAGGATTGTGACAGTAATAATAAAATGCTCACCATTTTCCCTTTCTGAATGAAAGACTTAGTTCTCCTACAGTGTCATTAAGTCTATGTCATTATGCATTTAAGCCATAAATTCATAATTTAGATTAAATCAGATGTTAAAATATTATGAAGGCAGTATTTCTCATGTAGCTTTCTTTTTTTTCTTATCCATTTTTTCCTATTCATTTGCTTTCCCAAACAGGTTTAAAGTGTAAGTATACTTATTAATATTTTGTTTTTGTTTATGACATATGGAGTTCAGTGTATGCTGAAATGAGTTGATATGCCAAATCTGAAGCCTAAGCTCAGACTTAATAATGAACCAAATATTTAGATTATTTAGCTATCAAATATTTTTATGTCAATCCAATATTAAGTATTATTTTAATGTTAAATATAGTCTACCACAGTTATTTTTTCATTCATGTATTTACCATAGAGATTTATTATGTCTTGCTAGCATTAAAATACATGAGAAAACTTCTTGTATTTGGTACACAAGACAGTGATAAAAACTCGAGCACCCTGGATATTATGCTAAATGGTCTGACCTTTAACAAAATACTAAGATGCTTAATATTTAAATATTCTAAATATAATTATTTTATGATTTTTTAAATTCAGTATCAGCTTGACACTGTGAATAAATTTTGGTTACTCTTTTTTTTATAGATTAACAGAAGTAAATGTGTTTTAAAGTAGAATTAAATATTTTAAAAACTAACCTTCGTCTTCTGCTTATAAATAGATTAGAATGAATGGTTATTCTTTCATATTAAGATGTGTCTTTGAAACTTTCTATGCAAGGAAAACTAAGAGGCCAATGTGAAAAAAGTGTCATCAATTTATTACCCAGGAGTGGCATATTCAAATTCTAACTTCAGCTTTAGTATCAGGCCAAGGGTGTAATCAGGGCTTGCCGCCTGACTCTAATTTTTAAAAAATTCTTCAAATGCAGTAAACCAAAAAGCTGGTTTTAAAGGTCAGATACTCTTTAATGTTTCTTTTCTCTATCGAGGAAAAATTCACAAATGCATGTTATAATCCGGTTTTTCATATTTCATTTAGTTAATTTCTTTGTTTTCTTGCAATGAATGTTTTAACAGCTGATAGGATTGTGACAGTAATAATAAAATGCTCACCATTTTCCCTTTCTGAATGAAAGACTTAGTTCTCCTACAGTGTCATTAAGTCTATGTCATTATGCATTTAAGCCATAAATTCATAATTTAGATTAAATCAGATGTTAAAATATTATGAAGGCAGTATTTCTCATGTAGCTTTCTATTTTTTTTCTTATCCATTTTTTTCCTATTCATTTGCTTTCCCAAACAGGTTTAAAGTGTAAGTATACTTATTAATATTTTGTATATGATTTTATATGATATGGAAAGGAAAAAAAAAAACAGATAATGCTGATAAAGTAACCAGCCTGCCCAGAACCAGGTATTGTTTCTCTATTTTATATTTGTATCTTGTATATGAACTAATTTTTAGTTGCACTTCCTTTGTGTGTTTTTATATAGAGAATTGAACTAGTTTTAGACAATTGAATACAAGTGGAAAACATTTGAAAACTATAGTTTTCCCTGACAGCCTGCACTCTTTGGAGTTTGGTTTTGAGGCAAGGATTAACAGTCAGAATCCAGGAAAGTTAAAAGAGCAGCCTTGCTCTAATGCAAGAGTGACAGGCATTCCTAGGAATCCAAAGAAAAGTTAACAAACTCTCCCTCCTAAACATGCACATCTACACAGCCCCTATAATGTCCAAGATGTTTAAAATCATTCTTAAATACCTTTTTAAAATAGATGTGCCAAGCTTCAGTTGTGTCTGACTGAGATGGAAGACCAATAATAAAAGCCAATTATGTATCTTCTGTGGGCTTCCCAAATGGTGCTAGTGGTAAAGAACCTGCCTGCCAATGCAAGAGACATAAGAGATCAGAGTCTGATCCCCGAGTTAGGAAGATTCCCTTGGAGTAGGGCATGGAAATCAACTCCAGTGTCCTTGTCTGGAGTATCTCATGGACAGAGACTACGGACTATAGTCTGTAGGGTTGCAAAGAGTTGGACAAGACTGAAACAACTTGGAACACATATGTATCTTCTATATGCCTTAGTATGAAAAAGATCCATTAATCAACCACCCATTATCAATCACATTTGTTATAAATATTTTGCCTTCATTTAATGTGTGTGCTTAGTCACTCTCCATTTAATATTGCCATTAAACTCAATTTGCAATTTTTTTCTGTACTGAATTCTACTGCTTTTCAAGGAGTATACCTTTTAAAGACCTAAAGAAAATGGGTTGTATGTAAATGATACTCTATGGGGGTGCTTTTGTAATTTTGTTAATGAAGAAGTTCAACTATTTGAGTAAAAAATTTTGACTTCCTCTGGTAATTGGACTTTATTATCAAATGGTGGCCTATTGATAAATGATTTCTAAAATGAGTTTTACAAAATCTCCTTACTTTGCCAAAGACGCCAAGCTGAGTGCACCAAGACAGCTCGAATCCAGTCTGCCCTACCTGCAGCTAAACCAGCAGCGCCTGCCCCAGTGCCAGTGGCCATGCCCCCGCCACCCCCACCGCCCCCAGGGGCGCATCTCTATGAAGAGCTCGGGGACAGCACCATGTAAGTAGACCTTTCAGGGGCTTTTAGAAGTAAATGGGTTTTGATGGATACTGTGTGGTGAGTATTTAATTTCAACTTGATATGGAAATACTATTTACAGCCTACTTTATTGCATTTTTTTAAAACAGAAAAGTGTTAAGATGAGAACATAAGAGAAGTTAAATTGAAAAGTAATAACCAAAAACAAAAGAATATTTCAAGAAAATGAGTAATAGGAATGAAGTATTCATTTTGAGAAGACATTTGCAGATGAGTGGCTTAAATATTATATTTAATTTCTAAATCATCAGAATCAAGCCTTTTCCCCCAAATTAAAACTTGTGAAAATATTTTTCTTATAAAAATTGAGTATAATAAAGTAAAATCACAAAGTAGTAATTCTTGATTTGTTATCAAATGCAAGACCTATCTGATAATCAGTCAAAAATCAATTCCATGGTCTAAAATACTACTTTTCTAAGATACTATTTCAAGCTGTTATACAATAGAATAATTAAAATCTGAATGAAGATAAAGAATTAATGTTCCATCTCTAACCACATAGGAATATTCTTTCCATTGTATTTCTCTCAAATGAGACTGCTTTTATAACAATATTTGTCCTGGACTATTTGGAATCTGTAAGTAATATTAAATCATCACTTTTGAAAGTTTAAATTATTGCTTTTTTTAAAGACCTAAAGAAAATGGTGTTGAAAAGATCCATTAATCAACCACCCATTATCAATCACATTTGTTATAAATATTTTGCCTTCATTTAATGTGTGTGTAGTCACTCTCCATTTAATATTGCCATTAAACTCAATTTGCAATTTTTTTCTGTACTGAATTCTACTGCTTTTCAAGGAGTATACCTTTTAAAGACCTAAAGAAAATGGGTTGTATGTAAATGATACTCTATGGGGTGCTTTTGTAATTTTGTTAATGAAGAAGTTCGACTATTTGAGTAAAAAATTTTGACTTCCTCTGGTAATTGGACTTTATTATCAAATGGTGGCCTATTGATAAATGATTTCTAAAATGAGTTTTACAAAATCTCCTTACTTTGCCAAAGACGCCAAGCTGAGTGCACCAAGACAGCTCGAATCCAGTCTGCCCTACCTGCAGCTAAACCAGCAGCGCCTGCCCCAGTGCCAGTGGCCATGCCCCCGCCACCCCACACGCCCCAGGGCGCATCTCTATGAAGAGCTCGGGGACAGCACCATGTAAGTAGACCTTTCAGGGGCTTTTAGAAGTAAATGGGTTTTGATGGATACTGTGTGGTGAGTATTTAATTTCAACTTGATATGGAAATACTATTTACAGCCTACTTTATTGCATTTTTTTAAAACAGAAAAGTGTTAAGATGAGAACATAAGAGAAGTTAAATTGAAAAGTAATAACCAAAAACAAAAGAATATTTCAAGAAAATGAGTAATAGGAATGAAGTATTCATTTTGAGAAGACATTTGCAGATGAGTGGCTTAAATATTATATTTAATTTCTAAATCATCAGAATCAAGCCTTTTCCCCCAAATTAAAACTTGTGAAAATATTTTTCTTATAAAAATTGAGTATAATAAAGTAAAATCACAAAGTAGTAATTCTTGATTTGTTATCAAATGCAAGACCTATCTGATAATCAGTCAAAAATCAATTCCATGGTCTAAAATACTACTTTTCTAAGATACTATTTCAAGCTGTTATACAATAGAATAATTAAAATCTGAATGAAGATAAAGAATTAATGTTCCATCTCTAACCACATAGGAATATTCTTTCCATTGTATTTCTCTCAAATGAGACTGCTTTTATAACAATATTTGTCCTGGACTATTTGGAATCTGTAAGTAATATTAAATCATCACTTTTGAAAAAGTTTAAATTATTGCTAAAAGACTTTATAGGTTTATAGTTTCTATGCAGATGCTACTTTAAATCTGATTGCTTTTGGAGATATTTAACTTGTCTGTATTAAAGTAAAACTTTGAGTATAGCAACATGAAATGCAAAACAACCAAGGATATAATAAAATTTTGAATGATTGAATTAAATCCAGGAAAACTAGTATTAATTGAACTTTGGTGGAATTGAGGAACTAAAACACATTCTACTGTGTCCATTTGTAGCATTTACTAGTAGGAATAAAGCAAGCCTCAAAAATTACGAAGTTTACCTTTTAATGGAAAAAGTATCAATATAATTAGCTACATTAATGCTACTATACAGGTTATATTAAAAATAGTTTTTTTAAATATTAAAGCTTATTTTAATGTATATTTTAATGCTAAATTTGAATTTAAAAGGACTTAATGCCAGACATGCTACTTCTAGATTAATAATGTAATACAGGATTCAGGCTTTAAATATTTTTTCCCTTTTGTGTAAGTTTGAATTACTGGTTGGTGAATGTTGGAATTGAGCCAATAAGATTTGATTCTTTTTGACTGTGTTAGCCACATTTGGCAAAACATGTTTGAAACTACAAAAGATTCTTGTGTTAAGTTGAATGTGTTTTATTTGAAATTAGTTGAGGCATACATATTAATTTTTATTTAACAAAAGCAGGTATATTATAACATCATCCGGAGTCAATATAGTTTGATGGTTGTAATTTTCAAATAGCAATGCACAGGGACAATTTTTATTTGACAAACTGTAGTAGATAGTAGAGAATTTTTTACAATTGTAATATGTATTTATTCAAGTGTTTTAAGTTTTATACATTTTTCTTTGAATATTTAAATTTTCTATTCAAAGCCTTTATATAAGAATTCTAACCATAAATTCTTAGAAAATAAGCTATCTCCAAATGAATTATCAACTTTTTTTTAAATTCAAAGGGTATTTTTTAAAAATTCAAGAAGTAATTAACAACACACACTACTACACACAATAATAATTCTGCAAAACTCATATTCCTTCCAAATGACACAGCTTCTTTATAAATCAACATTGACTAATTTTTCACATAGACATACAAGTGATTCCTAGAATCTCATTTTAAAGATTCTTTTTTTTATAACTGAAGTCATTCATGTTTAATAAAGGTAAATTTTACCCACGTGCAGAAGATAGTTGTTTGGTCAGAAAGTCCATTTGGATTTTTCATAGAATGGTATGGAAAACCAAATAGAACCGTATTTAACTTGTCTGTATTAAAGTAAAACTTTGAGTATAGCAACATGAAATGCAAAACAACCAAGGATATAATAAAATTTTGAATGATTGAATTAAATCCAGGAAAACTAGTATTAATTGAACTTTGGTGGAATTGAGGAACTAAAACACATTCTACTGTGTCCATTTGTAGCATTTACTAGTAGGAATAAAGCAAGCCTCAAAAATTACGAAGTTTACCTTTTAATGGAAAAAGTATCAATATAATTAGCTACATTAATGCTACTATACAGGTTATATTAAAAATAGTTTTTTTAAATATTAAAGCTTATTTTAATGTATATTTTAATGCTAAATTTGAATTTAAAAGGACTTAATGCCAGACATGCTACTTCTAGATTAATAATGTAATACAGGATTCAGGCTTTAAATATTTTTTCCCTTTTGTGTAAGTTTGAATTACTGGTTGGTGAATGTTGGAATTGAGCCAATAAGATTTGATTCTTTTTGACTGTGTTAGCCACATTTGGCAAAACATGTTTGAAACTACAAAAGATTCTTGTGTTAAGTTGAATGTGTTTTATTTGAAATTAGTTGAGGCATACATATTAATTTTTATTTAACAAAAGCAGGTATATTATAACATCATCCGGAGTCAATATAGTTTGATGGTTGTAATTTTCAAATAGCAATGCACAGGGACAATTTTTATTTGACAAACTGTAGTAGATAGTAGAGAATTTTTTACAATTGTAATATGTATTTATTCAAGTGTTTTAAGTTTTATACATTTTTCTTTGAATATTTAAATTTTCTATTCAAAGCCTTTATATAAGAATTCTAACCATAAATTCTTAGAAAATAAGCTATCTCCAAATGAATTATCAACTTTTTAAATTCAAAGGGTATTTTTTAAAAATTCAAGAAGTAATTAACAACACACACTACTACACACAATAATAATTCTGCAAAACTCATATTCCTTCCAAATGACACAGCTTCTTTATAAATCAACATTGACTAATTTTTCACATAGACATACAAGTGATTCCTAGAATCTCATTTTAAAGATTCTTTTTTTTATAACTGAAGTCATTCATGTTTAATAAAGGTAAATTTTACCCACGTGCAGAAGATAGTTGTTTGGTCAGAAAGTCCATTTGGATTTTTTCATAGAATGGTATGGAAAAACCCAAAAATCTTTTTGGCTAACCCGATAAAGAAAATTACTCAATGGGTGTAATTTTATGTGATAAGACAACCAAATAAATGTAATATGATTTTATCTAAAGCATCATTAAAATTATTTATTAATATGACAAATATAAAAATATAAGAGATACATTTTCTCTTTTGATATGAGTATTAAGTGTTTAAAGCAAATTCTTTTTAATATTTTCATAATCATCTCAATTTAACTATAGTTAAAACTTTTCTTTTCTGTCACATGTTTTCTCTTTCTCACCTGTGGATACATAGGCATAAGTAAGTAAATAATATCATTCTAATATAAGGGCATTAGGAATAATAAAGATGCAATAGAATAGATTAAGTGTTCTTTTGCTGTATGTACAGTACTTTTCATCTTTTACTGTATGTTTACTTTTGAAAAGAAAGTTGTATTTTCTATACTACATTCCTTTTTGTTATCTTGATATTGCATAATTTAAATGTGTTCCCACTGATAGTATGTGTGCCAGTGAAAAGGAGTTCAAAAATTCTCCTTGTTTTTGTTAAAAATATTTCTGGATATCTTCTCATCAAAAAATGATGTGGTATCATTGAATAGATAGTTCTTACCCAAAAAAATAAAACCAAGAATGGATTTACACAGAAACAACTGCTATATAATATCAACCCACATTTTTAAAAACTACTTTTCTTTGGTTTTGAAAAGCAGTTCCTGTTTGTTTAACCCAAGTTGTTTCTGCTTTCTGAATTATTCAGGAGATCCTGACCACCTGTGAGAATTCTCTCTTGCAGTTTGTATTTTTGCTAAATGACACAATAACTTTGGCTTCATACATTATATTGTATCCCCTTTCACCCTTATTTTTCAATGTAGCTTTTAAATTTTATTCAAAAAATTCCTTTTTTTTTTCATTTACAGTATGTCGATAAATATTAAATGATAATGAATCTGTTACTCTGAGCTTAAGAAGACAAGGAAAGTATAGTTTAGTCTCTCAGTCGTGTCTGACTCTTTGTGACCCCACAGACTGTAGCCTGCTAGGGTCTTGTACATGGAATTCTCCAGGCAAGAATACTGTACTGAGTTGCCATTCCCTCTTTCAGGGGATCCTCCCAACCCAGAGATCAAATTCAGGTCTCCTGCACTGTAGGTGGATTCTTTACCATGTTAGCCTCCCGTGAAGAAGTCTTATGAGAGACTATTTAAAACCACAAGTCCCTCAGTCTTTGGGGGAAAAGGGTCCCAGTCCTTTCATTAGAGGCACTTATTTGTTCTCTTTGACTTATTTAATTTTATTTATGACTCACAGTCACTATGATTCAGTGACCATGTCTGAGCAACTCTTTCAGTGATATCAAACTGTTATTATAGTAGTATAATTATAGTAGTATGCCTTTTCATTAAAGTGAGTCAACTAAAATTTGATCAGTGTAATGTTCAAAAGAAAACCGAAAGCCTCCCTTCTTATTTTTAATATTTATTGTGCTTTTTGAATCATTAATCATAAAATTAAAAGGGAAGAAAGTAATTTCTGTCAAGATTCTTAAATTCAGGTTTTTAATTGTGATTTAAGAACTCTATGAGAGAAGTGTTCCCTTCTGTCCTTGGTGACTTATTTCTAGAGAATAGAAAATCTTTTTCTGTATTCTCTTGAAAGCTTTATCTCAGATAGAATAATTTTAGCACCAGGACAGAATTAACTAAGATGAGAGTTAATGAGTGGGTATTGAATCAGATACAGCTAAGGATCCTTTCCTTAAAAGAGTCAGCTCTGAGCATCCTTAACAAAGGCAAAGGGTATGAAGCCACTCCCAAACATGTTGGTAATTTGGAGACTTGTGATATAAATGAGAGAACTTTTATGTGTGGTCATGGAAGCTTCACTGCTATATAATATCAACCCACATTTTTAAAAACTACTTTTCTTTGGTTTTGAAAAGCAGTTCCTGTTTGTTTAACCCAAGTTGTTTCTGCTTTCTGAATTATTCAGGAGATCCTGACCACCTGTGAGAATTCTCTCTTGCAGTTTGTATTTTTGCTAAATGACACAATAACTTTGGCTTCATACATTATATTGTATCCCCTTTCACCCTTATTTTTCAATGTAGCTTTTAAATTTTATTCAAAAAATTCCTTTTTTTTTTCATTTACAGTATGTCGATAAATATTAAATGATAATGAATCTGTTACTCTGAGCTTAAGAAGACAAGGAAAGTATAGTTTAGTCTCTCAGTCGTGTCTGACTCTTTGTGACCCCACAGACTGTAGCCTGCTAGGGTCTTGTACATGGAATTCTCCAGGCAAGAATACTGTACTGAGTTGCCATTCCCTCTTTCAGGGGATCCTCCCAACCCAGAGATCAAATTCAGGTCTCCTGCACTGTAGGTGGATTCTTTACCATGTTAGCCTCCCGTGAAGAAGTCTTATGAGAGACTATTTAAAACCACAAGTCCCTCAGTCTTTGGGGGAAAAGGGTCCCAGTCCTTTCATTAGAGGCACTTATTTGTTCTCTTTGACTTATTTAATTTTATTTATGACTCACAGTCACTATGATTCAGTGACCATGTCTGAGCAACTCTTTCAGTGATATCAAACTGTTATTATAGTAGTATAATTATAGTAGTATGCCTTTTCATTAAAGTGAGTCAACTAAAATTTGATCAGTGTAATGTTCAAAAGAAAACCGAAAGCCTCCCTTCTTATTTTTAATATTTATTGTGCTTTTTGAATCATTAATCATAAAATTAAAAGGGAAGAAAGTAATTTCTGTCAAGATTCTTAAATTCAGGTTTTTAATTGTGATTTAAGAACTCTATGAGAGAAGTGTTCCCTTCTGTCCTTGGTGACTTATTTCTAGAGAATAGAAAATCTTTTTCTGTATTCTCTTGAAAGCTTTATCTCAGATAGAATAATTTTAGCACCAGGACAGAATTAACTAAGATGAGAGTTAATGAGTGGGTATTGAATCAGATACAGCTAAGGATCCTTTCCTTAAAAGAGTCAGCTCTGAGCATCCTTAACAAAGGCAAAGGGTATGAAGCCACTCACAAACATGTTGTTCTGTAATTTGGAGACTTGTGATATAAATGAGAGAACTTTTATGTGTGGTCATGGAAGCTTCACTGTATCAAACTAAGTTAAAAAAAAAGAAAGAAAGAAATGTGTGCGGATTGACACATTGTTGAAGGAAGAAAAAAAAGAGTGAAGCTTTCTCACGCTAGTCACAGCTCTCGGGCTTTTTCTGCCCTGCCATTTTGAGAGGAGAAACATCAAAGTAATGGCTTGCTTCAGTAGATTAGTGTTATTTGGCCTTTTATATTTTGAAGTAGTAATGAGAACCATAAAAACATCTTTCTCATGAAAGCTATGTCACAGCCTGTTTCCTTACATTTCATTATCTTCTTTTCTTTCAAGTCTTTTCCTTCTCTACCATTTCCAACAAAGCAGGGAAAATAAATCAGTCTCAGAAGACAGAAAACAGCACTTTCCTTCCAACACTGTTGAGGCTCACAAGCAGACTCAAGTAGATGGATCTCTTAAGAACAGCTGGCCCAAGTCTGCAAGAGAGTTCACAGTGATGTCTGATGAGGATGCCTTAAGTGCCCATAGTAACATTTGCAAGGAATACACAGAGCAGCGACCAACAAATTCAGACTTTTTGCTAAGAACAGATTTTGTTAAGTCCTTTTTACCCAAAACACAAGCCAAGAATGAGTTTCTGAGAGGCCCAAGGGAAGAGACTCAGAGGACATGGAAACGGCCAACCTGCTTACCTAGGAGACCAATGTGGGAACTTCCCAATAGATCAGAAGCCATAGCTCTAGAGCAATGGGAAAGCAACAGGCAGAAAGCTAAAAATGAATGCACTGGAACCAATCCAGACAAAAGAAATAAAGAGAGTCCTTTGCTTACAACTGAAGATACAAATGTAACAAGAAAAAGAAAAAAGGCAATGAGGCAAAGCTTTATCTCAGATAGAATAATTTTAGCACCAGGACAGAATTAACTAAGATGAGAGTTAATGAGTGGGTATTGAATCAGATACAGCTAAGGATCCTTTCCTTAAAAGAGTCAGCTCTGAGCATCCTTAACAAAGGCAAAGGGTATGAAGCCACTCACAAACATGTTGTTCTGTAATTTGGAGACTTGTGATATAAATGAGAGAACTTTTATGTGTGGTCATGGAAGCTTCACTGTATCAAACTAAGTTAAAAAAAAAGAAAGAAAGAAATGTGTGCGGATTGACACATTGTTGAAGGAAGAAAAAAAAGAGTGAAGCTTTCTCACGCTAGTCACAGCTCTCGGGCTTTTTCTGCCCTGCCATTTTGAGAGGAGAAACATCAAAGTAATGGCTTGCTTCAGTAGATTAGTGTTATTTGGCCTTTTATATTTTGAAGTAGTAATGAGAACCATAAAAACATCTTTCTCATGAAAGCTATGTCACAGCCTGTTTCCTTACATTTCATTATCTTCTTTTCTTTCAAGTCTTTTCCTTCTCTACCATTTCCAACAAAGCAGGGAAAATAAATCAGTCTCAGAAGACAGAAAACAGCACTTTCCTTCCAACACTGTTGAGGCTCACAAGCAGACTCAAGTAGATGGATCTCTTAAGAACAGCTGGCCCAAGTCTGCAAGAGAGTTCACAGTGATGTCTGATGAGGATGCCTTAAGTGCCCATAGTAACATTTGCAAGGAATACACAGAGCAGCGACCAACAAATTCAGACTTTTTGCTAAGAACAGATTTTGTTAAGTCCTTTTTACCCAAAACACAAGCCAAGAATGAGTTTCTGAGAGGCCCAAGGGAAGAGACTCAGAGGACATGGAAACGGCCAACCTGCTTACCTAGGAGACCAATGTGGGAACTTCCCAATAGATCAGAAGCCATAGCTCTAGAGCAATGGGAAAGCAACAGGCAGAAAGCTAAAAATGAATGCACTGGAACCAATCCAGACAAAAGAAATAAAGAGAGTCCTTTGCTTACAACTGAAGATACAAATGTAACAGAAAAAGAGGCAATGAGGCAAAGTGAATCACTGTGCATACAAGGAACAGAACAGTTGCAGTCTCTGTCTTCAGACTCTTCACTTTCTTCTCCTTGGTCTCACTCCTCTTTTTGCACTTTGCCAACTGTTTCAAGAACTGTGGAACTCAAATCAGAACCTAATGTTGTTGTTTCTCCTGCTGACTGTTCCTTGGAACTTTCTCCTTCAATGCCTTGTATTTTAAATTCTTCATTCCTTCGCAGAGAGACACCTACTTGTATGATGACTTTGGAAACCAAAAAGGACAGTTTTGAAAATCTTGCCCATCCACTAAAAGTCTCTCCGCCTCTTTCTTGTCCTCCCCCTCCTCCTTCTTGTCCGCCTCCTCCCCCTCCTTCTCCTCCTCCTGGACCTCATATCCTTACTCCTTTTGGAGTGTCTAGTCTTCCTCCATCTCCTCCTCCTCATCCACCTCCTCTTCCTCCTCCTCCACGTCTTCTACTTTCTGTTCCCTCTCCTCCTTTCTCTACCTCTCCTCCATCTTCTCCATCTTCATTTCCCCCTCTTCCTCCAGCATCTCTTCTTCCTTCTTCACTGACTCCTCCAACTTCAGTTCCATCCACCAAGTGTACACCAGCTATTAAGCATACTGTCAGTGTGACACCAGTCAAGGAAATGAAATCCACTATGTTACAGCTGTCAGCATCAACAACACTGTGCAATGCAAATCCTCAAAGGGAGCCAAAAGGCATTCTCAAGCATATAAAAAACTTAGCAGAACTTGAAAAGTCAGTTGCTAACATGTACAGTCAAATAGAAAAATAATCCACCAGCACAACTCTCAAAACTCAAATGAGTGTCAGACAAGAACAGATTTTGTTAAGTCCTTTTTACCCAAAACACAAGCCAAGAATGAGTTTCTGAGAGGCCCAAGGGAAGAGACTCAGAGGACATGGAAACGGCCAACCTGCTTACCTAGGAGACCAATGTGGGAACTTCCCAATAGATCAGAAGCCATAGCTCTAGAGCAATGGGAAAGCAACAGGCAGAAAGCTAAAAATGAATGCACTGGAACCAATCCAGACAAAAGAAATAAAGAGAGTCCTTTGCTTACAACTGAAGATACAAATGTAACAGAAAAAGAGGCAATGAGGCAAAGTGAATCACTGTGCATACAAGGAACAGAACAGTTGCAGTCTCTGTCTTCAGACTCTTCACTTTCTTCTCCTTGGTCTCACTCCTCTTTTTGCACTTTGCCAACTGTTTCAAGAACTGTGGAACTCAAATCAGAACCTAATGTTGTTGTTTCTCCTGCTGACTGTTCCTTGGAACTTTCTCCTTCAATGCCTTGTATTTTAAATTCTTCATTCCTTCGCAGAGAGACACCTACTTGTATGATGATTTTGGGAAAACCAAAAAGGACAGTTTTGAAAATCTTGCCCATCCACTAAAAGTCTCTCCGCCTCTTTCTTGTCCTCCCCCTCCTCCTTCTTGTCCGCCTCCTCCCCCTCCTTCTCCTCCTCCTGGACCTCATATCCTTACTCCTTTTGGAGTGTCTAGTCTTCCTCCATCTCCTCCTCCTCATCCACCTCCTCTTCCTCCTCCTCCACGTCTTCTACTTTCTGTTCCCTCTCCTCCTTTCTCTACCTCTCCTCCATCTTCTCCATCTTCATTTCCCCCTCTTCCTCCAGCATCTCTTCTTCCTTCTTCACTGACTCCTCCAACTTCAGTTCCATCCACCAAGTGTACACCAGCTATTAAGCATACTGTCAGTGTGACACCAGTCAAGGAAATGAAATCCACTATGTTACAGCTGTCAGCATCAACAACACTGTGCAATGCAAATCCTCAAAGGGAGCCAAAAGGCATTCTCAAGCATATAAAAAACTTAGCAGAACTTGAAAAGTCAGTTGCTAACATGTACAGTCAAATAGAAAAAAATAATCCACCAGCACAACTCTCAAAACTTCAAATGAGTTGCCCTTCAGACACAACAAATATGGAAATGACGTCTGAACAAAACCAGGAGAATTTGCACAATATTGAAGAAACTGAAAAACAATCTCACAGTCAGTCTACTTCACTGTAATTATGGTTTTAAATGGACAATTGTTTTGTTGACCATAACCTTCAAGTGGAGGCAAATTTGAACATTAAAGAAGATTCCATTCTTTTATTTTAAATTCAATGCAATGCTGTTTTTTTTTATTTTTAATTTAAAAGATTATTAATTTCATCACTACTAACTCATAGATTTATCTTAATTTTAACTACGAAGTAGCATTATTTGTCTACATTTATTTAAACAGTAAGTAATTTCAATCTATTTTTCAATGGGAATATATGGGCATGAAAGTTAGATATCCAGTTTAAACGAAAAGCTTGTTTTTCATATTAAGTTTTATATTTACGTTATGCTTATAGTTTTACATGAGTGGTCCAAGAAGTCAGCAGACTGTTACAAATAAGCTAAAAAAATGTTATCATATGTTCTGTTATTTCCTTGAAACCTGTGTATTTGGTAAGAAGAAATATTACCAAAGTAAAATGTTATGTACCTAGAAATGTAGGAGATGACAGACATTATGGTATTCCAAAATAAATTTAAGGTGCTATATGATGCAGACATCTGTTTTCCTATAAGAACATCCTTTACTCTGGCTTGCTTTTATCTTACTAGTATGCTTACACATTTGATGAATCTTATTTTTTTCAATTGCTGTCTTATTCTATTTATTTCTCATTGTGCTTTCGCTTCCCTTCTTTATAACAGAAATAAATTTTGAATTGCTTTTTGACTTTTGTAAGACATTTTTTCATTGTTTTTCCCTAGTCATAATTTTATCATAAGACTCTCCTTCAAAAATAATGTTTTTTGTACACCAGCTATTAAGCATACTGTCAGTGTGACACCAGTCAAGGAAATGAAATCCACTATGTTACAGCTGTCAGCATCAACAACACTGTGCAATGCAAATCCTCAAAGGGAGCCAAAAGGCATTCTCAAGCATATAAAAAACTTAGCAGAACTTGAAAAGTCAGTTGCTAACATGTACAGTCAAATAGAAAAAAATAATCCACCAGCACAACTCTCAAAACTTCAAATGAGTTGCCCTTCAGACACAACAAATATGGAAATGACGTCTGAACAAAACCAGGAGAATTTGCACAATATTGAAGAAACTGAAAAACAATCTCACAGTCAGTCTACTTCACTGTAATTATGGTTTTAAATGGACAATTGTTTTGTTGACCATAACCTTCAAGTGGAGGCAAATTTGAACATTAAAGAAGATTCCATTCTTTTATTTTAAATTCAATGCAATGCTGTTTTTTTTTATTTTTAATTTAAAAGATTATTAATTTCATCACTACTAACTCATAGATTTATCTTAATTTTAACTACGAAGTAGCATTATTTGTCTACATTTATTTAAACAGTAAGTAATTTCAATCTATTTTTCAATGGGAATATATGGGCATGAAAGTTAGATATCCAGTTTAAACGAAAAGCTTGTTTTTCATATTAAGTTTTATATTTACGTTATGCTTATAGTTTTACATGAGTGGTCCAAGAAGTCAGCAGACTGTTACAAATAAGCTAAAAAAATGTTATCATATGTTCTGTTATTTCCTTGAAACCTGTGTATTTGGTAAGAAGAAATATTACCAAAGTAAAATGTTATGTACCTAGAAATGTAGGAGATGACAGACATTATGGTATTCCAAAATAAATTTAAGGTGCTATATGATGCAGACATCTGTTTTCCTATAAGAACATCCTTTACTCTGGCTTGCTTTTATCTTACTAGTATGCTTACACATTTGATGAATCTTATTTTTTTCAATTGCTGTCTTATTCTATTTATTTCTCATTGTGCTTTCGCTTCCCTTCTTTATAACAGAAATAAATTTTGAATTGTTGACTTTTGTAAGACATCTCATTGTTCCCACAAATGTTTAAAGTACTCTTTAGTTTTGCTTGTTCACATTACTGTTTCATCTCCTTAGTCATAATTTTATCATAAGACTCTCCTTCAAAAATAATGTTTACTTCTAATTTAATAAATTCTCATCAGTTTCATCAAAAGAAAGTTAAGTCAATAGTTACACAGTTGTATTAATGTGAATTTAGTCACTATTTCATTGTTGAAAATTATATTTCATTAACTTTGTCAGTTTTATGCCTAGGTACTCTTTTAAAATTAATTTTTATTGGTGTACAGTTGTTTCACAATGTTATGTTAGTTTCTGCTCTACAGCAAGTGAATCAACTATTCATATACATAGATCCCCTCCTAGTTTCTTCCAGGTAATTGCTATGGACAAATCATCCAAATTTAGCCTATAGTGCATGAATGAAATATAAAACTTTTGAATAGAATACAAGAAGAAATGTATCTGGTGAACTGCCCCCAGTTTTATATATGTCTTTCCTCTTTGTTTTAGGCAAAAAAATAATATATACTCTAAAAAATTACAATAGTTGCTTTTATATCTTAGAACTCAACCTGTTAAATTTTTAGAAGGCACAAACTAAGCTTTCTATCTTAATGAAAACTAACCTGGACCATCAAGTAGTTACTTTGTATTTTCCATCTCACACAAGGAATAAATTTTATTTACTGGAAATCCTCACCTTGAATACAAGTGCAATTGTTTATTATACTCTCTAGTTTTAATATTTTAGGAGATAGAAGAAAAAAATGTTATCATATGTTCTGTTATTTCCTTGAAACCTGTGTATTTGGTAAGAAGAAATATTACCAAAGTAAAATGTTATGTACCTAGAAATGTAGGAGATGACAGACATTATGGTATTCCAAAATAAATTTAAGGTGCTATATGATGCAGACATCTGTTTTCCTATAAGAACATCCTTTACTCTGGCTTGCTTTTATCTTACTAGTATGCTTACACATTTGATGAATCTTATTTTTTTCAATTGCTGTCTTATTCTATTTATTTCTCATTGTGCTTTCGCTTCCCTTCTTTATAACAGAAATAAATTTTGAATTGTTGACTTTTGTAAGACATCTCATTGTTCCCACAAATGTTTAAAGTACTCTTTAGTTTTGCTTGTTCACATTACTGTTTCATCTCCTTAGTCATAATTTTATCATAAGACTCTCCTTCAAAAATAATGTTTACTTCTAATTTAATAAATTCTCATCAGTTTCATCAAAAGAAAGTTAAGTCAATAGTTACACAGTTGTATTAATGTGAATTTAGTCACTATTTCATTGTTGAAAATTATATTTCATTAACTTTGTCAGTTTTATGCCTAGGTACTCTTTTAAAATTAATTTTTATTGGTGTACAGTTGTTTCACAATGTTATGTTAGTTTCTGCTCTACAGCAAGTGAATCAACTATTCATATACATAGATCCCCTCCTAGTTTCTTCCAGGTAATTGCTATGGACAAATCATCCAAATTTAGCCTATAGTGCATGAATGAAATATAAAACTTTTGAATAGAATACAAGAAGAAATGTATCTGGTGAACTGCCCCCAGTTTTATATATGTCTTTCCTCTTTGTTTTAGGCAAAAAAATAATATATACTCTAAAAAATTACAATAGTTGCTTTTATATCTTAGAACTCAACCTGTTAAATTTTTAGAAGGCACAAACTAAGCTTTCTATCTTAATGAAAACTAACCTGGACCATCAAGTAGTTACTTTGTATTTTCCATCTCACACAAGGAATAAATTTTATTTACTGGAAATCCTCACCTTGAATACAAGTGCAATTGTTTATTATACTCTCTAGTTTTAATATTTTAGGAGATAGAAGTCTGCAAAGAGAAAACACAACTCCAAAATATAGACATAGTCTTGCTTGATAATATCTATTGTAAGTTTATTAAAATAGATTCAGTGCCCTACAATGAATATATCATTTCATAGGTTTTTGCTTAACTCATATTATTAGAAATTTCTTCAAGAATTTGATCTGGCATCCACAGTTAACAATATCAAATAAAAAATGCAGAATTTATTTATTTTCATTAGATCCTCTACTCCAAATTTTTTCATCCAAATCACGATTTTTTTTTCCTGGGGTTCTTGAACATGATATTTTTTTCTCTTTCACTGAAAAACTTTAGTTGGAGTTTTTGTTGGCATCTGGTCATATGCATGAGAACTTGTGCTATTTGGCGGACTCTGACAAGGTATTATTCACAATTGTGTAAGGCTTTAATATGAGTGTGTGTGTGTTTATGCTGTTCTGTATCAGCTTCTCGGAAATGTGAAGGAAAATTCTTGAT
This sequence comes from Tragulus kanchil, assembly GCA_022376925.1. NCBI lineage: Eukaryota > Metazoa > Chordata > Mammalia > Artiodactyla > Tragulidae > Tragulus > Tragulus kanchil. The sequence continues at coordinate 114,782,560 of JAIOJX010000005.1, read as the reverse complement.
AATTCCTTAGAACTCTTATATAATGAAATCTCTAAATAATTACCAAAGAAATATAAGAAGTCCAAATAACAATTTTATGTAGGTATGTATAGCCTTATTGTTACTTTGTTCTTTTTATAACATTTTTATACTGTAAGAGTTTTATTAGAAATATATTCTTTTCAAATGAAACATACATTACCATGTTTTATATTTAATCTAGTCTTTTATTGATACATATTAGAATTTCCCTTAATCATAAAAGTCAATTGAAACATCTTCTATGTGAGACCTAAAAATATTCTGGTATGCAAGTGAAATATTATTTCTTACCACAATCCCTAAGCTCACATAACCTGACAGCCAACCTCTACAAACAAATATCCTTTTTCCCTCCTGCATTAATTATGATCCAAGTAGTGCATAAGAAATTATTACATACCTTATTAAAAGACCCGAACTTGTTGCCATACATTTTCCTTACTGTTAAAGGTAAAGAGTAATACATACAAATAGTATAAAATGAAAAATGAATTTATATGTTAACTACATACAAGTGCAAATGTTTATTATACTCTCTAGTTTTAATATTTTAGGAGATAGAAGTCTGCAAAGAGAAAACACAACTCCAAAATATAGACATAGTCTTGCTTGATAATATCTATTGTAAGTTTATTAAAATAGATTCAGTGCCCTACAATGAATATATCATTTCATAGGTTTTTGCTTAACTCATATTATTAGAAATTTCTTCAAGAATTTGATCTGGCATCCACAGTTAACAATATCAAATAAAAAATGCAGAATTTATTTATTTTCATTAGATCCTCTACTCCAAATTTTTTCATCCAAATCACGATTTTTTTTTCCTGGGGTTCTTGAACATGATATTTTTTTCTCTTTCACTGAAAAACTTTAGTTGGAGTTTTTGTTGGCATCTGGTCATATGCATGAGAACTTGTGCTATTTGGCGGACTCTGACAAGGTATTATTCACAATTGTGTAAGGCTTTAATATGAGTGTGTGTGTGTTTATGCTGTTCTGTATCAGCTTCTCGGAAATGTGAAGGAAAATTCTTGATAATTCCTTAGAACTCTTATATAATGAAATCTCTAAATAATTACCAAAGAAATATAAGAAGTCCAAATAACAATTTTATGTAGGTATGTATAGCCTTATTGTTACTTTGTTCTTTTTATAACATTTTTATACTGTAAGAGTTTTATTAGAAATATATTCTTTTCAAATGAAACATACATTACCATGTTTTATATTTAATCTAGTCTTTTATTGATACATATTAGAATTTCCCTTAATCATAAAAGTCAATTGAAACATCTTCTATGTGAGACCTAAAAATATTCTGGTATGCAAGTGAAATATTATTTCTTACCACAATCCCTAAGCTCACATAACCTGACAGCCAACCTCTACAAACAAATATCCTTTTTCCCTCCTGCATTAATTATGATCCAAGTAGTGCATAAGAAATTATTACATACCTTATTAAAAGACCCGAACTTGTTGCCATACATTTTCCTTACTGTTAAAGGTAAAGAGTAATACATACAAATAGTATAAAATGAAAAATGAATTTATATGTTAACTACATAAAAAGATGCATCTATATCCTATGAATCATTTTATAAGGATTAATAGGAAGCATATAGATAACTATACATATTGATTGTCATTTACCTTTTCTGAGTTATGTTGTGCCTTTGAGCTAAGATAAACACCAAAAATAACCAAATAAAAGGCAACAGAAAGTTTAATGGAAATAGTATAGTTCATGTATTGATATTTTATTTCATACATATATGGAATATAATGCTAATGAAGAGAGGCAATTTAAATATCCTAGAAAGTAAAATATAAGTTTTATTGGATATTTTATATTACGTATGTGATTCAAGAGTAAATGTGAGCTGTCAACTTTATCTTTAAAAGATACAAACAGACTAAAAGTTGAAAATGTCTCAACTTTTAAATGCTTTAGGATTATCATCCCCCTATTTGTTGAACCAAAATAACATAAGCACCCTGCAAGACCCCTAATGGACCTCTGACGTCTCAAATAGAACCAAATGCTATGTATTGTTTTTTTTCCCCTATACTTATGCATAAAAATGTCTATAATATGGATATACTGAATAAAGGGAATACTCATATTCCGGGGGGGGATAGATAAGAATGGTGTGAGGCTTGAGGTGAGAATGGAGTGCAATCTAAAATGTACAAGTTTTTTTTTTTCTAAAATTTTCCATTTAATGTTTTTGGACCATGGTTGACCATGAGTAACTTAAACCACAGATAAATAACCACAGAAAAGATAGGAATATTGTAATAAATTACTGATAGCAATATATGCATATAAGCATTATATTACCAGTATTATCAACCATTTTAATCAGCAATGACTTACAATCACTTAAGATGTATCCAAATAAGCAGATTTACCTTGTAAAGTCCTTGGAATATTTTAAATCAATTTTCTACAGAGATTGTTTTGCTAGCATTTAAAAAATCTTCACAATAAATCTTCATTGTAGCTGTTTATTAATTTCATATAGCATGGTCAATAGCACCATTTTAATACTTTGGGTCAAGTATTTAATGAATAAGAAATGAAAAATCTTCATAATGACATTCATACTTTTTTCCCTCTCAAGTATAGTCAAATGCTACACCAACTTGTAGTCCATTTAACTTTATAAATCATTATGTAATACTGAATATTTGGCTATTTTATCTCTCAAACCTTTTTCACTTCATGTCTAATAATGTAACTGACATTTAAAGGGTAGTCAATATTTTGCATTTATTATTTTCAGAATAATCTGACACACAAAACAACAATCTTAAAATTTCGAAGTTGCCTGCTCTGTTCATGTATAAAGCAAATCTTTTCCAGAAATGAGTATCATATGTATCAAGACTTGTCTAGGACAGAAATGACGTAGAGTATTTTTAATCCAGTTGATCATAATAGAGTCAAAGTGTGTTCTTATATACCACTGAGGTAAAATAGATTGTATATACTTTGGGTTTCATATGGTATGGGGTGATAATTGTTTTTAATAATGCAGGCATAAAATCTTGACCCTCCTGTTTTTATACTGGCATAAGATGTATTTCTCACTGAGGCAATTTTTTTTTTAAATATTTACTTTCTCAATTTTTCTCTGATTTTCTTAAATTACCCTTATCTATAACTCTATTTCATCTGTAAATCCAGGATATTTAATACTGATTTCTTCATTTCTGCCTTGCAGGAGAGGTTATACATCAGAGGTAAGGGCTTTATGGTGCTACGTTACAACAAGTTTACTGGGATAAAGTTTATGTTACGGGCAGAACTGATTAACATTCTTTCGAAACTTAATGTTTTTGGACCATGGTTGACCATGAGTAACTTAAACCACAGATAAATAACCACAGAAAAGATAGGAATATTGTAATAAATTACTGATAGCAATATATGCATATAAGCATTATATTACCAGTATTATCAACCATTTTAATCAGCAATGACTTACAATCACTTAAGATGTATCCAAATAAGCAGATTTACCTTGTAAAGTCCTTGGAATATTTTAAATCAATTTTCTACAGAGATTGTTTTGCTAGCATTTAAAAAATCTTCACAATAAATCTTCATTGTAGCTGTTTATTAATTTCATATAGCATGGTCAATAGCACCATTTTAATACTTTGGGTCAAGTATTTAATGAATAAGAAATGAAAAATCTTCATAATGACATTCATACTTTTTCCTCTCAAGTATAGTCAAATGCTACACCAACTTGTAGTCCATTTAACTTTATAAATCATTATGTAATACTGAATATTTGGCTATTTTATCTCTCAAACCTTTTTCACTTCATGTCTAATAATGTAACTGACATTTAAAGGGTAGTCAATATTTTGCATTTATTATTTTCAGAATAATCTGACACACAAAACAACAATCTTAAAATTTCGAAGTTGCCTGCTCTGTTCATGTATAAAGCAAATCTTTTCCAGAAATGAGTATCATATGTATCAAGACTTGTCTAGGACAGAAATGACGTAGAGTATTTTTAATCCAGTTGATCATAATAGAGTCAAAGTGTGTTCTTATATACCACTGAGGTAAAATAGATTGTATATACTTTGGGTTTCATATGGTATGGGGTGATAATTGTTTTTAATAATGCAGGCATAAAATCTTGACCCTCCTGTTTTTATACTGGCATAAGATGTATTTCTCACTGAGGCAATTTTTTTTTTAAATATTTACTTTCTCAATTTTTCTCTGATTTTCTTAAATTACCCTTATCTATAACTCTATTTCATCTGTAAATCCAGGATATTTAATACTGATTTCTTCATTTCTGCCTTGCAGGAGAGGTTATACATCAGAGGTAAGGGCTTTATGGTGCTACGTTACAACAAGTTTACTGGGATAAAGTTTATGTTACGGGCAGAACTGATTAACATTCTTTCGAAACTAGGGTATTTGCTTTTATTTTACTAAAACTTCTAAATATGCTTTGCTATTTATTTTCTGGTATATTTGTTGCCTCTTTGCTTGGGGGTTTTATTCTATTATTCAATGGGTAAATGCAGATCAACTGCTCACCTCTTCAAATATGTTTATTTTTTTGAGAATTTTTATCACTCAATATTATAACATTCCATTTTTTTCTTAAGGCTATAAATATAATCTAGAAAAAAATCATTCTAATTTAGAAAACTTTTAAAATTAGTTCAAGGCTCATTCCTACCATGTTGAACCTGAGCTTTTAGAATTAAAAACAAGTCAGACTAGTATATGGCTTTTTTGTGTTAATTTGCCTCTTGATCTACAGAGAAAATACTCGCTCACCATTGTGGCCAAAAGTATCTGGTGAACTACAGTGTAAGTGATGCTATCAATGAAGCACTGAAAATTTAGTATAAGTAGGCATATAGCTCTTCAGTCAAGAGAATGAAATAAGCATTTGCCCTAATAGATGGTTGAAAATGCGTAAGTCCTAGATTATTTGGAAACCAACATGAATGCATTTAAGAAAAACTGATTTTCAGGGATAATTATCACAGCTAACATATTGAATCAGGATATCTCTAACTTCAACCCCAGTCTCCTTTAAGTGAATGCCTTTACTATACTAATTCACTAATACCTGTCCCGTGGAAAATCTATCCCTTCAGTCAAATAGTTGTTCTATTGACCATTTCAAACAGTTCACTGGTACAGTTATCTCCCAGAACTTCTCTGCCTACTATCCCAATACTTACTTTGAGATTTATGTTGTATAACTATTCAAGAGTTGAAAAGCCAAAATTTGAATTTTGTATCCAGTTTTCATCTGGTTAAGTATACAGTATCATGAAACAAATCAATAGGAAGTACATTTTTAAAAAAAAAAAATATGGTGAAAATGGGAGGCAACAAAAGTATTCTCTGCATAAACTAAGGCAATTTTTTTTTTAAATATTTACTTTCTCAATTTTTCTCTGATTTTCTTAAATTACCCTTATCTATAACTCTATTTCATCTGTAAATCCAGGATATTTAATACTGATTTCTTCATTTCTGCCTTGCAGGAGAGGTTATACATCAGAGGTAAGGGCTTTATGGTGCTACGTTACAACAAGTTTACTGGGATAAAGTTTATGTTACGGGCAGAACTGATTAACATTCTTTCGAAACTAGGGTATTTGCTTTTATTTTACTAAAACTTCTAAATATGCTTTGCTATTTATTTTCTGGTATATTTGTTGCCTCTTTGCTTGGGGGTTTTATTCTATTATTCAATGGGTAAATGCAGATCAACTGCTCACCTCTTCAAATATGTTTATTTTTTTGAGAATTTTTATCACTCAATATTATAACATTCCATTTTTTTCTTAAGGCTATAAATATAATCTAGAAAAAAATCATTCTAATTTAGAAAACTTTTTAAAATTAGTTCAAGGCTCATTCCTACCATGTTGAACCTGAGCTTTTAGAATTAAAAACAAGTCAGACTAGTATATGGCTTTTTTGTGTTAATTTGCCTCTTGATCTACAGAGAAAATACTCGCTCACCATTGTGGCCAAAAGTATCTGGTGAACTACAGTGTAAGTGATGCTATCAATGAAGCACTGAAAATTTAGTATAAGTAGGCATATAGCTCTTCAGTCAAGAGAATGAAATAAGCATTTGCCCTAATAGATGGTTGAAAATGCGTAAGTCCTAGATTATTTGGAAACCAACATGAATGCATTTAAGAAAAACTGATTTTCAGGGATAATTATCACAGCTAACATATTGAATCAGGATATCTCTAACTTCAACCCCAGTCTCCTTTAAGTGAATGCCTTTACTATACTAATTCACTAATACCTGTCCCGTGGAAAATCTATCCCTTCAGTCAAATAGTTGTTCTATTGACCATTTCAAACAGTTCACTGGTACAGTTATCTCCCAGAACTTCTCTGCCTACTATCCCAATACTTACTTTGAGATTTATGTTGTATAACTATTCAAGAGTTGAAAAGCCAAAATTTGAATTTTGTATCCAGTTTTCATCTGGTTAAGTATACAGTATCATGAAACAAATCAATAGGAAGTACATTTTTAAAAAAAAAAAATATGGTTACAATGGGAGGCAACAAAAAGTATTCTCTGCATAAACTAAGGAAAGACAATTGCCTTAATCATGAAAGAATTTCTCAAAACATGCTTAATACTTGATTTAAAGCAATCCAGATTTTGTTAAAAGAAAAAATTGGGAGCATGTCTTAAAGATAACGATGAATATATTACAACCATGTCATTATTTTGTGTGCACTACCCTTCTTCTTAATGAACCTGATTATATATAATGTAATGGGGCAGAAAAGGGAGGGCAATTTAATATAAGGCTAAAATTTGTTAAAAGAAATTGTGTGATACTTAAAGTGCTTCAGAACTATAAATGACTCTTTGTATTAGGAAACTTAAACATCTATAAATAATTTTTGGTTTATTTATTAAGGTTATTAAATTTGGCGTTAGTTAAAATAATGAGGAAATTAAAGCACATTAATTATGTTCCAACATAAATAGTGAAAATTTTATTTAAAGCTGTTAGTACCTATCACATGAGTAATAAATTATATCCCAAAGAACCCATTTTAAGCTGTGACCTTTTTTTTCTGTCTTTTCAATCATAATCTATTTTTTCCACTTGAATTATTTTCTAAATCTTTTTCTATTAATTTCCTTTGGCAGCAACAACAACTACTGAGACCTTCTCTTCTTAAAACAGAGGTATCAATTTTCTTTTTCTTTTCTACTTTCACTGAGTCTTCAACATACTTTATATGACTTCAAGGCCCATTTAACATGTTGGCAGAGTGTGTGGCTATCTGCATGGCATGGTTTTACAGGAGACAGACGAGGTGGTTTTAAGTAAAATCAAATAAGCAAGCCACTCACTTCGTTGCTGCTTTCTGGTGACTGGAATTCTAAATTTTTGGCTTCCTTCTCTGGAAATCAGGTAAACAAAGCCTTTACTATACTAATTCACTAATACCTGTCCGTGGAAAATCTACCTGTTTTTAAAAAGTTACTGGTACAGTTATCTCCCAGAACTTCTCTGCCTACTATCCCAATACTTACTTTGAGATTTATGTTGTATAACTATTCAAGAGTTGAAAAGCCAAAATTTGAATTTTGTATCCAGTTTTCATCTGGTTAAGTATACAGTATCATGAAACAAATCAATAGGAAGTACATTTTAAAAAAAAAAAAATATGGTTACAATGGGAGGCAACAAAAAGTATTCTCTGCATAAACTAAGGAAAGACAATTGCCTTAATCATGAAAGAATTTCTCAAAACATGCTTAATACTTGATTTAAAGCAATCCAGATTTTGTTAAAAGAAAAAATTGGGAGCATGTCTTAAAGATAACGATGAATATATTACAACCATGTCATTATTTTGTGTGCACTACCCTTCTTCTTAATGAACCTGATTATATATAATGTAATGGGGAAGAAAAGGGGAGGGGCAATTTAAAATAAGGCTAAAATTTGTTAAAAGAAATTGTGTGATACTTAAAGTGCTTCAGAACTATAAATGACTCTTTGTATTAGGAAACTTAAACATCTATAAATAATTTTTGGTTTATTTATTAAGGTTATTAAATTTGGCGTTAGTTAAAATAATGAGGAAATTAAAGCACATTAATTATGTTCCAACATAAATAGTGAAAATTTTATTTAAAGCTGTTAGTACCTATCACATGAGTAATAAATTATATCCCAAAGAACCCATTTTAAGCTGTGACCTTTTTTTTCTGTCTTTTCAATCATAATCTATTTTTTCCACTTGAATTATTTTCTAAATCTTTTTCTATTAATTTCCTTTGGCAGCAACAACAACTACTGAGACCTTCTCTTCTTAAAACAGAGGTATCAATTTTCTTTTTCTTTTCTACTTTCACTGAGTCTTCAACATACTTTATATGACTTCAAGGCCCATTTAACATGTTGGCAGAGTGTGTGGCTATCTGCATGGCATGGTTTTACAGGAGACAGACGAGGTGGTTTTAAGTAAAATCAAATAAGCAAGCCACTCACTTCGTTGCTGCTTTCTGGTGACTGGAATTCTAAATTTTTGGCTTCCTTCTCTGGAAATCAGGTAAACAAAGCCTTTGTTTCTATTAAAAGCAAACAAATATTAAATGAGGCAAGTCATGAACCTGATCTGTCACTTGTCTTAGTGAATCTAGATTTTTCAGAATTGTTACTTGAAATCAGGTTTAGGTCAGGCAAAGTTTGAAGAAAGAACAGTGACATCCATGCTAAAATAGCAAGGGTAGAAACTGGGTTGTGATAAACAGACTTTAATCATTGAAATGTGGTTCAGCATGCTATCTTTGGGCAGTCTATTTTAAAATGTCTACTTTAAAATGTCTATGACATTTTCTTCTGCAGTGAAAATAAAAGATATTTGGAGTTCTATAACAAGCGCTTACCATTTTTATTTTTTATTATTCTTACATACTTCCTAAATTAAAAAAAGTAAAGTAATATTAAGTTTAATTATCTCCTTCCTTTGGAAAATTTAGAATTTTATAAGCTCCACTTAAAAAAAGTATTCCCTTTCTCCCCGTTTTCAACAACAGACTCTTATCTTTTCTAAAGACCGGCATTTCGTGGTTTGAATTTATTCCCCTACACTGAGAGGTTGAGTGGCAGAAATATTTAAATGTTATAAATTTTATCAAAAATTTCCATGGAAGAACCTCGCTGGAGGTCTAGTGATTAAGAATCTACCTTCCAATAGAGAGGACATGGGTTCAATACCTAGTTGAGGAAATAAAATCTCTCATGCCATTCATTTTTAAAAGTTAATTTAAAAATTTCCTGGAAACTTCTCTACAGATTGTTCAGAGAACTCAGAGTTGAAATCTAAATGTCTGTTGCTAGATGCAAGATCTTAATCCAACTATACATCCTCCTAACCATTAATTTCATCTTTTATAGAATATTGGCACTCACATTTAATATGTAATCTCCTAGTTCAGCAACTGGGACATACTGGGAAGAAATTCAGTAAATGGTAGTTATTTTTTCTTGTTTTATTTCCATCAATATAAACTTTTACATGGTCAGTATTATACTGCATGGCATGGTTTTACAGGAGACAGACGAGGTGGTTTTAAGTAAAATCAAATAAGCAAGCACTCACTTCGTTGCTGCTTTCTGGTGACTGGAATTCTAAATTTTTGGCTTCCTTCTCTGGAAATCAGGTAAACAAAGCCTTTGTTTCTATTAAAAGCAAACAAATATTAAATGAGGCAAGTCATGAACCTGATCTGTCACTTGTCTTAGTGAATCTAGATTTTTCAGAATTGTTACTTGAAATCAGGTTTAGGTCAGGCAAAGTTTGAAGAAAGAACAGTGACATCCATGCTAAAATAGCAAGGGTAGAAACTGGGTTGTGATAAACAGACTTTAATCATTGAAATGTGGTTCAGCATGCTATCTTTGGGCAGTCTATTTTAAAATGTCTACTTTAAAATGTCTATGACATTTTCTTCTGCAGTGAAAATAAAAGATATTTGGAGTTCTATAACAAGCGCTTACCATTTTTATTTTTTATTATTCTTACATACTTCCTAAATTAAAAAAAGTAAAGTAATATTAAGTTTAATTATCTCCTTCCTTTGGAAAATTTAGAATTTTATAAGCTCCACTTAAAAAAAGTATTCCCTTTCTCCCCGTTTTCAACAACAGACTCTTATCTTTTCTAAAGACCGGCATTTCGTGGTTTGAATTTATTCCCCTACACTGAGAGGTTGAGTGGCAGAAATATTTAAATGTTATAAATTTTATCAAAAATTTCCATGGAAGAACCTCGCTGGAGGTCTAGTGATTAAGAATCTACCTTCCAATAGAGAGGACATGGGTTCAATACCTAGTTGAGGAAATAAAATCTCTCATGCCATTCATTTTTAAAAGTTAATTTAAAAATTTCCTGGAAACTTCTCTACAGATTGTTCAGAGAACTCAGAGTTGAAATCTAAATGTCTGTTGCTAGATGCAAGATCTTAATCCAACTATACATCCTCCTAACCATTAATTTCATCTTTTATAGAATATTGGCACTCACATTTAATATGTAATCTCCTAGTTCAGCAACTGGGACATACTGGGAAGAAATTCAGTAAATGGTAGTTATTTTTTCTTGTTTTATTTCCATCAATATAAACTTTTACATGGTCAGTATTATACTAAGCTAATTATATGTCTTCTATGTGGGCAGTAAAAATGAATTAAAAAAAAATTAAGCTTTTTATCTGTACATAAAACCACTTTTTAGTAAGCTACTTCACATGGATCACCTGTTAAGGGGATGGCAACAGGGACTGTGTGGAACAGCAAAAAAGGCCAACATTCCACTGTTTGGGGGGAGCTAATTCAAAGATCTTAATGGTCACCAAGACCTTCCTCCATTTTTTTTTTTTTTTTCTGAAGAGATGATGCTCTGCCTTTTGGGTGGTATAAGTTAGCAGGAGCAACTCCCCTCAGAGTATTTCCTTCTACTAGCTCCATCTCTCCCTATACACTATAGAGTGACTGATTAAATTGATAATTGAGTTACCTGGGTTCCTCCCCAGTTGCTTCTTATCCTTCTATTATTTGTTTCCTAAGTCATTGGATGCCATATATATATATATATGTATCATCTATCAAGAGCTCAGTTTCATTTACCAGTCAGGATAAAAGAAAAAAGTACATGTCTGTAATGAAAATTCATTATTTTAAAATCTGAAATCCACTCAGTCACATTTTGCTCACTCGCTTCAGTAATGTCCAACTTGTTGCAAGCCCATGGGTTTTAGCCAGGCTCCTCTATCCATGGGATTAGCCAGGAAAGAATACTGGAGTAGGCTGGAATTTCCCTCTCGAGGGGATTTTCCCAATCCAGGGTTTCAACCCACATCTCCCATATTGGCAGGTGGAGGAACATGTAGTTAATTTCAGCTTTATCAAGGTATAAGGGACAAATTGTAAGATATTTCAAATGTATTTTTTAAGGTATTTTCAGGTGGGTGATGTAAGAATTTCTCCTACAGATTGTCAGAAATATTAAATGTTTTGCTAGATGCAAAAAATTCTTAAAATTCTCTCATGCCATTCATTTTTAAAAGTTAATTTAAAAATTTCCTGGAAACTTCTCTACAGATTGTTCAGAGAACTCAGAGTTGAAATCTAAATGTCTGTTGCTAGATGCAAGATCTTAATCCAACTATACATCCTCCTAACCATTAATTTCATCTTTTATAGAATATTGGCACTCACATTTAATATGTAATCTCCTAGTTCAGCAACTGGGACATACTGGGAAGAAATTCAGTAAATGGTAGTTATTTTTTCTTGTTTTATTTCCATCAATATAAACTTTTACATGGTCAGTATTATACTAAGCTAATTATATGTCTTCTCTATGTGGGCAGTAAAAATGAATTAAAAAAAAATTAAGCTTTTTATCTGTACATAAAACCACTTTTTAGTAAGCTACTTCACATGGATCACCTGTTAAGGGGATGGCAACAGGGACTGTGTGGAACAGCAAAAAAGGCCAACATTCCACTGTTTGGGGGGAGCTAATTCAAAGATCTTAATGGTCACCAAGACCTTCCTCCATTTTTTTTTTTTTTTTCTGAAGAGATGATGCTCTGCCTTTTGGGTGGTATAAGTTAGCAGGAGCAACTCCCCTCAGAGTATTTCCTTCTACTAGCTCCATCTCTCCCTATACACTATAGAGTGACTGATTAAATTGATAATTGAGTTACCTGGGTTCCTCCCCAGTTGCTTCTTATCCTTCTATTATTTGTTTCCTAAGTCATTGGATGCCATATATATATATATATGTATCATCTATCAAGAGCTCAGTTTCATTTACCAGTCAGGATAAAAGAAAAAAGTACATGTCTGTAATGAAAATTCATTATTTTAAAATCTGAAATCCACTCAGTCACATTTTGCTCACTCGCTTCAGTAATGTCCAACTTGTTGCAAGCCCATGGGTTTTAGCCAGGCTCCTCTATCCATGGGATTAGCCAGGAAAGAATACTGGAGTAGGCTGGAATTTCCCTCTCGAGGGGATTTTCCCAATCCAGGGTTTCAACCCACATCTCCCATATTGGCAGGTGGAGGAACATGTAGTTAATTTCAGCTTTATCAAGGTATAAGTGACAAATTGTAAGATATTTCAAATGTACATTTTGGTGTTTGGACATATGTATGCACTGTGAAAGGCTTTCCAGGTGGGTGAGTGATAGAGAACTGGCCTGCCAGTGCAGTAGATGCAAGAGAAGCTGTTTCGATCCCTGGGTTGGGAAGATCCCCTGAAGGAGGAAATGACAACCCACTCCAGTATTCTTGTTTGAAAAACCCCATGGACAGAAGAGCCTGGCTATACTCTATGGGCTTCCAAAACATTGGACTTAACTGAACTAACATATCTATCCTCACATAGTCGTCTTATATTTTAACTCATTATTTTTTGGTGATAGTATTTAAATTGCACCCCTTTAGTGAATGTCAATCATACAGTATCACATTACCAACTGTAGTCACCATGTTTTACATTAGATTGTTGACCTCATTCATCTTCCAGCTGAAAGTCTGTGCACTTTGACCAACCTTTCATCATTTCTTCCATTTAGTAACCATTTTTCTACCATGTGTTTCTATGAATCTGGTTTTTGGTTTTATTATTCTTATATTTCAAATGTAAGTAATATCATATAGTATTTGTACGTCTGGCTTGTTTCACTGAGTATGATCCCCTCAAGTCCATTTCATAGTGTTATCGCAAATGGCAAGATTTCCTCCTTTCTAAGTATAGCTGTTTGTCAGTAGCAATATTTTAACCAGATGTGGGTTTTTTCCACAGTGTGATTCACACTAATAGAAAAGTTTTCACCTAGCTTCTAACACCTAGATGGGTCTGTCTGATTTTGAAGTTTATAGAAATACAATAACATAGTATCATATGCTTCATTTTGTACCTGACATCTTTTGCTCATCATTCTGTCAGGGGAGACTCATTTCTGTTGTGTGATGTAACTGTGTGTGCATCTTGTGGACCTTGGCATCAGTTCTAGTTTGGAGCTGTTGTAAATGATCTATTTCGGGGCACAATTTTACATATTTATATTAGGCACATAGACTAAGCTAAATTGATATTTTGTGAAAAGAGATTTGTATGTTTGACTTTAGGAGTAGGCACCAAATCCGGTTTCACCTCTCCCATATTGGCAGGTGGAGGAACATGTAGTTAATTTCAGCTTTATCAAGGTATAAGTGACAAATTGTAAGATATTTCAAATGTACATTTTGGTGTTTGGACATATGTATGCACTGTGAAAGGCTTTCCAGGTGGGTGAGTGATAGAGAACTGGCCTGCCAGTGCAGTAGATGCAAGAGAAGCTGTTTCGATCCCTGGGTTGGGAAGATCCCCTGAAGGAGGAAATGACAACCCACTCCAGTATTCTTGTTTGAAAAACCCCATGGACAGAAGAGCCTGGCTATACTCTATGGGCTTCCAAAACATTGGACTTAACTGAACTAACATATCTATCCTCACATAGTCGTCTTATATTTTAACTCATTATTTTTTGGTGATAGTATTTAAATTGCACCCCTTTAGTGAATGTCAATCATACAGTATCACATTACCAACTGTAGTCACCATGTTTTACATTAGATTGTTGACCTCATTCATCTTCCAGCTGAAAGTCTGTGCACTTTGACCAACCTTTCATCATTTCTTCCATTTAGTAACCATTTTTCTACCATGTGTTTCTATGAATCTGGTTTTTGGTTTTATTATTCTTATATTTCAAATGTAAGTAATATCATATAGTATTTGTACGTCTGGCTTGTTTCACTGAGTATGATCCCCTCAAGTCCATTTCATAGTGTTATCGCAAATGGCAAGATTTCCTCCTTTCTAAGTATAGCTGTTTGTCAGTAGCAATATTTTAACCAGATGTGGGTTTTTTCCACAGTGTGATTCACACTAATAGAAAAGTTTTCACCTAGCTTCTAACACCTAGATGGGTCTGTCTGATTTTGAAGTTTATAGAAATACAATAACATAGTATCATATGCTTCATTTTGTACCTGACATCTTTTGCTCATCATTCTGTCAGGGGAGACTCATTTCTGTTGTGTGATGTAACTGTGTGTGCATCTTGTGGACCTTGGCATCAGTTCTAGTTTGGAGCTGTTGTAAATGATCTATTTCGGGGCACAATTTTACATATTTATATTAGGCACATAGACTAAGCTAAATTGATATTTTGTGAAAAGAGATTTGTATGTTTGACTTTAGTATTATTCCCAAACATTTCCCAAATGGTTTTGCTCATTCATAATGTGTCCAGAAGTATGAGAGTTCCAGTTGTGCCAAGTCCCTGACACAACACGGTATTATTGATCTACACACACACACACACAACATTACTCTGAGCTAGTCTTATGGGTAAACTGAATCCATTGTAACATTGAAACTGGATGACTTTGCAATTATTTCACTAAGTATCTGTAACTGCAAAGTCATCTGATAGTACATTAATAGAAGGGCTGCACACTCATAAAAATCTAGGGAAGTAATATAATAGAGTTTATTCAATGTTAAAAAAGAGAGACAGCAATGAGGCATCCTATTGTAACTGTGGCTGTAGCTGTAAAATTGGTTGAGAGCACAGCAGTAGCCAGGAAAGAAATGATTGCTGTAGCGAATGGTACCACCAGCTAAATTCATGACTTGTGAAAATATGAGCCCAGTGTTGCTATCTTTTTTTTTTTTTTGAGACAAATCAAGACCCAGATTTTAGACAGCATTTTCTGATTAGAAATTGGGCATTTAATCACTTTTCAAAAACAATGTTTGCAAATCAAGGCACAAGTGAGGGCCAGGTCCCTTTCAATCATGCAAGGTGTGACCATCCACATTTTTCAAATGATACATCAGAGTCCCCAGAGGACTTGTTTTCCTGACTTATATTATGCCTATATCATCAGAAAATTTTAACCAGATGTGGGTTTTCCACAGTGTGATTCACACTAATAGAAAAGTTTTCACCTAGCTTCTAACACCTAGATGGGTCTGTCTGATTTTGAAGTTTATAGAAATACAATAACATAGTATCATATGCTTCATTTTGTACCTGACATCTTTTGCTCATCATTCTGTCAGGGGAGACTCATTTCTGTTGTGTGATGTAACTGTGTGTGCATCTTGTGGACCTTGGCATCAGTTCTAGTTTGGAGCTGTTGTAAATGATCTATTTCGGGGCACAATTTTACATATTTATATTAGGCACATAGACTAAGCTAAATTGATATTTTGTGAAAAGAGATTTGTATGTTTGACTTTAGTATTATTCCCAAACATTTCCCAAATGGTTTTGCTCATTCATAATGTGTCCAGAAGTATGAGAGTTCCAGTTGTGCCAAGTCCCTGACACAACACGGTATTATTGATCTACACACACACACACACAACATTACTCTGAGCTAGTCTTATGGGTAAACTGAATCCATTGTAACATTGAAACTGGATGACTTTGCAATTATTTCACTAAGTATCTGTAACTGCAAAGTCATCTGATAGTACATTAATAGAAGGGCTGCACACTCATAAAAATCTAGGGAAGTAATATAATAGAGTTTATTCAATGTTAAAAAAGAGAGACAGCAATGAGGCATCCTATTGTAACTGTGGCTGTAGCTGTAAAATTGGTTGAGAGCACAGCAGTAGCCAGGAAAGAAATGATTGCTGTAGCGAATGGTACCACCAGCTAAATTCATGACTTGTGAAAATATGAGCCCAGTGTTGCTATCTTTTTTTTTTTTTTTGAGACAAATCAAGACCCAGATTTTAGACAGCATTTTCTGATTAGAAATTGGGCATTTAATCACTTTTCAAAAACAATGTTTGCAAATCAAGGCACAAGTGAGGGCCAGGTCCCTTTCAATCATGCAAGGTGTGACCATCCACATTTTTCAAATGATACATCAGAGTCCCCAGAGGACTTGTTTTCCTGACTTATATTATGCCTATATCAACAGAAATAATTCTTGATCTCAGGTAGTAATTGATCTTAGAAATGAATATACATTGGTTTCCTATGGATGCCTAAATTCTTCCTCCCTTTCTTACTTTACTGAAAATTGACTTGGTAAAACCTGGACTCCAGTTCAACTTATCTGTTAAAATAGAAGTAAAGAGTGAAATTTCATAAATTTGAATTTAATAGTTATTTAAAGCTAATTTTATATGTATGTCTCAGGGAAAATATCTTCCCATAAATGTTGAGTGACAAAAATCAGTATTGTCTGGTAGTTAGAACTGGAAACTTTGAAAGAGCCTATACTCTGTCTTTTTTTTTTTTTTTTTTTTTTTTAGGAAAAAACCCTGAGATCCTGAATTAGGAGTATGTTTTTTAAAAAGCAAATATCCATGAGATATATCACATATTAGCCCATTTTTTATTAATGTATGAATGATTATTTTCAGATCCCTTCTTAAGAATAGTTTTTGAAGGGCTTCCCTGGTACCTCAGTAGTGGAGTTCATCTGCCAATGCAGGAGACATGGGTACAATTCCTAATCTGGGAAGATCCCACATGCTGCAGAGCAGCTAAGCCTGTGAGGCACAACTATTGAGCCTGTGCTCTGGAGCCTTGGAGCTGCAACTATTGACCCCATATGCTGCAACTACTGAAGCCCGTGTGCCCTAGAGTTCCACAACAGGCGAAATCACCAAGAAGCCTGCTCATCTCAACTAGAGAGTAGCCCCAACTCCCTGCAACTACAGAAGAGCCTGTGGCAGTAGTGAAAATCCAAAATAGCCAAAATTAAGTAAAATTAAAAACTAAAAAGAGTAGCTTTTGATGAACTAAAGAGCTCTAAATACTAGAAAACTTATCAGGATGATGAAACAGTGCTGAAGATAATGTCATAATTTTCTTCATAGCTAAAATTTACTAATAAGATGCTAAATAGATTGAAATATTAATTATATTGATAACTTTAAAAATTATCTAAGAACAAATGATATACTTATCTGTAATCTCTGGCAGATTTACCATTAAAAAATATTTACTTTTCCCCTCCCTAGTCATAATAACATAGCTTAATTTTGTGTAAAATACTTACAGCCTTTCTCTCTTTATATATATATATATATGTATATATATGTATATATATGAATGTGTTTAATTCACATTTGTAATTATTTTGGCAGCAGCATTTTGAGAGTCATCAAACACTAGGTCTCAAAACTGACTTTGAGCTTAAATGTGAAAATAATCTATTTTCAAATGCAATTTCTCTTTTTGAATAATAGGAGTTATCCATGGAGTCTGGAATTGATCCTGGCCAGGAATATGGACAAGATTATTACAGTTATGAACATGGGTACATCTTCAGATTTTTTATTCAGTATCTTAATATTTTTATGAATGATAAGCTGTTAAATGATTATTATTACTAGCATTTTTGAGGTATCATTTCATCTACTTCATGTCTGAAAATGAGTTATGTATCTAATTTTAGCTTCAATCAGGTTTAACCATTTTTCTATATTGAATTCTGTTTTGATGTTTATATTGACTACAACTTGAAAAATGCAATAAAAGTATTCAAATTATTTAAATGAGAAATAAAAGTCAAAGATATTTGCTCAATTCCTAAATTCACCACTTCTTTTATATGAGATGTTTCACATTTTATCTAACCAGTCAGCCTCAAGATTTGCGTAAGAGAAATTAAGAAGAAAACATAATTTAGAATCTAGTAATGAGCATTTTAAAAAGTCAGTTCTACACATATAAGTTAACTGCTTTCTAAACACAGAGGAAAATAAAGATGACTGCAGATCATATTTGAAGCAGAACTTCAGAGAGTTTATGTTTTGAACAAGCTATCATATTTTCAGAAAGAATCTGTTTGATGCCCTAAATTCTTCAGCTATCCAAGGAAAAATACTCTTTTCTCTTCACTCTTGCTCTCCTAAAACTTAAACATGAAATTTTAAGATTAATCTCTTTTTCTTGTTATTCCAGGGAAGCATTATGGCAAATGTCATTGATCATCAGGTTGTAGTTCTTTCTCTATGGTTTTGTAACTAGTGTACCAGAAGCCAAATAGATGCTGTATAAATATCTTGATTTGAATGATGAAGAAAAAGAAGAAAACAGATCAGTCATGGTTATACAGATAACATGAAAAAAAATGTTTAAAGCTGTAAGTTTTTGTTACAGGTATGAGATGCCTCAATATGGAAGTCGTCGTCGTTTGTTACCACCGGCTGGACAAGAGGAATACGGTGAGGTGGTTGGTGAAGCTGAAGAGGAATATGAAGAGGAAGAGGTAATTTCTATAATATTTTATGTAATTTTAACATTTCAAGAATAATATTTAGCCCTATCTGAACTGAAGACTACAAAACATTTCAAAAGTCAGAAATCCTATTTATTTAGTATTTGTTTCCCATAGAAATTTTAAAATGCTAACCATTCCATTGTCTATCTATAGAAAGAAATAAATTTTTATGTATTTATTTCTTTATATATTAAGCACGAGATAAAAATGCAGTAAAATTTGTACTTTATAAAATCGTATTTGTTATTCCATAAAGGTAACATTATAATCAAATAGATTAAAAACTATTTTGCAAAACAAAATGCTCCCACACTGTCCAGGAAATCTAAAAATCATGAAAAGGTACAATCTCCTTTTTTTTTCTTCAATCTCCATCTTTTAATGATAAGAGAAAACTAAAACTTATCACCAGTATTCTTAATGGAATTTCATCACTTAATTCTAAATTATCATAATTTATATCAATTCCTATACTTTGCCTGAAATATTCACTTGGAATGTGCTGTGCTTAGTCACTCAGTCATGTCTAACTCTTTGCGACCTCAAAGAATGTAGCTTGCTAGGCTCCTCTGTCCATGGAACTTTCCAGGGAAGAATAGTGAAGCAGGTTTCCATTTCCTGATCCAAGGGATCTTCCCAACCCAGGGATCAAACTGATGTCTCTTGCATCTCCTGCATTGGCAGGCAGATTCTTTACCACTAATGCCACCTGGGAGGCCCTCACTTGGAATACTTATCCAAAAATTTAAAAGAAAAAAATTCTAATGTCACTGTAGTTTTACCCTGTTCAACATTTTTTAAAACAGTCAAATTTTATATTATCTACTTGGATAGACTATCATAATTTCCTGATTGCTTAGAATTTTGTTAAAGTGAATATGTAAAACTATCCACCAAAGATGAGGGATGGGAAAGGGAGGGAGTAATGATTAATTTATGTATTTTTCCTTTGGTCTAAAGATGCAAAATAAAATTTGAATAAGAAAGAAGTGAGAACACATTAAATTTTTGGTATTATAAGGTATATGCTAAAATAATTTACATTTCCTTTACCATCTTCTGTCCATATGCCCTGGAGATAAACAGTAGGGAACTGTATAACTGTTCTTGAAAACTAGTTTTATAACTTTCAAGAATAATATTTAGCCCTATCTGAACTGAAGACTACAAAACATTTCAAAAGTCAGAAATCCTATTTATTTAGTATTTGTTTCCCATAGAAATTTTAAAATGCTAACCATTCCATTGTCTATCTATAGAAAGAAATAAATTTTTATGTATTTATTTCTTTATATATTAAGCACGAGATAAAAATGCAGTAAAATTTGTACTTTATAAAATCGTATTTGTTATTCCATAAAGGTAACATTATAATCAAATAGATTAAAAACTATTTTGCAAAACAAAATGCTCCCACACTGTCCAGGAAATCTAAAAATCATGAAAAGGTACAATCTCCTTTTTTTTTCTTCAATCTCCATCTTTTAATGATAAGAGAAAACTAAAACTTATCACCAGTATTCTTAATGGAATTTCATCACTTAATTCTAAATTATCATAATTTATATCAATTCCTATACTTTGCCTGAAATATTCACTTGGAATGTGCTGTGCTTAGTCACTCAGTCATGTCTAACTCTTTGCGACCTCAAAGAATGTAGCTTGCTAGGCTCCTCTGTCCATGGAACTTTCCAGGGAAGAATAGTGAAGCAGGTTTCCATTTCCTGATCCAAGGGATCTTCCCAACCCAGGGATCAAACTGATGTCTCTTGCATCTCCTGCATTGGCAGGCAGATTCTTTACCACTAATGCCACCTGGGAGGCCCTCACTTGGAATACTTATCCAAAAATTTAAAAGAAAAAAATTCTAATGTCACTGTAGTTTTACCCTGTTCAACATTTTTTAAAACAGTCAAATTTTATATTATCTACTTGGATAGACTATCATAATTTCCTGATTGCTTAGAATTTTGTTAAAGTGAATATGTAAAACTATCCACCAAAGATGAGGGATGGGAAAGGGAGGGAGTAATGATTAATTTATGTATTTTTCCTTTGGTCTAAAGATGCAAAATAAAATTTGAATAAGAAAGAAGTGAGAACACATTAAATTTTTGGTATTATAAGGTATATGCTAAAATAATTTACATTTCCTTTACCATCTTCTGTCCATATGCCCTGGAGATAAACAGTAGGGAACTGTATAACTGTTCTTGAAAACTAGTTTTATAACTTGCATGAAGCTATCACCCTGCAGATTCACAACTCCTGCTTAACTTATGTGGGACAAGGTCTCCTCATAACCATTCCCCAGCTGACACTTCAATTGCATTTTCATGATTTTCAGGAAAAGCCAAAGAAAGTTAAACCAAAAGTTGAAATTAGAGAGCCTAGTGAGGAGGAGGAAGTAGTTGTCACTATTGAAAAGCCACCACCAGCTGAGCCAACATACACTACATGGAAGAGAGCCAGGATATTCCCCATGATTTTTAAGAAAGTTAGAGGACTAGCTGATAGAAGAGGCATGGTCGACCTTGAGGAGGAAGAGTGGCAGAGACGCCTTGAGGAAGAAGATAAAGATTATTTGAAACTAACTCTAGACCAAGAAGAAGCTACAGAAAGCACAGTAGAATCGGAGGAGGAATCCTCAAGTGACTACACTGAATATAGTGAGGAGGAATCTGAGTTCAGTGAGTCTGAGACGACGGAAGAGGAGTCTGAGTCAGAGACACCCTCTGAGGAGGAAGAAAGCTCTACGCCTGAATCAGAAGAGTCAGAATCCACAGAGTCAGAAGGAGAAAAGGCAAGGAAAAACATTTTTCTTGCAAGAAGGCGGCCCGTTGTTGAAGAAGTCAAGGAAGTCAAAGGTAGAAAAGCAGAGACACCTGAAGAGCCAGAAGAACCAAAGGCGGAAGAGGAGGAGGAACACCCAGCAGAGCAGGAAAGTGGGCTGGCTCCTGTGGAAGAGCCGACAGACCTCGAATCTCAAGACCTCACTGCGGAGGGCAGTGCAGAATCAGCTTCGGTGGAAGGAGCTGTGGAAAGTGAGGAGGAGTCTGAATCCAGTAGCAGTAGCAGTAGTAGTGAAAGTCAGTCTGGAGGTCCTTGGGGCTTTCAGGTGCCAGAGTATGACACAAGCAAGCGGGCAAGCCAAAAGAAATCTCCAGGAGCAAACTCAGAAGGTTACAACACAGCGTTGTAAACGAGCTCACAGTAGGTGAAAGCTTTGCAGTGATGAGTGCTCTTGTGTGCAGTGCCTTCTGTGTGTGCTCTGAAATGACACTTGAAGGGAGGAAATTCATTGTGATTTTTATCTGACATAAGAATAGAAGCATGCCAGAGAAGTGGATATATATGCTATCCAAATAGATGTGTATATTAGAATATATCGGGGTAAATCTGACTGACATCTCTATATTACAAATTCAAAAGGCACACAATCAGTTACTATTTAACATAGTGTGATTTCTGTCGTTGCAGTGTGGCATTATGTTTGTCAGTAATGCTCTGACTATTGGAATCACTTATATGAATATATCTAGAGGTTTTTATGTCATCTTTGTAAAATGAATCCTTAGGACAAGCTATAACAAATCTCTGCAAGTCCACTTTTGCATATACGTGCATTTTACCTGGCAAACATACTATCAAAAATATCATAAATGTATTCAGTTAGGTTTGTGGCTAGAATTTTCAAATATTAGAAGTTAAATGAAATAAATTAAAAAAATAAAAGTTATTACCATTTCCTTTTTGTTGTGGATAGAAATTAAAGTGGACTTAGAAAGAAATGAGTTTTAACAGTTACACATTTTTTTTTTCTGGGTAATAATTTTGAAATATAAAACTGGAAATCCAAAATCATGACTTGCTCAGTCCAACATGGTAGGGGTTTACACATCACAAAAATGAACCACAATTTTAAGAATAACCAAGTACTTTCTAAACTTTGTACCTTGTTATGTCTAATGTGGATTGGTAAAAGAAAAAATGAAAATTTCCATTGTGTTTCAGTTGCTTACTAAAGGCAAATTTACAATCAGAAGTTTTCTATTTTGTGTATTATGAAATAAATTGTACAGAATTGGAAGATATTTTAACATATTTAACTAGGATGACTCAGTAAATCAGAATGCAAATAAATGAAGGCATTAAATTATACAAAATGTTTGGCTAATAATGGAGGATTAATTAGGAATTAGAATATTGTGGATTTAAAAATATCTTTCAAAATATTGGAAGTATGAATATAAACAATATATCAATAAAGATGGTTGTTCCTTTCTTTCTTGACGAGTATAGCAACTGTAAAACAATGGATCAGATTCTTAAATGTAACCGATATACTTTCTTTCGTGATAGATCAGTAATTTTATTTAAAAAATACAGGTACTTCCTGAAATGCCTACTTTCTAATTTTCTTCAGAGATTAACCTCTCAAACCCATGAAGAGTTTCAGTTTGTGGAAAAGAAATTGATAGTAAAGTTCTTCCCTCTACTTCTTGAGTTATTACTTTGAAAGCCATCTCTCAAAAGGTTTTGAACATCACAGTCATTATAATTTTTACCCTTTTAATTCCTTTGATAATTATTCATACTTTTTTATTTTGACAGTGGGCAAGAAAAAGAATGATCAAGTTAGTTGTTGATCGAGAGTATGAAACTAGCTCAACTGGAGAAGACAGTGCTCCTGAATGTCAGAAAACCCGTCTTCACGATCCTAATAGCCACAGTAACATCAATGGCAATATATACATTGCACAGAATGGTTCTGTGGTGAGAACCCGCCGAGCCTGCCTCACTGATAGTTTAAAAGTTACTTC
Organism: Tragulus kanchil; assembly: GCA_022376925.1. NCBI lineage: Eukaryota > Metazoa > Chordata > Mammalia > Artiodactyla > Tragulidae > Tragulus > Tragulus kanchil. The sequence continues at coordinate 114,758,828 of JAIOJX010000005.1, read as the reverse complement.
CCCTGTTCGATTGGGAAGGCACTTTAAGAAACTAGACAAGCTGGCAGTGACACATGAGGAAAATATCCCCCTGAACACATTATCCAAGGGATTTTCTACTGAGAAAATGAACACAAGACCGACTCTGGTTACTTTTGCCCCTTGCCACGTAGGGGCTGACAGTTCAGCAGTGAAGCCTTCAGGGAACAGGCTGAAAAGCACCGTTGAACTGGAGTCTGCAGTGGATAGTAAGAACATCAAGGAAGCCCTGGAAGTCCATAGTGACCACACACAATCAGATGACGAGGAGCTCTGGATGGGTCCCTGGAACAACCTCCATATACCAATGACAAAACTGTGACTGATTTTTTAAAAAGTTATTTTCATTTTTACTTCAGTTTTTAAAAAACTGCACTTTTTATTGTGACTGAGAAAATAACGAATGGGATTTATATCATGCACACAAGCTAAAACTTTGAATGACAGGCTTTAAAGCTTAAAAAGAGACTTGCACTCACGTTTGTATCAATTAATTGTTCTTCCCTTTTGGATAGACGCTCAATTCACTATATAATATCAGTTAAACATTCAGATGTTTTATTGGGCCTTGGTTTTTTTTCATTGTAATAAAGAAATACTTTACTAAATAATCATTTATATTTTGTTGATTAACATAGGTCAGGTTTCATCTCTAGCTTCATGGAACTTGTTTTGGTACATGAAATTTGACTTTTCATAAAAAATGGGGGAAATTTGTATTAGGGGATTTTACAGGTAACAGGTTTATACCATTGCTGTCTATACCATCCTTTTTTAAATGAAAGATTGAATTATAAAGTGATAGTTAATGGGAGTCGTCTATAAATTATTTAGAATCATAAACTTGTTTTCCTTATTGTCCAATAGAAAGTTTTTCAAATTTTTACATATGCATATGTTGACCTTTTAAATAACACCTGAAGTCATATCTCTTTTATAAATATCATTAAATGTCATTTACAATTTTTCCTGGTTAGCACACTCACACTTTATAAACCAACTATCAATGATAGGCCAGTTAGTTAGTGTAGTCATTTGAGGTTAAATAATTATTTGGGTCATCAGAGCAAAGCTTCCTGAGGTGAAAAAGGGTCAAACAGGCAATAATACATTTTTGGACCACAATTTCAGTATGGAAGATATAGTAAGAACAGAGAGGTCTTGCCTTAATGTCACTGAACATGAACATTTTATTAATTCAGTGTAAAGGAATTTGGCAGGATCAAAAATAGATATAATATGTGAAATGCCAATAAAAGCTATAATTCCATAGCTTGAAATGTATTACAGTATTTTACTTCTCCCAACTCCAATTTATTTTTTAAATATTTTTATGCACATAACATTTATGTGCATAAAGTATAGACCAGAAAAAATAATCACCTGGATTTTTTTTTTTTCAAAGAGTACAGTCTTGGTTTTTCACCACTGAATAAAGCACAGTGTTTCACCATTAACAGAAAAACAAAATATCCTTTCAGAAAAAGTCCCCAAAACTTGGCTTGTGTGTTGCATTCTCTCCAGATGTATAAAGGATGAAACAATTTAAGAGAATTCAGAATTTTATTGAGTATTACTTAGTGTTTTATAGATGTAGCTCACTTCAAACTTTGCACAGTGTTGAAGTTCAGATTTCAATAAAATTCTCTCATGCATGCTTATTATATGGTTAAAAGAGTGAATGATGCATTATTGTTTTCCTCCTATATGTTTCATATTTTAAATCTTGTTTATTATAATGCTATTTCCTTATTTCTAAAGGGAGCAATTGTATGACATAAACTTAACCAATTTACATGAGTATTATGTTTTAATTTCGAATTCCAAAAACTTTTTGAGATCAAATATAGTAACATCTCATATTAGCATTAACTGGGAGTTTATTACAAATACAAAATCTTCCCCATGACCCTAGGTCTACTAAACAAGAATCCATGTTCTCACAAGATCCCAAGGGGGTTTGTATGCATATTAAATTTTAGAAGTAAGTACCTACCATTGAACTCCAGGGCTTACTCCTTGTAACACCAAAGCAATTGTTTTTAGTATAAAATATTTTGGATAGAAGTTATATTAAGCATATTGTATTTTCCTACTTGCTCAATCAGAGATCACTACATATAAGTTCATAATTTCCTGATGACCCAGAGTCATCGCAACTATCATCCTGGTATTCTCTCTGCATAGAGCTTATATATATATAAATTTTTTTCTTTTCCAGTTTCAGTCTGGTATTTAACTAATTTTGTCACTGTGCCTCTCTGTAAAATTCATCTTCCAATTTACTTTGAATCTCCTAGTGAAGATTTTTTTTGTTAGATATAATATGTGAAATGCCAATAAAAGCTATAATTTCCATAGCTTGAAATGTATTACAGTATTTTACTTCTCCCAACTCCAATTTATTTTTTAAATATTTTTATGCACATAACATTTATGTGCATAAAGTATAGACCAGAAAAAATAATCACCTGGATTTTTTTTTTTTCAAAGAGTACAGTCTTGGTTTTTCACCACTGAATAAAGCACAGTGTTTCACCATTAACAGAAAAACAAAATATCCTTTCAGAAAAAGTCCCCAAAACTTGGCTTGTGTGTTGCATTCTCTCCAGATGTATAAAGGATGAAACAATTTAAGAGAATTCAGAATTTTATTGAGTATTACTTAGTGTTTTATAGATGTAGCTCACTTCAAACTTTGCACAGTGTTGAAGTTCAGATTTCAATAAAATTCTCTCATGCATGCTTATTATATGGTTAAAAGAGTGAATGATGCATTATTGTTTTCCTCCTATATGTTTCATATTTTAAATCTTGTTTATTATAATGCTATTTCCTTATTTCTAAAGGGAGCAATTGTATGACATAAACTTAACCAATTTACATGAGTATTATGTTTTAATTTCGAATTCCAAAAACTTTTTGAGATCAAATATAGTAACATCTCATATTAGCATTAACTGGGAGTTTATTACAAATACAAAATCTTCCCCATGACCCTAGGTCTACTAAACAAGAATCCATGTTCTCACAAGATCCCAAGGGGGTTTGTATGCATATTAAATTTTAGAAGTAAGTACCTACCATTGAACTCCAGGGCTTACTCCTTGTAACACCAAAGCAATTGTTTTTAGTATAAAATATTTTGGATAGAAGTTATATTAAGCATATTGTATTTTCCTACTTGCTCAATCAGAGATCACTACATATAAGTTCATAATTTCCTGATGACCCAGAGTCATCGCAACTATCATCCTGGTATTCTCTCTGCATAGAGCTTATATATATATAAATTTTTTTTTTCTTTTTCCAGTTTCAGTCTGGTATTTAACTAATTTTGTCACTGTGCCTCTCTGTAAAATTCATCTTCCAATTTACTTTGAATCTCCTAGTGAGAAAGTTTGTATCTTTCTTTGTTTTGCTAGTTACTGAAAAATCATTGAACCTAAGATAGGCATAAGGTATGTGAATTCAAGCAAGTCTTGTGATTCTAGGAAGCTTTTCATAGTCACTGTTGGGATCTGGGCATTGTTCTTGAAATCTAAAAGTTGGCGGAAAACTTATACTCTGATATATGAGATGTCACTGTAGTTTAATTTTAACTTTTTACAAGAAAATACACAAAATGTTTTAAGTTATTTAACAAATATATGTCAGCCATTTTAAGTTGATCATTTCAGTAAAACCAATCATGAGTTAAAATGTCCCTAAGTTAGTAGACATATATAAAGATAAGCAGCACTCACGGGGAGTAGCCAAATCAAATATTTGGTCAGTATACTTTGAGATAAAGTAAACATGCAACAAAAGCATTACCAACTAATAATATAAATCTGGATTGATTGAATAGAAACTTTGGTAAGACTTGTTCTATAAAACTCTGACTCAGGATTAAAATTGTGGAACCCAGGGGGGATATCCAAGTATGTTTTAACTTAAGAATACTTCATGTAAATGATGTTTCTACACGAATGTTTATAAAGAAAATGGTGGTTATTTTTCTTAGGTGGGTATAGCAGTTTTTTGTGGTTGTTCTTAATCAGCACCAGCTTTTAATCAGGCAGAAGAAATAGCAGATCTTGGCTGGTTAAGATGAGAACAAACTGATATGACTAGAATATTGCTACACTTGCTGATTTCAAGAGAAGGTCTTGTGGGAATGAAGGGCAAGGCAAGGAAGAACGGTGGTTTAGGACATTAGTGACACAAAGATCATCAAATCACAGATGCTAATCTCTCTCTCTCATCTTTTTTATTAATTGCAAACTGTTAGAGTTGTCACAGAATGATAACTGTGGGTTGGCCAAAAGCACCTTTTAAAAATACAGAAAAAAAGTCTGCCTTGAATTTTGTGTGTGATATGCCATTCATGTTATTAAACCATATTTTTAACAGGAATGTTAAAACATGTTATTTATGCTAAGTGGTTCTTCCAAAGGAAATATGGTAGCTACTATGAAAATGTTGTTAATTGACTTTATGTATTATAGAGCCAGAAAAAAAATAGAATATTGATTCTTGAAGGAAGACATTTTCTTTTATTTTGTAAAGCCCTCCTTTTTCTCTTGCTCTGCTTCAATTTCTGCGCTTTCTGCCACATGTGGGGCTCATAAACCACTTCAGTTAATTAGTAAAATAGAAAATAGGCAGAAAGTTCTAATAATCAATTCTCAGGGCAGATGCCCACTGGTGCCTGCAAATAACACAGCGATAAGGCTGAGAGATAGGTTCAAAATAATATTGAGGACCTCTATTTTTTATTGATAGTTTCCCTTCTCAAATGATTACATGGATTTCTTTGTTCTATTTTCTCTTCTCTTGTTTTTGCATTTATTGGCCTTGATCTTTATGATAACAATCTTTACTTTTTAGATTGATATTTTTTCATTGCAGACTACTTTATACTTACGGTAAGTTAAGCACATATATGGAAGACTTGAACATTGTCTATACTTTGAAAAATTATCAAGACATTCACTACTTTCCCTGTTTCTTTTCTCCAAATACCTGTTTTTTCCTTAACAAATATTATGTTACCATATGAAGACTATGAATTAGAAAATTTAAGTTAAAAATACATTGTTACTACACAAGGTTTCAAAAATAAATTTCTAATTGAATAAAAATAACCTCTCATTGTTCTGTCAGGTGGGGATAAACATCAATAATGGTTTTCCTATTTACATGTGTTACCATGTTCCAAGAAGAGTGAACACTGTGTTTCCTAACATTCCACCTATCCACTTACTTTTAAAACAATTTATATAGTCACATAAACATGTTAATATATAATTAGTCAACCGTTCATACAAATGCTAAATGATGGCATAAGTATATCAAGAAGTATACTCAACATGAAGTTACATTATGTCTCTTAACATGATTGAGTTAGATGTTTCAAATTCATAATTTGTACATTTCTATCTCTATCTGTCTAGGTAAGTAGTTATTTATCCATCAAGCTATGCTCACATTTCCATACATACATGCAGTTTACTTTGTAATGCAGTTGATGACATAATTTTCATCAACTTCTACCTCAAACAATCAGGATTATGATGAATAAGTTTTCTAAAACAGCCATCTTGAATATAGAGTTAGTTCCTGGTCTTTTGCCATTCTCTTCATATCATAAAACAATTTCATTTATCTCTGTATTTTGGATGCTAACTTCAGGAAAATATTACATTAAATTGGATGAGTTAATTCTACTTCTGTTACCCCCCATTCGGGCCCACATGTGGGGCTCATAAACCACTTCAGTTAATTAGTAAAATAGAAAATAGGCAGAAAGTTCTAATAATCAATTCTCAGGGCAGATGCCCACTGGTGCCTGCAAATAACACAGCGATAAGGCTGAGAGATAGGTTCAAAATAATATTGAGGACCTCTATTTTTATTGATAGTTTCCTTCTCAAATGATTACATGGATTTCTTTGTTCTATTTTCTCTTCTCTTGTTTTTGCATTTATTGGCCTTGATCTTTATGATAACAATCTTTACTTTTTAGATTGATATTTTTTCATTGCAGACTACTTTATACTTACGGTAAGTTAAGCACATATATGGAAGACTTGAACATTGTCTATACTTTGAAAAATTATCAAGACATTCACTACTTTCCCTGTTTCTTTTCTCCAAATACCTGTTTTTTCCTTAACAAATATTATGTTACCATATGAAGACTATGAATTAGAAAATTTAAGTTAAAAATACATTGTTACTACACAAGGTTTCAAAAATAAATTTCTAATTGAATAAAAATAACCTCTCATTGTTCTGTCAGGTGGGGATAAACATCAATAATGGTTTTCCTATTTACATGTGTTACCATGTTCCAAGAAGAGTGAACACTGTGTTTCCTAACATTCCACCTATCCACTTACTTTTAAAACAATTTATATAGTCACATAAACATGTTAATATATAATTAGTCAACCGTTCATACAAATGCTAAATGATGGCATAAGTATATCAAGAAGTATACTCAACATGAAGTTACATTATGTCTCTTAACATGATTGAGTTAGATGTTTCAAATTCATAATTTGTACATTTCTATCTCTATCTGTCTAGGTAAGTAGTTATTTATCCATCAAGCTATGCTCACATTTCCATACATACATGCAGTTTACTTTGTAATGCAGTTGATGACATAATTTTCATCAACTTCTACCTCAAACAATCAGGATTATGATGAATAAGTTTTCTAAAACAGCCATCTTGAATATAGAGTTAGTTCCTGGTCTTTTGCCATTCTCTTCATATCATAAAACAATTTCATTTATCTCTGTATTTTGGATGCTAACTTCAGGAAAATATTACATTAAATTGGATGAGTTAATTCTACTTCTGTTACTCTGTGACCTTGTGTGTGTTACTTAACAATTTACCCCATTGGGAAATGACTATAATAATGTACACCTCAGTTATGAGGTATTAGATATTTGATCTGTACACATTTTTCTATCTCTATAAGAAATACAGAGATGGAAAAGAGAATAGAAGATTAGGAACTATTTGTTTTTATTTCTTTACAATATGGCCAGATTATATATTTTCTTTGCCAAACACCAGTGTGAATTTTGTTGACCTATTCCTCATAGTAGATATTCTAAGTTATTAGAAAATATATCTTTCCTCAGAGAAAAGAAACCTATAGAATGTTTCCCCTATGACTTGGACTTTTGTATAATAAAAAAATAAATAAATAAGCACTGTTAATGAACATCCTGCAGTGCCTGGGCTGCAGGAGGACTATGGCGAGACTTCAGGAGTGGGCCTGTGAGTGACTACTGAGCGATCTCATCTAAAACATGTCCCATTTTACTCTAAATACTTCCCCCTAAATATACCCTTCATGTATGGTAAACACTGAATTAGCATTAGCTCTTCTGAATTTTTTGTGAAAGAGACAAGATGATTATCAAACTCTAGCCTTAAATTAGCTTTGAAATTTTAGACTTTTTTCTTAATCTTAACAGCATGATTTACACAAATGAGTACTGACAAAAGATAGTTTGGAAATGTATCTGTAACTCAGTGTCCTTACTCTCTTTACTATCTATTCCTCAGCAGATTTACTCAACTTTGGCATTTTTCCTACAAAGGATACTGAATTCTCTAACTCTATAAAAATATTGATCATAGTACAATGATGAGTGAAAATTAAATTTTAGCCAGCTTGTATACTTATATTTAAATAGAATGAGCCAACATTCATATATTTAAATATTTAGTTACATAGACATATAATTCATGTAAAGTAATATCAAAATAATGTTTTTATAGATTATTTATACTACTGAAATGCTATATCATCTATACTATATACCATATCATCATCAATATCAATCACTAAGTATTTTTTCCAGAGATACAAGTACTATTCATATAATAAGACATTTCGTGGTGGGAAGGAAGAAAGGCAGACTGTGTTTTGGTCATTAAATCATGTCTGACTCTTGCATTCCTATGGATTAGCCTTCCAGGCTCCTCTGTCCATCGGATTTCCCAGGTAATAATACTAGATTGGGTTGCCATTTTCTACTCCAGGGTATCTTCTCGACTCGGGGATCAAACTCCTGCATTGGCAAGGAGATTAATTTTTTTTTCTTTTCTTTTTTTTTTTTTTTTGCCACCAAAGGGGAGGGGAGATGGAGACTAACAATGTATATTCCTCATGCAACAAATCTATGCCTTTTATAAGAGAGCCATTTATACTGTATGCATTTTAAAATCATCTGTAAAGGTTTATTTAATATAAAATTGAGATAGCATCACCATAAAATTGCTTGATCAGCAATAAGTCTAGGCTTGAAGTAAGTATCTAAATAGCATTATTAAGTTTATATTAAGCTCTTTCTACTGAGAGAAATTTACCCAAAGACCTTAGGGCTGAAGTAATTTGGGCCCTAAGCTACCAACATATCATTATCTTGTCATTTCCCAATGCTTGTGCCCAGGGAAGCTTGACAAATAAATTTTGTTTGCAGTCATTCCTTTGTTACTATATCACACTGGTCACATCCCCAGCTCTCTGCTTCAGTTTCCATAACTACAAAATGAGATTGGGTATAGGAGTCCTAGGGCCATTTGGAGTAGAGGCTGAAATAAGGGGCAAAAATCTTAACAGCATGATTTACACAAATGAGTACTGACAAAAGATAGTTTGGAAATGTATCTGTAACTCAGTGTCCTTACTCTCTTTACTATCTATTCCTCAGCAGATTTACTCAACTTTGGCATTTTTCCTACAAAGGATACTGAATTCTCTAACTCTATAAAAATATTGATCATAGTACAATGATGAGTGAAAATTAAATTTTAGCCAGCTTGTATACTTATATTTAAATAGAATGAGCCAACATTCATATATTTAAATATTTAGTTACATAGACATATAATTCATGTAAAGTAATATCAAAATAATGTTTTTATAGATTATTTATACTACTGAAATGCTATATCATCTATACTATATACCATATCATCATCAATATCAATCACTAAGTATTTTTTCCAGAGATACAAGTACTATTCATATAATAAGACATTTCGTGGTGGGAAGGAAGAAAGGCAGACTGTGTTTTGGTCATTAAATCATGTCTGACTCTTGCATTCCTATGGATTAGCCTTCCAGGCTCCTCTGTCCATCGGATTTCCCAGGTAATAATACTAGATTGGGTTGCCATTTTCTACTCCAGGGTATCTTCTCGACTCGGGGATCAAACTCCTGCATTGGCAAGGAGATTAATTTTTTTTTCTTTTCTTTTTTTTTTGCCACCAAAGGGGAGGGGAGATGGAGACTAACAATGTATATTCCTCATGCAACAAATCTATGCCTTTTATAAGAGAGCCATTTATACTGTATGCATTTTAAAATCATCTGTAAAGGTTTATTTAATATAAAATTGAGATAGCATCACCATAAAATTGCTTGATCAGCAATAAGTCTAGGCTTGAAGTAAGTATCTAAATAGCATTATTAAGTTTATATTAAGCTCTTTCTACTGAGAGAAATTTACCCAAAGACCTTAGGGCTGAAGTAATTTGGGCCCTAAGCTACCAACATATCATTATCTTGTCATTTCCCAATGCTTGTGCCCAGGGAAGCTTGACAAATAAATTTTGTTTGCAGTCATTCCTTTGTTACTATATCACACTGGTCACATCCCCAGCTCTCTGCTTCAGTTTCCATAACTACAAAATGAGATTGGGTATAGGAGTCCTAGGGCCATTTGGAGTAGAGGCTGAAATAAGGGGCAAAATATTGGCTTGAAAGAATCTATAGAAACTGTTTATGGAGTCAGCTGTTGTGCACACTTCCTACCTGTGTTATTTACTCATACTCCATTTCAGAACAAAAGGTCTCATGGTGATTTACAAAAGTGCATAGACTTCAAGAGGTGAAATAAGGTTGAAAGAATGAGACAAAGGGAAATCAAGATAAGGAGGGAATAAATAGATTAGCACTCAGACTTATGCATGTCATGGTACTATATATTAGTTATTTAAGTCACAAATTTACTCCTAATCTCTACCAGCTGTCAGATCAAAAAGGAGAATAGACCTACTTACAGGATTCATAGCGCACATAAAGTTAAAAAACAATTATTGAAGTCGGCTTTGCATGTTACCAAGACTGCAGACAAATTTTTTCTAAAGGTCCTTATGAAAAATACACTATATGATGTATTGGTTTTGATGTAGTCATGCAAATTTTACTTCTCATTTTTATCTTGCAAAGCTTGCAAACATCAGCCTTCCTTGTGGCAAGATCTTTAAGTGTTTAAGTCACTGACTCTGTCACCGCGTTATCAACATTTCTTACAATGATGGCTGGAAGAGTAGATTGCCAGAATATTTTCTACTTTCACTAGCATTCTTTCTTGCCAACAGATTTATATTAATCCCACTTTAATTAAGTCATTAATCAAAAGCCTGGTTGTAAAGGTCTGCAGTTTTTGCAGCTGTATAGCTGTGCTGTTCACTGATGATGGCATATGTAAACGCAGACCTATTTCTTCAGAATATAGATTTTCCATCCTTAAAGTTTGAGCCTGAATTTAGGGAACATTGTTTTAGAACAACAAAACCAACTTTTGTTGGGTAGGGGAAAATATGAAGAATATTCTATCACCTAATTTGCTTGACTGTGGTGGTTTAGTTGTTAAGATGACTGACTCTTGCGATCCCTCTTGCTACTCTTGGACTGTAGCCTGCTAGTCTCGTCTGTCCATGGGATTCTCCAGGCAAGAATACTGGAGTGGGTTATCATCTCCTTCTCCAAGGGATCTTCCTGATCCCAGGAATCAAATCCAGGTCTCCTGCGTTACTGGCGGATTCTTAACCATCTGTGCTATGAGGGAAGTCCTAATTGCTTGACTAATTTAGTCTAATTAAGTTCAGTATATTAGCATTTCATACTTACATATTTGGACATGGATGGGCGGAGTTAGTATTATTTACAGTGATGTCCTGGTAAACTAGCTTTCCAGAAAAGAATAAAGCAAATCAAAATGTAAGTTCAGATTTCCATATTAAATGCAAACCCTAGACTTATGCATGTCATGGTACTATATATTAGTTATTTAAGTCACAAATTTACTCCTAATCTCTACCAGCTGTCAGATCAAAAGGAGAATAGACCTACTTACAGGATTCATAGCGCACATAAAGTTAAAAAACAATTATTGAAGTCGGCTTTGCATGTTACCAAGACTGCAGACAAATTTTTTCTAAAGGTCCTTATGAAAAATACACTATATGATGTATTGGTTTTGATGTAGTCATGCAAATTTTACTTCTCATTTTTATCTTGCAAAGCTTGCAAACATCAGCCTTCCTTGTGGCAAGATCTTTAAGTGTTTAAGTCACTGACTCTGTCACCGCGTTATCAACATTTCTTACAATGATGGCTGGAAGAGTAGATTGCCAGAATATTTTCTACTTTCACTAGCATTCTTTCTTGCCAACAGATTTATATTAATCCCACTTTAATTAAGTCATTAATCAAAAGCCTGGTTGTAAAGGTCTGCAGTTTTTGCAGCTGTATAGCTGTGCTGTTCACTGATGATGGCATATGTAAACGCAGACCTATTTCTTCAGAATATAGATTTTCCATCCTTAAAGTTTGAGCCTGAATTTAGGGAACATTGTTTTAGAACAACAAAACCAACTTTTGTTGGGTAGGGGAAAATATGAAGAATATTCTATCACCTAATTTGCTTGACTGTGGTGGTTTAGTTGTTAAGATGACTGACTCTTGCGATCCCTCTTGCTACTCTTGGACTGTAGCCTGCTAGTCTCGTCTGTCCATGGGATTCTCCAGGCAAGAATACTGGAGTGGGTTATCATCTCCTTCTCCAAGGGATCTTCCTGATCCCAGGAATCAAATCCAGGTCTCCTGCGTTACTGGCGGATTCTTAACCATCTGTGCTATGAGGGAAGTCCTAATTGCTTGACTAATTTAGTCTAATTAAGTTCAGTATATTAGCATTTCATACTTACATATTTGGACATGGATGGGCGGAGTTAGTATTATTTACAGTGATGTCCTGGTAAACTAGCTTTCCAGAAAAAAATAAAGCAAATCAAAATGAGTAATTGTGTTCTCAGATTTCCATGATATAAATGATCCTACCACAGTCATCTCCAGCTTAGTTACTGGCTTGGCACATTCTTCAAAGTATAACAATCATGCATAGACTTGGTTTACAAGCTAAGAAGGACATTACAGAAGAACCTGCCTGAGAATGAATAGAAAATGATCAAAACAACAAGTCTTTGTATACAATAAGGGAAGAGAGGAGAAACACAAGAACCAGAACTTGTTTTCTAAACAGGAGAGAGGATCCTTCTACCTCCCTCACCTTATTTTGGTCCACATATCTCAAAAAGTCAGTTTTGTCAATGAATGTGACAGTCCTCCACAAAAGGATCGTCTTTGCTGCTTTTTGAGTAGGAGGTGGGGATGGGATGCTGCAAAAACCTATTTTAAATTGCGAAGACCGGGGTTCAGTCCCTGGGTTGGGAAGACCCCCTGGAGAAGGAATGACTACCCACTCCAGAATTTTTGCCTGGAGAATTCCATGAACAGAGGAGGCTGGGATTCTACACACAGTCCATGTGGTCACAAAGAGTTAAGACATGCTAGCACACATGCATGAATGTTAAATCTGTACCATGGGTGTAATAAATACCTATTCCAATGTATAATTTGTCTTTTGATTTTCTTATAGACTCTTACAGTTTTAAATATTGTTAAAATTGTTTCCTCTTATTTTTTGACTTTACTAGACATTTCTTCCATGTTTGGAGGAATATTTCACAAACAAACATTGTCATAGATTTTATTCTTATGTTAAAACTTAGATCCATAATACATGTGGTGCTTTCTAATTTTCTTTGAAAACTATCGGGGATGTTACTGACTCCATTGCTACTCTTGGACTGTAGCCTGCTAGTCTCGTCTGTCCATGGGATTCTCCAGGCAAGAATACTGGATGGGTTATCATCTCCTTCTCCAAGGGATCTTCCTGATCCCAGGAATCAAATCCAGGTCTCCTGCGTTACTGGCGGATTCTTAACCATCTGTGCTATGAGGGAAGTCCTAATTGCTTGACTAATTTAGTCTAATTAAGTTCAGTATATTAGCATTTCATACTTACATATTTGGACATGGATGGGCGGAGTTAGTATTATTTACAGTGATGTCCTGGTAAACTAGCTTTCCAGAAAAAAATAAAGCAAATCAAAATGAGTAATTGTGTTCTCAGATTTCCATGATATAAATGATCCTACCACAGTCATCTCCAGCTTAGTTACTGGCTTGGCACATTCTTCAAAGTATAACAATCATGCATAGACTTGGTTTACAAGCTAAGAAGGACATTACAGAAGAACCTGCCTGAGAATGAATAGAAAATGATCAAAACAACAAGTCTTTGTATACAATAAGGGAAGAGAGGAGAAACACAAGAACCAGAACTTGTTTTCTAAACAGGAGAGAGGATCCTTCTACCTCCCTCACCTTATTTTGGTCCACATATCTCAAAAAGTCAGTTTTGTCAATGAATGTGACAGTCCTCCACAAAAGGATCGTCTTTGCTGCTTTTTGAGTAGGAGGTGGGATGGGATGCTGCAAAACCTATTTTAGATCGCGAAGGCCGGGGTTCAGTCCCTGGGTTGGGAAGACCCCCTGGAGAAGGAATGACTACCCACTCCAGAATTTTTGCCTGGAGAATTCCATGAACAGAGGAGGCTGGGATTCTACACACAGTCCATGTGGTCACAAAGAGTTAAGACATGCTAGCACACATGCATGAATGTTAAATCTGTACCATGGGTGTAATAAATACCTATTCCAATGTATAATTTGTCTTTTGATTTTCTTATAGACTCTTACAGTTTTAAATATTGTTAAAATTGTTTCCTCTTATTTTTTGACTTTACTAGACATTTCTTCCATGTTTGGAGGAATATTTCACAAACAAACATTGTCATAGATTTTATTCTTATGTTAAAACTTAGATCCATAATACATGTGGTGCTTTCTAATTTTCTTTTCCAAGATGTACCTTAATCATCTATAAGAGAGATACAAAAGTAATGTGATGTTGCAAAGAATATCAACTGTTATCAAAAGACCAGGGCCCATTTCCAGATTCTGGTTTTACTACGTGATCTTGGGTAATATCTTTAAGTTGAGTGCACCTGGTTTGTTAAAATTATTTTTAATAAGGAGTTAGGTCTATGTTATTTCAAAACAGGGTTACCCCAAGGTTATGTGTGGAATGTTTCAGAAATATCTTTATTATGGGAGCCCTATCTATGTAAACAATCTGAATCACTTACATTAGCCTTACATAGTTACATTAGTAACTACTTTATCCAACCAATCTTTTGAACTCCTTCAAAAAGAATAAGGTGACATCCCCAGGAAAAGTCTGTCATGGATAGGGGTCCTAGAATTCCTTGGGGCATCTTATCAAGCCCAAATAGGGGGAGGATAGAGGATCACAATGTTTCCTGGAGTCCCAATGCTGTGGCTTCCAGTTCAGGCCCAAGGGTCCTGCCAGAAAGGCACTGGTTGTACCAGAAGGAGACTGGAAATTTTAAGAACAACTCTTCAAAATATACCTCTGACAAGGGCATTTACCATTTTGAAGTCCTCATCCCTGAAAACCCACACTGAGGGCATTTAGACTTGAAAATGAATGTGCATGATTATATTTCTTGATTTAAAAGCTCTTCATTAGAGACAATAGGTTATATTTGCAGGCACACACACACACACACACACATATGCACATACTTTTTTTCTATTGGAAAATATCAGAAACTCCATAAGCTTTGAGTTTTTATGAGTCACAAGTCTCCTTTTGAGCAGAATCAGTGGAAATACTTTTTCAGAGAGCCTTCCTGGTGGCTCAGATGGTATAGAATCTGTCTGCAGTGCAGAAAACTTGGGTCCAATCCCTAGCTTGGAGAGGTCACCTGGAGAAGAGAATGACAACCCACTCCAGGATTCTTGCCTGGAAATCCCATGGACAAAGGAACCTGTCAGGCTACAGTCCATGGTGTCAAAAAGAGTCGGATACAACTGAACGACTAACACTTTCAGAGAACAGAGAAAAATCTAAATACTGAAACAATTGCTTGATTTGTAATTAACAAAAAGGTCTCTAATTACCCCCTTTAAAGCTGGAGCTAACCTCACTGAATATTTCTGTACCCTAATGACAAATTCAGAACAGTGGCCAAGGGCTCTTGATTAATAAAACTAGTGGGTTATATTGCTGGGAATAGAAGGGATTACTTTTTTTGAAATGCTGTAAGTAGTGGCACATGACAAGTTATTACCAGGCAGAAGATATTCAAAATGCATTACAATGCAAAGTGGGATTAATTTCCTCACATACATTTAATAATTTTGCATTATGGTTCTTTGGACTTCCCCTGTAGCTCAGCTAGTAAAGAATCCACCTGCAATGCAGGAGACCCCAGTTTGATTCCTGCATTGGGAAGATCCCCTGGAGAAAGGATAGGCTACCCACACCAGTATTCTTGGGCTTCCTTGGTGGTTCAGATGGTAAATAATCTGCCTAAAATTCGGAAGACCTGGGTTCAATCCCTGAGTTGGAAAGATCCCATGGAGAAGGGAAAAGCCACCCACTCCTGTATTCTTGCCTGGAGAATTACTTGGCTTGTCCATGGGTCGCAAAGAGTCAGATGCAACTGAGTGACTTTCATTTTATTATGGTTCTTTATAATTTTACAGACATTGTACATTGAGTACATCACAGAGTGAATGGTACTTCAATGTTCTTTTAAATAAGAATGATAGCAACTATTACTAGTTGATTACTTAGCATGTTTCAGACACTGTCTCAGTTCCCTCCATGCAAAAATTATCTTCATAAGTCAGTAGAAAGCACATGGCTTTGTCATGAATCTTATTCAAGGGTCTGTGATTACCAGCCAGGTAACTTTGTTCAAAGTACCCAACATCATGAATTGGAAATGATAATCTTTATTTCACAAACTGTGAGTATTAAATGTGGTAATATATTAATGACTAAGTAAAGTGGTTAGCATGGAAATGCACATCTTTCCTCTAATCGCAATAAATGGAGAAGAAACTCAGTATAGAGACACTGGTAATCAGTGGATACAACAACCAAGAGTTATACATAGTCACTGGTTAGTATTCAGTGTATAATTTCTGGTGTAGAAGGAAGAAATATTTATGGGTTTTGCCCTTCAGAATAAAGCTTAGTCCAGTTGGATGTGGTGGCTGGGACTTCAAGATAGCTAGAGGTCTGGTAAAATCTGGAAATGTTGCCAGATAGAGAGCAACCAGGCACATGTGACCTTGTGATAGGGACTCAGAAGAGACTCACAAAGAACTAAATGGAGGAATCTGCACTAGAAAATGCTGGTGATGCTTATGATTTCACAAATATTTTTATATATCTTAGAGTGTTTCAGTCACTGAAGTGAGGTGAAGGGAAAGGTGGTGTTAAAGAGGTTTTTCTAACATGACTTTGATACTCAATTGAAGGCTTCTGCTCAACTTTGAGGAGCCTTCAGATATGATCATCTGCTTGAGGTTTCCTGTATATGTGTGTTATTGCCTTCCTTTCTGTTTCCAAATAAATTATTTGATCTCCCAAAACTAGCCACACCCTTAGACTCACTTCCTCTAATTAAAATTCTTATGTACATGTTCCTGATAACCATGCCTCCACAAAAATTTTTTTTCTACAATTTGTACTTCAAAAACATACAAACATTGCAATATTAACTTGGTGGGACTAACAGACTTTCCTGTAAAAACCTCAGAAACACATCCTGTCTTTTTTGTTGTCCTATTCATTTGTTTCATTTTCTAGAACCAATTCTACTTATGTCCTTTTAGATATATATTTTTTGTAAAAATCAGAGTACTTTTCACCTTCACCAATCTCATTGCAAAATCCACTCAACTTGAATAATGTGCTGACTTATCAACAGGGATCCATCACTTAGGTGGTGCAGATAGATAGATTTATAGGCAAAGTGGCAAAAATATGCTGAGTACTTGATGAAGTACCAGATTTTCTTGGCTCAGAATAATTCCATTGAATATATCTTTTATTATAAATAAGCAATTGACTTTTGAATGATCCATCTCTTAAGAGAATCACACTAACCTCTGAGCTATACATTTCATTGTCAGGGTGAAAATAAATCCATAACTGGTGATATGCTCACTTGTAATAGCAAATACAAGAGCTTTAAAACCTTCAGATTTCCTTGAAAATATTCCCTGAAGTATTCGGTGGAGAAAAGCTGGCTTCTGAAACTGCCACTTCTACTTGCCTCACTTATGGTACCAGGGTGGCTCTTCAGGTGACTTCCTTGATACCCTAACCTTTAAACAAAATTCAAGGGCAAAGGTTCCAGAAAACTTCTAAAGTATCATAGCTTGTTTACAAATGCATTCTCTCGTTTCTTTAACACATCATCACTTACCTACCAAAAAATATCATACCACTTTATCTATTCAATACTTCCTCTCTTCTGATGGCTTCTCCCATTTATATTTCCTCCACTAAGAAATACTTTGCCTTCATAATGCTCATTGTCTTCACAGAGTGTTCTAGCTTTAGGGGCATGCTAGATTAGTACTTCTGTTTATCCGTCCTTTTTGTTATTCTTCAATGAATTTTCTAGGTCCTACCTTTCTCTTTCTGATCCCCAAGTTCCACTGTTTCACATGAATTTTGGTGGTCATTGTTCAGTAAGCCAAAAACATTCCTCTAATTAAAATTCTTATGTACATGTTCCTGATAACCATGCCTCCACAAAAATTTTTCTACAATTTGTACTTCAAAACATACAAACATTGCAATATTAACTTGGTGGGACTAACAGACTTTCCTGTAAAAACCTCAGAAACACATCCTGTCTTTTTTGTTGTCCTATTCATTTGTTTCATTTTCTAGAACCAATTCTACTTATGTCCTTTTAGATATATATTTTTTGTAAAAATCAGAGTACTTTTCACCTTCACCAATCTCATTGCAAAATCCACTCAACTTGAATAATGTGCTGACTTATCAACAGGGATCCATCACTTAGGTGGTGCAGATAGATAGATTTATAGGCAAAGTGGCAAAAATATGCTGAGTACTTGATGAAGTACCAGATTTTCTTGGCTCAGAATAATTCCATTGAATATATCTTTTATTATAAATAAGCAATTGACTTTTGAATGATCCATCTCTTAAGAGAATCACACTAACCTCTGAGCTATACATTTCATTGTCAGGGTGAAAATAAATCCATAACTGGTGATATGCTCACTTGTAATAGCAAATACAAGAGCTTTAAAACCTTCAGATTTCCTTGAAAATATTCCCTGAAGTATTCGGTGGAGAAAAGCTGGCTTCTGAAACTGCCACTTCTACTTGCCTCACTTATGGTACCAGGGTGGCTCTTCAGGTGACTTCCTTGATACCCTAACCTTTAAACAAAATTCAAGGGCAAAGGTTCCAGAAAACTTCTAAAGTATCATAGCTTGTTTACAAATGCATTCTCTCGTTTCTTTAACACATCATCACTTACCTACCAAAAAATATCATACCACTTTATCTATTCAATACTTCCTCTCTTCTGATGGCTTCTCCCATTTATATTTCCTCTCCACTAAGAAATACTTTGCCTTCATAATGCTCATTGTCTTCACAGAGTGTTCTAGCTTTAGGGGCATGCTAGATTAGTACTTCTGTTTATCCGTCCTTTTTGTTATTCTTCAATGAATTTTCTAGGTCCTACCTTTCTCTTTCTGATCCCCAAGTTCCACTGTTTCAACATGAATTTTGGTGGTCATTGTTCAGTAAGCCAAATCACCACCAACAACAATGTTATCACTTGTTGGACATACAATGAATTGCCAGCTACTGCGTGTTAAAAGAGATAATTTTTATGACAACTCTTTGGTAAAGCTATTTTTATTATTTCTGTTTTATAAAGGTAAGTTAAAATAGGACTTCCCCTGTGGTCCAGTGGGTAAAGATACCACCTTGCAGTGCAAGGGGCGCCGGTTTGATCCCTGGCCTGGGAAGATCGCACGTGCCGTGGAGCGGCTAAACCAATGTGTCCAACTACCAAACCAGCGCTCTGGAGCACATGTGCCCAGATCCTGTACTCTGCAACGAGAGGGGCCACTGCAATCGGAGGCCCACACAGGCCAAAGAACAAAGATGGGTGAAAATAAATGAAAGACCAATAGAAGTGGCCAAAAGAAAAAAAAAAAAAAAAGAGGGACCCAGAGGTTACATTTTTACTCAATGGTACACATCTACTGAGTGGTGAAGCAAGGATTTGGAAGCAGGTGATCTGACTCCAGAATCTGAGTTTAACCATTTTATCAGTAGAGAAAAGTACCCTCGATTGATATGGGGAAGGGAAATCTTAGAATGAGAAATTATAGGTATGTGATGTTAATTCATAGAAGCTGTGTTTCAGGGGCTCTGTACTGCCAGTGTAGCTTCAGTCTAAAAATGGGCTTTCAGCTAGGAATCCACATCACATAGAACCAGTCCTATGTACAGTGGTCATTGATAAGTAAGAGGTGTTTGTGCTAATATAAATTTCCAAATTCTAACAGTTTAAAGGATTATTCATACTTTACAATGCATTCTCTCGTTTCTTTAACACATCATCACTTACCTACCAAAAAATATCATACCACTTTATCTATTCAATACTTCCTCTCTTCTGATGGCTTCTCCCATTTATATTTCCTCAACTAAGAAATACTTTGCCTTCATAATGCTCATTGTCTTCACAGAGTGTTCTAGCTTTAGGGGCATGCTAGATTAGTACTTCTGTTTATCCGTCCTTTTTGTTATTCTTCAATGAATTTTCTAGGTCCTACCTTTCTCTTTCTGATCCCCAAGTTCCACTGTTTCAACATGAATTTTGGTGGTCATTGTTCAGTAAGCCAAATCACCACCAACAACAATGTTATCACTTGTTGGACATACAATGAATTGCCAGCTACTGCGTGTTAAAAGAGATAATTTTTATGACAACTCTTTGGTAAAGCTATTTTTATTATTTCTGTTTTATAAAGGTAAGTTAAAATAGGACTTCCCCTGTGGTCCAGTGGGTAAAGATACCACCTTGCAGTGCAAGGGGCGCCGGTTTGATCCCTGGCCTGGGAAGATCGCACGTGCCGTGGAGCGGCTAAACCAATGTGTCCAACTACCAAACCAGCGCTCTGGAGCACATGTGCCCAGATCCTGTACTCTGCAACGAGAGGGGCCACTGCAATCGGAGGCCCACACAGGCCAAAGAACAAAGATGGGTGAAAATAAATGAAAGACCAATAGAAGTGGCCAAAAGAAAAAAAAAAAAAAAAGAGGGACCCAGAGGTTACATTTTTACTCAATGGTACACATCTACTGAGTGGTGAAGCAAGGATTTGGAAGCAGGTGATCTGACTCCAGAATCTGAGTTTAACCATTTTATCAGTAGAGAAAAGTACCCTCGATTGATATGGGGAAGGGAAATCTTAGAATGAGAAATTATAGGTATGTGATGTTAATTCATAGAAGCTGTGTTTCAGGGGCTCTGTACTGCCAGTGTAGCTTCAGTCTAAAAATGGGCTTTCAGCTAGGAATCCACATCACATAGAACCAGTCCTATGTACAGTGGTCATTGATAAGTAAGAGGTGTTTGTGCTAATATATACCAAATTCTACTTTGGATTAATTCAGAATATACATAAACATAGTCTACATAAAAGTTTTACTGTACCCACTTCAAACATTCCTGTGAGTCTATTAATTGATTCATCAGTTGAAACAAATATTTCTGACTGGCATTACCATTATTCTAAAATATAATATTAGTCAAGGTATTAAACTTTTAAATGAGTAATAATTTGAATTAGTTTTTTTCTCATCCTTATATTACTTTATCATGCTTTTCACTCATGGTTATAGAAATTAAAATCTCATAAAAGCCTACTCTTCCAAATAACACTTTGGTAATA
The DNA here is from genome assembly GCA_022376925.1 of Tragulus kanchil. Taxonomy (NCBI): domain Eukaryota; kingdom Metazoa; phylum Chordata; class Mammalia; order Artiodactyla; family Tragulidae; genus Tragulus; species Tragulus kanchil. The sequence goes on along the minus strand of JAIOJX010000005.1, from coordinate 114,737,758 downwards.
GCACTACCTTTTAGTTACTATGTGTATCAGCCAGAGAACCTCTAGTTGCTCATGGACACCTTGAAGGGAAAGCTCAATTTAAAGAGGCTAGTTATGCTCAGGCTGACCCCATGAAATGTAAATAAGTACCATTTCTGCCTTCTCTGTTTTTTTGCATTTGGACATTTATACCCCATTAGGAGACTTGCTAGGTGCATCTCTTCACATACTGTCAGGCAGGATTATGGAACTCGACATACAAACCTTTGATGAAACAGTTTTGCAAATTGTTCTGTGACTACTGGGATTCACAGTGTTAGATTCTGAATTCACACATAAACTGGCAGGAAAAAACCCAGGCAAGGAAAACAGTCACTGACCCTCCGACAAGCTTAGAGCTTCAATGTCTCCTGGGGACTCAATAACAAGCTAATTTGAATCTTTTTGGTTTCAAACTGAACAGTGAGGCTAAAATCAGCAAATCAGAAGACTCACAGTAAATATTTATTGGCCTATTATATGCAAGTCTTTTTAATATATAAGGATAAGTTTTTAAAATTTTATAGTTCTCTCCTTATCTCTTCTTCAGGAAAATCTTTCACTAATTCCTGGTTTGGAGAGAAGGTAGAAAACACAACCTTATCATTTGTGCACTGGAGGAGGTATCTATATATATTGCATACTTTTTGTCATTTGCAGTTGCTTCTCTCAGTACGCGATCCTGAGACATTTTCTCACTCTCTCTTTTTTTTTCCCTTTATTTTAAAGATTTTACAGAATTTTGTTGTTCACCAACTTCTCACTCACTCTTGAAGACACTGGACAAAATTTCTGAGAGATTCTTATTTTCACTTGTTTCAAGTGCTGATGTAAGTTTAATTTCTCCCATGCTCTCCTTACGTATGCATTCAAACATTCCTGTGAGTCTATTAATTGATTCATCAGTTGAAAAAATTTTACCATTATTCTAAAATATAATATTAGTCAAGGTATTAAACTTTTAAATGAGTAATAATTTGAATTAGTTTTTTTCTCATCCTTATATTACTTTATCATGCTTTTCACTCATGGTTATAGAAATTAAAATCTCATAAAAGCCTACTCTTCCAAATAACACTTTGGTAATAGCACTACCTTTAGTTACTATGTGTATCAGCCAGAGAACCTCTAGTTGCTCATGGACACCTTGAAGGGAAAGCTCAATTTAAAGAGGCTAGTTATGCTCAGGCTGACCCCATGAAATGTAAATAAGTACCATTTCTGCCTTCTCTGTTTTTTTGCATTTGGACATTTATACCCCATTAGGAGACTTGCTAGGTGCATCTCTTCACATACTGTCAGGCAGGATTATGGAACTCGACATACAAACCTTTGATGAAACAGTTTTGCAAATTGTTCTGTGACTACTGGGATTCACAGTGTTAGATTCTGAATTCACACATAAACTGGCAGGAAAAAACCCAGGCAAGGAAAACAGTCACTGATCCTCCGACAAGCTTAGAGCTTCAATGTCTCCTGGGGACTCAGTAACAAGCTAATTTGAATCTTTTGGTTTCAAACTGAACAGTGAGGCTAAAATCAGCAAATCAGAAGACTCACAGTAAATATTTATTGGCCTATTATATGCAAGTCTTTTTAATATATAAGGATAAGTTTTTAAAATTTTATAGTTCTCTCCTTATCTCTTCTTCAGGAAAATCTTTCACTAATTCCTGGTTTGGAGAGAAGGTAGAAAACACAACCTTATCATTTGTGCACTGGAGGAGGTATCTATATATATTGCATACTTTTTGTCATTTGCAGTTGCTTCTCTCAGTACGCGATCCTGAGACATTTTCTCACTCTCTCTTTTTTTTTTTTTTTCCCTTTATTTTAAAGATTTTACAGAATTTTGTTGTTCACCAACTTCTCACTCACTCTTGAAGACACTGGACAAAATTTCTGAGAGATTCTTATTTTCACTTGTTTCAAGTGCTGATGTAAGTTTAATTTCTCCCATGCTCTCCTTACTTGCATTTTTGTAATGGTCTTATCATCTCTATAAAGTATAAGATATGGGAGGTTTTATGAATGTGCTTGCTTCTGTTTCTACTGTATAAGAAAGTATCATTTTTAGCCATCTCCTCCTGGTTTTTCAAAACATCACATGTCCTAGAAAGCTTTCTCAGAAAACCAGACTTGTACTCCCTTTCAAGTTTTCAGGACTTCCCTTGTGGTCCAGTGGTTATGGATGTGCCTGCCAGAGCAGAGGACACAAGTTCTATCCCTGATCTGAGAAAATTCCACAGGCCACTGGGCAACTGGGCCTGTGTGCCTCAACTACTGAGCCCATGCTCTAGAGCCTGTGCTCTGCAGGAAGAGAAGCCACCCCAAGGGGAAGCTTCTGCACCACAACTAGAGAGTATCTTCCCTCCCTGCAACTAGAAAAAACCCATGCATACCAACCCACTGCAGCCCAAAATACATACATACATTCATACATAAAACAGGAATTAAAAGAATCTTTCAGACTATATATCCTCTTATTTTATAATTTTTACTGATGACTTGACGTCACCAGTGAAAAGATGGTGGAGTAAAAGGACATGTGCTCATCTTCTCCTGTGAGAACACCAAAGTTGCAACTAGCTTCTGAACCACCATCGACAGGAGGATGTTGGTTCCTACTGAAATAAGATACCCCACATCCATGGGCAAAGGAAAAGCTGCAACAAGATGACAGGAAGGGTGAAATCCTCTTTTAAAATTGAGCCCCACACATGCCAATACCCAGGGAATGGAGCAGTGACCTCCACAAGAGACAGACAGATGTGCTTTTGAGTTTCTATGGATCTCCTTCAGAGGCTTGGGTCAACAGTGGCCTGCAGCTGTCCTGGGAGGCATGACATGTGGAATAAATTCTCTTGAAGGAAGTCACTATGAGCTGGACTATAGAGCTGCAGAGCAGGACTGGGGAAACTGACTCTGGAGGGCACAAACAAAATGTTGTGTGCACCAGGACCCAGGAGAAAGAAGCAGTGACACCACAAAAGACTGAGCCAGACTTGCCTCTGAGTTTTTCAGAGTCTCCAATGGAGACATGGGACAACAGTAGCCTGCCACAGGGTCAGGGACACAGAAACAGCAGCCCTGGTGCAGCATGTTGTCCTAAATCCTTTTGGAGAAGGTTTGGCCTCAGGCCAAACTACAGGGAGGGAACAGAGCTCCACCCATCAGCAGATAATTGGATTAAAGGTCTGTTGAGCATGGTCTTGCCCATCAGAACAAGATTGAGTTTTCTTCACAGCCAGTCCCTCCCAATACTAAACTTAAAGAAGACTCTTAACCTCATCCGTCAGAGGGCAGAGAGAATGAAAAGCACAATCACATAAAACTAACCAAACTGATCACAAAGATCACAGCCTTGTCTAACTCAATAAAATCATGAACCATGCCATGTAGGGCCAACCAAGATGGACGGGTCATGGCAGAGAGTTCTGACAAAACGTGGTTCACTGAAGAAGGAAATGGCAAACCACTTCCATATTCTTCCCATTAGAACCCTATGAACAGTAGGAAAAAGCAAAAAGACAAGCCACTGAAAGATGAACTCCCCAGGTCAGTAGACCATTCATACATAAAACAGGAATTAAAAGAAATTTTCCTCTTATTTTATAATTTTTACTGATGACTTGACGTCACCAGTGAAAAGATGGTGGAGTAAAAGGACATGTGCTCATCTTCTCCTGTGAGAACACCAAAGTTGCAACTAGCTTCTGAACCACCATCGACAGGAGGATGTTGGTTCCTACTGAAATAAGATACCCCACATCCATGGGCAAAGGAAAAGCTGCAACAAGATGACAGGAAGGGTGAAATCCTCTTTTAAAATTGAGCCCCACACATGCCAATACCCAGGGAATGGAGCAGTGACCTCCACAAGAGACAGACAGATGTGCTTTTGAGTTTCTATGGATCTCCTTCAGAGGCTTGGGTCAACAGTGGCCTGCAGCTGTCCTGGGAGGCATGACATGTGGAATAAATTCTCTTGAAGGAAGTCACTATGAGCTGGACTATAGAGCTGCAGAGCAGGACTGGGGAAACTGACTCTGGAGGGCACAAACAAAATGTTGTGTGCACCAGGACCCAGGAGAAAGAAGCAGTGACACCACAAAAGACTGAGCCAGACTTGCCTCTGAGTTTTTCAGAGTCTCCAATGGAGACATGGGACAACAGTAGCCTGCCACAGGGTCAGGGACACAGAAACAGCAGCCCTGGTGCAGCATGTTGTCCTAAATCCTTTTGGAGAAGGTTTGGCCTCAGGCCAAACTACAGGGAGGGAACAGAGCTCCACCCATCAGCAGATAATTGGATTAAAGGTCTGTTGAGCATGGTCTTGCCCATCAGAACAAGATTGAGTTTTCTTCACAGCCAGTCCCTCCCAATACTAAACTTAAAGAAGACTCTTAACCTCATCCGTCAGAGGGCAGAGAGAATGAAAAGCACAATCACATAAAACTAACCAAACTGATCACAAAGATCACAGCCTTGTCTAACTCAATAAAATCATGAACCATGCCATGTAGGGCCAACCAAGATGGACGGGTCATGGCAGAGAGTTCTGACAAAACGTGGTTCACTGAAGAAGGAAATGGCAAACCACTTCCATATTCTTCCCATTAGAACCCTATGAACAGTAGGAAAAAGCAAAAAGACAAGCCACTGAAAGATGAACTCCCCAGGTCAGTAGATGTCCAATATACTACTGGGGAAGAGGGAGAAATAGCCCCAGAAGGAACAAAGCAGAAACAACACCCAGTTGCACGTACATCTGGTAGTAAAAGTAACGTCTGATGCTGCAAGGAATGATATTGCATAGGAACCTGGAATGTTAGACTCATGAATCAAGGTAAATTGGAAGTGATCAAACAAGAGATGGCAAGAATGAACATTGACATTTTAGGGATCAGTGAATTACAGTGAATAGGAATGTGCAAATGTCATTCAGATGACTATTATATCTACTACTGTGACCATTATATCTACTACTACTTAGAATAAATGGAGTAACCCTCATCGTAACAAAAAAAGTTCAGAATGCAGTACTTGGGTACAATCTCAAAAATGACAGAATGACCTTAGTTCAATATCACTGTAATCCAAGTCTAAACCCCAACCACTAATTCTGAAGAAGCTGATGTTGAATGACTCTATGAAGACCTACAAGATCTTCTAGAACTAATACCAAAAAAAGAGATGTCCTTTACGTCACTGGGGACTGAAATGCAAAATGGGAAGTGAAGAGATCCCTGGAATAATAGGTAAGTCTGGCCTTGGAGTACAAAATGAAGCAGGGCAAAGGCTATTATCACTTAAATAACTTTTTATAAAACTTCTGAAAAAGAAACACAGCATCCTAATAAACATTTTTTGTCTTAAAGAAAATGTTTAAGCAGAGTTATTAAATGTACAATGGAAGTATAGATCTTTCCTCCAATATTAAGTGCCACTCAGGTTTCACAAGATAAAGTAATGTATACTCCATAAACACTATGAAACTGAGAAATAAAAGCTACCTTTTTCTGTATGTTTTCCTTGAGAACCACTTCTTGAGTAGTTCATGTTTTTTCCCACAATCCATCTGAAAGGGTTGGAGAGGGTTCAGCCAGGACTGGGATAGGGACCAAGCCTTATAGCCAGTCAAGATTAAACCAATTAAAAAGCTCTGAAGAAATAAATATCCTTTTATTTTCAAATATTTTCTATATGTTAAGATCTTCATATATATGGCCATATAATCCCATTTGAGTTATCTGTATTCATGTTACAATTGCACATTGGTATATTACTGTAGAACTTTCAGTAACTCAGTACCCATTTTTTAATCAAATTGATTTACTTCTGATGGTAGGAATTTGAATAAGGGTAATAGAGGATGAAATACTAAGCGTGAAAACACATCAGCTTGGGCACATAAGCAATGGTTACTTGAGCTAAAGAAAGAATCTGCTTAATGTGTGTGCTAAGTCACTTCAGTCATGTCCGACTCTTTGCAACCCTATTGTCTGTAGCCTGCCTCTCTCCATGACTCCTCTGTCCGTGGGATTTTCCAGGCAAGAATACTGGAGTGGGTTGTAATAGCCTACTCCAAGTAAAAAGAGAGTATGCATTCTCAATTGGAAGAACAGATGAGGAAAGAGATAGGCTGGAATCTGGGACTTGAAATCCATTGAGATGTTTACTGGACAAAGATGTCCTTGAGCAACAAAATGCAAAGACAGTACAAGGGGTTAGAAACAGCTCTATGTATGCCCAGGAAGCTGGGGTAAATTATGAACAAGATACCGTAAGACCAAAAGCCCAACTGCCACTTCTGAGGATTCAGGAGCAAAAGCAGGGTGCTGTGCATACACCCTTTACACCATGGGTGCATACACCCATCACCATGGTGATGGGAAGACCACTGAAGCCACCCCTCCAGCCCAACCCCTGAAGCCACCTCACCCTATTTAAGGAGCCATCTCCCACACTTTTAGGGAATAAGCCAGGGAAACTTGTTACTGCTTTTGTTCACCTGTGCTGCAGCATGAGTCCTAGTAAAGGCTTGTCTGTCTTGTCTTGCCTCTTATCAATCTTTATTAAGGAGGTCAAGAACTCTGATCAGTAACAAGAGAGTTGTTGGAATGCCAAAACCCAATTTTGACTAATCTGGCAAGAAGGCAGATATCTGCAAGCCAGGAGAGAGCTGTCACAACAAACCAACTTGAGGGCCACCTTGATCCTGGACTTTGTCAAGATTAAACCAATTAAAAAGCTCTGAAGAAATAAATATCCTTTTATTTTCAAATATTTTCTATATGTTAAGATCTTCATATATATGGCCATATAATCCCATTTGAGTTATCTGTATTCATGTTACAATTGCACATTGGTATATTACTGTAGAACTTTCAGTAACTCAGTACCCATTTTTTAATCAAATTGATTTACTTCTGATGGTAGGAATTTGAATAAGGGTAATAGAGGATGAAATACTAAGCGTGAAAACACATCAGCTTGGGCACATAAGCAATGGTTACTTGAGCTAAAGAAAGAATCTGCTTAATGTGTGTGCTAAGTCACTTCAGTCATGTCCGACTCTTTGCAACCCTATTGTCTGTAGCCTGCCTCTCCATGACTCCTCTGTCCGTGGGATTTTCCAGGCAAGAATACTGGAGTGGGTTGTAATAGCCTACTCCAAGTAAAAAGAGAGTATGCATTCTCAATTGGAAGAACAGATGAGGAAAGAGATAGGCTGGAATCTGGGACTTGAAATCCATTGAGATGTTTACTGGACAAAGATGTCCTTGAGCAACAAAATGCAAAGACAGTACAAGGGGTTAGAAACAGCTCTATGTATGCCCAGGAAGCTGGGGTAAATTATGAACAAGATACCGTAAGACCAAAAGCCCAACTGCCACTTCTGAGGATTCAGGAGCAAAAGCAGGGTGCTGTGCATACACCCTTTACACCATGGGTGCATACACCCATCACCATGGTGATGGGAAGACCACTGAAGCCACCCCTCCAGCCCAACCCCTGAAGCCACCTCACCCTATTTAAGGAGCCATCTCCCACACTTTTAGGGAATAAGCCAGGGAAACTTGTTACTGCTTTTGTTCACCTGTGCTGCAGCATGAGTCCTAGTAAAGGCTTGTCTGTCTTGTCTTGCCTCTTATCAATCTTTATTAAGGAGGTCAAGAACTCTGATCAGTAACAAGAGAGTTGTTGGAATGCCAAAACCCAATTTTGACTAATCTGGCAAGAAGGCAGATATCTGCAAGCCAGGAGAGAGCTGTCACAACAAACCAACTTGAGGGCACCTTGATCCTGGACTTTGAGCATCCAGAACTGTAAGACTAAAAGTACTTGTCATTTAAGCTATCCAGTTTCTGGCATTTGGTTATGGCAGCCTGAGCTGACTACACAAGCCAAATGTCCATCAATAGTGAACTGATTAAATGAGCTATCATGTGTCTCTCCAGAGCCATATGGCATGCTGTGTGAAAGGTGCAAAGAGCAATGCTGATGCCTAGAGTGAAATGCACTGCAACCATTACAATGAATGAGACAGCTCTATATGCACAAGGAATAATGTCCAAGGTATTAATATGTTAAATGAAAAATAACAAGGAAAGTACAAAGCACTATAAATACTATGCTCCAATTCGAGTTAAAATTGGTCAAGTTCAGTTCAGTTCAGTTCAGTCTCTCAGACATGTCCAACTCTTTGTGACCCCATGCACTGCAGCACACTAGGCTTCCCTGTCCTTCACCATCTCTGGAGTTTGCTCAAACTCACGCCCATTGAGTCAGTAATACCATCCAACAATCTCATCCTCTATCATCCCCGTCTCCTGCCTTCTATTTTTCCCAGCACTAGAAACTTTTTCAATGGTCAACAGAATCTATGATGGCTGCTCTGGACTGAAGACTGAACATGCCCTGGACTTGCCCTACCCTTCTGGTGAGCAACCCCCCCAGAGTCTAAAGGGGGAAGAATTCAGAATTCTCTGAACAGATAAAATAGTATCTGCAAAAGTAAATTTGGAAATAAAAGTAAAGCTCTCAGTCAGTGCTAAGCAAACATCAAGTGCTTATTAAGCATCAATTATTAGGGAGCTCCCTGGTAGTCCACTGGTTGTGAATCCACCTGACAGTGCAGGGGACACACATTTGAACCCTGGTTAGGGAACCAAGATCCCACATGCCATGAAGCAGCTGGGCTCCTATGTCACAACTGCTGAGTCATGTGTTTTGGAACCCCGGTGTGGTGCAACTAGAATCCAGGCACTGAAACAAAAGGTCCCACATGATGCAATGATGATCTTGTGTACCACAGCTAAGACCCAACACAGGCAAATAAAATAAATGATCAAATATTTCTTAAAAGGTGACAACTATTATTTTTATTATAATCTAGTTATTCAGAATTTGATAAAAATGTTTTTTCAGTCTGGAACCTGATGTCCAGGCCCCCAAATTAGAGGTCAACATGAGGCTGACACGAGGTCTCCTGGGTGTCTCAGACAACCTCCTCCCAGACTGCCAAAAGGAACTCAGGTTCCACTCAATGCCCATGGGACCTAAGGCCCACTCCCCTGCAGGGCTCTGAGGGTTTCTGTGTTGTGTCCTTTCTCTTCCAGCAGTCCTAAAGAGTCCTGCATCTTACATGCACAGGGCACACACAGATATGGCCTACTCCTTCTGCCCCTTCACCAGAAACATTACCAACTCATCATTACCAACTGCTTCTTCCAGGAGGAGATCACTATCACTCTCATTATTCTGATCCCCAGAGCTAAGGTCTCCTGAATAGTGCCTGTGGGCAATAATGTGGGGACAAAGACCAAAGCCTGAGCATCCAGATAGTAGGTGCCATGGCTGGCACCAGGTAGTGCAGATAATAAATGGCCAGACTTCCCTAAAACGGTTTACTGTTTTACATGTCCACTAATATATGAGAGTTCCAGTTCTCCAACATCCTTGCCAGCACCAAATGAAGCTAGTCTTTTTTCTCCTCTGTGAAATGGGCCTGCCACCAAGGAAAGCTGGGTGTCAAGTAACCCAGGGGTATGACATGCTACTTAAACCAGCTCACTGCATTTGCACTGGTAGGTGTGGCAGGCGGCCAGTGGCACCGAGGTAGCTGCACAGCTTCCTAAGCAGCGTCGTGATGAGGCCTGATCAGGACAGAGATATCTGACACCCTGGCTTCTCCATATGCCTCCCCTCATGACACACACACCAGATAGCCAGTCTTCCCTTTATATGTTTCTAATTCGACAAGTCACATAGGAGGACAGACCAAGCCAGGCACACAAACACCACCACCATTACCACCCTGCTTCCTCCCTAAAAACAGTAGCAGAGTAGGAAGGGTCATTCCTGTTCTTCTACACTTAGCACACATGTTCACACCCAAGTTGTGTGTACTTGTGTGTCTGAATGTTTTCTTAGTAAATGTGTTGAAGGGACTTGCTTTTGTCACTTAGCACCAGGAGTTGGGGATTCTCATTCCCACCAGCCATCAGAAAAGCTGTGGGCAGTGCTGAATTTCACAGAGCCTTCAGAAGCTGACCTGTTATCTCAGACCTCACTCAAGACAAAGAAGGAATGGGACACCATTCATAAGCTGTCTAGAGTTGGCAGGGATGTATTTCCAGGTGAGAAGATCAAGAAGTCCAGAGGCTAAGTCAAGTTCATCCCTCAGGAGCAGACAGACAACCGGAGTGCTACCCACAGCCCCTGACGGAAGTACCTCTGTGTAGAAGGCGTTTCTCAGGGATCCAGTCTCCATCAACATGGATTGATCCTGCCCTGCCCCCAGGCCATGTGGATGACCAGACTCACTGCCTCCATTCCTGAGGACCAAAGGAGGGGTGTGGAAGGACGGGGTGCAAAGAGTGGTAGATCTCTCCCTGAAGGACTTTTATTCTTTCTCAACTGTCATGCTGTCTGCAGGATGATGCTTCCCTGTCCCCACAAACCTCCCACTGAATGGTGTTAGCCTCCACCAATAATCCTAGCCTGTGTTAATCACTAACCATTACAGGTCATCAATATATGAGAGTTCCAGTTCTCCAACATCCTTGCCAGCACCAAATGAAGCTAGTCTTTTTTCTCCTCTGTGAAATGGGCCTGCCACCAAGGAAAGCTGGGTGTCAAGTAACCCAGGGGTATGACATGCTACTTAAACCAGCTCACTGCATTTGCACTGGTAGGTGTGGCAGGCGGCCAGTGGCACCGAGGTAGCTGCACAGCTTCCTAAGCAGCGTCGTGATGAGGCCTGATCAGGACAGAGATATCTGACACCCTGGCTTCTCCATATGCCTCCCCTCATGACACACACACCAGATAGCCAGTCTTCCCTTTATATGTTTCTAATTCGACAAGTCACATAGGAGGACAGACCAAGCCAGGCACACAAACACCACCACCATTACCACCCTGCTTCCTCCCTAAAAACAGTAGCAGAGTAGGAAGGGTCATTCCTGTTCTTCTACACTTAGCACACATGTTCACACCCAAGTTGTGTGTACTTGTGTGTCTGAATGTTTTCTTAGTAAATGTGTTGAAGGGACTTGCTTTTGTCACTTAGCACCAGGAGTTGGGGATTCTCATTCCCACCAGCCATCAGAAAAGCTGTGGGCAGTGCTGAATTTCACAGAGCCTTCAGAAGCTGACCTGTTATCTCAGACCTCACTCAAGACAAAGAAGGAATGGGACACCATTCATAAGCTGTCTAGAGTTGGCAGGGATGTATTTCCAGGTGAGAAGATCAAGAAGTCCAGAGGCTAAGTCAAGTTCATCCCTCAGGAGCAGACAGACAACCGGAGTGCTACCCACAGCCCCTGACGGAAGTACCTCTGTGTAGAAGGCGTTTCTCAGGGATCCAGTCTCCATCAACATGGATTGATCCTGCCCTGCCCCCAGGCCATGTGGATGACCAGACTCACTGCCTCCATTCCTGAGGACCAAAGGAGGGGTGTGGAAGGACGGGGTGCAAAGAGTGGTAGATCTCTCCCTGAAGGACTTTTATTCTTTCTCAACTGTCATGCTGTCTGCAGGATGATGCTTCCCTGTCCCCACAAACCTCCCACTGAATGGTGTTAGCCTCCACCAATAATCCTAGCCTGTGTTAATCACTAACCATTACAGGTCATCAACCTTCTTCTCTCCTTCTTTCTGCTCTGATGTTCTTCTATAAGGAAGAACTTCCCTTAACCCTTGGAATGCACAGTTCAGTCATATTCCAACTCTTTGCGACCCTATAGACTGTAGCCCACCAGGCTCTTTTGCCCATGGAATTCTCCAGGCAAGAATACTGGAGTGGGCTGCCGTGACCTCCTCCAAGGGATCTTCCCAACACAGGGCTTGAACCTGTATCTCTTGTATCTTCTGCATGGTCAGACAGGTTCTTTAGTTCTATCTTGGAAACCCCTGGAATAAACAAATACATCTAAAAAAATGTCATGCTTGCCTCAAATGGTGGGAAATGGGCTCCTTTCTTCATCTTTCTTTACTCTTTTTTTTCTTCCTTCCTTCCTTCCTTTTTTCTTTCATTCCTTGTCTATTTTATCGTTTGATGATCACAGTGGGCCATACATACTCTTCTTTGTTCTCAATTATAGTCATTATGCTTTTTGATACTTCAGTTGACCCAGAAATCTTTGAACGTGTCCTTCTTTCTGGCTCAAGAGATCCCAGGCCCACCTCATGCTACCTCTGTCGCAAACCTAAGACTAGCCAGTCTCCCAAAGAAACTCCAGTACCCCATGTGGTAACAGGATTTAGAATCCATGATCTACTCTTGGTGTGCTCACTGGTACTGTCAGGGGTGACACATTTCACTATGCATAAGAAAGTTATGACCCCAGAGAATGACTGAGGATCAAACAGTTCCCACAGACAGCTGTGACAGAGTAGGGACTGAACTCCCAGCTGCCCAGCTCAGGCTTTTTGGGATAAGCAGTGGTTTCCAAGTAGGTAAATTCTAGGCAATTTGGTTTGTGAGGAGTCATACATATGCCCTTCTAAAACACTCATCTCAGTTACGGTGGTTATGTGACCTGGGTCTGGCCAACGAAATATAATTGAAAGTGAGATGGACTAGCACCTGGAACCCTTTACTCCAGCAACAAAATACAAAGAAACTATAAGAGACTAAAACTAGCTGCATGCGTGTGCACAATGGGAGCAATTATGAATGGTAAGGTACACAAAGGCTACAAGCCAACAACTATCATTTTTGAGGTACTGAGAGTAGAAGTAAGGTACTGTGTATGATCCCTGCAGACAAAATCAACAAGGGGGCAGGCAGACCACTTAAGTCACCCTTCTGGCCCAACCTTCTTATACACTCCCACACTCACCCCATTTAAGGAACCACCCCATCAAACAAGCTAGAGACCTTGCTTTCCCTCCCTGGTGTTACAGCACAAGTCCCAAGACAGCCTCTCTTGAATTCCTGCTAGAGACCTTGCTTTCCCTCCCTGGTGTTACAGCACAAGTCCCAAGACAGCCTCTCTTGAATTCCTCCTTTGGCCTTTTATCAATTTCTATTGAATAAAATGTCCCAGGACCTGAATCCATAAGAAGAAATTCTGGGGTGAAGAACCCTTTCGAAACAACAAGTTAAAGCTCTGCAGGAATAGAGACTTCCTTTGTTCCTCTGCCTCGCCCTCCTTCCTCTTCTTGCCTGGAAAGAAGATGTGATATTGGAGATGCAGCAACTGGCTTGTGACTATGTGGTGTAAAGAGATGTCATCAGCTAGCGTGACGGAGTCAGAGAGATGTGGATGGCAAGGAGAGAGAGGAGAGATGTGAAATGACTCTATGGACTAGCCAGTCTCCCAAAGAAACTCCAGTACCCCATGTGGTAACAGGATTTAGAATCCATGATCTACTCTTGGTGTGCTCACTGGTACTGTCAGGGGTGACACATTTCACTATGCATAAGAAAGTTATGACCCCAGAGAATGACTGAGGATCAAACAGTTCCCACAGACAGCTGTGACAGAGTAGGGACTGAACTCCCAGCTGCCCAGCTCAGGCTTTTTGGGATAAGCAGTGGTTTCCAAGTAGGTAAATTCTAGGCAATTTGGTTTGTGAGGAGTCATACATATGCCCTTCTAAAACACTCATCTCAGTTACGGTGGTTATGTGACCTGGGTCTGGCCAACGAAATATAATTGAAAGTGAGATGGACTAGCACCTGGAACCCTTTACTCCAGCAACAAAATACAAAGAAACTATAAGAGACTAAAACTAGCTGCATGCGTGTGCACAATGGGAGCAATTATGAATGGTAAGGTACACAAAGGCTACAAGCCAACAACTATCATTTTTGAGGTACTGAGAGTAGAAGTAAGGTACTGTGTATGATCCCTGCAGACAAAATCAACAAGGGGGCAGGCAGACCACTTAAGTCACCCTTCTGGCCCAACCTTCTTATACACTCCCACACTCACCCCATTTAAGGAACCACCCCATCAAACAAGCTAGAGACCTTGCTTTCCCTCCCTGGTGTTACAGCACAAGTCCCAAGACAGCCTCTCTTGAATTCCTGCTAGAGACCTTGCGTGTTACAGCACAAGTCCCAAGACAGCCTCTCTTGAATTCCTCCTTTGGCCTTTTATCAATTTCTATTGAATAAAATGTCCCAGGACCTGAATCCATAAGAAGAAATTCTGGGGTGAAGAACCCTTTCGAAACAACAAGTTAAAGCTCTGCAGGAATAGAGACTTCCTTTGTTCCTCTGCCTCGCCCTCCTTCCTCTTCTTGCCTGGAAAGAAGATGTGATATTGGAGATGCAGCAACTGGCTTGTGACTATGTGGTGTAAAGAGATGTCATCAGCTAGCGTGACGGAGTCAGAGAGATGTGGATGGCAAGGAGAGAGAGGAGAGATGTGAAATGGTGGTGAGCGGGAGAACAAGCTTATCAAGAAAGTCAACCTTGAGCCTACTCTCAAGGAATCCAGGCAGAGAGGGCTTGGAGAAGCACACACAGTACAGGGGAACATAGAAAAAGGAAGACAGGGAGGGGAAGGAAGAGAGCAGCCCGGGGAAGTAACAGCCTCGCCAAGTGTTTTCTAATACCATCCATTATCTGGAGCAGGAACAGTGCCATCAGTATTACTCACAGCACGACGAGCTATACACTTGTATTTCTCCCAACTCCCAATCTATTTAAGTGGTGTCAAAAACTAAAAATGAAATCTAAATCAGCATTAAATTTTTATGGTGTTAATAAATATTTCCCTCTTGCTGTGGCCAGTTGGCTGACTTTCCCATGAAATAGGGAGGTCAAGAAGATAAGTAAGCTCCAAGATGAGTCTTCTGGGCATTCAGAGGAGGAGATGAACCTGGAAGGAGAATCTAATGACTGAATGGGGACATGTGCCGTGGGGTTACAGACTGGCTAGTCCTCAAGGGCCATCTGATAGAAAATGGAACTGAGAGAGGGCAATCAGGCAGTTAATGCACAGATGCCTCCAGTGGGTCAGGAAAGTGTTGGGAAAGCATGATTTTCCCCCCATAGTCTCTCAGTTTCTTTGAGGCCATCCACAAAGTGCCAGACTTGAACAATGGAGTCTTAGACACTGTGTGCCTTGTAGAGTCTTGTGTGCCAAGATGCACAGATCCATTTCTGATTTGCAGATGTTGCCTCTACACCCAGGACAGTTAGAAGACTTTTGGAGGACTTACAAAAAGGAAGAGGATCAGTGCAGGGAGCCCACATTTCCTAGGTGTCCGTCATGGCCAGAGGTCTACAGTGCTGTGCATGTTCATAGGTGAAATCCCCTTTAATCCTCACAGAACCTTAGGAAGTAGTAATTGAGGCTAGGAGAAATGACTCATTAGCCAAAGTTGCTTGATTGGAAAGTCCCCAGTGCTGGGTAGCAATGCCAGGCCAATGTTTGAAGCCACAGCTTTGCCCCAAGATCCGGTTGCTAGTACCTGTGAATTTCTTCAGGAGAACACGTGTGTGAGCATTTGTCATATTTAATACTGAACAGCTGAGCAGTTTGGTAAGCCAACTAGCCTCAGTCTGATCTCTAATTCCACCACTCACTGGCTGTGGACCTGACCAAGTTTTTTAACCTCTCTGTGCTTTAGTTTTCACATAATGTGAGGAATACTTAGAAGAGTGACTGGCACACAAGAAGCACTTTTATTATTTTTATTGATGTTGTTGACAGTGATGCTGCCAGAGTGGGTGGAAGAGCCTGTGAAGCTCTGTGGCTGATGCAGTAGTGGTGAAAAGCGACCTTGGAAGCCCCACACGTCTCCTTAGCAGGGGCAAGTGCACAGACAGAAAGCTGGACTCCTACATCCCAAGCACTGCTGCCACTGCAGAAAATGGTTCTGGTTTTGTCTGAGGTTTGTTCTGAGTATTCAAATCCAGGTCCTGTCGATTCCTGTCCCTACAGATCTTCCCAACCAGCTCCCTGGGGGAAGCAAACATGGCCATGGTCATGGCCTGGGCAAGTCCCTGCTGAGACCTCAATTTTCTAGGAAGAGACCATAAAAATGCACCTGGACAACCACTGGCACCTTTATAAAGGCCAGCTGCCTCTTCTGGAGGTCACCTGTGAATCTGTGGCCCAGCTAGTGTGGGGACACATTAACCTCATCCCTGAGCCATGGGTCTGCTCCTGGGAAGGCCCAGCCACCAGAGAAAAGACAGTGTTTGGCAGTGTGGGCACCTCTGAATCTGCTCTCTGTGACCCTCCTATTGTTTCCCTGGGGAGCCATCTCTCAGGACTCCCCGTCGATCCCTCTTAGACACTGTGTGCCTTGTGGAGTCTTGTGTGCCAAGATGCACAGATCCATTTCTGATTTGCAGATGTTGCCTCTACACCCAGGACAGTTAGAAGACTTTTGGAGGACTTACAAAAAGGAAGAGGATCAGTGCAGGGAGCCCACATTTCCTAGGTGTCCGTCATGGCCAGAGGTCTACAGTGCTGTGCATGTTCATAGGTGAAATCCCCTTTAATCCTCACAGAACCTTAGGAAGTAGTAATTGAGGCTAGGAGAAATGACTCATTAGCCAAAGTTGCTTGATTGGAAAGTCCCCAGTGCTGGGTAGCAATGCCAGGCCAATGTTTGAAGCCACAGCTTTGCCCCAAGATCCGGTTGCTAGTACCTGTGAATTTCTTCAGGAGAACACGTGTGTGAGCATTTGTCATATTTAATACTGAACAGCTGAGCAGTTTGGTAAGCCAACTAGCCTCAGTCTGATCTCTAATTCCACCACTCACTGGCTGTGGACCTGACCAAGTTTTTTAACCTCTCTGTGCTTTAGTTTTCACATAATGTGAGGAATACTTAGAAGAGTGACTGGCACACAAGAAGCACTTTTATTATTTTTATTGATGTTGTTGACAGTGATGCTGCCAGAGTGGGTGGAAGAGCCTGTGAAGCTCTGTGGCTGATGCAGTAGTGGTGAAAAGCGACCTTGGAAGCCCCACACGTCTCCTTAGCAGGGGCAAGTGCACAGACAGAAAGCTGGACTCCTACATCCCAAGCACTGCTGCCACTGCAGAAAATGGTTCTGGTTTTGTCTGAGGTTTGTTCTGAGTATTCAAATCCAGGTCCTGTCGATTCCTGTCCCTACAGATCTTCCCAACCAGCTCCCTGGGGGAAGCAAACATGGCCATGGTCATGGCCTGGGCAAGTCCCTGCTGAGACCTCAATTTTCTAGGAAGAGACCATAAAAATGCACCTGGACAACCACTGGCACCTTTATAAAGGCCAGCTGCCTCTTCTGGAGGTCACCTGTGAATCTGTGGCCCAGCTAGTGTGGGGACACATTAACCTCATCCCTGAGCCATGGGTCTGCTCCTGGGAAGGCCCAGCCACCAGAGAAAAGACAGTGTTTGGCAGTGTGGGCACCTCTGAATCTGCTCTCTGTGACCCTCCTATTGTTTCCCTGGGGAGCCATCTCTCAGGACTGGGTCACCCTAGCATCCTCTCAGGACATTCATGGGCCTGGTTAAGATCACCTGGACTCACACCTGCTAAGTCTTTTTGTGGTGATTTAGCCTACTTGCTATGTAGTGTCCTATTCTTCCACAACCCCATGGACTAAAGCCTGCCAGGGTCCTCTGTCCATGGGATTCTCCAGGGAAGAATACAAACAGCAATGAAATAGTGCCATCATCACCACTGACACTGTCATCAAAACCAGAGTCATGGTAAATACCCTAAATTTAGTCATGCTAAATTCATCTGGGATGAATCCCACATTTTCTGCCTTGAGAATGCAGCTCTAGAGAAACCTGCCCAGGAAGGTACCACTAAACAGTCACATCACAGATGTATCCTGGAGGCTTAATGTCTGGAGAACATGTCAGATGCAAGTCATACCTGCCAGTCTCATTATGTGGAAGCACGTGAGATGAAAGCATAAAATTCCAAGGTTAAACAAGGCACTGATGATGGTGTGCATTGGGGTTGTTATCAGAGCCCAAGGGGGTTCAGAGAAGCATCAGAGCCCAGGCTATTCATGGCAAAACTGGGAAGGCACAGGGAACTCCTAGGCTTACTATGACCTTGGATAGCCTGATTTGTGTGGACAGACCCTCAAGAAGGGGTTTCTCTGGTGGAGAATCATCAGTGGCAGGATTTGCCAATGCCGGAGACTCGGGTTTGGTCCCAGATTTTGGAAGATCCCACTAGTTTTGGAGCAACAAAGCCTGTGCACAACCGTTGAGCCTGTGCTCTAGAGCCCAGGAGCTGTGGCTACTGAGCTGTCATGCCCTAACTACTGAAGCCCTCACAGGTTAGAGCCCACACTCCACAATAAGAAAAATCACTGCAATGAGAAGCTTATATACTGCAACTAGAGAATAGTCATTGCTCACCACAACTAGAGAAAAGCCCACACAGGAATGAAGACCCAGTATAGCCAAAAAATAAAAAAAAAAAATAATAAAACGATAAAAAGGATGTCTTTAAAAGAAGTACTAGAGGCTCCTCCTGAGTTCACATGCCAAAGATAAAATAAAATAAACAAATATTTAAAAACTATCTTCAGGAAGAACATTGTGGGTTGGAATCTGGGCACCACATCACCCAAGCATCTGAACCCACTGTCTGCTCCCATGTAAAGTAGTGACTGAGACCTCAATAGGAAGGCGTCTCAAGCAAGAAACAAGCAAGCACCAACCAGAAGGGAAGAATAATTCACTAGACCCTACAGCATGGTTGGATGGCATCACTGACTCAACGGACATGACTGTGAGCAATCTCAGGGAGATAGTGAAGGGTAAGGAAGCCTGGCGTGCTGCAGTTCATGGGATTGCGAAGCCCTGATCCATGGAAATGAAATACCCTAAATTTAGTCATGCTAAATTCATCTGGGATGAATCCCACATTTTCTGCCTTGAGAATGCAGCTCTAGAGAAACCTGCCCAGGAAGGTACCACTAAACAGTCACATCACAGATGTATCCTGGAGGCTTAATGTCTGGAGAACATGTCAGATGCAAGTCATACCTGCCAGTCTCATTATGTGGAAGCACGTGAGATGAAAGCATAAAATTCCAAGGTTAAACAAGGCACTGATGATGGTGTGCATTGGGGTTGTTATCAGAGCCCAAGGGGGTTCAGAGAAGCATCAGAGCCCAGGCTATTCATGGCAAAACTGGGAAGGCACAGGGAACTCCTAGGCTTACTATGACCTTGGATAGCCTGATTTGTGTGGACAGACCCTCAAGAAGGGGTTTCTCTGGTGGAGAATCATCAGTGGCAGGATTTGCCAATGCCGGAGACTCGGGTTTGGTCCCAGATTCTGGAAGATCCCACTAGTTTTGGAGCAACAAAGCCTGTGCACAACCGTTGAGCCTGTGCTCTAGAGCCCAGGAGCTGTGGCTACTGAGCTGTCATGCCCTAACTACTGAAGCCCTCACAGGTTAGAGCCCACACTCCACAATAAGAAAAATCACTGCAATGAGAAGCTTATATACTGCAACTAGAGAATAGTCATTGCTCACCACAACTAGAGAAAAGCCCACACAGGAATGAAGACCCAGTATAGCCAAAAAATAAAAAAAAAAAATAATAAAACGATAAAAAGGATGTCTTTAAAAGAAGTACTAGAGGCTCCTCCTGAGTTCACATGCCAAAGATAAAATAAAATAAACAAATATTTAAAAACTATCTTCAGGAAGAACATTGTGGGTTGGAATCTGGGCACCACATCACCCAAGCATCTGAACCCACTGTCTGCTCCCATGTAAAGTAGTGACTGAGACCTCAATAGGAAGGCGTCTCAAGCAAGAAACAAGCAAGCACCAACCAGAAGGGAAGAATAATTCACTAGACCCTACAGCATGGTTGGATGGCATCACTGACTCAACGGACATGACTGTGAGCAATCTCAGGGAGATAGTGAAGGGTAAGGAAGCCTGGCGTGCTGCAGTTCATGGGATTGCGAAGCATCAGACATGACTCCGTGACTGAACAACAACACTTCATTATGAACTGTTATCAAGTCATCATAAAGAGACTAAACCCAAGTCACACACACTGACAGTATTCACAACAATTACAACCAACAAAGCTAGTGTTCAGCATATGAAAACATTCCTCTCATCTGACATGGAAAAGATACGCAGTCCAATGACAAAATGAGTGAAAGACATAGAGAGGCATTTGAAAACAAAGAAACTCAAATTACAACCAAAAGAAAGTTGCTTAACCTCAAATGTACAAGAAAGCCACAACAGGAATGGAGCGATGGCAGTCCTCAGCTGTGGGAAGGTGATTAGGGACAGTTGCTCTGGGAGACAGTCTGGCAACATGCGATGAGGAATCTGGGAGCACCTCACCAATGGATAGGAGAAGGAAATGGCAACCTACTCCAGTTCTCTTTCCTAGAGAAATCCATAGACAGAGTAGCCTGAGAGGCTGCTGTCCATGGGTCACACAGAGTCAGACACAACTGAAGTGACTAAGCAGCAGCATTCAGTGCATATGCACCCACCCTATGATGAGTACATCCACCATGAGATGTGGCTCGTGAGGGAGACATGGGTGCCCTAGCAGCCAGAGGACAGTCACACCCTATTTCCCCCAAGCAAAGAAAACTGGCAATAATGCAAAAGAACCCTCAAAGGTAAACTACCTCTTTTTAAGTGTGGTCTATTCATTTACTAACCTGATAAATCTCAAGAATGTTGTTTTGAGCAAAAATTAGGAGAGATTCACTTTAAAAAGAATATCTTTGATCTTATTTATATGAAGTATAAAAATAAGGAAAACTCTCCAATACATTAATTTGATGTGCACACATACAAGGGTACTAAGAGCCTAAGAGTTAATTTTACTATTGCTGCTTCTTTAAGATGTACCTAAAATGACATCTGTATACTAGGATCAGTGTACCTGTTTATTATAGTAAGACAGTGAAATAATTATGTGCATCATTGGGGCTGGTTTAATAGATTAAGGTTCACCAAGTGTCACTGTACAGAAGCTAAAACAAATCTAAAGCAGGCTGTGGACCACACCTTCCTTTTTCTGTAGAAAATGAAGAATAAGGAAACCGTGTTTTTGTTTGTATTTGCCTGCTCTTACAAAAAACAGGGTGACCTGCTTTCTCATCTCGGTTTATGCCTGCTGCCCCAGCATAATTTAATCACACGTTTCCCTGTTGGTAAGATCCTAGGTTGAAAAATAAATCACATGAGTCATCCTAATCCAAATCATTCCTGCTTTGTCCTGATAGCAAAGCAAGACTACATTTCTCAGTCTCGTCTGCACTTAGGTTTGGCCATGAGAAGGAGTTCCAGACTGCGGAATGTAAGTGGAAGATAAGTCAGGACTCTCAGGCCTGGCCTATAAGCCCCTGCCATGGCAGATCCTTTCCCTTTCAGCTGCCTGGGTGTCAATGTTAAGGGCAACCTCAGAAGACCTGATCTGAAGATGGCTCCACCCCTGTAAGCCTGGATCCCTGAGTGATGTGGAGAACAGATACCAATCCTCTCCCTGCCTCTGCTGTTTCGGTGAGCAGAAAGAAACTCCTTTGTGTTTTACTCACTAAGAATTCAGGGAGCTACCTGCTACAGGAGTGACTCTAACTAATGAGATTGATTTATTATTAGAAAATAAAATAAATGTAGAAATACATGTTACATGCTTCTTTATTTGTAGGATATAGTTCATGGGGAACATTATTTAAAATAAACATCCTTAACTCACAGAACCACTTGAAGACTGAAAAATAATGTATATAAAGCCTTCTTTAGTGACTGGACAAGTACTCTAAACTTTGTAGGGTTATTCATTTATCTATTTGTTAAATTGGGAATCATTGTCAGGGATGAACATTGAACTGTCCATTTATCAAAGCTGTTTCCTCATTCTTTTCTAATAAAGACCCCCATCCCCAGGGCATCTCAAGTAGGTACCAGGGCTGAACTCTGCAGGAAGTCTTGACCTTCAGGTCAGGAATCGAGGGGAAGTGAGGGCCTTCCTGATTCCTGGTACTGCTCCTTACCTGCACCCCCCTGACCGCACCCAGGCCCTATGCAGGAGGAGGATGACTCTGGACAATTAACTCCCTGCTCTCTCACTTTTTCCTTTCTTTTTAAATTCTTAGAATGCCCTTCTCTCCATCTCCAACTATTAAAGAAATAAGTCTCTTTGTAAGGAACTGGAGAAACTTCATTAAATTAAGGCTTAATGAAGAACAGTAAAGTGTCCACCATCCTCCACATGAATATTAACTTTAAAGCTTCCTGATGAAGTGAAGCAGGACCTGGTTCAAAATGTATGTGCGTGTGTGTGTGTGTGTGTGTGTGTGTGTGTGTTAAACTATGCATACACAGAATTATCAACTAAACTATTTTTAAGAGCACACTTATTCACACTGTTGTACAACTGTTACCAACCTTCATTTCTAGAACATTCTCACCTTCCAAATGGAGCCTCTATATTTATTAAACATTAAGTCCCCATTCTTTCCTCCCACCAGTCCCTGGCAACGCTCATTCAACTTTTTGTCTCTGAGTCTGACTTCTCCAGGGGCTTCCTGGGCTTCCCTGCTGGTTCAGTGGTAAAGAACCCTCCTGCCAAGCAGGAGATGCAGGTTCCACCCCTGGGTCAGGAAGATCCCCCGGAGAAGGAAATGGCAACTCAGGTCAGAGTTCTTGCCTGGAGAATTCCATAGACAGAGGATCTTGGAAGGCTACAGTTCATGGAGTCGCAAAGAGACATGACTTAACAACTAAACAACAAGGGACCTCATATAAGTGGGATTACATGGAATTTGCGCTTCTTGTGACTAGTGTATTTTACTTAGCATAATATCCTTAAAATTCATTCATGTTGTAGAATCTCCTTCCTTTTTAAGGCTGAATAATATTCCATTGTACTGATAGACCACATTTGTTTATCTACTCATTCATATCCTGGCTTTTACTACCTATGTTTTCTGTGAACTTTCACCCCTTCTAATACTTACTGGAAGCCATTCCCTCCTCCAGGTTCACAAAAGTCTCAAAGAAGTTGCAAGAGGAGGGAACAGAGATTCCAAAAGTGCCTGCAGTGTTGGGGGAAGGCAGAGGCTTTGAGTGGGAAGAAGGGAGTGGCAAAGGTTGGACAGGATGGAGGTGGAAGGGGATTCTCCTGTGATTGGGGCATGTGAGTGACCTGCGGTCCGAAGGTCCTGGACACCTCGAGGAACCAGACCTGAAGGAAAGACTCTGTCCCTGGCAAGCAGACAGGAAGCGAACTGGATAATTTCTCAAGAAACTTCTTTAAAAAGATAGAGATGGTTATCTGATCTCTCTTCAATTTGCATAGATACAGGGATGAAACCCTCTGGCCAACTGTGAGTGGGTTAATTGAAAGAGGTAGCTAATGCAGGGAACAGTGACATCTTACAATTTATATATTCTTTTTTTTTCCCTAGCTGTGCCTCACGGCTTTTAAGATCTTACTGCCCAACTACAGATCAAACCCATACCCCTGAAATGGAAGCACAAAGTCCTAACCACTGGATCACCAGGGAGTCCCCTATAGCTGCTAACCAAAAGCACACTTAGTAAACACTCTGATGCAGGTTGCAGGTCTCTATTTGAGAATGAGCCACTGGGTGAAATTCTGTATCAACATTTTTGTATAAATCATATCCATCATGCACATTGTTTCTGGACCAGGGATTGAACCCACATCTCCTGAATGGCCATGTGGATTCTTTACCACTAAACCACAAGGGAAGCCCAATGATTTGAGAAATTCAAATCAAAAGATCGATGACAATGGTGTCCAGGTATTCCCTGGTGCCTGTCCTCCAAAATTCTACCTACAAGAAATTCTAAAGAGAGTGAGTAGGAAAAAAAAAAAACCTACTTAGCACCTGTGGGAATGTGAATTGCTAACATCCACTATGGACAACAGGAGGGAGATTCCTTGAAGATGGAAAAGTAGAACCACCTCACAAACCAGCAATCCCACGCCTGGGTGGGCATATATCTGGAGAAAATCATCCTTCAAAAAGACACTTGTACCAAAGTGTTCACTGGGGCAGTGTTTACAGGAGTCACGGCATACGAACAACAGAAATGTCTACCCACAGTGGAATGGAGAAGAAAGATGTGCTATATATCGATTATGACTCAATCAGAAATCAGAAGAAAGTGATGTCATTTGCAGTACCATGTGTGGACAGGGAGAACAAGGCATTAAATCCCAGGTAATGACACAAAGAAAGACAAATATCATGTGTTATCACTTACACGTGGAATCGAAAAACTCATACAAATGAACGAATATGCCAAACAAACACAGACTCACAGACTGAGAGAATAAATTAGTTATACAAAAGAAAAGTTGAGAATGGGGGGGGGCGAGGATTAGAATGTTGGGATTAACACAAAACCACAAATTTCATAGAATAGATGATCAATGAGGCCCTACTGGATAGCACTGGGAAGTCCTAACCACAGTGCTTACAATTTATATATTCTTTTTTCCCTAGCTGTGCCTCACGGCTTTTAAGATCTTACTGCCCAACTACAGATCAAACCCATACCCCTGAAATGGAAGCACAAAGTCCTAACCACTGGATCACCAGGGAGTCCCCTATAGCTGCTAACCAAAAGCACACTTAGTAAACACTCTGATGCAGGTTGCAGGTCTCTATTTGAGAATGAGCCACTGGGTGAAATTCTGTATCAACATTTTTGTATAAATCATATCCATCATGCACATTGTTTCTGGACCAGGGATTGAACCCACATCTCCTGAATGGCCATGTGGATTCTTTACCACTAAACCACAAGGGAAGCCCAATGATTTGAGAAATTCAAATCAAAAGATCGATGACAATGGTGTCCAGGTTTTCCCCTGGTGCCTGTCCTCCAAAATTCTACCTACAAGAAATTCTAAAGAGAGTGAGTAGGAAAAAAAAAAAACCTACTTAGCACCTGTGGGAATGTGAATTGCTAACATCCACTATGGACAACAGGAGGGAGATTCCTTGAAGATGGAAAAGTAGAACCACCTCACAAACCAGCAATCCCACGCCTGGGTGGGCATATATCTGGAGAAAATCATCCTTCAAAAAGACACTTGTACCAAAGTGTTCACTGGGGCAGTGTTTACAGGAGTCACGGCATACGAACAACAGAAATGTCTACCCACAGTGGAATGGAGAAGAAAGATGTGCTATATATCGATTATGACTCAATCAGAAATCAGAAGAAAGTGATGTCATTTGCAGTACCATGTGTGGACAGGGAGAACAAGGCATTAAATCCCAGGTAATGACACAAAGAAAGACAAATATCATGTGTTATCACTTACACGTGGAATCGAAAAACTCATACAAATGAACGAATATGCCAAACAAACACAGACTCACAGACTGAGAGAATAAATTAGTTATACAAAAGAAAAGTTGAGAATGGGGGGGGGCGAGGATTAGAATGTTGGGATTAACACAAAACCACAAATTTCATAGAATAGATGATCAATGAGGCCCTACTGGATAGCACTGGGAACTCTACTGCACATATGTAACAACCTACATTGGAGTAGAATCAGGAGGAAAAAAACCAGGACAAGCATAGGTGTGAGTGAATCAAGTTGCTATAGAATGAAACTAAACACAAATATGTATGTAAATTATACTGCATTAGAAAAACTAAAATTATATTTAAAAAAGGAAAGAACAAGAAAGGAACAAAAGCCTACTCTATAGCATTCAGGTCTCCGTGACTTAAAGTTATGGCACATCCCTGGAATCTGAACAGGTGTGGGTCCCCAGGATGGACTGTGGTGGGGCTGAGGGCGCTGGGGAGCATGCACCAGTGGCTGAGGTCCCCTTTGTAACCATACTGCCTGGAAATCCTCTGGGTGGAACCAAACATTCCCAGATCCAGGCTGGCCCTCTAACAGCTTAGCCAAGCCTAGTGCACCCGAAAGGACGGTGGACCTTATGAACCGTGAGTTCATCAGCAGCTTCTGACTCATTGTGACCTTATGGACGGTAGCCCTCCAGGCTCCTTTGTCCATGGGATTCTCCAGACAAGAAAACTGGAGTGGGTTGCCATTTCCTCCTCCAGAGTGGGGCATGAAGAATTGCTGCCACCCTGTGACTGCTTCTTATAACAACTTTAAAACCCTCCCTTCTGTGTATTTAATGTTCACAAGGCCTGAGGGCCTGCAAATGACCCTTGACCTCAAGAAATGCCTGGTGGTAGGCGATCAAAAACGAATTCAAAACAGGGCCAGCCAGCTCTCCAAAAACCAACTTTAAGAGCCAAGTTGGCCTCATATTCTCAGTAAAACCTCATGGAAACATTTTCTTGATCTTTGTAGCTGTTTTCCCCACATCTAATCTGAGAGCAATGTTTAAAGATCAGAAAAAGAAATTAAGGAAACAATCCTATTTGCCATCACAACAGAAAGAATAAAGTACTTAGGTATAAACCTCCCTAAAGAGGCAAAAGAGTTATATGCAGAAAACTCTTAAAAGTTACTTAACGAAAGAGATGCAGAAAACTTTTTTTTTAAAAGAAAGACAAATATCATGTGTTATCACTTACACGTGGAATCGAAAAACTCATACAAATGAACGAATATGCCAAACAAACACAGACTCACAGACTGAGAGAATAAATTAGTTATACAAAAGAAAAGTTGAGAATGGGGGGGGGCGAGGATTAGAATGTTGGGATTAACACAAAACCACAAATTTCATAGAATAGATGATCAATGAGGCCCTACTGGATAGCACTGGGAACTCTACTGCACATATGTAACAACCTACATTGGAGTAGAATCAGGAGGAAAAAAACCAGGACAAGCATAGGTGTGAGTGAATCAAGTTGCTATAGAATGAAACTAAACACAAATATGTATGTAAATTATACTGCATTAGAAAAACTAAAATTATATTTAAAAAAGGAAAGAACAAGAAAGGAACAAAAGCCTACTCTATAGCATTCAGGTCTCCGTGACTTAAAGTTATGGCACATCCCTGGAATCTGAACAGGTGTGGGTCCCCAGGATGGACTGTGGTGGGGCTGAGGGCGCTGGGGAGCATGCACCAGTGGCTGAGGTCCCCTTTGTAACCATACTGCCTGGAAATCCTCTGGGTGGAACCAAACATTCCCAGATCCAGGCTGGCCCTCTAACAGCTTAGCCAAGCCTAGTGCACCCGAAAGGACGGTGGACCTTATGAACCGTGAGTTCATCAGCAGCTTCTGACTCATTGTGACCTTATGGACGGTAGCCCTCCAGGCTCCTTTGTCCATGGGATTCTCCAGACAAGAAAACTGGAGTGGGTTGCCATTTCCTCCTCCAGAGTGGGGCATGAAGAATTGCTGCCACCCTGTGACTGCTTCTTATAACAACTTTAAAACCCTCCCTTCTGTGTATTTAATGTTCACAAGGCCTGAGGGCCTGCAAATGACCCTTGACCTCAAGAAATGCCTGGTGGTAGGCGATCAAAAACGAATTCAAAACAGGGCCAGCCAGCTCTCCAAAAACCAACTTTAAGAGCCAAGTTGGCCTCATATTCTCAGTAAAACCTCATGGAAACATTTTCTTGATCTTTGTAGCTGTTTTCCCCACATCTAATCTGAGAGCAATGTTTAAAGATCAGAAAAAGAAATTAAGGAAACAATCCTATTTGCCATCACAACAGAAAGAATAAAGTACTTAGGTATAAACCTCCCTAAAGAGGCAAAAGAGTTATATGCAGAAAACTCTTAAAAGTTACTTAACGAAAGAGATCAAAGACAACACAGACGAAGAGATACCATGTTCTTGGATTGGATGAGTCAAAGTTGTGAAGATGATTATAATACCTGAAGCAATCTATAGATTCAATGCAATCCATGTCAAGTTACCGATGAAATTTTTTCACAAAATTGAAACAAAAATAGTTTACAATTTATACAGAAACACAAAAGATCCCATATAGTCAAGGCAATCTGGAGAAAGAAAAAATGGAGCTGGAAGAGTCAGGCTCCCTGACTTCAGACTATACTACAGAGCTACAGCAATGTGTTTTTAAATGACTCATCTTTATTGTGCATGCTAACTCACTTTGGTTGTGTTCAGTTCTTTCCAACCCTATGGACTGCAGCCCACCAGGCTCTTCTGTCCATGGAATTTTCCAGGCAAGAATATTGGAATGGGTTGGCATGCCCTCTGCCAGCGAATCTTCCTGACCCAGGGATCCAACTGGTATCTCTTATGTCTCCTGCATCGTTAGGCTGGTTCTTTACCCCTAGTACCAACTGGGAAGGCCCCGTAAGCTTTATTAAGCATTTCTAAAGCACTGAATTTACATATTGTAGAAATAATGATTCATTCTTCTTTCCCTCATATTTCATCTGCTTGCACTGTATTTAATTAGATTGCATCCTTAGTATAAGAAGTGCAACTGGCGGGCTTCCCCTGGTGGTCCAGTGGGTAAGGACACCACCTTGCAGTGCAAGGGATGCCAGTTCTATCCCTGGCCTGGGAAGATCCCACGTGCTGCAGAGCAACTGGACCTATGTGTCCAATTACCAAGCCAGAGCTCTGGAGCGCATGCGCCCAGAGCCGGTGCTCTGCGACAACAGAGGCCACCGCAATGGGAGGCCCACAGGAGCCAAAGAACAAAGACAGATGAAAATAGAGAAATGAAAGACCAATAGAAGTGGCCCGCCCGCTCCCCTCCCTCCCCAACCTGACCCCTACCCAAAATAAATAAATAAATAAATCTTAAAAAAAAAAAAAAAAAAAAGAAGTGCAACTGGCATAAACAAGATTGTGATTAGACCCACAGAGTCCTACGGGCAGCTTGCGGCACTTTCAGAGGGAACAGTGAGTGTTAGGTGAGAGAGTTAGAGCACACACACATCGGTGTAGGTCACAAAACTGGGATCTTTCTCAATATCAACTCTGAATGAAATACTTGTGAAGTACTTAAACAAGTACCTGATCTATACTAAGCCTCCATAAATGTTAGTTTTTATCACCAGTTTCACACTTTTTGAGTATTTTTCACAGGCTGTACTCTTGATGCTAAGAATAACTCAAGAGGCAGAGGCAAGACTCAAGAAGCATGACTGGAGAAATGGACCTGAATGTCCCCAAATACTGTACGCACAAAACAAGTTTTCCCAACATCACCAGCAAAAACAATATAAATTTATGATTCATGGATATAATAATGTGTAGCACATTAAAGCTTTCACCTCGCTCAAGAAATAACTTCTTTTTCAAATAGAAATTTCTAAAGCAAAGAAGAAAAACTGTCCATAAGCAAGTTAGACCTGAACGCACCCTGTGATACAAGCCCAGAAACGGGCACTAGCCTCCATACTGTTCCCTCCAAGGTCCAGCTCTACAGGCTCAGGATGCAAACACAAAGATGAGCGGCTCCCCAGTGGGAACAGCCTGACTCTGACTGGGAGGGCAGGAGCGGAGCTCCCCCTTGCTAGAGTGGGGGTGGGGAACCCTCTAGGGAGAGCAGAGCTGCAAAAATAAAAAGCCTCACCCTCAAAATCTACAAGGATACCCCAGGTCATGGTTTCTGCCATTACGTGCCTTTTCACTCAGTCTCTCCATTAAGTTTGTGAAGGCTGGGTATTCCTCTGCTGAGGCTGAGAGCTGTCCCGAGGGATGGGAGGGGAGCTGTGGAGGCTGGGTGGCTTCCTGTCAAGCCCACACCAGTCTCACAAGAATTATTTTCTCACAGAGACTTACACTGTTACACAAGGTACAGACAGGGAGGTATACTTCAGATAGCCTTAAGGGACAGGGCAGACAGGGCTGGAAATCAGAACACTTAAGCCATCTCCCATAACTACTAGAGATCCCCAAAGGGAACAGTCCTTTGGGCCAGATGTACATGAAAAGAGGACATTTATGTGTTGGATGAGATGAAAGGCTTAAGGGTGGGCGGGCTGCTGCGTGGAGGGACAGATATGAGCACTGGGAATGGGCAGTCGCATTAGTGAGAACTTTCTCTGCTGAGTGACAAAAACTGAATTCTGGTCATCTTAGGCAAAAGGGAATCTTTTTGAACTATTGAGTAGCAAGAATTGAGTAGCAAGTGTAGCTGGATCCAGAGACTCAAACAGTTATATCATTCTGTATCTTACTAGCACTTTCTCTTCACTTTCCTAGTCTTGACTTGTCTTACATGTGTGTGTTGACCTTTTTTGTTTCTTCCTGCAAATGGTCCACACTGTTAAGGAAGAAGCCAGTAGCTCTGGCTTGGATCATCTCAGCTTGCAAATCAAGCAGAAAAAGCTATGTCTCTAAGAGCACACAGATTGGCTTGGATCTCATGTGCATCCCTTAAGCCAACCCTGATACCAAGGTGATAAGAGCACTAAGACTGGGCAAGCCTCGATCATGTGCCGCCAATGAGGCCAGAAACAGGAATCACACTCTGATGCACAGTCACACCAGAACTATTTCTGTAGGAACTAGGGGAGGATGACTCTTGTGTAGATGAGGAAGAGTCTTTCTGCTTCAAGTTTTTCTGTCCAAGCTATTGGAATGGCAGAAACAAAAGCCAGAAAATAGAAACATATAGCTAGAGTGTTCTTGCTGGGAAAAACAGAAAATGAGATGGGAGGCGAAGCAGGAACGCCCTACAGAGGGCCCTTAACACTCCATGCAGGTCTCATCTTCTCAATCCACTTTGCCTTCCATCAGAATCATCTGTGGATGCAACTCAACAACAGAAAACAACCAAACAAAAAAACAAACAAAAAAACCTGAAACAAGCAAAGGACTTGAATAGACATTTAAAGAAGGTTTAAAAATGACCAATAAGCACATGAAAAGATGCTCAATATCACTAGGGGAGTACAGATCAAAACCACAATGAGACATCACACATGATCTGACTTTACACTAAAATATTTTCTGAATAAATAATTATAATATTTTCTCCTCTCGTTCCAAGGTTCCAAAAAAGAAAGTACAAAGCCACACTTCCATCTTCACTATTTACTGAGCATGGGTCATGCGTCTGCCTTTAGTATAAGCATTTGAGATTGATTATCTAATTTATCCATTGAGAGTAGGTTTAGCTTCGGAGTATGAAGAACATAGATACCAAGCTTACATGGGTGATAAATGGTAAAGAGAGGATTTGAATCTGGATTCCTTGATTCCAAAGTTAAAATCTGAGAACTACACCAAAATCTTTTTAGTTGATAAACATTAGATTAATTTCACACATAATCACCAAAAGTAAATATATTTATGATAACAAAATACTTTATTCAATAAAGTGGGATATTATTTATCTCCATTCTTGCCAAACTTCGGTAAAATCTTAAATAACTTAATAAGGCACCAAAACACTTCAGTAGCTTCAAAGGTAAAGATTTGCCATTCCTGGATGCAATTGGTTCCCAAATTTATACTCAGATTACCCTGGTATATAAGAGTTCTTCTTCTGAGAGGGTACTGGGTCATCAAAAGACAAATTAAGTCCTCACATGTTGCTCCTGGGTAGAATGCACACTGGAGCGAGGGTGTGGAATCAAGGGGACTGACCCATACTTACCCTTGCAAACCCAGAGCCTAACCAATTGAACATGCTACAGGGAGGGTCTGCTTATAGGGCCCTTTAGAAAAACAAACCACCATATAGAATCTCTCAGAATAAAACAGAAATAAATGAAATATAAACACACATACACAGAGCTGAAGATAAGCTCTCTCTGAACTTACTACAAAATATAGAACATTAATGCTGATAATTTGAGAAATAATTTTGAGCTCTTGGATGTAAGTGGTAACTACATAAAACTGACATGAGTGATAAGTTTAAATGAAATACTGACTCTCTTTCCTAATGCTAGCACACACGAAAAAAGAGTTAACCTATAACATATGATTGTTCAAAGTACACTGACCATGGTTAACTTCTCTGTATGAATCGTTCAACAGCATGAATTAAATATATTCTAGGATAAGAGATTTGTACAATTATTCAATGGGTTTAATGAGCACATGAGCTCTGGGGACTTGCAATAACTAGAAATGTTAATTGAAACTTAAATGAACTGTCTTTTGCCAAAAGCACATCATCTCTTAAGTACTCATATTGGTTGGCTGCCTTTGAAGCAACTAATACTCATTTTTTGGACCAGTAGGGTTTCCCAAGTGGCACAGTGATAAAGAATCTGCCAATGCAGACGTAAGAGACATCAGTTCAATCCCCTGGATTGGGAAGATCCCCTAGAGTAGGAAATGCCAACTGGGCTCCAGTATTCTTGCCAGGAAAATTCCATGGACAGAGAAGCCTGGCGGGCAATGATTCATGGGATCAGAAAAAGTTGGACACAATTGAGTGACTAAGCACACACAGTGCGCATAACTCACTATGTTCTATGTATTCTATCTTCATTCTTTAGAAAATTTTAGAAGTGGCAGTCAATAAGTAAGGTGGGTAAATATTATTATCTTGAAAAGTACAGGGTTCCATGTGGACTCCTCAGGTGGTACAGTGATAAAAATATCTGCCTGTAATGAAGCAGATGTGGGTTTGATCCCTATATCAGGAAGATAGCCAGAGTAGGAAATGACAACCCACTCCAGTTTTGCTGCCTGGGAAATTCCATGGACAGAGGAACCCAGCAGGCTACAGTCCACGGGGCTGCAAATAATTGGTCATGACTGAGCAACTGAGCATGCACACATGCACACACATCCATGTTATGAAGACATTCTGTCACTTTTTCAAATCTTGGCAAAACCCAATGCCAGATATTAGTAAAGAAATGGTAATACAACAGCTCTGCAAACTAAGTCTCAAGCTCAATCCCACACAAACCCACACATTTGCACAACTGCACAGGCTTTATTTTCTCCCTGAAACAATCAAGCCTATTGATTACATGCTAATGCTAACCACTGCAACCTAAAATAATTTTATTCTAAATGAGTCCCTGCTTTACCATCTCAGGTATCAATTTTGCTATTGGTCAAACTGTATAGTTAACTATAAAATACTGACTCTCTTTCCTAATGCTAGCACACACGAAAAAAGAGTTAACCTATAACATATGATTGTTCAAAGTACACTGACCATGGTTAACTTCTCTGTATGAATCGTTCAACAGCATGAATTAAATATATTCTAGGATAAGAGATTTGTACAATTATTCAATGGGTTTAATGAGCACATGAGCTCTGGGGACTTGCAATAACTAGAAATGTTAATTGAAACTTAAATGAACTGTCTTTTGCCAAAAGCACATCATCTCTTAAGTACTCATATTGGTTGGCTGCCTTTGAAGCAACTAATACTCATTTTTTGGACCAGTAGGGTTTCCCAAGTGGCACAGTGATAAAGAATCTGCCAATGCAGACGTAAGAGACATCAGTTCAATCCCCTGGATTGGGAAGATCCCCTAGAGTAGGAAATGCCAACTGGGCTCCAGTATTCTTGCCAGGAAAATTCCATGGACAGAGAAGCCTGGCGGGCAATGATTCATGGGATCAAAAAAAGTTGGACACAATTGAGTGACTAAGCACACACAGTGCGCATAACTCACTATGTTCTATGTATTCTATCTTCATTCTTTAGAAAATTTTAGAAGTGGCAGTCAATAAGTAAGGTGGGTAAATATTATTATCTTGAAAAGTACAGGGTTCCATGTGGACTCCTCAGGTGGTACAGTGATAAAAATATCTGCCTGTAATGAAGCAGATGTGGGTTTGATCCCTATATCAGGAAGATAGCCAGAGTAGGAAATGACAACCCACTCCAGTTTTGCTGCCTGGGAAATTCCATGGACAGAGGAACCCAGCAGGCTACAGTCCACGGGGCTGCAAATAATTGGTCATGACTGAGCAACTGAGCATGCACACATGCACACACATCCATGTTATGAAGACATTCTGTCACTTTTTCAAATCTTGGCAAAACCCAATGCCAGATATTAGTAAAGAAATGGTAATACAACAGCTCTGCAAACTAAGTCTCAAGCTCAATCCCACACAAACCCACACATTTGCACAACTGCACAGGCTTTATTTTCTCCCTGAAACAATCAAGCCTATTGATTACATGCTAATGCTAACCACTGCAACCTAAAATAATTTTATTCTAAATGAGTCCCTGCTTTACCATCTCAGGTATCAATTTTGCTATTGGTCAAACTGTATTAGAAATCCATATAAGTTTCTATACTAGCCAAACCAAATTTTATTTTGGAGATGCATCTAGGGTAGTGCTCTGTAAAGCGGATAGTTGTTAATGTATTTAATGGAAATTGGAATTATTTTTGAAATGCTTGTGCCCCATTTCCTTTCCATTAATTTTGAATTCCTGTGACAAATTGCTAGAACCTCGGTGGTTTAAAACAACAGAAATTTATTATATTTCAATTGTGGAGACCAACAGTCCGAAATCAATGTGTCAGCAGGGAAATTCCTCCTAGAGGCTGTGAGGAGCAGGTATAGTACCATATACTATCCTCGCTCTGGCAGCTGCCTGCAACTTTTGACGTCCCATGACTTATACTTGCCTAATGTCAGTCTCTGCCTCTGGCTTCATATCTACTTCCCCTCTATTTCTCATCTTCTGTATGTGTCTTCTCCTTTTCTCATTGGGACACTTGTCATTGAATTTAGACTAATCTGACTAATTCAAGATGAGCTCATCTTGAGATCCTTAACTTGATTACAACTGCCAAGACCCTCTTTCCAAATGAGGCTACCCTCGCAGGTAATGGGGGTACGACTTGGACATGTCTTTTTGAGGATTACTGTTAAATGCACAATAATTAAATGGAAATACCAAAATAACTGATATACCAGCTGTAGGTAATTTCCTTTCAATATTTCTGTTCAGAAAGGTTAGGGAGGGCTTCCCTGGTTGTCCAGTGGGTAAGGACAATGCATTGCAGTGCAAGGGGTGCTGGTTCGATCCCTGGCCTGGGAAGATCCCACGTGCCGTGGACCGGCTGGACCGATGTGTCCAATTACCGAGCTGGAGCTCTGGAGTGCATGCGCCCAGAGCTGGTGCTCTGCGACAACAGAGGCCACCGCGATGGGAGGCCCAAACGGGCCAAAGAACAAAGATGGATGAAAATAGAGAAGTGAAAGACCAATAAGAAGTGGCCCGCCTGCTCCCCCTCTCCTCAACCCACCCCCCCAAATAAATAAATAATAAATATTAAAAAAAAAAAAAAAGGTTAGGGAAAAAAGCACTCTCTTGCATTGAAGGTGTACAGGATGAACAATCATTTTTGTCTATGGGCCACAACTATTTATGAGCCATACATTAGCATGAAAGCCCTTTTCAAGTTGTATCACATTTGTTAAGACATATTCTTGAAATGATCGTGTTATACTTCATTTTGTTGTCTTGGCTTACATGTTTGTCTTTAAATCTGTTAGTGCATCTATACTTTAATTGTACAAAGGCAACTCTCAAGAGGGGCTTCCCAGGTGGCCTGGTAGTAAAGAAGCAGTCTGCCATGCAGGAAGTGTGGGTTCCAACCCTTGGTCAGAAAGATTCCCCAGGGGAGGAAATGCCACCCACTCCAGTATTCTTGCCTGGGAAATCCCATAGATAGAGGAGCCTGGTGGGCTATAGTCCATCAGGTCACGAAAGAGTCAGACACAACTGAGTGACTAAACAATAATAACCTTCGAGAGGTCTTTAATCAACTATAATTTGTTTTAAGGAAAGAGGGTTGTGAACAGAAAATAATCATGTAACCCTATCTGTGACAATAATAAAGAAAAACATAAAAACCCAGAAGAAGTAAGATAGAAAAGATAGGTTGACATATGGGCAAGCAATAAATATGAAAGGATATGAAAATAATTCAGAATTCAGAAAATTCATTAGAGAAAGAAAAAAAGTCAACAAAAATGAGACTTGAATTAGAAGGTGCTAGCACTGGTTATTTCTCTTGTGTCACTTTAAGTCCCCATGCTTTCACCTCTTATTCAACTCACGGCTCTAGCAACTAGCTCATATAAGCTTGGTCTAGTCTGGACCAGCTGTACCTGCTTCCAGTCCAGAGAATTTTTTCATGTTCTAGCCAGTTTTGGCCCTAAGAATGTGTTTCGCTATCACTCATGAACAAGCTTGGATTGTTAGACAGTTAATGACTGAGGACAACCTTTGACCAGTGGAGAACAGGAATCAATTGATAAACCTGTGCCATCCTTCCTGCTTGAACAGTTATTTCTGAAATACATTTTATAAGCCACTGAGGAAGGTTCTTGGAGATGAAGCAACAAGTCAACTATCACTATGGGCAATCCTATAATGGCAATTTCACTGCTCTGATCTCACTCCTGTTTCTTGGCCTCAAATTCCAAAATTATTAATAATTTCTCAGGAACAAACATTTGTCATAGATTTGCTTTCAGGAAAACCTAAGCTAAATGTTGTTTCCCCCTCTGGCTTATGAAATGAATTACCATTATTTTAAAATTGGTTGCCTATTAAAATAAACCTACATTTTGAAATTATTTCATTTGGAACTTCATGTACACTGAACTAAATAATGAAGCTTTATTCTAGCTTAATTTTTGTCCTGAGTATGGTAATTACCATTCTTATTACAAATAAAACAATAATTAGAAGTTTATTATTAAAACATCTAGTTTTGTTCAGATATACATTCTAAAAAAGTCAAGGCAACCAAAGTTATGTATCTTTAAACACATGTTTACTCTCCATTTCTTTTTTTTTTCATTACTTCTTCAAGGTAAATCAAGAAACACAGCTTTATTTTTCTTTTGGCTGCACTGTGGTAGCATCTGGGATCTTAGTTGTTCAACCAGAGATTGAACTCACACCCCCTGCTCTGGAGGCATGGAATCTTAGCCACTGGACTGCCAGGGAAGGCTCTACTCTCTTCTTTATCCAATTTGATATTGATTATTTACATTGCTTTTAAGAGTTGTTTATTTCATAAAAACCCAGAAGAAGTAAGATAGAAAAGATAGGTTGACATATGGGCAAGCAATAAATATGAAAGGATATGAAAATAATTCAGAATTCAGAAAATTCATTAGAGAAAGAAAAAAAGTCAACAAAAATGAGACTTGAATTAGAAGGTGCTAGCACTGGTTATTTCTCTTGTGTCACTTTAAGTCCCCATGCTTTCACCTCTTATTCAACTCACGGCTCTAGCAACTAGCTCATATAAGCTTGGTCTAGTCTGGACCAGCTGTACCTGCTTCCAGTCCAGAGAATTTTTTCATGTTCTAGCCAGTTTTGGCCCTAAGAATGTGTTTCGCTATCACTCATGAACAAGCTTGGATTGTTAGACAGTTAATGACTGAGGACAACCTTTGACCAGTGGAGAACAGGAATCAATTGATAAACCTGTGCCATCCTTCCTGCTTGAACAGTTATTTCTGAAATACATTTTATAAGCCACTGAGGAAGGTTCTTGGAGATGAAGCAACAAGTCAACTATCACTATGGGCAATCCTATAATGGCAATTTCACTGCTCTGATCTCACTCCTGTTTCTTGGCCTCAAATTCCAAAATTATTAATAATTTCTCAGGAACAAACATTTGTCATAGATTTGCTTTCAGGAAAACCTAAGCTAAATGTTATTTCCCCCTCTGGTTTATGAAATGAATTACCATTATTTTAAAATTGGTTGCCTATTAAAATAAACCTACATTTTGAAATTATTTCATTTGGAACTTCATGTACACTGAACTAAATAATGAAGCTTTATTCTAGCTTAATTTTTGTCCTGAGTATGGTAATTACCATTCTTATTACAAATAAAACAATAATTAGAAGTTTATTATTAAAACATCTAGTTTTGTTCAGATATACATTCTAAAAAAGTCAAGGCAACCAAAGTTATGTATCTTTAAACACATGTTTACTCTCCATTTCTTTTTTTTTTCATTACTTCTTCAAGGTAAATCAAGAAACACAGCTTTATTTTTCTTTTGGCTGCACTGTGGTAGCATCTGGGATCTTAGTTGTTCAACCAGAGATTGAACTCACACCCCCTGCTCTGGAGGCATGGAATCTTAGCCACTGGACTGCCAGGGAAGGCTCTACTCTCTTCTTTATCCAATTTGATATTGATTATTTACATTGCTTTTAAGAGTTGTTTATTTCTAGGTGAAATAAAGAATTGTGATGTAGCACATGACTACTATTGTATTTTATAATATGGAACAGTCTATACTGTAGTGATTAAAAATATTTTATAGCAGGTTTTGTGTGGGCTGTTAAGAATACAGTGATGAGTATGACACTCCTGAAGACACTTAGTAATGTGGAACATTTGGCTAAGCAACCAAGATTGGGAGCAGGGGAAGAGAAGCTAAATATGATTTGGTGTTTCAAGTACTATTTCATGGAAACCTTGGTCTTTAAACTGAGAGGTAAAATTTGCCATGAAATTAATATTTTTAGAAAACCACTGACATGCTAAGCTAAATAAATGTCTTCTTATTAACGTCTAATGTATTCTGAGATAAGACAATTAACCTGGGCATTTAATTGTATCGAATTAAAACTCTCAGGGGCGTTAAGAAAGATCAGTGTCAGATTTCATGTATAAATCAGAGTTGAATAGGAGAGATAAGAGTTGGCATACTGAATTCTTAGTGAGATGATGTTTCTCTAATTCTTTATTTCTTTTCCTTGCTTACTTATTTTCTTGGTAACTTCAAACATTTTATTTCATGGATTATGCTGAGAACAAAGTGTGACTTCAGAACATGATCTGAAGTTTAAAAAAAAATAACATTAATTTTCCTACATCAGATTGTTTATAAAATCTTAATTTTTACTTTTCCTGATTTATAATAACCTTATTACTTTTGGCATGTAGAACATTTAAGTGTAGAAAATTCAACTAATCCACATCATATTTGAGTATAACCTTACCCTCACAAACTTGACCTATAACTATTTGTTATTTATATTTCAAGTAATTACTTTAATGTGGTGCTTTTTTTTCCCTAAGAAATCTGCAAACTGGTCCTTTGAAAACTTCTATAAGTATTTTCCCTGTAATATCATAATTCTAAAGGGGAAAATGTGTTTTATTTAATGGGCCTCTGCATGTATTTTTAGGGTTTTCCAAGTGGCTTAGTGGTAGAAGAATCAGCCTGTCAATGTAGGAGACACAGGGAATGCTGATTTGATCCCTGAGTCGGGAAGATATGGAGTAGGAAGTGGCAATCACTCCCGTATTCTTGCCTGAAAAATCCCATGGACAGAGGAGCCTGTTGGGCAATATATAGTCCATAGAGTCTTTTGGATGAGGATAGATGATGGAACACTTTTAGTTTTCTTATTAAACACAAGGAAAAATGAAAAGTCAATTTGATTGGTAATATTCTGCCATCTGTTACTCCTCACTCTACTGGTCATTTGCCAGTCAGGAAGATAGCCTGGAGAAGGGACACACTGCCCACTACAGTATTCTTGGGTTTCCCTGGTGGCTCAGATGGTAAAGAATCTACCTGCAATGTGGGAGACCTGGGTTCCATCCTTGGGTTGGGAAAACCTCCTGGAGGAGGGCATGGCAACCCAGTCCAGTACTCTTGCCTGGAGAATCCCCACAGACGGAAGAGCCTGGTGGGCTGCAGTCCATGGGATTGCAAAGAATCTAACATGACTGAGACTAAGCACAGCACAGGATATAGGGCCTCAGTGGCAGAAAGTGTGGTTTTGTCTTTGACCTGCCCAATGCTCAGATTTTCCTCTGGTTCTTGTCAATAACTAGATGTCCAGCATTTTCCTATCTCCCCCTCTCTTCATCTCTTTCTCTTCTCTTATTCTTTCCCTTTCTTCCTAACTCCCTCTCAGCTCCTCTGTCTAAAAGGAAGAAATCAAGGCAGTCTTTGCTACAAGTTGCTCTCCCATATAGGTCAAAAGCAAAAATCTCGAGTTTGGTCTCAAGTCAAGTTTGTCTACTCCTTAGTTCTTTTCCTGATTTATAATAACCTTATTACTTTTGGCATGTAGAACATTTAAGTGTAGAAAATTCAACTAATCCACATCATATTTGAGTATAACCTTACCCTCACAAACTTGACCTATAACTATTTGTTATTTATATTTCAAGTAATTACTTTAATGTGGTGCTTTTTTTTCCCTAAGAAATCTGCAAACTGGTCCTTTGAAAACTTCTATAAGTATTTTCCCTGTAATATCATAATTCTAAAGGGGAAAATGTGTTTTATTTAATGGGCCTCTGCATGTATTTTTAGGGTTTTCCAAGTGGCTTAGTGGTAGAAGAATCAGCCTGTCAATGTAGGAGACACAGGGAATGCTGATTTGATCCCTGAGTCGGGAAGATATGGAGTAGGAAGTGGCAATCACTCCCGTATTCTTGCCTGAAAAATCCCATGGACAGAGGAGCCTGTTGGGCAATATATAGTCCATAGAGTCTTTTGGATGAGGATAGATGATGGAACACTTTTAGTTTTCTTATTAAACACAAGGAAAATGAAGAATCAATTTGATTGGTAATATTCTGCCATCTGTTACTCCTCACTCTACTGGTCATTTGCCAGTCAGGAAGATAGCCTGGAGAAGGGACACACTGCCCACTACAGTATTCTTGGGTTTCCCTGGTGGCTCAGATGGTAAAGAATCTACCTGCAATGTGGGAGACCTGGGTTCCATCCTTGGGTTGGGAAAACCTCCTGGAGGAGGGCATGGCAACCCAGTCCAGTACTCTTGCCTGGAGAATCCCCACAGACGGAAGAGCCTGGTGGGCTGCAGTCCATGGGATTGCAAAGAATCTAACATGACTGAGACTAAGCACAGCACAGGATATAGGGCCTCAGTGGCAGAAAGTGTGGTTTTGTCTTTGACCTGCCCAATGCTCAGATTTTCCTCTGGTTCTTGTCAATAACTAGATGTCCAGCATTTTCCTATCTCCCCCTCTCTTCATCTCTTTCTCTTCTCTTATTCTTTCCCTTTCTTCCTAACTCCCTCTCAGCTCCTCTGTCTAAAAGGAAGAAATCAAGGCAGTCTTTGCTACAAGTTGCTCTCCCATATAGGTCAAAAGCAAAAATCTCGAGTTTGGTCTCAAGTCAAGTTTGTCTACTCCTTAGTTCTTTTCCAGAAAAAGCTATGTTGAGATTCGAGCAGCTTTGTATTCTATGCCATTTCAGGTTTATATATATATAGACCTATTGTATTATATTTATATGCAATGTATAATATATGTATACATATATACACACACAGATATGTTTTATTTGACAAAACTCGGAAGGGGAAGATGGGTGAGAATTAGACTCTAAATGTCAAATACAGTGTGATAAAAGAAGTAGATTTGGTAAAGGAGATTTACACAATTCATCAAAAAAAAAATTAAAGTTTTTTCTGTGCTTACTCCTATGCTAGGCACAGTGTAGTTAATAAAATTATCACAGTATAATCCAGACCCTGCAGTTTATAATCCCATTTCCCATTGGAAAAGGCAAAGCAAACAACAAGAGCACATGTTGGTTGATGTAGAGCTAGAGTTAAGAGAGTTTTTCACTAAAGTTTGATTTCTGCTGAACCTTGAAAAAAGTATTCTGGAAAACTAAGAAGACAATTGGGTTGGGGAAACTCTCTCATTTAAAATGCAAATCTAGCCTCCTTCAAAAGAAAGTCTGATAGATTTTGAAATAGTAAGTATATAAAATATGATCACAAAAAGAAATACATGAAATATGATCAACTTTTTTTCATTGGCTGATATTTAATTGAGTCCTTAGGGAAAATGTCTTAAGTTAATATTATGAAATCTACTCTTCTGTATTTGCATGCATTAGAAGTCTCAAATTAAATCCCATTAATTAACCATGAACTGGTTGAAAATTAGTTTGTTCTAGAAATGTAATACAGTACAGAGTCATCTTTGAGTATGATAATTCTTTAAGAAATTTAAAGTATGCGAAAATGACACCGGGGCCATTTTCTCCTCTGGTTTTCTTGTCCCAATAATTCTTCCATGATGTCCAGCATTTTCCTATCTCCCCCTCTCTTCATCTCTTTCTCTTCTCTTATT
This sequence comes from Tragulus kanchil, assembly GCA_022376925.1. Lineage (NCBI taxonomy): Eukaryota > Metazoa > Chordata > Mammalia > Artiodactyla > Tragulidae > Tragulus > Tragulus kanchil. Next base: position 114,695,752 of record JAIOJX010000005.1, on the reverse strand, counting down.
CTTTCCCTTTCTTCCTAACTCCCTCTCAGCTCCTCTGTCTAAAAGGAAGAAATCAAGGCAGTCTTTGCTACAAGTTGCTCTCCCATATAGGTCAAAAGCAAAAATCTCGAGTTTGGTCTCAAGTCAAGTTTGTCTACTCCTTAGTTCTTTTCCAGAAAAAGCTATGTTGAGATTCGAGCAGCTTTGTATTCTATGCCATTTCAGGTTTATATATATATAGACCTATTGTATTATATTTATATGCAATGTATAATATATGTATACATATATACACACACAGATATGTTTTATTTGACAAAACTCGGAAGGGGAAGATGGGTGAGAATTAGACTCTAAATGTCAAATACAGTGTGATAAAAGAAGTAGATTTGGTAAAGGAGATTTACACAATTCATCAAAAAAAAAATTAAAGTTTTTTCTGTGCTTACTCCTATGCTAGGCACAGTGTAGTTAATAAAATTATCACAGTATAATCCAGACCCTGCAGTTTATAATCCCATTTCCCATTGGAAAAGGCAAAGCAAACAACAAGAGCACATGTTGGTTGATGTAGAGCTAGAGTTAAGAGAGTTTTTCACTAAAGTTTGATTTCTGCTGAACCTTGAAAAAAGTATTCTGGAAAACTAAGAAGACAATTGGGTTGGGGAAACTCTCTCATTTAAAATGCAAATCTAGCCTCCTTCAAAAGAAAGTCTGATAGATTTTGAAATAGTAAGTATATAAAATATGATCACAAAAAGAAATACATGAAATATGATCAACTTTTTTTCATTGGCTGATATTTAATTGAGTCCTTAGGGAAAATGTCTTAAGTTAATATTATGAAATCTACTCTTCTGTATTTGCATGCATTAGAAGTCTCAAATTAAATCCCATTAATTAACCATGAACTGGTTGAAAATTAGTTTGTTCTAGAAATGTAATACAGTACAGAGTCATCTTTGAGTATGATAATTCTAAGAAATTTAGGATGGAGAAATATCATCTAAAGTTGTACTTAGCGAAAAGCAGACATAAAATTGTAACCTAACTTTCTGGATGACTGGATGATACTGTATGTCTGTCTACAATGGATCAGTTGTTTTTATCAAGCAAATAAATATTTTTATCTTATTTTAATAATCGATGGTAGAAAGATGTCCTACTACCTGTGAGTTATAAAAGGTTACGTAATAATGAAAAGTAGGTTCTATGAGCCCCACTTGAATTACTGTAAGGTTGGGCCAAACACACTGCTTAGTGGTTGGCTAAGCTGTTGTATTAGATGAACTCTGGAACCACAGAGAAATAGGGAAAAAGTATAATTTACTACACTCAGGGCTAAATTGGCTTTGCCAAATGTTTTTATGCAAGAGAAAATGCTCCTCATTATTTTTCTTATCATGTACAATTTTCCTAGGATTCTGGGGGTTATCCCTTTCATACTGTACCTGCACATCAGAATCACATGGGGAGATTTTTAAATTTCATGACCAGGGTGCACACTAGACCAATTAAATAACCATCTCTACACACGGGACCAAGGCATCCGTACTTTTTCAAGTTCCCCAGTGTCCCCAGTGTGCATTCAAACTGAAAAAAAGCCCTTTGAGAATATGAGGATTCCCTCAATTAATGGTCCATTTGATTAGTTTGCAACATTGTCTCCAAGGGTTTTTTTTTTTAAATGTTTACATCTTATCCTTAATATAACACAGAAACTTTATATGTTTAAAATGGGATGATTTTTTATTTAAAATAAACATAAGTCTCTCTATCAAAGACATTTAAAAGAGGTCATCTCCTCTGAATATGAGACAAAAATTTTCCATACCTTTGAGAAGCAAGCTACCTGATATTTCACATATGTCCTGACAACACTGTTTCTTCTTACTTACAACCAGATAAGAGACTTTTATTCTTACCACAAGTGGAAAACCATTGAAAATGGTAAAATACTAATGTGGTTAACAAAATGGGTTTCAGTGTGCAGTAAACCTTGACTAGATTCCATAACATTTCCCTCAGTGTGCCTACATTTAAGACACAGTTTTTTTCTGACTATAGATTCCTGACTTTCCTTTTAATAGATCATTTATTAATACTTTAGATAACTTGCAATTGTATATTTTTTCCTGGATTCTTTGGAATATATGGAAATCTTCTCCCAGATTTTCTCCAGTTTTACAGCTCAGGAAATGTCTTTCTCAAGGAGCTGAGGGCTTCTTTCTTTGAAATGTAAGAGCCTAAACAGTGTATTCAGAAGCAGAGACATAACTTTGCTGACAAAAGTCTGCACAGTCAAAGCTCTGGTTTTCCCAGTAGTCATGTATGAATGTGAGAGTTGGATCATAAAGAAGGTTGAGCACTGAAGAACTGATGCCTTTGAATTGTGGTCTTGGAGAAGACTCTTGAGAATCCCTTGTACTGCAAGGAGATCAAACCAGTTGATCTTAAAGGAAATAAACCCTGAACATTCATTGGAAGGACTGATACTGAAGCTGAAACTCTAATACTCTGCCTACATGATGAGAAGAGACGACTCATTGTTTATGCAAGGAAGAAAAATGCTCCTCATTATTTTTCTTATCATGTACAATTTTCCTAGGATTCTGGGGTTATCCCTTTCATACTGTACCTGCACATCAGAATCACATGGGGAGATTTTTAAATTTCATGACCAGGGTGCACACTAGACCAATTAAATAACCATCTCTACACACGGGACCAAGGCATCCGTACTTTTTCAAGTTCCCCAGTGTCCCCAGTGTGCATTCAAACTGAAAAAAAGCCCTTTGAGAATATGAGGATTCCCTCAATTAATGGTCCATTTGATTAGTTTGCAACATTGTCTCCAAGGGTTTTTTTTTTTAAATGTTTACATCTTATCCTTAATATAACACAGAAACTTTATATGTTTAAAATGGGATGATTTTTTATTTAAAATAAACATAAGTCTCTCTATCAAAGACATTTAAAAGAGGTCATCTCCTCTGAATATGAGACAAAAATTTTCCATACCTTTGAGAAGCAAGCTACCTGATATTTCACATATGTCCTGACAACACTGTTTCTTCTTACTTACAACCAGATAAGAGACTTTTATTCTTACCACAAGTGGAAAACCATTGAAAATGGTAAAATACTAATGTGGTTAACAAAATGGGTTTCAGTGTGCAGTAAACCTTGACTAGATTCCATAACATTTCCCTCAGTGTGCCTACATTTAAGACACAGTTTTTTTCTGACTATAGATTCCTGACTTTCCTTTTAATAGATCATTTATTAATACTTTAGATAACTTGCAATTGTATATTTTTTCCTGGATTCTTTGGAATATATGGAAATCTTCTCCCAGATTTTCTCCAGTTTTACAGCTCAGGAAATGTCTTTCTCAAGGAGCTGAGGGCTTCTTTCTTTGAAATGTAAGAGCCTAAACAGTGTATTCAGAAGCAGAGACATAACTTTGCTGACAAAAGTCTGCACAGTCAAAGCTCTGGTTTTCCCAGTAGTCATGTATGAATGTGAGAGTTGGATCATAAAGAAGGTTGAGCACTGAAGAACTGATGCCTTTGAATTGTGGTCTTGGAGAAGACTCTTGAGAATCCCTTGTACTGCAAGGAGATCAAACCAGTTGATCTTAAAGGAAATAAACCCTGAACATTCATTGGAAGGACTGATACTGAAGCTGAAACTCTAATACTCTGCCTACATGATGAGAAGAGACGACTCATTGGAAAAGAGCCTGATGTTAGGAAAAACAGAACGCAAAGGAGAAGAGGACAACAGAGGACAACATAGTTGTATTGCATCAGTGAGTTGATGGACATAAGTTTGGGCAAGCTCTGGAAGATGGTGAAGGAGAATTCTGGGGTGCTAAAGTCCATGGGATCACAAAGAATTGGACACAGCTGAGTGACTGAACTGAACTATGGAGGGGAAACACTCCTGTCTTTCAGCCTCTTTAAGAGGGTAGGAGCTTAGCTTTCAGTAAGTAACGATTAACAAGCACAGGTGGCCTGATCACAGAAAAGAACATTTTCAAACTCAGGAATAACTCAATGTGCTCAACACATTTTGACAAATCAACCCTTTCCCAGTCTCCCCAGTCTCTTCTGTACTTTTCCACTAGCTCACTTAGTGCTTAAAATTCTCAGTTTTTGATTCATTTGAGTTCAGTCTCTCTTTATCATATTGAAACAGTTTTGAAAAAAGTGTCCCTTGCCTGTTTAAATGGTCTGAGACAATTTTTATTTTGATCACCTGTATTTCTCACCTTCTCCACCACTTACTAGCAGCAAAATATCAGGGCAAAGTGTTCCAACTCTCTAAACTTCCTTCAGCAAAACAAGAAGAAAATGATAGTACTATTTACCTCATAGGGTTCTTCTGAGAGTAAATTATATCAGTTAATGTCCCTAGTGATTGGTTTCTGTCATGTACTTTCACAAATCAAGGTATGTGAGGGCAAAAAGATGGCTTCTCAAAGCAAAACCTAGGTGTTCTTGCCAGAAGAAATGAAGCATGGGCAGACAAGCATAGTCTAAGGCTAGTTGTTGTTGGAAACCTAGGGGCCCTGTTCTTGTTTAATCAGAACCTATAGTAGGGCAGCAGTTAACTTTGCAGAGTTGGTTTCCCATACATGTATGAATGTGAGAGTTGGATCATAAAGAAGGTTGAGCACTGAAGAACTGATGCCTTTGAATTGTGGTCTTGAGAAGACTCTTGAGAATCCCTTGTACTGCAAGGAGATCAAACCAGTTGATCTTAAAGGAAATAAACCCTGAACATTCATTGGAAGGACTGATACTGAAGCTGAAACTCTAATACTCTGCCTACATGATGAGAAGAGACGACTCATTGGAAAAGAGCCTGATGTTAGGAAAAACAGAACGCAAAGGAGAAGAGGACAACAGAGGACAACATAGTTGTATTGCATCAGTGAGTTGATGGACATAAGTTTGGGCAAGCTCTGGAAGATGGTGAAGGAGAATTCTGGGGTGCTAAAGTCCATGGGATCACAAAGAATTGGACACAGCTGAGTGACTGAACTGAACTATGGAGGGGAAACACTCCTGTCTTTCAGCCTCTTTAAGAGGGTAGGAGCTTAGCTTTCAGTAAGTAACGATTAACAAGCACAGGTGGCCTGATCACAGAAAAGAACATTTTCAAACTCAGGAATAACTCAATGTGCTCAACACATTTTGACAAATCAACCCTTTCCCAGTCTCCCCAGTCTCTTCTGTACTTTTCCACTAGCTCACTTAGTGCTTAAAATTCTCAGTTTTTGATTCATTTGAGTTCAGTCTCTCTTTATCATATTGAAACAGTTTTGAAAAAAGTGTCCCTTGCCTGTTTAAATGGTCTGAGACAATTTTTATTTTGATCACCTGTATTTCTCACCTTCTCCACCACTTACTAGCAGCAAAATATCAGGGCAAAGTGTTCCAACTCTCTAAACTTCCTTCAGCAAAACAAGAAGAAAATGATAGTACTATTTACCTCATAGGGTTCTTCTGAGAGTAAATTATATCAGTTAATGTCCCTAGTGATTGGTTTCTGTCATGTACTTTCACAAATCAAGGTATGTGAGGGCAAAAAGATGGCTTCTCAAAGCAAAACCTAGGTGTTCTTGCCAGAAGAAATGAAGCATGGGCAGACAAGCATAGTCTAAGGCTAGTTGTTGTTGATGCTGTTATTGTAATCCCTATCAGTAGGGAGCAGTTATTTACACAGCCTAAATAAGAACACCTACTTCTATCACAAGTCTTCATTAAAGTTAATCATGTAACCATAAGTACAACTATATGAAATCATCAAGTCAACTATACATAATTTTCTGGCTATTTAAACCTCTGTTCTACTGAAATAAGTAGTTCAAGAAATTCAAAGTGACTGAAAAGTCAGTTTGTACTTTTTTAGTTATAATGACATTTGGAAATGCCCAAGAAGAAGTCCTGGTGCACAGGTCCGAAGCTGTTTGTTCAAGCACTGCCTCTCTTACTCACAATTTCACAGTGAAATTGTTCTTCCTACCTTCCTCAATGTCTTTCTCTCTCTTTCTCTCTCTCAATATATAAAGTACAGAGTCAAAAGACAGATAGAAAGATCATTTTACAGAAAATAAAAGAATCTGACAAACTTCTTTAGCTAGATTAACAAAGACAATATTATCAGTAATAAATAATGTTCAAAGTATTTTCCCTTAATATGTTTTGGCAGAACCAAAAAAAATCTGCTTGAACTAATATGAGTTTAGCATGGTTGTGAGATATTATATTAATTCACAAAATTAATTTTATTTGTATATACTAGCAACAAATAACCAGATATAGGAATTCAAAAATATCACTCACCAAAGCAGCATGCTTTAGCAAGGAAGATATAATGATGACAAATAAGCACATAACAAGATACCTGACACCCATAGTCATAAGAGGAATGCATATTAGAACCCCAAGTGTATATTACCCACACATTTTAGAAAGCTAAGCTTTACTATACCTGGTACTAGTTAGGATGGGGAGCAACTGGAACAGTCATCAAGTTCTCATGGGAATGCAAAACAATACAAACCCTTTGGGAGAAAGTTTGTATTTTTCTGAAATAAAGAGAAAATATAGTATTTAATTTACCTTTCTTTAAGGGTTCTTCTGAGAGTAAATTATATCAGTTAATGTCCCTAGTGATTGGTTTCTGTCATGTACTTTCACAAATCAAGGTATGTGAGGGCAAAAAGATGGCTTCTCAAAGCAAAACCTAGGTGTTCTTGCCAGAAGAAATGAAGCATGGGCAGACAAGCATAGTCTAAGGCTAGTTGTTGTTGATGCTGTTATTGTAATCCCTATCAGTAGGGAGCAGTTATTTACACAGCCTAAATAAGAACACCTACTTCTATCACAAGTCTTCATTAAAGTTAATCATGTAACCATAAGTACAACTATATGAAATCATCAAGTCAACTATACATAATTTTCTGGCTATTTAAACCTCTGTTCTACTGAAATAAGTAGTTCAAGAAATTCAAAGTGACTGAAAAGTCAGTTTGTACTTTTTTAGTTATAATGACATTTGGAAATGCCCAAGAAGAAGTCCTGGTGCACAGGTCCGAAGCTGTTTGTTCAAGCACTGCCTCTCTTACTCACAATTTCACAGTGAAATTGTTCTTCCTACCTTCCTCAATGTCTTTCTCTCTCTTTCTCTCTCTCAATATATAAAGTACAGAGTCAAAAGACAGATAGAAAGATCATTTTACAGAAAATAAAAGAATCTGACAAACTTCTTTAGCTAGATTAACAAAGACAATATTATCAGTAATAAATAATGTTCAAAGTATTTTCCCTTAATATGTTTTGGCAGAACCAAAAAAAATCTGCTTGAACTAATATGAGTTTAGCATGGTTGTGAGATATTATATTAATTCACAAAATTAATTTTATTTGTATATATTAGCAACAAATAACCAGATATAGGAATTCAAAAATATCACTCACCAAAGCAGCATGCTTTAGCAAGGAAGATATAATGATGACAAATAAGCACATAACAAGATACCTGACACCCATAGTCATAAGAGGAATGCATATTAGAACCCCAAGTGTATATTACCCACACATTTTAGAAAGCTAAGCTTTACTATACCTGGTACTAGTTAGGATGGGGAGCAACTGGAACAGTCATCAAGTTCTCATGGGAATGCAAAACAATACAAACCCTTTGGGAGAAAGTTTGTATTTTTCTGAAAAAATTAAACATACACTTACCATATGTTCTGGCCATTTCACTTCTAAGTGCTTACCCAGATATCTGAAAGTGCGCATCCATAAAAGTCTTTAAACCCATTATTCACAACAGTTGCATCTGTAATAGCCAAAACAAAAAAGTGAATGTCCATTATCAGGCAAATAGATGAATTAACTGTTATATCTATGCAATTGAGTACTACTTAGCAATGAAAACAATGAAATATTGATGCATAGTATAATATGTTTAATTATTCTGAGTAAAAAAAGTTAAGACCAGTGAGTATATGCATATTTAAAAATACAGATATAAAACAATCTATAAGTATTTGGGAATGGAATGAAGCATGGCAGTGTGGAAGGCAGAGATAATTATAATGGGGGCAAAATTGGGGTGTGATATATTGATTATTATAAAATTTTACATGTTTGTGTAAAAGTTGAGGAAAGTACAATTTAGATTCTAATGATTGAAATCTAGTAATCATATTTATAGAGTAAATAAAATCACTCCTTTTAAAGAAAAGAAAACTTAGGCAAGCTGGAGCCAAATCTTGTGCAAGCAATTTTCTTGAATAAGTATCAGAGTCTCAAGGGTGACTTCAATCTTTGGAAAAGTTATTAATATATCCCTAAGATTTTTATAGTTATCTCTTTGCTTTACAAGTGGCTCTTCAAATGACAAAATACATATCACATTTGAACTTCTCCTGAAACTTAGTGCTAAATGAAAATTAACCTGGCAAATGTAGTTAACATTTATGCGTTATTAATTAGCTCTGCAGAGACAGTCTGCTTATTTTAAAAGGTTAGCTTGAAACACACAGTTGGCTTTAGATGTGAAAATCAAAAGATCCTAGCTGCAGATTCATTTGGTTAACAGGGTTTTCTGGAACAAGGTATTCTCTCTTCTTTTAAACTGATTTCCCACCTGTGTTCAAGTAACTTAGAATTTACAATATCTCTGTGGGGCTGCCTGGGTAGGGAATGGGAATACAGTCAACAGTGGAAACACACAACCAGATTTGTATGAGTTAAATAATAACAGAAAAATTATAACATAAACATATCTGAAAATATACCATATTCCTTGTATAATGAATACAGATATATGTCATTTTTAAAATGTAAAAAGCTAACTTTTTAAATATTAGAGCCACAACGTAATTGTTTTAGTGAACTGGCCTGTTAGAATTCAGAGTATTGGAGGTATTTTCATTTTTTTCTATATAAAAACTTAGTGCTAGCTCAGTTTATTAAAAAAAAAAAAAATTATGTGTCAGATTCAGAGTTGAAATGTGAGGACCAAGAGTTTCCTTTCATAACCTATGTGTGTTGATAATGTGATTCTGAGACAAAAATAATCAAACTTGAGAAGTATAAAATAGATTATGAACATGATTATAGTAACCATTATGCCTTTGGTGCCAACGCCACTGAGTACTAAAAAAATAAATCTGGCACAGAAAAAATTAAGTGGAAAAAGAAATTACCTACTCTTGAAAATGACAATTTAATTAGTATATTTATCATGAGTTTTTCTATAGTATTAGTGTTTGCATTATACTATTAGTAAAAAGCTAATGAGAATTTAGTTAAACTGCATTAAATCGATGTGATACATTTTATAAAATATTATAAAGCCCTATCTGAATACTATGCCAGTGTTCCAATGGCCAGTTTTATAATGACTAATCCATGCCAAAAATATTTATTTTCCTAGTTATTAAAGAACTAAAAGAGTACAAAGCATTTGAAATGACTAAATCCTTCAATACTTGAAAAATGCTATATCATTACAAAAAATAACTAATTTAACAGTCAGTAATAACTTAAAATGTATACCTTCTTGCTGCAGCACCTCGGCTGGGTCCACAGGGAACAGTGGGTGCGAGGAGACATTAAGAAATATACACACACATACAGACAGAAAGGATGGGACTAGGGGGTTCAGAACCTCTCGGGTCAGGGCCCTGAACCTACTTACCAGTCTGCTTTTATTGAGAGCTTAAGCATCCAGGTGTTTACAATGATATTTGCACGGGCTAGGACTCACTCAGCCCTGATCAATAATCACTCTCATGACTCTAATTATATTATCTCCTTAATGGAAAGGGCACACTACAGCTGGGGGGTAACTAGACCGGCAAGAAGGAATCTCTTGACCTGGCATTCAAAAGTCCACAGCAGATCTCCCACCTGCTGCTGATCAGTATGACCCCAACTAATGAGTCCATGTGAATCAAATCAACTTGTTTTTCTCTTAGTTCATTCATTTCCAAGATGTTTTTCTCCTGGCTTGGCCAAAGCTGCAAAATCTTCCACTGGTTTGTTTCCCCACACCTTCCCTGTAGTAAAAATTCTCAATTTTTTGAGAAAAATGAGTTCAATTATCTGCTTGAAAAATGCTTTTGTGTATAAGCTAGTGATGCTAGATCCATGTAAATGCAAAATGTAAACGTAAAATTCAATATTTACTTTTTAGAAATTTCTGAAATTTTATTCCAAAAATTTACAATCTGTGATTGGTCGAATCCCCAGATGTTGAGCCAATGGATATGGAGGACCAACTACACAGTTAATTCTGGAGAAATAAAAATATTTTTTCCATCTCATGATATAATTTCAGGTAACTTGTAGATAGAGTTGTGCAGTGGATAAATCTGATATATAAAATTTCACTTTAATTTGACAATCCAAGTTGCACCTCGTGTTTATATATCACTAAGTCATGAGTTCATTATGGACATTTCTAGAACAACTCTTTCATAAATAACCATACATTGAACACAAGAAACACAGAGAGTGAGTATCAGTCAGCGTACAATGCTAGTACGTGTTTGTTGTTTACTCGCTAAGTCATGTTCCACTCTTTCACAACCCCATGGACTGTACCCTGCTAGGCTCCTCTGTCCGTGGGATTTCCCAGGTAAGAATACTAAAGTGGGTTGCCATTCCCTTCTCCAGGGGATCTTCCTGACCCTGGGATTGACCCTGGATCTCCTACATTGCAGGTAGATTCTTTATCATCTGAGCCACCAGGGAAGCCTACACACCCCTCAAAAATTCCTTCTGCCCCTACCATATGTGTGTTTGCCTGTGTAGTAAGAATGCTTAGTCTGAGATCCATTTGACATTTCTAATTTTAGTTTCACTGATCAAAGGAAAGTTATGTAGTTTTGTATTTACATTTCTTTTAAATTAAGCCAAATGTAAAGTTTACTTCTATAATCACTTAACAGCCTGCCTGAATTTGGGCAAGGTCCTAAATCTCTGTTTCATTTTTCATATCATTAAGTTACAGACAATAACAGTACATTTCACATGAAGTTTTGTGAGGATTAAGTAAAATAATTCTATAAATAAGTGTGTGTTTTATCTGTTCCCATGGATAGACAAAAGAAACTAACAGATCTGGACTGCACTATCAAGTAGTGGCACGTACAAACACAATCAAATTATCTCAATCTAGTGCTGGCATTAAGCCACAAACTAGATAATTAAGTTGGGGAGAAGAGAAATAGATAAATAAAGCAGAAGAAAAGATACCATAAAGCAATATGGTCTTATTTCCAGGTAAATGACAAGAAGTAGTCAGTGTATATTTTTCTATTTGAAGGATAGGACTTTCCTTAATGCTAATGTTGTAAGATGAAAGGGCTTCCACATCAATGATACCAATGTAAGAAAAGTATAAAGTTTTTACATTGAAACAGATAGTCGAAGTGTAAAAATTGTGCATATGCATGTCTGTGGCTCTTGAACTTGAAGAATGATCTATGCAGATTGAAGTACCATTAAAATCTAAGCTCTGAGCAGTTAGGGAAACACAGAACTACTCAAAAAATCATTATAAAGAGTGCCAAAAGTAGAATAAGAGATAAATTTAAAAAATTTGGGAAACAACCATTGTCTCTCCTGTGGAAAACATGGTTAGGTGTTCTCATTCACTGCTGATAATAACTCAAATGTGTAATATTCTATTTAATTTGGCTGGCTTTGGAAAGTACTGTCTTTCAGAAAACAAATGCTTTTTCAGGGAATGCATGAAATTACCTACTAAAAGTTATCTGGGTTGCCATCCTTCCATTTGACCCTGGGATTGACCCTGGATCTCCTACATTGCAGGTAGATTCTTTATCATCTGAGCCACCAGGGAAGCCTACACACCCCTCAAAAATTCCTTCTGCCCCTACCATATGTGTGTTTGCCTGTGTAGTAAGAATGCTTAGTCTGAGATCCATTTGACATTTCTAATTTTAGTTTCACTGATCAAAGGAAAGTTATGTAGTTTTGTATTTACATTTCTTTTAAATTAAGCCAAATGTAAAGTTTACTTCTATAATCACTTAACAGCCTGCCTGAATTTGGGCAAGGTCCTAAATCTCTGTTTCATTTTTCATATCATTAAGTTACAGACAATAACAGTACATTTCACATGAAGTTTTGTGAGGATTAAGTAAAATAATTCTATAAATAAGTGTGTGTTTTATCTGTTCCCATGGATAGACAAAAGAAACTAACAGATCTGGACTGCACTATCAAGTAGTGGCACGTACAAACACAATCAAATTATCTCAATCTAGTGCTGGCATTAAGCCACAAACTAGATAATTAAGTTGGGGAGAAGAGAAATAGATAAATAAAGCAGAAGAAAAGATACCATAAAGCAATATGGTCTTATTTCCAGGTAAATGACAAGAAGTAGTCAGTGTATATTTTTCTATTTGAAGGATAGGACTTTCCTTAATGCTAATGTTGTAAGATGAAAGGGCTTCCACATCAATGATACCAATGTAAGAAAAGTATAAAGTTTTTACATTGAAACAGATAGTCGAAGTGTAAAAATTGTGCATATGCATGTCTGTGGCTCTTGAACTTGAAGAATGATCTATGCAGATTGAAGTACCATTAAAATCTAAGCTCTGAGCAGTTAGGGAAACACAGAACTACTCAAAAAATCATTATAAAGAGTGCCAAAAGTAGAATAAGAGATAAATTTAAAAATTGGTAAACAACCATTGTCTCTCCTGTGGAAAACATGGTTAGGTGTTCTCATTCACTGCTGATAATAACTCAAATGTGTAATATTCTATTTAATTTGGCTGGCTTTGGAAAGTACTGTCTTTCAGAAAAACAAATGCTTTTTCAGGGAATGCATGAAATTACCTACTAAAAGTTATCTATGTCTGTAGGATGTACCCACTGATCACTAAAAAGTTTATTAGAATGTTTTGAATGTATATACTTTATGAAAATCATACTACTATGCAATAAGCATTGAATTCAATACTATCCCCTCTCCTTCCACTACACCAAAGATGTTGTATAGAAATTCTGTAAATGTAGCTGACAGTGGTTTTTATTCTTCCATTTCCTTATTATGGTATAATTTTAAATACAGTAAAAATACACCATTTTTATTTTACAGGTGAATTTTGACAAACACATACTAAGAAACAAAATGGCCTTAGCACCCTTCAAAACTCTCTCATAGACTTTTTTGTTCTGGCCACTTCTATTGATCTTTCATTTGTTTATCTTTGTTCTTTGGCCTGTGTGGGCCTCCCATTGCAGTGGCCTCTATCACTGCAGAGCACCAGCTCTGGCTGCATGTGCTCCAGAACTCCGGCTTGTGATTGGACACATTGGTCCAACTGCTTCGTGACGCATAGGGTCTTTCCAAGGCCAGGGATCGAACTGGCGCCCCTCGCACTGCAAGGTGGTGTCCTTACCCACTAGACCATCAGGGAAGCCCTCCCTCATGGACTTTTACAATTGACTTCCCTCTATGCCCAAAGCAAGGCAACAACCACTTAACATGTTTTCTGTTGCTACAGTTTTTTTTTTTTTTTTTTTGTCTTTGCAAGAACATCCTACTAATGTAATTCTACAGTATATAAACTCTGACTCTTCATCACAGCATGACACATCTGAGCTTTACTCGCTGTCACATATAACAATAACAGTTCATTCCTTATGCTGCTTAGATGCATGCCACTGTATGAATGTACAAATTTGTTTATTCATTCTTCAATTGCTTACGCATCATCCATATATCTTATCTGATAAAGTGTTCAAAATATGTGTCCATTTATTGTTTTTTTTCATGAGTTTTGAGTTTCCCTTGTATAGTCTATATATGTTATTGCTCTATATGTGATTTGCAAATATTTTCTCCTAATGTAGCTTAATTTCCAGTCTCTTCTCCTTTTTCTTCCAGACTCTTAAGAGCAGAAAATTTTAATCATGATAAAGTGCAATTCATTGCTTTTCTCCTAAACACTTGACATCAATAAATCCCCCATTCTTTGCTCTGGGGGGGTGCATATGTTATGGCACATGTGCAGTGCTCAAACAGGTAGTTTGCAGCTCTGTTCCAGTCATCACAATCTGTTTCCCTAGAGCCTCAAGGTCAACTAGAACTGAGAGTTTAGAATGTTCTCACTTCATTCCTGGAAATATAAACAGACTTGGGCATAGATACAGTCCTAGCCATGTGTGTAGCCTTCTAGATTCTCTGGAATGTATTGGAACTTTTCAAAGATCTCAATGGACATTTGAAACCCAGAGTTTTCCTTTTATATTTTTTGGCAGCGTTTTGTTAGCCCCAATTGTTATCTCTGCTACAGATATTTGCAATATTAAGAGATAGCTTCTTTTTTTTTTTATCTTTTCGACAAATATACTCAGTAAAAAAGATGTGTGCAGTGACTAATATCTCAATTTGGTCAAATAAAGACAAGTCTATGAGGAAAATTTTGGGGTAAATGCCAGACAGGCCAAATAATGACAATTCTCTGAAAATGATGTTTTTAGGAGCTACCCACTAGACCCTCAGGGAAGCCCTCCCTCATGGACTTTTACAATTGACTTCCCTCTATGCCCAAAGCAAGGCAACAACCACTTAACATGTTTTCTGTTGCTACAGTTTTTTTTTTTTTTTTTTTGTCTTTGCAAGAACATCCTACTAATGTAATTCTACAGTATATAAACTCTGACTCTTCATCACAGCATGACACATCTGAGCTTTACTCGCTGTCACATATAACAATAACAGTTCATTCCTTATGCTGCTTAGATGCATGCCACTGTATGAATGTACAAATTTGTTTATTCATTCTTCAATTGCTTACGCATCATCCATATATCTTATCTGATAAAGTGTTCAAAATATGTGTCCATTTATTGTTTTTTTTCATGAGTTTTGAGTTTCCCTTGTATAGTCTATATATGTTATTGCTCTATATGTGATTTGCAAATATTTTCTCCTAATGTAGCTTAATTTCCAGTCTCTTCTCCTTTTTCTTCCAGACTCTTAAGAGCAGAAAATTTTAATCATGATAAAGTGCAATTCATTGCTTTTCTCCTAAACACTTGACATCAATAAATCCCCCATTCTTTGCTCTGGGGGGGTGCATATGTTATGGCACATGTGCAGTGCTCAAACAGGTAGTTTGCAGCTCTGTTCCAGTCATCACAATCTGTTTCCCTAGAGCCTCAAGGTCAACTAGAACTGAGAGTTTAGAATGTTCTCACTTCATTCCTGGAAATATAAACAGACTTGGGCATAGATACAGTCCTAGCCATGTGTGTAGCCTTCTAGATTCTCTGGAATGTATTGGAACTTTTCAAAGATCTCAATGGACATTTGAAACCCAGAGTTTTCCTTTTATATTTTTTGGCAGCGTTTTGTTAGCCCCAATTGTTATCTCTGCTACAGATATTTGCAATATTAAGAGATAGCTTCTTTTTTTTTTTATCTTTTCGACAAATATACTCAGTAAAAAAGATGTGTGCAGTGACTAATATCTCAATTTGGTCAAATAAAGACAAGTCTATGAGGAAAATTTTGGGGTAAATGCCAGACAGGCCAAATAATGACAATTCTCTGAAAATGATGTTTTTAGGGAGCTCCAGACTTGTTCTGCTATTTCTAACAGCTTGTAGGCTGCTATTTTTCACTATGATTGAGGAGCCATTGTTTTTTAAGGTTATTTCAGAGCTGGGATGAGAGAATGGGAATATAACATTTTTACCAAGATTCAATTTTTTTTCCTTGAATAGAGGTATTTCTGTTACAAGCTTTTGGTTATTTCCAGAGTTTTTTAAAAGTTGATTTTGAAAAATTTCCCCCAGTGTTTTCATCATTTTAATGTGACAGCACCATATTGGAAGTTCTTTTTTTTTTTTTTAATTTTGGCCTCTTTTTATTGATTTTTAAAATTTATTTGTTTTTCACCCATCTTTATTTTTTGGCCTGTGGAGGCCTCCCATTGCAGCGGCCTCTCTCGCTGCAAAGCACTGGCTCTGGGCACATGCGCTCCAGAGCGCTGGCTCATAATTGGACACACCGGCCCAGGTGCTCCACAGCATGTGGGATTTTCCCAGGCCAACGATCAAAGTGGTGCCCCTTGCACTGCAAGGCACACTCTCTACCCACTGACCACCAGGGAAGCCCACACTGGAAGTTCGTGATCTGCCATTCCTGCTGATGCCCCACATGTGTCTTCTAGTTTCAAATCTCTGAAAAATGCTTTTAACTTTTTCTAACTTTACTGACATGAAACCAGTCTCACATCCAGTCTGTAGGACCATATCTCTTAACTTTAACATAAGATTATATAATACTTACAACAAGTAAGGTTTCACATTGAAAAAGTCTATATATTTAGCAAGAAACCTTTAAGGATCTTCAGATCAAAGCCATGCAATGTCTTGTCATCTCTTACATGGACTGATGGAATTTCTCTAGGTAGGTGGTTCATGGTTCACAAAAGAATCTTACTTAGAGGGCAAGCCTGGATATGTCTGTACACTAGAACACCTCCTTACAATGTGACTAAGGGAATTTATAAAAGTCTGCACACAAGTAAGGACAAATATACAAATAATTATTCAATAACACTATTTAAACAAATATGAGGAGGGAAAAAAAAAAAAATTTATACAAAATAAATTTGGTCAAATAAAGACAAGTCTATGAGGAAAATTTTGGGGTAAATGCCAGACAGGCCAAATATTTCTCAAAAGATGTTTTAGGAGCTCCAGACTTGTTCTGCTATTTCTAACAGCTTGTAGGCTGCTATTTTTCACTATGATTGAGGAGCCATTGTTTTTTAAGGTTATTTCAGAGCTGGGATGAGAGAATGGGAATATAACATTTTTACCAAGATTCAATTTTTTTTCCTTGAATAGAGGTATTTCTGTTACAAGCTTTTGGTTATTTCCAGAGTTTTTTAAAAGTTGATTTTGAAAAATTTCCCCCAGTGTTTTCATCATTTTAATGTGACAGCACCATATTGGAAGTTCTTTTTTTTTTTTTTAATTTTGGCCTCTTTTTATTGATTTTTAAAATTTATTTGTTTTTCACCCATCTTTATTTTTTGGCCTGTGGAGGCCTCCCATTGCAGCGGCCTCTCTCGCTGCAAAGCACTGGCTCTGGGCACATGCGCTCCAGAGCGCTGGCTCATAATTGGACACACCGGCCCAGGTGCTCCACAGCATGTGGGATTTTCCCAGGCCAACGATCAAAGTGGTGCCCCTTGCACTGCAAGGCACACTCTCTACCCACTGACCACCAGGGAAGCCCACACTGGAAGTTCGTGATCTGCCATTCCTGCTGATGCCCCACATGTGTCTTCTAGTTTCAAATCTCTGAAAAATGCTTTTAACTTTTTCTAACTTTACTGACATGAAACCAGTCTCACATCCAGTCTGTAGGACCATATCTCTTAACTTTAACATAAGATTATATAATACTTACAACAAGTAAGGTTTCACATTGAAAAAGTCTATATATTTAGCAAGAAACCTTTAAGGATCTTCAGATCAAAGCCATGCAATGTCTTGTCATCTCTTACATGGACTGATGGAATTTCTCTAGGTAGGTGGTTCATGGTTCACAAAAGAATCTTACTTAGAGGGCAAGCCTGGATATGTCTGTACACTAGAACACCTCCTTACAATGTGACTAAGGGAATTTATAAAAGTCTGCACACAAGTAAGGACAAATATACAAATAATTATTCAATAACACTATTTAAACAAATATGAGGAGGGAAAAATACCCAGCAATCTCAATATCTGTGAAGGATATTTTTATTATTTATTGTGGCATAACAAAACACTAAACAAGTTAATGGCAGAAAGTAGAACTTTATTATTATCTCCCTTCATTCTCTGGGTTCACTGAATTTAACTTTGTAGATCTTGCTTAGGTCTCAAGTGTAATTGCTGTCAGATTTTTGTCATATGGACAACTGGCTGGGCTGAACATTCTTTTTTACCATTTTTTTAAATTTTGTTTTTTTGCTTTTCAGAGTTGGGGGTTATGTGATGGCCTGGAGGGGTGGGATCGGGTGGGATGGGATATCCATATAACTAATCTGGGATTATACATATCCATAAACAACAAAACTCTGGGCTGAACATTTGTGACAACTCAACCACAGAACTGTCAGTTAAGGCTGATCATAGGGTAGCTTCCAATAATCTACTTACATGGCCTTATCTTCTCACAATATGGAAGTTTGGTTCAAAGAAGGAGCATCAAAAGAGAGCCAGCAGGCTCTGTAAGGCTTCACAGGACCTAAACTTCTAAGTCTTAGAGCATCACCATAAGCTATTGGTCTGAGAGACAATCAAGCACTAGAACATGGAGGTTCTCTCTCTATCTCTCTCCCATATATATGATGGGCTTCCTTGGTAGCTCAGTCAGTAAACAAGTAGAGAATCAGGAGACATGGGCTTCAGTTCCTGGGTCAGGAAGATCCCCTGGAGAAGGAAATGGCAGCCCATTCCAGTATTCTTACCCGGTAAATCCCAAGGACAGAGGAGCCTGGTAGGCTACAGTCTGTGGGGTTGCAAAGAGTCAGACATGACTTAGTGACTAAACCACCACCACAACCATATGTGTGTGTGTGTGTGTATTTTTTTTCAGTCAGACACGCTAAGTTGTGTCTTAAATGACATGACATTCTTCCTATTTCTCAACCCCAAATTCAGAGCCAATCTTGAAAAGGCCGTCCTTGAGTTATTTTGTTTAAAAGAGAAAAGATGGTTTGATGCATCACTGAGTCAATGGACATAAGTTTAAACAAGCTCCAGGAGATAGTGAAGGACAGGAAGCCTGCTGTGCTGCAGTCCATGGGGTCACAAAGAGTAGGACAGGGCTGAGAGACTAAACTGAACTGAAGATAATAACACCTTTTCTTTTTTAAAAAAAAAAAAACGCTCCAATGACTCATTTAAATCAGTGCAAACTTAAAATCACTCAAGGGTGACCTTTGAAAGGCTGATGTCTGAGTTTCTGGATTGAGCAATAGGAAGAATCGTAATGTCATTTACTGAAATACTGAACTCTGGATTACCATCAGGATTCGGAGAGGATGATATCAGAAAGAGTCAAGTTTGGTCTTGTTTAACAGTTCAAGTAGGATGACAGTATAACATAAAGACAGAAAATGGAGATGTTGGTGAACTTTAATGATGTTTGTTGATCTACTCTGGTTTGAACAGTAGACATGCTGTGAAGATAATTGCTTTTATAAAGTAGAAGGATCATGCAATTGTTCAAGGATAACATTTATAAGCAGTCTATCTTAGAAAAGTTAATACAATCTTTACAAAATGAAACACACTGGAAACCAACGAGTGTGGAAACAATGGTTCTGAAACTGTCCAATCAAGACAATAAATTTCAGAAATGTCTCCATAAAAGAATGATTTGGTTATCCAGTGACTACGTTCATGCTGATGTTTAGATCTGACTCTCATTCAGCTCATTTTCAGTTTTTCTCCTGTGCAATTTATTAGCTGTCAATCACAGACATGTTTTATAAACTCTAAGGGCTTTATCCTAACATCTATAAAAGGGAAATAATAATACCTAACTCACAAAGTTATTTGAAATTTTAATGATAATTATAATACTAATACAATTGTATTTAAAAGAAAAAACCCCTATTTCAACATGTGAAATCCAGAAATTGTTAAAAAATAGTTTAGAAAGGCCATGTTTAACATCAAAATCAGACATGAAATGATGATATATGTATCTTTAGAGAGAGAGAGGTACATTTAAATGGGCTTCTTAGGTGGTGCTAGTGGTAAAGATCCTGCCTGCCAATGCAGGCGATGTAAGAGACGCAGGTTTGATCCTGTGTCAGGAAGATCCACTGGAGGAAGGCATGGCAACCCACTCTAATATTCCTGGCTGCAGAATCACCATGGACCGAGGATTCTGGCAGACAGGGTCTCAAAGAAACTGACATGACTAAGCACAGCCCAGCCCAGCACAGTAATCTAGGCACTCATGAAGGAATTACCTAAACACAATTTTTTCTATTGCTACATTATTTTCTTTCTTACTGTCCTGAATAGTTCATTGTAATAATCATAAATTGGATTGAACCTAAAACCTGCGAATGTCATGTAAAGTTGCAAATCTGAAAATGCATATTGCCTGGAAGGATGCAGAACACTCTCATAGTACTCTATTTTTTGTTCCAAGAGTGCATTATGATTGATTTATAAGATGAGCTATTCATTGACAGACAAGTCACAGAGCACCTGATTGCATTCAGATGACATTCACAAAAGGATAAATCCAATAGATGAAGTTTACTTTGTTCTCAAAAGCTCTAGAGAGGGTACATGGTATACTGACAAGAGAAAGGCAAGGGGGCTGGCTGCCAAGATACCTGAGGTAAGTACAAGGATGGCAGCGGAGAGCACTCAGAGGACCACTGTGGGCCATCCTAAATTGTCACTTGATGGCTGCCACAACTAACCCTTAGAGTTCACAACTCAGTCTATGGACATTTAACTTGAAAAGAAAACAAAATATGTCTCCTCATAGAGATTTAGCCACCTTTTCAGTCAAGGAAAGTGACCACTGAATTAAGAAATTTCAAAGAAACAACAAACACACACAGGTACACATGCTCTATTTTCAAGCTCATTTTCAGTTTTTCTCCTGTGCAATTTATTAGCTGTCAATCACAGACATGTTTTATAAACTCTAAGGGCTTTATCCTAACATCTATAAAAGGGAAATAATAATACCTAACTCACAAAGTTATTTGAAATTTTAATGATAATTATAATACTAATACAATTGTATTTAAAAGAAAAAACCCCTATTTCAACATGTGAAATCCAGAAATTGTTAAAAAATAGTTTAGAAAGGCCATGTTTAACATCAAAATCAGACATGAAATGATGATATATGTATCTTTAGAGAGAGAGAGGTACATTTAAATGGGCTTCTTAGGTGGTGCTAGTGGTAAAGATCCTGCCTGCCAATGCAGGCGATGTAAGAGACGCAGGTTTGATCCTGTGTCAGGAAGATCCACTGGAGGAAGGCATGGCAACCCACTCTAATATTCCTGGCTGCAGAATCACCATGGACCGAGGATTCTGGCAGACAGGGTCTCAAAGAAACTGACATGACTAAGCACAGCCCAGCCCAGCACAGTAATCTAGGCACTCATGAAGGAATTACCTAAACACAATTTTTTCTATTGCTACATTATTTTCTTTCTTACTGTCCTGAATAGTTCATTGTAATAATCATAAATTGGATTGAACCTAAAACCTGCGAATGTCATGTAAAGTTGCAAATCTGAAAATGCATATTGCCTGGAAGGATGCAGAACACTCTCATAGTACTCTATTTTTTGTTCCAAGAGTGCATTATGATTGATTTATAAGATGAGCTATTCATTGACAGACAAGTCACAGAGCACCTGATTGCATTCAGATGACATTCACAAAAGGATAAATCCAATAGATGAAGTTTACTTTGTTCTCAAAAGCTCTAGAGAGGGTACATGGTATACTGACAAGAGAAAGGCAAGGGGGCTGGCTGCCAAGATACCTGAGGTAAGTACAAGGATGGCAGCGGAGAGCACTCAGAGGACCACTGTGGGCCATCCTAAATTGTCACTTGATGGCTGCCACAACTAACCCTTAGAGTTCACAACTCAGTCTATGGACATTTAACTTGAAAAGAAAACAAAATATGTCTCCTCATAGAGATTTAGCCACCTTTTCAGTCAAGGAAAGTGACCACTGAATTAAGAAATTTCAAAGAAACAACAAACACACACAGGTACACAAATATGTCCTCCATGAAAGCAGTTTGTATTTCCATGCTTTCCCTTGTCTCCCCCTACTGTGTAAATAACATCAGTGCAAGAAATAAGGGCAGGCATAGAGAACAGTTGGAAAGAGAAGAGGTACCGTGTCTAAGGAAACAGCATTTTCAAAAAGTACTTCCTGAAACATTTGGCCCACTGCAATAACAATTTTGTGAATTCGAAGTTTCTAGTTACTCACAATAATTTCATGACTCTGAATGCTCAATAATTTCATGACTCTATCTGAATGCTATTTAAATAGTGAAAAATATGAAATATTTTCAGAAAAGACATGGCACAGAAGGCAGACACATAAGCATGGCATCACTCTGGTATCCAGGGAGACCCATAAAGCGGGTCTTGCTTCTGCTGCTATCACTGTCAGAGCAGGGGGGATCTCACTAGCTGTGGAAGTAGCTCCTGCTTCCTCAAAGTTTTTCTTACTTAAAACCTGTATTATCATTCAGGAAGATACATACACAGACAATAATATGCTTTCATTTAATGAGATAATTGACACATAACAAGATCTGGTATTTTTAATATCATGCTTAGAAGCAGCAAGACCAGAGTTTCATCTAAAAGAAAGAAAAGTTTCCGCACTGTGGTGACCATGAATATTATTTCTGCCTCTAGCATTAGTCAAAACCTCTGTGGTCTACCCCTCAGCTCTGACTTAATACCCTTTTTACCTGAGCAGCACTCACACTGAGCTAGATTCCAATGCCATTATCACAGCTCTATTTCTTCTACAGGTACTGCCTGTAGATCTTAAAATCATCCAGAGGATCAATAACAAAATTTTTAATTGTCTAATCTTTGTAACTCTACAGGGCAACACATACAATGGTGCTGTTCCGTAGTGTCTTTTTATGATTTTTGCTCTAGTCAAGCCTTTGGCTTCAACAATGGGAATCTACTCACATTATGTTATCTGTGAATGTGTTATTTGGAAATGGATGACAAGGACAGGCATTGAAATGTCCATGAGAACGAGTGAACTACGGTAATTCAAGGCCGCATCCAGTGCTTACACAGGTTTCAGTAATTAAAAAGATTCACAAACTCTACATAAAATATTCATGTGATACTCTAATAAAGACAAAAGATGTGACAGAGCAGGACAAAGAAAATACAGGTAAACATCAGCAGTCGAGGGCCTTCTAGCAGAGACTTCCTAGGGTTTTGGTCACACAAGACATAATTTGTCTCTGGATCATGAAACAGCAAGTTATGCTCAAGGAAGTTTGTTTTCATTGAGTGAGAGAGTAAAAATTTCCCAGCAGGTCCTTTAATACCGCACAGGTCACATATTCAAGTCAGGTTTTATAACCAGTTAAATGAAAGGAAAGCCATCAGTGTTTACATTGCTAAGTAATATAGACAGCTAGTTTGAGTTTCTCTAGGAGATGTTTGAATTTTTATAATAAAAAATCACTTCTTAGCCCTTCTTGCTCTTGTTTTGGTCCAGGGTGAATACCAGTCTTTCAGGCAAATCCAGAAATAAATACAGAGCCACTATGATCAAATTAAAAAAATAGCTTTGTTTTACATACAACTACTTTCTCTTTTTTTCTCATTCTGGAGTAGAGTTATTTATTTCACCCTTTTTTAAACCTCTCTATCTTAGCACCCTCTGCTTGGATATGGCCCAGTAATCTTACCAGCATTAACACTAAGTGATGTTTCTGCCTAGTGCCCATTATCGACATGACTGTATGTATGAAATGCCCATTTATTGTTTGCTGACCAGAAATGAATTGCTTCCAGTTGAGATAGGTATCCACCGACAGTCCAATCAGCCAGCCACAATAGAATGGGTCTGTATCACAGCAATCCAAGCATATTCCAGAGAAATTTCTGAAAATGTGCAGACTCCTTTCCAGATTCCTATTATTATCTTAGCAATCCAAAATAGTTGTCTGCAAACTGCTTTGCAGGTTATTAATGGAAGTCGATGGCCAGAACAAAAGAATGTGATATAAACCAGCTGAGCTCTGAGATACTCAACTCGCTGACTTCAGTCAGAGAACTCTTTTGCTTTATGTATTTTAAATTAAAAAAATGACTCTTGAAAAATATTAAAGTTCATTGCTTGAAGTTGGAATATAACTTCAGTCCTCCGTGGACAGTATATAAATCCTCTTGATAGACTAAAGTTTTAAATTATATGTCTTATTTGTTAGAAATTTTAAAATTTGATGTTAGAAATCAACTCCTTAATTACTCAAAATTGCCAAAGTCAACATACCTGTATTTGCATTCTACCCAGAAAGACAAATGCATTACTCATTATAGTCAATAAAGTATTTCTGTATTTCTTGTTATCAAAATATACATACTTAAGTTTACCTAAATGAGATTAACATGAGAAAAGCAGTTTATTGAAGCCAGACTCTCTCCCACTTAAAATAATAATAATGGAAAATATTATTTTTGAGACTATTCTCAATTCTTTGTATTTTTAATTGGAGGATAATGGCTTTACAATATTGCATTGGTTTCTCTGTACAACATGCACATGTTACTTTAAGTAATATAGACAGCTAGTTTGAGTTTCTCTAGGAGATGTTTGAATTTTTATAATAAAAAATCACTTCTTAGCCCTTCTTGCTCTTGTTTTGGTCCAGGGTGAATACCAGTCTTTCAGGCAAATCCAGAAATAAATACAGAGCCACTATGATCAAATTAAAAAAATAGCTTTGTTTTACATACAACTACTTTCTTTTTTCTCATTCTGGAGTAGAGTTATTTATTTCACCCTTTTTTAAACCTCTCTATCTTAGCACCCTCTGCTTGGATATGGCCCAGTAATCTTACCAGCATTAACACTAAGTGATGTTTCTGCCTAGTGCCCATTATCGACATGACTGTATGTATGAAATGCCCATTTATTGTTTGCTGACCAGAAATGAATTGCTTCCAGTTGAGATAGGTATCCACCGACAGTCCAATCAGCCAGCCACAATAGAATGGGTCTGTATCACAGCAATCCAAGCATATTCCAGAGAAATTTCTGAAAATGTGCAGACTCCTTTCCAGATTCCTATTATTATCTTAGCAATCCAAAATAGTTGTCTGCAAACTGCTTTGCAGGTTATTAATGGAAGTCGATGGCCAGAACAAAAGAATGTGATATAAACCAGCTGAGCTCTGAGATACTCAACTCGCTGACTTCAGTCAGAGAACTCTTTGCTTTATGTATTTTAAATTAAAAAAATGACTCTTGAAAAATATTAAAGTTCATTGCTTGAAGTTGGAATATAACTTCAGTCCTCCGTGGACAGTATATAAATCCTCTTGATAGACTAAAGTTTTAAATTATATGTCTTATTTGTTAGAAATTTTAAAATTTGATGTTAGAAATCAACTCCTTAATTACTCAAAATTGCCAAAGTCAACATACCTGTATTTGCATTCTACCCAGAAAGACAAATGCATTACTCATTATAGTCAATAAAGTATTTCTGTATTTCTTGTTATCAAAATATACATACTTAAGTTTACCTAAATGAGATTAACATGAGAAAAGCAGTTTATTGAAGCCAGACTCTCTCCCACTTAAAATAATAATAATGGAAAATATTATTTTTGAGACTATTCTCAATTCTTTGTATTTTTAATTGGAGGATAATGGCTTTACAATATTGCATTGGTTTTCTCTGTACAACATGCACATCAGCCATAAGTGTTAGTCAAGTCAGTCAGTCATGTCTGCCTCTTTGCCACACTATGGATGAGCCATGGAATTCTCTAGGCAAGAATACAGGAATGGGTAGCCTATCCCTTCTCCAGGGGATCTTCCCAACCCAGGGATCGAACCCAGGTTTCTCATATTGCATATAGATAGATAGATAGGTATAGATATATCCTCCTATTTAAGCGGCCCCCCCCCCCACGCCCCCATCCCAACCCTCAGGTCTTCACAGAGCACCTGTCTGGGCTGCCTATGCTATACAGAAACTTCCTACTAGCTGTCTATTTTACACATAGTAGTGTATATATGCCAGTACTACTCTCTCAATTCGACCCATTCTCTCCTTCCCTGACTGTGTTCACAAGTTCACTACTCTGTGTCTCGATTCCTGCTCTGCAAATAAGGCTCATCTGTACCACTTTTTGATATATATATATATATATATATTTTTTTTTTTTCCCCTGACTTACTCAACTGCTCTTAAGAAAAGTAGAAAAATGTTATTTCATGACCCTAGGGTTTTATTCCACTTTTTGTGTGAAAGAAACATATATTATATACAAAAGTATATATTATATACATAAAATTAAAAGAATAAATCTCCCATGGAATTTCAATAAAAGGTAACCTGATTATCCAATATTGCTAACTTATAAATGGGAAGGGTGGAATTAAGGCAAGAAGATAGAATGAAAATCATGAAACTTTCATCTCAGTCTGAAAGGAAAATAAAAGTGGAGTTGGTATTCCTAAGAGAGCTTCCTATAATGGAACTGGGAGGCCACTGAGCAAGTATGACTTTTGCATGTCTCAGCCTGGATAGAATTTGATCTATTGACTATTTATTGTCTTAACATAGGCATCCATAACGTCTGCCCTATTTCTGTATTTCTTGTTATCAAAATATACATACTTAAGTTTACCTAAATGAGATTAACATGAGAAAAGCAGTTTATTGAAGCCAGACTCTCTCCCACTTAAAATAATAATAATGGAAAATATTATTTTTGAGACTATTCTCAATTCTTTGTATTTTTAATTGGAGGATAATGGCTTTACAATATTGCATTGGTTTTCTCTGTACAACATGCACATCAGCCATAAGTGTTAGTCAAGTCAGTCAGTCATGTCTGCCTCTTTGCCACACTATGGATGAGCCATGGAATTCTCTAGGCAAGAATACAGGAATGGGTAGCCTATCCCTTCTCCAGGGGATCTTCCCAACCCAGGGATCGAACCCAGGTTTCTCATATTGCATATAGATAGATAGATAGGTATAGATATATCCTCCTATTTAAGCGGCCCCCCCCCCACGCCCCCATCCCAACCCTCAGGTCTTCACAGAGCACCTGTCTGGGCTGCCTATGCTATACAGAAACTTCCTACTAGCTGTCTATTTTACACATAGTAGTGTATATATGCCAGTACTACTCTCTCAATTCGACCCATTCTCTCCTTCCCTGACTGTGTTCACAAGTTCACTACTCTGTGTCTCGATTCCTGCTCTGCAAATAAGGCTCATCTGTACCACTTTTTGATATATATATATATATATATATATATTTTTTTTTTTCCCCTGACTTACTCAACTGCTCTTAAGAAAAGTAGAAAAATGTTATTTCATGACCCTAGGGTTTTATTCCACTTTTTGTGTGAAAGAAACATATATTATATACAAAAGTATATATTATATACATAAAATTAAAAGAATAAATCTCCCATGGAATTTCAATAAAAGGTAACCTGATTATCCAATATTGCTAACTTATAAATGGGAAGGGTGGAATTAAGGCAAGAAGATAGAATGAAAATCATGAAACTTTCATCTCAGTCTGAAAGGAAAATAAAAGTGGAGTTGGTATTCCTAAGAGAGCTTCCTATAATGGAACTGGGAGGCCACTGAGCAAGTATGACTTTTGCATGTCTCAGCCTGGATAGAATTTGATCTATTGACTATTTATTGTCTTAACATAGGCATCCATAACGTCTGCCCATGTCCCAGAAAGTCAAGATACTTATCAGATCCTTTTCCTAACCCTTGCCTAAAACTGTTCATGATAGTCGATCAATTTATTGCACCCTTACCCTAAATAACTGGTGACAGCCTATCTCTTAAAAATATTTTCCTTTTTTGAGTCATAAGACAGCCTCACGACTTTTGTCTTTAGAGTTTCCTGACTCTTTTCCTTGCCCCATCACTTATTCAGTTATACCTGAACTTCTGTCTCTCAAATTACAGTTCACAGATGCCAAATAAATGTACCTTCTTATTTACAGCCTTCTGCATTTATTTTGCCTTACGTCAAGTAACTGAGAAAACACTCCTACTATTATTCTCTCCTCTGTTTTGCAAATTTAAAAAAGATTTAGTACACAATGACAGAAACTTCAAAACAAGCACATTAATTTTAAGTGTCTGAAGTCATGACAGTGGTAACTGTGGAGAGAGAGGCTGGTAGTAAAGGGAGGATGAATAGGATATATTTTGAGATAACTGTAATACTTTGGGATTTTTTTTTCTAGGTTGTGACTATGTTGGTATGTTTATGTTGATGTGTAATGTATCATTTCTATGTTAGTGGTATCTCCAACTTCTCTGGATTATATGTCATTTAAAAAAAGGTGGTTTAAAAAAATACCAAAAAGTGAAGTTAAGTCAGGAGGAAATAGAAGTGTTCATAAATTAAAAAAAAAAAAAAAAGCCTTTTAAAAAAGAATACATACAAAAGAGGGAAAAGAGAAGTAGAAGAAGGAAACTTTGGCTCCCTGGTAAAGACTTCACCTGCAATTCAGGATACTGGGATTCAACTCCTGATCCAGGAAGATCCCATGGGGTAGGAAATGGCAACCCACTCCAGCAATCTTGCCTGGGAAATCGCATGGACAGAGGAGGCTGGAGGGCTACAACCCATGGGGTCACAAGTCAGACACAATTTAGCAACTAAACACACACATACACGTATGACTCATTGACTATGAACTCCATATTCTTTTTTTTTTTTATGCCATGTTTATGGCATATTTATATTTTTTCAGTAAGGAATAAGAAATCCCTGAATCTTTAATCACATATGTTTAAAAAAATTCTAAAATACGTTATATCACACCTCCTAAGTCATTTTACCATCCAAAATGTGTTAATATATGCTGCAGAGATGAAAAGTCTCTTTTTCTTAGAGTTTCTTTATAACCTCACTTATCTCCAGGCTTAATCTCCCACTGTAAGTTTCAATTAATATACACAGGACTGATTCTCTCGCCCTGACTCTCACAGCTGAACAACTAGAGTTTAGATTTATAATAAGATGAACAACTTTGTGAAAAGATAGAAGCTGGGATTATGACAGCTCAGCATTACTCATTAAATATTATAATGAGTATATGCTGTCTGCATCTAAGAAGGAGACTAAGATAAGGAATAATCAGCTTCAGCTCCTATGTAGTATTTTATCCTCTTTCATCTTCTATAATTCATAAAGCTACCTGATAACATTTTGAAGCTTACAGTCTTAAAATTATAACTGTTGTATAGTTTAATTGCAAATTACTGGGCTGCTCATTTAAATTCTCATTACTCTGACATTTTCTAAACCCAAGGAATCCTTTGAGATTCTCTTAGTTTGCCAGAAAATTAACAGACATGGGTTGGATTATGAAAGTTTGAGAAATATTACCTTTGAGAGTCTTTTTTGTTCAGTAAAATTGCTGATGCTAAAAACCTTCAACTGTCCATTTTTTATATGTTTCTTTAACATTTTCTCACATTGATCTTAAACTTGGATCCAAAGAGCTGACTCTTTAAACACTAGATTAAGTATTTCTCTGAGAGAGAGAGACTCATTGTACTCAAATAGCAGACAAATGGTTAAAAATCTCAGTTGAAACTGAGGTATGCTGCTTAATAACACCTGCCTTTCCAAACCCTAGCATTACTTGTGCTCTAATACTTATTTAATCCTCCTTACTCATTAGTGGACAAAATTAACTGAAACAAAATGGTTTCACGATGGCAACATGAGGAAGACAGCTGCTATGATTAGAAGCACAAATGTTATATTGTTAGTCTCTTATTTCTTAAAATGCAACTCCTAACACGTGTCAGTGATCCAATTACTTTGAAGAAAGCAGGTAAGCAATCCTCTTACCAGTTACATGGCATTTAAATTGACGTTTCACTTGCATCTTACATCTTTATGTCCTTGCAATCTGGTAATTAGAGGACCCTATGTCACAGAAACCCATGGCGATACTTACATGGCAAAGTAGCTGAACAACAACATGTCTATGCTTACATCTGTCCATATATGACACTGCCTGCCACAGATGAAATATTGCAGGGTGATGACAAAGTTACATTTTTGCCTGCAGTGGAACAAACTGTTAAACTTCATGAAGTAGCCCCTTAAGGCTTCTCACATAGTGAAATATACTTATTTCAATTGCTCTGGTTTTCAAATTTCAAATATACCTCCTTGGACTGGGCAAACTAACAGTTCTACCACATTTGGGAGCACAGGTGTTTCTCTTTCCCACAGTCTATGTTGCACGTTTTGGAGAGATTCTCATTTTCTGTCCTAAGTTAAAATTACTTGTTGTCAAGAATCCCCTAGACTCTTTGCTCTCATTGCCTAAGGTCTGAATTTAAACCCTGCTCAAGGAACTAAGATCCCTCATATTGTGTGATGCAATCAAAACAAATAAAATAAAATGTCAATAATAACTATCTTGTGGTCTAAAATATTTTTTAAAAGTACATGTTGCTGGGCTTCCCTGGTGGCCCAGTGGGTAAAGAGTGCGCCTGGCACTGCAACAGGCTCCGGTTCGATCCCTGGCTTGGGAAGATCCCATATGCGGCGGAGTGGCTGGACTGGTGTGTCCAATTACGAGCCAGTACTCTGGAGTGCATGCACCCAGAGCCAGTGCTCAGCAACAAGAGAGGTCACCGTGATGGGAGCCTACACAGGCCGAAGAATTAAGATGGATGAAAATAAATAAATGAAGGACCAATAAAAAAAAGAGGCCAAAATTAAAAAAAAAAAAAAGAAAAAAGTACATGTTTCCTATTAAATAAGGAACCAAGCTTCCCCATTGAGTGCCAGATTCTTGGCATGACTTGTAAAGAATCCAGACACATGTAAAACCATAATTTGAAAATCATGGAGAACAAAAATTTTGCAAAAACCTGACAATATGAAATTCCAATAATATATTTCTCAAGGCTATTATAACTTTGGTTTCAAATGAGACAAATATAGAAGGATAAATACATTCTCAGATTAATTTATTTAAATAGATAAAATTCTTAAAGCCATAGTTGATCATTAAAATATATATATATATATATACACCCATACACATGTATTTTATATCTATCTCTATATATAGATAGATAGATAGATAGATAGATAGATAGATAGATAGATAGATGGCTTTTCTTAACACACAAATGTAAAACTGGTTAGTATCTGGAAGTTAATTACTATTATGTAGTCAATTATTTGACTAAAGAAGTAAAAAAAATATAAGTGAAAGAAATTCAGAAAGCACTGTAAAAAAGTTCATACTTAATTTAAATTCAATATAAAAAATTAAGAGACATACTGCCTAAAATTTCATAGCTCCATTAAAATCTTCTAGAAAATCAAAAATTAAGAGAATTTACATAATGCATGAAGAGTAGATAATAAAAACAATAGTACACATTATTTTCAGTGGAGAGAATTATTTAGAATCAGTTTCTTTGAGATAAAGAACAAGACAGGGACACCCATCCTCTCCACTGCTGTTACATAAGAGGAATAAATAAAAGAAAAAGAGCAATAAGGAAAATATGCTAGTGATATTTACCATTTGGAAAAGGGGATATAATAGTATAATTAGTCCAAGATGACACAGTACCCTCACAAACAAAAAAACTGCTAGAACTGTTCAAAAATTTCAGCAACATTGTAAAAAACAAAATCAATAAATCAAGGAAATTCATCTATACCATGCAACAGGCTCGGTTCGATCCCTGGCTTGGGAAGATCCCATATGCGGAGTGGCTGGACTGGTGTGTCCAATTACGAGCCAGTACTCTGGAGTGCATGCACCCAGAGCCAGTGCTCAGCAACAAGAGAGGTCACCGTGATGGGAGCCTACACAGGCCGAAGAATTAAGATGGATGAAAATAAATAAATGAAGGACCAATAAAAAAAAGAGGCCAAAATTAAAAAAAAAAAAAAGAAAAAAGTACATGTTTCCTATTAAATAAGGAACCAAGCTTCCCCATTGAGTGCCAGATTCTTGGCATGACTTGTAAAGAATCCAGACACATGTAAAACCATAATTTGAAAATCATGGAGAACAAAAATTTTGCAAAAACCTGACAATATGAAATTCCAATAATATATTTCTCAAGGCTATTATAACTTTGGTTTCAAATGAGACAAATATAGAAGGATAAATACATTCTCAGATTAATTTATTTAAATAGATAAAATTCTTAAAGCCATAGTTGATCATTAAAATATATATATATATATATACACCCATACACATGTATTTTATATCTATCTCTATAATAGATAGATAGATAGATAGATAGATAGATAGATAGATAGATAGATGGCTTTTCTTAACACACAAATGTAAAACTGGTTAGTATCTGGAAGTTAATTACTATTATGTAGTCAATTATTTGACTAAAGAAGTAAAAAAAATATAAGTGAAAGAAATTCAGAAAGCACTGTAAAAAAGTTCATACTTAATTTAAATTCAATATAAAAAATTAAGAGACATACTGCCTAAAATTTCATAGCTCCATTAAAATCTTCTAGAAAATCAAAAATTAAGAGAATTTACATAATGCATGAAGAGTAGATAATAAAAACAATAGTACACATTATTTTCAGTGGAGAGAATTATTTAGAATCAGTTTCTTTGAGATAAAGAACAAGACAGGGACACCCATCCTCTCCACTGCTGTTACATAAGAGGAATAAATAAAAGAAAAAGAGCAATAAGGAAAATATGCTAGTGATATTTACCATTTGGAAAAGGGGATATAATAGTATAATTAGTCCAAGATGACACAGTACCCTCACAAACAAAAAAACTGCTAGAACTGTTCAAAAATTTCAGCAACATTGTAAAAAACAAAATCAATAAATCAAGGAAATTCATCTATACCATCAAAAATTAATTCAGAAAAATTAGTGGAAAAGATTTACACTTCATAAGAGCAACAAAAACTTTAAAATACCCAGGAACCAACACAATCAAATACACAAGTATGATTATGGGGAAGTTCATAAATGCTATAAATATATGAAGGATACAGACAATAAATGGAGAGATGCTAAATTAATGAAGTAGAAAACATAAGAATCTAAAGATATTAATTGTCCATAATGTAATTTCAATTAAATTTTATCAGGTTTGGTGATGGTAGGGAACTAATTTCCAAAACTACAGAAAATATACACTTTTATTAATACAAAAAGCAAGGACTTTGTGAGAAGTAAGAGCAAAAATCAGATCCACCCGAACAAGTACATACAAAAAATTCCAGTGATTAAAATTTTGTGACCACTTTTGAAAATTTAACAGACCAGCTAGTTCTATTCTATTATCATCTACACTCACTCACTGGTAACAACTATACATCATGATGTGCAATTTTTTTTTTTTTTTTCAAATGAGGCTCTTCAGCTCTCTCAATAATCTAGTGAACTATCCAATATTTTAGGACTTCTTGGGTGGCTCAGATGGCGAATCTGTCTGCAATGAGGGAGACCAGGGTTCAATTCCTGGGTCAGGATGTTCCCCTCAAGAAGGAAATGACAACCCACTCCAGTATTCTTGACTGGAGAATTCCATGACAGGGGAGCTTGGGGGGCTATAGTCCATGGGGTTGCTTAGACATGACTAAGCAACTAACACACACATCCAATTTTATATAAGATCCACTTCTACTCAATTCAATCTGTTCAGTTTACATTGTCTAAAATTAAGAATCCTCACTAACAAAATAACCAGCAACATGCATGCATACTAAGTCACTTCAGTTGTTTACGACTCTTTGTGGCCTTATGGACTGTGGCCTGCCAGGCTCCTCTGTCCAACCACCTTTTCTGCCACTGAGGCCCTATATCCTGTGCTCTGCTTAGTCTCAGTCTTGTTAGACTCTTTGCAACCCCATGGACTGCAGCCCGCCAGTCTCTTCTGTCCATAGGGATTTTCCAGGCAAGAATGCTGGAGTGAGTTGTCTTGCCCTACTCCAGGGGAATCTGCCCCACCTAGGGATCAAATCCATGTCTCTTATTGCCTCCTACATTTGCAGGTGGATTCTTTACCACTAGTACTACCTGAGAAGCCCAACTAGCAATGAGTCGTACAAATCGACAAGGAAGAGACAGAGTTAATTAATAAAATAAAACTTTGGGAATATCTCAGTCTGTCTGACTCTCTGAGACTCCATGGACGGTAGCCTGCTAGACTCCTCTGTCCATGGAATTCTCCAGGCAAGTATACTGGAGTGAGAGCCATTCCCTTCTCCAGGGTATCTTCCTAACCCAGGGATTGAATGCAGGTCTCCTACTTTGCAGGCGGATTCTCTACTATCTGAGTCACCAGGAATTTTTATGGTAGGAACTAATTTCCAAAACACGTTCTTATTAATACAAAGCAAGGACTTTGTGAGAAGTAAGAGCAAAAATCAGATCCACCCGAACAAGTACATACAAAAAATTCCAGTGATTAAAATTTTGTGACCACTTTTGAAAATTTAACAGACCAGCTAGTTCTATTCTATTATCATCTACACTCACTCACTGGTAACAACTATACATCATGATGTGCAATTTTTTTTTTTTTTCAAATGAGGCTCTTCAGCTCTCTCAATAATCTAGTGAACTATCCAATATTTTAGGACTTCTTGGGTGGCTCAGATGGCGAATCTGTCTGCAATGAGGGAGACCAGGGTTCAATTCCTGGGTCAGGATGTTCCCCTCAAGAAGGAAATGACAACCCACTCCAGTATTCTTGACTGGAGAATTCCATGACAGGGGAGCTTGGGGGGCTATAGTCCATGGGGTTGCTTAGACATGACTAAGCAACTAACACACACATCCAATTTTATATAAGATCCACTTCTACTCAATTCAATCTGTTCAGTTTACATTGTCTAAAATTAAGAATCCTCACTAACAAAATAACCAGCAACATGCATGCATACTAAGTCACTTCAGTTGTTTACGACTCTTTGTGGCCTTATGGACTGTGGCCTGCCAGGCTCCTCTGTCCAACCACCTTTTCTGCCACTGAGGCCCTATATGCTGTGCTCTGCTTAGTGTCAGTCTTGTTAGACTTTTTTGCAACCCCATGGACTGCAGCCCGCCAGTCTCTTCTGTCCATAGGGATTTTCCAGGCAAGAATGCTGGAGTGAGTTGTCTTGCCCTACTCCAGGGGAATCTGCCCCACCTAGGGATCAAATCCATGTCTCTTATTGCCTCCTACATTTGCAGGTGGATTCTTTACCACTAGTACTACCTGAGAAGCCCAACTAGCAATGAGTCGATAAATCGACAAGGAAGAGACAGAGTTAATTAATAAAATAAAACTTTGGGAATATCTCAGTCTGTCTGACTCTCTGAGACTCCATGGACGGTAGCCTGCTAGACTCCTCTGTCCATGGAATTCTCCAGGCAAGTATACTGGAGTGAGAGCCATTCCCTTCTCCAGGGTATCTTCCTAACCCAGGGATTGAATGCAGGTCTCCTACTTTGCAGGCGGATTCTCTACTATCTGAGTCACCAGGAAAGCTCTTTCTGAAGGGTCAACACAAATTAATGAGCCTAGTGAAGGGAGTTTAGTGTCCCGCCCCTACCCCCAGCAACTGGCTTTTCAGGTATATGTGGAAACAGTAAGAACTTCCTTTCTGTTTCAGTCTCAGTTATAGCATGACGTTGCATTTATCACAAATAATTGTAGATGTGTTAGTTTTGTTTCCTTGAAGCATCCGAGTACTTTAGCTAAAGTTTTTATTGAAATAATCTTATTTTTCTGTCATTTGATTGGATGTTGAGTTATTTTACTCAAACATCTCCTATTTTGCAATAGACATATTGACACTGAAGTCTTAATGGCTACAATTGTCTAACTTCACATGGCTATCAGCCTTATAACACTTATGACGCTAAACCATAGACGTATTAACATTTATTGATTAAAGGTTTTTAGAAAACATTCTCAGGATTATTTTTATATGAGATATTATATTAAAATTATATTTTCCAACTAAAAATTATTAGAAATATAGTGTTCATTTTTAAGCCTATTTTCAATTTCAGAGACTATTTCATTCAGAGAACAAAAATGCAGTAAGTGAAAAATGGTAAATACAAAGGGAGGCAAAACAGAAGTGTACCATTGACAAATTAAACATGAATAATTTATCTATCCATCTGACTTGCTAACTACAAGCCTGAATAATTTTAAGAAAATATTCACACTGAACAGAGAATTTTCACAAAGTCTCTGAAAAAAACTGCCACTGACCAAAAGGGAGCAAGGAAGGAACAGAAGAAAAAAAAAAAGGAAAGAGAAGGTACTAAAAAGAAGAAAATAGATAATAGCAATAATATTCGCAACACTATAGTTCTCTTCTTCCTTTGTGTTTCATCGCTCAGGTACATCCTTCCTTTTTAAAAGTTGGCAGTCAGTTATACAATTATAAGTAATGTCAGTCATACTTAGAAATGTACTCTTACTAACTAGTGTTTACAAATCTACCATATGAACACATGCAAATCTATAAGTAAATAAGTAAATTTCAACAAATGACTAATGAGCAATGACTATATAACACTTTGCTAGATTCTGATAGAAAAAAGACAATAAACAAGAAGCTTTCTAAAAGCTCACAATCTAAACAAGACTGATGGGGGAAACATATATATGATGTGATATTATTATGACTATGTCATAATGGTTTTATGACCATATTCTCAATAGAAAAGTTAATCAGCTTTATCCATGTTATATCTGCACTGTTCAGTGCCTAGCCCATACTAGATATTCAATAATATATTTTATAATGGCTGACTGAATAATAAGTAAAAAGTGCTATGAATGTAAAGAGGTAGAAACATCTGTGATAGTATTAGTGATAAAACTTTTGACAAAGGAAGTAAAGCTTATGCTAGAACTAGAGCATAATCAAGAATTTGTCAGGTAGAGAAAAAGCAAGAAGGCTACCTAAATTTCGAAAAGGGAGAGGAGGAGGAAAAATTAAGAACAAGGCATGTCAGGTCTTAAATGCATATATTTATATGTAGTTAGGAGATGTAACAGAGGTAGATGTTGTTTCATCTCTGTTTGACTGACTACACAGAGGATTAGAACTTATTGATTAAAGGTTTTTAGAAAACATTCTCAGGATTATTTTTATATGAGATATTATATTAAAATTATATTTTCCAACTAAAAATTATTAGAAATATAGTGTTCATTTTTAAGCCTATTTTCAATTTCAGAGACTATTTCATTCAGAGAACAAAAATGCAGTAAGTGAAAAATGGTAAATACAAAGGGAGGCAAAACAGAAGTGTACCATTGACAAATTAAACATGAATAATTTATCTATCCATCTGACTTGCTAACTACAAGCCTGAATAATTTTAAGAAAATATTCACACTGAACAGAGAATTTTCACAAAGTCTCTGAAAAAAACTGCCACTGACCAAAAGGGAGCAAGGAAGGAACAGAAGAAAAAAAAAAAGGAAAGAGAAGGTACTAAAAAGAAGAAAATAGATAATAGCAATAATATTCGCAACACTATAGTTCTCTTCTTCCTTTGTGTTTCATCGCTCAGGTACATCCTTCCTTTTTAAAAGTTGGCAGTCAGTTATACAATTATAAGTAATGTCAGTCATACTTAGAAATGTACTCTTACTAACTAGTGTTTACAAATCTACCATATGAACACATGCAAATCTATAAGTAAATAAGTAAATTTCAACAAATGACTAATGAGCAATGACTATATAACACTTTGCTAGATTCTGATAGAAAAAAGACAATAAACAAGAAGCTTTCTAAAAAGCTCACAATCTAAACAAGACTGATGGGGGAAACATATATATGATGTGATATTATTATGACTATGTCATAATGGTTTTATGACCATATTCTCAATAGAAAAGTTAATCAGCTTTATCCATGTTATATCTGCACTGTTCAGTGCCTAGCCCATACTAGATATTCAATAATATATTTTATAATGGCTGACTGAATAATAAGTAAAAAGTGCTATGAATGTAAAGAGGTAGAAACATCTGTGATAGTATTAGTGATAAAACTTTTGACAAAGGAAGTAAAGCTTATGCTAGAACTAGAGCATAATCAAGAATTTGTCAGGTAGAGAAAAAGCAAGAAGGCTACCTAAATTTCGAAAAGGGAGAGGAGGAGGAAAAATTAAGAACAAGGCATGTCAGGTCTTAAATGCATATATTTATATGTAGTTAGGAGATGTAACAGAGGTAGATGTTGTTCCATCTCTGTTTCACTGACTACACAAAGCCTTTGACTGTGTAGATCATAACAAACCATGGCAAACTCTTAAAGAGAAGGGAATACTAGATCTGTCTACTAAGAAACCTGTATGCAGGTCAAGAGGCTACAGCTGGAGGCCTGTATGGTTCAATATTGAGAAAGGCCGTGATAGGGCCATCTGCTGTCACCCTGTCGATTTAACCTATATGCATATCGTGAAGAATGTGGGCTGATGAGTTACAGGCTGGAATTGAGATAGGTGGGAGGAACATCAACAACCTCTGAAAGAATCCATCTGGCAATGTAGGAGACACAAGAGGCCCTGCTTCTATCTCTCGGTCAGGAAGATCGTCTGGAGTAGAAAATTGCAACTCACTCCAATACTCTTTCCTGGACGATTACATGGACAGAGGAGCCTGGCGGGTTACAGTCTTGGAGTTGCAAAGAGTTGGATGCTACTGAGAGACTAAACACACACACACACACACACACATCAGGAGAGTGATTACCTTTGAAAGACTGGTAATGACTTGAGGGGTTATCAGAGGAATGCTCAGTTATCAGTAATTATGTTTCTTTATCTTTGTACTTGATGATATATAAGAGATATGACATAAATATCAAATATACAAATAATTAGAATCTCAGAGATAGAGGAAAATTAAAATGAGAAAATATATCCAAAGAGTTATGCTTGAAAAATTTTCAAAAATAATGGAAGATATCTAGCAACAGATTTAAAGCACTACATTTTAAAAAGCACAAAAGCAGAAAGAACATAGAGGAAACCAACCAAACAAAAAAGTATATCATTAGAATCAAGGAAAAAAGTAAAAGTGCTATGAATGTAAAGAGGTAGAAACATCTGTGATAGTATTAGTGATAAAACTTTTGACAAAGGAAGTAAAGCTTATGCTAGAACTAGAGCATAATCAAGAATTTGTCAGGTAGAGAAAAGCAAGAAGGCTACCTAAATTTCGAAAAGGGAGAGGAGGAGGAAAATTAAGAACAAGACATGTCAGGTCTTAAATGCATATATTTATATGTAGTTAGGAGATGTAACAGAGGTAGATGTTGTTCCATCTCTGTTTCACTGACTACACAAAGCCTTTGACTGTGTAGATCATAACAAACCATGGCAAACTCTTAAAGAGAAGGGAATACTAGATCTGTCTACTAAGAAACCTGTATGCAGGTCAAGAGGCTACAGCTGGAGGCCTGTATGGTTCAATATTGAGAAAGGCCGTGATAGGGCCATCTGCTGTCACCCTGTCGATTTAACCTATATGCATATCGTGAAGAATGTGGGCTGATGAGTTACAGGCTGGAATTGAGATAGGTGGGAGGAACATCAACAACCTCTGAAAGAATCCATCTGGCAATGTAGGAGACACAAGAGGCCCTGCTTCTATCTCTCGGTCAGGAAGATCGTCTGGAGTAGAAAATTGCAACTCACTCCAATACTCTTTCCTGGACGATTACATGGACAGAGGAGCCTGGCGGGTTACAGTCTTGGAGTTGCAAAGAGTTGGATGCTACTGAGAGACTAAACACACACACACACACACACACACATCAGGAGAGTGATTACCTTTGAAAGACTGGTAATGACTTGAGGGGTTATCAGAGGAATGCTCAGTTATCAGTAATTATGTTTCTTTATCTTTGTACTTGATGATATATAAGAGATATGACATAAATATCAAATATACAAATAATTAGAATCTCAGAGATAGAGGAAAATTAAAATGAGAAAATATATCCAAAGAGTTATGCTTGAAAAATTTTCAAAAATAATGGAAGATATCTAGCAACAGATTTAAAGCACTACATTTTAAAAAGCACAAAAGCAGAAAGAACATAGAGGAAACCAACCAAAGTATATCATGGTCAATCTTAGAGACAAATCTTAAATAGAAATAAAAAGTATATTATTTTCAAATTAGAATCAATGATATTAATAACTCACATAAACAATATCAATAGAAGGCAGAAAATGAAATCTTATTTGAAAAGTATTAAAAATAACTGTTCACTGCTTAGAAAAAATTAATATGTGAGGCTTGAGACCACTGTGCATGGAAAGGCCTCCTTCTAACATTTTCATGTGGGTGGCATCTTGGAACGTGACTTTTAAAATGTTCCTTGTAAGCAGTTAACTCAAAAGAGTGGTTTACTGTGCCTAAGTTGTTTTAAAAAAACAATATGGTTTATGTTGGACACCTGCTTTCCTTCTGGGAGCCTGGAATTTTATATGTTCTCTGCAGCAGGTGCCAATGTAACCAGTCCTAATAAAACTTGTGGGTACTAAATTCCTATCAGCTTTCCTTAGCAGAAGCATCATACACACATCACTGCTTATTAAGGAAAGACTGTGCTCTCTGTTAACCCACAGGATGGAAAGAACATCAGGAAACATGCACATGATGGATTTCTCTACACTTTATCTTCGTCATTCTCTCTTATTATCTAGGTGCATAGCATTACAAGGTCATTGTGATGAACCTTGCCACAAGTACTCTACATGCTGAATATTATAATTATTTTTAGTGACTCTACAATCTAGTAAGGGCAGCCTTGGGGGACAAGACGAACACAAATTCTATGAAAAAGCAAAAGTTGTGCAGTCATGTCTGACTCTTTGTGACTCATGGATGAGTCATGGAATTCTCCAGGCAAGAATACCAGAGTGGGTAGCCAGTGTTCTCTAGGGGATCTTCCCAGTCCAGGGGTTGGTTCCAGATCTCCCACATTGCAGGCAGATTCTTTATGATTGAAGCCACCAGTGAGACCCTTACTGAAATTATGTTTCAAAATAAAAGCAAAATAATGAAGACAAGCCAAAACATAATCACTAAGAGAACATCATTGAATAAATACTGAAAAATGTTCTTTTGGCAGAAATGACTGAAAAAAAATTAACTGAAATAGTGACTATGCCAATGGATTTAAATGAATACATTTAACTCTATAAAAGAATAACATTTAGTATATAAACAATGGCTATATACAAGAAGAGTGAAGTATGTATTTCAACAAATAAATATACATAGTAGGATTATACATAAACATACACATGATAACTATAATATATAATTTGACAGTCTGGAAAAAAGTTAAGGTTGTGTATAATCACTTAAGTAAAGTAATTTCTCTAACAGAATAAATAAATAAAATAGTAGGATTAAAAAAACATAAGGAAACATTTTCATGTGGGTGGCATCTTGGAACGTGACTTTTAAAATGTTCCTTGTAAGCAGTTAACTCAAAAGAGTGGTTTACTGTGCCTAAGTTGTTTTAAAAAAACAATATGGTTTATGTTGGACACCTGCTTTCCTTCTGGGAGCCTGGAATTTTATATGTTCTCTGCAGCAGGTGCCAATGTAACCAGTCCTAATAAAACTTGTGGGTACTAAATTCCTATCAGCTTTCCTTAGCAGAAGCATCATACACACATCACTGCTTATTAAGGAAAGACTGTGCTCTCTGTTAACCCACAGGATGGAAAGAACATCAGGAAACATGCACATGATGGATTTTTTACACTTTATCTTCGTCATTCTCTCTTATTATCTAGGTGCATAGCATTACAAGGTCATTGTGATGAACCTTGCCACAAGTACTCTACATGCTGAATATTATAATTATTTTTAGTGACTCTACAATCTAGTAAGGGCAGCCTTGGGGGACAAGACGAACACAAATTCTATGAAAAAGCAAAAGTTGTGCAGTCATGTCTGACTCTTTGTGACTCATGGATGAGTCATGGAATTCTCCAGGCAAGAATACCAGAGTGGGTAGCCAGTGTTCTCTAGGGGATCTTCCCAGTCCAGGGGTTGGTTCCAGATCTCCCACATTGCAGGCAGATTCTTTATGATTGAAGCCACCAGTGAGACCCTTACTGAAATTATGTTTCAAAATAAAAGCAAAATAATGAAGACAAGCCAAAACATAATCACTAAGAGAACATCATTGAATAAATACTGAAAAATGTTCTTTTGGCAGAAATGACTGAAAAAAAATTAACTGAAATAGTGACTATGCCAATGGATTTAAATGAATACATTTAACTCTATAAAAGAATAACATTTAGTATATAAACAATGGCTATATACAAGAAGAGTGAAGTATGTATTTCAACAAATAAATATACATAGTAGGATTATACATAAACATACACATGATAACTATAATATATAATTTGACAGTCTGGAAAAAAGTTAAGGTTGTCTACAATCACTGAATTTCTTGGTAAATGGTAAATGTTTTAAGGAACTCTATCACAGTCTCTACTATAGCCAATAAAATAACCACAATGAGATGCACTGGCCAATAGAAGGGGTAAAGAAACAAAAGTAATCATTAGTTTTCAAGAAAAGAGGGACAAAAACATAGGACAGAAAAAAATAAAGTGTCATAAATGGGTTCTATGGAAAGGCTAATAAATTTGATAATACCTAGTGAGACAAGTTGAGAACAAGATCAGCCAAACCGCAGAGACACCCATATCAGGAATAATGAAGAACATCATAAATTCTGCAAATATCAAAAGAATATAAAAGAAATTGATGAGAATGAGAAAATTGGTGCTCACTAAGCTTGGTAAACCCAGAAACTCTGGAGGGGAAACATCTTGGTGCACTGAGGACAGGACCCACTTCCAGAGTTTCTGAGATGTTGCCCTCTCATGACATCTCCCAAGCTCTGTGGATGCTTTCCCATCCATAAGGCAGAGGCTAAGCTGTTGGATCCTTTACTAGTTGGGGAGAAGCTAGATTTTACTGGATTCCTACAATCAGATACAAAAGAATGTATCGTTTAATTGTTCTAAATGCATTTTGAGACTGAGTCGACTTTAGAGTCTCTCTCTTGATTCACCCACAGGCAGGGCCCATCTTGTAGGGAGCAAACTCCTCCTGAGGTGATGCAAAAGAGGAAGAGGGGCTGAGATGATGTCTTGTCTCTTTTCAACCCATTAAAGATTTTTCTTTTAAAATATTTAATTTTTTTACAGAGTTTTGTTGTTTACAGCCATACATCAACCTGAATCTTTATATTTGATGCAATCCAGTTATCTTACACAGTTTCCTTACAAGGCTCAGTGTGGCTTGGCTCTAGCTTCAGTTCTTTCATTTTTCTACTTGCTTAAGGTATTCCAGCAACCTGCTGTTGGCTCTCAAGTATGTCGGTTGTGTTCTCCTCTCAGCCTTAGTCATTCCCTCTGAGCAGGTATTTGTTCCACTGGCTTCTTTGTAATTTTCAGCTTAAATCACTGAACTATAATATATAATTTGACAGTCTGGAAAAAAGTTAAGGTTGTCTACAATCACTGAATTTCTTGGTAAATGGTAAATGTTTTAAGGAACTCTATCACAGTCTCTACTATAGCCAATAAAATAACCACAATGAGATGCACTGGCCAATAGAAGGGGTAAAGAAACAAAAGTAATCATTAGTTTTCAAGAAAAGAGGGACAAAAACATAGGACAGAAAAAAATAAAGTGTCATAAATGGGTTCTATGGAAAGGCTAATAAATTTGATAATACCTAGTGAGACAAGTTGAGAACAAGATCAGCCAAACCGCAGAGACACCCATATCAGGAATAATGAAGAACATCATAAATTCTGCAAATATCAAAAGAATATAAAAGAAATTGATGAGAATGAGAAAATTGGTGCTCACTAAGCTTGGTAAACCCAGAAACTCTGGAGGGAAGCATCTTGGTGCACTGAGGACAGGACCCACTTCCAGAGTTTCTGAGATGTTGCCCTCTCATGACATCTCCCAAGCTCTGTGGATGCTTTCCCATCCATAAGGCAGAGGCTAAGCTGTTGGATCCTTTACTAGTTGGGGAGAAGCTAGATTTTACTGGATTCCTACAATCAGATACAAAAGAATGTATCGTTTAATTGTTCTAAATGCATTTTGAGACTGAGTCGACTTTAGAGTCTCTCTCTTGATTCACCCACAGGCAGGGCCCATCTTGTAGGGAGCAAACTCCTCCTGAGGTGATGCAAAAGAGGGAAGAGGGGCTGAGATGATGTCTTGTCTCTTTTCAACCCATTAAAGATTTTTCTTTTTAAAATATTTAATTTTTTTACAGAGTTTTGTTGT
Source organism: Tragulus kanchil (assembly GCA_022376925.1). NCBI lineage: Eukaryota > Metazoa > Chordata > Mammalia > Artiodactyla > Tragulidae > Tragulus > Tragulus kanchil. Next base: position 114,651,539 of record JAIOJX010000005.1, on the reverse strand, counting down.
TTACAGCCATACATCAACCTGAATCTTTATATTTGATGCAATCCAGTTATCTTACACAGTTTCCTTACAAGGCTCAGTGTGGCTTGGCTCTAGCTTCAGTTCTTTCATTTTTCTACTTGCTTAAGGTATTCCAGCAACCTGCTGTTGGCTCTCAAGTATGTCGGTTGTGTTCTCCTCTCAGCCTTAGTCATTCCCTCTGAGCAGGTATTTGTTCCACTGGCTTCTTTGTAATTTTCAGCTCTGTGCTGAATTGCCATATCCTCAAAGAGGCTTCACCTAACAATCTGACTTAAAGCAGAACTTGTCCCATTAGCCTGTCTTGACATCCTCAAAACTAGCATACAGATATAAATATACACTGCTCTTAATTGACTTAAGACTAGAAATACTCTTTTCTTTGCTGCTTTATCCTCAACACCAATAGCACATTTCATATAACAGATACAATACTTGTTGAATGAATAAAAACATGCCAAATCTACCATATTTTGTTTTCAAATTGCTATTGAATATGCCTGTTGCAGCCATAACGCCAGAATGATTAACTGAATTCTGTGCAAAGGTGATGTGGTAGACCTGAAAATCCTAGGCATTGGGATTAGAAGTCCCGAGACTGAGTTCCTGCTCCTCTTCTTCCCAGCTCTATAACGGTGGACAAACCTCAGCTGGCTATGATGTGCTGAAGTGAACATGATGAAGTGTTTAAAAATAACTAGTATGGTGCCTCACATGCTTAGAATCTTAATGATAAAAATGGATATATGGATACACAAAAGATAAAAAATCATTTAGTGTACTTATCATTGCAAGAGCATTGTGAAACATGCATTCGTTTATCCTCACTTTTCAGATAAAGAAATTGGGATCCACACAGTGAGATAAAATATATTATTAATTTTTTTCATTTAAAATGTATAATCCTCTGAGATACATCAGTGTATGTGTATACTTTGGAAATTATATTTTCTCTTATTCAACCCATTAAGATTTTGAGCAAACTCCTCCTGAGGTGATGCAAAAGAGGAAGAGGGGCTGAGATGATGTCTTGTCTCTTTTCAACCCATTAAAGATTTTTCTTTAAAATATTTAATTTTTTTACAGAGTTTTGTTGTTTACAGCCATACATCAACCTGAATCTTTATATTTGATGCAATCCAGTTATCTTACACAGTTTCCTTACAAGGCTCAGTGTGGCTTGGCTCTAGCTTCAGTTCTTTCATTTTTCTACTTGCTTAAGGTATTCCAGCAACCTGCTGTTGGCTCTCAAGTATGTCGGTTGTGTTCTCCTCTCAGCCTTAGTCATTCCCTCTGAGCAGGTATTTGTTCCACTGGCTTCTTTGTAATTTTCAGCTCTGTGCTGAATTGCCATATCCTCAAAGAGGCTTCACCTAACAATCTGACTTAAAGCAGAACTTGTCCCATTAGCCTGTCTTGACATCCTCAAAACTAGCATACAGATATAAATATACACTGCTCTTAATTGACTTAAGACTAGAAATACTCTTTTCTTTGCTGCTTTATCCTCAACACCAATAGCACATTTCATATAACAGATACAATACTTGTTGAATGAATAAAAACATGCCAAATCTACCATATTTTGTTTTCAAATTGCTATTGAATATGCCTGTTGCAGCCATAACGCCAGAATGATTAACTGAATTCTGTGCAAAGGTGATGTGGTAGACCTGAAAAGCCTAGGCATTGGGATTAGAAGCCCCGAGACTGAGTTCCTGCTCCTCTTCTTCCCAGCTCTATAACGGTGGACAAACCTCAGCTGGCTATGATGTGCTGAAGTGAACATGATGAAGTGTTTAAAAATAACTAGTATGGTGCCTCACATGCTTAGAATCTTAATGATAAAAATGGATATATGGATACACAAAAGATAAAAAATCATTTAGTGTACTTATCATTGCAAGAGCATTGTGAAACATGCATTCGTTTATCCTCACTTTTCAGATAAAGAAATTGGGATCCACACAGTGAGATAAAATATATTATTAATTTTTTTCATTTAAAATGTATAATCCTCTGAGATACATCAGTGTATGTGTATACTTTGGAAATTATATTTTATCCATTCATTTATTCATTTACTTATATACTCAGCACTGTCTTATTGAATGAGTTTCTTTCTGTGCCTATAGGCACTGACATAACTCTATACAAAGAAAAATTAACACATAGATTTAAAATGAAGAAATGATATATTAATGCACTTAATGGCTGGGTAGATGTTGAGCAAGTCAGGTAGAGGTCAAGCAGATCAGGTAGAGTTCGAGCATGATATCTGGTATTCCTTCCATTTGTTCATTAATATTGTATTTTTTTTTTTCAAACTATTGTTGCAAAGTTGAACCATTAGGTTAAAACTGTGGCTGAACTAAAGTCTCTGGATGAAAGTTCCAGTTTTTAAGTTCAAAAGTAGAAGCTAAAGCTGAACTAACCTGTTCTGACACAAATGGGTAATTGATAATTTGGGCATTAACTGGCTGAATGATTCAGATGGATTGCAAACTAACCAGCATACTTTCTCATTCTAGAGATTTGATTTAGAATCTGACATCTATTTAGCACTAACTCATCAACTGAGCACTAGAGAAAGTTCTCATGAAATAACCATGGCTTCTTAAGAAATATCTATGTTTGGAGACAATCTTCTAAATTGGTTAGGCATTTGCTGTATTCTACCATGGACCCCAGTTCAAACTGACTATGTTTCTTTACTTTTTAAATATCATGAAGGGTAAGAAACATTACAGATTTAGATAAATTCAGAGAATCAGTTCCACAGAACAGGAAACCTCCATCACTGAAAAAGTAGCATATGGTTGCCTCTGATTGAAAAACATAAGTGAAAGCTGAGTAGATCAGTCTCTATAATCAGTAGTAGCTAGGATATGAGAGCAAAACCAAATCCTCCACTAACATAATAGTATCAAAAACAGAGGAACCTTTAAACAACAACGCAGCAGTGATGAATATCAGTATGGTACAAGTTCTAAAGAGGGTAGAGACTGTGTTCTTGACCCTCTGACCCTTTGTAGGTATCTTCTAAATTATCGAGTGTACTTCTGTGCTGTGGAAATATTTCATTTGCTCAAGGAATAAAAATGTCTTTATTAATTAACCTATATTTTTTATACTCAATAAATGCATGTGTTCTCGCCACTATAATATTTCATATAAATGTTATCTTTGGAATTATTTCTTAAACTGTAAATAAATTTCCCCCAAGAAGCCCTAAAGTCACATTGCTATGCCATAGTACAGAAAGCATGAAGCATAAATGAAGATTTTAATGTGACAGTCAATTTTTTTAATCTTTTTTTGGGTGAGACTCTGACCTGAGAAGACATCTTTATTTGTAAAGTGAGGATAAAATCATAAAAGCATGGTGATTTTGCTTGTATTAGGTGGCTTGGTTTAGTTTCAGCCCATTTACATGCAACATGTCAGAAACTGAACTACAGACTCTTGGTTTTCAACTTACTTTACTTTCTGTTAATTTCTGCTCTCAATAGCAAGGGACATTAGAACTTTGTGCTTGGCTTTTTTCCCTTCACTATTTTAAATTCTTCCTACGTCAGTGGTTTTGCTGAACTAACCTGTTCTGACACAAATGGGTAATTGATAATTTGGGCATTAACTGGCTGAATGATTCAGATGGATTGCAAACTAACCAGCATACTTTCTCATTCTAGAGATTTGATTTAGAATCTGACATCTATTTAGCACTAACTCATCAACTGAGCACTAGAGAAAGTTCTCATGAAATAACCATGGCTTCTTAAGAAATATCTATGTTTGGAGACAATCTTCTAAATTGGTTAGGCATTTGCTGTATTCTACCATGGACCCCAGTTCAAACTGACTATGTTTCTTTACTTTTTAAATATCATGAAGGGTAAGAAACATTACAGATTTAGATAAATTCAGAGAATCAGTTCCACAGAACAGGAAACCTCCATCACTGAAAAAGTAGCATATGGTTGCCTCTGATTGAAAAACATAAGTGAAAGCTGAGTAGATCAGTCTCTATAATCAGTAGTAGCTAGGATATGAGAGCAAAACCAAATCCTCCACTAACATAATAGTATCAAAAACAGAGGAACCTTTAAACAACAACGCAGCAGTGATGAATATCAGTATGGTACAAGTTCTAAAGAGGGTAGAGACTGTGTTCTTGACCCTCTGACCCTTTGTAGGTATCTTCTAAATTATCGAGTGTACTTCTGTGCTGTGGAAATATTTCATTTGCTCAAGGAATAAAAATGTCTTTATTAATTAACCTATATTTTTTATACTCAATAAATGCATGTGTTCTCGCCACTATAATATTTCATATAAATGTTATCTTTGGAATTATTTCTTAAACTGTAAATAAATTTCCCCCAAGAAGCCCTAAAGTCACATTGCTATGCCATAGTACAGAAAGCATGAAGCATAAATGAAGATTTTAATGTGACAGTCAATTTTTTTAATCTTTTTTTGGGTGAGACTCTGACCTGAGAAGACATCTTTATTTGTAAAGTGAGGATAAAATCATAAAAGCATGGTGATTTTGCTTGTATTAGGTGGCTTGGTTTAGTTTCAGCCCATTTACATGCAACATGTCAGAAACTGAACTACAGACTCTTGGTTTTCAACTTACTTTACTTTCTGTTAATTTCTGCTCTCAATAGCAAGGGACATTAGAACTTTGTGCTTGGCTTTTTTCCCTTCACTATTTTAAATTCTTCCTACGTCAGTGGTTTTCAAACTTCTTTGACTGTGACCAAACTGAGAAACATATTTTAAATTGTGATCTAGTGCACATGTATCTACGAAATTATAATTGAAACAAAAAATTCACAAAATAAAAATTATTCTCTACATACATATCTGTAAACAACAAAACTCTGTAAAAGTTAAAAGTAAAATAAAAGTTTTAAAAAATAATTATTCTCTATTACACGTGATAAAATCTTGCATTTTCTATTCTATTCATCTAAAAAGGTGCCAGTCACATCCCAGCAAACTGAGATCCTAATGCATTAATTATCCACAATATACATTGGTATACGTTCACTTAAATGCACTATACTTATATGAAAAGTAACATAGACCGAACTGACTATATCTGTCTACCACTTTCTCTCTTATGTTCACCCCCTTTCTTCCCCAATCTTCCCTGTTCTAGTTAAAAGCATCAACATTATTCCTGATGCTCAGAAGGAAATATTATCACTGATTATACCCTTTCCTTCAGTCTCCTCTACCCTATATCAAACATACTGCTTCTAAATTAGGTGATTAACTGGTCTACTTCTCAGTTTCCACCTTAATCTAAGTCAAGTCATCAACTTTGGCTTGAATTCCCAGAGTAGCCACCTAACTTTCAGCTTTTACTTGTAGACTTTTTGTAATCTGTTTTTTCTTCCTTTTATGTAAAATATCTCTGTAAAGAGGACATACAGTTTATTTTATCCCTAGTATGTGCTCAGTCATGTTTGACATGTACTGTAGTCCCCCGAGCTCCTCTGTCCATGAAATTTTCCTGGGAAGATTATTCAGGTGAGTTGCCATTCCTTATCCAGGGGATATTTCCAATCCAGGGTTCAAACGCATGTCTCTTGCATCTTCTGCGTTGGCAGTCAGATTCTTCACCATTAGCACCACCTTGGAAGCCCTCTCCTGATATTTACACTGACGTAATTACTTAGCTTGCTATTGATTACTCTAACCACTCAGACATACTTTGGGGATTTAAGAGGGTATTCGAAGAATTCAATTCAGTCATACTTCTCTCTCTTTTCCAGAGTATTCCAATTGCACTTTGAATAGCATCTACTTACCTTTCTGTTTTAATATGCTAATACTAGCTTCTTTCTGGTTCTACCTTGAATGAACTAAACTCATTCCTGCCTCAGGACTTTGGCTCTTGCTGTCATACTTTGTGGGAAAATCTCTACTAGAGACACAATGACAGCTTTCTTATTCAGATTCATTAGAAAGTTCCCTTTTCAGAAAAAATCTTCTTTGTTGTTTGTTTTCTTTTTTATTCAGAAAGATCTTTCTTAAATATTTAAACCTCACAAGTCTTTATCCTCTTGTAAATTTTAATTTTCTTTATATATTTTATTGTCATTTGAGACTATATTAGTTTACTTATTTTTATGTACTTACGTTACATGTCTCAGCAGTAGAATGTAAGTTTTGAGAGGACAGGAATTTGAACTAGATTTTACTTTTTCTATTTCCTTCCTCTTGTCGACCAAGAGCAGGTTTAAGAAAGCATATGGCCAACGTAGAAGAGTCAGTGATCAGTGGGTGTATATATCTAGCTCATTTCTGTATAAGGGGAATGATGTGGTTCTAGAAAATCCCTTCTCTCAAGTTAGTTTTCTAATGTGTTGGAAGTCTACCTGAAGGAAGATTTTCTTCATATAACTTCCTGTTATCTCAGTCTTCTCTCTGTTATCACTAGCTTTTTAAACACTAACTGAGTGACAGGAATTAAAATGCTGGACCTCTAATTGGGTGTTTGTATAAGCTCTTTGGTACTTTTACACTGTACAATATGCTGCCTATGTTTATGTCTAGTTCTGGCTCTTCACCTTTCCTCTTTCTCTATCCACTCCCATCAGAGGTATACACCATAGTCTTTTATAATTGGAGTCACTTCTCCAGATAGACATTAATTTTGGGAAGGGTAGATGGGCAAGGGGATTTACTGATAAAGATGATTCAGGGCCAATTAAAATTCCCCTTGACCAATACTTCTTACAGGATTGGATGGGGCTAATTTTGAAAACTAAAAATTTAAGAATTTCATAGGGTTAAAATCCACCTTGGAAGCCCTCCCTCCTTGATATTTACACTGACGTAATTACTTAGCTTGCTATTGATTACTCTAACCACTCAGACATACTTTGGGGATTTAAGAGGGTATTCAAGAATTCAATTCAGTCATACTTCTCTCTCTTTCCAGAGTATTCCAATTGCACTTTGAATAGCATCTACTTACCTTTCTGTTTTAATATGCTAATACTAGCTTCTTTCTGGTTCTACCTTGAATGAACTAAACTCATTCCTGCCTCAGGACTTTGGCTCTTGCTGTCATACTTTGTGGGAAAATCTCTACTAGAGACACAATGACAGCTTTCTTATTCAGATTCATTAGAAAGTTCCCTTTTCAGAAAAAATCTTCTTTGTTGTTTGTTTTCTTTTTTATTCAGAAAGATCTTTCTTAAATATTTAAACCTCACAAGTCTTTATCCTCTTGTAAATTTTAATTTTCTTTATATATTTTATTGTCATTTGAGACTATATTAGTTTACTTATTTTTATGTACTTACGTTACATGTCTCAGCAGTAGAATGTAAGTTTTGAGAGGACAGGAATTTGAACTAGATTTTACTTTTTCTATTTCCTTCCTCTTGTCGACCAAGAGCAGGTTTAAGAAAGCATATGGCCAACGTAGAAGAGTCAGTGATCAGTGGGTGTATATATCTAGCTCATTTCTGTATAAGGGGAATGATGTGGTTCTAGAAAATCCCTTCTCTCAAGTTAGTTTTCTAATGTGTTGGAAGTCTACCTGAAGGAAGATTTTCTTCATATAACTTCCTGTTATCTCAGTCTTCTCTCTGTTATCACTAGCTTTTTAAACACTAACTGAGTGACAGGAATTAAAATGCTGGACCTCTAATTGGGTGTTTGTATAAGCTCTTTGGTACTTTTACACTGTACAATATGCTGCCTATGTTTATGTCTAGTTCTGGCTCTTCACCTTTCCTCTTTCTCTATCCACTCCCATCAGAGGTATACACCATAGTCTTTTATAATTGGAGTCACTTCTCCAGATAGACATTAATTTTGGGAAGGGTAGATGGGCAAGGGGATTTACTGATAAAGATGATTCAGGGCCAATTAAAATTCCCCTTGACCAATACTTCTTACAGGATTGGATGGGGCTAATTTTGAAAACATAAAAGAATTTTAGAATGCTGTATTAACATTTGGGAAGCAGAGGAAAACAGAAGCTTTATCAAGGAGCTATATCACAAAAGGGGACACAGCAAGTGGCTTAGACTATTTTGAAAGTCATTAAAATCAAAGTGAAAAGCAGAATTCTAAATATAAAACTAAGAACACAGCATTTTAAATTTTTATAGCTATTCATAAAGATGGAAATTCATGACTAAATATATCAGGCAAATAATATGCTTATCCCTTTGAAATTAAATGTTTTGCATGGCAGAGAAGGGAATTGGGAATTAAATAATTTCATTGTCTCCCTAAAAATAGGGATGAACACAGACCCCTTATCATTTTCTAGTTTAGAGCAGTAAAAAAAGAAAACCTTCTATCTCAGAAAACTTGTCCCCATTGAACTTCTTGTTCTCTTTTGTGCTTGTGTTCAGGTTTTCCTGTAGAGATTACTCTTTCTCGGTGATATTTCATTGCCACTTCTATTTTCTGGTTACATATATCTGTGTCTAGAGAGAGAACTGATGCTACTATATTGAGAAGAATTTCTAGTTGGCACTTGCACTCTGAAATTTTTCTTGCTTTGACTTCAATCATATTTTATTTTCAATTTATTTTCATCCTCAGTTTCATGAATAAATATTTCTCCACCATGAAAAAAGCAGCAGCAATTTAGTAGAGAAGATGGTGGTACCTTCAGGTAAAGAAGATTTTTAGGTCTTCACCCAAAGACTGTTTCCTTCAGGGTGGGGGAAATTGAATTGCCTTGACTTTAAATTGATTTCATTGTAATGAGGTCTGGTTTTTTTGTCTAGTTCTGATCACTAGCTTTTTAAACACTAACTGAGTGACAGGAATTAAAATGCTGGACCTCTAATTGGGTGTTTGTATAAGCTCTTTGGTACTTTTACACTGTACAATATGCTGCCTATGTTTATGTCTAGTTCTGGCTCTTCACCTTTCCTCTTTCTCTATCCACTCCCATCAGAGGTATACACCATAGTCTTTTATAATTGGAGTCACTTCTCCAGATAGACATTAATTTTGGGAAGGGTAGATGGGCAAGGGGATTTACTGATAAAGATGATTCAGGGCCAATTAAAATTCCCCTTGACCAATACTTCTTACAGGATTGGATGGGGCTAATTTTGAAAACATAAAAGAATTTTAGAATGCTGTATTAACATTTGGGAAGCAGAGGAAAACAGAAGCTTTATCAAGGAGCTATATCACAAAAGGGGACACAGCAAGTGGCTTAGACTATTTTGAAAGTCATTAAAATCAAAGTGAAAAGCAGAATTCTAAATATAAAACTAAGAACACAGCATTTTAAATTTTTATAGCTATTCATAAAGATGGAAATTCATGACTAAATATATCAGGCAAATAATATGCTTATCCCTTTGAAATTAAATGTTTTGCATGGCAGAGAAGGGAATTGGGAATTAAATAATTTCATTGTCCCCCTAAAAATAGGGATGAACACAGACCCCTTATCATTTTCTAGTTTAGAGCAGTAAAAAAAGAAAACCTTCTATCTCAGAAAACTTGTCCCCATTGAACTTCTTGTTCTCTTTTGTGCTTGTGTTCAGGTTTTCCTGTAGAGATTACTCTTTCTCGGTGATATTTCATTGCCACTTCTATTTTCTGGTTACATATATCTGTGTCTAGAGAGAGAACTGATGCTACTATATTGAGAAGAATTTCTAGTTGGCACTTGCACTCTGAAATTTTTCTTGCTTTGACTTCAATCATATTTTATTTTCAATTTATTTTCATCCTCAGTTTCATGAATAAATATTTCTCCACCATGAAAAAAGCAGCAGCAATTTAGTAGAGAAGATGGTGGTACCTTCAGGTAAAGAAGATTTTTAGGTCTTCACCCAAAGACTGTTTCCTTCAGGGTGGGGGAAATTGAATTGCCTTGACTTTAAATTGATTTCATTGTAATGAGGTCTGATCCATTCTTCTCATTTCATGCTGACTTTTAGAATAACCATCTTGAGCAGCTCTATGGCATGGGGATTGTTATGGAGTGTCATGTCAGGCTGTCTGGATTTGAATCTCCAATGAATCATTTATTATCTCTGTCTGTGGAGAAACTATGAAATTACTCTGTGTTGATACATATTTTTTTCTATAAAATGGAAACATCAATAGCACTTGCCTCATAAGTTTGTCATGAAAAGTGAGTTAAGACATGCATTTTATGGTATGAATATAATAAATGTTAGCTGTTATTATCTTCTTAAAGGCGATCCTATTGTGTTTTACTCACCATCTCTCCTATGGGTAGCATAGCTCCTGGGAAGGTCTCCTCAGCAGCTACAGTTCATTAATCTTGTGCCACCTTAATTCTTTCAAGTAACTCTTGGGCTTCTGCCAGCCAATGTCTTACTAACCTTTGTTTATCATGCCATCCCTGTCTTGCATAATACCTTTATTCCTGATTTCCTGCTTCCCCTCATGTGTACTTCTACCATTATGAGATTCTTAAAAAATAATTTGGTTCTCAAGAATTTCCCAGTTCCACTTGAATTACAGGTTTTTTAGTTTTAGGTTCTCTCAACCTTTGAACTGCATTTATTTACACCTAATGGTATACATGTATTAATTCTTTTTTCATACATTTACATTCACAAATATTTTCATGTCATTGAAAGCAATCCTTTCTTTCATAATCTCCTATAAACTCTCCTTTCTAGATTTTAAAAACACAGAGAATGCCACATACATTGGTAGCTAAGTGATTTCTTTTACAAAATAACATGTGGAGAACTTTAACCAAAATGCTTATTTAGATGTTACAATGGCTTTTAGAAAATGACATCTCTAAATGTCCCTGTTAACAGTAGCATCCTGTAATGTCTCTTCCACTAACCAGGAAATCAAATTGCTGACCTTTAAGAAGTTTGCAAGATTATTATATGTTTGATTTTGCAGGTAAGGTAAAATGCCACAGAAAGTGCATCTGTCTTAACTATATGATGGTTTGTGTACCAGGATCTTATTATATAGTTATGATAGTTTAGTTTCCTCCCTACCAAGTCTACCTTTCTCTCTATCCATTCATTTATACTTCTCAAATAAATGGATAGAAATTACTATGAATAAACCATGGTCTCATGGTTTCAATTAATTCTTCTTATTGTGACTTACACATCCCACAGGTTGATGATAAATAATAGTTTTATAATAGGAAACTGCTATTATACAAATTACTCCCTGGAGAAGGGAATGGTAACCCACTTCAGTATTTTTGCCTGGAGGATTCCATGGACAGAGGAGCCCGGGGGCTTATAGTCCATGGGGGTCACAAGAGTTGGACATGACTGAGTGACAAACACACATATCAGTTCAGCCCTAAGGAATAGTGAAATTATTAATTGCAATGTCTGTTCCAAGAAAAGGTGGTGAACTCTATTACTAATTTAATCTATATCAAATTGGGGTTATAATCAAATATATTACAAGTTTATTGACTTTGTCAACATAAAGTCAGACGTTACGAGTTATTGAAATGATTGAGTATATTATTGTCTAAGGATTTAGTAGCTTTGAAATCTCTCAGTGCTTGAGTATATTCTATTTAGAAACAACTAGGGCTTCCCTGGTGGTCCAGTGGGTAAGGATTCTGACTTGCAGTGCAAGAGGCACCAGTTCGATCCCTGGCCCAGAAGATCCCACATGCCATGGAGCGGCATGATTGGTGTGTTCAATTACAAGCCATTGCTTTGGAGCATATGCTCCCAGAGCTGGTGCTCTTCATTGAGAGAGGCCACTGTGATGGGAGGCCTATTCAGGCCAAAGAATATGAAAACAAATAATGCTGAGCAGAAATTGTCCCCCACAATATTATTAAAAATATATTTATAAAAACAAACACCTGTTTGTTGACCCAACTGTTCTCAAGTACTGAACAGGAAAACTGAAAAACAAAATGGAAGTGTGACGGCTTTCAAAAATCTAGTCTATGATGGAGACAAATAGCTGAGGGGATCATTAATATAGGGAAATCAAGGTTTATAATATCGGTTGTTCTGGTAGTCATGTATGGATGTGAGAACTGGACCATAAAGAAGGATAAGTGCTGAAGAATTGATGCTCTCAAGATGCGGCGCTGGAGAAGACTCTTGAGAGTCCCTTGGATTGTAAGAAAATCATAATCGTCAAACTTGAAGGAAATCAACCCTGAATTTTCATTGGAAGGATTGGTGCTGAACCTAAAACCCCAATACTTTGGCCACCTGATGCAAAGAGCTGACTCACTGGAAAATACCCTGATGCTGCACAGAAGGAAAAGGGGATGATAAATAATAGTTTTATAATAGGAAACTGCTATTATACAAATTACTCCCTGGAGAAGGGAATGGTAACCCACTTCAGTATTTTTGCCTGGAGGATTCCATGGACAGAGGAGCCCGGGGGCTTATAGTCCATGGGGGTCACAAGAGTTGGACATGACTGAGTGACAAACACACATATCAGTTCAGCCCTAAGGAATAGTGAAATTATTAATTGCAATGTCTGTTCCAAGAAAAGGTGGTGAACTCTATTACTAATTTAATCTATATCAAATTGGGGTTATAATCAAATATATTACAAGTTTATTGACTTTGTCAACATAAAGTCAGACGTTACGAGTTATTGAAATGATTGAGTATATTATTGTCTAAGGATTTAGTAGCTTTGAAATCTCTCAGTGCTTGAGTATATTCTATTTAGAAACAACTAGGGCTTCCCTGGTGGTCCAGTGGGTAAGGATTCTGACTTGCAGTGCAAGAGGCACCAGTTCGATCCCTGGCCCAGAAGATCCCACATGCCATGGAGCGGCATGATTGGTGTGTTCAATTACAAGCCATTGCTTTGGAGCATATGCTCCCAGAGCTGGTGCTCTTCATTGAGAGAGGCCACTGTGATGGGAGGCCTATTCAGGCCAAAGAATATGAAAACAAATAATGCTGAGCAGAAATTGTCCCCCACAATATTATTAAAAAATACATTTATAAAAAACAAACACCTGTTTGTTGACCCAACTGTTCTCAAGTACTGAACAGGAAAACTGAAAAACAAAATGGAAGTGTGACGGCTTTCAAAAATCTAGTCTATGATGGAGACAAATAGCTGAGGGGATCATTAATATAGGGAAATCAAGGTTTATAATATCGGTTGTTCTGGTAGTCATGTATGGATGTGAGAACTGGACCATAAAGAAGGATAAGTGCTGAAGAATTGATGCTCTCAAGATGCGGCGCTGGAGAAGACTCTTGAGAGTCCCTTGGATTGTAAGAAAATCATAATCGTCAAACTTGAAGGAAATCAACCCTGAATTTTCATTGGAAGGATTGGTGCTGAACCTAAAACCCCAATACTTTGGCCACCTGATGCAAAGAGCTGACTCACTGGAAAATACCCTGATGCTGCACAGAAGGAAAAGGGGATGACAGATGATGAGATGACATCACTGACTCAAGGGACATGAGTCTGAGCAAACTCCAGGAAATAGTGAAGAACAGGGAAGCCAGGTGTGTTGCTTTACATGAGGTTGCAAAAAGCCAGACATGACTGAGTGACTGAACAACAGCAACAAACGGTTAAAATATGATGCTTTGAGACCACATAGGATAAACATTTAGCCTGGTTTTGAAGGTTAAACTTTCAATTGCTGTAAAACACTTCGTTCTACTAACCAGAGACAGTGTCTTGCCACATCTACTCCTGATTATCTGTTCTAATTCATCATTTCTCAACAGTGACAGGATATAGTTAGATGATGTTGAATTACTACTTCTTGACAGAGAAAAGAACCCAACCCCACCTCACACAGTTCTGTTGCCGTGCATCCTAAATTAAATGTTTCCCTGATCAAAGTATCCACAACCTTGTTCTATTCATCATCATTTTACCACACAAGCTACAGAACACATTTCCAATCCCTCTTGCTCATGACAGCAGATGAACTGAACATAAATGATTAGAAAACACCACCTGCTCAGAGAGAAATACAAAGAAAAAAAGTTACTGTGATGTTTGAAATGGAAATTCATTAGCTTAAGCTCAGCATGTCATTTATATCACTAACCATGAAAAGTGCAAGTTACTAGGTGCATAGGATAAATGTCGTGTGACAGATACCTTGTTTTCTCTTTGGGAATTTCCTTCTGAAGACTGTCAAGGTCAGAGTGTGACTAATGAAGCCACTATAGTCCTTTCTCTGGATCCCAGTATTACTGTTTGAAGCACGAAAATAACAGTAGTTGTTTTTAAAGCAATATTTTATCAATAAAACACATCAGAGGACCCAAAAGGTGACCCAACAAGAATTCAGTTGTGACCTACATCTGCCCTGATGTAAATAACAAGAGGCAAGATGGTTTTCACTTAAAACTCATAATTTTCATGTATGTTTACAAATATAAGTGAAGGACAAAATCATAATCGTCAAACTTAAAATGATTTTCATTGGAAGGATTGGTGCTGAACCTAAAACCCCAATACTTTGGCCACCTGATGCAAAGAGCTGACTCACTGGAAAATACCCTGATGCTGCACAGAAGGAAAAGGGGATGACAGATGATGAGATGACATCACTGACTCAAGGGACATGAGTCTGAGCAAACTCCAGGAAATAGTGAAGAACAGGGAAGCCAGGTGTGTTGCTTTACATGAGGTTGCAAAAAGCCAGACATGACTGAGTGACTGAACAACAGCAACAAACGGTTAAAATATGATGCTTTGAGACCACATAGGATAAACATTTAGCCTGGTTTTGAAGGTTAAACTTTCAATTGCTGTAAAACACTTCGTTCTACTAACCAGAGACAGTGTCTTGCCACATCTACTCCTGATTATCTGTTCTAATTCATCATTTCTCAACAGTGACAGGATATAGTTAGATGATGTTGAATTACTACTTCTTGACAGAGAAAAGAACCCAACCCCACCTCACACAGTTCTGTTGCCGTGCATCCTAAATTAAATGTTTCCCTGATCAAAGTATCCACAACCTTGTTCTATTCATCATCATTTTACCACACAAGCTACAGAACACATTTCCAATCCCTCTTGCTCATGACAGCAGATGAACTGAACATAAATGATTAGAAAACACCACCTGCTCAGAGAGAAATACAAAGAAAAAAAAAAGTTACTGTGATGTTTGAAATGGAAATTCATTAGCTTAAGCTCAGCATGTCATTTATATCACTAACCATGAAAAGTGCAAGTTACTAGGTGCATAGGATAAATGTCGTGTGACAGATACCTTGTTTTCTCTTTGGGAATTTCCTTCTGAAGACTGTCAAGGTCAGAGTGTGACTAATGAAGCCACTATAGTCCTTTCTCTGGATCCCAGTATTACTGTTTGAAGCACGAAAATAACAGTAGTTGTTTTTAAAGCAATATTTTATCAATAAAACACATCAGAGGACCCAAAAGGTGACCCAACAAGAATTCAGTTGTGACCTACATCTGCCCTGATGTAAATAACAAGAGGCAAGATGGTTTTCACTTAAAACTCATAATTTTTTCATGTATGTTTACAAATATAAGTGAAGGACAAAAGTCACTAAGATATGCGTTAATTTTTAAGTAAAAATAATTGAAGGGAGCTATTATTCTACAAATAAACAGAGGAAGCATTCAGAGCAATCATTAGCAAATTAGTTTTACCAGCCTCTTCCCTGTTTCTTCCATCTTCCAGCTTTCTCTATTCCTCCTCATTTAAAATTTTCATAAAATTTTATACTTTTAGGCAGTTTGTGATTTTTTTCCAGATTTCAACTTCAGTTGCTCAAGTGGTAAATTAATGTCATGATGTTGTATTTGACTAGGAGTTCATTGGTTCAGTAGAATATACAATAGAAATTTGGTTTAACTCAAATTTTAGCAACATGCATAAGATCTATTGTTTTTAATAAAACAGGTAAGATCCTATCAACATCTAAGCCATAGACTTCAAACTCAGCAATTTGTTCAGTATCCTTTTGACTACAAAAACTTAGGATGTGTAAACCAAGCTTGGATAAATTTTCTAAATTTGGAAAAATGTGTTGTATACTATTCTCCCACAGGTCTTACTGGGGAAAAAATCAGGACTCATGATGATATCAGGACTTGGCTGATGATATCATTTTGATAGCAAGAGTTAAAATTCAGGCATGATATTAAGTATCATTTGCATTACAGTTTAACACAGTAATCTCATGAGTTAAATGTCTGTTTAGAAGGCAGAATTTTATGATGGCCCCCAAGATCCCCACCCCCTGGGTCTATCCATGCTCTGAATAATTCCTTCCCTTAAGTGTGAGCAGGACTTGTAATAGGATTTTTGGGCTTTATTTGTTACTAGGTGCATAGGATAAATGTCGTGTGACAGATACCTTGTTTTCTCTTGGGAATTTCCTTCTGAAGACTGTCAAGGTCAGAGTGTGACTAATGAAGCCACTATAGTCCTTTCTCTGGATCCCAGTATTACTGTTTGAAGCACGAAAATAACAGTAGTTGTTTTTAAAGCAATATTTTATCAATAAAACACATCAGAGGACCCAAAAGGTGACCCAACAAGAATTCAGTTGTGACCTACATCTGCCCTGATGTAAATAACAAGAGGCAAGATGGTTTTCACTTAAAACTCATAATTTTTTCATGTATGTTTACAAATATAAGTGAAGGACAAAAGTCACTAAGATATGCGTTAATTTTTAAGTAAAAATAATTGAAGGGAGCTATTATTCTACAAATAAACAGAGGAAGCATTCAGAGCAATCATTAGCAAATTAGTTTTACCAGCCTCTTCCCTGTTTCTTCCATCTTCCAGCTTTCTCTATTCCTCCTCATTTAAAATTTTCATAAAATTTTATACTTTTAGGCAGTTTGTGATTTTTTCCAGATTTCAACTTCAGTTTCTCAAGTAGTAAATTAATGTCATGATGTTGTATTTGACTAGGAGTTCATAAGTTCAGTAGAATATACAATAGAAATTTGGTTTAACTCAAATTTTAGCAACATGCATAAGATCTATTGTTTTTAATAAAACAGGTAAGATCCTATCAACATCTAAGCCATAGACTTCAAACTCAGCAATTTGTTCAGTATCCTTTTGACTACAAAAACTTAGGATGTGTAAACCAAGCTTGGATAAATTTTCTAAATTTGGAAAAATGTGTTGTATACTATTCTCCCACAGGTCTTACTGGGGAAAAAATCAGGACTCATGATGATATCAGGACTTGGCTGATGATATCATTTTGATAGCAAGAGTTAAAATTCAGGCATGATATTAAGTATCATTTGCATTACAGTTTAACACAGTAATCTCATGAGTTAAATGTCTGTTTAGAAGGCAGAATTTTATGATGGCCCCCAAGATCCCCACCCCCTGGGTCTATCCATGCTCTGAATAATTCCTTCCCTTAAGTGTGAGCAGGACTTGTAATAGGATGCCATATGACTTTTGTGGCTACAGTGCTGTATATAGCAGGAGGAGTTTTACAGACATATTTAATATCCCCAGCTAATCAACTCTGAATTAAACAAAAGGAGATTATCCAAAGTGGACCTGGCCCAATTAGATGAGACATTAAATGAAATCAGAGAAATTCAAAGCATGTTAGATGATTTTGCTGACCCTGAAGGAGCAAAATGACATGTTGTAGAGGGAGACCTGGGTGGCATTTGGGAGTAGAGACAGATTCCTGATTAACAGCAAGAAAGCCAAAAAGGATCTCTATCTTAATGACCACAAAAAACTCTGATAATAGCTGTTTAACTTGGAAGAGGACTGCAAGCTTCAGGTGCAATTGTAGCCCTGGTTGACTTTTTGATATTAGTCAGGGGAGCCTTTGAATATAGAATCCAATTAACTTTTTTTTTTTTTTTAAGATTTATTTATTTATTTTGGGCGGGGGTCGGGTTGGGGAGGGAGGGAAGCGGGCGGGCCACTTGTATTGGTCTTTCATTTCTCTATTTTCATCCGTCTTTGTTCTTTGGCTCCTGTGGGCCTCCCCTTGCGGTGGCGTCTGTTGTTGCAGAGCACCGGCTCTGGGCGCATGTGCTCCAGAGCTCCGGCTCGGTAATTGGACACATTGGTCCAGCCACTCCGCGGCACGTGGGATCTTCCCAGGCCAGGACTCGAACCGGCGCCCCTTGCACTGCAAGGCAGTGTCCTTACCCACTGGACCACCAGGGGAAGCCCCTCCAATTAACTTTTGCCCACGTTTCTGAAAACAGAAACTGTGAGATAATGGGTTTGTGCTATTTTAAATTGCTAACTTACATTAGAAAACTAACAAAGCACCTTAACACATTAAATTTATTCAATTTTTCAGATAAGGAGACTAGGACCTAGGGGTATCAAAAAGATGTCTGTTTGCTTTGCCAAAGTTCAACTAAACTTTAAAGATCAGGCTCTATGCCTTTAGCATCCTTTCTGTTAGCATTTCCCTTTACTAGTCCATTAGGAAGCACATATACAAAGGGCTGGACAGAGGGACAGATACCAACAAAAGGCAGTAAGACAAAAGCAAAGGTGCTAGAAGAGTAAGAGGGTAACAAGAGTGGAGCCTCAAGAGAGAACCAGCTGTGCACAGTGAACTTGCCTAAGTATTCAGAGGAAACTATTGTTGAACAAACTGACCCTTCATTATAATAGCTAGGGCTTGGGAAACAAAAGAATTCTTACGTATTTTAAACAATGTTTTATTCTATTCAGGAGAATACGGATAAATTGTGGCTTAGAATGAATCAAAACAATAAGAGAAACTGGCAAGCTTTAGAAAAAAGATTAATATTAGTCATTCAGTCGTGTCTGACTCTTTGCTGCCCCACTGACTGTACCCAGTCAGGTTCCTCTGTCCATGGAATTCTTCAGGTAAGAATACTGGAGTGGCTAGACATTCTCTTCTCCAGGGGATCTTCCCTACAGGATCCAGGGAATTAATCCTTGTTTCTTGAACTGCAGGTAGATTCTTTATCATCTGAGTTACCAGGGGGATTGGGGAATAATATTCAATATTGGACCCAACACTTTCCAGAATATCAGGGAAATACACTTCCAGAGGAATGAGAAAATAAATCATATCTATTTTTTATAGATTGAAAGATTACATATTTGCATGCGTGTGTATATGTGTGTGTGATGAGAATGCTTAAGATCTAATTCTCTCAGCAAATTTCAAGTATATAATACATTATTATTAAATATAGTTGGAGACTCCCAGATGGTTCAGTGGTAAAAATGCATCTGCAATGCAGGAGATGTGGGCTACATGAATTTAATCCCTACATCCGGAAGATCCACTGGAGGAGAAAACGGCAATCCACTCCAGTATTCTTTCCCGGGAAATCCTGCAGACAGAGGACCCTACAGACCATGGGCAACAGACCATGGGGTCACAGAAAATTGAACACAACTGAACAAAGCACAACAACAACAACACAGATATAGTCACCATGCTGTACATTAGATCCCCAGAATTTATTCATCACCAGAGTTTTATTCTTTTGTCTAGAAGCTTTAATGAACATCTCCCCATTTCTCTCATACATTTGAGTGAAGCCAGTCAGCAGAAGCCTACAACTTTCTACTGAAGTGTTTGTTATAACAGAGGAAAAAGTAGGGAAAGGAATAAAAAAGTTCATTCAGAGCTGTGACTTGGCAGGAAGAATTTGGTAGAAAGAATGGATTGTAATAACTGGGTGCTGAGTGATGGGGAACATACAGACATCCTGAAGAACTGGATTTCAGAACTAGTTCAAATGTAAATTTACTAATGAAAAAAGTAAACAGCTAAGGAGTTGAGGTACTGATCCACTGTACTTTGGGGTTCTTAGGAATATAAATCACTCCCACCACAAAGGTATTCTTCTTGGGGAAAATAGAGGAATTTTTACAAACTCAGGTATTCAGGAAACTGGGGAGGGGGAATACTTATCTATCCCTGCCTCATTGTCTCTCCCCCTGCCAAGATGATAGGATTTAAGTAAGCCTATTAAGATTCACTCACACGGGGCTTTCCGGTGGTCCTCAATTGTTTCTTGAACTGCAGGTAATCATACATCATTCAATATTGGACCCAACACTTTCCAGAATATCAGGGAAATACACTTCCAGAGGAATGAGAAAATAAATCATATCTATTTTTTATAGATTGAAAGATTACATATTTGCATGCGTGTGTATATGTGTGTGTGATGAGAATGCTTAAGATCTAATTCTCTCAGCAAATTTCAAGTATATTATACATTATTATTAAATATAGTTGGAGACTCCCAGATGGTTCAGTGGTAAAAATGCATCTGCAATGCAGGAGATGTGGGCTACATGAATTTAATCCCTACATCCGGAAGATCCACTGGAGGAGAAAACGGCAATCCACTCCAGTATTCTTTCCCGGGAAATCCTGCAGACAGAGGACCCTACAGACCATGGGCAACAGACCATGGGGTCACAGAAAATTGAACACAACTGAACAAAGCACAACAACAACAACACAGATATAGTCACCATGCTGTACATTAGATCCCCAGAATTTATTCATCACCAGAGTTTTATTCTTTTGTCTAGAAGCTTTAATGAACATCTCCCCATTTCTCTCATACATTTGAGTGAAGCCAGTCAGCAGAAGCCTACAACTTTCTACTGAAGTGTTTGTTATAACAGAGGAAAAGTAGGGAAAGGAATAAAAAAGTTCATTCAGAGCTGTGACTTGGCAGGAAGAATTTGGTAGAAAGAATGGATTGTAATAACTGGGTGCTGAGTGATGGGGAACATACAGACATCCTGAAGAACTGGATTTCAGAACTAGTTCAAATGTAAATTTACTAATGAAAAAAGTAAACAGCTAAGGAGTTGAGGTACTGATCCACTGTACTTTGGGGTTCTTAGGAATATAAATCACTCCCACCACAAAGGTATTCTTCTTGGGGAAAATAGAGGAATTTTTACAAACTCAGGTATTCAGGAAACTGGGGAGGGGGAATACTTATCTATCCCTGCCTCATTGTCTCTCCCCCTGCCAAGATGATAGGATTTAAGTAAACCTATTAAGATTCACTCACATGAGGCTTTCCCGGTGGTCCAATGGGTAAACAATCTGCCTTGTCGTGCAAGGGGCACCAGTTTGATCCCTGGCCTGAGAAGATCCCATGTGCTGTGGAGCGGCTGGACCCATGTGCCCATCTAGGTGCCAGCACTCTGGAGTGCATGTGCCCTGAGCCGGCTGGTGCTCTGAAACGAGAGAGGCCACTGCAATGGGAGACCCACATAAGCCAAAGAATTAAAAAAAAGATGGATGAAAATAAATATAAATAAAAGAGGCATGACGGGGAAAAAAAAACCTAACTCACATGAAGAGTCAGCACACCACATTTCCTCCAGAAACATATGAGGAAAAATTATTCCATGTGAGTTTGTATAGTAACAAGTATCTCTCAAAACTGTGGCTAAAAATACATGCTCCTAAATGATTTCATTGGGCACTTACCATACAGAGGTAGGGAAGATATAGATGATGCATTGCTATGGGTTCAAAATGCCACATTATATGACTCAATCTGGGTAACATTACCTCACCACCTTATATTTAATAAGAGTCCTTTAGTCCTTGACAGGGTGATAGTCTCTTACACAATAGCTTATTAGTAAATCAGAAAAGGGAAGCCTAGAACTGATCTTAGCAATGAATAGATTATTGCCCCCAAAGGAAGAATATACAAAGCATAAGGAGGACACATAAAATAATTAGAGTAAGATGAAAATCCACTGGGAAGAGACCATTGCGGAGCATGGACAATAATGTAATTAGCTGTTATAAAGCTGATCACCAAGTACTTTTCTCAGGCATAAACTGGAATCACTTTAGAACAGGAAGAGAACTTGACTTCAACATGCTACTAAATATTACCTCAGATTTCATACTTGTGATTTCACAAACTCTATGGTACTTCTTAAGACAAATGAGAATCAAACTCACCAAACGTCTGGTGAGATACAAGTATAGTTCTTCTAGTTGCAATGATTGGTTTTGATTTTTAAAGGAAAGTCATAAAACAACTTTGTAAAAAAGATAGTTTTGATTTTTAAAATAATCTTGCAGTTTCTAAAGCTATGATCAAAACTATTAATGAAATAGATAAAACACCATAAAAATATAAACAATGACTGAACAACTATCCAACTTTGGGAAATATATTATTTGAGCCTAAAACCTGATGAATTTTACTGAATGTAGAAGGCTAAGGATATCTCAATGAGTTAAGCAGTATAAGTTATGAAGAAAATTTAGAAAACAAGACTAATATTAATGTAATAGTTGCAATAATTAATTTGAATAGCAAAGTATTCCAGGAACAAAGAGATTTTCATGTGCTAGCAGTATGGTAAAAAGTTAGCCCTTCCACACCATGCTGATGGAGCATATCTGGACTGCAGGCATTAGCTCTGTCCAGAAAACTTCTAAGAACACAGAGACAATTCTGTAGTTTCAATCAGTAGGACTTACATGTTACTGAGGAAGCAGGAATGGGATAATTTTCTTCAACAGATAGAATAGGTAGAATTCGATTTTCATCAGTTTTAACAGAAGAAAAAAGATAAATAACACAGTTACTAAGACTTTTTCAGCATAAGCAACACAGTAAAAAAATACTTTCTGTTAAAACTGCCCAAATTGGACTGACTGTCCAGTGGTTAAGGCTCTTTGCTTCCACTAAAAGAAGCATAGGCTTGATCCCTGGTCAGAGAACTAAGATTCCTCATGTCACATGGCATGGCCAATTTATTTTTAATTAAAAAAAACACTGCCCAAATGTAGGAACAGTTCACCAAGATACCAAGTTGATTGTATAGACAAGCTGAATGATCATTTCTTTGGGATGCTCTGGAAGAATTCAAACAGTAAATGGAAAGGTGGCAACCTGGTGGTCCTTGATCTAAATGTAGTCCCATGGTCTATTTGTTTGGCTGTAACTATTATTTAAAAAAGAAACAATTTTGCTATTCACATATAAAAGTCAGAATGTTTCATGTGGAAATCTTAATTTCTCGCATCTATTGGAATACCTTTTGATATTTGAACATCAGACAATATGGCAAAATTGGACTTATTTGTGGCAATAAATGAGAAGCAAGGGGCTCCTATCCACTTTAGACTGACTTCCTGTCTTTATGTTTTGTAAGCAAAAATTAAAAGCCTTCTCTCCTAAATTTCTAATATTATTAATTGCCTTTTATCATCTTGTTTGAGTTGTTATCCTTTCTTCACTAATTACCTACATGGCTATATAGACACTCCAAATTAGCGTCTTTGGACTAGATAAGTTACTATCCCTTCAGATCTGGAATTCTTTGAATTATTTATTCTGACTTGATAATAAAAACCACCAGGTCCCTGTTAGTTCATTTAAGTTGGTGAACACCAAACAAAATGACCGAAGAAATTTAGAAAACAAGACTAATATTAATGTAATAGTTGCAATAATTAATTTGAATAGCAAAGTATTCCAGGAACAAAGAGATTTTCATGTGCTAGCAGTATGGTAAAAAGTTAGCCCTTCCACACCATGCTGATGGAGCATATCTGGACTGCAGGCATTAGCTCTGTCCAGAAAACTTCTAAGAACACAGAGACAATTCTGTAGTTTCAATCAGTAGGACTTACATGTTACTGAGGAAGCAGGAATGGGATAATTTTCTTCAACAGATAGAATAGGTAGAATTCGATTTTCATCAGTTTTAACAGAAGAAAAAAGATAAATAACACAGTTACTAAGACTTTTTCAGCATAAGCAACACAGTAAAAAAATACTTTCTGTTAAAACTGCCCAAATTGGACTGACTGTCCAGTGGTTAAGGCTCTTTGCTTCCACTAAAAGAAGCATAGGCTTGATCCCTGGTCAGAGAACTAAGATTCCTCATGTCACATGGCATGGCCAATTTATTTTTAATTAAAAAAAACACTGCCCAAATGTAGGAACAGTTCACCAAGATACCAAGTTGATTGTATAGACAAGCTGAATGATCATTTCTTTGGGATGCTCTGGAAGAATTCAAACAGTAAATGGAAAGGTGGCAACCTGGTGGTCCTTGATCTAAATGTAGTCCCATGGTCTATTTGTTTGGCTGTAACTATTATTTAAAAAAGAAACAATTTTGCTATTCACATATAAAAGTCAGAATGTTTCATGTGGAAATCTTAATTTCTCGCATCTATTGGAATACCTTTTGATATTTGAACATCAGACAATATGGCAAAATTGGACTTATTTGTGGCAATAAATGAGAAGCAAGGGGCTCCTATCCACTTTAGACTGACTTCCTGTCTTTATGTTTTGTAAGCAAAAATTAAAAGCCTTCTCTCCTAAATTTCTAATATTATTAATTGCCTTTTATCATCTTGTTTGAGTTGTTATCCTTTCTTCACTAATTACCTACATGGCTATATAGACACTCCAAATTAGCGTCTTTGGACTAGATAAGTTACTATCCCTTCAGATCTGGAATTCTTTGAATTATTTATTCTGACTTGATAATAAAAACCACCAGGTCCCTGTTAGTTCATTTAAGTTGGTGAACACCAAACAAAATGACCTCATATTACTAATGAAGTGTTCACTAAACAAACAGTTCACCTAAGATCGCATAGCTAGTTAGTGTCAAACCTGAAAAACAGGATCCTTGACTCTTGGTCTATTAGGAACTGCAAAATGTTGATTTGATTCAATCATTTAAATAATTGTGGTAAATGGGTAAATAGACAAATAATGTCACATAAAAAACCTTGTTAGATAAATCAAGTATTTCTGCAGTCCCAAATAACCAAGCTAATATTTAAAGATTAAGGATACATCTTTTAAATAAATAAAATGACCTGCTATCATGTAGGTATAAACTTTGAAATGTATAAAACTGTCTAAACCAGAGATTTTTCCAACGCCATTTGTGATTGTGTTTTCCTATAATGAGTTATTAATATAAATATATAAAAGGATATATGAAATAAAAACTATATTAGAACAAATATTACATAATTATATTTTAAAGGGGAAAACTATAAAGCCATGTAAAATATATATAGAGTTTTTACTTCCTATCTTGACACTGAACTAAGGTTTTTTAGATTCAGTATTCATTGTAATTATCACAGACACACTGTTAATTAGATAACTTTATCATCCCTATTTTGCAAATTGAAGATGAGACCTACATAGGATAATGTCACAAGTTAAAGGCAGGCAGTTTAATTACAAAGGATTTGGGTTAAAACTCTTTATAATATTAATACTACATAATCACCCTTCTCATTTATTTGTCTTTAATATAATCTCTTGAGTGGAAATGATAGTAAGCCCATAGAACCACAACTGGGCAGATCATGTTTATTGTTTGTATGTGTGTGGAGGGAGGAGAGAAGTTGTAGGCTGGCAGATCCAGAACCTAAAAAGTGATAATGACACCATCCACTGATCACTGATTTAAGCTATGACCTAGTTACACATCGACTCCATCACCAGCTGTTTCAGAATGATTTAGACATTATATGATTGTGTGATATTCTGCAGTTAGAATTTACCTACTGTAGTAATTTGAAACATAAAAATCTGTCAGCACCATTTTCCCATTGCCTCATGTATATTCATAAACAATATGGAAAAGACTTTTGCTTCTTGTCATGATGGAGGACTGAGAGAAAGCCATAGGGTCATCCTTGCCCTAAAAGTCAATAAGTGAATGTGGGAACAGAACTTGCAATGATAAAAAAAGAAAGAAAGAAAACATCAGTGCAAATCTGGAACAAGAAAAATATTTACAGTGATGTATACTGTTTAGTTCTGGACCTAATTGCCTAGTTTATTTGCTCTGAAAAAAAAAGAGCTATAAGTGAATAAAATAAAGTAATAAAAAAACTAATTACAGAAAAAGATACTACTGATAATGAGTGTTTTCAAGAGCTGTTAATTTCAACACATATAAAAGCTGTGAATAAGCTTATGTGAAACATGAAAGGACTGAACAAGGGAAGCCTGTGTGTATGTGTGTTTTTGTGTATGTAGTGTTGTATCAGGGGTGTTACTCAGCTCAAACAAAAGTTATTTAAATCAGCAACTCAACGATGCTGTTACCAATAGGCAAAGGCATCTAATAAAAAATAGTGAAAAGGGATTTAAATAAGCAGAAATGCTGAAATAAGTTGATCTAATTGTATTTAAAGTGACAGTAACTTTGTGCCTTACAGTTCTGGAAAAGTAATTACGGGAAATTATTTTTAGAGCTAGGAAGTCTTTAAAAGGTGTCATCATTAAGGCTGAGTTGGGTATTGCTCAAGGCATTCTTAAACACTCCTTTCATTTTGGACACTGCAGGACAGAAACACTTTCTTCATTAACTTTTCACAGCTCTTCTCTATGTGTATTCAATTCACAGCTCTACTCCAATTAAAAACCTACACTCAAGAAACAGATTCAGTCTTACAGACTATAGATGATGCTATTTTATGCAGGCCCTAGTTTATGTAAGAAAAGGAAGAAAAAAAGACCAAAGAAAAGTAAAGCATGAAGAGTTTATTCTGCTGTAGTTTTACTCACATAATGCCTTTCCATTAACTTAGTTCCATCATTTGACTCAAATGAATACTAATTTAGAAAAAAAGAACTCTGGATTTTCCTACATTTCCTTACAGAGTTTTGTTAGCATAATATTTCCTAAATTCAATGATGGACCCAACATAGATTTTTTTCTACTGAGATTTATAACCGAAAAGAGTCTTATTGGCATAGAGGGGCATTTTACACACAGACTCTGGGACCAGACTTTGAATTATGGTTTCATTGGTGGTTTGCCTTTTGGATAACTGACCGTTCAATACTGTAGTTTCCTCAGCTGAATATGGGGGAGAAAAAGACTTCCCTTTATTATGAGGCAATACACATAAAATCTTAACCAAGGAGTCAGGAAGGAGAATTGTGTTCTATTCAACCAAACTCAGCAACATCAGCATGAGTGTTGGAGAAGGAGGCTAGTTGGCAAGTAAAGCAGATCCCTTCTGATTTCCTCCCAGAAACTCCCTGTCAGATCAGCAGCTGGCAGAACGCCAGTCAGCTCCATTAACTGTACCAGGCACTTTCAACAATGAGATGTGAGCTAGGGAGGGAGACCCTTCACACGTATATTTATTCTCCTACCTCTGGAACAGGATGTTGCTGGTGTGCCATGGAGCTCATCAATATGTGAGCTCAGAAGTAAACTCTAACCACTCACATTTTTCAGTTACATAGAATGGCTTCTCAGAGTCATTAGCTATGGTAAAATCTCCATTCCCCAGTTGTAAAATACATTAGGTTTCGGCATCTTCCTTTTAGACACACATCTCAAAAATGCATTATTTTTCTAAAGCAATGTAATTGTCTTAAAGACATTTCAATGCATATTTTGTTTTCATTTTTGGATGTGTGAAAAGAAAATCTGTCAGTGTTATTTTGCTAGTGAGTAACTTAGTCATTTCAATACTGTGATTTTCATTTCCTATAGAAATAAGAGGTTCTTTCTCTTACAGATATGATTATGAAACACTTTTGAATTATTAAATTTCACTCTTCAGTTTCTCTAAATCCATTCTGTTGTGACATGAAGGGATATCACTTGTGTTTTGTACTTACTCTCATTCAGTATATCCAGCTTTTCTGGATTAGGTCTTAACATATCAAACACTATGAAAAATCAAGCCTTTCCATTAACTTAGTTCCATCATTTGACTCAAATGAATACTAATTTAGAAAAAAGAACTCTGGATTTTCCTACATTTCCTTACAGAGTTTTGTTAGCATAATATTTCCTAAATTCAATGATGGACCCAACATAGATTTTTTTCTACTGAGATTTATAACCGAAAAGAGTCTTATTGGCATAGAGGGGCATTTTACACACAGACTCTGGGACCAGACTTTGAATTATGGTTTCATTGGTGGTTTGCCTTTTGGATAACTGACCGTTCAATACTGTAGTTTCCTCAGCTGAATATGGGGGAGAAAAAGACTTCCCTTTATTATGAGGCAATACACATAAAATCTTAACCAAGGAGTCAGGAAGGAGAATTGTGTTCTATTCAACCAAACTCAGCAACATCAGCATGAGTGTTGGAGAAGGAGGCTAGTTGGCAAGTAAAGCAGATCCCTTCTGATTTCCTCCCAGAAACTCCCTGTCAGATCAGCAGCTGGCAGAACGCCAGTCAGCTCCATTAACTGTACCAGGCACTTTCAACAATGAGATGTGAGCTAGGGAGGGAGACCCTTCACACGTATATTTATTCTCCTACCTCTGGAACAGGATGTTGCTGGTGTGCCATGGAGCTCATCAATATGTGAGCTCAGAAGTAAACTCTAACCACTCACATTTTTCAGTTACATAGAATGGCTTCTCAGAGTCATTAGCTATGGTAAAATCTCCATTCCCCAGTTGTAAAATACATTAGGTTTCGGCATCTTCCTTTTAGACACACATCTCAAAAATGCATTATTTTTCTAAAGCAATGTAATTGTCTTAAAGACATTTCAATGCATATTTTGTTTTCATTTTTGGATGTGTGAAAAGAAAATCTGTCAGTGTTATTTTGCTAGTGAGTAACTTAGTCATTTCAATACTGTGATTTTCATTTCCTATAGAAATAAGAGGTTCTTTCTCTTACAGATATGATTATGAAACACTTTTGAATTATTAAATTTCACTCTTCAGTTTTCTCTAAATCCATTCTGTTGTGACATGAAGGGATATCACTTGTGTTTTGTACTTACTCTCATTCAGTATATCCAGCTTTTCTGGATTAGGTCTTAACATATCAAACACTATGATTATTTTCATATTATAATTTTCTGCCTGATTTAATGAATTAACCATGAAGTTTACTCACTTGAAAAATTGCATTTCACAGAACTCTCCTTTAAATAATGAGAGAATACTTTGCATTGCCCTGCTAAAATCTGACCTGGCACACTCTTAGGATTATGGCTACAGTCAGATCCTGGTTTTATTTGCCTAATTGGTTCCCTTTAACTCTACATTCCATCTTTAACATAAGGTATGGTATACATGGTTTCCATGGTGGCTTAGTGGTAAAGAATCTGCCTGCAATGCAGGAGATGTGGGTTTGATTCCTGGGTCAGGAAGATCCCCTGGAGAAGGAAATGGCAACCCACTTCAGCATTCTTTCTTGGGAAATCCCACAGATGAGCCTGGCCGGTTACAGTCCATGGGGTAGCAAGAGAGTTGGATATGACTTAGTGACTAAACAACAACAATGGTATGTATAGTTATTCCTGCTGTTTTGAGGGTGGGGAATGAGAGTCAATCATGTACTACTAGCTAGCATATCTCTAGTAAAATTATTCCTATAATTTAGATTCGGTATCAGTGAGATCATGTCTACCCAGTTAATTTCAAACACTATTTTCAGCTGGCCACTTAAAACTTGAATCTATTAATGCTTGCTGACTTCCAAATGTATATTTATCAGAATTGGAAGAGGTGAGAAAGTGTTCATCCTTTCATTTACAAGTGACTGCAAGATGGTGTTAGATATTATAGGTGAATCCAGCTGAAATAAATAGTAAGATACATCACTTCCTTAATGAACTAGGTACCTACTGGATGACACACACCAGTTAAAAGGCCATTATTATTTAGTCTGGCATGTTTTACTGTAAGTTTAAGTAAAGTATGTATACAGAAGAGATCACAGCAGTCAGGAAATTTTTCTAATTCAGAAAAGTCACCAGCACAACTGGAAAAAGAACATTAAATGTATATACATTAAAAGAGAGTTACGTTCTCATCCACCACTGTATAACTCACATATTCAATCCCTACATTAGTCATTGCTTATTCAACATTAGAAAACTATGAACCACCAGAGTGGAAAATAAATCTAGGACGCCTAAACTGCCTCTGTGAATATCTGTTTTTTGAACTAGTGAATATTAGTGGAAATGGAAACATTTAATAAAATGCCTTTTCTTTCATTGCATATTTATATAGATAGATACACAAAAACTACTTGAAATTTCCATGGATACTACCCAATAAATATTTAAAATTGATATGGGAAAATTAATCAAATGGATTCTTTATGATAGAAAAATTATTTCTCTGGATTTGTTATAAAATCTCCTGATAATCCTGGAAGTTGAAACCATTATAATAGCCACTCTTTATGGATCCCTGTTGAAAAACCATTCTGCCTTTGGTAGGAGTAGGTAGAAATGTAGTTCCATAAATAGGCAAATTCTATGATATTTTTATGGTATTATAAAAATTATTATAACCTGAAATGATAGATTGTTCTCTGAAAATTGTTTCTCTAGAGGTTTAGTGGTAAACACCTCCTTCCTAACACGTGCTACTAAAAAAAGTGACCCCTTATTGTGACAAGTAGATCTATCAGAGCTACCTGCAGGCCCACGCTGGCAAGATTAGTAACGATCTGGAAAATAAACTGGCCATTCCAGAACTTTCTACTCAGTTGGAAGAGAAGTGGTGACATCAGAGTTTCACTCTAGACTCTGCTTCTCAGAGTAACAGACTTGAATCACAAGGGGTTATTGAGCTATGTCCGCATGATCTCTTTACTTCCCAAACTGATTTACAGGTCAAGTGAAAGCCCAATTTAGGGATATATGAAAAAAATACCAGCTCAGTATCTATTATAGAGAAAGAATCATTTTAAGTAGAATGTATGATTAAAATGATTAGAGTTTAGACTCTGGTATCAGCCAGACCTCTGTCTGACTCAAAACACTGTCACTCAGTAGATGTATGAGCTTCAGAAATTTCTGTAAGGTTCTGAGCCTTGATTTTCTTATTCCCCTGATTGAGATTATAATAACTTGCATCTCATAGTATAATTCTGAGTTTCGATTTATTCACTCATTGAAGAGTGACATGTTAGGCATGCAAGCAGGCAAATGACCCCTTTCTCTTAGAGCTTTCATTCAAGTTTAAAGAGATAGTCAATAAGTAAATCAATAAATAATAGATATATGTACTATGGTATTATATGTGCTATGATTTGACATAGTCTAAGTGAAGAGAGTCATTTTATATAAGGTCATCATTAAAGGATCTCTGAGAAAGTGACATTCGAATGAACAAGAAAATGTCTTCTGTGTGAAAATTTTCTGTGGAGTCGGGGTCGGGAGAAGTGTTTCCAAGTCTGAAGAGCAGAACATTAAAAGTCTTCGTGCTAGGCTTTCCTGGTGGTCCAGTGGGTAAAGAGTCCACCTTGCAGTGCAAGGGGCACTGGCTCGACCCTGACCTGGGAAAATCCCACATGCCACCAAGTGGTTGGACCCATGTGTCCAATTATGAGCTGGTTCTCCGGGGTGCATGCGCTCTGAGCTGGTGCTCAGCAACGAGGGAGACCACTGCAATGGGAGGCCCACACAGGCCAAAAAATAAGGATGGATGAAAATAAATAAATAAAAAGCCAATAAAAGAGGCCAAAAAAAAAGCCTTCGTGCCAAGAAAAATCTTGAAATATTTAAGGAATTGAAAGATGGGCATTATGGGCGGATGGCCTGAGCAAGGGCAAAGAGTTATGGGAAACAAGGCTGAAAAATTTAGGCAGGGGTTTTGTTAAAGACTGTGGGTATAAATTTAGGAGAAATAGGAAGACAGTCATGAAATGGAAATGATCAGTTAGACTCTGCTTCTCAGAGTAACAGACTTGAATCACAAGGGGTTATTGAGCTATGTCCGCATGATCTCTTTACTTCCCAAACTGATTTACAGGTCAAGTGAAAGCCCAATTTAGGGATATATGAAAAAAATACCAGCTCAGTATCTATTATAGAGAAAGAATCATTTTAAGTAGAATGTATGATTAAAATGATTAGAGTTTAGACTCTGGTATCAGCCAGACCTCTGTCTGACTCAAAACACTGTCACTCAGTAGATGTATGAGCTTCAGAAATTTCTGTAAGGTTCTGAGCCTTGATTTTCTTATTCCCCTGATTGAGATTATAATAACTTGCATCTCATAGTATAATTCTGAGTTTCGATTTATTCACTCATTGAAGAGTGACATGTTAGGCATGCAAGCAGGCAAATGACCCCTTTCTCTTAGAGCTTTCATTCAAGTTTAAAGAGATAGTCAATAAGTAAATCAATAAATAATAGATATATGTACTATGGTATTATATGTGCTATGATTTGACATAGTCTAAGTGAAGAGAGTCATTTTATATAAGGTCATCATTAAAGGATCTCTGAGAAAGTGACATTCGAATGAACAAGAAAATGTCTTCTGTGTGAAAATTTTCTGTGGAGTCGGGGTCGGGAGAAGTGTTTCCAAGTCTGAAGAGCAGAACATTAAAAGTCTTCGTGCTAGGCTTTCCTGGTGGTCCAGTGGGTAAAGAGTCCACCTTGCAGTGCAAGGGGCACTGGCTCGACCCTGACCTGGGAAAATCCCACATGCCACCAAGTGGTTGGACCCATGTGTCCAATTATGAGCTGGTTCTCCGGGGTGCATGCGCTCTGAGCTGGTGCTCAGCAACGAGGGAGACCACTGCAATGGGAGGCCCACACAGGCCAAAAAATAAGGATGGATGAAAATAAATAAATAAAAAGCCAATAAAAGAGGCCAAAAAAAAAGCCTTCGTGCCAAGAAAAATCTTGAAATATTTAAGGAATTGAAAGATGGGCATTATGGGCGGATGGCCTGAGCAAGGGCAAAGAGTTATGGGAAACAAGGCTGAAAAATTTAGGCAGGGGTTTTGTTAAAGACTGTGGGTATAAATTTAGGAGAAATAGGAAGACAGTCATGAAATGGAAATGATCTGATAGATGTTTTTAACAGGATACTCATAGTATCTTGAAATGAAGGAGGCAAGCTTGGATGCAGAGAAATTGGTGGTGATGAAAAGCAGTATGTAAGGTAAGAGTGGATTAGATCTGGATTAGATTGATAGTAATGAATATGGAGAAATTGAATTGAATTTAAGATATCTGGAGATTTGAACTGACACAACTTTACAATAAACTGGATGTAGAAGATAGGGGAAAGGATACGTTTAAGTCTGACCTATAGGGTATTAGTCTGAGATGTCAAGCAATGTTGGTTCCCAATTCTGGGATGGAGAAAAGTAGAAATAAACAAGTTGTCAGAAAGGAGAAATAAGCACAGTTGCAAGTGACCATGTGGCATCTGAGTGTTACTGTCAAGTAGCAAGGAGGCGACAAAATGTATACATCGAGACTTTGGTGAGTGATCAGGGCTAAGTGACATAAATTGCTTTTAGGGCATAACTTAGTACTTGCTATCTACTATGACTCAACAACTGTGAGCTTTTACAATCAGGAGAATTTTTAATAATGAGACACAAGTTTAATCTGTGAATATTCTAAATCTCTGACCTAGAGTGAACAGTGAACAGCTTGCAAATGTTTTACCTCTTGAATGCAAGTGTTAGTTAACTTCCATAAAGGCAACATATAGTGATACTTAAAAGTTGTTCTACCATAAAATTATGCTATCACAGTTTGACTTAGTTGAACTCATTGCGAGTTCAACAAGCATCATGGGGCAAGGGATGGTGTCAGATAAATGCACGTTGAAATCAAAGGTAGGCTCTACTGTCAGATAGAAACTCCTGCCCTATAATCTTTTACTCTGTCATTATGAGTAGGTACTAAGCAACTCTAAGTCTCAATTTTTGTATCTACAAAATAAAAGTAATAACAACTTTGTAAAGTATTTTAACAGGATTTGAAATGCTGCAATTAAAGCAAGATAGAATATGATGAATGCCTAGCAAACGTTTATCAATGAAAAAGTTAGGATTAGAAATAGTACTTATAATAAATGAAACTGTCAATGAATCTCATAGAAATAATAGAGAGTATTTTGATAAATGTAAATATTTGAAAATAAAACACCAATGATTTCATAACATTTCTACCTTGGCTTTAAAAGGCAACAAACCCCTTATTAAAGAGAAAGGATGCAAAGTCCAGAAGATACTTAGCAAAATATAGTTGCTGAAATAACAGCAGCTTTACCGTGGTGTTACTCACCATAATGGAGAAAGTGTCTGAGCTTATGCATTATTCACATTTTTCTGAATCTGAACTCAGCAATGAAAAGTGATGAAAGAAGGAAGTTTGTAGTAGATTTTTTTAAAAGCTGGGTACAGGCTTGTGCTAAATTGACACACCACTGTCACACGGGAGCCCTTATAAATACTATGATTCTGTCAAATTCTTTTCATGAAGAGGTGACAGACTTTCCTGCGTCTAAGATTCATTTTCCTACTGCTTTAACTGTTATCTTTAAGAGGGGAAAAAGGCATGCAGTCTGTTCAAATGCACTCAACAACTTTCACATACATTTTTTTTTTTTTTGCTCAGTTTAATTGGGAGAAATTTACATAAACTGCTGTTGTGTTTTCTGAAGCCCGAGGTCAATTTCTGCAGAGAATTTAAGTTCGCTACTCGATTTCGTTTAAGATATTTTGTTTCTTTGGGGTGGGGGATGGGGAGGGGGGCGGGCAGGCCACTTCTGTTGGTCTTTCATTTATCTGTTTTCATCCGTCTTTGTTCTTC
The DNA here is from genome assembly GCA_022376925.1 of Tragulus kanchil. Taxonomy (NCBI): domain Eukaryota; kingdom Metazoa; phylum Chordata; class Mammalia; order Artiodactyla; family Tragulidae; genus Tragulus; species Tragulus kanchil. Next base: position 114,616,978 of record JAIOJX010000005.1, on the reverse strand, counting down.
GGCCTGTGTGGGCCTCCCATCGCAATGGCATCTGTTGTCGCAGAGCACCGGCTATGGGTGCATGCGCTCCAGAGCTCGGGCTCGGTAATTGGACACATCGATCCAGTCGCTCCTTAGCACGTGGGATCTTCCCAGACCAGGGATGGAACTGGCGCCCCTTGCACTGCAAGGCGGTGTCCTTACCCACTGGACCACCAGGGAAGCTCCTCGTTTAATATATTTTGTATCTGAAAACCTGTGTTGCTAATATTGCTCATATGGAGAGCAACAGGACTGAAAGTGACAATTTCTCCATCCCTCATTTTCAGTTTCTACTCAGAGGTCATTTACAGCCTCTCACTTGGTAGCTGAGCCCAGTCACCTCCAAAGCTCTGTCTCTGTCAACAGGTTTCTGTGATGCCTAAGCCCTATTATGGGCTTCCCTTATGGCTCAGATGATACAGACTCTGCCTGCAATGTGGGAGACCTAGGTTCAACTCCTGGGTCAGGAAGGTCCTCTGGAGAAGGGCATGGCAACCCACTCCAGTATTCTTGCCTGGAGAATTCCACTGACAGAGGAGCCTGGCAGGCTACAGTCCATGGGGTTGCAAAGAGTCAGACATGACAGAGCGACTTTCACTCTCATGCCCTATTTCTCCTTCAGAGCTTCTCTCAAAACTAAATTCTCCTTCCCAGGATTTGAGGCAAAGTAATTTCATTTCTCAACAAATGTCACATACATGGCAGAATTTTATTCATTTAGCAAATAGGTATAATGGTCTTATTCGGTGGTCCAATACTGCAGATTAAGTAAAAGAGGATTTGGTACCACATCTGCTGAAGAGGAAAAAAACAAATCCACATACAGAAAAATAAAGTGTAATACATGTTTGTCTTTTGACCCCACTATCCCACCTCTAGGAATTTCCGCTAAGGCTACATATGTGATATTATGAAAATATGTATGCAGAAGGCTGTTCTTCTGAGATCTGGATGTGATTTTAAAATAATAGAAACTGTCTACGTTCTCTTATCTAAGGAAATAAACTGATACATTCAAAATAATCCTAAGCAGTGATAAGAAAGCTCTATGTAGAGAGGTATGAATTTATGTGGAATGATTTCCATGCTATAGTGTTAAATGAAGGAATCAAAATATCATACATCATCTCAATTGTTCTAATTTCAATGTAAAAAGGGGGAATTAAAAATAAATATGCAAGTATTTGCTCATTTGAACAAAATAAATGAAGGAAAAATAGACCAGTGAGTAACAAGATTGGTCAGTTACAGAGCATGGATGAGAATACGGTAGAAAGCAAGGAAGAGAGGAGACAAAGACTGCACTTTCTGGCACTATACTGATTTTTTGCAATTATGCTAATGTTTCACATATTCTAAAAAATAAGTAAATAAAATTTACAAATATAGTAGGAGATTCAAAATTGAATATTAATGGAAACACACAAATATTACCATACTAAAATGGCAATGTGAGAGAAGATCTAACTCAGATAACTTTAAAGCTCATTTTTGCACTAGGCACTCAGGCTAAAGACAAAAAGGCTTTTAATCAAATATTAGGCTTTAGGTCTTTCTGGTGGCTCAGTGGTAAGGGTTCCATCTGCCAACTTGGGGACACAAGTTTGATCTCTGGCCTGGGTAGATCTTATATACTCCAGGACAGCTAAGACTGTGCATCACAATTACTGAGCCCAGGAGCCACAACTAGTTACTGAAACGCATATACCTAGACCCTATGCTCTGTAACAACAGAAACCATTGCAATGTGAAGCCTGTACACCGCAATGAATAGTAGCCTCCACTTGCTGCAACCAGAAAATGCCTGTGTGCAGTAATGAAGATCCATCACAGCCATAAATCAATAAATTGTTGAATAGTAAGTTTTGACTGGTAGGTTTTTTTCTTTATTTTTTTTCCCCAAAAGTGAGCATTAGCAATCCTAAAACAAGTTTTTTATATTCTAGGAATTGAGAAAATAAGTAAACATATCACTGACCACGAGACCCAGGTTTCTCTTATCAGAGAGACATGACATGGAAAGGAGAAGGAAGGACTGAATAAAGCTTGCCAAGTTGGACTGTCATTAGTGTCAGTGTGAGCTCTTGGGAATGAGCATATATATTGATATGTGGTGTGTATATGTATATATGTGCTACATTTCCCAGATCTGCCCACTGAGAAGGACTAGAAGCAATGAAAATCTTGCTGCAATGGCAAAAACTGTTCAAAATCTTGATTTCTAAATACCATTCTCTTTTAAAAGGAACAAAGTTTCCTTGGGAGAAAGGATCAATTCCAAGTTTGGGTGTGCAAGGATGAAACAATTTTCTTTTCCCATAAGTGCCAATCTATAGACAATTAGGAATATCTGAATATGGTCTTTGTGTTAGAGGAGAGATCAGAAAACCATGACCCATGAGCCAAGATATCCTACCACAGTTTTGGAAAATGAACTTATACAGAACACAGTCATGTCCTTCCTTTCATTTACATTATTTTCTCCATCTACATTTAAAGAACAAGAATAGAGTTGAATAGTTGAAGCAAAGGGCCTATGGTCTGCAAGAGTTAAAATAATTAATATCTGACCCATAAGAGAATAATTTTGTCACCCACAGGATTACATAATGGTACTGAATCAAGATTTGGTAGTTGTAGTGCAATTATGTAAAATAAATCCTTATTATTCAGAAATAGAGAAAATTCTAAGTTAAAAGAGGATCTTAGCTACAAATTACTAGTTAATACATCAGGAAAATACATTTCCTTGTAAAAATACTAGATACATCAAAAATATATCAATGGGTAGCTATATATAATGAGAGTGACAGAGAAAGTGAAATGAATAAGTATCTATAATAAAAGCTATAATTCAATATTAACATTTGGTGAATCTGGATCAAGGGTGTCCAGGAAAGTTTTGCCTTATTTATGCAAATTTTTCATAGTTCTGAAAATATGTCTAACTGTTAATAAAAGAAAATGAAGTGGGAAGCACATAGCTAACCTCTTGTTCTGTTCTAGGTTTTCTCCAAATCTCCTCCTACTTTATTATATTTCTCAGCCTCGTCTGTAGACCTCTTTTCCTTATATTGCTCCTTAAAAATCATTTTGTAATTCAAATGTCAGAAGGGGCAAAGTTGCTGATATATAATTAAATACATTTTCAAGAATCCCCCTTTCTCAGGTTTTATAGGAAACCTAACATTGTCTATAAGATTCCTTCAAGTTCTAGCAAATGAATGGGGAGTGGGGAGTGGTTATTTTTATTATCCCTTCTTACACTAGGTTTCCAGTGCAGAGACTCGCTCTTACTTGTACCATTTACTTTTCTTGTACTTGTCTTTCTACTTCCACTCTTTGCCAACTCACATATGGAACTCAACTTCTCTTCCAGGAGATCTTGCTCATGCTCAGTACCAGAGAAGAAGGTGTAAAACAAACATGAAGTAACTCACATCTATAGAGTTTCCATGTTATCACACTATGCGGCAGTATTAGGAATATCTTACTGGTTATATTTGTCCATAGACTCCAAATTCCTTCCATATTGATTGCCCCGTCTTCCCTTGGATTTCTCCTCCTTCAGGTCTTACTATCCTGTTTTAAAGAGCCAATAAACTCTATATTTGTAGGTCTATACCCTCATTTAGAGTTCTTAAAACTCATTAATGCCTCTGCTAAAAATAAATTGTATCAATTTTGGAGTCTCACTTTTCAGCATACAATTACAGAAATCTTCTTTTGTTTTTGTTTTTGGACTTCCCTGGTGGTACAGGGGCTAACATTCTGAACCCCCAATGCAGAAGACTCAGGTTCCATGCCTGGTCAGGGAGAGGCTGTATATTTTTACCCTACTTGTTTAATTTATACACAGAGTACATCATGTGAAATGCCAGCATGGATGAAGCACAAGCTGGAATTAAGAATTCTGTGAGGGCCTTACCTGGTGGTCCAGTGGGCAAAGAGTCTGCCTTGCAGTGCAAGGGGCACTGGTTCCATCCCTGGCTCGGGAAAATCCCACATGCTGAGGAGTGGCTGGACCAGTATGTCTAGTTATGGACCAGCGCTCTGGAGCGCATGCACCCAGAGCCAGTCCTATGCAATGAGAGAGGCCACTGCATTGTGAGGCCCACACAGACCAAAGAATAAAGATGGATTAAAAATAAATAAATAAAAATCAATAAAAAGGGGCCAAAATTAAAAAAAAAAAAACGAATTCTGTGAGAAATATTAAAAAATCTCAGGTGTGCAGATAACACCACCCTTATGGCAGAAAGCAAAGAGGAACTAAAGAGACTCTTAACAAAGGTGAAAGAGGAGAGTGAAAAAGCTGGTTTAAAACAATTTTAAAAAAGCAGGCCATCCCTCATGGCAAATACATGGGCAAACCATGGAAACAGTGACAGACACTAGGTTTCCAGTGCAGAGACTCGCTCTTACTTGTACCATTTACTTTTCTTGTACTTGTCTTTCTACTTCCACTCTTTGCCAACTCACATATGGAACTCAACTTCTCTTCCAGGAGATCTTGCTCATGCTCAGTACCAGAGAAGAAGGTGTAAAACAAACATGAAGTAACTCACATCTATAGAGTTTCCATGTTATCACACTATGCGGCAGTATTAGGAATATCTTACTGGTTATATTTGTCCATAGACTCCAAATTCCTTCCATATTGATTGCCCCGTCTTCCCTTGGATTTCTCCTCCTTCAGGTCTTACTATCCTGTTTTAAAGAGCCAATAAACTCTATATTTGTAGGTCTATACCCTCATTTAGAGTTCTTAAAACTCATTAATGCCTCTGCTAAAAATAAATTGTATCAATTTTGGAGTCTCACTTTTCAGCATACAATTACAGAAATCTTCTTTTGTTTTTGTTTTTGGACTTCCCTGGTGGTACAGGGGCTAACATTCTGAACCCCCAATGCACAAGACTCAGGCTCCATGCCTGGTCAGGAGAGGCTGTATATTTTTACCCTACTTGTTTAATTTATACACAGAGTACATCATGTGAAATGCCAGCATGGATGAAGCACAAGCTGGAATTAAGAATTCTGTGAGGGCCTTACCTGGTGGTCCAGTGGGCAAAGAGTCTGCCTTGCAGTGCAAGGGGCACTGGTTCCATCCCTGGCTCGGGAAAATCCCACATGCTGAGGAGTGGCTGGACCAGTATGTCTAGTTATGGACCAGCGCTCTGGAGCGCATGCACCCAGAGCCAGTCCTATGCAATGAGAGAGGCCACTGCATTGTGAGGCCCACACAGACCAAAGAATAAAGATGGATTAAAAATAAATAAATAAAAATCAATAAAAAGGGGCCAAAATTAAAAAAAAAAAAACGAATTCTGTGAGAAATATTAAAAAATCTCAGGTGTGCAGATAACACCACCCTTATGGCAGAAAGCAAAGAGGAACTAAAGAGACTCTTAACAAAGGTGAAAGAGGAGAGTGAAAAAGCTGGTTTAAAACTCAACATTCTGAAAATTAAGATCATGGCATCAGGTCCCATCCCTTCATGGCAAATACATGGGCAAACCATGGAAACAGTGACAGACTGTATTTTCTTGGGCTCTAAAATCACTGCAGATGGTGACTGCAGCCATGAAATTAAAAGATTTTTGATCCCTGGAAGAAAAGTTATGACAAACCTAGACAACGTATTCAAAAGCAGAGACATCACTTTGCCAACAAAAGTCCATCTAGTCAAAGCCATAGTTTTCCCACTAGTCATGTACGAATGTGACAGATGGACAATAAAGCAGGCTGAGTGCCAAAGAATTGATGCCTTTGAACTGTGGTGATGGAGAAGGCTCCTGAGAGTCCCTTGGACTGCAAGGAGTTCAAAACAGTCAATCCTAAAAGAAATCAACCCTGAATATTCATTGGAAAGAATGATGCTGAAGTTGAAGCTCCAATACTTTGACCACCTGATATGAAGAGATGGCTTATTGGAAAAGAGCCTGATGTTGGGAAATACAGAAGGCAAAAGGAGAAGGGGACAACAGAGGACAAGATGGTTATATCACATCACTGAGTCAATGGACATGCATTTGAGCAAGCTCCAGGAGATGATGAAGGACAGAGAAACCTGGCATGATGCAGTCCATGGGGTCGCAACGAGTTGTACACAACTGAGAAACTGCATTGAACAGATTTTTTTTCATCTAAGTAGATAGAGGTATATAATATTTGTTGAGTTATAAACAAACATTTATTATGTATACTTTTATTTAGAAAAAGTTCTGAAACTTACTCAGTTCAGAGCTCATCTTCAAACACCAGACACTGAAGCTACCAGAACTGTCTTTGCCTATATTAGAAATTTATGTGGGAGGAAGAGTCCAGTATCTACTGTCACATTGTCTTCATTTGTATTTTCACTCCACTAGGCAATGGGTGATCCTAGGCAAGCTACCCAAATATTCTCTGCCTTCCTCTCCTGCGGTGGTCATGGAGAATTACAATGGAAACTACTTCACAGGCATTGCCCCATGTGACCAGTGATAATAAAACCTGGAGACAAAGAGCCCATCAGAAAGCGGCCATTTAAATAATAGTCCATGAAAATAATATAATATGGTTCAGTTCTTACATAAATGATACTTATTTTGTTTGCTGATTTAAAAAGAGGTGATCAAATTTAAAAAGATTTGAAATTATATATATATTTAACTCTGGGGAGAATCACCAGATTTTTGATTACCTAATTTTAAGGCATTGGAGAGAGAGGCTCTCACTTTCCATTTGGTTATGTTCTCATGATGTTTGAGTTTCATAATCATATACAACTGTATTATGGCTAAGTGAATAAGAAATATATTGGCAATGAAATTATGGGTATTTTTTATTTTATTTGTAGTTTACTATACAATAAAAAATCCAATATGCATTCTAGTTATATATTATGAAAGGGAATAGATTATTAATAGCACTGATGCCAAGAATTGGCTATAAATTGAAAAAGGCTCTCGTGAGTTTGTGACATTTATATGAATGAATGAAAACGAGTATGATTATATTGACATAAATAAGAAAACATGCATACAGAAAATTAAATTATTTCACATGGTGCTTGATATGGAATGAATGCTCTGTAGATTTTAACATCTTTTGGGTTTTTTGTTGTTATTACTGCTGTTACTAAGCTATAGTGTGCATCAATTTTTTGAATATAGGTAGTTATGGCAAATATTGGAGAAATGTGGGAAAAAGACCTCATTTAATGTGGTAATGATTGGAAGAAAGAAACAAACTTTAAAATGTATTTTTTTAAAAAATACTAGGAGCCTATTGCATCAAACAAAGAGAAAGGGATTTGTTTTCCTCTATTCCTACAATTTACCAAAATGTATACTTTTATTTAGAAAAGTTCTGAAACTTACTCAGTTCAGAGCTCATCTTCAAACACCAGACACTGAAGCTACCAGAACTGTCTTTGCCTATATTAGAAATTTATGTGGGAGGAAGAGTCCAGTATCTACTGTCACATTGTCTTCATTTGTATTTTCACTCCACTAGGCAATGGGTGATCCTAGGCAAGCTACCCAAATATTCTCTGCCTTCCTCTCCTGCGGTGGTCATGGAGAATTACAATGGAAACTACTTCACAGGCATTGCCCCATGTGACCAGTGATAATAAAACCTGGAGACAAAGAGCCCATCAGAAAGCGGCCATTTAAATAATAGTCCATGAAAATAATATAATATGGTTCAGTTCTTACATAAATGATACTTATTTTGTTTGCTGATTTAAAAAGAGGTGATCAAATTTAAAAAGATTTGAAATTATATATATATTTAACTCTGGGGAGAATCACCAGATTTTTGATTACCTAATTTTAAGGCATTGGAGAGAGAGGCTCTCACTTTCCATTTGGTTATGTTCTCATGATGTTTGAGTTTCATAATCATATACAACTGTATTATGGCTAAGTGAATAAGAAATATATTGGCAATGAAATTATGGGTATTTTTTATTTTATTTGTAGTTTACTATACAATAAAAAATCCAATATGCATTCTAGTTATATATTATGAAAGGGAATAGATTATTAATAGCACTGATGCCAAGAATTGGCTATAAATTGAAAAAGGCTCTCGTGAGTTTGTGACATTTATATGAATGAATGAAAACGAGTATGATTATATTGACATAAATAAGAAAACATGCATACAGAAAATTAAATTATTTCACATGGTGCTTGATATGGAATGAATGCTCTGTAGATTTTAACATCTTTTGGGTTTTTTGTTGTTATTACTGCTGTTACTAAGCTATAGTGTGCATCAATTTTTTGAATATAGGTAGTTATGGCAAATATTGGAGAAATGTGGGAAAAAGACCTCATTTAATGTGGTAATGATTGGAAGAAAGAAACAAACTTTAAAATGTATTTTTTTAAAAAATACTAGGAGCCTATTGCATCAAACAAAGAGAAAGGGATTTGTTTTCCTCTATTCCTACAATTACCAAAATACCAAAATCTGTGCTCTGAGGTCTTTAAGAAAAATTCTGTGACCTGAGGCCAGGGACACAGTTCTGAATATCTTAAGAAGTGATTGACTTTTGTTTCTCTTCCATTTAGGACTATAAAGTCTACAGAGACAACTGTTACGATGAAACTATTTCTTTCCCTTTGGTGCTCTGTATGATTACTCAAGAAACCAGTAATCAACACAGGCGAAACTAAGGTAGGATTTTCAAGTGGACTATCTTTAGGGAGAAGAACTGGGGATGCAGTTCTCTTCCGGAATTAAACTCTTAGGCAAGAAATAGACTGTGCAGTAGCAGGTGTGTAGAGTAATAAAATGATTTTGGTTTTAATTAGAAGCATTTCCTTGCAAAGGAATTACATACCTTACTTATTCAACTTTTTTTTTAAAGGGTCATTAACATTTTTGTAATCTCCTTGCTTTCCAGACTACGCTTTAAAAGGCTTTTAAAATTTTTGATTTCATTATGGAGGGAATACAAAATTGGTATTAAGCTTATGGCAATTTTGGGCTTTCTACAAAATATTCCAACTAGAGATTTTAAAAAAAACATGGTCACAACCTTCTGTGTAGAATTCACTTTGAGTTTATAAAGTTTATTGGGGCTTTTTATTTTAAAGAATTGATCCTAAGAATATGCAGCAGAAAAAAAATGTTTTAGTATCAACAAATGGATATTTCCTAAAGGAAATTCTTTATCTTCCATTAACTCTCATGAAAGAGTGATGGAGAAGGTGTGCCTCAGCCTGCACAGTTGAAAGTTGGCTTGAGTGTTGCCTTTTGAACTAAATAGTAGTATTAATAGTTACTTGAATTCAAATGTTATTAATGCATGATAAGAGTTAGCATGATAATACTTTTGAAAAATATTCTTTTTGATATTTGCTGTTACTAAGCTATAGTGTGCATCAATTTTTTGAATATAGGTAGTTATGGCAAATATTGGAGAAATGTGGGAAAAAGACCTCATTTAATGTGGTAATGATTGGAAGAAAGAAACAAACTTTAAAATGTATTTTTTTAAAAAATACTAGGAGCCTATTGCATCAAACAAAGAGAAAGGGATTTGTTTTCCTCTATTCCTACAATTACCAAAATACCAAAATCTGTGCTCTGAGGTCTTTAAGAAAAATTCTGTGACCTGAGGCCAGGGACACAGTTCTGAATATCTTAAGAAGTGATTGACTTTTGTTTCTCTTCCATTTAGGACTATAAAGTCTACAGAGACAACTGTTACGATGAAACTATTTCTTTCCCTTTGGTGCTCTGTATGATTACTCAAGAAACCAGTAATCAACACAGGCGAAACTAAGGTAGGATTTTCAAGTGGACTATCTTTAGGGAGAAGAACTGGGGATGCAGTTCTCTTCCGGAATTAAACTCTTAGGCAAGAAATAGACTGTGCAGTAGCAGGTGTGTAGAGTAATAAAATGATTTTGGTTTTAATTAGAAGCATTTCCTTGCAAAGGAATTACATACCTTACTTATTCAACTTTTTTAAAGGGTCATTAACATTTTGTAATCTCCTTGCTTTCCAGACTACGCTTTAAAAGGCTTTTAAAATTTTGATTTCATTATGGAGGAATACAAAATTGGTATTAAGCTTATGGCAATTTTGGGCTTTCTACAAAATATTCCAACTAGAGATTTTAAAAAACATGGTCACAACCTTCTGTGTAGAATTCACTTTGAGTTTATAAAGTTTATTGGGGCTTTTTATTTTAAAGAATTGATCCTAAGAATATGCAGCAGAAAAAAAATGTTTTAGTATCAACAAATGGATATTTCCTAAAGGAAATTCTTTATCTTCCATTAACTCTCATGAAAGAGTGATGGAGAAGGTGTGCCTCAGCCTGCACAGTTGAAAGTTGGCTTGAGTGTTGCCTTTTGAACTAAATAGTAGTATTAATAGTTACTTGAATTCAAATGTTATTAATGCATGATAAGAGTTAGCATGATAATACTTTTGAAAAATATTCTTAGATATTTACTGTAGTGTCATCCTTTCAACTCAAGATCTATCATGTTTATCAAGTTTACAGAAATGCTCTGTTATGTACATTCATTTTATTTTTTATAGAAACTTCTGATACAGGGAAGAATAAACTTGATTTCCTTGTTTGAAAATTGGGTTGTCAGCAATTTATGGAATTCTTTGAAAAGGTGCAATGGTATTGTGTTTCTCGGAGAGGCTACATGTCAGAAAATCAACTGATAGGATTCTTTTAAAGACGTAGCTTTAAAAGGTCTATGGATTATAAGCCTATGCTATCTTATTTTAATATATTCAACTTGACTTCTATGGATCCTGCATCTCACAGGTTCTGATATTTACCTTCTCTGATGGAATACTGAAATCACAGAGAAAAACTTAATATACTCAGTCTAGGATACAGTAGCTATTATAAAATAAAAGAAAATACTTAATTCAATTTAACCAGGAGATTATAACTGAGAGTTCATGCTTATTGTGTAATTCTATTAACTGTATGACCTGTATGTTAGAAATATATACCAGTTCAGGGTTAGGAGAAGTTCATTGACAATGACACTGATTTTTTTCTTTCCACAAAAATAATCTGTGAAAAACACTACAGGGACTGTAGGGGAAGGCACAAAGTGTGACTGATTGTGGAGAGAAAATGCCATAGCTAGCTAGATCACAGTGTTGTTGCATTTAAAAAAAAAAAAAAAAGGCCCATAGACTGCTAAAATCAGATAGTCAAGGGTCATAGGCTCATAACCATCAAATAAATATTGAGCTCAATAATCAAATCTATGTGTTTGCCCACCATAGCAATAAGTAGTACATATACTTTCATAGACCAACCATATCCTGAGGAAAAGCCTAGTCTTGTTTTCTCAGGAGGTAAGTTAACAGCATACTTCAAAAAAGAATTATCCAGCACAGACATTTCAAGAGGATAGATTTTTATAGTCACCACCACTGTGACTGTTTTCCTCAATTGCTTTTCCTATGTGCATAGTCACCCATTTTCTATATGATTAAGCATAAAATTGCTATTTACAGTATAGGAAATTGTAATTGAAACAGAACTATAAAACCAAAATCTGTAAGGGACTTCAACAACTGCTGCCTTTATGTTGCATCAAAAAGACAATATATCCATGAGATCAAAAAAAAAAAAATACTGCTACTAAACTACAACTACTATGACCACAACAAACTGAAACAAAACAAAGTACACATTACATAGATTCTTCTTCTTCTTTTTTTTTTCATGGAGTTAAAGAGACTTTAACTCTACCATTGGTATAGTGTTGTTGATTAAATGCATCTAACATATTTAATATGTGAAACCCTAAAATATATACAAAAATAACATCAGATTTTAAATCCAAGAAAATAAATCTTTAACACATGCAAGAAATTACCTGGTACAATCTCTCATGTATAATAATACTTTATGGGTTTTTAAAATTTTTTATTTTTGGCTATGCCCCCCTAAATTTACTGTGCCCCCAAGAATTTAGTAGCTGCAGAATAAAGATCATGAATTCAACACCTGATATAGTGCGTAGTAAAAAAACAAATGCTTCATGTAGTTTATGTATAAACCTCAGCTAGATCTATATGTTTAAATATAAAGAGAAATGTTCTTTCACATTTAAATACCATGCATAAAATATAAATATATTATGGATAATTATAAATCTTGTGGTTTTAGAACTCTGGAAAGAAGAAATAACATTGACTTGGATTTTCATAAGAGAAATGAATTGAGAATGTGGAGAGAAAATGCCATAGCTAGCTAGATCACATTTTTAGAACTGCTAAAATCAGATAGTCAAGGGTCATAGGCTCATAACCATCAAATAAATATTGAGCTCAATAATCAAATCTATGTGTTTGCCCACCATAGCAATAAGTAGTACATATACTTTCATAGACCAACCATATCCTGAGGAAAAGCCTAGTCTTGTTTTCTCAGGAGGTAAGTTAACAGCATACTTCAAAAAAGAATTATCCAGCACAGACATTTCAAGAGGATAGATTTTTATAGTCACCACCACTGTGACTGTTTTCCTCAATTGCTTTTCCTATGTGCATAGTCACCCATTTTCTATATGATTAAGCATAAAATTGCTATTTACAGTATAGGAAATTGTAATTGAAACAGAACTATAAAACCAAAATCTGTAAGGGACTTCAACAACTGCTGCCTTTATGTTGCATCAAAAAGACAATATATCCATGAGATCAAAAAAAAAAAAAATACTGCTACTAAACTACAACTACTATGACCACAACAAACTGAAACAAAACAAAGTACACATTACATAGATTCTTCTTCTTCTTTTTTTTTTCATGGAGTTAAAGAGACTTTAACTCTACCATTGGTATAGTGTTGTTGATTAAATGCATCTAACATATTTAATATGTGAAACCCTAAAATATATACAAAAATAACATCAGATTTTAAATCCAAGAAAATAAATCTTTAACACATGCAAGAAATTACCTGGTACAATCTCTCATGTATAATAATACTTTCAGGGTTTTTAAAATTTTTTATTTTTGGCTATGCCCCCCTAAATTTACTGTGCCCCCAAGAATTTAGTAGCTGCAGAATAAAGATCATGAATTCAACACCTGATATAGTGCGTAGTAAAAAAACAAATGCTTCATGTAGTTTATGTATAAACCTCAGCTAGATCTATATGTTTAAATATAAAGAGAAATGTTCTTTCACATTTAAATACCATGCATAAAATATAAATATATTATGGATAATTATAAATCTTGTGGTTTTAGAACTCTGGAAAGAAGAAATAACATTGACTTGGATTTTCATAAGAGAAATGAATTGAGAATGTGACAATTACCTAGTGAATCAAGCTGTATGTAGCCAACCTTTATAATTAAAGCTGAAATTTAAGCTTAATATGTGCCTTTTCTTTAGACATGCTACAACATATCCTGAAGGTATCCTTTATTTTGTCAATAATGAAGTGTCAAGTGCAGTATATACTATGACATAATGCATATTAAATACACTTTGATGTATATACAAAATCTTAGACTTAAAACTAAGAGCAATATTTGATTCAGTTAATACATATATAACCCACTGGGTTATGCTACCTTTTAGTCTAATTAAATAAAGTCTTGCTGTGCTCAATTCTCCCAAGAAACCATGAAAAAGAATTAAAATAGTACTATCTATCCATTTACATTTTATTTCATCATAATATCATTTCTATTCTTGTTTCAGCTGCAGAAACTAAGCTGATCTTCTTAAGTCGGGAAGTTAATTGGTTTGAGGCTCCCTGGTTAGTGTATTTATTTTGGCTGCAAACATTTTCTTAAAAAGAAAAAGGAAAAAGAAAAATCTGACTGTTGAGAGGATCTATTACTGTAATTAAAATAGCCAAGCAAAGAAGGTAAGAAAAAAAAAAATTTGACGTTAGTTTCACTACCAAATTATTACTCCGCTTTTTTTGAAAAATATCTTTTATTATAGAGGGATCTATAGATATTTTTAAAAGTTCTTTTTAAAATGGCAAATTTTATGGGATAAATAAATTGTTTTGCCTGTATAGGCTTCATTGTTCTCTGTTTCAGGAATAACAAAATCAAACATTCTTCTGACTTTTATACTAATGAAAGCAGAAAAGCAAAGTCAATCTTGTAAAAAACTACAATCTTGTTTGTAAAAGTATGAATCTAAGGGGTTTCCCGGGTGGTCCAGTGAGTATAGAGTCCTCCTTGTAATACAAGGGGCAGCAGTACAATCCCTGGCCCAGGAATATCCCCTGTGTCGTGAAGCAGCTGGACCCGTGTGTCCAATTATGAGCCTGCATTCTGCAGCACATGTGCCCAGAGCCGGTGCTCTGCAATGAGAGAGGTCACTGCAATGGGAGGTCCACATGGGCCAAAGAATAAAGATAGATGAAAATAAATAAATAAAAATTCATTAAAATAGGCCCCAATCATGCAAATTGAAGAGAGTATGTAGCCAACCTTTATAATTAAAGCTGAAATTTAAGCTTAATATGTGCCTTTTCTTTAGACATGCTACAACATATCCTGAAGGTATCCTTTATTTTGTCAATAATGAAGTGTCAAGTGCAGTATATACTATGACATAATGCATATTAAATACACTTTGATGTATATACAAAATCTTAGACTTAAAACTAAGAGCAATATTTGATTCAGTTAATACATATATAACCCACTGGGTTATGCTACCTTTTAGTCTAATTAAATAAAGTCTTGCTGTGCTCAATTCTCCCAAGAAACCATGAAAAAGAATTAAAATAGTACTATCTATCCATTTACATTTTATTTCATCATAATATCATTTCTATTCTTGTTTCAGCTGCAGAAACTAAGCTGATCTTCTTAAGTCGGGAAGTTAATTGGTTTGAGGCTCCCTGGTTAGTGTATTTATTTTGGCTGCAAACATTTTCTTAAAAAGAAAAAGGAAAAAGAAAAATCTGACTGTTGAGAGGATCTATTACTGTAATTAAAATAGCCAAGCAAAGAAGGTAAGAAAAACAAAAATTTGACGTTAGTTTCACTACCAAATAATTACTCCGATTTTTTTGAAAAATATCTTTTATTATAGAGGGATCTATAGATATTTTTAAAAGTTCTTTTTAAAATGGCAAATTTTATGGGATAAATAAATTGTTTTGCCTGTATAGGCTTCATTGTTCTCTGTTTCAGGAATAACAAAATCAAACATTCTTCTGACTTTTATACTAATGAAAGCAGAAAAGCAAAGTCAATCTTGTAAAAAACTACAATCTTGTTTGTAAAAGTATGAATCTAAGGGGTTTCCCGGGTGGTCCAGTGAGTATAGAGTCCTCCTTGTAATACAAGGGGCAGCAGTACAATCCCTGGCCCAGGAATATCCCCTGTGTCGTGAAGCAGCTGGACCCGTGTGTCCAATTATGAGCCTGCATTCTGCAGCACATGTGCCCAGAGCCGGTGCTCTGCAATGAGAGAGGTCACTGCAATGGGAGGTCCACATGGGCCAAAGAATAAAGATAGATGAAAATAAATAAATAAAAATTCATTAAAATAGGCCAAAATTAAAACAACAACAACAAAACTATGAATCTATGCAAAGTCTCAGAAGACGTACAAACAATTCACTTTTAAGAAAATACAGTTCAATATGCTTTTTAGAAAATGCAAAATAAAGCTATATTAGAGAAAAAGCACTTCAAAGCCCAGATCTGCCAATAACCATAACCTGCTGCCTGCCTATGTATCTGTATTTGATACAAAACAGTTATTTTATTGAACAAGTTGTGACACTTGATAAAGCTTCTTCTTCAAAGTTAGAAATGCACATCAATATGTAGATGTTTACAAACCCTCTCTTGCACCTGGGGTAGTGATGGACATTGTATTTTAAATATACAATCTTCCAATCTCCTTCCTTAATACTGGAGTTTAGATAAAAATTGGGAAGAGGGGGCTCCCTCATGGCCCAGTGGGTAAAGGGTCCACCTTGTAGTGCAGAGGCACTGGTTCGATTGATACCTGGCACAGGAGGGTCCCATGTACCGCAGAGCTGCTGGACCGGTGTGTCCAATTGTGAGCCAGTGCTCTGGGAGTGCTTAAGCCCAGAGCCGGTGCTCTGCAATGAGAGAGGTCACTGCAATGGGAGGTCCACATGGGCCAAAGAATAAAGATAGATGAAAATAAATAAATAAAAATTCATTAAAATAGGCCAAAATTAAAACAACAACAACAAAACTATGAATCTATGCAAAGTCTCAGAAGACGTACAAACAATTCACTTTTAAGAAAATACAGTTCAATATGCTTTTTAGAAAATGCAAAATAAAGCTATATTAGAGAAAAAGCACTTCAAAGCCCAGATCTGCCAATAACCATAACCTGCTGCCTGCCTATGTATCTGTATTTGATACAAAACAGTTATTTTATTGAACAAGTTGTGACACTTGATAAAGCTTCTTCTTCAAAGTTAGAAATGCACATCAATATGTAGATGTTTACAAACCCTCTCTTGCACCTGGGGTAGTGATGGACATTGTATTTTAAATATACAATCTTCCAATCTCCTTCCTTAATACTGGAGTTTAGATAAAAATTGGGAAGAGGGGGCTCCCTCATGGCCCAGTGGGTAAAGGGTCCACCTTGTAGTGCAGAGGCACTGGTTCGATTGATACCTGGCACAGGAGGGTCCCATGTACCGCAGAGCTGCTGGACCGGTGTGTCCAATTGTGAGCCAGTGCTCTGGGAGTGCTTAAGCCCAGAGCCAGTGCCCTGCAACAACAGAGGCCACTGCAATGGGAGGCCCACACAGGCCAAAGAATAAAGATGGATGAAAATAAATGAATAAAAATCAATATGAGGCCAAAATTTAAAAAAAAAATGGAAGAGGCAACAATTAATTCGAGAATTAAAAAGAAATCAAATGATGCCTCTGTCACAAACAATGATTGTAAATAAACTCACTGAATTACAGCTGTACAGTGCTCTGGCATTGTACTATAGTGTTGTACTACACACTTTGTAGTATTGTATATATTCACATATAGTATTAATACACACGTGCATGTGTGCTAAGCTGGTTCAGAGTGCCCGACTCTTTGTGACCATATGGACCACAGTCCACCAAGCTCTTCTGTTCACGTGATTCTCCAGACAAGAATACTGGTGTGGTTGCCATGTCCTCTTTCAGGAGATCTTCCCAACCCAGGGAATGAACCAGTGTCTCGTACATCTAGCCTGCTTGGGCAGGCAAGTTCTTTGCCACTACCACCACCTGGGAAGCCCATGTGGACACAATGGGGAAGGGAGGTGGGATAGGATTAGTATATATATACGACCATGTGCAAAATAGGCAGTGAGAGCCTGTGATATAGCACACAGAGCTCAGCTAAGTGCTCTGTGAAGACCTAAATGCCTGGATAGGGGGATGGTCCAATAAGGAGGGGATATATGTATACGTATAGCTGATTCACTTTGTTGTACAGTAAAAACAAATGCAATACTATAAAGCAATAATAATCCAATAAAAATAATAAATTATTATTTGTGTAGCCATTCTCTTCAATTCCATTATTTCATGCAATCCTCTAAGTGTGTTGAGTGTATTCTGGGAATGGATCAGATGATTCTGACTCAATTTTACAAATAAAGGAATCAGAATGCGTTGTAGATTACTTAAAGACACACTGAACATTAACAGAAAGCAGGCCCCCTAAATTCTTGTCATTTTTGTCATTCTCTAGCATACAACAAATATAAAGGCAGAGACAAACAAACAAAGCAGAGACTTAAAGAAAAATAGGGAGAGGGCATTAATTGAAAATTTGTTTTTAAACATCATAGTAACAATAGATATCAAAATAGAAACCAACAGTAAAGAGCCACTGCGATGGGAGGCCAACACAGGCCAAAGAATAAAGATGGATGAAAATAAATGAATAAAAATCAATATGAGGCCAAAATTTAAAAAAAAAATGGAAGAGGCAACAATTAATTCGAGAATTAAAAAGAAATCAAATGATGCCTCTGTCACAAACAATGATTGTAAATAAACTCACTGAATTACAGCTGTACAGTGCTCTGGCATTGTACTATAGTGTTGTACTACACACTTTGTAGTATTGTATATATTCACATATAGTATTAATACACACGTGCATGTGTGCTAAGCTGGTTCAGAGTGCCCGACTCTTTGTGACCATATGGACCACAGTCCACCAAGCTCTTCTGTTCACGTGATTCTCCAGACAAGAATACTGGTGTGGTTGCCATGTCCTCTTTCAGGAGATCTTCCCAACCCAGGGAATGAACCAGTGTCTCGTACATCTAGCCTGCTTGGGCAGGCAAGTTCTTTGCCACTACCACCACCTGGGAAGCCCATGTGGACACAATGGGGAAGGGAGGTGGGATAGGATTAGTATATATATACGACCATGTGCAAAATAGGCAGTGAGAGCCTGTGATATAGCACACAGAGCTCAGCTAAGTGCTCTGTGAAGACCTAAATGCCTGGATAGGGGGATGGTCCAATAAGGAGGGGATATATGTATACGTATAGCTGATTCACTTTGTTGTACAGTAAAAACAAATGCAATACTATAAAGCAATAATAATCCAATAAAAATAATAAATTATTATTTGTGTAGCCATTCTCTTCAATTCCATTATTTCATGCAATCCTCTAAGTGTGTTGAGTGTATTCTGGGAATGGATCAGATGATTCTGACTCAATTTTACAAATAAAGGAATCAGAATGCGTTGTAGATTACTTAAAGACACACTGAACATTAACAGAAAGCAGGCCCCCTAAATTCTTGTCATTTTTTTGTCATTCTCTCTAGCATACAACAAATATAAAGGCAGAGACAAACAAACAAAGCAGAGACTTAAAGAAAAATAGGGGAGAGGGCATTAATTGAAAATTTGTTTTTTTTAAACCATTCATAGTAACAAATAGATATCAAAATGAAATCAGCTTTACAGACCCTTCTCTAGGACTTACTTTCAAAATGGGGACTTGGGAAAATTCAGCCAACACAATTATTTTCACCTTTATTTTTTATGATTATACATTTGAGTTCCTACTTCATGTGCAGTTATTTAATTTTCCTTTTGTTTAACATAATAGAATTTTATATGACTAAATGTTGGTACATAGATAGATAGAGATACATGCACAAATGGATACATATCCTAAAATGATAGTCTTCATTTGAGTACACTATTCCCCTGGATAAATACACTATAGTATTTTAACAATACGAGTATTATTTTAGTTTTTTTCCATTATAAATAATGTGGTAGTGTTCCATTATAAATATGTCCCTGAGCATTTCTCTGGTTAATTTCTTAATATTATTTCCTAAGAATTGAATTAGAAGGTCAAAATATGTAACTTTTGATGAATATTGCCAAGAATTACCATTTGAAGGTTTACTTTTTATTTCACCAACAACGTAATGTATGCCTCATATTGTGAACTTTCAATGCAACTGAGGTTTCTCATATAGTTTGTTTGTTTTTACTGGAATGTAATTGCTTTATCATGTTGTGATAGTCTCTGCTGAACATCAGAAATCAGTCACATGTATACATGTATTCCCTCCCATGTGAGCCTCCCTCCTGTCCTCCCTCTAGGTCGTTCACGGAGCACTGAACTGAGCTCCTGGGCTACAGCAGCTTTCCACCAGCAGTCTATTTTACAAAAAAGTATACCCTTTTATTCCCTCCCATGTGAGCCTCCCTCCTGTCCTCCCTTAGGTGTCAAGCATAATGATGGCTTATCAATTTTTTTAGCCATTCTCTTCAATTCCATTATTTCATGCAATCCTCTAAGTGTGTTGAGTGTATTCTGGGAATGGATCAGATGATTCTGACTCAATTTTACAAATAAAGGAATCAGAATGCGTTGTAGATTACTTAAAGACACACTGAACATTAACAGAAAGCAGGCCCCCTAAATTCTTGTCATTTTTTTGTCATTCTCTCTAGCATACAACAAATATAAAGGCAGAGACAAACAAACAAAGCAGAGACTTAAAGAAAAATAGGGGAGAGGGCATTAATTGAAAATTTGTTTTTTTTAAACCATTCATAGTAACAAATAGATATCAAAATGAAATCAGCTTTACAGACCCTTCTCTAGGACTTACTTTCAAAATGGGGACTTGGGAAAATTCAGCCAACACAATTATTTTCACCTTTATTTTTTATGATTATACATTTGAGTTCCTACTTCATGTGCAGTTATTTAATTTTCCTTTTGTTTAACATAATAGAATTTTATATGACTAAATGTTGGTACATAGATAGATAGAGATACATGCACAAATGGATACATATCCTAAAATGATAGTCTTCATTTGAGTACACTATTCCCCTGGATAAATACACTATAGTATTTTAACAATACGAGTATTATTTTAGTTTTTTTCCATTATAAATAATGTGGTAGTGTTCCATTATAAATATGTCCCTGAGCATTTCTCTGGTTAATTTCTTAATATTATTTCCTAAGAATTGAATTAGAAGGTCAAAATATGTAACTTTTGATGAATATTGCCAAGAATTACCATTTGAAGGTTTACTTTTTATTTCACCAACAACGTAATGTATGCCTCATATTGTGAACTTTCAATGCAACTGAGGTTTCTCATATAGTTTGTTTGTTTTTACTGGAATGTAATTGCTTTATCATGTTGTGATAGTCTCTGCTGAACATCAGAAATCAGTCACATGTATACATGTATTCCCCTCCCATGTGAGCCTCCCTCCTGTCCTCCCCTCTAGGTCGTTCACGGAGCACTGAACTGAGCTCCCTGGGCTACACAGCAGCTTTCCACCAGCAGTCTATTTTACAAATGGTGGTATAAATATGTCAGTGCTACTCTGTCAGTTTGTCCACGCCTCCTTTCCGCTCTATGTCCACTAGTCCTCTATTCTCTGCATCTATGCCGCTATTCTTGCCCTGCAAATATTTTCATCAGTACCATTTTCCTAGATTCTATATGTATGCATTAATGCGGAATGTTCTTTTTCTCTTTCTGACTTATTCAGCAGTTCCAAGATTGGCATACACCCTGAGAAAACCATAACTTAAAAAGACACATGTACTCCAATATGCACTGAAGCACTATTTGCAGTAACCAGGGCATGGAAGCAGCCTAGACATGCATCAACACATGAACGGATTTTTAGTATATCTATACAATGGTATATGGTTTTTATTTTTTGAATTTTCCATCTATATCATGTTACAATATTCTATCATAAATTAATTTTCAAATGCTTATTTTATAACATCTTTTAGGAACCTTTAATCATTTTCCTCTTATTTGTTAAAAATACAATCAATACCTTTCCTTTAATATCTTACTTTGTTTAAACATAAAAATGATGCATCCTATCATTACACAGATGAGGGGACTTTTGTTTCACAATTTGCATTTATGATTTTTTAATCTTTTATAGTTTTCATCTTAGAGTCCTTATATTTCTCTGTCATTTTTGTTACAGTTACATATTTTTCCCCATCCTTGTGAAATGTTGAGACATTGTGAGGTTTGTATGTGTGTAGAATGAGTGACATCCGGGTGGATTTTAAATTTATGAGAGGAGATTAGAGAAAACTCCCTGTGAAAGTAAGAAGATCTTCATATCAACAAATATATTTTATAATCTAATCAAATTAAACAGTTTTGGTAAAAAATCAGTAAGTTTTTTTTAATAGGTACCATAATTGTCCTATATATATCCAGAATGAAAAGGTTTTGTCAGTTTTGTCTGACTCCCTGTCAGGCTCCTCTGTCCAGGCAAGAATACTGAAGAGGGCAGCCTTTCCTTCTCCAGGGGACCTTCCTAATCCAGGGATCAAACCTAGGTCTCCCACACAGCAGGCAGATTCTTTACCATCTGAGCCACCTGGGAAGCCAAAGAATACTGGAGTAGGAGCCTATCCCTTCGAGGGCATTTTCCCAGCACAGGAATCAAACCTAGGTCTCCCAACTGAGCCACTAAGGAATCCAAATCTGAGCTTAATTATATAATTTTAAAAAATGTTAAAAAGCCCATGGATAGGGGAGCTTACTTGGTTATAGTCCATAGAGTCACAAGGACTCAGATATAACTGAGCAATTAAGATACACATACAAAATTGAATTAAACTCTACCAAAACAGAACTTAGACTTTTAACGTATTCAACAAGCTTACATCCACTCAGTAACCAAAATTTTATAAATGTATGCATATTTATCTTTGATATCTTTTCAGGTCTAAAAGAGGGCCTTTTTAAAAGATACTTACCATTTACTTTGGTATGTTATACATATATATATTATTATGTATGTGTACATGTACTTTCAATGTACTACACTGACATTTCGAGATTCTTTTCAGATCACCATTCTCTAAGTGAGAAGGGATGATGTGCACTGATCAACCACACTGAGAATCACAACTCTATGTGGAGAAAGTGGTAGAGAGGCCCTGAAGTACATGGGGAGACTTTGCTCTAGTTCTAAAATAAATTTCAACTACCTGGTTCAAAACACAGATCCAGGGCAGGAAACCAATCCCTCAGAAAAACTCTTTGGATAAAAATGTCACATAATTTAATTGGAAAAGCCTTCGTTTTGAAAACCAATGTTCCAGAAAATGCCAAATTAAATGCACAATTACTCTGCATAGCTTGGAGGTAGCTTCACAAGTTCAGCAAAAGGGCTGAACAAGAAATGTGTGCTTTAGAAAGAAAGCATCTGGTGTGTCTTTAATATTATACAAATGCCATTATAACTCCAGTTGAAAACATAAAATGTATGAATTACATGGTACATTTATGGAAAATAATCTGAGAAAATATAAAGGCAGAAGACTTACATGAGTAAATCCAATTTCTTACCCTATAATATATTTACATATGCAAAGATAGGAGCTCTTCCCTTTTCAAATAGTTAGGAATAGCCAAGCAGACAGAATTCCTCTGGATAATGCCATCATTTTTATTCAAAATTCATTTCAAGTTCTAAAATTGTCATCAGACAAAACTGGGAAAGAAGCTCTCATGGTTTAGCTTGTAGTATATCCTTCAGTAAACCATCCACATAGCACCACATTAACGTATGGACTTGCTGACTTTTATAAAGAGATCATTTCTATCATGTTAACAGATAAAATGAGCTAAATAGTTTGTAACCATCTTATTGCCATATACAAATCTTCAGATATTACTGTCTCTCTTAAGCGTTCCCTGTTGCTGTCTAATCTACTCCTTCTCTTTTTGCTCCTTCCTCTTTTGCTCTTTATACACATTAGTGTATAGTACTATAATTAAATTTTTGTATGTACTCTATCATTACTTATTGACACAATAGATGAAAGGAGAAACTTATTTCTTCTTTATTTACATTATTACAGGCATGCCTCAGTTGTTATGTTTCACCTTATTGTCTTCAGATACTGTATTTCTTTTTTGTTGTTTTTATTGTTTACACATTTAAAGTTTGTGGCAATTTGCATTGATCAAGTCTATAGACACCATTTTTCCAGTAGCACTTGCTCACTTCATGTCTCTGTGTCATATTTTGGCAATTCTTACAATATTTCAAACAGTCTCATTATTAGATTTTCATAGTGATCTGTGATCAGTATCTTTGACACTACTATTGCAACTGTTTTGGGGCACCACAAACTATGCCCAGATACGAATGGAAAACTTAATTGTTAAATCTGTGTTTTCTGACTGCTGTACTGACCAGCCATTCCCCTGTCTCTCTTTTTTCCCTCAGGCATCTCAACTCCCTGAGACACAACAATACTGTGATTAGCCCAGTTAAACTTGCAAAATCTCTGAATGTTCAAGTGAAAGGAAGAGTCTCTTTCACTTTAAATCAAAAGCCAGATATAATTAAGCTCACTGAGTTGGAAACAAAGAGCAACAGTTTTTGAAGCAAATTAAAAGTGCTCCTCCAGTGAACACACAAATTATAAGAAGGCAAAACAGCTTTATTGCTGATATGGGGAAAATGATAGTGGTTTGGATAAAAGATCAAACCAGCCACATATTTCCTTAAACTAACACCTAATCCAGGGCAAGGCCCTAACCTCAATTCCAGAAGGCTAGACAGGTAAGGAAGCCAAGAAGGGTGAACAAAACTGGGAAAGAAGCTCTCATGGTTTAGCTTGTAGTATATCCTTCAGTAAACCATCCACATAGCACCACATTAACGTATGGACTTGCTGACTTTTATAAAGAGATCATTTCTATCATGTTAACAGATAAAATGAGCTAAATAGTTTGTAACCATCTTATTGCCATATACAAATCTTCAGATATTACTGTCTCTCTTAAGCGTTCCCTGTTGCTGTCTAATCTACTCCTTCTCTTTTTGCTCCTTCCTCTTTTGCTCTTTATACACATTAGTGTATAGTACTATAATTAAATTTTTGTATGTACTCTATCATTACTTATTGACACAATAGATGAAAGGAGAAACTTATTTCTTCTTTATTTACATTATTACAGGCATGCCTCAGTTGTTATGTTTCACCTTATTGTCTTCAGATACTGTATTTCTTTTTTGTTGTTTTTATTGTTTACACATTTAAAGTTTGTGGCAATTTGCATTGATCAAGTCTATAGACACCATTTTTCCAGTAGCACTTGCTCACTTCATGTCTCTGTGTCATATTTTGGCAATTCTTACAATATTTCAAACAGTCTCATTATTAGATTTTCATAGTGATCTGTGATCAGTATCTTTGACACTACTATTGCAACTGTTTTGGGGCACCACAAACTATGCCCAGATACGAATGGAAAACTTAATTGTTAAATCTGTGTTTTCTGACTGCTGTACTGACCAGCCATTCCCCTGTCTCTCTTTTTTCCCTCAGGCATCTCAACTCCCTGAGACACAACAATACTGTGATTAGCCCAGTTAAACTTGCAAAATCTCTGAATGTTCAAGTGAAAGGAAGAGTCTCTTTCACTTTAAATCAAAAGCCAGATATAATTAAGCTCACTGAGTTGGAAACAAAGAGCAACAGTTTTTGAAGCAAATTAAAAGTGCTCCTCCAGTGAACACACAAATTATAAGAAGGCAAAACAGCTTTATTGCTGATATGGGGAAAATGATAGTGGTTTGGATAAAAGATCAAACCAGCCACATATTTCCTTAAACTAACACCTAATCCAGGGCAAGGCCCTAACTCTCTTCAATTCCATGAAGGCTGAGACAGGTAAGGAAGCCACAGAAGAGGTGAATCAAGCAGTGTTGGTTCATGAGGTATAAGGGAAGAAGTCTCCTCCATAACATAAATGTGTAAGGTGAGGCAGCAAGTGTGGATGTGGAAGCTGCAGCAAGTTATCCAGAAGATCTAGGTAAGAAAATTAATGAAGGTGGCTTCAATAAACAACAGGTTTTCAGTGCTGATGAATCAGCCTATTTTTCAAGATGACACCTAGGACTTTCATAGTTAGAGAGGAGAAGTCAATGCCTAGCTTCAAAGTTGCAAGGACAGATTAACTCTCCTGTTATAGACGAAAACAGCTGGTGACTTTTAGTTGAAATCAATGCTCATTTATCATTTGGAAAGTCCCAGGGCTCTTAAGAATTATGCTAAATCAACTCTGCCTATAAAATATGAATGGAACATTGAAGCTTTGGTGACAGCCCATCTGTGGACAATATGGCTTATTGAGTATTTCAAGCCCACTCTTTAGAACCACTGCTCAGGAAAAAAAAAAATCCTTTCAAATATTAGTGCTCATTGACAATACACCTGTTCATCCAAGTGTTATGATGGAGGTATACAAGATTATGTTGCTTTCATGCCTGCTAAAACAACATTCATTGTGCAGCTCATGTATCACGGAGTAGTTCCCACTTTTCAATCTAATTATTTAAGACATGGGCACTTTGTAAGGTTGTTGCTGCCATTAATAGTTATTTCTCTGATGGGTCTGGGCAAAGTAAATTGAAAACCCTGTGGAAAGAATTCACTATGTCAGATGCCATAAAGAACACACATGATTTATGAAAGAAGTCAAACTACTGATATCAACAGGAATTTAGAAGAAGCAGCTTCTGACACTCATGGATGACTCAAATGGGGGAAGTAACCGCAAATGTGGTGGAAATAATGAGAGAATCAGAAGAAGTGAAGAGTGAAGATGTGACTGATTTGATGCAATCTCATTCTAAAATTTTGAGGGATGAGGAGTTGCTTGTCATGGATGAACAAAGAAAGTTGAGAGGAACGAAGAAAGTTGAGAACAAAGAAAGTTCTTGAGATGGGATTCACTTCAGGTTGAATTTCTCTAAAGACTGGTGAAATGACAAAAACGGATTTAGAATACTACATAAAATTCATTGATGAAGCAGTGGCAGGGCTTCAGAGGACTAACTCTAATTCTGAAAGACTCTGTACCATGGGTAAAATGCTATCAAACAGCACTGCATGCTACAGAGAAATCATTCCTGAAAGAAGGAGTCAGTTGGTACAGCAAATTTTATAACTCTCTTTTAAGAAATACAGACAGTCAACCCAGCCTTCAGTAACCATGATCATGGTCTTTCAGTAGCTCTCAACTACTGACCTTTCACCAGCAAAAAGATTACAACTTACTGGAGTTTCATATGATGGCAATATAATGCTACTGCATACTTAATAGACTGCGGAATGATATAAATGTAATCTTTATATGCACTGGGAAAACAAAAAAAAATGTGTTTGGCTTGCTTTATTGCTATATCTGCTTCATTGTGATGACCTGGAACTGAAGTGTAATATCTTGGAGGTATTGCAGATATATATGTACCACTTCTTTACCCATTCATCTGTCAAGGGATTTAGGTTGCTTTCATTCTTAGTTATTGTAAATAATGCTATGAACATTGGGGTGCATGCATTGTTTATTTTTTATTTATTTTTCCAGATAAATACCCAGGATTAGAATTGCTATATCCCATGGTAGTTCTGCTTTTATCAATTATTAATTAAATTCTTTATTAAGTATGACAGTTTATACTACTTTTTGGTATTGTTTTGCAGTTCTGCACCGAGTCCCTTATTAGTGTGTGTGTGTGTGTGTGTGTGTGTGTATGTGTGTGTGTGTGTATATATATATTTATATATATATATATATATATATGAACATTTGAATCATTTGCCTTCAGAGTCAACCCTACTTCTCTCCTGTATTAAAGAAAATAATGATATTCACATTTTCTACTAATGTTTTTACATATCAGACATGGTTAAATTTAGTATAAATCCCATTTCTTTTCTGATATGTATCTAAGTTCCTTGAGTGTGAGCCCCATTCTCCTTTACCTTCTTGTCCTAGTATGAATTAAACCTTTATGATTCAGTAGTTGATTTTGAATGGGAAACTGGTTAGACCATTGAGGAAAACTATCAAAGACATGATATTATCTCTGGGTATACAGAGTAGGATGAACAGACCGAAACAGGGTTAAGTTAAGAGTCCTGTGTAGGCATCTAAGTCTCTGACCTTGTCCTGGGCTGTGCTGTTCTTTATAAGTTTCTCCATTTCTTTTTTGACAGGCAGACCACAGCTCACCGTGTGAACACTTATCAAATGGATATTTTGTGCAGAAATTAGGTGCAGGCATGTGAGAAAACAGCAGGAGGAGATCAGCTGAGAGGGTGGATATGCTTATAAACAAATAGAGTGTTTAATTAAAATAGTATGGGGTGAGGAAGGGATAAATTGATTAGCAGATTATTTTTAATAACCTGATAAACCTAAAGTTATACACAGCAGGTTGAGGGGATTTATATAGATTGTCAGCGATTACTACCTATGATGGAATTGGTGGTTTACTTTAAATACAGTTGAATTAAAGTATATCAGTCATTGTGCTTATATAAGAAAAAATAGAAAATTACTTTACCTATGATTTTTTGGTAATTAACCACTTCTTTACCCATTCATCTGTCAAGGGATTTAGGTTGCTTTCATTCTTAGTTATTGTAAATAATGCTATGAACATTGGGGTGCATGCATTGTTTATTTTTATTTATTTTCCAGATAAATACCCAGGATTAGAATTGCTATATCCCATGGTAGTTCTGCTTTTATCAATTATTAATTAAATTCTTTATTAAGTATGACAGTTTATACTACTTTTTGGTATTGTTTTGCAGTTCTGCACCGAGTCCCTTATTAGTGTGTGTGTGTGTGTGTGTGTGTGTGTATGTGTGTGTGTGTGTGTATATATATATTTATATATATATATATATATATATGAACATTTGAATCATTTGCCTTCAGAGTCAACCCTACTTCTCTCCTGTATTAAAGAAAATAATGATATTCACATTTTCTACTAATGTTTTTACATATCAGACATGGTTAAATTTAGTATAAATCCCATTTCTTTTCTGATATGTATCTAAGTTCCTTGAGTGTGAGCCCCCATTCTCCTTTACCTTCTTGTCCTAGTATGAATTAAACCTTTATGATTCAGTAGTTGATTTTGAATGGGAAACTGGTTAGACCATTGAGGAAAACTATCAAAGACATGATATTATCTCTGGGTATACAGAGTAGGATGAACAGACCGAAACAGGGTTAAGTTAAGAGTCCTGTGTAGGCATCTAAGTCTCTGACCTTGTCCTGGGCTGTGCTGTTCTTTATAAGTTTCTCCATTTCTTTTTTGACAGGCAGACCACAGCTCACCGTGTGAACACTTATCAAATGGATATTTTGTGCAGAAATTAGGTGCAGGCATGTGAGAAAACAGCAGGAGGAGATCAGCTGAGAGGGTGGATATGCTTATAAACAAATAGAGTGTTTAATTAAAATAGTATGGGGTGAGGAAGGGATAAATTGATTAGCAGATTATTTTTAATAACCTGATAAACCTAAAGTTATACACAGCAGGTTGAGGGGATTTATATAGATTGTCAGCGATTACTACCTATGATGGAATTGGTGGTTTACTTTAAATACAGTTGAATTAAAGTATATCAGTCATTGTGCTTATATAAGAAAAAATAGTCAAATTTTAACATTTGAACTAGAAGTGAGGTTATGAGAACTTATTTTAGGAAAAATGTGTCTAAAGAAATTGGACAATATTTTTGTTCTTGATCCATATTTCTCTAAACTCTTAATTAGTAGATTCAAATACTACCTTCCTGTAACATTTTCTGTTTATGAATACTATTTAAATGACAAATCATTAAAGCTGGTTGAGTAATACCTTACTTTTAAGATCTCTAGAACTATAAAATATTCATTATCCATTCAGGCTTAATTACTGAATTATAGTCATCTTTTAATTATATTTATAACCTATAATACACAATTGGAAAAGTATCTTTGACCATTTTTTATTTCATCAGAATGAATAATTTTATGTAATTAATTTGCATTTCTTTCTAAAAGCTATCTATTTATGAACATGGAATGTTAGGATGCTTCCTGTGAATCTGTAAGAATTTTCACATATGTAGCATATTAAAGCATTACCAGTGATATTGTTCCAAAGATAATTTTCAAGCTGCTAATTGCTATAATAATTACCCTAATATTTGTTATCTTACTGGCCTAATATGCTCATCACTGGTAATAGTCCTTTACTTGTTTAAAAAGTTTTTCTCCAACCCTAAATCAGCCTTTCTTCTTTTTTCTTCCAGTTTTTAAAATGCTTCTTTTGTTTTCTATATTTTAAATATATTTTATATTATTAAGAGCAAATAAATGTTCACATCTTTAACCAAACAATAAAAAAGAAAATATGTTAATTCTTACAGCATATTTCCGAACTATAGTTATTACTATTTCCCAGAATAGTTACTACTATTTGCCTATCAACACTTATACATGGGTATAAAATTTTCAGGGAAATCTGGGAAGCAGATATATTATTATTCTATATTTTAATTTGTTTAATCAAACTTTTTCTTTTATCTTGTATTGCTTTCTTTTATCTCTGGTGGATAAACATTTTTCTGTATTTGATAATAGTTGTATCTATTCTTGTGGAAACAGTTATTTTAGGCCATGCATGTTTAGTCACTTTGTCATGTACAGCTCTTTGTGACACCATGGACTATAGCCCATCAGGCTCAGCTATCCATGGAATTTTCTAGGCAAGAGTACTGGGGTGGGTTTTCATTTCCTATTCCTGAGAATCCTCCCAACCCATGAATCGAGCACAAGTCTCTTGCATCTACTGCATTGGCAGGGAAATTCTTTACCACTGTGCCTAGCAAACCCATTTTATGTCATATGTCTATGTAATTTGTTACTGTTTTGATTACTTAATTTGAGTTAAAAATATAGGATAATTATGTTTTATCTACTATAATTCCTACAAATATTTATCATAATATAGTTTCCCTTTTATAATGTTAGTCACATCAGTCATATAAATGATATTGTATTTGAACAACTGAACTTTATCTACAGAACAGAAACAGAATCAAAGTATCTTTGACCATTTTTATTTCATCAGAATGAATAATTTTATGTAATTAATTTGCATTTCTTTCTAAAAGCTATCTATTTATGAACATGGAATGTTAGGATGCTTCCTGTGAATCTGTAAGAATTTTCACATATGTAGCATATTAAAGCATTACCAGTGATATTGTTCCAAAGATAATTTTCAAGCTGCTAATTGCTATAATAATTACCCTAATATTTGTTATCTTACTGGCCTAATATGCTCATCACTGGTAATAGTCCTTTACTTGTTTAAAAAGTTTTTCTCCAACCCTAAATCAGCCTTTCTTCTTTTTTCTTCCAGTTTTAAAATGCTTCTTTTGTTTTCTATATTTTAAATATATTTTATATTATTAAGAGCAAATAAATGTTCACATCTTTAACCAAACAATAAAAAAGAAAATATGTTAATTCTTACAGCATATTTCCGAACTATAGTTATTACTATTTCCCAGAATAGTTACTACTATTTGCCTATCAACACTTATACATGGGTATAAAATTTTCAGGGAAATCTGGGAAGCAGATATATTATTATTCTATATTTTAATTTGTTTAATCAAACTTTTTCTTTTATCTTGTATTGCTTTCTTTTATCTCTGGTGGATAAACATTTTTCTGTATTTGATAATAGTTGTATCTATTCTTGTGGAAACAGTTATTTTAGGCCATGCATGTTTAGTCACTTTGTCATGTACAGCTCTTTGTGACACCATGGACTATAGCCCATCAGGCTCAGCTATCCATGGAATTTTCTAGGCAAGAGTACTGGGGTGGGTTTTCATTTCCTATTCCTGAGAATCCTCCCAACCCATGAATCGAGCACAAGTCTCTTGCATCTACTGCATTGGCAGGGAAATTCTTTACCACTGTGCCTAGCAAACCCATTTTATGTCATATGTCTATGTAATTTGTTACTGTTTTGATTACTTAATTTGAGTTAAAAATATAGGATAATTATGTTTTATCTACTATAATTCCTACAAATATTTATCATAATATAGTTTCCCTTTTATAATGTTAGTCACATCAGTCATATAAATGATATTGTATTTGAACAACTGAACTTTATCTACAGAACAGAAACAGAATCAAAGTCAGAGAACAGACTTGTTGTTGCCAGGATGTGGCCAAGAAGGGGAGGGAAGGATGAGGAGTTTGGGATTTCCAGATGCAAACTTGTCTATATAGGTTGGATAAACAATAAGGTCCTACTGTATAGCACAAGGAACTATATTCAATATCTTGTGATAATGGAAAATAATATGAAAATTATATATATGCAGAACTGACTCACTTACCTTTACAGCAGAAATTAACATTGTAAGTCAACAATAAAAATTCAATAAAAATTTAAAAAAAAGGGCTTCCCCTGGTGGTCCAGTGGATAAGGACACCGCCTTGCAGTGCAAGGGGCGCCGGTTCGAGCCCTGGCCTGGGAAGATCCCACGTGCCGCAGAGCGGCTGGACTGATGTGTCCAATTACCAAGCCGGAGCTCTGGAGCGCATGCATCCAGAGCCGACGCTCTGCGACAACAGACGCCACCACGATGGGAGGCCCGCAGGAGCCAAAGAAAAAAGACAGATGAAAACAGAGAAATGGAAGACCAATAGAAGTGGCCTGCCTGCTCCCCTCCCTCCCCAACCCGACCCCCGCCCAAAATAAATAAATAAATCTTTAAAAAAAAAATTAAAAAAGAAAAAATAAAAAAAAATACTATACTTGCCTATAGATGTGTCTGTTGTTCACTTCCATTGGCTTTTTTTTTATTTTAAGTACATAAAGTTTTATAAAATATTAGTTTTAGAAAGACAAGGATATCTAAATTTTTCTAAAGAAAACTGTACTTCATGGTGTAAATTATACTCACATGTCATTCTACTGGAACATCTGTGTCCATTTAGGGGAAACATTAGGACTATGAGCTATCCTGAAGTTCCATTGCGGTTTTGCCATTGTCTCACCCAATAACAGCCAGAGCCCCAGCAAATGATTTACTTGTCTAGGAAAGAAAGAAACAGAGAGTATGATTAGAAACTTATTGTGGATATTAGAAAAGGTACGAGAAGACAGAAGTATAGGTCTTTGAGGAATGAAATAGGAAGATGAAGATTGGCAGTTCTAAAGTATCACTCGACTTTTCAAGTACACCTAGAGATTTTTTCATGCCTGTTTTTCCAGAGTAATAGGTCAGTCTAAAATATAGGGGTTGGTATTTCTCCCACAGCAGGTCAGAGGTCTCACTGAGGGCCTACTGCTCCACCTGGGAGGGAATCAAGTACTCACCATCAGACTGGGTTCAGACTTTGCAAACCGTATGCCTGTGTTTTAGGAATGTGTTTTTTGCTTGTTTGCTTTTAACAATCTCTATATCTATTTTATAGTAGCAGCACACTAATTATAACATGAGAAACTGAATACATCTTTTCTGATCCCTTGTGATTAACTTTCCTCCCAGGTGCACTAGGTAGCACTAAATGTATCTTACTTGGAAAAGACCCTGATGCTGGGAAAGATTAAGGACAGGAGGAGAAGGGAGCAACAGAGGATGAGATGGATGGATGGCCTCATTGACTGAATGGACATGTGTTGGTGCAAACTATGGAAGATAGTGAACAACAGGGAAGCATGGTGTGCTCCCATCCATGGGGTCTCAAAGAGTCAGACATGACTGAGTGGCTGAACAACAATAAAATACCTTAGTTTACTCAGGTAATACAATAGCTTTTCAAAGATTTAATTCTATGAAATTTTATATTATAGTAGACTCCATGAATTATCTTATAAATAATTATACACTTTGTTCCTATTTTCTTCAACTGTTTTCTTTTGCTAGACAACCTTCTGGGCTATTTATAGCATCCTATTTGACCTTATTTGGCATAAGTGCTTTCCATGTTTACCATTATCTTTGGTTAATCTTGATAGAATTTTTATGATACTTCTAAGACCACACAGAATCATCTAATTTTTTTCATGATTATCACTATGGCTCAGTTTCTATGCCTAGAAATCATATCAACCACATCATATTCTATAATAATCTTTCTTATTTTTTCAATTCTTCACACATAAATTCATAGACATATAGAAGTGTAGCAATTTCACACTGCCCAAACTTTAATCAATCTGTTCCAAGGAGTAGTGACAGATGGATGGTAAAATTTAATGGTAATCTTTATTCCCTCAATCAGTGGTAGACGAAATGGTGACAGGCCTTAGAGGTATTCATAGAAAACATTGATTTTTCCAGAGTAATAGGTCAGTCTAAAATATAGGGGTTGGTATTTCTCCCACAGCAGGTCAGAGGTCTCACTGAGGGCCTACTGCTCCACCTGGGAGGGAATCAAGTACTCACCATCAGACTGGGTTCAGACTTTGCAAACCGTATGCCTGTGTTTTAGGAATGTGTTTTTTGCTTGTTTGCTTTTAACAATCTCTATATCTATTTTATAGTAGCAGCACACTAATTATAACATGAGAAACTGAATACATCTTTTCTGATCCCTTGTGATTAACTTTCCTCCCAGGTGCACTAGGTAGCACTAAATGTATCTTACTTGGAAAAGACCCTGATGCTGGGAAAGATTAAGGACAGGAGGAGAAGGGAGCAACAGAGGATGAGATGGATGGATGGCCTCATTGACTGAATGGACATGTGTTGGTGCAAACTATGGAAGATAGTGAACAACAGGGAAGCATGGTGTGCTCCCATCCATGGGGTCTCAAAGAGTCAGACATGACTGAGTGGCTGAACAACAATAAAATACCTTAGTTTACTCAGGTAATACAATAGCTTTTCAAAGATTTAATTCTATGAAATTTTATATTATAGTAGACTCCATGAATTATCTTATAAATAATTATACACTTTGTTCCTATTTTCTTCAACTGTTTTCTTTTGCTAGACAACCTTCTGGGCTATTTATAGCATCCTATTTGACCTTATTTGGCATAAGTGCTTTCCATGTTTACCATTATCTTTGGTTAATCTTGATAGAATTTTTATGATACTTCTAAGACCACACAGAATCATCTAATTTTTTTCATGATTATCACTATGGCTCAGTTTCTATGCCTAGAAATCATATCAACCACATCATATTCTATAATAATCTTTCTTATTTTTTCAATTCTTCACACATAAATTCATAGACATATAGAAGTGTAGCAATTTCACACTGCCCAAACTTTAATCAATCTGTTCCAAGGAGTAGTGACAGATGGATGGTAAAATTTAATGGTAATCTTTATTCCCTCAATCAGTGGTAGACGAAATGGTGACAGGCCTTAGAGGTATTCATAGAAAACATTGATTTTCTTTCCCCAATATGGGGAACTTTCCCATGTACAGAGTTCAAATATATTCTCCTCAGGGAGATTTCCCTACAGATTAATAAACTGGGTTACACACACACACACACACACACACACACAAAATATCCCTTTAAAACACTGTACTCATGTACGCACATATACAAATTTTTAAAATTTACTTTGATATTGATGTTTCAAGTTCTATGTGGGGATACTTTTGGAATAGATAAGTTCATCTGCCTAATTATTTCTATCCCATTGTGGAAAATAGTTTATTGCAAACAACCCTTTTCGAATCACTGATTCTTCTCTCTTCATAGTTAAAGCCTGGAATTATAATCCTTGTTGGGTGCTGTGGAAGCCTAGACAAGCAAACCAAAATCTAGATTTGTAATGACTTCAAGAAATTGAAGCAATTTAATGAAATTGAAACCTAAGGACTACCAGTTACAAATAGTGAATTTGGTTTTAGGCTATAGTCAATTAATATTTCCTTACTTTGTGTCTGCTTTTTTTCTATAAAACTCTTTATTCTATAAAATGTGTCTCCCCAACTCTTATCAGTGGAGCATTCCTAATACTTTGCCACTGGTCACTGCCTGATTCAAATCAATTTTTGCTCAGTTTTTTAAAAAATATGCCTCCATTTATCTTTTAACAATTCATATCCTGCTCAGATAGACAGTATGACATAGGATGTAAGAGCCTCCCACAAAATAGTTCTCTAGTAAATAGAGACACACATTTAACATAACACACACACACACACACACACACACACACAAACACAAAGGTATCCAACAGGAAAAGGTGAGTCAGTACACAAGGGTAAAATACAGTGGTAATATTAAGAATAGTATCTTAAAATATTTAAACTTCAAATATGCCTGTAAGACTCACTTCTAACAAAATACAATTACTGTGCACTGCAACTTAGTATAGTTTCTCTGTTTCTAAAGCAAATTATTGCTATCTTCCAATTTAAATCTTGAAATCATGTTCTCTAAAGAGTATGTGAGGAAGCTGACTCCTCCTCATGTATTCTGATATAATCGGGCAGGATGTCAGTGTCAGTTTTGATGGTAGATTAGGACTGTTTCACTTTTAAGAGTAACATTACTTATTTTATTTAATTCACTCTTTCGACTCTCAGGATCTGGTCTCTGGCTCTGCTGGATGGAAATCAATGCTTTCAGCACATTGAGTCAGCATGGGTGTATCTGATTTTTTTTTTTTTGGTCCTGCGTATCCTAACAACAAATTACAAACTATTTATCCTATAATGTCAACAGTCACTGCTGGATACAGTGAAGTATTTTTATCAACTGCACTGTTACCTTTGTTTTCATAGTCAATATTATTTCCTGGGGACACTATAATGCATATATATTTATCCCACATTGTATGCTTTAAAATTATTAACCAAAAATGTTTCTGTAAGAGTGCAATGTGCTTTAGATAATACAAAAACAAATCTAAAAAATAAACAATAAGCTTATGCTCCTAATAAACTTTCTTAAGTAAATTAAAAAAAAACACATTTAAACTAATGCTTTAGTGACTATTACAATAAATATTTATCATAGTAAGGCATAGAGAAACTTCATTAAGTCTAAGGTTTTCATCATAACCGATTATGCTATAATACATCTAAAATTCATCATACAGTTCATGTACTATTGCTTTAAATTTTTATTGCATTTTTGAAATTTCATGTCAATCCACATACATTTTTTTTTTATTCTTTATTTTAAAAGTTTTACAGAGTTTTGTTGTTCACAGACATGTATGTTCCCAGATCAGTCATATGCATATCCCTGGTCCCCACCCCCTCAGTTCCCCCCATCGCACCCCTCCAGACCACAGCCCCAAGCCATTGTAAGCACTCCTATTCCCTTAGCACAATGACAATAGATATTTTTTCCACACTTAACAGTATAGGTTTCCATGTCACTCCCTCCATGCCTTCCCCTCCCTATTTCTTCCCCACAATGTCCATATGTCTATGCTCTGTCTGTTTTTCCATGAGTTCACTGCGTGTGTTATCAAGACCGTCCGACTAGATTCCATATAAATCCACACACATTTTTAAAATTTTCTTTTACTATAGACTAAGGTAAAATTTGTTTTTCATGTCATGTCACTCTATATGTTTCTTTGTACTTTTACATCAAATTGACAGTATTTCAGTTTGGGCTATTAAAGAGAAAATCAGATAAGACTAAAAATGTTACGAGATAGCACCATTTTAATAAAACTACTGTGCTGGTACACAACTACCATTAGGTTCCATTGTTTAGACTGTAATAGTACTTATTAACAGCATTTCTTTTATTTTGCTTTTATAGTTTTGTTATTTACAGCTATATATAATCCCAAATCCACCATAGGTATATCTCTGACTCATCCCACCTGAGCCTCCCTCTCTCTCCCTCTACATCCCACCTCTCCAGGTTATTGTATAGCCCCCATGTCTTCTTTGGAGAGATGTCTCTTTAGGTCTTTTTCCCATTTTTTGATTGGGTTATTTGTTTTTTCCGAGTTAGTTGTCTGAGTTGTTTGTATGTTTTGGAAATTATAATATTCACATCATTTTTAATTTAAACAGTTCTCCTGAAGAAATCTATATTCATTATATACAATCTCATAGACGAGTCCATATCATTATATTACAAATATTTATCATAGTAAGGCATAGAGAAACTTCATTAAGTCTAAGGTTTTCATCATAACCGATTATGCTATAATACATCTAAAAAACATCATACAGTTAATGTACTATTGCATTAAATTTTTATTGCATTTTGAAATTTCATGTCAATCCACATACATTTTTTTTATTCTTTATTTTAAAGGTTTTACAGAGTTTTGTTGTTCACAGACATGTATGTTCCCAGATCAGTCATATGCATATCCCTGGTCCCCACCCCCTCAGTTCCCCCCATCGCACCCCTCCAGACCACAGCCCCAAGCCATTGTAAGCACTCCTATTCCCTTAGCACAATGACAATAGATATTTTTTCCACACTTAACAGTATAGGTTTCCATGTCACTCCCTCCATGCCTTCCCCTCCCTATTTCTTCCCCACAATGTCCATATGTCTATGCTCTGTCTGTTTTTCCATGAGTTCACTGCGTGTGTTATCAAGACCGTCCGACTAGATTCCATATAAATCCACACACATTTTTAAAATTTTCTTTTACTATAGACTAAGGTAAAATTTGTTTTTCATGTCATGTCACTCTATATGTTTCTTTGTACTTTTACATCAAATTGACAGTATTTCAGTTTGGGCTATTAAAGAGAAAATCAGATAAGACTAAAAATGTTACGAGATAGCACCATTTTAATAAAACTACTGTGCTGGTACACAACTACCATTAGGTTCCATTGTTTAGACTGTAATAGTACTTATTAACAGCATTTCTTTTATTTTGCTTTTATAGTTTTGTTATTTACAGCTATATATAATCCCAAATCCACCATAGGTATATCTCTGACTCATCCCACCTGAGCCTCCCTCTCTCTCCCTCTACATCCCACCTCTCCAGGTTATTGTATAGCCCCCATGTCTTCTTTGGAGAGATGTCTCTTTAGGTCTTTTTCCCATTTTTTGATTGGGTTATTTGTTTTTTCCGAGTTAGTTGTCTGAGTTGTTTGTATGTTTTGGAAATTATAATATTCACATCATTTTTAATTTAAACAGTTCTCCTGAAGAAATCTATATTCATTATATACAATCTCATAGACGAGTCAGGCAAAAATTTTCATCCACAGTATCAGAAAGAAAAAAAGTGGGGGAAAATGAATAATCTTCCCACACTTCTTTTCATAAGCCCTGTATTTCAAATATAAAATTCAAGATGAGTCCTAAGAACATGAGAGGGGAGAATTTTTAGCCAGAACAGGAGAAAATTTTAAAGTTCATTCTTTAAGTACTAATCAAATCATCATTGATCATCCTGGGAGTGCTCTGTTTTTAAT
This sequence comes from Tragulus kanchil, assembly GCA_022376925.1. Taxonomy (NCBI): domain Eukaryota; kingdom Metazoa; phylum Chordata; class Mammalia; order Artiodactyla; family Tragulidae; genus Tragulus; species Tragulus kanchil. The sequence goes on along the minus strand of JAIOJX010000005.1, from coordinate 114,578,198 downwards.
ATACCTATAGCATTTCATATTGATTGCATTTATTCTCCATGTACTCAATTGTATTGCTTACTTTTTTGGAGATGTGACTTATTTTTCATTTAGATTTCAAATTGTTGGGATGACCAAAGAACAATTTTGACAGTGACATCAATAAATATTTTACTTTTGTATTTCTTGAATGTAGTTTGATAAATTCACCAATCATGCAAATATATTTGTACAAATGGGGAATCAAATATGATATTAGCAATTTTAGAAGTTGCAATACCAGATAAGCATGAAATACCCTTCTACTGCCATCATGGTTGGGTTTTAAGCATTAGACTATACAGAATCTGTACACAAAATATGCTAGAATTAAAAGTAGTTTCCCCCACAATACTCAATAATAATTAATTAAGCATATATGTCATTTTTCATCTCCTTACCTGAATGTCTGTGATTAAATAGGCTGATAACTCTCACAGAGGCTGAAAGTAAGTGATAAGTGAAAGGCAGACACTTTTACTTGCATAATAATTTTAGTTCTAAGGATTTACCCAGAATAACAGGGGATCTTTTATAGTTTTGTTATTTACAGCTATATATAATCCCAAATCCACCATAGGTATATCTCTGACTCATCCCACCTGAGCCTCCCTCTCTCTCCCTCTACATCCCACCTCTCCAGGTTATTGTATAGCCCCCATGTCTTCTTTGGAGAGATGTCTCTTTAGGTCTTTTTCCCATTTTTTGATTGGGTTATTTGTTTTTTCCGAGTTAGTTGTCTGAGTTGTTTGTATGTTTTGGAAATTATAATATTCACATCATTTTTAATTTAAACAGTTCTCCTGAAGAAATCTATATTCATTATATACAATCTCATAGACGAGTCAGGCAAAAATTTTCATCCACAGTATCAGAAAGAAAAAAAGTGGGGGAAAATGAATAATCTTCCCACACTTCTTTTCATAAGCCCTGTATTTCAAATATAAAATTCAAGATGAGTCCTAAGAACATGAGAGGGGAGAATTTTTAGCCAGAACAGGAGAAAATTTTAAAGTTCATTCTTTAAGTACTAATCAAATCATCATTGATCATCCTGGGAGTGCTCTGTTTTTAATATACCTATAGCATTTCATATTGATTGCATTTATTCTCCATGTACTCAATTGTATTGCTTACTTTTTTGGAGATGTGACTTATTTTTCATTTAGATTTCAAATTGTTGGGATGACCAAAGAACAATTTTGACAGTGACATCAATAAATATTTTACTTTTGTATTTCTTGAATGTAGTTTGATAAATTCACCAATCATGCAAATATATTTGTACAAATGGGGAATCAAATATGATATTAGCAATTTTAGAAGTTGCAATACCAGATAAGCATGAAATACCCTTCTACTGCCATCATGGTTGGGTTTTAAGCATTAGACTATACAGAATCTGTACACAAAATATGCTAGAATTAAAAGTAGTTTCCCCCACAATACTCAATAATAATTAATTAAGCATATATGTCATTTTTCATCTCCTTACCTGAATGTCTGTGATTAAATAGGCTGATAACTCTCACAGAGGCTGAAAGTAAGTGATAAGTGAAAGGCAGACACTTTTACTTGCATAATAATTTTAGTTCTAAGGATTTACCCAGAATAACAGGGGATCTCAAAATTTTATAAAGTTCTTTTCTGAGGTATTCTTTTGTAACAGAAACAAAACAAAATATATAAAATATATAAATAATAATAAATACATAAATTAAAAAAAAAACCTTACAGTCAACAAAAGATCACACAAATACACATACCCATGCATGAGAGTATAGAATCATAGCTAAGGTTTAAACCTTAGCTTAAATAATTAAATAATGAGATGCCAGGCAAGCAGTTGAAATGTGCTTGGCTTCATCCTGTTACTACTGTGCAGATTACAATGTACATGTTAGAAAAATAAACTTCAAAAAAGTATATGCAAAACACTTCTCAGTGAATTTTTTTTTTTCTTTCTGGAGCTATGATAATAGGCAACTGTTGTTTTTGAAGTTGTATTCTTTGATATGAATTTTGTTTTAGTAGATGTCTTATTTGATAAGGCTGTTATAACAAAGTACCGCATACTGGCTAGCTTAAACTGACTCTTTGTAACCCCATGTACTGCAGCATGCCAGGCTTTCCTAGCTTTCACTATCTCCAGGGATTTGTGCAAATGCATGTCCCTTGAGTCAATGATGCTATCTAATCATCTCATCTTCTGCCACCCTCCTCTCCTTTTGCCTTCAATCTTTCCCAGCATTGGGGTCTTTTACAATGAGTTGGCTCTTCCCATCAAGTGGCCAAAGTAATATGTAATACATACAGACAGCAGACTGCTAAATTGAATGCTAAATGCTTTATCAATGAAACTTATAGTAAGAATATTTGTACAAATGGGGAATCAAATATGATATTAGCAATTTTAGAAGTTGCAATACCAGATAAGCATGAAATACCCTTCTACTGCCATCATGGTTGGGTTTTAAGCATTAGACTATACAGAATCTGTACACAAAATATGCTAGAATTAAAAGTAGTTTCCCCCACAATACTCAATAATAATTAATTAAGCATATATGTCATTTTTCATCTCCTTACCTGAATGTCTGTGATTAAATAGGCTGATAACTCTCACAGAGGCTGAAAGTAAGTGATAAGTGAAAGGCAGACACTTTTACTTGCATAATAATTTTAGTTCTAAGGATTTACCCAGAATAACAGGGGATCTCAAAATTTTATAAAGTTCTTTTCTGAGGTATTCTTTTGTAACAGAAACAAAACAAAATATATAAAATATATAAATAATAATAAATACATAAATTAAAAAAAAAACCTTACAGTCAACAAAAGATCACACAAATACACATACCCATGCATGAGAGTAGAATCATAGCTAAGGTTTAAACCTTAGCTTAAATAATTAAATAATGAGATGCCAGGCAAGCAGTTGAAATGTGCTTGGCTTCATCCTGTTACTACTGTGCAGATTACAATGTACATGTTAGAAAAATAAACTTCAAAAAAGTATATGCAAAACACTTCTCAGTGAATTTTTTTTTTTCTTTCTGGAGCTATGATAATAGGCAACTGTTGTTTTTGAAGTTGTATTCTTTGATATGAATTTTGTTTTAGTAGATGTCTTATTTGATAAGGCTGTTATAACAAAGTACCGCATACTGGCTAGCTTAAACTGACTCTTTGTAACCCCATGTACTGCAGCATGCCAGGCTTTCCTAGCTTTCACTATCTCCAGGGATTTGTGCAAATGCATGTCCCTTGAGTCAATGATGCTATCTAATCATCTCATCTTCTGCCACCCTCCTCTCCTTTTGCCTTCAATCTTTCCCAGCATTGGGGTCTTTTACAATGAGTTGGCTCTTCCCATCAAGTGGCCAAAGTAATATGTAATACATACAGACAGCAGACTGCTAAATTGAATGCTAAATGCTTTATCAATGAAACTTATAGTAAGTATATTTAGAAAAATGAAACGTAGTGTTCATATGGTCCCAAAAGATAAAGCATAGGCAAACTTGATGTCTTTTTTTTTTTTTTAATTTATTAATTTGTGCTGGGTCTTAGTTGTGGCATGTGGGATCCTGTTCTCTCACTAGGGATTGAACCCAAGCCCCTTGTGTTGGCAACATAGAGTCTTACCCACTGGACCACCAGGGAAGTCCCAAGTTTGACATTTTTAATGACACAAGTTTTCCCTCAAATTATTAACAGTGTTATATCATCATTACTGGGACAGCACACACACAGTGGGCCCTTAAGAAATATAAATGATAGTGATATATGATATAAATGATCTCCTTTTTTATCAATTATTTTGGTATGGGCTGTTTTTAAAATCTTTATTGAATTTGTTAGAATATTACTTTAATTTTTTAGCTGTGAGGTATGTGAGATCTCAGTTCATAGCCTGGGTTCCAACCCATACTCCCTGCAATGGAAGATGAAGTCTTAAGCACTGGGCTATCAGGTAAGTCTCTGATGTAACTATTTCAATTGGACATTTTTCTCAGTTAGCAGAGGACTTTCAGAGTTTATGATATCAAGAAATAAATGAAGAGTTGCAATAAGGCAAGAAAGAGCATCCTTTTTGATTCTGTGGGTTTAGTCCTTGTGGCTTTCACCTTCAGGGAAGGGCTTACAGAGCTCCTTTTTGGGAAAACAGCATCCTCCCACAATGTGAAGGTAGCCTCATTTTCTGTTTTCTCACTGGTTGTTGGTAAAATAAGCAGGAATACTTTTTTTTTTTTTTTCCTTTAAGTCATCTTTTGCCTCTAAGTCCATCTTTATTCTTTGATATATGTGGGCCTCCCATTGCAGTGGCTTCTCTCGTTGCAGAGCACTGGATCTGGGCATATGCGCTCCAGAGCACTGGCTCGTAGTTGGACACACTGGGCCAGCCATTCCTCAGTATGTGGGGGTCTTTCCTGGCCAGGGATTAAACCAGTGCCGCTTGCATTCCAAGGTGGACTCTTTATCTGCCGGACCACCAGGGAAGCCCCACAGAAATACTTTTTAATGGTACATTGCAAAGTACTGAACTACTTCAAAACTTCTTGAACTACTACAAAATAGAAATGAAATGAGTCAATATAAGGTATGTTTACATTTTAACATTATTTCAAGAAAGATATAATAGATTAAGTCAGTTGTTAAAATGCCAAAATTTTAATAAAAGCAGATTATTCTGTGTCCTTTTTTAACATAAGGTACATAAATCAAGCATAATTATTTATAATAATTATGATCCCCTAGAGGAGGGCATGGCAACCCACTCCTGTTTTATTGTCTAGACAATCCCATGGACAGAGGAGCCTGGTGGGCTACAGTCCATGGGCTCACAAAGAGTCGAACACTACTGAAGTGACACAGCACACACATAATAATTAAGTCGAATCATTAGAATATTTGTTTTTCCACATAATTTAATTATACAGGTAATTGAAACAATTTAAGTGCCAATTCTTCCTCTAAGTATTTATAAGTTATTCTAAAATATTTTCTTAAAATTCATGGATCCCAATTAAATTTTTTGTTTCAATAATTTTTCATAATTTTTTGTTTTGTGATTCCATGAATATATTCTACTAAGGTATTTAAATCTGTATTTATTAATTATAAATTTGAAAAGCAGTGAAAAAAAGGATTTTGAATTTCTTACATATACTGTATTTATGGGGTTGCCTTATTTAAATTCTGAAATTGAACTAGAATAATAATTTCTCACTACAACAGAAATGAAACACTTTATTTCACAAATATTTATTGAATACTTAACTATGTGTGTTAGGTGTGAAATAAACATTGACTCTACCTGGTGAAGAAGTCAGGAGAAGTCCCCTACGGTTAAAATTTATGGTGGGAAACATTAATCTCTTTGTAGACCATAAATGTTAATGGTGGGAGGCATATAATAAATGAATAAATAAATTGACAATAACAAAGCTTAACAGGTCATTTATTAAAGTTAAAAGACCATAAATGTTTAATGGTGGAGGCATAGGGGTCTTTCCTGGCCAGGGATTAAACCAGTGCCGCTTGCATTCCAAGGTGGACTCTTTATCTGCCGGACCACCAGGGAAGCCCCACAGAAATACTTTTTAATGGTACATTGCAAAGTACTGAACTACTTCAAAACTTCTTGAACTACTACAAAATAGAAATGAAATGAGTCAATATAAGGTATGTTTACATTTTAACATTATTTCAAGAAAGATATAATAGATTAAGTCAGTTGTTAAAATGCCAAAATTTTAATAAAAGCAGATTATTCTGTGTCCTTTTTTAACATAAGGTACATAAATCAAGCATAATTATTTATAATAATTATGATCCCTAGAGGAGGGCATGGCAACCCACTCCTGTTTTATTGTCTAGACAATCCCATGGACAGAGGAGCCTGGTGGGCTACAGTCCATGGGCTCACAAAGAGTCGAACACTACTGAAGTGACACAGCACACACATAATAATTAAGTCGAATCATTAGAATATTTGTTTTTCCACATAATTTAATTATACAGGTAATTGAAACAATTTAAGTGCCAATTCTTCCTCTAAGTATTTATAAGTTATTCTAAAATATTTTCTTAAAATTCATGGATCCCAATTAAATTTTTTGTTTCAATAATTTTTCATAATTTTTTGTTTTGTGATTCCATGAATATATTCTACTAAGGTATTTAAATCTGTATTTATTAATTATAAATTTGAAAAGCAGTGAAAAAAAGGATTTTGAATTTCTTACATATACTGTATTTATGGGGTTGCCTTATTTAAATTCTGAAATTGAACTAGAATAATAATTTCTCACTACAACAGAAATGAAACACTTTATTTCACAAATATTTATTGAATACTTAACTATGTGTGTTAGGTGTGAAATAAACATTGACTCTACCTGGTGAAGAAGTCAGGAGAAGTCCCCTACGGTTAAAATTTATGGTGGGAAACATTAATCTCTTTGTAGACCATAAATGTTAATGGTGGGAGGCATATAATAAATGAATAAATAAATTGACAATAACAAAGCTTAACAGGTCATTTATTAAAGTTAAGGAAACATTTGAGTGGCTCTTAGATCACTGAATAAAGCAGATAAAAATCTCTATCATATAGTGCTTACATTCTAGCAATACATGAGTCAACTATAGAAGCTTATAAGTGCTGTGAAAACCAAGTGATCAGAGTAGAGAGATTATATGTCAAATCAGAGTAGGATTATAAAGGCCACACAGATAACTGTTATCCATGTGTGTGTGCATGCTAAGTCGCTTCAGTTCTGCCTGACTCTTTGCAACCCTATGTACTGTAGCCTGCCAGCCTCCTTTGTCCATGAGATTCTCCAGGCAAGAAAACTGGAGTGAGTTGCCACAACCTCTTCTAGGGGATCTTCCTGACCCAGGGATTGTACTCACATCTCATATGTCTTCTGCATTGGCAGACCGTTTCCTTATCACTAGTGCCACTTGAGAAGCCCTAACCCTGTGAAGTATACCAAAATAGCAAAATATTTCTAAGAAAGTGTCATAACAGCTCAGACTGAAAGACAGGAGGGAGACATCTTTTTTGAAGAACTTGGAAGCAACATTACAAGCTGAAAAAAACATTTATGCAAAGTGTGTAAGAAAGAAACTAACTGTGTGTCTGAGGTGAAAGAAAAAAAGGTTAATGTTCCTTTGGTCCAGAGAATAGAGTCACATTTGCTTTGGTCTAAAGAGGAAGCATAGGCCAGATTATGCAAGGCTATGCCAACTTGGGTGAGTGTGATTAGATTTATATGTATAATAATATAATGCATTCTTATCTGTTAGATAGCATTCCATATTTATGAGTTTAACCATATGCATTTGTATGCATGTGTGTGTTTCTGAAAGCACTCATTAATAACATAAATGAAATAATAGGTCCTGTGTTCACTTAGGCACTTGTGTTCACTGAGTTTTTTATTTTATTTTTTTATATAGATGGTTGATTTCTCCGGATCAGTGTTCCAAATGAAATGTTAGGAGCGTGCTCAATTGAGTTGCTACACAATAGGGAAGTCAGAGAGCACAAAGTTAAAGAAAGGCATGGGAAATCACACATGGAATAAGATAGTCAAATTACAGTGTTATCTGAGAAGGGGAAACAGAGCATGGCAGTTTACAAAAATGTCAAGAAGTACATTATGCCAAACTGTTGATAAGAATACAATCTAGTGATTAAGTGCATTTAGAAGGTAACTGCTTTTATGTTTAATCATTTCATTCATTTTACTGGCATAATAATTATTTCACATTTTTATATCTTTCGAATGAATACATCGCTTCGGTTTGTGTTCCCATTCATTCCCAATGTTTGTAACTAAGGTCCAAAGGTGGCTCAAAGTTCATGTGCCAAGATGGAAGGAGGGGAATGGAAGGGTCTGCAGAAACATCTGATCATGCTGTCCCCTTCATATGCATTATCTAGAGTAGGTTCAAAGCACTATTCTATTTAGATTGACCCTAAATGCCCCTCCACAGTCATTTTTAAATCTGTTGCACTCTTCCCAATCCCTTGTCCATCCTAGGAGCTCGTGATTTATTCCAGGTATAAATAAGCAAATTGAACAATCAAGGCACTCTTTCTAAGGACCAGGACTCCACTTCGACTCTCCCCAAGAGCCAGCAGTACTAGTAAACAGCCACAACTCCTCTTTTCCTTAAGATTCTTTACTAGGTTCTTTCTTTGAATGATTTTTTTCCCCCCCTCTTCCACTGGAAATTAGCCTGAGGAAAAGGGGCCCATCATTCAGTGTTTCTCTTTTGCTTTGTCCTGCCCCAACTCATCTGCACCTCAGGGAATCTTCTCTTTACTAGCCTCAGGCATGAGAAGAACAGTCTTCTGTCAACATTCCCCTACTTGCAAATCTGTTTGTTGTCTTTGCTCTGTATCCTTACAATGATTTTTTTTTTTTTTGTCAAGGAGGACTGCTTTTCCCACTCTTCCCTACAGGTATAGTACTTAGATTAGTAGGGCTGACAACTGAGTTAGTGTTGGTGAAGAGATGTAGAATCAAAACCCAAAGGTCTTGGGACTTCCCTGGAGGTCCAGTGTTAGACTCCACCCTTCCAATGCAGGGGCTTAGATTTCTAGTCAGGGTTCTAAGATCCCACATGCTGCACACTGTCACCAAAAACAAACAAGAAAACAAACAAAAAAGCCCTACAGAGATCTAAAAGTCACAAGGAAAAAGTGACTTCTTTCACAAGGAAAATAATCAGTTAATATTTCAAAAAAAATTTTTTTCTCACACCAATCTATAAGACAAATCCTAGGCTAAGATTTAACATGGAAAGGATTTATTGTAAAAAGCAATTCAAATTTGCAAAGAAAGTACCCACTTTTATATGTCACTTAAATATATCACAAACTTCACCCATAAACTACTGCAAACATAGAATAATTTTTTGTAAACAGAAATTTTAATTATAAAGAATGACTGAAATGCATCAGATTCTTAGGACAAAAGATCACAAGAAATAACTAAATTTTTAAAAATTGAAAACTAAAATTTCTTTATTTCATAGTATAAAAATAGCTCATTTTTTTCCCAGCTGTCATTCATTTCAGTGTAATGCACTATAATACTCTGGCTGCAGGAGAAGATGAGTGCATGTCCTTCTACTCCGCCATTTGGTCTTCTTCTCACTATAGTACTTTGAAAAATATATTTTGAAGATAATTTTCATTGGATTCATGTTCAGTGGCAGCATTAATTTTAGAAAAAAGCTAGATACTGTTATATTGGAAGAAGAATTTACTTCTATATTTTGTTGGTGGTATTGTTCAGTTGCTCAGTTGTGTCTGACTCTTTGAGGAAACATGGACTGTAGCATGCCAGGCTTCTTTGTCCTTCCCCATCTCCTGACGTTTGCTCAGACTTATGTCCGTTGAGTCAATGATACCATCCAACCATCTCATCCTCTGTCATCCCCTTCTCCTTCTGCCTTCAATCTTTCCCAGCATCAGGGGCTTTCCAATGTGTTGTCTCTTCCATCAGGTGGCCAAATTGGAAGGAGGCTGAACCTCCTTCCAATGTATATTCATGATCACCTTTTTTAAGAATTGATTGATTTTATCTCCTTGCAGTGCAAGGAACTCTCAAGAGTCTTCACCAGCATCACAATTTAAAAGCATCAATTCTTCAGTACTCAGTTACCTTTATGGACCCACTCTCACATCCATACACAAGTACTGGAAAAACCGTAGCTTTTATATCTAGGAGGCTGTAGACTCTTTTTTTGCTGGGGGGCCACTTCTGTTGGTTTTTCATTCATTTACATCTTTGTTCTTTGGTCTGTGTAGGCCTCCCATCTCAGTGACCCCTCTTGCTGCAGAGCACCAGCTCTGGACACACGCATTCCAGAGCTCCAGCTTGGTAGCTGGACACATCGGTCCAGCTGCTCCACGGCACATGGGATCTTCCCAGGCCAGGGATCGAACCAGCACCCCTTGCACTGCAAGGCAGTGTCCTTACCCACTGGACCACCAGGGGAGCCCCATTTTGTAGACTCTTTATAAAGAACATTTGACTATAAAGATTCCTCATTAGAAAAGAATATTCCTGAGGCAGGCGATACATGGACCCCAGACTAAACAGTTTTTCTTCTGTGCAATGAAATTCCATATAGCAGAATGATGGAGCAGGCTGGGCCCTGCCCGAGTAAGACATAAAAGACCACATTTTCCTCATTGTAAAAGTTAAGGAGACCTCCCTAACAACACATGCATCAAAAGGGCCATCATCTCTACACTCAAAGGAATTATATTAAGGAACTCAGGCAAGCAATCACATGATTACAGTAGAACCTGCTCAATATTACAAAAGGAAAATAACATGGCACTAAGAAGATGCCAGGAGATGAATAATGAGAGGTGTAAGTTCACAACTGGGGTAAGGGGAAAAGACATGGGGACAAAAAGTTAGTAGATGAAATTAGCAAAGAGGATAAAAGGCACAGGTAGAAAAAATTCTAAGCCCAAGGAAGATCTGTTACTTGAAATTTTGATGTGTGTGTGTGTGTTTGTGTGTGTGTGTGTGTGTGTGTGTGTAAGACAAAGAGATGGAGAGATGGCAAGTGTTGATGATCTGAGGAGGTTCATGTCTGAACAAATAACTCTCCATTTAAGCATGGAAACTGGCTTGTATAAGGAGATCAATTAAGAGGCCATTGTGGTAATTTCTGCAGGAAGATAATGGCAGACAAAAAAACTACGGTAGAGGTGCTGGTGATGGAAAGTAGTACACTGATTGACAAATGTTTAGGAGGTACATGCTACAGAACTCAGTAATCAGCTATGGGAAGTCAGAAACAGAAATGTACCAAGAATGACTCCAGGCTTCCCTCCTGGTACAGTTGAGTAGGGGACTGTGTTCTTCAAGGATACATGAAGACTGAATTACCTGGGTAGAAGATAATGAGGTAAGTGTACCAGAGATGTGTTTTGTGTTTTGTAATGTAAGTCTGTAGTGTAAGTTGAGGATAAATATTTGGGAGATATAAATGGCAAATCGAGTCATGGAAATGAATACAGTTACAATTAGATTCCCTTTTAAGATAAAGTAAATCGTCTAAGAATTGAGATGGGAAGAATTTCAAGGGATTTCAAGATTTTGGAAAAAGAAATGGCTTTTCTAAAATTTCTACTGGAATTCTTTTCAGATGAGAAGCAAAAATAGGAAAGCTGACAAATCTATGAGAGCACATGCTTCAGAAAATTATGATTTAACCATAAAGATAATTCAAACTTAGTCTGCATAAACTGATACATTTTCTCTCAAAGTATTTGCAATTGCAAAGACCTAAAAAGTGAGCTTGATTAGGGAAAGAACTATTTTCAAATTGGTAGTTATAAGTACATTTAAAGTGGCAGTCACTCAGTCATGTCCAATTCTTTGCAATCCCCTGGACTATAGCCTGCCAGGCTCCTCTGTGCATGGAATTCTCCAGGTAAGAATACTGGGGTAAATAGCCATTTCCTTCTCCAGGGGACCTTCCCAACCCAGGAAATGAACTGGTGTCTCCTGAATTGCAGGTAGATTCTTTACTGTCTGAACCATCAGAGAAATCCTATTATAAATTTGTAGTTATATATAAAATGGTGGTTATTATATCTATAGTAGCCTCTCATAATCAGAAGTGTTAAAATTTCAAATTTAAATGCACTGTATCTTAGATATTCTTTCAAAACCTTGAGAAAATCCTTAAAAGAAATAAATACAGTGGAATGGAGGTTAGTTGAAAAAATTACTCTGTAATTTTCTATCACAAAGCTTATTATCTTAAGTACACTGAAGCTTAGTCCTGATTATAAAACTGTTTGTCACAAGATTACATTCTTAACCTTGTAAGTAAAACAAATTAAATTGTACCTGATTGTCTTTTACTGCAGTTGGTGGCACAGGGCTGGATTTATGATGTACTATTCTCTCTTCTTTTTACAAGCTTTGTTACAGGAACCATGTACTGGAATTTTATAGCCTCATATGGCCCCTGAAAGATAACACTAAACTGTATACCTTTGGCCTTTTCCGTGTTCCGTGATTTCACTGAATTGTGTCTGTGATTCTTCCTTTACAAAATGGCTCAGCAGCCAATGACAAGGAAGAAAAGCTTTAAACAATTGATTCCTTTTAAGTTTTAAAGTAAATCGTCTAAGAATTGAGATGGGAAGAATTTCAAGGGATTTCAAGATTTTGGAAAAAGAAATGGCTTTTCTAAAATTTCTACTGGAATTCTTTTCAGATGAGAAGCAAAAATAGGAAAGCTGACAAATCTATGAGAGCACATGCTTCAGAAAATTATGATTTAACCATAAAGATAATTCAAACTTAGTCTGCATAAACTGATACATTTTCTCTCAAAGTATTTGCAATTGCAAAGACCTAAAAAGTGAGCTTGATTAGGGAAAGAACTATTTTCAAATTGGTAGTTATAAGTACATTTAAAGTGGCAGTCACTCAGTCATGTCCAATTCTTTGCAATCCCCTGGACTATAGCCTGCCAGGCTCCTCTGTGCATGGAATTCTCCAGGTAAGAATACTGGGGTAAATAGCCATTTCCTTCTCCGGGGGACCTTCCCAACCCAGGAAATGAACTGGTGTCTCCTGAATTGCAGGTAGATTCTTTACTGTCTGAACCATCAGAGAAATCCTATTATAAATTTGTAGTTATATATAAAATGGTGGTTATTATATCTATAGTAGCCTCTCATAATCAGAAGTGTTAAAATTTCAAATTTAAATGCACTGTATCTTAGATATTCTTTCAAAACCTTGAGAAAATCCTTAAAAGAAATAAATACAGTGGAATGGAGGTTAGTTGAAAAAATTACTCTGTAATTTTCTATCACAAAGCTTATTATCTTAAGTACACTGAAGCTTAGTCCTGATTATAAAACTGTTTGTCACAAGATTACATTCTTAACCTTGTAAGTAAAACAAATTAAATTGTACCTGATTGTCTTTTACTGCAGTTGGTGGCACAGGGCTGGATTTATGATGTACTATTCTCTCTTCTTTTTACAAGCTTTGTTACAGGAACCATGTACTGGAATTTTATAGCCTCATATGGCCCCTGAAAGATAACACTAAACTGTATACCTTTGGCCTTTTCCGTGTTCCGTGATTTCACTGAATTGTGTCTGTGATTCTTCCTTTTACAAAATGGCTCAGCAGCCAATGACAAGGAAGAAAAGCTTACTAAAAATGCCAATTGTTATTGATACGTGGTCAAAGACAAGCAGTTCAGGCTTTTATTTCTCAGTAGCCAGTATTCTCAAGTTGGTTTCTCATCCTTTAAACAGTCATTAAAATTAAAACAAGACAAAGTTTGGAAGTATTTCGTAAAGAAATTAATGCCATTGTTAGGGAATCCAAGTTCCTACTGTTTCTTCTAAATGATAGATCAATAACTTGAAAGGTGTTGGGATAAGAATTTGTGTCTTTATTTGAAAAGTCAGCAGATGAAGATGGCAGACTACCATTTTACCCAAGTTAGGTAGAATTCAGGGTTCTTTTATACTTAGAGGAGAAGAGTTATAACTAGCTGGTTGTTGCAAATTTCTTGGTGCTGGCCAGATCCCAGAGGGAAGGTGATAATCTTTTGTTCTTACACCTATCCAACTACATCTGGTCAGGATGTTTCTGTAAACATCCAATAAGACAAATGTTATTCACTGTTCTGCAATTTTTATGTATAAATGGATGGAAAGAATTATACCTTTAAAGGTCAGAGCCTTGAGAAAGGGCTATTATGTATAATTCAGGCTCTAGGCAACATTCTTTTATGAAGGTGCAAAGCCAGCATGACTAAGCATAGTTGGAGCTAACAGAATAGATACAATAGGGAGTCAGGTTTCTACTCTGTTACACCATTAGGAGGTATGATTTTCTTAATTCACAAAAGAACTCATTAGATAATTGATTAAATTAACCTATGAGCTACATAAAGAAATGAGAATGATTCCCTTATAATTCCCATACATTTGTGATATCATCAGCTATTACTTTTTAAAAAATGAGTTATGCTGTCAACTTAAATGAAATGTTACTTGTGCTTCTTAAATGCTAGGTGTGCCTGTGCTAAGTTGCTTCAGTTGGGTCTGACTCTTTGTGACCCTATCATCTGTAGCCTTCTAGGCTTTTCTGTCCATGGGATTCTCCAGGCAAGATACTAGGGTGGGTTGCCATGCCCTCCTCCAGGGGATTTTCTCGACACAGGGATTGAATCAGAGTCTTTTAAGTCTCCTGCATCAGCAGGCAGGTTCTTTACCACCAACACCACTGCCAAGCACTAATGATATAAAGAGGCTTCCCAGATGGCTCAAGCAGTTAAGAATCTGTCTGCCAAGGTGCAAGAGATGTGTGTTTCATCCCTGAGCTAGGAAGAGCCCTTGGAGGAAGAAATGGCAACTCACCCAGAATTATTGCTGGAAAATTCCATGGACAGAGGAGACTGTCAGGATTCAAGCTTGTTATTATGGTTGTTCAGTGACTCAGTTGTATCCAACTCTTTGCAACCTCATGGACACCAGGCTTCCCTGTCCTTCACGATCTCCTGAAGTTTGGTTAAACTCATGTCCATTGAGTCAATAATGCCATCCAACCATGTCATCCTCTTTCACCCACTTCTCCTACTGTCCTCAATCTTTCCCAGCATCAGGGTATTTTTCAATGAATCAGCTCTTCTACCAGGTGTCCAAAATATTGGAGCTTCAGATTCAGTAACAGTCCTTCCAATTCAGGGCTGATTTCCTATAGGATTAACTGATTTGATCTCCTTGCAGTCCAAAGGACTCTCAAGAGTCTTCTCCAGCACCACAGTTCAAAACCATCAGTTCTTCAGTGTTCAGCTTTCTTTATGATCCAAGTCTCATATTTGTACATGACTACTAGAAAAAGTATAGTTTTGACCAAATGTTTGCCAGCAAAGTGATGTCTCTGCTTTTGAATATACTGTCTAGGTTTGTTGTAGCTTTTCTTTCAAAGAACAAACATCTTTCAATCTCTTGTCTGCAGTCACTGTCTGCAGTGATTTTGCAGCCCAGGAAAATAAAGTTTGTCGCTGTTTCCATTTTTCCCCCATCTAGCTGCCATGAAGTAATGCAACCAGATGCCATGATCTTAGTATTCTGAATGTTAAATCTTAAGCCAGTTCTTTCACTCTTCTTTCACCTTAATCAAGATGGTTGAAATCTATGGGGCTGTAAAGAGTAGGACATGATTGAACACACAATGATATAAATAGTTATTAAAAAATGTATTGTTCCACTGTTCCAATGTATTTGATATTATACAGAGAAGCTGTCTGAAAATCAGAGTACAAACTTACTCTCTTCAGTGACAGGATTAGTGATGAAGATGTAAAATTCCAGATTTCCCAGAGCTGTGGAAACAAGTACTTTTCGTGATGACTCAATATTATACATGCAATCAACAGCCACCTGCTTTAGTTGTTTTGGGCATTCAACTGTTCTGAGTTAAGAAATGGGTCCAGATGATAACCAAAGGGCTGTTTCAGTCTTTAGATTTTTTGATTCATTACTGACAAGATTCACACCTACCCCAAAGCTATTTTATACTTTTCCATGTCTTTTCACTCTATAATGAAAACAATTCAGATTGTATATTTGCATTACAAGTAAACATATGGGCAAGTGCAAACATACACAACACACTTTAAATTGTTAAAGAAAACACCGACAAATCAGCCATTTTTGACCCACTCGTATTTTTTCCCAGCATCAGGGTATTTTTCATTCAGCTCTTCTACCAGGTGTCCAAAATATTGGAGCTTCAGATTCAGTAACAGTCCTTCCAATTCAGGGCTGATTTCCTATAGGATTAACTGATTTGATCTCCTTGCAGTCCAAAGGACTCTCAAGAGTCTTCTCCAGCACCACAGTTCAAAACCATCAGTTCTTCAGTGTTCAGCTTTCTTTATGATCCAAGTCTCATATTTGTACATGACTACTAGAAAAAGTATAGTTTTGACCAAATGTTTGCCAGCAAAGTGATGTCTCTGCTTTTGAATATACTGTCTAGGTTTGTTGTAGCTTTTCTTTCAAAGAACAAACATCTTTCAATCTCTTGTCTGCAGTCACTGTCTGCAGTGATTTTGCAGCCCAGGAAAATAAAGTTTGTCGCTGTTTCCATTTTTCCCCCATCTAGCTGCCATGAAGTAATGCAACCAGATGCCATGATCTTAGTATTCTGAATGTTAAATCTTAAGCCAGTTCTTTCACTCTCTTCTTTCACCTTAATCAAGATGGTTGAAATCTATGGGGCTGTAAAGAGTAGGACATGATTGAACACACAATGATATAAATAGTTATTAAAAAATGTATTGTTCCACTGTTCCAATGTATTTGATATTATACAGAGAAGCTGTCTGAAAATCAGAGTACAAACTTACTCTCTTCAGTGACAGGATTAGTGATGAAGATGTAAAATTCCAGATTTCCCAGAGCTGTGGAAACAAGTACTTTTCGTGATGACTCAATATTATACATGCAATCAACAGCCACCTGCTTTAGTTGTTTTGGGCATTCAACTGTTCTGAGTTAAGAAATGGGTCCAGATGATAACCAAAGGGCTGTTTCAGTCTTTAGATTTTTTGATTCATTACTGACAAGATTCACACCTACCCCAAAGCTATTTTATACTTTTCCATGTCTTTTCACTCTATAATGAAAACAATTCAGATTGTATATTTGCATTACAAGTAAACATATGGGCAAGTGCAAACATACACAACACACTTTAAATTGTTAAAGAAAACACCGACAAATCAGCCATTTTTGACACATTAAAAAGTACCACACCACTAAAGACTGAGGTTGAGAGGGAAAATAATCTGAAAGTGAATCACTTTGATATCCTTCTGCTTTGAAAATGAACTCCAGAAGGTACTGAATATTGGAATTAAATTCTAATGGAAGTTTTAAAGGTGATCTTTTTTCCTACAATAAAAAAATTCATCCAAGACATTTTGATTTCAGTGATTTCATCTAATGAATCTGTAAATCTCAAAGTAGAGGCAAAGTGGAGCTAGACTTTCTTTAGTGAAAACTGCATATATAAAATAAATCAGAGCAATACATTTGATTTCAAAGATTCAAAGATGAACAGAAATATTTAATATTTAGACTTTGTTATTCCCTAATTAATTAGAACGAAAAAAAAAAGAATCAAAGAAACCATATGAATAAAATATGTAAAGACTTTAAATGAAATTTAATATCCTTCTTTCCCATTCATCTACAGCAAATGCAAATTTTATCTCAGTGCTCCATGGGTTGCTTTATCTTTTTAAATTAAAGGCATAAAATCATCATCTTTCAGGTGTTATTTTGATATGTGTTTTTATTTATTTCTAATTAGGTCTCTGTTAAAATTAATACACACAAATAAACCAGAAAACTGTATTCAGAACCAACAAACAAAAGTAAACACTGAAGGTCTTTTGAATCTCTTTTATGAAATAGGTCTTTCTTTCTCCTCCAAATTTATCTTTTTTTCAAACTGCTCAGATAACAATTCCATAGCAAAGAGAACTTCCTTGATTCACCCTGAAGCAAACTTACACCTAGGAGACCTATTTCTTCTACTTTGTTTTCTGTTGTATCTTCCATAGTTAACATTTAACAGTCTCATTTTGTCTGTCTCTCAGTTGATGATAGACAATAGATACAAAGTTTTCATCTAGATTTTAAGCACCCCTCTTCTAAACCCACATTCCTGATATTATCTGGGAATTCCTTAAATATATTACCCAAGAATGACATTTTTTCTTCTAATTATTGTTAGAAAAATAATAAAACCTCTCCTATTTTACTGAGTACAAACTATGGATAAATATAGCTATCAAATAATAGATGCTATCAACACATTTTTGTTCTCTCAACCTGAAATATTATTTTCCTCTTCTGGTGCTGTCCTTTGGTCCAACACCATAAGTATCAATTGATAATAATTTCCCATGAACAGTCTTCCTTACCTCTAGAAACAGCAAAATACTCTAACAATATAATATTTCCCTTGTGACATTCACTATAGTTGATCGTCATTGCTTGTTTATTCATATTACTTTATCAGCAGTCTGAGCAAAGAAAGTTTGTCTATCATAAATGACTTATAATTATCATGCCTTGTTCAATAAGTATTTTCTCAAAAAATGAGAAAATGAATAAACATGAAGACTGCTGAGAGTCTGGTAAAACAACCAGAATGTTGTTACACTAATAAAAAAAAAAATAGTATCTGATTATTGAACCAATTTACACATTTAAGAAACATTAAAAAACATTAACTGGAAATCACTAGGTTTTTAGTGTCACATGTAAATGACTTTAACAGGATGGGTTTCAATGACATGTTTAATCAATGTTACAAGTCACTGCTAGTATAGAAAGGCTCCTATGTAGTTTGGTTTATATTTCTAAGTTTTCGTCATTCTCTGGGCTTCCTCCAATCAGAGGAACCTAAACTGGAATTGTTTTTTTTTTTTTTTTAAAGGATTCTTGTGAAATTTAACATATGTAAAATTTTACGAACCCATTTGAGAAATAATTTCTGGATTCTATAAAAATGGGCATTCAGACAGCATTTTGCTTATGGTGTCAAGTATCTTAATCCATGTAATATAAGAGAAAGAAGCCCTATACTGTCTCTATAAGGACATTTTAATGCAAATTATAAATTGTGAAGCATGATTAGAATAAAGGTGCTAATGATGATAATGATTTACCAGCAAAAACCAATTATCTGGCACCAGACAAACCACTATAGTTGACAGCTGACTTAAACTGAAATTCAGATTGTAAACCATTATGTCTACATTCAGGGCAAACTTTTTGAAACCATTAAATAGAACTTCAAGTTTATATTTCCCAGGACTCCTCCTCTGACTGACAGAAGAATGCTCTTTAGAGAGACAGCTTCTATGACTTCAAATACTTCAAAGTATAGAATTATTAATAGATACTTTATAATTATCATATATCCATGAGTTAAACTTGTTAGGCTACATGCCTATGTTGACATGTGACACATGCGATGGCATGTGAATAATGAACTCTATAAGTTTAAGCTACAGTACAGTATCATTAAACACTTTTAACTATTTCTTCTCCTAACATTTACTATTTTTAATTTAATTTGTCTGACAAATATAGCATGCTGTGATTCTATAAATTAACAAAGCAAGTAAACTGTCTTAAAGTTAGTCAGCTGGAAAAAAACAGTTTTTCCAGCTCCATTAATGAGTGCCTTAAAGGGCAAAGGAAAATAAATTTGTATTTATTCTGAGTTCCTGAAGAGAGAGACTAAAACTGCTATGGGTGAAATCTCTTTCAATACACATAATTTGTCTTTAACAAATTATACATATGTGGCATTTTATTGTATAACCCCTATTGAAAAGCTTCACACTGATCAAGACAGACAAGTATCTAGCAAACTAAAAATTTGTTTGAGCACATGAATAATTTTACATTTTTAAAAACTAGTATGTCATAATCACATTCAGCACACATTTAAAGGAGAAACTGAGTTCTTCTTGGAACAAAAGAAGGGAAAGAAGGATTTTTGTCACAGGACTCAGAATGAGGATTAGTTTCTTATATGCAGAGCATTTACTTTTGTACCCAAACTTTAACATCCTCACTAAGCAAAGCAAAAACTGCATATGATCAACAAATGGAGACTCACCATTCCAGGAGACAATTTAGTTTCCATCTCTTGTGACACAAGCATGCTCTTTGGCTTGTCCAGGACTTCATATCTGTAGGTTCTGCATCCACATATTCAACCAACTGTGAATTAAAATCATTCAGAAAAAAAAAAATTCAAAAAGTTCCAAAAAATAAAAATGTGGATTTCTGAATGGTAGTAACTATTTACATTTTAATAGGTATTATAGGTAATCTAGAGATGATTTAATGTATATAGGACTTTGTAGTAACATAGGTGGGCCTAGAGATTGTCATACTGAGTGAAGTAAGTCAGAGAAGGAAAAATATTGTATGATATTACTTGTATGTGGAATCTATAAAATGTTACAAATGAACTTATTAACAAAACAGAAACAGAGTTACAGAGTTACAGATAGAGAAAACAATCTTATGGCTACCAGGGGGTAAAGGAAGAGGAATAAATTGGGAGACTGAGATTGACATTTACACACTGTTATATATAAAATACAAGTATCAGCTGTGTCCAACTCTTTGTGACCCCATGTACCACAGCCCACTAGGCAACTCTGCCCATGGAATTCTCCAGGCCAGAATGATGGAGTAGGTAGTGATTCTCTTCTCCAGGGTTATCTTCTTGGCCCAGGTGGATTCTTTACCATCTGAGCCACCAGGTGATATGGATATGTGATAGGGCTCCGGTGGTGAAGAGGCAGCCTGCAATGCAGGAGACCTGGGTTTGATCCCTGGGTCGGAAAGCCTCTTTGGAGAAGGAAATGGCTATCCACTTTGGTATTCTTGCCTGGAGAATTCTATGGACAGAGGAGCCTAGCCTGTTACATTCGATGGGGTCACAAAGATTCTGGCATGATTGAGTGACTAACACACACAAATATAAAACAGATAGCAATGACCTACTATATAGTACAAGGATCTCTACCCAATACTCTGTAATGAATGGTTTTTGTGGGAAAAGAATCCTAACTGCATATATGTATATGTAGCAGAAAGTAATATGACATTGTAAACAAATTACACACCAATAAAATTTTTAAAATAAAAAAATATACAGAAGGACTACATGATTTATGTTCAAGTACTAAGTCTTTTTATATAAAGACTTAAGTATCTGTAGATTTTCCTGTGGTAGGTGTCCTGCGACCAGCCCCCTGTGGATACTGAGGGACTATTATATTCTTTTAACAGCTGAATAATGTTTTTCTTCTCAAGTGCCATTATCTTATTTCAATATATATCCTGTAACACTTCAATATTCGTATAAATTGTACACCAATAACTTGCGCAACTGACCATCTTTATTCATTCTGTATTTTAACAAGCTTCCCATATTTATTCTATGGCTTTTTGAATACAGGGGAGTTATCCCTATCCCCCCATGAATTCTTCAGCTTAAATTTAAGGAGTACAGAATAAACTGGAACTCAGCTATTTAACAGAGGAATAGAATATACCAATGGCACATGAATTCACTCATCCAACGAGTACAGCACCTAAGTAGAAATAGAGTTCGTGAGCTCTAAAGTGTTTGCTTGTTTTTTTGTTCCTAAGAGCAAAGTAAGAGTATCAGAATCTTTCATTTTAATAGCAGGGACGTTAGGAAATAGACAGTAACCCAAAGAACTAGAAACTAATGGTAAGGGCTTTTTATAAATCAATTAAAATATGCAAAAAACTGCCTTTAACCATAAGAAGTTAAAATATAGTGGTACAGAATTCAAGAACTAGAAGAAAAAAAATACAAAAAAAAGTTAAAGTTTCATAAAACTCTTCTATTTTAAAGACAGTCCGTGGCTACTTAGTTACTTTTAATGCTTTAGAAAGAACTCTCTCTGGAGAGAAACACCAAGCTGCCAAGTTGGAGAGATATATTGAGATAAGTGAACTGAAATGGGGTTCTGCTTTGAAGGCGATATCCCAGAAAGTATGCTTGTCAAATATTTTCAGAGGAAGAAGCTCTAAGCTAAAGGGACTTTATATAAGGGACTAATATATATATATATATATATATTCCCCACCATCATTGCTATGCTAGTCTATACTTTTTTCTAATGAAAAACATGAGTCTGTGTTTGAAAATATTGGCCAGTGTCTGGTACAGTAGAATATCTACCTTGGATTTGGAAATTGGGAAGGATAAATCATCTCTTTTAAAAATTAGTCTGTGTTACAGTGATACTACTAACACCAGACTTTTGCACACATGTCTTCTATTAATTGTCCACAGAATGCCACTCCTCATTTTATGAGTTTGGACTCCCTACTCAACTATGAACTATTTAAGGATCTCCATCCTTCCCTCCACCTCTGACTCCAGCTGGACACAGTCTTTATAAGATTTTACCTTAAATAAGGGATTCTGACTTCTAATCTTTGAGTGTATATACATAAATATATACCTTAGAATGTCAACTCTAAATTTGCTGTTTCAGAAAAAAAGAAACTATTCATCACACATGAATATCACTTTAAATTTTAGAATCTTATAGATTTAGCTACTTACTACAATTTATATCCTGTACCTCATATAAACAAAATTATTTAGAAATTATAATATTCTCATAAATATGTGCTTTGTATTATATATTTAAACTTTTATTGCCTTAAAATTATTTCAAATGATATATTAAACTCAGAAATTGAGGTTGTTTCCTTGAACATTAAATAAAGCCCTAATATACCTGCTGAAAAATCTTCTGCATTAAAGATGCAGATTTGATGTGTTATGCATATCTCAGATTAGTGCCTTTAATCTGATTTTTTAGTCAACAAATAATCTCAACTGCTGCATTTACAATAGATGAACCACACTCCGTTCTTCCCTTAAAAATACATTACAATAAATAAAAGGTAGTTGTTTTCTCAGCCATAATCATTTGCTGCTAAAAGTCAGTGCAAAAAGCCTCAAATGGTGAAATACTAGACATAAAGAACAAATGATCCCTTAATCACCTCACGGTAAATGTTTACAAGAAAAAGTATTGCAAGCCTATGTGTGAACTTCTTGTTCTCTTTACTGCAACCTCCACCAAAATTATTGTTAAATGCTTTGCTAAACTGCCCCATTTACAAAACATGTTCTTATATTACCGCCATTTCTTAGTTTGATGGAGCTATACATCCCTGGATATGTGCTGAAACAGAGACTCTCTGTGTTACCACAGTTATATGACCAAGCTGTCGGAAAATTTGTGTCCTAACTGCTGCAACATCTGAGGAAATGTGCTTCTTTGAGCCTTCCTGAGTCAGACCACAAAATGAGAAAATGGCAATGTTGAAAATAATCTTTGAGTTCCTTAAGGGTATAGACAATATTATCTGTTGTACACAATCATGTTAGAATAAATAAACAAATGCAAACCCATCCAAAGAACACTGTAGGTATCAGAGTTTAACTTGGGTCTCTCAAACAAATGGATCAAATAATGCTGGAGGATACACACATGTGCTATACTCTAATAATTTTCCTCTATCATCTTTACCCCAGAATAATTAACACTGATATCACTGGAACATTTTGTTGGCTGAACCAATAATAATAAAAAAAAAAAACTATAATATCTAAAGGCCTGTAAAATTCTGCACACTTACTATTGAGAATTGTTCTTATTTAACCTAAACATAAATCTATTTATCTTGTTACCCTTAAAAAAATGCTTTCTTGCTTTCTAAATTTTTCTATAAACTAGTAAAATAAAACCAAATCTTGGTATATTATTTCCAAAATATAAAGGTGTCAATATAAACAACATCCTCTATTTTGACTTACTTACTAAAATTTTCAAGGTCACTTACCTATATTAAAACCTAAATGTTTACTAAGAATGTTACCATTTAACAATGTTTTCTTTGGGTTAGTGATAACTCTTGTGTTGTGAATTTCTATAAAAAAATTACAGTACATGTATATACACATATACATACGTGATTATGTCTGAACATGACCTAATTGTACCTAAACCCACTACAGAGAAAACAGATTACAAGACTCAGAGTCAGAACAGGGAATGGGAAAAAAATGCCTTCTAGGAACCAAGAAGGAAACAATATTATACAAGGAATTAAGTGTCCACAACCTCATGTAAAAGATGAAGGAACAAAATTCACACTAAGTCATCTCCAGCTGTCAGCTTTGCCTCATAGGCCTTCCAGATGAGGGAATATCAATGGTCAGAGGTATCTCAAATTAGCAAAATCTCCACCAAAATCACTGAAACTACTGTAAAATTATGTATCTGCCAAACTCTATCCTATTTCCCCTGGGTTGTAGGAATAGAAAGATAACTAACTTATTTCTGCCTTTTGGCTTCCAAACATCTCACGTGTACTTTCTTACTGGTGCATTCAATTCCCAGACATTCAGTCCCTTGAATACAGGAGACATTTTGAAAGGGAGTGGAGATCAAACACTGATGAACATCTATAGCAACATGTATCAGGTTCTCAACACAAAACCTGACAAATAGCAAGGAATAAAAACAGCAGTGTAATGGTGATTTTATGTCCTCAGATAGATGATGGGTTAAAAAAAAAAAAAAAAACAGTTTTTTTTTTTTTCCTGCCCAGCTAATTCTAAGAGAGTTTTGGTCGACTGAAACTTTATATAATAACAATTAATTGTGCAATCAGCGGTCTGCAAAATTATTTTTGAGTCTTGTTCTATCACTTAGCTTGATAGCCACTTTTACTATAGGATGATTTCTTTTGTGTGCACTTTCATTCTTTCCTGCTAGTAGTAAGTACATGTTTTCTGTATATGCTCAATAAATGCTTATAAAATAAAATCCCAAACTAATGTTGTGGCCCTTCTACAGAGAGATTCAGGGATCAAGCCTGGGATGACTGAAATCTCAGAATGTTTCATATAAAACTGGATTAAACACAGAGCTACATGGAATATTTCTGAGATAATCTGAAAAATTAATAATTTGTAACAATTTACAGTGTATCAATCAAAGTGACCTTTTTACCACCATTCATTTAAAAAGGATTTACTTCAGTTCTTTCTATTCCTTTGAAGAAAATATCGTCAGGTGTATAGCCAGAAAAGTCAAATCACACCCTTTTTTTTTTTTTTTAAGGCCTTATTCTCTCATGCAAAATCTGCACAATCACCACAGATACAGTCAATGCAGAATCTTTTCTTCTGTTGTCCAATCTCTAGCTCACTTTTTGCCAGCACAAACGCTGGCCTTTGTGGTCCCCCTTGACTTTCTTAATTCTGTTCTTACATTCCTTGCACTCTTTTCTTGAGGTCTTTTCAATATAGGTCATGTCGGTCATGTCTTGCAAGCCTGTGTTTGGGCTCATTGTTCTTCACGTAATTTAAGGAATCATAAATCATACCAGAGCCAGTTGTCTTGCCACCACCAAAATGGGTTCTGAATTGAAATACAAAGATGATATCTGGTGTGGTCTTGTTCATTTTGGCCAGTTTTTTTCTGAATATCTGTTTTAAGTACCGTTGCCTTTCCAGAGTAAGGACACCAATGATCATTTGTTTCTGCTGAAGCATTTAGTTGATCATGAACTTCCTGGCCTGGATAACTACTGTGTTGTACATGATGGTTGCTGACCTTCACACAGCCAGGGAGGAAAACAGCTAAATCACACCTATTTTTAATGCAATTTTGAGAAATACATCCTTTGTTTTTCACTTTAAAATCCATGAATTGAACAGTGCTCATGTTTCTAAGAAGTCGTATTAAAGAAATAGTGAAAAATTTAATAGCGATATATCAACAGAAGAACAGAAAATGATCTGCTCCATACCTTACTTCTATCACCCTAACTTGCTTTTACGGCATATTGTAGTATTTATTTTATTTTTTATGGAAGTTTATTTTTAGTATAGATCAATTTTAGGCAGATATATAGATTTTCTTTTTGCTAAGAATGACAAATTATCTTTTGCAATAGAGAAGTTCATCTGCATCTTGCTATCAAGAGTGGTTATAATAATTACGACTGCAAGTAAAAGGAATTTAGCCTAAAAAATAAAACATAATAACTCTGTAAGCAGTTGCATAAATTGAGATAAAAGTCTGAATCAGTAATGTAGATAAAGCAGTCTAAATAGGAATATGTTTAAATTGTGCTAATCGTTGAAATTCTGTGGAAAATAAGTAACTGCATTTTAATTACCATGTCTAAATCACAACATTTAGACATATAAATTGTGGGGGTAACTACAAACTTTACTCATAAAAATAGATCTGAATTTTATTTGTAGAATAAAATCAGTCAAGACAGGGAAATTTTTCTAGCTGAACTAGAAATTAGTTTGCTAATTGTCACACATCATTTAACATAAATCAATGTGAGGCATCAATAAATACACTAGAAAACAAAGGAATGATTTGTCTTTTATTATCTTGATCAACCCTATGTGTAACAGACTACAAATGCATTATATTTTTACTAGGTAAAAACCTATAAAGCTTATCATTCAAAGTGGGTATTTACCATATTCAATTTACAGGCAGCTCTAAGTATTTGTCAAACTGTTATCAGATGACCACCTGT
The DNA here is from genome assembly GCA_022376925.1 of Tragulus kanchil. Lineage (NCBI taxonomy): Eukaryota > Metazoa > Chordata > Mammalia > Artiodactyla > Tragulidae > Tragulus > Tragulus kanchil. The sequence goes on along the minus strand of JAIOJX010000005.1, from coordinate 114,551,914 downwards.
ACCCAAATCATCTGCATTAGTTGTTTATTTTGTTGATTTTTTGGACCCCTTTCCAGACTTATTAAATGAGAATACGTACTGAAATTCTACACTTTTAGCAGACTGCTTTTTCTTATCACACTGAGGTCTGAGAATTACTGTTTTGTGAAAGACTGAATATTTGATTTCTATCAATTCAGGCATATTATAAATCAGCAAGGTTCATAATAAAAATCATAATACAAGGTAACTTTCAGTTGGAAGAAAAATAAAACTCTACAAATTATAGATAAGTTTGTATATATCTTTAGATATAAATGGATGTAATAATAAAGGGAGAAGAACAAAAATTAGTACTTATCATTCATTCAAGAGATATTTACTAATGTCCCTCTGAGTCCAACATTCTAGAAGGTGGTGTTCAGCATTAAAAGGAAAAAAAAAATAGTATGCCTATGACACAGGATTCAGACAATAAGAAAGGGCTTAACTATGAGAAAGAAGAGAATGTATTGAATAAGCAGAAGCAAGACTGCCAAGGGAGACATGGTTATAGAATATAAAACAGAGTGAGCAAAGGTGACCACATTCTATGGAGAAGAGCCATGCAAAGGCCTTATGGACTGTACATTCTTTCTCGACAGCCATACCTACTTGAATATCACTCATTTCACTAAAGGAAAATAATTTCTGACATATTTTCTCTTGATCAAAGACCCCTATGATGCTGCTGTAGTCATTTCATTAGTGTGGATTTCTTTCAGAATATTTCAAATACCAACTAAAGGCTGATCTATCTTTCCAAGGGAAAGATTATGGTTATGTTATGTACTTTTATACTCTGGAAATAGATGCCATGTTAGGAGTTCAGTTGAGAACAGTAGGCATAACTGTTCACACAATGTAAATCCTTTACGATTGTCTCTCTCTTCTCTTTTTATATTTTAATAGTTCTTCTTGCCATAAAGTATAAATTTTAGTACATTAAACATTTATATGGTAATAAATCATTTTACCAATGGCCTGAGCTAAAGTAAACAGCTCTTTACCTATGGATGATATTGTGTTAAGCAGAACCCATGTAAATTATATGCCCAAATTCAGTAACAAATTTTATATTTGGAACATAAAATCATATATAAAGAATATAAGAAGCATGGTCAGATGAAGTCATGAAAGAATTAAGAATGGTCAAATTCTACATTTTCCTTTTTATCACACTGAGGTCTGAGAATTACTGTTTTGTGAAAGACTGAATATTTGATTTCTATCAATTCAGGCATATTATAAATCAGCAAGGTTCATAATAAAAATCATAATACAAGGTAACTTTCAGTTGGAAGAAAAATAAAACTCTACAAATTATAGATAAGTTTGTATATATCTTTAGATATAAATGGATGTAATAATAAAGGGAGAAGAACAAAAATTAGTACTTATCATTCATTCAAGAGATATTTACTAATGTCCCTCTGAGTCCAACATTCTAGAAGGTGGTGTTCAGCATTAAAAGGAAAAAAAAAATAGTATGCCTATGACACAGGATTCAGACAATAAGAAAGGGCTTAACTATGAGAAAGAAGAGAATGTATTGAATAAGCAGAAGCAAGACTGCCAAGGGAGACATGGTTATAGAATATAAAACAGAGTGAGCAAAGGTGACCACATTCTATGGAGAAGAGCCATGCAAAGGCCTTATGGACTGTACATTCTTTCTCGACAGCCATACCTACTTGAATATCACTCATTTCACTAAAGGAAAATAATTTCTGACATATTTTCTCTTGATCAAAGACCCCTATGATGCTGCTGTAGTCATTTCATTAGTGTGGATTTCTTTCAGAATATTTCAAATACCAACTAAAGGCTGATCTATCTTTCCAAGGGAAAGATTATGGTTATGTTATGTACTTTTATACTCTGGAAATAGATGCCATGTTAGGAGTTCAGTTGAGAACAGTAGGCATAACTGTTCACACAATGTAAATCCTTTACGATTGTCTCTCTCTTCTCTTTTTATATTTTAATAGTTCTTCTTGCCATAAAGTATAAATTTTAGTACATTAAACATTTATATGGTAATAAATCATTTTACCAATGGCCTGAGCTAAAGTAAACAGCTCTTTACCTATGGATGATATTGTGTTAAGCAGAACCCATGTAAATTATATGCCCAAATTCAGTAACAAATTTTATATTTGGAACATAAAATCATATATAAAGAATATAAGAAGCATGGTCAGATGAAGTAGAAAGCAATGAAAAAATTAACTTGAAAACAGCATTAGTTTTCACATGTCAATCCTTAAAATTAGAATTTGTTTTATTGAATCTTCATTGCAATAATGAAATCAAAATATTTCCCATGATAGTTTTACCTGAAGTTTTACTTAAGGATTCATAGTACTAATAATATTCCAGCAACTATATGGAACAAGCTAATTTAAATCCATGATGAAATATTTATTCTCAGTCTTACTTAACAGTACAACGATCAACTCAGAAAGAGAATGGCAATTTTTTTTTTTTTTAATTTTTTTTTGGGGGGGCGGCGGGTTGGGGAGGGAGGGGGGTGAGTGGGCCAATTCCATTGGTCTTTCACTTATCTATTTTCATCCATCTTTGTTCTTTGGCTCGTGTGGGCCTCCCATCACAGTGGCTTCTCTAGCAGCAGAGCACCGGCTCTGGGCACACGCGCTTCAGAGCTCCAACTCGGTAATTGGACACATCGGTCCAGCCGCTCCACGGCACATGGGATCTTCCCAGGCTAGGGATCAAACTAGCGCCATTTGCACTGCAAGGCGGTGTCCTTATCCACTGGACCACCAGGGAAGCCCTGGTAAATTTTTTTATTCTAATTTTTCAAAAAATATTAGGCTCAAAAATTAAAGACTCTAAAAGCTGCACATTTTGTGTTTGCAAACTGATTTTCATTGTGATTTGTACTAAGAAAAATATTTTATCTTTTGAGAATCTGTGGTAGCCAGTCTCCAAGAAGGTACAAATTTCACAGGTTTATGAAATTACGATGCAACATTAAATTTCCAATGAAGCCTGAAACAGAATCACTAACTCCTGGTATTTTCACCATCCACAGTTCTGTTCCACATTAAATAGGGGTGAGTTCTGTAACTGAAAGGAAATTATGTAACTGATGGAATGTGCAGTCCAAGCTGGCTCACAAAACGTATCAAGGATTCTATCTCAGTTTTTCTTTTGATCATCATGCTCTGGGAGGAGCAGCTGTTACGAACCCTGGCTTCCTGTGAAAACTACTCAAGTGTGCCATCTTGCAAACAGATTAACCATTCTGAGTCAAGCAATCATATGACTCCAACTGTGGCCACTATCTTTCTTTTTTTTTTAATATTTCATTGTAAATATTTATTTATTGGCCATGCTGGGTTTATTGCTGGGCAGGTTTTTCTCTATTTGTGGCAAGCAGGTGCTACTCTTTGTTGTAGTACATGGGTTTCAGGCTGTGGTGGACTTCTTGTTGTGGGGTAAAGTCTCTGGAAGCAAGGGCTTCAGTAGTTGCAGCTCCCAGGATTTAGAGCACAGACTCAACAGCTGTGACGCCCCAGCTTAGTTACTCCTTGGCATGTGATTTATTACTAGACCAGGGATTGGATCTGTCTCCTCCATTGTCAGGCAGATTCTTTACCACTGAGTACCAAGGAAACCACTGGCATTATCTTGATTGAACCTGTTGAAAGAATCTGAATCAGAGGTACCCAACTAATCCATTCCCAAATTTCTGATTTAATCACTGTGAATGGGTCATTTATATTACTTTAGGCCACAATTTTGAAGGATAATTTGTTATATATATATAAAAAAACAGATAACTATTCTTATCTATTTGCACATAAATAAAATGCACAAATGTAAAAATGTCAACAAAAGAAATGTTTTCCCTAAACCAATCAGCTCAGTCATGTATGACTCTTTTTGACCCTTTCGACTGCAGCAGGCCAGGCTTCCTTATCCTCCACCATCTCCCGTAGATTGCTCAAATTCATGTCCATTGAATCAGTGATGTCATCCAACCAGGTCAATCTCTGTTGTCCCCTCTTTCTTCTGCCTTCCATTAGTTCCAGCATCAGCGTCTTTTCCAATGAGTGTCTCTTCACATCAGGTGGCCAAAGTATTGGAGCTTCAGCTTCAGCATCACTTCTTCCAATGAATATTCAGAGTTGATTTCCTTTAGGTTTGACTGGTTTGATATCCTTGCTGTCCAAGGAACTCTCAACAATATTCTCCAACACCACAGTTCAATTCTTTGAAGCACCAATTCTTTGAAGCATGAATTCTTTGAAGCACTCAGCCTTCATTATGGTCCAACTGTCACAGCCCTATACATGACTACTGGGAAAACCATCACTTTGGCTATATAGGCAAAGTGATGTCTCTGCTTTTGAATATGCTGTCTAGGTTTGTCATAGTTTTTTTTTCCAAGGAGCAAGCACCTTTTAATTTCATGGCTGCAGTCACCATCTGGAGTGATTTTGGAGCCCAAGAAAATAAAGTCTGTTGCTGTTTCCACTGTTTGCCCATCTATTTGCCATAAAGTGATGATGTTAGGTTTTTTGAATGTTGAGTCTTACACCAGCCTTTTCACTCTCCTCTTTCCCTTCATTAAGAGGCTATTTGGGGCTTCCCTGGTAGTCCAGTGGGTAAGGACACCACCTTGCAGTGCAAGGGACGCCGGTTCGATCCCTGGCCTGGGAAGATCCCACATGCCGTGGAGCGGCTGGACCGATGTGTCCAATTACCGAGCCGGAGCTCTGGAGTGCATGCGCCCAGAGCTGGTGCTCTGCGACAACAGAGGCCACCGTGATGGGAGGCTCACATGGGCCAAAGAACAAAGATGGATGAAACTAGACAAATGAAAGACCAGTGGAAGTGGCCTGCCCACCCCCTCCTTCCCAACCCACCCCCCAAAATAAATAAATAAATGTTAAAAAAAAAAAAGAGGCTATTTGGTTCCTCTGCTTTCTGTCAATGAAGCAGAAGCAGATGTTTTTCTGGAATTCCATTGCTTTTTCTATGATCAGGTAGATGTTGGCATCTGGTTCATATACTAGTGAAGCCTAACTTGGAGGACTTTGGGCATTGTTTTCCTAAACCAATCAGCTCAGTCATGTATGACTCTTTTGACCCTTTCGACTGCAGCAGGCCAGGTCAATCTCTGTTGTCCCCTCTTTCTTCTGCCTTCCATTAGTTCCAGCATCAGCGTCTTTTCCAATGAGTGTCTCTTCACATCAGGTGGCCAAAGTATTGGAGCTTCAGCTTCAGCATCACTTCTTCCAATGAATATTCAGAGTTGATTTCCTTTAGGTTTGACTGGTTTGATATCCTTGCTGTCCAAGGAACTCTCAACAATATTCTCCAACACCACAGTTCAATTCTTTGAAGCACCAATTCTTTGAAGCATGAATTCTTTGAAGCACTCAGCCTTCATTATGGTCCAACTGTCACAGCCCTATACATGACTACTGGGAAAACCATCACTTTGGCTATATAGGCAAAGTGATGTCTCTGCTTTTGAATATGCTGTCTAGGTTTGTCATAGTTTTTTTTTCCAAGGAGCAAGCACCTTTTAATTTCATGGCTGCAGTCACCATCTGGAGTGATTTTGGAGCCCAAGAAAATAAAGTCTGTTGCTGTTTCCACTGTTTGCCCATCTATTTGCCATAAAGTGATGATGTTAGGTTTTTTGAATGTTGAGTCTTACACCAGCCTTTTCACTCTCCTCTTTCCCTTCATTAAGAGGCTATTTGGGGCTTCCCTGGTAGTCCAGTGGGTAAGGACACCACCTTGCAGTGCAAGGGACGCCGGTTCGATCCCTGGCCTGGGAAGATCCCACATGCCGTGGAGCGGCTGGACCGATGTGTCCAATTACCGAGCCGGAGCTCTGGAGTGCATGCGCCCAGAGCTGGTGCTCTGCGACAACAGAGGCCACCGTGATGGGAGGCTCACATGGGCCAAAGAACAAAGATGGATGAAACTAGACAAATGAAAGACCAGTGGAAGTGGCCTGCCCACCCCCTCCTTCCCAACCCACCCCCCAAAATAAATAAATAAATGTTAAAAAAAAAAAAGAGGCTATTTGGTTCCTCTGCTTTCTGTCAATGAAGCAGAAGCAGATGTTTTTCTGGAATTCCATTGCTTTTTCTATGATCAGGTAGATGTTGGCATCTGGTTCATATACTAGTGAAGCCTAACTTGGAGGACTTTGGGCATTGTTTTGCAAGCATGTGTTGCAATAGTGTGGTAGTTTGAACATTTTGGGGACTGGAATGAAAACATAACCAAATATTTTTCCCATATTAGAAATTACCAAGTAATTCTCTGGTGGTCTAGTGGTTAAGAATCAGCATGCCAATGTAGGGGACATGGGTTTGATCTCTGATCCAAGAAGATCTCCTATGCTTTGGGCCAACTAAGCCAGTGCACTGCAAGTACTGGAGCCCATACACCCTAGAACCTGTGCTCAGCAACAAGAGAAGCCACCATGAGAAGCCCACCCACCACAACAAGAGAGGAATTCCTGCTCCTGAAACTAGAGGAAGTCCAGGCACAGCGCTAAAGACCCAGCACAGGCAAAATAAATACATTAAGCAATTAATTAATTAAATTAAAAATTTATTAAGTCATGGTATGCCTTTTATATATATGAACACTATTTTAGCCTAATTTTAAGAGTTTATGTTAAGCAAGTGACTAGTGTTGATCTCAGTCCCTGAGCAATGATAATTTACTATTGCAGAGACAAAATGATACTGTGGTTAAATATATGAACTCTGAAGCCAACATTTTGGGTTGAAGCCCTAGTTTGCCATCATAAAGTAGTGTAAATATTGGGGAATTACTTATATGTGTCTCATTTCATCATCCGAACAATGAGGGTAAAACTTATACATTTTTAAAAAGCAGTTTGGTGCTTCCCTGCTGGTCCAGTGGGTAAGGATGCCGCCTTGCAGTGCAAGGGGTGCAGGTTAGATCCCTGGCCTGGGAAGATCCCACGTGCTGCGGAGCGGCTGGACCAACGTGTCCAACTACGGAGCGGGAGCTCTGGAGTGCATGCGCCCAGAGCCAGTGCTCTGCAATGAGAGGTCACTGCAATGGGAGGACAAAGTACAAAGATGGATGAAAATGGAGAAATGAAAGACCAATAGAAGTGGCCAAAAAGAAAAAGTAGTTTGTCATCATCTTTGATCTTAAAAGAGGTCATGGGTTTGGTTCCCCTCTGAGTGAGCATGAGAGAAATACCAAATGCAGACTGTCAAATGTAAAGTACATATAATCTTAAAAAAAAAAAAAAATAAACTAGCTATCATTATCTGTTGCTCTCATGATTCCTGCTAACTCACCTTATAAAATAACTAATAATTACTTACTTTATATTAATAGTAGACACAATTGAATGTTCTATATGTGATACTTTAAAATGTAATCTTGTAAGAAAATAATAATTATTCCCATTTTCTAGATAAAAACACATTGAAAAATTAAAACTTTAGATCACCTTAAAGATGATTTTAAATGACAGTCCAACAGTCTCATAATAATTTGCAAATAGTCTAGTTTAGTCAGAAGATCAGCTATTGATAATTTGCACCTCAGTTTGAAGACAATGAGAAGTTATCTCAGGACTGCTAGGAAAGTCAGAGAATGCCTGTTTCAGTTTGTGCAAGGGATCCTCCCAGCCTTGGTCTGAAACTCTTACATTTTCAAATTTAATCTAGGTTGGTTAAAAAAGAGAAGAAAAAAGAAAAAACTCCTCTCTGTTGATCTTCAATAATCTCACATCAAAACACTTGAGGTCAGGGTCTTTGCGCATGGCTCAGAGGGTAAAGCATCTGCCTCCTACGCAGGAGACCAGGGTTTGATCCCCGAGTTGGGAAGATCCCCTGGAGAAGAAATGGCTCCACATGTAATATGGAGTCTGCAAACAAAATACTTAAGAAGAAGCAGAATAAATTCTGAAAGACATAATAAAATAAAATCTTGTTGGAAAATACATGTCTTAATTGCACATTAATATGAAACTTTCAGAATAAAATATTATTGGGTTGTATATATGAAAGATGGACTACTGAAGCTACTTACTATTCTCAGAGAGACCACTTGCTTTTTATTTATAGAAACCTTGGCCGTCATCCCCGTTTGGAATTTGCCTAAATTCATTCCCCCTTCTAGTGTCAGCCTACATCCAATAATTGATCCATGTGGGAATAAAATGCTTGACTTTCTTCCCAATTTGGGACAGCTTTGAAGGTTTATTCCATCTTAACGATGATCCATCCGTAGCACTAGCTAAGACTTCACAGAAACATTCTCACAACTTTATTTCATCCTCTGCCCAGTTTTTCCTTTACTTCATTCCTGCAAATGTTCTGATAGATCTTCTGCATGCTAATCTTCATCTCAGAATCTGTTTCCCAGAGATCCCAAACTAACTATAGCAAACTTATTAGTATATTTTCTCTGTAAGCAAATCTTTCACCAAAGAAGCTCTATTTTCTAATATTTTATGGGATATTGTACAGATCTGGAGCAGTACTTCACTGAAATACATTTTTTGTTTCATTTTGATTTTCAGTGTTTTGTTGTTGTTGTTTAATGTCAAACTGGCTTAATTGGCTGCCTAATGCTCCTTTAACTTTTTGGTACACTGAAGGCTGTTTCTGCTTCTAATTTTTGCAAATGCCAGATGATCTGAGTCTCTTCATAAATTATTTTCTTGATAATTTCTTACTCTGGATCTCAGTCACCCATAAAACAGAGAATTTTTAAATAAATATCATGGTTGTACAGTAGAGAGATTTGGAAAGGACAATATTCACTTCTACCATCTTCTACAGAAATATTTAGGATATTACATATTTAAATATCCTAAATATATAATCTAGCTTATATTTCTTTTTGGAATTTCAACTATATAAAGCTCAGCTTTTTAGCAGAGGCTAAAATTCATTTCTTGCTTTTGAATTTATGTTTAGCTTTAAAAAATCCCATGTGATCTGATCTTTCCAAATTCTTAACAACTTATTCCCACTATTATAAATATCAAGCTACCACAGGAAGAATTTGCTTTTTACCAATTTTTTAAATTTCATGGTAAGAAGAAACAGAATTGGATTTCAATGACTCAGCGTAAGCAGAAGGTAAAGGCACAATCTTCTAGCATGAAGGCTGATTATGTGAAAGATGGTGGCTAGATCTCCCCTCTTCCCTTTGGGTACAGAACAAGAATAAGTAAGCTTAGGCCTAACATGAGGGGCTCAGAAAATCATCAAGCATCTAGGATATTCAAAACCTCACAAAAAGTGAAAAACCACTCCTTTGCTGAAAACCCTTATTTAAAAGAGATCCTGCATTCAATGCAAGACAAATGAAAAATGTATTGGTATTTAGGAAAATGTGTGTGGTTTGCCAAGTAAAGGGTTACTTTGTATTTCCAAGTATTGTTCATGATACATTACATTGGTTCAAATTTTAATGAATCATGTATTTATTGCATTAGCATTTATTCAATTTTATACTAGGGAGAAAAATAGAGATGCTTCAGGTTTTTCCAACACTGTAATGTTCGTTTTCAATGTTTATTTGAAAATGAAATCATGGTGCCTAAATTATCTTCTGCATATAAAACAAAGGAGACTACTGTCTAGCAACCATATGAGAGGGCTTCCCTGGTAGTCCAGTAGTTAAGAATCTACCTTGCATTGCAAGGGACATTAGTTCTATCCCTAGACTAGGAAAATCCCACAGGTTGTGGAGCAACTGAGCCCATGCACCACAATTACTGAAGTGGAGCTCTAGACCCCACAAGCTGCAACTACTGAGCCCATGAGCTACAGTAACTGAAGCCTGCACCTACAGCCTGTACTCCATAAAAAGAGAAGTCACCGTAATGAGAAGCCCGCATACCATGATGAAGACTAACCCCTGCTTGCCACAACTAGAGAAAGCCTGCATGCAACAATGAAGACCCATTATAGCCAAAAAATTTAAAATATATGTCTTTAAAAAAATGAGAAAATATTGTTGGAAGTGACTATATATTTGTTTCAGGCTGTGATGATGAAAGTAAATATGTTAATACCTAAAGGGCTAAATCAATGACGAACAATGAGTCTGTATCAACCCAACAGAAAAATTGCTCGAGAGACTGGTAAAATTCTAAGTAATATTAAAATGTGCTTTGGAGAAAATATTTGCAAACAAAGTGACCAATGGGGGATTGTTGTTGTTCTCAGTCGCTAAGCCATGTACAACTCTTCGCAACCCCATGGACTATAGCATGCCAGGCTTCCCTGTCCTTCACTATCTCCCTGAGTGCTCAAATTCATGTCCATTGAGTCAGTGATACCATCCAACCATCTCACCTTCTATCACCCTCTTCTCCTTTTGCCTTTAGTCTTTCCCAGCATCAGAGTCTTTTCCAATGAGTCAGCTCTTCTCATCAGGTTGTCAAAGTACCGGAGCTTCAGCTTCAGCGTCAGTCCTTCCAAAGAGTATTCAGGGTTGATTTCCTTTAGGATTGACTGGTTTGATCTCCTTGGTGTCCAAGGGACTCAAGAGTCTTCTCCAACACCACAGTTCAAATGCATCAATTTTGTGGTGCTCTGCTTTCTTTGCTGTCCAGCTCTCACACTTGTATATGACTACTGGAAAGACCATAGCCTTAATTATACAGACCTTTGTCACCAAAGTGATGTCTTTGCTTTTCAGCACATTGTCTAGGTTTGTGACAGCTTTCCTGCCAAGAAACAATCATCTAATTTCATGGCTGAAGTCGCCATCCATGGTGATTTTAGAAAACAAGAGAAGGGAATCTATCACTGCTTCCAACTTTTCCCCTTCTATTTGCCATGAATTGATGAGATCAGATGCTATGATCTCAGTTTTTATAATATTTACTTTTTTTGGGTGGGGGCGGGTTGGGGAGGGAGGCAGGTGGGTGGGCCGGTGGGCCACTTCTATTGGTCTTTCATTTCTCTGTTTTCATCCATCTTTGTTCTTTGGCCCGTGTGGGCCTCCCATCGCAGTGGCCTTTGTTGTCGCAGAGCACCGGCTCTGGGCGCATGCGCTCCAGAGCTCTGGCTCGATAGTTGGACACATTGGTCCAGCCGCTCTGCGGCACGTGGGATCTTCCCAGGCCAGATATCGAACTGGCGCCCCTTGCACGGTAAGGCGGTATCCTTACCCACTGGACCACCAGGGAAGCCCATAAAATTTACTTTTAAGCTGGGTTTTTCATTCTCTTCCTTCACCTTCATCAAGAAGCTCCTTAGTTACTTTAGTTTTAGTATTACCATTAATATTAGAGAAATGTAAATCTAAACTGCAATGAGGTATCACCTCGCACCAGTCAGGAGAGTCATCATCAAAAAATCTAACAAAAATAAATGCTAGAGAGGGTGGAGAAAAGGGAATCCTTCTATTCTATTGGTGGGAATGGAAACTGGTAGAGCCATTATGGAGAACAGTATGGAGGTTCCTCAAAAAAAATAAATAAATATAGAATTACTATATGATCCAGCAACCCATTCTTTAACATATATCTAGAGACAACCATAAATCAAAAAGATACATGCAGGACTTCCCTGGTGATCCATTGGGTGAAGAGTCCGCCTTGTAGTACAAGAGGTATCTGTTCAATCGCTGGCCCTGGAAGATCCCACGTACCACGGAGTGGCTGGACAGGTGTGTCCAATTGTGAACCAGTGCTCTGGAGTGCATGCACCCAGAACAGAAGCTCTGCAATGAGAGGGGCCACTGTGATGGGAGGCCCACACAGGCAGAAGAGTAAGGATGGATGAAAATAAACAGACAAAAGAATCAAAGAGGCCAAAATAAAAAAAATAAAAGATACATGCACCCCAATGTTCACTACAGTACTATTTACAATAACCAAGACAATGGAAGCAACCTAAATGTCCACTGACAGAGGAACAGATAAAGAAGATGTGGTACATATAAACAATGGAATACTATTCAGCTATAAAGGAGTGAATTAATGCCATTTTCAGCAAGTTGGATGGACCTAGAGAATGTCACTGAGAGTGAAGTAAGTTAGACAAAGATAAAATATGATATCATTTATATCTGGAATCTAAAAAAATGATAGAAATAACTTACTTACAGCTTCCCTGGTAGTTCAGATGGTTAAAAATCTGCCTGCAATGTAGGAGACCTGGGTTCAATCCCAGGGTCAGGAAGATCCCTTGGAGAAGGGAAGGGCAACCCACTCCATTATTGTTGCCTGGAGAATCCCATAACAGAGAGCCCTGGTGGGTTACAGTCCTTGGGTTGCAAAGAGTCAACATGACTCTTTGTATGCACTTAGTCAGCACGAGCAACTAAATATGCACTTATTTACAAAAGAGAAATAGAGTCAGAAGCAGAGGGAAAAATCAGGAGATGGGAATTGATATTTACAAACTACTATATATAAAATAGATAACTAATAAGGACCTACTGTATACCACACAGAACTGTACTCAATACTCTATAATGACCTATGTGGGAAAAAGAATCTAAAAAAAGAGTAGAGATATGTATATGTATAACTGATTCACTTTGCTGTACAACAGAAACTAACATAGCATTGTAAATCTACTATACTCCAAAAAAAAAAAAAATTTAAATAGTATTGAATTCATTGTGAATTAGAAAAAGTAGTAAAGAAAAGTACATTATTGTTTTGTAGTTATCAATCTGATTAAGCTTAAAAACTATAAGATAAATCAATGCAGTATATACATACAATAGAATATTATTCAGTTTTAAAAAGGAGAGAAATCCTATTATTTTCTACAACATGCATGTATCTAGGACATTATACTAAGTATAATAAATCTGTGACAAGAATACAAATATTGAGTGGTTCCATCTATTTGAAGTATCTAAAGCAGTTAGGTTCATATGAAGGGAAAGAAAAAGGGTGATTACCAGGGACCATGGGGCCGCAAAGAGTCAGACATGACTTAACAATTTAACACCACCACCAGGGACTGGGAAAAGGGCGATATTAGATGGTGCAGATTTCAGGTTTACAAAACATAATTCTGTGGATTGTTGAATAACAATGTGAATACATTTAACATTACTGTACACTTAAAAACAGTTATGACGGTGACTATCATGTTACATGTTTTCTAATTTAAAACATTTTTTTAGAGCTTCCCTGGTGGTCCAGTGGGTAAACAATCCGCCTTGCAGTGCAAGGCGCACCAATTCGATCCCTGGCCTGGGAACATCTCACATGCCGCCGAGTGGCTGGACCAGTGTGTCCAATTATGATCTAGTGCTCTAGAGCATATGAGCCCAGAGCTAGTGCTCTGCAATTATAGAGGCCACTGCAATGGGAGGCCCACAGGGGTTGAAGAATAAAGGTGGATGAAAACAAGCAAATAAATGAATAAATAAATAAATAAACAAGTAAGAAAAAAACGAAAAAGAGCCAAAAAAAATTTTTTTAAACACACACAAAGCTTAAGATTACTTAACAGAGAGAGAATTTTGGAAAATGGATATTTTTCTTTCCTTTCAGGTCCATAACTTGATACAGTATTTTAAAATTTAAATTAGGTAACTAATTTCATGAAGATGGTTGACAACTTTCACTATAATGAAGATGGTTGATAAAATGTTATTATAGCACTTTGAACCAGTAAGTTCTTTTGATAATACTATCGTATCTGAAGTCTTATCATATTTAAATATTAATTAACAAACATAAAACAAAGCAGTCTCAGAGCTCCCCCTGCTGTCACATGGCAGCTGCAGCTAATAGTCATAGGTCTATACAATTCTACCGAACCAGTCGAACTCCAAGATTAATGCCTGGAATAATTAGTTGGCATCTACATTTTGATTTTAAAAAATTCCCCTTTTTTAGTCTATAATAGTGTATTGGTGCCTCAAATGGTAAAGAATCTGCCTGTAATACAAAAGACCCAGGTTTAATCCCTGGGTTGCAAAGATCCCCTGGAAAAGGAAATGGCTACTCATGCCAGTCTTTTTTCCTAGAGAATTCCATGAAGAGAGGAGCCTAACGGGTTACAGTCCATAAGGTCGGAAAGACTCAGACACGACTGCACTTAGCACACACACATGCATATAGTAGGATTATTTTTTAAAATATTAAATGCAAGAATCCTTTTTTCTTGAACTTTTTACCAAAAAATAAAAAAATAAAAAAAGTTCACCAGGCATTTTTCTAAAGTCCTTGAATTTTTAAAAGGAGGCTTTTTTCTTTACCCCTGGAAAGAATGCTTGAGAATATTTTTCATCAAGTAGAATCCTAGAATCTTAGATCTGAAAGAGATCTAGAAGTTTACCTCTTTAAGGAAAAAAAAAAAAATTCCCCAAGGAAAAATCAAAGAAGAAAGCACTTGCTATAAATTCATACAGCCAGTTTGTAGAATCTGGATTAGGATTCTGGTTGATGTCCAGCCCATAGACTGTATTCTATTGTTCCATATCTCCTTTCCATTATTTGAATACTTAATTTGTTCAGCTTCAACATTCAAAGAAAAAACTCTTGCAAAGATGACAACTCATTTAATTAACACACCCATATTTGTGGGTATTCTTACTTAAAGACTAGGATAGTTTTAATTTTGAATATAATTGCCAAGAGCAATAATAAAATTTACTGAATTGATTTTTGGTAGAATTAGATAGTTTACATAACTGCCTTGCTATTTTTGTAAGCAGTCACCCCACATACTTGGTCATGTGCAAGAAAAACCAAAGATCGATAAATTTAGAAAAATTAATCAATAAGGACTACTCTATTTCAGTTTCCCATTTAACAAAAGACCTTCTAAATAATTCAGCTCCAAATCAGAATTGCCATCAATTTCCAAAATAATTTTATTTGGCTATGTTGACGTCTGAGAAATACCTAATAGAAAAACCTAAGCGATTTGCCACAGGGCATAAAGACGAACATCATTCTTTTCTGTCATATTTTAAGTACCTCCCCAATTCTAGGAAATAATAAGTTATAAAACTTTACTACAGCAAGAGAGTAAAGGATATCATATCAAAGATTTCTTAGGTTTTGTGTTTTTTTTTTTCCCTTTTGTAATTATGGTAGTTTTCGGAATTATTAGGAAAGACTCATTTTAGTGTAAAGAGCATATATGAACAGTCAATAAGTGGTTTTTTTTTTTTTTTTTACTATAAATATTTTTTCCTCATCCCAGGTTTTATGACAACATAAAATATTAGGCTTGTAAACATAAATATCTAATTGTATCATGATATCCAGGCCTATAAATAGCTTTCTTTATAACAGAAGATCTACTTTGAGTGACATAGCTTGTATGTTTAAAAAGCATTTCACCAGCAATGTCAGGAAAATGGAATAAGATGAAACCTGCATATTAAGAGTGTTATTGCATTCAAAATGATGAATTTGACAGTGTATAAAGAAAGTAGCTATTCACCAACAATGAAATTATATTATCTACCAGCAAAGAAGAGAAACTGACAAATCTGAAATGAATCGATCCATAATTTTTGATCTCCTAGGAAAACACCAGTTATATTGGAAAGTACAGTAACTGTATATTTAATTCAATATTAAATAGCAGAATGAAAACTTGTAAAAAGAGACTGTAGTTTTTTTTCCAAAAGTATTAGTTCTACTAAAGCAGTTTAGACACACAAAGAAAACTGAGGAACTCCCATTTTATAAAAAAGAGCAAGAAGCCATTGAAAACATACAAAGTGATCCTAAACAAACCTGCCAGTTATCAGTATATGGAAAATCAAAATAGCAGAGTTGTGTGATATGTTCCATGGGAAAATATTTAAAAAATAAAGCCAAGAAAATATATCTGGAATGACTGATATTTAAAGCTTAAATTTACTTTGAAACTTCAACCCTGCACACTCTTCTTGGAGTAGCTTTCCCAGGGCTAAGGTTAGTTTCTAAGTGAACTCAGGACAAGCTAGCAAAAGTGATTCAAGCAGCTGAGCATCTAGTCTGAGCTTCAGTTGTAAACAAAGGCCTCTAGAGCCAGATAAAATTTGGTTATTTCTCTTAACAGTGCCTTTGTTTGAACAGACTGATTAGAAGGTGATCTAGTGAAAGAAGACATTTGGAAAAGGCTGTTTTGCTAATGTCCTCAGAGTAGCAAAGAGATCAAAGTGCTACAGATCTCATTGGGAATTCTATTCACATACAGCTGCTATACTAATTTAATCACCTTGTCCTTAAAAGGAGAGGGGTCAAGCGAGTTTCTGAAGATTTGGTACTTAGCTAAAAGTGCAAACTTATACTAAAATAAACTTTTTCCTTTGAATAATTAAATCTCTTTTTAATACCATGAGATTTTTTATCTCTGATATGATCAAGAGTTGTAGGTTTAATTAAAAAGCAAGTTAATCTAGAAAATCACACCTCTCATAATGTGCATAAATACACATTTTATTTTAAACTTAAACAAACACAAGCACACAAAAATACAAAATAGTATTGAATTTACTGCTAAGACCATTCTAGGGTTACTAATTTCCCAGTGAAATACTAATTAATTTTACATTAATTAGTATCACCCATCATTTATAAATTAATTTTTTTTAATGGAATGAGAAGTTAAAGATTAATGCATAACAATTTGAGGACAGAATCCTCTAGAACTGTGTTTTACCTTGTTCCCACCTTTTAATATTCTACAACAATATCAGCCATACCTCAGTCAATATTTTTTTCTTCTATTTGCCTTTATTGAATCAGCTCAAAGCATTGAATTAAGTTTCATAAAACAACTTCCTATTGTTATATGTGTCTGATTTACACAACATAATTAAACTATGTAACCTCAAATAGCTTCTATAACTAGCTTAGTGACCACAACTGCTTGAATATTTAATAGTAAACATTTGCTTACCTTTCCCTCCTTCTTTGGACAGAGCATGCTTCCATATCCCGCTGATGTTGGGCTTGGCTTTAGGACATGATTTGGTCAATGAGATGTTAATGGATGTGATTTCAGCATAGACTTGACATATGCTTGCTGTCTTGCCTTTCTGTCATTACAATGAGAAAAACACATGCCTTGTGTGGCTGCTTCTGCCAGAGAAATAAGAAAAACATTGAGTAGAGCCACCCAGATTGACCCAGATATGCATAAACAGTATAAGAAATACTACAACTGTATACTACTGAATTTTGAGGTATTTGTTGGCACCAGTAGATGAAAAGTAAATAAATAAATTCAAATGACTATAAGAAAGCATCCAATTCAGATTGTTTAAGCATATACACATACAGTAATTTGGGCTTCTCTGGTGGTTCAGAAGGTAAAGAATCTGCCTGCAATGCAGAAGATCTGTGTTCAATCCCTAGTTCAGTAAGATTCCCTGGAGAAGAGAATGGCTACTCCCTCCAGTACCCACACTTAGAGAATGCCATAGATGGAGAAGCCTTGTGGTCTACACTTCATGGAGTCACAAAAAGTCAGCCACTAAGTGAATGACTAAACACGTACACATGAAAGCATGTCACAGAATCAAAGCACAAAAACTGAGAGAAATCACATTTCCATTTATCTCAGGCCTTTGTATCATTAGCTTGTACTACTCTTCTCTGATAACATTTAATTTGGCCAAAAGTGTTTACTATCATAGTGCTGGGTCTTAAGAGAAAGGGCACACATATGATGATACAAAGTTAATTCAAAGTTAAAAAAAAAAAAATCATACTTTTTTCCCCATAATCATTATTGATAAACTGTATCACTGAAGTTGCCTTCTCAAAATCCTAGGGAGCTTGGGGTTTTTCTTGAAAACAGCCAAATAATCTTTTTCTGTAAAGTTTTTATGAAAGTATATGTGAAGACGTATAAGAATTCACACATTGTAGAATACTATTTTAGCCTTGAGGCAACAGAGCATATCGATAACAAGTTGTTGTTCTATAGCTCATATAATGTGGTATTAAAAATGACTTAGTGACTAAACAACACATTTTGCCAACCGAGTCTTATTAATTGAGTCAGTGTGTCTGACTAAATCAGGGGATTGAGGTTGATAAATAGAATGAAAATGTTGTAAAACAGCACAGACATCTCAGTAAAACAGGTTCCTCGATCATATTCAGTTCCAAAGTTTTAGAGTTCCCACTCTCCATATCCCGCTGATGTTGGGCTTGGCTTTAGGACATGATTTGGTCAATGAGATGTTAATGGATGTGATTTCAGCATAGACTTGACATATGCTTGCTGTCTTGCCTTTCTGTCATTACAATGAGAAAAACACATGCCTTGTGTGGCTGCTTCTGCCAGAGAAATAAGAAAAACATTGAGTAGAGCCACCCAGATTGACCCAGATATGCATAAACAGTATAAGAAATACTACAACTGTATACTACTGAATTTTGAGGTATTTGTTGGCACCAGTAGATGAAAAGTAAATAAATAAATTCAAATGACTATAAGAAAGCATCCAATTCAGATTGTTTAAGCATATACACATACAGTAATTTGGGCTTCTCTGGTGGTTCAGAAGGTAAAGAATCTGCCTGCAATGCAGAAGATCTGTGTTCAATCCCTAGTTCAGTAAGATTCCCTGGAGAAGAGAATGGCTACTCCCTCCAGTACCCACACTTAGAGAATGCCATAGATGGAGAAGCCTTGTGGTCTACACTTCATGGAGTCACAAAAAGTCAGCCACTAAGTGAATGACTAAACACGTACACATGAAAGCATGTCACAGAATCAAAGCACAAAAACTGAGAGAAATCACATTTCCATTTATCTCAGGCCTTTGTATCATTAGCTTGTACTACTCTTCTCTGATAACATTTAATTTGGCCAAAAGTGTTTACTATCATAGTGCTGGGTCTTAAGAGAAAGGGCACACATATGATGATACAAAGTTAATTCAAAGTTAAAAAAAAAAATCATACTTTTTTTTCCCTATAATCATTATTGATAAACTGTATCACTGAAGTTGCCTTCTCAAAATCCTAGGGAGCTTGGGGTTTTTCTTGAAAACAGCCAAATAATCTTTTTCTGTAAAGTTTTTATGAAAGTATATGTGAAGACGTATAAGAATTCACACATTGTAGAATACTATTTTAGCCTTGAGGCAACAGAGCATATCGATAACAAGTTGTTGTTCTATAGCTCATATAATGTGGTATTAAAAATGACTTAGTGACTAAACAACACATTTTGCCAACCGAGTCTTATTAATTGAGTCAGTGTGTCTGACTAAATCAGGGGATTGAGGTTGATAAATAGAATGAAAATGTTGTAAAACAGCACAGACATCTCAGTAAAACAGGTTCCTCGATCATATTCAGTTCCAAAAGAGTTCCCTAGTTAGAGATAATCGTTCCAAAGTAGCTTTACCTGCAAAGGATACAGTAGCCTGGCTTCAAAGGAAGGCTTCAGTTTAACTGAGTACTTTAACAATTTTAACAACTGAGTACACATCACTGGTTTATTTTGCCTTATATTATAAATATTTTGCTCAGGTAACTTATTTTTCCTTTGTTTAAAAATACAAGTATCACTGTACCTTGAGATGGCAAGTGGTTTTCTAACAGTAATTTATAGCTGTTTGTTTTTTGACAGATGAGCTAAAACCATATCTGTGCAGAATATTTCATCAATTTTCAATGGAATTACATATAAAGATGTGATAACTCTTCTGCAGAAAACTCAGATTGCAGTTTTGGATAAAATTCCATGTTGGCTTGTCAGAACATCCTAGTAGTGTTTATCATTTTCCCTGGATGCTATGTGAAGTGACAAACAAAGAAAGCAAAATACACCAAAACAAAACAAAACAAAACAAAACAAAAACCTGGAATCCAACAATGCGGAAAATAATTTCAGTTTCAGAAAAGGATTAATTAATTAAATAAAGTCACTGAGATCTAAATTTTAATTTTTCTTTCCAAATCTCCAACACTTCATCTTGATTTGGTCCATCTGTTCCAGAGTAGAGGTTTTATAGTTATTTTGTTGATTTTTTAAAAACCAATTTAGAGTAATATCAACATATATCAAGCATCTCTTGAACTTGATTACAACTGTAATTTATAATCAATACCAATTCAAATAGCCACATCATCTGTAATTTTACTAATACTGAGTTAAACATTAAGAGAGAGCAGCTATTTTATTCCACTTGCCTATTGATTGCTAATACTGCATCAGTGATGCTCTCCCCACTCTATTCACTGTGTAAAAGCTGAGACTTACTGATCATTGTAACATGACATTTTACTTTCCCTAGGATTGAAAATCAAGCAGTTATTGTAAGTGTTCATTCCTTTGCATAATTACAACAGATCACACTAGTGAGAAAAAAAAACAAAAAGCTAATCATGTTTTTTAACCGAGTCTTATTAATTGAGTCAGTGTGTCTGACTAAATCAGGGGATTGAGGTTGATAAATAGAATGAAAATGTTGTAAAACAGCACAGACATCTCAGTAAAACAGGTTCCTCGATCATATTCAGTTCCAAAAGAGTTCCCTAGTTAGAGATAATCGTTCCAAAGTAGCTTTACCTGCAAAGGATACAGTAGCCTGGCTTCAAAGGAAGGCTTCAGTTTAACTGAGTACTTTAACAATTTTAACAACTGAGTACACATCACTGGTTTATTTTGCCTTATATTATAAATATTTTGCTCAGGTAACTTATTTTTCCTTTGTTTAAAAATACAAGTATCACTGTACCTTGAGATGGCAAGTGGTTTTCTAACAGTAATTTATAGCTGTTTGTTTTTTGACAGATGAGCTAAAACCATATCTGTGCAGAATATTTCATCAATTTTCAATGGAATTACATATAAAGATGTGATAACTCTTCTGCAGAAAACTCAGATTGCAGTTTTGGATAAAATTCCATGTTGGCTTGTCAGAACATCCTAGTAGTGTTTATCATTTTCCCTGGATGCTATGTGAAGTGACAAACAAAGAAAGCAAAATACACCAAAACAAAACAAAACAAAACAAAACAAAAACCTGGAATCCAACAATGCGGAAAATAATTTCAGTTTCAGAAAAGGATTAATTAATTAAATAAAGTCACTGAGATCTAAATTTTAATTTTTCTTTCCAAATCTCCAACACTTCATCTTGATTTGGTCCATCTGTTCCAGAGTAGAGGTTTTATAGTTATTTTGTTGATTTTTTAAAAACCAATTTAGAGTAATATCAACATATATCAAGCATCTCTTGAACTTGATTACAACTGTAATTTATAATCAATACCAATTCAAATAGCCACATCATCTGTAATTTTACTAATACTGAGTTAAACATTAAGAGAGAGCAGCTATTTTATTCCACTTGCCTATTGATTGCTAATACTGCATCAGTGATGCTCTCCCCACTCTATTCACTGTGTAAAAGCTGAGACTTACTGATCATTGTAACATGACATTTTACTTTCCCTAGGATTGAAAATCAAGCAGTTATTGTAAGTGTTCATTCCTTTGCATAATTACAACAGATCACACTAGTGAAGAATTTATATAAAATTTAAATCATTTAACAGACTGAAATAGAATTGGTAATGCTGGAATCTGTTTCCAATAACCTCACAGACCCTTACATATTCCTCCTGCTTTCCTTCTTTGCAGAATCTCTTCCCTGCACTCTAGCTAATCGGTGGGTAAATGTGGAAGTTGGGTCCACGAGTACATTTATTTTAGCTACACCAAATAGTATTATATCACCCTGAGGAATAACAGCATATATGTCTCAAGATGGTTTTCCAAGGACTTTCCTGGTGATCCAGTGGCCTAAGACTCTGTGCTCTCAAGGCAGGGGGCATGGTTCAGTCCAAGGCTGGGGAATTAAGATCCTCATGCCTCATGGCTTCCTTGTGTACCAGGGTTTCCTTGGTGGCTCAGATGGTAAAGAATCTACCTGCAATGCAGGAGACCTGGGTTCAATCCCTGGGTTAGAAAGATCCCCTGGAGAAGGAACAGGTCACCCACTCCTGTGTTTTTGCCTGGAGAATTCCCTGGCTCATCCATAGGGTTGCAAAAAATCAGACATGACTGAGTGACTTGACTTTGTGCCATGGCATAAAAAAAGAAAGAACAGAAAAGAAAGTTTTCCCCAGTAGAGTTAGAATGATCTCCTTTATTGACAATGCAAGTTCTCCACTGATGATTTCATTTTTTGTCTATTTTCAAACCTTTTTCAGATGGCTTCTCAGTTTTTCTACCACGTTAAACTATAATTAGTTAGACATGTCTATTTTCCCACTCATGATACCATTGGGATATCACTTTTATCATTGGAACATTAACATTTGGAAGAGGATGTATTACTGTGACTTCACATTACCAAATAGCCTGTTGACACATTGATATTTATTTTCTTCCAGCCCAGACTGGAAGACTGACTTTCTATTTTTTCAATCAGCTGGAAAAAAGTTTCTATTTTATGAGATTAGGATATGCTTAGATAGTCTCCCTATTTTAAGGTTAATTGTATTATATAACCTGGGAAAGACTGAAGGCAAAAGGAGAAGAGAGCTGCATACGATGAGATGGTTAGATAGCACCACTGATTCAATGGACATGAATTTGACCAAGCTCCGGAGATAGTGGAAGATAGAGAACCCTGGCATGTTCTACCTTCCTTGCCTCTTGCTGAAACTTTGATGTTTAGTAAACCTTAAAGGTAGAAACTCAGATTATGAAGCACAGAATTATGTGGCAAGTAAGAGTGCAACTATCTTTTGGTATGATGGAGATTCCTTCAATTGGTATCACTGGTGAATTTTTAGTGCATCATGTCTAATGACACCAGTTTTGCTTACTTGGTGGTATTCTGGCTGTCATTAGTTATTTACTTTACTCGAATATACAACATTGTAGGAGAATTGCTACATATATGATTCATGACTATTCTATTAGACATATAATTTTTGTATTCTGGAATGGTTCTGAGAATGGTATAAGTTGTGATTCCCTTGTCTCTTAAAGCTATCAAGTTTGAGAGCATAGAAAAGATAAGAAAATTGAGTGCTTGTGGGTTTTAAAGAAATTCATAAAAGATAGATATTCCTATAGAAAGGCAGAATGATAGGTGTGAACGAGCCCATATCTTGGGATCAACAGACCTGGGAAAGATATTTCATGTCTTTAAATAACTTTCTTCCTGTGAAGTGGTAGTAAAACTAATTCACTGCCTTTTTATGATAATTATGCAATATTATAAAATACTGTAGAAAGAAACTGTGAATTCTGAAGACACTTTTCTGTTAAATGATTGGTTATATGTTCTAAAAAGTAAACATTTCTCAACATTGTCTACCACAGTGCATTCTTAGATTTTCAAGAGGGTAATTCATTACTTATCTCTTTATATTACCTATTCTTCTTTTGGGAAATGCTGGATTTCTTGAAATTGTTTCTGAATTAGAATTACAGACTTGTAGCTTGCATTTATTGAAAGCACTGCATCCCATGATTAAAGTGAGTGCTAAAGAGTGATGAGCAGAGAAAATCTATTTCTATGTTGGCTTCATATTCTGGCAATTTACAGCACCAATGGATGATCTCTTAGTTCCTCTCAGAAACTACCATTCATAATCCTTATCAGTTGAAGTGTTACAAGGATTAGTATTTGCAAAACATTTTTAAAATCCAAGTTTAAAGTTATTTTATGAGTATCAAAAAAAGCATTGTATAAGCTTAATTTCCAATTCCATCGCAAAGGATATGCATGGGTTCTTTATTATTAAATAAAAGTGCCAGATGATCCAGCTTAGTATGAATGTAACTGCCTACTGATCAATGTAAATTCCATCCTTATAATGTCTATTGATGGAGGCTTTTCCACTAGAGAGTACACAGACAGAACTGGGATAATAAAAGTGGTCTTTCAGCCAGAGCACTCAAGACAGTGATGGGCGAAATACCCAAAGACTTTCCATGAGAAATTACAAGCAGAAGTCCATTTTTCATAAACTTAACCTTTAAAAGTGAACATATCCCATACCATGAGTTTATCTAGTCTTGAGACTTGAAGAAAATTCCAAATGTACATACACTTGTAACAGTCCATTCCCTGTTATTCACACAGACCTTTATTTTCCCGTTTCTATGAGATAAGCAAATACAAATTATTTTAGATGGAAAACAAAATACAAAAGGAGCATATGAACTGAGGGGCTTCCCTCATTGGTAAAGAATCTGCCTGTAATGCCAGAGGCCTGGGTTCAATCCCTGGGTTGGGAAGATCTCCTAAGAAGGAAATGGCTACCCACTCTAGTATTCTTGCCTCGAAAATTCCATAGAAAGTGGAGCCTGACAAGCTATAGCCCACGGGTTTCAAAGAGTCAGACAAGACTGAGTGATCTTCACTCTTACTATGTGAACTGAGAATGGAAATAATATTGCAGGTATACTAAAAGGAGTGGTTTTTTGTTTTTAAAAAAATAAGACTGATTTAAGATAAACCATAAAGATGAAAACTATAGTAACATTAGGTTGGAAGGAAATTTCATTACTTACCACTGCAAGCCATGGGAGGTGACCCAAACCATCTGATACAGTGGGTGGTTGGGAATAAAAACTAAACTCTATGTGAGGGTATTATGGAAATAAGAGACAGTAAACTTTATGTGAAAATTATTCAATTTTATATTGCAAAGAAGAAATCTTAAAAACGAGGATATACTAGAAGGCATAAAACAGAACACTATACAAGCAGAAGTCTTATACCCCATCCCATCACTCCTCAATCTTACCAAATGTTTTCCTGGATTGTGAGTGCATTATTGTGATTAAAAGTAATTACCTGGGGGCTTCCCTGGTGGTCCAGTAGGTAAGGGCACCGCCTTGCAGTGCAAGGGGCGCCGGTTCGAGCCCTGGCCTGGGAATATCCCACGTGACGCGGAGCAGCTGGACCGATGTGTCCAATTACCGAGCGGGAGTTGTGGAGCACATGCGCCCAGAGCCGGCGCTCTGCGACAACAGAGGCCACCGCGATGGGAGGCCCACACCGGCCCAAGAACAAAGATGGATGAAAATGAACAAATGAAAGACCAATAGAAGTGGCCGGCCTGCTCCCCTCCCTCCCCACCCCACCCCCACGAAAATAAAATAAATAAATAAATAAATAAATAAATAAGTAATTACTTGAGGGCTTCCCTGGTGGTCCAATGGATAAAGAGTCTACCTTGCAGTGCAAGGGGCAGTGGTTCGATCACTGGCCTGGGAAGATCCTACATGCCACAGAGCATGGTCTGTCGATTTAGGAGCCAGGGCTCTGCAATACATGTGCCCAGAGCCAGTGCTCTGCAACAAGAGAGGCCATTGCAATGAGAGGCCCAAAGGCCAAAGAATAAAAAGATCGATGAAAATAAATAAATAAAAAAACAATAAAAGAGGCCAAATTAAAAAAAAAATTACATGAAAATTAGAGTCCTTAACCATTATTGGATCAGGAATTTAATTTCAAGTGACCT
The DNA here is from genome assembly GCA_022376925.1 of Tragulus kanchil. NCBI lineage: Eukaryota > Metazoa > Chordata > Mammalia > Artiodactyla > Tragulidae > Tragulus > Tragulus kanchil. Next base: position 114,526,455 of record JAIOJX010000005.1, on the reverse strand, counting down.
CACCAAAAAGTGCATATTCCCAGGCAAGAACAAATGTGAAAAATAAACATCATAATTGTAATACCTCAGAAACAGATGGGTGAATATAATGAATATTTACCTGAAAAATCATAGGTTTTTACTTAGATTCATATTTACACATATTTTAGTGATCTTAGACCATCCTTTTTTTAATAATTCTACCTCAGATCTTTTATAGGTAAAGTAGAAATGATAATTACTGTGTTATCAAATTGGCAGGATTGATGTGAGAAGCAACAAAGCAATAGGTGACAAATTACTTTTAAAAGTTAAAAAAGTACATCATACTTATGTGATCTAGATGTAGACAAGGCTACATGATAAATTCTGTGTAGAATACACAGGAACTCTGTACTATTCTTTGTTACTTTTCTATAATTCAACATGGGTTTCTGATCATCAGATTCCATTTTACACTCAGCTGATGTGGACAGGAATTTTAGCCCAAAGGAAACATTTGACAAATAAATATGTTTGCTACACTCTCATGCTGTTCTCAAGACAAACTCTTGGAAACTTCTGTGTTCACTTTGTCTCCTTCTTGTTGTTTACCTGCAGGGGATTTTGTAACTTCATCCTATCAGCCCATACCAACATTTTCATCTGACTTTTTTTTTTTTTTTAATTAGGGACAAAAACAGTTTTTTGTGGATATATCTCTTTTTTTCTTTCAGTGACTTTTTGGGCTGCTCCAGATTCTTTATTATTATTATTTTTAATCTTTTTATAAGGGAGATATCATTCTTTATGATTGTTCTTTGTTCTTCATCATATATATATCTTTTAAAAGTAGACTTATTTGAGTGAGAGAAAAGGTATATGAGATTTTTTTTTCAGAAAAAAAAATTAAATTTCTGATTTCTCTTGAAGCTAGCAGATTAAAAATGAGAGAAACAGTCTTAATTTAAATAAGTATCATTTTCTCAGCATATTAGAAATGTAAAAGTCTTATTGAAAGAAACCAAAGAGTATGTTGATCAATTCTCCCTATAATAATGCAGCCTCTTTTATTTTTATATTTGTGTTAGAGATTTTGATATAGTCAAATATTTTTCTACTAAAAAATAGTTTTTTAAGAAAAAATAAATGAAAATTGATAATTGGCATCAGCCAATGGATAGTTAATAAGGAATTCTGGAGAAGGTTTTGAGCTGAAATGCACATTATACTTTCTTAAGAGGGCAGTCTTTCCTCATTTAATATGAACACGTTTATATTTCAAACTGTCTGCTATTTCCAAATGAAATATTTATTACTATTTACACATATTTTAGTGATCTTAGACCATCCTTTTTAATAATTCTACCTCAGATCTTTTATAGGTAAAGTAGAAATGATAATTACTGTGTTATCAAATTGGCAGGATTGATGTGAGAAGCAACAAAGCAATAGGTGACAAATTACTTTTAAAAGTTAAAAAAGTACATCATACTTATGTGATCTAGATGTAGACAAGGCTACATGATAAATTCTGTGTAGAATACACAGGAACTCTGTACTATTCTTTGTTACTTTTCTATAATTCAACATGGGTTTCTGATCATCAGATTCCATTTTACACTCAGCTGATGTGGACAGGAATTTTAGCCCAAAGGAAACATTTGACAAATAAATATGTTTGCTACACTCTCATGCTGTTCTCAAGACAAACTCTTGGAAACTTCTGTGTTCACTTTGTCTCCTTCTTGTTGTTTACCTGCAGGGGATTTTGTAACTTCATCCTATCAGCCCATACCAACATTTTCATCTGACTTTTTTTTTTTTTTTAATTAGGGACAAAAACAGTTTTTTGTGGATATATCTCTTTTTTTCTTTCAGTGACTTTTTGGGCTGCTCCAGATTCTTTATTATTATTATTTTTAATCTTTTTATAAGGGAGATATCATTCTTTATGATTGTTCTTTGTTCTTCATCATATATATATCTTTTAAAAGTAGACTTATTTGAGTGAGAGAAAAGGTATATGAGATTTTTTCAGAAAAAAAAATTAAATTTCTGATTTCTCTTGAAGCTAGCAGATTAAAAATGAGAGAAACAGTCTTAATTTAAATAAGTATCATTTTCTCAGCATATTAGAAATGTAAAAGTCTTATTGAAAGAAACCAAAGAGTATGTTGATCAATTCTCCCTATAATAATGCAGCCTCTTTTATTTTTATATTTGTGTTAGAGATTTTGATATAGTCAAATATTTTTCTACTAAAAAATAGTTTTTTAAGAAAAAATAAATGAAAATTGATAATTGGCATCAGCCAATGGATAGTTAATAAGGAATTCTGGAGAAGGTTTTGAGCTGAAATGCACATTATACTTTCTTAAGAGGGCAGTCTTTCCTCATTTAATATGAACACGTTTATATTTCAAACTGTCTGCTATTTCCAAAAAAAATAAGAAATATTTATTAATATTAACATTTAATGTGAAAAATCCATGTTAAAAATACTCCCTCCACTTACTTTAAAATACCTTGTGCATTTGCATCATTTATATACCTTACAGTAACAATTTTCAGCCTTTGTCATTAAAAATAGGTTATGTGGGGCTTCCCTGGTGGTCAGTCCATTGGTTAAAGAGTCTGCTTTGCAGTGTAAGGGGCACTGGTTCAATCCCAGGCCTGGGAAGATCCCACGTGCTGTGGAGCGGCTGGACTTGTGTTCAGTTATGAGCCAACACTCTGGAGCACATGAGCTCAGAGCCAGTGCTCTGCAACAAGAGAGGCCACTGCAATGGGAGGCCCACACAGGCCAAAGAATAAAGATGGATAAAAATAAACAAACAAACCAACCAATAAAAGAGGCCAAAATTTTTTTAAAAATAGATTATATGAAACAAATTATCACACCATCACTTAACATGGACAGTGACAAGCAAGTATATAATAGAGTAGTTAGCATACCGGTCCAGTCCATGAATTATCAGTGTACACAATTCACCAACCCACAACCAATCAGTATTCAACTGTATCTATGAGGAAATAATACTAAATGACTAATGATAATGATATGACAATGATAATATTGTTCACAGCAAAGGTGTAAGTGAAAATATTGAGTTCTTTACAAACTGCTGCCTCTTGTGAATCTGTACTATCATATTACAAGTTGTTTTATTGGCATAAAGAGATACTGTGCAAAATCAGTGTTTCTAAATTCATTTAGAGTTAAATTAATTTAATTTGAACATATTAAATGTAATCAGATGATGTGATTGATTTGATTCCTCTAGATTTTTTTGTGCAAAAAATAAGCACACACACAAAAAAACTGTGCTGAGAATGTAATTTTTTCCATACAAAAGTAAACACCTCTATTTTCCTCCTAGGGTTTCATATTTCAAACAACTTATGAACTTGTAATATACATCAAAAGGGGGGACAATTGTAATTGTAACTGAGCTGAATTGTCTCTGCAATATGTTTGTTTCTTTCTGCTTTATATGTTTATTAAATAGCCATCTTAAAATCAATGATGCTTAATATACTGAAATATTAGCCTGAGCAAAGAATTGGAAATTTCTTAATTCTCATTGACTATAAATCTCATTGAGGTAATCTGGGAATAAAATGAATTTTAACACTATATATGTTGCTTTTGAATACTATATTGATGGAGTTATACTTTAATTATTTTAATCATTTTGAATGATTCCAGTTGGGTGATATAAATGGAAACATTGTCTGTGTATGGCTTTTTTAATTCAACATTATACCTATGTATTTCATCCATATCATTGATCGTAGCTTTAATTGTTCATTCTTATTCTCACATAGTATGATTACCATTGTGTAAACATGGAACTGTTTATCCATTTTCATGTCTATAGGTGTTTGTTCAATTCCAGTTTTATGCAATTACAAATAGTTCAGTCATGAATAAAACTGACATGTATTCTCATGAGGATTAGCATATATTTCTGTTGGACCTAAACCTAGGAGTTAATTAGAATCACTGGGAATGTCTTCACTGTTCACTTCTAGTAGATAGGCCACATAGTTTTCAGTTTTAGTTGTACCAATTTATACTTCTTTCTTAATACTTATCAGAATTCCTGTTGTTCCACACGCTATCAATATATTGCATTTTATTTTTCACATGAGCCATTCTATTGTCTTTGCAGTAACATTGAATTATAGGTTTTTGAATTGGCATTTTCCTAACCACTAATTGGCACATTTGGGCACATCTGCATATGCTTATTAGACATATGGATACTTTGAGTAAAAACTGTTCATGTCTTTTATTATTTTCTATTTGTATTTTTGTACTTGTATTTATATTCATATTTTTAAATTACATGCAATGATACTTATTCCTCTATAAAGTTATATTATTTAATAACCTAAAACTCAAGACTTTATTACATTAGTAATAGTGGCTCACTCTTTTCTCCCATAAACATGGCTAGAAATCCCTAACTCTAAAACTTTCTATTATTGAACTTGTAATATACATCAAAAGGGGGGACAATTGTAATTGTAACTGAGCTGAATTGTCTCTGCAATATGTTTGTTTCTTTCTGCTTTATATGTTTATTAAATAGCCATCTTAAAATCAATGATGCTTAATATACTGAAATATTAGCCTGAGCAAAGAATTGGAAATTTCTTAATTCTCATTGACTATAAATCTCATTGAGGTAATCTGGGAATAAAATGAATTTTAACACTATATATGTTGCTTTTGAATACTATATTGATGGAGTTATACTTTAATTATTTTAATCATTTTGAATGATTCCAGTTGGGTGATATAAATGGAAACATTGTCTGTGTATGGCTTTTTTAATTCAACATTATACCTATGTATTTCATCCATATCATTGATCGTAGCTTTAATTGTTCATTCTTATTCTCACATAGTATGATTACCATTGTGTAAACATGGAACTGTTTATCCATTTTCATGTCTATAGGTGTTTGTTCAATTCCAGTTTTATGCAATTACAAATAGTTCAGTCATGAATAAAACTGACATGTATTCTCATGAGGATTAGCATATATTTCTGTTGGACCTAAACCTAGGAGTTAATTAGAATCACTGGGAATGTCTTCACTGTTCACTTCTAGTAGATAGGCCACATAGTTTTCAGTTTTAGTTGTACCAATTTATACTTCTTTCTTAATACTTATCAGAATTCCTGTTGTTCCACACGCTATCAATATATTGCATTTTATTTTTCACATGAGCCATTCTATTGTCTTTGCAGTAACATTGAATTATAGGTTTTTGAATTGGCATTTTCCTAACCACTAATTGGCACATTTGGGCACATCTGCATATGCTTATTAGACATATGGATACTTTGAGTAAAAACTGTTCATGTCTTTTATTATTTTCTATTTGTATTTTTGTACTTGTATTTATATTCATATTTTTAAATTACATGCAATGATACTTATTCCTCTATAAAGTTATATTATTTAATAACCTAAAACTCAAGACTTTATTACATTAGTAATAGTGGCTCACTCTTTTCTCCCATAAACATGGCTAGAAATCCCTAATGGTTTATTTTTCCTCTTAAAATTTCAAAATTATCAGAATCTATTTATCCCTATCTGGACTCTGTAGAGTTAGAATTAGAAGAAAAATTATCAAAAAGAAGAAAATTAAACCATTGTGAAAATGAATTTATAGTTTCAATTTTTATTCTTAAAAATATTGGAGTTTAAAGGCATTTTTCTAAGAATTAGGGATATAGCCAGCCACAAATTCTTGTCCATGCTATAAGTAGAATACTTAAACCAATTCAGCCACCATTAGAATCAATATTTTATATAGAAATCACAGAAAAATCATTATACACTCTTTAAATCCATCCTGAATTATATAAACTAAATCAAGTCTCTTCTGTAGATTTTATTTTTGTCATTTGAGTTTCCCCTAGTGCAAAGTAATTTGTTTCCTGGGAGATATAGTGTAGAGATAAGGTTAGGGAGGTATTGACTAGAGGTCTTCATTGATTTCCTATGAACAAATTGCTTGTGATGGTTTGTGATGATGAATTATGTTCTGTTCAGGGAAGAGGTCCTGCCTTCCCTCTACTTTTTCTTGAGGGCTGATAAGTCTCCATTGTTTCAGTCCCTGCACTGATTACAGAATGTCTTTTAACCTGTCTCTGGCTCAAAACTCAAGCTGTATATGAGAAAAGACAAAGCATTCAAGGTGAAAAAATATATAAGTAATGAGTGGATATAAGTCACTTTTCTTTGTCACATTAAAAAGCAAGGTTAGTCACAAGTTTTCTGAGTCATTAAAAGTGATTAGTCTTGAGATAGCAACTAGCCATTTTGGGACATGTGTAAAAAGAAAAAAAAGAAGGAAAAAAAAGAAATCCAGCATCATAGAAAATACTTCACAAAGAAAATCTTACTTATACTAATGCAGAATCAGTGAAAAAAATTTGCTGTTATCTAGGATTTATTAATTACTTCTTGTTTATGACTAGTTTTCTGTTGTTCTTTGATGATTTACTTTTTAATGAAGAGCTCTTAAGAGAATTTTAGTTTTCTGAAAAATTAGGAGTACAGAAATTCCTCATATATTCCCTAATCCACACACACAGAGCCTTTCCAATTATCAACCCACAAGATTGGTATATTTATTACAACTGATGACCCTACACTGACACATTACAATCATTCAGACCCTATGGTTTCCTTAGGATTCACTGTTGGTATTGTAGATGTTTACAAACGTCTCCATCATAACTTCAAGTAGAATATTTTCACTAATCTAAAATCCCCTGTGCTACACCAATTCATGGCAAAGAATCCATCTACCGATGCAGAGAAGTTTTTCATTTTACTAAAATCCATTTTATCAATTAAGTCTATTATGTATTAGTCACTACAATAAAGACTCAATTTATCTGAAGTTATTTTTCAAAACATCCAGTTTTGGGGGACAATATGGATGCTGTGGATATGCCGTAAGACTAAGAGAACTTATACGGGGGCTAAGCAACAACCTGGAGGACTGGGATGGGGAGAGACTGGGAGGCGGTTCAGGTGGGAGGGGTCAAGGGTATACCTATGACTGATTTGGATTTACATATAGCTGTAAACAACAAAAATCTAAATGTAAAATAAAAGCAATTATATCAACAAAAAATATGGATATTAACTAAGGTACAGTGTATTTGTAGGGTACAGACTATGATTTTCCCTTTTTTGCAGATTCCAAGAAAGCATACAATTAAAAAAAATTGAACTTCCCTCAGAGTTCTTCTAAAGCCAAAGATGCTCTGAACACCATACTACAGTCAGCTTTTTTATTCTTCTCAGCCCTCCTTTCAGATAGTGTCAATATATTAGATAAAAGACTTATTGTGCTCTTTACTCGTATGCTTTAATGTCTTTTAAAAATAATCACAATCTTGTTGCCTACTCTGTGCACTAAGAACTATAAACACAGTAATAAAACTTCAGGAAAAATGTTTAGAAGCAATGTGTAAGTTCTCTGTTCTTGGCTGTGAGAAACTTAAATGGATTTTATGATATGAATAGCTGTAATAGAGGATATTTTTTTTCTCTTAATGGCAACACATCTGGAGGTTCCTAACCACTGAGTTTTATAACAAAGTATAATCAATTAATATTCTTCAAGTTGTTTTCCTTTTAATTACTGTTTTAAGCGATAGTTTTCTGAAAAATTAGGAGTACAGAAATTCCTCATATATTCCCTAATCCACACACACAGAGCCTTTCCAATTATCAACCCACAAGATTGGTATATTTATTACAACTGATGACCCTACACTGACACATTACAATCATTCAGACCCTATGGTTTCCTTAGGATTCACTGTTGGTATTGTAGATGTTTACAAACGTCTCCATCATAACTTCAAGTAGAATATTTTCACTAATCTAAAATCCCCTGTGCTACACCAATTCATGGCAAAGAATCCATCTACCGATGCAGAGAAGTTTTTCATTTTACTAAAATCCATTTTATCAATTAAGTCTATTATGTATTAGTCACTACAATAAAGACTCAATTTATCTGAAGTTATTTTTCAAAACATCCAGTTTTGGGGGACAATATGGATGCTGTGGATATGCCGTAAGACTAAGAGAACTTATACGGGGGCTAAGCAACAACCTGGAGGACTGGGATGGGGAGAGACTGGGAGGCGGTTCAGGTGGGAGGGGTCAAGGGTATACCTATGACTGATTTGGATTTACATATAGCTGTAAACAACAAAAATCTAAATGTAAAATAAAAGCAATTATATCAACAAAAAATATGGATATTAACTAAGGTACAGTGTATTTGTAGGGTACAGACTATGATTTTCCCTTTTTTGCAGATTCCAAGAAAGCATACAATTAAAAAAAATTGAACTTCCCTCAGAGTTCTTCTAAAGCCAAAGATGCTCTGAACACCATACTACAGTCAGCTTTTTTATTCTTCTCAGCCCTCCTTTCAGATAGTGTCAATATATTAGATAAAAGACTTATTGTGCTCTTTACTCGTATGCTTTAATGTCTTTTAAAAATAATCACAATCTTGTTGCCTACTCTGTGCACTAAGAACTATAAACACAGTAATAAAACTTCAGGAAAAATGTTTAGAAGCAATGTGTAAGTTCTCTGTTCTTGGCTGTGAGAAACTTAAATGGATTTTATGATATGAATAGCTGTAATAGAGGATATTTTTTTTCTCTTAATGGCAACACATCTGGAGGTTCCTAACCACTGAGTTTTATAACAAAGTATAATCAATTAATATTCTTCAAGTTGTCTATTTTTCACTATTGAAACTACCTATGAAATTACTGTTTTTAAGTCTCAAAAAAGAAAAAATGTAATTTTATAACTATGGGAGAATTAAAGTAAAACTATGAGGAGATAAATTTGGATTTTTTTAAATGATTTCATTTTCCCTATGGTATGGTAGCATTATATGTAGCTTTTTATAATGTGCTTATTTTCTTTTATTTTAGTTAACTTAATAAAATTTAACCCTGAAAGAAGACTCCTTATGTTTTGTTTAAAAATGTGTCAAAAAATTAGTAAGTATTCATTAAGAATCTATACTCTTTATTATTCACCTTATTACTTTATAGGAAGAATTTTTATAGCAGTATTGAGTGATACATTTAAAACAGTTTACTCTCATGCATGGATTTAAGTAAAATTTTTATAAACAACATTCTAAAACTTTTACAGTTATATGCCTGGAAGCAGAAATACGTATCAGGTTGGTTCTTCAACAGTCTTTTCACATCTTCAAATTGTGTTTTGTGCTTTTTGGTGTCCCTTATAAATGTTTTTAGATAGCTGAACATGATGTTCCCAGTAGCTGGAAATGGTATAAATCAGTCTTTTGTAGTATGATGGTCAGGTACAGGAGTAAGGAAAACATCCTATATCTATGATTAAGTTCCACTCCTTTAGTAAGTCTATGCCTCTGAACTGTGACTTCACAAGTGTGTCTGTTTTTATGCCTCCTTTTGTGTGACAGGATGACTATTTCCCTTTTTCCAAGTCAGTTAAGCTCATATTAACTAGTTTCCCTGAAACCAGGCCTTATTAAGAGGAAGAGAGTGCTTTGCTGTGTTCCAAAATGGTTCCTTTTTCCTTCTATACCAGAAAAAGAAAGGAATTTGTCTCAGATATCTTCTAAGGAAAACTAGCCAAATTTCTGGAGGTGAATTTGACAATAGTGTAACCATATGACTGGAGGAAATGTTTTTTTAAATTGTTTTATGAATAAGCTGTAATAGAGGATATTTTTTCTCTTAATGGCAACACATCTGGAGGTTCCTAACCACTGAGTTTTATAACAAAGTATAATCAATTAATATTCTTCAAGTTGTCTATTTTTCACTATTGAAACTACCTATGAAATTACTGTTTTTAAGTCTCAAAAAAGAAAAAATGTAATTTTATAACTATGGGAGAATTAAAGTAAAACTATGAGGAGATAAATTTGGATTTTTTTAAATGATTTCATTTTCCCTATGGTATGGTAGCATTATATGTAGCTTTTTATAATGTGCTTATTTTCTTTTATTTTAGTTAACTTAATAAAATTTAACCCTGAAAGAAGACTCCTTATGTTTTGTTTAAAAATGTGTCAAAAAATTAGTAAGTATTCATTAAGAATCTATACTCTTTATTATTCACCTTATTACTTTATAGGAAGAATTTTTATAGCAGTATTGAGTGATACATTTAAAACAGTTTACTCTCATGCATGGATTTAAGTAAAATTTTTATAAACAACATTCTAAAACTTTTACAGTTATATGCCTGGAAGCAGAAATACGTATCAGGTTGGTTCTTCAACAGTCTTTTCACATCTTCAAATTGTGTTTTGTGCTTTTTGGTGTCCCTTATAAATGTTTTTAGATAGCTGAACATGATGTTCCCAGTAGCTGGAAATGGTATAAATCAGTCTTTTGTAGTATGATGGTCAGGTACAGGAGTAAGGAAAACATCCTATATCTATGATTAAGTTCCACTCCTTTAGTAAGTCTATGCCTCTGAACTGTGACTTCACAAGTGTGTCTGTTTTTATGCCTCCTTTTGTGTGACAGGATGACTATTTCCCTTTTTCCAAGTCAGTTAAGCTCATATTAACTAGTTTCCCTGAAACCAGGCCTTATTAAGAGGAAGAGAGTGCTTTGCTGTGTTCCAAAATGGTTCCTTTTTCCTTCTATACCAGAAAAAAAGAAAGGAATTTGTCTCAGATATCTTCTAAGGAAAACTAGCCAAATTTCTGGAGGTGAATTTGACAATAGTGCGGTAACCTTCATATGACTGGAGGAAATTTTTTAACTCAGTCCTTTTTACCCTGAATTTATAGCAGTTCATCAATTTTTGTTTAGGTTTTCTCACCCTGGCTCTGTTTTCTCCTGTGGCTCAGCTCTTTAGTTTCTGCTCAGGTAAGTCATTACTCCCAGTATTTAGCTGTCTGTCTGTCTCCCATATTGAGGGCTGTGGGTTGCTCTGTGTGCTCTCCTTTCTAGTGGATCCAAGAGGTTGTTGATTTCTGAGTCTGTTCAGTTTTTCTTTCACTTGATGTTAGTAAGGAGTGGCAACTGACAAGCTATTTCATGTGGAATAAAAAAGGCCTGAATGATTTTTTTTATAAGCAAAGTTGCGAAGATCACTCCTTGGATAAAAGACTTTAATTATTTATAAAATTGAATGTATCTTTGAGGGAACTGCTTGTTTCTAACCTACGTAAATCACAGGAAAATTCATATTATTGCTTCTTCTCTAACTATATTCATCTTTGCTGAATATCAACTCCCCAAATTTTGCCATAAACACATATTGTTTATCTGTTCAAATAATATGCTATAATTAGGGGAGCATGAACATGTTCTTGTAGTGAATTTATATTTTTTAAAAGTTTTCTTATTATTCTAAGTATTACAAATCTAGGCTTCAAACTTAATATATCTCTAAAATAATATATTTCACAATAAAATATTAATTATTCACGTGTACTAAATACTGTGCTGTAAGCAAGATGGGAAGAGCTTTAGGAAAGTCGGGAGGGTGGAAACCAATTTTAAGTGAGAATATTCTCTCCTGGGAATAATCTCATTCATTCCTCCATTAACTTAGCTCATCCACTAACCCTTTGACTCTCAGCAGAACTATATCATATCACTGAACCACTGTTTCAAATCATGCATGATAGTAACAATTAATAGTGCTTTGTGCAATAGGACATCAAAAATTCTCACAAACAAGGAATATGGAAGCAGGCAATCTGGGGCTGATGCAGGTGATAAATGACATACTCCATGATCTTTTTATTTTTATTTTTTTCATCCTGCCATACTCTCTATGGTGTATGTCTGTGTGTGTGTGTGTGTGTGTGTGTGTGTGTGTGTGTGTGTGTAACTCATACAGACAAAACAGCTGTTGTAACCTCAAGAGTCACATCTGTGAACTAAATGATAGAAAGAAAACAAATGTATCTGTTGCTTAATTATAGGATTCTGCCACTTCTCAGTTTGTTAATTAGGACTATCAGCTGGACAGTCAAGTCCAGCCTCAAGGCAAAATACATTTTAATTCTAAAGGTAAAGAAGGAAGAAAGGTTCAGTGCCTCACACCACTACTTCTGATGAAAACTTACTTGACATTGCTAACTAGGTCAGGCTCCTCTCATATCCTATAATAGCAATAGGTCATAGTCCTTATTAACATAGAACATTACTGTAAATCAGCTGTATTTGCGTGATATTTTACAAAGATCTGTCCCAAAGAAATGGCAATCTGTGGGGGATAAGGATGTGAGATTTTTAACTTACTATTTAACCATAGGTTTTCATATATATTAATAACTTATTTATTTAATTAATACATGCTGTGTGCTTAGTCGCTCAGTGTGTCTGACTCTTCTGTGACCCCATGCATTGTAGCCTGCAAGTCTCCTCTGTTGATTGAATTTTCTAGTCAAGAAAAATGGAGCAGGTTGCCATTTCCTACTCTGGGGGATCTTCCTTACCCAGGGATCAAACCTGCATCTCCTGCATTGACAGGCAGATTCTTTACCACTGAGCTAACTGGGAAGTCCAATTAATACATAACAAATGCTTAAAACAACTTATTGAATGAAAAGATTAGTTAATATCTGCTTCTATTCCTCATTTTTTAAATTTTCATATTTGATCATCACAGAATGTATTCTGTCTCATATTGTACATGTCACTTAGTCTTGTATACTCAGTATACTCTAAGTAACATAAAAGTAACTTAAGACACTTTCTAACAGTTTCTTTACTTTCCTGTAGCACCTCTTCTCTTGCTTAGAGGATAACAATTAATACTTATGAAAATTTAATATTTTAAAGCATTATGTTGTATGATATTAAATGAGTTTGAACCTTAACTTTAAGATGCCTAGAATAATAAGAAAAGCTATATAAAGATACTACCAAAACTATGGCGATTTCCCCAAAGCAAGCATGTGCATAGTTCTACCAGTATGTTGTTTGGATTAGTTTTCTTACATGGACATTTTGATAAATCATCATCTAATTCAATCATACAAGAACAGCTGCAGTGATGGAAAATATAAATCACTAGTGAGATTGTTTATGACCAGGAACTAGCAACAGTTGATGATTAAATGTAGATTTTTGGTTTAGACTAGAATCTAAGCAAGAGAGGGCGATCAAGCTACTGCTGAGGTAATCATTTACCACATTTGGAGGCAAACAAACTAGTTATAGAAAAATAATCCCCCAAATCTCCCTAGTCTCCAGTCTAAGTGGAAACATTCACAGAATCCAAAGCTTACATTTGTGTATTTACCAGGCAAGGTGTAATACATTCAAAGTAAGAGGAATGACTGAATTGAAATTCATAGAGAAGGCCAGTAAGGAGAATGATTTATTAATTTATTCATTCAAAAGTGGTTTACTTATTCATTACCTACTACTATACATGGTCTTAGACATTTAAAAGACATTAAAATGTCTGCCATTCCAGCCACATTAACGTTCTCATTTTAGAACAAGAGGTCTTTTAAATTATACAAAAAAAAATTAAGGTGCCGAGTGTTTGGTAATAAGACACTATAAGTGGAAAACTAACAAGATATGAAATTAAATGACTAACTTGAGAAGTAACCATGTGACCATGTCATATGTAAGATATAAGATGAAGATGAGGAAAGAGGAATGATAGGTGGGTATGGTCAGATTGCAGAGGTCTATGAGTGGCAGCCTAAATGATGTAAATTTCATCTCAGGATGTTTTTAAAGAGTTTGAACAGAAGAGCATTGTCTGAATTGAGCTGTGCAAATGGATCTAATTATTGTGGTGACACTGATTGGGTGAGAATTTCTGAGAACAACACTAAGAAAGTAGATTTGAGAAGGAATTTTATTTGAAGATGAATACTCACAGTGCTCCTGACCTATAATGAAATGACTTGGCAGAACTGTTTTCTCATAAGTCAGAGTAGCACCAAAATTAAATGAACCTTAACTTTAAGATGCCTAGAATAATAAGAAAAGCTATATAAAGATACTACCAAAACTATGGCGATTTCCCCAAAGCAAGCATGTGCATAGTTCTACCAGTATGTTGTTTGGATTAGTTTTCTTACATGGACATTTTGATAAATCATCATCTAATTCAATCATACAAGAACAGCTGCAGTGATGGAAAATATAAATCACTAGTGAGATTGTTTATGACCAGGAACTAGCAACAGTTGATGATTAAATGTAGATTTTTGGTTTAGACTAGAATCTAAGCAAGAGAGGGCGATCAAGCTACTGCTGAGGTAATCATTTACCACATTTGGAGGCAAACAAACTAGTTATAGAAAAATAATCCCCCAAATCTCCCTAGTCTCCAGTCTAAGTGGAAACATTCACAGAATCCAAAGCTTACATTTGTGTATTTACCAGGCAAGGTGTAATACATTCAAAGTAAGAGGAATGACTGAATTGAAATTCATAGAGAAGGCCAGTAAGGAGAATGATTTATTAATTTATTCATTCAAAAGTGGTTTACTTATTCATTACCTACTACTATACATGGTCTTAGACATTTAAAAGACATTAAAATGTCTGCCATTCCAGCCACATTAACGTTCTCATTTTAGAACAAGAGGTCTTTTAAATTATACAAAAAAAAATTAAGGTGCCGAGTGTTTGGTAATAAGACACTATAAGTGGAAAACTAACAAGATATGAAATTAAATGACTAACTTGAGAAGTAACCATGTGACCATGTCATATGTAAGATATAAGATGAAGATGAGGAAAGAGGAATGATAGGTGGGTATGGTCAGATTGCAGAGGTCTATGAGTGGCAGCCTAAATGATGTAAATTTCATCTCAGGATGTTTTTAAAGAGTTTGAACAGAAGAGCATTGTCTGAATTGAGCTGTGCAAATGGATCTAATTATTGTGGTGACACTGATTGGGTGAGAATTTCTGAGAACAACACTAAGAAAGTAGATTTGAGAAGGAATTTTATTTGAAGATGAATACTCACAGTGCTCCTGACCTATAATGAAATGACTTGGCAGAACTGTTTTCTCATAAGTCAGAGTAGCACCAAAATTAAATGACTCTTCTGACCTCACATAATCTATGCTGCTTATTAAGGACCTCTTTTACTAGAGCTATAGATATGAAGAGGAAAAGGAAAGAAAAAAGGAAGAAGGAATGAGAATAAAGAGGTTCTGAAGTAAAATATATATTGTGCTGAATGGCATAATATTAAGGAAAGAAAAAAGTATATAGCTAAAAGAAGTAAGGCACTATATTTCAAAAAACCAAACTCATTACAAATGCAAATTTTATTTCTATCCAGTGTGTTATAGGATTCATATTGATGAAAATTGAGACGGTATCAAACACTATTTACAAAGAATAATTTTGGAATTAATATTAATTGTTCACAGTATTTTGAACAAAATTTCTTCTACATTTGAAAATATTAAGTTCTAAAATGTATCAATCTATGCTTTTCTAAGCACAAAGTGACTAAGAAAAATGAATTTGGTGTTTTCTTAAACTGAAGGAGGTCAGTCCTTTTTTGAAAGGTTTCAGACCAGGAATGTTCATCTCCCCTTACTCATTTATAGTCTCCAAGACAAGTTTTTCCAAGTTAGAATAGTACTGTCTTTATTAATATATATTCACTTCTCTCAAATCCTTTTTCTTAATAACTTTTAAATTTACTTTTATTTCTTCCTTTCAATCTCCATTTCTTATAAGGAATTATACATACTGTTTGATTTTGTGTGTGTGCTTTTTATAATCTAGTTTTCAGTTCTGAAATATGTCTTTCTTTTTTAATAGTTTCATTTTAAAATCATACAGGTCTTCATTTAACTCACTTTTGACTGTTTAATTATGATTCATGTTGTTCTGATAGCTTATATTGTTTTCTTCAACTATTTCAGCTTGTTTGAAGTACAGTATTAGCCCCCAACTATAATCAATTTGTCAAGTAAATTTTAGCTGCTTTTACTATCTTTAGGAAGGTTTTATATTCATTATTCTCTTTTTATGCATAATAAATGCATTCATAGTTTTTAGTAAATTTCATAATAAAAAGATTAAAATATAGCCATAATCCGTGTCCTTAAGAAAGTTGCAGGTGTGCATGGTAAGTCGCTTCAGTTGTGTCTGACCCTTTGTGACTCCATGGACTGTAGCCCATCAAGCTCCTCTGTCCATGGAATTCTCCAGTAAAAAATACTGGAGGGGGTTTCTCTTTTCCACTCCAGGGGATCTTCCTCACCCAGGGTTAGGAACCATGTCTCTTGTCTCTTGCATTGGCAAGCAGGGTTCTTTACCTCTAGCACCACCTTGCAAGCCTTATGAATGTTAATGAACAGTAGATATGCAGAAATGGAAACCTGCATAGTATAGCTTGTATGTGATCCTTAGCTTTCAATTTTGACCTTTCTACATGATTAGTTTTTATTCTTACCTTTAAAAACAAGCCTTGGTTGTGCTTTTCCTTTCTCGGGCTCTTTGGTATTAGATGTGCTATGCTCTTTCGTGTCTTTGTGACCCACTGAACTGTAGCTCACGAAGGCCCTTTGCCCATGGGATTTCCCAGGCAAGAATACTGAAGTGGGTTGCAATTTTGTTCTCTAGAGGATCTTCATGACCAAGTGCCTCCTACATTGTTGGTGAATTCTTTATTAGACACTTTGCCTCAAGTTAACAGCAACTCTTCTTTCTATTGTTCATGTCAAATTAAACCATAAGCCAAGTTTCAATACTTCTACCTGAAGGCATTTCATCAATATTAGCAGACAATAATCTATCATGCTAAAGGTAAGTGATATGGTTATATAAGGTCTATAAATTACCCCCCAAATTGTCTGAAAAATAACACTACTTCTTACTAACTTTCAAATATGAAGGAATTTTTTGGAAATAATAAATTTTAGGAGAAGGTATTACGTTGTCATTGCAATCAATTTGGAAAGTATATAAGGCAACTATATCACTGAAGCAACAGCTGTATAAGCAATTTTTGCTTTTATTTTTGCTCCAACTCCTAACCACTAAGTGCACCATGGTATAGAAATGTTTGGCTATAAGCCATACTGCTTGGTATTTCATAACTAAAAGCCAGTAAAAGCTGAAAATGTTATATCTTTCAGTTAAGCAATTACTGACATGAGTATGTTAGCTTCATAAGAAATTTATCAAATACAAAGGATAAACATTTTATGCTAACTACTGTTACAGAGTCAACATTTATCTTGGAAGCAAACTATTAAAAGGAACTGTAATAAATGATAAATTGTTATGAGCTTTTGAAAAGTAAATTATTTTAAAAAATCTTTTGAAATGACTCATTGCACTAAAACAGCAGTAATTGTGTATGAGGGGTTTTGAGCATTTATGTTAATATTTTAGCATTCAGATGCAAAGCAGATCTTCTCAAAAAAGAAAAATATTACTCATATCAGTGGCAGAGAGAACCTGCCTTGTCTAACAGGTTGGTGACCTCTGATTTCTTTTCCAGAGAATTGATAAATTACATAAACTATAAATGGTGCAAATTCCTGTAAGATTGCTTTTCTTCTTTTAAGAGCTGTTCTAGAGACTTCCCTGTTGGGCCAGCTTGCAATGCAAGAGACTGGACTGGATCCCACATAGGGTGGAGCAAGCAAGCTTCCATGGTGTAATTAAGATCTGACATGCTACAACTAAGACCAGACACATCCAAAATAAATAGACAAATATATTTTTTCAAATACTTTTTTTAAAACCAACCTAATAATAATCATTACCACTTCAATATGGACTAAATGCAATAAGCATAAAATAAAACAGAAAAAGAAAAAGGATTAGGAAGCAGATAGACTATTTTCTTTACCTTTGGATTTGTTTACTTATTTTTTTTACATATTTCTATCTGAATAACTTATGGAATTTGTAAGATGAACATATGTTCTACAAGTGTGGTTCACAGGATTACCACTTTAAATTGTGTGTCACTTTATATTGTTTTGCTAATGTAACAAATAAAATGTGCATGAGGGAATGTGTATGATTTCCATTTTACCACTGAATAAGGTTTGGATCTTGGTCTTGCTCAAGGTCATAACACATATTTGGGGATGTTGCCAAAAAGTGGCTCCTCGCAAAGGAATATGAGGACAAAATAAGGTAAGGTTTTTTTCTGCCAAATGAAATGCATTGTATAATATAGATACATATATGTGTTTATATACACTTGTATGTTTATTACATTTAATATATTTTATATATCTATTTTATCCTACTTTAATGTTTTCTCAAATTTGAATAATGAATAGTTCATTTAACAAAATACATCATATTGTTCCTTTTACAGTGACTTAAATTCTATTTATTTTAATGTTAATGTCATATGTATACATTAAGCACTTATTCAACTATGAGGCCAATATAAATTAACAAAGTTATCACCAACTAAACTAGCAAAGCCTATAAAATTCTACTCAACAACTATTTTAGCAAGATGGATGATTGTTTTAACTGGAAATAAATCACTTATTTTAGACATAAAAAAAATCTTGTACCACACCTTTTTCTGTTCGCTCTTTGACTTCAATAATATTATGTTTTATATTTTTTACAAATCTATGCTATGCAACATAAAATTAGTAACATTTTCTGTGTCTTCTAGGTAAAAAGTAAAAGTTCAAGCTCACCAAAACCCCACTAAGAAGCAATTGCCACATTTAAAGATGTGCCATTTAATTACACTGAAGTTGTGTTATCTACTAATACATCACTGAACTTTAGTATTAATGGAAAGTATATTAACTGAATATCTAATCCAAATTTTGCTTTAGGAGGTAAAGATCTATCTCTTTCCCAAGGGTCTATGTTTTTAAATATATGCCAAAATGAACTGTCTACATTACCGTGCCTTTTTCAAAGTCTTGAAATCATACTACACTTGGCTATTTATTTCCAAAATTTTTTTAGCTAGGTTAGTTTCTTGGTATTTATAGACATTTTAGATCCTACATATAAACTCCTGCAATAATAGAATTCTCAGATTTTTATTGTGATTGACATGGATTTGCATATCATTTTGGTAGAATGCACATCTTAATAACTTGAAGTCTTCAAATCTATGAATGTAGAATAACTTTGTATTTGGATCTTTAATTTCAGTCAGAGAGGTTTTATGCTTTTCAGTTTCCTAGGGTACCTGTATCTGTTTAATTTGAATTAATTGATAATATATCTGATATTAAAACATATTTTTAGAATTTTAATTTCCAACTTTTGTCACTACCAAAAGAAATAGAATTGACTTTCATATACCAACCTTTCATCATGTTATTTTATGAAACTTTCTTAGTAGTTCTAGTTTTAAAAAGGAATTATTTAATTTCAGAATAGATATAGTACTATACAGAATTCTGGTCTCAGGACAATGAATGCTTCTTACTTTCCAAAAATTACATTACTTACTTAAATGATTTTTGTCTTTAAATCATTTTTTGAGATTATGTATCTTCTCCTTTGGAAAGAATTATATAAAAATAGTGTAAATACATAACTAAATAGAGAAAAGTTACTGTGTAAATAATATAAATCAAATCTTTTCCCAAGGGCAATTTCACTGTATAGGCTTTGCATTTTCAAACTTTAGGGAAAAGATATGTGGTATTTTAGGCTGGAGATATAGGGGTAACAGTCTAATAAGAATGTATCATTTACACAACATATAAAATATCCTCATCAAATAAACAAGTACAGCAACCAACTCATTAAGAAGTAAGCAAGTAATAATTCATAAAAGTGTTAATATATTATAAATAACAACTATGAGTTATTTAAATAATATTTATATTAAATTTCTACTTAGCAGTTGGCAACATCAAGCAATGATAACCTCTCCCTCAAAATTATCACAATTACTCTTTGAGGATCCTCAAAGCAAGCTTAACTATTTTGAATTTGATATTAAGGATATTGCTTATCATAATAACAATGTTGTAGAATCTTCTGTATAAGCCCATGACCCTGAGCATCAACTGCTGAGTCTGCAGTGACACACAGCACTAATAAATAAATGAACTGACTTCTTTGCTCCACATTGTTCTCTTGATATGTGACACTCGGCAATGCATTATTAAAGAATCATTGTACCAGTGATGTATTGTATAGAACACCAGAGAGTCATATTCCCTGTGATTTATTGCATCCTCACAGGGTCTTGGAGATGTAAGAATACATTTCCAAAGCCAGGCCCTGGACTTCTTTGAAGAATAAAATTCATTTTTTCCCTAATAATTTTAAGATTGCAGTGAATGCCTATGATAGCCATAATCTCAGGCAATCCAAGCTCATAAATAATTCATTTTGCTTGTATTGTGTATATATATGAAAATTCAGTTAACTTTTGGAGAGGAGAAGTTTACAGTATATGGCAGACAGAATGAAAAAGATAAAGTGTGATTATGGTCCAGGAGATTTATGAAAGCAGTATATAGGAGCCTGGAAAGAACAGTCTCTGTGAGTTCAGAATTAACCATGGAGGAGAAATGATACAATGAAAGGTCTTTAACTTTAAAATAAGTTTGAAACCTCTCTGCCCAAAGCTTGAAGCCTGTGGATTGAATCTCACACTTCGTCTTGAGAATGAAACTAAGAACAGCACAAAACAAAGATAAGATGAGTAATTCTGTGTGTTTAACAAAACTTGATATATATAAAGGTTGTGAATTCTGCCTGGGCTTTTCCACAGTTGCTCAGGTAAAACCTGCATACACAGGCTGGATTATTCTATGCCAAGATAATCAGTTAAATATAATCAATTCAAACTCTGAATGCCACGAATAAAATGGAGGCTCATCAGAGACATTGGCATGAAAGTGTAGTTTGGCTCCTGCATGGGGTCACCCAGACAAAGTCTTAGATCAATGGCAAGAGGCGTGGCAAGCAGTGCTTGAAATCCAAAGCACAGTCTAGTTTACAAGTCCGTGGCTAGGGCATCCAAATGAGATGGTTCCTTCCTCTAGATTTTCTAGAAAAGGATTTATTTGAGGGTTTTGGTTCCTTCTGGACTCTTTCTAATTGTAACAAGAGTATCCTCTCTGTCTGTAGGGCCCTGAAATGTATAAAAAAGTGAAAAACATATTGGTTATTTGATATTCTATAAGTTGTTCTTTAGTTGCCAAGTTGTGTCTAACACTTGCCGACCCCATGGACTGTAGCCCACCGGGCTCCCCTGTCCATGGGATTTCCCAGGTAAGGATTCTGGGAAGGGTAAAAAGCATTTAATAGGTCTCAGCAGATTCAATAGATCTAGCTAATTTCCCTTTTCTCAGGTGCCACTTTGGTGAGTAATCCATAAAGAATCAGAAAAGAATCAGTAATATGTCATAACCTTAAATTTGTCTATATTTCCACATATGTTTTATTCCACACTGCTTCTCACCTGAATTTCTTCTAATCTGTATGATTCTAGCATTTCTGGTCTCTGTCAAAACGGGCTTAATTTCATGAATTCATCTTTATACTTGGCCTTTGATTAATGAGTCATAGTCCTCAAGGTGACCTGTGCCACAGTCAACTTTATAAAGTTTAAATCATTGCTACTTGCTTTGGTGAAATCAGCAATGGTATTTAAACATTTAAAATTTCAATATAATATGAATTTGTCATAAGGGCATAGGATTTAGGGCCAGAGTTAGGGTCAACAGGCTTCCTGTATCATGGGAAGTCTTGAACTGATGAGTCATGCAAAGTCAAGAGGTTGTTATGGATAATGCAGGAAAGTTTTAGCCACAAAGGAAACTTGCCAATCTGGGAGAGGAAGGATTTTTTTTTTTCTTTTACCAAAAGTATGAACATATTTTACTATTTTAGCTACTGTAGCTCTTCCAATGCATATTGGTAGGATATAAGCTACTATGAAAATGTCTTAGTTCAGTATGGAGATTTCTTAAAAAACTAAAAATAGAAGCACCCTATGACCCAGCAATCCCACTATTAGGCTTATATCCTGATGAAATCAAAACTGAAAGAAGCACCTGTACCCTAATGTTCATTGCAGCTCTCTATACAATAGCCAAAACATGGAAGCAACCTAGATGTCCATCGACGAATGAATGGATCCAGAAGCTCTGGTACATATATACAATGGAATACTACTCAGCTGTTAAAAGAAATGCAGAAGACTCAGTCCTAATGAAGTGGCTGGCTCTAGAACCTATCATCAAAAGTGAAGTAAGTCAAAAAGAGAAAGACAAATACAGTATACTAACACACATATATGGAATCTAGTAGGACAGTCTTGATAACACACGCAGGGAACTCATGGAAAAGCAGACAGAGCATAGACATAGGGACATTGTGGCGAAGAAATAGGGAGGGGGAAGCATGGAGGGAGTAACATTGAAACTTATGCTGCTATGTGTGGAAAAGATAGCTAGTGTCATAGTGCTAAGGGAATAGGAGTGCTTACAATGGCTTGGGGTGAAGGTCTGGAGGGGTGGGATGGGGGGATCTGGGCGGGTGGGGACCATGGATATGCATATGACTGATCTGGGAACATACATGTCTGTGAACAACAAAACTCTGTAAAACCTTTAAAATAAAGAATAAAAAAAAAAAAAAAAGAAAGAAAATGTCTTAGTTCTTGTATACCAGATCCTAACTTCATGTATAGTCTAGTCCATTTTTTGCAGACATTCTTCAATCTTGATGAGCATCACTCTACCATTTTCTTACTTGGAAAAAATCTTAATTCCTTTCTTAACTAGAAATTGTTAGTCAAAATATTGTTTTTTCTTTTATATTGTTTAAAGTTTGACTTGACTTCATTTAATTTGGATCCTGTTTATGTAATATAGAAATTCCTGGCTGATATACCTACCTACAACCTAGGAGCTTGATCTAGGAATTATATATATTTTTTTCTTTTGTAGTCTAATATTTCCTTCTACATTTATTTTTGTCTTCTGTCTATAGACAATATCAGCTTTCCTCCATCCTAAAATTTTCCTTCACCCCTTCCAAGATGCATGGATGTATGGAGCAGATCTGGAGCCATAGTTTGCTTGTCATGTAGAGCAACTATAAGGTATAAAATTTGAAAGGGGTGAATAAGCAGACTTGGTAAGGAGACCAACGGATTCCAAAGAGAAGGAGGAGGGGGAGGAACAAACATTTTTAGCCAAGGTGCCTTCAACTCGATTGACACGCCTATGACAATTATCCATTTTGCCTAAGACATTAAGCCCAGAGCTAAAGTTTATAACAATAATACATCTTGCTGGAAGACATGTTTTCTTTCTTAACTTGTACCTATGTTATCTAAAGATATATGTTGTGGGTATAAGTCTGGTAATACCTTTATCACCTTAAGATATTCTTTTGAACTATTGTTAATAATGAACTGAAAAAGCATAAAACACCACACCTAAACAGGCTTCTGGGTATATTCTTCTATCCCCCTTCCAGTGTCTATGCTGGAAGCTTCCTTTATTCCTTTCCTTTTTAATAAAACTTTTCACTGCATGAAGGTCTGCGTGAACAAAGCCAAGTCTCTTTGATCCCAATGTTAATTCTTCTCCTTTGGAGATCAAGAATCTGACGCCATTCATGGTAACCTATCCACCATCATCTATCAAACTGATGGCAAATAAATAAGTTAGAAAATTAGAATAATAGCCCATGTGAGAAATAATAAGTGTTGATCACCAGATTTACTAAGACAGGTTTTATCTAAAATAGATATCAACAAACTATGGCATGTGAGCCATATTCAGTCCTCTGATCAAAATAAAATTTTATAAATTTATAAATTCATAAATAAAATTGCATTGGAACCCAGCCATGCCCACTAATTTATATCATATGCCACTATTATGCCACAAAGACCAAGTTGAGTAATTGTGAAAAAGAGAGTGCATGGCCTTTAAATTCTCAAGTACTTACTACCTAGTTTTTAGCATGAAGTGTGTCAATCCCTCGTCTAAACTTTCTTCCTGTGACTTTCAATACTGTCTATATCTACCAGTTTGTATATCCAGACATAAACTCTACTCTTAGTAGCAGACTTTGATGTAAAACTGCTTTATTTATGATTTCTCTTAGGTATCATGTAAGCATTTCAAACCCAATATGTCCTAATAAAATTATCATCCTATGATCTGCTCTTCTTTGCCGCAAACTGTTTCTACCACAAACTGTTTCTTTTATAACTTAAAAAGTAGCCTGTAAATGTAATGCTCTCTTCTTGGAATATTCTCTCCCTATGTTTTCTCCATGGGCTTCCCTTAAGCTCCATATCAGCATTAAGGACTTTTCCCTTGGTATTACCCTGCTGACTTTCTAAAGGTCTTTCTTATTATGAAGTTCCTATGACCATTTTAATTCTCAACTCCATTTCCTTGCTAGGCTTGATCCTAAAATTCTGTATATTCAAATAAGTTTTCTGGTAATACCTTTATCACCTTAAGATATTCTTTTGAACTATTGTTAATAATGAACTGAAAAAGCATAAAACACCACACCTAAACAGGCTTCTGGGTATATTCTTCTATCCCCCTTCCAGTGTCTATGCTGGAAGCTTCCTTTATTCCTTTCCTTTTTAATAAAACTTTTCACTGCATGAAGGTCTGCGTGAACAAAGCCAAGTCTCTTTGATCCCAATGTTAATTCTTCTCCTTTGGAGATCAAGAATCTGACGCCATTCATGGTAACCTATCCACCATCATCTATCAAACTGATGGCAAATAAATAAGTTAGAAAATTAGAATAATAGCCCATGTGAGAAATAATAAGTGTTGATCACCAGATTTACTAAGACAGGTTTTATCTAAAATAGATATCAACAAACTATGGCATGTGAGCCATATTCAGTCCTCTGATCAAAATAAAATTTTATAAATTTATAAATTCATAAATAAAATTGCATTGGAACCCAGCCATGCCCACTAATTTATATCATATGCCACTATTATGCCACAAAGACCAAGTTGAGTAATTGTGAAAAAGAGAGTGCATGGCCTTTAAATTCTCAAGTACTTACTACCTAGTTTTTAGCATGAAGTGTGTCAATCCCTCGTCTAAACTTTCTTCCTGTGACTTTCAATACTGTCTATATCTACCAGTTTGTATATCCAGACATAAACTCTACTCTTAGTAGCAGACTTTGATGTAAAACTGCTTTATTTATGATTTCTCTTAGGTATCATGTAAGCATTTCAAACCCAATATGTCCTAATAAAATTATCATCCTATGATCTGCTCTTCTTTGCCGCAAACTGTTTCTACCACAAACTGTTTCTTTTATAACTTAAAAAGTAGCCTGTAAATGTAATGCTCTCTTCTTGGAATATTCTCTCCCTATGTTTTCTCCATGGGCTTCCCTTAAGCTCCATATCAGCATTAAGGACTTTTCCCTTGGTATTACCCTGCTGACTTTCTAAAGGTCTTTCTTATTATGAAGTTCCTATGACCATTTTTAATTCTCAACTCCATTTGTCCTTGCTAGGCTGTGATATCCAGGAGTAAAAGAACTGTTTAAAATATACATCCATCCTAGTATAATCGGTGATACTAAATAAGTACATCTGAGCATATATTTAAGACTCTGAAAAAGTCATCTCTCTAAAATATGCATTATGGAGCAAATATGTGTATCACTCCAAAATCCTACATGCAGGACAGCACCCAATTTGATGATATTGGGAGGTAGTTAGGCTTAGACTAGGTTATGAAGAAGATGTCTTCATGATCATTTTTAGGTGCCTTTATAAGCAGAGGAACAGTTAGAGTTTTCTCTGTCTCTTTCACTAAGTGACCACATTAAGACATGGTCAAGGTAGCACACGGCAAGAAGGCATTCCTCTGCCAGGCAGAAAGAGGGCCTTACCACACCCAACCAGGCTGGAGCTCTGATCCCAGACCTCCAGACTCCAGAAGTATGAGAAAATAAATGTTGACCTGTCTATGTTTTTTTGTATAGCAGCCCAAGCAGACTAAGACAATATTTCATCCAATAATGGTTATTTCTTTACCACTGATTTTTTGAAGAGTTATATTTGGAAGTGTTATGTATATTTTTACTAAATAGCACTGTTAACTGAGACTGATGATCATCTATGTTTATAGTCAAATATATGCTTCAGAAATCCAAGCATTAGTGACATAAAGAGATAGGAAATTACCAATATTGGTGGTAAAATATCCATATGAGAGCAAATTATCTGAGGGAAATAATACAGTTCCTAAAGTTATATATCCTGCTCACAACTAAAGAAAAGTCTGAGCAGCAACAAAACCCAGCACAGTCATACATAAATAAATAAAATTATTTTAAAAATTTGGAAAACCTGAAATTTATATCTTATATGTTAAAATCACAATAATATATTGCATAATAATTATGCTCTAAGGTATGTTTATGGATGAACTGACTGTCAGGAATTCAACTCAGATTATTATCTCTATATTTGTAATTAAAATAGAATATCGGATAAGATGATATTTTTATTGCTTGCTAATGTTGCATTAGAACAAAGGGGGTTTTTCTGCTTTATAACTTAAAAGTAGCCTGTAAATGTAATGCTCTCTTCTTGGAATATTCTCTCCCTATGTTTTCTCCATGGGCTTCCCTTAAGCTCCATATCAGCATTAAGGACTTTTCCCTTGGTATTACCCTGCTGACTTTCTAAAGGTCTTTCTTATTATGAAGTTCCTATGACCATTTTTAATTCTCAACTCCATTTGTCCTTGCTAGGCTGTGATATCCAGGAGTAAAAGAACTGTTTAAAATATACATCCATCCTAGTATAATCGGTGATACTAAATAAGTACATCTGAGCATATATTTAAGACTCTGAAAAAGTCATCTCTCTAAAATATGCATTATGGAGCAAATATGTGTATCACTCCAAAATCCTACATGCAGGACAGCACCCAATTTGATGATATTGGGAGGTAGTTAGGCTTAGACTAGGTTATGAAGAAGATGTCTTCATGATCATTTTTAGGTGCCTTTATAAGCAGAGGAACAGTTAGAGTTTTCTCTGTCTCTTTCACTAAGTGACCACATTAAGACATGGTCAAGGTAGCACACGGCAAGAAGGCATTCCTCTGCCAGGCAGAAAGAGGGCCTTACCACACCCAACCAGGCTGGAGCTCTGATCCCAGACCTCCAGACTCCAGAAGTATGAGAAAATAAATGTTGACCTGTCTATGTTTTTTTGTATAGCAGCCCAAGCAGACTAAGACAATATTTCATCCAATAATGGTTATTTCTTTACCACTGATTTTTTGAAGAGTTATATTTGGAAGTGTTATGTATATTTTTACTAAATAGCACTGTTAACTGAGACTGATGATCATCTATGTTTATAGTCAAATATATGCTTCAGAAATCCAAGCATTAGTGACATAAAGAGATAGGAAATTACCAATATTGGTGGTAAAATATCCATATGAGAGCAAATTATCTGAGGGAAATAATACAGTTCCTAAAGTTATATATCCTGCTCACAACTAAAGAAAAGTCTGAGCAGCAACAAAACCCAGCACAGTCATACATAAATAAATAAAATTATTTTAAAAATTTGGAAAACCTGAAATTTATATCTTATATGTTAAAATCACAATAATATATTGCATAATAATTATGCTCTAAGGTATGTTTATGGATGAACTGACTGTCAGGAATTCAACTCAGATTATTATCTCTATATTTGTAATTAAAATAGAATATCGGATAAGATGATATTTTTATTGCTTGCTAATGTTGCATTAATGAACAAAGTGATAAGAATAGAGAGGAGTGATTGCTGCTTTAGTAGTTATTTTCCTTTTTGTTTTATTAAAAATCTTTCTTTCCTAGTTAACAGAAAGGGTAATTATTATAGTTGATAAGGCCAACTGCTTTAGAAAGGAAAATAGCATTTATAAGTGGAAAAATCCTTGAAATCATATACAATTTGATTATAATATAGATAAAATAAATTTACAAAAAATGTCCACCATCAAAGCTGAGAAAATAAATGTAGTTTTCTGTATACTGTTTTTAACTGAGTATATGGAAATATTTTTCATGAAATAATTGTTTGGATAACTTTTAAATTCTCTATTATAGTCTGTGTTCTTGCTGTGTGTATATAAACAACTTTATTTGCACACAATTTATTTTTATTGGATTTATTTGTATTTTATCTATGTGAGTTCTAGCTGTTCAAAGCTTATTATAAACTTTTATAAGGAACACAATGACATAAAATTTTTACTTGAAAAAGCAATGTTAGGAGCAAGGTATGATAGTCTCATTTATATATTTAGAAATATAAGTATATTACATATTTTATGATATGTAAAATAATATATATATTTCATATATAAATTAGCTTTTTTTTAGAAATGCATTTTGTTTATTTATTTATGATTATTTTGGGTTTTCATTGCTGCCACAGGCTCTTCTCTAGTTGCAGGGAGTGGGGGCTATTCTCTAGTTGAGGTGAGCAGGCTTCTCGTTGCGGTGACTTCTCTTGTTGTGGAACTCAGACTCTAGAGCACACAGGCTGCAGTAGTTGCGGCACATGGGCTCAACAGTTGTGGCTCCGAAGCTCTAGAGCACAGGCTCAATAGTTGTGGCTCACGGGGTTTAGTCGCTCTGCAGCAGGTGGGACCTTCTCCCTGCAGTGACCTTTCCTGTTGTGGAACTCAGACTCCAGGGCACAGAGGCTTCAATAGTTGTGGCTCTGGGGCTCAAGAGCACAGTCTCAATACTTGTGACTCACAGGCTTAGTTGCTCTGCAGCATGCGGGGTCTTCCCAGATCAGGTATGGAACCCATGTCTCCTGATGCAGGGCTGCCCGGTGCTCAATGATAAAGAGTCCTCCTGTCAATGCAGGAGACACAGGTTCAATCTTTGGGTTGGGAAAATTCCCTGGTTATGGAGGCCGAGACGTCGCAGGACTTGCTGGCAGCAAGATGGAGGCGCAGGAAGCGGTGAGGAAGCCCCGGTCCAAGTTTTAAGGCCCGACGAACCAGGGCAGCCGGAGTTTAAGTCCCTAAAGATGATGACTTATAAAACCTTAGAAAAAGTAGAGCTGAGGTCCAAAGCAGGGAAAGATGGACGATTTCCCTCAGCAGAGAGCGAGCCTGCCCTCTCTCAGTCCTTTTATGCTAGCCAGGCCTGCTGTGGAGCAGATGACGCCCACCCACATCTGTGACAGAGTTCTGGACAGCACACCTAGGTACTGGGCTGGAGGCAGCAGGAGGGCCCACAGCAAGCTACACTGTCCTAAAGGAAAGCCCCACAAAGGCCTGGTCAGGATATAAATTAGTTTTTAATTAGAAGGGTAAGTAGGCCTTCAATCCTATGACACCATGCAAAGAAACACCAGAAGAGAAAAACAAAACAAAACAAAACAAAAAAACAGAGAGAAAACAATAATTTCTTCTATTGTTGAAAAACTGAGAGTATTTTCCTTAATTAATAGAAAAATTGATGAATATAAGAATGATACAAAATACTGAATCTTTTAATAAGCACAGATTATAGTTGTAAAAATAGGCAAATATCTCTATTTTTCTTTCTGTCTTCCTAATTACTGAACTCTTTAAAACTTTCTTAGAATCTATAATAACATAGACTTTTATTTTGCCTCTGAATAAAGGACCCATCTTAGTTCCAGGATAACACTTCAAACTGTGATCCAGAAACCACATGCATCGAAGTTACAATGGGGGCTAGTTACTACAAAATCCCTGTAGTTGCAACAAAAACCTACCTTAACATTCTTCCAAGGTAATGCTTATGCTCAGGAAAATGTGGAAAACATAAGAGGACCAAGGGGTTACTGAGTAGTCAACTATTAAATACCATTCATCTTCAAGATCTTGTAATGTTTACAGTACATATATCGTTATCACCCTCTTATAAAATAGAAAAGTTTATATAGGAGTCCTAAGCAATAAAGAATCATATTTACATAACTGCACACATTATTTAACCACATAAAGAATAGCCATAAAATCATTCAAAGTTGAAAAACAGGTATTTGAATGAAGGACCATATTGGCTTTTTTACCACACATATTAGAATCTCACATTCCCAGCATACATGACATAATATCAAAAAAACTTAACGGTTAAGTTTATGATTGTTCACTTATTATTAAACTATATGAGAATATAACTATCCAGAAAAGTGAAGAAAGCAAATTTAAATTCTGAAAGTAAAGTTTTTTCATTACTCATCATATGGTGCATATATAATAAATTCAGAAGCAATAAATTCACTATAATGCACCTTACTACTATGTTGCAAAATCACAGCTAATTAAATTTTTCTATCTAGGATAGTTAGGGTCTATCATCACATATCTTGCTGATAGCTGCAAAACTCCTTTGGCTAGCAGAAAGAGGAAGATCATTGGATAAAGGTAATTGATGAAAGATAAACTAGCTATGTTAGACAGCTATAGTTTCTTAGCTATATTTGAAACATGTAACAAGACAATGGCCCCTGCTAGTTTACTGAAAACCAAAAAGTAAACCGTTCACTATTTCTGAAGAATGCTCCTAAATGTACTGGGAATATTTTACTGTAGCAATAACGATGAAAGTTTTGAGTTCATATATCTGAAATTGAGATCTGAGAGGCTGTGTTTTTTTTTTTTTTGGTTCTATAAGATGTATTGATGTGAAAATTGTTATAGAAACTGAACCGCACATGTGCCAAATACTGACAAGAGAATTTTTTTAAAAGCATTTCCCTGAATCACTGTTAACCTAAAAAAAAAAAAAAAAAAAAGGAAGACCGACATACCTGGTCCCAAACCCACTAAATAACATGCAGATTAATTTCACTTGATACTTAACCCTCATTCTGCTAGTCACAAGCTTCAAATCAGTGCCAAATTTAATATCCATTTTATTTTCCAGACCTTATTATCTTTGCCAATAATTGATTTTTTATTCTTTGGTATTAATGCATTTAGCTCTAATATTACATCCATCTCCAATTAAACTCCTGTGCTATGCAACTTTGTGCTATGCAACTTGGTGAAAAGTTCCAAAAGGATACCTTAATGGTTTATGGATTATCCACACTACTCCCATTAAAATTAATGGGAATTACATGGCTAATTCCCTAATGCCAGAATGAAAATTGCCACATACTATTCAAAAGTCATCAACAATTCTCATTTCTGACCCAGTGTTTCAAATGCTAAGTAGATGGTGCCACCTGCTTTAATTACATATTTAAGTGGGAAAAAAAGAATAAAGATGCAGTAGGATTTCATTTGTCATATAGGAAGTGAAACCATTTTACAGGCTGAAATATAAATAATAGTAATAAAAGTTATTGGCTGAGGTTGAATTAATATTTTGAAATTAATTTTATTATGAGAAAATTCCTAAAGAACATTTATTTCTAAGTAACATGTAAGTTATAATACTGTTAAAACAATATGGAAAAGATATGCATCTTACCATGAAAAAAATGTTTGGCTTTGATACTAGCAATGACAGCCAAATATTTGATGTATTGTTTATTGAGACCCATTCTCATCATCTTACACTTAACTTGTTACTTGTCCCTTGACAATTTTTGAATTATTGACCTAAAACAAATAGTGGTTGGTGATTTAGTTGTTAAATCATGTGCTTCTCCTGTGATCTCTGCCAGGATCCTCTGGGATTTTCCAAGCAAGAGTACTGGAATGGTTTTGCTCTTCCTTCGCCAGGGGATTTTCCAGACCCAGGGATCAAACTGCAATCTCCTGTTATTGCAGGCAGATTCTTTACTGACTGAGCCACCAAGGGAAATAGACTGCCAGCTTTTTTAATTTTTTTCCCAGAAAAAAACTTTATATACTCAAGTTCAACAAAAACTTGAAAATATGGATCTGCAACCATGGTGAGTCCCCAACAAAAGTGGAGTGGAGATCTCTTTTATAAAAGAGGCAATGTAAGTTAAAAGGGGTATAGTAAAGAAAGAGACTCTATGACTTTGGATTGGCTAAATCGTGACAAACTCTCATTGGCTGAGTTCTTGTCAGGAAAGAAGTCTTTCTTCTTCTTCTTGGGCTCTGCTGTCATTGCAGGTCATGAAAGCTCCCTGTTCTGGCCTCCTAAATCTATTTAATTGAAGTTTATGTTTATTAATTTTTTATAAAGTACAAATACATTTATATTAAAAGTTGGAAGAAAAAAAAAAAGTTGGCATGCTGGTGTAATTCTCCCTTTGTCTCTTACCTTCAATCTGCAACCAATAAAACACCATAACTCAACAAAGGCAACTCTGCCTAACACTGCCAAGACAACAGAGAACTCTGTATATCTGTACATGTAAAGGTGACTAGACTGAAAATAGTAGGCATAGGAAGAGCTCTGAGAACGGAGAGCTGGATGATTTAACCTATAGAAACTCTTATCAATGGAGAAGATAGAGACTTAAATTTGCAACATACACCTATTTATTACACTTTTCCTAGTAACCCAACTAAACTGTGGGAGATCCAGTTCAGTCCCTGAATGACTAACACTTTCAAATGAAACTGGCCTCCACCTTTCACCCCTCACACTCATATACCAACACCTTTCTTTTTTCTTTAGCTAGAGATAGTATTTGAGTTTCCCTGGTGGATCAGATGGTAAGGAATCAGCCTGCAATGCAAGAGACCTGAGTTCAACCCTTGGTTTGGGAAGATACCCTGGCAGAGGACAGGACAACTCACTCCAGTATTCTTGCCTAGAGAATTGCAAGGACAGAGGAGCCTGGCAGGCTATGCTTCATGGTGTCGCAAAGAGTTGGACACTGGCTAAACCCACCACAGAAATAGTATTTAAGGTATGGCTTGGACTACTTTCAGGAGTTACTCAATTTTTTGAGCTATCTCCTCTATATACAGGAGGTATGAAAAGGGAAAGTATTAGTTGCTCAGTTGTCTAGGACTCTTCGCCCCACAGACTGTAGCCCACCAGGCTCCTCTGTCCTTGCAATTCTCTAGGCAAGAATACTGGAGTGGCTAGCCATTCCCTTCTTGAGGGATTTTTTCCTATCCAGGGATTAAGCTCAGGGATTGAACCTCAGTCTCCTGAATTGTGGGCAAGATTCTTTATCATCTTAGCCACAAGGGTAACTGAATAGGAGGTATACATGTTATTAAACTTCTCTTTGATTTTCTCCTGTTAATCTGCCTTTTATTATAGGAGAGGTTCTCAGCCAAGAACCTAGACAAGGAGATAATTATTTTTCTTCCTACCCATACCCCATATCATTTTCAAGATAAAATATTTTTATCAACCCAGAAAATTCTTTCTTGTCTCTTCCCAGCCAACCCATGCCCTTAATCCAAGCAAACACTATTTCTATTTCTTTCAACATAGATTCCACACATGAAGTCATGAACTGTATATTCCTTTATATCTATTTTCAAATGTTTAGTGTAGTGTTTTTGAAACTTACCAACGTTGCATGTGTTAGTATACTGGTACTATTGTTGAATAGCATTCAATGCATTTCAATTTTTGACTATTACAAATAAAGCTGTTGGAAATGTTCCTTACAGTCCTTGTATAGATCCATGCAATCAATTTTTAATGGCAAATAACTAGGAGCAGAATTATTGGGTCACAAGGGAGGTGCATGTGTAAGGTTATAATAAATTCTCAACTATTTTCCAAAGTGGTGTTACCATTTTACACTCTCACCAGGAAGCTATAAGAGTGCAAATTGACTCCTAATCATTATTTGAGATTTTCAAGCTTTTTAATTATAATGATTCTAACAGGTGTGAGTAGCATTATCTTCTATCTTTAATTTGCACCTCTAGGTGACTAATTATGGCAAGTACCTTTTAGCGTTCTTACAGACCATCTGATGTTTTCTTTTGCTAAGAGAAGTGAAGTCTTTTAACTTCTTCCATCCAAGACTTTTGTACAATTTTAAATTTAGGATAAAGTTTAAAAAACTTTTGGTTCATATGCACTTGAGATTAACTTTTTATTGCTTTTCTTTCTTTTTCATTTTATTTTGCATTTTAGTATTTATTTAATATTTTGTTGATGTGTGTTAAGTCCTATGCATGACAATTAGGTTGTTTCAGAGAACTGCTCCAATCTTCTCTATACTTCCTAATCTCAAATTGTATCAAATATTGAGGGAAAGGACTGAAATGTATTGGAGATCAAGATGTCTAAACAATTGTAAAAAAATGAAAAATACCAAAAATATTCATCTGGAATCACAAAAGATAAATTTCTAACAGTGAGATTTCAGGACAGTAATGAAGTACTGATGGAAATGGTTCTTTTGGATGGAAAACGTATTCAGTGATGAACAAAGATTAGAGCTGACTTTGTAACATGTAGGTTTGATTCCTGGGTGGAGAAGAGCAACTGGAAGAGGGCACGACAACCCACTCCAGTTTTATTCTCTGGAGAATCCCACGGACAGAGAAACCTGGCTGGCTGTAGTCCATAGGGTCGCAAAGAGTCAGACATGACTGAAGTCAATTAACACACACAGGAACACTGTGGTTAATAAAAAAAAAAAAAAAAAAAAAAAAAAAGGCGATCCTCTATGTTGAAATTAAGATTTTACTTACCAACCAATGAGATAGTACATAAATTTTGTAAGGTGCCTTATAATTTCCTAAAATGAACCAAAATTAACCTGTAGGTCGAAATTAGTTTTTGAATGTTGGTCCTGAATCACATATTAGTTGATTTCTACAAAATCTTTAATTATATAACATGCTAGCATTTAAAGATAAACATATTCAAATCATATACTGCTGTTTAAAGATTAACTTCCTCTCTATAATTGATAGTTATTTTATGACTTTAAATTTCCCGTAGTTTCAATGCTGGTGGTTTAAAGCTGTGCTTTATTGTTATTTAAAAATATGCATTGCATCTAATGGTCAGTATATTTTCCTTTCTGCAGTATTACTAAGTCCTTAAAAAACTGCTGAAAATATTCAAAAGTTTTCATGGCTTCCCAGGTAGCTGTAGATGAATTTATGCAAAGAAGTTCTTTTAACTTCTTCCATCCAAGACTTTTGTACAATTTTAAATTTAGGATAAAGTTTAAAAACTTTTGGTTCATATGCACTTGAGATTAACTTTTATTGCTTTTCTTTCTTTTTCATTTTATTTTGCATTTTAGTATTTATTTAATATTTTGTTGATGTGTGTTAAGTCCTATGCATGACAATTAGGTTGTTTCAGAGAACTGCTCCAATCTTCTCTATACTTCCTAATCTCAAATTGTATCAAATATTGAGGGAAAGGACTGAAATGTATTGGAGATCAAGATGTCTAAACAATTGTAAAAAAATGAAAAATACCAAAAATATTCATCTGGAATCACAAAAGATAAATTTCTAACAGTGAGATTTCAGGACAGTAATGAAGTACTGATGGAAATGGTTCTTTTGGATGGAAAACGTATTCAGTGATGAACAAAGATTAGAGCTGACTTTGTAACATGTAGGTTTGATTCCTGGGTGGAGAAGAGCAACTGGAAGAGGGCACGACAACCCACTCCAGTTTTATTCTCTGGAGAATCCCACGGACAGAGAAACCTGGCTGGCTGTAGTCCATAGGGTCGCAAAGAGTCAGACATGACTGAAGTCAATTAACACACACAGGAACACTGTGGTTAATAAAAAAAAAAAAAAAAAAAAAGGCGATCCTCTATGTTGAAATTAAGATTTTACTTACCAACCAATGAGATAGTACATAAATTTTGTAAGGTGCCTTATAATTTCCTAAAATGAACCAAAATTAACCTGTAGGTCGAAATTAGTTTTTGAATGTTGGTCCTGAATCACATATTAGTTGATTTCTACAAAATCTTTAATTATATAACATGCTAGCATTTAAAGATAAACATATTCAAATCATATACTGCTGTTTAAAGATTAACTTCCTCTCTATAATTGATAGTTATTTTATGACTTTAAATTTCCCGTAGTTTCAATGCTGGTGGTTTAAAGCTGTGCTTTATTGTTATTTAAAAATATGCATTGCATCTAATGGTCAGTATATTTTCCTTTCTGCAGTATTACTAAGTCCTTAAAAAACTGCTGAAAATATTCATGTGTTTATATATGTTTTGCATGGCTTCCCAGGTAGCTGTAGAGATAAAGAACTCACTTGCCAAAGCAGGAGACTTAAGAGACATGGGTTCGATCCCTGGGTTGGGAAGATCCACTGGAGAAGGAAAAGGCAACCCACTCCAGTAGTCTTGCCTAGAGAATCCCATGGAGAGAGAAGCCTGGCAGGCTACAGTCCATGGGGTCACAAAGAGTCAGACAACACTGAAGTGATTTAGCACGCATATGTTTGATGTACTTTTTTCAACAAAAAGAAGAAGAGCTAGTATAGAGTATAAAACTCAGTGTTGGTGTGGCATTATAACTTATGAGCAAGGAATAGCCTGTTCATGAAATCTCACCATGTTGAACAAGATCTTCTGGGCTTATACATTACAAGTACTTTTTCAATCACCTGTTAAGCTTGTTATACTGAGTCCAGGAGAGGAATTTTAAAGTACCTCTGTACTTTATTTCAGTAAGAATGTTAAGTTAGATTACTTTTTTGCACATAGCTAAGGTCTCACTCAATGCAACATAATGATGACTCCAGCTGGTATGAAAACCAAATAGATAACTGCCTGCTGAGAAAATTGAGTCCAAGACAGAGGATGGAAGAAAGCCAACACTGTTAAATGTCAGCTTTGAGAGTAGAGGCTGGGTAAACTCTGTTAAAGAATAAAGTAGTTGGTGCTTCCTAGGGTTTTAAGCAAAAGAAAATGTCCAAAATGTTAGAAATTCTTTAATTACATGCACAATTTTACAAGTTCTAATATTTCCGCTTTCCCAACCATTCACTTTTTTTTAAGGTAGATACCCCAAAGGTAATTCTGTCCATCTTACTAAATGTAATATAAGACAAAAGAGCATGTTCTACTATGACATAATCCGGAATCAGAGATTTCATTCAGCCTAAAAGCTACGTGTTAATAAACTACTTTATTTTAGAGTATGAAAACCGAATTTCTGAAAAAGACTAAAGTCTGTTTCTCTATACTTTTTTACATAGGAATGTTCCTGATCAAGAATAACAATGTACTTAGGCAAATGATTTAATAAAATTGGAATCATGCCCCAGTTCTGGGTGCTGAGTTGATGGAGAAAAAAGGGAGATCAAACAAGAGGTAGGAGAACTAAATGCTCTGAGACTAAGAAGTAGCATAAATTGAAGCAGAAATAATGTTGTCTTTTTGCTCATGGCTACTTAGTTATTGCTATGCCATTTATTTAAAAATTCATCTTTTCCCACTGATTTGAAGTATGTTGTTATCATTAAATTTCCAAACGTGCTTTTCCCAGATTTTGTAAATTTTATTCTAATTGGTTCATATCCAAGCAACAAAATTTGTATTTAATTATTAAAATTTTAGTATTTTTTAAAAATTGCTGAGTTAGTCTTGTTTTTCCAGCCTTTTCCTGCTAAATGTTGCTTGTGTTTTTCTTTTAATTCAACATGTTAATTCTCTTATCTAATTCTTGAAAATAAGAGTTATTTTGGGATTATGTTGGGATTGTGTTAAATTAACAAATAATTTTTGAGAAAAATAGACGTGAATATTCCTAGCCAAAAGCCATAGAATGGGCTTCCACTGTTTGAATCTACTTTCATGTGCTTCATTACAGTTTTAGCTTCTTATCTTGAAAATATGCTAATTTGTTTCTATGTTTGTAATGTGTGCTGTTGTTTATATTTGCTAAATGGTGGTAGGGGAGTATCATCTTTTACATTAGTCCTAATTTTTTATTTCTTCCTCCTTACTAATTTCTGTTTCTACACAATGAATGCCTGTTTTATAAAATGGTTTCATAACTTTCTACATAATTAACTTTTTACTGAGTGCAACACTGTTTCCGTAGGTTTTCAGTTTTCTAAATATAAAATTTTATGATCTACTAAAATATATATCGCACTTTTTTCTATTTCTTACAGTTCTAATTGCTTTTTCATGTCTAACTGAAGTAGCTAACAGATCCAAAACAAAGTTAAATAACAGTGGAAAGAACATAATTATTGTCTTGTTTCTCTTATTTTAAATTTTTGATTGAGGAAAATAAATCATGTTGCAAATGCATTTGTCAATGAATGAGTGCTGAATTCTATACAAATTTTTTCTTGCAATGCATTGTCGGACTAAGAACTGTAGGCAAATAAATTGGAAGCCCCAGTTCTGGGTGCTGAGTTGATGGAGAAAAAAGGGAGATCAAACAAGAGGTAGGAGAACTAAATGCTCTGAGACTAAGAAGTAGCATAAATTGAAGCAGAAATAATGTTGTCTTTTTGCTCATGGCTACTTAGTTATTGCTATGCCATTTATTTAAAAATTCATCTTTTCCCACTGATTTGAAGTATGTTGTTATCATTAAATTTCCAAACGTGCTTTTCCCAGATTTTGTAAATTTTATTCTAATTGGTTCATATCCAAGCAACAAAATTTGTATTTAATTATTAAAATTTTAGTATTTTTAAAAATTGCTGAGTTAGTCTTGTTTTTCCAGCCTTTTCCTGCTAAATGTTGCTTGTGTTTTTCTTTTAATTCAACATGTTAATTCTCTTATCTAATTCTTGAAAATAAGAGTTATTTTGGGATTATGTTGGGATTGTGTTAAATTAACAAATAATTTTTGAGAAAAATAGACGTGAATATTCCTAGCCAAAAGCCATAGAATGGGCTTCCACTGTTTGAATCTACTTTCATGTGCTTCATTACAGTTTTAGCTTCTTATCTTGAAAATATGCTAATTTGTTTCTATGTTTGTAATGTGTGCTGTTGTTTATATTTGCTAAATGGTGGTAGGGGAGTATCATCTTTTACATTAGTCCTAATTTTTTATTTCTTCCTCCTTACTAATTTCTGTTTCTACACAATGAATGCCTGTTTTATAAAATGGTTTCATAACTTTCTACATAATTAACTTTTTACTGAGTGCAACACTGTTTCCGTAGGTTTTCAGTTTTCTAAATATAAAATTTTATGATCTACTAAAATATATATCGCACTTTTTTCTATTTCTTACAGTTCTAATTGCTTTTTCATGTCTAACTGAAGTAGCTAACAGATCCAAAACAAAGTTAAATAACAGTGGAAAGAACATAATTATTGTCTTGTTTCTCTTATTTTAAATTTTTTTGATTGAGGAAAATAAATCATGTTGCAAATGCATTTGTCAATGAATGAGTGCTGAATTCTATACAAATTCCTTTTGACATCTAAGGTGATAATTACATGATTTTTCTCATTAGTTTTACTCATAAGTGGATAATATGACTATATTTCCTGACACTGAATCACCTCTGAAGTCAAAATAAATTCTGCTTTTTCATGGTTTATTATTTTTAATTAGTTACTGGTTTGGTATTTACTTACTAGTATAATTTTGTTGCTTTACATCAATGTTCATGAGTGAAATTTGGCAGATGTTTTATACTTTGATGTAAACTTCATGAATTTTCAAGATCAACATCAATGTTTTAAAATGGAAATTGTCACTTGTTTTTGGCGTAGTTAGGTCACACTGGCATTACCTGATTTTTTTTTAAAAAAGAAAGAAACAATTTTAGTATGTTCCTTTCTTGGTGAAGAATTATTTGGTATTTCAAATTTTCTCTATTTCTTTTTTCTTAATCTGTTTATAATTATTTTCTATACAAAATTCAATTTTGGAAAGCTTTACATTTTTTCTAGGTAAAACGTTTCTTTCATTTAGGTTTTCAAATGTATTCAAGAGAGTGTTGGACAAATTGGTCTATGATTTTAAGTTTTGTGTATTATCACCCCTTTCCATTTCTAGCTTATATATTTGAGAAGGCTAGCTAATGAGTGCACTATTCCCTTGTATTATTTTTCTAAGAACTAACTCTTGGATTATATGATATTTCTACTATGTTTTCCCTTTTATATACCATTAAAATTTATTTTTATATTTATGAATTCCTTACTTCTGCTTTCTTTTAGTTTATCCCTCCTTCTTTTCATCACCTCTTTTGAACTGTTTTGCTCATGAGATATTAATAAAATAAGACATTTATATCATAAGCCTTATTATTTGTGATTGTTTTGGATCCAGAACA
The DNA here is from genome assembly GCA_022376925.1 of Tragulus kanchil. Lineage (NCBI taxonomy): Eukaryota > Metazoa > Chordata > Mammalia > Artiodactyla > Tragulidae > Tragulus > Tragulus kanchil. The sequence goes on along the minus strand of JAIOJX010000005.1, from coordinate 114,486,306 downwards.
TCAAAGAGGTCCTACCTATTGAGGCAAAAGTATTTCTATAGTTTAAACAGTAGCCTCAGTTCAGGTCTTGTTAAACAGTTCATAGGTATATCTACTTTACCATTACCTTAAGTCCTTGCCATTAAAATAACTTGGTCTGAGACTGTTTTCTTATTCATGTGACCGGGGCAGGGGAAAAGTAATTGGTGTCTAGGGAAACCCCAAGTAACTCTATATACAAACCAGGAGGACTAGAATCAATCTCTCCTGCATTTGCAGGGAATCTGATTAAGGATTTGGATTACTTTATCACAAACAAAACTAACACCAAAGGTTTCTTTAGTTATATATCCAAACTGTTCTCTTGTTTCTTAAATAGACAGTAGACATTAGCCTCCCTGAATTATCCACTATGGTGTTTATGAAACTTCTGCTTTCCCAGATAGCCATTTTGGTTACACTTGAATAACTGCTTCCCCCACCACCATGTATCACGAGGATACCTCTCCTCTGTCATCAGCATCACCATTATTTGTCTGGTCAGGAGAACTCCAGCTAAGTGTCTTGAGAGTTAGGCATCTGAGCCCAGATTTGCTCTTAAACCTAAATGTGTCTAACTAATTTACTTTTTTTCATCCTTACCAAGAAAATATTGAAAAGTGAGGGGGAAAACATGAAAATGAAAAGCTAACCTCCCATAAGGCTTGTGCCAACTAATATCCTGCCCCTTGAACTGAACAACCAACAAACCATTAATCAACAAACATTTCTATATAATCCATGCACTGGAGAGGAAATTGATCAATATTTTAAAATCTACATTTGAATGATGATATTATTAACTAATACTGCTCAAAGAATATCTAAACGCCAATCTTTTGCCCATATAAATAGTACTTAAGGAAGAAGAAGCAGTAGGGTTAGGAGGAAGAGAAGGACAGAAAATAATGCAATTAAAAACATTGGCAAAAGTTCTGAATAGAATCCTCATGAGATGGCAAACAAGCATGGGATAAGTGGCTCAAAGTTATGCTTTAGGTAATGGTAAATTTAAACAACAATGAGACACCAATAAATATCAACCAGTAAAGGTAAAATTTTAAACACTTACAACACCAAATTCTAGTGAGGGTGGAGAAAATAAGAACTGTCATTGCTGTGGGTAAGCAAAATGATACAGACACCCCAAAGGAATGTTTGGCTGTTTCTTAGAAGTTAAATCCCTTTTTACTATGGGTTCCAGTAATTGTACTACTTGATCTTTATACCAGAGAGTTAACAACATATCCAGTACCCTGCTAACAGTGCTTAAAGGAAAATCAATGGGTGGACAAAATACACTGGAAAAGAAAATAGATCTAAAATCAATAATCTAAGTACACATCTTAGGAAAGTAGAAAACAAGAGCAAATTGAATTTAAAGCAAACAGAAGAAAAAAGGTAAGAAGAACTAGACCAGAAATTGATGAAATTGAGAACAGGAAATCAATAGAGAAAATTTTAAAAAAAGCAAAAATCAAGTTCACTGAAAACATTGATAAAATAACTTAGTTTCATACCAGACTAAGGGGAATAAAAAAGAGAGAGAGAGAATACAAATTACTAATACCAGAAATGAAAGAGGGAACAGCGTTATGGAGTTCATGGACATGAAAAGGATGGTAAGGAAATACTCTGCACAACTCTTCCCAGAAATGTCATAACCGTGGTGAAATAAGCCAATTCCTGTAAATACAATCTGCACAAAGTCACATAAAAAGATACAGGCAATTAGAATAAGCCTATAATGATTACATAAGTTGAATCATTAATTAATAATCTTCCAAAAAAAAAAAGTGAGGGAAAACATGAAATGAAAAGCTAACCTCCCATAAGGCTTGTGCCAAAATCCTGCCTTGAACTGAACAACCAACAAACCATTAATCAACAAACATTTCTATATAATCCATGCACTGGAGGAAATTGATCAATATTTTAAAATCTACATTTGAATGATGATATTATTAACTAATACTGCTCAAAGAATATCTAAACGCCAATCTTTTGCCCATATAAATAGTACTTAAGGAAGAAGAAGCAGTAGGGTTAGGAGGAAGAGAAGGACAGAAAATAATGCAATTAAAAACATTGGCAAAAGTTCTGAATAGAATCCTCATGAGATGGCAAACAAGCATGGGATAAGTGGCTCAAAGTTATGCTTTAGGTAATGGTAAATTTAAACAACAATGAGACACCAATAAATATCAACCAGTAAAGGTAAAATTTTAAACACTTACAACACCAAATTCTAGTGAGGGTGGAGAAAATAAGAACTGTCATTGCTGTGGGGTAAGCAAAATGATACAGACACCCCAAAGGAATGTTTGGCTGTTTCTTAGAAGTTAAATCCCTTTTTACTATGGGTTCCAGTAATTGTACTACTTGATCTTTATACCAGAGAGTTAACAACATATCCAGTACCCTGCTAACAGTGCTTAAAGGAAAATCAATGGGTGGACAAAATACACTGGAAAAGAAAATAGATCTAAAATCAATAATCTAAGTACACATCTTAGGAAAGTAGAAAACAAGAGCAAATTGAATTTAAAGCAAACAGAAGAAAAAAGGTAAGAAGAACTAGACCAGAAATTGATGAAATTGAGAACAGGAAATCAATAGAGAAAATTTTAAAAAAAGCAAAAATCAAGTTCACTGAAAACATTGATAAAATAACTTAGTTTCATACCAGACTAAGGGGAATAAAAAAGAGAGAGAGAGAATACAAATTACTAATACCAGAAATGAAAGAGGGAACAGCGTTATGGAGTTCATGGACATGAAAAGGATGGTAAGGAAATACTCTGCACAACTCTTCCCAGAAATGTCATAACCGTGGTGAAATAAGCCAATTCCTGTAAATACAATCTGCACAAAGTCACATAAAAAGATACAGGCAATTAGAATAAGCCTATAATGATTACATAAGTTGAATCATTAATTAATAATCTTCCAAATCAGAAAACACTATAGATGAGCCATAAAGTAAAAGTCCATTTTAACACAAGATACATTTCTGATATTACTTTTTATTATAATTTAATGAAGAAATGCTTTTGAAATGCATGTGACTTACCTCCTGTTTATATCTCTGATGATATTAAGATCAAGAAATATTTAGTCTCTATAGTTTGTTTGCAGCAATAAAATTGTTTTGATATTGCATTAGCAGACCATTTTCTTCCTCTACACATAAAGTATTATTATGTAAAAATAATTATTTTTTGTTGACTAAGCATTATTTTTTTTTTCTTTCAGTCTGTGTATTTATTTGATGTTTTATTTTTTGGAAGAAAAGAAGGTAATTGGGCAACCTCAGTGAATATAATTCAGCAGCCAAATGAAATGCCACTGTTAGAAATGGAGCTTGACTAAATGGCTCATTATGATAATTCATGTTTTCACATTCATTTTGTAAACTTAATACAGTGGTCATTTCAAATAGTACTACTTTCAGGGAAATTAGTCCTTATCTTTCAGACCATTTATGTAGATTATAATAAAAGAGTAAGGTAATTTTTTGCAGCACTGGGATTTTGGCAGAAAGTACAGCAATTTTCTCATATCAATGAAATTTCTTAGTATATTCCCAATTGGGTTTCCTTAGGTTCCAAAGAGACCCTAGGAAGATGGTTTGTCATCTGTAGAGTGAGCTAAAGAAAAGTAGTTGGTATTTAACTTTTTGAGAGAAAAAAAACTCATTAACTTTATGTAGAGCTGGTTGATGCCTTTTTTTTTTTTTTTTCTTTTCCGAAAAGACACTCTGAGCCTACTTATTATCTCTCTTCCTATTGTCTACTATTGAAATGAAAATGCAACTAGGAAAAAGGAGTACATAAGAAACTCAAACTGAGTTTGAAGGGAAGCCAACTTGGTGTTTTAGTTCAACATACTATCAGTTCTTTCATTTCTCTCTGTGCCTTTCAAAAAGTATTAGGTTCAATAGGCCAGCATGAAGCATTGCTCTTTCCAAATAATAGTGTTACAATCTGCACAAAGTCACATAAAAAGATACAGGCAATTAGAATAAGCCTATAATGATTACATAAGTTGAATCATTAATTAATAATCTTCCAAATCAGAAAACACTATAGATGAGCCATAAAGTAAAAGTCCATTTTAACACAAGATACATTTCTGATATTACTTTTTATTATAATTTAATGAAGAAATGCTTTTGAAATGCATGTGACTTACCTCCTGTTTATATCTCTGATGATATTAAGATCAAGAAATATTTAGTCTCTATAGTTTGTTTGCAGCAATAAAATTGTTTTGATATTGCATTAGCAGACCATTTTCTTCCTCTACACATAAAGTATTATTATGTAAAAATAATTATTTTTTGTTGACTAAGCATTATTTTTTTTTTCTTTCAGTCTGTGTATTTATTTGATGTTTTATTTTTTGGAAGAAAAGAAGGTAATTGGGCAACCTCAGTGAATATAATTCAGCAGCCAAATGAAATGCCACTGTTAGAAATGGAGCTTGACTAAATGGCTCATTATGATAATTCATGTTTTCACATTCATTTTGTAAACTTAATACAGTGGTCATTTCAAATAGTACTACTTTCAGGGAAATTAGTCCTTATCTTTCAGACCATTTATGTAGATTATAATAAAAGAGTAAGGTAATTTTTTGCAGCACTGGGATTTTGGCAGAAAGTACAGCAATTTTCTCATATCAATGAAATTTCTTAGTATATTCCCAATTGGGTTTCCTTAGGTTCCAAAGAGACCCTAGGAAGATGGTTTGTCATCTGTAGAGTGAGCTAAAGAAAAGTAGTTGGTATTTAACTTTTTGAGAGAAAAAAAACTCATTAACTTTATGTAGAGCTGGTTGATGCCTTTTTTTTTTTTTTTTTTTTTTCGAAAAGACACTCTGAGCCTACTTATTATCTCTCTTCCTATTGTCTACTATTGAAATGAAAATGCAACTAGGAAAAAGGAGTACATAAGAAACTCAAACTGAGTTTGAAGGGAAGCCAACTTGGTGTTTTAGTTCAACATACTATCAGTTCTTTCATTTCTCTCTGTGCCTTTCAAAAAGTATTAGGTTCAATAGGCCAGCATGAAGCATTGCTCTTTCCAAATAATAGTGTTACATTGCACAGTGTCTCTTAGACAATCTAAGATAGAAAATGTTCCGAAGTTAGTTATTAAAAGTACAAAGTAGCAGACTGGAAGGAAATGAGAAACAACAAAAGAGGTTCAAGGATGACGTTGAATTGATGTTAAAACTAGTTGTATCTACCAGGAATAGAACGGAAGCTTGTTTAATCTTCAGAACATTAGAATTCAATTATTGTCCAACAATAATAAAGACATGGTTCTACATTATATCCTTTCATCTCAGCTTTCTAGGATGTGTAAATCCATCTCTGACTTCTCACACAGGAGACTGTTGCTAAAATTTAATAGAATTTTGCACATTTTATTTAATTTTGTAGTTTTGGACAAAACTAAGATTCAAAGAATTTTAAATTTACTGTGAGTCTAGTGAGAAAAAATATTTGATTTCTTATTATAATTTCTTTCATCTGTATACATGAAATCTACATCCAAAACATATCATAAATCCATTCTCTCCTCTTCATCCCAACCTCTGCCACCTAAGGCATCATCACTTCTCTGATGGAGGATTATTTTAGTCCTAGCATATGTGCTAGATTGTATGTATATATAGATTCCCCGGTGGTTCAGTGGCAAAGAATCCTCCTGCCAATGCAGGAAACATGGGGGTCCCTGGATCAGTCAAATCCCCTGGAGAAAGAAATGACAACCCACTCTAGCATTCTTGGCTGAGAAATCCTATGGATAGAGGAGGCTGGCAGGCTACAGTCCATAGTGTGGCAAAAAGTCAGACATGACTTAGTCAGTAAACAACAACAGAAACAATATGCTTACATAGTATATATACTATATATGTATGCTAAATGCTAAGTTGAGGAGGCTGGCAGGCTACAGTCCATAGTGTGGCAAAAAGTCAGACATGACTTAGTCAGTAAACAACAACAGAAACAATATGCTTACATAGTATATATACTATATATGTATGCTAAATGCTAAGTTGCTTCATCTGTGTCTGACTCTTTGTGATTCTATGGACTGTAGCACACTAGGTTCCTCTGTCCATGGGATTTTCTGGGTAAGAATAATGGAAGGGGTTGCCATGCCCTCCTCCAGGGGATATTATCATATATATACTGTACATGGATAGTATATAAATATATATCTATTTATTGACTGATTACATATACAAATAAATGAGATTTTCTTTTTAGACTTCTACCTACAATCCATTCTCCACTAGAGTGACATAATCCTGGTTGTACCAGGCACAGCCCATATAGGTTAAAAAACGTGCAGCTGCACTAGGAACAACAATACACCATGCTAAACAAGAATAGTGTATTTTCACCCTGCTTTTATTTTCATCCTAAACATGGGCAACCTCTCTACTCACCTGTCTTAACCAGACACTATTTTTCCTCAGTTCTTCTAAAATGTTAAGTTGACCCTTGCTTAAAGATCTTTTTATATTCCTTTCCTCTAGCAGGACTGCTCTTCCTAAACTCTTCGCACTGATGTGACCTTATCCTTCAGATTAGGTATCACCTTTCTCCAAGAAGCTCTTTCTGACTAGGTCCCTGTGGTTCATAATTATAGTAGAAATGCATCAATTTCATTCCCAAAATTTACAGCAATTTGTAATGTTAGGTGTGCATACTTTTCTCAACATTTTTATTTTGTGTCTCCTAACACAAGCTGTTCAGCTGGGTCTGGTTGTTCTTGAGGTCTTTTTCATTTACTTGGATACACAAAACCTAGGAGGCTGGAAGTAGTTAAAAACTCAGAGATGCATTTTATCAAGTAAAAAGATTTAAGATCAGAAGCTTTAGTAAAAGCTTTTAATATTAAAGCAATGTATTTAAAGCCTAACAAAGTACATCATATATCTACTAAATTGAACTTCATCATATCTTTGTTTTTCTTTATTGTCACATTGAAGACTGTTTACAATAAAAATGGCAAATGTAATATTTTGTTATAAGTATTCATTATATTGTAATACATTGCTTTTTATAGTTTCATATTTTAATAACACTATCAAATTTTAAATGAGAAACTGTCAAACCAAGGCCTTATTCCTTTTCCTCTTCTTTTTCTTTTTAAAAATTTTTTAAGTTAATAAATGTTTCGCTCTGCTGGGTCTTCGTTGTTGCATGGGCTACGCTCTAGTTGCAATGCTTCTCACTGGAGTGTTTTCTCTTGTTATGGAGTACAAGCTCCAGGGCACACAGGGCTTCAGTAGTTGCAGCGCATGGGCTCCATAGTTGGGCCTATTGTGAGGCTCAATAGTTGTGGTGCATGCGATTGCCTGCCTCCTGGCAGGTAGGATCTTCCCGGATCATGGATCAATTTTAAAACCATGTCTCCTACATTGACAGGCAGTCTTTACCACTGAACCACCAGGGAAACCCCTTCTTTTTTAGTTTTTAAAATTAGTTTGATTTGTCTTAGGTTGGATTGGGTTTTGTTCCTTTTTTCTCTCATATTTGCAACTTCTTTACATGTAACAAACAGTAAACACGACTGCCTCAGTAACTTACTAGGTCATGCGAAGGCTATTTTACTAGTTAGGCAGACTGAACATAAATATGTGGAATGCTCAGTTTTGAAAACCCTTGCTTAAAGATCTTTTATATTCCTTTCCTCTAGCAGGACTGCTCTTCCTAAACTCTTCGCACTGATGTGACCTTATCCTTCAGATTAGGTATCACCTTTCTCCAAGAAGCTCTTTCTGACTAGGTCCCTGTGGTTCATAATTATAGTAGAAATGCATCAATTTCATTCCCAAAATTTACAGCAATTTGTAATGTTAGGTGTGCATACTTTTCTCAACATTTTTATTTTGTGTCTCCTAACACAAGCTGTTCAGCTGGGTCTGGTTGTTCTTGAGGTCTTTTTCATTTACTTGGATACACAAAACCTAGGAGGCTGGAAGTAGTTTAAAAAACTCAGAGATGCATTTTATCAAGTAAAAAGATTTAAGATCAGAAGCTTTAGTAAAAGCTTTTAATATTAAAGCAATGTATTTAAAGCCTAACAAAGTACATCATATATCTACTAAATTGAACTTCATCATATCTTTGTTTTTCTTTATTGTCACATTGAAGACTGTTTACAATAAAAATGGCAAATGTAATATTTTGTTATAAGTATTCATTATATTGTAATACATTGCTTTTTATAGTTTCATATTTTAATAACACTATCAAATTTTAAATGAGAAACTGTCAAACCAAGGCCTTATTCCTTTTCCTCTTCTTTTTCTTTTTAAAAATTTTTTAAGTTAATAAATGTTTCGCTCTGCTGGGTCTTCGTTGTTGCATGGGCTACGCTCTAGTTGCAATGCTTCTCACTGGAGTGTTTTCTCTTGTTATGGAGTACAAGCTCCAGGGCACACAGGGCTTCAGTAGTTGCAGCGCATGGGCTCCATAGTTGGGCCTATTGTGAGGCTCAATAGTTGTGGTGCATGCGATTGCCTGCCTCCTGGCAGGTAGGATCTTCCCGGATCATGGATCAATTTTAAAACCATGTCTCCTACATTGACAGGCAGTCTTTACCACTGAACCACCAGGGAAACCCCTTCTTTTTTAGTTTTTAAAATTAGTTTGATTTGTCTTAGGTTGGATTGGGTTTTGTTCCTTTTTTCTCTCATATTTGCAACTTCTTTACATGTAACAAACAGTAAACACGACTGCCTCAGTAACTTACTAGGTCATGCGAAGGCTATTTTACTAGTTAGGCAGACTGAACATAAATATGTGGAATGCTCAGTAAAAGCATAGAGAGAGAAAACTTTGCCTCAGAAAAAGTTTGTACTTGTTTGCTGTACACATCAGTGAGTTATCTCAGGTGGACACGTTCCTTTGTTGATATTACACAGAGATGCTGAAGTCATGCATTTTTAAAAGAGAGACTCAAGACAGTTTCAATAAAATATGACAAATCTGTGAAGACAAACTTGTTGTAAAACACTTGTTTCCTACATTATGAAACACCTTCAACTATCTATAAAATAAATTGAAGACAATAAAAATTATTATGATGTTTATTCCAAAATGCCAATTAATGATGTAAAAAGTCCCCTTTTCCATATGTTACCATGTTATTTTTATTTCTAGCCATTGGTGGATCCATATGTTCCAATTGTGTCATGATTTTCAGTTCACTATTATGAATTGCTTACTTGATTTTAAAATTGTCAAAGTGTTTAAAAATAAATTCTAGGAAAGAAGTGTTTTAGGGTTAGGTGCATAATTACCTTCTCTGTCCTTTACATGTTCTTCAGAGATAAAGAAAAGAAATATGTGTATTCATAAGTACACATTATAAAAATAAAATAATGTAAACTAAAAATAATGTAAACTTTTTTAAAAGTTTCTTAATTTTTTTCAGATTTTATTTATAAGGTTATGTTAAACATCTACATATTAAGGACCCAAAATCTTGAGATTTTTTAAAAGTCATTGAATTTACTGGTATTTCTTTAGATTCTCTCTTAGCTAATTAACAACAATTTTTATTTTCATCTGTGAAATTGAATTCCACTCAAATATAACTAAAACAGATGAGATTCACTACTGACAGCTGTTGATATGTGTTGCTACTGCATTAAGATACCTGGGAGACCATAAAATTCAGCAGAGGAAACATGAGCAAAGTTAAAGAGGCTTAGGATTTTGTCTTGATTAATACTGAGACTAGGGAAATATTTTTCTTCTATATGTTTCATTAATGGTGTTATTTTTATTATGGTCATCATTACTGTCTTCACTATAAATATGAACACAATATTCTATAAAACCTATAACTTTCACAAAAAAAAATAGAAAAATCTTTGTGATTTTCATTTAAACAAAAATCACAAACCATTAAAAATGATAAATTCTGATAAATTCATATCATTTTGGAAATCTATTCTTCAAATAATACTGGTAAGAAAAGTCAAAAAAAGACAAAACTAACATTTAAAGAAGAGCTAATGCCTGTCCTTCTATAACTCTTCCAAAAAATTGCCCAGGAAGGAACACTTCCAAACACATTCTACGAGGCCACCATCACCCTGATACCAAAGCCAGGCAAAGACATCACAAAAAAAGAAAATTATAGGCCAGTTTCACTGATGAATCTAGATGCCAAAATCCTCAACAAAATCCTAGCAAACAGAATCCAGCAACACATCAAAAAGCTCATTCATCACGATCAAGTTGGGTTCATCCATATGTCCAATTGTGTCATGATTTTCAGTTCACTATTATGAATTGCTTACTTGATTTTAAAATTGTCAAAGTGTTTAAAAATAAATTCTAGGAAAGAAGTGTTTTAGGGTTAGGTGCATAATTACCTTCTCTGTCCTTTACATGTTCTTCAGAGATAAAGAAAAGAAATATGTGTATTCATAAGTACACATTATAAAAATAAAATAATGTAAACTAAAAATAATGTAAACTTTTTTAAAAGTTTCTTAATTTTCAGATTTTATTTATAAGGTTATGTTAAACATCTACATATTAAGGACCCAAAATCTTGAGATTTTTTAAAAGTCATTGAATTTACTGGTATTTCTTTAGATTCTCTCTTAGCTAATTAACAACAATTTTTATTTTCATCTGTGAAATTGAATTCCACTCAAATATAACTAAAACAGATGAGATTCACTACTGACAGCTGTTGATATGTGTTGCTACTGCATTAAGATACCTGGGAGACCATAAAATTCAGCAGAGGAAACATGAGCAAAGTTAAAGAGGCTTAGGATTTTGTCTTGATTAATACTGAGACTAGGGAAATATTTTTCTTCTATATGTTTCATTAATGGTGTTATTTTTATTATGGTCATCATTACTGTCTTCACTATAAATATGAACACAATATTCTATAAAACCTATAACTTTCACAAAAAAAAATAGAAAAATCTTTGTGATTTTCATTTAAACAAAAATCACAAACCATTAAAAATGATAAATTCTGATAAATTCATATCATTTTGGAAATCTATTCTTCAAATAATACTGGTAAGAAAAGTCAAAAAAAGACAAAACTAACATTTAAAGAAGAGCTAATGCCTGTCCTTCTATAACTCTTCCAAAAAATTGCCCAGGAAGGAACACTTCCAAACACATTCTACGAGGCCACCATCACCCTGATACCAAAGCCAGGCAAAGACATCACAAAAAAAGAAAATTATAGGCCAGTTTCACTGATGAATCTAGATGCCAAAATCCTCAACAAAATCCTAGCAAACAGAATCCAGCAACACATCAAAAAGCTCATTCATCACGATCAAGTTGGGTTCATCCCAGGCATGCAAGGATTCTTCAACATCCGCAAATCAATCAATGTGATACACCATATCAACAAATTGAAAGACAAAAATCACATGATCATCTCAATAGATGCAGAAAAAGCCTTTGACAAAGTACAGCATCCATTTATGATAAAAACTCTTCAAAAAATGGGCATAGAAGGAACTTATCTTAACATAGTGAAAGCCATATATGAGAAGCCCACAGTGAACATTATCCTCAATGGTGAAAAACTCAAAGCATTTCCTCTAAGATCAGGAACAACACAAGGGTGTCCACTTTCACCCCTCTTATTCAACATAGTCCTGGAAGTTCTAGCAATAGCAATAAGAGAAGAGAAAGAAATCAAAGGAATCCAGATTGGAAAAGAAGAAGTCAAACTCTCTCTATTTGCAGATGACATGATATTATACATAGAAAATCCCAAAGACACGGTTACAAAACTACTAGAGTTAATCAGCGAATTCAGCAAAGTCGCAGGATACAAAGTCAACACACAAAAATCACTGGCATTCCTATACACAAACAATGAAAAATCAGAAAATGAAATCAAAGAGGCAATTCCCTTCACCATCGCAACCAAAAGAATCAAATATCTAGGAATAAACCTACCCAAAGAAACAAAAGAACTGTACACAGAAAATTACAAGACACTCATGAGAGACATTAAAGAAGAGTTAAACAGATGGAGAAATATTCCGTGTTCCTGGGTCGGGAGAATCAATATTGTGAAAATGACCATACTACCAAATGTCATCTATAGATTCAATGCGATCCCTATCAAACTTCCAATAACATTCTTCACAGAACTAGACCAACGAATAACACAGTTCATATGGAAACACAAAAGACCTCGAATAGCCAAAGCAATCCTCAGGAAGAAGAATGGAGCTGGGGGGATCAGCCTCCCCAACTTCAGACTCTACTACAAAGCAACATTCATCAAAACAGTATGGTACTGGCGCAAAAACAGAAATATCGACCAATGGAACAAGATCGAGAACCCAGAGATAAAGCCACGCACCTATGGGTACCTTATTTTTGACAAAGGAGGCGAACATATAAAATGGGACAAAGACAGCCTCTTCAACAAATGGTGCTGGACCATCACCCTGATACCAAAGCCAGGCAAAGATAACACGAAAAAAGAAAATTATAGGCCAGTTTCACTGATGAATCTAGATGCCAAAATCCTCAACAAAATCCTAGCAAACAGAATCCAGCAACACATCAAAAAGCTCATTCATCACGATCAAGTTGGGTTCATCCCAGGCATGCAAGGATTCTTCAACATCCGCAAATCAATCAATGTGATACACCATATCAACAAATTGAAAGACAAAAATCACATGATCATCTCAATAGATGCAGAAAAAGCCTTTGACAAAGTACAGCATCCATTTATGATAAAAACTCTTCAAAAAATGGGCATAGAAGGAACTTATCTTAACATAGTGAAAGCCATATATGAGAAGCCCACAGTGAACATTATCCTCAATGGTGAAAAACTCAAAGCATTTCCTCTAAGATCAGGAACAACACAAGGGTGTCCACTTTCACCCCTCTTATTCAACATAGTCCTGGAAGTTCTAGCAATAGCAATAAGAGAAGAGAAAGAAATCAAAGGAATCCAGATTGGAAAAGAAGAAGTCAAACTCTCTCTATTTGCAGATGACATGATATTATACATAGAAAATCCCAAAGACACGGTTACAAAACTACTAGAGTTAATCAGCGAATTCAGCAAAGTCGCAGGATACAAAGTCAACACACAAAAATCACTGGCATTCCTATACACAAACAATGAAAAATCAGAAAATGAAATCAAAGAGGCAATTCCCTTCACCATCGCAACCAAAAGAATCAAATATCTAGGAATAAACCTACCCAAAGAAACAAAAGAACTGTACACAGAAAATTACAAGACACTCATGAGAGACATTAAAGAAGAGTTAAACAGATGGAGAAATATTCCGTGTTCCTGGGTCGGGAGAATCAATATTGTGAAAATGACCATACTACCAAATGTCATCTATAGATTCAATGCGATCCCTATCAAACTTCCAATAACATTCTTCACAGAACTAGACCAACGAATAACACAGTTCATATGGAAACACAAAAGACCTCGAATAGCCAAAGCAATCCTCAGGAAGAAGAATGGAGCTGGGGGGATCAGCCTCCCCAACTTCAGACTCTACTACAAAGCAACATTCATCAAAACAGTATGGTACTGGCGCAAAAACAGAAATATCGACCAATGGAACAAGATCGAGAACCCAGAGATAAAGCCACGCACCTATGGGTACCTTATTTTTGACAAAGGAGGCGAACATATAAAATGGGACAAAGACAGCCTCTTCAACAAATGGTGCTGGGAAAATTGGACAGCTACATGCAAGAAAATGAAGTTGGAACATTCCCTGACCCCATACACAAAGATCAACTCTAAATGGATTAAAGACTTAAATGTAAGGCCAGAAACCATCAAACTCTTAGAGGAGAATATAGGCAAAACACTCAAGGACATCAATCAAAGCAAGATCTTCTCTGACCCACCTACTAGAATAGTGGAACTAAAAAGACAAATGAACATGTGGGACCTCATGAAACTTAAAAGCTTTTGCACAGCTAAAGAAATTACAAAAAAGCTGAACAGACAGCCCAGAGAGTGGGAGAAAATCATAGCAAATGAAACAACAGACAAAGAATTAATCTCCAAAATCTACAAGCAACTGAGACAACTCAGCACTGGAAAAACGAACAACCCAATCAAAAAATGGGAAAAGGACCTAAACAGACACCTCTCCAACGATGACATACAGATGGCCCAAAAACACATGAAACGATGCTCAACTTCACTAATAATTAGAGAAATGCAAATCAAAACTGCAATGAGATATCACCTCACACCCGTCAGAATGGCCATCATCCACAAATCGACAGACAATAAATGCTGGAGAGGCTGCGGAGAAAAGGGAACACTTCTGCATTGCTGGTGGGAGTGTAAATTGATACAGCCTCTATGGAAGACAGTCTGGAGATTTCTTAAAAAACTAAAAATAGAAGCACCATATGACCCAGCAATCCCACTCTTAGGCTTATACCCTGACAAAATCAAAACTGAAAGAAGCACCTGTACCCCAATGTTCATTGCAACTCTCTATACAATAGCTAGAACATGGAAGGAACCTAGATGCCCATCGACGAACAAATGGATCCAAAAGCTCTGGTACATATATACAATGGAATACTACACAGCTGTAAAGAGAAATGCAGAAGAATCAACCCTGATGAGGTGGCTGGATCTAGAACGTATCATCAAAAGTGAAGTCAGTCAGAAAGAGAAGGACAAATACAGTATATTAACACATATATATGGAATCTAGTAGGATGGTGATGATGGCACATGCAGTGAAGCGACAGAAAGACAGACATGGACAGTGGACATATGGACATTGTGGGGAAGGAACAGTGGGTGAGAGGCGTAAAGGAAGTAGCATGAAGGCCTGTACTATCATATGTGAAGAAAATAGCTCTAGTCATTGCTCTGTGAGAAAAGGGGATCCTTCAGGGGTGCTGTGTGATGGTCGGGAGGGGAGGGAAGCGGGGGATATACATGTGACTAATCTGAGAACATGCATGTCTGTGAACAACAAAACTCTGTAAAAGTTAAAAGTAAAATAAAGGTTTAAAAAAAAAAAAAAAGAACAGCAAAAAAAATAAAATAAAATAAAAATAAAAATGCTATCACACCTCCAAAAAAAAAAAAAAAGACAAAACTTGAAGTAATATATTTTTAAAATATCTACTTGGCAAAGGATTTAATGTACATAAGATATACACATTAATAATAATATATAATAACATACCTACAAACATATATGCAAATATATAATTATATGAAAAATATGTGATCAGGCATTTCAACTAAAAGGATAAACAAATAACAGATAACAACAGGAAACATGCTCAAAACAATTATTAATGAAATATGAGTCAAACTTATACCATTAAGTACCAAACATACCTATTACAATGGCAAGACTAAATGAAAGCAAACAAAAATAAAACAATACACAAGAAAATCTAGCTAACAATGCCATACTAGAGAGAACGTGAAACACCTAGAATTCTCACACATTGCTTTACCACAGAGTTTAAAATAGCTGGACGATATCTTATTAAGACACCATAAAACCCAGCAATTTCACTGCTATTTACTTATGAATAGTGAAAATATATATCTACATAAACACTGGTATTAGATAAAAAAAAAAAACAAACAAACAAATTTTCATCAACTTGTGGATGGGTAAACAAATATGGCATATTCCTTAATGGAACACTACACAGATAAAAGGAAATGAATGAATAGATGAAGCTGAATAATCAACAAACTGTATTGTGCTAAGTTAAAGAAGCAAAAAAATGCTAAGTTAAAGAAGTAAAAACACCCTAAGTTAAAGCAGTAAAAACATAGGAAAATGTATGCTCTATGATTCCATGTATATGCCATTCTGAGGAAAAAATATTTTAAAATATTAAAAAGAGCAATAATTCTCAAGAGTTGAGGGCAGGGGCAGAGGATTGACTAAAAAGAGGCATTAAGCATCTCTTGAGAGTAATGGAAATATTCTCCATCTTGATTGTGGTTCTGGTTACAGCTGCAAATGTTTATCAACACTCAGAATTGCGTCATTAAAAGAGTATTTTAATTGGATGCAAATTATACCTCAGACTCCAGGAGAAATGGTAGTGATTATGTTAGTCATACATTTCTCAGTGGCAAAAATATACATGCATGCAAGAAATATAGTATTACGCAACTAAAGATGTTCATCTGCTATATTGTGTGAGGAACTTTACAATAGACCTTGCTGGAAGTGACAATGGTGCCATCCTAATAGATGTGTTTTATATCTCACTGTGATTTTTGTTTGCATCTCAAGCAGAAGTGGATGGAATACTATGAAAAGTAAGTGGGAAGAAGAGAGTGAAATTTAGATTATTCCTATCATTGTGACTTTAAAAAAAACACCTCACAAGTATTAAAGCCTGTGGAAGCTAAGGTCAAGCGCACAGGAGAAGGACCTCAAATTAGTAGAGGTTTAAAATTATAGATAACATATCTTCCCTCTATTAAACTTCCATATTCTTCTGTAAATTGTATATATCTATCAGTGAGAAAATGTTCAGCTAACTGAACACCTCATGCTTACCATAACAGACAAAAGCAAGGGTGAGAAAATAAGGTTTATAGAAAATATTGGACGGTCTCCTAAAACTGGTTTTCCTGGCGGCATTTAAACACTACCAAAAATGTTCCATAGTCTAGTTATGGTTCAGTAAACATCTCTGGGCAGACTCATTTCTGCCGTATCAAAACACTTCAGGCTGCACTAATGCGGCCCTGCAAATAAATATTGCTGAGGAAATATTGGTGTGTGTCATGGTACTGATGAATTGAAAGGAACTAGTCTGTTTAAGCCTTTTAAATCTAGCCAACACAGGATAATACCTGATTTTTTTTTCCTTTATAGTCCATCAGATATTCAGCCTAAAATGCCTTTCCTATAATTTCTGTCTAGTGAAGAATACTTACTGTGTCTTTTGAATATCACATATTCTCTGTTCCATTACCCGATCCCTCTTTTCCATCCAGAAAAACTACAAGTAATGAGTTTTCTTAAACATATCTATATTAGGGCACTTCATACGGCATTATTAATTGCATCTGATCTCCTGTAATGATTTTTATTTACTGATGCTAATATATTTACTTTTAGCAGCTTTATTGTAACAAATGGTTGTTATTTTTCATCTTCATTATAAAAAATAACATATTTTTCATATATGATACACTTGAAATCTTATAATTCATTCTATTACTTGATTATAATATAAATATTTCTATTCTTCCAATAAAAATATAAATTTATTCTAAGAGCAAAATATAGAAGAAAAGACATTCTTGTGTGGAACAAAATTGTCACAGAAACCGTATCAAGGCTCTTGCTAAAAATATGCTGCTTATATCTTTCTTATTTATAAGAAGTAAGAGTAGGGTTTGAGTTGAATCCTCACAATTATTGAACTATAACAATAAAGACAGTTTCTCTCCATTTATAATAATCATTAATTTTTCTGTAAAGGCATCCTCATTTAAGGTGGGAAAAGGCAGGTATTAGAAGAAACTGCTGAATCAATTTTTTGACCACATTCAACATCGTGGCACAACAGGGAATCTATTCCATACCAAGACTTTTTTGAACTGAAAAATGGTATTGCTTTAATCATTTTGCAAAAACCACAGGCTTGTCTCAGAGAAAGAAGAGCTAATTAGATAGACGACCCTGATTCCTAGCCGACAGCCTGATTTACATGCAGATATATATACTACCGTTTACATTACACCTTTGTGAAAAATACTGAGTAGATGTTCTTGGTCCCTAACATCACCCTCACATCTGTCTTACAATATTACTACTACCTGCACTCTTATTCTCTGCTTTGGACCTTGAGTATCATGTTATTTAAATCGTATTGGAAGTGACACAATTATGAACTTTCTAGGTCACACTTTGAGTCACATTAGGTTACATCTTACATTAGGTTACACTCCATCTGTTTTTTAACTTCAAGTGAGGATAGAAGACATTAGTATTTCACAATATAGCACCTGGAATACTCAGGTGCTAATACTCATGGAGACCCCCTGAAAGAGAAGGGTTATAATACCTGAATTCACCTCTGTTGACTCCAGTAAAGCTCCTCTAGACTAGAGCAACAGACAGTATACCAATACTTATTCTACAGTAGCTCATACTGTTTTCTCTGGGTAACATCTGAAGACTGCAAATTACTACTTACTATTGCATTCAGCAAGGTTTCCATTGCTTGGACTATATTTCAGTCACTCAGAGCCAACATCTGAAACATTTAAAGTATGAAGACAGTCACTATGGATACTCAGTTAATTTAATTAACTCCAATCAATACTTTACTAATACAACAAATGCTTATTGAACATTTTAAGTTACTTCACTGTGTAGTGGACATGAACGCACCGTTAAGTTACCAGGTTGCACAGGTAACTACACTCTTCACATGTCTCAGGTATGAATTCTCTAGGTCACAGACACCACGCTGCTCTTATCAGCCTACGGTTACTAAGTATTCAGGAAAACACATTCAGTACACAAATGCTTATCTCTCCAGGAAAATCACTTCAGTTAACTGAAAACTGTAGGAAACTCTGACTACACATCAGATTTGCCAGTCCTTTCTAGAGAGAGAGAAACATTTTATGTTAAATCTGTATCTATCAGTCCCTATCTATGTGTCTACTTGTGCATGGATACATTTCTCTTGGATAAGCAAAATTTTATCAGAATGGTATTGCTTTAATCATTTTGCAAAAACCACAGGCTTGTCTCAGAGAAAGAAGAGCTAATTAGATAGACGACCCTGATTCCTAGCCGACAGCCTGATTTACATGCAGATATATATACTACCGTTTACATTACACCTTTGTGAAAAATACTGAGTAGATGTTCTTGGTCCCTAACATCACCCTCACATCTGTCTTACAATATTACTACTACCTGCACTCTTATTCTCTGCTTTGGACCTTGAGTATCATGTTATTTAAATCGTATTGGAAGTGACACAATTATGAACTTTCTAGGTCACACTTTGAGTCACATTAGGTTACATCTTACATTAGGTTACACTCCATCTGTTTTTTAACTTCAAGTGAGGATAGAAGACATTAGTATTTCACAATATAGCACCTGGAATACTCAGGTGCTAATACTCATGGAGACCCCCTGAAAGAGAAGGGTTATAATACCTGAATTCACCTCTGTTGACTCCAGTAAAGCTCCTCTAGACTAGAGCAACAGACAGTATACCAATACTTATTCTACAGTAGCTCATACTGTTTTCTCTGGGTAACATCTGAAGACTGCAAATTACTACTTACTATTGCATTCAGCAAGGTTTCCATTGCTTGGACTATATTTCAGTCACTCAGAGCCAACATCTGAAACATTTAAAGTATGAAGACAGTCACTATGGATACTCAGTTAATTTAATTAACTCCAATCAATACTTTACTAATACAACAAATGCTTATTGAACATTTTAAGTTACTTCACTGTGTAGTGGACATGAACGCACCGTTAAGTTACCAGGTTGCACAGGTAACTACACTCTTCACATGTCTCAGGTATGAATTCTCTAGGTCACAGACACCACGCTGCTCTTATCAGCCTACGGTTACTAAGTATTCAGGAAAACACATTCAGTACACAAATGCTTATCTCTCCAGGAAAATCACTTCAGTTAACTGAAAACTGTAGGAAACTCTGACTACACATCAGATTTGCCAGTCCTTTCTAGAGAGAGAGAAACATTTTATGTTAAATCTGTATCTATCAGTCCCTATCTATGTGTCTACTTGTGCATGGATACATTTCTCTTGGATAAGCAAAAATTTTATCAGAAATTATCCTCAGATAGTTTTCCTGATGAGAAAAGGTAAATAACAAGAAACAATTTCTTAAAAGATAATAAAACACTCAACCGAAAAAAAAAAAAAATTAAGAAAATATCTCTGATTCCAAAGCCCATTTTTCAGGAGCAAATTTTCCTCCCAGGCACTGATTTTTTAAGGTAGTTGAAAAAAAGCAATTTACCTTTAAGAATTGGTATATATTGTAGCAACTAGCATCCAAACTATTAATGCTAATGCAAACATTTGTTTTGATTGTTAGTAATAACACAATAAAACTCCACGGAAAAGACAACAGAAAGACATAAATAGATTTCTTTGTGTGTAATAGGAAATAGACAATTTCCCAGAACCATGAACAATATTTCACTGATTACAATATTTTACAATAAGAAATCCAGCAAAATTCTGTACTTTATATCAAAATGGAGATACTGGAGATGCAAAAAAAAAGACCTAAAGGAAATTACTTTCCATATTATCCTGGTAATAATCTGCTGTAAATTATGGTTTGTTAATAATAAAGATTCAGTTTCCTTAGGTTACAGTCCATGAAAGGAAAACACTGGAAGGAAAGCCTAGACCTAGAACTGAACTATAATATCATTCTATAAGATGGAGGAACTATAAATAAGGGGAAAGAGAGATAATTAGTGGATCTAAATTAAAGTATTGAAGGCAGATTGTTTACCACTGAGCCAACATGAACGCACCGTTAAGTTACCAGGTTGCACAGGTAACTACACTCTTCACATGTCTCAGGTATGAATTCTCTAGGTCACAGACACCACGCTGCTCTTATCAGCCTACGGTTACTAAGTATTCAGGAAAACACATTCAGTACACAAATGCTTATCTCTCCAGGAAAATCACTTCAGTTAACTGAAAACTGTAGGAAACTCTGACTACACATCAGATTTGCCAGTCCTTTCTAGAGAGAGAGAAACATTTTATGTTAAATCTGTATCTATCAGTCCCTATCTATGTGTCTACTTGTGCATGGATACATTTCTCTTGGATAAGCAAAAATTTTATCAGAAATTATCCTCAGATAGTTTTCCTGATGAGAAAAGGTAAATAACAAGAAACAATTTCTTAAAAGATAATAAAACACTCAACCGAAAAAAAAAAAAAAATTAAGAAAATATCTCTGATTCCAAAGCCCATTTTTCAGGAGCAAATTTTCCTCCCAGGCACTGATTTTTTAAGGTAGTTGAAAAAAAGCAATTTACCTTTAAGAATTGGTATATATTGTAGCAACTAGCATCCAAACTATTAATGCTAATGCAAACATTTGTTTTGATTGTTAGTAATAACACAATAAAACTCCACGGAAAAGACAACAGAAAGACATAAATAGATTTCTTTGTGTGTAATAGGAAATAGACAATTTCCCAGAACCATGAACAATATTTCACTGATTACAATATTTTACAATAAGAAATCCAGCAAAATTCTGTACTTTATATCAAAATGGAGATACTGGAGATGCAAAAAAAAAGACCTAAAGGAAATTACTTTCCATATTATCCTGGTAATAATCTGCTGTAAATTATGGTTTGTTAATAATAAAGATTCAGTTTCCTTAGGTTACAGTCCATGAAAGGAAAACACTGGAAGGAAAGCCTAGACCTAGAACTGAACTATAATATCATTCTATAAGATGGAGGAACTATAAATAAGGGGAAAGAGAGATAATTAGTGGATCTAAATTAAAGTATTGAAGGCAGATTGTTTACCACTGAGCCAACAGGGAAACTCTTAAATTAGATGCTTACTGTGATCCCTGTTGCCTTTAAGTGAAGGTTTTATCACTTCTTCTGCTTTATAATGCTATCTTTGAAAGATATTTAAAGGTGGTACAGCCACTATGGAGAATGATATGGAGGTTCCCTAAAAAACTAAATACAGAGCTGCCATTTGATCCAGAAATCCCACTCCTGGGTGGGAAAATCATAATTTGGATAGATATATGCACCCCAATATTCACTGCAGCACTTTTTACCTTTTTACAATAGCCAGGATGTAGAAGTAACATATATATCCACTGACGGATGCATGGATGAAGAAGATAGGTGTGTGCATACATACACACACACACACACACACACACACACACACATATATATATATATATAGGAGCATTACTCAGTCATAAAAATAAACAAAATAATGCCATTTGAATCAATACACATGGACCTAGAGACTGACAAACTGAGCAAAGTATGTTAAATAGAGAAAGAACCATATCAAACAATATTGCTTATATGTGAAATCTGAAAATATGAAACAGAAAACCTTTTGTTATTGGTAATAAGCTCCCCCCCCAAAACCTTATATACTGATTTTCTCCTGTTCCCTCTTTGGAGCATTCTCTCAGAGCTATCTGAGTTGTTGTCTTCCAGGTTGCAGTCCTAATTGTGTCCCAGATAAAATATAACCCACACAAAAAATAAAAATAAGATAAAAATGAGTTTATTTACAAAAAAGAAATGGAGTCATAGATGTAGGAAACACATTTATGGGTATTTGGGGGGAAAAGCAGGTAAAAGGATATATTAGGAGACTGGGATCAATGTATAAACACTACCATAAAATAGAAAACAACAGAATAAGAAAAATTATAGAGATCTTGTCAAGAAAACTGGAGATATAAAGGAACATTTCATGTAATTTTGACACAGTAAGAATAGAGAGTAAGGACCTAAAAGAATTAGAAGAGATTAAGAAAAGGTGGCAAACAGTAATAATCTGCTGTAAATTATGGTTTGTTAATAATAAAGATTCAGTTTCCTTAGGTTACAGTCCATGAAAGGAAAACACTGGAAGGAAAGCCTAGACCTAGAACTGAACTATAATATCATTCTATAAGATGGAGGAACTATAAATAAGGGGAAAGAGAGATAATTAGTGGATCTAAATTAAAGTATTGAAGGCAGATTGTTTACCACTGAGCCAACAGGGAAACTCTTAAATTAGATGCTTACTGTGATCCCTGTTGCCTTTAAGTGAAGGTTTTATCACTTCTTCTGCTTTATAATGCTATCTTTGAAAGATATTTAAAGGTGGTACAGCCACTATGGAGAATGATATGGAGGTTCCCTAAAAAACTAAATACAGAGCTGCCATTTGATCCAGAAATCCCACTCCTGGGTGGGAAAATCATAATTTGGATAGATATATGCACCCCAATATTCACTGCAGCACTTTTTACCTTTTTACAATAGCCAGGATGTAGAAGTAACATATATATCCACTGACGGATGCATGGATGAAGAAGATAGGTGTGTGCATACATACACACACACACACACACACACACACACACACATATATATATATATATAGGAGCATTACTCAGTCATAAAAATAAACAAAATAATGCCATTTGAATCAATACACATGGACCTAGAGACTGACAAACTGAGCAAAGTATGTTAAATAGAGAAAGAACCATATCAAACAATATTGCTTATATGTGAAATCTGAAAATATGAAACAGAAAACCTTTTGTTATTGGTAATAAGCTCCCCCCCCAAAACCTTATATACTGATTTTCTCCTGTTCCCTCTTTGGAGCATTCTCTCAGAGCTATCTGAGTTGTTGTCTTCCAGGTTGCAGTCCTAATTGTGTCCCAGATAAAATATAACCCACACAAAAAATAAAAATAAGATAAAAATGAGTTTATTTACAAAAAAGAAATGGAGTCATAGATGTAGGAAACACATTTATGGGTATTTGGGGGGAAAAGCAGGTAAAAGGATATATTAGGAGACTGGGATCAATGTATAAACACTACCATAAAATAGAAAACAACAGAATAAGAAAAATTATAGAGATCTTGTCAAGAAAACTGGAGATATAAAGGGAACATTTCATGTAATTTTTGACACAGTGAAGAATAGAGAGAGTAAGGACCTAAAAGAATTAGAAGAGATTAAGAAAAGGTGGCAAAAAACACATGGAAGAACTGAAAAGAAAGGTCTTAATAACCCACATAACCACAACAGTGTGGTCACTTACCAAGAACCAGACATCTTGGAGTATGAAATAAAATGGGCCTCAAGAAGCATTACTATGTACAAAGCTGGTGGAACAAAGCTAGTTGGAATTCCAGCTGAACTATTTTAAATCCTAAAAGACAATGCTATTAAAGTGTTGCACTCAATATGTCAGCAAATTT
Source organism: Tragulus kanchil (assembly GCA_022376925.1). Taxonomy (NCBI): domain Eukaryota; kingdom Metazoa; phylum Chordata; class Mammalia; order Artiodactyla; family Tragulidae; genus Tragulus; species Tragulus kanchil. Next base: position 114,462,213 of record JAIOJX010000005.1, on the reverse strand, counting down.
TGAAAACCCAGCAGTGGCCTCAGGACTGGAAAAGGTCAGGTTTCATTCCAATCTCAAAGAAGGGCAACACCAATGTTCAACCTACTGTAAGATTGTACTCATTTCACATGCTACAAGATTATGTTCAAAATCCTTCAAGCTAGGCTTCAGCAGTACATGAACTGAGAATTTTCTAACATACATTTGTGTTTTAAAGAGGCAAAGAAACCAGAGATCAAATTGCTAAGATCAGTTGGGTCATGGAGATAGCAAGGGAATTCCAGAAACATATCTACATCTGTGTCATTGACTACACGAAAGCCTTTGACTATGTAGATCACAACAAACTGGAAAATTCTTAATGAGACAGGAGTAACAGATCACCTCACCTGTCTCTTGAGAAACCTGGATGCGGGTAAATAAGCAACAGTTAAAACTGGACATGGAACAATGGACTGGTTCCAAATTGGGAAAGGAGTATGTGAAGTCTATATGTTGTCACCCTGCTTATTTAACATATATGCAGAGTACATTATGTGAAATGCCAGGTTGGATAAATCACAAGCTAGAATTAAGACTGCCCACAGAAATATCAACAACCTCACATATGCAGATGAAAACACTCTAATGTCAGAAGGTGAAGAGAAACTAAAGAGTCTCTTGATGATGGTGAAAAAGAGGAGAGTCAGAAAGCTGGCTGGAAATTCAACATTCATAAAACTTAAGATCATGGCATCTGGTCTCAATACTTCATGGCAAATAAAAGGGAAAAAGTGAAATCAGTGATATGGTTTATTTTCTTGTGCTTCAAGATCACTGTGGACAATGACTGCAGCCATGAAATTAAAAGACTTTTGCTATTTGTAAAAGGAAGCTATCACAAGCCTAGACAGCATACTAAAAAGCAGAGATATCATTTTGCTGACAAAGATGCATATAATCAAAACTATCATTTTTTCTTCCAGTAGTTACATATGTATGTGAGAGCTGGACCATAAAGAAGGCTGAACAATGAAGAACTGATGCTTTAAAACTGTAGTATTGGGGCTTCCCCTGGTGGTCCAGTGGGTAAAGACACCGCCTTGCAGTGCAAGGGACGCCAGTTCGATCCCTGGCCTGGGAAGATCCCACGTGCCCTGGAGCGGCTGGACCGATGTGTCCAATTACCGAGCCCGAGCTCTGGAGCGCATGTGTCCAGAGCCGGCGCTCTGCAACGACAGACGCCACCGCGATGGGAGGCCCACAGGAGCCAAAGAACAAAGACAGATGAAAATAGAGAAATGAAAGACCCATAGAAGTGGCCCACCCGCTCCCCTCCCTCCCCAACCTGACCCCCATACAAAATAAATAAATAAATAAATCTTTAAAAAAATAAAAAAAAACTGTAGTATTAAAGAAGATCATTGAGAGTCCATTGGATTTTCAGATCAAACCGGTCTGTCCTAAAGGAAATCAACCCTGAATATTCATTAGAAGGGCTGATGCTGAAGCTGAAGCTTCAATACTTTGGGCGCCTGATGCAAAGAACAGACTCAATGGAAAAGACCTTGATGCTGGGAGTGAAGGCAAAAGGAGAATAGGGTGGCAGAGCATGAGATAGTTAGATAGCATCTCCAAGTCAATGCACAGGTATTTGAGCAAACTTTGGAATGTAACAGAGGAGAGAGGAGCATGGCCTGAGTCACAGAGTTGAACACCCCTTATTGACTGAACTCTACCACTAATGAAATAGGTAACTACTAAGGAATTGCTATATAGCACAAGGAACTATGTTCAATATCATTATTGTTTTTCTTTCTTTTTTTGCCCAATATTATTAATGACCTATATGGAAAAGAAATCTGAAAAAGTAGGAATTCAGAAAGATCATGTGAAATAGTTCAAGCTTCTGAATAAATATATATATATATTTTAAAGTCTCTCTCTCTTTTTTTTTTTAAAGATTTATTTATTTATTTATTTTGGGCAGGGGTCGGGTTGGGGAGGGAGGGGAGCGGGCGGGCCACTTCTATTGGTTTTTCATTTCTCTATTTTCATCCGTCTTTGTTCTTTGGCTTCTGTGGCCCTCCCATCGCGGTGGCGATTGTCATCGCAGAGCACTGTCCCTGGGCGCATGCGCTCCAGAGCTCGGGCTCGGTAATTGGACACATCTGTCCAGCCGCTCCGGGGCACGTGGGATCTTCCCAGGCCAGGGATCGAACTGACGCCCCTTGCACTGCAAGGCGGTGTCCTTACCCACTGGACCACCAGGGGAAGCCCTGAATAAATCTTTTTGTTGTTTTTGTTTACTCAGGAGCCCATACTCTTGCAGTGTTGATGCACATTGATTTTTATAACATATAAAACTTCCACATTTTAATTCAAGGAATTGCTAAGCCATGTCACGTTTTTTGTTGTCGTTTTTTGTCACCTATCTAGACAAAAATTAAGACATTTACACTTACTTGGCCATATTATTCTACATTTGGTTTTGATACATTTTTTACATTTATCAACTCCATAAAGATATTTGAGTAGTCTCATTTATTAAGTAACACTGATTACCTGAAATGTTGTGCCACTGATTTCTCCACATATATCATAAATGAGATGTTCGTTAGCATTCCTGACAATAATTTCACAAATCTAGACCTCTTTAAATTTCCTTCTAGTGACTCGAATGCCATTTCACATCTTGTGCATATTTTAATTTTTCTCTGAGTTCATTAGCAGGCTCTCTGTGCAGCCATATTGCTTCTGGGATTTTTTCTAGTACTGCAGCAAGGACAATAAAGAAATTTTTGAAATTCTTAATGAATTATTTGTGAACAAATCCTTCCACCACATTTATACAAAATGTGAATTCATTTTCCATTTGTCTGTCCTTGTTAAGAGATCAACTCAATAAGATTTCCCAATAGTTTGCCTCCTTTTTAAAAATATGACAGGCATTCAAATTAATTTCTTCTCTCAGAGTGTTAATGGCTTGTGAAATTGGACTCAGTGAGATAGCCTGGCCATCCATATAGAATGACCCCTCCCATATCAACTTTTTGAATGATGGGCAGGTTTTCTTCTGCTTAAGAGATGTGTGATAGTTACTGAAAGGATCTGAGAACTATAGAAAGACAGGGAGAAAAAATAAAACAGGTAGGACTTTTATTATTTTAATATTTAGAATATTGAGCTAAAGAAAATATAAACATCTGAATTACGATAATCTTAAAGAATGCACAATCACTGTACTACTGAAAATCAGCAACAATAGAATATAGCCTTTTGAGTATTCCTTCTCTCTAAGAAGAAGGATAAAAGTAACTTTTAGATATTTCTTAGTTATTGATTCAGTATCAGTATAAATTGGGAAGTTGTGTGTAAAAGCATTTCCATTTTATAGGGGAAAATGAGGTACTCTAAAATATTCTCAAAGGAGAAAATGACATGTTCGTCTGAATAAATCTTTTGTTGTTTTGTTTACTCAGGAGCCCATACTCTTGCAGTGTTGATGCACATTGATTTTATAACATATAAAACTTCCACATTTTAATTCAAGGAATTGCTAAGCCATGTCACGTTTTTTGTTGTCGTTTTTTGTCACCTATCTAGACAAAAATTAAGACATTTACACTTACTTGGCCATATTATTCTACATTTGGTTTTGATACATTTTTTACATTTATCAACTCCATAAAGATATTTGAGTAGTCTCATTTATTAAGTAACACTGATTACCTGAAATGTTGTGCCACTGATTTCTCCACATATATCATAAATGAGATGTTCGTTAGCATTCCTGACAATAATTTCACAAATCTAGACCTCTTTAAATTTCCTTCTAGTGACTCGAATGCCATTTCACATCTTGTGCATATTTTAATTTTTCTCTGAGTTCATTAGCAGGCTCTCTGTGCAGCCATATTGCTTCTGGGATTTTTTCTAGTACTGCAGCAAGGACAATAAAGAAATTTTTGAAATTCTTAATGAATTATTTGTGAACAAATCCTTCCACCACATTTATACAAAATGTGAATTCATTTTCCATTTGTCTGTCCTTGTTAAGAGATCAACTCAATAAGATTTCCCAATAGTTTGCCTCCTTTTTAAAAATATGACAGGCATTCAAATTAATTTCTTCTCTCAGAGTGTTAATGGCTTGTGAAATTGGACTCAGTGAGATAGCCTGGCCATCCATATAGAATGACCCCTCCCATATCAACTTTTTGAATGATGGGCAGGTTTTCTTCTGCTTAAGAGATGTGTGATAGTTACTGAAAGGATCTGAGAACTATAGAAAGACAGGGAGAAAAAACAAAACAGGTAGGACTTTTATTATTTTAATATTTAGAATATTGAGCTAAAGAAAATATAAACATCTGAATTACGATAATCTTAAAGAATGCACAATCACTGTACTACTGAAAATCAGCAACAATAGAATATAGCCTTTTGAGTATTCCTTCTCTCTAAGAAGAAGGATAAAAGTAACTTTTAGATATTTCTTAGTTATTGATTCAGTATCAGTATAAATTGGGAAGTTGTGTGTAAAAGCATTTCCATTTTATAGGGGGAAAAATGAGGTACTCTAAAATATTCTCAAAGGAGAAAATGACATGTTCGTCTGAAACCTCCACATTAAATTGGCCTGTGCTGGAAGGAAGTCTCTTTAATTTGCACAACATCATGCAAATCAAATGAATATGGAATAAAGGAGCTGAAATTTGCAAATTTTTACACTAAAAGCTGAAAGATAAAGGAAACTGAGATATTATTTTATCTGAATTAATATTTTATATGGTAGTCAAACTGATTTTTATCATGTATCTCACAAGCTACCAGCTAAGAAAGACCTTATATATGAGTGGGCAGTGTCTCCCAACAAAATCATTGTCCATAGTTATAAATAATACAGGTAGATTCCTCTATCCTTAAGAATGTATGACTCAATCAAATCTGACTCTCCTGGAAAATGCATTTATCTGGTATGCCAAGCTGAAAAACAAAGCAGGCTATTACTGTGACTCTTTTAATAAGATTCTTCTACTTAATGGGTGAAAAATTTTGGAAATGAAATGATTATGTTATCTCAGTTAATATTAGTATTGTATGGGCTCTGTCTATTTAGGGATAAAAGATCAGTTTCATTCTGGGAAAATTTGAATGAATGGAAATAAACAATTACATAAATAAAATGAAAATAATTCCCTCAACCATATGATGGGATTCCCTTGTAGCTCAGCTGGTAAAGAATCCACCTGCAATGCAGGGGACCCCTGTTCAATTCTTAGGTCAGGAAGATTCCCTGGAGAAGGGATAGGCTACCCACTCTAGTATTTTTGGGCTTCCCTTTTTCGGTCAGATGGTAAAGAATCTGCTTGCAATGCTAGAAATCTAGGTTTGATCCCCAGGTTGGGAAGATCCCCTAGAGAAGGGAAAGGCTACCCACTCTAGTATTCTTGCCTGGAGAATTCCAAGGCTCCTCCATGGGTTGCAAAGAGTCAAACACAATTGAGTCACTTCAAAAAAAAAAAAAGATAATATGGATTCTTTCTTAGGGCTGTCTCTCATCTTCTGCATACAGGAGATGGTTCTGAATGGAACCCCACCTGAGTTCATCAGTGTGAGAACCACCACTCTTGGTAATTATGTCCTGAACCCTAGCAGGAAGTTATAAATTGGGAAGTTGTGTGTAAAAGCATTTCCATTTTATAGGGGAAAATGAGGTACTCTAAAATATTCTCAAAGGAGAAAATGACATGTTCGTCTGAAACCTCCACATTAAATTGGCCTGTGCTGGAAGGAAGTCTCTTTAATTTGCACAACATCATGCAAATCAAATGAATATGGAATAAAGGAGCTGAAATTTGCAAATTTTTACACTAAAAGCTGAAAGATAAAGGAAACTGAGATATTATTTTATCTGAATTAATATTTTATATGGTAGTCAAACTGATTTTTATCATGTATCTCACAAGCTACCAGCTAAGAAAGACCTTATATATGAGTGGGCAGTGTCTCCCAACAAAATCATTGTCCATAGTTATAAATAATACAGGTAGATTCCTCTATCCTTAAGAATGTATGACTCAATCAAATCTGACTCTCCTGGAAAATGCATTTATCTGGTATGCCAAGCTGAAAAACAAAGCAGGCTATTACTGTGACTCTTTTAATAAGATTCTTCTACTTAATGGGTGAAAAATTTTGGAAATGAAATGATTATGTTATCTCAGTTAATATTAGTATTGTATGGGCTCTGTCTATTTAGGGATAAAAGATCAGTTTCATTCTGGGAAAATTTGAATGAATGGAAATAAACAATTACATAAATAAAATGAAAATAATTCCCTCAACCATATGATGGGATTCCCTTGTAGCTCAGCTGGTAAAGAATCCACCTGCAATGCAGGGGACCCCTGTTCAATTCTTAGGTCAGGAAGATTCCCTGGAGAAGGGATAGGCTACCCACTCTAGTATTTTTGGGCTTCCCTTTTTCGGTCAGATGGTAAAGAATCTGCTTGCAATGCTAGAAATCTAGGTTTGATCCCCAGGTTGGGAAGATCCCCTAGAGAAGGGAAAGGCTACCCACTCTAGTATTCTTGCCTGGAGAATTCCAAGGCTCCTCCATGGGTTGCAAAGAGTCAAACACAATTGAGTCACTTCAAAAAAAAAAAAGATAATATGGATTCTTTCTTAGGGCTGTCTCTCATCTTCTGCATACAGGAGATGGTTCTGAATGGAACCCCACCTGAGTTCATCAGTGTGAGAACCACCACTCTTGGTAATTATGTCCTGAACCCTAGCAGGAAGTTAATAATAACACTGTCTAAGATTTGCAAGTTTCTATGTATAAATTAGCAGAAGTATATAAAATGAGGAAACTCAACTATGAAGTGTGTGAAATGTTAGTCACTGAGTCCAGTCTGACTATTTGCAAACCCATGGTGTAGCCCACTCAGCTCTTCTGTCCATGGAATTCTCTAGGCAAGAATACTGGGTGGATAGCCATTTTCTTCCCCAGGTGTCTTCCCAACTCAGGGATTGAACCTGGGTTTCCTGCATTGCAGATGGATTCTTTACCATCTGAGCAACTAGGGAAGCCCCAAACTATGAGGCAACTGGCTATTTTTTTTTTTTTTTCTGGACAATGTGAACACTTTACCATCTCTGCTACTATTTGTTGTCCATCATTCCTATCATAGGAAAATTGCAGAAATTTATCTGCAAAATTTCCATTGCACCATGTACTATATTAAAAACATTTATGAGTACAGTTGGGGGTAGAAAGAGAGAGGAATTTGAAGTGAACATGAAAGATATTTGTCATAGTCAAAGAGTTTACTGCCTTTCGTGAAACAGTGTCAGCTAGATATACTTAGAAAAATGTTAACACCTTTGCATCTCATTCCTCCTTGGAAATTACATGCACATATACACATGTTCACACACACACACACATACATGCATACAACTGTGATACTTTACGAAGTATTTGGTGAGTGTCCAGCATATTTCAGTCATATTCCTATGCTTTACTGTGGGAAATACATGAGTAAGGAAAGATCATTGGTCTTCAGATGTCACAATTATGTCGCCTATTCCTTTATTCCATAGGTTAATTAAAGGAAATGATTGACATTCATCTGGAATCACTTCTTAAAAGCCCCCATATGGCATTTAATGTGTTGCATTGAAGAGACGCATGTCACAGGCAAATGTTTATCAAGATATATGTTTGTTTATCCACTTATGATGTATCTTTCTATGTCCATCCTTGATCTATCAGCCCACTTCCCTTATCCTTGAATATTTCCAGCATTGAAAAAAATATGATTTTGTTAAAAGAACGATACTAATCCATTCCTTTTTTTATGTTTGCTTGCTTATTCTTGAACATTTACTGAATTTGAATCAGTACCAGTGTCTTTGCCAAATGCTCTAGCAGGAATTAAATACAGGTATGCATGGCTCTAAATTCAGTCCATTAATTATTATGTTGGAAGGTTTCTCTGGAGAACAGAATGAAAAAGACTGTCATTACTTAATGGTGTGACCTTGAACTGTACTTTTCTTTAATGTGAATAATGGTTATTGATAGTGCTTATCTGAGAAGGTCTGATATGTATTAAATGAGATGATGTATGTATATCTTAGTTTATGTAGAGTTTGTAGGAAGACTGTCCTTATGGGATGAGAGGGGGAGGTTGAGGGATGTATAGGAAAGCTTCCCAGTTTCTCCTCTACCCTCGAAGAACCATACTTCATTCCTTATATATGACATGTGATTTTTCCATACATCAAGCAATTCCTTAACACCAGATGAATATCCTAAAATTCCTTTTAGTTCTTATACAATCTTATCACAAATTAGCATCAGATCCCACAAATTAAGGGCACAGTCAAACAAGACTGCCCAAAATTCAGATGTCAATCTCAAGTCCAGGTGGTTACCCGTACTTCTGACCAATCAGCTATAAGACATGTTTCCCAGACTGTCATCCTTGAATTCGATAATCAATTAGAATGACTCACAGAACTCAAGGAAACATTTATGTTTACTAGTTCATTATGCATGTGTACCTGCTAAATCACAATGCATCCAAATCTTCGCGACCCTATGGACTGTAGCCCACCAGGCTCCTCTGTCCTAGGGATTCTCCAGGCAAGAATACCAGAGTGGGTTGCCATGATCTCCTACCACTTTATTATGAAAGGTACAGTAAAGGACACAGACAAATACACAATGAAAAGATACATAGGATGAAGTCTCGAAGGGTCCCAAGCTCAGAATTTTCTTCCCCTATGGAGTTGAAGTAGTCCACTCTTTTACCATGTGAGTATATATTCACTAAGCTGGAAGATTTCTGAATCATGTACTTTGGGGATTTCTATGTCCATTGATCTATCAGCCCACTTCCCTTATCCTTGAATATTTCCAGCATTGAAAAAAATATGATTTTGTTAAAAGAACGATACTAATCCATTCCTTTTTTTATGTTTGCTTGCTTATTCTTGAACATTTACTGAATTTGAATCAGTACCAGTGTCTTTGCCAAATGCTCTAGCAGGAATTAAATACAGGTATGCATGGCTCTAAATTCAGTCCATTAATTATTATGTTGGAAGGTTTCTCTGGAGAACAGAATGAAAAAGACTGTCATTACTTAATGGTGTGACCTTGAACTGTACTTTTCTTTAATGTGAATAATGGTTATTGATAGTGCTTATCTGAGAAGGTCTGATATGTATTAAATGAGATGATGTATGTATATCTTAGTTTATGTAGAGTTTGTAGGAAGACTGTCCTTATGGGATGAGAGGGGGAGGTTGAGGGATGTATAGGAAAGCTTCCCAGTTTCTCCTCTACCCTCGAAGAACCATACTTCATTCCTTATATATGACATGTGATTTTTCCATACATCAAGCAATTCCTTAACACCAGATGAATATCCTAAAATTCCTTTTAGTTCTTATACAATCTTATCACAAATTAGCATCAGATCCCACAAATTAAGGGCACAGTCAAACAAGACTGCCCAAAATTCAGATGTCAATCTCAAGTCCAGGTGGTTACCCGTACTTCTGACCAATCAGCTATAAGACATGTTTCCCAGACTGTCATCCTTGAATTCGATAATCAATTAGAATGACTCACAGAACTCAAGGAAACATTTATGTTTACTAGTTCATTATGCATGTGTACCTGCTAAATCACAATGCATCCAAATCTTCGCGACCCTATGGACTGTAGCCCACCAGGCTCCTCTGTCCTAGGGATTCTCCAGGCAAGAATACCAGAGTGGGTTGCCATGATCTCCTACCACTTTATTATGAAAGGTACAGTAAAGGACACAGACAAATACACAATGAAAAGATACATAGGATGAAGTCTCGAAGGGTCCCAAGCTCAGAATTTTCTTCCCCTATGGAGTTGAAGTAGTCCACTCTTTTACCATGTGAGTATATATTCACTAAGCTGGAAGATTTCTGAATCATGTACTTTGGGGATTTGTATGAGGTTTCATTGTATAAGCATGACTGTACATTAACTCCATCTCTAGCCCCATCTCCTCTCTGGAGAATGGAAAAAACTTTCTGAAATTTCTGAACTCCTAATCATGGTTTGATCTTTCTAGTGACCACCCTCCATACAGGAGCCTACAAAGAGTCATCTCATTAGAAAAAAAAGAATATTCAGGAAATTCAAAGAGATTTGGGAGCTCTATAGCAGAAATTTTTATCACTCAGGAAACGACAAAGATTTAGGAGTTCTGTGGTTATGAACTGAGGTCAGAGACCAATAGACATTTTTTTCTACTATTTCATTATGCAGGGGGCTCTCGTAACTATGGTAATACAATGCCACTCATAACTGAGAAAATCATTAAAGCAAACTATTGCAAACTATAAAAGGGAAAAAAAAAACACACAACTGTTCTCTTAACAAGGCAAAGAAGCTAGAAAAAGGAACAAAAGTTACAGGCAGTGCCACTGTACCCCTGGGAAGGATGTAGTTTACTCACTTGCTGTCCCAGTCCTTATGCCCACTTGTTTCTTTTGGATATTCTGTGACTCCTGACAGTGAGGTTAAAAGCTTTCACTGTGTGATCCCAAGAACCACCCAAGATATACTTTCTCTGCTCTCACTCATAAAGTACTGTTGCCAGGAGGAAACCAATTCTGACCCCATGATGACACTGTTTCTTTGACTTACTTTTCATGGGTTTTGTTATTATAATCCTTCACAATGGTTTGCCTCAGAGAATCTTGTCCCTCTGTCTGACTGTTAAAGTGCCTTTGTTCGGAATCTTGTCCACCTGTGGATGGCAAGAAAGAAAGAATTTAAAACATTCCCTGCCTGAGGCTTGCCATTCTAGGAGATGTTTACAAGAGTAGTGGTTTTTTTGCTTTGTTTCCTCACTGGCCCCCATTTCTGATCTATAAAAGAACCTGGCATCCAGAGCCTGATAAGATGGTTATTTTGAGGCATTATCCTGCCATCTTCTCAGTCAGCTGCTTTCAAAATAAAGTTGTTTTCCTTGCCTCAATACCTTGTCTCTCAGGTTCATTGAAATGTTGTGCAGTGAGCAGAGAGAACTTGGACTGGGTAACTGTACTGGTTACTTGTGATTACCAATTTAGCTCTACTCTTCGTGAGAGTGAAGACTTTCTTACTCTGTGTGTGTGTGTGTGTGTGTGTGTGTGTGTGTGTGTGTGTTAGTACTGCTGCATCTCTAGTATTTAACATACCACCTGACATTGATTGACCATTGTTAATCTGAAGACAAATTTCCACCCACTTCATAAGGTATTTCCATTCCTTTTCACAGCAGTCTACATTCTCCAAATTCTCCCTCTTCCCCGCATCCTAGTTCAATGTTCACAGAAGCACGTGAGGCTCACAGAGGTTTGGTTTTCCCTTGGTCTCCTACAGTTAGATATACAAATTACCAGTGCCCAATTTTCCAAGATGGGCTCGTGTTCAAGCAAGTTCATTACTTTTAAAACAGGCAACTTTCAGTCTGTCTGCTACAGCATCCTCCAAAAGTGACTAAAGATATTTTTACTAAATTAGGGATCGCCTACATGGTATGCACACACACATACTCACTTGCTGTCCCAGTCCTTATGCCCACTTGTTTCTTTTGGATATTCTGTGACTCCTGACAGTGAGGTTAAAAGCTTTCACTGTGTGATCCCAAGAACCACCCAAGATATACTTTCTCTGCTCTCACTCATAAAGTACTGTTGCCAGGAGGAAACCAATTCTGACCCCATGATGACACTGTTTCTTTGACTTACTTTTCATGGGTTTTGTTATTATAATCCTTCACAATGGTTTGCCTCAGAGAATCTTGTCCCTCTGTCTGACTGTTAAAGTGCCTTTGTTCGGAATCTTGTCCACCTGTGGATGGCAAGAAAGAAAGAATTTAAAACATTCCCTGCCTGAGGCTTGCCATTCTAGGAGATGTTTACAAGAGTAGTGGTTTTTTTGCTTTGTTTCCTCACTGGCCCCCATTTCTGATCTATAAAAGAACCTGGCATCCAGAGCCTGATAAGATGGTTATTTTGAGGCATTATCCTGCCATCTTCTCAGTCAGCTGCTTTCAAAATAAAGTTGTTTTCCTTGCCTCAATACCTTGTCTCTCAGGTTCATTGAAATGTTGTGCAGTGAGCAGAGAGAACTTGGACTGGGTAACTGTACTGGTTACTTGTGATTACCAATTTAGCTCTACTCTTCGTGAGAGTGAAGACTTTCTTACTCTGTGTGTGTGTGTGTGTGTGTGTGTGTGTGTGTGTGTGTGTTAGTACTGCTGCATCTCTAGTATTTAACATACCACCTGACATTGATTGACCATTGTTAATCTGAAGACAAATTTCCACCCACTTCATAAGGTATTTCCATTCCTTTTCACAGCAGTCTACATTCTCCAAATTCTCCCTCTTCCCCGCATCCTAGTTCAATGTTCACAGAAGCACGTGAGGCTCACAGAGGTTTGGTTTTCCCTTGGTCTCCTACAGTTAGATATACAAATTACCAGTGCCCAATTTTCCAAGATGGGCTCGTGTTCAAGCAAGTTCATTACTTTTAAAAACAGGCAACTTTCAGTCTGTCTGCTACAGCATCCTCCAAAAGTGACTAAAGATATTTTTACTAAATTAGGGATCGCCTACATGGTATGCACACACACATACACACAGGTCACACTGCAGAGGGATTTCAAGAGATTATGAACTCACTGAAAGAACTTGCAAGCATGGATCTGTGGAAAAGTCGCTTCACTCAAGGTTAATTTTGATGCTCCAGGGTAATAGCAAGATTTCCTTATTCAACAAAGGTTAGTAATTCTACTGAGCAACACAGGGGAAAGTCAGGTTGTTTTCACTAATGAGATTAAATATACATGACCTATGTAAATTCTATATTTCACAACAGATTATTCAACCTGGTCTAGTACAGTGACTGGCACATTTCTAATGACTTTATTGAATTCCTAGTATGGACCACACAGGGTACTTTTTGATATATTTAAATCTAAGCTCTTAGCTATTATTATCTCTTCTTACAAATTAGAAAACCGTGATTAAACTACTTTCCCTATAAAATACATCTCTAAGTGGTAGAACTACAATTTGAATCCAGGTGCCTCTAACTGTATGTCTTTTAAAAGTCAACACAATAAAGCTCTTGAGTTTCAATATGTCTTTTCAGAATCAGTGAACTAACAGAAACATGTAATTATGTAAACAAAAACAGAGTAAAAGCCCATGTTTAAAATGTGTGGATGCCATGGCTTCATTATCTCCCAAATTAGTTCCAACGCAATTAAAAGTCTGTCTTGTTTTGTGCCTCATTATTTTATTTTAATTTTGAAAAAACAGATTAGTCCTCAAACTTTATTTTTGACTAATATACATCTATTTCAACTTAGCAGAATTTTAAAATTGAAACATCTTGCAAATATTTAGTTTTAAAAATTATGTTATAGTCCATAATTAAATAATTTTATTATAAAACTGGACATCATTTAGATTTATACTCCATGAATTTAATATATAAGTTTGTAGCCTCATATCTTTTTAAAATTGTACATTGTTACAATACTTGAAAATGACTGAACTGATTAGGAAAGTATATATAAATTTTTGCTCTCTGGAATGGTCTCCCTCTTCCCCGCATCCTAGTTCAATGTTCACAGAAGCACGTGAGGCTCACAGAGGTTTGGTTTTCCCTTGGTCTCCTACAGTTAGATATACAAATTACCAGTGCCCAATTTTCCAAGATGGGCTCGTGTTCAAGCAAGTTCATTACTTTTAAAACAGGCAACTTTCAGTCTGTCTGCTACAGCATCCTCCAAAAGTGACTAAAGATATTTTTACTAAATTAGGGATCGCCTACATGGTATGCACACACACATACACACAGGTCACACTGCAGAGGGATTTCAAGAGATTATGAACTCACTGAAAGAACTTGCAAGCATGGATCTGTGGAAAAGTCGCTTCACTCAAGGTTAATTTTGATGCTCCAGGGTAATAGCAAGATTTCCTTATTCAACAAAGGTTAGTAATTCTACTGAGCAACACAGGGGAAAGTCAGGTTGTTTTCACTAATGAGATTAAATATACATGACCTATGTAAATTCTATATTTCACAACAGATTATTCAACCTGGTCTAGTACAGTGACTGGCACATTTCTAATGACTTTATTGAATTCCTAGTATGGACCACACAGGGTACTTTTTGATATATTTAAATCTAAGCTCTTAGCTATTATTATCTCTTCTTACAAATTAGAAAACCGTGATTAAACTACTTTCCCTATAAAATACATCTCTAAGTGGTAGAACTACAATTTGAATCCAGGTGCCTCTAACTGTATGTCTTTTAAAAGTCAACACAATAAAGCTCTTGAGTTTCAATATGTCTTTTCAGAATCAGTGAACTAACAGAAACATGTAATTATGTAAACAAAAACAGAGTAAAAGCCCATGTTTAAAATGTGTGGATGCCATGGCTTCATTATCTCCCAAATTAGTTCCAACGCAATTAAAAGTCTGTCTTGTTTTGTGCCTCATTATTTTATTTTAATTTTGAAAAAACAGATTAGTCCTCAAACTTTATTTTTGACTAATATACATCTATTTCAACTTAGCAGAATTTTAAAATTGAAACATCTTGCAAATATTTAGTTTTAAAAATTATGTTATAGTCCATAATTAAATAATTTTATTAAAAAACTGGACATTTTTTAGATTTATACTCCATGAATTTAATATATAAGTTTGTAGCCTCATATCTTTTTAAAATTGTACATTGTTACAATACTTGAAAATGACTGAACTGATTAGGAAAGTATATATAAATTTTTTGCTCTCTGGAATGGACACATCAAAGTGCTTCACTGGTACATTTTATTCTCACTGCATAATAATGATTTGAAAAAATCATTTTAGAGGTATTATTATTCCTTAACTGATAAAAATTACTGTAAAAAAACCTAGACCTCAGATAGATTGGGTGCTTTGATTTAGGATACACACATAATCAGTGGAAGATCCAGCATTTAAAGTCAGAAATCTGCCTCCTAAATCCACATTCCCTATCATTTCACCACAGTGGACTCATTTGAAGAATGCCTACTGACAGAAGACGATATTTGATCTTATACAACCTTTATGTACATATGCTGAGTGACTATCAAAGTAATTTGTGAGACTATTGACCTCACACATGTTGATCCTTCAAACAATAAAATGGGGTTTGTGGTTTAATCAAATTGATATATATATATTCAACCTAAGTTTACTTTTTCAAGCCACATTTCTATTAAATTAACTTTAATGATTTTTCTAATTAGAGATAAATGTCAAATGGATGGGTAAGCAAGTCATAGAACTGTGGATGATCAGTAATGATGAAATCGTTAGGGGATTATAAGAAAAACTGTATTAGTCTTTTAAAAGTCAACACAATAAAGCTCTTGAGTTTCAATATGTCTTTTCAGAATCAGTGAACTAACAGAAACATGTAATTATGTAAACAAAAACAGAGTAAAAGCCCATGTTTAAAATGTGTGGATGCCATGGCTTCATTATCTCCCAAATTAGTTCCAACGCAATTAAAAGTCTGTCTTGTTTTGTGCCTCATTATTTTATTTTAATTTTGAAAACAGATTAGTCCTCAAACTTTATTTTTGACTAATATACATCTATTTCAACTTAGCAGAATTTTAAAATTGAAACATCTTGCAAATATTTAGTTTTAAAAATTATGTTATAGTCCATAATTAAATAATTTTATTAAAAAACTGGACATTTTTTAGATTTATACTCCATGAATTTAATATATAAGTTTGTAGCCTCATATCTTTTTAAAATTGTACATTGTTACAATACTTGAAAATGACTGAACTGATTAGGAAAGTATATATAAATTTTTTGCTCTCTGGAATGGACACATCAAAGTGCTTCACTGGTACATTTTATTCTCACTGCATAATAATGATTTGAAAAAAAATCATTTTAGAGGTATTATTATTCCTTAACTGATAAAAATTACTGTAAAAAAACCTAGACCTCAGATAGATTGGGTGCTTTGATTTAGGATACACACATAATCAGTGGAAGATCCAGCATTTAAAGTCAGAAATCTGCCTCCTAAATCCACATTCCCTATCATTTCACCACAGTGGACTCATTTGAAGAATGCCTACTGACAGAAGACGATATTTGATCTTATACAACCTTTATGTACATATGCTGAGTGACTATCAAAGTAATTTGTGAGACTATTGACCTCACACATGTTGATCCTTCAAACAATAAAATGGGGTTTGTGGTTTAATCAAATTGATATATATATATTCAACCTAAGTTTACTTTTTCAAGCCACATTTCTATTAAATTAACTTTAATGATTTTTCTAATTAGAGATAAATGTCAAATGGATGGGTAAGCAAGTCATAGAACTGTGGATGATCAGTAATGATGAAATCGTTAGGGGGGATTATAAGAAAAAAGTACATCATTTTGGAATTTTGCAAACATGAAAACATCATCA
The DNA here is from genome assembly GCA_022376925.1 of Tragulus kanchil. Lineage (NCBI taxonomy): Eukaryota > Metazoa > Chordata > Mammalia > Artiodactyla > Tragulidae > Tragulus > Tragulus kanchil. The sequence continues at coordinate 114,445,693 of JAIOJX010000005.1, read as the reverse complement.
ATTAAAGGTACAAACCATAAATACGTAGATACAAACTTATGCAAATTTAGTTCAAAGTTTTTGGTGCAATATAGTCTACAGTAATGGATAAGCAATTAAACTGGACATTATATGTGACCTAAAATGGAGTGATCTTTATGCTTGATTTTTAAAATAAAACCAAATGGATGTCTTTTTTAATTGGAGAAAAGAATGTTACCTGGCCATTTCTTTATTTTTTGGTCACTTCTATTGGTCTTTCATTTATTTGTTTTCATCCATTTTTGTTCTTTGGCCTGTGTGGGCCTCCCATTGCAGTGGCCTCCCTCTCAGTTACAGAGCACCAGCACTGGATGCATGTGCTCCAGAGCCCCAACTTGGTAGTTGGTCACATGGGTCCAGCCACTCCACAGCATGTGGGATCTTCCCAGGCCAGGAATCGAACTAGTACCCCTTGCACTGCAAGGAGGTGTCCTTACCCACTGGACCACCAGGGAAGCCCCTGGCCATTTCTTAAACTGGGATTGAAACAGACTTCTAAATATATTGTACCGAAGTGTTAGTAGTTCAATCCAGTTTGATACTTGCAAACCCATAGACTCTAGCTGCCCAGACTCCTCTTTCCTTGAGATTTCTCAGGTAAGAACACTGGAGTGGGTTGCCATTTCCTTTCCCAGGGGATCTTCCTGATCCAGGGATGGAACCTGAGTCTCCCACATTGCAGGCATATCATTACTGTCTGAGCTACAAGGAAAACCCCCTTAAATATATTATCAAAGATTTTAAAATACTTGTTAATTTATCTCTCACAGAAACTGTACTGTAACTTTACCATGGTTCTGTCTTTTCTAGTGTAAAAATCAGAAATTGGTGGAATAAGTCAATCAGTATAACTAATTTCTTTGTTTGTCACAAGCAAGGCCTGGAATTAAGCATTTGCTTAAGAATATTTCCAGATAGGATCTGTCTGAAATTCTAGATGCTTTTGAATGGAAAATCCATAACACACATTTATGAGATCAGTCACATTTAAAAACCAAATCATGAAAGGACAGAAAGGAGAAAATAATCCTATATACTCACAGGCATGAGTCTTTAATGTTTTATTCATCTGTGCAAAGAATGTATTCCTAGTAAGAAATTTGATAGACATTGATCAATGGAAGTTTTTCTCCAATGAAAGTAGTTAAAGAAGGGTTTATTTCACACTGATAATTCAACATATGGGGAATAGAACTAACACGTATGGGAGTCTCCTTTGAAAATCACATGACTATGGTGAAAAATGAGTAGACATAATTAACTAAATGTGCCTTTACTTTTAACGCACATTGAAATTAAAGGAAAAGCTGGATAATTCATGTGGTTTCCCTTAACCATGATAAATGGCACTTCAAAGACTGATTAATGTGTTTTTCCAAACAAACTTAATCCAAAATATCATTGTCAAGCAGTGTTTTCTTTTTTGTTTGTTTGTTTGTTTGTTTTAGTTTAGACAGTTCTTTGGCTTTGGAACTAAGCAGAATCATGTGCGCTCCCCACCACTACCGAGTTCAAACCCATTCTAACCCTCACATCTCTTCTGTTTATAGAAAAGCTGAAGTCTCCCACGTCTTCTTCCAAGGTCACAAAAGAACAGGTACAGACAACTTGTGATTAGACAATAGTGTCATAGACTCAGGGTCTGATGCACATACATGAGTTGTTAGAAAGCATGTAACTGCCACCACAGGGAACAAAACTGACTGCATTATAACCAGACTGTAGTCATGACATAAACTGTTCCACCTTGACCAATACGGAGTTGATGGCTAGCACAGTTTCATGAATGTGGATTAACACTGGTTTAGAGAATGGGATTAACACTGTGGTTCATAATTATCTATATGTTTGTGGGCATCTACATGACTATAGCTTGTTCTGCCCATATATGCAAATGAGCAACTACAACTGTCAGCTACAGTTGAGATGCTACAGACTCACGCGGACATCTTTCACTCTAACGATATGACACCACATGTCAGCATGAAGAAGTTTCAGAAGACAGACCTTTGTACACGATCTCATGGAAATGGAATAATGTTCTGACAATTCAAAATTTGAATGTTGCTTTAGGCACAAAAGAACTCTTTGCAAGAAAAAGGTCTCTGCACAAGGCCCCTCTGTCTTGTCACTAACCATAAACCATACCCATGCCCTACTCATCTCCAACACAAGCACACAAGTTACACATTTGTTTGATCACACAACACTTTGCATATTTTGTTGATTTATTCCATAGACTGAAGTAGAAATAAATAAGTCAGAAAAAAACCCACAAAAAGTCAACAAGTCTGCACACAAACCTGCACACAGTGGGGGATGGTGATAACTCTAACCTCCTATCTCAGTAATTAGCTGAGATTACTTCTCTTTTTTTCTTTAAAAGCTTTAATGACAGAGTAGAATCTTCAGAGGTGGATTCCGGGGGCACTGAGCCCACTGTTTTCCCAGATTGCTGGCATTCTGATTCAAAGAAACTTTTCTTTCTACCAATAACTGCTTCTTTGGTATTGATTTGAGTGGCAGGCAGCCAAACATGATTGGGTACCAGGCTCAGGATCATTTTCAGGTGAAACTGTCAAACACTTACTAGAAATGACATATGTGCAACTTATTTCTTGAAAAATTGTTCTGATAATGTCTTCTGTCATATAGAAATATAGGTATTAGTTCATAGAAGAGTCTTGGGGAACAATTAACATTTTCAATAAGTCAGAAAGACACATCTAAGGAAGAATGATAGACATAAACATGCAGTTTATTGATAACGACTAAGATACCATTATCTATAAAATAAGCTGATAAAGCAATATTAAACTATTAACTCCTGACTCTCACCCTATAATATTTGCTTTGCACAGATGGTGAGCTCAGGATGACTGCCAAGATGAAACTAAGGTCAGCTCATCCAGCAAATGAGAACAAATTGTGCTTCTGGCTCCATTTGCTGTTGTCCTTATCATCCCCAAGGCCAGGTGATTGCAAGAGAAGAGAAATGTCATTGGCCAGATCACTATGTTGCTATAGAATTAATCAATTAAAAACACAACCGGCCTTTTTTTTCCATTTGCCCGTTTTGTCCTTATCATCCCCAAGGCCAGGTGATGACACGATCTCATGGAAATGGAATAATGTTCTGACAATTCAAAATTTGAATGTTGCTTTAGGCACAAAAGAACTCTTTGCAAGAAAAAGGTCTCTGCACAAGGCCCCTCTGTCTTGTCACTAACCATAAACCATACCCATGCCCTACTCATCTCCAACACAAGCACACAAGTTACACATTTGTTTGATCACACAACACTTTGCATATTTTGTTGATTTATTCCATAGACTGAAGTAGAAATAAATAAGTCAGAAAAAAACCCACAAAAAGTCAACAAGTCTGCACACAAACCTGCACACAGTGGGGGATGGTGATAACTCTAACCTCCTATCTCAGTAATTAGCTGAGATTACTTCTCTTTTTTTCTTTAAAAGCTTTAATGACAGAGTAGAATCTTCAGAGGTGGATTCCGGGGGCACTGAGCCCACTGTTTTCCCAGATTGCTGGCATTCTGATTCAAAGAAACTTTTCTTTCTACCAATAACTGCTTCTTTGGTATTGATTTGAGTGGCAGGCAGCCAAACATGATTGGGTACCAGGCTCAGGATCATTTTCAGGTGAAACTGTCAAACACTTACTAGAAATGACATATGTGCAACTTATTTCTTGAAAAATTGTTCTGATAATGTCTTCTGTCATATAGAAATATAGGTATTAGTTCATAGAAGAGTCTTGGGGAACAATTAACATTTTCAATAAGTCAGAAAGACACATCTAAGGAAGAATGATAGACATAAACATGCAGTTTATTGATAACGACTAAGATACCATTATCTATAAAATAAGCTGATAAAGCAATATTAAACTATTAACTCCTGACTCTCACCCTATAATATTTGCTTTGCACAGATGGTGAGCTCAGGATGACTGCCAAGATGAAACTAAGGTCAGCTCATCCAGCAAATGAGAACAAATTGTGCTTCTGGCTCCATTTGCTGTTGTCCTTATCATCCCCAAGGCCAGGTGATTGCAAGAGAAGAGAAATGTCATTGGCCAGATCACTATGTTGCTATAGAATTAATCAATTAAAAACACAACCGATTTTTTTGTCCCTATTAGTTATCTTATTTCAAAAATTTACTACCAGGCAACTTTACTGTCTTCTAAAATCTAGAAAAAAATTTTCAAAACTTCTCCCACCACTCTGATTACCACAGCCTAAAGAAATCCAAAGATCTCCAGATTTTTGTAAAGTCCTAGAAAATTTCAGTTTCATTGATAGGTGCAAATTAATTACCACAATGTCTGTCACAGATGAAGGATTCTATAGGTGCTAATTATTACTGTTATTTTTAATAAGTAACATGAAGTTGGAACTATAGTATGACACTGCTGGTCTACAAGACAGTACGAGTATTCCATCACCAGACTAGAGGGAAAGCTCTCTATAAGAGTGGATTTGAAGTGACCCTTGTACCTAGTTCTCATTAAGTACAATTATGAGTCATAATCCCTGTGCTGAGTGCCTAATCATGCTCTCAAATTATCAGTCTCAAATTCGTTTGGTATAAACGTTGCTGTGCTCAATGCAAAAGTCTTATTCTATTCATAGTTGCCACAAATTACATCCTTAAACATTTAATTATATTTGAACAACACAGAATTCAGCAACTGCACGTGCATTTCTGTGCTATTTGTATTTCTTAATGCTTGGAACAAGTTTCAGTGGTTTTGGAAGTGAATCCAGCACTGCTCTCCTGATTGTATCATTTTGATTTTCTAAGTGCCTAAAACTAGTCTCTTATTTTTTGCCTCAGCAGTCCATTTTGTTTCTCCATTACAGTTCCATTGATAATGTTCTTTCACAGAGAGCAAAATAAGAGCAAAATAATTTCATTTAGGAAATGGCCTGATATATGCTCAGTTTTCACTCAAATATTTTCATCATATTAAAATAGCTAGAAAATCATATTTGGTAGAAAAATAAGTTGTTTATTAGGTAAACTAGTATGCTATATACTTGATTTCCCATGAACTAGAACTTTAATAGAACCACTCAAAAGCACAAGTAGAATTAGCTACAATCAAAATTAAATGATTTCTGGGAATTATCCACAGATCATTCTGCATGTGACACTAAACATCCATGTGAAGATGATCATTTCTTAATTAAAAGCACAATAATTTGATAAATCCCTTACCAAAATGAAAATAAAATATTAAAACGAACAAGTTGTCCTCTTAGAAAGTACATCTGAAAGTTTGTCTTAAGGCAATTATTTATTCATTGAAAAAGAGTATAAGAAGGTATGGCTCCCAGCCACTGACTAAACTCCTCATAGTGGCAGAGTCAGAGCTGTTATGTGGCATCATGGAAGGAGAGAATAATGAGCCAGAAGAGGGAGATGAATGTAAACTAGTAGAAAGGAAGAAACTTTAATTTCTTTTAATGTCGTGGAACTATAGTATGACACTGCTGGTCTACAAGACAGTACGAGTATTCCATCACCAGACTAGAGGGAAAGCTCTCTATAAGAGTGGATTTGAAGTGACCCTTGTACCTAGTTCTCATTAAGTACAATTATGAGTCATAATCCCTGTGCTGAGTGCCTAATCATGCTCTCAAATTATCAGTCTCAAATTCGTTTGGTATAAACGTTGCTGTGCTCAATGCAAAAGTCTTATTCTATTCATAGTTGCCACAAATTACATCCTTAAACATTTAATTATATTTGAACAACACAGAATTCAGCAACTGCACGTGCATTTCTGTGCTATTTGTATTTCTTAATGCTTGGAACAAGTTTCAGTGGTTTTGGAAGTGAATCCAGCACTGCTCTCCTGATTGTATCATTTTGATTTTCTAAGTGCCTAAAACTAGTCTCTTATTTTTTGCCTCAGCAGTCCATTTTGTTTCTCCATTACAGTTCCATTGATAATGTTCTTTCACAGAGAGCAAAATAAGAGCAAAATAATTTCATTTAGGAAATGGCCTGATATATGCTCAGTTTTCACTCAAATATTTTCATCATATTAAAATAGCTAGAAAATCATATTTGGTAGAAAAATAAGTTGTTTATTAGGTAAACTAGTATGCTATATACTTGATTTCCCATGAACTAGAACTTTAATAGAACCACTCAAAAGCACAAGTAGAATTAGCTACAATCAAAATTAAATGATTTCTGGGAATTATCCACAGATCATTCTGCATGTGACACTAAACATCCATGTGAAGATGATCATTTCTTAATTAAAAGCACAATAATTTGATAAATCCCTTACCAAAATGAAAATAAAATATTAAAACGAACAAGTTGTCCTCTTAGAAAGTACATCTGAAAGTTTGTCTTAAGGCAATTATTTATTCATTGAAAAAGAGTATAAGAAGGTATGGCTCCCAGCCACTGACTAAACTCCTCATAGTGGCAGAGTCAGAGCTGTTATGTGGCATCATGGAAGGAGAGAATAATGAGCCAGAAGAGGGGAGATGAATGTTGGGAGAAAAGTTTGCTAGACTCAGAAAGAAGCTTTAATTTCTTTTCAGTTGTGCCCAGAGTTTTCTCTGCTCCTAAATAATTCTAAGTGACAGATTCAACCGTGGACTATGACAAAAGGCCGGTTAGTAGAATCATTGTTGCCCTCTGGCCTTATCTATTGGGTAGAAAACTTTAGATCAACTAACAGGAAAAAATGAAATTAATATACTTTGAAGTCAACTCAGCAAGAGGAGAAATTTAATATTAAATTTTAAAATGTCACTTATTGATATCTTTATTTTTTAATTAAAAAAATTCTTTTAAACATTTAAGTTGAGATGATCAACAGAATATTTTAGGAATTACAAATCTAAACCAAATTAAAAAACTTACACAGCTAGTTATATTCTGACTAGTGTCTTCTATATCATGATATTGACAAATGGCCTTCAAAAATAATTTTTTTCTTTGACATCCCATTCATTTTATAGAGAAATGATGAATGATTAGATATCTGAAACACATATTCATACAGATTATCGGATTTGACTATAATGAGTAAGAGAAAATGGGGAAAACTGAAATTGGACAAGACCAGGAACTGATATAGAGTCAATTACAGGGCTAGAAGAATTGATGGAATATTAACACCATTCCTCTCAAAAAAAATTTTCACTTGAATTTCAAAACCATGAAAGGTGGAGTATATTCTCATCTAACCAGGTTGAAATATATTATATATATATATATATGTGTGTGTGTGTGTATCTATATCTATATCTATCTATCTATCTCTCTATCTATCTATCTATATAGGGTCAGATCTGTTTGCTCAGTACAGCCCATGACATCAATATTTATATTTAAGGAAGTAGTCCAGTCCTGTTTCCTGAAATGTGAACCCAGTATGAAGTGTGCATTCTTAGGCAACTAAAACAAGAGATGCCTAAGGTCTTTGTGAGATTGAATGCTATAAAAGGATTTCTGTTTTGAATTATTTTAGCTTGTGTCTTACAAAATATAATCACATTCTAGTGATAAGATAAATGTCACCTCAGTCAAGTTTAGCCAATGAAGGTGCTCAACTTTTAACTAAAGTATTTATCAGTGTCCCAGAAAATCATCTCCCCCTTTCAATTATAGAGAAAAAGAAATCACTATAAGTAAAATTTACTGAATCTTCAAATTCGTTAAAAAAGATAAAGTATTTATATATTTCAGAAAGAAGCTAAGGTGAATACAGAGGATAAAGTCGTTCTTGCTACTGAAGTAATAACCTGCACTTTAGATCAACTAACAGGAAAAAATGAAATTAATATACTTTGAAGTCAACTCAGCAAGAGGAGAAATTTAATATTAAATTTTAAAATGTCACTTATTGATATCTTTATTTTTTAATTAAAAAAATTCTTTTAAACATTTAAGTTGAGATGATCAACAGAATATTTTAGGAATTACAAATCTAAACCAAATTAAAAAACTTACACAGCTAGTTATATTCTGACTAGTGTCTTCTATATCATGATATTGACAAATGGCCTTCAAAAATAATTTTTTTCTTTGACATCCCATTCATTTTATAGAGAAATGATGAATGATTAGATATCTGAAACACATATTCATACAGATTATCGGATTTGACTATAATGAGTAAGAGAAAATGGGGAAAACTGAAATTGGACAAGACCAGGAACTGATATAGAGTCAATTACAGGGCTAGAAGAATTGATGGAATATTAACACCATTCCTCTCAAAAAAAATTTTCACTTGAATTTCAAAACCATGAAAGGTGGAGTATATTCTCATCTAACCAGGTTGAAATATATTATATATATATATATATGTGTGTGTGTGTATCTATATCTATATCTATCTATCTATCTTTTATCTATCTATCTATATAGGGTCAGATCTGTTTGCTCAGTACAGCCCATGACATCAATATTTATATTTAAGGAAGTAGTCCAGTCCTGTTTCCTGAAATGTGAACCCAGTATGAAGTGTGCATTCTTAGGCAACTAAAACAAGAGATGCCTAAGGTCTTTGTGAGATTGAATGCTATAAAAGGATTTCTGTTTTGAATTATTTTAGCTTGTGTCTTACAAAATATAATCACATTCTAGTGATAAGATAAATGTCACCTCAGTCAAGTTTAGCCAATGAAGGTGCTCAACTTTTAACTAAAGTATTTATCAGTGTCCCAGAAAATCATCTCCCCCTTTCAATTATAGAGAAAAAGAAATCACTATAAGTAAAATTTACTGAATCTTCAAATTCGTTAAAAAAGATAAAGTATTTATATATTTCAGAAAGAAGCTAAGGTGAATACAGAGGATAAAGTCGTTCTTGCTACTGAAGTAATAACCTGCACCTGAGACTCAGCTATTGATTCTATTATTATTGGCTTCACTTTTTGCATGAGTTTCAGCAAATATTTTACTCTATTAGATCTAACTTTTTTGCATTTTTACACATAGCTTTTATTCTATTTTCATACTGTATTCATGAGTAGATGATGGTGAGGAATAAACTGTCAGTGTGCGTAACAAGAGATAATGCCTTTATCAAATTGTTTTTTAGTGTCAATATTTCATCCACAGGATAAGCTTTAGTAACAACTGCTTGAAGCACTGTAGATAGTTCTAGCATTTGCTTAATAGAGGAGTAGCAGCACCTCTATGATAAATACTTAAAAACAAAACATGTCAAAGAGGAAAGTGTGAGCTAGGAAAAGTCATCAATTTGTGTTTCAAAATGAATGGTACAAACAGAGGCATGACAATACTACATACGAAGAGAGACAGGTTGGAGGGACTGTGGAAGGTATGATATGGCAAAATGAAAGCAACTCTGAAGATATTTGAATCTCCTCTAAAATGTTTTATATAGAGATTCAAACACTTGCCTCCTTAAGAGATGAATTCTTTAAAGAGGTGTAAAGGATTAGACAGACATCTCAGGGTTCTCATAACATGCGGATCTAGTAACCTCCCTGACTTGGAGGGCTATTTCAAGGGGAAGGTTCTCAGCCTCACAGAAGACTTCTAGTTTAATCTGACTTTCTGAGAGGAGGCAATTGCTCTAACCATACCACAAAAATACTTTTCAGAGAGAGCAATTTTTTCATTGGAATTTGATTTGAACATGTCTTCTTAAAAAAACCATTTGTTATGCTTCCCTGGTGGTCCAGTGGGTAAAGAGTCTGCCTTGCAGTGCAAGGGGTGCCAGTTTGATCCCTGGCCCGGGAAGATCCCATGTGCTGCAGAGCTGCTGGAACGGTGTGTCCAATTATGAAACAGTGCTCTGGAGTGCATGCACCCAGAGGCAGTGCTCTGCAGCGAGAGAGCCACTGCAATGGGAAGCCCACACAGACCAAAAGAATAAAAAAGATGGATTAAAATAAATGAATGATGACTTAAGAGGCCAAAAAAACAAAGCATTTGTTTTCAGTATTTGTAACCTTTTCAGTTGTCTGAGAGTTATAATGACTCGATCAAATTATTCCCAAGTTTTTAAACAGAGGTATTTATATTCTAAATAATACTGTCTTCGAAATTATAAAGAAAAAAGAAAATCTAGCCAGGGTAGAGGAATTGTACTATACTAATACAGAAATAGTACTCCTCTCTTCAGGGCAAAACTCTGTATGGATGAGTGGTTAGAAAAGAGAAAAATATAGCAAATATTATAATAATGATGTTTCTGATAAACTTGTTAGTCAATACTTTATATAAATATCACTTCATAAATGTTACCTAATAAAATCTGTCAAATATGCTTATGAAGATGTTGCATGATCCTACTTGCACAGATTAAAACAAAAAAAAAACAGGAGTAAAACATCTATTACCTTTGGGAGGTGTAATTTTGGTTAAAGACAGAACTGTCTTAATTAAGATCAATGCCATTGTAACTATAAGCAAATACTTAAACAAATAGAATGTCCTCAATTTCTATTGTCAGACTGCCACTAAGGAGAACTGAACATGTCATTATTACTTATAAACTTGTAAATACAACAGAATACTATTATAAAACAGAGTATTTCAAAATGTATTTTATTCCACATCAATAAATCTGTCAGAGACTTCTTAAATAAATTTGAGCTAACATATACTTTAGTAGAGTGGTATCAGAGTATTGAAAGAAAGGAGGGCTATCCTGTTTTATTTTCCTTTTTTTGCATTGATCAGTTCAAACTTCAGGGTTATTCATTCTTTAGGCACTTTAGTTAGTATGACATAGTAATAATGAAAACAAATTTCCTTTTATAAAATAACCTGAAAATGTTACTTACTCTTGGTTACAAGTGGTCACTCTTTGGTTTGTTTTGGTCTGTGTAAGTTAGAATTTAGCCAGTGGGTAAAGAGTCTGCCTTGCAGCGGGGCAGAGGGAAGATCCCATGTGCTGCAGAGCTGCTGGAACGGTGTGTCCAATTATGAAACAGTGCTCTGGAGTGCATGCACCCAGAGGCAGTGCTCTGCAGCGAGAGAGCCACTGCAATGGGAAGCCCACACAGACCAAAAGAATAAAAAAGATGGATTAAAATAAATGAATGATGACTTAAGAGGCCAAAAAAACAAAGCATTTGTTTTCAGTATTTGTAACCTTTTCAGTTGTCTGAGAGTTATAATGACTCGATCAAATTATTCCCAAGTTTTTAAACAGAGGTATTTATATTCTAAATAATACTGTCTTCGAAATTATAAAGAAAAAAGAAAATCTAGCCAGGGTAGAGGAATTGTACTATACTAATACAGAAATAGTACTCCTCTCTTCAGGGCAAAACTCTGTATGGATGAGTGGTTAGAAAAGAGAAAAATATAGCAAATATTATAATAATGATGTTTCTGATAAACTTGTTAGTCAATACTTTATATAAATATCACTTCATAAATGTTACCTAATAAAATCTGTCAAATATGCTTATGAAGATGTTGCATGATCCTACTTGCACAGATTAAAACAAAAAAAAAACAGGAGTAAAACATCTATTACCTTTGGGAGGTGTAATTTTGGTTAAAGACAGAACTGTCTTAATTAAGATCAATGCCATTGTAACTATAAGCAAATACTTAAACAAATAGAATGTCCTCAATTTCTATTGTCAGACTGCCACTAAGGAGAACTGAACATGTCATTATTACTTATAAACTTGTAAATACAACAGAATACTATTATAAAACAGAGTATTTCAAAATGTATTTTATTCCACATCAATAAATCTGTCAGAGACTTCTTAAATAAATTTGAGCTAACATATACTTTAGTAGAGTGGTATCAGAGTATTGAAAGAAAGGAGGGCTATCCTGTTTTATTTTCCTTTTTTTGCATTGATCAGTTCAAACTTCAGGGTTATTCATTCTTTAGGCACTTTAGTTAGTATGACATAGTAATAATGAAAACAAATTTCCTTTTATAAAATAACCTGAAAATGTTACTTACTCTTGGTTACAAGTGGTCACTCTTTGGTTTGTTTTGGTCTGTGTAAGTTATTTTGAATATTAGGCTGGATCTACTTGATATTCAAAATTTTTAAAGGTAATATTCCAAATCTTCCCACATTGAAACAGACACAGTACCATATATAAAATAAATACCAGGTCTAGGGTTACTGCATGACATAGAGAACCCCAAATCAGTGCTCTGTGACAACCCAGAGGTGTTGGAGGGAGGAAAAAGGAGAGAGGAGGCTACGAGGGAGGAGACATGGGATACCTATGGGCAATCCATGTTGATATGTGGCAAAAACATCATTCTAAAGTAATTATCCTACAATTAAAAGTAAACTATAAATTTAAGAAGGTAATATTCCAAGAGCAATTAGTCATTCTATGTCACTGATGACATAGTAGTCATAGTAATAGTTATCCAAATATGTTATCAGAATTTTGTGTTTACTTTTTGCCTTATGAGCTCCATTTATTCAGTTTGTAGATATTTTCTAGAAATTGACAAGTGTGGGCATTCCTATAAAACAGCAGTTCCCAATACGCTAACTAAAAATATCATTTTTCTCTCCTGACACTTCAAGAATCAAATAATGTTCATAAGTGTGTTCATTCATTATCAAGCCACCATTTATCTATTACTGCGTATGATACCTCATTTTCAACACAGAAACGAAATAATGGATATAAGGCTCATCCAATAGGCAGTTACTGGTCTATTTCTGGAAATGTAGTGTCCCAAAGCAAAGAAAGGGCCAACAAACGACAGCTTCTTATTAAGGCACTATTGATTCATTCAGTAACTCCTAAAAGAAATGCCAAATTCCTGATTAAGCGTTCCAAAACTTCCAATTTACCATTACAGACAAGAGCTTCTTTTAAAAGGGTATGTCATAAGTCCTTGATAATAAACCTAGATTGAGAGAATTGCATTCCTGTTGAATCATGTGTTCATGTGTGATATCTGTATGTAAAGTTAAGACAAAAAAAGATCAATCCAGTTGCAGCACAGAGCATAGCAGACCTAGTGATTAATCTGGCAAGCCTAGGTAAGAAAGATATAATAGCTATTTCATACACATGAAAGGAAGTTCTAAACTTACTTTTATAAAGGCAGTATTTGACAGAATTGCTTGTACCAAATTTACTTTAACACTTCTTTAGAATTACAGATTTGCAGGTCAACATATTTAACAATTCAAACAGAGCCAGTTTTGTTATGTTTTGCATGTGCAGAGCTGATCTAATCAAACTTCTTTCAAATGAAGGAAAGCGATCAGCAAATGAAGTTATTAAATAATCTTGCAGCTATGCTAGACTTAGAAACTGATTGTAATTTAAATTACACATAAAAATAGATGTAATTACTTATAGTATGAGCAGAAAACTATAAACAGAGATGAACTGTGAACAAAGCAAGAGTTATGACAACCACCACTCCATAGAAATGTTCACTGAGTATAGTTGTACATGTGATTGATACTCTACTTTGATTTTTATTTACTTTTCTTTTGCTTCTCTTTTTGGTTAAGAATAGTTTTGACAATCATAGATCAGCATGTGGCTGTTTTAGAGCTGGATAAAAATTGTAATCATTTCTTTTACACTCAGAACAAAGAAGAATGGATAAAGAAGTGTGAAGAAGTTATCCACACAGGGAGTTGAAGAATACTAAAACAATTTCAAAACCAGAAAAGAAAAGATTATTTTATTAATGAATATCAAAGTCAACCATTAAACATAGATGGTATTTAATTGCTAAAGAATAGTATCAAGCAAGGGAAAAAAGGATAGTTCATAAATATATGAGTGCAATATCAATCATAGACTTGAATACAAAGATGGATAAATTAATTTATTAGCATTCAGAGAAGCAGGTTTTAAAATATTTCCTATTCTGAAAATTATTTCTAATATTAACTTGTACTTTTAAATTACTTTAAATTACTACATAAAGTAGCAGTAGTTTTTTTTTTTTTTTTCTAATTAGTTTAATGTAGTGGTAGAAAAAGCAGTTGGATTCAGACTTTACTTTTGGTGAGCATATGTTCCATTGCTTCAAAACTAATTATTTCAGACATGAAATTATTTTAAGCTGAAAAAACTTTTCACACAAAAATATAGAGTCCATAGGTGGGTAATTAGCCACTGAAACACAGGGCCACTGCTGGCCTTTATGCTACCTTTATAAATGCAATATTTGACAGAATTGCTTGTACCAAATTTAATTTGAAAATTCTTTAGAATTACAGATTTGCAGGTCAACATATTTAACAATTCAAACAGAGCCAGTTTTGTTATGTTTTGCATGTGCAGAGCTGATCTAATCAAACTTCTTTCAAATGAAGGAAAGCGATCAGCAAATGAAGTTATTAAATAATCTTGCAGCTATGCTAGACTTAGAAACTGATTGTAATTTAAATTACACATAAAAATAGATGTAATTACTTATAGTATGAGCAGAAAACTATAAACAGAGATGAACTGTGAACAAAGCAAGAGTTATGACAACCACCACTCCATAGAAATGTTCACTGAGTATAGTTGTACATGTGATTGATACTCTACTTTGATTTTTATTTACTTTTCTTTTGCTTCTCTTTTTGGTTAAGAATAGTTTTGACAATCATAGATCAGCATGTGGCTGTTTTAGAGCTGGATAAAAATTGTAATCATTTCTTTTACACTCAGAACAAAGAAGAATGGATAAAGAAGTGTGAAGAAGTTATCCACACAGGGAGTTGAAGAATACTAAAACAATTTCAAAACCAGAAAAGAAAAGATTATTTTATTAATGAATATCAAAGTCAACCATTAAACATAGATGGTATTTAATTGCTAAAGAATAGTATCAAGCAAGGGAAAAAAGGATAGTTCATAAATATATGAGTGCAATATCAATCATAGACTTGAATACAAAGATGGATAAATTAATTTATTAGCATTCAGAGAAGCAGGTTTTAAAATATTTCCTATTCTGAAAATTATTTCTAATATTAACTTGTACTTTTAAATTACTTTAAATTACTACATAAAGTAGCAGTAGTTTTTTTTTTTTTTTTTCTAATTAGTTTAATGTAGTGGTAGAAAAAGCAGTTGGATTCAGACTTTACTTTTGGTGAGCATATGTTCCATTGCTTCAAAACTAATTATTTCAGACATGAAATTATTTTAAGCTGAAAAAACTTTTCACACAAAAATATAGAGTCCATAGGTGGGTAATTAGCCACTGAAACACAGGGCCACTGCTGGCCTTTATGCTACCTTTCTAGTGATTATTAAAATGTGTGATCTCTCTAGACGGTAGCAGTCCAAATCAGGGGACATGACCTAGTGACTGGTATATGGGCCAGATTTCAAACCCCTCATCACTCTCAGCTGGGCTCCATGGTATTAGAGTCATGCTGATTCTTTGCAACCCCTCGTACTCTAGCCTGCCAGGCTCCTCTATCGATAGAATTCTCCAGGCAAGAATACTAGAGTGGATTGCTATTCCCTTCTCCAGGAGATCTTCTCAGCCCAAGGATCAAACCTCGATCTCCTGCATTGCAGGTGGATTCTTTACTGTCCCAGCAATCAGGGATGCCCAGGGCTCCATGGTGCAATGAACAAGCTGCCTAATAGACTCCAACAGCTCAGGAGACAGTTTTTCAGTGTTTTCACCTGTGGTTAGATTTACATTTCACAGCAAGAAATTAATTGTAGCCTTTTGATTTTTTTCTTGGTTCTTTCTAAGGGCCAGAAGTGTTGTCATGTCAAACACTGTTATTTAACCTATGTGATTATTGATGGCATTGCTTTATTTTCAAGTATAGCTGAGACAACCGAGACTTAAAGAGTTTATGTATCTTTTCTAAGGTTACCAGTGAAAATAAAATAGTCTATCTTCTTTTACATTTGAAAGAAGTTCCCTAGTGCAAATGTTCTTATTGTTCAGTACCTAAATGTATACTTTGTGATATATAGTAACTGAGAAGATTTAGTAAACCCTTATCCTTGGTTACTATCTTTGACTCAATAGATGCAAACAGTTCTTAAATTTGTCCATAAACATAGCACTGGGATTTTTCTATAATGATTTTGGGGGAAATGCATTAACTACCTTTGACTTTTCCAAACACTGATAATTCTCCAGTGGTAAACCACATGATTTTTGAACTTTGAATTTTGAAAACAAAAAATACAAATTAGCTTAATATTTTAAGTAGAAAAGTGTGGGGTCTGTTTAAAGGTAATGGTAGAAACATCACTTACTAATATTGTGGTAAGACAATGTACAATTAGATATTAGGATACCATTAAACCTATTAAACTGTGATTGATGGGTATTACGATCTTTGTTCAAGATTAATTGAATTTTCTAAGCACATGCTGAATTTCATGTATACAAGGAACTGAACTCAATAATTTATACCAAATAATTTAATGCAGTGAAAACAGAAAGATGGATATCTTTTTTTTTTTTTTGACAGAAGCTTTCAATTACTTAACTTCCCAAAGAGTATTTGTTAGTAATTCCAAAAGTATATAACAGAAAAGGTTTAGTGAAAACTACAAATTAACATAAAATGTGCTTTCTTCTGTTGTTTAACCAACAGCAGTTGAGTTATGAAAAAATACCACGTTTGCAACCAACAATCTGCAGCGTTTTGATTTACACTCCAAAACTATGCGGAACTCAACAAGCTTGTTATGAGTACTTAATCATCATCTTTGCCACTGACTATCTATTGTAGCTATTATTGTATTGTCAGGCAAAAGGACTATGAACAATAAAGAGGCAAAAGGGTAGTTTACTTTGGGGCCTTGCAATTGCAATTTGGGGATCACAGATTCTGGAGGAATGTAGACCAGTGTCCCCACCGGGAAGAACATGAGTACATTTTGAATGAGAAAAAGGAAAAACGTTAACTCAGGCTTACACAAATTTTTCCCAAAATTCAGATTAGAGGGTAAAATTACTTTCTATATATGATCTGGTTAAGAAATCCAACTCAGTGTTACATGGGAAAATTATATTTTCTTTAGGTCAGAAAAGTCCAGTTCTCAGCATTGGTCTTTTATTTTGGCAACTCAGCATCTATTCAGCAGTTTTAATTTAGAGTATTTGGCAAAAGTCTAGCAGAGGCAGCAGACATGGAGGCCCCTAGGTCACAGCTTAGTCATTCCTAACAGAGATTTTTTCACAATCGCCTAACAAATGAACTCATGTCTTAGGTAGGCCCAGAAACAATAGCTTCTTGTTTTGCTCCATGATACTTGGATGTCAGTCGAGAAGACTAACAGCTCACAGTGACTCAATAGGTGGAAAAGAATATAATCTGGAAACTTCCTCATTCTTACATCTGGTGGTTAATGGCAGTTATCTTCTGTCAGACAGAACACATTATATGTGATCTTTTCATGTGACTTGAGCCTCCTCACAGAATGATGTTCTCAGTCAGATTTCATAAAATGGTAAGCAACACAGGCCTCAAAAGTCTGTATTCTAACTAGTAAGGCAAATTATTTTTCTACAATAGATCAGACACACATTTAAACAAACATACATATATATTACATATATATATACATATATAAACATATAGACAATTTAAATCAAGCTTCCTCTTGATTTCTCTTTTAAGCTGTAGTTATTAGAGAGAAGTAAACATTTTTGAGAAGAACTGTCTTTCTCATTTTTCAGCTTATCATCCTACTCATGAGGAACAGAAGGAAGACAAGACTATCAACATAGTCCAGTAATGCATGATTCTCTTACAATCCCTTATAAGTAAAAACACAAGTCCCTTTTATGTCTGAGCTTTGTCTGTTAAATGCAGAGATCCTCAGTCAGCACCAGCTATGGTGTCTATTGTGTGTAGCTCAGATGAGTTTGGAACTATGAGTGCTCAAAAGTAATCAAAGACTGCATCATAAAGTTAACTGTTGGTTGATGCAGTATTGACATATGTCTTATTTCTTCCATGAAAGTTGCTCTGCCTAAATTGACCCCTCATTTTTCTATATATAAGCAACATGCAATTATGTATAATTACAAATAAAACCAGGAAACAGTCATCACTGCTTTGAGCATCTACATTGTGTTAGCAATTGACAGTATAGTGATTAAGAGAGTATTATATGAAAACACATTATCCTTGAGGGAGGTCAATTTGTTTTATAATCCTAGGCAACTTTCAGGGGGACTCAGTTTCCTTATCTGTAAAACAGAAGAGAAACAATAGTTCTTACCACATGGTCTCATTAAAAGTATGAGATGAAGTAACACATAAATAGCTTAGAACCAGTGCCATTAAGTGTTTAGGATATGTTGCCTGTTAAAATTTTATACATGACAGAACCAAACTGCAGTGAGTTTAAGGCTTCTTGTTT
Organism: Tragulus kanchil; assembly: GCA_022376925.1. NCBI lineage: Eukaryota > Metazoa > Chordata > Mammalia > Artiodactyla > Tragulidae > Tragulus > Tragulus kanchil. The sequence goes on along the minus strand of JAIOJX010000005.1, from coordinate 114,427,321 downwards.
TGCTCCATGATACTTGGATGTCAGTCGAGAAGACTAACAGCTCACAGTGACTCAATAGGTGGAAAAGAATATAATCTGGAAACTTCCTCATTCTTACATCTGGTGGTTAATGGCAGTTATCTTCTGTCAGACAGAACACATTATATGTGATCTTTTCATGTGACTTGAGCCTCCTCACAGAATGATGTTCTCAGTCAGATTTCATAAAATGGTAAGCAACACAGGCCTCAAAAGTCTGTATTCTAACTAGTAAGGCAAATTATTTTTCTACAATAGATCAGACACACATTTAAACAAACATACATATATATTACATATATATATACATATATAAACATATAGACAATTTAAATCAAGCTTCCTCTTGATTTCTCTTTTAAGCTGTAGTTATTAGAGAGAAGTAAACATTTTTGAGAAGAACTGTCTTTCTCATTTTTCAGCTTATCATCCTACTCATGAGGAACAGAAGGAAGACAAGACTATCAACATAGTCCAGTAATGCATGATTCTCTTACAATCCCTTATAAGTAAAAACACAAGTCCCTTTTATGTCTGAGCTTTGTCTGTTAAATGCAGAGATCCTCAGTCAGCACCAGCTATGGTGTCTATTGTGTGTAGCTCAGATGAGTTTGGAACTATGAGTGCTCAAAAGTAATCAAAGACTGCATCATAAAGTTAACTGTTGGTTGATGCAGTATTGACATATGTCTTATTTCTTCCATGAAAGTTGCTCTGCCTAAATTGACCCCTCATTTTCTATATATAAGCAACATGCAATTATGTATAATTACAAATAAAACCAGGAAACAGTCATCACTGCTTTGAGCATCTACATTGTGTTAGCAATTGACAGTATAGTGATTAAGAGAGTATTATATGAAAACACATTATCCTTGAGGGAGGTCAATTTGTTTTATAATCCTAGGCAACTTTCAGGGGGACTCAGTTTCCTTATCTGTAAAACAGAAGAGAAACAATAGTTCTTACCACATGGTCTCATTAAAAGTATGAGATGAAGTAACACACATAAATAGCTTAGAACCAGTGCCATTAAGTGTTTAGGATATGTTGCCTGTTAAAATTTTATACATGACAGAACCAAACTGCAGTGAGTTTAAGGCACACAGGTAAAAACAGTGAGTCAGGATTCAGTCTTCAGATTTCTTAGCACTAAAACCCTATTCTTTATTTTGTTTTACTTCTTCATTGTCAATGATTTTACTGTCTTGTAATTTCTGATGGTTAACAGTCTCCCAAGTCAGACTTCTGAGGTTTCAATCTACCAGCTATGCAACCTTAAAAATGTTAAACTCTTTCTACTTCAGGTGACATCTTTCTAAATAGTGGATAACAGTAACACCTAGACTTGTGATAATAAATTAAATAATACAATGGAAGTGCTAAAAATAGTTCCCCCTACATAGCAAGTACTATGTATCATAGTTATATCATCATTATTTGCCAATTGTTTTCAGGATTTTTTTAGGTATTGTTTTTAGGTCTAATCTCAATAACGTTTTCTTGTCCTTAGGAGCAGAAAAAAAGCATCTCACATAATTCACAGTCGTCGTTTAGTTTCTCAGTCATGTCCAACCCTTTGTGACCCCATGGGCCATAACCTGTCGAGGTCCCCTGTCCGTGGGATTTTCTCAGGCAAGAACACTGGAGTGGGTTGCCATTTTCTCCTCTAAATCTTCCTGACCCAGGGATTGAACCCTCAACTCTTGCACTAAAGGCAGTTTCTTTACTACTGAGATACCAGGGAAGCCATAGAAAATTCATAAATTCTTCATTACTTCTATCAGTAGGTATTTGCTAAGGATTATTAAATAATATTAATTTTCTGATGCTAAAATATAAAATATCTGAATATTGAATATCTGAATATCTGAATATTTGTTGTTTTTTTTTTTCTCAACAGCAAAATGATTACAGTGTTGCTTTTAACATCATTCTATAGATCTAAATCTCAAGTACTTTGGTTTTCTAAAATGATTACAATTTCTTGAGTCTCAGGAATAAATTCCCAATATCTAAAGTCCTTATCTGTAAAACAGAAGAGAAACAATAGTTCTTACCACATGGTCTCATTAAAAGTATGAGATGAAGTAACACACATAAATAGCTTAGAACCAGTGCCATTAAGTGTTTAGGATATGTTGCCTGTTAAAATTTTATACATGACAGAACCAAACTGCAGTGAGTTTAAGGCACACAGGTAAAAACAGTGAGTCAGGATTCAGTCTTCAGATTTCTTAGCACTAAAACCCTATTCTTTATTTTGTTTTACTTCTTCATTGTCAATGATTTTACTGTCTTGTAATTTCTGATGGTTAACAGTCTCCCAAGTCAGACTTCTGAGGTTTCAATCTACCAGCTATGCAACCTTAAAAATGTTAAACTCTTTCTACTTCAGGTGACATCTTTCTAAATAGTGGATAACAGTAACACCTAGACTTGTGATAATAAATTAAATAATACAATGGAAGTGCTAAAAATAGTTCCCCCTACATAGCAAGTACTATGTATCATAGTTATATCATCATTATTTGCCAATTGTTTTCAGGATTTTTTTAGGTATTGTTTTTAGGTCTAATCTCAATAACGTTTTCTTGTCCTTAGGAGCAGAAAAAAAGCATCTCACATAATTCACAGTCGTCGTTTAGTTTCTCAGTCATGTCCAACCCTTTGTGACCCCATGGGCCATAACCTGTCGAGGTCCCCTGTCCGTGGGATTTTCTCAGGCAAGAACACTGGAGTGGGTTGCCATTTTCTCCTCTAAATCTTCCTGACCCAGGGATTGAACCCTCAACTCTTGCACTAAAGGCAGTTTCTTTACTACTGAGATACCAGGGAAGCCATAGAAAATTCATAAATTCTTCATTACTTCTATCAGTAGGTATTTGCTAAGGATTATTAAATAATATTAATTTTCTGATGCTAAAATATAAAATATCTGAATATTGAATATCTGAATATCTGAATATTTGTTGTTTTTTTTTTTCTCAACAGCAAAATGATTACAGTGTTGCTTTTAACATCATTCTATAGATCTAAATCTCAAGTACTTTGGTTTTCTAAAATGATTACAATTTCTTGAGTCTCAGGAATAAATTCCCTAATATCTAAAGTCCTTATCATGTCACTAATACTTTGGGCCCTAGAAACTCCATAATGCAGTTTTCAAAAAAGAATTAATTTACCTGATGGGTTGTGGAAATCCTTTCACAGTTTATATGTATTTCAGATCATCACATTTTATACTTTAAATATCTTACTATTTTATTTGTCAATTATACCTCAACAAAGCCGGAAAATAACCAGTTACTATACTCTATCAAATGTCCTACTTTGAACTGTGGGAATTTCTTAGACACAATGAAAGTATGTTTCAATGAGAATTTAGAGGAATATTAGCTAAATTTAAGCTGTATTTTTCCTTGCCTTCTTAAACACACACACATAAGCAGGAAAGAATCACTTTTCAAGGATACAATTATATTTACTTTTGCCACAAGTAAAATAGTCTCTTCAGGAGCTCTACACAGTGAAGCTAGTGAGTAGCAAAAACTAACGCCACATAACAGTAACTTGTTAGGATACCAATACCAAAGACATAATATTTGCTTCTGGGGGAAATTTTTACAGGTGTAATCAGAACTTCTTAAAAGTTTAACAGGGGAAAAAAAGGGTTTAACAGGCAGGTAACTTGGACTAGAGAACTTGGGCAAGTTCATATACTAGCACTCAAGGGGAAATATAGAGAAACACTAAAAGAAATGCCTTAAGCTGTAAAATCAGCTTCTGCCTGAATGGGATTGCCCTTCTTTTTATTTCAGAGAGAATAGCATGATAAGCTCATTTCTTTACAGGTTTATTTTTTGTTCACTAGGAGAAGGAAAGAGAATAGGAGCTTAGAGACTCTAGAGTATGGGTCTAGATAAGAATCCATCTAAATTTGAGGAACATGCCTTCAGCACAGAATGTAACTACCACATTCAAGAAACACATGGCTCTTCATTTTAGTTGAGGGGAAAACAGCAGATGCCCATGAAATGATGGCTTGTCAACAATTAGACAATTTAGACTACAAGATGAGAGATTATGTCTGAATTCCTTTATAACTTCCAAAAACGTTCAGGCTATTTTATATACTCTGAGATTACATTCACATTAAAACAAGGCATTTAAATCATGTGGGAAATAGTAATTGATAACAAAGATATGCTATAGAATAAATTGAATATGGAAGACTACCTGATGCTGTTTCTGTTCTAGATTCAAAGATTTATTTTATTTTTTTCAGAAAAACTTCCCACCACTTTAAAGTACAAATATTATCTTCGTTATCTCTCTCTTTATAAATATCTGAGAAAATTTCCTACTTTTCTCATCCTTCTTTTTGGACTATATATATGCACATACATATATTATACATATGTATACTATATATTATATATAGTCCAATATATGTATACCTATGTATATATTTGCTTTCAATAACTCCTTACTGATAAACAATGATTTTAACTTTCTAAAACATAAAATACACAAGTATTTGTGTGATTTGTCTAAAGCTTCCAGGACCAGCTTTTCCTGAGAGCACATTCCACCATGCCTCTACTTCATGCTTTCCAAATAAAATAGAAGTGTTCTGAACTCAATTATTTGCCTACACTAAGAAAACTATTCATCCTGAGCAGTAACTTGTTAGGATACCAAAAAAGAAAGGGGAATTTTACAGGTGTAATCAGAACTTCTTAAAAGTTTAACAGGGGAAAAAAAGGGTTTAACAGGCAGGTAACTTGGACTAGAGAACTTGGGCAAGTTCATATACTAGCACTCAAGGGGAAATATAGAGAAACACTAAAAGAAATGCCTTAAGCTGTAAAATCAGCTTCTGCCTGAATGGGATTGCCCTTCTTTTTATTTCAGAGAGAATAGCATGATAAGCTCATTTCTTTACAGGTTTATTTTTTGTTCACTAGGAGAAGGAAAGAGAATAGGAGCTTAGAGACTCTAGAGTATGGGTCTAGATAAGAATCCATCTAAATTTGAGGAACATGCCTTCAGCACAGAATGTAACTACCACATTCAAGAAACACATGGCTCTTCATTTTAGTTGAGGGGAAAACAGCAGATGCCCATGAAATGATGGCTTGTCAACAATTAGACAATTTAGACTACAAGATGAGAGATTATGTCTGAATTCCTTTATAACTTCCAAAAACGTTCAGGCTATTTTATATACTCTGAGATTACATTCACATTAAAACAAGGCATTTAAATCATGTGGGAAATAGTAATTGATAACAAAGATATGCTATAGAATAAATTGAATATGGAAGACTACCTGATGCTGTTTCTGTTCTAGATTCAAAGATTTATTTTATTTTTTTCAGAAAAACTTCCCACCACTTTAAAGTACAAATATTATCTTCGTTATCTCTCTCTTTATAAATATCTGAGAAAATTTCCTACTTTTCTCATCCTTCTTTTTGGACTATATATATGCACATACATATATTATACATATGTATACTATATATTATATATAGTCCAATATATGTATACCTATGTATATATTTGCTTTCAATAACTCCTTACTGATAAACAATGATTTTAACTTTCTAAAACATAAAATACACAAGTATTTGTGTGATTTGTCTAAAGCTTCCAGGACCAGCTTTTCCTGAGAGCACATTCCACCATGCCTCTACTTCATGCTTTCCAAATAAAATAGAAGTGTTCTGAACTCAATTATTTCTATTGCCTACACTAAGAAAACATTCATCCTCAATGAAGCCTCAGCAGGCAGCCCATTTCTCAGTTTCTTACTTTGATATCTACAGATGTTGGACCTTTAAGCAGGTCTTATTAATCAGTAAATATCACGGGCCAAGAAAACAATAAACAGATAGTGTCAATAATGATCAAAAGATACTCCCTTGATGAGAAAAGGAGTAGGATAATAAAAAACAATGTAAATTTTTAATAGTTTAATAACTGCCTAGTTAAAGAGAACAGTCCACAAAACTACATTTACTTTGATGCCAATGACAACTTTGAGAAATCTGCAAAACCATCGTTCATTTTAATTCACTAAAAGGACTCATAGAGCTCACAAAAAGTGGCTATACTAACAATTATGATTTATTTTCATAATTGAACAAAGTTTGTCAAAAGACTCATAAGGCAGAATCTTGTCCAGTCGTCTTCTCCCTGTAGAAATCAGGCCAGTATCATTCTACTGGCATTGGTATATGGCTACACATGGAGCATAACTAAGCAGAGGAGTTCTCCCAAGCCTTCATCTCTAGAGGTTTTTTTTTTTTTTTTTTTTTTTACTGATTTTGATTTTTTTTTTTTTGGTCACTTCTATTGGTCTTTCATTTATTTATTTTCATCCATCTTTGTTCTTTGGCCTGTGTGGGCCTCCCATGCTGTGACCTCTCTCGTTGAAGAGCACCAGTTCTGGGCACATGTGCTCCTGAGCTCCAACTCGGTAATTGAACACATCAGTCCAGCCGCTCGGGTACATGGGATCTTCCCAGGCCAGGGATCCAACCAGCACCCCTTGCACTGCAAGGCAGTGTCTTTACCCACTGGACCACCAGGGAAGCCATCTGTAAAGTTTTTATAGAGTTTTATAGAGATTCTAACACATATGCATGGCTGACTTAGTCTCCAATCACTTCTGAAGTTAACTTTACATTGATTTACTACCTCTCCATCAAATCATATTGAACAAATACAAAGAAACAGTAAGATAAATGCAATTGGTCAACTTAAATTTTACTCGCGGAGATAGAAATACAAACATTTTCAGAGTAGAGGATTAAATGCACAAAAATTCTACAGGATATCTTCTATTTTACTTTTGTGTGTTTGTGAGTGGGTTGGCAAGATTTCCAGAAGTGCTGTGCATGCAGCAATAATGATCAAAAGATACTCCTTGGGATTGAGAAAAGGGAGTAAACAGATAGTGTCAATAATGATCAAAAGATACTCCTTGATGAGAAAAGGAGTAGGATAATAAAAACAATGTAAATTTTAATAGTTTAATAACTGCCTAGTTAAAGAGAACAGTCCACAAAACTACATTTACTTTGATGCCAATGACAACTTTGAGAAATCTGCAAAACCATCGTTCATTTTAATTCACTAAAAGGACTCATAGAGCTCACAAAAAGTGGCTATACTAACAATTATGATTTATTTTCATAATTGAACAAAGTTTGTCAAAAGACTCATAAGGCAGAATCTTGTCCAGTCGTCTTCTCCCTGTAGAAATCAGGCCAGTATCATTCTACTGGCATTGGTATATGGCTACACATGGAGCATAACTAAGCAGAGGAGTTCTCCCAAGCCTTCATCTCTAGAGGTTTTTTTTTTTTTTTTTTTTTTTACTGATTTTGATTTTTTTTTTTTTGGTCACTTCTATTGGTCTTTCATTTATTTATTTTCATCCATCTTTGTTCTTTGGCCTGTGTGGGCCTCCCATGCTGTGACCTCTCTCGTTGAAGAGCACCAGTTCTGGGCACATGTGCTCCTGAGCTCCAACTCGGTAATTGAACACATCAGTCCAGCCGCTCGGGTACATGGGATCTTCCCAGGCCAGGGATCCAACCAGCACCCCTTGCACTGCAAGGCAGTGTCTTTACCCACTGGACCACCAGGGAAGCCATCTGTAAAGTTTTTATAGAGTTTTATAGAGATTCTAACACATATGCATGGCTGACTTAGTCTCCAATCACTTCTGAAGTTAACTTTACATTGATTTACTACCTCTCCATCAAATCATATTGAACAAATACAAAGAAACAGTAAGATAAATGCAATTGGTCAACTTAAATTTTACTCGCGGAGATAGAAATACAAACATTTTCAGAGTAGAGGATTAAATGCACAAAAATTCTACAGGATATCTTCTATTTTACTTTTGTGTGTTTGTGAGTGGGTTGGCAAGATTTCCAGAAGTGCTGTGCATGCAGCAATAATAGACAAACAGTGTTTAGTGGAGGTTACTACAGAAGATCCAGATGTTTTAGCATCTGGAAAAGAGGCACTAGCCCTGGTAATGTGCATATAAATGGATCACTGATAAGAGGATCATAATTAATAAAGCTATAGGAATTTTGAACATTAAGGTGTTCTTTTCATGGACATTGAGCTGCCTTGTGAAAACTAGCACAGTGCACATATAAAGACCATACAAGTGATTTAATAATGTCTATTAGGAACTTTTATTAAGTTGTCAGTAGCTATTGTTTGCTAGGTGATTAATGATGGCCATGTAATTAAAAGATGGCTTTCACAAAATATTGTAATTTATCTTTTGGGGAGTGTGTGAGTTGAGAGAATAGAACACTTATCCCTGTTTCCATTATACTGCAAAGATGTCTTTTAGAGACAGACATTTTGGATTGCTTTAATTACACTTTGGGGCAGTTTTAATTTGATTAAGATTTATGGAATACAATTCACGATCTTTCAAAGAAAATGAAAGACTTGTTGGAGTTGCAATTAAATATAACAACAGAGAGAACAGAGAAAGCAATGTGCAAGGCATATTACTAGGCCCATATCCATTTTTAACTTGCAAATATATTATAAGAAGTAGAGGAAAATATATTTTGTGTGACTAGTGGTTACACAATTATTTTATCAAAGGAGTATTTGTTACCTTTTTTAAAAGGAAAATAAGAAGCAGAGAAAGTAGTTTTATTTATTTTATATGAGAGCTATGTCCCAATGTCACCTTGTAAGAAACATTATTATATGTTCAAAAAAATTGTTCTACCTGCAATTTTTTATTTTCATTTACATTACACATAAAGCAGTTAAACCAGTAAGTGTTCAGTAACTGTTTGCTAATACTTTGTGCTAATCATGGGCACTGGTTGTGTAAAGAAAACAAAAAAGGTCTATATATCCCAAACAAAAATAAAACCTATCATTTTCTTTGTCATGGAAGCAAGGGATAATTTTGATGTAACTAACTGAGTTGATGAGTTGTTTTGGTATCATTTAGACTGTTTATTTTTTGAAATGCAGGGTCATGATTCAATAGCTTGTGGTAAATTAAATTTAGTAAAATAAATTTAGTGTAGTAAGATATATTTGGCATGAAGTAAAGTAAATTTAGGGAAACAGAATAGACTAGCCTATATTAGATGTCTAAGAATAAAAATAATTAAGATAGAAAAGAATAGAAAATATCAGGAGAGAGCATAAAATGTAAGGAAAAGAGCAATTTAATGTATTTTTATTTTAGGTCTCCGGATGTGTGAAGTGTGTATCTTTGTGAAGAAAGAGAGGTTTTCCAACAGCAAAGCCTTATACACAGACTTGTATTTATGAGATTTCTTTGGAAGTTAAACCTTGGGAACAAAAGTGAAGGACAGAGGAGAAAGTGATAGAAAAGGAGAAAAAGTTAATGTAAGTTAGTATTTGGGGTTAACACCATCAGGGATTTTCTGAAGAGCATAACAATGCCTCTGAGCATTATCCTCATAAGGTCAGAGAGAAATCTGTCTCAGTTCACTCTTCACTGCACATATGCAGATGAGACCTCTCTAATGACAGTGAAGAGAAACGGAGCCTCTTGATGAGGGTGAAAGGAAAAGAGTGAAAAAGCTGGTCTGAAACTTATAAGATCATGGCATCCAGTTCATGGCACATAGAAGGGAAAAAAGTGGAAGCAGTGACAGATTTTCTTTTCTTGGGCTCCAAAATCACTGTAGGCAGTGGCTGCAGCCAGGAAATTAAGACACTAGCTCCTTAGAAGAAAAGCTATGACAAAGCAGAGACAACACTTTTATGACAGAAGTCCATACAGTCAAAACTATGATTTTTCCAGCTCTTGTTATTCAGTCATTCAGCCATCTCTGACTCTCTGTGACTCCCGTGAACTGCAGCATGCCACGCTTCCTATCCTTCACTGTCTCTCAGAGTTTGCTCAAATCATGTTCATTGAGTTGATGATGCCATTGAACTATCTCATCCTCAGTTTTCCCCTTCTCCTCTGACCCTCAGTCTTTCCCAGCATTAGGGTCTTCTCCAGTGAGTTGGCTCGTTTCATCCAGTGACCAAAGTATTGGAGCTTCAGCTTCAGCATCAGTTCTTCCAATGAGTATTCAGGCCTGATTTCCTTTAGCAATGAGTGATTTGAAATCCTTGGTGTTCAAGGGACTTTCACAAATTTCTCCAGCACCACAGTCCAAAAGCACCAATTATTTGACACTCAGCTTTCTTAAGTCCAACTCTCATATCCATTTTTCCTGTACTCATGTATGGATGTAAAAGACAGACCATAAAGTATGCTGAGCACTGAAGAATTGATGCTTTTGAACTGTGGTGTTGGAGAAGACTATTGAGAGTCCCTTGGACTGCAAGAAGATCAAACTATTGGGTTGGTGAAAAAGTAATTGTGGTTTCAGATCATGAATTTTAAATCATTATAATTAAAATGAAACACATCTTTATTAATGAAAATAGGAACCAATACAATCAAAATACTTTTCCCAACTAGAAATAAGTTAGTTTATCCCTGTAGCATAAAAACTTGTGCCTTTTAATTTGAAATTTGCATAATTATCCTCATAAGGTCAGAGAGAAATCTGTCTCAGTTCACTCTTCACTGCACATATGCAGATGAGACCTCTCTAATGACAGTGAAGAGAAACGGAGCCTCTTGATGAGGGTGAAAGGAAAAGAGTGAAAAAGCTGGTCTGAAACTTATAAGATCATGGCATCCAGTTCATGGCACATAGAAGGGAAAAAAGTGGAAGCAGTGACAGATTTTCTTTTCTTGGGCTCCAAAATCACTGTAGGCAGTGGCTGCAGCCAGGAAATTAAGACACTAGCTCCTTAGAAGAAAAGCTATGACAAAGCAGAGACAACACTTTTATGACAGAAGTCCATACAGTCAAAACTATGATTTTTCCAGCTCTTGTTATTCAGTCATTCAGCCATCTCTGACTCTCTGTGACTCCCGTGAACTGCAGCATGCCACGCTTCCTATCCTTCACTGTCTCTCAGAGTTTGCTCAAATCATGTTCATTGAGTTGATGATGCCATTGAACTATCTCATCCTCAGTTTTCCCCTTCTCCTCTGACCCTCAGTCTTTCCCAGCATTAGGGTCTTCTCCAGTGAGTTGGCTCGTTTCATCCAGTGACCAAAGTATTGGAGCTTCAGCTTCAGCATCAGTTCTTCCAATGAGTATTCAGGCCTGATTTCCTTTAGCAATGAGTGATTTGAAATCCTTGGTGTTCAAGGGACTTTCACAAATTTCTCCAGCACCACAGTCCAAAAGCACCAATTATTTGACACTCAGCTTTCTTAAGTCCAACTCTCATATCCATTTTTCCTGTACTCATGTATGGATGTAAAAGACAGACCATAAAGTATGCTGAGCACTGAAGAATTGATGCTTTTGAACTGTGGTGTTGGAGAAGACTATTGAGAGTCCCTTGGACTGCAAGAAGATCAAACTATTGGGTTGGTGAAAAAGTAATTGTGGTTTCAGATCATGAATTTTAAATCATTATAATTAAAATGAAACACATCTTTATTAATGAAAATAGGAACCAATACAATCAAAATACTTTTCCCAACTAGAAATAAGTTAGTTTATCCCTGTAGCATAAAAACTTGTGCCTTGAGATTTGCATAAATTTTCTGGGAAACAATTTTCTGCATTCTGCTGGTTGTGCAAGCACTTTCCCTGCAAAAAGTTCAGATGCTTAAAGAAGTGTTAGTAGGTTGGAGTGAGGTCAGGTGAATATGGTGGATGAGACTAACCTCTGTAGTCCAGTTCATTCAACTTTTGAAACATTGGTTGTACAACAGGCATCAGATATTGCCATGCAAAAGAAATGGCCTGGTCTGTTGACCAATGTTGACTGCAAGTCTTGCACTTTTCAGTGCATCTCATCGATTTGCTGAGCATACTTCTCAGTTGTAATGGTTTCACAGGGATTCAGAAAGCTGTAGTGGATCAGACAGGCAGCAGATCACCAAACAGTGACCATGACCTTTTTTTGGTGCAAGTTTGTTTTGGGAAGTGCTTTGGAGTTTCTTGTCAGACAAGCCACCGAGCTAGTCATTGCTGGCTGTTTTATAAAATCCAGTTCTCATTTCATGTCACAATCTGATCAAGAAATGGTTCGCTGCTGTTACATAGAATAAGAGAAGATGACAATCAATCTTTTTTTGATTTGTGGTCAGCTCATGAGGCACCCACTTGTGGAGCTTTTTCACCTTTTTCAATTTGCTTCAAATACCAAACAAACTTAGAATGGTTGATGTTGAGTTATTTGGCAACTTCTTGTGTTTTTATGAGTATTAGCTTTGATGATTCCCTCAACTAGTGATTGACAACTTCCGATGTTTGGCCACTGGACACTTCATCTTTAAGGCTTTTGTCTCCCTTGCAAAACTTCTTGAATCACCACTGCACTATATGTTCATTAACCGTTCCTGACCAAATGCATTGCTGCTGTTGTGAGTTGTTTCTACTACTTTATGACCCATTTTGAACTCAAATAAGAAAATAGCTCAAATTTGCTTTTTGTCAAACATCATTTCCATAGTCTAAAATAAATATAAAAGAAACAGTACGTAATAGCAAATAGTTGTAATGACTGAGCGACTACCACTAATAAGTCATTAGCAAAAAAAAAAGAGAGAAATGTGCATTAAAATGTATAACAAAACCACATTTATTGAAGAATGCATTCCAATATCAAACAGCAACGTTAGACCACTTGTTGGAGGTTGTTCTCACGACATCAAATCATTCCAACCTCTAAGAGGTCTCCTGTTGGTATTTACTACACTGGAGAAATCACAGGGAAACAAATATAAGGTAGAAGGAATATATAAATATATAAATGCCTGGGGCATGAATATCTTCTGAGGATGAAGATGAAATCAAATGTAACTTCAAGGCAGGTACCAGTGGTATCAAATAGGGTTTATTCCTGCACTACCGAGGTCCATTCAGACCTTACAAGAAGCCAAATCCAATCTTAAGCTTTCAAGGGAATAACCACAAACAAAATATATACTGCTTGATGATTCTTAATTTTTAGAAGATAGTTGTTGGTTTGTACTATTCTCTCTTCATACTCATAATGTCTACAACCTTTTGATTTCTAGCATTTTGTCATATTTTTACAAATTTGCTTACATTATTGTAGAGTCCCTGCAATATGTCACTCGTCAGTTCTCAAACCAGCCAATAAGCAGCCATGAGAAAAACAGGAAACAAATTTATTTACACAGTACTATATTTTCATGACTTTTAGGATTAATTATTGTGGTATCTTTAAAAATTACTTTGTTTCTTCACCATAAATATGCCAAAGATTAAATTCTAATTTATCATATTTGCCTAAGTACCAGATTAATTATATGATTATAAGTACCAGATTATTATATTATCATGGGATGTAGAAATGAACTTCCTTGATTATTTCTATTGTTCTTTTACTTAGGGACCCAGTAGCATGTGTATTAATAAATTTGCCTCTTTGTTTTAATCTCATTCTATTTTTCATTTTTTAAAATCGTATTTCACTGTTGCATGCCATTTTAGCATCTCTTTGCTCTTTTCCAAGAACTTACTTAAAGAAGAATTAGTGACAGACATATACGATCGATCTGTTGAGATGGCAATGTTGTTTCAGGCTAATGTTCCTTTTTCTTCCTACCTTTTGTATTTCAAGTCCTATAAAAATAAGTTGCTGGTCAGGATCATCCAGTATCTAGTTTATTTTTTAAATTTTATCATTACTAACAATATTTCGAATTTGTATATTAAGTAGATTTATTTATATTATATTTAATCTTCCCTTATCCAGTAAAACAATTATTTTAAGAACAGCAAAGCTGTCCATTTAACATGATAAAAGCAAAAATAAATTTGAATCCCAAAGAGAGGAAAAACACCCAACATACGTCAAATTCTACATTTTTCAGAATCCTTGGAATTTGCTGAAATTTTTTTTTTATTATTATTTAGGAGGTTTGCTTAACTTGATTTTTTTTAATAAAGAAAAGGAGTACAATTATATTTTTTCTTTAACTTTCCAACAATTTTTAAGAACTTCCTAAATATTACAGTAATCATTTTTAAGAAAGAGCAAGGTCCTTAAGACTGTACAAAAAATTATACCATTAATTTATAATCATCCAGTATTGCTATGCATTGTATATATAATGGAAGCAGAAACTCAGCACTGTTATCAGCAAACAATTTGGAAATGTGTCAGGACTTAGAAGAAACATGGCAACAATACCTGTCAGTCTTGCATTAGTGTGGATTTCTACCAATTGCATTTTATCTCACCTTGTGCTTGGGTACCAACCTCAAAACATATTTTACTACTTATACTCTGTCTCAAGTGGTTGATTACAGCTTATTATAAGAGGTCTGAAATAATCATTATACCTGGGCTCTCAGCCATGCAATCTGCACCATAGCTTGTCCAGAGTATTGGCGGATGGATAAGGTGTCTTTAACTGCCAGTTTCATCCTAATTACTCCTTGGTCACTCCCCAAAGCTCATTTTATTCATTGGTTTTAGTCATCAATCTACTGCTTAACACTTGGTCTGACTCCTTGGTTGAAATTTCCAACTCACTCTCCCCGCATGGAGCCCCAAACTGCCCATTCAGACACAAAATGGAATCCTATACTCTTTAGACTTAAACCTTGGACTCAGGAGAGAGCAAGTGTGTCCTAAGGACTTAGGGGTGACCAGGAAGGTCACGGTTTGCAGGACCTTGCTAAATCTCAAAAATAGGCCTCTTCTTTTGAATGCTATTGATAAAGATAAAAATAATTTTTTAAAAAAGAGCACTGAATGCCAGGGAAACATGTTTTTGTTCTATATACCTTAAACAGTTTTAAGCCTGGAATTTTAAGAGTTGCTGCCAGTAGAAGATATGGATTTGGCAGTAACAGAATAATTGCAGTGATTCACAGGACTTTTGGAGTTGTCAACTGAAAGAAGAGCATGAATTCAGAGAAAATTCCCCATCTTTTAAAAAAAAGGTTATGTATAATTTAGAAATGAACTGGATTAGAACAATAAGAGAAAATCACCACTCCGGCAAGATACACCTAGCAAAGAAGATGGACATTGGAAGAAAAATGTAATTGGAGAACAAAATAGACCCGCTGATTTGGATTTTGCCAATATTGACTAAGATAATGATGAATGGCAAGTCTCTAAGCTGGAAAGGTTAAGACATTATTACTAAATTTAATGTTGGACCCCCTACCTCACAGCATATACAAAAACAAAGTTAAAATGAATCATCTACTAAAATATGAGATCTAAGAATATAAAATTTTTAGAGAAAACATTGGAGCCGCTATCTTAACTTTATTTCTACGAAAGCCTAGGGTTTTCTCAGTTCTTTTCTGATCATCTCTTATGCCTTGGGCATGAGTGTGGCTTTTTAAATTCCTCAGTACCTCCAGGTGTGTTAGAATGCTCTAAATTTACTAAAGAAATTCTCCCTACCTTTTCTTTCTGGGCTTCAGGCCTTCTATTGTATGTCTCAATTGGAGTCTTAGCCTCAGGCAGCCGCAGGTTTTTAATTTGTTTACAATGTTTTCTAGACGTGCCCTTACCGTTCTGTCTTGAGTGAATTCCACAATAGACAAAACGGAAACTATCACCTTGTGGCAGTCCCCCAAATAGGTTAGAATGGGACAGACAAACATAATTACAAATAAGTTCTGCTTTGCCTCCTGTAAAACCAGAGACAAGAGTTGCAGACTGGGAGCCTGCAATCTTCAAGACCACCATTGTGTCAGGAAGGGGCTGTGACAAAGCCAAACAAAAATGTCACAAGGCTTTCCAACAATTTCTTAGTTGCCTTTCTTTTAATGTATTGATCACTTGGTTTCTGTAAACCTTTGTCTATTTTCAGAGTTTTGACAAATTGATCCTAACAGTTTCAACTTGTTTTTTGATGTTGCTATGGAAAGCTGGGAGTTTGGAGTTGATTGCTCCACAATTCTTTTTCCTAAACTGTGTTATTGTTTTCTAAGCACAGATATTTTTCTTTAGACTTCACTAAAATTTTGTATGCAATTTGGGAGTGAGAGCACCACAGGTGTACTTTTATCCAAAGGGCACCTGCTAACCTATTTTTCAATTGTTTATTCCCATTCCAGCAAAAATTTCACCCTTTCCTAAAATTAACATGAGAACCAATATATGATAACCTCTCTTTCTTCTCAGGAAGCAAAACTGTGTATGTTGGGGTTGTAGAGGTCTGTGTGTTATGGAGCTTAGGACCAACGTATATCCATTTCCTTGGGAATTAACAAATTCCAGGGATGGCTATATGGCAATAATAACCAGCCTGGATACATAATAGCTAAGACTTTGTAATTCACTGAAAGTGTTAACTTGGTGCAATTCTGTGGTTAAGAATCACTAGGTATGTAATACTGAACATTTTCAATCTATTAAGAACAAGGGTTTCAAATTATCAGCTATTTTAAAAATCAAAGTTTAAAATTTTCATGAAGATATCATATTATCTATTTTCATCCTGTGCTGTAACATTTAAGTTTGTACAGATATATTCTAGTATATACATTTTTAGTACCTAAAGCAAAGATAATCTAAAAAATCTTAAGGCTGTCAGTAACTTGGTAAAAACTTTTGTGTGTAGGTGATTCATAGAACAAATGGATATTTGTAATTTTGATTAATTCACCTCTACTTAATTTATTTCATAAGACTTCTGTGAAGAACTTTAAAAGAGTGATTTTTCATATACCAGTTTAAAAGGGGGAAAAAGCCATTTATGACAAAACGGAAACTACCCTGGCTTTGGGCACTAATTACAAATAAGTTCTGCTTTGCCTCCTGTAAAACCAGAGACAAGAGTTGCAGACTGGGAGCCTGCAATCTTCAAGACCACCATTGTGTCAGGAAGGGCTGTGACAAAGCCAAACAAAAATGTCACAAGGCTTTCCAACAATTTCTTAGTTGCCTTTCTTTAATGTATTGATCACTTGGTTTCTGTAAACCTTTGTCTATTTTCAGAGTTTTGACAAATTGATCCTAACAGTTTCAACTTGTTTTTTGATGTTGCTATGGAAAGCTGGGAGTTTGGAGTTGATTGCTCCACAATTCTTTTTCCTAAACTGTGTTATTGTTTTCTAAGCACAGATATTTTTCTTTAGACTTCACTAAAATTTTGTATGCAATTTGGGAGTGAGAGCACCACAGGTGTACTTTTATCCAAAGGGCACCTGCTAACCTATTTTTCAATTGTTTATTCCCATTCCAGCAAAAATTTCACCCTTTCCTAAAATTAACATGAGAACCAATATATGATAACCTCTCTTTCTTCTCAGGAAGCAAAAACTGTGTATGTTGGGGTTGTAGAGGTCTGTGTGTTATGGAGCTTAGGACCAACGTATATCCATTTCCTTGGGAATTAACAAATTCCAGGGATGGCTATATGGCAATAATAACCAGCCTGGATACATAATAGCTAAGACTTTGTAATTCACTGAAAGTGTTAACTTGGTGCAATTCTGTGGTTAAGAATCACTAGGTATGTAATACTGAACATTTTCAATCTATTAAGAACAAGGGTTTCAAATTATCAGCTATTTTAAAAATCAAAGTTTAAAATTTTCATGAAGATATCATATTATCTATTTTCATCCTGTGCTGTAACATTTAAGTTTGTACAGATATATTCTAGTATATACATTTTTAGTACCTAAAGCAAAGATAATCTAAAAAATCTTAAGGCTGTCAGTAACTTGGTAAAAACTTTTGTGTGTAGGTGATTCATAGAACAAATGGATATTTGTAATTTTGATTAATTCACCTCTACTTAATTTATTTCATAAGACTTCTGTGAAGAACTTTAAAAGAGTGATTTTTCATATACCAGTTTAAAAGGGGGAAAAAGCCATTTATTCACTAATTGAATGACAAAATTCAACTCAACCATAATCACATAGGTGATTATAATTGCACAAACTTAAATGTAATTGCTCTGAAATGATTTCTTTTTAAATCTCAATCTATAGTGACTGACAGTACAGATTCATTTTACACATGGGAATTAAATTGCAAGATATTTAAATATAACAAACATATATGTTTTTCTAAATCCAGAATTGCTTTTGTCTCAATATTAGAAAGACAGATCTGTATTAATTAGACCAATGAACTAAAAATAGCTTTAATACCAACTCTTTTCCCAGGTCATGTGATCCTCAAAAATGTCTGTGTTAGTTTGGTATTATATTTTTCGAAAACTTTTATGAATACTACATTTATCTTAGCATTTGTTTGTTTAGTCACTTAAACAGAGTTCTTTAATAAATCAGTAATACTACTGTGTGCATGCTAAGTCACTTCAGTTGTGTTCTACTTTTTGTGACCCTATAGGCTATAGCCCACCAGGCTCGAGTGTTCATGGGACTCTCCAGTCAAGAATACTAGAGTGGGTTGCCATGCCCTCCTCCAGGGGATCTTCCCAGTCCAAAGATCAAACCTGTGTCTCTTATGTCTCCTGCATTGACAGGCAGGTTCTGTGCCACTAGTGCCATCTGGGAAGCTCCAGTAATACCATTAACAGGTGAAAAAAAATGCTACACATACACAACACATATTTAGAAGCACATAAGTATCAATATACAGACAGATGCAAACAAATTTTAAAATTTTCATTTTAAAATCAGCTATAAGGGCTTCCCCAGTAGCTCAGTGGTGAAGAGTTCACTTGCCAATGTAGGAGACATGGGTACAATCCCTGATCCACGAAAACCCCACATGCTGCAGAGCAACTAAGCCCATCACAAGTATTGAGCCTGTGCTCTAGAGCCTCAGAGCCACAACTATTGAGCCCTGTGCCGCAACTACTGAAGCCCGTGTGCCCTAGAGCCTGAGTTCCACAACAAGAGAAGTCACCACAATAAGAAGCCTTCTCACCTCAACCAGAGAGTAGACCTAACTCCCTGCCACTAGAGAAGAGCCTTTTGCAGCAGTGAAAACCCAGAATAGCCAAGAATAAATAAATGAATAAATAAATAAATGAATAATTGTTTAAAAAATAAAATAAAATCAGCTATGAGATAGGTTGTGGTGGTGGTTTAGTTGCTAAATTGTGTCTAACTCTTGCAACCTCATGGACTATAACTTGACAGGTTCCTCAGTCCGTGGGATTCTCCAGGCAAGAATACAGGAGTGCATTGCCAGCTTCTTCTCCAGGGGATCTTCCCAACCCAGGGACTGAACCTGCATCTTCTGTGTCTTCTGCATTAGCAGGTGGATACTTTACCGCTAGCACTCTCTGGGAATAGCAATTTTTATTTTTTAAACCCCACTTAACTTTTTCTCAGTTTTAGGAAATAAAAATGTTCTAGATAATAGTTCCCTGAGGAGACCTGGTAAAGCATTCATATCTCCAAGGCACAGGGAAAGAACATGAGGTTTCTCCCAGAAGGATTGTGATTTCTTAAGGCCAACATTTATAAGCCTAGTGAGATAAATAGGGATCTATGGGGATTGATAATAAGGGAAGGGAGAACTTTGAACTATCTTTAGAGTTGCATTTTGAGTTTTATAACATAGACATAAGAAGACATAAGACATAAGAAGTTGTTTACTGTTTAGCACAAACCATGATTTGATACTGACAAAAACTTTAGCACTCAATGAAACTCAATTTGGGGAAAAAATATTTTTACTCTTTTTATTTCCTAGTGCACTTTAAGATCTTGCAGAGCTCTGGAAAATCATTATAAAGATATATTTTTACTGGCTAGTTTTTGAAAGAAAGTCAGCTTACATAAGATCTATTGCTTCAGATTTTATTGGATAATTGGTTTTACATGCATTTAAGATATATTATATAAGATAATATTAAGATAATATTAATAAGATATTAATATTAATAAGATAATAATAAGATAATATTATATAAGATAATATCTTATATTATATAAGATAATATATAAGATAATAATATAAGATATATTATTTAAGATATATTTAAGATATATTATGTTCATGTAAGTATACCCTAAATCATTTTATAATTTTTATTGAATGCAAGAGTTTTCATTTAGTTTAGAAAATAGTTTATTCTTATATCCTAATATTTTCTACCCGTATAGGCAATTGTACTTATTTCACTTGTGTGGACTTGTTGGCGTAACTGTTAATAGGCTTAAATGATGAGAAGTTGGTGCTTCAACACTTGGCAGAGAAATGGAGAGTTTTGTTTTATAATAAATGTAGATTTTGCTGTGATTTCAAATCTTGTGCTCTCCAACTGTACTATACATAGTATGAAGCAAGATCAGGAAAACTAACAGAATCAACAAATGACAAGCTCAATTTTGCTTGCTTTATACTTTTAGGTTAAGCCTGCATCTAACACTTCCAAATAGTACTGGTGGATATTATAACCATACCAATATTAAAAACTAATTTATTATTTTTATCCATGTTCATTAGAGATATTATCAACCAATAAATGCAAAAAAAATCGATTAGGCAAAAACATACTGAATAGCATTTATGTTCAAATTACTCACCAGGACAATGGGGAAAGTTAAGCTTGGAGATGTAGAGAAGACTGTTTTATAGGAATATACAATTTTTTTCCAATAAACACCTGAGATCATCTTAAACCAAAGAAGACGTGTGTGCATCAGTGAACAGTTTTCTTTGTAAACAATTTGCTCTTACTTTTAGCCATAGCATGGGAAATTGACAGACTTCTTATTTTGTAGGAGATACAATATAGTAAATAGAGACACTGTTAGTATCTATTTATCCAAAATGTCACCAGCACCACAGATCAACAGCATGTATTATATTCCCAAGGAATATGCCCAGCTAGTAATTCATATGCTGGAGGAAACACAAAGAAAATATATGATGCCTCACATGTCCTCAAAGTGCCTGTTTGTTGATGTAACTCACATGTTGTTTGATCTAGAATGGATCTTTACTGCATCTGCTTGAAAATCTTTCATTTATAGATGTAAAACCATAATTCCCCATGGTATGGCATGGTGTTCATGAAGTTGTGGACGGAGGATGCTTTGCTATAGATTCACCTTGGTCCAGAATTCAAGCCTTCTAGTTCCCTGACTATACTCCTCATCCAATGTCACACTGCCTTTCAGGCCTGAAGTTCTAAAAAGACATTTACCAGGAGGACCTGGAAACCTTACAAACTGAAGGAGTTCCATCTAGTATGCATGTAAACATGCTCACACACAGACTCACATACATATACATTCATACACATACACAATTTCTTGACTCATTGGGCAGAAGTGCATTAACATCTGGACGTGAAACAGCTCAAGAAGAAATGCAAACAAAATATATATTGCAAGATACCAGAAAGTGCTATTTTTCACAGAAGGAAGACATAAGCATGGCCTGGAGTTTTTGAAGTAGCCAGTCCATTTCTTTTCAGACATGAATTTCAAAATATCATCCTGCTGAGAAACTGATACTCCTGTGCGAAATGCTGTCCATTTATATGTTATTTCATTTGAAATCAGTAAAAAGGACTCTCTCTCCTGAAGTAATTTTTTCTGACATATTTAGACCTCAGGGAGTGGCAGAGAATGATCTGAACAGGTTCAGTGGCTCACTGTTATGAGGATACTGAATAGCATTTATGTTCAAATTACTCACCAGGACAATGGGGAAAGTTAAGCTTGGAGATGTAGAGAAGACTGTTTTATAGGAATATACAATTTTTTTCCAATAAACACCTGAGATCATCTTAAACCAAAGAAGACGTGTGTGCATCAGTGAACAGTTTTCTTTGTAAACAATTTGCTCTTACTTTTAGCCATAGCATGGGAAATTGACAGACTTCTTATTTTGTAGGAGATACAATATAGTAAATAGAGACACTGTTAGTATCTATTTATCCAAAATGTCACCAGCACCACAGATCAACAGCATGTATTATATTCCCAAGGAATATGCCCAGCTAGTAATTCATATGCTGGAGGAAACACAAAGAAAATATATGATGCCTCACATGTCCTCAAAGTGCCTGTTTGTTGATGTAACTCACATGTTGTTTGATCTAGAATGGATCTTTACTGCATCTGCTTGAAAATCTTTCATTTATAGATGTAAAACCATAATTCCCCATGGTATGGCATGGTGTTCATGAAGTTGTGGACGGAGGATGCTTTGCTATAGATTCACCTTGGTCCAGAATTCAAGCCTTCTAGTTCCCTGACTATACTCCTCATCCAATGTCACACTGCCTTTCAGGCCTGAAGTTCTAAAAAGACATTTACCAGGAGGACCTGGAAACCTTACAAACTGAAGGAGTTCCATCTAGTATGCATGTAAACATGCTCACACACAGACTCACATACATATACATTCATACACATACACAATTTCTTGACTCATTGGGCAGAAGTGCATTAACATCTGGACGTGAAACAGCTCAAGAAGAAATGCAAACAAAATATATATTGCAAGATACCAGAAAGTGCTATTTTTCACAGAAGGAAGACATAAGCATGGCCTGGAGTTTTTGAAGTAGCCAGTCCATTTCTTTTCAGACATGAATTTCAAAATATCATCCTGCTGAGAAACTGATACTCCTGTGCGAAATGCTGTCCATTTATATGTTATTTCATTTGAAATCAGTAAAAAGGACTCTCTCTCCTGAAGTAATTTTTTCTGACATATTTAGACCTCAGGGAGTGGCAGAGAATGATCTGAACAGGTTCAGTGGCTCACTGTTATGAGGATTTTCATACTGTTAACTCATTACCATTATCAGCTGCTCTCAAGTGGAGTTTTTACTTAACAATAGGAAACATTGATATGGACGGCAGATTCCTTGCAGCATTCATAGACATCCTCACAATGCTTCTAGAAAAGGAAAATCCAATTTAATTGTAAGATTGCTTCTATTGTGCATATATTTATTTCAAGGTTGTCAGGTTTTCTTTTGACTCCAATTTTTGGTTTCAAGTACTCCTCTAATGTATAGTTTTACAGGTTGGTAAATTTAAAAAGTGGCAATATATTTATAATTATACTGTGTATAAATGACTATCCAATGATATATACCGTTTACCAAATCACTGTCTAAATATATATGCCATTTATTCTTATTATTCTCTAAATAAGAATTCATCCCACTGATGTAAAATTAACTTTTTTTATTAAATTATCTTCAATGGTAAATATATTATAGTAAAATATAGTAAAATATATTAGATTCTTAACATTCTCATGGAATACATATTAATGCTACTAATCCTATTGTTTCCTCTCATAAATATTATTAAATAGAATAAATAATTTATATAGCATAACACCCACATATAATATAATTAAAAGGAAAAAATCACTCTGAGCAATGGATGCTGGCAGTAGCTGGATTCACTCACAAATTCTGGTACTTCCTTTCATTTACTGGTCTTGCTGTGTGATTACATTTTATGCCTCTGCCAAGAGAGCAAAAAAACTTTTAGCATAATGTTTCAGCTGAGTCAAGCTTTGGGTAAACAAATGCTCAAAAACACAAAGACTCACATACATATACATTCATACACATACACAATTTCTTGACTCATTGGGCAGAAGTGCATTAACATCTGGACGTGAAACAGCTCAAGAAGAAATGCAAACAAAATATATATTGCAAGATACCAGAAAGTGCTATTTTTCACAGAAGGAAGACATAAGCATGGCCTGGAGTTTTTGAAGTAGCCAGTCCATTTCTTTTCAGACATGAATTTCAAAATATCATCCTGCTGAGAAACTGATACTCCTGTGCGAAATGCTGTCCATTTATATGTTATTTCATTTGAAATCAGTAAAAAGGACTCTCTCTCCTGAAGTAATTTTTTCTGACATATTTAGACCTCAGGGAGTGGCAGAGAATGATCTGAACAGGTTCAGTGGCTCACTGTTATGAGGATTTTCATACTGTTAACTCATTACCATTATCAGCTGCTCTCAAGTGGAGTTTTTACTTAACAATAGGAAACATTGATATGGACGGCAGATTCCTTGCAGCATTCATAGACATCCTCACAATGCTTCTAGAAAAGGAAAATCCAATTTAATTGTAAGATTGCTTCTATTGTGCATATATTTATTTCAAGGTTGTCAGGTTTTCTTTTGACTCCAATTTTTGGTTTCAAGTACTCCTCTAATGTATAGTTTTACAGGTTGGTAAATTTAAAAAGTGGCAATATATTTATAATTATACTGTGTATAAATGACTATCCAATGATATATACCGTTTACCAAATCACTGTCTAAATATATATGCCATTTATTCTTATTATTCTCTAAATAAGAATTCATCCCACTGATGTAAAATTAACTTTTTTTATTAAATTATCTTCAATGGTAAATATATTATAGTAAAATATAGTAAAATATATTAGATTCTTAACATTCTCATGGAATACATATTAATGCTACTAATCCTATTGTTTCCTCTCATAAATATTATTAAATAGAATAAATAATTTATATAGCATAACACCCACATATAATATAATTAAAAGGAAAAAATCACTCTGAGCAATGGATGCTGGCAGTAGCTGGATTCACTCACAAATTCTGGTACTTCCTTTCATTTACTGGTCTTGCTGTGTGATTACATTTTATGCCTCTGCCAGAGAGCAAGTAATTGTGTAATATTGACTCTCAGACTCACTCTCAAAAATCAATGATAGAAAAGTTGAAAATCTGAAAATTAGTTTGATTGCTCATAATCACTTTTCAGTGATGAGTTATTTTCAGTCATGATGTAGAGAAATGAGGCTGCCTGAAGACAACCATTAAATATGTGAACTATTGCTACTTCACAAATTGATTTTACAGAAATTTTAAGTGAAAAATTCAAATGTTTGCATGTGTGTGGGGAGTTGTTAAGGAGATTCCTCTAAATACTTCAATCAGATGGTCAATAAGCTTGAAATAAAAATCAGTACAAGGTAATAAAGACATACTCGTGTATATTTGAACTAAGTAATCTAAAAGTGAGTTTCAAGTTTTCATAGGTTACAATTACATAGAAATAATTAAAATGTATTTATTAAGTGTAATGACTAATAGAAGCACAGTATAGTGGCTAATAGCACAGGCGCTGCAATCAAATAGCCAGGGGTTCATTTTCTGATATCAGTACTAATTGGCTGTATGACTTGAAAAGTATTAATTTCTCTAAGTCCAGTTTCTGCAGGAAATGTATATATACAATAATCATTGTATCATAGATTTTCTTTTTTAAAGATTTATTTATTTATTTTGGCGGGGGTGAGGTGGGGAGGGAGGAGAGCAGGCGGGCCAATTCTATTGGTCTTTCATTTTATCTATTTGCATCCATCTTTGTTCCTTGGCCCGTGTGGGCCTCTCATCGCGGTGGCCTCTGTCGTCGCAGAGCACCGGCTCTGGGCTATGCGCTCCAGAGCCCTGGCTCGGTAATTGGACACATCGACAGCGGCACGTGGGATCTTCCCAGGCCAGGGATCGAACCGGCGCCCCTTGCACTGAAAGGCAGTGTCCTTACCCACTGGACCACCAGGGAAGCCCCTGTATCATAGATTTGAGGGAAGAATATATATATATATATATATATATGCTGTGCTCTGCTCAGTCACTGTCATGTCTGATTCTTTGTGACTCCACAGAATATTGCCCACAAGGCTTGGCTCCTCCTCCACTATTTCACTCTCTACTAACACTTTCACTTTCCTGCACACATAAACTTGCTAGTCTTCTGTAGGCATATGAAAGAGAATCCTGAGATAAGTTTATCCTGATAAAGTTAAGGAAAGGAAAAACTTTAAACCTTGTATACTTATCTTTGATTGAGCCTGTGATAAACAGAATTGTGTGATTCTGTAAACCTAGTTCTTCAAATGTTCCACCAAAAAGGGTGTTCAATACGTAAACAAATGATAGTCTATCTCCTTCTTCTGGATATATGTATGTGCACACACACACACACACACCCACCCACCCACACACACATATATATTTAGTATTTAGCTAAGCTTTTCATCTTGAGATACATGTAGATTCACCAGACAGCTGTAAGAAATAATAGATTCTATGTATGCTTTTCCCAGTTTTCCCCAAGGGTAATGTCTTTAAAAACTATAGTATAATTTCACAACCAGAATATTTAAATCTACTCAGTCAAGATTTAATTTTGTAAGAAATTGCCAAATATTTTGTGAGTTGTGTGTTTATGCACTCTTACAAGCAATATATAAATGATTCCATTCCTCCACATTCTTGAAAGTATTTTGCTTTGTTGTTAATTTCTCTAAGTCCAGTTTCTGCAGGAAATGTATATATACAATAATCATTGTATCATAGATTTTCTTTTTTAAAGATTTATTTATTTATTTTGGCGGGGGTGAGGTGGGGAGGGAGGAGAGCAGGCGGGCCAATTCTATTGGTCTTTCATTTTATCTATTTGCATCCATCTTTGTTCCTTGGCCCGTGTGGGCCTCTCATCGCGGTGGCCTCTGTCGTCGCAGAGCACCGGCTCTGGGCTATGCGCTCCAGAGCCCTGGCTCGGTAATTGGACACATCGACAGCGGCACGTGGGATCTTCCCAGGCCAGGGATCGAACCGGCGCCCCTTGCACTGAAAGGCAGTGTCCTTACCCACTGGACCACCAGGGAAGCCCCTGTATCATAGATTTGAGGGAAGAATATATATATATATATATATATATGCTGTGCTCTGCTCAGTCACTGTCATGTCTGATTCTTTGTGACTCCACAGAATATTGCCCACAAGGCTTGGCTCCTCCTCCACTATTTCACTCTCTACTAACACTTTCACTTTCCTGCACACATAAACTTGCTAGTCTTCTGTAGGCATATGAAAGAGAATCCTGAGATAAGTTTATCCTGATAAAGTTAAGGAAAGGAAAAACTTTAAACCTTGTATACTTATCTTTGATTGAGCCTGTGATAAACAGAATTGTGTGATTCTGTAAACCTAGTTCTTCAAATGTTCCACCAAAAAGGGTGTTCAATACGTAAACAAATGATAGTCTATCTCCTTCTTCTGGATATATGTATGTGCACACACACACACACACCCACCCACCCACACACACATATATATTTAGTATTTAGCTAAGCTTTTCATCTTGAGATACATGTAGATTCACCAGACAGCTGTAAGAAATAATAGATTCTATGTATGCTTTTCCCAGTTTTCCCCAAGGGTAATGTCTTTAAAAACTATAGTATAATTTCACAACCAGAATATTTAAATCTACTCAGTCAAGATTTAATTTTGTAAGAAATTGCCAAATATTTTGTGAGTTGTGTGTTTATGCACTCTTACAAGCAATATATAAATGATTCCATTCCTCCACATTCTTGAAAGTATTTGCTGTTGTGACTATATTTTATTTTGGATATTCTGATAGGCGTGAAGAGAATTCTCATACTGGTTTTAACTTGTATTGCTCCAAATGTCAATATTAAACATAGTTTAATGTGATTATTTGCCATCTCTAGATCCTCTCAAATGAAATGTCTCTTCATGTCCTTTCCTATTTTCTAAATGGATTAATGTTTTGTTACTATTGACTTGGGAGAATTCTTCATATGGCCCAGATACTAGTCTTGTCTGAGCTATGTTATTCACAAAAATGTTCTCGCATTCTGTAGCCTGTCTTTTCATTTTCTTAACAAGGCCTTCAGTTCAGTTCTGACGCTGCAACCCCATGGACTGCAGCATGCCAGGCTTCCCTGTCCTTCAGCATCTCCCAGAGCTTGCTCAAACTCATGTCCCTTGACTTAGTGATGCCATTGAAACAAGGTATTATAAAGAGTAAAACTTTAGGTCTTTTTAAAGGTTTTTAAATTTTATTTTATTATTTTTTAAAATTTTTACAGAGTTTTGTTGTTCACAGACATGCCTGTTCCCAGATCAGTCATATGCATATCCCTGGTCCCCTCCTCCCTCCCAGTCCCCCCAATCCCACCCCTCCAGGCTGTCTCACCGAGCCCTTGTAGGAGCTCCTATTCCTGCAGCACAATGACAATAGCTATCTTTTTCACATATGATAGTATAGTTTTGATAAAGTTTGATATATCACTTTTTCCTTTTATGGATCATACTTTGGGTTTCAAGTCTAATAATTCTATGCCAAACCATAGATGTCAAAGATTTTTCTCTGATGTGCTATTTTAAGATTTGCATAGTTTTACATTTTACATGTAAGTCTTGTCAACCATTTTGAGTTAATTTTGATGTTGCTTGTGAGACTATGGTTTGGAGTCATTCTTTCTGCACAGCTTAGCAGGGACAGTGATGAATAGTACAGGCTATTATCAGAGGAATAGATCAGAAGAATAAGCCTTCTGACAGTAAATCTATTATCTAATGTAAATCAAGGGAACAAGAGTGAGAACCCCAAAATAGAATTGTACAAATATGCCCAACTGATCCTTAAGAATCAAGAGTAGTTCAGTGAAGGAAAGTCTTTCAATAAATGGTACTGAGCAATTGTTCATCCTTCTGAGATTGTGACAGAGATTAAACCAGTTATATCATTTTGGGGAGAATTGCCAGCTTTAGTATGTAGAGTCTTCCAATCTATGAACAAGGTATATCTCTTCACTTATTTCTATCATCTTTGATTATGTTCATTAGTATTATATGATTTTCATCATAGTTCTATACAGGCATTTTTACATTTATTTCCAGGTTTTGATATATATTCCTGCTGTCTTGAATCCTCATTTGTCTTCATTATGAGACTTCAAGTCGACTTGTGGTTTCTTTGAATTTCTTATACCTGAGATTCCTTAATGTGCTCCTTTCATTATCCCCCCCGTGTCCCTAACTCACAATGATACAGGTCAAATATGACACCAGAAGGGCAGCTTCATTTATTACTAATAACTTCTGTCACTATGCCATCTGCTTCATCTCCCCCATTAACTTTCAATATCCATGTTCTTTCATTGTAATCAATTCCAGCAGCAAATATAAAGAATGCATGAATATTGAGAGACTAACTAGTTTGGCATTTCTAAAACTTGATTTCAGTTTTTAACAAAATACTGCTAGAAAAAAGTTCAATCCTTTTGCTAAATAATGTGCAAAGTGGAATAAGCAAAAGTCCTAAGACATATTTTATTTGTTTTCTTTTGGTTTCACTTTTCCTTTTATGGATCATACTTTGGGTTTCAAGTCTAATAATTCTATGCCAAACCATAGATGTCAAAGATTTTTCTCTGATGTGCTATTTTAAGATTTGCATAGTTTTACATTTTACATGTAAGTCTTGTCAACCATTTTGAGTTAATTTTGATGTTGCTTGTGAGACTATGGTTTGGAGTCATTCTTTCTGCACAGCTTAGCAGGGACAGTGATGAATAGTACAGGCTATTATCAGAGGAATAGATCAGAAGAATAAGCCTTCTGACAGTAAATCTATTATCTAATGTAAATCAAGGGAACAAGAGTGAGAACCCCAAAATAGAATTGTACAAATATGCCCAACTGATCCTTAAGAATCAAGAGTAGTTCAGTGAAGGAAAGTCTTTCAATAAATGGTACTGAGCAATTGTTCATCCTTCTGAGATTGTGACAGAGATTAAACCAGTTATATCTTTTTGGGGGAGAATTGCCAGCTTTAGTATGTAGAGTCTTCCAATCTATGAACAAGGTATATCTCTTCACTTATTTCTATCATCTTTGATTATGTTCATTAGTATTATATGATTTTCATCATAGTTCTATACAGGCATTTTTACATTTATTTCCAGGTTTTGATATATATTCCTGCTGTCTTGAATCCTCATTTGTCTTCATTATGAGACTTCAAGTCGACTTGTGGTTTCTTTGAATTTCTTATACCTGAGATTCCTTAATGTGCTCCTTTCATTATCCCCCCCGTGTCCCTAACTCACAATGATACAGGTCAAATATGACACCAGAAGGGCAGCTTCATTTATTACTAATAACTTCTGTCACTATGCCATCTGCTTCATCTCCCCCATTAACTTTCAATATCCATGTTCTTTCATTGTAATCAATTCCAGCAGCAAATATAAAGAATGCATGAATATTGAGAGACTAACTAGTTTGGCATTTCTAAAACTTGATTTCAGTTTTTAACAAAATACTGCTAGAAAAAAGTTCAATCCTTTTGCTAAATAATGTGCAAAGTGGAATAAGCAAAAGTCCTAA
Source organism: Tragulus kanchil (assembly GCA_022376925.1). NCBI lineage: Eukaryota > Metazoa > Chordata > Mammalia > Artiodactyla > Tragulidae > Tragulus > Tragulus kanchil. The sequence goes on along the minus strand of JAIOJX010000005.1, from coordinate 114,397,060 downwards.
GACATATTTTATTTGTTTTATTTTGGTATTGCTTATTTTTGTTTAAGTGGACTAAGTACAAGTCCTAAACCATGGTTTCACTGACAAAGAGAGAAATAGTGACAATTTCACAATTGTGTCAGGTTCTAAAAGCAGTAATAGAAGAATTATGTTCATGGAAGTCAGATGAGAGTTTCTGCCTCATTCCAGGATACAGTAAATGGTCTCTCTGAAGGTTAGATTTGACAAATGAGAGAGACATTTAGTCCAGTGATTTATGTGTTCAGAACAGAACTAGGGAGGGATGAGAATATGACTAAACATGGACTACAGAATAATTTGTAAAAGTAAGTTGCGTTGGGGAATGCTGCTGTATGCTGTACGCCAGTAAAACACATACATAAATGTAAACTGTTCAGCTGTTATGAATGGATTTTGTTAACTGAATTTGATCATGAGATTTCACTATCAACACATATTACACCCTTTATTGTGTGCATACTTTGTAGTTCTAATTCTTTATTTTGGTTTTTTGATAAAATTTGTTGAAAATATACTCTTCCCAAACTGAGACATCCTTATAAGTATTTGGAATAGTGAAAGCAGGCCAGCTGTCAGGGAAAGAGGCAGATAATGAAAGAAGACAATATGTAACATACATACTGTATGGAGAAGGTAGAACTAAATAGAACCTGTAGATATTTGAATTTATTTTCACTGAGAGACTGAAGCCTAGATGTAATGACAGAGTCAGATACTCCTTGCTTCCAATATACTACTTCCAAATCCATTATTGCAAATGTCTAAATTTGTAGGAAGGATTTGTGAAATCTATTATGAGTCTTCTCTATTGAAGAATGGTCTTGAAATTAAAAAGGAGAAATAATAATTCCAGAAATGTGCCAAGATATGATTAGGAGAGGAACAATGATAAGCGAAGAAGGCTTGGCCTCATGTATGGGTTTTGGCACAGATAGAAATATTTGTAGCAAGGTTTTTCAATGAACCACATTTTTGTGAAAATTTAGCAATTGAAAATGGTTTGAAAGAGAGAGTGGGAAGAGAAACATATGCCAAAAAGCAGATTCAAATCACCAAGGGAAAAAGGGACAACAAAAAGAAAAACATTTGTACAGTTTGCCATTTCCAAACAATTAGGTTATTTTTCCAGGAACTTGGAATTGGGAACTGTGACTAAATGGTTTCAGTCTCAATCTTTTGGTCTTAGGAACAGAGAAAATATAAACTTTGAAACTGTAGGTAAACATCTATGTTATCTGGCAGGTCTTTTAAAACACTGGGTTGACAGCCACAGAAATGTGCCTTTTTATTTAACCTCACATAAAAGTAGGTTTTGTTTATTACAATGATTCTAAAGATAATTATCTAATCATTTTGTCTTGATATCTTGAGTTTCCCACAGAATATGGAATGTGTAATGATTGGAAATTACTAAAAGATTTTGTAGACTAAAAAAATCATGCTTGACTTTCAAGAATTGTCATTATGATCTCTCATATTTGCAGTGTTGTGTACTTACTTATTTCCTGACACTCACTTCTTTATGAATTTTGATGCCATTGCATCCTCTAGTCCCTGAGACCTTCCACCTTTATTGATCCACGTTTTGCCAAGAATTCTACTGTATATCTATCTATCTATCTATCTATCTATACATGTATACATATACATATCATTTCATTCAAGACTGGTTTATATAACAGAATGCCTCTATCTGTTATTGTTTCACAACATGAAATGTAACAACAACTTTATTATACATAGTGTCTAACAAGATGGCTTGCAAAATTCCTCTTAATTTCATTTTTATCATTTTATTTCAAAACAAGATAGAGTATTTATCAGACAAACCAAGAGACCATATAATTTTATTCTCAAGGGCTCTTTCTCCATGGGACCTGAGTTCAAAACCAAACTCCACCACTCTTTAAGTTGTATGATCTTGAGTGATATCTTTATATTTCATACATATTAGATGCCATAGATTTAAAGTTGTGGCATTTATAAATTTCTATGTTATAGAGTTAGTAAGGTAGATAGGAATTTGTATATATTCTATGACATTTTATTTTACTACTCTTCTATTTTTTAAAGAGATTATTTAGTGATTTCCATATTTTTAAGCTTATCATCTAATTGTGTGTGTTCTCAGTCACTCAGCTGTGTCTGACTCTTTGCAACCTTATAGACTGCAGCCCATGACACTCCTTTGTCCATGGGATTCTCCAGGCAAGAATACTAGAGTGGATTGCCATTTTCTACTCCAATGATGAATGCAGACAATGTTAAAACGTAGAGGCATCACTTTGTTGACAAAGGTCTGTATAATCAAAGTTATGGTTTATCCAGTAGTCATATATGGATGTGATTTGGACTATAAAGAAGACTGAGTGCTCAAGAATTGATACTTTTGAACTTTGGTGCTGGTGAAGACTCTTGAGAGTCCCTTGGACAGCAAAGAGGTCAATTCAGTCAGTCCTAAAGGAAATCAACCCTGAACATTCATTGGAAAGACTGATGCTAAAGCTGAAGCTCCCATAGTTTGGCCATCTGATGAGAAGAGCCAACTCATTGGAATAGACCCTACTGCTGGGAAAAATTGAGGACATGAAGTGAAGGGGAGGACTGAGGACAAGACGGTTTGATGGTATCACTGACTCAATGGGCATGAATTTGAGCACACTCCAGGAGAGAGTAAAGGACACGGAAGTCTGGCATGTTGCAATTCATGGGGTGGCAAAGAGTCAGACATGACAGAGTGATTGAACACCAAAGCAGTCCCTCCCCAAGAATTATCCAGGGGAGAGAGTGGGTACTCAAATAGGACATCAGTTGTCTTAAGGGTATTCCCAGGTGGTGCTAGCGGTAAAGAACCTACCTGCTATTGCAGGAGATGTAAGAGACACAGGAATGATCCCTGGGTCAGGAATATCCCCTGGAGAAGGGCATGGCAACCCACTTCGGTATTCTTGCCTGGAGAATCCTATACACAGAGGAGCCTGGTGGACTATGGTCCATAGTGTTGCAAAGAGTCAGGCACAACTAATGTGACTTAGCATGCATGCACGCCATTTTCTTAAATCATATGTTTCATGCTTATTTGTATAATAAAACAAAATCAAGTCTTTACAGAGTTGAAAATTTTGTTAAAAGAAAACCCTAAAAACAGCCAGAAAAAGAGATTATTTAGTGATTTCCATATTTTTAAGCTTATCATCTAATTGTGTGTGTTCTCAGTCACTCAGCTGTGTCTGACTCTTTGCAACCTTATAGACTGCAGCCCATGACACTCCTTTGTCCATGGGATTCTCCAGGCAAGAATACTAGAGTGGATTGCCATTTTCTACTCCAATGATGAATGCAGACAATGTTAAAACGTAGAGGCATCACTTTGTTGACAAAGGTCTGTATAATCAAAGTTATGGTTTATCCAGTAGTCATATATGGATGTGATTTGGACTATAAAGAAGACTGAGTGCTCAAGAATTGATACTTTTGAACTTTGGTGCTGGTGAAGACTCTTGAGAGTCCCTTGGACAGCAAAGAGGTCAATTCAGTCAGTCCTAAAGGAAATCAACCCTGAACATTCATTGGAAAGACTGATGCTAAAGCTGAAGCTCCCATAGTTTGGCCATCTGATGAGAAGAGCCAACTCATTGGAATAGACCCTACTGCTGGGAAAAATTGAGGACATGAAGTGAAGGGAGGAGGGAGGACAAGACGGTTTGATGGTATCACTGACTCAATGGGCATGAATTTGAGCACACTCCAGGAGAGAGTAAAGGACACGGAAGTCTGGCATGTTGCAATTCATGGGGTGGCAAAGAGTCAGACATGACAGAGTGATTGAACACCAAAGCAGTCCCTCCCCAAGAATTATCCAGGGGAGAGAGTGGGTACTCAAATAGGACATCAGTTGTCTTAAGGGTATTCCCAGGTGGTGCTAGCGGTAAAGAACCTACCTGCTATTGCAGGAGATGTAAGAGACACAGGAATGATCCCTGGGTCAGGAATATCCCCTGGAGAAGGGCATGGCAACCCACTTCGGTATTCTTGCCTGGAGAATCCTATACACAGAGGAGCCTGGTGGACTATGGTCCATAGTGTTGCAAAGAGTCAGGCACAACTAATGTGACTTAGCATGCATGCACGCCATTTTCTTAAATCATATGTTTCATGCTTATTTGTATAATAAAACAAAATCAAGTCTTTACAGAGTTGAAAAGTTTGTCCTAAAGTACAAATTAAAAGAAAACCCTACAAAAAACAGCCAGAAAAACATGAAAAAGGAAACCCTAGAAAAGGTAACCAGCTCTACCAGAAATTGAAACATACTATGAGACTTGTATGATTAGAACGGTGGTACTTAAAGTACAAATAGAAAATAGAATAGCTGAATAGAATAGGAAACCCAGAAATAAACTGAATTACCTTTGAAAATCTGATATACAAATCAGGTGACATCTTACATCACCTGGGCAAAGTGGACTTTTAACAAATGGTGCTGGACCAACTAGGTACTCTCTTGGAAAAAGTTACATGCATATAACATACACAAATCTTAACTCCAAATTATTACAGACCTAAATGATAAAAAAGATCATGCAGGCTATAGAGTCCTTTGCTGTTGGAGATAGAAATCACAAACAAGATAAGAAAAGGTTAAAACAGCCTGTGGTTTACATTAGGACTGAGCTTATGGTTTTAAATATACATTTAAATATATATAAAACACATATATAAAATATAAAACATAATATCTATACACATGGGCACAAAAAAATTGCTTTTATTTCATAGCAATATATAATTAATTTAGGGGCTTCCCCGGTGGCTCAGTGGTAAAGAATCCACCTGCAATGCAAGAGACAAAGGTTTGATCCCTGAATCAAGAAGATTTCCCAGAGGAGAAAATGGCAAACCCCTCTAGTAATCTTGCCAGGAGAATTCCATGGACAGAGGAGCCAGGCTGGTTACAGGCTATAGGGTCACAAAGAGTTGGACACTACTGAAGAGATTTAGCAAGCAAGCAAGCAAACATATACTTAATCTGTCCTTGGGGAATAATATTTAATTTCTGAACTTGCCAATTATCACCTAGATAATGTTACCTAAAGACTGAATCTATTATAATTGCTTAAAAACTAGAAAAAATGTCACAATAAGATGTCTGCCTCTAAACATTTCTAAAGCTAGTTTTTAATATATTTAAACAGGATTAAGTACTCATATTGAATGTATTTTGGGAGGTGATGACAACAGAATAATATGAATTAAATTTTTTTAGAAAGGTTAAAGCATAATACAGATATATGGCATTTTTACTATGAAGATCATAACATGATCCAAGCTCCCTCCCTATTGAGTCTATAACTCTTACTACAATTGGCTTATAGATCACATGTTTGTAGTAAGTTCACTAAGGTTTCAAGACTAAAGAAATCCAAGTAAAAAATGATACCACAGAGGTCACTGCAAGACAGTATCTGAGCCAGATGAAGAAGCACTGATGTTTCTGCCTGAGCCATTTAAACTGATCCCCCAGTGATACCCCACCAGATTTTGTCACCTTTTTCCTCTTTTTAAATATTTGACCTCGGCCTGATTTCAACATTGGATTCCTTTTCTCTCAAGATGCACAGCATTCAAAACCATCAATTCAAAGAAAAAGTATGATATAATCTTTAAATCTCTTAAAAAACCAATAAACTTAGAACTCCACATCAATGGAAAAATAAATCTCTGTTGGACATTTTAAAATTATTGATCATCATGTTTTTCTGAGAAAGATAAATTCGAGTGTAACATTTAATGGATTAAAAAGAAAATGTTCTAAATGGTTGGCCCAAGGACCTAGGCCCTATGTATTACACATAAGAGTAAAGGGAATCTATTAGTAGTGTATATGCACCAACTGGAGGAAATTATATTTTTCTAAAATGTCCCTGTAAGGAAAAGTGTAAAATGTCTCGCTACCAATCTTGGGTAATAGGACTCATGAAAATCATATTAAGTGAGGCTCATATTCTCTTACAAATAGGGATCCCTGAATCAAGAAAGGATTTCCCAGAGGAGAAAATGGCAAACCCCTCTAGTAATCTTGCCAGGAGAATTCCATGGACAGAGGAGCCAGGCTGGTTACAGGCTATAGGGTCACAAAGAGTTGGACACTACTGAAGAGATTTAGCAAGCAAGCAAGCAAACATATACTTAATCTGTCCTTGGGGAATAATATTTAATTTCTGAACTTGCCAATTATCACCTAGATAATGTTACCTCAAGACTTAATCTATTATAATTGTTTAAAAAACTAGAAAAATGTCACAATAAGATGTCTGCCTCTAAACATTTCTAAAGCTAGTTTTTAATATATTTAAACAGGATTAAGTACTCATATTGAATGTATTTTGGGAGGTGATGACAACAGAATAATATGAATTAAATTTTTTTAGAAAGGTTAAAGCATAATACAGATATATGGCATTTTTACTATGAAGATCATAACATGATCCAAGCTCCCTCCCTATTGAGTCTATAACTCTTACTACAATTGGCTTATAGATCACATGTTTGTAGTAAGTTCACTAAGGTTTCAAGACTAAAGAAATCCAAGTAAAAAATGATACCACAGAGGTCACTGCAAGACAGTATCTGAGCCAGATGAAGAAGCACTGATGTTTCTGCCTGAGCCATTTAAACTGATCCCCCAGTGATACCCCACCAGATTTTGTCACCTTTTTCCTCTTTTTAAATATTTGACCTCGGCCTGATTTCAACATTGGATTCCTTTTCTCTCAAGATGCACAGCATTCAAAACCATCAATTCAAAGAAAAAGTATGATATAATCTTTAAATCTCTTAAAAAACCAATAAACTTAGAACTCCACATCAATGGAAAAATAAATCTCTGTTGGACATTTTAAAATTATTGATCATCATGTTTTTCTGAGAAAGATAAATTCGAGTGTAACATTTAATGGATTAAAAAGAAAATGTTCTAAATGGTTGGCCCAAGGACCTAGGCCCTATGTATTACACATAAGAGTAAAGGGAATCTATTAGTAGTGTATATGCACCAACTGGAGGAAAAATTATATTTTTTTTCTAAAATGTCCCTGTAAGGAAAATTGTGTAAAATGTCTCGCTACCAATCTTGGGTAATAGGACTCATGAAAATCATATTAAGTGAGGCTCATATTCTCTTACAAATAGGGATGCTGATATGGAAATTGATATAGAAATATATAATGGAATGTATATATATATATGAATTGATATAAATTTAAGATATAAAAACATGGCTATAGATGTGGATATAGACATCAATCTAATAATAGAATTACTTGGAAGACTATCTGCATTCAAGACTTCATGATAATCACAAAACTAATTTTTCAGAAGGACCAGAAATTGAGTAAATAGGCAGAAATTACTAGACAGAGCACATAAAACACAGAGTATCATTCATTATGAGCAGTTCAGGGAAATAAAAAAAAAAAAATGTTTGTTTATCCTATCATTTGTCATTTTCTGGGAAAGTGAACTGGAATCTAGCAGCACTTAACATGGGGGATTACAGAAAACAGACTCTGGCTGTGCATAGTGGAACTTAGAATTGTCTGAACAAGGGAGTGCCTTCCCTCTGGTTCATCACATCTTGGAAATTCATTGTATGAACCAAATCTAATCCACTGTTCAGTGTCCATGGTTCAGGAAGAGTCAGTCACCCTCCTGGTGGGATGAGAAGGCTAGGGATAAAGCCTGACTGTTGCCATTCCTGACCATTATCCACAATCTTAGTCCTCTACTCGGATTGGGGATTGATAGTTTAGGCATCTAGCTTTAACTAACTTCCACGGGGATTTGCAAAGGCCAACTTTCAAGCTGGAAGTCCTACATATGGGTATCATTTTAGACAAGTTAATTCTAACCTCTCACTATATCACATTCATATTAATAAAAATAATGTATAAATAACCTAAAAGCAAATCATATCATATTTTAAAGTTTCTAATAATAAACTTCTCTATAGACATAACCTAGAACATAGTGACATCATTCTGATGTCTGGATTTCTAATACCGTTCCTCGTCTGTTGATCTTTAGCTAAGAGTCTTAATCAATAAATACTTATTTCCCATCTATGGGTTTCTGTGCAATGTGCAGGTAGCCCTTACAATGAATATGTGCATGCTAAGTCACTTCCGTTGTGCCTGACTCTTTGGACCCCTATAGATTGTGGCCTGCCAGGCTCCTCTGTCCATGGGATTCTCCAGCCAAGTATACCAGGGTGAGTTGCTATGTCCTCTTTCAGAGGGTCTTCCCAACACAGGAATCTCACCCACGTCTCTTATATCTGCTATATTGGTAGGCAGGCTCTTTATACTAGTGCCACCTAGGAAGCCCAGTTCTTACTATATTCACTAGCAAATTCCACATGCCTATTTTAGTATACTGGTTTGTTTCATTTTGATTTCTGGAGAAATATAGTTTTTCACTATATCTGAAACTAATATTCTCATTTACTCCCCCAAAAGATACTCTAGAATAATATTATTTTAATGCAACTTTTGTGCTTATATGGACATGATTTCTAATTCATGATATAGGACTGGATGTCAATGACTTCTTAAAACCTTTGCCTAAAGAATCATGCTGGGTCATTAATTTAGAGTAATTAAGTCATAGCCTTCTAGGAGAGCCTGAAAATTTGTACATTTGAAAGGAAACAAAACTCAGCAATTATATATCTTAAAAGTCTATTTTTATAAATTCACATTAGCACTGTTTAGTTAGTAATTATAAAGAAAAATGCTACTAAGGCAAGTGAAATTATTCTAATATTTAAAGGCTACTTTAATATACAGTTTCTTTAAAATATGTCTCAACCTACCTTCTTATCAAATATGAAAGAAGAGCAGTAGTATCGTGTTTGTTCTACTTCAATCAGAAAGTCAAATTCAAATGTCTTCAGACTCTAAGAATTTAACTACTAGAGCAGTTAGGTGAATTAGACATAATTTTCTGCTTGAAACTGGAAGTCACAGATCATAACATCCCTGACCCCAAAATGTGATGTCGGAAGCTTACTGTCTGTGTGCATTTTCAGAGAATATTCAATATTTTTACTGCATTAGACATTAAGAAAACCATTAATACAAGTCCCAGGAATTAACTGTATTGTTTGGATCCCAATGAGACAAACTGCTGGGTTTGTAAGCTTTTGTCTCTCCAAGTAAATTTCTTAGAAGCACACATGGGAATGAGTGAGAGAGACTAAAGGAGGTTTTTCTTTTTCTTTTTTCATTTTTTTTTAAATCAGAGTTTGATACAATACCCTCAATTTGTGAAAAAGGGCAAATACTAAAGGATTATTTAATTTACATAAATAGTCAGGAGCAAGAATGCAACAGTGGACCATACTCAGACTGAAAGGATTAAAAAGTTGACTGTTGCACATTTAGATAATCTTTTACCCTCCATGAAACTGCAAGGAAATCTGCCTCTTCTTCAAGAATTACCAAAGGTATTTAAAAATACTAACAGTGAATTCAAAACAGAGGCTTTCTTTTCAAGCAAAACAACTCCTTTGGAACTAGCTATCTTTAATTTTTTTTTTTATTGAAGGGAAGAAATGAATATTTATTAACTTCTATTGATATGCTGCACATTTTCACATATTCTCTCATTTAGTTGCTACAGGGAAATCTGTTCAGTGGCCTATATTCCACTCCACCCCAACAAACCAACCTCAGAAAGAAATGAAATGTTAAGCTCAGGAAGTTAAAGCAATTTAACCAGAGTCACACAGTAAGCAAGCACCAAGTCTAGATTTGAACTACATTTTTTTTTCTTCCATTTTACCCTTAGAAGAGTTAGACTTGAAAAGGTTTCAGCAGTAAACGGCTGTCTTTGCTAAAATAAAACATCATCTTCTTCTTTGTATAATCACCAACGAATGTCACTGTGCTTGGCTTTAAATAAAATGTGCAAATTTACATTGAATTCCCTTTGCTGCTGCTGCTTCTTTGTCATTTTCTTTCCCTTCTTTTTCTTAGTCTTCATCTTTCCTGAATCAACACACTGTAGTTTGAGAGCTTTTTCCCAGAACAGATCTTGTACTTTGAGTTATGTGAACCCTTAGGAGGCTCAGATAATACCTCTCATAAAGGGAGCAGTTGGCTCCAGGTGGGCATTTGAACAGCTGTCAGTCTACACCATTTTAATAGCTCACAACTGTACTCAGGCTGGGCTCAGGGTTTAATATTTTATGGCTCCACCATTATTTTCTGAATGTTTATGTATTATAGAGGATATGGATGGGAAAAGAATAAATGGAAAATAATTACACTAATTCATAGTCTTTCTCCTAATTCTGTGAATAAGTCTAGAAAACATTACAAAATACTGCACTACATAAGGATAGTGTATACCACTTATCATGCAAAATACTAAGTAGGTAGATCTAAAAGTTTTTTCTTTTTTTTTCTTTTGATTTTAATCTGTTATATCTTCTAAAGAAAACTCTTTAACAGATTCTTGAAAGAGAGTAGAATACGAAACACATTTCTGATGATTAAAGAACAACCTTGTCTAAGTGAGACATTTTCAGTTAAAGAAAATGATCTGACTCAGAAAATAATGAAAAACAGATTTGCCATGACACCTTTCATGCCCCAAGGCAAAGAATGTAGCTTTTGGAATTGTGACTGTAAGTAACGTAATCAATATATCATTTTTCCCATTTATTATGTGGGGATAATAAAGTTGTGCAAGTTTATTCTGAGAAGTAAGCTACATTTTAAGTCTTTTGAATTGGCACATAGTGGATATGTACTATATTTTATCCCCTGTTTATCTCTCTTTCTGCTACTGAAATTCTGGGGTTATAGTTAAACCTAAATAGTTACAGAATTATTTTGAAAATCTTCTATTTTGTTAAAACGCCGGTATATTACAGAGTTCACATGTTTCCTAATATATAGAATAGTGAAAATTGCATAATATAACATATTGTCTTTAATCTTTAGTTTTCATATCTCATTTTTATTGACAATTAAAATTATAATTTAAATTTTAATACTTATTTCCTTGAAAAAGTTTCAGAACTCCTGGAGGTCCAGCAGTTAGGATTCTAAGCTTCCACTGCAGGTTTGATCCTTAGTTGATGAACTAAGATTCAGCATACCATGCAGCATGAACAAAAAATAAAATTAAATTTAAGTACAAATGTTCATGTTAAAAGCTTAATGTTTGGCTTGTGACATGTATTACTGCTCTACTAGAAACTATGATTCTAAATCAGAACTTCTGTTTGATATTAGCTACTACTCTCTTTTTCTGGAATTTTCAGATCACTATATGAATGTTTATGTATTATAGAGGATATGGATGGGAAAAGAATAAATGGAAAATAATTACACTAATTCATAGTCTTTCTCCTAATTCTGTGAATAAGTCTAGAAAACATTACAAAATACTGCACTACATAAGGATAGTGTATACCACTTATCATGCAAAATACTAAGTAGGTAGATCTAAAAGTTTTTTCTTTTTTTTTCTTTTGATTTTAATCTGTTATATCTTCTAAAGAAAACTCTTTAACAGATTCTTGAAAGAGAGTAGAATACGAAACACATTTCTGATGATTAAAGAACAACCTTGTCTAAGTGAGACATTTTCAGTTAAAGAAAATGATCTGACTCAGAAAATAATGAAAAACAGATTTGCCATGACACCTTTCATGCCCCAAGGCAAAGAATGTAGCTTTTGGAATTGTGACTGTAAGTAACGTAATCAATATATCATTTTTCCCATTTATTATGTGGGGATAATAAAGTTGTGCAAGTTTATTCTGAGAAGTAAGCTACATTTTAAGTCTTTTGAATTGGCACATAGTGGATATGTACTATATTTTATCCCCTGTTTATCTCTCTTTCTGCTACTGAAATTCTGGGGTTATAGTTAAACCTAAATAGTTACAGAATTATTTTGAAAATCTTCTATTTTGTTAAAACGCCGGTATATTACAGAGTTCACATGTTTCCTAATATATAGAATAGTGAAAATTGCATAATATAACATATTGTCTTTAATCTTTAGTTTTCATATCTCATTTTTATTGACAATTAAAATTATAATTTAAATTTTAATACTTATTTCCTTGAAAAAAAGTTTCAGAACTCCCTGGAGGTCCAGCAGTTAGGATTCTAAGCTTCCACTGCAGGTTTGATCCTTAGTTGATGAACTAAGATTCAGCATACCATGCAGCATGAACAAAAAATAAAATTAAATTTAAGTACAAATGTTCATGTTAAAAGCTTAATGTTTGGCTTGTGACATGTATTACTGCTCTACTAGAAACTATGATTCTAAATCAGAACTTCTGTTTGATATTAGCTACTACTCTCTTTTTCTGGAATTTTCAGATCACAATAATCCCATAACTTTTAATGTTTATTTATTTACTTATTATTTTTTGGCTATTCTGGGTTTTCACTGCTGTCAAAGGCTCTTCTCTAGTTTCAGGGAGTAGGGGCTATTCTCTAGTTGAGGTGAGCAGGCTCCTTGTTGCAGTGACTTCTCTTGTTGTAGAACTCAGGCTCTAGGGCACACGTAGTTGGGGCACATGGACTCAATAGTTGTGGCTCTGATGCTCTAGAGCACAGGTTCAATAGTTGTGGCTCACAGGGTTAGTTGCCCCGCAGCATGTGGGATCTTGTCAGATCAGGGATTGAACTCATGTCTCCTGCATTGGCAGGTGAACACTTTACCACAGAGCTACTAGGGAAGCCTTTCCCATATCTTTTTGAAGTGTGATCGTGTTTAGTATCTAAACTGTAGATTACAGAGTAATGCTTATTACCATGGCTTGCTAGGTCCATACAGATAGATTCTGATTTACACAATGCCGATTTCCTATAATATCCAGGCAATTTAGATGTGGAGCACCCAAACTGAACATCAAGATTATCATGAAAAATGATACCGCCTAATAAATGCCCTGAAGGCTTGGGACTCTTTTCTAATTAGGATCTAAGTTCTTTTATCTTATTGAGATATATTGATGTATAAGTTTATGATGTACAGCATGTTGATTTCATACATTCATACATCACAATATGTTACCACCACAGCTTTAGCTAATACCTTCAGCACACCACATAATAAATAATGTGGTTGGATTTTCTAAGAGAGAGAGAGCAAGCAAGTGAGCTCAATTGTGCCCAGCTCTTTGTGACCCTATGGATTGTAGCCCGCCAGGCTCCTCTGTCCATGGAATTCTCCAGGCAAGAATACTGGAGTGGATTGTTATTCCCTTCTCTAGACTCTGAGTGTGAGACTAGGGTTTATTCGCTGCTAGATATCCCCAGAGGGTGATTAGACAGGGACTTGGACATTTTATTGAGAACTTCTACTTGCCACTTCTCTTCAAATCTATTAGTCTTCTATGATGGTAGGAGGAAGAAGGGCATAAATATTGCAGTCAGAATTGGAGAACCCAAGCAAGGAAGAACCTTGAGTTTCTCATTCTTATTGCCTGTCAGTGAATTTTCCTGTTCCCGGTGTGGTTCTCTTACCCACAAGTGCAGCTCAATTCAGTGTTCCTGAGGCTAGATTCTCTTTAGAATATAAACTTCTGCTTGTACAGTTATTGAGCAACTTAGTTTCTAGGAGGACGTCTAAGGATCTAACCAATTATCTTGATGACCGAGATATGCCTCCTAGTAATGCTAGTAATTCTTTACTAGCTCTAGTCATCTAGATTTTGTTCATCTGCCCAAATTCAAATGCTTAGGTTTCAGTTTCTCTGGCTTGCTAAATCAGTTACCATAGGCAGTTTCACCAGCTTTCTTCTTCTAAAATTTTGTAATCTCTCTAGTAATTTACTGCTTTTGGCCTTCTCTATTACTTCTTAGTTATACAAAATTCCTCAGATACCTCATCCTGAGACTTAATTGGAGAACTGAAAATTTTCTTTTAACCAAGAGTAACAGTTTGCTGGAATGAATTGCCCTATTTTTTGTATTAGATGGATTAATTCAAGCTATTTTAGTAAATAAACAATTTAAAATCTGTTTTTCTTTTAAAATGTGCATATCTTTGGAAATAAATCTATGTACCTATCAGGCACCCTAGACTTTTATCTTTTTTTCTCTACTGAGTATATTACTAAAACAAAGAGATGAAATTCTGACTTTTTACATATGCACAAGTACTTGGAAAATCAACGCAATCATATTCATTTCATATGTCAAGATGCATGATTAATAGTAGAAATTGTGGCGCTATAAAGATCAGTATTCAAGCCTGAGTTACCAGAGCCCTTTCTGGTACTCTTAGTATCTTTTACAAGTTAGGCAAATGCTTCCCAGGTGGCACAGTGATTTTAAACCCACCTATCGATGCAGGAGTCATAGGAGTCACAGGTTCAATCCCTAGGTCAGGAAGATTTTCTGGAGAAGGGAATGACATCTCACTCCAGTATTCTTGCCTGGAAAATCCCATGGACCGAGTTAGATACAACTTAGCATGCACACAGCTCACAACAAGTTAAGCAAGTTATTCCCCTTGAGTGTAGTTAAACCCAAGAGAGAAGAGCTCAGTAAGAGGAATGGGATCTGAGTTTGCTTTCCTGTCAACAGACACTTTTAAAAGATAAGAATAACAAGAAAAATGTCAGATAGCTTAAAGATAGTCTAACTACAACGTATAGTAATACATAGCTTAACCAACTCTGACATATGAGATGTTAAATGGAATACAATTCATTTCTGCTTGTCAACCTAGATCACTATTTGGTATTCAATTTACATTGAAATGATACAGAATGAAACTGCTTCAGTTTCTTGGCTTTTCGTACAATGCACAATGTTTTACAGATGTCTGACCTTTGAATTTTAATTCATATACTGTTTTCTCTGAGCAAAGACTGATGTAAAAAAGTTGTTCTTCCCTACAAGAATAATTCCACAATCAGAACAAAAAAAGATTCTATGCAATGAAATTTTTTTCTTAAAAAAATATGTCTAGTTCTATCAAATATAGTTGTTCCTGCAAGCATTTCAGAATTTGTAGGTAAATATATAAAAAAGAAGGATTTATGCAGCAATGATCCATACTTTTCTTTAAGTTTAGCTGATTGGGAAGACATGTTTAATGATCCTGATCTTGATTCTGGTTCGTCAAAAAAAACTGTCAGCTTTTCCATGTTCTATTTTCTTTCCTTATCTACTTGCCACTCGGGCCCAGGGATTTTTTTTTTTTTTTTCCTTTCTTTCTGTCTTGTTATTCTTCTTTTTGGTCTTTTATTTATCTATTTCCATCCATCTTTTGTTCCTTTGCTGAGTGGGCATCCTGTTGCAGTGGCCTCTCTCCTCGCAGAGCACAGGCTCTGGGTGCATGCCCTCCAGAGCTCCGGCTTGGTGGTTGGACACATCGGTCCAGCCACTCCGCGACACGTGGGATCTTCCCAGGCCAGGGATTGAACTGACATCCCTTGTACTGCACGGTGGTGTCCTTACCCACTGGACCACCAGGGAAGTCCTCTCTTGTTGTTCTTATTTCACCTTACCTGTTTGTTTATGATGTCATTATCATTTCTGTTCTCTTCCACATTCCTTAAATTTTCACTTTGGGTTGTTTGTCTTTGCTGCTTCTGTTCATAGCCTCATCTCATAGATTTCCAAATTAATGACAGTAACATTGAAGAGAAACCCCATAATTTATCATTTTCCTGCATGAGCAGTAGCAGATAGGCTTTCACATGGATGAACAGACTCATATTAATACTTTAAATAAATTTTTATTGTGGATGAAGATATGTATGAAATAATTCTAGAACTTCTTTATTATTACATAATAGTTTTATTGAGATAAAATTCACATATTATGTAACTTATTCATTTATTCATTTAATATATATGATTCAGTGGTTTTTAGTATTTTCACGGAGTTATGAAGCACTCACCCTACCGAATAATGGAGTGTTTTTATCACTTAAACACCACATACTCACTAGCAGTCACTTCCTGTCTCCCCTTCCCACGGCTCCTGGCAACCACAAATCTACATTCTGACTATAAGGACTTTCCTACTCTGAACAGTTCATATCAGTGAAACCATACAACATGTGACCTTTCTTGTTTGAAACTGATTTCTTTTTTTTTTTTTTCTTCTATAACGACTTTTTAAATGTCAGTGACTGATACCAGTTCTGCCCACATGTAAACACCATAATTTTCGTATCTATCTCTGCTATACAAACTTACATTCTGCTTGGGAGGCACTGTCCACGGTTTCTGTTGCTGATTTCTTTTTTGACCCCTTTCTTACTTGTTCAGATGTATTTTGCCTTAGAATTTGACAGCTTTATGTCATCTATAGAAGCCACTTTGTTTACTTTTTGTACTCAAAATCAACCATTGAATGGTTTACTCTGAGATTATCCTCACAGTTGATATTGTGCTCTATGTTGACTCCTCCCAGAAGCCATTGTTGGCCTCAGCTTCTAAGACCTGAGGATCTGGCGCATCACCACCCTTTGTCTCTGAACAGTTTGCACTGTGCTTTTGTTCTGGCTTCTCATCTTCACACAGCTCTAGGCTCTGTCCTCTCATTCACCACCTTAAGGCTACATTTTCCTGTTCCTGCACTACTAACATAACTTTGCTCCACAAGCTATTCTGACACATCTGCTTGCATAAAATGCAACACAACACTAGTTTACTGCTCAATTATCTGTTGCTCTGCATCAAGCTGACTGTCAATAGCTGTCTGTACTTTTGGACTTATAACGTAGAATTGCCCATGTTGCACCTTGACCACTGTTTGACATGACTTGGTTTTGTCCAGAGTTAAAACATTTGTATAGAAGTCTGCTTCTAATTAAACAGCCCTTTTTGTATACATTCCTCACCAAAATTAACTGAAAAAAATTTATTAAAGTTCTTCCCTAATTATTACCATTTTCCCACTGTGACCACGGCATGTGCTGTCCAGATACTTTTCACCTCAATATATGAGCTCTTTCACTTAATGCCTAGATTCTGGGTGTGGTTTAATATAGCTATTTCATTTCAAGGTTCCACAGTCTTTTCTATGTTGCACATTCAACTTGTTTTATTTATAATCTTATGTCAATGGTTCATTCAATAAAAATTTCCTTTTGTTCTATTATTCATCAAAGTTTTATTCTTAAAGTTTTTCTCTAAAATATTATTTTGCTTCAATCCTAGCATTTAATATTTCAGCATAAAATTTTTTGGTAATAGTATTTATCACTGTTCATCTTAAAAAAAAATAGACCCTTTTAAATGTATCACAATGTTATTGCATACCTGTCATAGTGCAAGCAATTTCCCAGGAGTTAGAGATATAGAGACAAGTTGAAAACACTGTATTCTTGCATGAACAGGAGTATTCAACCACACTTTTTAGGACTTCACTCTTAATATGATAAGATATTCCTTCTGACTAAATTATGTATACATATATATATATACACATACATACATACATATATATGTATATACATATATATTTATATGAAAAAGAAAAATATTACCTCTGTCAGGGTGTATTTTGATGAGAGATCAATGTGCATTTTAAAATAAGCTCTCCCTTATTTTCGCTTTCAAAAGAAGCTGAGAAAAATATTCCTACATTATTAATTGTGAAGGAAAACAATAGCAATTCTTGAGATTTGTTTCTGAGAGGAAGGTGACAGTGTAGTTTGTTAGACATCTGAGAAAATAACCCTTTTTATTCTACAAAATAAATCTAGATCTCCACTTAGAGATCTAATAAATGTGTTCCCAGGATATTCTCAGATTTCTATTTTCAGTGTGTTTTCAGAAGGTTAAGCCTAATAACATTTTTCTGATAGAAAATGCATCTTCTTTCTAATCAGAAAGAAAGAGTAGAGAAAGAAAAATTAAAATTTGGACTAGTGTCATCTTTGAATGATTCTTATCATACAATATGCCTTCCTGGAAGGAAGAAAAAGATAATAAAAAGGAGAAAAGTTGCAGACATCTACATAGGTTCAGGAATGAGGTACCACTCAGATTTATTTTTGATATTCTTCATAAGCAATGGAATAAGAGAATAAATATACAAAGATTAGATGATTTATTAGCACTTGGCATAGAGTGATCTTAACATTCTGGTTTGCTGAAAAAAGTCCTGATTTAGAAATTAAGTTCAGCATTTTCAGTATATGTGTTTTTCCTTCATTATCTTTTAAAATGGTCCCTAATTGATTAAGAAATTATAAACTAATTACAGAAAATGGTGTTTAAAATTATACAATAACTTTTTAAACCAATAGTTTTGATCATTACTATTTTTTTCTTTATTTTCAAATTTAAAATCTGAGTAGAAATAATTTTTACAAAGAACTTTATTCAGTGTTCCCATATTTTCTGGAATGTCCCCAACTTTGAGTACTACCAAAAAGAGGAGCTCAAAATGTTTTCATCCTATTCTGATACAAGTTTTAAACATCTATTTTTATTGTAATGACCATTAAATATGTTTTCTTCTGCTGTAATGCCTAGATACGATTAGAGATAAATCTTATTTCAATACTGTTCTCCCTTTCACACAGAATGGGTCAGATATAAACAGTAGATCTGGTCAATATGATTTGTTACAGCTTACAGTAAATAATTTATTAGAAAAGAACTAGAGATGGTGAATTCTAATGGAAAAAAAAAATCCTACATGTGATATGAATCAGATCTTTATTCAAATCTTGGGTCTTCTAATAGCTCTATAATTCTGTGCAATTTATTTAAGATCCCTAGTTTTCTCACAAGCTTAAGAAAAGCAACTCCTTCCACACTGAGGTGTACGAGAAATAGAAATGACTGTAAATTTCTTAGTTCAGAGGAGCTTATTAAATTTCTGATCTTCGGAGGTAAATGTCAGTCTGTTTTTGTGTTAGAGGCATGTTCTATATTTAACTCAATGGCAAATTCAATGAATTCCTCCATAATATGGTACTGGAGACAGAGCTGGAGGAGAAGATGTGGTCATCTGGAACTAAAAAATTCTCCCTATTCTTTCTGCAGTTTAGAAAGCAGGCACTCAGTTTCTTGTCTTCTTTGAGTTGAAGTACCCTCATTTCAGGTGGTAACAGCTGGTATGGAGGCAAACCCTGGATGTCCTCCTTCCTAGAGTTGAGGAGGAACATTCTTCACTTACTCCTGCCACAACATGATTGAAGTGATTGTTCTCAACCCGCTTCATCCTCATGTAACAGGCAAGAGGAATTTCCCACACTCAGTACGGTAAGTTGTGTCCTCTACCCAGACTCTCTCCTACCTCTGCCAGCCAAACTGCCATGGAACTCCATGTGGAGTTAAGCTACTCAGAGATGGTGTGACGAAAGGACTACTCAAGTAGAAGTCAAAAAAATCATTCCAGTTTTATCACAGATTTTCATTTGTTTCGGCCTTGAATAATCTCTCTTAAGAGAGTAGGTCATGGGTATTTTTCATACTTTTGTTTCTTCCCCCGCACCAGCATCTTATAATAGAAAACACTTCTATCCATTTTTCCTGTGAAGAAGTCAGGAGTCCCAACTCTGAGTTTCTGACTTTGGTTACTACGCAGACTGTTTTCATCCTATTCTGATACAAGTTTTAAACATCTATTTTTATTGTAATGACCATTAAATATGTTTTCTTCTGCTGTAATGCCTAGATACGATTAGAGATAAATCTTATTTCAATACTGTTCTCCCTTTCACACAGAATGGGTCAGATATAAACAGTAGATCTGGTCAATATGATTTGTTACAGCTTACAGTAAATAATTTATTAGAAAAGAACTAGAGATGGTGAATTCTAATGGAAAAAAAAAATCCTACATGTGATATGAATCAGATCTTTATTCAAATCTTGGGTCTTCTAATAGCTCTATAATTCTGTGCAATTTATTTAAGATCCCTAGTTTTCTCACAAGCTTAAGAAAAGCAACTCCTTCCACACTGAGGTGTACGAGAAATAGAAATGACTGTAAATTTCTTAGTTCAGAGGAGCTTATTAAATTTCTGATCTTCGGAGGTAAATGTCAGTCTGTTTTTGTGTTAGAGGCATGTTCTATATTTAACTCAATGGCAAATTCAATGAATTCCTCCATAATATGGTACTGGAGACAGAGCTGGAGGAGAAGATGTGGTCATCTGGAACTAAAAAATTCTCCCTATTCTTTCTGCAGTTTAGAAAGCAGGCACTCAGTTTCTTGTCTTCTTTGAGTTGAAGTACCCTCATTTCAGGTGGTAACAGCTGGTATGGAGGCAAACCCTGGATGTCCTCCTTCCTAGAGTTGAGGAGGAACATTCTTCACTTACTCCTGCCACAACATGATTGAAGTGATTGTTCTCAACCCGCTTCATCCTCATGTAACAGGCAAGAGGAATTTCCCACACTCAGTACGGTAAGTTGTGTCCTCTACCCAGACTCTCTCCTACCTCTGCCAGCCAAACTGCCATGGAACTCCATGTGGAGTTAAGCTACTCAGAGATGGTGTGACGAAAGGACTACTCAAGTAGAAGTCAAAAAAATCATTCCAGTTTTATCACAGATTTTCATTTGTTTCGGCCTTGAATAATCTCTCTTAAGAGAGTAGGTCATGGGTATTTTTCATACTTTTGTTTCTTCCCCCGCACCAGCATCTTATAATAGAAAACACTTCTATCCATTTTTTCCCGTGAAGAAGTCAGGAGTCCCAACTCTGAGTTTCTGACTTTGGTTACTACGCAGACTGTGATGCTACCAACTAAGGTCAGTGCTGGAGTTCTGTATTCAGTAAGTGGTGAATAAAGATTTAAATATTGACAACAATTTGAATTTTACACCTCTACGGGTGACAAATAAATGAACAATGTCAAACACATATTCCATCAAGATAAATCTCTTCTGGCAATAGCAATTATTATGATGTACATCTGAATTTTGGTATATAATTTATTTCTACTAATAACTGACAGAATTACTGTTTAAAATCTGATAAGTAAGGTTTCTCTCTGAACATTGATCCACTCTGAACACTGTCATTGAAATATAATATTTTAGAGATTAAATAATATATAAAAATGTAAATTATGTCACAAATCCAGTGAAATGAACTGACAGATCGTGCACTTAAGAAAATTATAACAGGCAAAAAGGTCACTGCTGAATTATTATTAAAGATATGTGTAACATCTGAACAACCAAACCAAAATACTCATTCTATGTAAATGAATGATCCTTCCAGCCTAAGAACTACTTCAACTAAAATCACTAGGCAATATACCATACTTGTTAGGAGGATGGCAGTAGAGGGTCTAGAAAAGTCAAGTTCCTTTTGTGATTGCTACAGTTTTTGAGGAGAAAATAATCTCCTGCTCTATCCCCAAGTATGTAGGCAATTGCCTGGATTTCCTTGATCTGGCAGTCTTTAGACTGTTAAAGCCTAGGGCTATTTTGGAACTAAATGAGAATAATCTCAATTTCATCCAAAGTGAAAAGAAAGGATAGAATCACACTTTTTATTAAGTAGAAAGCATTGTCTTTGGGAAACCAGATAACATGTGTACTTTATAAATCAACTCTCTTTAAAAAGCATAGATAAGCATAGTATTTTTTCCCTACAATAATTTTTACCCCTAGGGCAAAAAAACAGAAGTGTCTATTATAAATGCTAACTCAAAAACAATAAAATATAAAATCAAAAATAGTCTCTTAAGAGAGTAGGTCATGGGTATTTTTCATACTTTTGTTTCTTCCCCCGCACCAGCATCTTATAATAGAAAACACTTCTATCCATTTTTCCTGTGAAGAAGTCAGGAGTCCCAACTCTGAGTTTCTGACTTTGGTTACTACGCAGACTGTGATGCTACCAACTAAGGTCAGTGCTGGAGTTCTGTATTCAGTAAGTGGTGAATAAAGATTTAAATATTGACAACAATTTGAATTTTACACCTCTACGGGTGACAAATAAATGAACAATGTCAAACACATATTCCATCAAGATAAATCTCTTCTGGCAATAGCAATTATTATGATGTACATCTGAATTTTGGTATATAATTTATTTCTACTAATAACTGACAGAATTACTGTTTAAAATCTGATAAGTAAGGTTTCTCTCTGAACATTGATCCACTCTGAACACTGTCATTGAAATATAATATTTTAGAGATTAAATAATATATAAAAATGTAAATTATGTCACAAATCCAGTGAAATGAACTGACAGATCGTGCACTTAAGAAAATTATAACAGGCAAAAAGGTCACTGCTGAATTATTATTAAAGATATGTGTAACATCTGAACAACCAAACCAAAATACTCATTCTATGTAAATGAATGATCCTTCCAGCCTAAGAACTACTTCAACTAAAATCACTAGGCAATATACCATACTTGTTAGGAGGATGGCAGTAGAGGGTCTAGAAAAGTCAAGTTCCTTTTGTGATTGCTACAGTTTTTGAGGAGAAAATAATCTCCTGCTCTATCCCCAAGTATGTAGGCAATTGCCTGGATTTCCTTGATCTGGCAGTCTTTAGACTGTTAAAGCCTAGGGCTATTTTGGAACTAAATGAGAATAATCTCAATTTCATCCAAAGTGAAAAGAAAGGATAGAATCACACTTTTTATTAAGTAGAAAGCATTGTCTTTGGGAAACCAGATAACATGTGTACTTTATAAATCAACTCTCTTTAAAAAGCATAGATAAGCATAGTATTTTTTCCCTACAATAATTTTTACCCCTAGGGCAAAAAAACAGAAGTGTCTATTATAAATGCTAACTCAAAAACAATAAAATATAAAATCAAAAATAGTTAGAAAAAAAGAGTAGCTATTAGTAAGTCTATAATATAGCTTGCAGACAGGAAATTTTATCTATGCTAGAGATCCACTAATATAATTAAAACAAAAAAAATTACAAAAGTCCAAGAAAATGCAATAAAAACTCTTTGATAAAATACAAGAATAAGAAAAGAACGGAAGCATCATTTTATAAAGTCTTCAGGCAATCTAGAAATGTACAAACTAAATTCATTTCCTCATTGGGTAAATAAAAAACATCTAGAGAAGGGACTTCCATGAGGTCCAGTCTTCCACTGCAAGGGGAATGGGTTTGTCCCTGGTTGGGAAACTAAGATCCTGTATGTCACACAGTGTGGCTAAAATATATTTTTTTTAATCGACTAAATGTGCTTCTTGCTTTCTTATTCAATATCATATTTTTATATGTGGTATTAATCCACTTTTGTCACTCCTGGAAGCCTGTACAGCCTCTAAAACTCAGCTGACGAAATGTTAGAGAAGCAAGATGGGGAAAATCCAGGAAAGGTGCATGAGTTTGTGCTGTCTGGTATATAACTATGGGAATTAGAAGCCAAATTACATTTTAGATTATTATATTAACACATGCTAGTTGGCTAACTAGCTGCTGTTTTTCCTAAAGATTTTATACTTATGGAGAAACCATAAGAATAACCTAATTTTCATTAATATATTTGCATTCTATCCATATTTTTATTTTATCATATATTATTATTCCTTTCTTATAAATATATAATTTTAAATATTTTATACTTCATATTTGACACTCTGTGATCTTGGGACTATAGCATTATATTTCTACTTTCTGTTGGGGAAATAAAAAGTCCATCTTTAACCAGAGATCAATACTATGTTTTTACTTTTCAGAATAACCAAACAAATATAACCAAAAGAGTACTTTATTTGCTTTTGTTCACATTTACTTTAAAGATAACTGAGAGACTAATCATCCTATGCATCCAAAATTTTACTTCTGAATGCATAAAAAAATCAGACCATGGGCTCAGAGATAGCTTGCAAATGACATTTATAAAATAATTAAGGTACCCACCAGGTGAAATTTACCACATATGTCTGAACAAAAATTCAACTACAAAGCCTACGGGAACACTGTTTTCAACAAGCTTACTATCAAGTATGAGTAGTAAGGATTATGTCTCAAACAATAAATGAAACCTATAAATAATAAATGCGTTTCTTTTCTGTACCAACTAGGTAGAAGACAACAGTCTACCTGAACCTGAAGAGAAAATCAATGGTGTCAGGAATAATTTTCATCTTTTGCAATTGATAAGGGTGCATCCTCACTGTGAGGTTGTGTTATAAGACTGAGTGAGAAAAATTTTAAAGAACAGAGAAAACATAAGCAGAGCAATTGGTGTAATATTTAAACACTGTAGCAGCTACTACCTAGTCACTTCAGTTTTGTCTGACTCTGTGACCCCATGGACTGCAGCCCGCGAGGCTCCTCCATCCGTGGAATTCTACAGGCAAGAATACTGGAGTGGGTTGCCATGCCCTTCTACAGGGGACTCTTCCCAACCCAGGGGTGAAACCAAGGTCTCCTGTACTGCAGTCAGATTCCTTACCAGAAACCATCAGGGATCACACACACACACACACACACACACACACACACACACACACACACACACACACCCATGGACTCTAGCTTGCTAGGCTTTTAAAATGGAATTCTTCAGGCAAGAATACTACAGTAGGTTGCCATTTCCTTCTCCAAGACACTATAGACATTGCCTGTATTCTGCATCCAAAGCATATTAAAGGTAATTTTTTTGAGCGTTCACATATTGAAGAAATTTGCTACCACAAAACCCAGAAAAACAACTAGAAGAAGACACTTAGGGAGTGAACACTCATTTTTCTTCACAATAAACTGAAACATGAACTCCAAAAATGCACTGAGACGTCTTTTCCCTAGATGCACTTAAGTAAAGGCATTGATATTTGTTGACCCACCACTGAGGAAAGAAATAACATGGCTTTATCATTTTCCTATCATTGCTGTTAAAAAAATTCACAAATTTAGTAGCCTGAGAATACACGAAGTTACTATCCTAAAAATTCTGGAGGTTAGGAGTCCAAAATAAGTCTTACTAGGATAAGATTAGTATCCTAGCATAGTGGCATTCTGGAGGACAGAGTACATTCCTTTGCCCTTTCCTGTTTCTAGAGCCCGTCTCCTGGCTCATGGCTGCATCATTTACTTCTGGTTCCCTTGTCACATCTTTTATTCTGAACTGCTTGCCTCCTTCTTAGGACATTTGTGATTACATTGGGTCCACCTGAAAAGTCCCCACATGGGAAGATTCTTAACATAATCACATCTGCTGAGACCATTCTTCCACGTAATGGTAGTCACAGGTTCCAGGGGTTAGGGGTCAATATTTGCAGGGGAGGAAATCTACCTATCATAAGGGCACAGAAATTTGTAACAGAAGATGGGAATTCATTAGGTTGTTAGAACCTAACTGCAGTGCCAATGTCCTCTAGCTTACATTTTCCCTACTTAGGATTATCACTCCTATAGATTCTTTCCTAGAAAGATGCCCTTTTCCTTGCAAGTCCACATCTGCAATGCAGCACCGCTGCTAGACCTTGGTAAAAGTGTCCAAAGCTTTCCTCAGTCTTTCTTTCTTTCTTTTTTGCCTGCCTGACACTCTGAGTTTCTGGTTCCTCTTCTCTACCTGGCCAAAACGAGCTACTGAATCCAAAGACTTCAAAATATTAAAATTGAATAGCATGTATTATTTTGTGTCTTCAATTTTTTCTTTGCTGTTAGGATGTTTATCTCTGTATATATTTTAAAGGTGACAGCTATTTAAGCCTAGCTTAAGGTCCTCTGAGTACAGGCTGCACAGGGTAATCACTGCCCTGCACCCATCTCATTATGCTATTTTTGAATAATCTGGGAATCGAAACAATTGACTCCATCTGCTACCAGATATACTTGAAAATATAAAGACAGTCTTAAAAGATATTTATGCTAGAGAAAGGTCTACAGATAATTTTAGAGTTATGTTTTCTATGTTTACTTGTTAATTTTAATGGGGTCATTAATAAAAGCCTAGCTAATGGTCTACACCCAGTTTTGGATTTTTGTGCCTAGATTTTATTATAAAATTTTATAGCCCTATTTTAAAAAATTTTTAAATGCTGTGATGACCATCTGCTTAATTACCCACACATTTAATGAGATTTTATATGCCAAATATGAATATTAACTTGTGTGCATGGGTGTGAGTGTTTCTGTATAAAATTTACTCCTTTTCAGTTCCAAAGTAGAAAAAGTAACTGCTGATTAAACAATAAGGAAATTGATGCTTGGAAATATGTGTGTTTGTTTCCCATAAGACTGTGTAAGTTTTTTATAGGAAAAATTTTCCAGTGTTATCAATTTGTTTGAATATTGAGAAAATAGCATGGAAATTTTTTTTGGTTGTGGCTATATTTGTGCACAACATTTTATTTTCTGTTAGAAAATACCATTTTCAGAAAATTTGAAAAAAATTTATGTAGCCTTTTAATATTTGCAGGGGAGGAAATCTACCTATCATAAGGGCACAGAAATTTGTAACAGAAGATGGGAATTCATTAGGTTGTTAGAACCTAACTGCAGTGCCAATGTCCTCTAGCTTACATTTTCCCTACTTAGGATTATCACTCCTATAGATTCTTTCCTAGAAAGATGCCCTTTTCCTTGCAAGTCCACATCTGCAATGCAGCACCGCTGCTAGACCTTGGTAAAAGTGTCCAAAGCTTTCCTCAGTCTTTCTTTCTTTCTTTTTTGCCTGCCTGACACTCTGAGTTTCTGGTTCCTCTTCTCTACCTGGCCAAAACGAGCTACTGAATCCAAAGACTTCAAAATATTAAAATTGAATAGCATGTATTATTTTGTGTCTTCAATTTTTTCTTTGCTGTTAGGATGTTTATCTCTGTATATATTTTAAAGGTGACAGCTATTTAAGCCTAGCTTAAGGTCCTCTGAGTACAGGCTGCACAGGGTAATCACTGCCCTGCACCCATCTCATTATGCTATTTTTGAATAATCTGGGAATCGAAACAATTGACTCCATCTGCTACCAGATATACTTGAAAATATAAAGACAGTCTTAAAAGATATTTATGCTAGAGAAAGGTCTACAGATAATTTTAGAGTTATGTTTTCTATGTTTACTTGTTAATTTTAATGGGGTCATTAATAAAAGCCTAGCTAATGGTCTACACCCAGTTTTGGATTTTTGTGCCTAGATTTTATTATAAAATTTTATAGCCCTATTTTAAAAATTTATAAATGCTGTGATGACCATCTGCTTAATTACCCACACATTTAATGAGATTTTATATGCCAAATATGAATATTAACTTGTGTGCATGGGTGTGAGTGTTTCTGTATAAAATTTACTCCTTTTCAGTTCCAAAGTAGAAAAAGTAACTGCTGATTAAACAATAAGGAAATTGATGCTTGGAAATATGTGTGTTTGTTTCCCATAAGACTGTGTAAGTTTTTTATAGGAAAAATTTTCCAGTGTTATCAATTTGTTTGAATATTGAGAAAATAGCATGGAAATTTTTTTTGGTTGTGGCTATATTTGTGCACAACATTTTATTTTCTGTTAGAAAATACCATTTTCAGTGAAATATAAATTCTAGAAATATATATGCATTTTAAACTTAGAATAATAAGGTATAAGTAAGTTCTTGTAGGATTTTTTTTTTTTTTTTTGGTACAGACACAAGCACTCAACCAATCACATTTTAAAAAATACACTGTTTGTATATTTATAATTTCCTAAGTGGTAGATCTTAAATGTTCTCGACACCCATACAGAGACACAAAATGGTAACTATATGAGGTAATTAATGTGGTAACTAATAAAACAACTCTGAGAGGTGATGGGTGATGGGTGTGTTAAAGAACCTGATTTCTATAATCACTTCAAGACACATATATATATATATATATACATATATATATATATATATATCTCAAATCATTATAGTATATGCCTTAAACTTATACAACATGTCAATGATATCTCAATACATCTAGGGGAAAATGAATTTAGCTTTTTATACGGGATTGTTATCATTACAACATGATTATAACAGTACTGCAAAATAATATGCTTGTTAAAATCAAAAGGGCTTCCCAGGCAGCGCTAGTGGTAAAGAATTCACATGTTAATACAGGATTTGATCCCTGGGCTGGGAAGATCTCTTGAAGGAGGGCATGGCAACCCAGTCCAGTTCTTTTGCTTAGAGAATGTCCTGGGCAGAAGAGCCAGGCAGGCTATAGTCCATGCGGCTGCAAAGAGTCAACAGAATTGAAGCGATTTAGCATATTAAGATATAGTTTAGCAAATATTTTATACCAAAAGAATCCTTTCAAAGTAGAAAAAAAAAGTTTATACTGCTGGATGGGTGTGAGTGTTTCTGTATAAAATTTACTCCTTTTCAGTTCCAAAGTAGAAAAGTAACTGCTGATTAAACAATAAGGAAATTGATGCTTGGAAATATGTGTGTTTGTTTCCCATAAGACTGTGTAAGTTTTTTATAGGAAAAATTTTCCAGTGTTATCAATTTGTTTGAATATTGAGAAAATATCATGGAAATTTTTTGGTTGTGGCTATATTTGTGCACAACATTTTATTTTCTGTTAGAAAATACCATTTTCAGTGAAATATAAATTCTAGAAATATATATGCATTTTAAACTTAGAATAATAAGGTATAAGTAAGTTCTTGTAGGATTTTTTTTTTTTTTTTTGGTACAGACACAAGCACTCAACCAATCACATTTTAAAAAATACACTGTTTGTATATTTATAATTTCCTAAGTGGTAGATCTTAAATGTTCTCGACACCCATACAGAGACACAAAATGGTAACTATATGAGGTAATTAATGTGGTAACTAATAAAACAACTCTGAGAGGTGATGGGTGATGGGTGTGTTAAAGAACCTGATTTCTATAATCACTTCAAGACACATATATATATATATATATACATATATATATATATATATATATCTCAAATCATTATAGTATATGCCTTAAACTTATACAACATGTCAATGATATCTCAATACATCTAGGGGAAAATGAATTTAGCTTTTTATACGGGATTGTTATCATTACAACATGATTATAACAGTACTGCAAAATAATATGCTTGTTAAAATCAAAAGGGCTTCCCAGGCAGCGCTAGTGGTAAAGAATTCACATGTTAATACAGGATTTGATCCCTGGGCTGGGAAGATCTCTTGAAGGAGGGCATGGCAACCCAGTCCAGTTCTTTTGCTTAGAGAATGTCCTGGGCAGAAGAGCCAGGCAGGCTATAGTCCATGCGGCTGCAAAGAGTCAACAGAATTGAAGCGATTTAGCATATTAAGATATAGTTTAGCAAATATTTTATACCAAAAGAATCCTTTGGAAGTAAGAATTTCTATTAAATTAAATTTTATTCTATTGGCTGAGTTTGTTATTTGCAGTGACTGTTTTTTCTTGATTTTAACCTATTTTCAAACCACAACATAAGAAAACTACAATATTCCTTTTTATCTCCATCTCAATTTGCTTCTCACTTCAATCCTTTGCACTTCTTTTATTCTGACTTAAATGCTTTCAGAAGATAGTTATGCAGATGCCCTCTTTCATCTTTTATGTGTTGTCTTCAATGCTCCTGCTCTGAGAGCCATCATACTATTTGCTGCATCCCCCACTATAAGCTCCATGCCTTAACTGATTTTCTCCTTAGCACTCATTTATTGTCTAATGCCTTTCAAGAGAATATATGCACAATGAGAG
Organism: Tragulus kanchil; assembly: GCA_022376925.1. Classification (NCBI taxonomy): domain Eukaryota; kingdom Metazoa; phylum Chordata; class Mammalia; order Artiodactyla; family Tragulidae; genus Tragulus; species Tragulus kanchil. The sequence continues at coordinate 114,367,384 of JAIOJX010000005.1, read as the reverse complement.
AAAGAATCTTGTCTTTTACTCTCAGCCTTGCCTGACACATAAACAGAGTTCACTGTCAATAATTATTGTTGCATGAGTTAAATGAATCTTTTCATAGACAGCACAGGTTAATGAGGTTGGTGTTTATCTTCTCCTTGCAGGTGCCCAGTTACAAGATGAATAATAATAATAAAAAAAGAGCCTACAAATGTACATCTTCAAACTCTTTGACTTTCCCTGAGATCAAGTGCAGAACTCTTGTCTCTATGATAATTATGACTTGCACAGGATAATGTAGACATGCAGGTTCTTTTGGAAAAAAGTCAAGTAGGCCATGGGAAAGATAACTTAGAGACTGAACTGAAATATAAAAGTTATTTTACACTCCCCATGCAAAAAAAATCATTGACTCATTTTATAAATTTTGGATAGGTTAAATCTAAAGATATGATGAAGTGTATGATACTCATTCATATAATACTCTCTTTACAAATAGAACATTGAGATTAGATTTAGTGGTTAGAAGAAAAACATGTTAATACAGGTTTTCCCTGGGCTGGGAAGATCTCTTGAAGGAGGGCATGGCAACCCAGTCCAGTTCTTTTGCTTAGAGAATGTCCTGGGCAGAAGAGCCAGGCAGGCTATAGTCCATGCGGCTGCAAAGAGTCAACAGAATTGAAGCGATTTAGCATATTAAGATATAGTTTAGCAAATATTTTATACCAAAAGAATCCTTTGGAAGTAAGAATTTCTATTAAATTAAATTTTATTCTATTGGCTGAGTTTGTTATTTGCAGTGACTGTTTTTTCTTGATTTTAACCTATTTTCAAACCACAACATAAGAAAACTACAATATTCCTTTTTATCTCCATCTCAATTTGCTTCTCACTTCAATCCTTTGCACTTCTTTTATTCTGACTTAAATGCTTTCAGAAGATAGTTATGCAGATGCCCTCTTTCATCTTTTATGTGTTGTCTTCAATGCTCCTGCTCTGAGAGCCATCATACTATTTGCTGCATCCCCCACTATAAGCTCCATGCCTTAACTGATTTTCTCCTTAGCACTCATTTATTGTCTAATGCCTTTCAAGAGAATATATGCACAATGAGAGAAAGAATCTTGTCTTTTACTCTCAGCCTTGCCTGACACATAAACAGAGTTCACTGTCAATAATTATTGTTGCATGAGTTAAATGAATCTTTTCATAGACAGCACAGGTTAATGAGGTTGGTGTTTATCTTCTCCTTGCAGGTGCCCAGTTACAAGATGAATAATAATAATAAAAAAAGAGCCTACAAATGTACATCTTCAAACTCTTTGACTTTCCCTGAGATCAAGTGCAGAACTCTTGTCTCTATGATAATTATGACTTGCACAGGATAATGTAGACATGCAGGTTCTTTTGGAAAAAAGTCAAGTAGGCCATGGGAAAGATAACTTAGAGACTGAACTGAAATATAAAAGTTATTTTACACTCCCCATGCAAAAAAAATCATTGACTCATTTTATAAATTTTGGATAGGTTAAATCTAAAGATATGATGAAGTGTATGATACTCATTCATATAATACTCTCTTTACAAATAGAACATTGAGATTAGATTTAGTGGTTAGAAGAACTCAAAGACAATAAAAAGTCCTGTCCTAATTTTAATACACTGTTTTATTTCACATTCTTTTTTCCTTTCATATTTTTGTCCACATAATATTCATGTGATTCTTAAACATTTTCAAGTGGATAAAATTGTTTTTTTGCTCTTTATTGCAATGAAAAGATATGTGCTCAAATCAGGGAATCAAAATATTGAAGTGATGGACACATCCCACTGAATTCACAAGGAGGATAAGAAAGCCAGGCATTTTGACAAACAAGTACACTGGAAATGAAATTTTCTAACTAAGAATCCTCTTTGATATTAGTTGTATATCGTCACTTTTACTTCTGTTTTATTCTTTCTCTTGGGCTGTCATCAAACATCTTCTATCTCTCTTGAAGCCATATTATTTTATATTCTATTTCTCAATAAATGGATGATAACTCCAAATGATAGTGCCCATATTTATGTAAGAACCTGTATTTACATTTAATATCTGTACATTTTTATAGTTAAGATAGCATATTGAACTGTCAAGGAATTGTGCTCTCTCTTGTATTTCTCCATATATTGTTATGAGATGATAAATACTTGTAAACTTTTTTTGTAATTTCTATGAATCCTTTGTACAGATATACTATAACATTTCGTCATTTTGCATATTTGAACTTTCTGTTTAAATAACAGTTTAATTTACTATACTCCCTCCCATATGAACCCACTAAACTTGAAGAGCAAGAAAGTCTATTTACATGTAGTGGATCAATAAAAATGAAAAAATAATGAGCTCTTACTGCTTTCTAATTAAAGTAGAATGTTTAGATTAGTTATAACATCTTCTGTCAAACAGCTGTCCAAACAAGAGTCACATCAAACAAAGGTCTAACTTTTACACCTTTTCCTGAATGACCCTTCCATAGTTGTGCTAATCTCTGTTTTCGACTGTTGCCTGGACACCCCAAATTATCAAAAATATGGAGTTGTTATAGACACTAAGAGATAATTTTTCATTTTCACCAAAGGATAAGAAGAGTAAGAAACTACCAAAGCCATAGGCTGGAACAGCCCTGAGATTGTGAATGGCTTACTAAAAACCACCCAGCTAATGGCAAAGGAAATGGTATAGACTAAGTCCCTTTACTCAGGAACAGAATTTACCAAAGATGCACTCTCTCAAGCAGCACTCTCTAAGGAAACACTATAACCCATTTCTCTTGTCATTCAGCTAAAAGGAACAGACATGAACACTGACTGTAATCTTAACCTTTTTTTGTAACAGATGTTACAGGAACTCAAGCTGGACTCTGACTGATGTAAGAGAGATAAATGAAACTCATTCCACCTACCATCTATTGCTGTGGCATCAAGGTAATATTAGAAAAAGTGGCAGAAGCTCCCCAGCATTGTCTTGGAAACCAGATTCAGATGGTGAAGGAAACAATAAATACCTCCAATGTCTTTGGGGGAAAAATAAAGTCACATATAAAGAATTCCTAGTCTTGCTGTGTTTGGAGATCTGACTTGTTGGAAATACAACTATGAACAGAAGACCTACAATACTGCTAGTAAGCTTTATTTTCCTTTACTTCTTCAAAACTGGTCACTTTCCCCACACTTTTGCCAAGGATGTATTGCTATTGTGAAATTACACCAGATTCTTCACATAGCAAGAGAACGCACCAGAAACACTGTTTAAACATTGTTTGTATTTTCTCATCTTCTAGTTGTTTTCTAATTTTAGTAGCAATATCTAAAGAAACAGATATAATGAAAAACCACAAAACTTATCAAAACAGTTTATGAATTGGCAAACTCTTACTGACTCAATAATAAACATCTTGAAAAGTCTCACTCATCAGAGCAAACAGCCTAAGACAATGTTTGTGTTTTTATATTTTTCTCAGAAAGGATAATATTCATGATGCCTTGACTAATTTTATGAACCTTTAACCTTAAGACACTAAATATTTCCTGGCACAAATTTTTGATGCTAACCAATCCCAGAATTGTCCATGAGTTGATCACACCCTGCACCTTGAACACTATAAATCTTCACCACTCCCTCCACGATAGGTCACACAGTCTTAAGGGCATTAGCCCACTGTGGTCTTCTTTGCCAAGCAAAGCAATAAAAGCTATTCTTTTCTATTTCACCCAAATTCTGTCTTTGTATTTATAGTCAGCACTGATAAACAGAAGCCAAGTTTAACCAACACTACCAGTCAAAGAAAATTCCTTAAAGGGCTCATATGATTAGGTTAGGTAACCTTCCTTAAAGTCAACTGATATATAAGCTAATCATGGGAGTAAAATCCATTAAAGTCCTGAGTGGGTACACACATGCAGTGTGAACACTAGAAGAGAGGTGAGAAATCTTGTAGACCATTTTAGAATTTTACTTGCCACAGTCCATGTCTTTGTGCTTCAGTCAGTATTGCTAAGACAAACCACTAATTCCTTACCAAGTATCACAATAGTATTGGAAAAGAAAGGTATTTGCATGTGGTTTTTACATACTTAAACTGAAAGGTATAATTATCAGGAAATATCCTACTTATTGATTTCAGCTTTTTATAAACAGATTTTTCATGAAAAAAAAAAAAGAATTCCTCGTCTTGCTGTGTTTGGAGATCTGACTTGTTGGAAATACAACTATGAACAGAAGACCTACAATACTGCTAGTAAGCTTTATTTTCCTTTACTTCTTCAAAACTGGTCACTTTCCCCACACTTTTGCCAAGGATGTATTGCTATTGTGAAATTACACCAGATTCTTCACATAGCAAGAGAACGCACCAGAAACACTGTTTAAACATTGTTTGTATTTTCTCATCTTCTAGTTGTTTTCTAATTTTAGTAGCAATATCTAAAGAAACAGATATAATGAAAAACCACAAAACTTATCAAAACAGTTTATGAATTGGCAAACTCTTACTGACTCAATAATAAACATCTTGAAAAGTCTCACTCATCAGAGCAAACAGCCTAAGACAATGTTTGTGTTTTTATATTTTTCTCAGAAAGGATAATATTCATGATGCCTTGACTAATTTTATGAACCTTTAACCTTAAGACACTAAATATTTCCTGGCACAAATTTTTGATGCTAACCAATCCCAGAATTGTCCATGAGTTGATCACACCCTGCACCTTGAACACTATAAATCTTCACCACTCCCTCCACGATAGGTCACACAGTCTTAAGGGCATTAGCCCACTGTGGTCTTCTTTGCCAAGCAAAGCAATAAAAGCTATTCTTTTCTATTTCACCCAAATTCTGTCTTTGTATTTATAGTCAGCACTGATAAACAGAAGCCAAGTTTAACCAACACTACCAGTCAAAGAAAATTCCTTAAAGGGCTCATATGATTAGGTTAGGTAACCTTCCTTAAAGTCAACTGATATATAAGCTAATCATGGGAGTAAAATCCATTAAAGTCCTGAGTGGGTACACACATGCAGTGTGAACACTAGAAGAGAGGTGAGAAATCTTGTAGACCATTTTAGAATTTTACTTGCCACAGTCCATGTCTTTGTGCTTCAGTCAGTATTGCTAAGACAAACCACTAATTCCTTACCAAGTATCACAATAGTATTGGAAAAGAAAGGTATTTGCATGTGGTTTTTACATACTTAAACTGAAAGGTATAATTATCAGGAAATATCCTACTTATTGATTTCAGCTTTTTTATAAACAGAATGTGTTTACTGTGTCACAACAAATTTGTACATCATATTTAAGACTTTCTTTTATTTTCATAGGGCTCAAAGTCATCCTTGGACATAAAGGTCAGAAAAATTTCCTGCTGCTACAATGATGATAGCAAAGCAAATTGATCATCTCCTATATATACCCAGGAGGGCTTTCCTCAATGGGCTTAGAGAGCAGAAAATCATGGCTAGTAAATCTATTATCATTCTTTTTTTTACATAATCCTATCTCTAACTGGCTACTGTACTCAGTGGCTCCTGGGGGCCTAGTTTTTATCAAAAATTCATAAATTATCTCTCATTAAAAACTCAAACTACTCATCTGTGCTACATATTATATCTATATTTAATTTTACAAATACACATGACCATACTGGCCTTTTCCATGAACTATGATAAAAATTGTAATGATTAAATGTGTCATCATTACATTTTCTATATACCAAGAAAAGTAATAATGTGAATTAAGTTAGTGAATTTAGTGTGTTAATCTTCAGAAAATGTCAGTTTAATGATCCATTCTAATAAAAAGAGCACCGATCCATAGATCAATATCAACTTGACATGAGAACAACAGAAGTAAAAACTGTTAATTAATCAGTTAAAGCATCTATCCAACAACTGTGTACTGAGGGACTTCTGTGTGCCTAGGAGATAGGTGGGTTACAGTGGTGAATAAGACAAGACCCTTTCCCTGAGGTCATTTTTCATCTTTTTAATAGAAATGAACAAGCAAACCACCAATACAAAAAAACAAAGAAATGTGACTTAGGTTTTATATGCTTTGGGATCATACATAATGGACATCCAATGTTATCTTGAGGACTTTGGGAGAGGCTTGAGCTGTGAGTGAAGGTATAACAATTTCCAAGAGTCCTGTGATATTTACTGGAGAAGGGAATGGCAACCCTCTCCGGTATTCTTGTCCATGGGTAATAAAGAATGGGACATGACTGAGCACCTTTCATATAGTCATATGTGATTTTTAACATATCCTTAGTTAACATGGATGAAAACATCAAAGGCACGCTTATCAAATTTCAGGGTAATTCAAAAAGGAGAATGATTGACTGCTTTTCGTAAAAAGTGTACTTCAAAATAACTATACTTCAAAATAAGTAACTCACTCCAGATAAATGCCCACTACTAGAAAAAGAAAAGCTAGAACTAAAAGAAAGATAAGTATCATTAGTTAGTTATATATAATTAGATTTATATACCATTATATTTAGAAAGAATAATAGGTCCTTGTGTTGATTCAGTTTGAAGAGTGAGACAGAGGAAGAGAAGTTGGGTCAATTAAATCAATCAAATAATAGCTACCATGTACTCAAAACCCATCTCATATTTATCTCACCACTCTATAGGTCAGTTAATTAATACATTTCTATGTTTACATATTGGTAATTGCTGGAACCAGTATTTGAATCTAAATCTTTTATGACAGATGTGGACCAATATAATCCAGGAGGCAATTCACTGTGTTAAAATGGATGAAATCACAGTTTGTAGACATAATACAGAATTTACTTGATAAAATATATTTAACAGGAAGAAAACATGGGTTTAAAGGATATTTTGTGTGATATGTAGAGTTAATATAAAATATATTGGGCCATGTACTGGAGAATATGTGTTTCAAGACATGAGGATCTGATAAAAATCCAAATTTGTAGGACAGGGCTACAAATTAATTACAAATAGAAGAATGAAATGAGCTGACATTACAGCTAATAGTCCAATCATGTGAGGCAAATGTTCCAGCTAAAACTAAATCCATTTTAAACTGACACAGATGCAAGAACCCCTTTTCAGCCTGATTACACAATAATTAGAAACCTTACAAAAATTCACCCACTCAGGAAAAGGTGTGAGATGAGTCTAACAGTTTTTTGTGCAACAGAAAAAGGAAATGAACTAAGAAAAGATAGGGTTTACCTATCAAATGGACCACAGAGTCTGTGACACTGAAAATTACTTAAATAATTCAAGAATGTTTTCACCTTAATGTCAATGTCAGTATGGTCAGCACCAGTAAGCCAAGTTTCACAACACATATTCCACTGGATGGAATTGCTACAAGGAGAAACCCCTGCCTTAGCAGACAGTGATGCTCATAGTCAGGACCCCTGTCTGTGAAATGGCTTGTGCTGCTGTCAAATATGGCAGCTTACAGTCTTGACTGTTTCCCTTCCCTTCGCTAAGACAAAAGATGGAGCTAACTGAAAAGGAACAGAACAGCCATGAAGAGAACTGTGGGTAGGGAAGAAACCCAAAATAGACTAAATATGAGAGGTTCAGAAGGTATATAATGGGTTGCTTTAGATGTGCAATTACCTTCTTTCAATATGCATTCAGTAGTGCATTTCTTAAATTCATTCTTCTTCAGAAGGTAGAAGAAAACCAATGGGTGGATTTTATAAAAGAATAATAATAAGGAATATTTTAGATTAAGTACTCTGTTAATTTTGAATACTTTCATTGTTCAATAAGACTGTGAATCCTTTGACCTATTCAGTTCTCCCCATCATGGAAGATATTAATCAGAAATGGAATAGAGTGTTTTGTCAGGAGGGCTGTGCAGCAAATTTCTCCTTTAGATACACAGTTACATAAATTGATGCTAAAAACCTTTCAGACTCCAAATAATATTATTCCAAGTATATTTTCCTCATAATGAAAAAAATAAACTATACAAGTTAATGAACAAATAATTAGATACCAAACAATGTGGGCGGAAAGGAAAATTACCAGTTCTGTAAATAAAGCCTATAATGAAATCTACTTCCTTTATATGAATATGCTGCCCAAGGGGCATGGGTTCATTATTTAGAATAAAGATACACTCCCTTGCCTCTATTTAAATACCTCTTAATAGGGAATTATTAGTCAGAGAAATGGAAAAGTATATAATACCATGGTAAGCATAGGAGTAACTAGAAAAAAGACTCAGTAAATTAATCAAAATACAAACACAATCATCTCAGGAAGAGTTGAGCACAGACAACAGAAAAAGTGCTCATTTGTATGAATACTCACATTTAACTCCTTATTCCAAGAGTGCTTTCAACGTAGATGAACTAAAAAATTACTTACATCTCATGGGAAAACTTCAACATACTATTAATAAAATATTTAATTTTCATGAAAGCTGCCTATTAATGAAAATCACTCAAATAAACTTTGGAGTTCACTCTGTTACTTATAAATTTGATCTAATAACATCATAGCATTTATTCTAGCCTTATTCTTTTCTATGTTTGTTAAGTCCCTTCTCTGAAAGTGAGAAATCTTGCAACCCTGGATTAGCTTAGCACCACTGTATATATTTAAACTGTGGCTGTATATATTTAAATTTTGAGCTGGTCTTGCTCAGGGTTTAATTGGACACCCTACCCCCACTTGGTGCCCTCCAGAGATATCACTATCTCCTCACTAGGGATACCAAACTAAACCTGGATCCTAGTCACCCTGATGCCCAGATATATTGAGCTGGCTGAAGGATCAATTCTGATAAACAAGAAGGCAAAGAAGCATTAGGTTAAATTTTTATATAAAGAATTTGAAGTTTTCCAAAGGCTAATCTGCTAATGTTTGCCTTTGCCAATTATTTTATTATTTTAAGCTAGTGTCCATGGTGATTCTAACTGAAAATCCAAATATCTTTAAGAATCTCAAATTCAATATGACAAAGAAAGATTTCAATAACATTTAAATTTTATTAATGATCTTCCACTTTTCTAAAAGAAATTATTTCACTTAATCCTCTCTATTCTATACACTGATGGTTGAGAAACCCTGGTGGTTTTAATTCCAAATATCCATATCTATCAAATATTTGTAGGATATTGTTTTACCCACTCTAAGAAAAAGATCTTCTTAATTAAACCACTATTCAAATAAGATTGATATTCCTATCTCTAACACATGTAATGCACAGCAACCATTCCAAAAGCACATAACTTGATTCTCTTTGGGGGCTAAGTCTCTAATCTTGATTGACCTGAACTGTACCTCCAGTTTTCCCGTGTCTCCAGCTTATAGGTGGAAGACCATGAAGCTTCTCAACTCCATATTTGCATGTGCTGGTTCTGTCTTCACCTCTCTCTTTCTGGAGAATCTTAACCAATATAACATTTTGTATGTAATGGAACTGTATTATTATCATCGTTATTACAATTACTATTAACATTACATTATACATTCTACTGGTTTCAGTGGGAAAACAAAATTGATCAAGGAATGATTGTGGTTCACCAGGATTTTGTAGACTTACTAAGGAGGAAAATAAAACTGGGCAAAATGTATTAAACATATTAATAACTGGCAAAAGATGATCCATTGCCTGAATTATTATGACAATAATTTTTTAAAAATAAAAGTAATGAATAAATATAAGAACTTATATCCAAGTAAATGTCTAATATTTGGTTGTATATATAAAGAAAAACAGTATTACATATCTAACTCCTGCAATTTATCTTCCAGGAGGGGCATATCTTTCTCTTTTATGATACCTGAATAAAAGTCACTGACCCTCACCTTGTACCCAGAGAGATTTATTCTTTAATTATTATTTAACTGATCAAAGTAGGGTATGTCTATGTGTAAAGAGGGTGTTAATAATTGCTCTGGGACAACAGTCAGAAACTGACTGTCTTGGGCAAATGAGACTACTTATGTCTACTACTTATATCAGTATTTCTGCTTCTAACCCTGCTCTAGAAGATGGTACATCATCTTCAAACAGAATCATCTTCAGATCTCCAAATCTGTCATTTCAGTGATCTGGGGTGATAACCAGAATGGGATGAGTCAAACTGTGCAAGTCAAAGTCAAAACCAGAGGAGAAAGAAATCTCAAATTTGAACACAGACTAAATGAAATATTAGGAATGTATTATATTAAAGGTCAAAACTCATGTCTAATTTCAAGCCCTTTAAATTGTAAGACATTCATAGAAGCACTTTGATATGAAGTCATTGACCTGACAGAAATCAAAAGAACTAAGTCCTGCAAATGAATTTCAACTGAGCTACCAGTATTATGTGCTTGGGATGAAAGGAAAAATTGACTTTATTTACTGTCCTGCCAAAGAACTAATTGTGCTCAACAGTCTGTTTTATTGGCATGGGAATCTTAGACCAATATAACATAGGTGGAAGACCATGAAGCTTCTCAACTCCATATTTGCATGTGCTGGTTCTGTCTTCACCTCTCTCTTTCTGGAGAATCTTAACCAATATAACATTTTGTATGTAATGGAACTGTATTATTATCATCGTTATTACAATTACTATTAACATTACATTATACATTCTACTGGTTTCAGTGGGAAAACAAAATTGATCAAGGAATGATTGTGGTTCACCAGGATTTTGTAGACTTACTAAGGAGGAAAATAAAACTGGGCAAAATGTATTAAACATATTAATAACTGGCAAAAGATGATCCATTGCCTGAATTATTATGACAATAATTTTTTAAAAATAAAAGTAATGAATAAATATAAGAACTTATATCCAAGTAAATGTCTAATATTTGGTTGTATATATAAAGAAAAACAGTATTACATATCTAACTCCTGCAATTTATCTTCCAGGAGGGGCATATCTTTCTCTTTTATGATACCTGAATAAAAGTCACTGACCCTCACCTTGTACCCAGAGAGATTTATTCTTTAATTATTATTTAACTGATCAAAGTAGGGTATGTCTATGTGTAAAGAGGGTGTTAATAATTGCTCTGGGACAACAGTCAGAAACTGACTGTCTTGGGCAAATGAGACTACTTATGTCTACTACTTATATCAGTATTTCTGCTTCTAACCCTGCTCTAGAAGATGGTACATCATCTTCAAACAGAATCATCTTCAGATCTCCAAATCTGTCATTTCAGTGATCTGGGGTGATAACCAGAATGGGATGAGTCAAACTGTGCAAGTCAAAGTCAAAACCAGAGGAGAAAGAAATCTCAAATTTGAACACAGACTAAATGAAATATTAGGAATGTATTATATTAAAGGTCAAAACTCATGTCTAATTTCAAGCCCTTTAAATTGTAAGACATTCATAGAAGCACTTTGATATGAAGTCATTGACCTGACAGAAATCAAAAGAACTAAGTCCTGCAAATGAATTTCAACTGAGCTACCAGTATTATGTGCTTGGGATGAAAGGAAAAAATTGACTTTATTTACTGTCCTGCCAAAGAACTAATTGTGCTCAACAGTCTGTTTTATTGGCATGGGAATGCCTAATGGGGGTGAAATAAAGTCTGTATATAACACATTAGCATAAATGCTTTAGTAATCATTGATTTGTGCAGAAATGGAGCCTCCAAGAAGGGATGAAAACTTTGGTCACTGAGTTTTTATTACTCGAAAATTTCTAGGAATGTTTGTATTCCTCAAACATTTTCTGGAGTCTTGAAAAGGGAAGAGATACAGTGACAAGTCTGCCTGCTCACTTTAGAAAAATAACTATTTGGCTACTCTGAATTTTGTTAGTCTTTTTTCCCCTGACAATCTAATGGAACAATTTTTCCAGTTTATATAATGTAATACAACCATATGCACATGCTCAGTTGCTGAATTATGTCTGACTCTGTGCAACCCCATGGACTGGACTCACCAGGCTCCTCCAGCCATAGGATTATGCTGAAAAGAATACCGGAGTTGGTTGCCATTCCTTTCCCTAGGAAATCTTCCCAACCCAAGGATAAAACCCGTCTCTCCTGCAACACTGGCATTGGGCAGATAAGTTTAGCACTAAGCCACTTGGGAAGACTGAAATACCACTATACTCATAATTTTTCCCTAATTAAATAGAATACTTCTTCTGGAGCATATGGATTTAAAAAATACAAAAAACAAAAAGTAAGACTTCAGATTTCATATCATAAAAAGAATACAGCCTCAATTTTCCTTCTCTGATAAGAGCCAAGATCCTAGGAAGAGAACTTCATTTAAAAAATTTAAAAAAAAAATTCTTTCTGAAATGTTAGCTAGAGACCATGAGGTCAAACTGTGCAAGTCAAAGTCAAAACCAGAGGAGAAAGAAATCTCAAATTTGAACACAGACTAAATGAAATATTAGGAATGTATTATATTAAAGGTCAAAACTCATGTCTAATTTCAAGCCCTTTAAATTGTAAGACATTCATAGAAGCACTTTGATATGAAGTCATTGACCTGACAGAAATCAAAAGAACTAAGTCCTGCAAATGAATTTCAACTGAGCTACCAGTATTATGTGCTTGGGATGAAAGGAAAAAATTGACTTTATTTACTGTCCTGCCAAAGAACTAATTGTGCTCAACAGTCTGTTTTATTGGCATGGGAATGCCTAATGGGGGTGAAATAAAGTCTGTATATAACACATTAGCATAAATGCTTTAGTAATCATTGATTTGTGCAGAAATGGAGCCTCCAAGAAGGGATGAAAACTTTGGTCACTGAGTTTTTATTACTCGAAAATTTCTAGGAATGTTTGTATTCCTCAAACATTTTCTGGAGTCTTGAAAAGGGAAGAGATACAGTGACAAGTCTGCCTGCTCACTTTAGAAAAATAACTATTTGGCTACTCTGAATTTTGTTAGTCTTTTTTCCCCTGACAATCTAATGGAACAATTTTTCCAGTTTATATAATGTAATACAACCATATGCACATGCTCAGTTGCTGAATTATGTCTGACTCTGTGCAACCCCATGGACTGGACTCACCAGGCTCCTCCAGCCATAGGATTATGCTGAAAAGAATACCGGAGTTGGTTGCCATTCCTTTCCCTAGGAAATCTTCCCAACCCAAGGATAAAACCCGTCTCTCCTGCAACACTGGCATTGGGCAGATAAGTTTAGCACTAAGCCACTTGGGAAGACTGAAATACCACTATACTCATAATTTTTCCCTAATTAAATAGAATACTTCTTCTGGAGCATATGGATTTAAAAAATACAAAAAACAAAAAGTAAGACTTCAGATTTCATATCATAAAAAGAATACAGCCTCAATTTTCCTTCTCTGATAAGAGCCAAGATCCTAGGAAGAGAACTTCATTTAAAAAATTTAAAAAAAAAATTCTTTCTGAAATGTTAGCTAGAGACCATTCATTTAAGACAATATGTTACATTTTTTCTACATTTATACTTTTAAAGGTACAAACTAAAATCTTAGAATACCAAGGATTACTTCTATGTTCAAGATTTTTATCCTATACTACCCCTTTCTCTGGATAATATCTAGAGAAAAGAGAAATAGTCTATATATTCTAATGGTAGGAAGCAAATAGCTAGTCTTAAAATAACATAGTGGGATTAAATTTATAAAAATGAACATTTTCTTCTATATTTTTCCTTTGGATAAATGTAATCACATTAGCCTGACTCTCTTCCTCAAGTGTTGATGGAATATGGTTTTCTGCTTTGTCTTAAATATGTTCTTTGAAGAATCAGAGTATGAGACCACAAATCTATATTCTCCATAATGGCCTGTTAACTTCTGGCCAAACTGGCTTCTCAGGTTACTGGAAGATTGGCAGCTTAGCATCAACATTACCAATGCAATCTCCTTTTGCCTTAGAAGGTCCCGCCACCCTCCTTTTTTTTTTGGGTTATGGCATATTCAGATATCCAGTGACAGAATTTAATCTTACATGTGCCTCAGGGAAGAGTCATATGTCTCCTGCTATAGTCAGGGGTGTTTCCAGGTCTCTTACTCAGCATGTATTGTCTTAATCTTGGGAAAGTACTTGACCAAGACAAGTGTTGGTTAGGCAGCTCAAAAGTATTAAATATCTCATGTCTCAGCTTATATTCATTACACGCTATGCAATTTTCAGTGGTAGAATTCAGCTGTAGATCAAAAAGCTATATATTTAATCTTATAAAAGTGTACAAGGCACAGAGAAAACATCATAATTCTACTTTTATAGTGAAGCAATTTATATTCCAGAATATAATTAGCATGTCCATATACATTGTGATTCCTGATAAAAATGGGACTGGAGTGCAAATTCAGGAATAATAGATCACAAATCACCCCTCTCTACATCGCACAAACCACAAACTTTAAAGAAAGGTCTTACAAAGAAAGGACAAAACATTTTTCTACATTTATACTTTTAAAGGTACAAACTAAAATCTTAGAATACCAAGGATTACTTCTATGTTCAAGATTTTTATCCTATACTACCCCTTTCTCTGGATAATATCTAGAGAAAAGAGAAATAGTCTATATATTCTAATGGTAGGAAGCAAATAGCTAGTCTTAAAATAACATAGTGGGATTAAATTTATAAAAATGAACATTTTCTTCTATATTTTTCCTTTGGATAAATGTAATCACATTAGCCTGACTCTCTTCCTCAAGTGTTGATGGAATATGGTTTTCTGCTTTGTCTTAAATATGTTCTTTGAAGAATCAGAGTATGAGACCACAAATCTATATTCTCCATAATGGCCTGTTAACTTCTGGCCAAACTGGCTTCTCAGGTTACTGGAAGATTGGCAGCTTAGCATCAACATTACCAATGCAATCTCCTTTTGCCTTAGAAGGTCCCGGCCACCCTCCTTTTTTTTCTGGGTTATGGCATATTCAGATATCCAGTGACAGAATTTAATCTTACATGTGCCTCAGGGAAGAGTCATATGTCTCCTGCTATAGTCAGGGGTGTTTCCAGGTCTCTTACTCAGCATGTATTGTCTTAATCTTGGGAAAGTACTTGACCAAGACAAGTGTTGGTTAGGCAGCTCAAAAGTATTAAATATCTCATGTCTCAGCTTATATTCATTACACGCTATGCAATTTTCAGTGGTAGAATTCAGCTGTAGATCAAAAAGCTATATATTTAATCTTATAAAAGTGTACAAGGCACAGAGAAAACATCATAATTCTACTTTTATAGTGAAGCAATTTATATTCCAGAATATAATTAGCATGTCCATATACATTGTGATTCCTGATAAAAATGGGACTGGAGTGCAAATTCAGGAATAATAGATCACAAATCACCCCTCTCTACAATCGCACAAACCACAAACTTTAAAGAAAGGTCTTACAAAAAGAAAGGACAAAACATTTTTTGTAATATTATTCTTTACCCTTTGTTGTCTAGTTGCTAAGTTGTGTCAGACTCTTTTACAATCCCACGGACTGCAGTCCATCAAGCTCTCTGTCCATGGTGTTTCCCAGGAATAGTGGAGTGGGCTGCTATTTCCTTCTCCGGGGGATCTTTCCCACCCAGGTATCAAATCCAATGTCTGCTGCATTGGCAGGCATGTTATTTACCACTGAGCCACCAGGAAAGTCCCACTGTTTAACTTACCTCAGTCTTTATATGGAAAAAACAGAGGCTTTTAACCTTTCCAGAAATTATGTGGGTATGTGTATTTCTGTGAGATGCTACATGTGGGGGTGGGGGGTGAGGGGAGGTGTATTTTTCTTACATACTGGAAACTAGCTTGATATGAATTTGCCTTTAAGAGAATAGAATACCACGTGGCTGATGCCACTGACTGGAAAATTGTTGAGACACAAATATCACCAGTTAGGCCAATGTTTTACACTAGAAACACCTAGGAAAAAAGTTTCAGGGCTTCCCTGGTGGTCCAGTGGGTAAGGACACCGCCTTGCAGCACAAGGGGCGCCGGTTCGAGCCCTGGCCTGGGAAGATCCCATGTGCCGCGGAGCGGCTGGATTCATGTGTCCAATTACTGAGCTGGAGCTCTGGAGCGCATGCGCCCAGAGCCGGTGCTCTGCGACGACAGACGCTACTGCAGTGGGAGGCCCACATGGGCCAAAGAACAAGGATGGATGAAAAATGGACAAATGAAGGACCAAAAGAGGTGGCCAGCCTGCTCTCCTCCTTCCCCAGACCCCACTCTCCACCCCCAAAATAAATAAATAAATCTTTAAAAAAAAACAAAAACAAAAACAAAAAGTTTCATGGAGTGCACAGCACTTTGAGGGCTGGACTCAACAAGTATATATAAGAATTTCAAATGGGCATAGTGACCACCACAGAAGCAGTCAGGCTCACATGTCTGGAAGGATCCTACAGGAGAAGACTGTGTGGTGTATATTGGTAGGTTCAGTATAAGAAATCTAAGAAGCTCTGGGATTTTACTGGGAAGTTGTAGTGGTCCAGTTTGAATAACGAGACTATATAATTTAAAATTATCTAGACCTAAATTAAAAACTTAGCTAATTTAAATTAATCATGGAATGAAAAAGTAAAAATCTAGTAATCTACCTCAGTGTTCCTAAATAACCAACATATGGAAATTTGACTGGAATAACACCCTTTTCTGATTATATTTTCACTATGTGTATGCTACAGGAATATAAAATGTTTTAGAGCAATGTGTGTGTACAGATATGTTTGTATCTTATAATGCTAAGCACAGTATTAATAATTCTATAGTTACTCAATTAATTCTTATTAACTTGATATTATACATTATACATTACAGGAAGCAATCCCTGTATCATCAGACATGTTCATAGGTGTTATAAAATACACAGTTTATAAGGGAAGAGGATTATTTGGTTTTGCTTGCATAGTGCTTTATGTGTGTGTGACTATGTGGGTTAGCACTGTTGCATACATGTGTATATATTAGCAATTTTATAACCTATCAGTCCTGAAGAATGTCAGTTCCTTTGCATCCTCTTTTACATGGGGTATCACAATTATTTTATTAGCTTCGATAATTGAAAGAGTCTCTGTATTTTTAAAATGCATAAAGAATGTAATGTTTTATTATCCAGTGAATTACTGAGTTGGTAGTATGAAATGAGCCACATATGCAAAGAGCTTGGCACAAAATATCTCTGTTACTACAGAAGAAGGAGAAAGAAGAGCTGTAACAATGCATATGAAGATCAGAAATAAGGAGAGCGTCACTTTTACTCTGATCGAGTAATCAGCTATAGGAGACAAAACCACAAAACACATAAATCCTCTTTATTCACAGTAGTTATTAATTTATTCTATATACTCACTGTAAACATTGAGTTAGTGAATACCAAATCACTGCTCTTAGTCGAAATACAGAGTGAGTGTTTTCCAAGCCTTTGGTCACATTTTCATCAGTCCATCAATACATTATCTTACCATATATACAGGTTTAATATACTTTATTGCTGATTGATTAGCATGGATCTCATAACCAACAGAACTGTAACTCATTTTTGAAGGAGCTTATATGGCATATGTAGACTCTCTCCTTATGGCATATAAAGTCTTCCTGCACTTACAAGCACTAGATAGCACTCCAGCAGTACCCTTGGAAGAGATTTTAAATGGCAAATCACCAATAAAGGAAACAAAAATCTAAAAAATATAACACTAAATAAAAGATGAACAGAACGCTTGTTTGTATGAACTGAAACAAGCAGGCAGAGTGTTGCCTTGTCCATCCTCAGTTGGGAATGTGCCTGTTAGACTCTCATTTTTTTTTTTTTTTAACCATTTTGTGCATGTCTCCAAATTACTGCAAAAGTGTCAGAATTGCCATAAGTATTGATTTGGGGGTCACAAATAAATTTAACACGTGAGCAATCTGCAGTAACAAAGATTAACCATATTTTTTTTTTAAATTAAAATTCTGATTGGTAGAAAAATACACAATAAGTGTCTCCCTACATTTTGCTTAGTACCAGAATATGTAGTGAAGATATGCTTACAAATATCTAGAAATCTTTTTTTTCTGCATTTTTGTCAAGACATTATTATTTTAAAACTATAGCTTGTGCTTAGTTGGTCAGTCAAATCTGACTCTTTATGACACCACAGACTATAACCTGCTAGGCTCCTCTGTCCATGAAATTCTCCAGGCAAGAATACTGGAGTGGGTTGCCATGCCCTCCTCCAGAGAATCTTCCCAATCCAGGGATCAAACCCAGGTCTCCCACATTGCAGGCAGATTCTTCACAGCTGAGCCACCAGGGGCGTCCACCAAAAACTATTGGTTGGTTATCCCAAAATGTAGCTTAAATTTCAGAAATCTATGACATTATTGCATCTTAAAATCAGATTAACTGTTTTCTCTCACACATATCTATCCTGTTTTTGTTCATTCTTGTTTTTCAATAAAACATAAGTGTTGACCCTATTTTACAGATTACTTGAAATTAAGACTTCTAATACAATAGTCAAAAACATGAAAATGTTGTTTCTATGAACAGACTGGTCTACCAATAGCTATACTTATAATATAGCCTTTGGAGAATAAAAAGAAGAAATTAAAGTGATTTTCTTCTCTCCATTACTTTAATTGAACATTTCTTTGACTATATGTATAATACCAAAAAGCATTTCAACCCACTCACTGTAAAGTGCATCAATGACCATTCAAAAATATACCTGAATCCACAACTTGAAAATTAGCCTAATGACCCTACCACCTGTCCAACTGTTAGTGAAAGTAAATGAGCCTTAATAAGCAGCTAGAAAAATTCAATCGTAGAAATCTCATGCTACTGTGTGACCTGTTTTACATCTCCCATGAGGATAAAACAACTGAGCCATGCAATTCAATTTGGCCAAATATTTATTACATGCTTACCATTTGCCATACATTATGGCAGACAGTGAATGGGAGCCAAAGCTGACTAAACTATGTATCCTCTCTGGTTACAGAGATCAGAGACATATAAAAGACTAGAATGCAAGGTAACCTAAGACAACTGGCGCAAAAGAAGTGCATACAAATTGCTGTAGTAATTCAGAGGAGAAGGAATATGCCATTGTGGGACCAAAAAAATGTTTCATGGGACCAACATATGCACAGTTATACCTTGAGTTGTGGGAATATGCTTTCATCTGAAAGGTAGGGAAGAAGAGTTTTGTTAGAGGTAAAGGGTTGACTTACTATGTGGAAATATGAAACACCAGTGGGGGAGAGCTAAAGGAGGACATGGTGGGGGGGAGGAGGGGGGAGTGGGGGGGGGCATGTGTCAGGATTTGTCAAAGACTTCTAATGCCAGAATTAAAAATTAAAACCCAAATTTTAAAAATTATTTCTCATGAATAAAAGGCAAATTTAGAACAGAAAGGTATAAGGAGTATAAAGATATAAAGTCGGAGATCAGTTTTCAAGCCTTAGTAGATACAATGTGATGTACACTTATTTTTCTGTTGGATGTCTCCCAAACCCTTTTAAAATTGCAACAATCATTCCTATTTTTTAAAGGTTTAAAGGCTTTTAAGTAAGTTTCTCAAAGCAACAGAGCTAATAAATGATGAGGTAAAATATAAACTACCATCGGTTGGGGACTAAAGGACCTAGAAAGAAATGTTGTTTGAATAAGTAAATGAAAGAAGAAATTATTTTGTGAATGAGTATATTTGCTTAGTAAGTTTATTTTTTGTCTCCAAGGAAATGTGTAATTGGTTCTCCTTGAAGTAAGTGGTTTCCTCAGGTTTTTCTGATACATGAAACTGTAGGAAGGTTCCCAACAAACCAAGTGACTTTATAGGATCTTAGCATGTTTCTTGGGTGTAGATACAGTTAAAGATTTCATACAAATGCAAAAAATTTTTTGCAAAAGCTCTGTTTATGTTCTTTGTCTTTACTATTTGAGTGATTCCTATGAAGTTTCTGAATTCCACCTCCTTTGATCTTACAGACAGTAAGTGCCCTAGGAGAACACTCCCAGGTGATGCTGGGATTCATTAATCATTATTGGGCTTCCCTTCAGCACAACTCAGTGCTCAGGGATGTGTGATTCAAACAAAATTGGCGGAAAAAAAAAACACCTCAAATACAAAACAAAGAACAAGCAACTTCTTTTAAAAGGTTAAAAACTGCAGTGATTATTCAAACATAAAATTAATATTTCATTGCAAGTCCCAATATATTACCTGAAAGATATGCTTGTAGTAATTCAGAGGAGAAGGAATATGCCATTGTGGGACCAAAAAAATGTTTCATGGGACCAACATATGCACAGTTATACCTTGAGTTGTGGGAATATGCTTTCATCTGAAAGGTAGGGAAGAAGAGTTTTGTTAGAGGTAAAGGGTTGACTTACTATGTGGAAATATGAAACACCAGTGGGGGAGAGCTAAAGGAGGACATGGTGGGGGGGAGGAGGGGGAGTGGGGGGGGGCATGTGTCAGGATTTGTCAAAGACTTCTAATGCCAGAATTAAAAATTAAAACCCAAATTTTAAAAATTATTTCTCATGAATAAAAGGCAAATTTAGAACAGAAAGGTATAAGGAGTATAAAGATATAAAGTCGGAGATCAGTTTTCAAGCCTTAGTAGATACAATGTGATGTACACTTATTTTTCTGTTGGATGTCTCCCAAACCCTTTTAAAAATTGCAACAATCATTCCTATTTTTTAAAGGTTTAAAGGCTTTTAAGTAAGTTTCTCAAAGCAACAGAGCTAATAAATGATGAGGTAAAATATAAACTACCATCGGTTGGGGACTAAAGGACCTAGAAAGAAATGTTGTTTGAATAAGTAAATGAAAGAAGAAATTATTTTGTGAATGAGTATATTTGCTTAGTAAGTTTATTTTTTGTCTCCAAGGAAATGTGTAATTGGTTCTCCTTGAAGTAAGTGGTTTCCCTTAGGTTTTTCTGATACATGAAACTGTAGGAAGGTTCCCAACAAACCAAGTGACTTTATAGGATCTTAGCATGTTTCTTGGGTGTAGATACAGTTAAAGATTTCATACAAATGCAAAAAATTTTTTGCAAAAGCTCTGTTTATGTTCTTTGTCTTTACTATTTGAGTGATTCCTATGAAGTTTCTGAATTCCACCTCCTTTGATCTTACAGACAGTAAGTGCCCTAGGAGAACACTCCCAGGTGATGCTGGGATTCATTAATCATTATTGGGCTTCCCTTCAGCACAACTCAGTGCTCAGGGATGTGTGATTCAAACAAAATTGGCGGAAAAAAAAAAAAAAAAACACCTCAAATACAAAACAAAGAACAAGCAACTTCTTTTAAAAGGTTAAAAACTGCAGTGATTATTCAAACATAAAATTAATATTTCATTGCAAGTCCCAATATATTACCTGAAAGTTGCACTTGGAGACAGTGCCTGAGGGAGACACAGGTTTAACCAGAAACTAATTCCCCCCAGAGTCCACATTAGGTACATGAGCTACATTTTATGACTCTCTATAAACAATAAATCATTTGGTTCCTCATAGAAACAGGAGATTGGAGCCTGCAAAGCAAACAAAACTCATACTGAATCTATGAGAGACTGGCTATCATAGGAAGACTCCTGCTATTCTTCAAAGGGGTTACAAAAGAAACAAATTTGCCACTGACAAAACAAATTCCAAGGGGAAAATAACATTAGAGTTCAGCCCTTGGCCTCATTTTTTTTAAAATATTCATTGCATTTGAACTGTAGTTTTCCTGAAAAATCAGTGTCTTTTAGAAAAATTGTAGAGATATTATAAACAATTACCTTTGGTTCAAGCCTTCCCTGAACTAAAAGAAGAGATGCCGTTGGCGAAATATCTTTGTAACAATTTCAAGGGCAACTATCTAGCAAAGATGTTGAAGTACAGAGGTAATCCATCTTGAAATCTTCCAATTTTGGACACAGTCTTTCATGACCTTATTATTTTTTCATTAGTACAACTCTCCAGGTTTACTAGTAAGGTCTGGAGAAATGAAGAGCCATTTTATCAAACGGAAGGTTCCCAACAAACCAAGTGACTTTATAGGATCTTAGCATGTTTCTTGGGTGTAGATACAGTTAAAGATTTCATACAAATGCAAAAAATTTTTTGCAAAAGCTCTGTTTATGTTCTTTGTCTTTACTATTTGAGTGATTCCTATGAAGTTTCTGAATTCCACCTCCTTTGATCTTACAGACAGTAAGTGCCCTAGGAGAACACTCCCAGGTGATGCTGGGATTCATTAATCATTATTGGGCTTCCCTTCAGCACAACTCAGTGCTCAGGGATGTGTGATTCAAACAAAATTGGCGGAAAAAAAAAAAAAAAACACCTCAAATACAAAACAAAGAACAAGCAACTTCTTTTAAAAGGTTAAAAACTGCAGTGATTATTCAAACATAAAATTAATATTTCATTGCAAGTCCCAATATATTACCTGAAAGTTGCACTTGGAGACAGTGCCTGAGGGAGACACAGGTTTAACCAGAAACTAATTCCCCCCAGAGTCCACATTAGGTACATGAGCTACATTTTATGACTCTCTATAAACAATAAATCATTTGGTTCCTCATAGAAACAGGAGATTGGAGCCTGCAAAGCAAACAAAACTCATACTGAATCTATGAGAGACTGGCTATCATAGGAAGACTCCTGCTATTCTTCAAAGGGGTTACAAAAGAAACAAATTTGCCACTGACAAAACAAATTCCAAGGGGAAAATAACATTAGAGTTCAGCCCTTGGCCTCATTTTTTTTAAAATATTCATTGCATTTGAACTGTAGTTTTCCTGAAAAATCAGTGTCTTTTAGAAAAATTGTAGAGATATTATAAACAATTACCTTTGGTTCAAGCCTTCCCTGAACTAAAAGAAGAGATGCCGTTGGCGAAATATCTTTGTAACAATTTCAAGGGCAACTATCTAGCAAAGATGTTGAAGTACAGAGGTAATCCATCTTGAAATCTTCCAATTTTGGACACAGTCTTTCATGACCTTATTATTTTTTCATTAGTACAACTCTCCAGGTTTACTAGTAAGGTCTGGAGAAATGAAGAGCCATTTTATCTGGAAAATAAATAATTATAATACCACTTTCCTCAAAAATATGCATAAATTTTGTGAATAAATCTTTAATTTTTAAAAGAAGCATCTTTAAAATAATGTCTTCACTTGTAGGTGATGCAGAATATGTATTAGTTTTATGAAAATTACTATAAGGACATATCAGTCAAAGAGCTGTCCTATAGAAGGTGATATAAAGTTGCTCAATTATTACTAAAAAATATGCCCATATTTAAAAATTAAGAGTACGCAGGATTTGAGGACATAAGACAGAACTTTATTAAAACAGGAATTCTCCCACAATTTTGAAGAACTAGCTAAATTTTACCTTATACCAGATTTTCTTTAAATGCTTTATTATTATCTCACTTCCTATGAACAACAACCTGTGGACAAAGGACTATATCGTCTACTGACACATGGAAAGATTAAGAAATCTGTTCAAATGTCATATCGTTTTAATACCTAATTTAAGATGAAACAATATTTCAGCTAGGCTGATAGCAAGACCACTCATCAAGTACATGAGTTTGTCTCTGAAACCTTAGATGTGATATGTTAGGCAAAAAGGAGTCACTAAAAATTTATGAAAAGATAATTATCAATGAGGAAAAGACTTCTGGAAGGTCAATACACAGGAAAAAAATTAAGAGAGACAGTGAGGCAGAGAGATCTTAGGCTCAGTCTAGGGATTTCCAAGGTTTTACAATGATGCAGGATTGAAGGAGTACTGAATAATAACATTTTATATTCCTATGAGATTTTGACAGCATCTCTTCACAGCAGTCTTATATGGCAGGCATATTATTAGCCTCATTTAAAAGATAAATAAACTAAATATTTTAAAATATTTTAGGTTTCATTCAGTGGTGCACAGCTATAAGAAATGAAGCTGGGGTTCTGCCATAGGCAAGCAAAGGCATCTTCACTGAGAGATAATGGAACCCTAATTTTGAGAACAGTTCTGATGGGGAAAATGATGAGGAAGAGAAGTTAGGTTCTTTGCAGGGAATGCCACCATGCGGGGAAGAAGACCCCTCGATTCTAACTTGTGGGTATGTCAAATGCTCCCACGAGGGTGGTCATTAGTATGAGAGGATGGTTTCATGTTCACTTCTGACAGGAAAGATCAAGAAAAGATACCGGGGCCGAGCGGACAACTGTCTCTTCACACTACCGATAAGCGCTACCTGCAGCCCTGCCTCTCTGAGACCTCCTCTGAGGATGACTAAGTAGCTAGTATTGTTACTGATAAAAGCCTGGACCTGAAATAGCCCCGACTATCACCATGGACAAACATTGCTAGAGATGTTTATCTAGGAGCTAGTACAGAGGACAAAAGCTCTTCCACTTGCGTTTTCTAGTTATAGTGTAACATGCTTTTTACAACTCGTAGTTCCCTTTGTAAATTAAGAATTGCAAGAATGTTTTCTGTACAAACACATGTTTCCCCTGAGGACAAAGGTGTTTACCTAGGCGCTAGTAGAAGAGCAAAAAACTCCAGTAGTAACCACTTTTGCGTCTCTAGAGGAGCAAAAAGCTCTTGTAATAATGACTTTTGTGATTACTAGTTAACTTGAGATTTCTAGTTGAAAAAATATAAAAAAGTAAGATAAGATTGTGCCGGAGGATCGCTCACAGAGATCGTATGCACCCGATGTGAGATCAAGACTCTCCAGCTCTGGGGTAAGAACTTCTGCTTGCACTTGATTGAGTTCTGATTATTTGTGCTTGCTTTTATTTGAATTCCGATTAATTGAATCTTGATTCTGATTATTATATGTTCTATTAATAAATTAATAAAGCTACTCTTGGTTTGACAATACTCGAGACCACGACACTTTATTGTCCAAGTCCGAGACTCACGACTCTGAGGGGACCACACTGTGACTGTGAAACGTCTCTGATCTATTTAAAATAGTGTCTCTTAGTGAGAACTAGTAAGAACAGGAATCAGAGTAAGCTGCAGCACAGTGATTGTGACAGTTCAAAATCAGGCATATCTAATTCTAGCATCTATGTAAATACCAAGCTACTTATCATATTATTAATATGTTATGTCTATAAACTGTTCTGAGACTCACAGCATACTTTGAAGCACACTGAGATTTGGAAAGTTTAAGGGACTCAAAGTCACACAGTTGGGATTCAAACCAAGGCTTGTCTATGGTGATTGTGAATTTACATAAAATATGCAATTAACATAAACTCCTTTCAAAGCAAAGAATTAAGCTAAGAAAATATCTAATATTCTTGTTTCATGAAAGACTAGTCTCAGTTTTAAGACCAAAAATCCCTTTAGGGTGGCTTCAATAATAAAATAGTTGCTTTTTGTTCTCCTCTAAGGCCATTTTATATTTATCATCTGGAAGTTCTCAGGGATCATGTGAAAGTTCTCATAGGATAAAGCTGTTTCCTCAGCATGACTTTCTGTCTTCATTTTGCTTTCATTCTGAATTTTACCACTACTGTTAGATCCTTGAATTGTCTATTATATTTCACAAGGCTTGTTTTTGCTGATGGACCTGCGTTTTGGGGACTGTCACTTTAGAGGTATATTCTCTACCCATCTCTCCTTTTAAATCCAATGGAAGGATCCTGTTCACTTCCCAAGTTTCACTGAGACATCACCTTCCTGATCATTTCCTTTAAACTCTAGGAAGTCAATCACTTTGGCCTATGTTTGCATGCCATACCACATACTAACAAAGAACCTACAGCTTTACTGTACACTTACCTATTTACTCTTACTAGCCAGTCACAACGTGAAGATAAGAATCATATCCAGTTCAACACGATCCCTGGTTCGTATTAAGCTTAATATGGTGGTTTGACTAGAATACTCAGTAAGTATTTTCTGAATGAATAAAGTTAATAGTGTAAATATTTTGGACATTTTTTTTCATCAGAATGGACTCAGGGAATTTAAACCTCCTTTGTTCAGAAGTGGATCATGCTAAGTTATATCTTCACTTAAAAACTCAGCCTATTGGGGTCCCTAGATCTAGAATGTCATTGATTATTACAGAAGAGGAAGGTGCATAGTGAAAGACACATGGATGATTAAAGGCTATCACTGGAAGTGACATCACTGCTGCTCACATGACACCAGAATGGTTCAATTCTACTGTGTCCCAAAAGGAAGAGACATAGATTAATATAAAACACATATATTCATTGTAAAATCACCACCTACCACGTTATACTATGAACTTCCTAAGGGCAAAAAATATACTCCACAAGTCTGTGTATATTTCAAAGAGAAAAAAATGTTGCCCAAAGCAATTATTCAGTAATTGTTTTTATAATGAGTGGACAAGTGATCTCACATTGATCTTCAACATCAATCCAAATAACAATGATGATTTCAGAGAAGAAAACATGTCAATAGAATTAACTAATTCAGAGGACTTCACTTTACTACAATGTTCATTGACTTACTTCACTTTGATTTCCCATTTTCTTAAATCTCAGCAGTTTCAACACCACAAACATTAATTGTATTGTCTGGAGCCTCTACCCTAGAGTGTAATTTTTTCATCTGGAAGTTCTCAGGGATCATGTGAAAGTTCTCATAGGATAAAGCTGTTTCCTCAGCATGACTTTCTGTCTTCATTTTGCTTTCATTCTGAATTTTACCACTACTGTTAGATCCTTGAATTGTCTATTATATTTCACAAGGCTTGTTTTTGCTGATGGACCTGCGTTTTGGGGACTGTCACTTTAGAGGTATATTCTCTACCCATCTCTCCTTTTAAATCCAATGGAAGGATCCTGTTCACTTCCCAAGTTTCACTGAGACATCACCTTCCTGATCATTTCCTTTAAACTCTAGGAAGTCAATCACTTTGGCCTATGTTTGCATGCCATACCACATACTAACAAAGAACCTACAGCTTTACTGTACACTTACCTATTTACTCTTACTAGCCAGTCACAACGTGAAGATAAGAATCATATCCAGTTCAACACGATCCCTGGTTCGTATTAAGCTTAATATGGTGGTTTGACTAGAATACTCAGTAAGTATTTTCTGAATGAATAAAGTTAATAGTGTAAATATTTTGGACATTTTTTTTCATCAGAATGGACTCAGGGAATTTAAACCTCCTTTGTTCAGAAGTGGATCATGCTAAGTTATATCTTCACTTAAAAACTCAGCCTATTGGGGTCCCTAGATCTAGAATGTCATTGATTATTACAGAAGAGGAAGGTGCATAGTGAAAGACACATGGATGATTAAAGGCTATCACTGGAAGTGACATCACTGCTGCTCACATGACACCAGAATGGTTCAATTCTACTGTGTCCCAAAAGGAAGAGACATAGATTAATATAAAACACATATATTCATTGTAAAATCACCACCTACCACGTTATACTATGAACTTCCTAAGGGCAAAAAATATACTCCACAAGTCTGTGTATATTTCAAAGAGAAAAAAATGTTGCCCAAAGCAATTATTCAGTAATTGTTTTTATAATGAGTGGACAAGTGATCTCACATTGATCTTCAACATCAATCCAAATAACAATGATGATTTCAGAGAAGAAAACATGTCAATAGAATTAACTAATTCAGAGGACTTCACTTTACTACAATGTTCATTGACTTACTTCACTTTGATTTCCCATTTTCTTAAATCTCAGCAGTTTCAACACCACAAACATTAATTGTATTGTCTGGAGCCTCTACCCTAGAGTGTAATAAAAACAATCATTGGGATTTTGCCAAAGCTCTTCCTCTGTTATCATTCTATCTATAAATAGCTTAACTTGTGATGGTAAAACACTGTAATCTACAGACATTAATCATGCATGGAATGGTTTAATAGCACTTTTTTCTATGGGAAATTAGATGTCATGTTTTCACCGTATATGTTTTCATTCTTTTCCATCTTTACTGAATACAAACCTCCCTCAATAGAACACAGGCATTATGCATTCAATTACACTTATGTAGAAACATTACTGTTACTGAAATCCTATTATAGATTCCTGCCAAAAGCTGTCAGGCTTTAACTTTTGATCCACTTAAATGAACCATGACTATGTAGAACCTTACTGAAAATAGTATGAGGAATATTCCAGTTTTATATTTCAACATGGATAATGTATAATTACTGTGTTGTGACAAAAATTTCTTTCTTGATGTAAAAAACTTAATATTTTCAAAATATTCAGAGAAATTACGATAATATTAGAAAATTACACTGTAGTTTTTAATGTCACATGTGACTGTCCTATATTAAAACATGTTAATAAAAAGAGGAAGAGTACCTGAACACTTTCCTCCCCAAATAAATAATGTTTTGTGAAAATTTCTTTCCTCTGACGTTTTATTTTGGTGACTTCATTTATTTATTTATTTTTAATTCTTTATTTTAAAGCTTTTACAGAGTTTTGTTGTTCAGTGACTTGACTTTAGAATGGCATACCTGTCATGTAATTTCTGATTCAGTTACCTATGCAATGATTTAACAGAGAAGAGTCAATTTTCACTCTTCAATGTTAAATCTGTTCCTTTAACTTTAACCATGTTTTTTTCTGCTTTGTTATTATTAATATGGTCATACATAAAGGCCTGTCTCTCCCTGACCCTTAAACTAAAGTGCCTTTGTCTAGCTCACATGGGGATAATCTGACCCTGCCCACCTACGAATCGCTGTAAGAAAACAAACTAACATATCCGCTAGTTTCATTCTTGGAGCTTACTTCACTTTGATTTCCCATTTTCTTAAATCTCAGCAGTTTCAACACCACAAACATTAATTGTATTGTCTGGAGCCTCTACCCTAGAGTGTAATAAAAACAATCATTGGGATTTTGCCAAAGCTCTTCCTCTGTTATCATTCTATCTATAAATAGCTTAACTTGTGATGGTAAAACACTGTAATCTACAGACATTAATCATGCATGGAATGGTTTAATAGCACTTTTTTCTATGGGAAATTAGATGTCATGTTTTCACCGTATATGTTTTCATTCTTTTCCATCTTTACTGAATACAAACCTCCCTCAATAGAACACAGGCATTATGCATTCAATTACACTTATGTAGAAACATTACTGTTACTGAAATCCTATTATAGATTCCTGCCAAAAGCTGTCAGGCTTTAACTTTTGATCCACTTAAATGAACCATGACTATGTAGAACCTTACTGAAAATAGTATGAGGAATATTCCAGTTTTATATTTCAACATGGATAATGTATAATTACTGTGTTGTGACAAAAATTTCTTTCTTGATGTAAAAAACTTAATATTTTCAAAATATTCAGAGAAATTACGATAATATTAGAAAATTACACTGTAGTTTTTAATGTCACATGTGACTGTCCTATATTAAAACATGTTAATAAAAAGAGGAAGAGTACCTGAACACTTTCCTCCCCAAATAAATAATGTTTTGTGAAAATTTCTTTCCTCTGACGTTTTATTTTGGTGACTTCATTTATTTATTTATTTTTAATTCTTTATTTTAAAGCTTTTACAGAGTTTTGTTGTTCAGTGACTTGACTTTAGAATGGCATACCTGTCATGTAATTTCTGATTCAGTTACCTATGCAATGATTTAACAGAGAAGAGTCAATTTTCACTCTTCAATGTTAAATCTGTTCCTTTAACTTTAACCATGTTTTTTTCTGCTTTGTTATTATTAATATGGTCATACATAAAGGCCTGTCTCTCCCTGACCCTTAAACTAAAGTGCCTTTGTCTAGCTCACATGGGGATAATCTGACCCTGCCCACCTACGAATCGCTGTAAGAAAAACAAACTAACATATTCCACTGCCTGAGGCTTTCCATTCTTGGAGATATTTGTAAGAATTAAATGGTTTTTTTTCAATATGTTTCCTCACCTCCCCCTATCTCTGATCCATAAGAACCTGACATCCAGATCCAGGGAAGATGGTTATTTTGAGACATTAGATTGCCATCTTCTCAGTCAGCTGTCTTTCCTAATAAACTCATATTCCTTCATTCAACACCTCATCCCTCAGATTCACTGGACTCCTGTGAGGAGAGCAGAATGAGCCTATACTCAGTAATAATAAGGCTATACACAAAACTAGTGATAATATGAAGAATATTATTCTTTTGTCTCCTTGCACATTTACTTTTAAATATTTGGAAGTAAGTTATAGACAGTTCAGTTCAGAGAAAAAACAGATAATAAAATGTTTTTCCTTCTTTTCTGGTTGAGTACAGTCATCTTCTTTATTCAATGGGTTTTCCTGGTGACTCAGTTAGTAAACAATCTACTTGCAATGCAGGAGAACGAGGTTCAATCCCTGGGTCAGAAAGACTCCTTGGAGAAGGGGGTGACTACCCACTCCTGTATTCTTGCCTGGAAAATTCCATGGACAGAGGAGTCTAGCAGACTATAATCCATGGGGATCACAAAGAGTTGGACACGACAGAATGACTAATATTTTCACTTTTCTCTATTCTATAACACCAACGAGTAGCAAATAGCCATCTCAATTAGAATCTACACAACCACCACAAACAAAAGAGAAAAACTGGAAAGCAGTACATACCAAGTATTAATTAGGCAAGAAATAGTTTTTCTGGCAAGGGCAGAAAAATATGGATACAACCATTTGGGAAAATATTACTAAAATTTAGTATGCATATACAAAATGAAATCTTTGCATATATCTTAGATGTAAATTCTAGAAAATCTTGAAAAATATGTATAAATACAAGTACAAAGGAAAAAACATCATCAAGGCATTTATGTATAACAACAGAATTAACATGGAAATGGATAAATAAGTATGGTATTATGCAATGCTTGTATAAAATGCAGTAGTCAAAACAGTAAAGAAGGTGCACCCACAGAAACAGAGCTTAAAAATAAAAAGTTGAATGAGAGAGGTAGGAGAAATACATAAAATGTATTACTATTTACTCTTAAAGGTTAAGTACTAAAATTGATCAAAAAACAACACTACCTGATACACAAGAGTGGTTCATATGGAGGGCATATTTGCAAACTATTAGAGTGATTTGATTATGACAATTTGAGTAATTCCTATGAACCCTTTCAGTAAAACAAAATAGATTAAGTGGACACATTTTCACTGAACAAAATTATAATAAATGGATAATTTTTAAACATTTTATTGAAGATAATGAAGGGCTATCAAGGCAAAAAATAGTTTGTAGAACTGAGCAGCTCATAGTTTCTTAATATAATCAAATGTCCAAATGCCTGGAAGTACAAAAATGGAAATATACAACCTTACAAAAGTGGCATACTGGACTTCGGATTAAATCTGTGTGCTGGAGAAGAAGCTTTGGTCGTTAGGTTGACTATGGTCTTGCTCAAACTACCCTTGGCTCAGAAAAATGCTAGAGAGCTTTTCTCAAAAGATTCAGAATCAAAGACTGACACTGGTACACTAATGTATACCAGTCCCAAGGCTAGGTAGGTGGACTGACAAACAAGTTATAACAGTAATGGTCACTCCTCAGCATAATCCTCCAATCACTGGAGAAAGGACTGCAAATTTCTGTAACATCAAGCATTGAGGATTGCTCTAAATGGTATTCAATTTACTCTAATAAAATTTGCCAGTGGGTGTCAAAAGGTATACTAAATGAAGGATTCTAATTAATCAAAACAAATGGATGCTATTGTTGATGTTATTTTATGTCTGACTCTGCAATCCCATGGACTGCAGCATGCCAGGCTCACCTGTCCTTCACTATTTTCTGGAGGACTTCGCCCTAATTCGTGTCCAGTGAGTCAATGATGCTATCAAACTATCTCACCCTCTGTCACTCCTGTCTCCTTTCGCCTTCAATATTTCCCAGCATCAAGGTCTTTTCCAATGAGTCACAAAAAATTCAAGGCATTTATGTATAACAACAGAAAATGGATAAATAAGTATGGTATTATGCAATGCTTGTATAAAATGCAGTAGTCAAAACAGTAAAGAAGGTGCACCCACAGAAACAGAGCTTAAAAATAAAAAGTTGAATGAGAGAGGTAGGAGAAATACATAAAATGTATTACTATTTACTCTTAAAGGTTAAGTACTAAAATTGATCAAAAAACAACACTACCTGATACACAAGAGTGGTTCATATGGAGGGCATATTTGCAAACTATTAGAGTGATTTGATTATGACAATTTGAGTAATTCCTATGAACCCTTTCAGTAAAACAAAATAGATTAAGTGGACACATTTTCACTGAACAAAATTATAATAAATGGATAATTTTTAAACATTTTATTGAAGATAATGAAGGGCTATCAAGGCAAAAAATAGTTTGTAGAACTGAGCAGCTCATAGTTTCTTAATATAATCAAATGTCCAAATGCCTGGAAGTACAAAAATGGAAATATACAACCTTACAAAAGTGGCATACTGGACTTCGGATTAAATCTGTGTGCTGGAGAAGAAGCTTTGGTCGTTAGGTTGACTATGGTCTTGCTCAAACTACCCTTGGCTCAGAAAAATGCTAGAGAGCTTTTCTCAAAAGATTCAGAATCAAAGACTGACACTGGTACACTAATGTATACCAGTCCCAAGGCTAGGTAGGTGGACTGACAAACAAGTTATAACAGTAATGGTCACTCCTCAGCATAATCCTCCAATCACTGGAGAAAGGACTGCAAATTTCTGTAACATCAAGCATTGAGGATTGCTCTAAATGGTATTCAATTTACTCTAATAAAATTTGCCAGTGGGTGTCAAAAGGTATACTAAATGAAGGATTCTAATTAATCAAAACAAATGGATGCTATTGTTGATGTTATTTTATGTCTGACTCTGCAATCCCATGGACTGCAGCATGCCAGGCTCACCTGTCCTTCACTATTTTCTGGAGGACTTCGCCCTAATTCGTGTCCAGTGAGTCAATGATG
Source organism: Tragulus kanchil (assembly GCA_022376925.1). Taxonomy (NCBI): domain Eukaryota; kingdom Metazoa; phylum Chordata; class Mammalia; order Artiodactyla; family Tragulidae; genus Tragulus; species Tragulus kanchil. The sequence continues at coordinate 114,334,497 of JAIOJX010000005.1, read as the reverse complement.
CTATCAAACTATCTCACCCTCTGTCACTCCTGTCTCCTTTCGCCTTCAATATTTCCCAGCATCAAGGTCTTTTCCAATGAGTCAGAAGAAACTAATATATCAGACACCAAATGGAATGCTTATACCAGAATCTAACCAAAGTCCTCTTCTTCCATCTAGTGATAAATCTAGAGAATGCAGAATTTAATTCCTTGAGATAGTTTACAGAAAGATTACTGTACCATGGTAGATGTGACACTTTAAGTTCAATCCAGAAGGATGCAATCAGAGATTCTGCAATGATTTTGTCTCTAAAATATATAATCGTAATCATTTTCCAGCGAATGTTTTCCTAACATTGGATATTCCAGAAACTGTTTACAACAAGTCATCGAAAAAGCCTTTAAGGTACCACAAACATCTGGTTCAGAGGAACAAACCTGGAAGCCCAATGTAATGTATACAATTTCTGATCATCTAATCATTCAAATATTTTTATTTTGATTTTCTTTTTTCATTGCTTTTGTTTTCTTTAAATAAGGTCTTGTTGAGAATGTACTCTGTAGAAAACTCTAGTTGATTATTCTCAAATAAGCTAAATCTAGAGTTTCCTTGGCAACATTCATATTGATCTACTAATTCCCCATTATTGAATAATAAATGATATGCACTGACATTAATATGCAAATATCCATCACAATCTTTCCTATAATTATGAAAAACTAGAAGTTAAATGATAATCAGTAACAACTAAGTGGGCTTACATCATGCCTCAATGGTAAAGAACCCACCTGCCAATGCAGGAGATGCAAATTTCTGTAACATCAAGCATTGAGGATTGCTCTAAATGGTATTCAATTTACTCTAATAAAATTTGCCAGTGGGTGTCAAAAGGTATACTAAATGAAGGATTCTAATTAATCAAAACAAATGGATGCTATTGTTGATGTTATTTTATGTCTGACTCTGCAATCCCATGGACTGCAGCATGCCAGGCTCACCTGTCCTTCACTATTTTCTGGAGGACTTCGCCCTAATTCGTGTCCAGTGAGTCAATGATGCTATCAAACTATCTCACCCTCTGTCACTCCTGTCTCCTTTCGCCTTCAATATTTCCCAGCATCAAGGTCTTTTCCAATGAGTCAGAAGAAACTAATATATCAGACACCAAATGGAATGCTTATACCAGAATCTAACCAAAGTCCTCTTCTTCCATCTAGTGATAAATCTAGAGAATGCAGAATTTAATTCCTTGAGATAGTTTACAGAAAGATTACTGTACCATGGTAGATGTGACACTTTAAGTTCAATCCAGAAGGATGCAATCAGAGATTCTGCAATGATTTTGTCTCTAAAATATATAATCGTAATCATTTTCCAGCGAATGTTTTCCTAACATTGGATATTCCAGAAACTGTTTACAACAAGTCATCGAAAAAGCCTTTAAGGTACCACAAACATCTGGTTCAGAGGAACAAACCTGGAAGCCCAATGTAATGTATACAATTTCTGATCATCTAATCATTCAAATATTTTTATTTTGATTTTCTTTTTTCATTGCTTTTGTTTTCTTTAAATAAGGTCTTGTTGAGAATGTACTCTGTAGAAAACTCTAGTTGATTATTCTCAAATAAGCTAAATCTAGAGTTTCCTTGGCAACATTCATATTGATCTACTAATTCCCCATTATTGAATAATAAATGATATGCACTGACATTAATATGCAAATATCCATCACAATCTTTCCTATAATTATGAAAAACTAGAAGTTAAATGATAATCAGTAACAACTAAGTGGGCTTACATCATGCCTCAATGGTAAAGAACCCACCTGCCAATGCAGGAGATGCAAGCTTGATTCCTGCACTGGGAAGGTACCCTGGAGAAGGAAATGGCAACCCACTCCAGTATTCCTGACTGGAAAACCCCATGCACAGAGGAGCCTGCCAAGCTAAGGCTGTCCATTGGGTCGCAAAGAATCAGACACAACTTAGTGACTAAACAACAACTGCTAAAAATTATACTTTCCAGATAAAAATATCATAAAATTGCATTTTTATATAACAAGGGAAAATGCTCTTAACGTATGAAATAAATATAAAACAGAATGCATTGCTATATGAATCAATTTTACAGTAAGCAAAATATATTTATAAACATAAATACATATGGAAATGTATAATATGTAAAATGTAGAGCTAAATGGCATACACTTGCATAATGAGATCAAAGTAAACATACAATAATTTGATTCATTGATTTTTTTCTAATCTGTGAAATTATGAGTAATTTTAGATGTGTTTGTACATAAATTTATATTCTAGTTTTTCAATATTTATACATAGTAATGTTAGAATTTTTTTTTAAATGGAAACTTAGAGGCCATCTTTTGCAATCAACTCATTTTATAGGTGACTGAAGGCCTGACATCACATATTCAATTTACTGACATAGCCAGTACTTGAACTGAGTTCTACTGAATTATTACTTTGAAAACTTTGGCAATAAGGAATCATTATGTAACTATTACTACTAACTAATAATTCCTCATTGCCAAAGTTTTCATTTAAAAAATGACAAAAATAATTCCTACTTCATAATATACTTATTATGAGTGTTACATGATATGCATTTTGTGTTTGGTTGTTTTCTACCAAAAAAATGGAAGCTTCTTTAGAAAACATGTAAGTTTAAAAGGTTCTCTTTCCATATATTGGAACCAGATATACTTCTCCATGGAAAGGTCAACCTTTAGATTACCCTCCTTATATTGACTTCCCTCATAGGAGAAGTCAGTTCTTCTTACTCTGTGGAAGTGAGATGGTACTTTCTACCTCAGGCCTCTTCCCCTCAGTTTCAAGGTGAGGGACTGCCATTCATAGCCGTGACTGAGATAAGGGAAAGTGAGAGGGCTGTGAAACAATTTCTTGGACATTTCACCAGGGGTTCTATTGCCTTTGTACTTCTTTGTTCTAAAAGTTTGAAGTGGTCTACTTAGCTTTAAGAAGCATGTCTAAAAAAGGCCAGGAAAGAAAATTTCTCCCTTAAAAAGCTTCCAGAAGTTCATTTTAGTTCCTAATGGATTCTGAACTAAGGGTAGTTCCTAATGGATTCTGAACTTTGTCAGCAAAAAGCTCAAATGTAAGCCAAGAAATAGTTATTTCCTTTAAACCATAAGCATTTACGGCTATTTCCACTGTCTATTTGATAGAAATTTGGCCAACTGGTGAATTAAATCAAATTGGTCAATTTCATATAAAATATTCATCTCAAAAATAAGTATTCATTCTCTAGTCTGTGAAAAGCACTTTATTTAATACTAAGTGGTTAAAAAAAAAAAAAAAAAACCTCATAGTTCTGACTTACAGCTTAAAGTTCAAAAAGGGTAGAGAAAGACTGGTGAAAATCACTGTGAGACAAAACAGATGAAATGAATGCCACAGGAATCATGAAGATGAAAATTTAGTACAATTCAGGGAAAGGATGGGTAACTTTCACCTGAAGAATTTTATAAAGGAGATGGCATTTAAGCCGTACCTTACACATTTTAACAGGTGATGATGGAGGAGAAAGGCATTACAGTTGAAGAGTACTCACAAAGCAAACTTCAAAGTTGAGAAATTGAAAAGAATTTATTGAGAGAAAATAAGAATCTCAGTTTCACTTCGAACCTGAAAGTAAGTATGAGAAAAGAAGAGCAGGGCATAAGGATGGATCTACTTCTGTTTTGAAGTTAATTGATAGGATAAGTTTTCAGAAGGTGAAAGAAATTCATTTGAAGTTTTTTGTTTTTACTATGCTGATGTTAAACAGTTATTACAAAATGTAATAACTATTTTGTAATAGTTATTATATAAACACAATAAGTGTTCAGAATGACTTGGGTATCTGAGTCATTAAAAAGCTTTTTTACTGCCTATGTGAGAGATAGAGAATCTGAAATAGGAAAATGTTAATGAGATGGTGAGAAGCGTAGTGGTTTTTATAATATCAGAGAAAAAGGATTAAAAAGAATATGAAGAGAGGAGGAAATTCAAAGGTGATTTCAGTTGTTCAAACTTCAATTATTGGAATGATCTAATCTGAAAGGCAGTCAGGACAAGGAGCAGAGGTAAGTTTTGTTCAAAGAGCTAGGAGGCATGTTCAGTAATATTCATGTTGAGTTTGAGATGATTATTGAATAAGGAAATCCAAAAACATATTATCCAGGCTTTTGTATTTCTATTTTCATCTTTGATATTCTTTTTATTTACAAACTTCCATATAAGATGATAGTAATACAATTGGCTTTTTAAAAAATTATTTTTAAGAGGTATGGTCTATAAGTCATGATTTCAAAAACACTTATTGATTTTTTGTAGTGGGTTGCCAAGTTTTAGTAATTTTCCTTTTAGATTTAACTTTATTTGGGAATACATGAATGCTTGCGTCTAGAGCTCTCAGAAGCTTCAGTGGGGATATGAACATTATCACATGAAAAAGGGACTGCTGAATTTATGAGACTAAATGAGGTTTACTATAATCCTTCTTGGGGATATGGTGGAAAGAGGGAAAAAAAAAGAAGACGAAGTAAAGATATTCAGTGCAATCATAAAGTGGAAGAATGAAAGTAAGACAGAGATGTAACAGGAAAAGGTAAAAATAATAAAAGGGAGAATAGCAGATCTGCACATTTTATAAATAGAGACCACCATGAAAAAACACATTTATTTGCATGTGGTTAGATGACAATGAGAATAATTTTAGAACTTTTTTATGCTTTATAAATATATTTTTGTTAACCAATCCTTTTTGAGTATGACTTCTAAAGTATGAATTTATACAAACTTAAAATATATAAAAATTTTTGAGGTGGATTTTCAGAAAGTATTATCTTATATAAAAATTTTTATATGTTGCATTTTGAATATTTCATTATTTCTTGCCAAATGATCACTTAAGACTTAAAACTGTGTCTTCAGTTTTTTGTAGATATATATGTGGTGATATTAATATGCTTTTTTTTCTCCAATATTTATTTTATTTTTATCATATTATCTAAAATCTGTAAATAATAATAAATATCAATAGCAAGAGATACTTCCCTTGTCCTTTCCTTTTAACAGTTTTTCAGTCATCATTTGCTACAAAAGTTGCTCTTGACCTATTTTTATAGCTATTACTATAGTTTAGTAATTTTCTATACTTATTTTGTTCAGTTTGATTGATTTTGTTTGTTTGATTAGGGATGATTTCTATTTTTAGTCACTTGAAATCATTTGATATTATAGTGCATTATCTAATATTTGTTACATTTGTTCATATTAGGGCAATCATCATTTTAAATAAATTGGCATGTTTTCCTCATACACACACTTCATGTTACACCATGATGGTTTTCCCCATTCAGGAAATAACATTTTTACTGCTATAAGAATAGGATGAAAGAACTAAACATAGCAATCAATAAAATCAGCACTTTGCTCTTGTATTTCAAAAGTTTCACCTTTGAAAGATCCAAGTCATGAGAAATATATTAAAAAAAAAAAAAAAAGACGGAGACAAGCTATCTCATTCCGTGGCTAAATTAGACTCTCTGAAGTAAAGGATGTAAAAGATTTCAGGGAAACATTGAAGTATGTCCTTGGGAAAGAGACCTGTACCCTAACTTATCCTCATGCACTGAGTCAATCAGTATGTGTGTGGGAGAACAGAGTAGACTACAGGACTGAGGATTTAGTGGAAACCCCGTGGAGATTTTAGTTCTACCACAGCAAAGGGAAAGTTGACTTATTTCTCAGAAAGTGTATGAATACATATCTGATCCTTGTTGTTGCTCAGTTGCGAAGCTGTGTCCAACTATTTGACACCCCATGGACTACCGCACACCAGACTTCCTTGTCCTTCACCAATTCCTGGAATTTGCTCAAACACATGTCCATTGAATCGGTGATGCCATCCACAATCTCATCCTATGTAGTCTCCTTCTCCTCCTGCCCTCAATCTTTCTCAGCATCAAGGTCCACAATCTCAAATCCTAATTTTTTCACTCCTGTCTTCAGGTTTTGTAGATATATATGTGGTGATATTAATATGCTTTTTTTTCTCCAATATTTATTTTATTTTTATCATATTATCTAAAATCTGTAAATAATAATAAATATCAATAGCAAGAGATACTTCCCTTGTCCTTTCCTTTTAACAGTTTTTCAGTCATCATTTGCTACAAAAGTTGCTCTTGACCTATTTTTATAGCTATTACTATAGTTTAGTAATTTTCTATACTTATTTTGTTCAGTTTGATTGATTTTGTTTGTTTGATTAGGGATGATTTCTATTTTTAGTCACTTGAAATCATTTGATATTATAGTGCATTATCTAATATTTGTTACATTTGTTCATATTAGGGCAATCATCATTTTAAATAAATTGGCATGTTTTCCTCATACACACACTTCATGTTACACCATGATGGTTTTCCCCATTCAGGAAATAACATTTTTACTGCTATAAGAATAGGATGAAAGAACTAAACATAGCAATCAATAAAATCAGCACTTTGCTCTTGTATTTCAAAAGTTTCACCTTTGAAAGATCCAAGTCATGAGAAATATATTAAAAAAAAAAAAAAAAGACGGAGACAAGCTATCTCATTCCGTGGCTAAATTAGACTCTCTGAAGTAAAGGATGTAAAAGATTTCAGGGAAACATTGAAGTATGTCCTTGGGAAAGAGACCTGTACCCTAACTTATCCTCATGCACTGAGTCAATCAGTATGTGTGTGGGAGAACAGAGTAGACTACAGGACTGAGGATTTAGTGGAAACCCCGTGGAGATTTTAGTTCTACCACAGCAAAGGGAAAGTTGACTTATTTCTCAGAAAGTGTATGAATACATATCTGATCCTTGTTGTTGCTCAGTTGCGAAGCTGTGTCCAACTATTTGACACCCCATGGACTACCGCACACCAGACTTCCTTGTCCTTCACCAATTCCTGGAATTTGCTCAAACACATGTCCATTGAATCGGTGATGCCATCCACAATCTCATCCTATGTAGTCTCCTTCTCCTCCTGCCCTCAATCTTTCTCAGCATCAAGGTCTTTAGCAATGAATCAGCTCTTTGCATCAGGTGGCCAAAGTACTGGAGCTTCAGCTTCGGCCTAAGTCTTTCCAATGAATATTAAAGGCTGATTTCCTTTAGGACTGACTGACTTGATCTCTTTGCAGTCCAAAGGACTCTCAAGAGTCCTCTCCAGAGCTTCCCTGGTGGTGCAGTGGGTAAGGACACCACCTTGCAGTGCAGGGGGCACTGGTTTGATCCCTGGCCTGGGAAGATCCCACATGCTGCAGAGCGGCTGGACCGATGTGTCCAACTATAGAGCTGGTGCTCTGCAGCACATGCGCCCAGAGCTGGTGCTCTGCCTTGACAGGGGCTGCTGTGATTGGAGGCCCACACAGGACAAAGAATGGAGATAGATGAAAATAGATAAATGAAACACTAATAGCAGTGGTCTATATATATAAAAATATATATTAATAAAGAGTCTCATACTGCATACAGGTTTCTCAGGAGGCAGGTAAGGTTAGGACTAATTCAGAGTTTAAGTATAGCTATTCATTTAATATCACTGCATCTAGAATCTACATCCATCTGACAAGTGAAGTATATATGAAAACTTGCCATAAGTAGAAGTTCTGGTGACATCAGAGTCTCAGAGGTATATAATATCATAATGCTTAAGTATCACTAGATTAAATGATTAAATAATTTATTTCACTCTTTTATGGGAAAATCCATGTAACTAATAAAATAATATTCAAACTTCTAGCTGTAGTTATGGTGACTACAGACGATAAACACTGTATCACAAAGAAAAAGTAAGTGTGTCTAAAGCTCACTCAAAACCTATATGAATAGTGTGTGTGTGTGTGTGTGTGTGTGTGTGTGTGTGTGTGTGTGTACGCTCAGTCACATCTGACTCTTTGTGACCTCATGGATTATAGCCCACCAGTTTCTTCCCTCCATGAGATTGTCCAGGCTAGAATACTAGACAGGATTTCCATTTCCTTCTCCAGGGGATCTTCATAATCCAGGATTGAACCTGTGTTTCCTGCGTCTGCTACACTGGCATGCAGATTCATTACCACTGAGTCCCTTGGGAAGCCCTTTTAAATTCATGTAAAGAAGAGAAAATATGCCATCCCGGAACGGGTCCTTTTGTGCTGCTCTATAAAGCAGTCTACTTCAATAAATTTTATGTTTTCATTAATAATAAAAAAAGGACACTTCATTCATAGGTCCAATTAGTATCAAATATGCAAATAATGGCTTCCCTGGTGATCCAGTGGGTAAAGAGTCTGCCTTGCAGTGCAAGGGGCACCAGTTCGATCCCTGACCCTGGAATATCCCACGTGCCACAGAGAGGCTGGGCCAGTGTGTCCAATTACAAGTCAGTGCTCTGGAGTGCATGTGCCCAGAGCCACTGCTCTGCAACAAGAGAGTCCACTGCAATGGGAGGCCCACACAGGCTAAAGAATAAAGATGAATGAAAATAAATGAAAAACCAGTAAGAGAGGCCAAAAAAATTAAACAACAACAACAACAAATATGCAAATAATAGGCACCCCATAGTGGGCCCAGTCAATGTTTTGTGGAATTCAGTTTCAAGTGACATTTCCTCAGGAGGCTGAACTAGATTTGAAAATAAGTAAGAAAGCTGAGGAACCAACTCTGCAACCCTTGGAACTCTAGGAGTCTCTGTGTCACTGTTCTCATTTTAACACATTCATTTGCATGTACCTCTTTAAATAGTGGCTCCCTTTAAGCTCTATTTGACTATTTCAATGAGCCCTAAATTCAGCAATGTTTATGCAAGCCATTGCCTAAGTAAGAAACTGTGAAAAGTTACTTCTAAGAAAACTCCTGCTAAAAACAAAGATACGTAATTTTTCCTAATTTTTACATAGAATTGATGTTGAATCATTTCGGCATAGTCTTCAGATATTACCTATTATTTTCACGTGTTCAAATGCATTCATTCATTTTTTTCATATAACTCACAGAACTCTGTAAATTATGGAATCATCTGCTGCCTGAGGTAATACAGAAAGGGGTTTGGTCACTACTGCTATTTTACTTGGCTTTTCACATGCACTTGACCACTAAAATACTATTTTTAAATAGCAGAGATTAAAATATGTTTTCTCTAGATGAAATTTGATTTTTGCAGCATCTATATGAAATGGCTATTTCGAGACACCAATATGAACTTTTTAGTTCCTGAACATTGTTGTATTATTTTTCAACTACCTTTTAACAAGTATATTAATTATTGTATAACTGGCTGATATTTTAGTCTATGTGCTTCACTCAAAAAGAAAAAAAAGGAGACATTTTTTCTCCTTGAATTTTTCTTTTAGGATCCTTTACTAATTATACCTGTATTTTGCCTGATGAAAATATGTGATCTGCTTAGCCGAAGGGAAAGCTCATAAATGTCATGTGTGACCGCATGTTACAGAAACCTGAACTTTAGAGAGCAGAGCTGGCTTAAGCACACTCTTTCTAGGACATTATTGTTCATAAGGCACCCACATTTCTTACACTATGCCAAGACTTATTATGAAACATGTTCTCCAACCAATGACCCTGGTGCAAAAATAATCTCTTGACTATGAATTGTTGCATTAGAACTTGAAAAACTGTGAAGGTGACTTATTTCAACCGTAAAAGGGTTGTTAATGCAGGCAATGTTTCCTCTCAGAGTATTAAAGAAAGATTCTGAAAGAGAAAAAGCTAAGTGAGGGGGAAATAAAGCATGAAAATGCTGCTTCAAGAATAGAGAATATTATCCTAGTATAATTTTTGTTAAAACACTTTCCTTCACACTATAATATTCTCTTTATGAAGCAAGAGATAGGTCCCTTATTGGTTATAAGCTGATCTAGTAATACGTCATTCAAGGTCTTCCAGGAATCATTCTGACCAGCTCCTGGCGTGGCATTCTCTTTTGAAAGTTCACACTCATACAATTTGAAGTGTACTCTATGTTTGCAAATATTCATGCTTATGTCTCAGCGTAACATAAAAACGAGCATAGATTCTTTGCACTTCTTCTGACATATAATTTCATATCTCTTCTGTCTCTGCTCCTTAAATCTTAAAAACTCCTCTTTTACCCTATCTACATATAAATATAACCACCTTCAAGACTCATCACAAATGCTATCCTTTGTAGGAAGTATTTTTACTCCCATAACCCATTTTGTCCAAGAATAAAATATTACTACTTATTTATGTACCTTCCTATCATAACACCTGCAAAGTTTTAGTACATCCATGTTTACATGCTTCTCCCAACTAGAATGGAAACTCTTCAGGTCATGCATACTTTGCTATTGTGTCGCAGGGCCTATCAGAGTGTCTGGTATTGAGATAGTATTCCACAATTCTGGAAAGAATAGAGATAATGTGAATGACATAAAATGATAACATGTAACAATAGACAATCTGTCTTTTCCCATAACTTTCTATTAAACATTTCTACAGAGCAGAAAAGCCTTAAAATAATCCAGTTCTACACGTTCACATTTAAGAAACTGAAGCTACAATTTTTTTTTTTTTTTTTTTGGCCATTTCTATTGATCTTTCATTTATTTACCTTTGTTCTTTGGCCTGTGTGCATCTCTCCATGGTCTCCCTCGTCGCAGAGCACCGGCTGTGGGCAAATGCACTCCAGAGCTCCGGCTGGGTAATTGGATACATTGGTTCAGCCATTAGAACTTGAAAAACTGTGAAGGTGACTTATTTCAACCGTAAAAGGGTTGTTAATGCAGGCAATGTTTCCTCTCAGAGTATTAAAGAAAGATTCTGAAAGAGAAAAAGCTAAGTGAGGGGGAAATAAAGCATGAAAATGCTGCTTCAAGAATAGAGAATATTATCCTAGTATAATTTTTGTTAAAACACTTTCCTTCACACTATAATATTCTCTTTATGAAGCAAGAGATAGGTCCCTTATTGGTTATAAGCTGATCTAGTAATACGTCATTCAAGGTCTTCCAGGAATCATTCTGACCAGCTCCTGGCGTGGCATTCTCTTTTGAAAGTTCACACTCATACAATTTGAAGTGTACTCTATGTTTGCAAATATTCATGCTTATGTCTCAGCGTAACATAAAAACGAGCATAGATTCTTTGCACTTCTTCTGACATATAATTTCATATCTCTTCTGTCTCTGCTCCTTAAATCTTAAAAACTCCTCTTTTACCCTATCTACATATAAATATAACCACCTTCAAGACTCATCACAAATGCTATCCTTTGTAGGAAGTATTTTTACTCCCATAACCCATTTTGTCCAAGAATAAAATATTACTACTTATTTATGTACCTTCCTATCATAACACCTGCAAAGTTTTAGTACATCCATGTTTACATGCTTCTCCCAACTAGAATGGAAACTCTTCAGGTCATGCATACTTTGCTATTGTGTCGCAGGGCCTATCAGAGTGTCTGGTATTGAGATAGTATTCCACAATTCTGGAAAGAATAGAGATAATGTGAATGACATAAAATGATAACATGTAACAATAGACAATCTGTCTTTTCCCATAACTTTCTATTAAACATTTCTACAGAGCAGAAAAGCCTTAAAATAATCCAGTTCTACACGTTCACATTTAAGAAACTGAAGCTACAATTTTTTTTTTTTTTTTTTGGCCATTTCTATTGATCTTTCATTTATTTACCTTTGTTCTTTGGCCTGTGTGCATCTCTCCATGGTCTCCCTCGTCGCAGAGCACCGGCTGTGGGCAAATGCACTCCAGAGCTCCGGCTGGGTAATTGGATACATTGGTTCAGCCACTCTGCGGCACATGGGATCTTCCTTACCCACTGGACCACAAGGGAAGCCCCTGAAGCTGCAATCTTTAAGTGAGTTCTCCAAGAACAAACTTATTGATTATCTGTGATTAAAACCTACAACCATTCACTTCCATGTTTTTACTGTCTATAATATACTTCCTCTCTACAAAAGAGTACATTTAGATAATTGTAGTGTTATTTTGTTGAAATAATAATTGTAATACTGAAGTATAGAGTCGTTATATTTTGAGAGATCATCTAGTGGAAAGCAACAATCTAATATCTATAAAAATAATTCCGAGGAGTAAGCCTTGGTCTCTGAATGCAGGAAGTCTGCCACCTAGTCAGTGTAGGATAAAAATTCTGCCTTATGGTTTCTATTCATTTTTGACATTTTTCCCTAGCCATCTCAAAACGTCTGGGAAATATAATTTAGATATAACTTATATAAAGGATATAATAATGATACTATATGTTAGTCTCAAACACATTTGCTTATAAAAGACTGACATTGTATCATTGCTTATTGTACCAACTGAAATTTGAAAAGTATGCCCTCAAAGGAAGACTGTACAAACACTTCAAAACTTCCATATTTTTATTTTTCTTGTATTATAATTTTTTTAATATTCTTGACATCCTACATATTATTTTAGTTTTTGTTTTGGTAAGAGTTATTAGGTGGTTCTATCTCTGAGAATGCCGCTAAATTTATTGTATATTTTCACCAGTTTTAGAAATTCAAACTAAGTAATATTTCATAATCATATTGATTTTTCTTCCTCTTTCTTTGTATTTCATTTATACACATTTTTCTTCAAATGGTTTCTAGGTATTTGGGGAATAGGTAATTTATACTGGGGCTTCTCTGGTGGCTCAGATGGTAAAGAACCTGCCTGCAATGCATGAGACCTGGGTTTGATCCCTGAGTCTGAAAGATCCCCTGGAGAAGGTAATGGCAGCCTATAGCAATATTCTTGCCTAGAGAATTCCATGGAAAGAGGAGACTGACAAGCTGCAGTTGATGGGGTCACACAGACTAAGTGACTAATACTCTCCTAGACTTTCACTTAAGTTATATTAGCTTAATAGCACAACAATATTGATTTAAACATATTAATCACTTTCCCTAAGAAACAAAATTATCTAGGAAATATAAGAAAAACAAAAATATACAAAATAAATAAATTGTAGCATCCATACTCCAGAGATGTTTAAGAAAAGCTGCACAAAGAAAAAAAATGAAGCTGGAAAAAAAAGTACTTAAATAATAATACACAGTGAGATAAATGATTAAAATGCATTCATTTTTGTTTTTCCGATGCTAAGTTATGTCCGACTCTTTGTGATCCCTTTGTGATCCCGTGGACTGTAGCCTGCCAGGCTCCTGTGTCCATGAGATTTCCCAGGCAAGAATACTGGAGTGGGTTGCCATTTCCTTCTCCAGGGGATCTTCCCCATCCAGGAATCAAACCCACATCTCATGCATTGGCAGGCAAATTCTTTACCAATGAACTACATGGGAAGCTCAAAAATTTAAATGGCATTTAAAAATAATTCAGTAAGGCATTTGAAAAGATGCATATATATAATTTATATACACATACATTTCAGTGTGATATATAAGTATACTTAACAATGAAGTTTGATATTTTATAAAGTTTATTGAAATTACAAATACTATTTTCTATGCCATTACCTTATTTTTCAAAACAAAAGTTTTTGTTTTGGTAAGAGTTATTAGGTGGTTCTATCTCTGAGAATGCCGCTAAATTTATTGTATATTTTCACCAGTTTTAGAAATTCAAACTAAGTAATATTTCATAATCATATTGATTTTTCTTCCTCTTTCTTTGTATTTCATTTATACACATTTTTCTTCAAATGGTTTCTAGGTATTTGGGGAATAGGTAATTTATACTGGGGCTTCTCTGGTGGCTCAGATGGTAAAGAACCTGCCTGCAATGCATGAGACCTGGGTTTGATCCCTGAGTCTGAAAGATCCCCTGGAGAAGGTAATGGCAGCCTATAGCAATATTCTTGCCTAGAGAATTCCATGGAAAGAGGAGACTGACAAGCTGCAGTTGATGGGGTCACACAGACTAAGTGACTAATACTCTCCTAGACTTTCACTTAAGTTATATTAGCTTAATAGCACAACAATATTGATTTAAACATATTAATCACTTTCCCTAAGAAACAAAATTATCTAGGAAATATAAGAAAAAAAAAAATATACAAAATAAATAAATTGTAGCATCCATACTCCAGAGATGTTTAAGAAAAGCTGCACAAAGAAAAAAAATGAAGCTGGAAAAAAAAGTACTTAAATAATAATACACAGTGAGATAAATGATTAAAATGCATTCATTTTTGTTTTTCCGATGCTAAGTTATGTCCGACTCTTTGTGATCCCTTTGTGATCCCGTGGACTGTAGCCTGCCAGGCTCCTGTGTCCATGAGATTTCCCAGGCAAGAATACTGGAGTGGGTTGCCATTTCCTTCTCCAGGGGATCTTCCCCATCCAGGAATCAAACCCACATCTCATGCATTGGCAGGCAAATTCTTTACCAATGAACTACATGGGAAGCTCAAAAATTTAAATGGCATTTAAAAATAATTCAGTAAGGCATTTGAAAAGATGCATATATATAATTTATATACACATACATTTCAGTGTGATATATAAGTATACTTAACAATGAAGTTTGATATTTTATAAAGTTTATTGAAATTACAAATACTATTTTCTATGCCATTACCTTATTATTCATAGAATGTAATGTAAGATAATATAATATGTTTCTAGTGGAATACTGAAAGGCCAATAATCGTTCCTACCTTTTAAAGGAAATTTTATATTTATCTTGGATCAAAAATTCTTGGTCATGAACCAGGTTTCTTAGGTACTATCCTGTAGTTATAGTCTGGAATATCAATCCATGTAACTATTTTATAAACTCCTAGTCAAACTAAATTAAAAATCAAACAGAGTTGATGAGTTTATTTATAATATTGTGGTGTCCAATATGGTAGCCCCTAGCAAAGTGTAGTACTAAAATTTAAATTTAAATTAATAAAAGTTGAACACAATTAAAAATACACTTTCTCATTTGAATTAGCCTCACTCCAAATACAAAGTAGTCACATGTGGATAGTAACACCTTATGGGATACCACAGATATGGAGTATTCCCAGTCATTCTATTGAGTAGTTGAGGTAATAAGAGATATACATGCCAAGAATGAATCACAATGCAACATATAACATGAATGATACAAGCCAGTATACATGCTGTAGTAATGCAGAAAAGACATGAGCATGGAGAAGACGGGGGTGGAGTTAAGAAGACAGGAAAGAGGAAGGAAGGAGAAGAAACTGAAAGGGAGAAGAGGAGAGACAAGGAAAAGGAGAGAGATGTTATCATGGGGTCTGGCTCTTTTTCTTTTGATAGAGGAAATGATTCCATCCTAAGTGGTGAATAAACAAGGAATTTTGTTTCATTCAACAAAACCTATTTTAGCCATACATTCTCATGATGATACACTTAGCATGTAATCCAATAGACAAGATTTGAAATTTTTCCTTAATATAGTTAATTCCTTAAAGGTAATATAAACCCACATCTCATGCATTGGCAGGCAAATTCTTTACCAATGAACTACATGGGAAGCTCAAAAATTTAAATGGCATTTAAAAATAATTCAGTAAGGCATTTGAAAAGATGCATATATATAATTTATATACACATACATTTCAGTGTGATATATAAGTATACTTAACAATGAAGTTTGATATTTTATAAAGTTTATTGAAATTACAAATACTATTTTCTATGCCATTACCTTATTATTCATAGAATGTAATGTAAGATAATATAATATGTTTCTAGTGGAATACTGAAAGGCCAATAATCGTTCCTACCTTTTAAAGGAAATTTTATATTTATCTTGGATCAAAAATTCTTGGTCATGAACCAGGTTTCTTAGGTACTATCCTGTAGTTATAGTCTGGAATATCAATCCATGTAACTATTTTATAAACTCCTAGTCAAACTAAATTAAAAATCAAACAGAGTTGATGAGTTTATTTATAATATTGTGGTGTCCAATATGGTAGCCCCTAGCAAAGTGTAGTACTAAAATTTAAATTTAAATTAATAAAAGTTGAACACAATTAAAAATACACTTTCTCATTTGAATTAGCCTCACTCCAAATACAAAGTAGTCACATGTGGATAGTAACACCTTATGGGATACCACAGATATGGAGTATTCCCAGTCATTCTATTGAGTAGTTGAGGTAATAAGAGATATACATGCCAAGAATGAATCACAATGCAACATATAACATGAATGATACAAGCCAGTATACATGCTGTAGTAATGCAGAAAAGACATGAGCATGGAGAAGACGGGGGTGGAGTTAAGAAGACAGGAAAGAGGAAGGAAGGAGAAGAAACTGAAAGGGAGAAGAGGAGAGACAAGGAAAAGGAGAGAGATGTTATCATGGGGTCTGGCTCTTTTTCTTTTGATAGAGGAAATGATTCCATCCTAAGTGGTGAATAAACAAGGAATTTTGTTTCATTCAACAAAACCTATTTTAGCCATACATTCTCATGATGATACACTTAGCATGTAATCCAATAGACAAGATTTGAAATTTTTTCCCTTAATATAGTTAATTCCTTAAAGGTAATATTAAGTGCATCCTTAAATATAAAATTCCTTAATTTGTTTTCAAGAGTCTATGTTTTTTGGGTTGGATAGCAAGAAACCATTGTTATTATACCAAAGTGTGCTGCTTAAGAGAATATATAATAATATAACAATATAACACAGAGACACACGCGCACACACACACACACACACATACATATATATATATATATATATGTTTATATATATATATATATATATATGAAACAGATATGTTGGAAACAACATCCCTTTAAAAAGACTTGTGGAGACAGAAGAATGGTTAGATTTGTAAGTCTTTCATTGGTCACTGCTCTCCATGGATGAAGAAACCCTCTCCCTTGGCAGTGGGTCTTAAGGCTACAGAATTATGGAATAGCAGCCATTCATCTGGTACGACCAGGTGCTAAAATACATAGTAACGTGATGTGGCAAAACCTTAGTTCTAGACCTAGACTGCCAAGTCAGCATTGATGAGTCTTGAACATCCATGTTTCCTTAGGTGTAATTGTTGGGGTCACCAAGATGCCAAGTGGCCTTGGTCCATGCAGTTTCACAGGAGTTTTCCTTTCATCTCAGAAAGGCAATCTATCAGTCCTGGCCAGGTTTTTTCTCATTTAGTGTATGTTGTAAGTCATGTTGTATATCGGAAGTCATTTTCTTTGAAAAGCCAAAGATTGTTATTGATTGTCTTCTGACAAGATTACTTTTAAAAAGTCAGATGTCATTCTGATCATTAACTTTTTTTTTAACTGACTTCTTTTCATTTTTGAAAATGCATATTACATAGGTACTTTTTTAATCTTAAGAAATTTAAATTTCATAAGAATATATCTAACTCACTGTAAGTCTATTTTGTATCAATGTGCTGAAGAAAGATAACCTTTCATCTAAAATTCCCGTCTTTCAGTTATAGAAATTTATTTGAATTAGACTTTGATGATCTAGTTCCCTCCAGTTCTATCCACAATCCCTAAAATGCTAGAATGCATGCAAGAATACTGGAATGGGTTCCCATTCCCTCCTGAGTCAGGAGATCTTCCTGACTCAAAGATCAAACCCATGTCTCCTGCATCTCCTGCATTGGCAGACAGATTCTTTGCCACTGTGCCACCAAGGAAGCCCCACTCAATAATTACAAATGTTGAGTTAATCCTCTCTTATTTTATAATCTTTTCTCTTATTGTATACCTCTAGATACCCTGGATGATATTTTCATTTCTTCTATCTGTATATTGATTCTTTCAATTTTGTTTTCATATTTTCAATATTTTTTATTATTGATTAAAATTTTACTGTTGAATGCAACATCTTCTTTATCTCTATCAACATATTAGGGATGATTTTTAAAGGTTATTTTTCTACATGATTTTAATTTCATCCAAATTCCTATGCCCACTTATCAGTGTTTCTAATTTCAAAAATATCTAGTGATCCCAGGTTCTTAAGTTTCATTTAAGAATTTGTTAATTAAAAGTAGTCTGCAATATCTACACTATGAGAAGAACTAACTGACTGAACATTCTCTACCACTGAGGAATCCTGTATCATTTAACTCTCTTCTCTTGGAATGAGTCTTGAACATCCATGTTTCCTTAGGTGTAATTGTTGGGGTCACCAAGATGCCAAGTGGCCTTGGTCCATGCAGTTTCACAGGAGTTTTCCTTTCATCTCAGAAAGGCAATCTATCAGTCCTGGCCAGGTTTTTTCTCATTTAGTGTATGTTGTAAGTCATGTTGTATATCGGAAGTCATTTTCTTTGAAAAGCCAAAGATTGTTATTGATTGTCTTCTGACAAGATTACTTTTAAAAAGTCAGATGTCATTCTGATCATTAACTTTTTTTTTAACTGACTTCTTTTCATTTTTGAAAATGCATATTACATAGGTACTTTTTTAATCTTAAGAAATTTAAATTTCATAAGAATATATCTAACTCACTGTAAGTCTATTTTGTATCAATGTGCTGAAGAAAGATAACCTTTCATCTAAAATTCCCGTCTTTCAGTTATAGAAATTTATTTGAATTAGACTTTGATGATCTAGTTCCCTCCAGTTCTATCCACAATCCCTAAAATGCTAGAATGCATGCAAGAATACTGGAATGGGTTCCCATTCCCTCCTGAGTCAGGAGATCTTCCTGACTCAAAGATCAAACCCATGTCTCCTGCATCTCCTGCATTGGCAGACAGATTCTTTGCCACTGTGCCACCAAGGAAGCCCCACTCAATAATTACAAATGTTGAGTTAATCCTCTCTTATTTTATAATCTTTTCTCTCTTATTGTATACCTCTAGATACCCTGGATGATATTTTCATTTCTTCTATCTGTATATTGATTCTTTCAATTTTGTTTTCATATTTTCAATATTTTTTATTATTGATTAAAATTTTACTGTTGAATGCAACATCTTCTTTATCTCTATCAACATATTAGGGATGATTTTTAAAGGTTATTTTTCTACATGATTTTAATTTCATCCAAATTCCTATGCCCACTTATCAGTGTTTCTAATTTCAAAAATATCTAGTGATCCCAGGTTCTTAAGTTTCATTTAAGAATTTGTTAATTAAAAGTAGTCTGCAATATCTACACTATGAGAAGAACTAACTGACTGAACATTCTCTACCACTGAGGAATCCTGTATCATTTAACTCTCTTCTCTTGGAATGATGAAGATCCCTCCACTACTTCAACCCCGCTCAAAATGAATTGTTCTTTTTCTCTGCATGGAAGGTAAACATCTACATGACAAGATTTTGGAAATTAAGTGAGAAGAGATAGAGTGAGTTTGTCTAAAAGAAGGGAAACTCCATATACACTGTATAGACTTTCTCTTTGTTCTCCTGTTTTTCAGTATGGTTCCTCTAAGTTCAACAGTGGCTTCTAGCTCCAGCCCAGTTGTCTTGTTTTATGATTAGTTTTCTGCCAAAAATGAATCAACCACCGATGTACAGAAGTCTTTAAAAATCCACAGTAACAAGTCTCACAATATTTGTAAAGAAATTTGGGGACTTAAATCCTTGAGATTATAGTAATGTACTTCACAAAACTTGCATAGCTACAACCATGCATTTCTCACAGTACTGCAAAAGAAAATAAATTACATCTAAAATGTGTATACAAATTGCCATTGAAACTTAATTCACCTGTTGTAATCTACCTGTTAAGTCTGAAGAGTACCTAAGTCTCTACACACTACCAGAATAACATGAGTGAGTGAGTGAGTGAGTGAAAGTCATTCAGTCGTGTCCAACACTTTGCAGCCCATGGAGGAGCCATGGAATTCTCTAGGCAAGAATACTGGAGTGGGTAGCCTTTCCCTTCACCAGGGAATCTTCCCAACCCAGGAATCAAACCCAGAACTCCCACATTGCAGGCGGATTCATATTTCAAGGTTAAAAAAATTCATATTTCATTCATATTTCAAGGCAAAACATAATTTGTATTTCACTCATATTTCAAGGTAAAATTTTCATATTTCAAATTCATATTTCATGGTGAAAAACTCATCTTTCATTCATATTTTAAGGTGAAAAAACTTACAGGAAGAATGTCAAATCTAAAACATATAATATTATTCTCTTAAAAATGAAATTATGATGCACCAACTGTTAGTTCCAATATTATTTCTCATAAAACAAAAGATTGTATATTCATAACCCTGCATCATGAAATTCTACAATTATGGAAAAGGGCTAACAGTACATAAGTTACATGGATTTTGAATGTTTTCATTCAGTGCAAATAGATACTTCCTGTGAACTACATTTGTAAAATGTTTTGGTCAATATTGTTGCTTTGAAGTTATACATTTTATATTCTCAAATAATATACTAGTAGGATTTTTAATCACAAGAAAGAAAATATCAAACTGGATTTTAGCTACGCAATCTTTAAAACTTGAGTCAATTCAGCAAAATAGAAGCAATATCAATGAAAACATAAATCCATTTTTCTTATGCAGAAGTTATGCAAAATACTTATTTAAACTTGCTTTTTCTTTCATTTTCAATTTATTGCTCTGATTTTATGAAGACTGCATACCTAGGTTAAACAAACTCTATACTAAAAGCTGCTGATATTTAAAATTACACTTTTTTTCCTTTACTATATCTGAAGTTTACCAAGCAACATACCAAAAGGTAAATTACTGGATTAGATTTTGTGGTGGAATCTATACAATACAAATATAGATTATTACTTATCAAATACTTAAAAAAGAAAATGATGTATCTTATCAGATTACATTGGCTAATACTCATATGACAGTGCTAAAACATTGTGGAGAGAGTAGGTAGTTTTTCCTTATTTCAGATGTAAGTAGAAATGCCTCATAGTTCTAAAGTGTTTCCTCAATATTTAAAATACCAGATTTGGGAAATTTATTTATTTATCAATTTCTTTTTAGTTGAACATTTTTACCAGAAATTGGTGTTGAATTCTGTCAATGACTTCTTAGCATTTATGTGATTTTATTTTATTTTACTCTGTCATGATGTATTGTATTCTTGATGTATTATCCATGTACTATATATAATGCTTGATGTAATCAATGCACTATTATTTTTTATTATTATACTATTAAATAAAATATTACAGTATTTTATTTAATATTTTAATTGAGGATAATGAATGATAATTGCAGATTTGTTTTGATACTGTTTATCAGGTTTAGATGTAATGTTATACTTATAGGAATTAGAAAGATTTATTTTTCTATGCTATGGAAATATGCTATGGAATCTTATATGTATGGATGTGAGAGTTGGACCATAAAGAAGGTTGAACACTGAAGAATTGATGCCTTTGAACTGTGGTGTTGGAGAAGACTCTTGAGATTCCCTTGGACTGCAAGGGGATCAAACCAGTCAATCCCTAAAGAAATCAACCCTGAATATTCATTGGAAAAAATAATGCTGAAGCTGAAGCTCCAATATTTTGACCGTGTGATGTGAAGAGACGAATCACTGGAAAAGACACTGATGTTGGGAAAAATAGAAGGCAAAGAGGAAGGGGATGACAGACGATGAGATGGTTGGATGGCATCACTGAGCCAATGGACATGAGATTGATTGGACACTGGGAGATGGTGAAGGACAGGAAAGCCTGGTGTGTTGCAGTCCATGTACTCACAAAGAGTCAGACATGACTGAGTGACTGACCTGAACTGAAAGACCACTACCCCAAGCCCACATATTTCTATTCAATCCCAAGGCCTTAGAAAGAAGTTATTTCCTCTCATCTGTTCACCTGAATGAACTCATTTTTTTTTTAAACAAAGATCTTACCCTCTAAGGAAGTTCTTTGTTTTTAGAATTAAAGCATACATGAAGTGGGAAAATTTAGATAGATATGAGGATGTAGGTACAGAATGAAAGTGATTAGGCAAAAACAAACATAAGGGATAAATTAGACAAGATGCATCATTCTCTATCATAAAAAGAAGTCACAAGATATTAACCCTATATATTATTTAATTATGCCATAGAAAGTGAATCAATTCCCTAATGAAGTTAGAAGGGAATTTTTAGCCTTTGGCAAACCTTGTGTTAAGTCTTGGCTCTACTATTTTATAGTCATTGGCAAACATTTTTACCAGAAATTGGTGTTGAATTTCTGTCAATGACTTCTTAGCATTTATGTGATTTTATTTTATTTTACTCTGTCATGATGTATTGTATTCTTGATGTATTATCCATGTACTATATATAATGCTTGATGTAATCAATGCACTATTATTTTTTATTATTATACTATTAAATAAAATATTACAGTATTTTATTTAATATTTTAATTGAGGATAATGAATGATAATTGCAGATTTGTTTTGATACTGTTTATCAGGTTTAGATGTAATGTTATACTTATAGGAATTAGAAAGATTTATTTTTCTATGCTATGGAAATATGCTATGGAATCTTATATGTATGGATGTGAGAGTTGGACCATAAAGAAGGTTGAACACTGAAGAATTGATGCCTTTGAACTGTGGTGTTGGAGAAGACTCTTGAGATTCCCTTGGACTGCAAGGGGATCAAACCAGTCAATCCCTAAAGAAATCAACCCTGAATATTCATTGGAAAAAATAATGCTGAAGCTGAAGCTCCAATATTTTGACCGTGTGATGTGAAGAGACGAATCACTGGAAAAGACACTGATGTTGGGAAAAATAGAAGGCAAAGAGGAAGGGGATGACAGACGATGAGATGGTTGGATGGCATCACTGAGCCAATGGACATGAGATTGATTGGACACTGGGAGATGGTGAAGGACAGGAAAGCCTGGTGTGTTGCAGTCCATGTACTCACAAAGAGTCAGACATGACTGAGTGACTGACCTGAACTGAAAGACCACTACCCCAAGCCCACATATTTCTATTCAATCCCAAGGCCTTAGAAAGAAGTTATTTCCTCTCATCTGTTCACCTGAATGAACTCATTTTTTTTTTTAACCAAAGATCTTACCCTCTAAGGAAGTTCTTTGTTTTTAGAATTAAAGCATACATGAAGTGGGAAAATTTAGATAGATATGAGGATGTAGGTACAGAATGAAAGTGATTAGGCAAAAACAAACATAAGGGATAAATTAGACAAGATGCATCATTCTCTATCATAAAAAGAAGTCACAAGATATTAACCCTATATATTATTTAATTATGCCATAGAAAGTGAATCAATTCCCTAATGAAGTTAGAAGGGAATTTTTAGCCTTTGGCAAACCTTGTGTTAAGTCTTGGCTCTACTATTTTATAGTCATTGGCAAATTATTAATACTTAAATTCAAGTTAATGCTTATGTTATAGCAGTTGTAGTATTTAAATGAAACAATGAATTTTAAACTTCAGACAGCTGTGTTACTCTCAATATTAATATTCACATTCTTAAGTACCTAGATAGTTTCTATGGTCCATTACTTGAGTATTTAATGACAACTTTAAAGAAACATAGGCAATATCAAGGTAAGTATACCAATTAGCAAAAGACAGATAAACAAAACAAAACAAAACACCCCTGTACTTAAAATATCAAATGTCTCTGCCAGAGGACCCAGAAGCAGTTTCAACACTCTCATCAGTATGTTAATAAGAAGAAGCAATTTCAAGAGCAAGGAAATGAACTTAAGTCTTTATGGGAAGTTATAGTGTCATAAGGAGTTCACCCTCCAAAAACTCAAAGTTGCTGCAGCTCTAGTCATATCCTATAACTCAACTCTGGAAGTCATAAAATGGCCCACTCTATCAATGGGGATAAGGACATCACCACCAAAGGTTCAACTGAATTGTTGATTTGTGAAAGGCACTGAATCAATGCAAATTATCATTTTTCTATTGCACACGGCCCACAGGTCTCACCAATATGTGGAGTGTCAAAAGCAGTTTTGCCATTCTATTATATGAAAGTCAAAAGGAAATAGGTTTATACTACTATTTCAATTAGTTCTAAGCTTGTCAAATTTTACCAAACCAGTATTTCATCCTCATGCTAGGCTAATTCCTTCACCTTAGATGATTGATATTATAAAAATAATTTTTCTCAAGAGTCTATGAGAAAAGTAAATAGGCGATCAGAATTTTGGCTTTGCTGTTTTGACAGCATGACTGTCTTTGAGCAAATGTAAACTATTATTTATTTAGTTTTACAATCATAAAATGTCTTTATTAAAAAATAAAAAAGGAGTCGCAAGATATTAACCCTATATATTATTTAATTATGCCATAGAAAGTGAATCAATTCCCTAATGAAGTTAGAAGGGAATTTTTAGCCTTTGGCAAACCTTGTGTTAAGTCTTGGCTCTACTATTTTATAGTCATTGGCAAATTATTAATACTTAAATTCAAGTTAATGCTTATGTTATAGCAGTTGTAGTATTTAAATGAAACAATGAATTTTAAACTTCAGACAGCTGTGTTACTCTCAATATTAATATTCACATTCTTAAGTACCTAGATAGTTTCTATGGTCCATTACTTGAGTATTTAATGACAACTTTAAAGAAACATAGGCAATATCAAGGTAAGTATACCAATTAGCAAAAGACAGATAAACAAAACAAAACAAAACACCCCTGTACTTAAAATATCAAATGTCTCTGCCAGAGGACCCAGAAGCAGTTTCAACACTCTCATCAGTATGTTAATAAGAAGAAGCAATTTCAAGAGCAAGGAAATGAACTTAAGTCTTTATGGGAAGTTATAGTGTCATAAGGAGTTCACCCCCCAAAAAACTCAAAGTTGCTGCAGCTCTAGTCATATCCTATAACTCAACTCTGGAAGTCATAAAATGGCCCACTCTATCAATGGGGATAAGGACATCACCACCAAAGGTTCAACTGAATTGTTGATTTGTGAAAGGCACTGAATCAATGCAAATTATCATTTTTCTATTGCACACGGCCCACAGGTCTCACCAATATGTGGAGTGTCAAAAGCAGTTTTGCCATTCTATTATATGAAAGTCAAAAGGAAATAGGTTTATACTACTATTTCAATTAGTTCTAAGCTTGTCAAATTTTACCAAACCAGTATTTCATCCTCATGCTAGGCTAATTCCTTCACCTTAGATGATTGATATTATAAAAATAATTTTTCTCAAGAGTCTATGAGAAAAGTAAATAGGCGATCAGAATTTTGGCTTTGCTGTTTTGACAGCATGACTGTCTTTGAGCAAATGTAAACTATTATTTATTTAGTTTTACAATCATAAAATGTCATCCACTTTTGTTAACTTCTCTAATTATAGTTCATGGCTGACATACAATGTGATGCTCTTTGAAATACTCTGCCAGGCCTTGCCTTCACTCTGTCCTAAATCCCAACAGCTGTTCACACAGGTCCATTGAATCTTTTGAGCTATAGTGGGTCATTCATAGACCTGTAGCTAAGCAACCTATTCTCTTGTTTAAACTTTGATTTACTCTTGATCATCATTTCTGTGGTTACTGTTATTCACCTTGATCTTCAGTATTCTATAACACAGTTCTTTATAAACGTAAGTGTGCACACTTGAATCACTTGCAGATTTTGTCTGTTATGTCTGGGATGAAACTGTTCATTTCTAACAAGCTTTCAGGTAATTCCAATACTGTCTGTTCAAGGATCACCTTTTTTGACCTAGGTCTTCCCAATGTAATTTCTGCTCCAGGCTGCCTCATGTAAGTTTCTATTCTTCTAGAATATTTCTTGGTAGGTATCACCTTGTTTTAGATGAAATGAAGAGTGAGAGAGGTAGCCAACTTTTTGTTCCTTTGGTTCTCTAACCTCAAAATTCTGCATGTTCAAGTTCATCTTTGTCTTCAAGTCCAATCAATCACCTATAGCATCAGTACTGGCGTAATTTTATTCAAATAAATGAAATTAATTTGAATCTATAAGCCATTAGTTTTTCAATCTAAAAGATAATATAACATTTTATCTTCTATATCTGGAAACACAGAGGGTAAAGGATCCTGACATATTTTGATTTGTGAAAGGCACTGAATCAATGCAAATTATCATTTTTCTATTGCACACGGCCCACAGGTCTCACCAATATGTGGAGTGTCAAAAGCAGTTTTGCCATTCTATTATATGAAAGTCAAAAGGAAATAGGTTTATACTACTATTTCAATTAGTTTTAAGCTTGTCAAATTTTACCAAACCAGTATTTCATCCTCATGCTAGGCTAATTCCTTCACCTTAGATGATTGATATTATAAAAATAATTTTTCTCAAGAGTCTATGAGAAAAGTAAATAGGCGATCAGAATTTTGGCTTTGCTGTTTTGACAGCATGACTGTCTTTGAGCAAATGTAAACTATTATTTATTTAGTTTTACAATCATAAAATGTCATCCACTTTTGTTAACTTCTCTAATTATAGTTCATGGCTGACATACAATGTGATGCTCTTTGAAATACTCTGCCAGGCCTTGCCTTCACTCTGTCCTAAATCCCAACAGCTGTTCACACAGGTCCATTGAATCTTTTGAGCTATAGTGGGTCATTCATAGACCTGTAGCTAAGCAACCTATTCTCTTGTTTAAACTTTGATTTACTCTTGATCATCATTTCTGTGGTTACTGTTATTCACCTTGATCTTCAGTATTCTATAACACAGTTCTTTATAAACGTAAGTGTGCACACTTGAATCACTTGCAGATTTTGTCTGTTATGTCTGGGATGAAACTGTTCATTTCTAACAAGCTTTCAGGTAATTCCAATACTGTCTGTTCAAGGATCACCTTTTGTGACCTAGGTCTTCCCAATGTAATTTCTGCTCCAGGCTGCCTCATGTAAGTTTCTATTCTTCTAGAATATTTCTTGGTAGGTATCACCTTGTTTTAGATGAAATGAAGAGTGAGAGAGGTAGCCAACTTTTTGTTCCTTTGGTTCTCTAACCTCAAAATTCTGCATGTTCAAGTTCATCTTTGTCTTCAAGTCCAATCAATCACCTATAGCATCAGTACTGGCGTAATTTTATTCAAATAAATGAAATTAATTTGAATCTATAAGCCATTAGTTTTTCAATCTAAAAGATAATATAACATTTTATCTTCTATATCTGGAAACACAGAGGGTAAAGGATCCTGACATATTTTGAATATTACATTTAGCATCACATACATGTTTCAGAATGCATTATAAAGAACATTGCTCAAAATGTAAACAAGGTGCTTTATTCAATCATCACAATAAATATTAGTTTTCTATCCAAGATTTGAAAAAAATAAAACTAAGACAATTCTCAAAGCATTGTCATATATGCTGATGTGGTTGTGGTTTCATAATACAAATTAAATTTAAATTGGAAATGACAGAATCTGTTAAAAAAGTAAAATATCAATAAGACCTAAAATAATTTTAGATTTACAAGTACCTAAACTTTCGTGACTTCAGTGCTAAGACTTAGTATGTTAAATAGCCATATATTCCAAATTGTTCAGACCTATAATTCACAGTCACTACAATCTTTGAAAAATTCTACAGATATAATATTTATTATTTGAACATGTACTCTAATAAAATGGTCTTGTAGGAAAAGAAATAAATCATAAGATTCTACTCTGTACGTAAAATTCAAATGTAGTCTGGTAGTGGGCAGAACACATTTTATATTGTAATGGGCTATTACATTAACACAATACATTATAACACTTATTAATTATATTAATGTAATTTAAGTAATGGAACATATATATAACAATGATACATATTATATACAGCATCATAAATATTTTAGCTATTTTTTGAAGTTAGTTTAAAGAAGTTAGTTTAAAGTAGCCAATAAATTTTATTGAGTACTTATTTACTTAATTTAGATGTCAGATAAGAAAGTAAATGTAATTTCAAAGAATATATGATACAGGTCTCCCCTGGTGGTCCAGTGGGTAAGGACACTGCCTTTCAGTGCAGGTGCACCGGTTCAATCCCTGGCCTGGGAAGATCCCACGTGCCATGGAGAGGCTAGACTGATTGATGTGTCCAACTACTGAGCTGGAGCTCTGGAGCGACAGGGCCCACTGCGATGGGAGGCCCACACAGGCCAAAGAACAAAGATGGAAATAAATGAAAGACCAACAGAAGTGGCCAAAAAAAAAAAAAAAGAAGAAGAATATATGATACAGGTACAAGCTAAATATGGTAGTGTCAAGTTGAACACAACTAATCCCATTCTCTCTTCTTATTTACAGATATTAAATCTGGGTGACATGTGACAAATGACTCATTAGAGATTACCCTAAAATCTTCTCAAAGAAGTTGAGTAAAATAGATTTAATATGATAAGGGAGGATAGCAGACTGATTATCTCTGAAATTATATAAAAATGAGGACATTAGGGAATACCATTTAAAGGGTCTTAAGGCTTGATATGATGAAATGAATGCTGGTCTTACAAGGTAGAGACCTAGTTGTGATGAGGCAGGATTGACAATAAAAACAGCTCTTGACTGGTACACAGAGTGAGATAACAAGTAACAAGTATCAAAGAGTGAACAGTTAAGCATGCCTTTACTATACAAACTTTAAAGAAAGTTGTTTTAGTTAGCTCACCACAGTATGTTCCAAGAACAGATGTGTCTTGAAAGGAGCAGCTAAGTGATTGTTGTTTAGTCTCATATTGTTTAACATTAGGATATAAAAGTATGCCTAATATATTATTGCTTAATAGAGGCACACAAAATTATTTGTGATCTCACTATGGTTAGTTTTTAAATTATTTAACAGTTTTATGGATATTTTCATCACATGGCATATAAAATTCTCCCATTTAAACTGTTCAGTCCAGTAGTTGGCTGGCATATTCAACGTAGGGTTAAGTAAGAACGTTGTTCTCTTGAGACCTTGAGATGATAAATACGTCATGGTCCTCAAGTGCTTTCCTATCTTGTACTTGTTACCTTCTTAGAAAAAGTCATTATTATTACTTAGCTGATTGTTTTTTAATCATAGAAGGTCCTGTAATCAATAGAATGTGGAGCAGGGGATGGGAGGACTCTATGTGAACATTTCCAGACTGACTGACTCCCAGCAACATGGGTGTTCACATAATCTCTCCTGAAGTCAACATGTTCCTTGATTCTGAGACTTGCTTGCTTCAAAGACTACGTTAGACATTATGTTAACCTTGAAGTGTACATGCTTACTGGCCACCTCTTTGAAGAATATTTGCTTCCCGGCTCATTTTTGTAATCTCAAGCAATAAATATGCTATGGATTCAGATTCTGGACCTTCAGTCCAAGAGACTGCTGTCCCCCTGACCCAGGCTGAGACTTAATCTCTGATCTTTGTGCCTTCATTCCCTGCACTGCTCTGGCTCCTGGGGCAATTCTATCTAATTCTAATGTTATTTGCCTTCAAATGAAAGGTGCTTTTCACCACCTTCTTCAATGTATCATTCCTATGAGTAAAATTTCTGATGGGAGTCTTTTCAGTCTCTTTAAGAATCAGTCTCTCCTGCTCCTTATATTGGAAAAATCAGCTGTTTGGATCTTTTCATGGGTCAGAGGTTATGCAACAGCATTTTGAGATCATATATCTGAGCCTTGAAACAGAAAAATACTGATGAAGATTATGAGACTCTATAACCCATTTCTAAGCTAGGTGCCATAAGTTAAATTAAAAGCAAACCTAGGGCTTCCCCTGGTGGTCCAGTGGGTAAGGACACCGCCTTGCAGTGCAAGGGGCGCCGGTTCGAGCCCTAGCCTGGGAGGATCCCACGTGCTGCGGAGCGGCTGGACTGATGTGTCCGGTCGCCGAGCCGGAGCTCTGGAGCGCATGCACCCAGAGCCGGTGCTCTGCAATGACAGACGCCACTGCGATGGGAGGCCCACGGGAGCCAAAGAACAAAGACAAATGAAAATAGAGAAATGAAAGACCAATAGAAGTGGCCCACCCACTCCCCTCCCTCCCCAACCCGACCGCTGCCCAAAGTAAATAAATAAATAAATCTTTAAAAAACAAACAAACAAAAAAAACCAAACCTACTTCCTCAATATAAAGAGGATGCATAAAATGTGGGCTTCCCTGGAAGCTCAGCTGGTAAAGAATTAGCCTGCAATGCGGGAGACCCCAGTTTGATTCCTGAGTTAGAAAGATCTCCTGGAGAAGGATGGCAAACCCAGTATTCTTGACTGGAGAATTTCATGGACAGAGGAGCCTGGTGGGTTACAATCCATGGGATTGCAAAGAGTTGGACACAACTGAGTGTCTAGGCACAGCATAAAACATGGAGACAAAATTAACATGTTTCATGATTTCTTTCTAGTTTTTCATTTCATTTATTTTTAGTAACATGAGTGATATTAGAAATGTGGAAACTGGAAAGTACCAAATTTTCTCCCTAAGGCAGCATATTTTGTACTTCAAATAACTAATACTATATTAAAGAAATTTTATTTTAAATTGTTACATGTCTAAAATCATGAAACTCTCAGAAAAGAAGTTGTATGATTTAGTAACACTTTTTAGTATTCTTGCAATTTCCTGAAATATATTATCCTAATTTTTCATGCTGTTTGTAAAGCATGAAATTAAAAGACTTCAGGATAAAAGAAAGCAGAAAACATTTCTCAAGGCGAATGAGTCTCTTTAAGAATCAGTCTCTCCTGCTCCTTATATTGGAAAAATCAGCTGTTTGGATCTTTTCATGGGTCAGAGGTTATGCAACAGCATTTTGAGATCATATATCTGAGCCTTGAAACAGAAAAATACTGATGAAGATTATGAGACTCTATAACCCATTTCTAAGCTAGGTGCCATAAGTTAAATTAAAAGCAAACCTAGGGCTTCCCCTGGTGGTCCAGTGGGTAAGGACACCGCCTTGCAGTGCAAGGGGCGCCGGTTCGAGCCCTAGCCTGGGAGGATCCCACGTGCTGCGGAGCGGCTGGACTGATGTGTCCGGTCGCCGAGCCGGAGCTCTGGAGCGCATGCACCCAGAGCCGGTGCTCTGCAATGACAGACGCCACTGCGATGGGAGGCCCACGGGAGCCAAAGAACAAAGACAAATGAAAATAGAGAAATGAAAGACCAATAGAAGTGGCCCACCCACTCCCCTCCCTCCCCAACCCGACCGCTGCCCAAAGTAAATAAATAAATAAATCTTTAAAAAACAAACAAACAAAAAAAACCAAACCTACTTCCTCAATATAAAGAGGATGCATAAAATGTGGGCTTCCCTGGAAGCTCAGCTGGTAAAGAATTAGCCTGCAATGCGGGAGACCCCAGTTTGATTCCTGAGTTAGAAAGATCTCCTGGAGAAGGATGGCAAACCCAGTATTCTTGACTGGAGAATTTCATGGACAGAGGAGCCTGGTGGGTTACAATCCATGGGATTGCAAAGAGTTGGACACAACTGAGTGTCTAGGCACAGCATAAAACATGGAGACAAAATTAACATGTTTCATGATTTCTTTCTAGTTTTTCATTTCATTTATTTTTAGTAACATGAGTGATATTAGAAATGTGGAAACTGGAAAGTACCAAATTTTCTCCCTAAGGCAGCATATTTTGTACTTCAAATAACTAATACTATATTAAAGAAATTTTATTTTAAATTGTTACATGTCTAAAATCATGAAACTCTCAGAAAAGAAGTTGTATGATTTAGTAACACTTTTTAGTATTCTTGCAATTTCCTGAAATATATTATCCTAATTTTTCATGCTGTTTGTAAAGCATGAAATTAAAAGACTTCAGGATAAAAGAAAGCAGAAAAACATTTCCCTCAAGGCATGAAAGTTATTGCAAGTAAATTATGTGCCCATTTTCTATAATCCTTGAATTAAAAATCCTTGGAACTTTTCTTTCCAAAGAAAGGAATATGAGGGCCAAAATATGTCCTAGATTATATCAGGAACTATCCTGTTTATACGTATCTACTTCTATCTAATTGTGGGTAGATTTTTCTACTGAAATGCAAGTGCCATCATTATGAACCAATCAGTCATACTAAGATTAAAATAATCCTATGTGATTATTGAATAGTGTAATAATTGTTTGCAATAATTAATCAAAAGTGCATTTCCATGTCAGATGATGAAATATGTACATGAAATATCATTGGTTAGATCTAAAACAAAATAGCATGGGATTGAATTTAGTGAGCGAGTCATTCTTACAAGGTCTACAGAACTGAGGGAGCCTCTGAATATACACCATCTGTCCCGCTTGATTTCTTAAAAGTTTGATTAGGGCCTAGCTACTCTAAAAATGTTCCATAGTGATGTTCATGTGGTAACTATAATCTTTTTTCCTATGCATGCAATGTTAAAAAGTTTTAGACTTCTATATATCCGGACTTTGTTTTCTATCCAAACAGTAGCTAGTGATTGAGTCTAATAACCCAGGATACTAACTGATTACTATAAGAAATTGGTACTCAAGAAAACTAGATGGTTTTTAGAGGAATGTTAGTACAAATGTTAGTACAAAGCTAATAGTAAGTCTGACTGCATATTTTAATGAAATCACAAGCAAAGAGAAGTCATCTGTGAAATTCATATCAAGGTATGACTATGAGTGCATAAAGCATTTAGATCTTTATAGCTATAACAAGTTATGCTGCTACTGCTGTTAAGTTACTTCAGTCATTTCTGACTCTTTGCAACCCCACAGACTGTAGTCTACAAGGCTCCTCTGTCCATAGAATTCTTCAGGCAAGCACATCTGAGAGGGTCACCACGTCCTCCTCCAGGGGATCTTCTCGACTCAGAGATTGAACCTGTGTGCCTTCCATCTCCCACATTGGCAAGCAGGTTCTTTACTGCTAGTGTATCATAATTTATGATAATGGTGGTAATATGACGAATCCATAAGCAGCAAAGAAAATAAGATAAATTTTAGTAGTCAAAATTTCAGTGGGCTTTGGGTAAAAGTTATCTACTCTCTGCCATTGTCCACTTGATATGAAAATCTTAAGTGGTGATTCTTTGATTATTAAAAATTTAAGACTTCCCCACACTTGAAATGTGTAACAAGAGGAAAGACTTTGACCAGCTGCTGTGATGTTGTTTTGCTATGTGCAAAATCTGCCTTGGTCTGGAATAGAAAATTCACTGTGAAGTTGCCTACTCTCTCCAAGGGATTGTGTATGGCTAAGGGACAGACATGAGAGAAGGGACAAGTGACTAAACAAGATCTTTAAATTGTCCTATATAAACAATAATTAATCAAAAGTGCATTTCCATGTCAGATGATGAAATATGTACATGAAATATCATTGGTTAGATCTAAAACAAAATAGCATGGGATTGAATTTAGTGAGCGAGTCATTCTTACAAGGTCTACAGAACTGAGGGAGCCTCTGAATATACACCATCTGTCCCGCTTGATTTCTTAAAAGTTTGATTAGGGCCTAGCTACTCTAAAAATGTTCCATAGTGATGTTCATGTGGTAACTATAATCTTTTTTCCTATGCATGCAATGTTAAAAAGTTTTAGACTTCTATATATCCGGACTTTGTTTTCTATCCAAACAGTAGCTAGTGATTGAGTCTAATAACCCAGGATACTAACTGATTACTATAAGAAATTGGTACTCAAGAAAACTAGATGGTTTTAGAGGAATTTTAGTACAAATGTTAGTACAAAGCTAATAGTAAGTCTGACTGCATATTTTAATGAAATCACAAGCAAAGAGAAGTCATCTGTGAAATTCATATCAAGGTATGACT
This sequence comes from Tragulus kanchil, assembly GCA_022376925.1. Lineage (NCBI taxonomy): Eukaryota > Metazoa > Chordata > Mammalia > Artiodactyla > Tragulidae > Tragulus > Tragulus kanchil. The sequence continues at coordinate 114,300,825 of JAIOJX010000005.1, read as the reverse complement.
ATGAGTGCATAAAGCATTTAGATCTTTATAGCTATAACAAGTTATGCTGCTACTGCTGTTAAGTTACTTCAGTCATTTCTGACTCTTTGCAACCCCACAGACTGTAGTCTACAAGGCTCCTCTGTCCATAGAATTCTTCAGGCAAGCACATCTGAGAGGGTCACCACGTCCTCCTCCAGGGGATCTTCTCGACTCAGAGATTGAACCTGTGTGCCTTCCATCTCCCACATTGGCAAGCAGGTTCTTTACTGCTAGTGTATCATAATTTATGATAATGGTGGTAATATGACGAATCCATAAGCAGCAAAGAAAATAAGATAAATTTTAGTAGTCAAAATTTCAGTGGGCTTTGGGTAAAAGTTATCTACTCTCTGCCATTGTCCACTTGATATGAAAATCTTAAGTGGTGATTCTTTGATTATTAAAAATTTAAGACTTCCCCACACTTGAAATGTGTAACAAGAGGAAAGACTTTGACCAGCTGCTGTGATGTTGTTTTGCTATGTGCAAAATCTGCCTTGGTCTGGAATAGAAAATTCACTGTGAAGTTGCATACTCTCTCCAAGGGATTGTGTATGGCTAAGGGGACAGACATGAGAGAAGGGACAAGTGACTAAACAAGATCTTTAAATTGTCCTATATAAACATGACAGATAGCATATTTATCCATCTCCTCAGGAAAACTGGAGTAAAAGCCATATTAATCACTATTGCTGTGGCAATCTGATGTGGGATAGTGGAAAAGGAACATGGCAAAGTACTGAGTTAATAACCTGACTGACACAGGGTCAAACTAACCTGCCAGTTACACCATGATTATATGCAATTGCTTTAATTATTTGCATACAAACATCAAGTACTGGAAGATAAGTTTTATTTCCAAAGAAATTTTGAATTCTTTCACACTGTTAACTGGTTTTGTTGGAAATAACAATACTTAACACTTACCTAGTACTAAGAGTATGCTGAGTACCATTTGAGTGTATTATATGGATTAGTTTATTTAATTTTATGAGGTTATAAATAGTATTTCCCCATACTACAGAACAAGAAACTGATGCACCAGTGTCAAAGGTTACTTAGCAAAGGAGCAGGTAACTAGGCACAGAGTTCATCCGCTCAACCACTATGCCATACTGAGCTCCACAGTGGGTTATCAGCTGCTAAATTAATGAGAGGAATAGATTCTTTATGCTTTATAGATACCTTTAGTAAATAGTCATGGTTTGTTTTTGAGCTTTTGAGATAAAATAATCCAGAAAAATTAGGACTTCTTCCCTAAACATTTCTACATCAGAGGTTGAATATTGGTCTATAAAGATCTATGAATCAGATCAATGTCTTCAAGTTTCTCTTTTGTGCTGAAGTTTTAAATTTAGCCTCAGCAAACTGACCACATTCATGCTCAAATTCCAACAAAAGGATATAATAGGCAGTGAAAATAAAGTAATTATTTAGTGTTCAGAGAAATTAAAGAACTGGAACCGACCCAAGGATTGAGGAATCCTGGCAGTACCAAACTAGACATCAGCAATCATTTGACTGTGTGATGCACAAGGAAAACAGTGGTAGTAAGATTCTGAGGTTTAAGACTTTGACCAGCTGTGTGATGTTGTTTTGCTATGTGCAAAATCTGCCTTGGTCTGGAATAGAAAATTCACTGTGAAGTTGCATACTCTCTCCAAGGGATTGTGTATGGCTAAGGGGACAGACATGAGAGAAGGGACAAGTGACTAAACAAGATCTTTAAATTGTCCTATATAAACATGACAGATAGCATATTTATCCATCTCCTCAGGAAAACTGGAGTAAAAGCCATATTAATCACTATTGCTGTGGCAATCTGATGTGGGATAGTGGAAAAGGAACATGGCAAAGTACTGAGTTAATAACCTGACTGACACAGGGTCAAACTAACCTGCCAGTTACACCATGATTATATGCAATTGCTTTAATTATTTGCATACAAACATCAAGTACTGGAAGATAAGTTTTATTTCCAAAGAAATTTTGAATTCTTTCACACTGTTAACTGGTTTTGTTGGAAATAACAATACTTAACACTTACCTAGTACTAAGAGTATGCTGAGTACCATTTGAGTGTATTATATGGATTAGTTTATTTAATTTTATGAGGTTATAAATAGTATTTCCCCATACTACAGAACAAGAAACTGATGCACCAGTGTCAAAGGTTACTTAGCAAAGGAGCAGGTAACTAGGCACAGAGTTCATCCGCTCAACCACTATGCCATACTGAGCTCCACAGTGGGTTATCAGCTGCTAAATTAATGAGAGGAATAGATTCTTTATGCTTTATAGATACCTTTAGTAAATAGTCATGGTTTGTTTTTGAGCTTTTGAGATAAAATAATCCAGAAAAATTAGGACTTCTTCCCTAAACATTTCTACATCAGAGGTTGAATATTGGTCTATAAAGATCTATGAATCAGATCAATGTCTTCAAGTTTCTCTTTTGTGCTGAAGTTTTAAATTTAGCCTCAGCAAACTGACCACATTCATGCTCAAATTCCAACAAAAGGATATAATAGGCAGTGAAAATAAAGTAATTATTTAGTGTTCAGAGAAATTAAAGAACTGGAACCGACCCAAGGATTGAGGAATCCTGGCAGTACCAAACTAGACATCAGCAATCATTTGACTGTGTGATGCACAAGGAAAACAGTGGTAGTAAGATTCTGAGGTGTATGTAATGTGTGCAAATTACTGCTCCCCCCCGCCCCAGTTGTCACATATTGAAATATTTCTGAGAAATAAAGGATCAGAGCAGAATGGATCCAACAGACAAAAGAAAAAATCAATTCAAGACTGGAACAAATCAAATAGAAAAGAAGTGAAAACAATTAGGAGGAAGCAAGAGATTTGGACTAGGTGTGCAGAACAAAAATTAATTTAAAATAATATAGCTCAGCTAAAAACTAACTCCTGTTATTTTCCTTAATTGAATTACCTAGTCAAAAAAGGAAACAAAAAAAATAAATAGCAAAGAAAATATACTGGGCTTCCCTGGTGGCTCAATGGTAAAAAATCTGCTTGCACTTTAGGAGACATGGGTTTGATCCCTGATCCAGGAAGAAGCCACATGCTCCAGAGCAAATTAGGTCTCTGTGTCACAACTATTGAGACAGTGCTCTAGAACCCAGGAACCGCAACTTCTAAGTCCATGTGCTGTAGCTACTGAAGACCCCACCGCTAGAATTTGTTTTTTAACAAGAGAAACCACCGCAATGAGAAACCTGTGCACTGCCACTAGAGAAGTAGCTCCTGTTTCCTATAACTAGATAAAACCCACGCAGCAAAGAAGACCTAGCACAGTCAAAATCAATAAATACATAATAAAATTAAATTATTTAAAAAAATCCTACTTGAGCATGCTTTGAGATGTCTAAAAACACTGTTTAGTAGCAAGAAAAGAAAATCAAGACTTAATACCATGGAATTGTACAAATGTGGAAACAAGAATAAAATCAAATAAAATGTGGAACTTATTATCCCCTGCACTTTCTAGATTTAAAGATCTCAGTTTTCTAACATCTTACCAGACTTCTACACTCACTCATTGTTTAATCTGCAGCCCTAAATTTTATGGAAAACATGTTTTGAAAATTGTTACTAGAGTTTGGCTTTGCATCAAGAAAACAAAAATGATCCATGCTATACTCATTAACAATTCATTTAGAAGTGGATCATTTTTGTTTTCTTGATGCAAAGCCAAATTGTAGTAACAATTTTCAAAACACATCTTCCATAAAATTTAGAGCTGAAAATTCAGAGAAGCAGTTGTTTCTAAAGAACTAAAAACTGACCCCAACAAAATAGCAATTAACATAAAATATCATTATTAATGTCAAGATATTTTTTTCAACTCCCTGATTTGAGTAATAGTAAGGTCTTGTTAAGCACTGACATTCAATAAGATATCCAGTACTGAAGGGGAAAGAGCAGAGGCTAAGGAGAATCAGATCTGGAACTTTTCAATAAAAAGTTCTTTATGATCTACAACTAGACTAGGCAACATAGGGTAGTGCTATTGACACAGATCAAAATTTGTGTGTATTAACATAGAATCTGGATATTAATGTCCTACTATGATTTCTGGGTCTTTCATACATTGCTGGTACTGACTCTTTCTGATTATTAGTTTTGGCATGAGTAAAATCAGAACAATTATAGGCTAGACCTCATATTCATTTGTGAGGATTAAATGAGATTACATTTAAACGGAATTTAGAATCATACTGTATACACAGTGGTCAAGATATCAACTGAATGCCTTGGTGTTGGCTAAAAGAACCAGCATGAATTTCAGCACCTCACTAAAGTGTACTGCCTATATTTGCTTCAAAAAATAAAACCAATAATCTCAAATATTGCATCAAAGTCATGATTTTACTATTGAAACTATTAAAAACTAAAAGAACCAGCCTAGCACAGTCAAAATCAATAAATACATAATAAAATTAAATTATTTAAAAATCCTACTTGAGCATGCTTTGAGATGTCTAAAAACACTGTTTAGTAGCAAGAAAAGAAAATCAAGACTTAATACCATGGAATTGTACAAATGTGGAAACAAGAATAAAATCAAATAAAATGTGGAACTTATTATCCCCTGCACTTTCTAGATTTAAAGATCTCAGTTTTCTAACATCTTACCAGACTTCTACACTCACTCATTGTTTAATCTGCAGCCCTAAATTTTATGGAAAACATGTTTTGAAAATTGTTACTAGAGTTTGGCTTTGCATCAAGAAAACAAAAATGATCCATGCTATACTCATTAACAATTCATTTAGAAGTGGATCATTTTTGTTTTCTTGATGCAAAGCCAAATTGTAGTAACAATTTTCAAAACACATCTTCCATAAAATTTAGAGCTGAAAATTCAGAGAAGCAGTTGTTTCTAAAGAACTAAAAACTGACCCCAACAAAATAGCAATTAACATAAAATATCTTATTGAATGTCAAGATATTTTTTCAACTCCCTGATTTGAGTAATAGTAAGGTCTTGTTAAGCACTGACATTCAATAAGATATCCAGTACTGAAGGGGAAAGAGCAGAGGCTAAGGAGAATCAGATCTGGAACTTTTCAATAAAAAGTTCTTTATGATCTACAACTAGACTAGGCAACATAGGGTAGTGCTATTGACACAGATCAAAATTTGTGTGTATTAACATAGAATCTGGATATTAATGTCCTACTATGATTTCTGGGTCTTTCATACATTGCTGGTACTGACTCTTTCTGATTATTAGTTTTGGCATGAGTAAAATCAGAACAATTATAGGCTAGACCTCATATTCATTTGTGAGGATTAAATGAGATTACATTTAAACGGAATTTAGAATCATACTGTATACACAGTGGTCAAGATATCAACTGAATGCCTTGGTGTTGGCTAAAAGAACCAGCATGAATTTCAGCACCTCACTAAAGTGTACTGCCTATATTTGCTTCAAAAAATAAAACCAATAATCTCAAATATTGCATCAAAGTCATGATTTTACTATTGAAACTATTAAAAACTATAAAGGATATTTGATCATAACACCACTCAATATGCCCAGAAAGAGATGGAATAAGAATCAGAAGACCAGAGATTTCTACAAGCACTGTACTGATTATCCGTGTTCTGTTGAGACAACCTTTTCTTTAAAATATAAACAGTAATCGTTTTGACCTACAACTATCCCATAAGACCCAACAGGATAATTTGATAATCAATAAAGTTGTGTTTACCATCTACTTCAATGCAAAATATCCACTGATTTTTAAAGGGATGGGGGTTCAGGACTGATATTTGCAGGGTTTGGGGACTACCCTCAAGTACTGTGAATGGGCATTTCACTAGGCAATTAAATGGAATTTGGACAAAATTCACATAATAATATTCAGGATTTGATTGAAACAGAGTGGTGAGGATGTTGAAATGAGTCTGAATAAGCAAACCCCTGCTAGATAAGCAAGCAGCTTGCTTATTAAAGTCACCTGTTTGTTGTCCTGAGAATGAAGCTGTCTGTGCAAATGAACAACTATTGACCTAAGAAGAAGGCTCTTGGGCAGTCTCTTAGCTGTATAAATTGATTTTTAACAAGTTACTGCAGCAAATAAGACATTTACTGATTAACAATCTTATCTTCCCGAGTAAGAATTTCCTGAAACAAAGAGTAAAATCACACTGATGAAGGCATCCTTTGTTAGTCTCATAGGTATGCTGTATGGATTCAGGTTGCCTCAATTCACACTTTGTAAAAAGGAAAATAACTTCAGAAGGCAGAACCATATAAAAAATAATAGAACTGTGTGGTGGAATAGGACTTTAGAAATCACCTCATTCACATCAATCTCCTCCCTCCCCAGTTGATGGATGAAGATGATGAAACTCAGAGGAAAAGCAAATGTTTTCCCCCACACCCTGCCTCTGGAGCGACTCAGTGTTGTCACCCTGAAGTCAAGACTTTCCTGGTAGGTCTCTGACCTCATTACCTACTCAAACGATATAATCGAAATCCAAGCTCACCACAGAACGCTGCGGCTCTGAAACTTTCATCTCTCCCTAACTTCCAGCCGAAGACTAACTTCAAAGTATTTGTATACAAGAGAGCCGACCCAAAGTAAACAATAATAGTCCGTTGAGTACAAGTGAGGCTTCATCCACAAATGGACACATTCCAAAAAATCCCTGAAGCCAAACACACAGATTAGCAAAATTTGCATTCAAATTAAATTAACAGGGCAACATTCTCTGAGTTTTAATCATTTCCTCTATAGAACAGACCAATATGCAAAAAAAATCTGTATACTAAGAAGCTTCCTTTAGCCCTGAACTACCTGCCAAAAAAACACAAAGCAGCCTGTACTTTCAGGGATTGTTTTACAAAGTTATTACAACTGAAAACTTAAACCCGCATATTATGCATAATAATCTTATGGTTAACTCCCCATTTGATATCATTTAAGAAGATTATAAATAAGCATTTGCTCTTATATATTTAAGGAAAACCCAGTTTTTCTTATATGATTCTGTTATTTAATTAGACCAAAAATTCATGAGATTCTCTCCAGTTCTTTTTTAGATTTTTACTTTAGAATTTAACTTGGCTATTTTTGCTGTTGTTGTTCATTTGAGGTGACTTATTTCTTTTTTAAACTTTAAGTGAGGTCAGGAGGAACTATTGCATTTATTTTCCAAGGAGGCCACATAACATAGTACAGAGTTAGACAAGGGGCTCCACAGTCAGTTAGTATGATGCAAATTGGGTTTATTCTTTAATTATTAGTCATGTTAGTGCAGCCATGAGATTAAAAGATGTTTTCTCCTTGGAATAAAAGCTATGACAAATCTATAGATGGTGTATTAAAAACCAGAGTCATCACTTTGCCAACAAAGGTCCGTATAGTTAAAACTATGGTTTTTCCAGTTGTCAAGTACAGATGTGAGAACTGGACCATAAAGAAGGCTGAGCACTGAAGAATGGATGCTTTTGAATCCTGGTGTTGAAGAAGACTCCTGAAAGTCCCTTGGTCTGCAAGGAGATCAAATCAGTCAATCCTAAAGGAAATCAACCCCGAATATCCATTGGAAGGACCGATACTGAAGATGAAGATGAAGCTCCAATACTTTGGTCACCTGATGAGAGAAGTCAACTCACTGGAAAAAACCCTGATGCTTTGGAAAGATTGAAGGCAAGAGGAGAAGGGTTGACAGAGGTGGAGATGGTTGGATGGCATCCTCGACACAATGGACAAACTCCTGGAGATAGTGAAGGACAGGGAACCTTGACATGCTGCAGTCCATGTGATTGTGACTAAACAAAAACACATGTCATGTGACCTTGAAAGACTTAACTATCCTCGCTGCTTCTTAGTTTTCTCATTTGTAAAATGAGGCTTCTGTTGAAAATTTACATAAAGTAATATTAAGAAACATCTAAATTCTTAATAAATATAAATCATTATTATTTGGGCTTCCCTAATAGCTCATCTGGTAAAAAAAAAAAAAAATCTGCCTACAGTGCAGGAGACCTCACTTTGATCCCTGTGTTGAGAAGATCCCCTGGAGAAGGGAACAGATGCCCACTCCTTCCCTGGAGAATTCCATGGATTGTCCATAGAGTCGCAAAGAGTCAGACATATTCACTGAAAGCTTTTGTATCAAAACATTAATCAATCTATGGAAAGCAGAATTTCCCAGTTATGTAGAATACTATAAGTTAAAACTATAAGTTTCTTTCTTTGAAAGTTATATAACTTTTGTCTAAAATAGCCTACTTATGATTCCCCATCCTTATGAATGAAGCATTGACATGTATAATTAAAACATTTGAATACTTGAGTAATGAACACAATAACTGTTTTGCTCATTTCTACATATATTTTCTTAATTGTCTTTCTTATTGTTCAAAGTAGGTATTGTGGTGGGAACACACAATTCTGATCACCTACTTCTGCACCTGCCACTCACAGTGTTTGAACTTCCCAAGAGCTTGTGACAAAGCTGAGGTCCTTGGGCTTTAGTATGATCTAAGGCAATCTGAACCTTTCATCCAAACACTAGTAGGTGATATATATCAATTATATCTTCTACATAATTTCAACATTACATAAATTATAAGAGCAGATAAGAATAGCTAAAAAGATTTTTAATATAAAACAATTGGACCATTTTTATTTCCACTCTACATTTTAGCTTGCTCACACATACACTTTCTTAGATAAAGCATTCTACCTGGAAATGTAGCAAAAACTGACTTTTATATCACAACTATTTCTTTCAAGGCATAAGAAATTACAACATCTCTAAGAAATAAAGTCTATTATAATCACTTATTCCCCCACATTGTCTCAATGTTCCCAACAGGATGACAGCCGTATGTTTTCAAACATTCATCAGCACAGCTAGAACGGGGATTTTAGATAGGTCAGTTTTAAACCAAATAGAATAAATGCTATCTTTGTAGCAGAATTATGTTGAAGGAGGATTTCTTTCATCTGAATCTCATATTATACCTAAAATTCCAACACTCAGAGCTTCATTTTGTTTGAATTTCTAGATAAAACCATTTAAAAAGTCTGGGCCTCCTTAACTGGTAACACATGGTATCATTCACAATCATCATGTTCTTTGCAGAACTGAGTATAAAAAGGTATTTTACAACCATTATAGCAAGATGAGAAGCAATAGTATAAAGCAGAAATCTAAAAGACAACTTTTGCCAAGGTTAAAGTATGGCATATATTTATTCAGGATGAGTAGTTCCAGGGGCGCCATTAATGGTATATGCCTGGAACCTAGAATGTGCATGTGGAGAAGCTGCCAGAAGTAGCCAGATTATTTAAATAATAAAGAAAGGCCTGTCCACAGACCCACATTGCCTACCAAAGCATTCTGCTTTTCAGTAAAATCAGTATAATCTGTGTAATTCAGAAAAACACACAACAGTTATATATGAATCCTATCCTTCCTAGATGTTTATAATCACATACATAGGCTCTGAGAGCACTGAAGTACAAGTGTAAAGATAGAATCATTTTTATTAAAGAATAATATTTTATAGCTCTATACACCCGGTAAAGCAAAACTTTAAAAAGCAGCATTATATTTTCCTTGAGAGATATTTCAATTGTCTCTTGACATGTTTTATGATTTAGAGGATGCCGGTAAACATCAGTTTTCAGGATCTAGGAACACTTGAGAAAGCTATAACTTTTAAGGACTGAACACCCTTGAGTTTCATTTCAGAGGAAAAACACACTTTCCTGATATGATGAAGTGCTGTCAAGGCCTCAGGTATATCACTGATTCTTTGGAAAACACTGTCAGATTCACTTTTAATGGGTAATTTAACTTAATTATCTTCATCTCCTTTTCATTTCCACCCCACTAGGACTTGGACCACTCCACTAGAATCATAAGTGATCTAGGACTTGAGTTCTAATAGCCTCATTTGAAACTGATTAAGAAAACAACTTAAGAGAAATATTATAGCAAGCTTAAGAGGTCAAAAGAAACAATATTCCAGACACAGGCTAAATTACTGGTGATTTTTCATACCAAAAAAAAATTTTTGATATTTCCATAAGTGTCTAACTTATATACCTACTTTGAATGTCAGTTTTAAACCAAATAGAATAAATGCTATCTTTGTAGCAGAATTATGTTGAAGGAGGATTTCTTTCATCTGAATCTCATATTATACCTAAAATTCCAACACTCAGAGCTTCATTTTGTTTGAATTTCTAGATAAAACCATTTAAAAAGTCTGGGCCTCCTTAACTGGTAACACATGGTATCATTCACAATCATCATGTTCTTTGCAGAACTGAGTATAAAAAGGTATTTTACAACCATTATAGCAAGATGAGAAGCAATAGTATAAAGCAGAAATCTAAAAGACAACTTTTGCCAAGGTTAAAGTATGGCATATATTTATTCAGGATGAGTAGTTCCAGGGGCGCCATTAATGGTATATGCCTGGAACCTAGAATGTGCATGTGGAGAAGCTGCCAGAAGTAGCCAGATTATTTAAATAATAAAGAAAGGCCTGTCCACAGACCCACATTGCCTACCAAAGCATTCTGCTTTTCAGTAAAATCAGTATAATCTGTGTAATTCAGAAAAACACACAACAGTTATATATGAATCCTATCCTTCCTAGATGTTTATAATCACATACATAGGCTCTGAGAGCACTGAAGTACAAGTGTAAAGATAGAATCATTTTTATTAAAGAATAATATTTTATAGCTCTATACACCCGGTAAAGCAAAACTTTAAAAAGCAGCATTATATTTTCCTTGAGAGATATTTCAATTGTCTCTTGACATGTTTTATGATTTAGAGGATGCCGGTAAACATCAGTTTTCAGGATCTAGGAACACTTGAGAAAGCTATAACTTTTAAGGACTGAACACCCTTGAGTTTCATTTCAGAGGAAAAACACACTTTCCTGATATGATGAAGTGCTGTCAAGGCCTCAGGTATATCACTGATTCTTTGGAAAACACTGTCAGATTCACTTTTAATGGGTAATTTAACTTAATTATCTTCATCTCCTTTTCATTTCCACCCCACTAGGACTTGGACCACTCCACTAGAATCATAAGTGATCTAGGACTTGAGTTCTAATAGCCTCATTTGAAACTGATTAAGAAAAAACAACTTAAAGAGAAATATTATAGCAAGCTTAAGAGGTCAAAAGAAACAATATTCCAGACACAGGCTAAATTACTGGTGATTTTTCATACATGTATTTCATGAAAGAATATTAACAGTATACTTGTCTCATATTTCCATAAAAGTAAAAATATTTATAATAAGTGAAATGTTGTTCACTTAACTTATATGAAAACCTAGCTTTGAATTTTAGAATTATAAGTTCATCTAAATGAGGATGCTGAAATGATTCAGCACCAAAAACAAGTGGATTCAAAAGTTTATCAAATGGCATTTCTTCACCACTTAAAAATATCTTCAATATTCCTATTTGTAGTAGAAAGATTTGTCATTTCAAACATTTCCAAATGAATCTCCATAATCATTCATTACCCTTTGATTATACCAACGGTAATTTTAATCTGGTTCAATTTTCAGACATTAAACTCTATTGCTTGATGAGTTAAATAAGTATTTCTCTCTCTCTATTTTATTTTTTGCATTCTAACTGGGAAGTGACAATTGATGAAGAAGGAACTACTTGATTTTAGCTGAAAATGAATATTTCTTTCCTTCTCTCCAAAGTCATTTATTTTAACCACTGAATAAGAAACATTTATCTTAAAAGTTCCAGCTGAATGAGCTAATCTCTGCTCTGGGAAAAGGAGGTTTCTTTTCAGTCAGAATATCTAGATAGATAGAAAACTACCCCAAAGGAAGAATATTTTCTACCTCAAAGCTAAAATCCTCCCCCAAACGATAACCACAATTGACCACCTCGTTTCATCATCCTGGTCTATCATTCTGAATAACAATCTGAATTACATACTGAGATATGATGAATTCATCAGAATTCTAGAGCAAATATTTAAAACATGCTATCAGTTACCCAATTCAAAGTATTTTAATAGCTGCTCTTAGAACAAAATCTCAATTCCTCTTCAGCAAAGAGGACAAGATTTTATGTGGCCTGGGTCCAACTTACCTCTGTTTACAAAATTATTTTCATTATTATCTCATACTGAATTGGCCAAAAAGTTTGTTTCAGGTTCTACCATAACTTATCCTCTCTCTCTCTCTCTCTCTCTCTCTCTTCCAGGCCTTGCTATAACAGACACATTTCAGTGCTTTTTTTTTCTTTTTGGTTCTCACACTGTTAACACTTCAAAGTTTTTGTCATCAGTGACAAAATTTTGAAATATAGTATTGAAGACTATGGAATAAATAGCCTCATATGGTCACCCTGTGGTAGAGAACACTTTTAGCTGAGCCTAAATAAGGTGTTTAAACACCTGCTGTCAAGTTTGATTGCTTTCCATTTTTTAAAAATCCGTCTTTCACACAAGATTCTACTTGAAGAAGACACCGTAAATAACTGGGATAACCCTGCTCCTTTTCCAAGGGAAAGTGTGAACACATGCCCCACACACATACACACAAACATATAGAAGCCTTTAAATCTAGAATAACAGCCACCTCCTCACTCAAGTCTATGCTTCTCTCCATATCATTTCCATTAAATTATTAATACAAATTCATAGAAGCAATATGCCAAAACCCAAACAAACATGTCCTTTTCAAGTCAAGATGGTCATATTTTACTTTACAGTTCCTAGATTTTCAAACTAAGTGAATATTGTACAGATGTGCCTGCTGCAACCTGAAGTATAAATAATTCATTTTTACTCTCTATTCATAATATTCTTTTGCCTGTGAATTATTATTAAAGCAAGATTCAAAGAGAAAGTGAGTTTATGTATTTGAGGAGAAAAATCAACTTCAGCCCACTATCATTTTAAGGGCTGATTATTAATTTGGCATGGTCACAGTTTGAGGAAAGAACTTAAGTCCTAAAACAGTTTGTGGTCGTTTCATCATCCTGGTCTATCATTCTGAATAACAATCTGAATTACATACTGAGATATGATGAATTCATCAGAATTCTAGAGCAAATATTTAAAACATGCTATCAGTTACCCAATTCAAAGTATTTTAATAGCTGCTCTTAGAACAAAATCTCAATTCCTCTTCAGCAAAGAGGACAAGATTTTATGTGGCCTGGGTCCAACTTACCTCTGTTTACAAAATTATTTTCATTATTATCTCATACTGAATTGGCCAAAAAGTTTGTTTCAGGTTCTACCATAACTTATCCTCTCTCTCTCTCTCTCTCTCTCTCTCTCTCTCTCTCTCTTCCAGGCCTTGCTATAACAGACACATTTCAGTGCTTTTTTTTTCTTTTTGGTTCTCACACTGTTAACACTTCAAAGTTTTTGTCATCAGTGACAAAATTTTGAAATATAGTATTGAAGACTATGGAATAAATAGCCTCATATGGTCACCCTGTGGTAGAGAACACTTTTAGCTGAGCCTAAATAAGGTGTTTAAACACCTGCTGTCAAGTTTGATTGCTTTCCATTTTTTAAAAATCCGTCTTTCACACAAGATTCTACTTGAAGAAGACACCGTAAATAACTGGGATAACCCTGCTCCTTTTCCAAGGGAAAGTGTGAACACATGCACACACACACATACACACAAACATATAGAAGCCTTTAAATCTAGAATAACAGCCACCTCCTCACTCAAGTCTATGCTTCTCTCCATATCATTTCCATTAAATTATTAATACAAATTCATAGAAGCAATATGCCAAAACCCAAACAAACATGTCCTTTTCAAGTCAAGATGGTCATATTTTACTTTACAGTTCCTAGATTTTCAAACTAAGTGAATATTGTACAGATGTGCCTGCTGCAACCTGAAGTATAAATAATTCATTTTTACTCTCTATTCATAATATTCTTTTGCCTGTGAATTATTATTAAAGCAAGATTCAAAGAGAAAGTGAGTTTATGTATTTGAGGAGAAAAATCAACTTCAGCCCACTATCATTTTTAAGGGCTGATTATTAATTTGGCATGGTCACAGTTTAGGTATTGATTCTAGAATTTCTCATATTTGGACTACTTTGAGAGTCCTAAAACAGTGAGATTAGTGGGAGGATAAAAGAAGACAGAATCTTTTCAATCTTAAAAAAAAAATGTTAAAAGGAATAAAATACAATTTAAAAAAGTGGTACAGAGTCTTAACCTACAGTAAGTATTTAAGTTCAATCACAAATATGTGACCTGATCAAATGATCTATACAACAGTGTCTCAATTTACTATCTACCAAAAGAGTATTATATACATCCTGCTTCAATGCAAGTGTATTTATAGAAGTAATGGAATAAAAAAGAAATAAATAGAACTGTTTGATGGGAGTACTTTTTGAATTCTGGAGCTATAATCAAAGAAATGTAAACTTAGTATAAACCCTTCCTACTGTAGGCTTTGGTTTCCCATATAAATTGCCAAAGATTTGAATGATCCCTTTCAATTCTAGTGCTACTTCTCTGACATGAAATATAAAGCATTTACAAATTATTGTTCTGTGTCAAGCACTGTTCTTGATCCCATACAAGGACTCCTTTAGAAGAAATGACCTCTCCAAGCCTTTACTGAAACTGAAGTGTGGGATAGGAAGCCATTTAAAAATCACCTGACTCTCTGAGCCACAGCTTTTTAGACCATAACTGGCCAGCAGCTACAGCCTGATGGAGAGCATATTCTTTCTCTTAGTGATACATCTGGAGATGAACAATGAATTTTCAATTAGAAGCTGAATAGGAAAAAGAAGTCACTATGTTTTTGATTAGACACAAATACAATGTGCGTGTGCGTATGCTAAGTCACTTCAGTAGTGTCTGATTCTTAGTGACCCAGAAACTATAATCTGCCAGGCTGCACTATCCATGGGATGCTTCAGACAAAAATACTGGAGTGGCTTGCCATTTCCTCCCCTGGGGAATCTTCCATACCCAAGAATTTAACCCCTGTCTCCTGTTTCTCCTGAGTCTCCTGAATTGCAGACAGATTCCTTACCTACTGAGTTATCAGGGAAGTTCACACACACATTATAAGGCTCTAGAGTAAAATAACCTGGGATACTTCGTTATTAGGTATTATTAAAGCAAGATTCAAAGAGAAAGTGAGTTTATGTATTTGAGGAGAAAACAACTTCAGCCCACTATCATTTTAAGGGCTGATTATTAATTTGGCATGGTCACAGTTTAGGTATTGATTCTAGAATTTCTCATATTTGGACTACTTTGAGAGTCCTAAAACAGTGAGATTAGTGGGAGGATAAAAGAAGACAGAATCTTTTCAATCTTAAAAAAATGTTAAAAGGAATAAAATACAATTTAAAAAAGTGGTACAGAGTCTTAACCTACAGTAAGTATTTAAGTTCAATCACAAATATGTGACCTGATCAAATGATCTATACAACAGTGTCTCAATTTACTATCTACCAAAAGAGTATTATATACATCCTGCTTCAATGCAAGTGTATTTATAGAAGTAATGGAATAAAAAAGAAATAAATAGAACTGTTTGATGGGAGTACTTTTTGAATTCTGGAGCTATAATCAAAGAAATGTAAACTTAGTATAAACCCTTCCTACTGTAGGCTTTGGTTTCCCATATAAATTGCCAAAGATTTGAATGATCCCTTTCAATTCTAGTGCTACTTCTCTGACATGAAATATAAAGCATTTACAAATTATTGTTCTGTGTCAAGCACTGTTCTTGATCCCATACAAGGACTCCTTTAGAAGAAATGACCTCTCCAAGCCTTTACTGAAACTGAAGTGTGGGATAGGAAGCCATTTAAAAATCACCTGACTCTCTGAGCCACAGCTTTTTAGACCATAACTGGCCAGCAGCTACAGCCTGATGGAGAGCATATTCTTTCTCTTAGTGATACATCTGGAGATGAACAATGAATTTTCAATTAGAAGCTGAATAGGAAAAAGAAGTCACTATGTTTTTGATTAGACACAAATACAATGTGCGTGTGCGTATGCTAAGTCACTTCAGTAGTGTCTGATTCTTAGTGACCCAGAAACTATAATCTGCCAGGCTGCACTATCCATGGGATGCTTCAGACAAAAATACTGGAGTGGCTTGCCATTTCCTCCCCTGGGGAATCTTCCATACCCAAGAATTTAACCCCTGTCTCCTGTTTCTCCTGAGTCTCCTGAATTGCAGACAGATTCCTTACCTACTGAGTTATCAGGGAAGTTCACACACACATTATAAGGCTCTAGAGTAAAATAACCTGGGGAAGTACTATTCTGCAAAAAGAGAGAAGTAACAGTGTTTTAACGATGCAATTCAATCAAAGAAATATTACATGAGAACATACTGCTTCTCCCACTAAAAGATAGAATCTGTTTCCCCCCTCCATTCACCATACCTGGCCTTTTCCTCCTAGAATTTACAGAATTATACAACCCTCATAAGCTACTTTAATTATGGTTATCGAGTTAAATTCACTTTGCACCATTTCCTTAACATTTGCTGATCTTATAATTCAGCACTTGTGTGATTTTTCTCACTTTTAAAAGGATCAAAAACTCAATAACAAAAATAGTATTTCACTTCCTATAAATTTTTTCCTAATGTATAATTTGAAAGTTTGGATTCAGTTAAAGCTGGTTTACATAGTGCAAAAGCTGAAAAATACAGGTTTCATGAACAACAGTCCTTAGGAAATTCTAATGTCTAACAAAAAAAGGAAACAATCAATTTTTGTGCTATCAAGTGTCAAGGCTTTATTCTTGCAGACACTTCAAAGAAATATACAACAAAAAGAGAACAAAGGAAGAAATAAACAATGAGAAACTTAGCTAATAAAATGAGAAAAAAATAAAATGAATAATCAGTCTTGGAAGACTCAAGAAATAAGAGTTAGACAATTGATACACAAATACTTGAAAAATGAAAATAAGTTCACAGATTTCTAACAAAGCATTTGATGTTCAGATGCTCGGTCGTGACTGATTCTTTGAAAACCCATGGACTTCATCATGCCAGGCTTCCCTGTCCTTCTGGGAGATATCCCAGACCTTGTCAAACTCATGTCCCTTAAGTTGGGTTGCTACCCAATCATCTCATTCTCTGTTGTCCCCTTCTCCTCCTGCCTTCAATCTTTCCCAGCATCAGGATCTTTTCCAAGAGTAGGCTCTTTGCATCAGGTGTCCAAAGTATTGGAACTTCAACTTTAGCATCAGTCCTTTCAATGAATATTCAGGGTGGATTTCCTTTAGGACTGACTGGTTTGATCTCTTTGCAGTCCAAGGGACTCTCAAGATTCTTCATAAACACCACAGTTCAAAAACATCTATTCTTTGGTGCTCAGCCTCTTTTATGATCCAACTCTCACATCTATGCATAAGTACTGGAAAGGTCATAGCTATGACTATATGTACCTTTGTCAGCAAAGTAATGTCTCTGTTTTTCACCACACGGTCTACGTTATTCATAGCTTTTCTTCCAAGGAGAAAGTGTCATTTTATTTCAGAGTATAAAGGATAGCATTTGAACAAGATAGAGTTGCAGTAAATTGATATCACTTTGCACCATTTCCTTAACATTTGCTGATCTTATAATTCAGCACTTGTGTGATTTTTCTCACTTTTAAAAGGATCAAAACTCAATAACAAAATAGTATTTCACTTCCTATAAATTTTTTCCTAATGTATAATTTGAAAGTTTGGATTCAGTTAAAGCTGGTTTACATAGTGCAAAAGCTGAAAAATACAGGTTTCATGAACAACAGTCCTTAGGAAATTCTAATGTCTAACAAAAAAAGGAAACAATCAATTTTTGTGCTATCAAGTGTCAAGGCTTTATTCTTGCAGACACTTCAAAGAAATATACAACAAAAAGAGAACAAAGGAAGAAATAAACAATGAGAAACTTAGCTAATAAAATGAGAAAAAAATAAAATGAATAATCAGTCTTGGAAGACTCAAGAAATAAGAGTTAGACAATTGATACACAAATACTTGAAAAATGAAAATAAGTTCACAGATTTCTAACAAAGCATTTGATGTTCAGATGCTCGGTCGTGACTGATTCTTTGAAAACCCATGGACTTCATCATGCCAGGCTTCCCTGTCCTTCTGGGAGATATCCCAGACCTTGTCAAACTCATGTCCCTTAAGTTGGGTTGCTACCCAATCATCTCATTCTCTGTTGTCCCCTTCTCCTCCTGCCTTCAATCTTTCCCAGCATCAGGATCTTTTCCAAGAGTAGGCTCTTTGCATCAGGTGTCCAAAGTATTGGAACTTCAACTTTAGCATCAGTCCTTTCAATGAATATTCAGGGTGGATTTCCTTTAGGACTGACTGGTTTGATCTCTTTGCAGTCCAAGGGACTCTCAAGATTCTTCATAAACACCACAGTTCAAAAACATCTATTCTTTGGTGCTCAGCCTCTTTTATGATCCAACTCTCACATCTATGCATAAGTACTGGAAAGGTCATAGCTATGACTATATGTACCTTTGTCAGCAAAGTAATGTCTCTGTTTTTCACCACACGGTCTACGTTATTCATAGCTTTTCTTCCAAGGAGAAAGTGTCATTTTATTTCAGAGTATAAAGGATAGCATTTGAACAAGATAGAGTTGCAGAATTCCAAATATTGATTGACTGTTTAAAGATGACATGACAATTATGAAGAAAAAAATGAAAAGCAACCTCAAAAAAATCTGTAAACTTGGCTATTTGATGTGCACTTTAAATTACACTATTTTCTACAATTATTCTCGATAATATGGAGTTTTCTTGATATTATTCACATGTAATTATATTTTATTATTTCTATTCATTACCCAGTTACTTCCATATCACTGGCCATAGGTGTATTAAAAACAAACAAGCAAACAAAAATAACCTTGCTTATAGGTTCTCTGAATTGAAGACTTTTAAGAACTGAGTTTCTTTTTGACCAGAACTCTCCAATGTAATGTTCAACGTATGGAGTTTGGGACATTATCCAAAGCAAATACTTCACTTACTTCCAAAAGACTTAGCTCTAATTTCAAAATAACCACATAGCACTGCCACTTTAAAGTCTTTATGGCTTGTTCTTTCACTTTCTTCACTTTTTTCGCCTTCATTTTCTTTGTCACCTTCTCAGGTTTCCCTATCCATGCATTTGTTCCTAGGGTAGTTTCTGTTCATGAGTCCCTGAAAAAGAAATCCTCATCAACTACTGACGAAAATAAAAGAAGATATAGCCACTTTAGAAGAAAGTTTGGCAGTTTCTCCTGAATGACAGGCAGATTCTTTACCAACTGAGCTATGAGGGAAGTGTGAAAATTCTCACAGTCATAAGGCAGTATGTTTACAGTGATGTATTCTCAACTTTAGCTCAGTCTCAATTTCATGAATATTCAGGGTTGGGATTTCCTTTAGGACTGACTGGTTTGATCTCTTTGCAGTCCAAGGGACTCTCAAGATTCTTCATAAACACCACAGTTCAAAAACATCTATTCTTTGGTGCTCAGCCTCTTTTATGATCCAACTCTCACATCTATGCATAAGTACTGGAAAGGTCATAGCTATGACTATATGTACCTTTGTCAGCAAAGTAATGTCTCTGTTTTTCACCACACGGTCTACGTTATTCATAGCTTTTCTTCCAAGGAGAAAGTGTCATTTTATTTCAGAGTATAAAGGATAGCATTTGAACAAGATAGAGTTGCAGAATTCCAAATATTGATTGACTGTTTAAAGATGACATGACAATTATGAAGAAAAAAATGAAAAGCAACCTCAAAAAAATCTGTAAACTTGGCTATTTGATGTGCACTTTAAATTACACTATTTTCTACAATTATTCTCGATAATATGGAGTTTTCTTGATATTATTCACATGTAATTATATTTTATTATTTCTATTCATTACCCAGTTACTTCCATATCACTGGCCATAGGTGTATTAAAAACAAACAAGCAAACAAAAATAACCTTGCTTATAGGTTCTCTGAATTGAAGACTTTTAAGAACTGAGTTTCTTTTTGACCAGAACTCTCCAATGTAATGTTCAACGTATGGAGTTTGGGACATTATCCAAAGCAAATACTTCACTTACTTCCAAAAGACTTAGCTCTAATTTCAAAATAACCACATAGCACTGCCACTTTAAAGTCTTTATGGCTTGTTCTTTCACTTTCTTCACTTTTTTCGCCTTCATTTTCTTTGTCACCTTCTCAGGTTTCCCTATCCATGCATTTGTTCCTAGGGTAGTTTCTGTTCATGAGTCCCTGAAAAAGAAATCCTCATCAACTACTGACGAAAATAAAAGAAGATATAGCCACTTTAGAAGAAAGTTTGGCAGTTTCTCCTGAATGACAGGCAGATTCTTTACCAACTGAGCTATGAGGGAAGTGTGAAAATTCTCACAGTCATAAGGCAGTATGTTTAAGCACTGCACCTGAACTGGTATTCTCAAAACTGAAAATATAATTGCCAACTCTATTCAACTTGCAGGATGAATCCATATGCTTTCCAAGTCATTGATTGTCACCTAAATGGATCCCAGTGATTCCATCATGCCTTAAGGAGGTATTATACTGCGTGTATTATGCGCATATATTTCAAAGAAATGACATTAAGAGGGAAAGGACAGCCTTTCAAACATCAGTTCCTTCCATAAATGGCAACAACTTTTAATCTCCACACACACCCAGATACCAAATAACTCCAATTTAGACAAAAGGAGAGTCAGAGGCGAAGTTTCATGATGAACCGCATCTTTGAGATGAGCTTTGAATATCCTGGTTTTTAATTTTCATCTACTCAGAAGTGAAGGTAAGACTCTTCCATTAAAATTCATGTCTATAAATCAATGAATGTAAGACTCATTCATTAAAATGCATGTCTATAAATGAATATACAGGGTTGCTTACAGAAGATTTATTCATAACTGACAAAAAACTTGGACACTAACAGGAGTTTCTTTGCTAGGCAAATAAATAAATAACTGTGGTTCACGTAGACAATGAACTAGTATTTAACACTAAAAAAGAAATGAGCTGTCAAGTCATAAATAGAAATGAATGAGCATTACATTCATATTTATAAGTGAAAGGAGGCAATCAGAGATGGCTTCATACTGTATAATTCAAATTAGATGACATCCTGGAAGAATGAAAACTATGGCGACAGTAAAAAACAAATCAACAGTTGTCAAATAGGAAATCGAATGAGATTACATTAAAGTCTTTATGGTTTTTGTTTCTTTCCACTTTCTTCACTTTTTTCGCCTTCATTTTCTTTGTCACCTTCTCAGGTTTCCCTATCCATGCATTTGTTCCTAGGGTAGTTTCTGTTCATGAGTCCCTGAAAAAGAAATCCTCATCAACTACTGACGAAAATAAAAGAAGATATAGCCACTTTAGAAGAAAGTTTGGCAGTTTCTCCTGAATGACAGGCAGATTCTTTACCAACTGAGCTATGAGGGAAGTGTGAAAATTCTCACAGTCATAAGGCAGTATGTTTAAGCACTGCACCTGAACTGGTATTCTCAAAACTGAAAATATAATTGCCAACTCTATTCAACTTGCAGGATGAATCCATATGCTTTCCAAGTCATTGATTGTCACCTAAATGGATCCCAGTGATTCCATCATGCCTTAAGGAGGTATTATACTGCGTGTATTATGCGCATATATTTCAAAGAAATGACATTAAGAGGAAAGGACAGCCTTTCAAACATCAGTTCCTTCCATAAATGGCAACAACTTTTAATCTCCACACACACCCAGATACCAAATAACTCCAATTTAGACAAAAGGAGAGTCAGAGGCGAAGTTTCATGATGAACCGCATCTTTGAGATGAGCTTTGAATATCCTGGTTTTTAATTTTCATCTACTCAGAAGTGAAGGTAAGACTCTTCCATTAAAATTCATGTCTATAAATCAATGAATGTAAGACTCATTCATTAAAATGCATGTCTATAAATGAATATACAGGGTTGCTTACAGAAGATTTATTCATAACTGACAAAAAACTTGGACACTAACAGGAGTTTCTTTGCTAGGCAAATAAATAAATAACTGTGGTTCACGTAGACAATGAACTAGTATTTAACACTAAAAAAGAAATGAGCTGTCAAGTCATAAATAGAAATGAATGAGCATTACATTCATATTTATAAGT
The DNA here is from genome assembly GCA_022376925.1 of Tragulus kanchil. Taxonomy (NCBI): domain Eukaryota; kingdom Metazoa; phylum Chordata; class Mammalia; order Artiodactyla; family Tragulidae; genus Tragulus; species Tragulus kanchil. The sequence goes on along the minus strand of JAIOJX010000005.1, from coordinate 114,278,586 downwards.
GAAAGGAGGCAATCAGAGATGGCTTCATACTGTATAATTCAAATTAGATGACATCCTGGAAGAATGAAAACTATGGCGACAGTAAAAAACAAATCAACAGTTGTCAGATGTGAGGTAGCAGGGGTGAGGAATAGACACAACGCAGGGGAATTGGGGAAAGTGAAACTACTCTGTATGGTATCGTAATGATAGATAGATGTCATTACACTTTTGTCCAAATTCATAGAATATGCAATGATAAGAGTGAATCCTAGGGTAAATTATGGACCTTGAGTGACTGTGATATAGCAATGCAGGTTCAAACTTGATAAAAAAAAAAAAGTGCCATTGTGGTGAGTGATCCTGGTAATGGGAGAGTCTACACATGCATGAGGCATATCATATGCATGGAGCATATGATAAATCTTTATACCATTGTCTCAATTTTGTTGTAAACCTAAAATTGCTCTAAAAAGTTCCTTAAAAATATTACTTCAACACTGGGAGACAATTTGGATGAGAAGAAGATGCACATCAAGAATAAAGTTTGTGCTGAAATTCTATACAGTGACCAGAGAATGAGTGGAAACGTCCTGAAAAGTACAGGAGAAAACAGCAGACAATGTGGTTTAAGAAAAAAAGCAAGAGTCAAATCTATTATCAAGCACAATAGAGGCGTTTCAGTTGCCTCCTTGAAAATGGATGGAAGAATTTGAGGCTGATAGTTCTAGCTATTTTTGCCTGTGGCAGTTGAGCATCAGAGATACAATTTTATTACTGCTAATACAATCCTATTAAACTGAGCAGATAGGAACCAAATAAAAGGCATTGAATCCCAAGTCAATAACAGAGAGGATGTGTACTGAAAAAGTACTGAAGACAAATCTGACTTTGAATCTTTGTTCAGAATTATTTGTTTCCTTTATTCATTTCCTGTGGCTATTGTAACACATTACAAAACATTTGGTGGTTTGAAACAACAGAGATTCATTTACTTATAACTCTAGAGGCCAAAAGACTGAAATCAGTATCATTGGGCCAAAATCAAGGTGTGATCAGAGCTGTGCTCTTTCTAAATGCTCTAACAGTCATTTGGTTTTCCACCTACTGATGGCTGATGGCATTTTTTTGGTTTCTGGTGGAATCACTCCAGTCTTGGCTTTTGTGGTCACATAGCACTTTTCTCCTCTCAAATTTCCCTCTGCTTTCATCTTATAATGAGACTTGTGATTGCATTTGGGGGACACCCAGAGAGTATCCAAACTAACATCCACATCTCAAGATTTTTACATTTAAAACATCAGCAAGTATCATCAAAGTCCTTTTTATTCCCATATAAAGTAACATTTGCAAGAGATTAGCTTATATATATTTTGCGCAAAGCAGCATTATTCAGCCACCACATTTCCCTACCAAGCATATGTCAGTTCAGACTATAGAGATCAGGACCTATGCTTTATCTCTACAGTTTGAATGTTTACAACAATCAATTAAATCTAGCATAGTAGGATGAGCAGTAAAAATTTCTCCCTGGAAGCTAAATCTGGAAATATAATAATCTTAGTGTGAGTTTTTCTCACAAATCTATTTAGTTATAACCTCTAGTCCTCTAAACTATTTATCACATAATATAGAATCCAGCATTTATCATACATGTTTATTTGATATATCGGACTGGAAAAGGTCAGTTTTCATTTCAATACCAAAGAAAGGAAGTGCCAAAGAATGTTCAAACTACTGCACCATTGCACTCATTTCACACACTAGCAAAGTAATGCCTAAAATCCTACAAACTAGGCTTCAATAGTATGTGAACTAAGAACTTCCAGATGTAAAAGCTGGATTTAGAAAAGGCAGAGGAATCAGAGATCAAATTGCCAACATCTGTTGGATCATAGAAAAATCAAGAGAATTCCAGAAAAACATCCACTCTGACTCATTAACTACGCTAAAGTTTTTGACTATATGGATCACAAGAAAGTGTGGACAAATCTGAAACAGATGGGAGTATTAGACCATCCCACCTGCCTTCTACAAAACCTGTATGCAGGACAAGAAGCAACAGTTAGAAATGGACATGGAACAACAGACTGGTTCCAAACTGGGAAGGAGGACTTCAAAGCTATATATTGTCACCCTGTTTATTTAATTTATATGTAGAGTACATCATGTGAAATGCTGGCCAGGATGAAGCACAAGCTGGAATCAAGACTGCCAGGAGAAATATCAATAACCTCATGTATGCAGGTGATACCATCCTTATGGCATAAAGAAAAGGGGAACTAAGGAGCCTCTTGATGAAGGTGAAAGAGGATAGTGAAAAAGCTGACCTAAACTGAACATTCAGAAAAAAGAAGATCATGGCATCCAGTCCCATCACTTTATGGCAAAGAGATGGGCAAACAATGGAAACAGTGACAGACTTTATTTTCTTGGGCCCAAAAATACTGCAGATGGTGACTGCAACCATGAAATAAAAAGATGCTTGGTCACTGGAAGAAAATTTATGACAAACACAGTGTATTAAAAAACAGAGACATCACCTTGCTGGCAAGTCTGTAGAATCAAAACTATGACTTTCCCAAAACTAATGTATGGATATAAGAGTTGAACCAGAAAGAAGGCTGAATGCCAAAGTAACTGATGCTTTTAAACTGTGGTGTTGGAGAAGGCTCTTGAGAGTTCCTTGAACTGCAAGGAGATCAAATCAGTCAGTCCTAAAGGAAATCATCCCTAAATATTCATTGGAAGGAATAATATTGAAGCCGAAGCTCCAATACTTTGGCCACCTGATGGGAAGAGATAAGTCACTGGAAAAGAGCCTGATGTTGGAAAAAACTAAGAAGGCAAAAGGAGAAGGGAACGACAGTGGACAAGATGGTTTGATGGCATCGCTGAGTCAATGAACATGAGTTTGATTGGGTTCTGGGAGATGGTAAAGGACAGGGAAGCCTGGCGTGCTGCAGTCCATGGGGTCAAAAAGAGTCAGACACGATGGAGAGACTGAACTGAACTGAACTGAACTAATGATTTACATTTGTAATTAGATGACTTTCTCATCCTCTGGAAACAAAAAATGTATTGTAAATAGAAGAAACTTCTGTTGCACCCAAAGTTAATATGTATATCTATATGGCTTTTCACATCACATTATCTCCAGAACTCTTGTCAAACACCTAGGAAAAGTCAATTCCTTTTATGCATTTAGCAAAATTGAACTTGGAAAAAAACAGTTTGACATATGCATTTTTCATAGGTCTCATGATCATATCTATAATTCAGAGGCACTCTTTGGGAAATAGAAAACTAAACTGAAGATTAAAACACAAAGGGCTCTAGAGTCAATAAATAAGATATCTTAAGGATTACAGAGTTGTGAATTACTTAGGAGTCAGGATATTATTACTGACATTGGAGAATTTTTATTAAATTTTAAGGCAATAATGTTAGCAATTTCATTCCACAAATAAGACAATTTAGATTAAATCGAGAAATTATCAGAAAGACATAAATTACCACAACAGACTCAAGAGGAAACATACGACAAAACCTGTCATAAAGAAACTGAATTTAAAAAAAAAAGGAAATTGAATTGCAATAATTTTAAACTTCTCACAGAGAAATGCCCAAGTGCACATCTCCACTGAAGAATTCTACTAAATATTTAAAGAATTAATACCAACTAATTCAACCAGTCCAAACACATAAATAGAAATGAATGGGTTGCTTCCTGGTCCATCTTTGAGTTTATTATTAAACTGAGGCCAAAACCAGAGAAATATCATGAAAACTACACACCAACATCTTTATGGATATAGACATAAAAGTATTTAACAAAATGCTAGCAAACTAAACCCAGTAACATATTAAAAATACATAAGTTAGGCTATTGATAAAAATCCACTAATATTATATAGTAGATCAGTAGAATAAAGGACAAAAATCATGAACAGTCATTTCATTATATCCAGAAAAACACATTGACAAAAATCCAATAAATCTTTGTGATAAAAATACTCAATCAGTAACAGAAGGGAACAACCTCGACTTGACAAAAGACATCTATGAAAATTCCACTTACATTATACTTAATAGTGGTACAGAGAGCTTTCTCTCATGATCAGGAAAAGAGAGTGGCCATTATCAGCTCATGCAACACTGTACTGGAGGTTATTTTCAGGACAGTTAGGCAAAGAAAAAAAAAGGCTAAAAGAGAAGGAACAAGGTAAAAAAGAAAAAGAAAGAAATGCTATCCTTATTGGAAATTACAAAGTAAATTATCTCTATTCACAGATGATATCATCCTGTACACAGAAAATCCTTAGGCAAATGCCAGTAACTATTAGATCTAATAGCAAAGTCTATTTATTTAAAACCAAAGTACAAAATACTTTGCATTTCTATATCATCAATGAGCAATACAAAAATAAAATGAAGACAACTCAATTTACAATAGCATCAAGAAGAGTAAAATACTTAAGAATGACTTTAACAAAAGAAACAGAAAACTTACATACTATGACAATGTTTAGATACTGTTGTAAGAACATAAAGAATAACTAAACCAGTAGAAATGTCTAAGATGCAAAATTCTCCAGACTGATCTATAGAGTGAATGTAATTCCTATGAAAATCCCAGTTTGAAACTGCCTTTATTTTATTTATTTTTTGAAATTGAATTGCAATAATTTTAAACTTCTCACAGAGAAATGCCCAAGTGCACATCTCCACTGAAGAATTCTACTAAATATTTAAAGAATTAATACCAACTAATTCAACCAGTCCAAACACATAAATAGAAATGAATGGGTTGCTTCCTGGTCCATCTTTGAGTTTATTATTAAACTGAGGCCAAAACCAGAGAAATATCATGAAAACTACACACCAACATCTTTATGGATATAGACATAAAAGTATTTAACAAAATGCTAGCAAACTAAACCCAGTAACATATTAAAAATACATAAGTTAGGCTATTGATAAAAATCCACTAATATTATATAGTAGATCAGTAGAATAAAGGACAAAAATCATGAACAGTCATTTCATTATATCCAGAAAAACACATTGACAAAAATCCAATAAATCTTTGTGATAAAAATACTCAATCAGTAACAGAAGGGAACAACCTCGACTTGACAAAAGACATCTATGAAAATTCCACTTACATTATACTTAATAGTGGTACAGAGAGCTTTCTCTCATGATCAGGAAAAGAGAGTGGCCATTATCAGCTCATGCAACACTGTACTGGAGGTTATTTTCAGGACAGTTAGGCAAAGAAAAAAAAAGGCTAAAAGAGAAGGAACAAGGTAAAAAAGAAAAAGAAAGAAATGCTATCCTTATTGGAAATTACAAAGTAAATTATCTCTATTCACAGATGATATCATCCTGTACACAGAAAATCCTTAGGCAAATGCCAGTAACTATTAGATCTAATAGCAAAGTCTATTTATTTAAAACCAAAGTACAAAATACTTTGCATTTCTATATCATCAATGAGCAATACAAAAATAAAATGAAGACAACTCAATTTACAATAGCATCAAGAAGAGTAAAATACTTAAGAATGACTTTAACAAAAGAAACAGAAAACTTACATACTATGACAATGTTTAGATACTGTTGTAAGAACATAAAGAATAACTAAACCAGTAGAAATGTCTAAGATGCAAAATTCTCCAGACTGATCTATAGAGTGAATGTAATTCCTATGAAAATCCCAGTTTGAAACTGCCTTTATTTTATTTATTTTTTTTTGTAGAAATTGACAATTGACCATAAAATTCACTGGGAAATGCAGGTGACCCTGAACAGCCAAAGCTGTTTTGAATAAAGGTACAAAATTGACGCACACTTCTCAATTTCAAAATTTACTATCAAACTACAGCACCAAAGACAATGTGAGACAAGCATAAAGAACAACATATGGAACAACAGAATAGAATTAATAGTCAGGACTTTCTTGATGGTCAAGTGGTTAAGAATCTGCCTGGCAATGCAGAAGACACAGTTCAATCCCTGGTCTGGGAAGATTCCACAAGCAATGGGGCAATTAAGACTGAGCGCTACTTAACCCACAACCCAATTACTGAAGCTCTCATGCCCAAGAGCCAGTCCTGTGAAACAAGAGAAGCCACCATGATGAGAAGCCTGAACACAATTAGAGCGTAACCCCACTCACAGAACCAGAGAGAAAGCCCACATGTAGCAACAAAGGCCCAACACAGCCAAAGATAAATAAACAAATTTAATATTAAAAAAAGTTCAGAAGAAAAGGTTCACATTTACGCCAATTGATTTTCAACAAATGTTAAATCTTGTTTTGCAACAAGACAATGCAACGGGGCGGGGGGAGGCGGAAAGCTGGGAGCCAACCCTCAAACCATACACAATACAAACTAGATCAAGCTCCTAAATAACAAAAAAAAAAACAAAAAAAAAAACTTTTAGAATAATAAGTGTACATCTTCAGGACTTTGGAATAGGCACTGGTTCCTTAAATATAACATGAAAAGCAAAAGCAACCAAAGGAAAAAATAGACAAATGGGACTTCATCAAAATTTAAAACTTTCATGCTTCAAAGGATACCACAAAGAAACCAAAAGACAACACACAGAACGGGTAAAAATACTTGTAAAGTGTACATCTGAAAAAAAAAAAAAATTGTACAGATTACATAAAGAACTGCATTCAGAGCGTTTATTTTATCCTATAGAATACTGTCTGTAAACAATGAGCATTATGGTTAAGAAGATGAACTCAGTGAAATGTGTACCTTTTAATTCTATGTATTCACTTAAAACCTGTAGATTACATAATTTTGTAGAAAAAGTTTTACAGTCAATACCTTAAACTTATTTTTCTTTTATGATGCTTCAACTATTTCCAAGTAATTTATAGAAATGTTCTTCTTAAATATTTTAGTACTTCTTGTAAAACTAACTAAAATTTGAAAATTAGATCTTTTAGCTAAAAGATACATGATTATTGTGTAAATTGCAAAAGCAATTGTTTTTCCCCATCTCTAATCTTAAAGACATTAGAAGTTTGGATAAACAGTCATCCATATTGTCTCTTTTAGTCTAGGGAAAATTTCCTAGAAACTATGACTGAGCTCTCTTTATAATTTACTTTGCAGGTAAAAAACATACCCTAAAAATTAATATTATTTCAATATCCTCCCCCCCAAATTGTAATGATGACTTGTGGAAATGCAGAGATTTTAAAAAATATCTTTTGGGCGGGGAGTAGGGGCTGAGAGGGAAAGTTAAGCCACAAAATGAATATTAAATATATATAGGTGCAGTTGACACATATATGACCTGGCTTCTTCAAAATTAACTTTAGGCAATATTTGCTTTCTGAAAAGCCCACTTACAAAATGCTTATGATTCAAAGCATTAATTCAGAGTCCCTTTACAAAAATAGTATCCTTGTGATTTAAAAGCAAAATTTGACTTCCATCTGACTTTTCAGAGCAAGAGTTTATAATGGAGTACATCTCCAGTAAACATATTCTACCATTTATTTTGAAAAGGATTCTGTTTTAAAATATCCTCAAGAAGAGGCTCCTTACTGGTCAGCAGCAAATAGACCTTAGCAGGCTATTGCAGAACTGCATCAGTACTTTGTCAGGCTCATTACCCCAAAACACTAGGCATAATAGTTGTAAGTAAAATATGACCTAATCCTCAGAGGCTTTAATGACGGGGGGTGGGCCCATGGATCACACCTCTTCCCTTTCAGCTGGCAGTATCTTTGCCCAACCCAGTATGGAGGATTCCTCCTTGATGGGTCAGCTTTAAGGCTTCTGATCTATTCACAAAAGAACATTTTAAAAAAAGAATCACATCATCTTAATTTACATAAGAGATTCTGGTTACACTGAGAGAAAAATTCACTGATCTCATAAATAGACACTGATAAGTTCAAAAGGCCTTAGTATCCTTGAATCTGAATCTAGGGAGAATAGCACAGGTCAATGTTAGTAGTTTTCGAGCTTTTTTTTAACAACCTGGTCGCTTATAAAATAAGCTTGCTCTGGGATTCTAGATAATCCTGTTCCCTTAGAAATGCCCTTGGAAATGTATGTAGGTTGACTGCAGAATTACTTCTGGCATGAAGATGGGTACAGCAAACTTTGGAAGTTATTTATTTCACTGCTCCTGCATTCCTAGACAGAGTGCCTGGCAGAGGTTTTACACCCAGGGTGGTTGGTGAATGTGGGATTGTCTACAACATACTTGAATATTTATGATTGAGAGTTATTATTTCTTTTCTAATCTTAAAGACATTAGAAGTTTGGATAAACAGTCATCCATATTGTCTCTTTTAGTCTAGGGAAAATTTCCTAGAAACTATGACTGAGCTCTCTTTATAATTTACTTTGCAGGTAAAAAACATACCCTAAAAATTAATATTATTTCAATATCCTCCCCCCCAAATTGTAATGATGACTTGTGGAAATGCAGAGATTTTAAAAAATATCTTTTGGGCGGGGAGTAGGGGCTGAGAGGGAAAGTTAAGCCACAAAATGAATATTAAATATATATAGGTGCAGTTGACACATATATGACCTGGCTTCTTCAAAATTAACTTTAGGCAATATTTGCTTTCTGAAAAGCCCACTTACAAAATGCTTATGATTCAAAGCATTAATTCAGAGTCCCTTTACAAAAATAGTATCCTTGTGATTTAAAAGCAAAATTTGACTTCCATCTGACTTTTCAGAGCAAGAGTTTATAATGGAGTACATCTCCAGTAAACATATTCTACCATTTATTTTGAAAAGGATTCTGTTTTAAAATATCCTCAAGAAGAGGCTCCTTACTGGTCAGCAGCAAATAGACCTTAGCAGGCTATTGCAGAACTGCATCAGTACTTTGTCAGGCTCATTACCCCAAAACACTAGGCATAATAGTTGTAAGTAAAATATGACCTAATCCTCAGAGGCTTTAATGACGGGGGGTGGGCCCATGGATCACACCTCTTCCCTTTCAGCTGGCAGTATCTTTGCCCAACCCAGTATGGAGGATTCCTCCTTGATGGGTCAGCTTTAAGGCTTCTGATCTATTCACAAAAGAACATTTTAAAAAAAGAATCACATCATCTTAATTTACATAAGAGATTCTGGTTACACTGAGAGAAAAATTCACTGATCTCATAAATAGACACTGATAAGTTCAAAAGGCCTTAGTATCCTTGAATCTGAATCTAGGGAGAATAGCACATTTCAATGTTAGTAATTTTCAAGTTTTTTTTTAACAATCTAGTAGCTTATAAAATAAGCTTGCTCTGGGATTCTAGATAATCCTGTTCCCTTAGAAATGCCCTTGGAAATGTATGTAGGTTGACTGCAGAATTACTTCTGGCATGAAGATGGGTACAGCAAACTTTGGAAGTTATTTATTTCACTGCTCCTGCATTCCTAGACAGAGTGCCTGGCAGAGGTTTTACACCCAGGGTGGTTGGTGAATGTGGGATTGTCTACAACATACTTGAATATTTATGATTGAGAGTTATTATTTCTTTTTCTAATTTTGAGTATCATTGTAGCTATTCAATTTTCCCTAGAGACTGCCACTAGATTATCATTTAAATTACCCACTGAATCACACACAGCAAAGCAATGACTAATGTTGTTTTTAAGCATTTAGCATAATTCTTTATATTACTTTCATTTCACCTGAATGTGAAAACACTAAAATTTTAATAAAAGTAGCCTTAGATTGAAGAAAATTCTGTTCAAAAAATCATATAGGGAAAACCTGTGACTTTCATTTGGCCTTGATATTTTGTGTGTATGTGTTACTGGCTCAGTCATGTCTGACTCTTTGCGACCCCATGGATTGTAGCTCCACCTGGCTCTGCTGTACAAGGAATTCTTCAGGCAGGAATACTGGAATGGGCTGCCATTCCCTTCTTCATGGGATCTTACATACCCAGGAATTGAACCTGGGTCTCCTGCATAATATTTCCAATAAAAATTATTTTAAAAATGTTTTCAGGGATTAACTATAATGAGTATCATGTCTTATATACAATGAGAGTCACACAGTAGCATTAGTTACAAAAGTTTTATAATGCAGCTGATAGAAAAATCCTCTAAATTAAAAAAATCATTTAGACTATAGGCTTGTTGCTGTTCAGCTTTAAGGCTTCTGATCTATTCACAAAAGAACATTTTATCACATCATCTTAATTTACATAAGAGATTCTGGTTACACTGAGAGAAAAATTCACTGATCTCATAAATAGACACTGATAAGTTCAAAAGGCCTTAGTATCCTTGAATCTGAATCTAGGGAGAATAGCACATTTCAATGTTAGTAATTTTCAAGTTTTTTTTTAACAATCTAGTAGCTTATAAAATAAGCTTGCTCTGGGATTCTAGATAATCCTGTTCCCTTAGAAATGCCCTTGGAAATGTATGTAGGTTGACTGCAGAATTACTTCTGGCATGAAGATGGGTACAGCAAACTTTGGAAGTTATTTATTTCACTGCTCCTGCATTCCTAGACAGAGTGCCTGGCAGAGGTTTTACACCCAGGGTGGTTGGTGAATGTGGGATTGTCTACAACATACTTGAATATTTATGATTGAGAGTTATTATTTCTTTTTCTAATTTTGAGTATCATTGTAGCTATTCAATTTTCCCTAGAGACTGCCACTAGATTATCATTTAAATTACCCACTGAATCACACACAGCAAAGCAATGACTAATGTTGTTTTTAAGCATTTAGCATAATTCTTTATATTACTTTCATTTCACCTGAATGTGAAAACACTAAAATTTTAATAAAAGTAGCCTTAGATTGAAGAAAATTCTGTTCAAAAAATCATATAGGGAAAACCTGTGACTTTCATTTGGCCTTGATATTTTGTGTGTATGTGTTACTGGCTCAGTCATGTCTGACTCTTTGCGACCCCATGGATTGTAGCTCCACCTGGCTCTGCTGTACAAGGAATTCTTCAGGCAGGAATACTGGAATGGGCTGCCATTCCCTTCTTCATGGGATCTTACATACCCAGGAATTGAACCTGGGTCTCCTGCATAATATTTCCAATAAAAATTATTTTAAAAATGTTTTCAGGGATTAACTATAATGAGTATCATGTCTTATATACAATGAGAGTCACACAGTAGCATTAGTTACAAAAGTTTTATAATGTAGCTGATAGAAAAATTCTCTAAATAGTCAAAGAGAAAACAGTCATTTAGACTATAGGCTTGTTGCTGTTCAGTTCTTAAGTTGTATCTGACTCATTGTGATACCATGGACTGCAGCATGCCAGGCTTTCCTGTCCTTCATCCTCTCCTACAGTTTGCTCAAATTCATCTCCTTCGAGTCAGTGATACCATCTAGCCATCTTATCCTTTGCTGTTTCTCTTTGCCTTTTGCCTTCAACCTTTATTAGCATCAGAATCTTTTCTAATGAGTCAGCTCTTGGCATCAAGTGTCCAAAGTATTGTAGCTTCAGCTTCAGCATTAGTCCTTCCAATGAATATTCAGGGTTATTTTCTTCAGGATTAACTGGTTTGATTTCCTTACAGTCCAAGGGACTCTCAAAAGTCTTCTCCGGCACCACAGCACTCAGCCTTCTTTATGGTCCAGCTCTCACGTCCTTACATGACCACTAGAAAAACCATAGCTTTGACTATACAGCAGACCTTTGTTGGCAAAGTGATGTATCTGCTTTTCATTTTTTAAAACATTTAAAATATATTTTAATTTTGGCCTCTTTTATTGGTTTTATATTTATTTATTTAGATCCATCTTTATTCTTTGGCCTGTGTGGGCCTCCCACTGCAGTGGCCTCTCTCGTTGCAGAGCACCGCCTCTGGGTGCATGCGCTCCAGAGTGCTGGTTCGCAATTGGACACACTGGTCCAGTCATTCTGAGGAATGTGGGATCTTCCCAGGCCAGGGATTGAACCGGTGCCCCCTGCACTGCAAGGTGGACTCTTTACCCACTGGACCACCAGGAAAGCTCCTCTGCTTTTTAATATGCTGTCCAGGTTTGCCCTAACTTTCCTTCCAAGAAAAAAAGTGTCTTTTAATTTCATGACTGCAGTCACCATCTGCAGTGATTTTGAGCTCAAGAAAAGATAATATGTCACTGCTTTTACTTTTTCCCCTTCTCTCTGCGGCGAAGTGATGGGACCAGATGCCATGAACTAAGTTGTTTTCAATGCTGAGTTCCAAGCCAGTTTTTTCACTCTCCACTTTCACTCTCATCAAGAGACTTTTTAGTTCCTCTGCATTTTCTGCCATTAAAATAGTATCATCTGCCATCTAAAGTTGCTGTACTGAAAGTACTGCATTTTGGACTCTTTTGTTGACTATGAGGACTACTCCATTTCTTCAAAGGTACGTATTATATCTATAGTAATAGACACAATGGTCATCTGAACTAATTTGTCCATTTTAGTTCACTGATTCCTAAAATGTCCATGTTCACTCCTGCCATCTCCTGCTTGACCACATCCAATTTACCTTGATTCATAGCCTTAACATTCTAGATTCCTAGGCAATATTGTTCTTTAAAGCACTGGACTTTTCTTTCACCATCAGACATATCCACAACTGAGTGTCGTTTCCTCTTTAGATCAGCCACTTCACTCTCCCTGGAGCTATCAGTAATTGCCTTCTGCTCTTCACCAGTAGCATACCGGATACCTTCTGACCTGGGGGGCTCATCTTTCAGTGTCATATCTTTGTGCCTTTTCACAGTGTCCAGGGGGTTCTTGCAGCTAGAATACTGGAGTAGTTTTCCATTTCCTCCTCCAGTGGATCACATATGGTCAAAACTCTTCACTGTGACTTATCCATTTTGGTTGGCCCTGACGGTATAGCTGATAGCTTCAGTGAGTTACACAAGCCCCTTCGTCAAGACAAGGCTATGATCCATGAGATTTCAGCCTTGTAAGACTCTGAAAAAAGCTTTAATCCAGCTGAGTCATGATATCCTCAGACTTCTAATCAACAGGGCTGTCAGGTGATAGACCTATGGTACCTTAAACTGCTAAATTTGTTACAACAGCAAAACAAATGAATACGATCGATTTAAACAAATCTTTAAACAAGTCAGCAAATTTTTAAAATAAACCTTTAAACACAGATGAATAAATACAAAATATTGCAAAATTTATAAAATAAAAGAAAATTAAACTTTCCTTCCAAGAAAAAAGTGTCTTTTAATTTCATGACTGCAGTCACCATCTGCAGTGATTTTGAGCTCAAGAAAAGATAATATGTCACTGCTTTTACTTTTTCCCCTTCTCTCTGCGGCAGTGATGGGACCAGATGCCATGAACTAAGTTGTTTTCAATGCTGAGTTCCAAGCCAGTTTTTCACTCTCCACTTTCACTCTCATCAAGAGACTTTTTAGTTCCTCTGCATTTTCTGCCATTAAAATAGTATCATCTGCCATCTAAAGTTGCTGTACTGAAAGTACTGCATTTTGGACTCTTTTGTTGACTATGAGGACTACTCCATTTCTTCAAAGGTACGTATTATATCTATAGTAATAGACACAATGGTCATCTGAACTAATTTGTCCATTTTAGTTCACTGATTCCTAAAATGTCCATGTTCACTCCTGCCATCTCCTGCTTGACCACATCCAATTTACCTTGATTCATAGCCTTAACATTCTAGATTCCTAGGCAATATTGTTCTTTAAAGCACTGGACTTTTCTTTCACCATCAGACATATCCACAACTGAGTGTCGTTTCCTCTTTAGATCAGCCACTTCACTCTCCCTGGAGCTATCAGTAATTGCCTTCTGCTCTTCACCAGTAGCATACCGGATACCTTCTGACCTGGGGGGCTCATCTTTCAGTGTCATATCTTTGTGCCTTTTCACAGTGTCCAGGGGGTTCTTGCAGCTAGAATACTGGAGTAGTTTTCCATTTCCTCCTCCAGTGGATCACATATGGTCAAAACTCTTCACTGTGACTTATCCATTTTGGTTGGCCCTGACGGTATAGCTGATAGCTTCAGTGAGTTACACAAGCCCCTTCGTCAAGACAAGGCTATGATCCATGAGATTTCAGCCTTGTAAGACTCTGAAAAAAGCTTTAATCCAGCTGAGTCATGATATCCTCAGACTTCTAATCAACAGGGCTGTCAGGTGATAGACCTATGGTACCTTAAACTGCTAAATTTGTTACAACAGCAAAAACAAATGAATACGATCGATTTAAACAAATCTTTAAACAAGTCAGCAAATTTTTAAAATAAACCTTTAAACACAGATGAATAAATACAAAATATTGCAAAATTTATAAAATAAAGAATATTTGAAAACAAGTTTCAAATCTGAAACATTTTTACATATGACCGACCTACTCCATCTTTATAAGTGAGCCTGAGGTTCCCCCTTGTATTATATTCTTTTAAAATGTTTCTCCTTATACACTGCCTCAATGATAGGGATTCAATCCATTCACTTAAAAAATAAAATTCCTAATAGCTCTTTGCTACGACCTCATTTTTTCCATAGCATAGGATTTGCTATTTATTCATTTCATTTATTTTCAGTTTTCTATATCATGCTTAATGTTAGCATAAATCTTGAAACTTGTTCTCAGATACATGACTAAGTTAATAACCTTTTAACATGGCAGAAAATACATAATAATTCTTAAAATTTCAAATGCCTTGCTTCCACTTCAATGCTCTGCAGGTAAGCAATGCTAGTATATTGCTACAAAGATATTTCCTTGTTGCTATTTAGTCACTAAGTTGTATCTGACTCTTTGAGACTCCGTGCACTGTAGCCCATCAGGCTCCTCTGTCCATGGAATTTTCCAGGCAAGAATACTGGAGTGGGTCACCATTTCCTTCTCCAGGGGACCTTGATCCAGGGATGAACTTACTCTGAATCCTTTACCACGGAGACAACAGGAAAGTCTAAGAATTGCCCTTAGTAGCACAGTTTATATGTTCTTCAGTATTTTTCTAATTAGTCTATTATTATTATTAATGAAATCATAATCTAATCTATTAGGAATATAAATAGTATTTGATTCAATCTTTCTAACTCCTAGATAACTCCATTTGGAGTGGGTAAATATATGACCTGTGGCATTCTAGGCTCTTTTAGTACAGTCACTGTGATAGGCAAAATAACACTTCCCAGAGATTTCCATACATAATCCAGGAAAACTGTGAATATGCTATGTTAAATATTAAATAGAATTAAGGTGGCAAATGGAATTAAGGTTGCTAATCAGCTGACCATAACATAAGGAAATAACTCTGAATTATCTGGTAGGTAGGCCTAAGGGTTCTGAGGTCCTTTAAATATGGAAGATGGAGGCAGAAGACTAAAGTCCAGAGAGAGAGTTGCAATGATGCTGGCTTTCAAATAGGGAAATATATAATAAACCAAGGAATGCCAGTGGCCTCTAGATGTTGGAAAAGGCAAGACTATCGATTTCCCCTAGATCCTTCAGAAAGAATGAAATCTTCCTGATGCTTTAATTTTAGCCCACTGAGGCTATGTCGTATTTCTGGACTTGAGAACTGTAAGACGATAAATTTGTATTGTTCTACTCACCACTGAGCTCATGGTGATTTATTGCAACAGTAGTAAGTAACTAATTCAGTCAGTACTGATGCAAAGAACACTGAAGAAAATCCACGCATCCTAGAAGCACCAAGAAATCATTGTCTGTTCTAGAAAAGGCCATTCCTAGATGAGTTTATTAAGCCCAGATTTTCCTAAATCGTTGTTCCTAAAAGAAACAACATAGGCATGGTTGACACAGCCTGAACTACAGCAGATGACCATTGTAAATAATTGCAAATAATCACTGCAAATGGTTACTTACAAGAAAGAGAGATCATTATTACACCTTCTCCAAACAGGGTTCTTTGATCAGACTGCTAGCTGATGGATTCCAGGTGCTCTTTATTCTTAATTGGCTTCTGCATATAAGAAAGCAAGCTAACAGCAAACTCAACACACTCCATCAATCCTCTTCAATGCCAGCCTGTAATTTTCAGTGCTTCTCTGGTTCTCAAAATTCTATAAGAGCTCGAAAATAATTGGAAGCAGTCCATAAATTTTTCCTTTGAAAATGCTGATTGATCTCAGTTCAACTTCTTCAAACATCCCCAAATATTCTATTCTCAGCAATTTTCAAACGACCTCTTTTTTCTGATCAAAATATTTTTAAATGAAACTGAAGTTTCTAGAAGTATAGAGAATCTGAGCTTTTTTTTTTTCTTTTTCAATAGGAAAGCCTGCTCCTCAAATACAGGCAATTATTAGCTACCCCTTCAAATTATCTGCTTATTACCCTTAACACTTTTGCAACTGGTACTTAGGCACGAGCTCTTCTTAGAATCAAGGAATCCAAGCTCTTACAGAGACTAGCAAAGCCTTGGGCAACTGGGAAGCTCATTTATCTTTCTCTTCCATTCTCCCTTAAATTGAGTTCATAATTTCTGCCAGGAGTGGTGTGAGAGTTAATTGAGTGTTAAAAAAAGGAACTACTTGAGTAACCTTTGGAGCACTGTAACATGTACCTACTAACTTTCAATTCAGCACTTCATTTTTTTTAACCATCTTCCTGAGGAGGACTTCATATATCAATTTATATATCTATGTTAATATCTATACTCATATATTAGAAACTTTAACTTAATTAAGATGTAGCTCTATACATAATTTTCCTGCAGACAATTTTTAAAAGTTCTCTTTCTAATTTGATGCATTCAAAATGATTTTTATACATACACCAAATCTTAAAGACACATAAAGACATTAAACAAATAAATACAACCTCACCAGCTGTTTTGCCCAGAAAACCTCAGGATATGAAAATAATAGCATTAATAAGAAAAAATTAGTAATCATAGTAAATCTAAGAATTGTTTTGTCCTTCTCCAAGGTATTTTATTTTTGATCATATTTTTCAGGAATTTTAGTAAGGTATAAATTGTATATAATAAAATCTATCTATTTAATTATTGAGTTTAATCAGTTGCAACAAATATATACAGCCATGTAGCCACAACCAAAATCAAGTTATAGAAATATTCTGTAGAATGTCCCTCTGCAATAATTATCACCTCCTTCTCCCCTCAGGTATCCACTAGGCTCTTCTCTTTTTGTTTCCTTGTCTTTTCCAAAAACTTATATAAAAAAAGTCATGCAGTATGTCGTTTTAGTGTCTGAATTCCTCGTTCAACATATTTTAAAGACTCATTTATGTTGGTGAATGAATAAGTTGTGTGTAGCCTTTTGTTACTCAGTAGTATTGATTCTGTAGATATATTTTCTTCATTCTTTCATCTGTTGTTGGACATTTGAGTTGTCTCCAGTTTCTGACTAATATGAATAATTTTGCTAATAAAATTTCTATACAAATGTTTTATACAGATTTTTTATTTTTCTTTATAAATACTCAGAGGTTCAATTGCTAGATTAAGTGTACATTTAATCTGAGCTTTTTTTCAATAGGAAAGCCTGCTCCTAAAACGATTATTAGCTACCCCTTCAAATTATCTGCTTATTACCCTTAACACTTTTGCAACTGGTACTTAGGCACGAGCTCTTCTTAGAATCAAGGAATCCAAGCTCTTACAGAGACTAGCAAAGCCTTGGGCAACTGGGAAGCTCATTTATCTTTCTCTTCCATTCTCCCTTAAATTGAGTTCATAATTTCTGCCAGGAGTGGTGTGAGAGTTAATTGAGTGTTAAAAAAAGGAACTACTTGAGTAACCTTTGGAGCACTGTAACATGTACCTACTAACTTTCAATTCAGCACTTCATTTTTTTTAACCATCTTCCTGAGGAGGACTTCATATATCAATTTATATATCTATGTTAATATCTATACTCATATATTAGAAACTTTAACTTAATTAAGATGTAGCTCTATACATAATTTTCCTGCAGACAATTTTTTAAAAAGTTCTCTTTCTAATTTGATGCATTCAAAATGATTTTTATACATACACCAAATCTTAAAGACACATAAAGACATTAAACAAATAAATACAACCTCACCAGCTGTTTTGCCCAGAAAACCTCAGGATATGAAAATAATAGCATTAATAAGAAAAAATTAGTAATCATAGTAAATCTAAGAATTGTTTTGTCCTTCTCCAAGGTATTTTATTTTTGATCATATTTTTCAGGAATTTTAGTAAGGTATAAATTGTATATAATAAAATCTATCTATTTAATTATTGAGTTTAATCAGTTGCAACAAATATATACAGCCATGTAGCCACAACCAAAATCAAGTTATAGAAATATTCTGTAGAATGTCCTCTGCAATAATTATCACCTCCTTCTCCCCTCAGGTATCCACTAGGCTCTTCTCTTTTTGTTTCCTTGTCTTTTCCAAAAACTTATATAAAAAAAGTCATGCAGTATGTCGTTTTAGTGTCTGAATTCCTCGTTCAACATATTTTAAAGACTCATTTATGTTGGTGAATGAATAAGTTGTGTGTAGCCTTTTGTTACTCAGTAGTATTGATTCTGTAGATATATTTTCTTCATTCTTTCATCTGTTGTTGGACATTTGAGTTGTCTCCAGTTTCTGACTAATATGAATAATTTTGCTAATAAAATTTCTATACAAATGTTTTATACAGATTTTTTATTTTTCTTTATAAATACTCAGAGGTTCAATTGCTAGATTAAGTGTACATTTAACTTGGTAAGATACTACTATGATGTTTTTAAAAATGTATGACTTTACATTCTCAACAGCAGTGCATGAATATTCTAGTGGCTTTATATTGTGGCCAATACTTGATACTGTCAGGTTTTTAAAATTATAGTCGTTCAAATAAATGCATATGGTATTTCACTGTGATTTTATTTTGACTCTCTCTTAGTGATTTTTCATGTGTTTTTTTTGCTATTCATAATTTTTCTATGAAGCAACTATTTAAATATTTTCTCTACCTTTTTCATAGGATTTTTATCATCTTATTATTGTTTTAATAGATATTATATACATTTCTAGATACATTATTTTGTCATACATCTATTATATATTTTTTTGAATCTGTGGCTTCCCTTTTCAATTATTATGGTGTTTGAATATAATTTATCTTTTGCTTCTTTGACTATTTAGACTTTTTGTGTTCTATCTTAGAAATCTTTGCCCAGCCCAAAGTTTCAGCATTGTCTTTGTCTTATTGTATTAGATTTTACATTTAGATCCATGATACATTTTAAGTTCGTATTTGCATATGCCATGTGGTAAAGTTTCATTCTTTTATATGAAAATACGGCTATGTCAGCACCATTTATTGCTAACATGTTGAGTACCTTGAAGCTTTTGTCAAACTTAATTGACAACTAGTTTCCATATTTTCAGGTTTGCTCTATTGATTTATATGTCTATATTTATGCCAGCACAACACTGTTTTTATTGCTCTAACCTTATCACAGTCTTTATTACTCTAACCTTATAATAAGTCATAAAATCAGTAGTATAAGTGCTATAAGAGCTAGTTTTCAAAATTACTTTTCCTATTCTGGGTCCTTCACACTTCCCGTACATGTCAGAATTAGATTCAGCCTATGTAATTACAAAGGGTTATCCTTTTCACTCTCTTTAAAAGACAAATCACCTATATTTGAAATGATTTAATAAAATCCTCTTTATTAAATTGTAGTTATTTTAATGAGTCATGGAAGTTTATATATTTTATGTTAATATGATAAAATTATAAAAGATGAAGTACTTCTAATTTAAAGACTACAGTAAAAAAAAAAAAGAGGAAGGGAAAATGGATGAAGAAAATAAATGAGATAAAAGCAAAAGAAGCATTTTTCATATAGCATGAAAGAATTTCTATCTAAAGAAAAAATAATTAGTATATATGATTTTGTTTTATTTTCAGTTTTAACTTCATTGAAGATGAGATATATAAACAGTAGCACATATCCTAAGAAACACAGAAAACAAAGAGATGGAGATAAATAAGATCCTCAAGAGTGGTTTTTTCACTTATTGTATGATAGTTAACAATAAGACAAGATCAAAATTTTTATTAAGATTTATATGCTATATGGGGCTTCCCTGTCGCCCAGTGGTAAAGAATTCACCTGCCAATGCAGGAGACCTGGGTTCAGTCCCCGGGTTGGGAAGATCCCCTGGAGAAAGAAATGGCAGACCACTCTATTCTTCTTGCCTGGGAAATCCTATGGACAGAGGAGCCTGGCAGGTTACAATCCACGGGGTTTAAAATAGTTAGACACGAATTAGCAACTAAACAATGACAACAGTATATGCTCTATGAGAATATGTAGATGTCAACAATACTCTATGTATCTAATTTAAGACAGGATAGTGGATTCCAAATTAAACTCTGTAATAAATAACTGTTAAGCCTAGGAAGCTAGGAAGTCAGTTCTACAGAAATAAAACAAGTCATGATAGTGGAGTGCTATATAATTCTTAAATTTCTGAATAGCTTTGAAAAGATAAAGAAAAATTGCTATAAAATTCACATTAGCTCAATTATCCCAGGTTCTTCAATCATGGTGTTGTATTTTGCTGTACCATGAAATCCCTATTCCTATTCCAAGGACTAAAGTCTGAACAAGTATTTATTAATTGACTAATTTATGTGCCTGACACTGTCAAGAGCCGTTAAATAATCAAAAACAAAGTTAATTGCATTTTCTGCTCTCAATATTCTGACATTACTCTTAGAAAAATAAGAAAATTTCAGTAAAAATTGCAATTGATAAAGGACAAAGTAAATAATCAAGTTTCAAAATTGCTATCGGACAAATGTTGGAAAAGTTTGGAAAGGAAAAACATTGGTAGTTGAGATCATTTTCAAAGCATTTCCAAACCATTAATTGTTATATGTTGTTCCTGCCTTTTCACGTGTTCCTTAAGCATGGCTAGCTGGCCTTTCAATCTTTCTGCCTGTATTTTTAATGACATTTCGCCTAGTCTCTCTAGATTCATCTTATAAAATCTGTTGAGAAAGCAACATACTTGAAAATTATACTATCACCCTGCTAACTTGTATAAGAAAGTCAACATAAAACAAATCATGTCCTTCATTTTGGAATTTATCAAATACATGAATATGTGCCTATGTTTCAAACTATAAGTGGAGCTAAGGAATGAGTCTCTTCTGGAAGATATTTAGAAAAATGTAAATGCACAAATGTATGAATTTATAATGTCTACATTTTTCTTTGACCTGCATAGCTATTTGAATTTAAAAATACATCAGTAAAGATTATAAGTTAATAGGAATGCCAAATAAGCATTTCTGTCCAACCTAACTCTGAAATTGAAAACTCTGAGATTCTCCCAACAAGAATACTAATTTGTTCTGACTTTGCCATCATTGCTAATGATGCTACTATGTTCTAAGACCTACTGCTAACTGGGATATATTTTGAAAATAATCATGTTCTCAAAGTGAAATATGTTCTGATATTTATGAAGTAATCTATTTTCATATAGATGATGCAGGAAGAAAGAGTAATGATCATAGAGTATGCCTCACTTTTTAAGCCTAAAAGAATTGTTTTAAAGTAACAAAAACCAGGTAATAAATCAAAGGAATACTGTAGAAGTGAGATAAGTGTAATAAATGAAATAGGGATGTTATCCTAAATAACTTGAAGCTGAAACTGTACTCAACAAAATTCTACAGAGAAAATATAACTGAACACATTTGGAATTAATAAAGAGAATGTAAAGTGATGATCAGTATTTGTGGAATGGAAATTAAATGTGAATATCTAATCCAACTCTCAAGCTATCCCAAGTTACACTCCAGGTAAGCAGGATCAAACTGTATTTTTAATTTTTTTGCGGGGGTGCTGGGGGGCAGGTTGGAGAGGGGGTGGGTGGGCCACTTCTATTGGTCTTTCATTTCTCTTATTTTCATCCATCTTTGTTCTTTGGCCCGTGTGGGCCTCCCATCACAGTGGCCTCTGTTGTCACAGAGCACCGGCTTTGAGCGCATGCGCTCCAGAGCTCCGGATCGGTAATTGGACACATGGGTCCAGCCGCTTCACGGCACGTGGGATCTTCCCAGGCCAGGGATCGAGCCAGCGCCCCTTGCACTGAAAGGCAGTATCCCTACTCACTGGACCACCAGGGGAGACCTGTTTTTTTAATATTTTGAAACCTCACCATCTAAATTGAGTTCTACCTAAAGAAAACACGCATGAACAGCAGTAAAACACAAAGCTTTAAATTTATAAAAAGGAAGCCCAACAAATACAAGGTGGTATGATTTATCTGGCATCCCTCAGATTGAAATACTAAATTTGAGGACCCACATAGAGTCACTGGAAACAAAACCTCTGTTTAAAAAAAGGAATACATAATCAAGTGTCACTATAGTCTAAAATGAGAAGTCCGCCATAATATTTCACTTTACTTTCATTTTCATTTCTAAGCAACCTTTCACTTATAATTTGACAATAATGAAAGCTGTGACCTAACTAGGGAGTTCTAACATTGAAGTTAATGGAAAATAATATTCTTCATTGTTAGTTAACATACGGACCTTATTCTTTAGGATATTTTGAGTTTAGCTAATGTGAGTTGGCATCCCTTGTTCCACTTATCATCAGTACCCTAACAAAGGCTAAATATTGGACAATGAGTAAATTATACCAAAACATTGACATGCAATCAGACCACTTGGTAGAGTCATCCAACTATCCTCTTGATAAACCAAACTTCCTATCTTCAACTGACTAAATACTCCTGTTGAGAACGTAACTTGATCTAATCCCTTTGGAAAAAGTGTTTTCACTGTATGTGTTAAAAACCTGAGGTAAATTCTACAGGAATATAACTGAACACATTTGGAATTAATAAAGAGAATGTAAAGTGATGATCAGTATTTGTGGAATGGAAATCAAATGTGAATATCTAATACAACTCTCAAGCTATCCCAATTTACACTCCAGGTAGGCAGGATCAAATTGTCTTTTTAACTTTTCTGCGGGGGTGCTGGGGGCAGGTTGGAGAGGGGGTGGGTGGGCCACTTCTATTGGTCTTTCATTTCTCTTATTTTCATCCATCTTTGTTCTTTGGCCCGTGTGGGCCTCCCATCACAGTGGCCTCTGTTGTCACAGAGCACCGGCTTTGAGCGCATGCGCTCCAGAGCTCCGGATCGGTAATTGGACACATGGGTCCAGCCGCTTCACGGCACGTGGGATCTTCCCAGGCCAGGGATCGAGCCAGCGCCCCTTGCACTGAAAGGCAGTATCCCTACTCACTGGACCACCAGGGAAGCCCTGTATTTTTAATATTTTGAAACCTCACCATCTAAATTGAGTTCTACCTAAAGAAAACACGCATGAACAGCAGTAAAACACAAAGCTTTAAATTTATAAAAAGGAAGCCCAACAAATACAAGGTGGTATGATTTATCTGGCATCCCTCAGATTGAAATACTAAATTTGAGGACCCACATAGAGTCACTGGAAACAAAACCTCTGTTTAAAAAAAGGAATACATAATCAAGTGTCACTATAGTCTAAAATGAGAAGTCCGCCATAATATTTCACTTTACTTTCATTTTCATTTCTAAGCAACCTTTCACTTATAATTTGACAATAATGAAAGCTGTGACCTAACTAGGGAGTTCTAACATTGAAGTTAATGGAAAATAATATTCTTCATTGTTAGTTAACATACGGACCTTATTCTTTAGGATATTTTGAGTTTAGCTAATGTGAGTTGGCATCCCTTGTTCCACTTATCATCAGTACCCTAACAAAGGCTAAATATTGGACAATGAGTAAATTATACCAAAACATTGACATGCAATCAGACCACTTGGTAGAGTCATCCAACTATCCTCTTGATAAACCAAACTTCCTATCTTCAACTGACTAAATACTCCTGTTGAGAACGTAACTTGATCTAATCCCTTTGGAAAAAGTGTTTTCACTGTATGTGTATCCTAGGACACAGAAATTCCACTAACAGAAATGTGTACATACATTGGTGCAAGACATTACAAGATTATTCACAGCAGCACTATTCAGAATTTGAAAGCAACACATATCAGAAATGTCTATATACAGAGGAATGTATAAATAAATTATTGTATATCCATGCAAGTAGAGAAGCAAATGGCAACCCATTTCAGTATTCCTCCCTAAAAAATCCCATGGACAGAGGAGTCTGGTGGGCTATAATCCGTGAGGTTGCAAATTGTCATGACTCAACGACTGAAGGCACTGAGCACATCTATACAATGTTATGGATATATTACATGTAATATGCAAAATTTGAACACTTTTACTAATTAAACCTATATATAAAATATAGATTAATATAATTTAGAATGAAGTAACTGAGAGTAATCTAGACACAAAGGAATACATAGTGCATACTTCCATTTTTATAAAGTTAAAAAACAACAAAATTAAGCAATCGTATTTAAGTCAAAATTCTGGTTACCTGTGGGAACTTATTCTTAAATGGAATGTAGAGTGGTTGTAGGGTGTTTGGAAGTGATCACAATGATCTCTTTCTGGTTTCTAATTACACAGACACATTCAGTATGTGAAATTTTGTCAGTCTATGCAAACAAACCAGGGATTATGGAAAGCAAAGTACTTCTGGACTGTCCGACCATGGGTTTCAGATGCAGTAGAGAACTCCAGTTCTGGTGTTCAGGAATTCACTGTTCCTTCATTATAGTTTTTCTCACACTACATTAATCTTGCTCCTTTGGTAGGTCTTCTTTTACTCATCTGTATCTCTATGAGGGCAGAAGCTGTAATTCTATTGCCCGTTATTGCATTCTGCAGCACACATATTCAACATATCAAAAGGAATTAGTCAACTATTTGGCTGAATGTTGACATAAACCAGGAAACAAGACTATCTAGGAAGAATGGCGAAAGACAACCACAATAAAGTCATTGATAATCACCAAACCTTTATGATGCCTGGAATGGGGCAGTTTTCAAAACCTAGCTGCTGAAAGCATCATAGCCAATAACGTTTCCAGCTGAGTTACACTTGGTCTGCTGAACTAATTACACTAAGCCTAGATCTTTAACACAGGGTACACAGGGTCACATAAAAACCTGACAACAAAGAGGTAAAAGTAGCCCCATGCTCAGATTCTTTCTGTTAGTAAAAATCTTCTCTCCCTACTTGATTCTGTTCCTCCTTATCAGCTTCGGAGGAGGTTGTGAACAGTGACCTTGTAGGTTGTCTGGCATTTATGCTGTTATTGTAGCATTCTCTTTTTCAGGCTTGTGACATGATGATAGCCCGACCAACATATGACTCTGGTCTGCCTAACTTTCCAGTTTGGCTTCAAAGTCTAATAAAAGTAGCTCAGTCGTTTCTGACTCTTGGCGACCCCATGGACTGTAGCCTGCAACACTCCTCTCCCCATATAATTCTCCAGGCAAAAATACTGGACAGCGTAGCTGCTCCCTTCTCCAAGGGATCTTTCCAACCCTGGGACTAAACCCAGGTCTTCCACACTGCAGGTGGATTCTTTACCAACTGAGCCATGTGGGAAACCCTCTAAAGTCAAGAGAGAGGGTAAATCAAGCATATTTCTACTTCCAGTACCTCACTAGCATAACTATCTAACAGAATTGTAGAAATAAAGCAACTTGAGAAATCACCAAATTTAGTACTCTAATTTTATATATATAAACAGGAAAAACCAGAGAGGTTAAATGATTCAAGGCAAGCTACATATCTAGGTAAAAAAGAAACAGATTTTAGAAGCTATGCCATCTGACAGGCTATATAAGATACAATTTAAGAAAGCAAATTGTATCAGTTTGGGCAAGATGGGATTTAAACCACAATTCTGTTTGTCAGTGTTACTTTAAACTCATCATCTATAAACCACGTTAATATTATTGTGTACTTCTAAAAATACTGTTGGCATTAAATGAGATGCTATTTGTAGAACTCTTAGCTAAGCTTGTCACATTGCTATCATTAAATAAATGCAAATTGTCCAGCTATCCTAATATTAACTTTCTGACTTTCAGGTTCATTCTCTCCACTGGAAATCAGAAAGTCTCTTGATAAAGTTGATATTTTTAGACAATTTTCTAGTTGATAAATGATACAGTTACTTATATTTTTCTTATTAGCCTTTGTCATTTTTTTTTGAACAGCCAGTTTCATAGAGTGAATGTCTTATTGTTTCAATCACTGCATCTCATAATGGATTTGCCAGACAAAACATATGACAGGTAGTTAAATTTGAATGGAAATTCGCATTTAAGAGGGTGTCTTGAATTTTAATTTGCTAAATCTGGAAACTCTACTTCAGAGTCTACCAATCAAAGTAGATTTTGCAAAATTCAACATCATTATATAAGCACAAATAACTTCAGTCAAATACCAATTAAAGACCTATTTGTATAATTTTTTCAATATTATCTCAGGTATGTTTTCTTAATACTTCATTATTTAAGTAAATTTCAACACAATAAGCTTAGACTTCAGTGAGTAACCATATCCTTTAGCTACAAATCTCTTTCATTAGTAATAACTTTATGGAGAAGTGCAACCCACACCAGTATTCTTTTTTTTTTTTACTTATTTTTGGGGGAATGGGGTGGAGAGGGAGGGGGGTGGGCAGGCCACTTCCATTGGTCTTTCATTTACCTGTTTTCATCCATTTTTGTTCTTTGGCCCACGTGGGCTACCCATCGCAGTGGCCTCTGTTGTCGCCGAGCACTGGCTCTGGGCGCATGCGCTCCAGAGCTCCGGCTCGGTGATTGGACACATTGGTCCAGCCGCTCCACGGCACATGGGATCTTCCCAGGCCAGGGATCGAACCGGTGTCCCTTGCACTGCAAGGTGGTGTCCTTACCCACTGGACATTCTTGCCTGGAAATATTCTTGCCTGGAAAATCCCATGGAAAGAGGACCTTGGCAGGCTACAGTCCATGGGGTGGCAGAATTGGACACAACTAAACACACACACACACACACACACACACACACACACGCATATGAGTACTCAATCTCTTAACCCTGAGAAAAATTTTCTCAGCTATTTCCTCCTCATTACCATTAATACCTCCACTTCAAGAGTGGGAAGAATTACCTACATGCACTTTTTCTCCTACTTTCAGGTTCATTCTCCACTGGAAATCAGAAAGTCTCTTGATAAAGTTGATATTTTTAGACAATTTTCTAGTTGATAAATGATACAGTTACTTATATTTTTCTTATTAGCCTTTGTCATTTTTTTTTGAACAGCCAGTTTCATAGAGTGAATGTCTTATTGTTTCAATCACTGCATCTCATAATGGATTTGCCAGACAAAACATATGACAGGTAGTTAAATTTGAATGGAAATTCGCATTTAAGAGGGTGTCTTGAATTTTAATTTGCTAAATCTGGAAACTCTACTTCAGAGTCTACCAATCAAAGTAGATTTTGCAAAATTCAACATCATTATATAAGCACAAATAACTTCAGTCAAATACCAATTAAAGACCTATTTGTATAATTTTTTCAATATTATCTCAGGTATGTTTTCTTAATACTTCATTATTTAAGTAAATTTCAACACAATAAGCTTAGACTTCAGTGAGTAACCATATCCTTTAGCTACAAATCTCTTTCATTAGTAATAACTTTATGGAGAAGTGCAACCCACACCAGTATTCTTTTTTTTTTTTACTTATTTTTGGGGGAATGGGGTGGAGAGGGAGGGGGGTGGGCAGGCCACTTCCATTGGTCTTTCATTTACCTGTTTTCATCCATTTTTGTTCTTTGGCCCACGTGGGCTACCCATCGCAGTGGCCTCTGTTGTCGCCGAGCACTGGCTCTGGGCGCATGCGCTCCAGAGCTCCGGCTCGGTGATTGGACACATTGGTCCAGCCGCTCCACGGCACATGGGATCTTCCCAGGCCAGGGATCGAACCGGTGTCCCTTGCACTGCAAGGTGGTGTCCTTACCCACTGGACATTCTTGCCTGGAAATATTCTTGCCTGGAAAATCCCATGGAAAGAGGACCTTGGCAGGCTACAGTCCATGGGGTGGCAGAATTGGACACAACTAAACACACACACACACACACACACACACACACACGCATATGAGTACTCAATCTCTTAACCCTGAGAAAAATTTTCTCAGCTATTTCCTCCTCATTACCATTAATACCTCCACTTCAAGAGTGGGAAGAATTACCTACATGCACTTTTTCTCCTACTTTCCCAAGGCATAAGAAATAAAGTTCAACACATCAGATCAATTGTAATCAGTCTTCTCTCCCTTGAGCTTCCTCTGGTTTCTCAATCCAGTACCAAACAGTCTTCACAGACTTTAACATCCCAGCTTTACATTTCGGCCAATCTCCCCTTGTTTTGGATCATGACCTGACCCTTTCTGAGTTTAAAGGCTGTTTCTCGACATCTGTTTCTGCTTCAGTTTCAGCTCCTCTCAGTTCTCCTTTTCTGATCTCTTAAATCAGATGGGAATGCCCTAAATCATGTTTCTATTGGCTATGAATATCCCTTCTCACTCTAAATAGCCTGAGGAAGAATCAGGAATGAACTTCCAGAGTCATGTGAGGATGATCAGCAAGTCCAGGCCCATATGTATCATGCCCAGGTCTGTATATTGGTGGAAAATTTATCATCTGTTGCTTCATTAGCATTCCTCCACCCCTACCATAGGAGATGCTAGGAGGATCCTCCAAGTGAGATGGGGAGGAATGTTCTTTTTTTTTTTTGGCCACTTATATTGATCTTTCATTTGTTTATCTTTGTTCTTTGGCCTGTGTGAGCCTCCCATTGCAGTGGCCTCTATTGCTGCAGAGCACCGACTCTGGGTGCATGTGCTCCAGAGCTCAGGCTAGGTAGTTGGACACATTGGCCAGCCACTCCACGGCACGTGGGATCTTCCCAGGCCAGGGATCGAACCAGCACGCCTTACACTGCAAGACTGTGTCTTTACCCACTGGACCACCAGGGGAGCCCCAAGAGGAAAGTTCTTAATGGCCTTCATATATTCCGGATACAAGACAGAAAGTTCCTTGACCACTTTCTCTGGTAGGGCAGGCCACTGGTAATCCATTTATCCTCCAGTGGAAGTTTCAGTGATGGGGAAGAGGGTGGGATAGGGTTTGGGGAGTGGAGTTTCAGGGATAAGGAGAGTCCACAGGGCAAGGCAGCTGCTGATGAGATGAAAAATGACAATTAACAATCCAAATAGTATACTCTGCCTAATATCAGTACAGAGATTGTTTTAGCTTCCTGCCTGTCTTCATCATTAGGTGCTAATCCCCATGAGGGCATGCTGCTTCTGTTCTGCCCACCATTGTATCTTTATTGCTTCACATAGTACCAGGCCATGTTCCATAAGTGCATGCTGAATGAACTCCCTAAACTCCTGATCTTAAATGATACAGGCAAGTGCCTGAAAGTTCTTCCTGGCATCTAAACTCTGTTCTTTGACTACAACTGAAGTGAGTTTCATCACTGCCTGACTCATTAACCAGTATCTGACCTTATTCACCAGACTTCTGGTTACAGATAACCATCCTTGCTTCCTAAGATTGCTGAGTATTAGATAAAGAATGTAAAAATAAAGAAAAAAATGATAATAATGTGCTTTTTTGAAAACTAACACTAGTGACCCCACACAAAATGCTAGCTCTTCATCTTGTTTCTTATATTTCATCCTAACAACTGTGAGAGCAAATAGAAATTTTAATAAGAGGTTTAAAATACTCCCTACTAAAAATAGGGAAGACATTCCCTTTTTTCTTATTTACTTAAAATATTTTTATTTGTAAGGTTTTTTACCCTTTAAAACATAGGTAAAACTTTTTAAAACTAAATATTCTTTTTGCCAAAAGTAGGACCTAGGAATATGTTTGTGAG
This sequence comes from Tragulus kanchil, assembly GCA_022376925.1. Classification (NCBI taxonomy): domain Eukaryota; kingdom Metazoa; phylum Chordata; class Mammalia; order Artiodactyla; family Tragulidae; genus Tragulus; species Tragulus kanchil. The sequence continues at coordinate 114,248,731 of JAIOJX010000005.1, read as the reverse complement.
GGCCTGAGAACTCTATCCTTAATATGCAGTCCTATAAGAGGACAATGCCACTAACTCCCATTTTCTGTGGGTTATAGGAGGCTAACTTCAGTCAGTGCATTGCTCAAAACTTCCTTCTGTCCTAAATATATGATATTTATTTTTCCTTTTTATAAATTCAATTAGCAAACATGGATACTTACCTCAGTTATCAGGTGAGTTTAGGATGAAACATATGTGAGAAATGTTGCTATTAAGCCCTGTTATTTAAGGACTAGTTATTTTTAATCTTAGGGCTTTCTTTGTAGCTCAGCTGGTAAAGAATCCACCTGCAATGAAGGAGACCACGGGTCGATTTCTGGGTCAGGAAGTCCCCTCCAGTGGATTCTAGAGGGTGGGATAGGGTTTGGAGTGGAGTTTCAGGGATAAGGAGAGTCCACAGGGCAAGGCAGCTGCTGATGAGATGAAAAATGACAATTAACAATCCAAATAGTATACTCTGCCTAATATCAGTACAGAGATTGTTTTAGCTTCCTGCCTGTCTTCATCATTAGGTGCTAATCCCCATGAGGGCATGCTGCTTCTGTTCTGCCCACCATTGTATCTTTATTGCTTCACATAGTACCAGGCCATGTTCCATAAGTGCATGCTGAATGAACTCCCTAAACTCCTGATCTTAAATGATACAGGCAAGTGCCTGAAAGTTCTTCCTGGCATCTAAACTCTGTTCTTTGACTACAACTGAAGTGAGTTTCATCACTGCCTGACTCATTAACCAGTATCTGACCTTATTCACCAGACTTCTGGTTACAGATAACCATCCTTGCTTCCTAAGATTGCTGAGTATTAGATAAAGAATGTAAAAATAAAGAAAAAAATGATAATAATGTGCTTTTTTGAAAACTAACACTAGTGACCCCACACAAAATGCTAGCTCTTCATCTTGTTTCTTATATTTCATCCTAACAACTGTGAGAGCAAATAGAAATTTTAATAAGAGGTTTAAAATACTCCCTACTAAAAATAGGGAAGACATTCCCTTTTTTCTTATTTACTTAAAATATTTTTATTTGTAAGGTTTTTTACCCTTTAAAACATAGGTAAAACTTTTAAAACTAAATATTCTTTTGCCAAAAGTAGGACCTAGGAATATGTTTGTGAGGGCCTGAGAACTCTATCCTTAATATGCAGTCCTATAAGAGGACAATGCCACTAACTCCCATTTTCTGTGGGTTATAGGAGGCTAACTTCAGTCAGTGCATTGCTCAAAACTTCCTTCTGTCCTAAATATATGATATTTATTTTTCCTTTTTATAAATTCAATTAGCAAACATGGATACTTACCTCAGTTATCAGGTGAGTTTAGGATGAAACATATGTGAGAAATGTTGCTATTAAGCCCTGTTATTTAAGGACTAGTTATTTTTAATCTTAGGGCTTTCTTTGTAGCTCAGCTGGTAAAGAATCCACCTGCAATGAAGGAGACCACGGGTCGATTTCTGGGTCAGGAAGTCCCCCTAGAGAAGGAATAGGGTACCCATGCCAGTATTCTTGGGCTTTCCTGGTGACTCTCATTGTAAAGAATCTGCCAGCAACGTAGGAGAACTCGGTTCAATCCCTGGGTTGGGAACATCTATCTTAAAAAAGATGTGCCTGGTAGGCTGTTTCTGCTTTGTCTATAAAAGGGTGTGATGTCTTCTGTCTTTGCAATCTTTTAGCAGATTGCCTGTGATGCATACCACAATCTGGTTTAATGGTTATTCAATCATAAATTGTTTTCTTTTTTTCTACCTCTGTGGAGAGGTTTTTCTGAGTTGAGAGGATATTTTGGATTAAATTCTATTTCCCTAACATTATTTAAACTTAGGGCTTCCCAGGTGGTGCTAGTGGTAAAGAATTCACCTGCCAATGAGAAGACATGAAAGGTGGGTCCCATCCCTGGGTGAAGATCCCCCAGAGAAGGAAACAGCAACCCGATCCAGTATTTTTGCCCTAAAAATTTCATGGACACTACAGTAATAATATTTTGCCACCTTAATTTCTACTTTTGTTTTGAAATATCATTTCTTAAACTTGGAAAATAATTCTGAAGGTAAGATATACAGTGACTTTGTTCAAGAAGTCCTTGTTTCAGTAAAGAGCAAGCAACATCATAAATGATTTTGAGATCCATAAGTAAATATCTAATGGTAACTAAAGTTAGACAGAAAACTTTTCTTGAACTAGAGTCAATAAATGAAGTAATTATCTGTAATGAATAAAAATCTTAAAATAGACACTTTTCTGGATGAAATTGTTTTTATTCACTGAAGTTTTCTCTTCAAATTGTTAGCTATATAGTTTACCTCACAGGTAGAGCAGGCATAAACTTGTTGGAAGAGCCTATATTTATAAAAGAACATTTTAATATTTGTATACTTTAGATAGAAAAGAAACACAAATATAATTCAACAAATTATATCCAGAGTTTCCAGACTAATTTTTGTGTCTGTCATCTGTTAACGGCAAATTAGTAAGTTGTATGGAGCTTTCTCCCTGAAGTCAGCAGATTCCTTAAAAACTGACTGGCATTGTCAATAGGATTGTGATACTGACATACTTTAATTTGCCCATATTTCTATCTTCAGTAACAAAGGGAAAAAAAAAAACATTCCATCACTTTATCAGCCAGGATATATCAACTGATAAAGAAAACTTCTCTTCATTAGGAAAGACATCCTCCATATTAAATAGTACCCACCTATAATGCAAACCAATGCAATCATTATACATTGGCAGGATTGTGAAGCTCAAGATACAACACTCCTCATTCCCTATTATAACATCATTACAGCTGATAAACTTGATGTAAACATATTAGCTTTTTTGCTAGGGAAAGGTATCAAATGATATATCTCTTCTTTTAGAAATAAACGCTGCCTGATTTTTGTTCATTAGCCTTTTATTTTATAGAAAGGTGAAATCAATAATCTATTTATTCAGCCAAGTGAAAGGTAATTTCAAACAATTTCATGAGAGATTGAACTTTTATAGTCTTTTTCTCTCCCACAAATTCCAACAAAAAATAGTAATAACTTCTCAAATCCTGGACAAATACAAAATATCAAATCTTGGCAGTCATTCAAACACATGAAATAAAATCTCATATTCTGCTTTCTGCAAGTTATGACGTGGTTTTTAGAGCAGATTACTCAATACTCAAGCTGAGTATGAATAGGCTTCTGTCTTTTAATGGTTTACTTGACTGACCTGAGAATTATAAACATTTTCTTTTTTGGTTAGGGCTGTTGTTCTGACTTATAGAAGGTGCCTTTTAGCTAAATTCTCACATGAAAGTGTTAGATGCTGTATAGAGTCTGACTCTTTGAAACCCCATGGACTCCAGCCAGACTCTTCTGTTCATGCAATTCTCCAGGCAAAAGAATTTATTTGAAGTGGGTTGCCACGCTCAAATTGTTAGCTATATAGTTTACCTCACAGGTAGAGCAGGCATAAACTTGTTGGAAGAGCCTATATTTATAAAAGAACATTTTAATATTTGTATACTTTAGATAGAAAAGAAACACAAATATAATTCAACAAATTATATCCAGAGTTTCCAGACTAATTTTTGTGTCTGTCATCTGTTAACGGCAAATTAGTAAGTTGTATGGAGCTTTCTCCCTGAAGTCAGCAGATTCCTTAAAAACTGACTGGCATTGTCAATAGGATTGTGATACTGACATACTTTAATTTGCCCATATTTCTATCTTCAGTAACAAAGGGAAAAAAAAAAAACATTCCATCACTTTATCAGCCAGGATATATCAACTGATAAAGAAAACTTCTCTTCATTAGGAAAGACATCCTCCATATTAAATAGTACCCACCTATAATGCAAACCAATGCAATCATTATACATTGGCAGGATTGTGAAGCTCAAGATACAACACTCCTCATTCCCTATTATAACATCATTACAGCTGATAAACTTGATGTAAACATATTAGCTTTTTTTTGCTAGGGAAAGGTATCAAATGATATATCTCTTCTTTTAGAAATAAACGCTGCCTGATTTTTGTTCATTAGCCTTTTATTTTATAGAAAGGTGAAATCAATAATCTATTTATTCAGCCAAGTGAAAGGTAATTTCAAACAATTTCATGAGAGATTGAACTTTTATAGTCTTTTTCTCTCCCACAAATTCCAACAAAAAATAGTAATAACTTCTCAAATCCTGGACAAATACAAAATATCAAATCTTGGCAGTCATTCAAACACATGAAATAAAATCTCATATTCTGCTTTCTGCAAGTTATGACGTGGTTTTTAGAGCAGATTACTCAATACTCAAGCTGAGTATGAATAGGCTTCTGTCTTTTAATGGTTTACTTGACTGACCTGAGAATTATAAACATTTTCTTTTTTGGTTAGGGCTGTTGTTCTGACTTATAGAAGGTGCCTTTTAGCTAAATTCTCACATGAAAGTGTTAGATGCTGTATAGAGTCTGACTCTTTGAAACCCCATGGACTCCAGCCAGACTCTTCTGTTCATGCAATTCTCCAGGCAAGAATATTGAAGTGGGTTGCCATTCCCTTCTCCAGGGGATCTTCCTGATCCAAGGATCAAGCACAGGACTCCTGCATTGCACGCAGATTCTTTACCATCTGAGCCACCAGGGGAAGCCCAATCCTCAATTACTTTTCTCATGCCTGGACCTTCAAATAGTGAGCTCACTGGAATAAGGACATTAATTCTATGGGATCACATCCCCATCCTTATTACCACATTTAATATGTTTTTTTGTTGTTTCTTAATGTGTTTTATTGCAATAAAATTGGTATACAAATTTATGTTTCAGATGTGTAATATTATGATTTTACAACTAGATTCATTATTAGTGATCACCACCAGAAGTCTACCTATAACCTGTCAATATCATACAACTCACTTCCTTCACATATTCCACTGACTCCCACATATCTTTCCCTTCTAAAACTTTTGTAAGACAGTAATGTATTCAAACAGAAATTTAAACAATCGAACAATAAAGAGGTAAATGTTTTAGGCTGAGAAGTACCAGCGTTACCTCTCAGAGAAGAATGCTTTCAAGTATTTGTATTATATAATCTAGTTCTTCCTTTGTCTTAATTTTTAAAATTGTTTTTCATTCCTCTTCTGATTAGCTTAGGAACATTATAACATATGATCACAGGCTTTTTTGGTGGCTCAGTGGTAAAGCATCCCCATGCCAGTGTAGGAGACAAGGGTTCAATCCCCGGTCAAGGAGGATCCCACAATCCTGTGGAGCAACTGGGACTATGTGCCACAACTGCTGAGCCCATGACCTAGAGCCTGCAAGGTGCAGCTACTGAAGCCTGCGCACTCTAGAGCCCACATACTCTAGAGTCCATGCTCTGAAACAAGGGAAGTCATCTTGATAAAAAGCCTTTGCACCACAACTAAGGAGAGACCTCACTCACCACAATTAGAGAATAGTCCATGTAGCAACGAAGACCCAGCACAGCCAAAAATAAATTTTAAAAAATAATATGATCACAAATTTATTTTGCTACTTTAAACAATAATCTCTGGCTCTTCATTATGTAAGGTGATATTATATTCCTTCCTTTGGTATCTTCTAGCCATTTGACATTGACTTGTTGTCAATTTTACCTTTATTATTTATAGTGTTAATATTGTATAAATATTTCTCTGTTATAAAAACTACTACTGATTTTGGCAAAATAATTTTAAATTATGAAACCAATCTTCTGTTCATGCAATTCTCCAGGCAAGAATATTGAAGTGGGTTGCCATTCCCTTCTCCAGGGGATCTTCCTGATCCAAGGATCAAGCACAGGACTCCTGCATTGCACGCAGATTCTTTACCATCTGAGCCACCAGGGGAAGCCCAATCCTCAATTACTTTTCTCATGCCTGGACCTTCAAATAGTGAGCTCACTGGAATAAGGACATTAATTCTATGGGATCACATCCCCATCCTTATTACCACATTTAATATGTTTTTTTGTTGTTTCTTAATGTGTTTTATTGCAATAAAATTGGTATACAAATTTATGTTTCAGATGTGTAATATTATGATTTTACAACTAGATTCATTATTAGTGATCACCACCAGAAGTCTACCTATAACCTGTCAATATCATACAACTCACTTCCTTCACATATTCCACTGACTCCCACATATCTTTCCCTTCTAAAACTTTTGTAAGACAGTAATGTATTCAAACAGAAATTTAAACAATCGAACAATAAAGAGGTAAATGTTTTAGGCTGAGAAGTACCAGCGTTACCTCTCAGAGAAGAATGCTTTCAAGTATTTGTATTATATAATCTAGTTCTTCCTTTGTCTTAATTTTTAAAATTGTTTTTCATTCCTCTTCTGATTAGCTTAGGAACATTATAACATATGATCACAGGCTTTTTTGGTGGCTCAGTGGTAAAGCATCCCCATGCCAGTGTAGGAGACAAGGGTTCAATCCCCGGTCAAGGAGGATCCCACAATCCTGTGGAGCAACTGGGACTATGTGCCACAACTGCTGAGCCCATGACCTAGAGCCTGCAAGGTGCAGCTACTGAAGCCTGCGCACTCTAGAGCCCACATACTCTAGAGTCCATGCTCTGAAACAAGGGAAGTCATCTTGATAAAAAGCCTTTGCACCACAACTAAGGAGAGACCTCACTCACCACAATTAGAGAATAGTCCATGTAGCAACGAAGACCCAGCACAGCCAAAAATAAATTTTAAAAAATAATATGATCACAAATTTATTTTGCTACTTTAAACAATAATCTCTGGCTCTTCATTATGTAAGGTGATATTATATTCCTTCCTTTGGTATCTTCTAGCCATTTGACATTGACTTGTTGTCAATTTTACCTTTATTATTTATAGTGTTAATATTGTATAAATATTTCTCTGTTATAAAAAACTACTACTGATTTTGGCAAAAATAATTTTAAATTATGAAACCAATAAACAAAATTTGTATCAACACATATATACAAATATTGATCACACATGGATCAAGTAATATACTAACACTGTAGATTTTTCATAAGACTCTAAGGTTAGGAAATATATGCTGTTTTAAGGTAACTGCTTATAGGCACACAGTTAAGTAGACCTGACTTTCTACAACTTATCAATTGATCATGACATGTTTTATTTTACTTCTTACTTGTAGCACAACTTACCTATATATTTCCCCTCATCCTCATATATCTCCAATGATCTTTTACTTTTTCTGGCTGATAAAAACATAATACGATGTTATCAAGTTCCTGAATCTCATCCCTTAATATATCCATTGCCCCAAATCCATTTTTTCCCAATCTTCAGATCAGCCATGAAATGTATCTGTCTGTTGCCAGTTATATATTTATAATCTCCTTATAACATGATCATTTTCATTTACTCAACTGATGAATGAGAACCATTATTTCCTAGAATCTATGACTCTTCACATTTGTTTTCTCTCTTGCATTTCGGGAATTCATTCTCAGTTACTTCCCTTGAAAGAATGAACATGAGCTACATTTTCTAAAGCTTAAGTTTCTTTATTACTTTTTCCTGTTTGATTGATTTTTTAATAAATAAAAATAGGCTTAAAATTATTTTCTCATAGAACTTGCAATTTCTACAGCTTAATTCTGATATCCTATTTTGTGACTTATCTTTTCCCTGTGGATGATTCTTTTTCCAAAACTTTTCAGAATTAATGTTCTTTACTTTAGAATTTGAAACATTTACCATACAGAGTAAAGAACTGGAATCTTTCAAATTTTTTTTAGATATAAAAGTTTATGCCCTCTTGAAATCTTAGAAACACCTTGCTATTTACTCAACTAAGTCTTCTTTTTCATTTTCTTTGTTCTCTCTTTTAGGATACCCTGTTCACAAATCTCCTTGCAGTAGGAAATGACAACCCACTCTAATATTCTTGCCTGGAAAATCCAACGGACAGAGAAGCCTAGCAGGCCACAGTCCACTGGGCTGCAAAAAGTCAGACATGACTGAGCAACTGAGCATTCACAGATCTCTTATTCCAGGAGAGACCTCTTGAGTTTGTTATCTTTCTCTCATAATTTCAATGTTTTTTTTTTTTTTTTTTATGTTTTAGACTAATGTTCTAGAAAGTTTCTTAAACTTTAGATATCAACTCATATAAGTGTTTTATTGTTGTTTAGTCTCTAACGCAATTCCAACTCCTTGCAGCCCCATGGACTTAAGCCTGCCAGACTCCTCTGTCCTTTGGAGCTTCAACTTTGGCATCAGTCTTTCCAATGAATGTTCACAATTTATTTCCTTTATGATTGATTGGTTCGATCTCCTTGCAGTCCAAGAGACTCTCAAGAGTCTTCTCCAGCACCACAATTTGAAAGCATTGATTCTCTGGCCTTCAGCCTTCTTTATGGTCCAACTCTGATATCCATTGGGGCTTCTCTGGTGGCTCAGACAGTAAGGAATCTGTGTGTAAGGCGAGAGACCTGGGTTTGATCCCTGGGTTGGAAAGAGCCCTTGGAGAAGGGAAAGGCTACCCACTCCGGTATTCTTGCTTGGAGAATTCCATGGCTAGTCAATGGACAAAGCATAGCTGTGACTATGGGGACCTCTGTTGATAAAGTGATGTCCCTGCTTTGTAATATGATGCCTAGTTTTGTCATAGCTTTCTTTGCAAGGGGCAAGCATCTTTTACTTTCACAGCTACAGTCACTGTCAACAGTGAATTTGAAGCCCAGGAAACTAAATTCTGTTACCACTTGTACATTTTCCCCTTCTATTTTCATGAAATGATGAGACTGGATGCCATGAACTTAGTTATTATTATTTTTTCAATTTTGGCCTCTTTTATTGGTTTTATATTTATTTATTTTCATCCATCTTTATTCTTTGGCCTGTGTGGGCCTCCCATTGCAGTGGTCTCTCTCACTGCAGAACACCAGCTCTGGGCGCATGTGCTCCAGAGCACTGGCTCATGATTTGACACACTTGTCTAGCCTCTCTGTGGTACATGGGATCTTCCCGGGCCAGGAAACAAACTGGTGCCCCTTGCACTGCAAGGCGGACTCTTTAGCCACTGAGCCACCAGGGAAGCCCCGAACTTAGTTTTTTTAATGTTGTTACAAGTCTGCTTTTTGTATAAATACACACACATGTGCACACATGTATATACAAGCAACCACAATCTTACTAACTGGACTGATCCTTTATGCTCTAAAAAAAAGCTCTGGCAAGATAACTCAGACTCTCTGTCTTCTTACTTACACACAGTGTTACTACCGATACTTACATAATTCTGCATTCTAGCATTTCACTTCTGAGCTCTGTAGTTTGAATTGAAACCCTGGTTCATCTACTTAGCTGGGGAAATCTCATAATTTCGCTAAGCTTAAATTTCACATAAAAATAAGGTTGTTAATAATATATACTTCAGAGTTGTTTTGAGGTTGGAATAAACAAGGCATGTAAAAAATGGTAACAGAGTAAATTTTTTTTTTTTTACTTTTTACTTTAAATGTTTAATGAATGCCATAAACGGTATCCTTTTTGTTATATTATCTATTATGCCTCATTTATCCCAAAGAATATACTGTTTTCAATTCACTTACACTAGAGTTGGAGAATTGTACTGAATTTTAAATATTATCATTTTAGAAGAATTTATACTTTAAAATGTCTGTAATTTGTTATATAGGTTTTATTTGACCTCACTGTGTCAAATTCTGCTCCCTCAGCCTGGGACCATACTTTATTATGATATGTCTCACATAAAGAAGAAGGTTTGCTTTATTCATCCCTCTTTTGTTAGAGAAAAACGATAACAACTCCAAATAAATTCTCATGAAAATGATGTCATAAAAGGTCATTACAGAGAAAACAGTCACAATTTATCCAATAAATATCTTTTTAAATTAGTAACGTCACTGAAATCTTATATGCAGAAACCCCCAACACTTTCCTGTTTGCTTCATATTTAAGTTCTAGGAGACCAACAGGAAAAAAAGGTCTCTTCATTTATCGTTGTTGTTGTTTAGTCACTGGCCATGTTCTACTCTTAGCAACCCCATGGACTGTAGAGTAACAATTATTCAATAATGTAACATGAAAAGCAAATCTTTAGAGACAGAAGGAGAAAGTTTGCATCAACTATAGGCAAGGTTACATCTGGCTGCAACCAAGAAAATTCTCAGTGAATTATATGACCCTTTATATGGCTCAGATGTTAAAGAATATGCCTGCAATTTATGAGAACTGTGTTCCATTCCTGAGTTGGGAAGATCCCCTGGAAAAGGGAATGGAAATCTACTCCAGTATTCTTGCCTGGAGAATTCCATGAAAGGAGGATCCTGGTGGGCTACAGTCCATGGGCTCACAAAGAGTCAGACATGACTGAGCCACTAGCACTTGGGGCCAACTAGAGCAGTGCTCTATGTTATCTTCAGTCCTGAATCCATTCAGTCAAAACAGACTATGCGAGTGTATTGCTGATCAGTAGTACAGAAGAACAAGGGTAACATGAGACCACATGCTGGCTCTCAAATTTTCTCCTCAAAATTGACATGTTATTTAGATAAGAATAGGCCTAAGACTCCTGGCTAAGTTTAGTATCAATAGGCAATGAAGTATAATTTTTCCCTAGAGAATAGAAGCAAATATTTGTGAAAAATCATACAATTTATTGCACTGAGTGGGAATACAAGGATATCCCAAATTCACTGTGTATGCACACTATATTTCCTACATGCATTGTATTTTATTCTTGCAATAATTCTGTAAAATAGAACGCTACTGTTATCTCCACTTGCAATGTAAGGAAACTGATTCAAATGAACAAAGAGAATTCTAAAAACTCAGAGTTGCCTGAAACCAGTCTGAGTTCACTGGGTTGTACTGAGTTCCATGTTCCCTGAAAATAGTTTAACTGAAGCAGAATGACTACTCGGTGGGAGTGCTGAATAAAGAAAAGATCTATGAATTCTGTGAATAACTGGACAATATAACCTTTGAAATTCCTTTTATGCTTGAGATTCTGCAACTTCTCTAAATCCACACAGCTTGAAGAGGCTATTAAAGGAAAAGAACCATTTCCAAAGAAGTGACCTCATTTACAGGAGGAGGAAGAGACTGCATTGTGATTTAATAATCTAGTGTTCAGGTACTATTACTGTGAAACTCAAATGCTAAAGAAATTTTAGTATAGGTCACCTCTCAACCAATATGCAGAAATAATCCTTTGATTTGGCAACTTAAAATGTTAGGGATTATTACTGGTATTATATCAGATTTTCCAAATTCTCTGGAGATTGCTGAATTCACATCATTGTGAATGTAATATAGCCTATTGGCCATATTTCAACCATTATCCAGAAATAAACATTTTCTTCAGTTGCATAATAAACAAACAAATGTTCTAACAGAAAGTGAAAAACAAGTACATCTTAGGTTATTATTTCAAATAAGACTCTTCAAAGTGATGAGCTATACTATGGTTTTGCTTTCTAAAGATATTTTCAGGAATTTCATAAAGAATCAGCTCACATATTGATGGCTATCTTTTCTCATCAGATTCCCAAGGGTTTTATAGATTTAATAACTCTAGATTGTTGTGATTGTTCTTTTGATCATTTTAGTTATATAGTGATGGCTAGTTCACATAGAGGTTGAGTTTTTGTCATTTGTCAAGCTATATTTTATATATAACTTGATATAATAATGAAAATAAACAGAGGGATTAAATCTAAACAATTATTAAAGTCAGTCAGACTTTAAAAATCATACAATTTATTGCACTGAGTGGGAATACAAGGATATCCCAAATTCACTGTGTATGCACACTATATTTCCTACATGCATTGTATTTTATTCTTGCAATAATTCTGTAAAATAGAACGCTACTGTTATCTCCACTTGCAATGTAAGGAAACTGATTCAAATGAACAAAGAGAATTCTAAAAACTCAGAGTTGCCTGAAACCAGTCTGAGTTCACTGGGTTGTACTGAGTTCCATGTTCCCTGAAAATAGTTTAACTGAAGCAGAATGACTACTCGGTGGGAGTGCTGAATAAAGAAAAGATCTATGAATTCTGTGAATAACTGGACAATATAACCTTTGAAATTCCTTTTATGCTTGAGATTCTGCAACTTCTCTAAATCCACACAGCTTGAAGAGGCTATTAAAGGAAAAGAACCATTTCCAAAGAAGTGACCTCATTTACAGGAGGAGGAAGAGACTGCATTGTGATTTAATAATCTAGTGTTCAGGTACTATTACTGTGAAACTCAAATGCTAAAGAAATTTTAGTATAGGTCACCTCTCAACCAATATGCAGAAATAATCCTTTGATTTGGCAACTTAAAATGTTAGGGATTATTACTGGTATTATATCAGATTTTCCAAATTCTCTGGAGATTGCTGAATTCACATCATTGTGAATGTAATATAGCCTATTGGCCATATTTCAACCATTATCCAGAAATAAACATTTTCTTCAGTTGCATAATAAACAAACAAATGTTCTAACAGAAAGTGAAAAACAAGTACATCTTAGGTTATTATTTCAAATAAGACTCTTCAAAGTGATGAGCTATACTATGGTTTTGCTTTCTAAAGATATTTTCAGGAATTTCATAAAGAATCAGCTCACATATTGATGGCTATCTTTTCTCATCAGATTCCCAAGGGTTTTATAGATTTAATAACTCTAGATTGTTGTGATTGTTCTTTTGATCATTTTAGTTATATAGTGATGGCTAGTTCACATAGAGGTTGAGTTTTTGTCATTTGTCAAGCTATATTTTATATATAACTTGATATAATAATGAAAATAAACAGAGGGATTAAATCTAAACAATTATTAAAGTCAGTCAGACTTTAAAAAATCTATCATTTATATTTAATGACTCTCAATTTACAAGCTAAGTCAGTGCAAAATCTGCAAAGAGTCAGGTGTGTTTCCTTATTTTGCATATCAATATAAACTTATATATTAAAATGTAAAATAAAAATACTTGATGAAAATATGAATTAATATATAATGTCACCAATGCACAAAACTGTAAAGGAAAACAAAATGCATTTTATTCTAGTAACATAATACAATTTAATGTACTAATAAAACTTCAGTAGAAATTCTATTGGCTCTGCAAGTCCGTCATATTTACTTATAACCAACTTGTATATCTTCTCTGCCTGCCCTTAAAGAATCTGCAACTTAGCACGTTTTCAAATAAAATAACTTATGAACATCTATAAGGAAAAATGTAAGATGTGTTAAATCAAATATAGTCTGTAGTTCACGTTATGTCAACTCTGGAACAGAGTAACGTGAAATTAAACTAACAACTGTTCAGAGTAGTATTAATTTCTATTCGTGACATATTTCCCAAAGGCACCAACTATAACTGCTAAAAAGTATGTTAGAATTTTAATATTCCTCAATGAAGATTATTTATAAATCAAATATGTATGTGGTTTAATGATTTTAACCTATTTCTTACGTATCTATTATAAGACCTAGGGATAAAAATGGCCCACTGAATTTTTCTTGCCAAATAACAGGAAACCGCCACGCTGCTACATAATCCCATTTGTCAGCATTTTTATAGTCCTATCAGTTATTCTTCCATGTCTTTTAGGATTTACTTTGCTGTATCAAATTGGATGCCAAATTAATTTTCTAAAGAGTTAAGTCTGAGTTATTCCTTAATTAACTTGTTGAATTACTGAAATTTGAATCATGCCATTAAGGAATGCTATCCAAGTCAGCAATCATGTTTTTGAAGCACTAAGCTTCATGAGAGCATGACAAATATAGCTATTGAGGCTTCAAACTGTTGGACACTATTAACTTACAGTCTAGTCAACTGGAGAATTCAGAGTTTTACCATTATGACAAAGAACCCTATGACACATGTTCAAGTAATGACAACAGTGTGCAAGGCTATAGCAATTTGGCTAAACATTGCAAGGTCTTTATAATCATCCAATTCACACCTCTAGGGACAGTTGTATTACCTTTACCCTTCTAAGCAAAGTGATTTTATTTCTATTTTTGAATTTGTTAAACTTACTCCTTTCTTCGTTACTAGACTTTTGTATTTTCTGACTGGAAAAATTTACTTGGATCTTGTGCATCTTTTTTATTCTTCAAATTCTAGCTCACTTTATAGTTTCAGATTTACAAAAAGTTCCATAGATAGTACAAAGAATCACATACACCCCAGACCTACCTTTATTACATGTTATAACCAACTTGTATATCTTCTCTGCCTGCCCTTAAAGAATCTGCAACTTAGCACGTTTTCAAATAAAATAACTTATGAACATCTATAAGGAAAAATGTAAGATGTGTTAAATCAAATATAGTCTGTAGTTCACGTTATGTCAACTCTGGAACAGAGTAACGTGAAATTAAACTAACAACTGTTCAGAGTAGTATTAATTTCTATTCGTGACATATTTCCCAAAGGCACCAACTATAACTGCTAAAAAGTATGTTAGAATTTTAATATTCCTCAATGAAGATTATTTATAAATCAAATATGTATGTGGTTTAATGATTTTAACCTATTTCTTACGTATCTATTATAAGACCTAGGGATAAAAATGGCCCACTGAATTTTTCTTGCCAAATAACAGGAAACCGCCACGCTGCTACATAATCCCATTTGTCAGCATTTTTATAGTCCTATCAGTTATTCTTCCATGTCTTTTAGGATTTACTTTGCTGTATCAAATTGGATGCCAAATTAATTTTCTAAAGAGTTAAGTCTGAGTTATTCCTTAATTAACTTGTTGAATTACTGAAATTTGAATCATGCCATTAAGGAATGCTATCCAAGTCAGCAATCATGTTTTTGAAGCACTAAGCTTCATGAGAGCATGACAAATATAGCTATTGAGGCTTCAAACTGTTGGACACTATTAACTTACAGTCTAGTCAACTGGAGAATTCAGAGTTTTACCATTATGACAAAGAACCCTATGACACATGTTCAAGTAATGACAACAGTGTGCAAGGCTATAGCAATTTGGCTAAACATTGCAAGGTCTTTATAATCATCCAATTCACACCTCTAGGGACAGTTGTATTACCTTTACCCTTCTAAGCAAAGTGATTTTATTTCTATTTTTGAATTTGTTAAACTTACTCCTTTCTTCGTTACTAGACTTTTGTATTTTCTGACTGGAAAAATTTACTTGGATCTTGTGCATCTTTTTTATTCTTCAAATTCTAGCTCACTTTATAGTTTCAGATTTACAAAAAGTTCCATAGATAGTACGAAGAATCACATACACCCCAGACCTATTTTCCGCTATTATTAACATGTTACATTGCTGCTATTTAGTCACTAAGTCGTGTCTGACTCTTTTGTGACCCCAGGAAAGGTAGTCTGCTAGGCTCCTCTGTCCATGGGATTTCCCAAGCAAGAATATTGGGGCGGGTTACCATTCCCTTCTCCAGGACATCTTCCTGACCCAGAGACGGAGCCCATGTCTACGTATTGCAAGCAAATTACTTACTGCTGAGCCACCAAGGAAACCCATTTGTTAAAATTAAAGAAATGATATTGATATGTTATTATTAACTAAATCTATACATTATTCAGATTTTCTTATTTTTTTTTATTTTATTTTCCCTTTGATTCCCCAGGATCCTCTCCAAATACCATACTAGATTTAGCCATCACACGTCCTCTATCTCCCTTTGGCTATGAGATTTTCTCAGATTTTTTTTGTTTTTGATGACTTTGATAGTTCAAGAGTACTGGCCAGCTCTTTGTAGAAGGTTTTTCACATTATTTTCGTCTGTTGGTTTTATCATGATAGGATGGGTTATGGATTTTCAAGAAGAAGAGCACAGAGGTGGAGTACAACTTCACCACATCATGTATTAATAAAAGGCATGTAATATCAGCATGATATCACTGCTGATATTGATCTTGATCACCTGGCTCAATCAGTTTGCCAGGCTTCTCATCTGAAAAGTTACCCCTTTTTATATGTTTTCATGCTATACACTTCGGAAAATAGTCACTGCATGCAGCCCACACTTAGGAGGGAAAGTGCTATTTCTGCATAGATTTGTCTATTCTTCCTATTCATGCATCTGGTCAATCATTTCTTTATACCATCATGGACTATGAATATCTATTTTATACTTTCAATTATAATCCAATACTGCAATTATGTATTGTGATGTTCAGATTGTTTCAGGGTGCTTTTTCAGCTGACTCCAGGGTTTCTTCGACATACTCCACCATTGTGGACTTTTTCTTGATCACTTCCTTAAGTGCAAATTCATCTTGGTACTTCCTGCTGCAGTCTGAAAAGTCTGAAAATTTTTTATTTCCCAAATGCAAGAATAGTTGGTAGGAATCACATACACCCCAGACCTATTTTCCGCTATTATTAACATGTTACATTGCTGCTATTTAGTCACTAAGTCGTGTCTGACTCTTTTGTGACCCCAGGAAAGGTAGTCTGCTAGGCTCCTCTGTCCATGGGATTTCCCAAGCAAGAATATTGGGGCGGGTTACCATTCCCTTCTCCAGGACATCTTCCTGACCCAGAGACGGAGCCCATGTCTACGTATTGCAAGCAAATTACTTACTGCTGAGCCACCAAGGAAACCCATTTGTTAAAATTAAAGAAATGATATTGATATGTTATTATTAACTAAATCTATACATTATTCAGATTTTCTTATTTTTTTTTATTTTATTTTCCCTTTGATTCCCCAGGATCCTCTCCAAATACCATACTAGATTTAGCCATCACACGTCCTCTATCTCCCTTTGGCTATGAGATTTTCTCAGATTTTTTTTGTTTTTGATGACTTTGATAGTTCAAGAGTACTGGCCAGCTCTTTGTAGAAGGTTTTTCACATTATTTTCGTCTGTTGGTTTTATCATGATAGGATGGGTTATGGATTTTCAAGAAGAAGAGCACAGAGGTGGAGTACAACTTCACCACATCATGTATTAATAAAAGGCATGTAATATCAGCATGATATCACTGCTGATATTGATCTTGATCACCTGGCTCAATCAGTTTGCCAGGCTTCTCATCTGAAAAGTTACCCCTTTTTATATGTTTTCATGCTATACACTTCGGAAAATAGTCACTGCATGCAGCCCACACTTAGGAGGGAAAGTGCTATTTCTGCATAGATTTGTCTATTCTTCCTATTCATGCATCTGGTCAATCATTTCTTTATACCATCATGGACTATGAATATCTATTTTATACTTTCAATTATAATCCAATACTGCAATTATGTATTGTGATGTTCAGATTGTTTCAGGGTGCTTTTTCAGCTGACTCCAGGGTTTCTTCGACATACTCCACCATTGTGGACTTTTTTCTTGATCACTTCCTTAAGTGCAAATTCATCTTGGGTACTTCCTGCTGCAGTCTGAAAATGAGTTATTTCTGCAAGGACCACTAGCTCTTATTTTTTGAAGACTTGTATTAAAATATCAAAACTTGGGCATTACGTGTGCTCATTGCTACTGAGGTATCATTTGCTTCTAAGATTATCAGATGACAGAACAAGAAAATACATGCAGGTATATTACATATATTCCCACTTAGATGTATGTATCTATGAATGTCTTTGAAGGACACCTGCATTTATATATAAGCTAAAGTATATGAGTGCATAGTGGGGTCTCCAACTCTAAGTAATTATCACATGATCATTCTAAACTCTATCTATGTTTATCCATAAACTAACATTCCAAAATACTATCAGAAATTGTTAAGCTGTACTCGTATGGAAAATAAATGTCTTAGCTACAGTTGAATATTTAGTTTCTTTTGCCTTTACTCTCACAGACTGCACTTATTTCCAAAGTTACTTAGTTATACCATTTCCCCTCACCCCCTTTAGTGAGACTGTTTCATACACTTTTTATAAAGTTTGATTGTATGGTCACTTTTGAATTCTTTCCTGAGATTCTCCAATCTCTGAAATAATTTTTAAAATGTATATACCTTAAGGTTCACACATTGTGCTGTAAATTTCTACAGGCTTTCAAAATGGATGGGGACATTTATCCACCATTATAATAGCATAAAGATTAGTTTTATTGTCCTAAAAATCCCCTGTGCTTCACCTATTCAACTCTCTTTCTTGCCTCCTAGAACTCCTAAAATATGTCTATAAGTTTTACCATTTCCAAAATGTCATATAATTTTAATTATAAAGTATGCAGCCTCTTAAAACCAGGCTCAATATGAATTTATAATTCATCCGTGGTATAATTAGTCATGGTATTATTGGTATATTTTACCCTGGGGATTCTACGTTTAAGAGCAATATGAATTCAATTGAGTTAAATATGCACCTGTATTATGTAAGCATCCATGATTACTGGTTAGATATGGGGGAAATTTGCAAAAGGAGAATACTGAACAGGTTAGCGTTACTAATTTCTTTAATAGGATATTTCTTAGCTTTTGAAAGATTTTCATATTTTTTCAATTTACAGTAGAATTTAAAGTCAATCTCAATAAAATAAATTATTACAAATGGAAAGATTCAGAGTTGCAAGTATAATAAAGTTCTTGAACCTCTCATTTGTATTAAACATAACATAACAACTTAAAATAGCTAAAAGAAAACCCTGACTATATGAAGATTTTTATTTTGGACATAAGAATGAAAAAAGTAATGTTTACTAATAATCATTTACTACGAAAAAAAGACTTAAACAATAAAAACAACCATTTGACTTTTAGAATGTCTTTGAAGGACACCTGTTAAACTAAGTATGGAAGTGGGGTCTCCAACTCTAAGTAATTATCACATGATCATTCTAAACTCTATCTATGTTTATCCATAAACTAACATTCCAAAATACTATCAGAAATTGTTAAGCTGTACTGTATGGAAAATAAATGTCTTAGCTACAGTTGAATATTTAGTTTCTTTTGCCTTTACTCTCACAGACTGCACTTATTTCCAAAGTTACTTAGTTATACCATTTCCCCTCACCCCCTTTAGTGAGACTGTTTCATACACTTTTTATAAAGTTTGATTGTATGGTCACTTTTGAATTCTTTCCTGAGATTCTCCAATCTCTGAAATAATTTTTAAAATGTATATACCTTAAGGTTCACACATTGTGCTGTAAATTTCTACAGGCTTTCAAAATGGATGGGGACATTTATCCACCATTATAATAGCATAAAGATTAGTTTTATTGTCCTAAAAATCCCCTGTGCTTCACCTATTCAACTCTCTTTCTTGCCTCCTAGAACTCCTAAAATATGTCTATAAGTTTTACCATTTCCAAAATGTCATATAATTTTAATTATAAAGTATGCAGCCTCTTAAAACCAGGCTCAATATGAATTTATAATTCATCCGTGGTATAATTAGTCATGGTATTATTGGTATATTTTACCCTGGGGATTCTACGTTTAAGAGCAATATGAATTCAATTGAGTTAAATATGCACCTGTATTATGTAAGCATCCATGATTACTGGTTAGATATGGGGGAAATTTGCAAAAGGAGAATACTGAACAGGTTAGCGTTACTAATTTCTTTAATAGGATATTTCTTAGCTTTTGAAAGATTTTCATATTTTTTTTCAATTTACAGTAGAATTTAAAGTCAATCTCAATAAAATAAATTATTACAAATGGAAAGATTCAGAGTTGCAAGTATAATAAAGTTCTTGAACCTCTCATTTGTATTAAACATAACATAACAACTTAAAATAGCTAAAAGAAAACCCTGACTATATGAAGATTTTTATTTTGGACATAAGAATGAAAAAAGTAATGTTTACTAATAATCATTTACTACGAAACCAAAAACACCAGACCGAAAAAAAAAGGGTCCTAAATTCCAACTACAAAACAACCAGTTTTGTACATTTCTAGGCATTTTAGGATGCATAAAAACATCAAAAATTGAGAAAGACCTAAAAGATGTGAATATAAGATTAAATGTTCAGTATGAACTGAGAGGAGCTATCCAGCACTTATATTTATAATATTTGGTTTTCAGAACCAACATTTAACTGACTTGAATCTCTGACACTGCCTGTCTACTCTATACTAAGCTCTCTGTATCACATGGATGGCCTGAGGATAAAGAGAGAAAAATGTGCATAAGTTTTGACAATGTCAGTATCCGATACAAGAGTAAGTTACTAGCAGTAAAGATGGTGAACCTGCCTGTCTGGGCCCACACACCCTCAGAGATCTCATCTCACACCACATTGTTTCTCTGCCTCAGCCACACACACCTCCATTCTGTTTCTCAAGTCAAACTTCCTTTTGCCAATGGTTTCCCCACAGGCGATTCCTTCACCTGGAGTTTGCTTTCTTTCAGAGTCTCATATACATCCTCCAATCCTGCTTTCAACACCCTTGATGTGGGTGAGCTTTATTCACCCTCCAATATATGAAGTCAGATTATATACTTCACAGGGAAGCCTTCCTTGACAACTTAAAAGTTAGAAACGCAGGTAGAAAATCTGTGTTGCAGTCTAGAGGCAGAAGTCTCTTTTTCAGAGGTCATGGGCCTCTTCTTTAAAAGACTTCAACTGACCCAGTTAAGTCCACTCACAGTACAGACAGCAATATACTTTGCTCAAAGTATACTGATTTAAATATTAACCACATTTTTAAAAATACCTTCACAGCAACATCTAGACTGTTCGAGACCAAACAAATGGGCACAAGGTCACAGCTAAACTGACACATAAAAGTAACTATCATAGGTACAGAAACACACAGACCTTCCTCCCTCACTTCCCTCAACTCTATCCTCATATGCAATCTTAGTGAGTACTTTTTGGAACAGTTTATATTTGTAACCTCGCCACATCCACTTCGCCTTCCTTCAAAGTATCCCTATTCTCATCTTCTCATTTCGTATATTTTTTTTTTTCACAGAATATATTGCTAATGGATGTATAGTATAATTAACCTATACACATATATATGATACAGCTCCAGTAGAATATAAGCTTTATACATGAATTTTTGTCAGTTTTAACATGCTCTTTGGAAGGTATATAATAAATACTTACTGAATTGATGAATAAAATCAAAAATAGGATTAGATTATCAAATATTTCATTTACTAAACAGTTGCATAACCTTAAGAAATTAATATTTCCAGGTCTAGGTTTATTAATCTATAAAAGATTTATTATAACATTATTTGATTATATACTAAATATAATTAATGGCACAATAGTACTAATGCTAGAATTACCTATACTTGCCAATATCCATAAATAATAAGAGAACTGTGAAGCTGCTTTGATTTCCTTTCCACTGACCATCTGTAAATTGGCTTTGTCCCAGTGCAGGCAGGGAAGAGAAATAGATTTTGATACTACTGATAGTAGATTGACTGATAATCAAGAGTTTATTAAAAAGAAGTAAGGCTTTGGCCTTTTTCTTTCTTTCTATGGTATTGTCTAGATATTGTTATCCTTTTCAGAGCATAATAAATTCTGGGTGAAAATGTGGTGGTACACTTCCTAGATCTTGAGATTGCAACTCTGCTCTCAAGAGGATAAAAGGAGGTAAAGGGCAACATTACACAGTGACTATGAATACAGACCCTGAACTTAGATTTTATAGACTCAAATTTCACCAAACCCGTTATGCAATTCATATATATTAAGTGAATTCTGTTAAGTTTTATGGCATATGGATGCGATAGAAGTCTCTTTCAGAGGTCATGGGCCTCTTCTTTAAAAGACTTCAACTGACCCAGTTAAGTCCACTCACAGTACAGACAGCAATATACTTTGCTCAAAGTATACTGATTTAAATATTAACCACATTTTTAAAAATACCTTCACAGCAACATCTAGACTGTTCGAGACCAAACAAATGGGCACAAGGTCACAGCTAAACTGACACATAAAAGTAACTATCATAGGTACAGAAACACACAGACCTTCCTCCCTCACTTCCCTCAACTCTATCCTCATATGCAATCTTAGTGAGTACTTTTTGGAACAGTTTATATTTGTAACCTCGCCACATCCACTTCGCCTTCCTTCAAAGTATCCCTATTCTCATCTTCTCATTTCGTATATTTTTTTTTTTCACAGAATATATTGCTAATGGATGTATAGTATAATTAACCTATACACATATATATGATACAGCTCCAGTAGAATATAAGCTTTATACATGAATTTTTGTCAGTTTTAACATGCTCTTTGGAAGGTATATAATAAATACTTACTGAATTGATGAATAAAATCAAAAATAGGATTAGATTATCAAATATTTCATTTACTAAACAGTTGCATAACCTTAAGAAATTAATATTTCCAGGTCTAGGTTTATTAATCTATAAAAGATTTATTATAACATTATTTGATTATATACTAAATATAATTAATGGCACAATAGTACTAATGCTAGAATTACCTATACTTGCCAATATCCATAAATAATAAGAGAACTGTGAAGCTGCTTTGATTTCCTTTCCACTGACCATCTGTAAATTGGCTTTGTCCCAGTGCAGGCAGGGAAGAGAAATAGATTTTGATACTACTGATAGTAGATTGACTGATAATCAAGAGTTTATTAAAAAGAAGTAAGGCTTTGGCCTTTTTCTTTCTTTCTATGGTATTGTCTAGATATTGTTATCCTTTTCAGAGCATAATAAATTCTGGGTGAAAATGTGGTGGTACACTTCCTAGATCTTGAGATTGCAACTCTGCTCTCAAGAGGATAAAAGGAGGTAAAGGGGCAACATTACACAGTGACTATGAATACAGACCCTGAACTTAGATTTTATAGACTCAAATTTCACCACTAACCAGTTATGCAATTCATATATATTAAGTGAATTCTGTTAACTTGCTTCTTCAAATATAAAATGAGAATGGTAACAAATATATCTATCTATAAAGGATTGCTATAAATATTAGAATACATAATATTTGAAAAGTACTTAGCAAAATTTTCACCTATAGTAAGGACAAAGACTTTGTTTTTGTTGTTTTTGTGGGCATTATTCTGTCATGTGATCATCTTCAAAACTGAGGGATAAAGGCATTGATCAAGTTACTCCAAGGTTTTTTACTAGAATAATTTTCTAGCCTTGAAGAATACCCTATGCTCTCTTCTCCTTGTGAAATATTAATATCTAAAATTAAACTACCTATAGATCAATATTATAATATGTGTTGAATCCTAAACTAAGTGTATTTAGTGTGCTCAATAAGGGTATGATACAAAAATATTTCAGACTCAGCCACCTCATGAAAGGGGTTCAAACTTTATACTGTAGGACAATACAAAAACACTAATTTGAAAATATATCCACTTCTATGTCCACTAAAATATTATTTATAATAGTGAAGGCATGGGAAAGTCTAAACATCCATTGACGGATGAATGGATAAAGAAAATATGGCAAATACACAACAGGATACAATTCAAACATTAAAAAGAATGAAATCTTGACATTTGCAACAATGTGGAAAACCCTGAAGGCATTACGTTAAATGAAATGAGTCAGAAAGGAAAATATAGATACATTATGATCTTATATGTAGAATCAAAATCAAAGCTAAATAAGACAAAGCCCAAATTCACAAATAAAGGAGAACAGAAGTGACTGGTGACTGGGAATGGATGAAGGAAAAGGGAGGCAAAATGGGTGAAAAGGGTCAAAATTTCCAGATATGTCATAGGTTTATAATATATCAGATTATAAGTGAAAGTATAAAATAGATATTTAATTAGCACATGCAACCTGTGAAGGACAGTGATCCCCGTTCAAAGAAGTGTCAAAACTTTCCATTACTTTCCATCAACCATTTCCTAGACCCTACTACTTACTTGCTAAATAAGTATCTCACTCAAAGAGCCAACTGGGGAGACAGATCTAAATATTGCTTCCTGTCTCCTTTGCTGGACATCCGCCCCACAGTAAAGCTTTGTCTCACTGCAAAGGCTGTTGCTTTGGTATTTGATCTAGTCATTAAACAGCAGACAAGGGTTCCACATGTTCTGTCAAATCTGCATGTCAATCAAAACTGCAGCCTAGCTGGTCCTGAGAAATCTTACTCTTTACTTTTCTAAGACACTTCTCAAATAAACCATTTTCTTCAAGTGAAATGCTCTCCAGAGCTGCCACTGAAGGCCCAAATTGTCTTTAGTGAAGTCATGCCAGTTTGAAAAAGAAGCACAAGAATTAGTATTATATATATAAGAAGCAATAGTTTTCCCTGGAAGCGGAAAATATTTAGTCTTTAATGATTCTGTAAGAACTGGCAACCATTGGCAGGAATATAATGCTTGTGCACCTTGACTCTCATTTCCCAATGTTATGGTTGCTTATCTCTGAACACATGTGACAGTCTGCCTCCCCCAACAGAGCAGGAAACTAAAGAGAACACACTCTGGATCAAAGTTAAGATGTCTGGACCAAAACACCAAATGAAAGTAGAACCTTGGTGTGCTGTATTGATGACTCAGCAAAACTTCTCCAAACAGTGCCAGGAAGAGCAACAAAATTGCCATTCTGGTTCTGTGAGATTAGCACGAACAGGCTTGTGTGCCCTATATCTATGCCCTACCTCGTGATTTTTCTTCTTATGGCAAATATTTTAAAATAGCACTGTACGAGTTAGGGAAAGAGGCAAGGCACAATTTTTGAAAGAATGACATAGCCCAAGGACACGGCAGAAACCTATCAGAGTCAAATAGGTCCAAGATGGCAGACCAGACTGTGATCCTCAGTTAGCAAGCTAAAGGACATACCCAGAGGTGCCATGACAGTTACGCCCCTCCCCTAAAAGAGCTGGAATAATCCTCCCACTCGTTAGCATATGGAATTACCCAGTCCATAAAAGCTAAGAACGCCATGTTTTCAGAGCCGCTGGATTTGTTCTGTGATGGCCCACACTCTGTCTGTGGAGTGTGCTTTTCTCTGAATTTGAATAAAACCATTTCTTACCTATTACTTTGTCTCTCACTGAATTCTTTTCTGCAGAGAGACATGAAGAACCTGAGACCCGTTAGGTCCCGAAACCAGGTATGGTGGGTTCTGGCTGGGTTTGAATCCCAGCCCTGTGGGTTCAAGTCCAAAGCAAGGTTTAGGCTGGGTTCAAGCCCCAGCCACATGGGTTTGAGTCCCAAACTGGGTTTTGGGTTTAAGTCTCAATCTGAGGTAGAACACTTTCAGCACAACACAAACTAGCACCAAAGAAAGCAAGAAGGAATTAAAAGCAATGCCTCATTCTACCAAAGGTGCCAAACACATGGAAACCAATAGCAAAACCCAGGTACTAAACAACATATCAAGCAGTTTACTGATAAATGAATTCAACACAAAAGAAAGAGGAGTTTGAAGCTAGTGCTGACTTACCATATCAGCTCAGCCTCATCCAGCCACTAGCAAGAAGGCAGTGATAGCCTCCGTGGGTGACACACTTGGCGAAGGTGGGGGTCCAGAGCAAAACCAATGCAGATGCTAAGTTGGTGGAACCTCCAGAAAATCTGTAAAAATTAAGATCATCCAAATGAGGTTATTTGCTCAAAGATCACTATAACAAGGAATCAGCTATCATTATATATGTTTGGCAGAGACTGAGAGGCAAGCAAGGGAGTGGGAAAGCTTAATAGTGGGAAAGAAAAGAGCAGGCTCAGTTATGCTCTGATTTGAGATTGTTGGCATAGTAATCTGGAAGAAAGCTAATTGGAAATAGGAGATCCCATGTGATTGGTCTGTGAAGCATTTGACTTTCTCTGGGTGGCCCTGAGCTGGAAATGGGAGTAAAATTTATAGATGTTGTAGAAAATCTTAACCCAACTTCCTGCATTGCAGGTGAATTCTTTATCATTTGAATGGTCAGACCAGACTGTGATCCTCAGTTAGCAAGCTAAAGGACATACCCAGAGGTGCCATGACAGTTACGCCTCCCTAAAGAGCTGTAATAATCCTCCCACTCGTTAGCATATGGAATTACCCAGTCCATAAAAGCTAAGAACGCCATGTTTTCAGAGCCGCTGGATTTGTTCTGTGATGGCCCACACTCTGTCTGTGGAGTGTGCTTTTCTCTGAATTTGAATAAAACCATTTCTTACCTATTACTTTGTCTCTCACTGAATTCTTTTCTGCAGAGAGACATGAAGAACCTGAGACCCGTTAGGTCCCGAAACCAGGTATGGTGGGTTCTGGCTGGGTTTGAATCCCAGCCCTGTGGGTTCAAGTCCAAAGCAAGGTTTAGGCTGGGTTCAAGCCCCAGCCACATGGGTTTGAGTCCCAAACTGGGTTTTGGGTTTAAGTCTCAATCTGAGGTAGAACACTTTCAGCACAACACAAACTAGCACCAAAGAAAGCAAGAAGGAATTAAAAGCAATGCCTCATTCTACCAAAGGTGCCAAACACATGGAAACCAATAGCAAAACCCAGGTACTAAACAACATATCAAGCAGTTTACTGATAAATGAATTCAACACAAAAGAAAGAGGAGTTTGAAGCTAGTGCTGACTTACCATATCAGCTCAGCCTCATCCAGCCACTAGCAAGAAGGCAGTGATAGCCTCCGTGGGTGACACACTTGGCGAAGGTGGGGGTCCAGAGCAAAACCAATGCAGATGCTAAGTTGGTGGAACCTCCAGAAAATCTGTAAAAATTAAGATCATCCAAATGAGGTTATTTGCTCAAAGATCACTATAACAAGGAATCAGCTATCATTATATATGTTTGGCAGAGACTGAGAGGCAAGCAAGGGAGTGGGAAAGCTTAATAGTGGGAAAGAAAAGAGCAGGCTCAGTTATGCTCTGATTTGAGATTGTTGGCATAGTAATCTGGAAGAAAGCTAATTGGAAATAGGAGATCCCATGTGATTGGTCTGTGAAGCATTTGACTTTCTCTGGGTGGCCCTGAGCTGGAAATGGGAGTAAAATTTATAGATGTTGTAAGTTAATAAGTCTTAACCCAACTTCCTGCATTGCAGGTGAATTCTTTATCATTTGAACTACCAAGGAAGCCCAAGTCCTAAGCACTTCTGGCCAACTGCTGCAGAAGTTGTGGTTTGACTTCCCTAACTGGTTGTTTCAGAGGTTGTGAGTCAGAGTTCTGTTTCTATATATGTGTTTTCCTTTTTTTTTAGTTTATAGTCGAAAGTTCAAGAAAAAAAATGAAAATCTTCCAGTACCAGAAGCAAAGTATAATGAAAGCTAGAACAATAAACATGTGAGCAGATCCATCTGTAGTCATGTAATAGCTCTAGATTCAGCAATGATTAGAGTTAGATTTTAGCATCCACCTTCCCAAGGAATAGGACCCCAGACTTCAAGTCTATAGGATACTTGGAGATACAACTTAAGTCCCTGTGAAAAAGTCAAGAGCCTTTAAGAGATATATTTCTAATTAAAGAAGGAATGAAAGCTTAACACATTGACCCAAAAAGTGTACAATAAATTTTTTTTGCATGTGGGTAGGAAAAAAAACCCTAATTTATGGAAAACTGAAACCATATCACAAAATTGGAGTTAAAACCTAACCATTTATTATTGAGTAATCCCAAGTCAAAAATTTTTATTTTAAAAATTTATCCCCAAGAAGTGATAATCTCAGACAAATTTGAATTCAATTTTATGGAGCTACACTTCAAAACCAGAGGTCATATAGGACTATAATATTCTAGGAGCAAATAAAAATCAATATGTGCTTTAAAATGAGCAAAATCTGAAAACACAGTAAGAAAAAATACACCATAAGTAGGAGTCAGATGATGCCACAAATTCATTGATTATGATACTTAAAAGAGAGAAAGTGTGTGAGATATCAGAACAATCTACATTAGATTATTATACAAATATGCATAACATTTTTAGGAATATACTATTTAAATATATATAACTCACAAGAACAAAATACACATTAAGAAAAAATAAAATGCAGAAATGAAAGGTAAATATTTTTAAGTTAAAAATGCAGTGCATGTAACTATAACTAAAGATTAAAACCAATGGTTCTAATGATGCATACATTTTGAAGGACTGAGCTAAAGCTGCATTAAGATAAGATAACTGAAAGGTTTTAACCTTCACCAGTGTGTGTGTTGGGGAGGGAATGGAGTAAGTATAGAAAATAAACTTCAGTGGTTTCCCTGGTGATCCAGTGCAGTGCAAGGGGCACTAGTTTGATCCCTGACACGGGAAGATCCCACATGCTGTGGAGCGGCTGGACCGGTGTGTCCAATTAAGAGCCAATGCTCTGGAGCGCATGCACCCAGAGCCGTTGGTCTGCTGCAGGAGAGACCACTGCAATGGGAGGTCCACACAGGCCAAAGAATTAAGATGGATGAAAATAAATAATTGAAGGACCAATAAAAGAGGCCAAAATTTAAAAAAATAAATAAAAAAGAACAAACTTCAAATTGTTAACTGAAGCAAGGTAGGGAGAAATATACACCAAAAGTAGATATAAAAATAATAAAAATTAAAAGTAAATATTATTTAAAGGTATATTAATATGTAAATGATAGACATATTTTTAATGGAAGTCATCTTTGGGTGACTTCAAATGATATATACTCTACTTAAAATTGTATAGTATATCAGAAGGCTTTAAATTGAACATGAACCGTGTATGTAATTTTAAAAAGCCTACTTGATTACGAAAAAAAACTTATATTTCCTCATTATCATTCCAACCCTGCCATCTCTCAAGTCCTTAAAATTTTAACAATTCCTGAAGGAGGGGGAAATCTGTATTTCTGTGTTCATGTTGACTTCTATTCTACAGAAATCGAATAGCCTTTGCTCTGAGGTCTCTGTCTGTTCACATTCCTTTCTCTTAAGACTTAATTTTCCACATCACCCTACCTCATTCACTGAATTGGAAAACTTTCAATCTTAACTACTGAAATAACAATTTCCATAGATAATTTGCAAAAATTATCTTACCAAAACATATTTTATTTAATGACTGAAATATTTTCAGCAAAAAAGAACCAGAAAAAAATCATCTTTACATAGATAATCATTATTAGCTACCAACTGCATGAGGATTCTTTTTCATCATATCTCTACAAAGCTTAACATTCATTCTTGCACTTTCAAAAATAACAATTGCACATAAATTTTATAAAGTAAATTATGCAAAAATACTTAAATAAGGGGTACAAAAGACTTTAGTTTCCTCCATACAACTTCCTTTAAAAAAAACGCACGCTTCCACATATACACACATACACACAAACTCCATTAGCACCAGATCTAACTATACCCCAGGAATGCAAAATATACTTGAGTTTCACTTTTTCACATTTCTTTTTTCAATATATGCAAAGATCACTGGTTTCTAAAAGGGGCAGTATAAGTTACAGTGCTGTAATAGTTTGGTTTTGCTTTCTATTCTTTTTTTTTTAGTTCAGATTTTCTCCTTAGTGTCTGAAACTGTCAAGAATGAGCAAAAGGACACATGACTCACTTTATTACGCAAGCAATTAGCTATTTTGCTTTCTCATTGTAAGCTAATGACTGACTTTCTGGTAGTTGAGGGTTTTTTATTTGGGTTTTAGTGCCAACATTAGACTTTTAATATCCCTGTTAATGAATCTGCATTCAATCTTTCATCTTATGGAAGATGACATTCTGCCACAGACACCAGCTGGAGCCATCTTTGGCTATTAGAATGCCAGGAAATATTGAGATCCTCTGGACTCTCTTCCCACTGTTAATCTCAGCATCTATTGATTAGATCACTTTATATCCATGTATGAGCTTGGCTTGACCCTCTAAAGCATTTACAGAATGAAGGAACTGGTTTGATCAAAGGAACACTTGTGATGATATTTTCTTACTATAAACAATATCCTTTCATGAACAAGTGTGACAAAGTACAGTTACAGAAGTTATAGAGTCTAAGGAAACCATTTGCACAGTAGATACTCTTCCTAGAAATGTAAATCTCCTGCAGCTTTGAATTATTATTTCCTTAAATCTTAGTAAATGCAATGGTATTATATTTATATAGACATAGTCTAGATGTTTTTTTTCTTGTTTCAGATCCCTCAGGTAACACCTAGCCTCAAGGATAGCATAAATCACCACATTCATTCCAAATCATGCCCTTTCCAAGTTAATCAATACCCTGTTAAACATCATGCAAAAGAGGTTACCATAGCATCTGGGGAACAGATCAATATGCATTTCTACTAGGAATATCAAAAAAAGGTTATGTATATTATACTAAGGGAACTTTTATGGGGGCTACACGACAACCTACAGGGGTGGGATGGAGAAGAACTGGAAGGGGTGTTCAGGTGGGAGGGGTCAAGGGTATATCTATGACTGATTTGGGTTTATGTATAGCTGTAAACAACAAAATTGTAAAATAAAAATAATTATATAAATAAAAAAGGGGTTATATACATTATACAATTAGGAATAAGGCACTGAAAAGATAACAATATTGCAAAAACCACAGAAGTGACTTGAAAGATACAGCATTTGGAATCTGGAAAGAGAAGATACAGCCTAGAAATAGACTGTTGTTCCTTGGAATAAGAAAAAGTCTCTGATAGGGGTTGCTTCAATTACACTTGGAAGAAAATTCTGAATTCCCCTTTTAAGAGATGGCTCATATTGAACAGAAGCTTTCCCTCATTTCCTTTCTTTCTCCATCATTCTTAAGGGTTAGGAATTTCAATAGTCTTGAAATCCAGAATTTCCTTATCTAGGAAATTCAATAAACCTCCTTCCATTTGTCTTAGAATATTTAGCCCTGTTCCTTCTCACTGACAGTTGAACTCTATGGAATGTACATGAGCCAGAAAAAGTTCTTCCACTGGATAGGTGTTTAGAAAAATGGTCTTGCACAAAGCCACAGCAGCCTCTGAAGGAATATGGCTTTGCAAGCAGTCAACTTTGGCAGTGTAAATACTTCTTAATGGTACTTGGCTTCCTTAGTAAGATTTATGCAATTTCAGCATCAATTAATTTTATTTACTTCTGACATGGTGCATCAAATGTCTGTGCTACTTTCTGCCAGGCTCCTTTCTCCATGGAATTCTCCAGACAAGAATACTGGCATAGGTAGCCATTCCCTTCTCCATAGGATCTTCCCCACCTAGGCACCAAACCCGGGTCTCCTGAACTGCACACAAATTCTTTACCATCTGAGCCATCAGGGAAGCCCTATTAGTTTATTGCTGAGTAACAATTAGCACAAAGTTAGCAACCTCAAAAAATACACATATTCTGTCTCACACTTTCTATCTAGTTAAACATCATGCAAAAGAGGTTACCATAGCATCTGGGGAACAGATCAATATGCATTTCTACTAGGAATATCAAAAAAAGGTTATGTATATTATACTAAGGGAACTTTTATGGGGGCTACACGACAACCTACAGGGGTGGGATGGAGAAGAACTGGAAGGGGTGTTCAGGTGGGAGGGTCAAGGGTATATCTATGACTGATTTGGGTTTATGTATAGCTGTAAACAACAAAATTGTAAAATAAAAATAATTATATAAATAAAAAAGGGGTTATATACATTATACAATTAGGAATAAGGCACTGAAAAGATAACAATATTGCAAAAACCACAGAAGTGACTTGAAAGATACAGCATTTGGAATCTGGAAAGAGAAGATACAGCCTAGAAATAGACTGTTGTTCCTTGGAATAAGAAAAAGTCTCTGATAGGGGTTGCTTCAATTACACTTGGAAGAAAATTCTGAATTCCCCTTTTAAGAGATGGCTCATATTGAACAGAAGCTTTCCCTCATTTCCTTTCTTTCTCCATCATTCTTAAGGGTTAGGAATTTCAATAGTCTTGAAATCCAGAATTTCCTTATCTAGGAAATTCAATAAACCTCCTTCCATTTGTCTTAGAATATTTAGCCCTGTTCCTTCTCACTGACAGTTGAACTCTATGGAATGTACATGAGCCAGAAAAAGTTCTTCCACTGGATAGGTGTTTAGAAAAATGGTCTTGCACAAAGCCACAGCAGCCTCTGAAGGAATATGGCTTTGCAAGCAGTCAACTTTGGCAGTGTAAATACTTCTTAATGGTACTTGGCTTCCTTAGTAAGATTTATGCAATTTCAGCATCAATTAATTTTATTTACTTCTGACATGGTGCATCAAATGTCTGTGCTACTTTCTGCCAGGCTCCTTTCTCCATGGAATTCTCCAGACAAGAATACTGGCATAGGTAGCCATTCCCTTCTCCATAGGATCTTCCCCACCTAGGCACCAAACCCGGGTCTCCTGAACTGCACACAAATTCTTTACCATCTGAGCCATCAGGGAAGCCCTATTAGTTTATTGCTGAGTAACAATTAGCACAAAGTTAGCAACCTCAAAAAATACACATATTCTGTCTCACACTTTCTATCGAGTCCCCTATTCAACATCTTATAGGTTGTGGCCAAAGTAATAGCCAGGGTTATGGTTTCATGTGAGGTCCAGGGTCCTCTCTATGTTCACATGGTTATGGGCAGAATTCAGTTCCCTGAGGTTATAGAACTGAGGCCCTCAGGATTTAAAAGACAAAACAGAAAAATTGTTAAAAATGAAATGAAAATTTTAGAATGAAAAAGAATGAAATACTGAATGGATGAGATGGCCAGCAAATAAAACACAACTAATACAGACTTACAAAACTGAAAGGTAAGTTGTTATAAAATATAGAAATTGAAGAGAACAATATTTTTAAAAAGATAAAAATAAAAAGAGGCCAAAATTAAAAAAAAAAGAAGAGGATAAAACCTCTTAAAAAATAGATAAAAATAAATTCAAAGGAAAGATGGGTAGAGTGACATGAAAAAATAGTCTATCATATTTGAAAGTGAAAAGACAAATAGGGCATTATTTCTGACTTTTTAAATTACTGAAAGATATTAACCACAAAGTTAAAAGATAAATTTTAAAGGATATTAATGAAAGACGTTAATTACATATTCAAGAAGTAATAGAAATTACAAAGATAAATATAACTATCAGAAAATCAAATATCATAGAAAATGGCTGAATATTAAATTCATAAAGAAGATATAATCAATGTGTTGGTTATTTAAATAAGTGCATTTATGATCATTAGACTACCTTGGATATGTTACTGTGAGGAGCTCTTTGAGGAAACAGCCCTCAGCAAGAAGCCCCCTTTTTTTTTTTGCCATTTTGGTAGTGCTATATTGTAGGTAAATTTTAAACCAGCAGCCCCACGCTCTACTCATCATCATCTAACCTATTTTAGGGTTCAGAATTTTAATCTGAAAGCCTGCAATATGAAATGTTGGCTTTTGAAGAAAGAAGTCACTCTTGAAGAGACCTAAGGTTCACAAATACACAGTGACTCTACACTGTGAGTAAAAGCTTCAAAATCTGAGCCATCAGGAAGCCCTATTAGTTTATTGCTGAGTAACAATTAGCACAAAGTTAGCAACCTCAAAAAATACACATATTCTGTCTCACACTTTCTATCGAGTCCCTATTCAACATCTTATAGGTTGTGGCCAAAGTAATAGCCAGGGTTATGGTTTCATGTGAGGTCCAGGGTCCTCTCTATGTTCACATGGTTATGGGCAGAATTCAGTTCCCTGAGGTTATAGAACTGAGGCCCTCAGGATTTAAAAGACAAAACAGAAAAATTGTTAAAAATGAAATGAAAATTTTAGAATGAAAAAGAATGAAATACTGAATGGATGAGATGGCCAGCAAATAAAACACAACTAATACAGACTTACAAAACTGAAAGGTAAGTTGTTATAAAATATAGAAATTGAAGAGAACAATATTTTTAAAAAGATAAAAATAAAAAGAGGCCAAAATTAAAAAAAAAAGAAGAGGATAAAACCTCTTAAAAAATAGATAAAAATAAATTCAAAGGAAAGATGGGTAGAGTGACATGAAAAATAGTCTATCATATTTGAAAGTGAAAAGACAAATAGGGCATTATTTCTGACTTTTTAAATTACTGAAAGATATTAACCACAAAGTTAAAAGATAAATTTTAAAGGATATTAATGAAAGACGTTAATTACATATTCAAGAAGTAATAGAAATTACAAAGATAAATATAACTATCAGAAAATCAAATATCATAGAAAATGGCTGAATATTAAATTCATAAAGAAGATATAATCAATGTGTTGGTTATTTAAATAAGTGCATTTATGATCATTAGACTACCTTGGATATGTTACTGTGAGGAGCTCTTTGAGGAAACAGCCCTCAGCAAGAAGCCCCCTTTTTTTTTTTGCCATTTTGGTAGTGCTATATTGTAGGTAAATTTTAAACCAGCAGCCCCACGCTCTACTCATCATCATCTAACCTATTTTAGGGTTCAGAATTTTAATCTGAAAGCCTGCAATATGAAATGTTGGCTTTTGAAGAAAGAAGTCACTCTTGAAGAGACCTAAGGTTCACAAATACACAGTGACTCTACACTGTGAGTAAAAGCTTCAAAGTAGAAATAGCTGATGTCACCATTCCTGTTACACCACCAGATTAAAAACAATTCAAACAATTCAATGCACTTAGCTTGAAAGGTAAAGCCAACCACTTGATTTTATTAGTGAAAATCAGAGTCACTGCTTTTAAACTGATGTTTTTAATAGCATCAATTAAAAAACTCAGACAGTATTCTAATTGTTTTTTCTTATCTATGATGATCAGCAGGGTAGTGACAATATAAGATGGAGAGAGTTCATGTCACTCAGGCACACAACATCTAAATCACACATTATCCATAATAGCATATTATAGATGCAACTTTGTAACTTAATGTAACTGAGCATTAAGTGTAAAGTGGCTACAAATGCCAACTCACTCATCTCTAATTCTGTGACTTACAGTTTCCTGTCAGAGCCCAGAAAAATGTACTTATTCTTCCTGATATTCTGGAGAAATGATCTACTTTTTGGAAAAGACCAAGATTTTAACTTTCATGAGCTGTATAAAAGGCAAAGTTGTCCTTTTTAAATTCATTCCATATAGCAATATCTATATATCACAAAGTCAGGCATTCACCTCCTCTTGATTTACATTTACAAAACATGCAGAGCAGTACACTTTATAAGATACTGCTTTCCAGACATTTTTGTATAGAACATATTCATTCTGCCTGTATATATGTCTTCTCACTGATACCAGCTGTAGTCAGGAAAGCAAGACATGCTGTTCTGGCTAAAGAGAAAACCACATCTTCTACCAAAGAGTAACAGATGAGCAAGCTGTAGTCTTTCCTACTATAGCACTGTCAGGTCTTTTGCCAGGTTTATATAAAGTCAAGGTTCTTTTTCTCTCATAGGATGCATCGGCAAATCTGAAATCTTTGACTGGATCAGAAAGGGGTCTACTGGGAGCACTGGTGGGCTTCCCAGATGGTGCCAGTGGTAAAGAACATGCCTGCCAATGCAGGAGACATGGGTTCAATTCCTGGGTTTAAAAGATCCCCCAGAGGAAGCCACTACAACTCATTCCAGTATTCTTAGCTGGAGAATCCCATGGACAGAGGAGCCTGGTGGGCTACAGTCCATTGTGTCACAAAGAGTAGAACACAACTGAAATGACTCAGCATGCAAATATGGGAGCACTGGCAAACTCTAACATCCTATTACTTTAAAATAAAATAACAGATACCATCATCAGGCAACTATTGCTGCAACAAGTTTTTCTGTAGGGTCTGTAACTACCATTAGAAAAAATGTTGTTAAATACTTTGGGTTGCAAACTACAGGTATCCATCTTGAACCAGCTTAAATAACTAACTTAAGGATACTAAGGTGTCTTAAAAAACTCAAGGAGATAAATGAACCTGGGCCTTAGCAACAAGCTAGAAATCAAAGTTCAGAACACCATCAGGACTATCTTGCTCTTTTCTCCATATCCATATATGTGCGTGCTCAGTCGTGTCTGACTCTTTGTCTCCTCATGGACTGCAGCCTGCCAGGCTCCTCTGTCTGTGGGATTTCCCAGGCAAGAATAGTGAATAGAAATGGGTTGCCATTTCTTACTCCAAGGGACTTTTATGACTCAGGGATCGAACCAATATCTCTTGCATCTCCTGCACTGGTAGGTGGATTCTTTACCACCCAACTCTAAATATGTGTATCTCATTGATTCCTCTCCCTGACCCCTGGGCCTTTTATCTCACTGTATTTTAAAAAATATAAATCATTGTACAGGCAGGCCCATAAAGCCCCAAAATGGCACACAGACTCAAGCATGTCAGTCACTCCCTGACTAAGATTTGAAAGCTGGGATGAAGAATGAGAGAGAAATATATTTTAGGATTGTTGGATATAACAAACAAAAATACAAGGCTACAAGTCACGCTGGTTTTCAGATAAAGAACAATTAATTACTGACACACATTTGTATAAAATGTATCCATTCTGCCTGTATAGGATGCATCGGCAAATCGGGAAATCTTTAAAAACTGGATAGTCTTTCCTACTATAGCACTGTCAGGTCTTTTGCCAGGTTTATATAAAGTCAAGGTTCTTTTTCTCTCATAGGATGCATCGGCAAATCTGAAATCTTTGACTGGATCAGAAAGGGGTCTACTGGGAGCACTGGTGGGCTTCCCAGCTGGCGCAAGTGGTAAAGAACATGCCTGCCAATGCAGGAGACATGGGTTCAATTCCTGGGTTTAAAAGATCCCCCAGAGGAAGCCACTACAACTCATTCCAGTATTCTTAGCTGGAGAATCCCATGGACAGAGGAGCCTGGTGGGCTACAGTCCATTGTGTCACAAAGAGTAGAACACAACTGAAATGACTCAGCATGCAAATATGGGAGCACTGGCAAACTCTAACATCCTATTACTTTAAAATAAAATAACAGATACCATCATCAGGCAACTATTGCTGCAACAAGTTTTTCTGTAGGGTCTGTAACTACCATTAGAAAAAATGTTGTTAAATACTTTGGGTTGCAAACTACAGGTATCCATCTTGAACCAGCTTAAATAACTAACTTAAGGATACTAAGGTGTCTTAAAAAACTCAAGGAGATAAATGAACCTGGGCCTTAGCAACAAGCTAGAAATCAAAGTTCAGAACACCATCAGGACTATCTTGCTCTTTTCTCCATATCCATATATGTGCGTGCTCAGTCGTGTCTGACTCTTTGTCTCCTCATGGACTGCAGCCTGCCAGGCTCCTCTGTCTGTGGGATTTCCCAGGCAAGAATAGTGAATAGAAATGGGTTGCCATTTCTTACTCCAAGGGACTTTTATGACTCAGGGATCGAACCAATATCTCTTGCATCTCCTGCACTGGTAGGTGGATTCTTTACCACCCAACTCTAAATATGTGTATCTCATTGATTCCTCTCCCTGACCCCTGGGCCTTTTATCTCACTGTATTTTAAAAAATATAAATCATTGTACAGGCAGGCCCATAAAGCCCCAAAATGGCACACAGACTCAAGCATGTCAGTCACTCCCTGACTAAGATTTGAAAGCTGGGATGAAGAATGAGAGAGAAATATATTTTAGGATTGTTGGATATAACAAACAAAAATACAAGGCTACAAGTCACGCTGGTTTTCAGATAAAGAACAATTAATTACTGACACACATTTGTATAAAATGTATCCATTGTCCATATGAAACTCAAATGTAACTGTCCTGTATTTTATCTGACAATCTTAGTATTTCTTGATACAAGAACATGATAAATTTAGGAGACCAGCTGCTAATGATCATTCACTATGATCTGAACCTTATGTTTCCTCTCTTTAGAATTTAAGGTGGTGACTAAGCTCTAGAATTTGAAGTATCTCACCTCTTTCTTTAAAACTCGACTTGATATTTTAAAAATAACGCTCAAAACAGTGAGCACCTGTAAAAACTTTAGTGATCTACAGCTTTTGAATTTTAAAGATGCAGGAAATTAGGGTATTTTCACATTCCCTAATTTGTATGGATATTTCCTCTTTCGGTTCTATAGGAAATCATAATACCACAGAAATCATTTGGAAAAATTCTTCAAGAAATTTTAAGAAATGTATTTCCAAAGTTTGTTCTCTAATGGTAGGTCAGAATCAGGACAAATGCTCATGAAAAAAAAAAATAACTTAGCCCACTTAGATAAATACAAAAAGAAGCTAATACAAACTGAATGTTTATTGAAAGATTTCAGTATAAAAGTTTAACTAGCTTTGGGAAAGAATGCTAATCTTAATATGTAATTGGTTTTACTACCAGTTTGAGTTATTGGCCTTTTCCTAAATACCTTTCATAAAAATCCAGTAAATATACATTAGCTAAAAGCAAATCTCCTAGGATTATCCATTGTTAACAAAAGAATTATTAAAGGTTAAAATAATTTCTACAGACTTTTGATAAGCTATTTCCAAGTTCATTAACTTCTACAGACTTTTGATAAGCTATTTCCAAGTTCATTAATTAAAGGTACTACAGACATAATCCATATAAAAATACCCAGTAACGTCATTCAGAAAATTGATTTATATATCAAATATGAGTATTATTTATAATCCAATGTTCACTTTAATAATTTAGAGAATGTTTGAAATATATGACATCTGCCTTTTATGTTCATTAATTTGTAAAGCTAAGGGCATGGCATTAATATTATTGCTTTCAGAAGATTCCTTAAATAAAGATACTGTTTAATTGAGTAAGCACAGAATTTTTAGACAGTAAAACATTCTACACATTTATATAATTAATAAGGTTTAGAAAATTGCTACCCACACTTTATTTTTGCTCAGAAAGTAAAAGTCTTATTAATATCATGGAAAATATTAAGAATACAAAATACTGGGTTAGTGAAATAAATTTTTTTGCTTCCAAAAAATAACGTAAAACTAAAGTTTTATTTTGAAAATATTAAAAGCATAAGAATAATTTTCAGTGACTAGCAAGTTAGTTAACCTCATTGATTTAGGCATCTTTCTAATGAAACAGTAGTCAAGGATTCTAGCCAATGCACCTAAGAAGATATAAAATTAAATGCCTTGGACTTAGGCTTACAGTGCCTGGAAAAAGAATTTCAACAATGCTCTTGTTAAGATGAGTAACCTTGAGCAATTCATTTAAATCCTCAGTTCCTTCATCTGTTATATGGGATAATAGTACACAGCAAATTAACTGGTGTATTATGAGACTCAAATAAATGAGCTGTAACAAGCACTTTGACGTCCTTACTGCACGCACTTTACAATCTTTACTTTGGCTATGCTTGCCAAGCTCCATTTCTCTACTCCTATAGGCTCACGGCTAGGTTACTTTTCACAGACTCCACGGCAGGGAACACTTCAAGAAATAATAATCACTACTTCCAGACCTTACCTTTCAAACCCTGTATAGTCATCTATGACGTCTTTCCACTCTCTAGAAAATCAAATGCATAGAACCCAGTGGAGAACCCTAAACTTTAGAGAATTTGCCCCAGACAGGAGCATCAGTTCCTGGATACCTGTATGAAGGTGATTTCCCTAAAAAACCCACATTCTAGAAAAAAAGACGCACTGTGTTCAGTGGCTGAGAGGTGGATGTTGTACCAATAGTTGACCAATATGGTCAACATAGGGCTGACACACAGACTCATTTGCAGAACATAGCATCCTCACAGCTACACTCTGCACACTAAACATACAGGCTATCTCTAGCTGTCCTGCCCTCCCACACAAAGCCCATCTGGACTCAGGGAGAAGGTCCTTCAACATAACTCTCCAAACTAGGTTAATAAAGAATAATTCACAGATCCAAACTTTTCAAGTAAACATGTCTAACAGACTTCATGACCCAATAGTAGATTCAACTGCTGCAGAGTCATTAATACCATTTGCATATACTCCTTACATAATAGTTCAGTATTATAATGAAATAACAACTACCATTTATTGAACATATATTATGTGCCAAGCACTACGTTAAGCATACCATGTGACTGATTTCAATTAATACTCTCAACTAGCATATGAGGCAGGTGCTATCATTATCTCTTGGACTGATAGGAATTTGAGGTTAATGGGGGATAAATAACTTGATCTATTCATCCAGCTGATAAATAGTAGAAACATTTTAAAATACGTGTGTATAACATCCAAGACCATGGAGCTAACCATTTCACTAAGCTCTACAGCATGCAAAAGAGAGTTGAATGATAGCCAGGATACTGGAAATGCAAGCTCAAATCCAAGACTTTGTGAACCCAAGCAGATGATGTCACCCATCTGTGCCTTTGACTTTTATGGTTCCTTTTAGTGGCCTTTTTTTTTTTTCATAATTCTTGTCCAGGATTAGAAAAACTAACTGCTCAGAAATCAACCACTTCTAAATTAGCTTTGCTCATGCGTATGTGCTCATCTCCTGAAACGGAGGCTACTTCTTAAAATTGTAATCCTGTGACAAGAAAACTGAAATGAAAAGCTGAGGTCAATCTGTCTTGAGGCATTTTCCTACTCAGAATACTACGATGATGTGTTTTCCTTGAGAAAAAAGCAAAAGTCACACTCATGTTATGAAATCTGGATCAAAATCTACTTCTGTTAAAATGTCGTGCAATGAATCAAAGACAGCTTTGGTAAGAGAGAAAAATATACAGATCTAATTAGAGGAATGAGGTGTTTTGCAAGTATGGTTGCAAGGTTTCTATACATGTGTATGTATATGACATCTTTTATAATTTTGTCTTGCATCCAATGTTGACTTTTTTCAGGATGTTACAAATGCTCTACAGTCAGCTTTTCTCAGTCCTTTAAACAATAATCATAGTTATTTGTAGGCTACAGTCATTAATGTTTAAATCACTTAAATGGTAGCAGTAGTTGAGAATCATACCAGCACAAATAAAAATCTGGATAATCCATATGATCTCTACTGCAAGTCTGACTGAGGAGAAAAAAATGGGGAAATGAGAATTAAACATAGTTATTTTTCATATTCAAGAAATCACAAGACCATTCTTTGACAAAAATCTCAGGTACTAAGCCAACAGTATCCACCTTCAGAAAAAACTTGATCAGTGTGCCATCTCTAAATGTCAGCCAGTCAATGAGAGCCCTTCACTCTAGACCCCAGCAAATGAGCAACTGCCTTGCTCCATTGCCAAAGTGCCTTAAAGGTAAATGCCCATGACCCACAATAACAGTATTTTCCATGTGGTTCAGTGGTTAAGAATCTGCCTTGAAATGTAAGGAAGATGGGTTCGATCCTTGGTTGGGGAACTAAGATCCCACCAAAATGACCATGAAAAAGAGAGGTTGAATGATAGCCAGGATACTGGAAATGCAAGCTCAAATCCAAGACTTTGTGAACCCAAGCAGATGATGTCACCCATCTGTGCCTTTGACTTTTATGGTTCCTTTTAGTGGCCTTTTTTTTTTTTCATAATTCTTGTCCAGGATTAGAAAAACTAACTGCTCAGAAATCAACCACTTCTAAATTAGCTTTGCTCATGCGTATGTGCTCATCTCCTGAAACGGAGGCTACTTCTTAAAATTGTAATCCTGTGACAAGAAAACTGAAATGAAAAGCTGAGGTCAATCTGTCTTGAGGCATTTTCCTACTCAGAATACTACGATGATGTGTTTTCCTTGAGAAAAAAGCAAAAGTCACACTCATGTTATGAAATCTGGATCAAAATCTACTTCTGTTAAAATGTCGTGCAATGAATCAAAGACAGCTTTGGTAAGAGAGAAAAATATACAGATCTAATTAGAGGAATGAGGTGTTTTGCAAGTATGGTTGCAAGGTTTCTATACATGTGTATGTATATGACATCTTTTATAATTTTGTCTTGCATCCAATGTTGACTTTTTTCAGGATGTTACAAATGCTCTACAGTCAGCTTTTCTCAGTCCTTTAAACAATAATCATAGTTATTTGTAGGCTACAGTCATTAATGTTTAAATCACTTAAATGGTAGCAGTAGTTGAGAATCATACCAGCACAAATAAAAATCTGGATAATCCATATGATCTCTACTGCAAGTCTGACTGAGGAGAAAAAAATGGGGAAATGAGAATTAAACATAGTTATTTTTCATATTCAAGAAATCACAAGACCATTCTTTGACAAAAATCTCAGGTACTAAGCCAACAGTATCCACCTTCAGAAAAAACTTGATCAGTGTGCCATCTCTAAATGTCAGCCAGTCAATGAGAGCCCTTCACTCTAGACCCCAGCAAATGAGCAACTGCCTTGCTCCATTGCCAAAGTGCCTTAAAGGTAAATGCCCATGACCCACAATAACAGTATTTTCCATGTGGTTCAGTGGTTAAGAATCTGCCTTGAAATGTAAGGAAGATGGGTTCGATCCTTGGTTGGGGAACTAAGATCCCACCAGCTTTGAGGTGACTAAGCCGGCATGCCACAGGGAGAGAGCTTCTGGTAGCAAAGATCCAACATGAGGCAACAAAGATCCCTCCTACTGCAACTTAGATCAGATACACCAAATAGTAAATATATATATATATATATATATATATATATATATATTAAAAAATACATTGACACAGATGCAAACCTGTGAATTCCTAAACACTTCTGCTTCTAAAAATTCACCAGTGCATGAGCACCAGGCTTTCTAAAATTTTATGCAATATTGGGGAAACTGTGCCTTCCAAACACATCTCTTCCTTGAAGGTAAATGGGAAGCTTACCATTTTTTTATATCAGAATGAGCTTGATTTATTTATTTGCATGTTCATTAGCTTTTCAATAGGTTAACAACCATTTACAGTTAGTTTTAAGCTCAATCTTGGGAATGGCAGATACAACCATTACAATGAGATGATCAAATTCAGTCCCAATTCTTCTGATGATGGCTATTACTATTTCGTTTAAACAAATAAAAGAAAATGAAACTCCAAATGCTAAAACACCTGGCACTGTATATTTCTGAATGAATTTTCTGAACA
This sequence comes from Tragulus kanchil, assembly GCA_022376925.1. Lineage (NCBI taxonomy): Eukaryota > Metazoa > Chordata > Mammalia > Artiodactyla > Tragulidae > Tragulus > Tragulus kanchil. The sequence goes on along the minus strand of JAIOJX010000005.1, from coordinate 114,205,872 downwards.
ATGAACATTTATTAAACAAGAAAAAATTCCTTTGAATTTGTACAGTATGCAATCATTGTACAATACCAAATTCATGGACATTCTGATATAAACCAGCATATACTAATAGCTAAGCATGTAAGCTTGAAATTTAAATCACTTAAATGGTAGCAGTAGTTGAGAATCATACCAGCACAAATAAAAATCTGGATAATCCATATGATCTCTACTGCAAGTCTGACTGAGGAGAAAAACATGGGGAAATGAGAATTAAACATAGTTATTTTTCATATTCAAGAAATCACAAGACCATTCTTTGACAAAAATCTCAGGTACTAAGCCAACAGTATCCACCTTCAGAAAAAACTTGATCAGTGTGCCATCTCTAAATGTCAGCCAGTCAATGAGAGCCCTTCACTCTAGACCCCAGCAAATGAGCAACTGCCTTGCTCCATTGCCAAAGTGCCTTAAAGGTAAATGCCCATGACCCACAATAACAGTATTTTCCATGTGGTTCAGTGGTTAAGAATCTGCCTTGAAATGTAAGGAAGATGGGTTCGATCCTTGGTTGGGGAACTAAGATCCCACCAGCTTTGAGGTGACTAAGCCGGCATGCCACAGGGAGAGAGCTTCTGGTAGCAAAGATCCAACATGAGGCAACAAAGATCCCTCCTACTGCAACTTAGATCAGATACACCAAATAGTAAATATATATATATATATATATATATATATATATATATATTAAAAAATACATTGACACAGATGCAAACCTGTGAATTCCTAAACACTTCTGCTTCTAAAAATTCACCAGTGCATGAGCACCAGGCTTTCTAAAATTTTATGCAATATTGGGGAAACTGTGCCTTCCAAACACATCTCTTCCTTGAAGGTAAATGGGAAGCTTACCATTTTTTTATATCAGAATGAGCTTGATTTATTTATTTGCATGTTCATTAGCTTTTCAATAGGTTAACAACCATTTACAGTTAGTTTTAAGCTCAATCTTGGGAATGGCAGATACAACCATTACAATGAGATGATCAAATTCAGTCCCAATTCTTCTGATGATGGCTATTACTATTTCGTTTAAACAAATAAAAGAAAATGAAACTCCAAATGCTAAAACACCTGGCACTGTATATTTCTGAATGAATTTTCTGAACAATGAACATTTATTAAACAAGAAAAAATTCCTTTGAATTTGTACAGTATGCAATCATTGTACAATACCAAATTCATGGACATTCTGATATAAACCAGCATATACTAATAGCTAAGCATGTAAGCTTGATTTAATTAATATCCAAATAAGTGTTAAGATAAAAATTTTCATAGAAAAATTCTGATGAAGACAATGATATAATCACAGAAGGGAAGTTGTAATTGTCTTCTGCACTATATAATGTTATCAGTTGTTCAATTCAAGGGACTATTTGAATGCACCCTTAGCAGAAGCATTTTCATATTCCAAAATTGCAAGCAAGTTTTCAATTGCCAAGAAGACTCCTACCAGATAAAAACAAACAAAAATGTAATGGCTCTTTTTACTCTTAGTGTATTATCAAAGATCTAAATGTCTCATTTTTTCATGGCATAGTCAAGGATAAAAGTAATCAAACCGAGTCTCCCAAAAACTGGAGTGAAGCTACTGAGTGTATGATTAATCTCTCTCCCAAAACTTTACTTGCTTCCTTTTCCAGAAACCTTTCATCTCAAACTAAAGAGTATCAAAGGAAAGGGGCTGATCAAAACTGTAAACAAGCCCTCATGTTGTGTCCCTGTCCATTGAAGTAAAAGCCTTTGGCTTTAGGCTGAGCCTCAAAAGGTTGACTCAGCAGTTACTCATTAGAAAAGGTGAAGATGTAGAAACAAATAGCTATTGGGCCAGGAAATTTAGACTATAAATCTGCCACATGGCAGATTCTCTGAACTAACAGTTTCTTGAAACAAATAGATAAAGGTTTACACACATTCCTAAATTGTTTTTTTATAGAAAGCAGACACCCATCCAATGAACACTGCTGACTGAAAGAACACAGACCCATGACTGGTTAAAACCAGAAAGTCGATGATGCTTGAAACTTCATCTTAACACCAACCAGAGAACTGTGTACAAGCATGCATCATGCCGTATATTACCCTCACTCACACTTCCTTCAAAATCCTTACCTTCCGAGCCATCTGGGAGGTCTTTTAAATTTGAGCTGTGTATTCTCCTTGCTTGGCGCCATGCAATAAATACATGCTGTACTTTGCTTTATCACAACCTAGTACCAGTAGACTGGCTTCACTTGGGTGTGGAAGAGCAGTTTGGTTTGGTAAAAGCAATGATAATGCAGAAGTACTTCTTTCATTTGCTAGTGTAATATTAGCAAAGCTTAGTTTGGTAAAAGCGATAATAATGCATAAGTAGTTCTTTCATTTGCTAGTGCAATATTTTATTTTCTTGTGAAAAAGGCTCCCTTATAAAGTTATTGTGAGTAAAATCTTATTCAGATGAAACTTGAGAAAATATATTTTGCAGACTCTCATATTAAGTTAGAAGTAAATGAGAAAAAATATATCATTTTTGGTGAAGATAATACATATTTGGGTGAATATATAAAGGTGCAAACGTTATTATGAAGTTAAAGCAAAACATGATTGATTCCATAGAAGAAGACGATGGCCTTTTCCATATTTTCTAAAATGTTATTCACACAGCAGTTGATGACCTTTCTATGACACTGAAGTAATTTTTATCTTCTTTCATTAATTATATTGTTTGAACCAAATAATTAAAGTATTTATACAGTTTTGTTGTATTTTTCAACTTTTTTGCTTTTAATAGTTAAGAGGCACCTGGTATGCTTGAAGCACTGAAACTACACTTTTGAAGAAAAGATTCAACAATTTATTTTTTTTTAACAAAATCTATTGAATGAGTTATACTCAGTTCTTGTTTGTTAGTATCCAAAATCTTTTTAGTAATAGAATTATGCAACTTGAGAGAAGTACAATGAGTGTTATGAAAACTATTTCTTGCTTAAATTTATTGAGTACATTAAAGAAAGAATTGAAAAACTCTGTATACCTTTAAGTGTGAGGCTATACTTAAAAAGGACAACACTGCTTATTAATAAGAAAAGAAATTACAATTTAAGTTGGATAATTATTATATCATAAAAGATGTTATTATGATTCAACAAATCAAATTTACAGAGCAATTCTCAGAGTTGTTAACTTTATGTCAGTACATGTTCAGTATACTGTCTCATAATTCTGAGTGTGTTTTCTCACTAATAAATATTCAGTGAGCAAAAGAATATAACAAGTCAAATGTGACCACTGTAACAGTTATGCTAGAATGTAAATGGAACATATAATGTAACTGCAAGGAATTTTTTCCAGCAAATTTGGCAAAATAAGGAACCTATTACGGATGGACAAATTATTAGAGACATACAATCAAAAAATGTAATTTAGGGACAATTTATTTCAAATTAACTATATGTTATTTTTATTGAAAGTATGGTTCATGTGATATTTTTATTTTATCTCAGTAAGTATATGGATAAGGCAATCAGAAGTAACTTAACAGGGCATCCTATACTTTTTTTTTTTTTTTTTTTTTGCTAAATTTGGCAACCTCTTTATAAGATTGCTTTTTTCAAGTTAAACAAAGCAATTAAACCACTCTATTAAGAAAAACTGCCCTTTGAGTAAAATGTCTCTTCTAATGTAGCAATGTCAGGAAGAACAAATCAAGAAAGGTCTTATATTGGGCTTCCCGGGTGGTCCAGTGGGTAAGGACACCGCCTTGCAGGGCAGGGGGCGCCGGTTTGATCCCTGGCCTGGGAAGATCCCATGTGCCACGGAGCGGCTGGACTGATGTGTCCAATTACCGAGCCCAAGCTCTGGAGCGCGTGCTCCCAGAGCCGGTGCTCTGCCACAACAGAGGCCACCGTGATGGGAGGCCCACACGGGCCAAAAAACAAAGATGGAGGAAAACGGACAAACGAAAGACCAATAGACGTGGCCCGCCTGCTCCCCTCCCCCCCCCCCCCACCCCACCAAAATAAATAAATAAATAAATCTTAAAAAAAAAAAAAAGAAAGGTCTTATATCTTTGCTGGATGGAGTAACAGTGAAGGTGTTACTCCTTGAGACATCTTAAAGAATTATATTGATTTTGAGAGAATGCTTCAAGACAGAGTTTAACCCTGACAATATTTCCTATGAGAACATTCAAACAATGGCAGTCTCACTGGCAAAGATATCCTATGAAAAAACATTTCCTTTCTGTGAAATTTCTCACCTGGACCAGAGGTAAATGAACAGGGGCATAGGGGACTGAGGATACACCAAAATACATAATAAATAGGCTTTATTTTCGAGTGGCATAATAAATATTCAGTGAGCAAAAGAATATAACAAGTCAAATGTGACCACTGTAACAGTTATGCTAGAATGTAAATGGAACATATAATGTAACTGCAAGGAATTTTTTCCAGCAAATTTGGCAAAATAAGGAACCTATTACGGATGGACAAATTATTAGAGACATACAATCAAAAAATGTAATTTAGGGACAATTTATTTCAAATTAACTATATGTTATTTTTATTGAAAGTATGGTTCATGTGATATTTTTATTTTATCTCAGTAAGTATATGGATAAGGCAATCAGAAGTAACTTAACAGGGCATCCTATACTTTTTTTTTTTTTTTTTTTTTTTGCTAAATTTGGCAACCTCTTTATAAGATTGCTTTTTTCAAGTTAAACAAAGCAATTAAACCACTCTATTAAGAAAAACTGCCCTTTGAGTAAAATGTCTCTTCTAATGTAGCAATGTCAGGAAGAACAAATCAAGAAAGGTCTTATATTGGGCTTCCCGGGTGGTCCAGTGGGTAAGGACACCGCCTTGCAGGGCAGGGGGCGCCGGTTTGATCCCTGGCCTGGGAAGATCCCATGTGCCACGGAGCGGCTGGACTGATGTGTCCAATTACCGAGCCCAAGCTCTGGAGCGCGTGCTCCCAGAGCCGGTGCTCTGCCACAACAGAGGCCACCGTGATGGGAGGCCCACACGGGCCAAAAAACAAAGATGGAGGAAAACGGACAAACGAAAGACCAATAGACGTGGCCCGCCTGCTCCCCTCCCTCCCCACTCCACCCCCACCAAAATAAATAAATAAATAAATCTTAAAAAAAAAAAAAAGAAAGGTCTTATATCTTTGCTGGATGGAGTAACAGTGAAGGTGTTACTCCTTGAGACATCTTAAAGAATTATATTGATTTTGAGAGAATGCTTCAAGACAGAGTTTAACCCTGACAATATTTCCTATGAGAACATTCAAACAATGGCAGTCTCACTGGCAAAGATATCCTATGAAAAAACATTTCCTTTCTGTGAAATTTCTCACCTGGACCAGAGGTAAATGAACAGGGGCATAGGGGACTGATGATACACCATAATACATAATAAATAAGCTTTCTTTTCATCATTAGTAACTATATTCTAATTATGTCATGTAGGTGGGGAAACAAGGGTATAACAGAATGTTTGTTATACACTTAAGATATATGGATCATCTAAGAAATGATCTTTCTATATTTCATCCTTGGTATAAGTCCTGAGGAAGAAGAAGATAAAAGAGGGGTGGGCACGGGAGAGGGCAAAGGGCATGAAGACAAACAGAAAGAGACAAAGAAAGGAAGGGAAGGAGGGAGGGAAGGGGGAGATATCCTTAACCTACCTACCTACTTATTCCTAGAATTCTACCTACCTAATTCTAAGCTAAGGGTAAGATTACAAGGTAAATTATGAGGAGATTCAGATTCAACCCACACAAATTATTAGGTCATCCAAATACTTCTAAGCTGTGAACAGTTATACCCAACTTCACCCTGGAACTGTCACACATCACAATACAATTGAGACACCTTCCAAGAACGTAACTACTAAGAATATGAGATAAGGTACACGACCAAGAGATGTGCTAACTTTACTTTGGATTAAGTTGAGTTATAGTTATTCTTTACAATGGAAGATAAAACAAGGACAAAGAAACTATGGTACCCATATACCATACTGGAATACTTCTCAGCCGTAAAAACAAATGCAGAAGAATCAGTCCTAGTGAGGTGGATAAATCTAGAACCTATTACACAAAGTGAAGTAAGTCAAAAGAAAAGGACAAATACAGTATACTAATGCATTTATATGGAATCTAGTAAGATGGTACCGATAAATGCACATGCAGAGCAGAGATGGAGAAACAGACTTAGAGAACAGACCTCTGGTCATCTTAGGGAGAATATCGGATGAGAGGTATGGAAAGAGCAACAAAGTAAACTTATGGTACCACGATAAGTAAATAAAAATCTACATTAACGATTTTGAGAAAAAATTTTGGGCTTCAAGACAGAGTTTAACCCTGACAATATTTCCTATGAGAACATTCAAACAATGGCAGTCTCACTGGCAAAGATATCCTATGAAAAAACATTTCCTTTCTGTGAAATTTCTCACCTGGACCAGAGGTAAATGAACAGGGGCATAGGGGACTGATGATACACCATAATACATAATAAATAAGCTTTCTTTTCATCATTAGTAACTATATTCTAATTATGTCATGTAGGTGGGAAACAAGGGTATAACAGAATGTTTGTTATACACTTAAGATATATGGATCATCTAAGAAATGATCTTTCTATATTTCATCCTTGGTATAAGTCCTGAGGAAGAAGAAGATAAAAGAGGGGTGGGCACGGGAGAGGGCAAAGGGCATGAAGACAAACAGAAAGAGACAAAGAAAGGAAGGGAAGGAGGGAGGGAAGGGGGAGATATCCTTAACCTACCTACCTACTTATTCCTAGAATTCTACCTACCTAATTCTAAGCTAAGGGTAAGATTACAAGGTAAATTATGAGGAGATTCAGATTCAACCCACACAAATTATTAGGTCATCCAAATACTTCTAAGCTGTGAACAGTTATACCCAACTTCACCCTGGAACTGTCACACATCACAATACAATTGAGACACCTTCCAAGAACGTAACTACTAAGAATATGAGATAAGGTACACGACCAAGAGATGTGCTAACTTTACTTTGGATTAAGTTGAGTTATAGTTATTCTTTACAATGGAAGATAAAACAAGGACAAAGAAACTATGGTACCCATATACCATACTGGAATACTTCTCAGCCGTAAAAACAAATGCAGAAGAATCAGTCCTAGTGAGGTGGATAAATCTAGAACCTATTACACAAAGTGAAGTAAGTCAAAAGAAAAGGACAAATACAGTATACTAATGCATTTATATGGAATCTAGTAAGATGGTACCGATAAATGCACATGCAGAGCAGAGATGGAGAAACAGACTTAGAGAACAGACCTCTGGCCATCGTAGGGAGGGAATATCGGATGAGAGGTATGGAAAGAGCAACAAAGAAATCTACACTATCACTTATAATAGAGATTACCACTCTGATTAAATTGTAAGACTAAGAAAACCTACATGGGGACTAAGCATCAACCTGGGAGAGGAGTGGGAAGGGGGAAAAGGGAGGGAGGACTCAGTGGAAAGGGGTCAGGGATATACCTATGACTGGGGATTATGTATACCTGTAAACAAAAAAACTCTGTAAAAATGTGCAACAATAACTTTGCTGTATACCTGAAACTAATGAGACATTGTAAAACAAATATACCCCAATTAAAAAAATAAATAAATAAAAAAAAACAAGGACTGAAATTTTCTTTCTTAATTAGATTAAATTCAATGGGCAAAATACTTCTTTATCACATTTTTGATGACTTTCAGAGATATTTATTCCTCAAACACCTTTTTTATGCTGTGTGCTATCAAATGAAAGTCATAAAGAGTGAGTCAACCTTAGTTTATTGACATGTTCTATATGAACCATGCATTCTTGGACTACATAATTTTAAACAATTATTTGCAAGTACTTTAAATTTTGGAAAATTCCAGTGCAAATATTTTTCATAATGTAAATAATTTGACTATCTGGCTATACTGGGACTCTTTTCTGCATGCCATGATCCACCCGAACACAGTATCCACAATTCCCTGCTCTTCTATCTACACAAGAGTATAATATTAATTGTGATATTATTTTTATAGTAGAGTCTAATAGAAAATAAATGTTTCTGCTGTACAACTCTCAGAAATCAGAAAATAAAGTAGAGGAGTATTTAGGAAAAACAGCAAAGTACATATTCTTCTTATAGAAGTCCACCTCTTTACTACCCAAAACAAGAGTCTTCAGGTGAAAGAAATGCACCTGGTGCTGCATTCATGCTTCCTATTTAGCCACTGTATTATTACTAAGTTTTTACTATACATAATATGCCTATATATAATATGCCTAGGTTAGAAAGCCCATTTATAAAGCTCTTGCCTAGAAACAAAGAAACAAATAATGCAAATTGTAGCTCTAAGAAACATTTATGAAGACAGATAAACTTGGTAAAAAGAAGGATATAAAAGCTAAAAATGATAGGTCTTGATTTAAGATAATTTGTATATTTTCATCTTTATGTTTCCCAATGGAATGTGGATGAATATATTTTGACCTTTAAAATTTGATGATTGAAAATAAGATATTATCTCAATGTCAAAACAAGATATTGGCAAAGGTAAGAATACATTATTGGGGCATATCTTATTATCAAAATTAAATTATTTTTGACATTTTAGATCAAATCCTTCACATTTTTTGAATAAATTTTAAATAGTAATGACTAATAAAAACATTTTACCAAAGAGAAATTATGATTGTGGGAAAAGTACTTATGAGCATTTCCCATTTGTAATATGCACACATTATTATACCTACCAGACATTATGTGGAATCCGCAAAGTGGTATAAAAAAGTCTTCATTTTCTAACTATGAGGAATAGAAAAAACATTATTTTTTAAGAAAAAGAAATAATTTTAAGAGTGTATTATGCTAATTATTATTTGGTTTATAAACTTTAAAGTGGTGAATGTCAACAATATACATTAGAATCTGTTTCCTAAAAGACCATCAATGCTGTACGATTGTAAAGAATTGTGACTGAAATGAAATAATACAGCAGTTATTGCATTTGAGTCAACTCCATGGCAAGTTGTGCATGAATTGATAAAAGATGACATCTGTACATCATTTTTATCCTTGTATGATATGAAAGACAGTCAATCACATAATTACATTACCTATGAACTGTTGGGAGGGCAGAAGTGGAACTTCTCATTTGAGATTGAGAGGGAGACAAAGAAAAAGTACATGCTAGACTGGCAAGGTGCCAATGCTACACTGAACCTTAGCATAGAAGAAATGGTTGAAGGAAAAAATACTTCTCTAAAAATTATCATCATCGACGAATGTAAAGAAGCTGTGGAATTCATAGTTTCCAACTTAGGTTTTCTCATATGTAACTCTTTTCCTTCAGAAATACAGAAACAGTAGAAATTGCAATTAGCAACAGACAAATTCTGTTCCAAAAATTAAATACGAATAACAGTGAAATCTATACTTGGTGCTGCTTTTCCATATGTGTGGTGATGTATGTTGTCAGGATCAAGATTTGTTTCTTACATCAGATATATTAATTATGATTTCACAACTATGTGGGAAAATGAATTAAGGTCCTGTTTTAAGTTACCCTTTCTAACAACATTCTTTCTTTACTCAGAGTGAGTTCAAACCAGACAAAGATTAGAAGGAGAAACTTATTTGAGATTTTTGCACTGAAATTTTGGTGTTTGTTCTTTTTTCAGGTCTTATTTTCATAAATCATTGGGGCATTTTTGGTTCAGTATCTGTGTGCTTAGTCGCTCAGGCTTTTCAGACTCTTTGCAACCCCATAGGTTTCAGACCCCCAGGTTCTTCTATTCATGGGGATTCTTCAGGCAAGGAAAGGGGAGTGGTTGTCATTTCCTTCTCCAGGGGATCTTCCCAACCCAGGGATCCAACCAGGTCTCCTGCACTGCAGGCTGATTCAGTACCTATCTAGACCCCACCCAGCCAAGTCTAAGAGAAGGCAGACAACACTTGTGAAAGGACAGCTACTGGGAGTAATCTGCAACTGGCCCAGGGCTCTTGAGTCTGCCCTGTAGAGCTGGGACACCAATAAAGAATTGTGACTGAAATGAAATAATACAGCAGTTATTGCATTTGAGTCAACTCCATGGCAAGTTGTGCATGAATTGATAAAAGATGACATCTGTACATCATTTTTATCCTTGTATGATATGAAAGACAGTCAATCACATAATTACATTACCTATGAACTGTTGGGAGGGCAGAAGTGGAACTTCTCATTTGAGATTGAGAGGGAGACAAAGAAAAAGTACATGCTAGACTGGCAAGGTGCCAATGCTACACTGAACCTTAGCATAGAAGAAATGGTTGAAGGAAAAAATACTTCTCTAAAAATTATCATCATCGACGAATGTAAAGAAGCTGTGGAATTCATAGTTTCCAACTTAGGTTTTCTCATATGTAACTCTTTTCCTTCAGAAATACAGAAACAGTAGAAATTGCAATTAGCAACAGACAAATTCTGTTCCAAAAATTAAATACGAATAACAGTGAAATCTATACTTGGTGCTGCTTTTCCATATGTGTGGTGATGTATGTTGTCAGGATCAAGATTTGTTTCTTACATCAGATATATTAATTATGATTTCACAACTATGTGGGAAAATGAATTAAGGTCCTGTTTTAAGTTACCCTTTCTAACAACATTCTTTCTTTACTCAGAGTGAGTTCAAACCAGACAAAGATTAGAAGGAGAAACTTATTTGAGATTTTTGCACTGAAATTTTGGTGTTTGTTCTTTTTTCAGGTCTTATTTTCATAAATCATTGGGGCATTTTTGGTTCAGTATCTGTGTGCTTAGTCGCTCAGGCTTTTCAGACTCTTTGCAACCCCATAGGTTTCAGACCCCCAGGTTCTTCTATTCATGGGGATTCTTCAGGCAAGGAAAGGGGAGTGGTTGTCATTTCCTTCTCCAGGGGATCTTCCCAACCCAGGGATCCAACCAGGTCTCCTGCACTGCAGGCTGATTCAGTACCTATCTAGACCCCACCCAGCCAAGTCTAAGAGAAGGCAGACAACACTTGTGAAAGGACAGCTACTGGGAGTAATCTGCAACTGGCCCAGGGCTCTTGAGTCTGCCCTGTAGAGCTGGGACACCAATCAAGAAAATGTCCCAGTTTGACTCCACCAGAGGTGACAGGGACATCCATTTACATGTCTACAAGGTCACAAGATTCCAGCTCTTCCTTTTCTCTTAAGAGTTATTCAGATTATAACAGGTAGCATTTTTATCTTGATATTCAGCAGTTCCCAATCATTGTATTTCAACAATAGGATCCAAAATTCTAAGTGTTGGACTTCCCAGGGGGCTCAGTGGTGAAGAATCTGCCTCTCAATGCAGGAGACTGTAGAGATGGGTTTGATCCCTGGGTGGTAATTACAACCAATGCCAGCATTCTTGCCTGGAAAATTCCAGGAATGGAGGAGCGTGGCAGACTGCAGTCCATGGAGTGGCAAAGAGTCAGGCATGGCTGAACAATTAAGCATGTATTCACAGCAAATTTTAAGTACAACTACCACCCCAATTTTTTTATTTCTAAAATGTCATTAGAAAGCCAACTAATGTTTGAAAACGTAAACAAGAAGAGACATTGTAGATCTACTTTGTGTTAACATTAAAAGAGGATTTTAGGAAGACATCTGGGCAAGATTATTGATGTATGGTAAAAGTCAGAAAGTTTTTATGGTAAAAATTGAGTCAACTACCTACGTAGCACAGTTAGGTAGAGCATGGTGTTCTAAAAATTGACACTGACTACTTTTTGGATGTTTGTCTTTTACTTCATCCTGCCTCTTGCTCATATAATTGGCACACTCTTAGGTAACGAAAAAATAAAACACCAAACCACAGAATTTTTCATTTAGTTTGCATTCCAGCTAAAGTCTTTGTTTCATTTTTAAATTGAAATCTAACTGATGCATAACATTAGAACACCTATTTTTTTCATGAGCAGCCTGCTTCACTCTCTTATGTACATTGTATTTGCCTATTTATTTCTTCCCTCACATTTGTCATTTTCTAGGCAGTAGAGAATGTTTCCTAGGGATCCAACCAGGTCTCCTGCACTGCAGGCTGATTCAGTACCTATCTAGACCCCACCCAGCCAAGTCTAAGAGAAGGCAGACAACACTTGTGAAAGGACAGCTACTGGGAGTAATCTGCAACTGGCCCAGGGCTCTTGAGTCTGCCCTGTAGAGCTGGGACACCAATCAAGAAAATGTCCCAGTTTGACTCCACCAGAGGTGACAGGGACATCCATTTACATGTCTACAAGGTCACAAGATTCCAGCTCTTCCTTTTCTCTTAAGAGTTATTCAGATTATAACAGGTAGCATTTTTATCTTGATATTCAGCAGTTCCCAATCATTGTATTTCAACAATAGGATCCAAAATTCTAAGTGTTGGACTTCCCAGGGGGCTCAGTGGTGAAGAATCTGCCTCTCAATGCAGGAGACTGTAGAGATGGGTTTGATCCCTGGGTGGTAATTACAACCAATGCCAGCATTCTTGCCTGGAAAATTCCAGGAATGGAGGAGCGTGGCAGACTGCAGTCCATGGAGTGGCAAAGAGTCAGGCATGGCTGAACAATTAAGCATGTATTCACAGCAAATTTTAAGTACAACTACCACCCCAATTTTTTTATTTCTAAAATGTCATTAGAAAGCCAACTAATGTTTGAAAACGTAAACAAGAAGAGACATTGTAGATCTACTTTGTGTTAACATTAAAAGAGGATTTTAGGAAGACATCTGGGCAAGATTATTGATGTATGGTAAAAGTCAGAAAGTTTTTATGGTAAAAATTGAGTCAACTACCTACGTAGCACAGTTAGGTAGAGCATGGTGTTCTAAAAATTGACACTGACTACTTTTTGGATGTTTGTCTTTTACTTCATCCTGCCTCTTGCTCATATAATTGGCACACTATTAGGTAACGAAAAAAAAAAAAAAAAACCCACAGAATTTTTCATTTAGTTTGCATTCCAGCTAAAGTCTTTGTTTCATTTTTAAATTGAAATCTAACTGATGCATAACATTAGAACACCTATTTTTTTCATGAGCAGCCTGCTTCACTCTCTTATGTACATTGTATTTGCCTATTTATTTCTTCCCTCACATTTGTCATTTTCTAGGCAGTAGAGAATGTTCCTAAACCAATGGCATCGCTGCTGAGTGACCTGTTCATCTTCCTGCTCTCTTCATAGGCTTACCTTAGATAAATTCAGCAAATAGACAGTTCACCCAGTCCTTAACTGCAATAATATACTTCCTTGCTTAGTAATTCTATTTCTTTAAATCTATTTCTTCAAATTCTACAGACAAAATAAAAATAATAAAAATTTTCAAATTTCATATCTTTGGCATGATAATCTTGCTCTATTCACTTCCACAGTATTCCCAGGGTGATTGATGTCATTCAGTGGTAAATGCTTCTGCTGTCTTAAGTGCTCAGCTTTCAAGACTCATTGTTGATGAGACAGGAGTGGTTTATTGCTTTATGCATTGTCTCTAGTCATGGGATTTTGCTCACACTTTAGACTGGCTTGAAAATGAGAGTAGTGGTTCTTTATAACCACAGGTGGGTACTTTTCTCAACAATAGGAGGATCTACATGACATGAGAAGAGGATAGAAGACTTGTGCCAAGACATTAACTTGATTTTATTACTAGTCTCAAAAAAAATGCTTTTTATTGAAATAGTAAATACGAACTGTTATAAGAAAACACATTTGGATATATAAGAGAAGATTTAAAGATATTTTATAGGAATATATGAACATAAATGTTAAAATTTTTGTAGCATATACCAATTTAAATATATTCTATTTCACTTCAACACTTAGTGGCTGGGCAAGATTATTGATGTATGGTAAAAGTCAGAAAGTTTTTATGGTAAAAATTGAGTCAACTACCTACGTAGCACAGTTAGGTAGAGCATGGTGTTCTAAAAATTGACACTGACTACTTTTTGGATGTTTGTCTTTTACTTCATCCTGCCTCTTGCTCATATAATTGGCACACTATTAGGTAACGCAAAAAAAAAACCCACAGAATTTTTCATTTAGTTTGCATTCCAGCTAAAGTCTTTGTTTCATTTTTAAATTGAAATCTAACTGATGCATAACATTAGAACACCTATTTTTTTCATGAGCAGCCTGCTTCACTCTCTTATGTACATTGTATTTGCCTATTTATTTCTTCCCTCACATTTGTCATTTTCTAGGCAGTAGAGAATGTTCCTAAACCAATGGCATCGCTGCTGAGTGACCTGTTCATCTTCCTGCTCTCTTCATAGGCTTACCTTAGATAAATTCAGCAAATAGACAGTTCACCCAGTCCTTAACTGCAATAATATACTTCCTTGCTTAGTAATTCTATTTCTTTAAATCTATTTCTTCAAATTCTACAGACAAAATAAAAATAATAAAAATTTTCAAATTTCATATCTTTGGCATGATAATCTTGCTCTATTCACTTCCACAGTATTCCCAGGGTGATTGATGTCATTCAGTGGTAAATGCTTCTGCTGTCTTAAGTGCTCAGCTTTCAAGACTCATTGTTGATGAGACAGGAGTGGTTTATTGCTTTATGCATTGTCTCTAGTCATGGGATTTTTGCTCACACTTTAGACTGGCTTGAAAATGAGAGTAGTGGTTCTTTATAACCACAGGTGGGTACTTTTCTCAACAATAGGAGGATCTACATGACATGAGAAGAGGATAGAAGACTTGTGCCAAGACATTAACTTGATTTTATTACTAGTCTCAAAAAAAATGCTTTTTATTGAAATAGTAAATACGAACTGTTATAAGAAAACACATTTGGATATATAAGAGAAGATTTAAAGATATTTTATAGGAATATATGAACATAAATGTTAAAATTTTTGTAGCATATACCAATTTAAATATATTCTATTTCACTTCAACACTTAGTGGCTGTTTAGAAACTAATGTATCTCTGTGATCAATGGATTTCAATACACATCCAAATGAATATTTTATCAGGTGGAATTTATTAAGTAAGTTCTCTGGATAAGACTGGGTAATTGTGATATGATAGCCAGACTTCAGGAAACAATTCACACAGAGTGACAAAAGTAAACAGTGGAGGGCATTTATTACACTGGTGGATCCAAGGCCTCACTTCAGCCAAGGACCCCAAGCAAAACTTGTGTCTAACATTTATACCTAAAGCCTATGTGTACAAACCCACATCCCAACTTCTAGGGTTGCTAGGAAACATTAAAGGGAAAAATATGATTTGGTTGCCATCACAAAGGTACAATGGAAAATCACCTAAGCATATCGCTTAGCTTGTCTCAACATGGATTCATTAGCTAAGATTACAAATGGTGACCTATCATATGCTGGACATTTCATTTTCTTGCCCTAGTGGAGGCTTGGTTACGAGGTTCCCTTGGTCAGGTTCTCATCAACCCAGGAGGCACAGTCGACAGTTAATTTTTCATCTCCATGGCTACCCAGTCCAAACACAGTCCAGAATTCACTGAAAGTGCAAGATGGAGTCCTCTTCCTCAAGATGGAGTCAGTTTAGTCAGGGTACCCTGTTCCTTTCCTCCTTCAGTGATACTATCTGTTATTGTTGACATAATGTTGAGTTTGATTTGTTTGTTTATACTTTTAGTTAAAGAGTCTAATCATATATTTTATCACTATTTATGACACATTGATTAAGAATTATTGAGGAAGGAAGTCTTTGCTTTTAATTTTAATTTCTAAGCAGTTGTAGTTTTTTAATTCCACATTTTTTTCTAGACTTTTACACTGAGTATTTTGTTAGAAAACATGAATTGCTTAGTATTAATATTATTAAAACTCCTTTACTTCTAATGTTTTTAGTTTGATCTATCAAAAGAAGAAAAACATTTAAAGTCTTAGTATTATCTTTTTTCATTTTTTCTGTTTTGAAGTATTATTGTTTATTAATCCATCCACTTTTTCCTGTAGTCAGGAACTTTTCATTAAGCAATCAAATTGTACCTAACTCTTTTACAGGAAAAAAAAAAATATACATAGAACCTATATAAGTTCCTTCTTCATGGGGTATTTTTCTTATAGGAGAAACAATGGAAAATACATAATTCTTCCAAGCACTGAGAAATGCTATGGAGAAAGATTAAGCAGAGACAGAGATAGAGGAAAGAAAAGAACTGAATGTTGCTATTTCAGATGGTCAAGCAAATATCAGATGGTCAAGTCCTTATATGTCAGCAGATTCTTGAAAAAGGAGGTGGGAGCAGAATTCAGCAATCCTGTTAATGAGACTGCAAACAAAAGGAAAACAATGACAGAGACCCAAAGAAGAGCTTTTAGTTGGAGTGTTAAAGAAGTAGCAAAAGCTTTGTGCCTAGAGTACTGTGGTAAAGGTTTATAGACATAGGAGAGGATATAAAAAAGAGACTATGGAAGACTTAGAGGAAGGCAAGAAGAGCAATGGTTCTAATGAGATATTACTCAATCATAAAGAAGAATTAAATCCTGCTATTGACAATAACATGGATGGACTTTGAAATTATTATGCAAAGGTAAACAAATCAGACAGAGAAAGAAAAATACCATATGATTTCACCCATATGTGGAATCTACAAACAAAACAAATAAACAAAACAAACAAAAAACAAACAGGACAGATTAGTGGTTACCAGAGGGGAAATGAAGGACGATGGGTAAATTGGGTGAAGGAAATGATGTATGGCAACTACATTTGTGGTACTCATCATTCTGGAATGTATATGGATGTCAAATCATAATGCTATACTCTTGAAACTTATAAATAAAAATTGCAAAACAGTAATAGTTCATAGGAACAACTGTAAGCCAATAATTACTTAAAATTTTTCCTTTTCTGAGTGCCAAGAAAGTGCATTACATATAATATGCTATTTATCTCTTTCAAGTACCTATATAGATAATACTTTAAATTTTTCAACATCATATTAGTAATACTAACTTGGGGTAACCTCTGTCTTACGGTACAATGTTTCTATTTCTGTGTGTTTTCTACTTGCTTTGCTTTTTAGTTTGCTAATCAATAATTAATTAGTATACCTCTCTAATAATATTTGACATATTTAAAGACATCATTATATCAAGGGATTCTTCAGGTACAAATACTGGAATGGATATCCATTTACCACTCCAGGGGATCTTCCTAACCCACTGTAGTACATATTCATTTTTTAAAAAATCCACATATAAGTAGAGCTGGGGAGTACAAAACTGTTGCTAAAGTATCAACTGTAGTTTGAGACATATCAATTTAACTGATTCAGTATGGAAACTTCTCATTATAGACTTCATGTCTAATGATGTTCAACTAATCCTTTGTGGTCATTAAAGTTCCAAGTTAAAGAATTCTGTCAAGGATTAGTTCTGTTAAGTAGGAATAGAACCACTATATGACTCAGCAACCACACTACTAGACATACACCCTGAGAAAATCAAAATTGAAAGAGACACATGTAGCCCATTGTTCACTGCAGCACTATTTACAATAGCTAGAACATAGAAACAACCTGGATGGCCATTGACAGATGAGTGGATAAAGAAGCTGTGGTACATATGTACAATGGAATATCACTCAGCCATAAAGAGAAATGCATCTGAACCAGTTCTAATGAGGTGTATGAATCTAGACCTTATTATACAGAGTGAAGTATGTCAGAAAGAGAAAGATAAATACCATATACTGACACATATATATAGAATCTAGAAGATGTTGCTGATAAATGAATATGCAGAACGGCAGTGGAGAGGCAGACATGGAGAACAGTCTTAAGGACATTGAGGTGAGGGAGGGGAATACGCTGTGGGACTGGGGAACTCAAACAGGGGCTCTGTGGTGACCTGGAGGGGTGAGATGGGGAGGGAGATGGGGGAAAGGTTCAGAGGCAGGGGGGACATGTGTATACCTATGGCAGATTCAGGTCGATGTGTGGTAGTAAACCACAAAACTCTGCAAAAAATAAAAAATAAATAAATAAAAAGGGTTCATTTTGTTGTCAAAATCAGTTTAACCAAATGGTTAACTGTCACAAGAGAATGGCATTCAGATTGCACAGACAGAGTTACCAGGATATTTAACAGATGCTGACTTATCAAGAAAAGTTTATTACAATCTATTTATATGATAGTCTTTTTTAGATAAATCTACATAATTCTTCAATAGAATCGGAGAATGTGAAGAACCCAGAAAAGAATTCCCCGAGTCACAAATTCTTCAAAAAGGACATTTTCTGAAAATAAAAGTACCAAAATGTAGGCATGATTTCGGTAGTACTCATTAGGACTAACTATGAATATTTCAGTGATCTCTCTCTCTGAGCATATAACAAAAATAAACTGTCTTTGTCTACTTGAATTTTGACACAGCCATGAAACTCTCTGGCCAAAGAAGATGTGAACAGTCATGTCTTGTGGCATACCAACAAAGAAGACTTAAGAAGCAGTGCATCTTTACTACATTTTCTTTAGCTCCAACATAGCTTATAACATTTCAGATGATAATTATTATATCAGTGACTCAGCAAGTAGGAATAGAACCACTATATGACTCAGCAACCACACTACTAGACATACACCCTGAGAAAATCAAAATTGAAAGAGACACATGTAGCCCATTGTTCACTGCAGCACTATTTACAATAGCTAGAACATAGAAACAACCTGGATGGCCATTGACAGATGAGTGGATAAAGAAGCTGTGGTACATATGTACAATGGAATATCACTCAGCCATAAAGAGAAATGCATCTGAACCAGTTCTAATGAGGTGTATGAATCTAGACCTTATTATACAGAGTGAAGTATGTCAGAAAGAGAAAGATAAATACCATATACTGACACATATATATAGAATCTAGAAGATGTTGCTGATAAATGAATATGCAGAACGGCAGTGGAGAGGCAGACATGGAGAACAGTCTTAAGGACATTGAGGTGAGGGAGGGGAATACGCTGTGGGACTGGGGAACTCAAACAGGGGCTCTGTGGTGACCTGGAGGGGTGAGATGGGGAGGGAGATGGGGGAAAGGTTCAGAGGCAGGGGGGACATGTGTATACCTATGGCAGATTCAGGTCGATGTGTGGTAGTAAACCACAAAACTCTGCAAAAAATAAAAAATAAATAAATAAAAAGGGTTCATTTTGTTGTCAAAATCAGTTTAACCAAATGGTTAACTGTCACAAGAGAATGGCATTCAGATTGCACAGACAGAGTTACCAGGATATTTAACAGATGCTGACTTATCAAGAAAAGTTTATTACAATCTATTTATATGATAGTCTTTTTTAGATAAATCTACATAATTCTTCAATAGAATCGGAGAATGTGAAGAACCCAGAAAAGAATTCCCCGAGTCACAAATTCTTCAAAAAGGACATTTTCTGAAAATAAAAGTACCAAAATGTAGGCATGATTTCGGTAGTACTCATTAGGACTAACTATGAATATTTCAGTGTTCTCTCTCTCTGAGCATATAACAAAAATAAACTGTCTTTGTCTACTTGAATTTTGACACAGCCATGAAACTCTCTGGCCAAAGAAGATGTGAACAGTCATGTCTTGTGGCATACCAACAAAGAAGACTTAAGAAGCAGTGCATCTTTACTACATTTTCTTTAGCTCCAACATAGCTTATAACATTTCAGATGATAATTATTATATCATCCTGTGTCCTAGAGTGTGTGAAATATTTTCTACTCTATATTCTATCAGCATTTTTTACCATCTGAGCCACCAAGGAAGCCCAAGAACACTGGAGTAGGTTGTCTACCCCTTCTCCAGGGGATCTTATGAACTAGGAATCTAACCTGGCTCTCCTGAATTGCAGGTGGATTCTTTATCAGCTGGGCTACTAGGGAAGCCTACCAGTAAACAACATTTTCCAAATGCAAGTTTCTGATCCCAAGTGAAACAAAGCCAGCTATTTGGAAACCTTCAGCTACCTCAGTAGGCACTGAGGACCTGGGGACTCTGAGAGGCTGCCATCCACTGCATTTGCCCTTTCTTATGGTAAACAAGGAATTAGTATGTGAACAATAAAGAAAGCAGGATTGGCCTCAGATAGCCAGATGCATATGAAAGAATTGATTTCAGAAAGCCCAGACACTTGCATTTTCCCATACATAGAAGATCACTAAATCTCTTCAAGTGAGAGATGTAGTTTTCTCTTAACTAACAATGAACTTTTAATATTCAGATTACCTGCCCCTTGCTGCAAACTTTTATATAGCTTAACTCCTCCCCAGCCTCCTCAGAGTAATCTGTCTCCAGGGCTCAAACTAACATTTCCACTGAATAAAACCTAACTCTCAACTTTTGACTTTCTGAGTGACTGAACAACAACAAATTTTAGGTTGTACATATTTTTTAGTTGACAGGTGAGGAGAATAAGGAGCACAGCTCCTAGGTGGATATGCTATGACAGTAAAAAATAACAAAGTTAAGACTTTGTTACTTTATGTCCCTTAAATCTAGGGTTATTCATTACAATATTTCCTAACTTATCATGAGTCATTTGTAGATCAAAAGGTCTCATGCCTCTCCTTAAAGTATATGTCAATACCAAAATGGTCCTTTTAAAATCCAACTTAATTGGAAACTAATTTTGAAAAAATAACATCTAATGCAATAACAATCTACTAAGAAAATTCAAGTTCACTAAATGTGTAATTCCCTAACAATTTCATGGTACAATATTAAGCAGAAAAAATAATGCAACTTTTTTCTAATAAATGCTACTGAAAGTTATGCAAAATGAAAGGAGTAGAATTAGGCTTGCTAACAACACAAAACAATGGTCTTAAATATTTCTAAAAAGAAAGGGCAAACTCTTCCCACTGTAATCAACAGACAGTGGCAGCAAAGAAGCTGTTAAGTGTGTTAAGTTTAGAAGACAAATTGCTTTTTTTATCAACAGCTAGTCTGTGCTGTGACCTGTCTGAAAGACCTAAGGAACCAGTGGAGCTTCAAAATTTGCAGGGAACAAATCCATCTCAAAAGGAAAACAAGCAGAATCACAATATTTTTCTTAAAAAAAAAAAAACCCTGATAATCAGCTCTCTTTACAAGTTAATTCCCAAATTATGACCCTCTGAAGAAGACATTACTATGCTGGAAGGGTCATGGCAGTAGTTTTTTTCTCCAAAAGGATCCTTAAAAGTTAAGATTAATTTCCATGGAAACTTGCCTCACTTTTTTTAAACTTAATTTTCTCATCTTTAGAAGCATTTTACTATTTATTTTAAAAGCTTAGAAGTTGTTGATGTATGGAGATTACTCACAAGGCCATAAAAATTGGGAATTAAGCTATACTTTTTCAAAATTTATTTTAATTGGAGGATAACTACTTTACAATATTGTGATGATTTTTGCCATACATCAGTATGATTCAGCAATAGGCATACATGTGTCCTCTCTGTCCTGAATCCCCCTCCCACTGCCTTCCCTCCAGGTTGTCACAGGGCACCGCCTTTTGGTGCCCTGTGTAATAAATAAAGTTCCATCTAGTTATCTATTTTTACATTTAGTAAATTAAAGTTAATACTGTCCCTTAAATCTAGGGTTATTCATTACAATATTTCCTAACTTATCATGAGTCATTTGTAGATCAAAAGGTCTCATGCCTCCTTAAAGTATATGTCAATACCAAAATGGTCCTTTTAAAATCCAACTTAATTGGAAACTAATTTTGAAAAAATAACATCTAATGCAATAACAATCTACTAAGAAAATTCAAGTTCACTAAATGTGTAATTCCCTAACAATTTCATGGTACAATATTAAGCAGAAAAAATAATGCAACTTTTTTCTAATAAATGCTACTGAAAGTTATGCAAAATGAAAGGAGTAGAATTAGGCTTGCTAACAACACAAAACAATGGTCTTAAATATTTCTAAAAAGAAAGGGCAAACTCTTCCCACTGTAATCAACAGACAGTGGCAGCAAAGAAGCTGTTAAGTGTGTTAAGTTTAGAAGACAAATTGCTTTTTTTATCAACAGCTAGTCTGTGCTGTGACCTGTCTGAAAGACCTAAGGAACCAGTGGAGCTTCAAAATTTGCAGGGAACAAATCCATCTCAAAAGGAAAACAAGCAGAATCACAATATTTTTCTTAAAAAAAAAAAAACCCTGATAATCAGCTCTCTTTACAAGTTAATTCCCAAATTATGACCCTCTGAAGAAGACATTACTATGCTGGAAGGGTCATGGCAGTAGTTTTTTTCTCCAAAAGGATCCTTAAAAGTTAAGATTAATTTCCATGGAAACTTGCCTCACTTTTTTTAAACTTAATTTTCTCATCTTTAGAAGCATTTTACTATTTATTTTAAAAGCTTAGAAGTTGTTGATGTATGGAGATTACTCACAAGGCCATAAAAATTGGGAATTAAGCTATACTTTTTCAAAATTTATTTTAATTGGAGGATAACTACTTTACAATATTGTGATGATTTTTGCCATACATCAGTATGATTCAGCAATAGGCATACATGTGTCCTCTCTGTCCTGAATCCCCCTCCCACTGCCTTCCCTCCAGGTTGTCACAGGGCACCGCCTTTGGGTGCCCTGTGTAATAAATAAAGTTCCATCTAGTTATCTATTTTTACATTTAGTAACATTTACATTTCAAAGCTGTTCTTTCAAATCACACCTCTCTTCCAACTGAGTCCAAAAGTCTGTTTTTTACATCTGTGTCTCCTTTGCTGCCCCACACATAGGATCATCGGGACCATCTTTCTATATCCCATATATATACATTAATGTATGATATTTGTCTTTCTCTTTTTGACTAACTTCGCTCTGTATAATAGACTTTAGGTTCATCCACCTCATTAGAACTGACTCATATATGTTGTTTTTATGGCTGAGTAATATTCCATTGTGTATATGTACCACAGCTTCCCTATCCATTAATCTGCTGTCAACTACAAATTGGCACTTTCCAATCACATTGGCAGTGATTGAACAACAAGGCCATTTGCCATCTACCTCTATGGATAATGATCCCTGTGCTGTGATAGCTGCTGACTCTCAACACCTCCTGAGGGAGCTCAGGGTGGAGTAAGGCACTCTGTGCTCCAGAGGATCTGATAGGACAGGTCTTTAGACAGGAAGACATTTTTAGGAACAGATCTTATGAGCTCAATCCTTGCATCTCCTCATATCAAGAAAAACACTAAATCCCTTCATGAGGAATCAGATCCTTGTGACTAACCAAAAACATCCATTGTAAAATGACTGTTTAATTGTACTGAAACCTCCCTTCATTAAAACTTTATATATTGATTTTCCTCCCGCTGCCTCTTTAAAGCAGTCTCTCAGAGCTATCTGGCATGCTGCCTCCTGGGCTGCTATCCTAATTGTGCCCCAAATAAAACTTAACCCCAAACTCTCAAGTTGTTCATCTTTTTTTTAGTCAACACTGATAATGATCATCTAGGTTACTTCTAGGTCCTAGCTGTTGTAAATAGTGCTGCAATGAACACGGGGTCACATGTGTCTTTTACAATTTTGGTTTCCTCAGAAAGTATCCATTTTTAAAATTCAGGTCATATAGGGACTTCCTTTTGGTCTAGTGGTTAAGACTTCATGCTCCCTGTGCAGGGGGCACAGGTTTTATTCCTGGTACTAAGATCTCATGTGCACCTGGCATAGCCAAAAATATAAAAAGATAATTCAGGTAATGTAAATTTATCAATTTCCTCTAAATTGACAACACTGTGAACACTTTCTGTTGCATAAGAGTCACTGTATTTTCTTTCCAAAATGCAAACACAATGTATTCCATCTTAATTCATAATTTCATATTTTGGGTTTTGATATAAAGTACAACTGGTCTTCACATCTTTCCGATCACATTTCTCCCGCACATGAGATTTATGTTCAAGCTGCACAAAGAGAGAAGAAGCTTTCTAAAGACATTTTTATAAGCCATGGTCTTCCCTAGTGCAAAACAATCAATTAATTAGACAAAATGTGTCCTCTTTTAAGACATTTTTTAGCCAAAAGAACTTTATGACTATTAACACATGTATTGTGCTAGCTATAGCTTACTGCAATACCATACTAACAGTGACAGTCTGATATGAAGTATACTAACAAAGCCCCAAAATCCCATTTTTATTAAACAGAATGAGTAGTACACCTACTTTTCCAGTCTACAAACTAAGAGACATAGTTTCTACAGAAGGCAAATCCTTCTTTCTAAAGGCACAGGCATGAGAGGATGGATGATGGTCATGATGAAGAAGGAGGAGGAGGTGAGGGAGAAGGTTGATAGATGCATAGATAGATCTTGACAGATGGTAGATAGAGTAGCTAGATGGGTGTCTAGATAGATGATAGATAGATACATTTGAGTAACCAATTACAGAATGCATCTATTTATTTTGTAGAGAAAAGATATGATAGATGATATATTTTTTTGGTATTGTTTTTAACAATAACAACAAAGCTGAAATAATAGTATTCTCTCAAGATAAAACTGCATGACATTGCATAACACATGATACGTACTCTTTCAATGAATATTACACACAAATGCTATATATACTTTCTCTTATATAGACAGCATTTGTGTAAGAAGAAATATACACATCTAGACTGAGTCACACTCTAGATTTTAATCCTAACCTCTGTGCTATTTAGATGTATGATCTACAGGTAAATACCAAATCTACATAACCTCCAGTGAAATTATTAATAATTGTGCTACATAGTTGTTATAAGAATTAAAAGGAAAAATGTGTGTGAGTCTCCTAGCACTAAGCTTGGCACTACTAAGAACTCAATAAACATTAGTTTTTAGGGTAGACTTTACTAGTGCTGACCAGTTGTATCCACGTTCTTTTTCATTCCGAAACAGAGAAGGTGATACATTCTACCCCTCTTTTAATAAGGGATCACGATGTGACTAGTTCTACTCAAAGTACGATGAACAAAAGTGCTAGTGAAGATAAAAAAAGAAAAAATAGGTGACTTAATATTTCCACATAGTGAAACTACAAAACAAAGTATCTATCATCATTCTTGTTTCCTGAAGTAACCATGTTTTACAGTGCTATACTCCAAACAAAACCAGTATGAATGAGAAATAAATCTTTATTGTGTTAAGCCAGACTCTGGTATTAGAAGTGGGTTGCTATCATAACAGAAAACTAAAATATGTAACATTGGATAAGAAATAGATGGAAGATGGGAAAAAACAAAACAGAATTAAACTACTGCAATTGGAGAATGCAGTGGGGAAATTATCACCAAAGGAGAACTGGAAAGCACCAGATGAAGCTAGTGAACTTGACCTTTTAGGAAAAGAGACTAGAAAACAAAACAATAGCTAGCGTATATTTGGCTGATATTGGCAGCATGTGGAAACATACTATAAGAAATGGATGAGCTCAGGAATGAATTATAGTCAGAAATAAATGGAAATAGAGACATGTACATGACACTTGATCAGAAATCAAATGTATTCCAAATTGGCTGAAAAGTAACAGCAAATTTCCTGTTTACATCTCTTTAATTATATTTCTTTCAACAATTTTAATAAGAAAGTATTAGCTATTTTATTGCTTAGAATATAAATTTTCTCAGCTGATTTGTGTTCTAACAAATCAATTGTCAAAAGTTCTTTTTTAAAATGTGTATCTGTATAGGATAAAGGGAGCTATATACGTATCCAATTCCTTTTCCATATAGACAGCATTTGTGTAAGAAGAAATATACACATCTAGACTGAGTCACACTCTAGATTTTAATCCTAACCTCTGTGCTATTTAGATGTATGATCTACAGGTAAATACCAAATCTACATAACCTCCAGTGAAATTATTAATAATTGTGCTACATAGTTGTTATAAGAATTAAAAGGAAAAATGTGGGGAGTCTCCTAGCACTAAGCTTGGCACTACTAAGAACTCAATAAACATTAGTTTTTAGGGTAGACTTTACTAGTGCTGACCAGTTGTATCCACGTTCTTTTTCATTCCGAAACAGAGAAGGTGATACATTCTACCCCTCTTTTAATAAGGGATCACGATGTGACTAGTTCTACTCAAAGTACGATGAACAAAAGTGCTAGTGAAGATAAAAAAAGAAAAAATAGGTGACTTAATATTTCCACATAGTGAAACTACAAAACAAAGTATCTATCATCATTCTTGTTTCCTGAAGTAACCATGTTTTACAGTGCTATACTCCAAACAAAACCAGTATGAATGAGAAATAAATCTTTATTGTGTTAAGCCAGACTCTGGTATTAGAAGTGGGTTGCTATCATAACAGAAAACTAAAATATGTAACATTGGATAAGAAATAGATGGAAGATGGGAAAAAACAAAACAGAATTAAACTACTGCAATTGGAGAATGCAGTGGGGAAATTATCACCAAAGGAGAACTGGAAAGCACCAGATGAAGCTAGTGAACTTGACCTTTTAGGAAAAGAGACTAGAAAACAAAACAATAGCTAGCGTATATTTGGCTGATATTGGCAGCATGTGGAAACATACTATAAGAAATGGATGAGCTCAGGAATGAATTATAGTCAGAAATAAATGGAAATAGAGACATGTACATGACACTTGATCAGAAATCAAATGTATTCCAAATTGGCTGAAAAGTAACAGCAAATTTCCTGTTTACATCTCTTTAATTATATTTCTTTCAACAATTTTAATAAGAAAGTATTAGCTATTTTATTGCTTAGAATATAAATTTTCTCAGCTGATTTGTGTTCTAACAAATCAATTGTCAAAAGTTCTTTTTTTTAAAATGTGTATCTGTATAGGATAAAGGGATAGTTTTGATGTTAGAAGACCCCCAATTTCGATTAATTTTTGACACTTTGTTTTTGTGACCTTGACGATGTAATATTAATTATCAATTTTATCATACTTAAACTCACTCCTGGGTTTACTATGAGGAACAGATATACAGCCATAGAGTGCCTGGCACATAATAAATATTCAGTACTTAATACCTATTACGATTTTTATGCTAGGACTGACTTTTGATCCTAAAAGTCCTGTTGCATACAACAATGCAGCTAAAGGAGATCACTGTTGCCATATTTATCTGAACTACAGGGCACATAATACTTTCAATAATTTTTAAAATCTTCTCACGAAAGATAAAGATAAATTTATTTAAATGATCTAGGATTTAGTCTCATTTTTATGTATGAAGGAACCAACAAAAACTGATAACATATTTTCTCTTTTGGAAGAAAATACAAAATACTGTTTTATTAATAAAAAGTCATGCAATAGAAATGGACTTAAATATTATCGACTTGTTTTCTTTCCTCCTTGACATATTTTGACAGTTATACTACTATAGGCAAAAAAAGTTCTCATTATTGGAAGGAACTAGAAATATACCTTAAATATTTTAGAGTCATCAGGAATTCACTGAGAAGGAAATAGATCTCAGAGATGGGAAGAAGTATTGATGTGAAGTGAAGGTTATGCTTGGTATGGAAATTACACAAGGGGCTAAAGCACCAGATGAAGCTAGTGAACTTGACCTTTTAGGAAAAGAGACTAGAAAACAAAACAATAGCTAGCGTATATTTGGCTGATATTGGCAGCATGTGGAAACATACTATAAGAAATGGATGAGCTCAGGAATGAATTATAGTCAGAAATAAATGGAAATAGAGACATGTACATGACACTTGATCAGAAATCAAATGTATTCCAAATTGGCTGAAAAGTAACAGCAAATTTCCTGTTTACATCTCTTTAATTATATTTCTTTCAACAATTTTAATAAGAAAGTATTAGCTATTTTATTGCTTAGAATATAAATTTTCTCAGCTGATTTGTGTTCTAACAAATCAATTGTCAAAAGTTCTTTTTTTTAAAATGTGTATCTGTATAGGATAAAGGGATAGTTTTGATGTTAGAAGACCCCCAATTTCGATTAATTTTTGACACTTTGTTTTTGTGACCTTGACGATGTAATATTAATTATCAATTTTATCATACTTAAACTCACTCCTGGGTTTACTATGAGGAACAGATATACAGCCATAGAGTGCCTGGCACATAATAAATATTCAGTACTTAATACCTATTACGATTTTTATGCTAGGACTGACTTTTGATCCTAAAAGTCCTGTTGCGTACAACAATGCAGCTAAAGGAGATCACTGTTGCCATATTTATCTGAACTACAGGGCACATAATACTTTCAATAATTTTTAAAATCTTCTCACGAAAGATAAAGATAAATTTATTTAAATGATCTAGGATTTAGTCTCATTTTTATGTATGAAGGAACCAACAAAAACTGATAACATATTTTCTCTTTTGGAAGAAAATACAAAATACTGTTTTATTAATAAAAAGTCATGCAATAGAAATGGACTTAAATATTATCGACTTGTTTTCTTTCCTCCTTGACATATTTTGACAGTTATACTACTATAGGCAAAAAAAGTTCTCATTATTGGAAGGAACTAGAAATATACCTTAAATATTTTGGAGTCATCAGGAATTCACTGAGAAGGAAATAGATCTCAGAGATGGGAAGAAGTATTGATGTGATTCAGTGAAGGTTATGCTTGGTGGAAAGATGAAATGTATTTGCTGCTTCAATGAGCCAGTTTAAATTTATCAGTCCTGATGGACCTGAATGAGCTCTGAAAATGTTTTCTTAAACTTTTGCCCCTTACACAGTTTGTTGATGCTTTCTTTTCTGACCATAGTCTTACCAGGTACAATGTTCAGAAGTCAGAACTAAAATCATTTTGTAAACATGCAATATAAACGGCAGAGATTAGAAAAATCTATATAGGTGACTTAGTCAAATCGGAAAGCATAGATTACTTCAAACTGATTAATCAGTGCAACAAGATGCATAAATAGATCAATACAGATATAATCAATCTAGAAACTAGAGCATTGGACAAAATTAACAGATTTGGGGAACATAACATACCGTTTGGATGAGAAAGAACATTTCCCCATAATATACAATATTCTTACCATGCTTAATGATTATTAAGAAATTATTTTATTTTTCACAGATGAGTCACAGAGATATAAGTTGTATATTCTAGTTCTTGGACTATGATCTACCTATTTTTTCAGTTGCTCATCCTCTGAAATTTCCTAGTGGATCATGTGGTCTCCAAAGTTCAGGATTTCCATATTCAAGGCACAATCAAACAAATTTTAACAGGAAGTAACGAAAGTCAAATATGTATTAGTTAGTTGCATTTTATTTTGTGCTAGAATAACAAAGACTTTTATATAAAAGTTAGATAATAATTGGTATACTTTCTATAAAACAAAGAACTTTCAATAATTTTTAAAATCTTCTCACGAAAGATAAAGATAAATTTATTTAAATGATCTAGGATTTAGTCTCATTTTTATGTATGAAGGAACCAACAAAAACTGATAACATATTTTCTCTTTTGGAAGAAAATACAAAATACTGTTTTATTAATAAAAAGTCATGCAATAGAAATGGACTTAAATATTATCGACTTGTTTTCTTTCCTCCTTGACATATTTTGACAGTTATACTACTATAGGCAAAAAAAGTTCTCATTATTGGAAGGAACTAGAAATATACCTTAAATTTTTTGGGAGTCATCAGGAATTCACTGAGAAGGAAATAGATCTCAGAGATGGGAAGAAGTATTGATGTGATTCAGTGAAGGTTATGCTTGGTGGAAAGATGAAATGTATTTGCTGCTTCAATGAGCCAGTTTAAATTTATCAGTCCTGATGGACCTGAATGAGCTCTGAAAATGTTTTCTTAAACTTTTGCCCCTTACACAGTTTGTTGATGCTTTCTTTTCTGACCATAGTCTTACCAGGTACAATGTTCAGAAGTCAGAACTAAAATCATTTTGTAAACATGCAATATAAACGGCAGAGATTAGAAAAATCTATATAGGTGACTTAGTCAAATCGGAAAGCATAGATTACTTCAAACTGATTAATCAGTGCAACAAGATGCATAAATAGATCAATACAGATATAATCAATCTAGAAACTAGAGCATTGGACAAAATTAACAGATTTGGGGAACATAACATACCGTTTGGATGAGAAAGAACATTTCCCCATAATATACAATATTCTTACCATGCTTAATGATTATTAAGAAATTATTTTATTTTTCACAGATGAGTCACAGAGATATAAGTTGTATATTCTAGTTCTTGGACTATGATCTACCTATTTTTTCAGTTGCTCATCCTCTGAAATTTCCTAGTGGATCATGTGGTCTCCAAAGTTCAGGATTTCCATATTCAAGGCACAATCAAACAAATTTTAACAGGAAGTAACGAAAGTCAAATATGTATTAGTTAGTTGCATTTTATTTTGTGCTAGAATAACAAAGACTTTTATATAAAAGTTAGATAATAATTGGTATACTTTCTATAACAAGAATTTTCAGCATTTGGATGCAAACTTTTCTTCCTGCTATCCATAAAACAGTCCTGACTTTTTCATATGAATAATTGTTGACACTTTGGTGCGACCATGACGATATAATATTAATCATCAATTTTATCAGCTCCATGTTAAGGATGATAGTTAAACTCCCTCCTGGGTTTATTATGAGGAATAAATATACAGCTACAAAGTGCCCGACCCATAATAAACAGAGTACAGAATACCTATTACTATTTTTATGCTAGGATTGACTTTTGGTCTTAAAACTCTTGCTGGTCTTAAAAGAAAGTCCTTATACACTGTTGGTGGGAATATAAATTGGTACAACCACTATGCAGAACAACATGGAGGTTCCTTTAAAAACTTAAAAAGAAGGAAAAAAAAAAAAAAGCTACCATATGACACTGCAATCCCACTCATAGACATACATCCAGAGAAAAACATGATATGAAAGGATATATGCACCCTGATGTTCACTGCCACAGTGTTTATAAGTCAAGATATGAAAACAACTTATATGTCCATCAAAAGAGGAGTAGATAAAGATGTAGTAGATATATACAATGTAATATTACTCAGCCATTAAAAAGAATGAAGTAATATCTTTTACATTGATATGAACTGTCATATCTGAGTGAAGTAAGTCAGACATAGAAGGAAAAATAATATACAATATCCCTTCAGTCTAAAAAGAAATGATACAAATAAACTAACTTACAAAACAGAAACAGAGTCACAGACATAGAAAATGAACTAATGGTGGACAGGAGGAAGGATGGAGGGAGTTTGGAATTGACATGCAAACATTGCTATATCTAAAATGGATAGCCACCAAGGACCTAGTGTAGAGCACACGGAACTCTGTTCAATGTTATGCAGAAGCCTGGATGAGAGGGGAGTTCGAAAGAGAATGGATACGTGTATAAATATGGTTGAGTCTTTTTGCTGTTCACCTGAAACAATCACAAGATTGTTAATCAGCTATACCCCAGTACAAAATATAAAGTTAAAAAAAAAAAAAAGTTGGAGAAGTAACAGCTTGAAAAACACAGACCTGGTATTTTTTATCCACAGCTAGGCCTGTACCCAGCATTGACATGGAGTCTTTTGTTACTCTATCCAGAAAGTATAATAGACCAAGAATTGATTAAATCACAGCAAAAGTTTAAGCTTTGAGGATTTTAATGCTTTTACTCTATGTTCTCTTCATGTCTTCCACTGACTCAGTCCCTCCTCAAGAAACCAATTTCCTCATAATATTGGCTATTAGATTTATTACTGAGTCCCCTAAACTTGACCTATCTTAAAATGTTATATACGTCAAAGTTATTGTCTCTGCTTTCCTTTTCAAAAAGTCACCATTCCACAAAAGAATCTAAATTAGGGCTTCCCTGGGGGTCCAATGGGCAAGGACACTGCCTTGCAGTGCAAGGGATGCCAGTTCGATCCCTGGCCTGGGGGGGTCCCACGTGCCACGAAGCGGCTGGACTGATGTGTCCAACTACCAAGCCAGAGCTCTCGAGCGCATGCACCCAGAGCCGATGCTCTGCGACGAGAGACGCCACTGCGTTGGGAGACCCACACAGGCCAAAGAACAAAGATGGATAAATGAAGACCAATAAAAGTGGCCAAAAAGAAAAGAAAGGAAAAAAAAAATGAAGAATCTAAATTATATATCAGAGGGGAAAAAAAAACATCTGATTAAACTAAGTCACTGTAAATTAAAACTTTCTTATACTATTTGCCTAGATTTTCTAACCTTTCCAAGTACATTCTCTTTTTAATTTAAATGATTTTCAGGTCATATGGATATCAGCGATGAGATTCTTCTCTATTTATTCTATTTCTAAATCAGTGATTTTCAAATACTTTTTTCAACTAAAGAGTATTTTCTCGAAGGTTATGGCTAGTTGTGTTATTGGAAAGCTGCAGCGGCAATCACTGCAGTCGGTAAAGAGACTATTTGGTACCAAGTCCACCTTTGGTAACAGAGATTACCTGCGCCCTCTATCAGAAACAATCAAATAACCAGTTAAACCTAGGCTACATTATTTTTCAAATCCTTAAAAGAAAATTTGGAGAAGCAACGGATTGAAAGTCACAGACTATATAGTTGTTATGAACAGGGAGACAAAAAAGACAGTGATGCCTGAGTGACAAGAAACAATACCTGCAATTGCACTAGTTTACTGTGTCAAGACATAGTAAAACAGAGGTGACAGGACCTAGACAGAGAAAAGCAGACTCAAGTCCTGTACCCAGCATTGACATGGAGTCTTTTGTTACTCTATCCAGAAAGTATAATAGACCAAGAATTGATTAAATCACAGCAAAAGTTTAAGCTTTGAGGATTTTAATGCTTTTACTCTATGTT
The DNA here is from genome assembly GCA_022376925.1 of Tragulus kanchil. Classification (NCBI taxonomy): domain Eukaryota; kingdom Metazoa; phylum Chordata; class Mammalia; order Artiodactyla; family Tragulidae; genus Tragulus; species Tragulus kanchil. The sequence continues at coordinate 114,172,974 of JAIOJX010000005.1, read as the reverse complement.
CTCTTCATGTCTTCCACTGACTCAGTCCCTCCTCAAGAAACCAATTTCCTCATAATATTGGCTATTAGATTTATTACTGAGTCCCCTAAACTTGACCTATCTTAAAATGTTATATACGTCAAAGTTATTGTCTCTGCTTTCCTTTTCAAAAAGTCACCATTCCACAAAAGAATCTAAATTAGGGCTTCCCTGGGGGTCCAATGGGCAAGGACACTGCCTTGCAGTGCAAGGGATGCCAGTTCGATCCCTGGCCTGGGGGGGTCCCACGTGCCACGAAGCGGCTGGACTGATGTGTCCAACTACCAAGCCAGAGCTCTCGAGCGCATGCACCCAGAGCCGATGCTCTGCGACGAGAGACGCCACTGCGTTGGGAGACCCACACAGGCCAAAGAACAAAGATGGATAAATGAAGACCAATAAAAGTGGCCAAAAAGAAAAGAAAGGAAAAAAAAAATGAAGAATCTAAATTATATATCAGAGGGGAAAAAAAAACATCTGATTAAACTAAGTCACTGTAAATTAAAACTTTCTTATACTATTTGCCTAGATTTTCTAACCTTTCCAAGTACATTCTCTTTTTAATTTAAATGATTTTCAGGTCATATGGATATCAGCGATGAGATTCTTCTCTATTTATTCTATTTCTAAATCAGTGATTTTCAAATACTTTTTTCAACTAAAGAGTATTTTCTCGAAGGTTATGGCTAGTTGTGTTATTGGAAAGCTGCAGCGGCAATCACTGCAGTCGGTAAAGAGACTATTTGGTACCAAGTCCACCTTTGGTAACAGAGATTACCTGCGCCCTCTATCAGAAACAATCAAATAACCAGTTAAACCTAGGCTACATTATTTTTCAAATCCTTAAAAGAAAATTTGGAGAAGCAACGGATTGAAAGTCACAGACTATATAGTTGTTATGAACAGGGAGACAAAAAAGACAGTGATGCCTGAGTGACAAGAAACAATACCTGCAATTGCACTAGTTTACTGTGTCAAGACATAGTAAAACAGAGGTGACAGGACCTAGACAGAGAAAAGCAGACTCAAGCTGAAGAGATGGTGCCGAGATTACAGAGCAATTGAGACAGATAGAAGTTCAAAAAAAGAAGAAAATTCTGAGGGGAAGAAATTGGAAAGAAGGAGAACACTGAACATATACAGAGTATTTCCCTTGAGAATTCAGTTGAGTACTAAATGGAACATATATTTAAGGAAACTACCAGAGACTGGTAAAAAGCCACCTACAGGATAAGAAGGAACAGTCCATAATAGGAGAAGGCGGCCAGGGATAGTACTTATTCCCACGGGTATATTTCATTATTTAAAGGAAATTAAAAGTATGCAGAAGTGGTGAGGAATAATTGGTCCTAGAGTAAATACTGTTCTGTTCCCCTCTAGAAAATTTTAGAAGCAAAACTCAAAAGATCAAGTCAATTTCCAAGGAACTTGTCTTCATCCCAGAACAAGTCTGAGAAAATTTATAGGAAAACAAACTATCTAGCATATAAAAAGGTAAAAGTAATCACATCCAAGCTCCAATAAAAAAAAATTACCAAGAATGAAAAGAAGCAAGAAAAAGGACCCATAACAATCAAGGGAAAATATATTAATCAATTACAAATAGAAAATAGTTAATCAACTGAATAAATAAATCATCCCAGGTACCTAAACTATAGAACTGGCTATAACCTCAATTTCTCTCTTTCTCAAATAATCTACATCCAAGTTATTAGTATTGATGGTTATTCTTTAAATACATATTCTGAATTTGTCTACCTCTCTCTATATAATCCACATATCCGTGTTTCAAGCCACCATGAATATTACCTTTCTTGTCTTTTCCTATGTTTTTTAAAAAATTTTTTTAACAGGAGGATAACTGCTTTACAATCTTGTGTTGGTTTCTGCAGACAACAACATGAATCAGCCATAAGTATATCCCTTCCCTCTTGAGTTTTTCACCCCATCCCCTTTCTCATTGAAAGTCACAGACTATATAGTTGTTATGAACAGGGAGACAAAAAAGACAGTGATGCCTGAGTGACAAGAAACAATACCTGCAATTGCACTAGTTTACTGTGTCAAGACATAGTAAAACAGAGGTGACAGGACCTAGACAGAGAAAAGCAGACTCAAGCTGAAGAGATGGTGCCGAGATTACAGAGCAATTGAGACAGATAGAAGTTCAAAAAAAGAAGAAAATTCTGAGGGGAAGAAATTGGAAAGAAGGAGAACACTGAACATATACAGAGTATTTCCCTTGAGAATTCAGTTGAGTACTAAATGGAACATATATTTAAGGAAACTACCAGAGACTGGTAAAAAGCCACCTACAGGATAAGAAGGAACAGTCCATAATAGGAGAAGGCGGCCAGGGATAGTACTTATTCCCACGGGTATATTTCATTATTTAAAGGAAATTAAAAGTATGCAGAAGTGGTGAGGAATAATTGGTCCTAGAGTAAATACTGTTCTGTTCCCCTCTAGAAAATTTTAGAAGCAAAACTCAAAAGATCAAGTCAATTTCCAAGGAACTTGTCTTCATCCCAGAACAAGTCTGAGAAAATTTATAGGAAAACAAACTATCTAGCATATAAAAAGGTAAAAGTAATCACATCCAAGCTCCAATAAAAAAAAATTACCAAGAATGAAAAGAAGCAAGAAAAAGGACCCATAACAATCAAGGGAAAATATATTAATCAATTACAAATAGAAAATAGTTAATCAACTGAATAAATAAATCATCCCAGGTACCTAAACTATAGAACTGGCTATAACCTCAATTTCTCTCTTTCTCAAATAATCTACATCCAAGTTATTAGTATTGATGGTTATTCTTTAAATACATATTCTGAATTTGTCTACCTCTCTCTATATAATCCACATATCCGTGTTTCAAGCCACCATGAATATTACCTTTCTTGTCTTTTCCTATGTTTTTTAAAAAATTTTTTTAACAGGAGGATAACTGCTTTACAATCTTGTGTTGGTTTCTGCAGACAACAACATGAATCAGCCATAAGTATATCCCTTCCCTCTTGAGTTTCCTTCTCACTCATCCCCTCATCCCACCCTTGAAGTTCATCACAGAACACCAGTCTGAGCTCCTTGTGTTATAACAGCAACTTGCCTGTCTTGTTCTAATATACTTCTAAATGGTCCTCTGCTTCTACTCTTCCCCTCTTTTCAGTAACAATGACTCTTTCAGAAGATAAAGCAAATTATGCCACTATTTTGCTCAAATCATCAAGGATAATCCCATATCACTCAACAAAAAGGGTCAAAATCTGTACAGTGTCCCACAAATTTGAACATGATTCAACTGTCCCAATTTTCCTCTGACACCTTGCTCCCTCCTCTATACTCACTTCTTACCAGTCACTGTTAATAAAATATTCAAGCTATAATCTGCCCCAGGGTCTCTGATTTGTGCTCATTTGCTCAGAAGTCTCTTCTTCCAGATGTTAATAGAGCTATTCTATCATCTCTAGTATGGCCTTCTTAGATACCAACTTCTCAAAACATTTAAACCTCACCAGGTTTACTCTTTTCCTTTCCCTACCTTCTCTTCACAGGACTTCTGATATTTTAAACTATTATTATTATTATTTCTTCATTTTGTATTCTCTTTCCCCTGTAGAAAGTTAGCTCCATGGAGACAGTTATCTTAGCCTACTTTATTCACTGGTATACATATTTCCAATTCTAGAACTCAAAAAAAAAAGTTGCTGAATAAATGAATGCCTGATGAGCATAGTACCATACTGAGAAAACATTATCCTTGCATGCCATGATCTTCCTGGAACACCAGATGAATAGTATCCCTTGTTAGAAGACAGGGCTTCCCTGGAAGTTCAGATGCAAGAAATCTGCCTGCAAGTGGGAGGAAACCTGGGTTCAACCCTTGGGTTGGAAAGATCCCCTAGAGAAGGGAAGGGAAACTCACTCCAGTATTTTTTCTGGAGAATCTCATGGACAGAGCAGCCTAATGGGCTATACTCCATTGGGTCACAAATTTGGGCATGACTGAATGACTAAGAATTTCACCTTCAGAAGACAAAACACCCAGCTTTCTGAGAGCCATAGCACTACTTCCTGCTCTCCCCAGTTGCTTGTTCCCTCTACTGGACCAAAAAAATGCCTTTGTTTGTATAGGCCATTTCCTCCTCAAGGCAATTCTGACCTTTCTGTCAAAAATTTGGATAATTTTGGATAAGTTCTCACTCATCCCCTCATCCCACCCTTGAAGTTCATCACAGAACACCAGTCTGAGCTCCTTGTGTTATAACAGCAACTTGCCTGTCTTGTTCTAATATACTTCTAAATGGTCCTCTGCTTCTACTCTTCCCCTCTTTTCAGTAACAATGACTCTTTCAGAAGATAAAGCAAATTATGCCACTATTTTGCTCAAATCATCAAGGATAATCCCATATCACTCAACAAAAAGGGTCAAAATCTGTACAGTGTCCCACAAATTTGAACATGATTCAACTGTCCCAATTTTCCTCTGACACCTTGCTCCCTCCTCTATACTCACTTCTTACCAGTCACTGTTAATAAAATATTCAAGCTATAATCTGCCCCAGGGTCTCTGATTTGTGCTCATTTGCTCAGAAGTCTCTTCTTCCAGATGTTAATAGAGCTATTCTATCATCTCTAGTATGGCCTTCTTAGATACCAACTTCTCAAAACATTTAAACCTCACCAGGTTTTCTCTTTTTCCTTTCCCTACCTTCTCTTCACAGGACTTCTGATATTTTAAACTATTATTATTATTATTTCTTCATTTTGTATTCTCTTTCCCCTGTAGAAAGTTAGCTCCATGGAGACAGTTATCTTAGCCTACTTTATTCACTGGTATACATATTTCCAATTCTAGAACTCAAAAAAAAAAGTTGCTGAATAAATGAATGCCTGATGAGCATAGTACCATACTGAGAAAACATTATCCTTGCATGCCATGATCTTCCTGGAACACCAGATGAATAGTATCCCTTGTTAGAAGACAGGGCTTCCCTGGAAGTTCAGATGCAAGAAATCTGCCTGCAAGTGGGAGGAAACCTGGGTTCAACCCTTGGGTTGGAAAGATCCCCTAGAGAAGGGAAGGGAAACTCACTCCAGTATTTTTTCTGGAGAATCTCATGGACAGAGCAGCCTAATGGGCTATACTCCATTGGGTCACAAATTTGGGCATGACTGAATGACTAAGAATTTCACCTTCAGAAGACAAAACACCCAGCTTTCTGAGAGCCATAGCACTACTTCCTGCTCTCCCCAGTTGCTTGTTCCCTCTACTGGACCAAAAAAATGCCTTTGTTTGTATAGGCCATTTCCTCCTCAAGGCAATTCTGACCTTTCTGTCATTGGATAATTTTGGATAGTTTATTTAGCCCTTTCTGCATGATTACACTTCTCAGAACTGAATTTTTTCCTAGTTTCATGAAGGAATTCTCCAGCCTCAGCTCATTCTGAGGATCCTTTCAGAACAGACATTTCACCCTCTGGAAGCTGTGGTACGATAACAAATTTCAATATCTGAGAACTAGAAATTCAAGTCTTTAGCACTGTTGTTACTATTATTGCTATTCTAATTCCAGCTTTTCTTCCAGTATATGTCTATCTGCTATAGGATACAACAATGTGCCTATTGAGGTCTTTAACTATTTATTTCTGGGTCAGTTATAGGACATATTGGTAATCACAGTCTTCTATTTACCTTAAATCAAATTCAGGCTCTGACTCCAAAGAGTGGAATGGAATAAGGAGTTTGTCCCTAGGTCTCAATAAAAGTGGACATTAAAGGCTAATGTACATTTTTATGATTCCTGTGGGCCATCAGAAAGTGCAGAAAGGAAATTAAAGGTCCCCTCAGAGCAACACTGAGGAACCATATACTCCAAGGGCAGGGTAGAGACATTGTAAATGTGGGAAATATTATTTCAAAACATGAACTAAAAGCATATAATCTCTTATAATATTAATATTTGTCCTTGGGAAAAAAGGGATACTTATTGAATAGGTCAGTATTTATTATGTAACAGTAAAAGTCCAGAAACCTGCTGCTCCCATCGGAAGGAATACTGTAAAGGAAACTTGAAAGAAAAGCACTTTTCTGGTCCATGGGAGGGGCACAGAACCCCATTATAGCACTTACCAATCCTCCCAGATACTTGTGAAATAAAGACTTCATGTACATTAGCACTAGGTGTATCTTGTAAAGATGCCACCCATAGTGGAGGGCATTACAGGGGGAAGGTGGAAGAAACCAGGAAATAAGCTCTCTTATTTTTTCTGGAGAATCTCATGGACAGAGCAGCCTAATGGGCTATACTCCATTGGGTCACAAATTTGGGCATGACTGAATGACTAAGAATTTCACCTTCAGAAGACAAAACACCCAGCTTTCTGAGAGCCATAGCACTACTTCCTGCTCTCCCCAGTTGCTTGTTCCCTCTACTGGACCAAAAAAATGCCTTTGTTTGTATAGGCCATTTCCTCCTCAAGGCAATTCTGACCTTTCTGTCATTGGATAATTTTGGATAGTTTATTTAGCCCTTTCTGCATGATTACACTTCTCAGAACTGAATTTTTTCCTAGTTTCATGAAGGAATTCTCCAGCCTCAGCTCATTCTGAGGATCCTTTCAGAACAGACATTTCACCCTCTGGAAGCTGTGGTACGATAACAAATTTCAATATCTGAGAACTAGAAATTCAAGTCTTTAGCACTGTTGTTACTATTATTGCTATTCTAATTCCAGCTTTTCTTCCAGTATATGTCTATCTGCTATAGGATACAACAATGTGCCTATTGAGGTCTTTAACTATTTATTTCTGGGTCAGTTATAGGACATATTGGTAATCACAGTCTTCTATTTACCTTAAATCAAATTCAGGCTCTGACTCCAAAGAGTGGAATGGAATAAGGAGTTTGTCCCTAGGTCTCAATAAAAGTGGACATTAAAGGCTAATGTACATTTTTATGATTCCTGTGGGCCATCAGAAAGTGCAGAAAGGAAATTAAAGGTCCCCTCAGAGCAACACTGAGGAACCATATACTCCAAGGGCAGGGTAGAGACATTGTAAATGTGGGAAATATTATTTCAAAACATGAACTAAAAGCATATAATCTCTTATAATATTAATATTTGTCCTTGGGAAAAAAGGGATACTTATTGAATAGGTCAGTATTTATTATGTAACAGTAAAAGTCCAGAAACCTGCTGCTCCCATCGGAAGGAATACTGTAAAGGAAACTTGAAAGAAAAGCACTTTTCTGGTCCATGGGAGGGGCACAGAACCCCATTATAGCACTTACCAATCCTCCCAGATACTTGTGAAATAAAGACTTCATGTACATTAGCACTAGGTGTATCTTGTAAAGATGCCACCCATAGTGGAGGGCATTACAGGGGGAAGGTGGAAGAAACCAGGAAATAAGCTCTCTTATTGTGGAAAATGATGTGAGCCTTAGACAGGGGGCCTTGATAAAAGGGCTTCTGAGAAAATCCATGTCAACTTGAAGTCAAGAAATCCAGATCATGATATGGGGCTCTCCACCAGAGACTCTCTTCCAGAGACTCAAGAACAAAAACCAAGTAAGCAGAACTTATTACAGTGCAATTTCCTTTATAAGTTGCTCTGAGTTTTCAGCAAAAACAGTACATATTTTTTATGTAGTAAAGTTCAACAAATAAAACCCTTGACTACATGCTAAATAGTTGTGTTAAAGTAGCCAATCTATCCCAAACCAAGGCTGAAGTCAAATATCACAAGCACAGAATGAATGTTTGAGATGTTTGAGACACAAAAAGCTAAGACACATCCCCAAATTGTAGACTTACAAATCTATAATTTTTAAAAGGATTATGTTGAGGACTTTTTGGCTGCAACTTTGACTTTACAGAAAAATATGACAATCAGCACTGTGAAGTCAATGTTGTGCAGTTGTGTCCTACTCTTTGCAACCCCATGGACTGTAGCCCACCAGGTTCCTCTGTCCATGGGATTCTCCAGGAAGGAATACTAGAGTGGATTGCCGTTCCCTTCTCCATGGTATCTTCCCAACCCAGGGATTGAGCCCAGGTCTCCTGCACTGCAGCCAGATTCTGAGCATCTGAGCCACCATGGAAGCCCCAATGATCAGCATTATCTCTTGCTAATTCCTTTTAAAGATACTATACTGAATAGTTTTAATACGAAATGGATACATAATTATAATTTAAATCACTGGATTAGAAAAATATGTTTTGGTTCAGCTAAACCTTAATAGGTTATAATCAAGAGTGATATTGCCACAAAATTGTTTTTAATAGGTCAGTATTTATTATGTAACAGTAAAAGTCCAGAAACCTGCTGCTCCCATCGGAAGGAATACTGTAAAGGAAACTTAAAAGACAAGCACTTTTCTGGTCCCTGCGAGGGGCACAGAACCCCATTATAGCACTCACCAATCCTCCCAGATACTTGTGAAATAAAGACTTCATGTACATTAGCACTAGGTGTATCTTGTAAAGATGCCACCCATAGTGGAGGGCATTACAGGGGGAAGGTGGAAGAAACCAGGAAATAAGCTCTCTTATTGTGGAAAATGATGTGAGCCTTAGACAGGGGGCCTTGATAAAAGGGCTTCTGAGAAAATCCATGTCAACTTGAAGTCAAGAAATCCAGATCATGATATGGGGCTCTCCACCAGAGACTCTCTTCCAGAGACTCAAGAACAAAAACCAAGTAAGCAGAACTTATTACAGTGCAATTTCCTTTATAAGTTGCTCTGAGTTTTCAGAAAAAACAGTACATATTTTTATGTAGTAAAGTTCAACAAATAAAACCCTTGACTACATGCTAAATAGTTGTGTTAAAGTAGCCAATCTATCCCAAACCAAGGCTGAAGTCAAATATCACAAGCACAGAATGAATGTTTGAGATGTTTGAGACACAAAAAGCTAAGACACATCCCCAAATTGTAGACTTACAAATCTATAATTTTTAAAAGGATTATGTTGAGGACTTTTTGGCTGCAACTTTGACTTTACAGAAAAATATGACAATCAGCACTGTGAAGTCAATGTTGTGCAGTTGTGTCCTACTCTTTGCAACCCCATGGACTGTAGCCCACCAGGTTCCTCTGTCCATGGGATTCTCCAGGAAGGAATACTAGAGTGGATTGCCGTTCCCTTCTCCATGGTATCTTCCCAACCCAGGGATTGAGCCCAGGTCTCCTGCACTGCAGCCAGATTCTGAGCATCTGAGCCACCATGGAAGCCCCAATGATCAGCATTATCTCTTGCTAATTCCTTTTAAAGATACTATACTGAATAGTTTTAATACGAAATGGATACATAATTATAATTTAAATCACTGGATTAGAAAAATATGTTTTGGTTCAGCTAAACCTTAATAGGTTATAATCAAGAGTGATATTGCCACAAAATGTTAAGTTTTATCTCTAATAACCAATTAGAGACAAGTCTTTAAACATAAAGATTCATTTGGTGGTGATACTGAAATTTGGTTCATTGAAGCAATCCCAGAAAGTAAAGCTTTGTACACAACTTGAGAAGATAATACTTACATAAGTAGATGTATTACTCGTCATTCTTATTTTTATTTCTGACTCTTTAAAATGTATGTAAGTTGCATAACACAATCATTAGAGGAAAATGCCCTCAAAGTTCTGATTTATGAATGTCATAATGAAGCTATGTATTTGACTTTGATGATAATATAGTTACATCTGAATTCCCAACTGCATATCAGATGAACTGGCATGTCTGCTATTATTGGTGATTTTTTTTCCCAGGCATAAGGCACAATCATAGGAGAGGAAGATTTGACTGTGTGGTTCAGTGCTTCTGTAAGCAAACTTTTTTCCTTAAAGGAGTCCTTGCTTGTCAGTAAGACAACTTTGGGCTTCCTAGGTGGCTCAATGGTAGAGCAGGAGATGCAAGTTTGTCAATGGATCCAAGTGACCATATAATACGACAGCACTTTGAGTTATTAAAAGAATTGCCATTATTACTCAGGTAGCCCTTGAGCAGTCCTCAGAAAGACGGCATTCAATTCCCTTTGAAAGAGGTTATCATTAACCTGATCATAGAGCCACCGAGTAGGACTGGAGACCCTTGCGCACCCAGATCTGGAAGAGGGAATAGCGATCCTGCATGAGGCTGAGAAAGATTCACTGTTGAGTAATCTGACATCTCCCGTGGTGGTGGGTCGATGGTGACCTGCAGCAGGGTTGGGGACTGGGTGCAAGCAGCTATGAACAACCCAATCACAAGCTCAGAAATTGCATTTGTGATCAAAATCCACCCAAAATAAATGTCCTACTCTTTGCAACCCCATGGACTGTAGCCCACCAGGTTCCTCTGTCCATGGGATTCTCCAGGAAGGAATACTAGAGTGGATTGCCGTTCCCTTCTCCATGGTATCTTCCCAACCCAGGGATTGAGCCCAGGTCTCCTGCACTGCAGCCAGATTCTGAGCATCTGAGCCACCATGGAAGCCCCAATGATCAGCATTATCTCTTGCTAATTCCTTTTAAAGATACTATACTGAATAGTTTTAATACGAAATGGATACATAATTATAATTTAAATCACTGGATTAGAAAAATATGTTTTGGTTCAGCTAAACCTTAATAGGTTATAATCAAGAGTGATATTGCCACAAAATGTTAAGTTTTATCTCTAATAACCAATTAGAGACAAGTCTTTAAACATAAAGATTCATTTGGTGGTGATACTGAAATTTGGTTCATTGAAGCAATCCCAGAAAGTAAAGCTTTGTACACAACTTGAGAAGATAATACTTACATAAGTAGATGTATTACTCGTCATTCTTATTTTTATTTCTGACTCTTTAAAATGTATGTAAGTTGCATAACACAATCATTAGAGGAAAATGCCCTCAAAGTTCTGATTTATGAATGTCATAATGAAGCTATGTATTTGACTTTGATGATAATATAGTTACATCTGAATTCCCAACTGCATATCAGATGAACTGGCATGTCTGCTATTATTGGTGATTTTTTTTCCCAGGCATAAGGCACAATCATAGGAGAGGAAGATTTGACTGTGTGGTTCAGTGCTTCTGTAAGCAAACTTTTTTCCTTAAAGGAGTCCTTGCTTGTCAGTAAGACAACTTTGGGCTTCCTAGGTGGCTCAATGGTAGAGCAGGAGATGCAAGTTTGTCAATGGATCCAAGTGACCATATAATACGACAGCACTTTGAGTTATTAAAAGAATTGCCATTATTACTCAGGTAGCCCTTGAGCAGTCCTCAGAAAGACGGCATTCAATTCCCTTTGAAAGAGGTTATCATTAACCTGATCATAGAGCCACCGAGTAGGACTGGAGACCCTGTGCGCACCGAGATCTGGAAGAGGGGAATAGCGATCCTGCATGAGGCTGAGAAAGATTCACTGTTGAGTAATCTGACATCTCCCGTGGTGGTGGGGGTCGATGGTGACCTGCAGCAGGGTTGGGGACTGTGGAAGTGCTTCCACACTAGCAGCTATGAACAACCCAATCACAAGCTCAGAAATTGCATTTGTGATCAAAAATCCACCCAAAAATAAATGCCCAGGGCCAGATGGCTTCACAGCCAAATTCTACCAAACATTTAAAGAAGAGCTAATGCCTGTCCTTCTAAAACTCTTCCAAAAAATTGCACAGGAAGGAAAACTTCCAAACACATCCTACGAGGCCACCATCACCCTGATACCAAAGCCAGGCACAGACAACACAAAAGAAGAAAATTATAGGCCAATTTCACTGATGGATCTAGACGCCAAAATCCTCAACAAAATCCTAGCAAACAGAATTCAACGACACATCAAAAAACTCATACATCATGGTCAAGTTGGGTTCAAAACTATAAAATGGGACAAAGACAGCCTCTTCAACAAGTGGTGCTGGGAAAACTGGATGGCTACATGCCAAAAAATGAAGATCGAACATTCCCTGACACCATGCACAAAGATCAGCTCAAAATGGATTAAACACCTAAATGTAAGACCAGAAACCATAAAACTCTTAGAGACAAATATAGGTAAAACACAGAAGGACATAAACCAAAGCAAGATCTTCCATGCCCTGCCTACTAGAAAAGAGGAACTAAAAACAAAAATGAACATGTGGGATCTAATGAAACTTAAAAACTTTTGAACAGCAAAAGAAATTACAAAAAGGCTGAACAGACAGTCCACAGAATGGGAGAAAATCATAGCACATGAAACAACAGACAAAGAATTAATCTCCAAAATCTACAAGCAACTCAGACAACTCAACATTGGAAAAATGAACAACCCAATCAAAAAATGGGAAAAAGATATAAAGAGACATCTCACCAAAGAGGACATACAGATGGCCAAAAAGCACATGAAATGATGCTCAACCTCACTCATTATTAGAGAAATGCAAATTAAAACTACAATGAGATATCACCTCACACCTGTCAGAATGGCCATCATCCACAAATTGACAGACAAAAAATGCTGGAGAGGGTGTGGAGAAAAAGGGAACCCTCTTGCATTGCTGGTGGGAATATAAATTTATACAGCCACTGTATCAATGGAGATTCCTTAAAAACTAAAAATGGAAGCACCCTATGACCCAGCAATCTTAGGCTTATACCCAGATGAAATCAAAACTGACAGAAGCACCTGTACCCCAATGTTCATTGCAGTTCTTTATACAATAGCTAGAACATGGAAGCAACCTAGATGTCCATTGACAAATGACTGGATAAAGAAGCTCTGGTCATATATACAATGGACTACTTCTCAGCTGTAAAAAGAAATGCAGAAGAATCAGTTCTAATGAGGTGGTTGGATCTAGAACCTATCATAAAAAGTGAAGTAAGTCAAAAAGAGAAAGACAACACAAAAGAAGAAAATTATAGGCCAATTTCACTGATGGATCTAGACGCCAAAATCCTCAACAAAATCCTAGCAAACAGAATTCAACGACACATCAAAAAACTCATACATCATGGTCAAGTTGGGTTCAAAACTATAAAATGGGACAAAGACAGCCTCTTCAACAAGTGGTGCTGGGAAAACTGGATGGCTACATGCCAAAAAATGAAGATCGAACATTCCCTGACACCATGCACAAAGATCAGCTCAAAATGGATTAAACACCTAAATGTAAGACCAGAAACCATAAAACTCTTAGAGACAAATATAGGTAAAACACAGAAGGACATAAACCAAAGCAAGATCTTCCATGCCCTGCCTACTAGAAAAGAGGAACTAAAAACAAAAATGAACATGTGGGATCTAATGAAACTTAAAAACTTTTGAACAGCAAAAGAAATTACAAAAAGGCTGAACAGACAGTCCACAGAATGGGAGAAAATCATAGCACATGAAACAACAGACAAAGAATTAATCTCCAAAATCTACAAGCAACTCAGACAACTCAACATTGGAAAAATGAACAACCCAATCAAAAAATGGGAAAAAGATATAAAGAGACATCTCACCAAAGAGGACATACAGATGGCCAAAAAGCACATGAAATGATGCTCAACCTCACTCATTATTAGAGAAATGCAAATTAAAACTACAATGAGATATCACCTCACACCTGTCAGAATGGCCATCATCCACAAATTGACAGACAAAAAATGCTGGAGAGGGTGTGGAGAAAAAGGGAACCCTCTTGCATTGCTGGTGGGAATATAAATTTATACAGCCACTGTATCAATGGAGATTCCTTAAAAACTAAAAATGGAAGCACCCTATGACCCAGCAATCTTAGGCTTATACCCAGATGAAATCAAAACTGACAGAAGCACCTGTACCCCAATGTTCATTGCAGTTCTTTATACAATAGCTAGAACATGGAAGCAACCTAGATGTCCATTGACAAATGACTGGATAAAGAAGCTCTGGTCATATATACAATGGACTACTTCTCAGCTGTAAAAAGAAATGCAGAAGAATCAGTTCTAATGAGGTGGTTGGATCTAGAACCTATCATAAAAAGTGAAGTAAGTCAAAAAGAGAAAGACAAGTACAGTATACTAACACATATATATGGAATCTAGTAAGAGGGTAATGATAACACATGCAATGAGCCCATGGAAAAACAGACAGAGAATAGACATATGGACATTGTGGGGAATGAACAGTGGGTGGGAGGCGTAAAGGAAGTAGCATGAAAACCTATACGATCATATGTGAAAAAATAGATATTGTCATTGTGTGGGGAGAAGGGGGGAGCCTGCGGGGGTGCTGTGTGATGGCCTTGAGGGGTAGGATGGGGGGGGTATATATATATGACTAATCTGGGATCATACATATCTGTAAACAGCAAAACTCTGTAAAAGTAAAAAGTAAAATAAAAATTAAAAAAAAAAAAAACTCTTCAACTCTTAGGAATCCCCTGGTGGTCTAGGGGTTAGGACTCTGCGCTTTCATAGGTAATGGCCCGGATTCAATGCCACAAGCCAGGCAGTGTGGCCAAGAAAATAAAAATAAGCAAATAAAGTGCAGCACTAATTGGACAATATTAAAGTCTAAAACTTCCCTTGATTTACATTTAATTACACAGATCATGCTATTTAGTAAGTATCTATAAATTGATTCATCTGTAGATTATGTATATGCTAATTTGAAGACTATCATAATTTTATTTAATCAATATAGAAGCATTTTATCTTTGTGTGTGTGTGTGTGTGTCCAACTCTGCAAACCCGTGAACTGTAGCCTGCCAGGTCCCTCTGCCCATGGAATTTCCCAGGCAAGAATCCTGGAATGGTTTGCCATTTCCTACTCCTGGGGATATTCAGAAATCAAACTCATGTCTCCTGCATAGGCAGGGGAGTTCTTTACCACTGTGCCACCTGAGAAACTCAGTATTCTCTCCTTACCTATACTCAAATAACATGTACCCATCAAGGGAACTTCCCATTGCAGTTCTTTATACAATAGCTAGAACATGGAAGCAACCTAGATGTCCATTGACAAATGACTGGATAAAGAAGCTCTGGTCATATATACAATGGACTACTTCTCAGCTGTAAAAAGAAATGCAGAAGAATCAGTTCTAATGAGGTGGTTGGATCTAGAACCTATCATAAAAAGTGAAGTAAGTCAAAAAGAGAAAGACAAGTACAGTATACTAACACATATATATGGAATCTAGTAAGAGGGTAATGATAACACATGCAATGAGCCCATGGAAAAACAGACAGAGAATAGACATATGGACATTGTGGGGAATGAACAGTGGGTGGGAGGCGTAAAGGAAGTAGCATGAAAACCTATACGATCATATGTGAAAAAATAGATATTGTCATTGTGTTGCGAGAAAGGGGGATCCTGCAGGGGTGCTGTGTGATGGCCTTGAGGGGTAGGATGGGGGGGGTATATATATATGACTAATCTGGGATCATACATATCTGTAAACAGCAAAACTCTGTAAAAGTAAAAAGTAAAATAAAAATTAAAAAAAAAAAAAAACTCTTCAACTCTTAGGAATCCCCTGGTGGTCTAGGGGTTAGGACTCTGCGCTTTCATAGGTAATGGCCCGGATTCAATGCCACAAGCCAGGCAGTGTGGCCAAGAAAATAAAAATAAGCAAATAAAGTGCAGCACTAATTGGACAATATTAAAGTCTAAAACTTCCCTTGATTTACATTTAATTACACAGATCATGCTATTTAGTAAGTATCTATAAATTGATTCATCTGTAGATTATGTATATGCTAATTTGAAGACTATCATAATTTTATTTAATCAATATAGAAGCATTTTATCTTTGTGTGTGTGTGTGTGTGTCCAACTCTGCAAACCCGTGAACTGTAGCCTGCCAGGTCCCTCTGCCCATGGAATTTCCCAGGCAAGAATCCTGGAATGGTTTGCCATTTCCTACTCCTGGGGATATTCAGAAATCAAACTCATGTCTCCTGCATAGGCAGGGGAGTTCTTTACCACTGTGCCACCTGAGAAACTCAGTATTCTCTCCTTACCTATACTCAAATAACATGATATCTCCAGTGGCCATAATGACTACTACAAAATGCCAACATATTTTATTTTTTACGTATTTTATAGTAAATAATAGACAGGTTCATAATGAAAACATCCAACATTCAAACTTCTTATAATAATACATGTCACCTTTGACACAAAAGTTTTATGAAATCTCTTCAAAAGCAAATGAATACTAAATCTCTACTCGTGACTTGTTAGTGGGTTTTTTTAGGCTCTTGAGTTAGGAAACTATCATCTTTTGAAAACTGAAGTAATATTTACCCAAAAGGAACAGGGGAGCACATTCAAATTAATGTCTTTGTTCTTAACTATAACTTTTTCTGTTGTTTTTCTAATTTATTTATAAACTATTTATATTTGAAACTGCATAAATTCATTAACAGAATTTCTTCTACAATATCAGCTGGATTATACCTAATAATGTCCTATCATAAACGCAGATAGAAAAATCAAGGAATATAAAACCTGAAAACCCCCAATGATAGCAGGATAGAAAATCTGATCCCTGGCTGAATTTCAGTGTATTATTTCAATTATAAGTGTAGTATTCACAAATAAACTTTCTTGAGAATAGTTGGTATAAAGTCAAAATATTTGTAAATTTTTGTGCTATTTATCATTTTATTTTTTTCTTTGTTGCTAGATATTTCGAGGGAAAGACCACATTTTTTAAATGTTGCTGAAAATACATGAAGTCAAGCTCTAATGAAACAATTCTACATCTCACCAAAGATGAGGAGATGACATAAGATTTATGGGTGCCTATACATTCCCTTAAATCATAACTGTGGCCCATTAGACCATAAAGGAAAAAGAATGAAATTTCTTACTCAAAGTCAAGTGAACTCTTAGTCTACAACAGGCTGTCATTATTCTCATACATCCTTGCATCCTTCCCCATCACATGTGCCATTATGCTAGGTGCTAGCCCATTTCTCTCCATTCTGTCTGCTACTATCCCTTTCCGACCAGCATCATCTCTCACCTTGATTAATACAGAAGCTTTCAGCTGGCTTTTGTGCAACGCAAACATTTCTATATTCATCTTGCCTGATCACTAATCATTGCAGACATCTCCTTTGGCATTCCTTTAAGAGATGGTCTCAGCTTTGTTCACACATTTCCATCAAAATTTTCACTCAACTAAACCTAATTCAAAAATCTAATGAACTCTGCCTCCTAGTAATTTTGTGTGTTAGTTTTAGTTCTGCTCAGTGGAGTTACACAAATTAAAATTATCTTTACCATTTGAAATCTAAGAAGACCCCGCTCCCTGCCATCTCTTCTATATTTTAGTTCTCCCACATATGGCTCATATGGACGATTTTGAGACCCATTGACAATCACATTTCTTTTTCTAAGCACATTTCACAGTTAATCAATGACAACTAAAGAGAGAGCTTTTAGAGTGACAGTGTGAGAAGCTCTGGACTCTCTCTCCTTAGTGAAACAATCATAACTACTGAAAAGTATTAAAACAATACATGCAATAAAAGTGTCACTAAATTGTCCTAAGGACAAATACTCAAGAAAACCCACTAAATCTCAGTAGAAATTATAAGAGTCTGTGACATTTAACCCATAATCCACTCCCTCCCCCTCTCCAGCTTGACATAATAGAAACTCTACTAGGAAAGTTGCAGCCAAGAACATTGTGTTAGTCACTCAGTCCTGTCCAGTTGGTCCTGTCTTCACGACCCCATAGACTGTAACCTGTCAGGCTCCTCTGTCCATGGGATTCTCCAGGCAAGAATACTGGAGTGAGTTGTCATTCCCTTCTCCAGGAGATCTTTCCAACCCAGGAAGTAGAACCCGGGTCTCTTGCATTGCAAGCAGATTCTTACTATCTGAGCGATCCAGGAAGACCCTCAGCCAAGAACGTAGTTCCTCTCACTCCCAGTCTAGGGTTATGGTTTCTCCCTTGGAGGGTCACACCAACAACATTTACAGCATAGACCCAGCCTTCTGTTGCAGAAACTGTACTCAACAAGAACAACTGAGTAGCCCAGGACTCTCTTTACTGAGCCCCCTCTTGTGGGGCAGAAAGATTACACCAGTACTACAGACCAGTATTATTGGACATCTCTCACCTTGATAAATACAGAAGCTTTCAGCTGGCTTTTGTGCAACGCAAACATTTCTATATTCATCTTGCCTGATCACTAATCATTGCAGACATCTCCTTTGGCATTCCTTTAAGAGATGGTCTCAGCTTTGTTCACACATTTCCATCAAAATTTTCACTCAACTAAACCTAATTCAAAAATCTAATGAACTCTGCCTCCTAGTAATTTTGTGTGTTAGTTTTAGTTCTGCTCAGTGGAGTTACACAAATTAAAATTATCTTTACCATTTGAAATCTAAGAAGACCCGCTCCTGCCATCTCTTCTATATTTTAGTTCTCCCACATATGGCTCATATGGACGATTTTGAGACCCATTGACAATCACATTTCTTTTTCTAAGCACATTTCACAGTTAATCAATGACAACTAAAGAGAGAGCTTTTAGAGTGACAGTGTGAGAAGCTCTGGACTCTCTCTCCTTAGTGAAACAATCATAACTACTGAAAAGTATTAAAACAATACATGCAATAAAAGTGTCACTAAATTGTCCTAAGGACAAATACTCAAGAAAACCCACTAAATCTCAGTAGAAATTATAAGAGTCTGTGACATTTAACCCATAATCCACTCCCTCCCCCTCTCTCCAGCTTGACATAATAGAAACTCTACTAGGAAAGTTGCAGCCAAGAACATTGTGTTAGTCACTCAGTCCTGTCCAGTTGGTCCTGTCTTCACGACCCCATAGACTGTAACCTGTCAGGCTCCTCTGTCCATGGGATTCTCCAGGCAAGAATACTGGAGTGAGTTGTCATTCCCTTCTCCAGGAGATCTTTCCAACCCAGGAAGTAGAACCCGGGTCTCTTGCATTGCAAGCAGATTCTTACTATCTGAGCGATCCAGGAAGACCCTCAGCCAAGAACGTAGTTCCTCTCACTCCCAGTCTAGGGTTATGGTTTCTCCCTTGGAGGGTCACACCAACAACATTTACAGCATAGACCCAGCCTTCTGTTGCAGAAACTGTACTCAACAAGAACAACTGAGTAGCCCAGGACTCTCTTTACTGAGCCCCCTCTTGTGGGGCAGAAAGATTACACCAGTACTACAGACCAGTATTATTGGAGCCATTACTGTCTTTGCCCAGGACGCTGCTTGTAAAGATAAGATGGTATTCTAAAAAAAGACAGTGACCGTCCTTCTGGTATTCCCTTGAGATTTCATAGCTATTACTGCTATCCAGGAATAAGATTCATCTGAACCTGTTGATGAAAATCCATTAACAATAAATTTAAAATCACCGTCTTGTGCTTTAAATTGTTCCTAAATAATTCTTTCTACTACTCTAGTTAACACATTATATTTTAAAGTAACCAAGTAAACTTTGCTCTGCCGTTCCCATATTTTTCATGTACATTTAATTACTTTAAGTGATGTTTCTCATCCTCCTTCTCGCCTCTCCATTCCCAATGCAGGCATTCTTGTTCAAATGCTCACTGCCTTTTACCAGCACAAATAAAATAAACTCCTTAACTTCAGATTATGTTCTAATAAACTGTGGGTATCTCTGCCAGATGAATCTTCCAGAGTGCATACAAAATTACTTTCCTCTGAGAAACCTTCAGTGTTTCTTTACCATTCTTCTTCACTGCCCACCGAACAAAATTCTTACCCTCACCTTCTTCCTCCTCATCATACGGCCTAATTTTTCTTCTATCTAATCCCCCACTGCTACCTGAATTATATCTTGGGAATTAATAAAGAACCACTTCAGAAGAACATGACTGACAAATCACTTAAATGAATCATAATTTTCTTTTAAAGTGCAGCATGACCTAGTTAAATCCTTAATCAGTTAAAAGAAGTCACATAATTATATTATTTAGCCAATTTGTTGAAATTCTCCTTTTAAAAAGTCCTAAAAGATAAAAATCTTGTTTGTTTTTGCTTAATTCAACCATTGTTACTCAAAACATTTATTAAATATTGTAGACACTTAACATCATATTCCTAAAATACTTCCTATGTAACAATGTTTTGTAAATCTTTTTTGTCACAAAGCATTTTGTTATAAAATAAAATGGGAGGAGGGATGTGAAAGGGTGATTGAAAAAATGACTTAAATATTCTTAAACCCCAAGAAAGCTTAGAATTCAAATGTTTAAGAGGAGGAAATTACAGTTTTCAAATATTATATAATAAAGATACTTTGAGTCATAAAAGATCACTACAAATGAACAGTTTTTTTTATACTGAGGAAAGTATCTTAAAGATGTAAAAAATATAAAAAGTCACTGTTAATCTCAACTAACCAGTCTGTGCTGAATATGCATCACCCCGGTATAGGACCCCCCTGTGAAAATTTCTAAAAAGACAGTGACCGTCCTTCTGGTATTCCCTTGAGATTTCATAGCTATTACTGCTATCCAGGAATAAGATTCATCTGAACCTGTTGATGAAAATCCATTAACAATAAATTTAAAATCACCGTCTTGTGCTTTAAATTGTTCCTAAATAATTCTTTCTACTACTCTAGTTAACACATTATATTTTAAAGTAACCAAGTAAACTTTGCTCTGCCGTTCCCATATTTTTCATGTACATTTAATTACTTTAAGTGATGTTTCTCATCCTCCTTCTCGCCTCTCCATTCCCAATGCAGGCATTCTTGTTCAAATGCTCACTGCCTTTTACCAGCACAAATAAAATAAACTCCTTAACTTCAGATTATGTTCTAATAAACTGTGGGTATCTCTGCCAGATGAATCTTCCAGAGTGCATACAAAATTACTTTCCTCTGAGAAACCTTCAGTGTTTCTTTACCATTCTTCTTCACTGCCCACCGAACAAAATTCTTACCCTCACCTTCTTCCTCCTCATCATACGGCCTAATTTTTCTTCTATCTAATCCCCCACTGCTACCTGAATTATATCTTGGGAATTAATAAAGAACCACTTCAGAAGAACATGACTGACAAATCACTTAAATGAATCATAATTTTCTTTTAAAGTGCAGCATGACCTAGTTAAATCCTTAATCAGTTAAAAGAAGTCACATAATTATATTATTTAGCCAATTTGTTGAAATTCTCCTTTTAAAAAGTCCTAAAAGATAAAAATCTTGTTTGTTTTTGCTTAATTCAACCATTGTTACTCAAAACATTTATTAAATATTGTAGACACTTAACATCATATTCCTAAAATACTTCCTATGTAACAATGTTTTGTAAATCTTTTTTGTCACAAAGCATTTTGTTATAAAATAAAATGGGAGGAGGGATGTGAAAGGGTGATTGAAAAAATGACTTAAATATTCTTAAACCCCAAGAAAGCTTAGAATTCAAATGTTTAAGAGGAGGAAATTACAGTTTTCAAATATTATATAATAAAGATACTTTGAGTCATAAAAGATCACTACAAATGAACAGTTTTTTTTATACTGAGGAAAGTATCTTAAAGATGTAAAAAATATAAAAAGTCACTGTTAATCTCAACTAACCAGTCTGTGCTGAATATGCATCACCCCGGTATTTCAATAAGTAGATAAAAAGTTAACCATAATATTACCATAAATAAGTAGACGTTATAAAAAGCTAATTCAGTTTAAAAAATAAAAGCAAATATATATATAAAAAAACAGATCTTTGAGCTCATTCAATTTGATTGCTATAATTTCAGAGCCTTAATTTTTCCTCTATAACATGAAAGAGCTGGTCATGAAAATTTCAGACATCTCTCAAACCATCATTCAAAGTAGTTATATGCTCAAATAAATTAATTTATATAATGATAATAGGAATAGCTAACATATATTGAGTACTGAAAACATGCCAAGGTCTATACTAAATGCTCTATCTATATGTGCTCTTCTCCAACAGACTTAGGCCTTGAAATAGGAATGCAAGCATAAAATTTCAATCTTCCCCCAAAACTTAAGAGGTATTCATGTTATAAAGGCCAAAACAGCACAAGAAATTTAAGTAACTTGTCAGAATGTCTAATTAGAAACTCAGGATCCTGAATAATAGACTATTTATTTGTAAAAGTGTGATGATTGGGAAATCATTGCAAATTATGCATAAGCTGTTACAAGTACACAGACTCCCGCATGTGATACCCATGATGGTCCATGGAAGGGGGAAGATTTCAGGCTGGATAGGGAAACTGTGTGGTGACACGGGAAGTGCATGCACAGGAAAAACTTAGGTCTGAATCCCAGTTCTGACAGAGCAAGTGGTGATCCCCAGTTCACTGCTCTTTCCCCTATATCATCCTCTCTCCTGTGACTTTCCAAGGATCATGGGCTTCACAGTTTCCTGGAGTGGTTATCTGTTTTAGAAATAACTTCATGTCTGGAGAGATTCACAAGCAATTGCCTTCCTAATTGGCTTCTTATTTCAACCTAAACTCAATTTAAGCTAAAACTAGTTTTTAAAAAAATCTATGATATCTTACAAATTTTAAGTCCTTACAAGACCTGCTGTAAAAAAAAAAAAGAGCTGTAAACAAAATTCTCACCCCTCAAATAATACACATTTTGAAGTGAAACCTGTATTAATTTAATAACCAAAATTAATTACATTACAATCTATTACATGTACACATTTTTCTATTACTATATGTTTCTCAAGTGTCGCTTGTTCAAATAGCAGGTCTCAAATCATCTTCCACAATGCTGTAAGATCATTTGCATATTTGTCCCACCAGTACTATGCAAAATGGAAAGCAATTCAAGCACGAATCTTTAGGGCCATTTTGATCTTAGGAAAACACCTTCCAAGAGTCATGCACTACAATAACTTTCTTCCAAAGTTCTTTTAATAAGGAATTGACCCAAACAGAATACTTTCATAAGTTATTGATACAATCTGGTCACTTTCCTTCCTTACAGGCCCTCCTCCAACAGACTCGGGCTTTGAAATAGGAATATAAGCATAAAACTTTAATCTATTCCAATTCAGAAGAAGCAGGAACACCAGGAGGAACACAGATTGCTTTTTATTTTTTAGTTAATTTAATTAATGAATTCATATATATATATATATATATATATATATATATATATTGAATGTTCATATATTTTAAAAGTACTCTCCATTTACAGTTATTATACAATATCGGTTATATTCCCCACATTGCACAGTACATCCTGGTAGCCTATCTTATATCCAATAGCTTGTACTCCCACTCTCCCAACTCTATACTGTCCCCTCCACCTACCACTGGAAACTATTATTAATAGTTCTCTTTATTTGTGAGTCTGATCCTATTTTTGTTATAGTCACTAGTTTGCTGTATTCTTTTTGATTCGATATATAAGTGGTGTCATACAATATTTGTGTTTGTTTGACTTATTTCAATTAACATAGTGCCCTCCAAGTCCACCCATGTTCCTACAACTGGCTTAATTCTAAGTTTTAGAAATAACTTCATGTCTGAGAGATTCACAAGCAATTGCCTTCCTAATTGGCTTCTTATTTCAACCTAAACTCAATTTAAGCTAAAACTAGTTTTTAAAAAAATCTATGATATCTTACAAATTTTAAGTCCTTACAAGACCTGCTGTAAAAAAAAAAAAGAGCTGTAAACAAAATTCTCACCCCTCAAATAATACACATTTTGAAGTGAAACCTGTATTAATTTAATAACCAAAATTAATTACATTACAATCTATTACATGTACACATTTTTCTATTACTATATGTTTCTCAAGTGTCGCTTGTTCAAATAGCAGGTCTCAAATCATCTTCCACAATGCTGTAAGATCATTTGCATATTTGTCCCACCAGTACTATGCAAAATGGAAAGCAATTCAAGCACGAATCTTTAGGGCCATTTTGATCTTAGGAAAACACCTTCCAAGAGTCATGCACTACAATAACTTTCTTCCAAAGTTCTTTTAATAAGGAATTGACCCAAACAGAATACTTTCATAAGTTATTGATACAATCTGGTCACTTTCCTTCCTTACAGGCCCTCCTCCAACAGACTCGGGCTTTGAAATAGGAATATAAGCATAAAACTTTAATCTATTCCAATTCAGAAGAAGCAGGAACACCAGGAGGAACACAGATTGCTTTTTATTTTTTAGTTAATTTAATTAATGAATTCATATATATATATATATATATATATATATATATATATATTGAATGTTCATATATTTTAAAAGTACTCTCCATTTACAGTTATTATACAATATCGGTTATATTCCCCACATTGCACAGTACATCCTGGTAGCCTATCTTATATCCAATAGCTTGTACTCCCACTCTCCCAACTCTATACTGTCCCCTCCACCTACCACTGGAAACTATTATTAATAGTTCTCTTTATTTGTGAGTCTGATCCTATTTTTGTTATAGTCACTAGTTTGCTGTATTCTTTTTGATTCGATATATAAGTGGTGTCATACAATATTTGTGTTTGTTTGACTTATTTCAATTAACATAGTGCCCTCCAAGTCCACCCATGTTCCTACAAATGGCAAAACTTTGTTCTTTTTATGGCTTAGCATTTCACTGTGTGTGTGTGTGTGTGTGTGTGCCACACCTTCTTTATTCATTCATCTCCTAATAGACACTTAGATTGTTTCCATATCGTGGCAATTATAAATAAAGCTGCTATGAACACTGGGGTGCATGCATGTTTTTGAATTAGTATTTTGGATTTCTTTGAATTAGTGGGCTTTTTTCTGCTTTTTCCAGATATAGCCAGGAGTAGAGTTTCTGGGTCATATGGTAGTTCTATTTCTAGTTTTTGAGAAACTTCCAAACTGTTTTTGACAGAATGTAAATTGTTTTACATTCCCAGCAACAGTGCACAAGTGTTCTTTTTTCTCCACATCCTCACCAACATTTGCTATTTGTGTTCTTTTTGATGATAGCCATTCTGAAGTATGTGAGATGATATCTGAGGTTCTGATTTGCATTTCCCTGTTGATTAACAATGTTGAGTATCTTTTCAAGTGTCTATTGCCCATCTACATTTCCACTTTAGAAAAATGTATTTTTTAGTTCTTTTGCTTATTTTCCATTCACTTGTTTGTTTTCCTGATGTTGAGATATATGAGTTATTGAATATATGTTAGGTATCAATCAGTAATCCGTCATATCATTTGTAAATATTTTCACCCATTCGGTAGGTTGACTTCATTTTATCAATGGTTTCCTTTGCTGTGCAAAAGACTGGATTTAAAGAGAGAAGTGTTCAAATAGAGACTCTACTGATAGATGACCAGTACACAGCTTGCCATGAACAATGTCAGATTCTTGATCTCCAGAGGAGAAGAATTCACACTGATGTCAAAAAGACTTGGCTTTGGTCACTCAGAGCTTCATGCAGTAAAAAGTTTAATAAAGAAAAAAGAGATAGAAAAATCTTCCAGCATAGAAGAGTAAGAGCAATAGAAAGGTACCCCCAGAAGCTACTTTAGACAATTAATATTTCTGTGTTCTCATGGCAATCAGAACAGATTTTAAACAAGTTACAAAGATGCTGTGCTCCTTTTCAGTGTATAATCTACATACATAAAACTAGGGGGAGGAAGGCAGAATGCCTGAAAATTTCATGCTTTTGAGCCCCTGGTTTAGATATTGTGTGTGCTTTATTTTTTTTTTTTCTTTAAAGATTTATTTATTTATTTTGGTGGGGGTGGGGTAGGGAGGGAGGGGAGCAGATGGGCCACTTCTAGTGGTCTTTCATTTGTCCATTTTTTCATCCATCTTTGTTCTTTGGCCCGTGTGGGAGGGTGTCGTGGGCTATGCAGGGTTTTTGAATTAGTATTTTGGATTTCTTTGAATTAGTGGGCTTTTTTCTGCTTTTTCCAGATATAGCCAGGAGTAGAGTTTCTGGGTCATATGGTAGTTCTATTTCTAGTTTTTGAGAAACTTCCAAACTGTTTTTGACAGAATGTAAATTGTTTTACATTCCCAGCAACAGTGCACAAGTGTTCTTTTTTCTCCACATCCTCACCAACATTTGCTATTTGTGTTCTTTTTGATGATAGCCATTCTGAAGTATGTGAGATGATATCTGAGGTTCTGATTTGCATTTCCCTGTTGATTAACAATGTTGAGTATCTTTTCAAGTGTCTATTGCCCATCTACATTTCCACTTTAGAAAAATGTATTTTTTAGTTCTTTTGCTTATTTTCCATTCACTTGTTTGTTTTCCTGATGTTGAGATATATGAGTTATTGAATATATGTTAGGTATCAATCAGTAATCCGTCATATCATTTGTAAATATTTTCACCCATTCGGTAGGTTGACTTCATTTTATCAATGGTTTCCTTTGCTGTGCAAAAGACTGGATTTAAAGAGAGAAGTGTTCAAATAGAGACTCTACTGATAGATGACCAGTACACAGCTTGCCATGAACAATGTCAGATTCTTGATCTCCAGAGGAGAAGAATTCACACTGATGTCAAAAAGACTTGGCTTTGGTCACTCAGAGCTTCATGCAGTAAAAAGTTTAATAAAGAAAAAAGAGATAGAAAAATCTTCCAGCATAGAAGAGTAAGAGCAATAGAAAGGTACCCCCAGAAGCTACTTTAGACAATTAATATTTCTGTGTTCTCATGGCAATCAGAACAGATTTTAAACAAGTTACAAAGATGCTGTGCTCCTTTTCAGTGTATAATCTACATACATAAAACTAGGGGGAGGAAGGCAGAATGCCTGAAAATTTCATGCTTTTGAGCCCCTGGTTTAGATATTGTGTGTGCTTTATTTTTTTTTTTTTTTTCTTTAAAGATTTATTTATTTATTTTGGTGGGGGTGGGGTAGGGAGGGAGGGGAGCAGATGGGCCACTTCTAGTGGTCTTTCATTTGTCCATTTTTTCATCCATCTTTGTTCTTTGGCCCGTGTGGGCCTCCCATCGTGGTGGCCTCTGTTGTCGCAGAGCACCAGCTCTGGGCGCATGCGCTCCAGAGCTCCGGCTTGGTAATTGGACACATCAGTCCGGCCGCTCTGCGGCATGTGGGATCTTCCCAGGCCAGGGCTCGAACCAGCACCCCTTGCACTGCAAGGCGGTGTCCTTACCCACTGGACCACCAGGGAAGCCCTTTACTTTTAATTTCAGTGTCCCAAATGATGAATGAGAGTTGGGCTGAGATGTGGCCACGTAGGCTTCAAAGTCTTCCAGTTCCACTAACTGACCAATGCTGGCAAAGGCCCAGGTGTAGTTAGTGGCCTCAAAATAAGTCATCTAACTATCCACTGAGCCATGCCAGCTATGGGGCTCAGGACAGGCCTCCTGGGTGAAGAATGTCACTCTCCTGTACTGATCACAATAAGAATATATGATTGTTTTTTGCTGGCACATATTTGATATACATGAAAACAATGAAATAGTCTTGAAAGGATTTTACCTTGATTTGAGACTTAAACCCAGGCCCAGACCTGATCGGGCCCTGCTTGGGACTTGAACCCATGTGGCTGGAGCTTGAATTCCAGCCCAAACCCTGTTTGGGACTCGAACCCTCAATCTCTGGCTTAGGACGTGAACCCAGCCAGAACTCTGTTTGGGACTTGAACCTACGAGACTGGGGCCTGAAGCTAGCCAAAACCAGTTTGGGACTCGAACCCTCGTGACTAAGGCTCAACCCCAGCCAAAACCCTGTTTGGGGTAGTCAGGACTCGATCCCAGCCAAAACCCTGTCTGGGACTCGAACTCATGCGTCTGGGACTTAATCCAAGGTCTGGACCCACTGAGGCTAAGGTTCTTCATGCCTCAATGCAGAAAGAATTCAGCGAGAAGCAGAGTGACAGACAAGAAAAGGGTTTATTGGAGTAAGGTACCTGAAAGCAGTGCAAACGGGCAGACGGGAAAGTTCTGCTCTGCTGCTCCACCCCCTGACTGAATGAGCAGCAATATATAGGATGGTGGAAGACTGCCCCCATCAAGTAAACACAGGTGTAAGACATACATCATTAATTCCTTTCTCACCAGCTCGTCCTTCGTCAGCTGTCCATGCTCAGTCAAGCCTGCTTTACTATAAACAAAGAGCAGCTCTCCTGAGTTATCATCAACTTACTGGCCTCCCAACCTTTCCCAGGTTTCACCCTTCTACCTATCGTCCCCCACTAGGACTCTACCTCTTCTACTCTATCCCTATCAGTCTGGCCAATTTTTGTAGTGTTTTTACATGTCCAGTAGAATTAAAATCATAGGAAAAAAAATGCCTATTGACCCAAATCATCAAACTGTACCCATTAAATATGTGCAGCTTTTCATATAGCAATTATACCACAATAAGGTTGTTTTGGGGGGAAAAAGTGGAAGCAGTCATCTGAATAAGGTAAGTTACTATGAAAGCAAATTGACCCCCAAATCCCAGTTGTTTAGCTCAATCAAGACTAATTCTACACAGCATGTGTAAGTTAACATAGTTACCAAGAGATCCAAGCTGGTGGAAAGTTCCCCAACACTAACCTCACTACCCTGAATATGTTGCCACATTGATGCAAATAGAAGTGGGAAAGAACACTGATGCACTTCCCAGCAGTACTGAGGTGTTATAGCTCAGAAACAAGTCACACCCTGCCCCTGGTCATGTCCCACTGGCCAGAAATAACCCCATGAAAATGCAATCTTCTGTGTTCCAGGAGAAGAAGCAAACTTGCTCTTTGCTTGGTAAGCACTGGTAAAGCCTATCACACTAGTTACGTCTCCTAAAACCTTTGATTCTCCAATCTAAATATTTCTAATTATTTCACATGTTTCAACTGGCATGATTTCCTTTCCCCTTCTTTCCCTGGCTTCCTTACAATTGCTATTCTACTTTAAAAGCATTTCAATATTTGTCTATGAACTCTTTGATTTCACAGGCAGGATTTTGTGACAATGTTAAGTACTTAAAGGAAAAGGGATATAGCTTTTAATAGATTCTCAAAGAAGTAATCCCAAAAGAGTTTAGGGATCATCACTCAGATATTCTATCACTTTCTTTTTAATATATTATACCCCCTAGGTGCAACATTCTGGCCACGTTCTGAATAGCGTTACTTTACTATCTGTTCTGGATTTATTAAATTAAAAGGCCATTATAAAAGAAAATTTGCATCCAGTTTTTTTTTTTTTTTTTATAGGCTGTTGTGCCATACTGAGTTTATGGACACAAACAAATGTAAACCATCTGCTCTGCTGACAAATGTTGCTTTTTCTTAATCAAATGATTTAGAGTGGCTTTGTTTTTATTGATATTTTGAAGTATATGCAGAACTATCGATTTTTGTTTCCATGATCTCAAGGTTTCACACCATTTTGAATATTGATTCTAACATAAAGTACACTATCGATCTTTTCCATCTGTCTTTGAGTGTTCTGCATGTCATTGATATATTCATGTAAAGCCTCAACACAAGCATTGGACCTGTTCAGTGCAAATGGCCAAACCAAAGAACATACACAGGGAAGTTCCCTCTGTGTCTCCCTGCATTCATCCATACTATCTCCTCTGCTACATTTTCAAAAGCGTATCACACAGGACATTAATTTCAGTAGATGTCACAAAGGTAAATGGGATGGCCCAAGGATATGGTCAACTAACCTTGTGAAATACCCTCTACAGGATTCTGCCCTCAAAGAAAGGCTCGCTAGC
This sequence comes from Tragulus kanchil, assembly GCA_022376925.1. Taxonomy (NCBI): domain Eukaryota; kingdom Metazoa; phylum Chordata; class Mammalia; order Artiodactyla; family Tragulidae; genus Tragulus; species Tragulus kanchil. The sequence goes on along the minus strand of JAIOJX010000005.1, from coordinate 114,143,300 downwards.
TGTGTAAACTTGGAAAGTTCAAAACTTCCCTGGTGTCAGTTTCCTCGAGTGGACAATGAGGATATTAGTATCCACCTGTCTATAGAGCTGCGGTATTCAAGTCAATTCAGGCAAGCTAATTCGAATAGTGCCTGACACAGAGAAGGCACTCAAAATATTTTGATTCTTATTTTCATGGTTGTTATAGCCACACTTAAAGGTTTAGAAAAATTGCAATAAATAAATTTGTTTGGCTTTGCCCGGACATTTTTCTTCATATAGTCACCAGAACAATTACTTTTTTCACCAAACATCTTGCACTTTGAGAACTGCTGTACGACTTGGTTCCTTTTAATTCCAGGATCAGCTATCAGTCAGAGTCAGGAACAAGGTGAGAAAATGACCATGTTTCAGGTTGATGAGAGAATCATGCTGTTTTCTTCCTTCAGTTTCTCCCATGAGTATCAGTCTGACTCTTGCCCTGGATCTCACCAGAAACATTTAATTCATCCTGTCCAAATATCGCATCAAACATGATAATTATCTCAGTCTGCTAAAAGGAAGTATATGGAAAAAGCAACACACTCTTGTCTTCTGTGTTCCTCTTTATATGCCAAGAGAAAATTTTTCTATGCACCCTTGTGAACAACAAATAAACCTGCCGGAAGATTTCAAGAGGATGTCAGAGTTTTTCTCTCAATGTCTTCTCCATGATAAATAAAGCAGCAATTTCGATTCTCCAAGGGTAGAGTCCAACTTCCCTCTACGTAGAATCAAGTGCAGAATTAAACCTATCTTTTCAAGATATTAATAAACTAGTTTGTGAGGATTCTTGTGTAAGATATAGAATTGGTTTCCCCATTGCTAAGGAGACTATGATTTTCCAGTATTAGTTTAATAACAAGCAAACAAGTTCTGTCCTTCATAAAACGAAGAGCATCTCAGAAGCCCCTCAGAAGAATCAGACTGTTAAAGTCTAGTACTTTCTGTCTAATAAAGCCAACCTGAAGTCTAGGAGTCTCTCCACATCTCAACAAAATGGAGACGTTCTTTGAGACAACTATGTCACCCAGAAAGAGATAAAAGAGAAAAACTGCATTTTGTATTTTATCAGAAAGCACAAGAAGTATACATTAATTTAACAAGAGATTTTAATCTATCCACACTGCACTGCAGCCCAGCAAGCCATCTGTATAACAGCTCTCAACATCCCTCAAAGGTAAAACCCTTGTTATAACCAATGACCATCTATTTCAAAACATGAATTGGATTAGTATTAATTTGAAGGTAGAGAATGTGCACAGCTTTGATAACTGAGAAATCACACATGCTTGGTCTTCTAGAGTATGAGTGGAAAAAGCCTTGTTTTCTATATAGCTCACATCCTGTCATTTCTGCTTCCTTATATTCAGAATAATTTAACTTTGAAGGTAGAGAATTGCACAGCTTTGTAACAAAATCAACTCTGTCTTCTAGAAATCAGAACTGCTGTACGACTTGGTTCCTTTTAATTCCAGGATCAGCTATCAGTCAGAGTCAGGAACAAGGTGAGAAAATGACCATGTTTCAGGTTGATGAGAGAATCATGCTGTTTTCTTCCTTCAGTTTCTCCCATGAGTATCAGTCTGACTCTTGCCCTGGATCTCACCAGAAACATTTAATTCATCCTGTCCAAATATCGCATCAAACATGATAATTATCTCAGTCTGCTAAAAGGAAGTATATGGAAAAAGCAACACACTCTTGTCTTCTGTGTTCCTCTTTATATGCCAAGAGAAAATTTTTCTATGCACCCTTGTGAACAACAAATAAACCTGCCGGAAGATTTCAAGAGGATGTCAGAGTTTTTCTCTCAATGTCTTCTCCATGATAAATAAAGCAGCAATTTCGATTCTCCAAGGGTAGAGTCCAACTTCCCTCTACGTAGAATCAAGTGCAGAATTAAACCTATCTTTTCAAGATATTAATAAACTAGTTTGTGAGGATTCTTGTGTAAGATATAGAATTGGTTTCCCCATTGCTAAGGAGACTATGATTTTCCAGTATTAGTTTAATAACAAGCAAACAAGTTCTGTCCTTCATAAAACGAAGAGCATCTCAGAAGCCCCTCAGAAGAATCAGACTGTTAAAGTCTAGTACTTTCTGTCTAATAAAGCCAACCTGAAGTCTAGGAGTCTCTCCACATCTCAACAAAATGGAGACGTTCTTTGAGACAACTATGTCACCCAGAAAGAGATAAAAGAGAAAAACTGCATTTTGTATTTTATCAGAAAGCACAAGAAGTATACATTAATTTAACAAGAGATTTTAATCTATCCACACTGCACTGCAGCCCAGCAAGCCATCTGTATAACAGCTCTCAACATCCCTCAAAGGTAAAACCCTTGTTATAACCAATGACCATCTATTTCAAAACATGAATTGGATTAGTATTAATTTGAAGGTAGAGAATGTGCACAGCTTTGATAACTGAGAAATCACACATGCTTCGGTCTTCTAGAGTATGAGTGGAAAAAGCCTTGTTTTCTATATAGCTCACATCCTGTCATTTCTGCTTCCTTATATTCAGAATTCTTTTTCACCCCTGAATGCTGATACCACTGCCTCAGTCCAGGCACTCCTCACGCATCACCTCATCTACTGTAGCAGCTTTCTGACTCATATCTGTTCTTCTGCCTGCCCTCCTCCCCCATCATCCCTTCAGTTCAGCTTCTCCATGACTCCCAGAATGAGCTAGTACACAAACTACTTCAAACTCTTCAGCGTTCTCCATTATGTTCTGCATAAAATTCAAACTGTTCAGTTGCCATACAAGGTCTTTTGTAACCACCTAGGTCATGGCCGCCCACTCCGGTATTATTGCCTAGAGATTCCCATAGACAGAGGAGCCTGGGAGGATACAATGCATAGGGCCTCAAAGAATTAGACAAAACTGAAGCAACTTAGCCTGCATGCACACAAGCCACCTGCTTACCTTCCAGTCTCATCTCAAAGCATTTTCTTCTAGCGTCTGCTTTCCCTGCCTCTTGGCTTTCCCTGGACAGTTCTCTCCCCTACTTCTTCTACTGCTAATTCCTACTTCTACAGCTAAATCCTTCAGGATTTAGACTGAATCACCTCCTCCAGAAATATCTCATAGACATACTCACACACACACACACACAATCACTGTAGGGTTGGGTGCCTCTCCTTATGTTCCTTAGTGTCACATACCAACAAGAATTTTAGCAATTACACGGTGCATTGTTACTGTGTGCCCTTTTTTCTTTCCCGGCTCCTTACATCCTTCCATCCTGCCTCCTGACTTCCCTATTAGATTATCAGCTTCCATATTGAATTACAGCAGACCGAGGACCTTATCTTTTATGCCCAAACTTCTGGCACAGATTTAATCAGTAATGGTTTCCTATGTGAGGAAAGAATATCATTCTGAACAATGATCCAGTCAATATTTGTTTATCAGTTCTGTGACTAATGTGATGTGGGCTTAAAATAACAAAATAAATAATAAATAATGATAGGTAAGAAATAAATTGGTCTTTAAAAACTAAAGGCTAATAAATTAGTTCTTGAAAGGCTTCAATGGGAGCCTTTCTATCATCGCAATCATTCAGCTAAGCAGCCCTCCACATCACTGAAACAGGCAATGATCCTGCGTGTTCATAAGCCAAAATACACACACTGTAAACTTGCCTCTCTCAGTTGTTACTGTAACTCTGCTGACGATTAAATCTGGACCGCCTCAGCATTGCTCTGCTGGTAGCTGTTGAAGTCATATAGAAAGGAGTGCTCCTTTCACCACAAGATCCTCATGAATCCGCAGAAAATGCTGTTGAGCAATCAAGGCTTGGTGGGCTTTTACAGTTTTCAATGTTACTAAGCCACACTGTTGGAGATTTTTTCAGAGATCACTCTTCTGCAGATACACAGCACCATCTGTGCTACAGATCTTACCTCCAATAAGTTCTACAATTTCACATTTTTTATTTTGTGGAAGTGGCCATAATACTGAAAGCTCAGTATTATACTCACATTGTATGTGTGTGTGTGCTCAGTCATGTCTGGTATTCTGTGACCCCATGAATTGTAGCCCATGAGGCTTACCTGTCTATGGAATTTTCCAGGCAAGAACACTGGAGTAGGGGCAGGGAGGGGGACTTCCCTGTTGGCAGAGCAGATAAGAGTCTCCCTGCCAGTGCAGGAGATGCAAGCTTGAGCCCTGGCCCAGGAAGATCCCACATGCTTCAGAGCAACTAAACCTGTGCACCACAACTGCTGAGTTTGCGTGGTACAACTACTGAAGCCTGTGTGCCTAGAACCTGTGCTCTGCAACAACAGAAGCCACTGCAGTGAGAAACTCATGCAGTATAACTAGATAGAAGCCCCTGCTCATTGCAACTAGAGAAAGGCTGCATGCAGTAATGAAGACACAGCACAGCCAGAAAATAAATAAATGAAACTTATAAAAAATAAATAAAAACAGAATAGTGGAGTGAGTTGCTATTTCCTCCTCCAGCGGTAAAATCACATTAGAGGAGACAAAATATATTATTACAATGACAGGCTGTCAGAAGAGAAAGATAGCATGTGGCTCATGTCAAAGGAATCAGCAATTAATTTACTAAGATCTGGAAGAATGAATGAATGAAAAGAAAAAAAGAAATGATGATGACCACCAGAACAAATAAAAGACACAGGAAAAAGATGTGGGATATTTCTAGGTGTTATGTGAAGAGAATATCATTGGTTCTAAAAGAGAAGAAACTGAGCATGAGGACTTTTATTTTTGACTCTTTTTACCCAATACCTAGAAAAGTCTTGTACACAAAATATATTTGATGAGCAAATCAACATATACAGAAATGAGAATATGATTTTACTGAGTAACTAACTTGTGGGCTGGATAGTAAAAAGCAACAGACAATATTAAATTTTGCTAAGGAGCAACAATAGGTCTGACAGGGCCCTGCAGTTTAGCTCTTTTATAAAATGGGCACCTAAGAACACTCATTATCAGAATTATTTCAAACAATTTCATTTATGAACATTTACAGTATGATCAGCTGAATTTCCTCCACTTTTCTGGAAATGCTTTTTAACTGGAAGCAAACAGGAGAAGAGACTCTTTAAAGTCTTGTCCATATGTTTTCACAGAGCCTAGCTGAGATCCAAAGCACAATCATGGCCCTCTTTGTGTTAATTGCTGACTAAGAGCCCCCAAATCATCTTCTCTACCTTAAAGCCACCCAAGGCAAGCGGGCAGGGAATGTTTATGAAAAGAGAGCTGAGTTTTGCCCCATAGATCTTCAGAACGTTGCATAGCTTGCAAATAGCCTTCACATTTTGGGCGTATAGACAACAGAACTTTTAAAGCACACAGCTTTGAGGTCAAACTATCTCAGACTTTTATATAAATACACACCAGGCCAACCCTGGAACCTTACATAAGCTATTTAAACTCTACCAATCTTATCAGTATTTACATAGATAAAATGAGAAAGCTGCTAACACCTACCTCACCAGTCCTGCCCATTCCCCAGTCCAGTACTGGTTTCATCAGAGGTCCACATTTGACCTTGTATTTCCTTTCTGTTTAATTCTCCAAAAGCACACCCTGCTGCTTATCTTAGAACAGCCCTCCATCATCTCAGCAAGATGGAACAATTACAGGACACTGACAGGACCCATAAGGATATTTATTTATTGTGCTCCATACAAAGTGAGCTCTTCATCAAAATTTGCCATACTTTGAATTGAATTAGTCAAATTGTAACACCAAATAATTGCTCCCAGGCTCACACTAAAAAATTAGATCTATCAAGAAGATAAGACTTTGACTATCTGATATGCATGTATGTGTGCTAAGTCCTTCAGTTGTGTCTGAATCTTTGCCACCCCATGAACTGTAGCTCACCAGACTCCTCTGTCCATGGGATTCTCCAGCCACGAATACTCCAATGGATTGCCATTCCCTCCTCCAGGGGATCTTCCCAAGACTATCTGATGTGAAAGAGCCAATGAACATTTAATCTAATTCATTCATATATTGATATATATTTTATAAAAGAATGCCGATGAGGTCATATGACTTACCTAATATTAAACAGGCAGTTATTAGCAAGCCTACAAAGGACCTTCTATTGCTACGTATCTATGAATGTTGAATGACTGAGGTTTCCAGGCGGTGCTAGTGGTAAAGAACCTGCCTGCCAATGCAGGAGACATAAGAGATCATGGTTCAATCCCTGAGTCAGGGCGATCTCCTGGAGGAGGGTATGACAATCCATTCCAGCATTCCTGCCTTCAGAATCTCTTAACAAAGAAATCTGGTGGGCTAAAGTTCATAGAGTTGCAAAGCATCAGACACGACTAAAGTGACTTAGCACACATGCACTCACTGAATGACTATGAATTATTCATTGCACAATGTGATAAATTCTGTACTGCATGGTGAAACAATACACCACTTCCCACTTCTATCCCAGTCCTACCATGATAATTCTTCATTGCACTGTGTTTTTAATAGAAAGAACTTTGATAAAGACGATTGGATTACAGGATGTAGGGATGGGGCTTGTGAAACACAAGGTTAGCCAGACCTAAGACCGCTCCAAATAAAACTGAAAGCATAAAAGTCAACCTTGAGCAATCAAGAAGGACCCTTACATAAGAGATAGTTCTGTCATTTGTCATAAAGAGTTTTCCAAATATAAAACCATAGCTCCCCCTTTATCTTAGAACAGCCCTCCATCATCTCAGCAAGATGGAACAATTACAGGACACTGACAGGACCCATAAGGATATTTATTTATTGTGCTCCATACAAAGTGAGCTCTTCATCAAAATTTGCCATACTTTGAATTGAATTAGTCAAATTGTAACACCAAATAATTGCTCCCAGGCTCACACTAAAAAATTAGATCTATCAAGAAGATAAGACTTTGACTATCTGATATGCATGTATGTGTGCTAAGTCCTTCAGTTGTGTCTGAATCTTTGCCACCCCATGAACTGTAGCTCACCAGACTCCTCTGTCCATGGGATTCTCCAGCCACGAATACTCCAATGGATTGCCATTCCCTCCTCCAGGGGATCTTCCCAAGACTATCTGATGTGAAAGAGCCAATGAACATTTAATCTAATTCATTCATATATTGATATATATTTTATAAAAGAATGCCGATGAGGTCATATGACTTACCTAATATTAAACAGGCAGTTATTAGCAAGCCTACAAAGGACCTTCTATTGCTACGTATCTATGAATGTTGAATGACTGAGGTTTCCAGGCGGTGCTAGTGGTAAAGAACCTGCCTGCCAATGCAGGAGACATAAGAGATCATGGTTCAATCCCTGAGTCAGGGCGATCTCCTGGAGGAGGGTATGACAATCCATTCCAGCATTCCTGCCTTCAGAATCTCTTAACAAAGAAATCTGGTGGGCTAAAGTTCATAGAGTTGCAAAGCATCAGACACGACTAAAGTGACTTAGCACACATGCACTCACTGAATGACTATGAATTATTCATTGCACAATGTGATAAATTCTGTACTGCATGGTGAAACAATACACCACTTCCCACTTCTATCCCAGTCCTACCATGATAATTCTTCATTGCACTGTGTTTTTAATAGAAAGAACTTTGATAAAGACGATTGGATTACAGGATGTAGGGATGGGGCTTGTGAAACACAAGGTTAGCCAGACCTAAGACCGCTCCAAATAAAACTGAAAGCATAAAAGTCAACCTTGAGCAATCAAGAAGGACCCTTACATAAGAGATAGTTCTGTCATTTGTCATAAAGAGTTTTAAAAGGACACAAAAAGACCCTAAAATTTAACCATGTTATTTACAATCCCCAATATGTTTGTTGTAGTTGATGAATCAAAACCAAATGGAACACCTATAAATTTTTTATGCAAATTCCTAATGAAATCTGAAATTTCCTTCAACTTACAAGAAAATATGTATCACTCTTTGTCCATTCCCCTAAGAAACAATTCATTCAGCACAGCTCCATGAGCACAAAAAAATACATACATATTATGGGAAACAAATGTGAATCAGATTTCATCCACAAATTCTTTGATGTTCTCTATCACCCACATGAATGAACTGGCCAAAAAAGAAATTACTTGGCAAGAGACTTCTCAGTTCTAAGATGTTCCACATGCTAATTAAGGGCTCTGTTAGGAACCTGACCTTCAATGACAAGGTGCTTATTAAACCCCTTTGTTCCTACCTCTGACTGTGACAGGATTAGATAAAATCTTTCTTAAATGTTAAAAAGAAATTATTTTAGCTCAGAACTATGATGTTGCCTGTGGACTATGGAAATGAAATTCTAACTTAATACATAATTGACAGGTTTCCCCTCCTCCTGGCCCCAAGAAGTAGATTAAAACTTTAATTTTTGTTCTTAATAAAATTTGATATCTTCATTTTAAGCAGATTTAGTTCAATTTATTATAACTAAGTAGGTTTTCTTTTTTGCACATAATTTAGGTAAATATAAGAATTATTAGAATCTAAGCTGGATGACAAAAGTTTGTTTTTCAAAAAGTTTAAATAAGAAAACCTCAGAACAAATGCTCAGGTGTAACAAAAGCACAAAAAGCTACTGGAGCCAGAAAATAAGAAAAAGGGAGACATTAGTAAAAATGCAATAACTCTACCATTAGTAATAAAAGCAGAGGTATACAGCATTTCTCTAGCAGACTTCTGAGAATCATCTATATCAGAATCACCTATGTTTATTTTCTCAAACTACTATAGGATTTATTTGGACTATTATAACCCTGGGGCTTGTGAAACACAAGGTTAGCCAGACCTAAGACCGCTCCAAATAAAACTGAAAGCATAAAAGTCAACCTTGAGCAATCAAGAAGGACCCTTACATAAGAGATAGTTCTGTCATTTGTCATAAAGAGTTTTAAAAGGACACAAAAAGACCCTAAAATTTAACCATGTTATTTACAATCCCCAATATGTTTGTTGTAGTTGATGAATCAAAACCAAATGGAACACCTATAAATTTTTTATGCAAATTCCTAATGAAATCTGAAATTTCCTTCAACTTACAAGAAAATATGTATCACTCTTTGTCCATTCCCTAAGAAACAATTCATTCAGCACAGCTCCATGAGCACAAAAAAATACATACATATTATGGGAAACAAATGTGAATCAGATTTCATCCACAAATTCTTTGATGTTCTCTATCACCCACATGAATGAACTGGCCAAAAAAGAAATTACTTGGCAAGAGACTTCTCAGTTCTAAGATGTTCCACATGCTAATTAAGGGCTCTGTTAGGAACCTGACCTTCAATGACAAGGTGCTTATTAAACCCCTTTGTTCCTACCTCTGACTGTGACAGGATTAGATAAAATCTTTCTTAAATGTTAAAAAGAAATTATTTTAGCTCAGAACTATGATGTTGCCTGTGGACTATGGAAATGAAATTCTAACTTAATACATAATTGACAGGTTTCCCCTCCTCCTGGCCCCAAGAAGTAGATTAAAACTTTAATTTTTGTTCTTAATAAAATTTGATATCTTCATTTTAAGCAGATTTAGTTCAATTTATTATAACTAAGTAGGTTTTCTTTTTTGCACATAATTTAGGTAAATATAAGAATTATTAGAATCTAAGCTGGATGACAAAAGTTTGTTTTTCAAAAAGTTTAAATAAGAAAACCTCAGAACAAATGCTCAGGTGTAACAAAAGCACAAAAAGCTACTGGAGCCAGAAAATAAGAAAAAGGGAGACATTAGTAAAAATGCAATAACTCTACCATTAGTAATAAAAGCAGAGGTATACAGCATTTCTCTAGCAGACTTCTGAGAATCATCTATATCAGAATCACCTATGTTTATTTTCTCAACTACTATAGATATTTGGACTCCCTCCTTCATGTCCTACATCTCTATCTAGGTTGTCTGCAATTTTAATAAATTTCCCCTAAATTAAAAACCACTGTTTCTGACAACCACTATTATAAGAGACACAAACTTATTTATCTACTCAAGTACCTTCATTCATAATAGCTAATTAAGGATTTTGTCCTTGAAAGAAAAAATCTACTTTATCCAAATAACTGAACAATGTCTTCATGTACAAAGTGAATCAGTAAATATGTTTAAAAGAAAATAAATTTTCCTATTATTTTTCCATAATTTCTAATGTTCGTTTTTTTTTTAGCCATATAAAGCACTAAACACAGAGGGACCAAGAGAGGAGGTGACCTTTATTCACACTTGTACCTATGCTAGATCTACAGGGCTCCAGCAGGAGAGGATGATCACAATGCAAGGATACATTCTGTAACACAGAAAAGCAATAGACAGATCAAATGAGTGTTATAAATAGTGCTCTAAGTAGTCCGCGAAATTGCAAACCATTTATCCCAATATTTAATATTCAATACCCCAATATTTATTATAGGTGGATATGGAGAAGTCAGTGGTAGAATAAGTGAAGAGGTGGAATGGGTAAGACACAATCTCTCCTCTGGAATTCCACAGAATTCAAGCTTAACTGCATCTGTGAACGGCATGCTCTACTAATGTCCTTCCAGTGAATATTTGTCCTACAGGTAGCAAGTCTGAAGCATAGTCTATAATACAGAAGCTTTTAAATATGGTGTAGGTTTCAAAGGATGACTTTAGTTCTCAATAGATCACTATATTCATCATCATGGAGAAACATATCTGCTATTACTTGTACAAAAAGAGGATCTTTGTGATGAATATTTATGAAAAAATTATAGTAAAGTGAAGGATTCCTATGATAGTATCAGAAATTTACTTTTTCCTTATTGAGAAAATGGTTAACAAAGTTAATTTTGTATTCATGCCAAGAGGTAATGAGTAAACATGATATAGTAACATTATAATGTCATTTTGATACACAGACTGTCAGTAGTAATGTATCATAAAATATGTGCCTCATCAACTTCAGTCTCCAACTAACACATTATTACTTCTGTTCATTATGTGCACAAAGTACATCATGCAAAATTAGGTCTATCTTATGAAGCAATCTACTAATTTTTTAGACTGTTCATGTCCTACATCTCTATCTAGGTTGTCTGCAATTTTAATAAATTTCCCCTAAATTAAAAACCACTGTTTCTGACAACCACTATTATAAGAGACACAAACTTATTTATCTACTCAAGTACCTTCATTCATAATAGCTAATTAAGGATTTTGTCCTTGAAAGAAAAAATCTACTTTATCCAAATAACTGAACAATGTCTTCATGTACAAAGTGAATCAGTAAATATGTTTAAAAGAAAATAAATTTTCCTATTATTTTTCCATAATTTCTAATGTTCGTTTTTTTTTTAGCCATATAAAGCACTAAACACAGAGGGACCAAGAGAGGAGGTGACCTTTATTCACACTTGTACCTATGCTAGATCTACAGGGCTCCAGCAGGAGAGGATGATCACAATGCAAGGATACATTCTGTAACACAGAAAAGCAATAGACAGATCAAATGAGTGTTATAAATAGTGCTCTAAGTAGTCCGCGAAATTGCAAACCATTTATCCCAATATTTAATATTCAATACCCCAATATTTATTATAGGTGGATATGGAGAAGTCAGTGGTAGAATAAGTGAAGAGGTGGAATGGGTAAGACACAATCTCTCCTCTGGAATTCCACAGAATTCAAGCTTAACTGCATCTGTGAACGGCATGCTCTACTAATGTCCTTCCAGTGAATATTTGTCCTACAGGTAGCAAGTCTGAAGCATAGTCTATAATACAGAAGCTTTTAAATATGGTGTAGGTTTCAAAGGATGACTTTAGTTCTCAATAGATCACTATATTCATCATCATGGAGAAACATATCTGCTATTACTTGTACAAAAAGAGGATCTTTGTGATGAATATTTATGAAAAAATTATAGTAAAGTGAAGGATTCCTATGATAGTATCAGAAATTTACTTTTTCCTTATTGAGAAAATGGTTAACAAAGTTAATTTTGTATTCATGCCAAGAGGTAATGAGTAAACATGATATAGTAACATTATAATGTCATTTTGATACACAGACTGTCAGTAGTAATGTATCATAAAATATGTGCCTCATCAACTTCAGTCTCCAACTAACACATTATTACTTCTGTTCATTATGTGCACAAAAGTACATCATGCAAAATTAGGTTATCTTATAGCAATCTACTTAATTTTTGCCAATATAGTAAATATTGAAGCATAATCCTCTTAAGTCAAACGCATTTTTAAACTGATAATTTATTCATTTAGAAAGGCAAATACAACAAAGAGTTACCAATTTAAATGGATAATTCTTGATATTAACATAATTGCAAATTACTCTGATTTATCACTCTTGGATAACTTTCATGACAGGGAAATCTTTATGTACAGAAATCTGCCTCTCTCATTGAGCGTTCTTTTTTTTTTTTGTCCCCTTTTGTTGTTTATTTATTTATTTTCATCCATCTTTATTCTTTGACCTCTGTGGGTCCCCCATTGTAGCAGCCTCTCTCCGATGTAGAGCACTGGCTCTAGGCACATGCACTCCAGAGGGCTGACTTGTAATTGGACACACTGGTCCAGCTGCTCCGTGGCACGTGGCATCTTCCCAGGCCAGGGATCAAATCAGTGCCCCTTGAACTGCAAGGCAGAATCTTTACCCACTGGAACACCAAGGAAGCCCTCATAGAGTGTTTTTTTAAAAAAAAAAAAATCCACAACTTTTGAGGGGTGGATTCACTGAGCTGAAAATGGAAAGAGATAGAAAAAGAAAGTCTATCATTATGAAATTGCCTGTCAAATTTTCTAATAGTGAAATTTTAGTCCTTTGAGAGACCCAGTGACAGATTGAAAAGAAAAACTCCAGAATTTGAAACTTTACTAAAGTTGCCTCTGTATGAATAGAGCTATCTAACAGAATTCACTTTATGATTGGAAAAAAAAAAAAAAATCTACTTCTAGTGAGTTAACCCTTAATGTCTCAGCACAGTGTTCCTAACAAAAAAAGACCTGATTTTCTACTTTAAAAATTCCTACCATGGCATAGTCCAGTAACCTATTGGAATGATTTTAATTGGCTTTAGTAACTTCAGAGCTGTGCTTTCCTAGAGGCTCGGATGGTAAAGAATCTGCCCACAATGTGGGAGACCCAGGTTTGACCTCTGGGTTGGGAAGATCTCTTGGAGAAGGGAATGAATACCCACTCCAGTATTCTTGCCTGGAGAATTCCATGGACAGAGGAGCCTGCTGGGTTACAGTCTAGGGGATCACAGAGTTGGACACAACCAAAGTGACTAACACTTTGACTCACTACACAGTCAACTTCAGTTGTCAATCTCCCAGCTGTGGAAGAACTGAATATTAATAATCTGCAGACCTTTGCACTCCACTCAGAAGACCATCAGCTCATGAAAAATGAGGAGAGACATCATACTCCTTTAGGCAATTCATTTTGCTTCCATGGGACCAGATTTTTATATCATGAGTTAACATCTCCATAATGTTACCATTTATTTTTATGGTGGGAATAACTGAGATCTAGACTCAGAGTTGATGATTATAATAAATGCTGCTATATTTATTCACTATACTGTGCATTAGATCTCTAGGATGTATTTATCTACTTGTTGCAAGTTTTATCTCAGCATAATGACCTCACAGTTTACCCATGTGGTAAAAAATGGAAGACTTTCTTTCTTTCTCATGGCTGAATACTTAGGTAGTAGACAGATAGATGATAGATCAGTTGATGGAACTATTCTTGGATAACTGGAAAAACCCCACCAAGGAAGCCCTCATAGAGTGTTTTTAAAAAAAAATCCACAACTTTTGAGGGGTGGATTCACTGAGCTGAAAATGGAAAGAGATAGAAAAAGAAAGTCTATCATTATGAAATTGCCTGTCAAATTTTCTAATAGTGAAATTTTAGTCCTTTGAGAGACCCAGTGACAGATTGAAAAGAAAAACTCCAGAATTTGAAACTTTACTAAAGTTGCCTCTGTATGAATAGAGCTATCTAACAGAATTCACTTTATGATTGGAAAAAAAAAAAAAAATCTACTTCTAGTGAGTTAACCCTTAATGTCTCAGCACAGTGTTCCTAACAAAAAAAGACCTGATTTTCTACTTTAAAAATTCCTACCATGGCATAGTCCAGTAACCTATTGGAATGATTTTAATTGGCTTTAGTAACTTCAGAGCTGTGCTTTCCTAGAGGCTCGGATGGTAAAGAATCTGCCCACAATGTGGGAGACCCAGGTTTGACCTCTGGGTTGGGAAGATCTCTTGGAGAAGGGAATGAATACCCACTCCAGTATTCTTGCCTGGAGAATTCCATGGACAGAGGAGCCTGCTGGGTTACAGTCTAGGGGATCACAGAGTTGGACACAACCAAAGTGACTAACACTTTGACTCACTACACAGTCAACTTCAGTTGTCAATCTCCCAGCTGTGGAAGAACTGAATATTAATAATCTGCAGACCTTTGCACTCCACTCAGAAGACCATCAGCTCATGAAAAATGAGGAGAGACATCATACTCCTTTAGGCAATTCATTTTGCTTCCATGGGACCAGATTTTTATATCATGAGTTAACATCTCCATAATGTTACCATTTATTTTTATGGTGGGAATAACTGAGATCTAGACTCAGAGTTGATGATTATAATAAATGCTGCTATATTTATTCACTATACTGTGCATTAGATCTCTAGGATGTATTTATCTACTTGTTGCAAGTTTTATCTCAGCATAATGACCTCACAGTTTACCCATGTGGTAAAAAATGGAAGACTTTCTTTCTTTCTCATGGCTGAATACTTAGGTAGTAGACAGATAGATGATAGATCAGTTGATGGAACTATCTTGGCTATTGTGATAATACTATAATAAATACCAGAGTGTCTCTTCAATATCCTGTTTTCACCTCCTTTGCGTATAACCCAAAAGTAGAGTTGATGAATTATATGATAGGTATACTTTTTTTTTTTAAGATTTATTTATTTATTTATTTATTTATTTATTTATTTTGGGCGGGGGTCGGGTTGGGGAGGGAGGGGAGAGGGCGGGCCACTTCTATTGGTCTTTCATTTCTCTATTTTTATCCGTCTTTGTGGGGCTCCCATCGCAGTGGCCTCTGTTGTCACAGAGCGCCGGCTCTGGGTGCATGCGCTCCAGAGCTCTGGCTCGGTGATTGGACACATTAGTCCAGCCGCTCCACAGCACGTGGGATCTTCCCAGGCCAGGGATCAAACCAGCGCCCCTTGCACTGCAAGGCGGTGTCCTTATCCACTGGACCACCAGGGGAAGCCCGATAGGTATACTTTTAATTTTTGAGGAATCTCGATATTGTTTCCAACAGTGAGTGAACCAATGTACATTCCTATCAATGATATACAAAGATTCACTTTTCTCCGCATCTTCTCCAACACTTTTTTGGAGTTACTTCTTGTCTTTTTGACAACAGCCATATATGACAGGTATGAGGTAATATCTCATGCATTTGATTTTCATTTTCCTGATGATTATTAATGTTGAATATCTTTTTATATAACTGTTAACCACTGGGAAGCTTTCTTTGTAAAAATGTCTATTCAGATCCTCTGAGTTTTTTTTTTTTTTTTTAATTTTTGGGGGTATAGTTGATTTACAATGTTACATTAGTTTCAGGTGTATAGCGAAGCTATTGTTATACGTCTTTTATAGAGTTTTGTTGTTTAAAGCTATACATAATCCCATTTTAATCAGATTATTTGTGTTTTGTTATTGCTGTTATTGAGTTGTTTATATTTTTAAATTATTATGGATATTAACCTATGTGATATATAGTTTGTAAAAACTTTTCCCCATTCTATTGGATTCCTTACCATTTGATTGTTTCTTTTACTGTGCAGAAACTTTTAAGTTTCATATAGTTCCATTTGATTTTAACTTTTGTTAGTTATGCTTTTGTTGTATATCCAAGAAATCACTTCCAAGCAAAACAGTCATTATTTGCAGATGATAATGACTTTTTTATATAGATAATTCCAAACTTAATAAAAGACTTTAATCAGCAAATTTAGTAAAGCTACAAGATATAAAACAAGCATTAGGTGCATTTCTACACACTAGTAATGAAACATCTGAGAAAGAAATCAAGAAAACTATGCCATTCACAACAACAATGAAAAACAATGAAATATGGAGGAATACATTTAACCAAGCAAGTGAAAGATATATACAGCAGCAGCAACAACAACAACAAAACAAAACATTACTAAAGGAATCAAATTAGACACAGACAAATGGAAAAACATCCTATATTCATGGATCAGCAGAATTAATATTGTTAAAACATGTATGCTACTCAAAGCCATCTATATATTCAATGCAACCCTATCAAATGTTCAGTGGCATTTGCCACACAAATAGAAAACCAATCCCAAAATTGTATTGCACCACAAAAAAATTCGGAATAGCTCAAGCAATTACAAGAAAGAACAAAGCCTTGGGTATCACATTCCTGATTTCAAATCAGGAAAATATTATGAACCTATAGTATTTAAAACAGTATTAGGTATTTCCTTAGGGAAATTTAAGAATATTCGCATAAAGAGGAATAAATAAAGGTCTTGTGTCAGGTTACACTGTATTGACAAACACAATTTGAAAAAATAAGTTTCATTTTTCAGAACTTTTCATATTTTGGAATTGTGGGTAAGGGATTGTGGAGCCCTATGAAGTTCCACTAATAGTGGGTATAAAGAGCTTCTTCCATTCTCGTGAGATCTTTTCATCCGTCTGATCCCTCCTTACTGTTCTGGACACTCCGTCTAGACACCTACCTCCTACCAGGTTCAAATAATCAATTTTGTGTCATGTAAGTGCATTAACTGAGGGTTTCCTACAGGCTGAGTGAATTAAGATTCTTTCACAGACGCAAGCACTCCTGAGCAACAACACATTTCAGGCTTGCCTGAACTCTACTCATAAGTGGCAATCCTAAAGACAAAAAATGTGGTAGAACTGGAGAAGAGAAAAGACAGTGAATTACAGTGTATTTTTAGACTTGGTTTCATTTCTACTACTCACCATTAACACATTGTTACTGATCTAATCAGAAATTTAACATAGATTCAATGATTACTATGTCCAGTACCCAGTTCTTATAGATATATCAGTAGTACTGCATTTATCCACCACAGCAACTGAGATGTGCTATTTCCCCACACTGTTTAGATTAGGAGATTGAAGCTCAAAGAGAGGAAATAATTTAGATAAGGTTGAATGGCCAAGAGTTTAGTAACTGATTTGCTTACATTTAAGCAAAATAATTAGTGCAATTATTCCTAATCATGGGCCTTCTGCCTCCAAATCAAAATTTAACAAATTTTAAAATGTGCTGGATTTAAAACAGCTTATATATTTTAGGACAATCTATTTAAACTGTCAAAGAAGTCAGGACCTCCTCCCCAGGTCCACTCTCAGATAGCATTTAAAGTTCGAGAATCAGTATTTCTTTAGGCATCAAAATGGATCAGAGCCAACTGGTGAGACAACAAGCTTCCTTCTCCTAATCCAGCTCATCAACATTAAGGTGTGCCAACACGGCACAAATGTATTTTGGATGCAAAGTAAAAGATTCAGTCCAAATCTAGAGGGTTTTGACCAACATGATGCCAAATAGCTTGTGTGATTTTCTCTCTACACACATGTCAACCCCCTACAGAACTGTCTAGTTCCTTGTGACCTCAAATAAATGAGTCCTTGTGAGTTTGGATATTCACTTTAGGTGAAAACAAGCTCCGTAGACCATAAAACATGTTGCTGTCCCTCTGAGGAATAAATGACAAACTAAACAAATGCCAAGAAAAATTACCACATTACCTTCCCTCATAAATCCCTCGTCTAATAAGCCATATTATTTCTTTAAGCTCCATTTTGGTTTATGTATCCTTCTAGATGAATGCTCTTTCTTCTCAAAGATGTCAATCTCCCAGAGTCAGCGGAGAAAGGATTTGGGTTCTAAACAACTGACCCCTTCATTGGTCTCAAGCCAGTGTAGCAGAATTCCTATGTCCCAAATCAATTTAACCTGAACTCACACAATGTTTAAAACACAGGAACGCAAATCTGTCTTTACCTTTAATCTTCTTTCAATATTTTTATTTTAATTTTTAAAACAGGCCTTTTAAATAATTGCAGCTCTTTCATTTTCATAAGTATATCTTATTTCTCAATAGAATTATACCTCATACATGATAAGAACCACACAAAAAAGCCTTCACAAGTAGGCAGAAACTGAGTACAAATGACTTCCTCAGGTTCTCCCAGCTTGTAGGTGACAGAGCCAGGACCTGAATGCAACTCTCTATCACCAAATCTTCTACTCCTTCTCACCAGGCTCAGTGACCCCAAAACAACCAGTTCTTTATATCTGGGATATAAAGAAAGAGACCTAAATTGAAAAAGGCTCACACGACTGCTCCCTGAATGAATGAGCTTGGGCAAGTCACTGAGCATCTCTGTACCCCAGTCTCTCCCACCAAAAATGGGAATAGTCAGGACCTTACCCTGCAGAATCTTCAGCTTAGCGTCCTGTTTTGACATTTTGCCACCCAGAATTAACCCTGCAAGCTGTAGCCAGAACAATATTTTTTAAACATTAATGCCCTTTGCTTGATTCCCAGGTTGCAAAGTGGGTAAACAATCTTCCTGCAATGAGGGAGATGCAGGTTTGATCCATGGGTTGGGAAGATCCAGTGAAGGAGTACATGGCAATCCAACCCAGTATATTTCCCTGGAGAATCTCATGGAGAGAGGAGCCTAGAGGGCTATAGTCCATGGGTTTGCAAAAAGTCAGACACAACTGAAGCAACTGAGCATGCATGCATACCTACACACTCTCTCTAATACTTTGACTTTGAACATTGACTCAAATAATGGAAAAAAAACTTTACTCTTGTAACTTACAAGGCCCATAATGCTCTAGTCTATGTTGCCTCTTCAATTTTATCATACCACTGTCTATTCACTCACTGCACCACAGTCACCCTAGCCTTTTTCGCATTCCTCAGACAAACCAAGTTCACTCTTGCTTCAGAGTATTTTTGCTTTTACAGCTGTCTCTGCCTGGAATGTTCTCCCCATGGCCAGGCCATTTTCCTTGCTCAGGTTTCACTTTGAAAGACATCTCCACAGAGAGAGCTGTACTATTCTGTCTAAATCTCTCTCTGTCTATCTATCAGTGCCCTTGACCTCCATCTTGACCTATCACCCTATTTCTTTATTTCCGTAGCACTTCTCACAAATTACCTTGTTTCTTTTCTGGCTTTTCATTTATCTTCCCCTTTCCTGTTCCCCATTCCTTAACTACAATACATGTTCCATGAAAACAGAGACTGTTTGTCTTATTTGCCACTCCATCTCTATTCTCTATCGTGTTTCTAGTGCCTACTAACAGTGTTTGACACATGGTAGGACCTGAGAAAACTTTTTAAATTGATAATCAAGCCACCTGTAAAAAGTGAAATAAAAGATCATAAATTTAGGTTTCAAATGTGTGACTATTTTCTTATACCTGGGCCCAAGCTTATTGTCCCACTTTCTAAAAAAAAAAAAAAATAGAAGTATTAAGTCGGGGGTTTTCTAAAAGAAGAAATTTTGGAGGTCAAATGCACCATCTGTGGAAAATTGTAAGACTATAGGACTTTGATCAGTCGCAGGACTTAGTCATTACAATTGTATAGTTATTTTAAGGAAGTGAAGCAATATTCAATTTTTATTCCCATTTTCTAATTCAGACTTTATCACCTTAGAATACTACAGATGTACATAAATTCCCAACTAAAATCTCATCTTACCCACCTATTCCTTCGCCTTCCCTTCCCAAAAGTCTTCAGGATTATGAAGAAATACTCTGTTGTCTAAGGCAAGAGATAAAGAGATGACTTAGCCATAGAAAGAAAAGGTCTCCCTAACTTCCAGGAGTAAAATAGAAACCATTGATACCAATATATTGAGCTAGCCAAGATGATTCCAACTCAAGACTTTTCCCTTCTTTAAACTCCACATAGACTTCTAGTCAGGGCCAAGTCACTTGTTTTCAGTGATTCTCTATGTTAATTGAACCCTAAGGTTCTTATTTTTAAAAAAATTTTAACTGGAGGATAATTACAATGTTGTGTTCATTTCTGCTGTATAACATGTCACTTTGAAAGCCCATCTCACAGAGAGAGCTTTTTTGCCTGGAATGTTCTCCATGGCCAGGCCATTTTCCTTGCTCAGGTTTCACTTTGAAAGACATCTCCACAGAGAGAGCTGTACTATTCTGTCTAAATCTCTTTTCTATCTATCAGTGCCCTTGACCTCCATCTTGACCTATCACCCTATTTCTTTATTTCCGTAGCACTTCTCACAAATTACCTTGTTTCTTTTCTGGCTTTTCATTTATCTTCCCCTTTCCTGTTCCCCATTCCTTAACTACAATACATGTTCCATGAAAACAGAGACTGTTTGTCTTATTTGCCACTCCATCTCTATTCTCTATCGTGTTTCTAGTGCCTACTAACAGTGTTTGACACATGGTAGGACCTGAGAAAACTTTTTAAATTGATAATCAAGCCACCTGTAAAAAGTGAAATAAAAGATCATAAATTTAGGTTTCAAATGTGTGACTATTTTCTTATACCTGGGCCCAAGCTTATTGTCCCACTTTCTAAAAAAAAAAAAAAATAGAAGTATTAAGTCGGGGGTTTTCTAAAAGAAGAAATTTTGGAGGTCAAATGCACCATCTGTGGAAAATTGTAAGACTATAGGACTTTGATCAGTCGCAGGACTTAGTCATTACAATTGTATAGTTATTTTAAGGAAGTGAAGCAATATTCAATTTTTATTCCCATTTTCTAATTCAGACTTTATCACCTTAGAATACTACAGATGTACATAAATTCCCAACTAAAATCTCATCTTACCCACCTATTCCTTCGCCTTCCCTTCCCAAAAGTCTTCAGGATTATGAAGAAATACTCTGTTGTCTAAGGCAAGAGATAAAGAGATGACTTAGCCATAGAAAGAAAAGGTCTCCCTAACTTCCAGGAGTAAAATAGAAACCATTGATACCAATATATTGAGCTAGCCAAGATGATTCCAACTCAAGACTTTTCCCTTCTTTAAACTCCACATAGACTTCTAGTCAGGGCCAAGTCACTTGTTTTCAGTGATTCTCTATGTTAATTGAACCCTAAGGTTCTTATTTTTAAAAAAATTTTAACTGGAGGATAATTACAATGTTGTGTTCATTTCTGCTGTATAACATGCAACAGCCATAAATAGACATACATACTCTTCCCTCTTGAGTCTCCCTCCCACTGTCCCTCATCCCAGCCCTCTAGGTCATCCCAGAGCAAGGAGCTGAGTTCCATGAACTATATACCTGTTTCCTTATAGGTAGAACCTTAAATTTATAATCATAACTAGGTATTTAACACCTTTGAATAAGATTTATAGCTTATATTTCATTCCAGAAGCACAGGACTTAGTAGATGTCCAAAAACACTTCTAATTAATTCCTATCAATTAATATAAATCAAGCATATCTCATTGTACTCACCATCTTTGGTATTTCCTACATCTCTCATTACTGTATTATTAGGACTACAAAGAGAAGACTAAATACTAGCACAGAAAATATTAAAATGCAGGAAAGATTCTTATTTTTAAGAAAAACTGTAGAGCTTCTAAATCTGAACATGAATTGATGCATATATGCTTACATACATTTTAATGTTTTTACTTTGAGGTTAACTTTAAAAGTTATGATATTTTATTTTTCAGGAAAGACATTTTCTTTATGCCTATGCTAGTTTATAATTCTAATACTGCTATTCATTTACTATTTTTCCACAAGGAATTTCTTTATACCCACTAAACAACTCATAAATAACTTTGCCAGAAAGAAAATGATGTAAGAATAAAACACTGAAGAGAAAGGAATCATTCATTAACAATACTTAGAAAATATAATGTTTTATGCTATATTATTCCAAATATTAATCCTTTGGGGTTCTAATTAATCAACTCACAGAAGCTGAAGAAATGATAATGAGATTACTGCAACTTTCCTCCTCCCTTAGTCACTAAGAAATATGATATATTCCTTTTCATTTCCACTCACCAGCTTCCCTGCAGAAATTTCCCTTGTGAGGAATTCTCTCTCATTTTGAAAAAATTCCCTCCCTCACCTAACTTTGTAGTCTTTAGGGACTCTATTTAGAAAATCATTCCTATTAGCCTAACAATTTTTTTTTTCTTTTTTACCTCAAAGGCTTTACTTTCCAAGCACTACCTTTGAGCTAGGAAGTATCAAGAAGCTATAAAAGGTCCCCTTAATAGTAGAAGGCAGGAAATCTTAGTCATGCTTCACTGCTTTTGTAGCTTATTCTATTTCTACTGCTTGACTAAGCTTCAGAATTAACTGTAGACAGATACCACAAAAACTCTATAAAGGAAACTAATCAACTATTACTTAAACATAGTTTGGTCTTCTTTTTAAAAATAAAACACTTAAAATTAAATGGACTTCAAAACATGCTCTATGATGGTACTTTATTTATGAATATTCACAGAAAAAAGCAATCTTCTTTGTCTCAACTAACTGACCTATCTACCTATATTCAAAGAACTATTACCTGTCTTTCAGTTAAACAAAGTGTCCCTTTGATACTTAACTTGAATGGAAATACATAAAATTGCCTGTTAGAAGTATCTCAATTGCAAATCACACCTAAATTTTTCAACCATGACTTTTAACTTGGGGTATTAAATTATGTTTTATTAAAATACCATTGCGTATAAGTCAGTTAACCTGCAATTTTTTTGTTCACTACTTTTGTTTCAGTGACTGCTGTTTCAGATTTTCAGAAATACCCTGGATATCACAAGCAATCCATTCAGATCTTATCTTTCAAACCATATAAAAATGGATTCCTTAAGATCTCTAGAATGCACAGTCAGCAAAGCTGAAAAGAGTAGGCATTCAGAAGATTTTAATGGAGAGCCATATCTAAAACCAGCTGAACTATTCATAAATATCAAGGTCTTCTATTCCATCTTATAGTGAGGCACAAAAGACCAGGTATTATAACAGGTTCACACAGTCATGAATATTTGTCTGTAGGAATACATTTGAGAGCTTTTAATATAAAAATATTATAAAATAGCTATAAAAAGATCAATCACTTGAGAGAAAGATGTTGCAATGTCAAAAGAAAGTAAAATTAACTTCTTAATATAAACAATCTGTGGTTAAAACTGCCCTGGACAGGCTGGTTCCATGAGAGCCTCATCTCAAGTTGAACTTGATCTCTACAATTGGCTGTATTACTCAGACTCCAGGAGGCCCTCACCACAAAGTCACCTGCCTCCTCTTCTCCATGCTATCACTTCCCACTTTGCTATTTCTGATATTATAAATTCAAAATCCATAAATCTGAGTCAAAAATGCAAAGGCACAAATTAGCTTCCCTTAAATTTGCTTAGAAGGACAGACTTCCCCTGGCTGTCTTAAACATGTCCTACTAAACTGAAATCCAGGGCTGTCTTAAAGGGACCCCTGCACACCCAATTATGAGGATTGTTAAGATTCTCATGATTTTCTGATTTAAATTTGGCAAATATTCTGTCACAAAGAGACATGTGTTAGTTGTAATCAGAATCAATTTTCAAATTTCTAATTATCTGATTCATATATTTCACTCTAGTCAATGAGACTTAGAATTTCTATATAGACCTACTTTTCTCTGAAAAAACTCTGTTTGAGACTAATGCCTTTGAAGAGCGCACAAAATATGGAATCAGATGGCCACATGAGGAAATATCTGGCCACATATTTGAAGGGCAAATTAAAGGAAGCCAAGAAGCAGCATCTGGCATTTGTCAGCTGGCTTGCCAAGAGGAAGCAAGAGGTCTATGAAGGAGTTGCTGAGATGCCAGAAGAATCTGAATTAGAACAGAGGATTGACTTCAGAAGCAATGAAGCAGCTAGACTGATAACAGGAAGACACAGGCAACAATTTCTATCACCTCTGGACAGGTCATTAT
This sequence comes from Tragulus kanchil, assembly GCA_022376925.1. Lineage (NCBI taxonomy): Eukaryota > Metazoa > Chordata > Mammalia > Artiodactyla > Tragulidae > Tragulus > Tragulus kanchil. The sequence goes on along the minus strand of JAIOJX010000005.1, from coordinate 114,119,226 downwards.
AATCTAAAGAAGATTCAGCAGACTACTAGCAGATTTTCCTTTTGGGGGGCAATGGTAGATATAAAAAAAAAAAACATTGAAACAGTTTCCCTCAGTTCCAGGATAATAGTCTATAGAAGAAGAGGAGCGGTGGACAAATCAACTGTATTTAAGCACTGTTTATGATTATGGGCTACCTGGTGGGAGAACATTAGTTCACAACAGAACAACAGAAAGCCGTTGCCAACCCTCACGACAAGCATATGAGAGGAAATGTATTAACCCAAATCTAGGCCTTAAGCTTAAAAAGAAATATTACAAGTGTGCTTAGCCCTACATGGGCTACCACTTAAAACATAAAATAAAGACAACAGGGTTTTAGGTCTAATCGTTACTCAGACTCCAGGAGTCCCTCACCACAAAGTCACCTGCCTCCTCTTCTCCATGCTATCACTTCCCACTTTGCTATTTCTGATATTATAAATTCAAAATCCATAAATCTGAGTCAAAAATGCAAAGGCACAAATTAGCTTCCCTTAAATTTGCTTAGAAGGACAGACTTCCCCTGGCTGTCTTAAACATGTCCTACTAAACTGAAATCCAGGGCTGTCTTAAAGGGACCCCTGCACACCCAATTATGAGGATTGTTAAGATTCTCATGATTTTCTGATTTAAATTTGGCAAATATTCTGTCACAAAGAGACATGTGTTAGTTGTAATCAGAATCAATTTTCAAATTTCTAATTATCTGATTCATATATTTCACTCTAGTCAATGAGACTTAGAATTTCTATATAGACCTACTTTTCTCTGAAAAAACTCTGTTTGAGACTAATGCCTTTGAAGAGCGCACAAAATATGGAATCAGATGGCCACATGAGGAAATATCTGGCCACATATTTGAAGGGCAAATTAAAGGAAGCCAAGAAGCAGCATCTGGCATTTGTCAGCTGGCTTGCCAAGAGGAAGCAAGAGGTCTATGAAGGAGTTGCTGAGATGCCAGAAGAATCTGAATTAGAACAGAGGATTGACTTCAGAAGCAATGAAGCAGCTAGACTGATAACAGGAAGACACAGGCAACAATTTCTATCACCTCTGGACAGGTCATTATAATCTAAAGAAGATTCAGCAGACTACTAGCAGATTTTCCTTTTGGGGGGCAATGGTAGATATAAAAAAAAAAAACATTGAAACAGTTTCCCTCAGTTCCAGGATAATAGTCTATAGAAGAAGAGGAGCGGTGGACAAATCAACTGTATTTAAGCACTGTTTATGATTATGGGCTACCTGGTGGGAGAACATTAGTTCACAACAGAACAACAGAAAGCCGTTGCCAACCCTCACGACAAGCATATGAGAGGAAATGTATTAACCCAAATCTAGGCCTTAAGCTTAAAAAGAAAAATATTACAAGTGTGCTTAGCCCTACATGGGCTACCACTTAAAACATAAAATAAAAAGACAACTTAGGGTGAGTTTTTTATAAGTAGTTATCCATTATGAATCTACTGTATTTTTAATATTTCAGGACCCTCTCCCATACATTTTCTCATTTGATCTTCTTAACTAATTTGAGAGGTATGCTCAGGATGTATTACCCCATTGGAAGATGTATAAAACAAAATCAGAGACTCAGTGGTAGAGAAAACATTGCATTGGATTTAATAAATGGTTGGGAAGAAAGATCACTCTCAAGACTGATAAGGTTTTATGTCAGATGCTCCTGACATACACCAAGAAAGAAGCATAACTAAAATGCACTTATTAATATTATTCTCCCAATTCATTTGTGTCTACTGTATATCCAACAGTTAATTCAGTAAAAACAGGTTGGCAAGACACCCAACTCCTATGTGTTTCTATACTCTTACTATCCCTTCTCTTTCTGCATTGTCCTTATTATAACTTTCAGATTTGTATGCATTTGTTAACTTAATACCTTTTATATTCCTCACTAGAAGGGAAGTTCCATGAGAGCAGTGATGTCCTCTGTGCTTTTTCCTGTCATATTCAAAAATATTTATTAACGTTCTATTTATTGATGTTGATCTAGTGGGTAAATATAAGATTAATGCATATCTGTGAGTTCATGAAATAATAATAAATGATTTGAAGTTATCATTGTTAGTTATTTTAGAGATCATTACATTACTGAAATGTAATGAAAACTTTCTGTTTTTTAAACAAATTGTGACAGATGAATAAAAGTGAATGCTTTACAGTAATTTAGAATGGAAAAGATCTGGAGACAAGTGAAATAGACCACCACTAACCACACCAAAAGCCAGCCTTCATCCAAAGAAGGAGATGTTGTATATCTGGTGGGATTAGAAAGAAATGTTCTATTATGAGCTTCTTCTGGAAAGCCAAAAGGTTAATTCCAAGTACTGCTCCCAGTTAGACCAACTGAAGGCACCACTCAGTGAAAAGTGTCCCAGAATTAGTCAACAGAAAATGCATAGTCTTCCATCAGGATACTTCAATAAATCTTTCTTTGCTGACCAGGCAAAAATTGTTACAGCTTGGCTGGGAAGCACTGATTTATCTGTGGTATTCACTAAACATTACACCTTCGAATGTCCATTTATTTCAGTCTTTATAAAATCCTCTTACTAGAAAATAAAAATTTCAATTCCCTAGAAGACTATAAAATAGTCACCTGCAATCATTCTATGCCCAAAAAGATAAAACACTTTGGGAAAATGGCATTATGAAGTTGCCTTTGAAAAAAATGACAGAAGGCAGTAGAACAAAACAGCTAATACTCTGTTCAATTCTTGGTGAAAATAAAAATCGTGTCCTATTTTTAATTGAAAAAAACTGAAGGAACTTTTTGGCCAACTTAATATTTAAGAGATTTTGCCTGACAGGAAAAGATACAGTTGGATATGCTTTTGATACTGTTCAAACATGGATTTCCTCGTGGGAATTGTCCTGAAAACAAGGCCAAAATTATCTCACTCTGACCACTAGCTGAATATTTTCATGAGGAAGCTAACAGCTGACTGAATTTTAATCTATTACAAAATGATTTCTGGCTACAAAGAAGTAGAGACTGTAACAAAGAATCAATCCTTTAAGTTTTATATCTGTATAATTAAGACACTTGGGGCTTCCCTCATGGCTCAGCAGGAAAAAATTTGCCTGCCAATGAAGGAGACACAGGTTCAGTCCCTGAGTCAGGAAGATTCCCTGGAGAATGAAACGGCAACCCAATCCAGTATTCTTGCCTGCAGAATTTCATGGACAGAAGAGTCTGGCAGATTAAAGTCCATGGGGGTTGCAAACAGTCGTACAGGACTTAGCAACTAAATGACAACACAACCAAGACACTGGTTTTTTTTAAACATTTATTTATTTACTTATCTGGGAGGGGTGGGGTGGAGGGGGTGGGTGGGACACTTCTATTGGTCTTTCATTTGTCTATTTTTCATCCATCTTTGTTCTTTGGCCCGTGTGGGCCTCCCATCGCGGTGGCCTCTGTTGTCGCAGAGCACCGGCTCAGTAATTGGACACATCGGTCCAGCGGCTCCATGGCATGTGGGATCTTCCCAGGCCAGGGATCGAACCAGCGCCCCTTGCACTGCAAAGTGGTGTCCTTACCCACTGGACCACCAAGAAAGCCCACAACCAAGAAACTATTTGTTGAAAAGGCCTCTGAAACAGTGGAGCAGGCATGAATTTGGAAACAAAGGGTCTGCAAGGACCGATGAATCCAACCTCATCTCCACTTATTTCTAACTATGTGACCTTTGGTTATTCACTTCATGTTCCCCTGGAAAATGGCAGTGTGAGAGTCTACTCTCTCACAGTGTTGTTGTAAGGGCTAAGAGAATCCTTATGTGTGAAAGTGGTGGGCTTACTAAAAACTGATTGCAGCAATGGAATGTATGCTTCTTTCTCTGTAATCAAATGAGACTAAATCAACTGGTTCGATTTATGAAAGTTTAAATTTCATCCAAAAGGAAGAAGGAAAATAATTTAGAAGACCTTAAATCAAAACACAAAAACTATTTCTGAAACTTAACATCTTTTCCTTGCGTTAAAAGGGCCAAATACCTGCACATTGCCAAAAATAGAAAGGTTTTCAGGCAGATTCAAAGCCTTTCTCTCCTGGTGTCTGAGTTCCACTGTGGCCTCTCATGAGCTCTTCCATACTGAGGATTCTTATAAGTGTTTTTCAGAACGCAGAAAGTATCTGTTCCTAAGCTTCAGAAACACTTTATTTTGAGGAAGTGCTTTTGAAAGTTATCAAGGCATGCATAAAATTAACATGAATGAAAAGGGGGTATGTTTCCACCAAGTTAGTGGCCCTTCCCACCAACTGTTGAGAGAGTTGCTCCCTTATAGGTCCAGGATAGAACAATGTGCCCTAAAACTTAAAAAGCAGGAGAGAGGAACACACCCGAGTTAAACGCTGGAAAAACGGGTGCCTAGAGGGCTGGTGGCATCATGAACTTGGTGAGTGACACCTGAGCAGTCACACAGAGGCCTTAAATCATACTTGTCATACCGTCTGTTTTAATCTGTACTGCCACTGCCTTGAAATTCTTAAATTTTTCTTAAGGGGCTCACAGTTTCATTTTTCTCTGGATCACGCAATGCACATAGCAGGCATGGCCCAGCAGAAACACAAGGAGCTCTCCAACCTCCACAAGAAAGTGAATGAAAGCAAAAGAGCTGCCAGGAAGGGTAATGGTGACTCTTTCAGTCCTGAGACACTACCTGGGCTCTCCCACACTAAGCATGCATGAGTCCCTGAGGCCCTCACTATGGAGCCCTATACCAACGTCACAGGTGTGGAGCCTGGTACTAAGGTCACAGGATAAAAATCTCTGGAACTGACCAAGTGCCATAACAACTGTTACCATGAGCCTCAGGATCTGAACCAACCAGTCCTCGGCCCCCATTATCATGTAAAATACCCTGCTATCCACCCTATAGCATCCTAACCAATCATCTAAGGTCACCATTCCAGTGGGAATGTTCTCTGTCCGGAGGCTATAAAACCTGACTCCAAGAAGAGTTCAGCTCTCCCTTGAGCTGTCCACTGTTCTAACAGTCTCTCCCATTCTAATAAACTTCATTTTCCTCTCATTCTGCCTCATGTTTAGAAATTCTTTTCCAAAATGCTCATGGACCATGACACCCACCCCACCTGGAGGGCTTGGTGGTCCTCGCAGGCAAGGGGGCAGACATTCACAGGCCTCGGCACTCTCTCTGCCATGCCCTCCTCCTTCCTTACTCAGCAGTGAGCCCTCCTGGGCCACTGGGGGTGCCTCATCTCCAGGCCCAACTCCTGACTGGCCCTGGGAAAGGCCTGGGGAGCTTCTCTAAGGCCTTCTCTCAGGTCTCAGGCCTCCAGCCTGGAGAATGAATTGAGCCTCCCTTAGGTCATCCTCCATCCTGACACCTGGAGAGACCTGCCCTTTTGCTCAAGCGTAGTTCCCAGCCAGCCCCAGGTCAACAGATCGCCTTCCCACAACCCACCACCACCACTGAGCACCTGCTCTCCTGAGACTGCCTTCTGACACTAATTTCTGCATTCACAAAGTTCGGCCTCGCCAAAAAAAAAAAGAAGACTTTTTGTAAAAATGATGAATTGGGATGAAGCTTTTTAGAGTTCTTTTGTTACCGAGCTCCAGCTCATTCTGTTCACCACAGATCAGGCCCAGGCCAATGAATCCAAGAGAGGAGGTGTGAGGCAAGGAAAACGACTATGCAGAAAGCAGTTGACCCAAAGGACGGCCAGTTAGCACCTCAAAATAACCATCTTATCACCATCTGGACCCCAGGTTCTTTTATAGATCAGAGATGGGGAGGTGAGGAAGCAATGTAAAAGGGCCATGAAGCTTGTAAACATCTCCCAGAATCCCAAGCTTCAGGCAGGAAATGTGTTAATTTCTTTCTGTCGTCCATCAACCAATAGACAGGGTTCTGAACAACGGCACTTTAGTTTAATTGTCAGGCAGAGGGGCGGGATTCTCTGAGGCAAACCAATCTGTATGACTATCACAAAAAGCAACGAAAAGCAAATCAAAGAAACAGGTTCATTCTGGGGTCAGAGTTACTTTCCTCCCGGCAACACTTTCCCCAGTTGCCAGCTCCTCTGGTCAGGCATCCCTCAGGTGGCACACAAGCCCCTCAGGGGAGACCGGGTTCCTGAGGGTTTCCTGTGCTCCCACCGGCCAGTGAGCTGTCCATGTTCAACTCTCTGCCTCATGTTTAGAAATTCTTTTCCAAAATGCTCATGGACCATGACACCCACCCCACCTGGAGGGCTTGGTGGTCCTCGCAGGCAAGGGCAGACATTCACAGGCCTCGCACTCTCTGCCATGCCCTCCTCCTTCCTTACTCAGCAGTGAGCCCTCCTGGGCCACTGGGGGTGCCTCATCTCCAGGCCCAACTCCTGACTGGCCCTGGGAAAGGCCTGGGGAGCTTCTCTAAGGCCTTCTCTCAGGTCTCAGGCCTCCAGCCTGGAGAATGAATTGAGCCTCCCTTAGGTCATCCTCCATCCTGACACCTGGAGAGACCTGCCCTTTTGCTCAAGCGTAGTTCCCAGCCAGCCCCAGGTCAACAGATCGCCTTCCCACAACCCACCACCACCACTGAGCACCTGCTCTCCTGAGACTGCCTTCTGACACTAATTTCTGCATTCACAAAGTTCGGCCTCGCCAAAAAAAAAAAGAAGACTTTTTGTAAAAATGATGAATTGGGATGAAGCTTTTTAGAGTTCTTTTGTTACCGAGCTCCAGCTCATTCTGTTCACCACAGATCAGGCCCAGGCCAATGAATCCAAGAGAGGAGGTGTGAGGCAAGGAAAACGACTATGCAGAAAGCAGTTGACCCAAAGGACGGCCAGTTAGCACCTCAAAATAACCATCTTATCACCATCTGGACCCCAGGTTCTTTTATAGATCAGAGATGGGGAGGTGAGGAAGCAATGTAAAAGGGCCATGAAGCTTGTAAACATCTCCCAGAATCCCAAGCTTCAGGCAGGAAATGTGTTAATTTCTTTCTGTCGTCCATCAACCAATAGACAGGGTTCTGAACAACGGCACTTTAGTTTAATTGTCAGGCAGAGGGGCGGGATTCTCTGAGGCAAACCAATCTGTATGACTATCACAAAAAGCAACGAAAAGCAAATCAAAGAAACAGGTTCATTCTGGGGTCAGAGTTACTTTCCTCCCGGCAACACTTTCCCCAGTTGCCAGCTCCTCTGGTCAGGCATCCCTCAGGTGGCACACAAGCCCCTCAGGGGAGTCCGGGTTCCTGAGGGTTTCCCTGGTGGCTCACGCAGTAAAGAACCTGCCCGCAGTGCAGGAGACCTGGATTTGATCTCTGGGTTCGGAAGATCTCCTGGAGAGGGAAATGGCAACCCACTCTGGTAATCTTGCCTGGAGAATTCCATGGACAGAAGAGCCTGGTGGGCTATAGTCCATACGGTCGCAAAGATCAGACACGACTGAGTGACTAACACTTTCTTCACTTTCCCTGTGCAGTGCTTCTCTCTGATCCTCCAACCTCCTGGGCATGAATCCTGGTTAAGCTCTGTTCGCAAACAGCAGACACTCAAACAGGTCCTCGGAGAGAAGCCAGCCCCTTCAGAATCTCCCCAATATATTTCTTTTACATTACAACTTGTTCCCTTTAAAAAACAGGATTGGGAATAAGAGGAGAAAATGTAAAAGAGCAGGAAATTCAGTCTGCTTTAGTCTATACAGCTTGAAATGACAACGCTTTCTGTGCTCCAGAGAACGGGAGACCCAGGGCAGAGATTTGCGCGGTGCCACGGCGCCATCTAGGGGCGGCCATGCAAAACGACAGTCTCCTAATCCTTTTTCTTCTAATTGCTATCTGCAAAAATGCACGTTCAGGGAGGGTCACAGTAGGTATTTGTACCATCTCTTCTCAAATTGGCTAGCCTAGACATTCACGATTCAGAGGAAGAGAAAATTTTCGGGGCTTTAGGATAGAAGAATGGAATGATATCTAGCAAACTGAAAAAATCCCTCCGGCTACTATGTGGAAGGTAGCCTTAGAGGATGGAATCCGCTGGGAAAACAGGCAGAAAGTTAGTGCAACAATTTAAGCAGAAAATGAAGGGGGATGCGACCCTAGGGTGGTGTTTGCAGGAGAAATGGCTGAATGCGGACGTGTTTTGAAGGATTGATGAAGAATTGAATGTAACACAAGGAAAAGAGGTGTCAAGGGTGATCACAGTTTTTTTTTTTTTTTTTTTACTGGAACAACTAAAACAAGTAAATTGCACATTGGTAAGTTAGGCACAACCGGAGGCAACTCAGTCAAAGGCCATCTGATAGCGCTACACAAATAGAATCCCAAATAGGTAAAACCTCATTTGAGGCGAGGTTAGAGGTTCACTACCCCGCATTCCCTGACTGAGAATGAGTCCCTTTTTGTCAGCCCTAAATAGGGAAGGAAAAATCTCAATGTTAAAACAAGTTCAAACGATACAGTCTAATATAAGAATGTAGATGGTAATTATAACTCAATAATTTAACGCATCAAATCATAGTCATAAAAGACATGGGATATAAGAAGAAATAATCCCCAAAGAGAAGATTTCAAAGTGAGAATGGGAGATAATAAAACTGTTTGACATTGGTCTCCCATGAGTCTGATTTTATCAATATTAGCCATGTAAAATCTCAAGAATTTTTAGCTATTTTGATCAAGCATATATTCCTCATTGTGTTTTCTAATGCCTTGGAAGTCCTTATGTTATTTGTGTGTCCTAGTATTTAATGAACACCTGCTTAGTGCACAAATATTTGGGGGAAAGAAATGAATAAGACCTGGTCTCTGTCCTTAAAGACACCTAAACCTAATGGATGATATCACTAATGGCCAGGAAAACTACAGTATACTCTTTTAATGTCACTAAAGAAAGACTGTCAAGGAAGCTGGAAAGGGACTCAGTAAAAAAATCTATTTGAGCTACAAGAGAAATCTGTTATCTTTAATGTCTGTTTCTTTTGTTACTTAGTGAAAATACTTAAATTTAGAAAAGGGAGCCATGTTGGGCTTGCAGACCAGAGAAATTCCCATGAAGAAAGGTGAGTTGCTCTCCTTTAATGTATGGAGAGGGTGGATGTCCCCCAAACATGAGTCAAATGCTTGAGGGTAGTTGCTTTCCCCCAAGAAAGCATTTCTCACCTCCCAGAGACTCACTTCAGGGATTTCTTGGCATGTCTAGTCCCAGTCTTCCTAATAAACACCTCATTCAACTTACTTAAAATTCCTGAAATACTATACTAAGTAATTCAATTTTAGACCCAGATAAAATACAGGTACCTTTGAATAGAGAGAATATATGTTGGGGAAATAAAATTTGAAACAAAATCTCCTCCCAACCCAGAAAACCTCCCAACCTAGAAAATCTCTCCACAAAAGAAAAAGAAAACAATTGAATTGCTGAGCAATCATTAAGCCAGAATAGGATGAGCATTACAGGTAGTCTTTGAAAAAATTGATAAGATGGAAAGAAAATTCACCCTTCTAGGTAGCTGGACAGATATAACCCGTTACATACATGCGGTCAAGACAGCCAATAAATAACCCTCAAGGAAAAGGATTCAATAGTACCATTTGTCATTCAGTCCATTAGAATTGGACCATAAAGAAGGCTGAGTGTCTAAGAACTGATGCTTTCAAACTGTGGTGCTAGAGAAGACTCTTGAGAGTTCCTTGGAGAGGAAGAAGATCAAACCAGTCAGTCCTAAAGAAAATCAACCCTGAATATTCATTGGAAAGAATGATGCTGATGCTGAAGCTCCAGTACTTTGGCCACCTAATGTGAAGAGCCAACTCACTGGAAAAGACCCGGTGGTTGGGAATGATTGAGGACATGAGAAGAAGGTGGTGACTGAAGATGAGATGGTTGGATGGCATCACTAACTCAATGAACATAAGTTTGAGCAAAGACAGGGAAGCTTCCTGTGCTGCAGTTCATGGGGCTGCAAAGAGCCAGAAATGATTTAGCAACCTAACAATAACAAAAGTCCTATATTTGCTTGGTAATCACCATGACCGTGGTAATCATCATCTGTGCTCATTAACTGGCTGTGTCTAAAGTAAAAGTAAATTCATCGTATCTTTAGGAAAAGAGGTATCTTTGCAACTTGGAGTGAAATGCTCACTGAAGATAGACTTCTAGCCTCCCACAGAAACTGGAAACAGGGATATTATCTTCCTTAATTGGTTACATTTGAAAGAGATGGTTTCCAGGTTCTTGAGAAAGACCTTTTTTGACAAGAGGCATATTTACCTTTAAATAGATTTACACAGGCTTCAAAGAGAAGGAAAAAGAACTAAAATTACAAGGTTTCTAAACTAAGTGTTCTAGGAAAAGGGATGGGTGGGAAGTCCTTTTCCTTATTTTCAGCAGGGAGAATCAAACCTCTTGTTTGTAATTTTTATTATATTTGCCCTTACAACTACTGGTCGATCATACTTAAACATGTTGGCATTTTATAGGCATGTTCTCACAGAGAAGTGGAAGGGACTCCATTGGTACCAAGAAGGCTTTACTGAGTCCCAAGGTCCATGCTGAAGCTGGAGAACAGAGAGGAGACAGGCCAGCAGCTGAACACAACTTCTATTTCATCACTTTTCTACTGTCATTTATTTCTGTAACTCATTTGAAATTCTTTCCAATGTAATCCTTTGTGTTTCCTCTAGTGCCTGAAAAACCAAACTTCCTCCTCAAAAACAAGTAAGAAACGGATGCAGAAGAATCAATGCTAATGAGATGGAAGAATCTAGAACCTATTATACAAAGTGAAGTAAGTCAAAAAGAGAAGGGCAGATACAGTATGCTGACACACATATATGGAATCTAATAAGATGGTACTGATAAATACACAGGCAGAGCAGCGATGGAAAAACAGACACAGAGAACAGACCTATGGACATTGAGGGGAGGGAAAAGTGGGTGAGAGGTATGGAAACAGTAACATGGAAACCTATATTATCATATACAAAAGAGATAACTCTCATCAATGTGCTGTGGAACTAACGGATCATACATGGGGGTTATGCGATGGCCTGGAGGGATGGGACGGGGGACTAAGAGGGGGGCACAGGAGGAAGAGGTCAGGGATATACCTATGACTGATCTGGGATTATATATATCTGTAAACAACAAAACTCTGTAAAGCAAAATAAAAATAATTAATGAAAATTTTAAAAAATAAATAAATAAATAAAAATTTTGCTCACAGATCTAAGAAAATGCCCTGACTCAGCTTGCCTCTAGAGAATAGTCTTTCAGCAGTAAAAGACAAGATGACTCTGAGACACTACACATTCAATGACCACAACAATGTTCAGTGCCTTCAGCTCGAAAGTGGACTTCTGGGGACCATTCCATTACATATCAGAAGACGTTTTTGGTTCAGAGAAGATGCTGTCACAACACCAGTATGCCTTTAAAGTAATCATACCTAGAGCTTTAGGTCCCTGAAATTTGTTTCATGCCCCAGAATTTTCCATTTTCCATTTATAATTCTCTAGCATCAGGGAAATTGCCACTGGTCTCCTGGACCCAAATCTTAGAAAAGAATATCTGAAGTCCCCTTTGTGAGCAAACACTGCCCACATCCACGCGTTCATTCAGTCGTCACTTGCTCTGTGACGAGTATGTGCCAGCGAATATCCTCAGCCCTGGGGAGAGGAAATGAAAGAGACACCACACCTGCCTTCTGGAAACTCAAAATATTCTCAGATTCAGAGAAGAAGAAACTATATGCTTTAGGTCAGGCAACTACGTACCAACTGCTACAGACTTGGTAAAAGTGGAATTTTCAAATGGCTAAGTGAGACACAAGGTACAAGAAGAACTGAATAGAGGCTGTGTGAGCAGTCCAGACTGGGAGGCACTTTCTTTCAGGTCAAGACATTTAACAGGAAAGAGAAATCAAAGGGAAGATTTCCAAAGAAGAAATTCGAGGTAGGCAGGGTTCTTTTTTCTACTGTACCTTTCTTGAATTTTATGTGCACAGATTTCAAAACTCAGCTGTGCCTCCTACGAGTTGAGTGATCTTCAGAGGTTTAGCCCCTTTCGATGACGATTTTTTCATGTGTCAAGTGGGGATAATAATGACACTCATCTCAGAGTGTTGTTGAAGATACTAAATCAAGTACTTTTGATTGAGAACTTAGCAGAGTTCCTACTATATAGCAAAGACAGATATTATCAAATTATGATTGCTATTGATTTGATTAGTGATAATACAAATGAGACCAGCTTAATTTTCCCTTAGAGGTCATAGTCTTCCATTTTTTCCAAAATATATTTTAAAATTCTAGATAGATGATTTAAGTAAATTCATTGCTACATATAGATGTCTTTGGAAGCTTTGTAAAAAATGAAAGACTGTTCACCTCTGAAAAGGTAGAAAAGGACAAGGGGGCAGAAATGGAAAGAAGATTTCTCATGATATGTTTTTTAGTTTTGTGCAGGTTTTTACCATGTGAAAATCTTACCTATTTAAAACAATATTTTTAAAAGTGATCAATTATTAGCTGTGCAAAAATATTATACATGCAGAGATCTTTATAAGAGAGTGAGGATAACACTTTTAATGAGTCAACATTGATTAAGAGTGTCTTATATGGCTGTTGCATTTTTAAATTACTTGACATTTGTTTGCCTGTTCAGTCCTCACACACAATGAGAGAGGAAATGTCAGTTTCCAGATAAAAATGAGTCACAAGGAGGCTGAATGACATGCCCCAAATTAATCAGTTAGTAAAAAAACATAAAAGATTGGGATTCAGATAGTCTGTGTGTGTGTGTGTGTGTCTCTCTATGTGTGTGGGTCTGTGTGTGTGTGTCTCTGTGTGTATGTGTCTGTGTACGTGCACGCTGTACGATATAAACCAAGCTGCTGTATGACTGCAGGAACATGTGATGCCAGGAATGTCAAGGGCCAAGACACAGTTGATGCTCTGTACCTACTCTTCACTGGTCCAACTTTATGTTCCATGAACTGGACACACTTTACAACCTATTGATATCCATGACTCTTAAATGAATTCCACAGATTGGAGTCATTCACAGAGGAAGGAAGAATAAAAATTGAAGAACTGAAATAAAGTATCTGTTGCCTGAGCATCCTAAATGACTGCGTCATCCCTTTATCCAAATTAAATGTCAGAATTCAAAAGTTAATAAAAATTCAGTGAGTCTTTTTCCTGGCTCTTCCAAGGATCTGCACATTATTTTTTGAGATCTGTCTGCTCTACACCTGCCAAGTGAATTATTAAATTTATGAGAGCGAAGCTAAGCCAGAGCTACTGATCAGTGAAATTGGTTGCAACTGGGTGGAAGAACTGCACTGCTGAGAACTCCAGCAAACGGCAACATCACTCAAAGCATGCAGGATCCTGCTGTGCAAATATTACTAAGTCACATGAACTTGGATGCCTGAATGCCAGGGGCTCAGGGGAGAGGTTATTTTATCAGCCTTGTAAAACGTGTGTACAATGCCAGGCCAATTGCTCCTCAAAGTACTAAGATTAGAGTTTAAGAGAATTTTGCTCGGCTCTGGAACTGGCCTTTGTTTATCAAGATGCTATTAAATCAAAGCCTACTTTATAGAGAACATATTATAAAAATAACTTTTACACAAGGCAAAAACATCTTTTTCTCTTTTACACATTGATATGCAATGATAGATGTGAAATATACCTATGTGGCAATCATTTCACACCATTTTTAAGTCAAGTAATTCTGTTGCACATCTTAAGCTTAGGCAGTGGTGTATGCCAATTATATCACAATAAACCTAAAACGCTTTTTATTTACTTTAAGAATGAATTTCCAGAACTTAAATTTATTATTTATAAATAGTTGCTCAAAGCTTTCTTGAGTCAATTTTGTTTTTTTCTATTTCTTGTTGAAGAGCTCAGAGTCTAAGAGGACAGTGGAAACAAAACATAATTATAGCAGACATGACAAGTGCAAGTAGATGAATGGTCCTTCCAGAAGTCTGCTTCAGGCCAACCCATTGTTCTCAAATACCTGGACATGGATTCTTCTGTCTCCCTCGAGGCACGCGAGCATGATCAGTGTCCTGTTCTAGCACCAGGAACAGCATAAATGATTCTCTAAACTGAACCGCAGGACTGCCAGTTTCTTTTGAAACAAAAGATGAAAACTCCAAGAATAAATGAGCAACAATGTGCAATAACTGAGTTACCTGATTTGGCAGGGCCATCCCTTGCAGCATGGCATCAGCCATGTTCAAATTTGTCAGTGGTTTACCAGCTTATTGGCCTGGTATCAGAGTATCCCATCATGGACCTGGAATCTGCTTCTGCTTCACTGACCATTCCAGAATATAAACTCAGCCCTCATAATGGCCACAGAAAAAAAAATAGCAGCTCATGGATTAAAGATCTTAGTGAGTTAGTCACTACCACAATTCATGCATAATTCCAAAGTTTATGGAATAGGAGGGCTTTCTCTCAGCTAAGCCCATGCTATTTCATCTCTATTGTCAATTAATGTTTAGGCTTTATATAAAAGAAAAGATTACCTATATGCACTCATTTTACCCTTCAAGAATTTCAAAAAAGGACTAACATTTTTCTGATAGATTAGGAAGTTTTCAACTCACTCCTTCCTATATTCAGTTATTTGACATAAAATCTCTGCAGGAAACAAGTGAAGATTGGTATATGTTTTCCAGAAATAAAAAAAGTCCTTTATCAAGGTAGTCTTTACGATTAAATGTTCCAGAGTCATCAGTGTATATAAATGAATCTTCTCTCATTGATAAAACAATAATAACAGCTGATAAATCACCTAATCCTAGCATATCAGTATAAGCAGAGTTTGCCCTTCAGACCACAATATCAGAATATGGATTTTGATGTGTAAAGCCCTGGTTTAACTTGAATTTAATTTCTTCCATGAAAAATTCTATTTAACTCCTCCCCAAAGAATCTCAAAATCCATGTGTCTAAGAAAACTTGGTGAAATTTATTGAGCTACTAACATGAGAGGAGCCATGAAGAAATGAAGATAGTGGGATTACTGAAATCTTACTGACAAGCAAAATTCTGAGACAGGTGTTAATGCCTTTAATTAATAGAAATAGAAATTACTGTGCAAATGTGAGTGGAGAAACAGGAGTTCACAGATACTTTGACAAGAACAAAATAGACTAGAATGACTGGCTGCCTCCATGATCTCCTTTCTAGCTTCACCTCCATGGAATTTTGCCACCTAAGATAAATCAGGTTCCTAAAACTTGAACAAGGGTACTTTAAAAGGGTATGTTAAACTGACCCCTGGTAGCATTATAAAACACCATTTATTGAATTCTCGTAAGTTTGATATAAACAGAGATGGCCTGGCTAAACTTACTGTTACGATTTCTGAGCTGGTCTCCAACTGTTTCATTGGTCCGAAACTACAGTAAGTACTTGGGCTGAATCCTTTCACAGAATAAGAATTATAGACATAAAATATAAATTAGCTCCACGGAAGAACTTCTCTATAGTCACAGATCCATTAATACATCTTCTTGTAATTAAAAAATAATAAAGTGTTATACACAGCTGAAGTTAAGTCCAGAATAATTAAATCAGGACCCCATTACTTGTAGTAAACAGAGCACAGACAACCCTGGCACAAGGTAACAGTTTAGTTCTTAAAATATTTAAAGGCAGTGAACTGTGATGTCTCACCAAGGAAAGGAAATGAATACTAGGCATTTAGTAACACAAAGGAAGTAGTATCTATAATAGCTGTGGAATTGTGTGACTCTTGCTGAACTCAACTGAAGTCTTGCACGAAGGTAAAGAAACGTGCGAGTGGCTAATTGGTAACTAAAAGCTAAACATGAAAGTCAGACAGCCTCCTTGGTAGCATATAGAAAACTCTCATTTCCAGAAATGGAAAAGAAAAAAAGAGAGAAAGCTAAGGATAGGTTTCAGGAATTAATTTTAAGGAAAGCCAACCTCCAAAAAAAGTTAAACTCAAATAAAGCAGGTATGGTATGCCTAGAAGAGGGTTCTAATTGGAAATGAATGAAATCTTAAATGTATTTATTAGAATGGCAATGCAGCTTAACTTCTTTCTGCCCTATCGTATCTCCTTTTTTTATACTTCCATTGATGTGAGCCCCCCAGATTTCCTTTATCAATATCTCATAAAATAACCCCCATCTCAGAAAGCAAACAAAAGCAACAGACACCATATATAAAAATGGTGCAAACTTGCAAAAAAGTGCTATATGTTGTTCAGGAGTATGCATATAAAATTAGGTTATAAAAT
This sequence comes from Tragulus kanchil, assembly GCA_022376925.1. NCBI lineage: Eukaryota > Metazoa > Chordata > Mammalia > Artiodactyla > Tragulidae > Tragulus > Tragulus kanchil. The sequence goes on along the minus strand of JAIOJX010000005.1, from coordinate 114,102,935 downwards.
GAGTGTAGGAATGAAAAACTGAGTATAGAGCTCACCTCTTAGAAGGAAAACGGGACTAGAATGAGGATTCTGTCCAGATCTACAATGCATGTATTTTTAAAAGAAAGAAAGAAGGAAAAATTAGGAAAGGGAGGAAAGAAAGCTGAAAGAATAAGGACAGCAAGAAGGAAAGGAAAAACTCAAAGGAGGGAAGACAGATAGAAAGGAGGGATAAAGGGAAGGAAGGCTGAGGGTGGGAGGGAAGGAACGAGGAAAATCACAGTATAGTAAAATGTTAAGGTCTGACCAAGCTGAGTGGTGACTAAACTGATTTTTTTTTTTTTCGTTTTGGCCTCTTTTTATTGAATTTTTATTTACTTATTTTTCATCTATGTTTATTCTTCGGCCTGTGTGGGTCTCCCATTGCAGTGGCCTCTTTCGCTGCAGAACACCAGCTCTGGGTGCATGCACTCCAAAGAGCTGACTCATACTTGGTCCAGCCGCTCCGAGGCATGTGGGATCTTCCTGGGCCAGGGATCCAACTGGTGCCCCTTGCACTGCAAGGCCGACTCTCTACCCACTAGACCACCAGGGAAGCCCTTTGTTTGTTTTTAAACAAAGCTAAAAGGCTTTCATTTTTAAAAACTGGCAGAAACCCAACATTTGACACATAAAATATAGAGTTGTTCTGATGGCAGGCACCGAGGAGGACAGAGTCCTGTCCCTCCCTCCCTGGCCTGTGACCGTCATGAAATTCAATAGAACATACTGCATAAAGGACTCAACTGAAGGATAAGTGGTCAGAACTTTAGCTTTCCTACTTCATGTTATATAACACACACATGGAGTAGAGACTTAAACTTTAATTCAGGTTCTGACACAGAACATCTATGTAACCCAAAGCAAAAAAAGAGTAACTTGAACAATCTTTAAAGGACCCATAAGTAAATAAAAGTTCATGAACAGAGTTGCCTCTTCTGCTATGAGGCTTCCTACTGCTTATTGCATTGGATAATACAATTGTGATCTGTGCGTGCATGCTAAGTCATGGCTTACTCTTTTGCAACCCCAAGGACTATAACTGGCCAGCCTCTTCTGTCCATGGGATTTTCCAGGCAAAAATATTAGAGTAGGTTGCCATTTTCTACACCAGGGAATTTTCCTGGCCCATTGGCAGGTGGATTCTTCACCACTGAGCTATCAGAGAAGCCCAGCTGATGATCTGGCTAACAAAATTTTGATCTAGTAACTAACTATTCAATAGCAGCAACATCACCATTGGAAGCTGTGTTAACTCTCTCACTGCCTTAGGACACTATGGCAGCCACTGAATAAAGAGTGTGCTAAGTAAAAGAGAGAAAAAGGGGCTTCCCCTGGTGGTCCAGTGGGTAAGGACACCGCCTTGCAGTGCAAGGGGCGCCGTTTCGAGCCCTGGCCTGGGGGGATCCCACGTGCCACGGAGCGGCTGGACTGATGTGTCCAATCACCGAGCCGGAGCTCTGGAGCGCACTTGCCCAGACCCTGCGCTCTGCAGCGACAGATGCCACTGCGATGGGAGGCCCACAGGAGCAAGAGAACAAAGACGGATGAAAATGGAGAAATGAAAGACCAATAGAAGTGGCCCGCCCACTCCCCTCCCTCCCCAACCCGACCTCCGCCCAAAATGAATAAATAAATAAATCTTAAAAAAAAAAGAGAGAGAGAAAATGTGTGTGACTACAGAAGCCTCTTATAAGAATCGGCCTGTGTCTCAATCAAGTAACTGATCTGCTCTGTCCCCTTAGTTCACTGCAGAATGTGGGAGCTCTACGAATAACTATATTCCAAAAGTCTTCCCTTTTAAGATGACTTGTTGTTCTATTTAAAAATTGAGTTTGGATGTCTTCAGATGGAGTCAAGATTTCTGCAATCACCATAGAACTCTCCCACACACCCTTCTTAACCAGTCTTATTCTCAGACTGGGTTTCTCAGGTTACTCAATAGTTAAAGAATTCTCCTGCCAATGCAGGAGACATGGTTCAATCTCTGGGTAGGGAAGATTCCCCTGAAGAAGGGACTGGCAGCCCACTTCAGTATTTCTGCCTGGGAAATCCCATGGACAGAGAAGCCTGGCAGGCTATAGTCCTTAAGGTCATAAAACAGTTGGACATGACTGTGCAACTGAACTACAATAACAGCAACATACTCAGTCTAAATGCCTATATTGGTATTAAATTCCTGGTCCCAGAAGTTTATGACTTCAGTCTAAAGGCAGGGATTATGACTTCATTCATTTAATTCTTAATCAATAAAGCCACTAGCTGCCAAGAACTGAACTGTTTCCTGGGGCTAAAGATATTTTTTTTTGAAGAATATCCATTCCCACATTAGAATTCACAGTCTATTATTAGAGACAAGCATTAGAAACATGTATAAGGCACCCAAGAAAGTGGAGGAAGGTAAAGGCCAATGGAAGATGGGGAAGACTCTGTGATGACAAGTTTCCAAGCATATATCCTAAACTAAAAATGTAATTTAGATTACGAAGGGCTTCCCCTGGTGGTCCAGTGGATAAGGACACCGCCTTGCAGTGCAAGGGGCGCCGGTTTGATCCCTGGCCCGGGAAGATCCCACGTGCCACGGAGCAGCTGGACTGATGTGTCCAATCACCGAGCCGGAGCTCTGGAGCGCACTTGCCCAGACCCTGCGCTCTGCAGCGACAGATGCCACTGCGATGGGAGGCCCACAGGAGCAAGAGAACAAAGACGGATGAAAATGGAGAAATGAAAGACCAATAGAAGTGGCCCGCCCACTCCCCTCCCTCCCCAACCCGACCTCCGCCCAAAATGAATAAATAAATAAATCTTAAAAAAAAAAAAGAGAGAGAGAGAGAAAATGTGTGTGACTACAGAAGCCTCTTATAAGAATCGGCCTGTGTCTCAATCAAGTAACTGATCTGCTCTGTCCCCTTAGTTCACTGCAGAATGTGGGAGCTCTACGAATAACTATATTCCAAAAGTCTTCCCTTTTAAGATGACTTGTTGTTCTATTTAAAAATTGAGTTTGGATGTCTTCAGATGGAGTCAAGATTTCTGCAATCACCATAGAACTCTCCCACACACCCTTCTTAACCAGTCTTATTCTCAGACTGGGTTTCTCAGGTTACTCAATAGTTAAAGAATTCTCCTGCCAATGCAGGAGACATGGTTCAATCTCTGGGTAGGGAAGATTCCCCTGAAGAAGGGACTGGCAGCCCACTTCAGTATTTCTGCCTGGGAAATCCCATGGACAGAGAAGCCTGGCAGGCTATAGTCCTTAAGGTCATAAAACAGTTGGACATGACTGTGCAACTGAACTACAATAACAGCAACATACTCAGTCTAAATGCCTATATTGGTATTAAATTCCTGGTCCCAGAAGTTTATGACTTCAGTCTAAAGGCAGGGATTATGACTTCATTCATTTAATTCTTAATCAATAAAGCCACTAGCTGCCAAGAACTGAACTGTTTCCTGGGGCTAAAGATATTTTTTTTTGAAGAATATCCATTCCCACATTAGAATTCACAGTCTATTATTAGAGACAAGCATTAGAAACATGTATAAGGCACCCAAGAAAGTGGAGGAAGGTAAAGGCCAATGGAAGATGGGGAAGACTCTGTGATGACAAGTTTCCAAGCATATATCCTAAACTAAATGTAGAAAATAGATACCCAGGCAACTAAAGACAAGGAGATGTTTCTGGAAGGCAGAAAATCATTTCTAAAACTACAGAGGCAAGAAACTACAGAGGCCTGGGTAGAACATCACGTGTGAGGGAATGGCTGCTAACACTGTAAGTTCTAACATTTATTGGATGAGTAACCTTGGACACTTTGCTTAACCTCAGGTCTGAAGTGCAGATAAAACTTCCTTCTTAATATTTTGGTAGGGACTTTCTATGATAACATTCATTAAAGTCCTCTGCACAGCACCTGGCACATGGGTTGCACACAAATATTGGCTCACCCTGATTCAAATGACAGTGCCATGACCATTCTTTGTTGCCTTCAGTGGATTGTCTGTATATCTCCATATGTCATTCCTAAAGGGCATCAACTGACATATTTCTTTCCAATTGTCTCCCACTAGATTGTAAGATCCATGGGAGCAGGGCCTTTGGAAGCTTTATTTACTCTTGAATCCCTAGAATGTCTAACAGTATCCAGGACATACTCAGTGCTCAACTGGCATTTGTTGAGTGAATGAATAGAAGTGTGACCTACTAAATTAAAAAAAAAGGAGAAAAGAAAGAAAAAGCAACACCAAAAGAACCTGAAATGAAGAAAAAAAAAAAAAAATCCTGGGGTGCTCTAACTAAATCGTGCTGTACGATCTGGTCTCCAAGTTCTAAGGTCCCCATCAGCAAGGCCAGACTATTATCCTGGCTAGTGGTTCCACTGACCAAGGAAGGAGATAAAAATTCCAGAGAGGAAGACTGAGGAAAGCCAAAACCCAAACCAGACAGAATTTAGTGGGAATCTAAAGCCTAAGAAGTTGGAAGATATGTTTGGAACATGGTGCAGTCAATGATTCAAAGTATGTAATCATATTTGAAGCTTGCTTTTTAGGTGTTAGAGTAAGTAGTACATAGAATAGATGACTCTAAAATGTCAGAAATAGAGTCATTAACTGTAATCATAAGTCAAGCCTTTATCAAGAAGATTTAGGGTAAGCTCTCAGGGTATGAAACAATAATTTTCAAATGTACACTGTAACTTCAGCCAGCTTGAGCAGCAAATTCAGCATTTTGGGGAAAATATTAGCATGTACTGTTTGTGTACAGGCTTTTTAGCAAAAAAAAGACCCCTCTAATCTTACTTATAAGTTGTTTTTTGAGTATTGAATATATTGCTTTACAACCTTGGAAGTATTTTAAGAATTCTTGAAATTCATGAAAGAATTTCAGAATTTGAAGCCTTTCTGGAATTTCCCTTTAAAAAACTGCCACTCAATAAACCTGAAGCAGTAGGTCTGAGGTGGAACTCAGACATATTCATTCTGTTTGTTGTTGTTGCTTAGTTACTAAGTTATGTTTGACTCTTTGGGATCCCCTGAACTGTAGCCTATCAGGTTCATTTTCCCATGGGATTTCCCAGGCAAGAATGCTGGAGTGAGTTGCCACTTCCTTCTACAAGGGATCTTCCTGACCCAGGAATTTAACTCACGTCTTTTGCATTGGAAGGTGGATTCTTAACCACTGAGCCACCAGGGAAGCCTCATTCATCCTTTTTATGGACTTATTTTTACTTCTATAGATGTCACAAATGTCCTTACCTATGCAAGGCTCAGCTGAGTTCTGGGGAAGATTTAGAAGTATTGTGTAGTTCCTTCCCCTAAGGAATATACAAATTACATTTTGATTATCACAGGGCAGTAGGATTAATTTAGCTATTATTTATCTTTCTTTTGTTTTTCAGGATTTTCTTAATTTTCAGTAACTGAAATGTATTATTTTGTAATAGAAGAAAACAAAAAGTCTTTCTTAAATGCAAAAGCCTGAAACCATTTTGTCTTCCACTATTTATTTTGCATGTAAGTCAGAAAATGTATCCATCAGTAACTATAATGAATGGCATGTCGCTAATAGTGTACATTATTTCTATAGGCAATGGTGTGTTGTATTTTAAGAATCAGAATGAATAGAAATTTAAGTTTCGAAAAAAAAAATTCAAAACTAACCATAAGATGTAATCATATTTGAAAAGCTTGCTTTTTAGGTGTTAGAGTAAGTAGTACATAGAATAGATGACTCTAAAATGTCAGAAATAGAGTCATTAACTGTAATCATAAGTCAAGCCTTTATCAAGAAGATTTAGGGTAAGCTCTCAGGGTATGAAACAATAATTTTCAAATGTACACTGTAACTTCAGCCAGCTTGAGCAGCAAATTCAGCATTTTGGGGAAAATATTAGCATGTACTGTTTGTGTACAGGCTTTTTAGCAAAAAAAAGACCCCTCTAATCTTACTTATAAGTTGTTTTTTGAGTATTGAATCTATTGCTTTACAACCTTGGAAGTATTTCAAGAATTCTTGAAATTCATGACAGAATTTCAGAATTTGCAGCCTTTCTGGAATTCCTTAAAATACTGCCACTCAATAAACCTGAAGCAGTAGGTCTGAGGTGGAACTCAGACATATTCATTCTGTTTGTTGTTGTTGCTTAGTTACTAAGTTATGTTTGACTCTTTGGGATCCCCTGAACTGTAGCCTATCAGGTTCATTTTCCCATGGGATTTCCCAGGCAAGAATGCTGGAGTGAGTTGCCACTTCCTTCTACAAGGGATCTTCCTGACCCAGGAATTTAACTCACGTCTTTTGCATTGGAAGGTGGATTCTTAACCACTGAGCCACCAGGGAAGCCTCATTCATCCTTTTTATGGACTTATTTTTACTTCTATAGATGTCACAAATGTCCTTACCTATGCAAGGCTCAGCTGAGTTCTGGGGAAGATTTAGAAGTATTGTGTAGTTCCTTCCCCTAAGGAATATACAAATTACATTTTGATTATCACAGGGCAGTAGGATTAATTTAGCTATTATTTATCTTTCTTTTGTTTTTCAGGATTTTCTTAATTTTCAGTAACTGAAATGTATTATTTTGTAATAGAAGAAAACAAAAAGTCTTTCTTAAATGCAAAAGCCTGAAACCATTTTGTCTTCCACTATTTATTTTGCATGTAAGTCAGAAAATGTATCCATCAGTAACTATAATGAATGGCATGTCGCTAATAGTGTACATTATTTCTATAGGCAATGGTGTGTTGTATTTTAAGAATCAGAATGAATAGATATTAATAAAAGAATAAAAACTCAATTTACAAAACCTTTGAAAATTATAATGGAACAAACAGGAGGAGCTCTCTTTGAAAACTAAAATAAAGAGGCTGTATCATTCCTCTAATGAGAGCTAACCCATTAACAGTCGTTATCATATACAGAAGTTGTATTAAGTAGTGGTATTATGTAAAATGAATAAGGAAGTCCATCACCAAAGTCTGTTTACAATCACTAGTCTTTTCTCTCAGCAAGGGGAGAAGTCAACAACATCTTCATCTTGTTTGGTGAATTCGCTGACTTTAATTTTCAAGGCCTGAAAGGGAAATTCTTTAAGACCTAGAGCTGGGGAAAGAATTTGTAAGTGACCTTCACTGCTAGAATCCAATGAGCCACCCTTATCAAAAGCAAAATATGATCTGCGGAATCTTTACTCTTGAGTCAGTGCATCACCCATTCCTGCAACCTCCAGAGGACAAAGGAGAAATAGACTGCGTTAGGAACCAAATTTAAAGGTCGCTCGGCTGACTTGTGCCCCCAGTAGCAATCCTGTGGAGGCGGCTCACCTTGCCTGATTTACTGTAGCAGCCCTCCTGGATTGCTTACCCCATGTTCCATGATGATTTCCTCTTCCTTTCCCTTTGAAATCCACGCATCTGTATATCTTTGGCTGGCTCGGATTTTGGCTCAGTTTGAAGGCAGCTGCCTCTGGGTGGAACTGAGACACTGATTGCTTCCCAGATTTATTCACCACATGCAGTGCAGCTGCTGTAACAGCTACTTATGCAAGTTTTTGAAGGCATGCCTTCCCTAAGGAATATACAAATTACATTTTGATTATCACAGGGCAGTAGGATTAATTTAGCTATTATTTATCTTTCTTTTGTTTTCAGGATTTTCTTAATTTTCAGTAACTGAAATGTATTATTTTGTAATAGAAGAAAACAAAAAGTCTTTCTTAAATGCAAAAGCCTGAAACCATTTTGTCTTCCACTATTTATTTTGCATGTAAGTCAGAAAATGTATCCATCAGTAACTATAATGAATGGCATGTCGCTAATAGTGTACATTATTTCTATAGGCAATGGTGTGTTGTATTTTAAGAATCAGAATGAATAGATATTAATAAAAGAATAAAAACTCAATTTACAAAACCTTTGAAAATTATAATGGAACAAACAGGAGGAGCTCTCTTTGAAAACTAAAATAAAGAGGCTGTATCATTCCTCTAATGAGAGCTAACCCATTAACAGTCGTTATCATATACAGAAGTTGTATTAAGTAGTGGTATTATGTAAAATGAATAAGGAAGTCCATCACCAAAGTCTGTTTACAATCACTAGTCTTTTCTCTCAGCAAGGGGAGAAGTCAACAACATCTTCATCTTGTTTGGTGAATTCGCTGACTTTAATTTTCAAGGCCTGAAAGGGAAATTCTTTAAGACCTAGAGCTGGGGAAAGAATTTGTAAGTGACCTTCACTGCTAGAATCCAATGAGCCACCCTTATCAAAAGCAAAATATGATCTGCGGAATCTTTACTCTTGAGTCAGTGCATCACCCATTCCTGCAACCTCCAGAGGACAAAGGAGAAATAGACTGCGTTAGGAACCAAATTTAAAGGTCGCTCGGCTGACTTGTGCCCCCAGTAGCAATCCTGTGGAGGCGGCTCACCTTGCCTGATTTACTGTAGCAGCCCTCCTGGATTGCTTACCCCATGTTCCATGATGATTTCCTCTTCCTTTCCCTTTGAAATCCACGCATCTGTATATCTTTGGCTGGCTCGGATTTTGGCTCAGTTTGAAGGCAGCTGCCTCTGGGTGGAACTGAGACACTGATTGCTTCCCAGATTTATTCACCACATGCAGTGCAGCTGCTGTAACAGCTACTTATGCAAGTTTAGATTTTTCTGTTCTTTTCTTGCAATGTTATAGCCATGGGGTGCTGGAGCCAAAATGAAGGTAAACAAAAGAAAAGAAAATGTCGAATCACAATAAACCTCCAATTCTAATTCCAACATTAGTCCCAATTGGTGATAAAATATTTTATTTTTATCTGACTTGATCAAAGCCCCTAAATATTCTTCAATGTTATTTATATTACACATAGTTTGATATATTGAGTGACCTAGAGGTTATAATAGTGTACTTTGTTCATTTGAAACTTGCTCTTGTGAATAAGATGCAAGATGAGGGGAACTTGCATGGGGGCTATGCAGCAACCTGGAGGGGTGGGATGGAGAGGGAGTGGGAGAAGGGCTCAGGTGGGAGGGGTCAAAGATATACCTGTGACCTATTTGGGTTTATGTATAGCTGTAAACAGCAAAACTCTATAAAAGCAAAATAAAAATAATTAATTAAAAGAAATGAAACTTGCCTTATTTTTAAAAAAGAGTTATTTGTGTGTAGCTGCAAGTATATGTGTATGACTTCAGGACATTTCTTTGGAAAAAGATTTGTAAGGTAGAAAGACAATGCCTTCATGTTGGGACTTAAAGTATGAAAATGATATAGATCTTACTCCAGTCAATGAACTGTCTAAAAAGAAAGAACTTTTACTGAATTATACATAGAGGGCACCTAACAATCAATTATCCCAGTTAATCTGGAAGTGGGGGAATGGAATCAAATACTTGTGAGAGGTGAACTTTGGAACGGCTGTGAAGCACTGATTATTTTTGCTTTCTACTCAATGACTTTAGTCTTCTATTTTTGCATGATCTTCAACTATCTGGGAACTTGCTCCCTGGGTTCACTTCCTGATTTACTGTAGCAGCCCTCCTGGATTGCTTACCCCATGTTCCATGATGATTTCCTCTTCCTTTCCCTTTGAAATCCACGCATCTGTATATCTTTGGCTGGCTCGGATTTTGGCTCAGTTTGAAGGCAGCTGCCTCTGGGTGGAACTGAGACACTGATTGCTTCCCAGATTTATTCACCACATGCAGTGCAGCTGCTGTAACAGCTACTTATGCAAGTTTAGATTTTTCTGTTCTTTTCTTGCAATGTTATAGCCATGGGGTGCTGGAGCCAAAATGAAGGTAAACAAAAGAAAAGAAAATGTCGAATCACAATAAACCTCCAATTCTAATTCCAACATTAGTCCCAATTGGTGATAAAATATTTTATTTTTATCTGACTTGATCAAAGCCCCTAAATATTCTTCAATGTTATTTATATTACACATAGTTTGATATATTGAGTGACCTAGAGGTTATAATAGTGTACTTTGTTCATTTGAAACTTGCTCTTGTGAATAAGATGCAAGATGAGGGGAACTTGCATGGGGGCTATGCAGCAACCTGGAGGGGTGGGATGGAGAGGGAGTGGGAGAAGGGCTCAGGTGGGAGGGGTCAAAGATATACCTGTGACCTATTTGGGTTTATGTATAGCTGTAAACAGCAAAACTCTATAAAAGCAAAATAAAAATAATTAATTAAAAGAAATGAAACTTGCCTTATTTTTAAAAAAGAGTTATTTGTGTGTAGCTGCAAGTATATGTGTATGACTTCAGGACATTTCTTTGGAAAAAGATTTGTAAGGTAGAAAGACAATGCCTTCATGTTGGGACTTAAAGTATGAAAATGATATAGATCTTACTCCAGTCAATGAACTGTCTAAAAAGAAAGAACTTTTACTGAATTATACATAGAGGGCACCTAACAATCAATTATCCCAGTTAATCTGGAAGTGGGGGAATGGAATCAAATACTTGTGAGAGGTGAACTTTGGAACGGCTGTGAAGCACTGATTATTTTTGCTTTCTACTCAATGACTTTAGTCTTCTACTGATTTATCTGCAATGATCTTCAAACTATCTGGGAACACTTGCTCCCCTGGGTTCACTTCCTTATTTAAAAGCTTTCAATGGTAAGTACAAAAAACAGTAACTAAACTTTATGGTGGGATTGGCTTCCCCAGAGGTGCTAGTGGTAAAGAACCTACCTACCATTGCAGAAGACATATAAAATCTGGGTTCAGTCCCTAGGTTGGGAAGAGCCCCTGAAGGAGGGAATGGCAACCGACTCCAGTGCTCTTTCCTGGAGAATCCCATGGACAGAGGAGCCTGGTGGGCTACAGTCTATAGAGTCACAGAGTCAGACACAACTGAAGTGACTTAGCGCACATGCACACATTATGGGAACACTATGAATCAGACACAATTCTTTTTATGTAATAATTCATTTACTGCTACAGCAAGACAGTGAGGCACATAGCATTATTATTTTCAATTATATATCAGGGAACTAAAGAAAATAAAAAGTGACTTATGCAAGGTTACATTGGGATTTAAACTCAAATAATTCTCACCTAATACTTAACTGCTGCTATTTTTGTTCAAATTCTCCATTATTATGGAATTTAAGGAAGACACCTTAGAATCGTGTTTAAGAACTTTTATTAACTGATCTTACTATTTCATGAAGTACTATTTATCCTCTAGGACTAGGGGCCAAGTCATCCCTGTACACGTTCTTTCTTCTTCACTCTCTCAAACACTCCCCCTCTCCCTCAAAACACACACACTGGTGATTCCTAATTATCCTTTAAGACTTAACACGGTTACCACTCTATGTAGAGTTTCATTACTTTCATAAGTTTCTCCCCATTCTAGAATATTCATGATATACATTCTTCTATTAGTACCTGTGATGTTACATTTTAAATATCCTTGTGCATGCTTATCTCCCTCCCTAGAACACTGTTTCTCCAACTAAGGCTTGATCTGTTTGTGTGCTGTATGCTCAGTCACTCAATCCTGTCATATTCTTTGTCTCTATGGACATACAGTCCCTATGCACTGTAGCCTGCCAGGGTTCTCTGTCCGTGGAATTTTCCAGGCAAGAATACTGGAGTGGGTTGCCATTTCCTACTCCAAAGGATCTTCTGACTCAGGGACAGGGATTTAACCGGAATCTCCTGTTTCTCCTTCATTGGCCGGCAGGTTCTTTACCTCTGAGCCACCTGGAAAGTCCCTGTTGATGGCTTATAAATCAATCAAAATAAATTTTTCCATAAAAAATAGACTAAAAAATATCACACAGTAAAATACCATATTGATTCATGAAACTACTGTTTCATTAGATATGTGTTGTTGTGGGTTAAATTGTATTACCCCCGAATATAGGTCGAAGTTCTAAGCCCCAATACCTGAAAATGTGACCTCATTTGGAAACAGGGTCATTGCAGATGCAATTAGTTAAGTTAAAATGAGGTCATGCTAGAGCAGGATGAGCGCTAAGCAAACATGTATAGTGTCCTTGATAAGACAAGAAGAGGCACGAGAGAGAGAAGACAGAGGAGAGGCGGATGCCATGCAGGATCCCCAGGCAGAGACTCAAATGCTTTAGCCATAAGCCAAGACATGTCAGCAATCTCTAGCAAACCACTAGAAGCTGAAAAGAGAAAACAAAGGATTCTGCCCTACGTGTTTCAGAGGGAGCATGTTCCCCTAATACTTAACTGCTGCTATTTTTGTTCAAATTCTCCATTATTATGGAATTTAAGGAAGACACCTTAGAATCGTGTTTAAGAACTTTTATTAACTGATCTTACTATTTCATGAAGTACTATTTATCCTCTAGGACTAGGGGCCAAGTCATCCCTGTACACGTTCTTTCTTCTTCACTCTCTCAAACACTCCCCCTCTCCCTCAAAACACACACACTGGTGATTCCTAATTATCCTTTAAGACTTAACACGGTTACCACTCTATGTAGAGTTTCATTACTTTCATAAGTTTCTCCCCATTCTAGAATATTCATGATATACATTCTTCTATTAGTACCTGTGATGTTACATTTTAAATATCCTTGTGCATGCTTATCTCCCTCCCTAGAACACTGTTTCTCCAACTAAGGCTTGATCTGTTTGTGTGCTGTATGCTCAGTCACTCAATCCTGTCATATTCTTTGTCTCTATGGACATACAGTCCCTATGCACTGTAGCCTGCCAGGGTTCTCTGTCCGTGGAATTTTCCAGGCAAGAATACTGGAGTGGGTTGCCATTTCCTACTCCAAAGGATCTTCTGACTCAGGGACAGGGATTTAACCGGAATCTCCTGTTTCTCCTTCATTGGCCGGCAGGTTCTTTACCTCTGAGCCACCTGGAAAGTCCCTGTTGATGGCTTATAAATCAATCAAAATAAATTTTTCCATAAAAAATAGACTAAAAAATATCACACAGTAAAATACCATATTGATTCATGAAACTACTGTTTCATTAGATATGTGTTGTTGTGGGTTAAATTGTATTACCCCGAATATAGGTCAAGTTCTAAGCCCCAATACCTGAAAATGTGACCTCATTTGGAAACAGGGTCATTGCAGATGCAATTAGTTAAGTTAAAATGAGGTCATGCTAGAGCAGGATGAGCGCTAAGCAAACATGTATAGTGTCCTTGATAAGACAAGAAGAGGCACGAGAGAGAGAAGACAGAGGAGAGGCGGATGCCATGCAGGATCCCCAGGCAGAGACTCAAATGCTTTAGCCATAAGCCAAGACATGTCAGCAATCTCTAGCAAACCACTAGAAGCTGAAAAGAGAAAACAAAGGATTCTGCCCTACGTGTTTCAGAGGGAGCATGTTCCCCTGGAAAAACCTTGATTTTAGGCAGTCTCCAGAACTGGCCAAACAATAGATACCTGTTGTTTTTAAGCCACTCACTTTTTGATGTGTTGTTAACAGCAACCCTAGCAAATGAATGCATATGGTTATATGTACTGGGTTGTATGGTAAAACACATTTCTTACTGTGGGCCCAATGAGAAATAGTTTGAAACCATTTTTCTAGACTGTGTATAATTCAGTCAGTGATTACATCTTCCTTTTCTGTGTCTGTCATGTGCTCGGAGTTTGCCACACAAGAGCTTAATAAATATTTGAGATAAAAGAGGGAAAAGGTAAGGAGTAGGGGGGAGAAGCAAAGAAGGTGGAAAAGAGAAGCAAAGAAAGGGAGGGGAAAAAAAAGGTAAATTTTGTACTGACTTCAGAGAGGGAAACTACCCAATTTCAGAGCACTGTGGGCTTGAAATAGAAAATCAAAGCCTGACTTATAACAGACTCCAATGATAAAAGCTCTCTGCTGATTTCCTACCTTTTTTTGGTAGTATTATAGATACTGTGGTTGAGAACAAATATAAGTGCCATGAAAATATCAGAAAATGTATAAAATTCTGCCTTATGCAAAAAGGATTCAATTTTATTTTCAACCAATTCCAGAAAGTGTCTATGAGATGCAGTAATGTACAAAATTTCTTTTATATAATTTCTTCATATTGGTCTGGACCACTGAACACACAAAGGGAACTGGTGTACAATGAATGGGGAGTTGTCTTAACTGTTCAGCTGTCTAAGATGAGCTTTCATGTATTTTATGTAAAATGTTATTTCTCCTTTGTCATATCTGTCTTTATTTTCTCCCTTAATAAAAAAAAAAAATTCTTCACTGATTTCAAAGGCACACAGGCAGAAACAGTAAATGTTTCAAGATATTAACAAGCTTTCTGCAGACTTTATAGGTGATAAGACAAGGAAAAAGGCACGAGAGAGAGAAGACAGAGGAGAGGCGGATGCCATGCAGGATCCCCAGGCAGAGACTCAAATGCTTTAGCCATAAGCCAAGACATGTCAGCAATCTCTAGCAAACCACTAGAAGCTGAAAAGAGAAAACAAAGGATTCTGCCCTACGTGTTTCAGAGGGAGCATGTTCCCCTGGAAAAACCTTGATTTTAGGCAGTCTCCAGAACTGGCCAAACAATAGATACCTGTTGTTTTTAAGCCACTCACTTTTTGATGTGTTGTTAACAGCAACCCTAGCAAATGAATGCATATGGTTATATGTACTGGGTTGTATGGTAAAACACATTTCTTACTGTGGGCCCAATGAGAAATAGTTTGAAACCATTTTTCTAGACTGTGTATAATTCAGTCAGTGATTACATCTTCCTTTTCTGTGTCTGTCATGTGCTCGGAGTTTGCCACACAAGAGCTTAATAAATATTTGAGATAAAAGAGGGAAAAGGTAAGGAGTAGGGGGGAGAAGCAAAGAAGGTGGAAAAGAGAAGCAAAGAAAGGGAGGGGAAAAAAAAGGTAAATTTTGTACTGACTTCAGAGAGGGAAACTACCCAATTTCAGAGCACTGTGGGCTTGAAATAGAAAATCAAAGCCTGACTTATAACAGACTCCAATGATAAAAGCTCTCTGCTGATTTCCTACCTTTTTTTGGTAGTATTATAGATACTGTGGTTGAGAACAAATATAAGTGCCATGAAAATATCAGAAAATGTATAAAATTCTGCCTTATGCAAAAAGGATTCAATTTTATTTTCAACCAATTCCAGAAAGTGTCTATGAGATGCAGTAATGTACAAAATTTCTTTTATATAATTTCTTCATATTGGTCTGGACCACTGAACACACAAAGGGAACTGGTGTACAATGAATGGGGAGTTGTCTTAACTGTTCAGCTGTCTAAGATGAGCTTTCATGTATTTTATGTAAAATGTTATTTCTCCTTTGTCATATCTGTCTTTATTTTCTCCCTTAATAAAAAAAAAAAAATTCTTCACTGATTTCAAAGGCACACAGGCAGAAACAGTAAATGTTTCAAGATATTAACAAGCTTTCTGCAGACTTTATAGGTGGACATGGGTGCATTATATATGCAAACACCTCCAGATAGCTATTTCCATTTTAACATCTTGATAGCTGCAGAATTATTGCTTCTAAGCCATTTAATTCATTTCTAGATAGCACTAGGGTGCTAGTGCATAAAAATGAAGAAAGAAGAAAATGAATAAAAGTAAAATATTCCATTGGATTGTAGCAAGTAAAAGTAAGACTTACTCCAAATTTCATATGATTGCAATCATCTTATCTCAAGACTGCTAGTATGAGAGCTCTGCAAGGGCTTACAAACTGTCTACATCACTCTCTAGCAAATATTCATGAGTGTACATTAGGTGCAATGACATTTTTTAAATAATATGTAGATATGTAGACTAGCAAAGAATTTTTTTTTCTGCCTCTGAATTTAGTCACAGACAAAGCATTATGTAGGTAAAAAGAATAACACAAATCACATTTCACTGTGTACACTTAATAAACTTCTTACTGAAATAGTAGCTATCTGAACATCCAGAATATGAGACGCCTGAAGCCATGCAGTGCTTGGTGCAGGCCTACACAGTTAAGATCAATTATCAACCAAAAGAAGTATAGGAAATTGCATTACTTATAGGTACACACTTCTCTATGTCTTCAGTCTCAGATGAAACCCAACTCTCAAAGATAACATAAACTCTAAAATCACAATTTGAAAGTTATACAATGTTGTACTTCATAGAGAGGTAGATGGTTACTATTTAAAGTGAAAGATAGCTTACTGTTGGTTTAGCTTTTTGGCTTAAAATCTGTCTCTCATGTCTTAATATTCCAAATAAAGCGAATGCTTTATGATGATCAAATTTCAAAAATTCTAATATCCCAGTGAACTGGGAACACAATGTAATATACAGTATCTTGTTTTTGCTTCTAATCCAGGACTGGACCTTAAGAGCATTCAGTAATTTAATACTGCTGTTTAGAGTCTTAAACGTATTTTCAAACTCCCCTTGGATGAGAAGATCAATTATGATTCTGTTACAAGGCCATGAAGAAAAGTTGCTGATATAACATGTTATTTCTCCTTTGTCATATCTGTCTTTATTTTCTCCCTTAATAAAAAAAATTCTTCACTGATTTCAAAGGCACACAGGCAGAAACAGTAAATGTTTCAAGATATTAACAAGCTTTCTGCAGACTTTATAGGTGGACATGGGTGCATTATATATGCAAACACCTCCAGATAGCTATTTCCATTTTAACATCTTGATAGCTGCAGAATTATTGCTTCTAAGCCATTTAATTCATTTCTAGATAGCACTAGGGTGCTAGTGCATAAAAATGAAGAAAGAAGAAAATGAATAAAAGTAAAATATTCCATTGGATTGTAGCAAGTAAAAGTAAGACTTACTCCAAATTTCATATGATTGCAATCATCTTATCTCAAGACTGCTAGTATGAGAGCTCTGCAAGGGCTTACAAACTGTCTACATCACTCTCTAGCAAATATTCATGAGTGTACATTAGGTGCAATGACATTTTTTAAATAATATGTAGATATGTAGACTAGCAAAGAATTTTTTTTTCTGCCTCTGAATTTAGTCACAGACAAAGCATTATGTAGGTAAAAAGAATAACACAAATCACATTTCACTGTGTACACTTAATAAACTTCTTACTGAAATAGTAGCTATCTGAACATCCAGAATATGAGACGCCTGAAGCCATGCAGTGCTTGGTGCAGGCCTACACAGTTAAGATCAATTATCAACCAAAAGAAGTATAGGAAATTGCATTACTTATAGGTACACACTTCTCTATGTCTTCAGTCTCAGATGAAACCCAACTCTCAAAGATAACATAAACTCTAAAATCACAATTTGAAAGTTATACAATGTTGTACTTCATAGAGAGGTAGATGGTTACTATTTAAAGTGAAAGATAGCTTACTGTTGGTTTAGCTTTTTGGCTTAAAATCTGTCTCTCATGTCTTAATATTCCAAATAAAGCGAATGCTTTATGATGATCAAATTTCAAAAATTCTAATATCCCAGTGAACTGGGAACACAATGTAATATACAGTATCTTGTTTTTGCTTCTAATCCAGGACTGGACCTTAAGAGCATTCAGTAATTTAATACTGCTGTTTAGAGTCTTAAACGTATTTTCAAACTCCCCTTGGATGAGAAGATCAATTATGATTCTGTTACAAGGCCATGAAGAAAAGTTGCTGATATAACATGTCAAAAATTAGAATATATAAGATTTATAAGAATTAGCTCAGATGGTATGGTTACCCACTTAGACCCAGACATCCTGGAGTGTGAAGTCAAGTGGGCCTGAGGAAGCATTACTAAGACAGTGGAGGTGATGGAATTTCAGCTGAACTACTTCTAATCCTAAAAGATGATGTTGTTAAAGAGCTGCACTCAATATGCCAGCAGTGGCCACAGGACTGGAAAAGGTCAGTATTCATTCCAACTCCCAAAAAAGCAATGCCAAAGAATGTTCAAACTGTACACATTTCCCATGCTGGCAAGATAATGCTCAAAATCCTTCAAGTTAGACTTCAGTAGTACATTAACCAAGAACTTTCAGATATACAAGCTGGATTTAGAAAACGGAGAGGAACCAGAGATTAAATTGCCAACATTTGTTGGATCATAGAAAAAGCAAGGAAATTCCAGAAAAAAAAAACATCCACTGCCACTTTATTGACTAGGGTAAAGCTTTTGACTGTTTGGATCACAACAAACTATGGGAAATTCTTAAAGAAATGGGAATATAAGACCACCTTATCTGTCTCCTGAGAAATGTGCATGTGGATCAAGAGGCAAAATTAGAACCAGACATGGAAAAACAAGCTGGTTCAAAATTGGAAAAGAAATAAGTCAAGTCTATATATTGTCATCCTGTTCATTTAACTTACATTCAGAGAACATCATGAGAAGTGGCAGGCTGGATGAAATACAAGCTGGGATCAAGATTGCCAGAAGAGGGTTTCCCTGGTGGTCCAGTGCGAAGAGTCTACCTTGTAGCACAAGGGAAACTGGTTTGATCCCTGGCCTGGGAAGATTCCATGTGCCATGGACAGGCTGGACCGGTGTGTCCAATTATGAGCCAGAGCTCTTGAGCTCACACACACAGAGCCGGTGCTCTGCAAAAAGACAGGCCACGGTAATGGGAGGCCCACACATGCCAATGAATAAAGACAGACAGAAATAAATAAACAAAAAGCAATTAAAAACAGAGGCCAAAAAAAATTTTTTTAAAAACAAAACAAAAAAACTCAACATCGAAAAAACTAAGATTATAGCATTCAGCCGCATCACTTCATGGCTAATACATGTGGGAAAAACTAGAAATAGTAGGAGATTTTATTTTGAGGGGCTCCAAAATCACTGTGGATGGTGACTGCAGTCACAAAATTAAAAGATGTTTGCTCCTTGGAATTCCAAAAATCGATGGAAAACCTAGACAGCATATTAAAAATTAGAGACATAACTTTTCTGACAAAGGTCCATACAGTCAATGAGAAACAAGAAGGAAAAGCCTGAGTAACAGAGCTTCTAGTCTAGCCAAGGAAGCTAAGAGCAACTACTAAGCCAAGTAGTGTTTAAGGAGATAAACCCATGTTTTTTCCAGTAGTCATGTAAAGATGTGAGAGTCTGACCATAAAGAAGGCTGAGTACCAAATAATTGATGCTTTTTGACTGTGCTGCTGGAAAAGACTGTTGGATCATAGAAAAGCAAGGAAATTCCAGAAAAAAAAACATCCACTGCCACTTTATTGACTAGGTAAAGCTTTTGACTGTTTGGATCACAACAAACTATGGGAAATTCTTAAAGAAATGGGAATATAAGACCACCTTATCTGTCTCCTGAGAAATGTGCATGTGGATCAAGAGGCAAAATTAGAACCAGACATGGAAAAACAAGCTGGTTCAAAATTGGAAAAGAAATAAGTCAAGTCTATATATTGTCATCCTGTTCATTTAACTTACATTCAGAGAACATCATGAGAAGTGGCAGGCTGGATGAAATACAAGCTGGGATCAAGATTGCCAGAAGAGGGTTTCCCTGGTGGTCCAGTGCGAAGAGTCTACCTTGTAGCACAAGGGAAACTGGTTTGATCCCTGGCCTGGGAAGATTCCATGTGCCATGGACAGGCTGGACCGGTGTGTCCAATTATGAGCCAGAGCTCTTGAGCTCACACACACAGAGCCGGTGCTCTGCAAAAAGACAGGCCACGGTAATGGGAGGCCCACACATGCCAATGAATAAAGACAGACAGAAATAAATAAACAAAAAGCAATTAAAAACAGAGGCCAAAAAAAATTTTTTTAAAAACAAAACAAAAAAACTCAACATCGAAAAAACTAAGATTATAGCATTCAGCCGCATCACTTCATGGCTAATACATGTGGGAAAAACTAGAAATAGTAGGAGATTTTATTTTGAGGGGCTCCAAAATCACTGTGGATGGTGACTGCAGTCACAAAATTAAAAGATGTTTGCTCCTTGGAATTCCAAAAATCGATGGAAAACCTAGACAGCATATTAAAAATTAGAGACATAACTTTTCTGACAAAGGTCCATACAGTCAATGAGAAACAAGAAGGAAAAGCCTGAGTAACAGAGCTTCTAGTCTAGCCAAGGAAGCTAAGAGCAACTACTAAGCCAAGTAGTGTTTAAGGAGATAAACCCATGTTTTTTCCAGTAGTCATGTAAAGATGTGAGAGTCTGACCATAAAGAAGGCTGAGTACCAAATAATTGATGCTTTTTGACTGTGCTGCTGGAAAAGACTGTTGAGAATCTCCTGGAGAGCAAGGAAATCAAAGCAGTAAATCCTAAAGGAAATCAACCCTGAATATTAATTGGAAGGACCGATGTTGAAGCTGAAGCTCCAATACTTAGGCCACCTGATGCGAAGAGCTGACTCATTGGGAAAGCCTCTGACGCTAAGAAAGACTGAGAACAGGATAAGGGTGGGGGACACAGGGTGAGATGGTTGTATGACATAATTGACTCAATGTACATGAATTTGAGCAAACTCAAGTAGATAGTGTAGGACAGGGAAGCCTGGCATGCTGCAGCCATGGGATTGAAAAGAGTTAGACACAACTCAATGACTGAACAATAACAAGGCTCTTATCTCTAGTTAAAATGTTGTTCCAGATTTATTTTTCTATTAGATTTTCACCCTAAAATAGTCTCATGTGTTTCTCATATAAACAAATGCTGATTTTATTTTCACTCATACGTGTCAGAAAACAAATATGAAAATAATATTTCTTCTACATTTTATTCTTAGTCAACAAATTTATAAGAAACTACTGCCTCTACCATTAATAGTTCTCATTAGCCCTCCTCAGAAAGAACTAGGGAACCACAGAAATAATTTAAACATTAGTCACATGAATAGTCTTAACAAGGTTTGTAAAAGTCAAAAGTCCTAATGAAAGTCAGGATAGTCACAAAAACTTCAGTACTGAAATTAGAGTCTTAAAATCTAAACTAAAACAAAGCACTCTATCCAAGGCAGCAAGAAGAAGGAAAATCCAGAGCAACAGAGCCTCTGGTCTAGCTAGGGAAGCTAAGAGCAACTATTAGGCCAAGTGGCATCTAAGAAAATAAACCTTAAGGCCAAGTGCCAGACAGAAGGGAAAAATGATATAGG
Organism: Tragulus kanchil; assembly: GCA_022376925.1. Lineage (NCBI taxonomy): Eukaryota > Metazoa > Chordata > Mammalia > Artiodactyla > Tragulidae > Tragulus > Tragulus kanchil. The sequence goes on along the minus strand of JAIOJX010000005.1, from coordinate 114,081,880 downwards.
ACTAGACATAGGACTAGATATAGAAGAAAAGGAAGAAATGTCTCAGGCAACTCTTTTTTTTTTTTAGAGTATTGTATACAATTTTATCATGGTTTCATTAGTATGAATCAGTCATAGGCATACATATGTCCCTGTCCTTTTAAACCTCCCTTCTGCCTCCCTCCCCATTTCACTCCTCCAGGTTGTCACAGAGCACTGGCTTTGGGTTCTCTGTGTCACCCAGCAAATTCTCACTGGCTATACACTTTATATATGGTAATGTGTATGTTTCAATGGTACTCTCACAAATTATCCCACATTCTTTCTTCTTCACCATGTCCAAAAGTCTGTTCTCTATGTCTGCAGATCCATTGCTGCCCTATAGATAGGTTCATCAGTACTCTTTCTATATCCCACATATAGGTGTTCCCAGGCAACTGTTTTAAATGAAACTGAGAAGTCCTCAATATGAGTAAGTAAAGATTCCTTAAAGGTATGATAAGGTCAAGAAAGACTGTGAAGATATTTTAAATATCCTTTCCTAATACAGATGGCCAACTAGTTGCATTAAGAGGTATATTTAAAGACTTTCAAAAAATTAATCCTCACTAAGACAAGTACTATATCTCTTTGGTCAGTAACAGTTCTTAATGATCATATAATGTAAATAGGCCAGATCTGCCAGATTTGAAACAAGCTTTAAAGAGTGTAACTTACAACCTTAGGCCATGACTAAATGGATCAGCAGTGAATGTTTCATTAAATAAAAGGAAATTAATTTGCTAGTCAGCAAGCAGTATTATCTTTTCAAGAATAACTATACTCAGAAGTTTCTCATTTCTTAAACAATTTTTTTTGTTTGTAAAGTCAAAGTCTAATGTCACAAAAGTCAAAAGGAAATAAAAGTCAAACAAAACTTCAGTACTGAAATTAGAGTCTTAAAATCTAAACTAAAACAAAGCACTCTATCCAAGGCAGCAAGAAGAAGGAAAATCCAGAGCAACAGAGCCTCTGGTCTAGCTAGGGAAGCTAAGAGCAACTATTAGGCCAAGTGGCATCTAAGAAAATAAACCTTAAGGCCAAGTGCCAGACAGAAGGGAAAAATGATATAGGACTAGACATAGGACTAGATATAGAAGAAAAGGAAGAAATGTCTCAGGCAACTCTTTTTTTTTTTTAGAGTATTGTATACAATTTTATCATGGTTTCATTAGTATGAATCAGTCATAGGCATACATATGTCCCTGTCCTTTTAAACCTCCCTTCTGCCTCCCTCCCCATTTCACTCCTCCAGGTTGTCACAGAGCACTGGCTTTGGGTTCTCTGTGTCACCCAGCAAATTCTCACTGGCTATACACTTTATATATGGTAATGTGTATGTTTCAATGGTACTCTCACAAATTATCCCACATTCTTTCTTCTTCACCATGTCCAAAAGTCTGTTCTCTATGTCTGCAGATCCATTGCTGCCCTATAGATAGGTTCATCAGTACTCTTTCTATATCCCACATATAGGTGTTCCCAGGCAACTGTTTTAAATGAAACTGAGAAGTCCTCAATATGAGTAAGTAAAGATTCCTTAAAGGTATGATAAGGTCAAGAAAGACTGTGAAGATATTTTAAATATCCTTTCCTAATACAGATGGCCAACTAGTTGCATTAAGAGGTATATTTAAAGACTTTCAAAAAATTAATCCTCACTAAGACAAGTACTATATCTCTTTGGTCAGTAACAGTTCTTAATGATCATATAATGTAAATAGGCCAGATCTGCCAGATTTGAAACAAGCTAAAATAAAAGAGTGTAACTTACAACCTTAGGCCATGACTAAATGGATCAGCAGTGAATGTTTCATTAAATAAAAGGAAATTAATTTGCTAGTCAGCAAGCAGTATTATCTTTTTCAAGAATAACTATACTCAGAATGTAGAAAGCTCTTGAACTGAAAGGGTTTGTGGATTCTTGAGGTCCACATTTTAGGATACGGAGGTAAGTAAGTAATGAAATCTTGTCTCGAAGAAGAAGAATGGAACAAAAGTAAAGATAAAGGCAGACCCCTGAGAACCAGGGCTCCAGAAAGACTTAGCAATAGGGTAGCTTTGGTAAAGTTACTTTTACCCATGGAAAATCACTACTTAGAATTATTTTCTATACCATTTTCTTTTGTCAACCTTTTTCTCCAAAATAATGAAAAATATTGTATGTAACTCTCAATGGAAACTAGGGCATCTATTTATCCATGTCACAAAATGAATTCTAGATGAATTATGAAACAAAGTTAAGCAGAAAATAATTACATTGTTTTCACAATTAACAGCAACTAAAAAAAAAACTGTTTGCTCTCGAAATTTTAAAGAAATACAAGATACAGGGGGAAAACTCTCTGCCTAAAAGAAAAATCTTTTTAACGATCTTGAATTGCAGTGTGCAAAAATCACAAAGGAAAAGAATATCTAGTTTATCAGACAATCATTTCCAGGTTCCACATAAAGAACCAGAGAGAAGCAATCAAATAAAGCCATGCTTAAATGATACACATGACAATCATTTAAGGTTTTTCGTTCTTCCCAACAAAGTAAACAGTAAGGATCCATTCTCCTTACTCAATAGGAGAGAAAAACTTAAGAAGGAAATGATGACTAAAAACCTAGGGGCAACAGATCCATTGCTGCCCTATAGATAGGTTCATCAGTACTCTTTCTATATCCCACATATAGGTGTTCCCAGGCAACTGTTTTAAATGAAACTGAGAAGTCCTCAATATGAGTAAGTAAAGATTCCTTAAAGGTATGATAAGGTCAAGAAAGACTGTGAAGATATTTTAAATATCCTTTCCTAATACAGATGGCCAACTAGTTGCATTAAGAGGTATATTTAAAGACTTTCAAAAAATTAATCCTCACTAAGACAAGTACTATATCTCTTTGGTCAGTAACAGTTCTTAATGATCATATAATGTAAATAGGCCAGATCTGCCAGATTTGAAACAAGCTAAAATAAAAGAGTGTAACTTACAACCTTAGGCCATGACTAAATGGATCAGCAGTGAATGTTTCATTAAATAAAAGGAAATTAATTTGCTAGTCAGCAAGCAGTATTATCTTTTTCAAGAATAACTATACTCAGAATGTAGAAAGCTCTTGAACTGAAAGGGTTTGTGGATTCTTGAGGTCCACATTTTAGGATACGGAGGTAAGTAAGTAATGAAATCTTGTCTCGAAGAAGAAGAATGGAACAAAAGTAAAGATAAAGGCAGACCCCTGAGAACCAGGGCTCCAGAAAGACTTAGCAATAGGGTAGCTTTGGTAAAGTTACTTTTACCCATGGAAAATCACTACTTAGAATTATTTTCTATACCATTTTCTTTTGTAAACCCTTTTTTCTCCAAAATAATGAAAAATATTGTATGTAACTCTCAATGGAAACTAGGGCATCTATTTATCCATGTCACAAAATGAATTCTAGATGAATTATGAAACAAAGTTAAGCAGAAAATAATTACATTGTTTTCACAATTAACAGCAACTAAAAAAAAAACTGTTTGCTCTCGAAATTTTAAAGAAATACAAGATACAGGGGGAAAACTCTCTGCCTAAAAGAAAAATCTTTTTAACGATCTTGAATTGCAGTGTGCAAAAATCACAAAGGAAAAGAATATCTAGTTTATCAGACAATCATTTCCAGGTTCCACATAAAGAACCAGAGAGAAGCAATCAAATAAAGCCATGCTTAAATGATACACATGACAATCATTTAAGGTTTTTCGTTCTTCCCAACAAAGTAAACAGTAAGGATCCATTCTCCTTACTCAATAGGAGAGAAAAACTTAAGAAGGAAATGATGACTAAAAACCTAGGGGCAACATTTTGTATAAATAGAAGAGCAGCAGGCTCTATCTGTCTGTCACATCTGATATGACACTAACTGTGCCACCACAACGATCTTAATAAAACCAATTATTCTCAGAGAACACAGAGCACAAAGGACAATTCATATCAGCTTGAAAGAACTAGTGAAAAGGAAGAAAGGAAGATGTTCAATGTATCTCATATCAAACGTCTTTTGTTTTGCTTCAACAGAACAGGTGTCTTAGTGGTTGAGTTTATATGCTTACATGGGTAGGGTTTCTTTAGTGAGTGAAGAAGAGCTTTATATGATCATAATAAATAATATGTGAACAGCATGCCCATAAAGAAAAATTCCCTTAAAAGATATTTCTGTAAAAATGACAATTTATGTTAATGGTGGATACAAACATTTTGACCAGAATAGGCTGAAAGATTATTCAGTATGGATGTCTTAGTCATAACTATACCTGAATGGGTGATTTTTAAATCCGAATTTTAGGAACTTTAGTTTTGAAAAGATTTGGGGGAAAATTTGAACCTAATGCTGACAGAAGAATTGTATGCATTTTAACCATATATTAACTTAAGCATAAGTGTATATAATTTCAATGAAATACTAGAAATATTAAGTAGATTGGTATTGATTGAGAAAGTACAGCTATGTTCTATTCATGGTAAGTCCCATCAGTCATGTCTGCTTCATTGCAACCTTATGGACTGTAGCTTCTCTGTCCATGGAATTCTCTAGGCAAGAAAGAATACTATAGTGGGGTGCCATGCCCTCCTCCTGGAAATCTTCCCAACCTAGGATTCCCATACCTTGAACTGTTCTTATTTTTAGAACATACAAGATACAGGGGGAAAACTCTCTGCCTAAAAGAAAAATCTTTTTAACGATCTTGAATTGCAGTGTGCAAAAATCACAAAGGAAAAGAATATCTAGTTTATCAGACAATCATTTCCAGGTTCCACATAAAGAACCAGAGAGAAGCAATCAAATAAAGCCATGCTTAAATGATACACATGACAATCATTTAAGGTTTTTCGTTCTTCCCAACAAAGTAAACAGTAAGGATCCATTCTCCTTACTCAATAGGAGAGAAAAACTTAAGAAGGAAATGATGACTAAAAACCTAGGGGCAACATTTTGTATAAATAGAAGAGCAGCAGGCTCTATCTGTCTGTCACATCTGATATGACACTAACTGTGCCACCACAACGATCTTAATAAAACCAATTATTCTCAGAGAACACAGAGCACAAAGGACAATTCATATCAGCTTGAAAGAACTAGTGAAAAGGAAGAAAGGAAGATGTTCAATGTATCTCATATCAAACGTCTTTTGTTTTGCTTCAACAGAACAGGTGTCTTAGTGGTTGAGTTTATATGCTTACATGGGTAGGGTTTCTTTAGTGAGTGAAGAAGAGCTTTATATGATCATAATAAATAATATGTGAACAGCATGCCCATAAAGAAAAATTCCCTTAACAGATATTTCTGTAAAAATGACAATTTATGTTAATGGTGGATACAAACATTTTGACCAGAATAGGCTGAAAGATTATTCAGTATGGATGTCTTAGTCATAACTATACCTGAATGGGTGATTTTTAAATCCGAATTTTAGGAACTTTAGTTTTGAAAAGATTTGGGGGAAAATTTGAACCTAATGCTGACAGAAGAATTGTATGCATTTTAACCATATATTAACTTAAGCATAAGTGTATATAATTTCAATGAAATACTAGAAATATTAAGTAGATTGGTATTGATTGAGAAAGTACAGCTATGTTCTATTCATGGTAAGTCCCATCAGTCATGTCTGCTTCATTGCAACCTTATGGACTGTAGCTTCTCTGTCCATGGAATTCTCTAGGCAAGAAAGAATACTATAGTGGGGTGCCATGCCCTCCTCCTGGAAATCTTCCCAACCTAGGATTCCCATACCTTGAACTGTTTTCCTTCCCAATTTTCTTGGCTATAGAACAGACATAAGAGTACCCACCTAATATGCTTGTCAAGAAAATTGTATAAAATAAGACAATTAGCATAACTTTAACTCACACAATGTACTCAGTACTACAGCATGAAAATCAGAATGGTATCAGTCTCTGACTCCTCCTCATAGTGGATCTGCTCTGACTGTCTTGTAATTCCAAACATTGGTGATGTTCCACCATTTCTTTTTGAAATGGTGGACACGTTCTTGTTCAGTGCCTATTATCCTTCATAAGGAGCCCTTGGTTTTTACACTACAGAGGTGTAAAGTTCTCTTTCAACATAGTCCCTACAATGACTTTTCTTTCCCCTACAAAGCCTTATAAAAATGAGTGGCTCACTTCACCCTGTAGCATAGGAATGATATAATCTGTTCCTTTGAAACTATAGTTCTTTTCTGTCTGTGTTCTCTTGTATGACAGCACTCGCTGCCCTTTTGGAACCCACCTCATATTAATAAATACATTAATTGTGTACCAGTATTCTTCCTATGTAGCACTTGCCCCTGACAGTTAAAGTATGTCAGGACTACTAGTCTGCACACTAAACTAGGTCAGCAATGAAATCAAATGCATTGGACCAGAAATGTTTGTTGAGCCACATTATATTAGACCATGAATTATCATCATACACTGATATGTCAGAAAGCCATTGGGCAATCTCTCTTCAACTTACTGACTTCTTGGCCATTAGTTGTATAACTATGCTTCCTTAATTGAAGAACTCATGAACTTGATCTAATATCAGTAGAAGACTGGTGCTACAAAGTTTAGGTTACTCAGTTCCCACAGGCCATTTACACAAATTATAATGATGGAAGCAAACAAAAACGTACAAATTAATTCAATCTTTATGTCCAGCTCTGACATATGAATTTGACCTGTGTGCCCCATTGGAAAGTTTCTGTTAATTAATAAAAGAGGATCTTGGCTCATAACCCAAATGAGAAGGGAAATGTTTCCACTTGATGTCATAATATTCAATTACATTGGCTTCTCAAAGGGAAGTAGGTAAACAGGACATCAGGGAAGTTTTCAGAAGTCTATGCCCACAGAGCTGGAGCAAATCAGGGAAGGTGAAATCTCCTCTAGTAATAAAAATTGTATAAAATAAGACAATTAGCATAACTTTAACTCACACAATGTACTCAGTACTACAGCATGAAAATCAGAATGGTATCAGTCTCTGACTCCTCCTCATAGTGGATCTGCTCTGACTGTCTTGTAATTCCAAACATTGGTGATGTTCCACCATTTCTTTTTGAAATGGTGGACACGTTCTTGTTCAGTGCCTATTATCCTTCATAAGGAGCCCTTGGTTTTTACACTACAGAGGTGTAAAGTTCTCTTTCAACATAGTCCCTACAATGACTTTTCTTTCCCCTACAAAGCCTTATAAAAATGAGTGGCTCACTTCACCCTGTAGCATAGGAATGATATAATCTGTTCCTTTGAAACTATAGTTCTTTTCTGTCTGTGTTCTCTTGTATGACAGCACTCGCTGCCCTTTTGGAACCCACCTCATATTAATAAATACATTAATTGTGTACCAGTATTCTTCCTATGTAGCACTTGCCCCTGACAGTTAAAGTATGTCAGGACTACTAGTCTGCACACTAAACTAGGTCAGCAATGAAATCAAATGCATTGGACCAGAAATGTTTGTTGAGCCACATTATATTAGACCATGAATTATCATCATACACTGATATGTCAGAAAGCCATTGGGCAATCTCTCTTCAACTTACTGACTTCTTGGCCATTAGTTGTATAACTATGCTTCCTTAATTGAAGAACTCATGAACTTGATCTAATATCAGTAGAAGACTGGTGCTACAAAGTTTAGGTTACTCAGTTCCCACAGGCCATTTACACAAATTATAATGATGGAAGCAAACAAAAACGTACAAATTAATTCAATCTTTATGTCCAGCTCTGACATATGAATTTGACCTGTGTGCCCCATTGGAAAGTTTCTGTTAATTAATAAAAGAGGATCTTGGCTCATAACCCAAATGAGAAGGGAAATGTTTCCACTTGATGTCATAATATTCAATTACATTGGCTTCTCAAAGGGAAGTAGGTAAACAGGACATCAGGGAAGTTTTCAGAAGTCTATGCCCACAGAGCTGGAGCATGGTGAATGAACCTCAGCATATCTGCCTTTCCTCAGACAGAGGTGAAATCTCCTCTGATCTAATGTTTGAAATACTCCAGGGAAAAGGACTTCACCATTCAAGTTGAAAAAGTAGTGAAGTTGGGAGCTGATCATTAAATAGTATTATTCTCAAGTTGAAAATAGACTCTTAAACCTACTGTGAGTTGTGTTGTGAGGAAGATGAAACTTATTGGCTTACCTAAAATATGTCTAGACTAAATAGGAAAGGAGGAAGAGCTGATAAAGAACCATGAAATGGGATAAATAGAGAAATCTAGAAAAATAAACTTTCATGGAATTGGTGGAAGACATTTAGTAGAAAAACTGAAATAGTAAAATGATAGTAACAGGAAATCATGGTCATAAAAGAACTGTACTTATTAAGATTTTAGAAGTAACAAATGATGGCAAGAGATAATAAGAATTGTGCTATGGAATGATAATGGAAATATAGTAGAGGAAGGGCTTCAGAAGCTTTTCAGAAGACAGAATTGACAATTAGTGAATATTTGGTCATAAGGAGTGAGAAACAGAAGGAATTCAGCTTGACTAAAAAAGTCTAAATGAATCATGGGAGTTCAGCAAGCATGTATTTGAGGTATGTTTTAGACACGATGAGTTTGAGATTTAAACTTGTCTCTCATTCTAGAATGTAGTTCCACGTGACGAGGGATCTTATCCTATTCCCATTACATCTCCATCATTAACCCTGGTGTCTGGGATTAATGTTCAAAAAGTCTTTGTTAACTGAAACATTTCAAGGGAAGATGCATGGGAAGAATAGAAATAACATAGCCAATGAAAGAAATTATTTCAATAAATTCTGGTAGGCCATATAAAGGATTATTTTCTAACATACATAGTATATTAATTTATATATAATATAGCACTATAATATTTAATAAAATATATAAGGAGTAGAAGGAAAAAGTGTGTGTGGCAGAAAATAACAAAACTCTGTAAAAAATACGGCTTCCCCTGGTGGTCCAGTGGGTAAGGACACCGCCTTGCAGTGCAAGGGGCGCCGGTTCGATCCCTGGCCTGGGAGGATCCCACGTGCCGCGGAGCGGCTGGACTGATGTGTCCAATCACCGAGCCGGAGCTCTGGAGCGCATGCACCCAGACCCGGTGCTCAGCAACGACAGACGCCACCGAGATGGGAGGCCCACAGGAGCCAAAGAACAAAGACGGATGAAAATAGAGAAATGAAAGACCAATAGAAGTGGCCTGCCTGCTCCCCTCCCTCCCTAACTCGACCCCCACCCAAAATAAATAAATAAATCTTTAAAAAAAAAAAAACTCTGTAAAAAATAAATAAATAAGCAAAAACTGATTCTATTTAACTACAATAAATACTTTTTGGTAAATAATTTATTAGATAGCAACAAACATTATCGCTTATATTTAGATGGTAGAATAATGAGTGTTATTTATTTTCTTGCTCCTGATCACCTCTATCTCATATAGACATAGCATTAGGATAAATAGATTTTTAGTTTCCTTTTGTTTTTTTAAAGATAAGCAAATTGGAATCAAACAGAAATACCTCTGTTACTGTCACTGACTAATCTGCTAATGTTCTAATCAACAAGAAAAAGTTGACTTTCATCAATGCTGAAAAACTTACTGAAATTGGTAAGAGTTACTTACCAAGAGTTGGTAAGTTGAAGCCACTTGTTTGAAGTGGAAATGATTCAGCAATTTCCAGTTTTGATTTTGTTGGTGTCACTTGGTTTAGTTTAACTGTTTTTGTTAGGGCGGCAAACAACTGATGAAAACTTTTTTTATAGCGTTAATTTGTTAGCTGCAGTAATAACAGCTCTGGCACAGATAGGATCTTATTTTCACTTATTCATTTTCCTCCCCAGCAGTTTTGTGATAAATCTTTTGGCAAAAGGACTTTTAAAAAGCAATAATAAAAAAAGATTGTTTCTTCTTTCTCATATACTCAATAATTTTTATTTCCACTCTGCTGGAGCTTATATGTCCTTAAATGATCTTATTGTCTCTAGCTAATATTTTTTATCCAGTTCTTTATAATTGCTTGATGGGATTCAAAAATGCAGGAGATAAAAATGATTTGGCCAAATTCCAAAATATAGAATAATTGAGTTTAAACTGTCATTAAGGCTACTCTTAACCAACCACCTTATTTGATGAATGAGAAAAGTCAGATAAAGAGGAAAAAAAAAGATAGTTAATTCCTACTTTACCATTCCTACTTTATTATTATTGCCTGCATTTGCTAGTCAGTGCCTACATGGCTAATTAGTGCCTTCTTCACTAGGCTGTTGCTATGGCTATTTCCTTTAGGAAGAGGAAATTAGTCTTTAAGAAATCCATATGCCGCATGCCAAGAAAGGAAGCTAGCCAACACTCCATGGGAGACATGCTGATCACTATCTAGTATCATTAATTATAATGTCCTCACTTACTGGTTATCTGCAAGGGCCAGTCTAGGCCCAAACAGGGTCACAAATCATTGATGACACATATTACACATCAAGCAATTCAATAATTAGATGGTAGAATAATGAGTGTTATTTTTCTTTCTCCTGATCACCTCTATCTCATATAGACATAGCATTAGGATAAATAGATTTTTAGTTTCCTTTTGTTTTTTTAAAGATAAGCAAATTGGAATCAAACAGAAATACCTCTGTTACTGTCACTGACTAATCTGCTAATGTTCTAATCAACAAGAAAAAGTTGACTTTCATCAATGCTGAAAAACTTACTGAAATTGGTAAGAGTTACTTACCAAGAGTTGGTAAGTTGAAGCCACTTGTTTGAAGTGGAAATGATTCAGCAATTTCCAGTTTTGATTTTGTTGGTGTCACTTGGTTTAGTTTAACTGTTTTTGTTAGGGCGGCAAACAACTGATGAAAACTTTTTTTATAGCGTTAATTTGTTAGCTGCAGTAATAACAGCTCTGGCACAGATAGGATCTTATTTTCACTTATTCATTTTCCTCCCCAGCAGTTTTGTGATAAATCTTTTGGCAAAAGGACTTTTAAAAAGCAATAATAAAAAAAGATTGTTTCTTCTTTCTCATATACTCAATAATTTTTATTTCCACTCTGCTGGAGCTTATATGTCCTTAAATGATCTTATTGTCTCTAGCTAATATTTTTTATCCAGTTCTTTATAATTGCTTGATGGGATTCAAAAATGCAGGAGATAAAATGATTTGGCCAAATTCCAAAATATAGAATAATTGAGTTTAAACTGTCATTAAGGCTACTCTTAACCAACCACCTTATTTGATGAATGAGAAAAGTCAGATAAAGAGGAAAAAAAAAGATAGTTAATTCCTACTTTACCATTCCTACTTTATTATTATTGCCTGCATTTGCTAGTCAGTGCCTACATGGCTAATTAGTGCCTTCTTCACTAGGCTGTTGCTATGGCTATTTCCTTTAGGAAGAGGAAATTAGTCTTTAAGAAATCCATATGCCGCATGCCAAGAAAGGAAGCTAGCCAACACTCCATGGGAGACATGCTGATCACTATCTAGTATCATTAATTATAATGTCCTCACTTACTGGTTATCTGCAAGGGCCAGTCTAGGCCCAAACAGGGTCACAAATCATTGATGACACATATTACACATACAAGAACAGAAAGAAAATAAAGAAGAAGCAATTTCAAAAAATCAGAAGTTTGGAGTATTCTGAAAATCTCCTGCCTATGTCTAAGGTATCATAAGCAGACACATTCTATTTTTATGGGAATGCACACATTTAAACTTTTTTGGGAGAATAAAAAAAAAAAAGAAATATGGTTATATTTACAAGAGATGTCTACATATACTACCTGAAATCTCTATAAAGTTTACCTTCAAAAGCAACTTTGGTTCCTTATCTGACCAATTTCTTATCTCTTCTCTTCTCTTGAAGAGAAATCAAATTACTTCCCAAAGGTCAACATAGCTAACCTTTGTGAATCTGAATTCCAGGCCTATATTCATATTTTGCCTTACATAAAGCACCACTGGTGATATTTTAAAATAAAAAAAATAGAGAATGTGTGGCTTTTTGGTGTATAATATGGCTTTGGGGTTAGTCTTTAAAAAGTTTTCACAGATAGACCAGAGGTATTCATGAAAGCTCTAAGGAAATGACCAGCCTATCTCATCTGTAACAAGTACAGGAACAGGAACTGAACCAATGGTCCATGAAAGTGTGATGAAAGTTCTCTGATGTTCTCACAGATGTCTCTTACCCAGATCATAGTGACAAGTGCTGATTAGTTAATGTTCAGTAATTTTAAGAGCCAGTCATTGAACAGAGCCATTATTAAAAATTTAATTATGCAAACCTACAATTAAATTAGTTTTGTTAAAATCAAAGGCACTCAAAGCTCAGCAGTTCATAATTAGATTACTACACTTTACCATTATCTATGTTCTTGTAATTAATTACTTCCGTTGTCTCTGTATAGTAGAAACACTATAAAATAGTGCCCTCCCCCAGTGTCTTACTTCTTTACTGCATATTCAATAATATGTTGATACCTTTATATCAGTCTTGATGGTAGTTTTACAGCATGCCAAGAAAGGAAGCTAGCCAACACTCCATGGGAGACATGCTGATCACTATCTAGTATCATTAATTATAATGTCCTCACTTACTGGTTATCTGCAAGGGCCAGTCTAGGCCCAAACAGGGTCACAAATCATTGATGACACATATTACACATACAAGAACAGAAAGAAAATAAAGAAGAAGCAATTTCAAAAAATCAGAAGTTTGGAGTATTCTGAAAATCTCCTGCCTATGTCTAAGGTATCATAAGCAGACACATTCTATTTTTATGGGAATGCACACATTTAAACTTTTTTGGGAGAATAAAAAAAAAAAAGAAATATGGTTATATTTACAAGAGATGTCTACATATACTACCTGAAATCTCTATAAAGTTTACCTTCAAAAGCAACTTTGGTTCCTTATCTGACCAATTTCTTATCTCTTCTCTTCTCTTGAAGAGAAATCAAATTACTTCCCAAAGGTCAACATAGCTAACCTTTGTGAATCTGAATTCCAGGCCTATATTCATATTTTGCCTTACATAAAGCACCACTGGTGATATTTTAAAATAAAAAAAATAGAGAATGTGTGGCTTTTTGGTGTATAATATGGCTTTGGGGTTAGTCTTTAAAAAGTTTTCACAGATAGACCAGAGGTATTCATGAAAGCTCTAAGGAAATGACCAGCCTATCTCATCTGTAACAAGTACAGGAACAGGAACTGAACCAATGGTCCATGAAAGTGTGATGAAAGTTCTCTGATGTTCTCACAGATGTCTCTTACCCAGATCATAGTGACAAGTGCTGATTAGTTAATGTTCAGTAATTTTAAGAGCCAGTCATTGAACAGAGCCATTATTAAAAATTTAATTATGCAAACCTACAATTAAATTAGTTTTGTTAAAATCAAAGGCACTCAAAGCTCAGCAGTTCATAATTAGATTACTACACTTTACCATTATCTATGTTCTTGTAATTAATTACTTCCGTTGTCTCTGTATAGTAGAAACACTATAAAATAGTGCCCTCCCCCAGTGTCTTACTTCTTTACTGCATATTCAATAATATGTTGATACCTTTATATCAGTCTTGATGGTAGTTTTTACAGCATGCTAATCACCAAATAACTCAGAGCTTGATTTATCATATTACTGATTGCTATCAGCTAAGAAAGTGATGGAAAGATGTTAATAATACAAATTAAAGTTAAAAATGTGTTGTATCTGCAGCTGTTAACATTTTGAATAGCACAAAAATTGAGGATGTAGTATTACAATATTCAAAACTTGTATTTTTATTGTATTTGGCAAAGTCCCTTGCCTCATTGTTGAATGAGCAAAGTTCTGGTGTGTATCCCTGTTGTTTATTTGTCATCTTATACATGGATGTAAATGAAAATATCAATCCACATTTATGTCACAACTCTACTCATCAATTGCAACCATCATTTGTCTATGGACACATGAGTTCAGCAAAAACTGATGAAAGCTTTCTAGAAGAATTAATTGGGGGCTTCCCCTGGTGGTCCAGTGGATAAGGACACCGCCTTGCAGTGCAAGGGGCGCCAGTTCGATCCCTGGCCTGGGAAGATCCCACGTGCCACGGAGCAGCTGGACCGATGTGTCCAATTACCGAGCCGGAGCTCTGGAGCGCATGCACCCAGAGCCGGTGCAATGCGACAACAGACGCCACCGCGATGGGAGGCCTGCAGGAGCCAAAGAACAAAGACGGATGAAAATAGAGAAATGAAAGACCAATAGAAGTGGCCCGCCCGCTCCCCTCCCTCCCCAACCCGACCCCCGCCCAAAATTAAAAAAAAAAAAAAAAAAGAATTAATTGGCAATGTGGAATTTACCATGAAAACTATCAGATATTTTGTTATTATTTATAAAGTGAGTGTGATGCATGCTTTATATGTGTGAAATTAATAAGATTGGTGAGCAGTGTGCATGTATGTATGTGTGTGTATATATATACACAGTGTTTATTTGTAGAGCCTGTACTCAGTTCAGCTTCAAGGGGGAAGAGTATTTCTCTAGTTAAGACAATTGTCTTTGGGTAGGCATCATTCAAAAGAGTTGAATATTATGCACATAAATATCTGCTCTGTCGTCTTATATCTAGTTCCATGCAACCTGAGAAAAAAGGCAGTAACAGGCTAAAAATCTGGCCATCTCTGTTTTCCTTGTCTGTCTTCTCCCTTTTCGGACCTTTATATCAGTCTTGATGGTAGTTTTACAGCATGCTAATCACCAAATAACTCAGAGCTTGATTTATCATATTACTGATTGCTATCAGCTAAGAAAGTGATGGAAAGATGTTAATAATACAAATTAAAGTTAAAAATGTGTTGTATCTGCAGCTGTTAACATTTTGAATAGCACAAAAATTGAGGATGTAGTATTACAATATTCAAAACTTGTATTTTTATTGTATTTGGCAAAGTCCCTTGCCTCATTGTTGAATGAGCAAAGTTCTGGTGTGTATCCCTGTTGTTTATTTGTCATCTTATACATGGATGTAAATGAAAATATCAATCCACATTTATGTCACAACTCTACTCATCAATTGCAACCATCATTTGTCTATGGACACATGAGTTCAGCAAAAACTGATGAAAGCTTTCTAGAAGAATTAATTGGGGGCTTCCCCTGGTGGTCCAGTGGATAAGGACACCGCCTTGCAGTGCAAGGGGCGCCAGTTCGATCCCTGGCCTGGGAAGATCCCACGTGCCACGGAGCAGCTGGACCGATGTGTCCAATTACCGAGCCGGAGCTCTGGAGCGCATGCACCCAGAGCCGGTGCAATGCGACAACAGACGCCACCGCGATGGGAGGCCTGCAGGAGCCAAAGAACAAAGACGGATGAAAATAGAGAAATGAAAGACCAATAGAAGTGGCCCGCCCGCTCCCCCCCCTCCCCAACCCGACCCCCCCCCAAAATTTAAAAAAAAAAAAAAAGAATTAATTGGCAATGTGGAATTTACCATGAAAACTATCAGATATTTTGTTATTATTTATAAAGTGAGTGTGATGCATGCTTTATATGTGTGAAATTAATAAGATTGGTGAGCAGTGTGCATGTATGTATGTGTGTGTATATATATACACAGTGTTTATTTGTAGAGCCTGTACTCAGTTCAGCTTCAAGGGGGAAGAGTATTTCTCTAGTTAAGACAATTGTCTTTGGGTAGGCATCATTCAAAAGAGTTGAATATTATGCACATAAATATCTGCTCTGTCGTCTTATATCTAGTTCCATGCAACCTGAGAAAAAAGGCAGTAACAGGCTAAAAATCTGGCCATCTCTGTTTTCCTTGTCTGTCTTCTCCCTTTTCTGACCTATTTCATTTCACTTGGTGAAGAACTGTGGGCCTGACAACTACTGCATCTGCTGTTTCTAGCTGCCTCTGACTCTTCGCATTAAAGCAGGAAGATTTGAAAGTAAGCGGCAGGTTCCAGGGAAAGTAAGCAGATGAGTTTATATAAACTGCATTGATAACAGACCTCCAAGCCTACTTTTGGTATAGGCAGATTGTTTCTCTGTGTGCAATAAAGTTCTACATTGTAGTACTTGTTCTGGAACCAAGCCTACAGCATCATGAAAAAATGTTCTTTCTCCATCACTTTACTCTGGCAATATATATTCTCTTTGGAAACTTGGAGTACTTCAATTAGATTTTTTTTTTTTTTCAAATAGCATCTTCATCTCTCCCTCTTTCACCATTATAGTTCTCACAAATTATAGAAATGATATTTCTTTCCAAGTATGTCCATCTCCCTACTCTGAACTCAATCTTCAGTAACATTTGAGCTAGAAGATAAAGTCTGTTTGGCTCCAAAATCAAAATAATCATAATGCAGTTCCTTATGACACAAAAAATAATATGAAACATTTCAGAGGTGTAGAAAGAATTGCCAAAATTTCTATTAGCTCTGTAATTTGTCATGATGCTTAAAAAAAGTCAAGGTGCAAACTGTCTCACATGGCAAAAAGCTGCAGATTCTTTGTTAAGATAGAAAATTAAAACAAAAACTAACTATACTGGGAGATGGTTGTCATCAGTACTGCCTACTATTAGGAAGTACTTGATGGTATATATATATATTTGTAGCTACAAAAGCTAAAAATTGGAGGAGAAAGAAGCTTCAAAAAATGGAGCACAGTAGCCAGGAGTTGCTTTTTAATGCAGACATTTCTGCTCTATGGGTAAGTGAATGTAAGGAATCCAGAAAAGAAGATTACACAAGAAATTCACATTTTCTGAAAATATATATCGCTTGTATTTTCCCACTTTTTATGAGAAAGTTTTATAATAAATGTTTTATTTTTATTTTACCCCTACTATAACAGAAGCAACTACAATCATGCTTATAAAGGGCAACTAAAAATCTCATCAGAGTGAAAATTAGAAAAAAAAAGAGGATAATGTGGCAGATTAGAGAACTCTTAATACATTTGGCAGCTATCATTCAATTTCATATAATTATTGCATATAGAAGCATAGGGCCGGGGTTGCCATAACTTTCATCACTTTACAGAGTCAGAAAACCAGACATTAGAAATATCTGAATTTTATGTCCTGAGAATTGTCAATAATTAAAGAAGATACAAACAAAACTTTGTAGACCATAACCATGCAGGCTAGACATAACCAAACTGAATGTCAATTCTGAGACACGAATTTGCAGCTGCTATTAGAAATTCATAAGGTATTTCAAAGGACATGAAACTGATCTTGTTTTACTACAAAAACTAAGCACAAACTATTTATAAGGACATACAATGCTATGATTTAAGACTGATAGAAAGTAATGAATGAGGTCTTCACTACACAGAATCAATTTTCCTACTTACAAGTCAAACAATGTTAGTGATTTTCTATTTTTCCAAAGTGCCTGATGACCGTGTTACTACAACTGAAATCAGGCAACATAGTGATTTAATTACCTGATGACGCAAGATGACCTGGACATTCACAGAGATTTTATGCAGTTCATTGATATTTTAATTACAAATCTGACGAATTCAGTCACTGACACATACATTCAGTATTCACACTTACCAGGTAAAACCACAGAGATATGTGAATGTATCATGTGACATTTCAGGCAGCCCTGTTTGTAAATCCCTTTAATTACAAAATGACTTTTTATTCTGATGGCCCAAAACAAAGAACTCTCTTATCTAATCGATCATTAATATAGGAGGAAATGTTCCTGTTAATTATAACCGATTACTTAACAACTATGAAAGACAAGCTTGAAATTTTTTCTTGAATAAAGGAAATCTTTGCATTTAGTTCAAACAAACAGATTATGAATTAAATAATAAAGAAGATTACACAAGAAATTCACATTTTCTGAAAATATATATCGCTTGTATTTTCCCACTTTTTATGAGAAAGTTTTATAATAAATGTTTTATTTTATTTTACCCTACTATAACAGAAGCAACTACAATCATGCTTATAAAGGGCAACTAAAAATCTCATCAGAGTGAAAATTAGAAAAAAAAAGAGGATAATGTGGCAGATTAGAGAACTCTTAATACATTTGGCAGCTATCATTCAATTTCATATAATTATTGCATATAGAAGCATAGGGCCGGGGTTGCCATAACTTTCATCACTTTACAGAGTCAGAAAACCAGACATTAGAAATATCTGAATTTTATGTCCTGAGAATTGTCAATAATTAAAGAAGATACAAACAAAACTTTGTAGACCATAACCATGCAGGCTAGACATAACCAAACTGAATGTCAATTCTGAGACACGAATTTGCAGCTGCTATTAGAAATTCATAAGGTATTTCAAAGGACATGAAACTGATCTTGTTTTACTACAAAAACTAAGCACAAACTATTTATAAGGACATACAATGCTATGATTTAAGACTGATAGAAAGTAATGAATGAGGTCTTCACTACACAGAATCAATTTTCCTACTTACAAGTCAAACAATGTTAGTGATTTTCTATTTTTCCAAAGTGCCTGATGACCGTGTTACTACAACTGAAATCAGGCAACATAGTGATTTAATTACCTGATGACGCAAGATGACCTGGACATTCACAGAGATTTTATGCAGTTCATTGATATTTTAATTACAAATCTGACGAATTCAGTCACTGACACATACATTCAGTATTCACACTTACCAGGTAAAACCACAGAGATATGTGAATGTATCATGTGACATTTCAGGCAGCCCTGTTTGTAAATCCCTTTAATTACAAAATGACTTTTTATTCTGATGGCCCAAAACAAAGAACTCTCTTATCTAATCGATCATTAATATAGGAGGAAATGTTCCTGTTAATTATAACCGATTACTTAACAACTATGAAAGACAAGCTTGAAATTTTTTCTTGAATAAAGGAAATCTTTGCATTTAGTTCAAACAAACAGATTATGAATTAAATAATAAAGAGACCAGTAACAGTCTGTTCCTCATCTGCTTTAATTTTACTAAGGGCAGCCTGTTCTTGATACCAAATAGGACCCTGTAGGGCTCCTAGGTACAAATGCCTTCCTGTGTCTCCCATTTATTAGATTATATGAAATAGGCTTCATCCAGCCTTCCTGACCTTCCATGAGTTCCAATAAGCAAGTTCAAACAGTTATTAATTAGGGAAGGGAGAGGATGCAAGACAAGGGAGAAACAGTCAAGAGAAACAATAGTGCAGCATCCGGGCAAGGTCCTGGTTCCCCATCAAGAGATACATACAACGACAGATTTGAACTCTTGTGCAGATACTGAAACCCCACCAGGTGGACAAAGTTGAGCAAACCACCAAAGGTGCTGAGGGACAGGGAAGTCTAGCATGCTTCAGCCCATGGGGTCAGGAAGAGTCAGACATGACTTGGTGGCTGAACAACAACAGGATACAGTGGTTGGATTTGGCTTCACTGTCTGATGATCTTAAACTTTAAGTAACTACGTGTGTGCTCAATTATGGGTCTAGGTCTTTGTGGCCCCCACAGACATTAGCCCACCAGGCTACTTTGTCAATGGAAATTTCCAGGCAAGAATACTGGAGTAGGGTTCTATTTTCTCCTCCAGGTGATTTTCCTTACCCAGAGATCAAACCTATGTCTCCTGCATTTCCTGCACTGGCATTCTTAGCCACTGTACCACCTGGTAAGCTATATTACCATAAAAAAACAGTAAGTATATTACCAACACAGACTTCCCATGTGGCACAAGTGGTAAAGAATCCATCTGCCAATGGAAGAAATGGGAGAAATGTAGATTTTATCCCTGGGTCAGGAAGAGTCCCTGAAGTAGAAAATGTCAACCTATTCTAGTATTCTTGCCTGGAAAATTCCATGGACATAGAAGTCTGGTGGGCTAGAGTCCATGGGGTCACAAAGAGTCAGACATGACTGAGTGATGGAGCATGCATACACATATATCACCAATAAAAACAGCTCTTGCTGATAAACTGAGCAGCTACTTTTCAAATGTGACACACTGCCACTTCTCCACTATCCAGCAAGCCTTTTTGCAATGCTCTCCTTCAATGAGAATAAGCAACACAAATGCTGAACAATGTTCCCTATGACTGTGAGAAGAGCATTATTCAACAGTAATGGCAAATATACCAAATAGGACCCTGTAGGGCTCCTAGGTACAAATGCCTTCCTGTGTCTCCCATTTATTAGATTATATGAAATAGGCTTCATCCAGCCTTCCTGACCTTCCATGAGTTCCAATAAGCAAGTTCAAACAGTTATTAATTAGGGAAGGGAGAGGATGCAAGACAAGGGAGAAACAGTCAAGAGAAACAATAGTGCAGCATCCGGGCAAGGTCCTGGTTCCCCATCAAGAGATACATACAACGACAGATTTGAACTCTTGTGCAGATACTGAAACCCCACCAGGTGGACAAAGTTGAGCAAACCACCAAAGGTGCTGAGGGACAGGGAAGTCTAGCATGCTTCAGCCCATGGGGTCAGGAAGAGTCAGACATGACTTGGTGGCTGAACAACAACAGGATACAGTGGTTGGATTTGGCTTCACTGTCTGATGATCTTAAACTTTAAGTAACTACGTGTGTGCTCAATTATGGGTCTAGGTCTTTGTGGCCCCCACAGACATTAGCCCACCAGGCTACTTTGTCAATGGAAATTTCCAGGCAAGAATACTGGAGTAGGGTTCTATTTTCTCCTCCAGGTGATTTTCCTTACCCAGAGATCAAACCTATGTCTCCTGCATTTCCTGCACTGGCATTCTTAGCCACTGTACCACCTGGTAAGCTATATTACCATAAAAAAACAGTAAGTATATTACCAACACAGACTTCCCATGTGGCACAAGTGGTAAAGAATCCATCTGCCAATGGAAGAAATGGGAGAAATGTAGATTTTATCCCTGGGTCAGGAAGAGTCCCTGAAGTAGAAAATGTCAACCTATTCTAGTATTCTTGCCTGGAAAATTCCATGGACATAGAAGTCTGGTGGGCTAGAGTCCATGGGGTCACAAAGAGTCAGACATGACTGAGTGATGGAGCATGCATACACATATATCACCAATAAAAACAGCTCTTGCTGATAAACTGAGCAGCTACTTTTCAAATGTGACACACTGCCACTTCTCCACTATCCAGCAAGCCTTTTTGCAATGCTCTCCTTCAATGAGAATAAGCAACACAAATGCTGAACAATGTTCCCTATGACTGTGAGAAGAGCATTATTCAACAGTAATGGCAAATATATGCACATGTTGCCAACAACTCCATCTCCAAGCTAAAGCTATAAATGTTTGACTAACTTCCAATGAAATATTTATGACAGCTTCCCCCTGAGAAATAATTGTAATCTTTATAAAAGCTCACAGTAAGAAAATGTAGTTTCAGAAATGTATGTTTCTTTACAGTTCAACAGAAGTTTCGAATCAGAGTATCAGCCAACAAAGAGTTTTGGTCACTCCAACTTTATTGCATGGGTGTATGTTAAGTCGCCTCAGTTGTGTCTCATTCTTTGCAACCCTATGGACTGTAGCCTGCCAGGCTCCTCTGTTCATGGGATTCTCCAGGCAAGGATACTGGAGTGGGTTGTCATGTCCTCTTCCAGGGGAACTTCTCTACCCAGGGATTGAACCTGTGTCTCTTATACCTCCTGCTTTGGCAGGTGTGTTCTTTACCACTAGCGCCACCTGGAAAACCCCAGTTTGTGCATTAGTCATCTGTAAAACTTAAGCATCCAGGCTGCTGTGAATATCTGAATATTTTTCTTACTGGAGGAGTTTTCCTACAGATTCTATGCTTCTATTGTTTATGAAATCTAGCCATCCTATGTGAACTGGATCAAGAGCACCTTAAATCTTGAAGACTGAGCCAGAGTATTTTCTAAGGCATGCACTCATGACAATGGTTAGAGAAAACAGAAGGGCACCAGCAGAGACGTTTATTTCTTAAATTCAGTGTTTTTTTTAGAATTATAATAATGGATGTGTTACTAAAGACATTGAGAGAGAGAGAGATTCTGATAAAATTTAATAGAAGAAAACAAGACAGAAGTATACTTAGCTAGTCCAGAGTTACTAGATAAGATGCTTTCCCCAAAATGGAAAAAGTTGTTTCTCTGAATATTTTTCAAAAACTGAGGCTAGATAGGGTCTCAGTGATCAGAGGAGGTTGGTTTACTTTAATAGGTTCTTTTTTCACTGAAGTGACTAATTGTTAGACAATTTATTAAATCAACTGATAATTTAAACTATACCGACATAACGCTGAACTCAAAGGCAAGAGTAAAATCAAGCAGATTGGATTCATACACATTTGGGTGATAAATAGAAATTTTCATTTTTTAACCTTCCATCACAGTGTCTTAGAGATACAGGCTCAGCAGCAACCCTATAAAACCTTAAGACCTGTCCACAAAGAAAAGTGAATCCTTACAATGAAAATAGAACCTTTTTCCTCAATGGCTGCCAGAGGTTAATCATACCACTCAGAATATTTCATTCACCTTCACTATTCCTGACCCTCAAAGAGAATTATTTCCTTATTACTGCCTCCTGCATATTAAGCAGAGTGCCTAGCCAGTTCAAGGTAAACTTGAGAAACAGACCAAAACTGGTTAGATCTCTGAACAAGAGCTCTTCTCTTTCTGGATAACTTATCCCTTCCTGTTTCCATGTTGCTCTCAGGGTGACTATGGACTTGATATCCATACCTTATTCAGGCCAGTATTTCTCAAGAGGATTCTTGAGGATCTAAAATCTTCCTCAACGCTGTCGAATCCAGTGCTTTAAGTCAGCTCTTTTCTGATGGCTTCTGAAAGTCTACTAAACTGTC
The DNA here is from genome assembly GCA_022376925.1 of Tragulus kanchil. Classification (NCBI taxonomy): domain Eukaryota; kingdom Metazoa; phylum Chordata; class Mammalia; order Artiodactyla; family Tragulidae; genus Tragulus; species Tragulus kanchil. Next base: position 114,059,063 of record JAIOJX010000005.1, on the reverse strand, counting down.
TGAATCTGAAAAACTAGTCTGTTAATGACTTACATTCCATATAGCTGTCTTCCTTTTACCCATGAGTCTTTGACACAAGAAATTGTGTCAACATAAGAGTTTCGTATTTACTATTAGGCTGAGAGAGAATAGATTTGAAGACTGGGTTTTTCTGAGTGCTTTGGAAATCTGGCATGATAGGGCTGATTCTTATTCAGATACAAAGTTACTCAAGGATGAATATTTGCAATGCAGAATCATCTGTACAACTTTTCAAATAACACATTTTTCTGAGATTCTTACTAGAATTGGGCTGAGGTTGTATCCAGAAATTTGAATTTGTTTAAAGCACAACAGATATGGAGGCAGAGAGATGAATTTAAAACTAGATTCTTATTATTAGATCATTACTAGGGTTCATTCTGTGATCAGAGGAGGCTAATAGGTTCTTTTTTCACTGAAGTGACTAATTGTTAGACAATTTATTAAATCAACTGATAATTTAAACTATACCGACATAACGCTGAACTCAAAGGCAAGAGTAAAATCAAGCAGATTGGATTCATACACATTTGGGTGATAAATAGAAATTTTCATTTTTTAACCTTCCATCACAGTGTCTTAGAGATACAGGCTCAGCAGCAACCCTATAAAACCTTAAGACCTGTCCACAAAGAAAAGTGAATCCTTACAATGAAAATAGAACCTTTTTCCTCAATGGCTGCCAGAGGTTAATCATACCACTCAGAATATTTCATTCACCTTCACTATTCCTGACCCTCAAAGAGAATTATTTCCTTATTACTGCCTCCTGCATATTAAGCAGAGTGCCTAGCCAGTTCAAGGTAAACTTGAGAAACAGACCAAAACTGGTTAGATCTCTGAACAAGAGCTCTTCTCTTTCTGGATAACTTATCCCTTCCTGTTTCCATGTTGCTCTCAGGGTGACTATGGACTTGATATCCATACCTTATTCAGGCCAGTATTTCTCAAGAGGATTCTTGAGGATCTAAAATCTTCCTCAACGCTGTTGAATCCAGTGCTTTAAGTCAGCTCTTTTCTGATGGCTTCTGAAAGTCTACTAAACTGTCTGAATCTGAAAAACTAGTCTGTTAATGACTTACATTCCATATAGCTGTCTTCCTTTTACCCATGAGTCTTTGACACAAGAAATTGTGTCAACATAAGAGTTTCGTATTTACTATTAGGCTGAGAGAGAATAGATTTGAAGACTGGGTTTTTCTGAGTGCTTTGGAAATCTGGCATGATAGGGCTGATTCTTATTCAGATACAAAGTTACTCAAGGATGAATATTTGCAATGCAGAATCATCTGTACAACTTTTCAAATAACACATTTTTCTGAGATTCTTACTAGAATTGGGCTGAGGTTGTATCCAGAAATTTGAATTTGTTTAAAGCACAACAGATATGGAGGCAGAGAGATGAATTTAAAACTAGATTCTTATTATTAGATCATTACTAGGGTTCATTCTGTAATTAAATTTTCTTTCCTTGATCTTGAGAGTGAAAAAAAAAATTCACTTAATTGTTTTTTCTGTCGATCTTTTCTTAGGACACCAAGACTTATAAGCAAAGATTTTCCCTAGCAAACATGATATTCTTTCAGGATTTAAATCTAAATTTTATGTTTCCCAAGTACTTAAACCACTGATGAATGAGCCAGCAGAAGCCTTAGCTGCTTGTACAAGCGTCCCTTAATATCTGCAGGGGATTGGCTCCAGGATCCACACAGGTTCTGAAATCCAAGGACACTCAAGCCCCTTACATGATGTGGCACAGTGTTTGCACATAACCTACTCACATCTTTCCTTATACATTAAATCATCCCTAGATTACATATAATATCTAAAAAATATAACTGGTATATATATATATATATATATATATATATATATATATATATGCATAGTCATAGTTAGTTATAGTCACCTGCATGGGGAAAATTCAAATTTTGCTTTTTGGAAATTCCTGGAGGTTCTGTTTTCCTTTGTGTGTATCCTTGTGGGTTGAATCTGCAGACGTGGAACCAGGGCATAGCAGAGGGCTAAATGTACTCTATTACTGAAATGAATAGACAGGCCTCATAAAAACCATCCCTGATCAAATCATTGATATCGTAAAAACAAATTCCCTGTGGACTGCAAAGCACATGTCTATTTCATTCAGAACGTTCTGTGTGGGATTCATGTGTACCGATGACTAAGAGAGCCCATTCTTGCTGTCAGAATAAGTGATCTGAGCGATAAGCATGATAGCTGAGCAAATCTTAACGAGAGCACTTCTGCCACCTGGTGACCAAAGACTGCAAAAACATCTCTCAGCATTTGAGAGAAGCAGTTCTTCTACTAGGCTTCCCAGATGGCTCAGAGGTAAACTGGCCTGCAGGGCTTCCTGGTGGCCCAGTAGGTAGAGTCTGCCAATAGGGTTGATCCTGGCAATCCACATGAATTTTTTTAAAACCTGAGATTCTTACTAGAATTGGGCTGAGGTTGTATCCAGAAATTTGAATTTGTTTAAAGCACAACAGATATGGAGGCAGAGAGATGAATTTAAAACTAGATTCTTATTATTAGATCATTACTAGGGTTCATTCTGTAATTAAATTTTCTTTCCTTGATCTTGAGAGTGAAAAAAAAAATTCACTTAATTGTTTTTTCTGTCGATCTTTTCTTAGGACACCAAGACTTATAAGCAAAGATTTTCCCTAGCAAACATGATATTCTTTCAGGATTTAAATCTAAATTTTATGTTTCCCAAGTACTTAAACCACTGATGAATGAGCCAGCAGAAGCCTTAGCTGCTTGTACAAGCGTCCCTTAATATCTGCAGGGGATTGGCTCCAGGATCCACACAGGTTCTGAAATCCAAGGACACTCAAGCCCCTTACATGATGTGGCACAGTGTTTGCACATAACCTACTCACATCTTTCCTTATACATTAAATCATCCCTAGATTACATATAATATCTAAAAAATATAACTGGTATATATATATATATATATATATATATATATATATATATAGCATAGTCATAGTTAGTTATAGTCACCTGCATGGGGAAAATTCAAATTTTGCTTTTTGGAAATTCCTGGAGGTTCTGTTTTCCTTTGTGTGTATCCTTGTGGGTTGAATCTGCAGACGTGGAACCAGGGCATAGCAGAGGGCTAAATGTACTCTATTACTGAAATGAATAGACAGGCCTCATAAAAACCATCCCTGATCAAATCATTGATATCGTAAAAACAAATTCCCTGTGGACTGCAAAGCACATGTCTATTTCATTCAGAACGTTCTGTGTGGGATTCATGTGTACCGATGACTAAGAGAGCCCATTCTTGCTGTCAGAATAAGTGATCTGAGCGATAAGCATGATAGCTGAGCAAATCTTAACGAGAGCACTTCTGCCACCTGGTGACCAAAGACTGCAAAAACATCTCTCAGCATTTGAGAGAAGCAGTTCTTCTACTAGGCTTCCCAGATGGCTCAGAGGTAAACTGGCCTGCAGGGCTTCCCTGGTGGCCCAGTAGGTAGAGTCTGCCTTGTATGCAAGGGTCACCGGGTTTGATCCCTGGCCCAGGAAGATCCCACATGCCGCGGAACGGCTTGTCCAGTGTGTCCAATTATGAGCCGGCGCTCTGGAGCTCATGTGCCCAGAGCCAGCGCTCTGAAGTGAGAGAGGCCACTGCAATGGGAGGCCCACACAGGCCAAAGAATAAAAAGATAGATGAAAAACAAATAAGTTAAAAAAATAAACAATAAAACAGGCCAAAATTAAAAAAAAAAAAAAACAAAGAATCAAGCCTGTAATGCAAGAGGTATGGGTTCAACAGAGGAAACAGCTACCCACATGATCTCGCCTGGGAAATCCCATCAACAGAGTGGCCTGCTGGGCTACAGTCCATGGGGTTTCAAAGAGTCAAGTACGACTGAGCACACGCCCCTTCTATCTCATTGGAAAAAATCTTGAGGCTGGGAAAGATTGAAAGCAAAAGAGAAGGGCCTGGCAAAGGATGAGATGTTTAAATAGCACCACCAACTCAATGGACACGAATTGAACAAACTCCAGCAGAGAGTGAAGGACGGGGAGCCTGATGTGCTGCAGTCCATGGTGTTGCAAAGAGTCAGATATGACTTAGTGAATGAACAACAACACTCTTCTACCAGTCCTGATTTTCACTTTTTATGGCAATGGTCAATTCAGTGTTCCTTAGAAGTGATAGGCAACAGTAAATACTTCTGGAAATAACGATACAAAAACTTTCGCTCATTCAAAAACCAACCTAGAGTCTAGTAAATTTAATTATTAATGGGATGACTCATTTGAGTGATTCACATAGTTACATTTGGCTCCATAAAATAGGCTGTGGCTGCTTAGACACTTCAATCGTGTCCAACTCTGTGTGACCCCATGGACTGCAGCCCGCCAGGCTCCTCTGTCCATGGAATTCTCCAGGCAAGAATACTGGAGTGGGTTGCCATGCCCTCCTCTAGGGAATCTTCCCAACCCAGGGATGTAACCCTGGTCTCCTGCATTACAGGCAGCTTCCTCACCACTGAGCCGCCTAGTGACATATATATATATATATATATGAAACTTAATAGACTGTAGCTCGCCAGGCTTCTCCATCAAAAGAATTTTCCAGGCAATAATACTGGAGTGGGTTGCCATTTCCTTTTCCAATAAAATAGGCTACCAGACAGCAGGTGTCCTTCGAGCCCCACCTATACTATAGGCAACAGTATGTGACTTCCATATAAAGTTTATAAATTTGCAAATTTCTGCTTTGACTTGGAGGAGAATAGAGTCTGCATAGTTACAGTAGCTTTATTTAACTTTCAGCAAGAGCTTAACTGTGAGAACTGCAGTACCTTGGTGCTGAAATTCATATTTTGAAAAATATAATTCAAATCAAAATGCTCTGTCCCTACAAAATGCTTTTGGCTCACAACTCAGAGGATTGAGCATCTCTATCTCCCCATGTGATAATGGCAAAGACATTTAATCTCACACTTTGGGTTTCTGAGCAGGAATTCATAAGCTCTAACTTACACTCAAAATCAAGCAAGTTGTAAAAAAATAGCTACTCCATACATATGTCTTATATTTTAAAAGATATGAAAGCATTGTAGGGTGAACCAATGCACTTATCTCTAGCCAGAGTAAAAGCCAGGAAATAATTAATGAGAACAGAGATAGTTCACTGGGTAATGAATTCAAGGAAAAGAGTTTAAAGTGACAACCAGAGCTTTTACTTGTTCCATACAATTGAACTCTTCTTTGTCAGAGATTTTCAAAAAGTAATTATAGCTAATGATTATCAGGATAAGAATTTTGCCAAAACAATGATGATGAGAGTGGTTATTTACTCTCTAAGTCTTGTCTGACACTTTTTTGACTCCATGGACTGACTGTTGCCCACCAGGTTCCTCTGTCCATGCAATTTCCCAGGCAGGAATACTGGAGGCAGTTGCCATGTTCTTCTCCAAGGAATCTTCCCTACCCAGGGATTGAACTTCCATCTCCTGAATTTGCAGGCAGATTCTTTACTGTTGAGCCACTGGGGAAATTGATTATGAGAGTAGTATACACATAACTCTTTCTGCTGCTATTGTAGGAGAGCAAAACTGGCCACCGAAAATGTGGTGGCCAAAAATGCCATTTTGGGGATGTGGATTATTTTAAGATGAAGACAATAAAGGACCCAAAATATCTGAAATTACCCTCAGCTATCACTAGAAGTATCTGCAATGAAAATGGGCTAGGTGAGGTAGGGCTTCCTATGTAGTGCCAAGGTAAAGGATGCCCCTGCCATTGCAGAAGATGCAAGAAACACGGGTTCAATCCCTGGTTGGAGAAAATCTCCTGGAGGAGGAAATGGCAACCCACTCCAGTATTCTTACCTGGGAAATTCCATGGACAGAGGAGCCTGGTGAGCTACAGTCCATCAGACAGCAAAGAGTCGGACATGACTGAGCATGCATGAGGCGAGATGATAGGGGAAATTTGCAGGGCATAGAGATAAGAGTTCATTCTCCAATCCACTGTTTCTACAGGCCCAAACACATTTGTTTAGCAAACATTTGTTTTCCCATCTTCACAAGAATTGCCTCATCCCTTTTGAAGTCTCCAACCACCAGCCCTAGTATCCTCCTTTGTCTTTAGCTGAAGGTGGTATTCAAGGTGAAGGCTTGGTCCAGTTTGGTGAATTACTCAGTTTTCCTGCTGACTCTCTTCACTGTATAGAGTATGGTTGCACTAGCTGTAAAATACCCTCTGCCAAGGCAGGAAATGCAAGGAACATGAGTTTGATCCCTGCATGAGGAAGATATTCTGGAGTAAGAAATGGCAACCCACTCCAGTAGTCTTACCTGCAAAATTCCAAGGATAGAGGAGCCTGGTAGGCTACTATCCATGGGTTCACAAAAAATAGGACATGACTGAGCAGGTATTCTAAACTTTCTTTTAATTTTCTCCTATTAATGAGTCTCATATTATTTTAATTCTAAGATGAGACAGAAGAATCTAGGACAGAGCAAAGCATTTTCTTCTCCAAATACAACCATCACTTGCAAACAAAGAAAAGTAAATAATGTCCATTGATCAACTATTATATGTCATACATTTTGGCATATGTATATAGCTCAATACAAAGTATAATTACTTCTATTTACCAACGAGGAAACTGACATTTAGTTACGAGTAGCCACATCACATAGCTGCATTAAGATAGCACAGCCAAAAAATGATAAAGTCAGAATTGAAATAAAACTGTCTGATGCCAAGATTTCTAAAAATATCTGAAATTACCCTCAGCTATCACTAGAAGTATCTGCAATGAAAATGGGCTAGGTGAGGTAGGGCTTCCTATGTAGTGCCAAGGTAAAGGATGCCCCTGCCATTGCAGAAGATGCAAGAAACACGGGTTCAATCCCTGGTTGGAGAAAATCTCCTGGAGGAGGAAATGGCAACCCACTCCAGTATTCTTACCTGGGAAATTCCATGGACAGAGGAGCCTGGTGAGCTACAGTCCATCAGACAGCAAAGAGTCGGACATGACTGAGCATGCATGAGGCGAGATGATAGGGGAAATTTGCAGGGCATAGAGATAAGAGTTCATTCTCCAATCCACTGTTTCTACAGGCCCAAACACATTTGTTTAGCAAACATTTGTTTTCCCATCTTCACAAGAATTGCCTCATCCCTTTTGAAGTCTCCAACCACCAGCCCTAGTATCCTCCTTTGTCTTTAGCTGAAGGTGGTATTCAAGGTGAAGGCTTGGTCCAGTTTGGTGAATTACTCAGTTTTCCTGCTGACTCTCTTCACTGTATAGAGTATGGTTGCACTAGCTGTAAAATACCCTCTGCCAAGGCAGGAAATGCAAGGAACATGAGTTTGATCCCTGCATGAGGAAGATATTCTGGAGTAAGAAATGGCAACCCACTCCAGTAGTCTTACCTGCAAAATTCCAAGGATAGAGGAGCCTGGTAGGCTACTATCCATGGGTTCACAAAAAATAGGACATGACTGAGCAGGTATTCTAAACTTTCTTTTAATTTTCTCCTATTAATGAGTCTCATATTATTTTAATTCTAAGATGAGACAGAAGAATCTAGGACAGAGCAAAGCATTTTCTTCTCCAAATACAACCATCACTTGCAAACAAAGAAAAGTAAATAATGTCCATTGATCAACTATTATATGTCATACATTTTGGCATATGTATATAGCTCAATACAAAGTATAATTACTTCTATTTACCAACGAGGAAACTGACATTTAGTTACGAGTAGCCACATCACATAGCTGCATTAAGATAGCACAGCCAAAAAATGATAAAGTCAGAATTGAAATAAAACTGTCTGATGCCAAGATTTCTAAAAAATATCACAGACAGTTCTGCAATATCTAGGAAATTCCAGAATTCATGAGGAACTGGAAGAGCATTCCAAGTACTATCTCCTCCCTCTCTTCCCATACCCCCTAAATCACTTTTTGCACTATAAGTTCCTTAGCTCTCACTGCTAGAAAAAAACTCTTAAAGAATTTTGTTTTAATCAATACTCTCAAACATTAACTTCTATTGTGTTTGTATTTACAATAAATATTGCATACCTGATTAAGACATAGTTAAAGGAAACATTCAAAATATTTTTAGTTAATGCCAGAAATTTTTCAAGTCTTATAACACATATAATTGAGTACATTGGGACTTCAGCCCAATCAATTCTGCTCAAAACTAAAATTTCTAAAACACTTATTTCATTTGTCACTTAAATGTTCTAAGGCTTTCAATATTTTAGAAGATCTAATTGACTTTGTTAGATGATTCATGAATTGGGCAGAAATGTAAGTTTGATCCCTGGGTCAGGAAGATCCCTTGGAGGAGGGCATGGCAACCCACTCCAGTATTCTTTCCTGGAGAATCCCATGGACAGAGGAGCTTGGCAGGCAACAGTCCATAGGGTTACACAGAGTCAGACACGACTGAAGTAGCTTAGCATGCATGCATATATTTATTAAGCATACATTATTTAATAAACAGGCTCTGTTCAGGGGAATTCACTTTCCAATTTAAAATATATTACCTGACAAAGGGCCCAAAGTAGATGATCACAAAGTATTGTAGAAGAAGAAAAAGAAAAGAAGTATTTTCGAAGGTATGTTATGACAAAAGCACTCTAGATATTTTCATATAGTTTATCTCAATTAATCCTAACTACAGTCCTAGAATTAAGGCTGTTTCCTAATTTTTGTAGACACTCATTACTCCTTCCTCAAAGTCTGCTGACACCTCTGCATAGAGCCCTTCTTCAATCCACATTAGCATATTTTGCATATAAGCAAAAAAGTATAATTCCCACACGAGGAAACTGACATTTAGTTAGTAGCCACATCACATAGCTGCATTAAGATAGCACAGCCAAAAATGATAAAGTCAGAATTGAAATAAAACTGTCTGATGCCAAGATTTCTAAAAAATATCACAGACAGTTCTGCAATATCTAGGAAATTCCAGAATTCATGAGGAACTGGAAGAGCATTCCAAGTACTATCTCCTCCCTCTCTTCCCATACCCCCTAAATCACTTTTTGCACTATAAGTTCCTTAGCTCTCACTGCTAGAAAAAAACTCTTAAAGAATTTTGTTTTAATCAATACTCTCAAACATTAACTTCTATTGTGTTTGTATTTACAATAAATATTGCATACCTGATTAAGACATAGTTAAAGGAAACATTCAAAATATTTTTAGTTAATGCCAGAAATTTTTCAAGTCTTATAACACATATAATTGAGTACATTGGGACTTCAGCCCAATCAATTCTGCTCAAAACTAAAATTTCTAAAACACTTATTTCATTTGTCACTTAAATGTTCTAAGGCTTTCAATATTTTAGAAGATCTAATTGACTTTGTTAGATGATTCATGAATTGGGCAGAAATGTAAGTTTGATCCCTGGGTCAGGAAGATCCCTTGGAGGAGGGCATGGCAACCCACTCCAGTATTCTTTCCTGGAGAATCCCATGGACAGAGGAGCTTGGCAGGCAACAGTCCATAGGGTTACACAGAGTCAGACACGACTGAAGTAGCTTAGCATGCATGCATATATTTATTAAGCATACATTATTTAATAAACAGGCTCTGTTCAGGGGAATTCACTTTCCAATTTAAAATATATTACCTGACAAAGGGCCCAAAGTAGATGATCACAAAGTATTGTAGAAGAAGAAAAAGAAAAGAAGTATTTTCGAAGGTATGTTATGACAAAAGCACTCTAGATATTTTCATATAGTTTATCTCAATTAATCCTAACTACAGTCCTAGAATTAAGGCTGTTTCCTAATTTTTGTAGACACTCATTACTCCTTCCTCAAAGTCTGCTGACACCTCTGCATAGAGCCCTTCTTCAATAAAGCACTCTTGACTTCAGTCCTCAGAGTGAGCTATCTGCTTCCTGCTGGCTCCTGACTGATACACACAATTAGAGTAAATTATGAAGAATGCCTATAATTACTTCATTTTGGCTCTTCCTATAGCTTCAAATTTATATCCAGAATTTGAAATGCAAATATGTATAATTCATATTTTTACAACCCAAATTTATTTCCCAAACGTCACAGACAAATTCCTAATTCCTGGCTAACAACTATTTCTCTCAGAGAATAATATTTTAGTTCTTAATCAAAGATAGTCTCTTCCTTTCTATCTGTACATAAAGACCAAAACATTTTCTGTCTTAGAATCACAGACACCCATATCTGACTCAGTCACAAGACATATTCCTTGCCCTTTCACTTCCTAAGAGAGACAGTGGAATATATAGTCCAATCCACATGGTAACAAGGACAATGCAAATAATCAATTGAAATGAAAGGAAAGTACTTTAATGCCTTTTAAATTTTTACATTAAATCCTTTAGTAAGCTATAAATGTTGAGAAAGGTCACAATCAACGTGTCCATAAGGACTGAATATTTTTTCCTGAGAGGTTTGTTACACTTTTGCTCTCTATTAATATCTTCATGAGTTTTTTGGAACTGATTTCAAATATCTCTTATATGGCAAAGGGCATTGTGGTTCCAGGCCATTAACTCTGTTCTTCTCTGCCAGGTGATTTGGGAAGAGAAAGGAAGAAAGAGAGGTTGTGGTTGAGTGGGAAAGAGGCTGCATCAGTAATTGTTACAATAACTAATTTGGGAAGAATTAAAGTTGCCCACTGTTGGCAGGCAACAGTCCATAGGGTTACACGATCACGACTGAAGTAGCTTAGCATGCATGCATATATTTATTAAGCATACATTATTTAATAAACAGGCTCTGAAACAAAAAAAGGGCCCAAAGTAGATGATCACAAAGTATTGTAGAAGAAGAAAAAGAAAAGAAGTATTTTCGAAGGTATGTTATGACAAAAGCACTCTAGATATTTTCATATAGTTTATCTCAATTAATCCTAACTACAGTCCTAGAATTAAGGCTGTTTCCTAATTTTTGTAGACACTCATTACTCCTTCCTCAAAGTCTGCTGACACCTCTGCATAGAGCCCTTCTTCAATAAAGCACTCTTGACTTCAGTCCTCAGAGTGAGCTATCTGCTTCCTGCTGGCTCCTGACTGATACACACAATTAGAGTAAATTATGAAGAATGCCTATAATTACTTCATTTTGGCTCTTCCTATAGCTTCAAATTTATATCCAGAATTTGAAATGCAAATATGTATAATTCATATTTTTACAACCCAAATTTATTTCCCAAACGTCACAGACAAATTCCTAATTCCTGGCTAACAACTATTTCTCTCAGAGAATAATATTTTAGTTCTTAATCAAAGATAGTCTCTTCCTTTCTATCTGTACATAAAGACCAAAACATTTTCTGTCTTAGAATCACAGACACCCATATCTGACTCAGTCACAAGACATATTCCTTGCCCTTTCACTTCCTAAGAGAGACAGTGGAATATATAGTCCAATCCACATGGTAACAAGGACAATGCAAATAATCAATTGAAATGAAAGGAAAGTACTTTAATGCCTTTTAAATTTTTACATTAAATCCTTTAGTAAGCTATAAATGTTGAGAAAGGTCACAATCAACGTGTCCATAAGGACTGAATATTTTTTCCTGAGAGGTTTGTTACACTTTTGCTCTCTATTAATATCTTCATGAGTTTTTTGGAACTGATTTCAAATATCTCTTATATGGCAAAGGGCATTGTGGTTCCAGGCCATTAACTCTGTTCTTCTCTGCCAGGTGATTTGGGAAGAGAAAGGAAGAAAGAGAGGTTGTGGTTGAGTGGGAAAGAGGCTGCATCAGTAATTGTTACAATAACTAATTTGGGGGGCCCAGGAAAGGCCACCTCAAAATGTGCCTTAGTGGAATATTGATTATTTTGAATTAAAGTTACTTAAAAAACAAATTAGATCCTTTATATTCTTCAACCCAAACTAAAGTTTATTTGATATCTTTCTGTTAGTTTCCCACTACATCATAAATTATGTCTAAATGTCTTCATAAGACTTCAGGAAATATATGTTTCCTTTTTAATATACTTTTAATCAAAAGTGTAATGGAATGCACAGGGCACAGTTATACGGGGGAGGGAGGGGAAATTTTACTAACCTTGTGTTTGCTTATGAACGTGTTGACAGAGAGAATTGTCTATATTAGTTTTGATCTTTATTAAATCTCTTTTCCTATGAAGAAAGCCAATACTGACTGAAGATGACAAAGAGATATATTCTCTATTCATACATTCTCTGCACAAAGGTAGGAAAAAAAGATAAAAAAGAAAGACTGTTTTGTTCTTTTTTCTCTTATATGAAACTTACTGTGATCACCCAGTAGTGTTGTGTATGTAGACCTCTCTAGAATTTTTGTTTGTTGAGATAATCATCCTCATCTGTTACTAGATGATGCTCCATTATAATTTTGATCAAGTAGTTTTCCAAAACAATGCAAAAGAGAATTGGGGAGTATGTGCTGTCTTAAATTGCAAAGTATGCTAATATTTGCTCTAAGTTTTAAGCGGTCTTGGAAATTCTGTTTCTAAATCATCTCCACACCTCCAGTCTCACTGGAGAGGTTAGGAAACTATGTCACTTAAGGGATTTCAGAAATGAAAGGAAAGTACTTTAACGCCTTTTAAATTTTTACATTAAATCCTTTAGTAAGCTATAAATGTTGAGAAAGGTCACAATCAACGTGTCCATAAGGACTGAATATTTTTTCCTGAGAGGTTTGTTACACTTTTGCTCTCTATTAATATCTTCATGAGTTTTTTGGAACTGATTTCAAATATCTCTTATATGGCAAAGGGCATTGTGGTTCCAGGCCATTAACTCTGTTCTTCTCTGCCAGGTGATTTGGGAAGAGAAAGGAAGAAAGAGAGGTTGTGGTTGAGTGGGAAAGAGGCTGCATCAGTAATTGTTACAATAACTAATTTGGGGGGCCCAGGAAAGGCCACCTCAAAATGTGCCTTAGTGGAATATTGATTATTTTGAATTAAAGTTACTTAAAAAACAAATTAGATCCTTTATATTCTTCAACCCAAACTAAAGTTTATTTGATATCTTTCTGTTAGTTTCCCACTACATCATAAATTATGTCTAAATGTCTTCATAAGACTTCAGGAAATATATGTTTCCTTTTTAATATACTTTTAATCAAAAGTGTAATGGAATGCACAGGGCACAGTTATACGGGGGAGGGAGGGAATTTGACTAACCTTGTGTTTGCTTATGAACGTGTTGACAGAGAGAATTGTCTATATTAGTTTTGATCTTTATTAAATCTCTTTTCCTATGAAGAAAGCCAATACTGACTGAAGATGACAAGAGAGATATATTCTCTATTCATACATTCTCTGCACAAAGGTAGGAAAAAAAGATAAAAAAGAAAGACTGTTTTGTTCTTTTTTCTCTTATATGAAACTTACTGTGATCACCCAGTAGTGTTGTGTATGTAGACCTCTCTAGAATTTTTGTTTGTTGAGATAATCATCCTCATCTGTTACTAGATGATGCTCCATTATAATTTTGATCAAGTAGTTTTCCAAAACAATGCAAAAGAGAATTGGGGAGTATGTGCTGTCTTAAATTGCAAAGTATGCTAATATTTGCTCTAAGTTTTAAGCGGTCTTGGAAATTCTGTTTCTAAATCATCTCCACACCTCCAGTCTCACTGGAGAGGTTAGGAAACTATGTCACTTAAGGGATTTCAGAAATGATAATACAGTGAATGCAAGTTTCTGTTTCTTGACTCTCAATCCCAATGCTCTTTCAAGTCAAGTATCTCTTAGCTCATTTAGCTAGCCTGGAGCCCAGGATGGCATCGATCTAATCATTACTATTTGAAATGTGGAAGAATAAGAGAAGCCCTGTTACAGGGAGGGAGACACTACTTAGACAAGCTATGAAACATAGTAACAAGGATCAAAAACAGCAAAGAGCTTCCTTTGCAGATGTAGAGGGATCAGCTAAATTCCCATGAGGTGCAGGCTTTGAGAATAAAAGATGGCTATGATTCAAGAGGTTCCTGTTTTTCTGGGAAGTCATGCAGTGTGTGAAAATGCAATTAGGTTCATGCAGGACATAGCTTCTGAAAGGGAATAATACAAAGCAAATAAACTATGCATTGTCTGGTAAGACAAGAAACTGTTTTCACTATGAAAGCTGATGAAGTGTTAGTTGAATTGTAACCCATGAATTCTTGTCCACAAAACCTTAGTCAGTTATTCATTTCTCCTTAGTCTGAGAGGAATTTGGATAGCTGGGGACTATATAAAATTTAATTCTGCCTCAAAGTGGGTCCCAAACTAGAAAAACATGTGTCCACAGTAACCCTGGCACACATAAATCAGAGCGTCCCAATCTGTGGGCAGAAGCATATTGAATCCTGAAATATTGATCTTCATCTCCTCTCAAGGAAGCTAGATGGAGCTTGAAACTATCAGAATCCCAGACCAGCAAACAAGAAATACGCTTTCAGGGATGGGGTATAAAATAGGAGGTGAGATGATGAAACGGGGCTTCCTCAGTGGTGCAGTTGTAAAGAAACTGCCTATTGATGCAGGAGATGCAAGAGATGTGGTTTTGATTCCTGGGTTGGGAAGAACCCCTGATGCAGGAAAAGACAACCCCCTCCAATATTCTTGTCTGGGAAATCCCACGGACAGAGGACTATAGGACAGGCTGTATAGTCCACAGGGCCCCAAAGAGTCAGACACAACTGAGCACACGCATGTGCGCACGCGCGCACACACACACACACACACACACACACACACACGATGAAATAAAATGACAAGCCGAATACGCATTTGAATTCTGTAGTCACTTGGGAACCTGCACATGTAGTGAGGAGGGACAAACCTAGAGTAAACAAGATGGCCCTTGCTGCAACTCTTCTTCTATGCTTGAGGTCACTGGACAGAATGGAGGAGGCTCAGCTGAAGAGCAGCGAGTTGACTACAAGGCACTGATACGGATTTGCAAATGCTCTGAGTAAATGGCATATGAGCTCTAGTCATTGGCTTTTAAAAACAGTTCTCAAATAATCAGGAATCTTCTGTTGTCACACTGTCAACACATGTATTTCTGTTTCCTGGAATCCATATGAAAAGTTATATGGTGAAAGAGCTTGGTCCTTTCTCTTGAAATACTTCCCAAGGGGCATCCCGTTACACACAAGCACACCTTTCTGTGATGGGACCCTGGAAAACCACATGTATTCTGCCAATTTGTTGCTTCTCCAACAAATCTGATTAACCCAGGAAAAACTGGCTCCTGTTCTACGGTTACACTCTGACTTTAAACTAAAATTAGTCACAGAGGCAGACTGACAGTACGGTTTGGAATCACATCAGTCTTAAATTTTGAGCAGTACCTCTGGCACACAATTATTGTGTGCAGACTGCAATTCATGGGGCTGCAAAGAGTCGGACAAGACTTAGTGACTAAACAACAAGTGGGAATACTTGAAAGCAACAAGAGATGTCAATTTACAAGTTCTGCTAGAATAAAATTAATAAGATTTAATAGCAATTCCTTTATATCAATCTAATTCAGCAGACATTAGTTTTCTTCAAAACACCTGCTTTCTTCAAGAGATTGTGCTAAGCAATGTAAAAAGGGAAAACTAAGATATAGTCCTATTTTACCTAAAATATGGGGTTTATTTGACAATTATTAAAAATCTGATACTTTTCATAAATAGCTATTTCATGAATCTTTCTATTGTAAATGACTAAACCAACTTGACTAAACAAGCACACATAAAGAATGGGGAGTGAGGCTTGGTAGCTCCAGCAATCCAAGTTCAAGTCAACCTGGATTCAGGCATGGCTAGATTCAGAGATGGAAGAAAGCGGCAAATCTGCTTCATTCTGTTCAACAGCTCTGTTCTAGTTCTGCAGTGTGTGTGGTGACTTCATTGTCAGACCTTGCTTTTCTATTGCCGAAAAGGCTAACAGCAGGCACAGACTCACATTCTCACAGTTCAGCAATCCAACTAGAAAGTAAAATTCTCTTTCCCATGCTTCCGGTAAAACTACCCATACTGTGCCTCATTACAGTGACTCTGCTCAGACAATCATGGAATTAGATTGAAGATTTGAATTGTCCCAGCTTGTGTCAGAAAAACTTTTTGTTGATATTAATCCTTACTTCTTTTATTTTAAAAATTATCAGGTAGGGATTAATATCAAGGGCATATATCAAGGGTTAAAGTTACAAAGGCATGACAGTAATTCATGTAAACGTAAAAATCTGTTTTGGGCCTGTGTGGGCCTTCCATCGCAGTGGCCTCTCTTGCTGCAGAGCACCAGCTCTGAGCGCATGTGCTCCAGAGCTCCAGCTGGGTAGTTGGATACATCGGTCCGCCGCTCCACGGCACGTGGGATCTTTCCAGGTAAGGGATCAAACCGGATCGTCCTTACCCACTGGATCCCCAGGGTCTTCAGCTTTTTAATTAAAGTCCATTCTTATAGCAATGTCTTACAATAATAACCAACCTAACCTGAATTCTTTAGGTAAGTCAACAAGAATATCTCTCTATATATCTACTTGACTAAATCTACTTGATTCTTTTCTAAAGAATCAAATGGGTGGGTTAAATTATTTTTGTAAGTGTTCCTTAGGAAAATATATGTTATCTGTTGTTTTTTTTGTTTGTTTTTTGTCCAATGAGATATAATTTTATGTTAAAACACCAATAAGAAAATTACATTTCTCAACAAAACTCAAATTAGTCTAGAGAGAGACAAAAATAAATCTAATTATATACAACTAGAATAGACTGCGGTCATTGATAAATAAGCTGGAGCCACTCAAATTAGTCAGAAGTTGAGGATGTTTAGCTATTTTTGTCACTTTGCAATGACCTTTTTGTATTCAGACATAATTACAGAGTGGTCATGTTTATATCTTGTTTGACTACAGTCACTAATGGCTTCTTATTATCAATAATATTCTTTGAAAAGTATTTATATTGAGAGAATATGTTGTTAGCAACCAGGACACCTTTAAAACCTTCTAGAGTTTCATAATTCCAAAAGTGTAGAAATCTTCTGTGTGTGGTGACTTCATTGTCAGACCTTGCTTTTCTATTGCCGAAAAGGCTAACAGCAGGCACAGACTCACATTCTCACAGTTCAGCAATCCAACTAGAAAGTAAAATTCTCTTTCCCATGCTTCCGGTAAAACTACCCATACTGTGCCTCATTACAGTGACTCTGCTCAGACAATCATGGAATTAGATTGAAGATTTGAATTGTCCCAGCTTGTGTCAGAAAAACTTTTTGTTGATATTAATCCTTACTTCTTTTATTTTAAAAATTATCAGGTAGGGATTAATATCAAGGGCATATATCAAGGGTTAAAGTTACAAAGGCATGACAGTAATTCATGTAAACGTAAAAATCTGTTTTGGGCCTGTGTGGGCCTTCCATCGCAGTGGCCTCTCTTGCTGCAGAGCACCAGCTCTGAGCGCATGTGCTCCAGAGCTCCAGCTGGGTAGTTGGATACATCGGTCCGCCGCTCCACGGCACGTGGGATCTTTCCAGGTAAGGGATCAAACCGGATCGTCCTTACCCACTGGATCCCCAGGGTCTTCAGCTTTTTAATTAAAGTCCATTCTTATAGCAATGTCTTACAATAATAACCAACCTAACCTGAATTCTTTAGGTAAGTCAACAAGAATATCTCTCTATATATCTACTTGACTAAATCTACTTGATTCTTTTCTAAAGAATCAAATGGGTGGGTTAAATTATTTTTGTAAGTGTTCCTTAGGAAAATATATGTTATCTGTTGTTTTTTTTGTTTGTTTTTTGTCCAATGAGATATAATTTTATGTTAAAACACCAATAAGAAAATTACATTTCTCAACAAAACTCAAATTAGTCTAGAGAGAGACAAAAATAAATCTAATTATATACAACTAGAATAGACTGCGGTCATTGATAAATAAGCTGGAGCCACTCAAATTAGTCAGAAGTTGAGGATGTTTAGCTATTTTTGTCACTTTGCAATGACCTTTTTGTATTCAGACATAATTACAGAGTGGTCATGTTTATATCTTGTTTGACTACAGTCACTAATGGCTTCTTATTATCAATAATATTCTTTGAAAAGTATTTATATTGAGAGAATATGTTGTTAGCAACCAGGACACCTTTAAAACCTTCTAGAGTTTCATAATTCCAAAAGTGTAGAATTCTTTCCCCACCCAACTCTGCTTTTTCTCGAGGATTATTAATCAGAGAGTTTCATCAGAATTAATCTTCTGTAATTTCCCATGTCAGTCTCTGATATAAAATCAATTAGAGTTGAAAAGCTGAAAGCATAGAAGCATTCAAGATTTATTTGCAAGATTCATTTGCAATAGAAAGCAATGGACCATGTAAGATTTATGTGTAGCATGATGAAACACACCTCACTTTTTTATAGGAAAATTTGCTTAACTAGCTGTAAAACTCTCTGAAAATCTAAAGAATCAAATAAACACTTCAGCTAGTCCTCTGACATGTAATAAACAATTGCCAAGTGAAATTAGATGAGCCTAAAGGCTAGAAAGTTGAAGCTAGCATCTAGCTAATAAGGAATACTAGTTTTTTTTTTAACACTGTATCTCCACATGTATCTCAGAATACAATATATTTAATATTTCATGCTGGTTACATTTATTTTTACTTTTAAGATAATTTTGCACATACCTTTCCCACTTCATTTGCTTCTCTGAAACAATGATAAGGGCCTGTACTGTTGCATACTTAAAATGTGTTAATTATATGTTCTGTTTCATCTAGACTTTACAAATAGTGCACAGAGGGCACATTTCCTATAGTTCTGTTGATGAGGAAGAAGGGAAACAATTGATAAAAGTACTGCAAGTAGTAGGAAATAGAGACAAAAAGAACTACTCTAAATTTTGCCATGTGTTTTATAAACATACTCCTTGTCAAAATGAAGGGCTTTATATGAAATTATATATATATACAAGGGTTTGACAAACTAGAACTACTGTTAAATTTTCAAGCCTGAAGATGAGATGCAAAAATGTCTCAAGATCCCACAGATCACTTCTGATTGTTACTTAGATTTTGTGATAATGCACAGTGTGGTTTCCAGGTTTCTACATACTACCTTGGCATGGATCAAAGAATGAAATGGCAATCAGATACATAGTAGTAGAAGCTTTTAAAAATGACTCCTGCTTGACTGACTAAGTCAGTACTCTCCATTCTTCTGTAAAACATGATGATTGATGCTCTTAGCAAGCTCCGTATTCTGAGCTAGAAAGCTACTGAAGTGTGAACAGCCAGACTAGGAGGCCAGCAGTTTCAAGGAGGAGGGCGCACAAACATCTTCTAGCCTAAATGTTTGCCATGATAACGATCTGTTCTACTGGAAATTAACTTTCCTAAAGTCTTGAATTGCCCTTACTGTCTTCTGGATGTAACTTTTCCTGGTCTCTCTGACCATTTCCTAACTGTCTGAGAACTAGAACTACTACCCTAATCTGTCAGATTGTAAAGTTTCAATGGACTTGCAATGTGTGCTGTTATTGTGTACTTGTTTACACCCCAAGCTGGGTTTGACAGATTGATACCTCTTTTTCAATTCTGTGGATGATGATACATGACTGTTCTAAGTTGCTGGATCTCTAAATCCAAGAACATCTCTTAGGTAGAAATCTGTCTCCTGGCAGTCTGAATGAGTGCCCAGAGACCTAGAGTCAAGTCCTTGTCACGGCCCTACCTTTACAGTCTATGCATAGGGGTACTGCTACCCCATACGAGGAAGAGGACAGGACGAAGGATGAGGCACAGGAAAGATGGGGTACTGACTAGTCATGCTTCTTTATACAATTTGATACCCTTCATTTGCTTCTCTGAAACAATGATAAGGGCCTGTACTGTTGCATACTTAAAATGTGTTAATTATATGTTCTGTTTCATCTAGACTTTACAAATAGTGCACAGAGGGCACATTTCCTATAGTTCTGTTGATGAGGAAGAAGGGAAACAATTGATAAAAGTACTGCAAGTAGTAGGAAATAGAGACAAAAAGAACTACTCTAAATTTTGCCATGTGTTTTATAAACATACTCCTTGTCAAAATGAAGGGCTTTATATGAAATTATATATATATACAAGGGTTTGACAAACTAGAACTACTGTTAAATTTTCAAGCCTGAAGATGAGATGCAAAATGTCTCAAGATCCCACAGATCACTTCTGATTGTTACTTAGATTTTGTGATAATGCACAGTGTGGTTTCCAGGTTTCTACATACTACCTTGGCATGGATCAAAGAATGAAATGGCAATCAGATACATAGTAGTAGAAGCTTTTAAAAATGACTCCTGCTTGACTGACTAAGTCAGTACTCTCCATTCTTCTGTAAAACATGATGATTGATGCTCTTAGCAAGCTCCGTATTCTGAGCTAGAAAGCTACTGAAGTGTGAACAGCCAGACTAGGAGGCCAGCAGTTTCAAGGAGGAGGGCGCACAAACATCTTCTAGCCTAAATGTTTGCCATGATAACGATCTGTTCTACTGGAAATTAACTTTCCTAAAGTCTTGAATTGCCCTTACTGTCTTCTGGATGTAACTTTTCCTGGTCTCTCTGACCATTTCCTAACTGTCTGAGAACTAGAACTACTACCCTAATCTGTCAGATTGTAAAGTTTCAATGGACTTGCAATGTGTGCTGTTATTGTGTACTTGTTTACACCCCAAGCTGGGTTTGACAGATTGATACCTCTTTTTCAATTCTGTGGATGATGATACATGACTGTTCTAAGTTGCTGGATCTCTAAATCCAAGAACATCTCTTAGGTAGAAATCTGTCTCCTGGCAGTCTGAATGAGTGCCCAGAGACCTAGAGTCAAGTCCTTGTCACGGCCCTACCTTTACAGTCTATGCATAGGGGTACTGCTACCCCATACGAGGAAGAGGACAGGACGAAGGATGAGGCACAGGATGATGATGAGAAAAAGCAGCTTCCTCCAACCTATCTCTGGGGACACATGTAAAGCAGAGTTAGACAGGCTGAGGAACAGCTACATAAGTTATTGCCTCTTCAGGAGGCACCCACTGGAAAAATAACCAAAATGGAACAAGGAGAGAAGGAAGCTCCCAGCAAATTTCTAGAGACTGCCAGAGGACTTCCGTAAATTCACTGACATTGCTACTCAAAGTGCAAAGGGAGAGACAACCTTAAAATATAAATTTCTCACTCATTTGGCTCCAGACATTGGCCATAAGTTACAAAAACAGGCATTTGGATCAAATCAGTCTTTAGAAAAATGGTTGCAGCTGTCTCAGACTGTATATTATGATAGAGAAGACGACGAAGAAAAGTGAAGACAGAAAACGACCAAGGAAAAGACGGAGGCTCTAGTGAGGGCTGTTAGATCCACTCTGAAACAGCCTGGGAAAAATATCCAGAGGAACCCAGGTGAATGGGGACAGACTCACTATTACTGTGGGAAGGCATCTCAAGCAGGATTGCCCTCAGGTATCTAAGCCACCCCAGGCTCCTGGTCTGGTCTGTCAAGGACCACACTGGAGGAGGAACAGCCCCCAGAAGCGTAGGTCCCAGGGGTCAAGCTCTCAGGACAATTAGGACTGAAGCTACCCAGGGGTCCCCACACAAGCCCCCATCCATGATAACGATCTGTTCTACTGGAAATTAACTTTCCTAAAGTCTTGAATTGCCCTTACTGTCTTCTGGATGTAACTTTTCCTGGTCTCTCTGACCATTTCCTAACTGTCTGAGAACTAGAACTACTACCCTAATCTGTCAGATTGTAAAGTTTCAATGGACTTGCAATGTGTGCTGTTATTGTGTACTTGTTTACACCCCAAGCTGGGTTTGACAGATTGATACCTCTTTTTCAATTCTGTGGATGATGATACATGACTGTTCTAAGTTGCTGGATCTCTAAATCCAAGAACATCTCTTAGGTAGAAATCTGTCTCCTGGCAGTCTGAATGAGTGCCCAGAGACCTAGAGTCAAGTCCTTGTCACGGCCCTACCTTTACAGTCTATGCATAGGGGTACTGCTACCCCATACGAGGAAGAGGACAGGACGAAGGATGAGGCACAGGATGATGATGAGAAAAAGCAGCTTCCTCCAACCTATCTCTGGGGACACATGTAAAGCAGAGTTAGACAGGCTGAGGAACAGCTACATAAGTTATTGCCTCTTCAGGAGGCACCCACTGGAAAAATAACCAAAATGGAACAAGGAGAGAAGGAAGCTCCCAGCAAATTTCTAGAGACTGCCAGAGGACTTCCGAAATTCACTGACATTGCTACTCAAAGTGCAAAGGGAGAGACAACCTTAAAATATAAATTTCTCACTCATTTGGCTCCAGACATTGGCCATAAGTTACAAAAACAGGCATTTGGATCAAATCAGTCTTTAGAAAAATGGTTGCAGCTGTCTCAGACTGTATATTATGATAGAGAAGACGACGAAGAAAAGTGAAGACAGAAAACGACCAAGGAAAAGACGGAGGCTCTAGTGAGGGCTGTTAGATCCACTCTGAAACAGCCTGGGAAAAATATCCAGAGGAACCCAGGTGAATGGGGACAGACTCACTATTACTGTGGGAAGGCATCTCAAGCAGGATTGCCCTCAGGTATCTAAGCCACCCCAGGCTCCTGGTCTGGTCTGTCAAGGACCACACTGGAGGAGGAACAGCCCCCAGAAGCGTAGGTCCCAGGGGTCAAGCTCTCAGGACAATTAGGACTGAAGCTACCCAGGGGTCCCCACACAAGCCCCCATCCTAATAATACCTGAGGAACCACAGGTGTTGATGTATGTGTGTGTGTTTGGGGTGGTGGGGGGCGGCGGCAATCAGTCGATTTCCTCTTGGATACTGGGGCAAGTCTCTCTATGCTCACCGAAGCCCCTGGCCCACTTGCCTCCTGATCCACAACTGTAATGAGACCGGATGAGACAAACATTACTATTTCAGTCATCCTCTAAGTCGCAACTGGGACTCTCTACTATTTTCACACGAATTTCTGATCATGCCAGAGTTTCCCTCGCCCCTTCTAGGGAGGGATGTAGTGAGCAAGGTCCAGACCTCTATTTTCATGAACATGGAGCCCTCTTATTTTCTCCCAGTGATTAAACAAAATATAAATTAACCTGGTCAACAGAGACTTGAAAGGTTTTTAAGGCTTCAAATTGCTCTCTTAAAAGCCCCTGTTTTAAGCCTGCCTACAGGATCAGAGTTTAACTTCTTTGTTACTGAAAGGAAAGGAATGGCCTTGGGGTGGTGACTCAGCCCCAAGGACCTCACCAACAACCTATAGCCTATCTAAGCAAAGAGCTTGATAGAGAAGCTCAGGGGTGGCCCCACTGTTTAAGGGTAATTGCTACTATTGCTGGCAATGCCTGAGGCTCTTAAGTTTACTAGTGGGAGGTACCTTATAGTGTTGACTTCCCTTGATGTGACTGGAATCTTAAATTCTAAAGTTAATATTTAAGTGTCCGATAGTCTTAAATATCTGTCACTGGGCTTCCCTGGTGGTCCAGTGGGTAAAGAGTCTGCCTGTCAGTGCAAGGGGCACCGGTTCAATCCCTGCTCTGGGAAGATCCCACATGCCGTGGTGCCGCTGGATGGGTGTGCCCAATTAAGAGCCAGCGCTCTGGTGTGCATGTGCCCAGAGCTGCTGCTCTGCAATGAGAGAGGCCACTGCAATGGGAGGACCCCACGGGCCGAAGAATAAAGATGGATGAAAATAAATAAATAAATAAACAATAAAAGAGGCCAAAATTTAATAATAAAAAAGCCTGGTCATCAAAATATTAAAAAAAAAATCTATCACTGTTGTTAGAAGGATCCATAATGAAACTCAGAGTTTGTAGGATCTTAAATCCTCCCACTTTCCTCCCTGAGAAAGAATACACCCGATCATGATTGCTCCCAATTTTTAACCTTAAATTACACAGCTCAGGAAGATTTGCTGGATGCCCCACTAGACAATTCTGACATAGATATATTTACAGATGGCAATTCTTTTGTTCAGGATGGGAAACGGAAAGCAGATTACGCTGTGGTAACAGCTAAACAAGTATTAGAGGCAAACTCTCTTCCAGCTGGTACAAGTGCGCAATTGACTAAGCTTACTGCTCAGACCTGAGCCTTACAGCTAAGCAAAGGAAAATGGGTAAACATCTGCACTGATTCTAAGTATGCTTATTTGACCTTACATGCTCATGCTGCCACGTGGAAAGGCCGTTTTTGTGCACAGATATTGTCACAGATCCTGAAGGCTTAGAACTAACCAACTGAGGCTCAGCTTTCAGCCTTTCGACAGATATTTCAAGAACTTTGAGAGGCGGATTCTGGCCCAGCCTCTAGCCAGAAAAGCTGCTGTCTGAGCCAGGAACAGAGGTTCTAATAAAGACATTGGGATCTAGAGGGCAGTTCCTAGAGCGCCTCTGGGAAGGCCCCTACCAAGCTATCACCTGCTAGGTCTCTTCCCTCCTCCTCAGTTGATGGCTTCACGTGGTGTGTGTCTCCAAGGAAAAAACTTTCTCCAACTCTGCAACTGCCTTCATCAACAACAATTTCATGTAATGCTTCTTCTTAATCTGATGACATCTAACAGTTCCTAACAAGGACTGGAGTAATGCCTTGTACTTTAATTATGGACATAATGTAACTTTTAACTTCGATTATACAGTAGCTTGGTTTAATGACTAGTATACACAAAAAGGCAAGTAAGTCAAAATCTGGTGGCTTCCTAAGTGATCTTTATCAGAGATGGGATCAGGTTATATGGCTAACTCCTGAAAAGGGGTGCCTAATATCTAAAGCTCCCATATGCTGGGAACAGACAGAGCCACCACCTAAAATTAGCTGATGACTTAACTATAATGACTAGAAACCATCAGGATGTTTGCCTCAAAAAACATATGGGGGGGGCTTCCCCTGGTGGTCCAGTGGATAAGGACACCGCCTTGCAGTGCAAGGGGCGCCGGTTCGATCCCTGGCCTGGGAAGATCCCACGTGCTGCGGAGCGGCTGGACTGATGTGTCCAATTACCGAGCCGGAGCTCTGGAGCGCACGCGCCCGGAGCCAGCGCTCTGCAGCGACAGACGACACCGCGATGGGAGGCCCGCAGGAGCCAAAGAACAAAGACGGATGAAAACAGAGAAATGAAAGACCAATAGAAGTGGCCCGCCCGCTCCCCTCCCTCCCCAACCCGACCCCCGCCCAAAATAAATAAATAAATAAATCTTTAAAAAAAAAAAACAAAAAAACAACATATAGGGGTGCTGCGCAACGGTCTGGAGGGGTGGGATGAGGGGGATATACATATGACTAATCTGGGAACATAAATATTTGTAAACAACAAAACTGTAAAAGTTATAAGTAAAAAAAAAAAAAGAAAGAAAAGAAACATGCAGTGTAATTATTCCCATATTGTCCAATCGCATCGCAGGTCCTCCTTTTGTATGGACAGGCACTGACCTGGACTGGAAGTGTCAGTCACGGTGACTTGCCCCAAACGGAACCTACTGGATATGTGGTTCGTAACTTTGGGTATGGCTTCCTCCTGGGTGGATAGGAAGATGTACCCTAGGTCTAGCTTTTACTTTTGATTTTATATTTTCAGAACTTCTAGTGTCCTTTGCTAGAAGCTTTCTCTATCCCTTTTTACTTTAATCAAACCTTTGCTGCACAAAGCTCTGAGTGACCAAAGCCATGTACTTTGATCCCAAAGTAAAATTTTCTCCTTGGGAGGTCACACATCTGACCACGTTCACCATAGGCTCTCTACCTTCATCTATCACTACTTTCACAATGCCTATAAACTCTGCTCTGTTTATATAATCATCTTTCAATGCATGTTTTGTCTGAGACTAGTAACAAATGTGTGGCAAATCCAACAGATTCAGACTCTGTTCAATATAATCCCTTTTAATTACAATCCTTCTTCCCTTGTTTACATGTCAAACAATGGAATACACTTGTGAAATAATTTGATGGATCAAGAGAGATTCTGTAATATGTTTTAGGATAGACACTGCCTTGTGGAGACTACTGCTCTCAGTGATAAGGTTGATTTTCCACTTTAAGTGTTTGAAAAGTTCTATACGTTGAATTTCTCACTAGAATATCAGTTCCATTAGAAGTGATTCCTATCTTGTCTGTTCACTGTTGGTTTTCTAGTACACATCATAAAGTAGGTATACAATAAGGACTTGTTGAATTGATAAATTCCAAGTACCTCTCACTATCACCGTGCATTTCTTTTGTAGGAATGAACCCCAAAGGGAAATAAAAGCTCCACAGAAGTTCTACAGTTATGAAAGATTCATCTCATTACGTTAACATTTTTAGTTTAATATTTATATACATACACATATATTTATATATTATATATGTATAACACATATGTGTTATACATATTCTATTTACATATATATATAAATGCACACATCCAGTAGCATAGAAGAGAAAATGATTCTTAGTCCATTAGATTATTATAGTTTCAAGAAAATATTCTTGGTTACCTTTTTCTATCATAAGAGAGTCAGACATGACTTAGTGACTGAACAACAACAATAACGAGATAAAAGAAACATTGACTTTTGCTGACTGCTAGTTTGTTTCATTTTGTTTGTTTGTTGTGCTATGATCTCAAAAGAAAATAAGGACCTTTCTTTTATAACATAGTAATAAATTCTATTTCCAGATAAGTTTTAGATCTTTCTTGTTAAAAGAGGTTATGTGTGTGCGAATGCTCAGTCATATCGGACTCTTTGCAACCTGATGGACTGTAGCCAGCCAGGCTCCTCTGTCTATGGAATTATCCAGGCAAGAATACTGGAGTGGGCTGTCATTTCCTTCTCCAGGGGATCTTCCCTCCCAGAGACCCCTTGGGGAACCCCTGCCGGTAGCATGCCTATAAACTCTGCTCTGTTTATATAATCATCTTTCAATGAATGTTTTGTCTGAGACTAGTAACAAATGTGTGGCAAATCCAACAGATTCAGACTCTGTTCAATATAATCCCTTTTAATTACAATCCTTCTTCCCTTGTTTACATGTCAAACAATGGAATACACTTGTGAAATAATTTGATGGATCAAGAGAGATTCTGTAATATGTTTTAGGATAGACACTGCCTTGTGGAGACTACTGCTCTCAGTGATAAGG
Organism: Tragulus kanchil; assembly: GCA_022376925.1. Lineage (NCBI taxonomy): Eukaryota > Metazoa > Chordata > Mammalia > Artiodactyla > Tragulidae > Tragulus > Tragulus kanchil. The sequence continues at coordinate 114,031,866 of JAIOJX010000005.1, read as the reverse complement.
TTGATTTTCCACTTTAAGTGTTTGAAAAGTTCTATACGTTGAATTTCTCACTAGAATATCAGTTCCATTAGAAGTGATTCCTATCTTGTCTGTTCACTGTTGGTTTTCTAGTACACATCATAAAGTAGGTATACAATAAGGACTTGTTGAATTGATAAATTCCAAGTACCTCTCACTATCACCGTGCATTTCTTTTGTAGGAATGAACCCCAAAGGGAAATAAAAGCTCCACAGAAGTTCTACAGTTATGAAAGATTCATCTCATTACGTTAACATTTTTAGTTTAATATTTATATACATACACATATATTTATATATTATATATGTATAACACATATGTGTTATACATATTCTATTTACATATATATATAAATGCACACATCCAGTAGCATAGAAGAGAAAATGATTCTTAGTCCATTAGATTATTATAGTTTCAAGAAAATATTCTTGGTTACCTTTTTCTATCATAAGAGAGTCAGACATGACTTAGTGACTGAACAACAACAATAACGAGATAAAAGAAACATTGACTTTTGCTGACTGCTAGTTTGTTTCATTTTGTTTGTTTGTTGTGCTATGATCTCAAAAGAAAATAAGGACCTTTCTTTTATAACATAGTAATAAATTCTATTTCCAGATAAGTTTTAGATCTTTCTTGTTAAAAGAGGTTATGTGTGTGCGAATGCTCAGTCATATCGGACTCTTTGCAACCTGATGGACTGTAGCCAGCCAGGCTCCTCTGTCTATGGAATTATCCAGGCAAGAATACTGGAGTGGGCTGTCATTTCCTTCTCCAGGGGATCTTCCCCTCCCAGAGACTGAACCCCTGCCGCGGGTATTGGCAGGCAGATTCTTTACCACTGAGCCACCTGGCGGACAATTTCCAGATACATTTTATACTTCCCCTGTTTTAAAAGGCCATAAGAATATGGAAAAAGAGCATCCTTGGAAGAAGAGAAAGCTGATTTTATTTCCACTCATTAAAGTTATCTTACTATTTAAATCTATATTCTTAACCTTTCTGTTGTTTAGGCTGTAGGTAGATTTGAGTTTTTATTTTTATTTGGAAAATTAAAAATAGCAAAATCACAACAGTGACCACAAAGATTTTACATGGTGAAGCGATGCTAGGTCCTGGAACAAAACCCAGAATGGTTTTATTTGGGGAAAATTACAAATGAAAGTTTACTTTTCACCAATAAATTTACAGACTGACATATTGCTCTGAAAACTGCTCTCCTTTAAGAGAAGACAGTTTATCAAGTCTTGAAAGATGAGTGAAAGGATGAACATATCCTAGGCAAAGGGAGGACGTGTGCAGAGGTACCCCTTGAATATCCACTGAGACCTCGGAGGCTGTACAGTCATCAAGTAAGGGACCCCTAATCTAAACTGGCAGAAGCAAAAATGGAACTATAGTCCACACAGTTAAATGCACACAACTGAAACACCTCATACTATTCCTCCTCATCATCCCAGACTGTTAAGTTCCAAAGAATCAAACGCAAATGCAATTTTTGTTTACAAGGAGTCACGACATGGGTATGAATAGAATTCTCTTCTCCCTCTGCGCTCATATTTTTTTCCACAGATTGCCATCATTCTCAAACAGGCTTTTACTAAGCAGCATAAAGGAAAGCTATTATCAGACCCAAACCTGTCCTTCCTTTCGACTCTCTTCTTGTGCCCATGTAGCAAATCTTAAGAAAGATTCATCAACTTTTCCCAAGTGAATCAACCATCCCTGAAACAATCATGGTAATTTAAAGGCTGTAATACATCAGTGGAAGATGGTTGGATGGCATCACCAACTCAATGAGTCTGAGCAAGCTGTAGGAGATGGTGAAGGACAGGGAAGTTCACGGGTTCGCAAAGGGTCGGACACCACTGAGCAACTGAACTAAACTGACTGAACACATATATCATCCCATTTCTCCTGCAGTAAAGGGGAAGCAGTTCATCCGAACCACATGGAAAAGATTCACCAGGGAGAAGAGAATTTTGTTGACTAGAAGCAGACGAGAATAGATCCTGGAGAAATAAAAACACCCGATGCTCAGTACACTGAAATCCGAATGGACTGTCCTACCAGAAGGAGCATTTTCAGTTTGTTTTGGAGTAATGAGCAAAAAGAGTGGAAAGTTAATTCAGAGTAGATTTTGGAAGATCGTGAAAGCAAGTGTATTTTTACTTTACACTGTTTTTTTTAAAGAAGTAATGATGCTGTTAAAGTCATAAATCAAGAAGATTCACCCAGTAGTGCAGTAGATAGCCATAAGGAGTGAGGGGAGACAGCAGAGGCTTTCGATTACTTCAGACTTCTCGAGTGGAGGCGACAGTGCTTCCGGCTGTAAAAATATAACTGAGAAAGCATATGAAAGCCACTGCAAAAGCAAAGCTGCCATGACTCGAAGTTTGGGTGAAAGCCAGTAAGAGAGAAGAAACAAATGGTACAGAGAATTCAAGGAAAACACTAGACTGATTCGTGGGTTATAAAGAATGTTTAACATTTTTTTATTTCCATGTGATTCTTAAATCTGAATACAATACTACAAAACTACAGATCACTGTGGATATATATGGTAATGTTTATTTTTTTAACACTCAGTGAATATCTCTAGATATTGTTGCTATATCCAACAATTCCTCATATACACAGCTTCACAAATTCCTTCCCTTTTTCCCTGTGAATTTTTGTAACTTTGCAAATTCACTATGCCGGACTGAGAGATAAGAAATCTGGGAAGTAGAATAATAGTAGTTATATCAGAAAATACCTCAAAACTCTGAGGGCCAAATGTCAAAATCCCTTGCTTACTTTGAATGTGTATTTTTTTTTTTTTATTTTGGGGGGGCAGGTTGGGGAGGGAAGGGGCGAGTGGGCCACTTCTATTGGTCTTTCATTTATCTATTTTTATCCATCTTCGTTCTTTGGCCGGTGGGTCCCTGAATGAAAAGCTGTAGGAGATGGTGAAGGACAGGGAAGTTCACGGGTTCGCAAATCAATGAGCAACTGAACTAAACTGACTGAACACATATATCATCCCATTTCTCCTGCAGTAAAGGGGAAGCAGTTCATCCGAACCACATGGAAAAGATTCACCAGGGAGAAGAGAATTTTGTTGACTAGAAGCAGACGAGAATAGATCCTGGAGAAATAAAAACACCCGATGCTCAGTACACTGAAATCCGAATGGACTGTCCTACCAGAAGGAGCATTTTCAGTTTGTTTTGGAGTAATGAGCAAAAAGAGTGGAAAGTTAATTCAGAGTAGATTTTGGAAGATCGTGAAAGCAAGTGTATTTTTACTTTACACTGTTTTTTTTAAAGAAGTAATGATGCTGTTAAAGTCATAAATCAAGAAGATTCACCCAGTAGTGCAGTAGATAGCCATAAGGAGTGAGGGGAGACAGCAGAGGCTTTCGATTACTTCAGACTTCTCGAGTGGAGGCGACAGTGCTTCCGGCTGTAAAAATATAACTGAGAAAGCATATGAAAGCCACTGCAAAAGCAAAGCTGCCATGACTCGAAGTTTGGGTGAAAGCCAGTAAGAGAGAAGAAACAAATGGTACAGAGAATTCAAGGAAAACACTAGACTGATTCGTGGGTTATAAAGAATGTTTAACATTTTTTTATTTCCATGTGATTCTTAAATCTGAATACAATACTACAAAACTACAGATCACTGTGGATATATATGGTAATGTTTATTTTTTTAACACTCAGTGAATATCTCTAGATATTGTTGCTATATCCAACAATTCCTCATATACACAGCTTCACAAATTCCTTCCCTTTTTCCCTGTGAATTTTTGTAACTTTGCAAATTCACTATGCCGGACTGAGAGATAAGAAATCTGGGAAGTAGAATAATAGTAGTTATATCAGAAAATACCTCAAAACTCTGAGGGCCAAATGTCAAAATCCCTTGCTTACTTTGAATGTGTATTTTTTTTTTTTTATTTTGGGGGGGCAGGTTGGGGAGGGAAGGGGCGAGTGGGCCACTTCTATTGGTCTTTCATTTATCTATTTTCATCCATCTTCGTTCTTTGGCCCGTGTGGGCCTCCCATGGCGGTGGCCTCTGTTGTCGCAGAGCACCGGCTCTGGGCGCATGCGCTCCAGAGCTCCGGCTCGGTAATTGGACACATCCGTCCAGCCACTCCGCAGCACGTGGGATCTTCCCAGACCAGGGATCGAACCGGCGCCCCTTGAACTGCAAGGCGGTGTCCTTATATCCACTGGACCACCAGGGAAGCCCTGAATGTGCATTTTTAAATTAAAAAAAAAAAGGAATTTGGAGAAGACTAATTTTACACACATATGCTGTATATAGTACATGCTTATTGGTACTGGTAACAGAGAAGCTGTGTGTAAAAAATATGAGACAAACAAGAGACGAGACCTTTAGCTCTCAGGTGTATAGCAACAAAATTCCTACTTAAAATATTACACAGTATCAGGAACAGGGCCCTTGGGCTCTTCTATCCCAGGGCCTGACACAGAGCCGCTTCTAGGAAGTAATGTATAGAATGCGGGAATAAGAATAGAGATGTGTGATGACTTAGTATAGCTCTTGGCTTCCTGCAATTCTGAGTTTCACCACTAGATGGCAGGGCTAACCTGCAATTTCTCTTTGGGACCTCTTACAGGAGGAAGATCCTCTGGGAATCTGTCCCTCATGGTGGTTCCCTGGAAGCAGATGGAAGGACAGAATTCCCTTCCCCACCATCCTGAATCTTTGTTGAAATAGGTGAGTCACCGGGGGTAAGGGAGGTATTCCTAGGTCAGTGTAGCCTGGCTATTCTGGGGCCCCCATGATTCTGTTCCTCTTCCTACAGCAGGAAGCTGTCATTCCCTGTTGTCTTAACTGTCGGCGGAGTTCTTTTCTCAATGGCTCACGTCCTCATGTAAATACAAAACTCTGGTCACCCCTCAACATATTCCTGGTGTTTAAGTATTTTTCTTATGTCCATCTAACAGCTTGATGACTGACACTTACCAGGTAAGAGAATCTGCCTAAGTCACAATGCTCAGGGCAGAATGGAGTAGAATCCGATATGCCTAAGTCCTCCTCTTTGTCCTCTCTCCTGCCTTTGGCGGGGATGCTGGCTAGGCACCCGAAAGTACGTGGAGGAGGGGCAGCCGGCATCCATCTCAGCCATCCCTGGCTGGAACTAGCCTCCACTATGGCAGAGAACGTCTTCCTTACCCGCTCTCTCTCTTACCCACCTCTCTAGCTTCCTGACCCCCCATCTACTGCCCAGCTTACCCTCTCCTCCTGGACCTTCCTATCCAGGACAGACTCATCTGTATCCTCAAGTTCTCATTCAAGAGACATGATCGTGTGGATTGCTTGGGTTGCTCTGACCTACTGGGGCTATTAGTCTGCTTGGGCTTCCATAACAGTATATCCGTGAAAGGGTAGCGTAAACAACACAGACATTTTCTCACAGTTCTGGATGCTAGAAGCCCAAGATAAAGGGGTCAGAGACTGTTTCCCATGCTTTCTACGAGGCTGAAGGTGGTGTGTTGCCTGCTTGATGGGTCCTCACCTGGGCTTCTCTGTGTGAGTGCACAGAGACAGGCAGCCTCAGAGGTCAGACACAGCGAGTCCCATATACCCGACTCCACTCCGTGGCTCTCAGGTCTTGCATGAGGCCTGGCGAGAGGGATCCCTGACACTACCTCTGCTGATAGCCTGCTCGGGGCATCTGTGGACTCCCAACGTACCATCGTGAATATGCAGGCATACCTACTGGTAGCCAGTTACCAAAGGACTCCTGGCGACAGATTCACTCTTCCACTGTGAAAAGCCACAAAACCCCTTTAAGCATTTCTCCTTTAAAAGGAGCATAATCACAAATGTAAATGGGTACAACCACTATAAAACTAAAAATAGAACTACTGTATGATCCAGCAATCCCACTCCTGCCTATATATCCAAAGAATATCATAACTATAAAAGATCCATCTACCCCAATGTTCACTGCAGCACTAAATGTCCAGTGGCAGAAGAATGGATAAAGACGTTGTGGTATTTATATACAATAGGATATTTCTCAGCCATAAAAAAAGAAAAAAATGAAGCCATGCCATTTGCTGCAACATGGATGGAACTAGAGATGATCATGCTAAGTGAAGCAAACAAGACAAAGACAAGTATGATATCACCTATGTGCAGAATCTAATTTTTTAAAATGACAGACATGAACTTATTTACAAGCCAGAAACTGACTTGCAGATGTTGAAAACAAATTTCTGACTACCAAGGGGAAAACGTGGGTGAGAAGAGGGATAAATCAGAAACTTGGGATTAATACAGACACAGTACTATATATAAGGCAGATATCCAATAAGGACCTAGTGTAGAGCACAGAGGACTCTACTCAGTAACCTGTGACAACCTATATGAGAAAGGAATCTGAAAAAGGGATGAATGTGTATGAATAATTGAATCCCTTTGCTGTACACCTAAAACTAACATAATATTGAAAATCAACTCTGTGGCATGCACGCTTAGTTGGATCTACCTCTTGCAACCCCCTTGCCTATAGCCTGCCAGGCTCTTCTATCCAACTATACTTCACTAAAATTTAAAAACAGAAAGTGAGCACTAACAAGTTTCACAACAGAGGGCACTGAAGGTGGTGTGTTGCCTGCTTGATGGGTCCTCACCTGGGCTTCTCTGTGTGAGTGCACAGAGACAGGCAGCCTCAGAGGTCAGACACAGCGAGTCCCATATACCCGACTCCACTCCGTGGCTCTCAGGTCTTGCATGAGGCCTGGCGAGAGGGATCCCTGACACTACCTCTGCTGATAGCCTGCTCGGGGCATCTGTGGACTCCCAACGTACCATCGTGAATATGCAGGCATACCTACTGGTAGCCAGTTACCAAAGGACTCCTGGCGACAGATTCACTCTTCCACTGTGAAAAGCCACAAAACCCCTTTAAGCATTTCTCCTTTAAAAGGAGCATAATCACAAATGTAAATGGGTACAACCACTATAAAACTAAAAATAGAACTACTGTATGATCCAGCAATCCCACTCCTGCCTATATATCCAAAGAATATCATAACTATAAAAGATCCATCTACCCCAATGTTCACTGCAGCACTAAATGTCCAGTGGCAGAAGAATGGATAAAGACGTTGTGGTATTTATATACAATAGGATATTTCTCAGCCATAAAAAAAGAAAAAAATGAAGCCATGCCATTTGCTGCAACATGGATGGAACTAGAGATGATCATGCTAAGTGAAGCAAACAAGACAAAGACAAGTATGATATCACCTATGTGCAGAATCTAATTTTTTAAAATGACAGACATGAACTTATTTACAAGCCAGAAACTGACTTGCAGATGTTGAAAACAAATTTCTGACTACCAAGGGGAAAACGTGGGTGAGAAGAGGGATAAATCAGAAACTTGGGATTAATACAGACACAGTACTATATATAAGGCAGATATCCAATAAGGACCTAGTGTAGAGCACAGAGGACTCTACTCAGTAACCTGTGACAACCTATATGAGAAAGGAATCTGAAAAAGGGATGAATGTGTATGAATAATTGAATCCCTTTGCTGTACACCTAAAACTAACATAATATTGAAAATCAACTCTGTGGCATGCACGCTTAGTTGGATCTACCTCTTGCAACCCCCTTGCCTATAGCCTGCCAGGCTCTTCTATCCAACTATACTTCACTAAAATTTAAAAACAGAAAGTGAGCACTAACAAGTTTCACAACAGAGGGCACTAGAGAACAGCAGAAAGGAAAAGGAACCTTCAGTTTGCAAAGGAAGTTTGACTTGAGAGTACCTTGGGAGCACCACCCCTGCTGAGGCCCCAGCAGGCAGTCTCTCCCTGAGTCTGTGAGCCCAAGCCCAGCCTGACCATGACCTTCCTGCAACCCTCTCTGCAGAGAATTCTGGATCTCAGGCTATTTTGCCTTCTACACTGCCTTAATTTCTTTTGCTATCTCCCTCTCCCAGGCATGTCTCCTAAAATCCTCCAAGCAGAGGCTCTTGGATGAAGAAGGGCACGCTCCCTGGCTGCTGCACCTGCGCCCACTCCCCTGCCAAACCTTAAATCTCCGCCAGAACATGTGGTCTGCCTCAATCTCACAATCATGCGTCCAAATCCAGCCTTCTGGCTCCACCTCTCAAACGACACCGTTCTCAGACAGGACTGCCCAAGAACACTGCTTCCCACGACGCTAAGTCTATTTTGACATCATCCTGAAGGCAATGAAGGGTGGGTCTTATGGAGATGGGCGTGAAGAGCTGCATGCTGTGCAGTCTGTGTGTGGATCAGAAGATAGCACACTATGGTGCAGCCACGGCAGTGTCGTCTTGCTTCACAGAGGAAGAAACGGGACCTGAAGGAGATGGAACTTGGCCAAGGTCACCCATCCAGGAAGTGGCAGAGCTGGGATTCCATCCCACTAGAGGGCAGGCAGATAGAGGGGCAGGAAGTCCTCCTAGAGGTCACAGCAGCAGCAGCATTGTCTGCTGGAGGTGTCAGAGTGGAGGCAATGCTGAGAAGGGCCTAAAATCCAGAACAAATGCCCACAGCTGTCTTATCTGTGAGGAAGAGTGCAGACTGGGTACTCGGGGCTGCTGTGGGTCGACAGGGCATTTCCTGATAGGAAAGGCCTGCTGGAGATGGTGGAGAACGGGATGAGATTCACAATGGTGGCCACAGCAGTGGTTCTCAACTTTCAGACTGATTCTCCACCCAGATGTCCACCCCCTTCCCAGTTCAGTTCCAGGAAGTTTCCTGACCTCTGGACTAGGTGTTCAATGCAAATAAACAGTGATTAAGGCCAGCACCTCCAGTCTGACCTGGAGTGCTCTACCTCATTTCACCTCCTGCCACTGTGTCATAGGAACAAGGGGAAAGTCCGGATGCTAAGGGCAGGGGAGAGATAAACAAGTTGCCAGCAGACTTGTTTAAGCTCTGGATCTTCTAGTCTCTGTCCTTTGCTTCAGGCATGTGGCTCTCCACCACTCTGGACATTTTTCAGGTCCAAAGGATGGGTCAGCAGGAAGTAAGGAAACCAGACCTTTGACAAGCCGAGCACAGTCTAGTTGGCAGAACCTGAGAAGGCGTATCATTCACATTCCTTGTGATGTCTGGAAACCTCAACTACATGCACGCCATTGGCTCTGTGATCTCTGTTGGGATCCCTATGATAGGTTCTCTCATCACCTAAGCTGAAATAAAAAGGTATTTTATGACCGCCCTATTAGAAAGGCTGTCCAGAATTGAATATATTTTGCTTCACAGTTATTGATCCGTTCTTCTTTACCACTGGCACATAAACCATCGACTCACAAGCTACCTATCATATCTCCTTCAGTCACTTGAATGACAGCCAGACATTCAAGTCAGAAACTTGTGTACTCAAACACATTGTTTTCCTGCTCACTATTTCACATCTAATTAATTCCCAAGCTCCATCAATTGTACATTATAGATATTTCTCAAATGTGTCTAGCTTCTTGATCTAGCTGCCATTACCCTGATTCTGGCCACCATTATCTGTCATTTAGATAATAATAAGTACTTCGCTGCAGGTCAGTTTTTTTCCCAGTCTTCCATCCTCCAATCTTTCTAACATTTGATTCAAAACAAGATTTAAATAGTTCAACTGTGATCATTTCTCTTCTATTGGAATTTCTCTAATGATGCTTGGGTGAAGGTCCAAAGTTTTACACAGTTTATAATTCAAATCATCAATAAGCTTCTGCTTTCTCTCTCATTATTTGGCATATGACTGATCTGAGAACATACATGTCTGTGAACAACAAAATGCTGTAAAATTTTTTTAAAAAATAAAATTAATAAAATTTTAAAAAAAGAAAAAAAAAAAAAAGACCAACCAGACTGAATAGTTCCTCAGGAATCTGGCCTACTTTTTGTCAATTTCAAGCCATTTATAGGCTATTTCCACTGTGAAACTTGAACAAAGCACTGAATGGGGCAAGGATAGTCTTTAGAACACCCACAACTTCCTTGAGACTCAATAATTTTAGTCTCAGAGACAAGTCGGAAAACAAAGTAATAAAATGTCTCAGGTTCCCTTCATCCATCATTCACCACTGGTAGGATCAAACAGAACAGAGTACCAGTATCAAAACTAGGAAACTGACATTACAGCAACACAATACTAAGCTATGGATTATATTTTAATTTAACCATTATTTATCTGAATTCTGTTTATTTTGGTGGTTAGGTCTATGAAATGTGATTGCAGTCACAGTTTGTGTGATCATCACAGTTAAGACACAGAGCTAATCTAGCACCCACATTATTCTACACCTGCATATCCTTCCTGCAGCCTTTTTTCCTGCCAACTGCTGATAGGGGCCCCATTACTTAATTGTGTCATTGACAGAATATTAAATGAACAGAATAATACAGTCTGTAAACTTCTGAGGTTATATTTATTTTATTTAACATAATGCCTTTAAATTCAGCCAAGTTATTGTATTAATTGTCTGTTTCTTTCTTCCTGTGAATTTTCTACAGTTTATGTATCCATTTACTTGTTGAAGGCCAACAGGGCTGTTTCCAGGTTTGATTGTTTGTTTATTGTTCTATTAAAAATGATGCCTCCAAAATGTATGTGATAATTACATATAATTGATCAACTTTTAAACTTTAAAAGAAAGGAAATTTTGGTCCATGCCACAACATGGATGAATCTTGAAGGCATTAAGCAAAATGAAATAACTCAGTCACAAAGATACAAATTCTGTAGGATTCCACTTATATAAGCTACCTAGAGTAGTCAAATTCATAGAGACAAAAACTAAAACAGGTTAACGAGGGTTGAGGGCACACCTTGGGGTTGGAATTATTGCTTAATAGGCACAGAGTTTCAATTAGGGATGGTGAAAAAGTCCTGGAGATGGGTAGGGTGAAGGTTGCACAACAATGTGAATATACTTAATGCTGCAAAACTGTGAACCTTGTGATAGTCAAAACAGTCAAGTTTGTGTTATTTATATTTTACCATAATAAAAGGAAGTAAAGTAAATGGATAGAATATAACACCATGGGGTGCAAGTAAAATGAAAGAAACTATAGCAAGTTGAGAAGATTGAGAGCGGGACCACTTTAAAATGTCAACACAGGTTTCTCTGAGGCAGGAATATTTCAAAAGAAGAGAGCTAGACAGTGACATGACGGAGAGGATGTTCAGGCTGGGTGAAGCCCAAGTGCAGAGCCTGAGAAAGGAGTGGTCTTGGTGTGGTCTTGGTGTACACACAGAGGGTCTGCTGTGCCTTGGTTGATGAGTGTGTGTTCACATCCGCACGCGCACATGTGTGTGTGTGTGTGTTTGGTTAGTATGTGCAAGCCTGAGTGCATGCATAGGCATCTTTGTCTGTTTCTCTGCTGGAGACATGAATCTTGACACAATTAACCACACGAACCAACTTACGTTGGCCCAGAAATGAGAACTGTCAAAATGATGGCAATTTGAAATAGGAATTGTGCAGTATTAGAGAAAACTGCCACTCAGCCCTGTGCCAGAATTCCCTGGGAAATGCTCCCAAGAATTATTTGTTAATCTGGGGTTGACGTCCAGGCCCATGTTGTCCCTCACTGGACTTTGCATTACAAAGTCCAGCCTCCTCCCTTCCCGTAAGACCTCTGCCAGCACTCTGCTGGAGGGTCAGTTTCTCTGTGGCTGTATTCCTGCTCTGCAGAAGCCCTGGTGAGTGCTTCTGTAAATGAATCTGGGGTTCTGGGTCAAATGCCTGGGGCTTTGACTTGGTCTCAGAGGCCTAGAGGGCACTTTCTGTGGGGGGTGGGGGGTGGGCAGGGAGAAGCCATGCTGGGGTGTCTCTCTCTCTGTTTATCCTCCGGCAACTGTGACTTTACTGGATTCACGTGGCCATTTGCAAATGAGCTTGTACCTTTGTTTCCAAAGAGAGCCAAGAAGGACTAGCCCCTGGATCCTGGGCTGCTGAGGTTTCCTGGGCGAGGGACAGCTGGAAGAGAACTCTGAAGGTCAGATGAACTGTTAGGATTGAAAAATGAGAAGGGCAGTCAATGGTCTTGATTCATACAAAGAAGACCTGTCAGGAATTAGAGGGATCAAGCATCCTGCCTGGGCCAAGAGAGCAAGAAATTTCCAGAGGAAATTCTCCCTCTGGCGAGTCTCTCTTGCAGTGGGAAATGAGCATCAAGAGGAAGCAAACTCAAGTAAATTGTGGGTGGACTAGTAACTAGTAGTGATTCTTCCTCTATGGATCAGCAGCCTGCAGCTCAGTGTCTGCCCCCAAGGAGATGCTGGTTATCTGGCACCGAGGACAAACGACTGTCCAGATAAAAGGATGGGATGCAGGTGTCAGATGGACCCAAATGGGAGAAGTGCGAGAGCAAGCTAGGTCTCCATTCATGATTATTTCCTAAGCCAGCAGGCATGAGTGAGCTGGTCATGTGCATGCCTATTTGCTCTTGCAAAGATACAGAGAATATACTCCAAGCCTTACTCAGCAGGAACACCAACAGGACAGGCACTGGTGACTCCTTCCTCCCAACAATGCAGGTAGTTACATCTACTTTTGTCCAAGTATTAATTACACAGTGTCACTGAAGGACTTATTAATGCCTTTCCAAATTTCCAGTTTCGAGGCCAAGAATGGATAATCCATCTTTACGTCATCTGCGCCCAGTGGAGGTTATAGGTTCAGTAAATATGTCTAGATAAACAGAACACGATGAGATAACCTTCCTTGACTTTTCTCACACCAAGGTGAGGACCATGTTGCTGTTTCCATCACTGCCTTTTCTTCTCCTGATTGTGGTGACAGCCTCCTGTACAGAACCAGAAAATGTAAACTGTGAGAATGTCCAAAAGACCTGCCCAGTGATTACCTGTGGTCCTCCAGGCATCAACGGTTTCCCGGGAAAAGATGGCCGTGATGGTGCCAAGGGAGAAAAGGGAGAACCAGGTACAGTTTGGACTGTCCTGTCTTAGTAGCTCTTTATCTCCCAAAGGAAACTGCCTGGCGTAGGAGGAGAGTAATGTCATATTCATATAGCTTGTGTTCCTCTCAACTGCATATTATAATTCAAAACAGAGATACAGCTCTGACTCTAGCAGCTCAGAATTCCACACAGGGAACTCAGGACACTTGGTGGTCCTGCTGGTTCAGGGAATTGACCCTCGAGGCAGACCATCCCACGGGACATAGGAGACCTTTGTTTTGATGGTCCTTAGAAAGAGCAGCTCAGAAAAATTAGCCCTGGACCAGTGTCTCCTTTCCCCTGGCAAGGGGTTGGGCATCATACTTTTGGAGAAACAGAGATGGAACATAATTACTGAATCATGTTTCTTCTGTCCTCCAACAGGTCAAGGACTCAGAGGCTTGCAGGGCCCTCCTGGAAAGATGGGGCCCCAAGGAATGCCAGGGCCCCCAAGATCTGGTTAAAAAGGATAAAAGGATGGGATGCAGGTGTCAGATGGACCCAAATGGGAGAAGTGCGAGAGCAAGCTAGGTCTCCATTCATGATTATTTCCTAAGCCAGCAGGCATGAGTGAGCTGGTCATGTGCATGCCTATTTGCTCTTGCAAAGATACAGAGAATATACTCCAAGCCTTACTCAGCAGGAACACCAACAGGACAGGCACTGGTGACTCCTTCCTCCCAACAATGCAGGTAGTTACATCTACTTTTGTCCAAGTATTAATTACACAGTGTCACTGAAGGACTTATTAATGCCTTTCCAAATTTCCAGTTTCGAGGCCAAGAATGGATAATCCATCTTTACGTCATCTGCGCCCAGTGGAGGTTATAGGTTCAGTAAATATGTCTAGATAAACAGAACACGATGAGATAACCTTCCTTGACTTTTCTCACACCAAGGTGAGGACCATGTTGCTGTTTCCATCACTGCCTTTTCTTCTCCTGATTGTGGTGACAGCCTCCTGTACAGAACCAGAAAATGTAAACTGTGAGAATGTCCAAAAGACCTGCCCAGTGATTACCTGTGGTCCTCCAGGCATCAACGGTTTCCCGGGAAAAGATGGCCGTGATGGTGCCAAGGGAGAAAAGGGAGAACCAGGTACAGTTTGGACTGTCCTGTCTTAGTAGCTCTTTATCTCCCAAAGGAAACTGCCTGGCGTAGGAGGAGAGTAATGTCATATTCATATAGCTTGTGTTCCTCTCAACTGCATATTATAATTCAAAACAGAGATACAGCTCTGACTCTAGCAGCTCAGAATTCCACACAGGGAACTCAGGACACTTGGTGGTCCTGCTGGTTCAGGGAATTGACCCTCGAGGCAGACCATCCCACGGGACATAGGAGACCTTTGTTTTGATGGTCCTTAGAAAGAGCAGCTCAGAAAAATTAGCCCTGGACCAGTGTCTCCTTTCCCCTGGCAAGGGGTTGGGCATCATACTTTTGGAGAAACAGAGATGGAACATAATTACTGAATCATGTTTCTTCGGTCCTCCAACAGGTCAAGGACTCAGAGGCTTGCAGGGCCCTCCTGGAAAGATGGGGCCCCAAGGAATGCCAGGGCCCCCAGGACCAAGTGGCCCCAAAGGAGAAGATATAGGTAAGGAATTTCTTCGAGCAAGGTCCAGCCTGAAGTCCCCTGGGATCTGGTGGCTCGAGTACCATGTGGGAGATGACCCTTTTCCTGAGAACCCCTGGGGAGATGCCCAGTTCTTCATCCTGAATCAGTAGGCTCCACCTTCTCTAGGTTACTTAGAGCCTTGGGGATTCCTATCAATGCCTGAATACAAACTCACAGACAAGTCAGAGCCAAGCCCTCACCAGGCACCTCCTGGAGGATCGGAGTCCTGGCTCTCCTCCAGCTGAAACAGTCTGGTCCAAAGGGGAGAAAATATATGTTCTATATGTGGGGCGTATTATGCCTTTTTTTTTTTTTTTGGCCACTTTTATTGATCTTTCATTTATTTATCTTTGTTCTTTGGCCTTGTGTGGGCCTCCCATCACAGTAACCTCTCTTGCTGAAGAGCACCAGCTCTGGGCACACACTCCAGAGCTCCAGCTCAGTAGATGGACACATCGGTCCAGCCGCTCTGCGGCACGTGGGATCTTCCCAGGCCAGAGATTGAACTGGCACCCCTTGCACTGCAAGGTGGTGTGCTTACCCACTGGACCACCAGGGAAGCTCTAAGCCTATTTTCACAAGAGCAGTAGATACATGGTATGTCAGTTATTTCTTACTTCATGAGAAACAAACGAAACATGTCCATTTATTTAAATCACAATTGTGTGAATCGAGTAATTTTGTTGCTGGTCTCAGCTGGACGGACTGATGGCCAGTGGTCTCACATGTTGGCAGCTCTCTGGCCATAGGCTGCAGTGATGAGGGGAGCTTATGGGTCTCTCATCCTCCAGTTGATTCATATGGCCTTGTTCACATAGAGGCTATTGCAGGATTCCCAAGAGAAGGAAGAGCAGATGCTTTAATGCCAGGGAAGATCCCCTGGAGGAGGGCATGGCAACCCACTCCTATGTTCTTGCCTAGAGAATCCCATGGACAGAGGAGCCTGGCAGGCTACAGTCCATGGGATTTCAGAGTCAGATACGACAGAGCAACTAAGGACAGCACAAGGCTTAGAACACACAGACTATTGCTTCCGCCACATTCTATTGGTCAACACAGCCAGCTTAGATTCAAGGAATAGGGAATAGACTCCATTTCCTAATGAGAGAAGCTATACTGAGGTCATTTTTGCCATCCATTACATATGGCTTGCCTCATGTCCTCTCCCTATGGATAATGTACAACTCACAAAAGTCCTTATTTGCTGATTAAATAGGACAAACTCATGGAAAAACAATAATAACAGTAACAGCAAAAGCAACAAAAACAAAACATCCCCAAAGATGAAACTCGGTACTCTTTACAGTCAATATTCACAAGCTTGTAATAATTCCTCAGGTATTTTATCCCACAGTTTTGTCCATAGACAAAAAAGTAGTTATTTGTTTGAAGAGAAAAAAAAAACAATTAGTGACTAGCTTGGCATATGGAGTACAATGATGCTGTTACTAGATGAGCAGGGCGCATGTATCTGCATGAGCGTGTGGGTATGTACGTGTGTATAAAGTATCTTTACATACATTCAATAGATGAAGAGTGATGTTTTGGGCTAGATGGAAATAAAAACACTTCTCCTTCTCTTTGCTTCTTGATTTTTTTTTCATTTTCCTTCAAAGAGCAAATATCAATACAAAATAAACTTTTAATTTGATATTTTTTAGTTTGAAAGGGCATCCTATCCCTTTATAGAGTTCTAAGATAACTTCTCAACAACACTCTTTCACTTTGTTGTAATTTTCTAGGTGACCATATTAGCCTGGCTACTTCAGAAATAGCAGCTCTGCGATCTGAACTGAACCAGATCAAAAACTGTAAGCCTTCTCTCTTTTCAGGCAGCCTGAAGTTTGGGAAAGTGAAAGACAATAAATATTTATTGAATGCATGTAATTTTCTAGTATCTGGATAGGTGTTTATTAATATTCTGATCTCATGAAATTCTTACAACAATCTTTTGGTAGAAATGGAGGCAAAGGAAAGGTATACAATTTGTTCAAATGCACAGAACTAGTAAGCAGCACAGGCAGTTCACAAACTGAAGTCAGTCTGATGTAAGAGAGGGCTTCTCAGACAGCTCAGTGGCAAAGATTCTGCCTGCCAATGAAGGAGATGCAGGCCCAGTCCCTGGGTTGGAAAGATCTCCTGGAGTAGGAAATGGCAACCCACTTCTGTATTCTTGCCTGGAAAGCTCCATGGACAGAAGAGTCTGGTGGGCTGCAGCCCATGAGGCTGCAAAGAGTCAGCTATAACTGACCAACTGAGCGTGCAAGCGCACGAATAAACCGAGACATGGCAGAACTCGGAAAAAGCCTCATGGAAAAACAATAATAACAGTAACAGCAAAAGCAACAAAAACAAAACATCCCCAAAGATGAAACTCGGTACTCTTTACAGTCAATATTCACAAGCTTGTAATAATTCCTCAGGTATTTTATCCCACAGTTTTGTCCATAGACAAAAAAGTAGTTATTTGTTTGAAGAGAAAAAAACAATTAGTGACTAGCTTGGCATATGGAGTACAATGATGCTGTTACTAGATGAGCAGGGCGCATGTATCTGCATGAGCGTGTGGGTATGTACGTGTGTATAAAGTATCTTTACATACATTCAATAGATGAAGAGTGATGTTTTGGGCTAGATGGAAATAAAAACACTTCTCCTTCTCTTTGCTTCTTGATTTTTTTTTCATTTTCCTTCAAAGAGCAAATATCAATACAAAATAAACTTTTAATTTGATATTTTTTAGTTTGAAAGGGCATCCTATCCCTTTATAGAGTTCTAAGATAACTTCTCAACAACACTCTTTCACTTTGTTGTAATTTTCTAGGTGACCATATTAGCCTGGCTACTTCAGAAATAGCAGCTCTGCGATCTGAACTGAACCAGATCAAAAACTGTAAGCCTTCTCTCTTTTCAGGCAGCCTGAAGTTTGGGAAAGTGAAAGACAATAAATATTTATTGAATGCATGTAATTTTCTAGTATCTGGATAGGTGTTTATTAATATTCTGATCTCATGAAATTCTTACAACAATCTTTTGGTAGAAATGGAGGCAAAGGAAAGGTATACAATTTGTTCAAATGCACAGAACTAGTAAGCAGCACAGGCAGTTCACAAACTGAAGTCAGTCTGATGTAAGAGAGGGCTTCTCAGACAGCTCAGTGGCAAAGATTCTGCCTGCCAATGAAGGAGATGCAGGCCCAGTCCCTGGGTTGGAAAGATCTCCTGGAGTAGGAAATGGCAACCCACTTCTGTATTCTTGCCTGGAAAGCTCCATGGACAGAAGAGTCTGGTGGGCTGCAGCCCATGAGGCTGCAAAGAGTCAGCTATAACTGACCAACTGAGCGTGCAAGCGCACGAATACCCGAGACCCTGATTCTGTACCAGTATATTACAGTATACACTGCACATTCAGGTCACTGAAAATGGGATGCACACCTCGTTCCCTTTGTTGTGCTGGTGCTGAGAACTGACAGTGGGCCTTAACCAGTTTCCTGCGGACAAATATTCCTGTGGATAAATTTCCTGGGACAAATATTTTCAAACACTCATTTATTTATAGCTAATATTGGGGGGAAACTAAGAATCCCAAAATACATGTACTCTAGAACTCTGGTCCAAAGTGACGAAGGTTTTTGTTCCAATCTGTTTGTTCAGATTACAGCTGCTAGATTTACCAAAGAAATAGGTCACTGAGTTAAATCTGAATTTCAGGTAAACAGCAGCTAATTTTCTTTTTTTAGTATAACTATATATCCTAAAAACTATATATGAGATGTTTATAGTAAAAAGAATCAACTGTTAATCTATAATTCAAATGTAATTGGGCATACCATATTTTATGTGGCATCTGTATTATAGAAACTTTTATCAGAAAAATATCTTGGGCTACACTTGGAGACAAGCTGCATCACCTATATTTTCCTATTTTAGGGCTTATCTTCTCTATGGGCAAAAGAGTTGGGAAGAAGGTATTTCTTATCCATGGTAAGAAGATGCCCTTTAACAAAGTGAAGGCTCTATGTGCCCAGTTCCAGGCCTCTGTGGCCACCCCTAGGAACGCTGAAGAAAACAAGGCCATCAAGGATTTCATTAATGGAGAGGCCTTCCTGGGCATCACAGATGAGGAAGAGGTCTTTTGGTAGAAATGGAGGCAAAGGAAAGGTATACAATTTGTTCAAATGCACAGAACTAGTAAGCAGCACAGGCAGTTCACAAACTGAAGTCAGTCTGATGTAAGAGAGGGCTTCTCAGACAGCTCAGTGGCAAAGATTCTGCCTGCCAATGAAGGAGATGCAGGCCCAGTCCCTGGGTTGGAAAGATCTCCTGGAGTAGGAAATGGCAACCCACTTCTGTATTCTTGCCTGGAAAGCTCCATGGACAGAAGAGTCTGGTGGGCTGCAGCCCATGAGGCTGCAAAGAGTCAGCTATAACTGACCAACTGAGCGTGCAAGCGCACGAATACCCGAGACCCTGATTCTGTACCAGTATATTACAGTATACACTGCACATTCAGGTCACTGAAAATGGGATGCACACCTCGTTCCCTTTGTTGTGCTGGTGCTGAGAACTGACAGTGGGCCTTAACCAGTTTCCTGCGGACAAATATTCCTGTGGATAAATTTCCTGGGACAAATATTTTCAAACACTCATTTATTTATAGCTAATATTGGGGGGAAACTAAGAATCCCAAAATACATGTACTCTAGAACTCTGGTCCAAAGTGACGAAGGTTTTTGTTCCAATCTGTTTGTTCAGATTACAGCTGCTAGATTTACCAAAGAAATAGGTCACTGAGTTAAATCTGAATTTCAGGTAAACAGCAGCTAATTTTCTTTTTTTAGTATAACTATATATCCTAAAAACTATATATGAGATGTTTATAGTAAAAAGAATCAACTGTTAATCTATAATTCAAATGTAATTGGGCATACCATATTTTATGTGGCATCTGTATTATAGAAACTTTTATCAGAAAAATATCTTGGGCTACACTTGGAGACAAGCTGCATCACCTATATTTTCCTATTTTAGGGCTTATCTTCTCTATGGGCAAAAGAGTTGGGAAGAAGGTATTTCTTATCCATGGTAAGAAGATGCCCTTTAACAAAGTGAAGGCTCTATGTGCCCAGTTCCAGGCCTCTGTGGCCACCCCTAGGAACGCTGAAGAAAACAAGGCCATCAAGGATTTCATTAATGGAGAGGCCTTCCTGGGCATCACAGATGAGGAAACAGAAGGCCAGTTTGTGGATCTGACAGGAAAGACGGTGACCTACGAAAACTGGCATGACGGTGAGCCCAACGATGCTAACTTTGGGGAGGACTGTGTGACACTCCTGTTGGACGGCACATGGAATGACATGCCCTGTTCCTCCTCCCACTTGGCCATCTGTGAATTCTCTGAGGGAGCAGGAGCCTCATTCCCTGTACTCATTTCTTAGGTCCACAATCTGGTTTGAAAGATAAATCTGTATCAATGTCCCTCACCCCGTACTGAGTTGCTCCTTTGTGGGAAATCAGAGATAATGAAAAGAGTGGACTGAGAATGACGAGGTGTGGAAGTGAAAAGCAAGAAGAGACTGACAGTGGTGTAAGAACTTCTGGTTCCAACCCAGCCACTGACAGTAACAACAAAATAATAATAGGAACAGTAGCAACAGCAGTAGTGGTAGGAGTACTAATAACACATTCTAAAATGTCTACTATGAGTCAGACCTTACATGACATGCAGGATTATACATGAATGATCTAATTTAATTTTTCTTTGAGGAGTGCTATCTAAGGTACAAAATTAAAATGAATTTATCTTAACATTTACTCTAAATACTTGTGTTCTGTTGAGCCTTTTTTTCTTGTTGGGTTGAAGGCTTCCCTTAATGACATCTTTCCAACCTAATTTCGTAGCTTTCCTGTCAGTCTCAGGTATTATCTATTTTGTTGCTTTCTTTCTGAAGTATATTTTCCTTTTCATGAGAGGGCTTATCAATTCAAATGTAATTGGGCATACCATATTTTATGTGGCATCTGTATTATAGAAACTTTTATCAGAAAAATATCTTGGGCTACACTTGGAGACAAGCTGCATCACCTATATTTTCCTATTTTAGGGCTTATCTTCTCTATGGGCAAAAGAGTTGGGAAGAAGGTATTTCTTATCCATGGTAAGAAGATGCCCTTTAACAAAGTGAAGGCTCTATGTGCCCAGTTCCAGGCCTCTGTGGCCACCCCTAGGAACGCTGAAGAAAACAAGGCCATCAAGGATTTCATTAATGGAGAGGCCTTCCTGGGCATCACAGATGAGGAAACAGAAGGCCAGTTTGTGGATCTGACAGGAAAGACGGTGACCTACGAAAACTGGCATGACGGTGAGCCCAACGATGCTAACTTTGGGGAGGACTGTGTGACACTCCTGTTGGACGGCACATGGAATGACATGCCCTGTTCCTCCTCCCACTTGGCCATCTGTGAATTCTCTGAGGGAGCAGGAGCCTCATTCCCTGTACTCATTTCTTAGGTCCACAATCTGGTTTGAAAGATAAATCTGTATCAATGTCCCTCACCCCGTACTGAGTTGCTCCTTTGTGGGAAATCAGAGATAATGAAAAGAGTGGACTGAGAATGACGAGGTGTGGAAGTGAAAAGCAAGAAGAGACTGACAGTGGTGTAAGAACTTCTGGTTCCAACCCAGCCACTGACAGTAACAACAAAATAATAATAGGAACAGTAGCAACAGCAGTAGTGGTAGGAGTACTAATAACACATTCTAAAATGTCTACTATGAGTCAGACCTTACATGACATGCAGGATTATACATGAATGATCTAATTTAATTTTTCTTTGAGGAGTGCTATCTAAGGTACAAAATTAAAATGAATTTATCTTAACATTTACTCTAAATACTTGTGTTCTGTTGAGCCTTTTTTTCTTGTTGGGTTGAAGGCTTCCCTTAATGACATCTTTCCAACCTAATTTCGTAGCTTTCCTGTCAGTCTCAGGTATTATCTATTTTGTTGCTTTCTTTCTGAAGTATATTTTCCTTTTCATGAATGACTACACTATGTAAATACCATAAATATCAAATAAAGGGACAAATGAATTCTCACATATGTATATAACCATATAATTACCTTCCAGATCAAGATATAGAACATTTCAAGCATCTTAAAAGCCTCTTCATAATCCCTTCTAGTTGACATTCCTGAAGGTAAATACTATTTTGAGCTGTATTATTATACATTAATCTTGTGTATATAATAAATAAAGTGTATGGGTTTAATATCAATGGAATTATGCATATAATTTTATATCTTGCTATTTCACATTCAAAATTAAGTCTGTGAGATTCATTTGTGTTAACATGTAGCAGATTTTTCACTGTCATATAGGATTCCACTACGTGAAGGTATCTCAGTGTATTCATGTATTGTTAATAGACACTTGGACTGCTTCCTCTTTCTGTCAAGAGAAAAATCTGGTGAATATCTCTGTACTTGTCTTTTGGTAGATATGCTTTAGTTTCTCTTGGCTATCTACCAAGGAGTAAAACTGGTGGATCACAGAGCAAGCACGTCAGAAACTTCAGCAGATATTTCCAGTTTTCCAAAATGATTATATGAGTTTGCACTCCCACCAAAGCTGCATATCAGTTCTGGTTGTTCTGCATATTTGTAAAACAGATAACATTTCTAGTCCTTTTAATTTTGGTCATACCTATGGCCTTTTAATTTCAGATTTGATTTCTTTATTATTTAGATCTACTTATGATTTTTATGTCTCTTTGGTAGCTTTGATAAATTGTCATTTTCAGTGAATTTGCCCATTTCATCTGAATTGCTGACGGGATAGGCATAGTGCTGTTCCCCAAATCTTCTGATTTGCTCTTAAGGTAAGCAGGATCTGCAGTGATGTCTCCATTGTATTTTACACGGTTACTTGTACATTTTTTATTTCTTAATAAGTTTTGATAGGGGATCCATTAATTTTACTGATCCTTTTCAAAAGCTACATGTTTTGAAAACCGACACGACTGAAGTGACTTATCATTCTGCACCTTAAACTAACACTTGACTATTTCCCAGGCAATGCACAAATCTCACTAGAGTTTTACTCCACTTGTTCTCCTGCTTTATATGTTGCTGTTGTCACATATGCATAAACTCCAAAATAAATTGACTACTGTGATTATTGTATAGGCAGTTAATATTTGAAGTGTACACTTTCCAGAGATTGTTATACCATTTGCAGTTTTTAAATTTAAATTTCCACTCAGGGAAATTTTCTCCCAGGGTGAAAATCTTCAAGTTTTCCATTTGTCACACCTTCTCTAGTGATTACAAATATTTTGCCATTTTTTTCTCCAGTATATTCCTGAGGCAAAATCTTAATCTTGTGTATAAAATTTTAAATAAAGTGTATGGGTTTAATATCAATGGAATTATGCATATAATTTTATATCTTGCTATTTCACATTCAAAATTAAGTCTGTGAGATTCATTTGTGTTAACATGTAGCAGATTTTTCACTGTCATATAGGATTCCACTACGTGAAGGTATCTCAGTGTATTCATGTATTGTTAATAGACACTTGGACTGCTTCCTCTTTCTGTCAAGAGAAAAATCTGGTGAATATCTCTGTACTTGTCTTTTGGTAGATATGCTTTAGTTTCTCTTGGCTATCTACCAAGGAGTAAAACTGGTGGATCACAGAGCAAGCACGTCAGAAACTTCAGCAGATATTTCCAGTTTTCCAAAATGATTATATGAGTTTGCACTCCCACCAAAGCTGCATATCAGTTCTGGTTGTTCTGCATATTTGTAAAACAGATAACATTTCTAGTCCTTTTAATTTTGGTCATACCTATGGCCTTTTAATTTCAGATTTGATTTCTTTATTATTTAGATCTACTTATGATTTTTATGTCTCTTTGGTAGCTTTGATAAATTGTCATTTTCAGTGAATTTGCCCATTTCATCTGAATTGCTGACGGGATAGGCATAGTGCTGTTCCCCAAATCTTCTGATTTGCTCTTAAGGTAAGCAGGATCTGCAGTGATGTCTCCATTGTATTTTACACGGTTACTTGTACATTTTTTATTTCTTAATAAGTTTTGATAGGGGATCCATTAATTTTACTGATCCTTTTCAAAAGCTACATGTTTTGAAAACCGACACGACTGAAGTGACTTATCATTCTGCACCTTAAACTAACACTTGACTATTTCCCAGGCAATGCACAAATCTCACTAGAGTTTTACTCCACTTGTTCTCCTGCTTTATATGTTGCTGTTGTCACATATGCATAAACTCCAAAATAAATTGACTACTGTGATTATTGTATAGGCAGTTAATATTTGAAGTGTACACTTTCCAGAGATTGTTATACCATTTGCAGTTTTTAAATTTAAATTTCCACTCAGGGAAATTTTCTCCCAGGGTGAAAATCTTCAAGTTTTCCATTTGTCACACCTTCTCTAGTGATTACAAATATTTTGCCATTTTTTTTTTCCCTCCAGTATATTCCCTCTGATGCACTGAGGTCAATCTCAACCCTTGCTGAGAATTGGCAACACCCCTAAAGAGGCAAATATCTAGCAGGAACTAGATACTGGAAGCATTATTCATAATGAACACGTTATGAATAAAATTCAGCTTACATTGTTTTCAGTGCTCTACAGTTCTCCGAAATGATGAAAATGTAATCTTGGTTAATTTTTTCTGGCTTTTTCTAACTGTTACAGTAGAAGCCATGCCTTTCTGTAACCTAATCTATTTTACATATAAGCAGAAGTCTTATTATCCACTTAAATTCCTGAATCCAATCTTTACACACAAAAATTTTTTTTTGGCCACATCTATTGGTTTTTCATTTATTTATTTTCATCCATCCTTGTTCTTTGACCTGTATGGGCCTCCCATCACAGTGGTCTTTCTCATTGCAGAGCACCAGCTCTGGGCCCATGCGCTCCAGAGCTCCAGCTCAGTAGTTGGACACATCAGTCCAGCCGCTCCACAGCACGTGGTATCTTTCCAAGCCAGGGATCGAACCCATATGCCTTGTACTGCAAGGTGGTGTGCTTACCCACTGGACCACCAGGGAAGCCCCAATCTTCACAAAGTTTTTACTAAGAACACAACCAAGAGAGCGGCTAGTAACTAACTACTCTCTGCCCACTGTCTCTTTCTTTACTATGTTTACAGGAAAGATAACATTTGGAGACTATAAAAAATAATACATTCAGACTTCTTATTTTAGTTCCAACAGGTGAAGAGTTTGAAAGTCAAGCCCCATTCTCAA
This sequence comes from Tragulus kanchil, assembly GCA_022376925.1. Lineage (NCBI taxonomy): Eukaryota > Metazoa > Chordata > Mammalia > Artiodactyla > Tragulidae > Tragulus > Tragulus kanchil. The sequence continues at coordinate 114,006,967 of JAIOJX010000005.1, read as the reverse complement.
AACAACAGCAGAAAATGCTAAACAAACTTAAGGTAATTGACTTTTTGTACACCCTTCAAAGACTTGAGTTCAGAAGGCAAACTGTCTAAAGATGAAGTCTCCTTCCCCTTGTAGTAATTCAAGACTGAAAATTTTTATTTTAACTTTTCCTGAGGATCCCATTTTTCCTTTTCTGAGTCTGCTCAGGCTAACTGAGATAAAGATCACTGGCATCTTGTGGAGCCTGAGTCCTTCAGTGGCCCAGCCTAGAGCACCTGCCCTTTAATGGGACATGGGTCCTCTGAGTCTTGCAAGCCAAGTCTAAAATCATTCCAAACTGTCCCCAACCCTCACTTCACAATTTCATGCTTTAAGGAGTTAGCACTCCACATGGAAGCAGCAACTAAAGGCAAAAATATACAAAAAACATAAAAGAGAAACCCTCTCAAGTCCATTTTCACTATGACAACAATCAGTGCCAATACATTTGGGGAAACTTTCCCACTTTAAGGATTTTTTTTTTTAAATCACAGTTCCTATAATCTCAGGGGAAAATCCACTTAAAATACTGCCTTTTCTCTTATGAGTGTCTTTTGAGATGCTGCAACATTTGAGAAAAGTTTTGAGAAAAGGTAACATGCTAGATAGAGCCTAAGATCCTGACCTTTCTTTTCCTATGACTACACCCTCCCTGCAGAAGCCTTTACTCTCACTTGAAATCTCCTAATCTCAAGTTTCTCTTTCTGTTGCAAACTGTGGAGTGGGCTCTTCCTTTGAGGGCAACCTCCAATTCCCCTAGAGAACAAGACATCCCACACACAACATGGGGCGCCCTCCCAGTAGAGTTTATGGCGTCATCCTTAGACTCAATGATACACCTTTCTCGCTGTTCCTTTGCAGATCCAATAGCTACCATGACCTGATACCTTGCAGTCACTCCTGCACCCCTTCCCCCACTTATACTCTCAAGCCACTCACCTTGAGGAGGTCCCCTTGAGTCTTCCTTGGTGTCTGCTGAATGATTATTCTCAGATATCTGAGCAGTTACTGCTGTTGGTGAGGTTTCTAAGGCCAGTGCTTCCAGAGTCCTTGGGGAGAACCTGCAAGTTTTCTGCTCTAGGATCTCCCAAAACCTGCCTTCTTACAGTTTTGAGTTATCAAAGCCTCAGATCATCTGCATTCTTTGATATCAGAAAGATTCTTTTCTGTCATATTGCTTTCCATTTGCCTTTTTTTCTCTATCTTGTTTTCTTTCTCTCTCTTTCCTGCATCTCCCTCTCTCTTTTTTTAAGCATTATAGCATAATTTCTATAAAGAAGTATGATTTATACAGGACAGGGCAGAGAAACATGTGTGGAGATTGGTCATAGAAGGGCAGAAACTGTGTGTGGTCCTACTCACAGTCTTTGAATTCCAAATGTGCATCTGGAGGGTCAAAATAGTCAATGTTTGTCTTGAGCTGGGACTTCCCCAGGTCACCCCTCAAGGCATCTATATCTGAATGGGTAGCTTTCCTTTTGGGTCCACTAATTCAGGACAGTTTGATGTGATAAGGACTGCAGTGGGCAGAGTTATGGCCCTCAAGGATATATCCATGGCCTAATCTCTGGAACATGAGAATATTACCTTTTATGGTAAAAGAGTAAATAGCACCTCATACATGATATGAGTAAGATAAAGCTCTTGAGAGGAGGAAATAACCCTTTTCTTTTCTGGGTAAGGCCTACTTATAATCACATTATTCTTTCAAGAGGGAAACAGGAGGAGTTGGTAGATAGACACAGCGAAGAGGAAAATGTAATGTGCCCACAGAGGCAGAGATTAGCACCTGCAACCATTAACTAATGAATGCCTGATGCCACCAGAAGCTAGAAGATTCTAACTGCGGATGGAACACATCCGCCATGAGAGCCTCTAAAGTGACTGCAGCCCTATGGACACTTGGATTTCAGCCTTCTGGACTCAAGAAACATGAGCAAATCAATTTCTTTTAAGTGGTCTTGCTTGTACTATAGTATGCCGATGCATGGGAGGTTTTCCTCAGGCAGGACTGGGTGGAAAAAAATAATAAAATAACACACAGGATTCTGAAGACTGCATGAGGTCTGCAGATATGTCTCTACAGAGTGATCATGAACAGCAGTGACACCCCACCCCCTTTAACAGCTGCCTGTGAGCTCAAGACACCCTCCAGTCTCTCTTCTTTCAGGAGCCAACAGGTCACCTTGTCAAGGAGAGATGGGGGAGGAACTTGTGAGCAGTGGAATAATTCTCTCATTCCTGAAGGCCTTCAGCCAGTTGATTCTTTTCTGTGTCCTCTACAATGCTGGTTCACTCATACCTACCCTGAAATGTGGCTTTTTGATAATGGTCCCTTAACCTTGGTAACTGATTATTCCTATGCTTAGTTCTAAGTCTTCAATAATAGCATATTTATCACCTCAACAGCCTGGACAGTTTGTTTTCCTCTTACGTTGGCAATGTTTTGATTTTGATCCCCTTCTCTTCCAAAAGTGATTTCTCTCTGCACTTTTTGCCGACCTCTCCATTTCTGTCTATGTTGTGTCTTCATCAGAGATCTCAACTGTGAGATGGGGATGGGGCCATCATTTATAATAATGGCCATGGGGAGAGTAAAAGAATGTATCCATCATACTTCTTAATGAAGAGGTAACTTGTAGGGTGAGTGCTAAAAATGGATACAAATGTGTGTGAATGCAAACACATACATACGTAGACAGGCACACACATTTCTTGCTAGCTCTGAGAGAAAAACAGTCCATTGGAAACTTGCATAACATTACTGACCCTCTCTTTCTCTTCTGAACCAGCAACAACAGAAGGCATATTTGGAGGTAAAATCACTGAGATATTCCAGTAGTAGCAGAGCCAGTCCACACTGTTCATTCAGTACAAGCCAGAGCTGACACCCAAGCACTGACAATGTGGGCATTAGGGTATCCTGCTTTTTGGGTGATGAGCATCCCAATATTATCAGAACACAAACAGGGACTGGTACATTTTATTTATGACTGACCTAGAGCACTGGATGTTTGAATTGTTTAAAGTAAATAGACAAATTAAATAAGAGCAAAAATTAATTTGAATAATGGGGGGTTGAGCTCTAAATGACACAAAAAGAGCCAGCATGGGTTTTCCTCAGGCAGGACTGGGTGGAAAAAAATAATAAAATAACACACAGGATTCTGAAGACTGCATGAGGTCTGCAGATATGTCTCTACAGAGTGATCATGAACAGCAGTGACACCCCACCCCCTTTAACAGCTGCCTGTGAGCTCAAGACACCCTCCAGTCTCTCTTCTTTCAGGAGCCAACAGGTCACCTTGTCAAGGAGAGATGGGGGAGGAACTTGTGAGCAGTGGAATAATTCTCTCATTCCTGAAGGCCTTCAGCCAGTTGATTCTTTTCTGTGTCCTCTACAATGCTGGTTCACTCATACCTACCCTGAAATGTGGCTTTTTGATAATGGTCCCTTAACCTTGGTAACTGATTATTCCTATGCTTAGTTCTAAGTCTTCAATAATAGCATATTTATCACCTCAACAGCCTGGACAGTTTGTTTTCCTCTTACGTTGGCAATGTTTTGATTTTGATCCCCTTCTCTTCCAAAAGTGATTTCTCTCTGCACTTTTTGCCGACCTCTCCATTTCTGTCTATGTTGTGTCTTCATCAGAGATCTCAACTGTGAGATGGGGATGGGGCCATCATTTATAATAATGGCCATGGGGAGAGTAAAAGAATGTATCCATCATACTTCTTAATGAAGAGGTAACTTGTAGGGTGAGTGCTAAAAATGGATACAAATGTGTGTGAATGCAAACACATACATACGTGAACAGGCACACACATTTCTTGCTAGCTCTGAGAGAAAAACAGTCCATTGGAAACTTGCATAACATTACTGACCCTCTCTTTCTCTTCTGAACCAGCAACAACAGAAGGCATATTTGGAGGTAAAATCACTGAGATATTCCAGTAGTAGCAGAGCCAGTCCACACTGTTCATTCAGTACAAGCCAGAGCTGACACCCAAGCACTGACAATGTGGGCATTAGGGTATCCTGCTTTTTGGGTGATGAGCATCCCAATATTATCAGAACACAAACAGGGACTGGTACATTTTATTTATGACTGACCTAGAGCACTGGATGTTTGAATTGTTTAAAGTAAATAGACAAATTAAATAAGAGCAAAAATTAATTTGAATATGTTGGCTCTAAATGGAAAGTAGTTGGGAATGCTCAGTTGACAGAGAGAAGGGAAAGTGCTTTTTTTTAGAGAACATGTAGAAACAAAGCAAATAAATTATTTCATTGGCTATAACCTGGAAAGCTGCCTTATTTGGAAAACCCTAGTAGGCTGTTCGTTACTGGTTGCTTTTAAGTTTTGTTTTCTCAGATCCAAGTGCAGTGACCTTGTCTTAAGTTTCAGTTTGCTAATGTAGACTAACAAGGCATTAAAGTCATCCCAGTCTGATACCCTTCTTGCTTAATTACTTTAACATTCATCAAAACTAAAAATAATTTTGTTTCAATCCAAATACTACATAGAAAACAAATACATATGAGTTTAAAGCAGTAATTTCATCAAAAATTTGGAAAGGTATCATGTAACTTTATACAACATGAGACATAGAGTACTCTAATAAACTTAAATTTTTGAAAGTCAAGGTCATTAATGATGGTTATAGTCTTAAGTAACTGGGAAAGCAGTATGCCAAGGCTATATACTATCATCCTGCTTATTTAACTTTATATGCAAAGTATATCACGCAAAATGCCAGGCTGGATGAATCACAAGCTGGAATCAAGATTTCTGGGAGAAATATCAACAACCTCAGATATGCAGATGGCACTACCCTAATGGCAGAAAGCAAAAAGGAACTAAAAGTTTCTTAACGAATTTGAAAGGGGAGAGTGAAAAGGCTGGCTGGCTTAAAACTCAACATTCAGAAAAATTAATCTCATGGCATTCAGTCCCATAACTTCATGACAAATAGATGGCTAAACATCAAAAACGAAAACTACCTCTCTTCTCTTCTGAACCAGCAACAACAGAAGGCATATTTGGAGGTAAAATCACTGAGATATTCCAGTAGTAGCAGAGCCAGTCCACACTGTTCATTCAGTACAAGCCAGAGCTGACACCCAAGCACTGACAATGTGGGCATTAGGGTATCCTGCTTTTTGGGTGATGAGCATCCCAATATTATCAGAACACAAACAGGGACTGGTACATTTTATTTATGACTGACCTAGAGCACTGGATGTTTGAATTGTTTAAAGTAAATAGACAAATTAAATAAGAGCAAAAATTAATTTGAATATGTTGGCTCTAAATGGAAAGTAGTTGGGAATGCTCAGTTGACAGAGAGAAGGGAAAGTGCTTTTTTTTAGAGAACATGTAGAAACAAAGCAAATAAATTATTTCATTGGCTATAACCTGGAAAGCTGCCTTATTTGGAAAACCCTAGTAGGCTGTTCGTTACTGGTTGCTTTTAAGTTTTGTTTTCTCAGATCCAAGTGCAGTGACCTTGTCTTAAGTTTCAGTTTGCTAATGTAGACTAACAAGGCATTAAAGTCATCCCAGTCTGATACCCTTCTTGCTTAATTACTTTAACATTCATCAAAACTAAAAATAATTTTGTTTCAATCCAAATACTACATAGAAAACAAATACATATGAGTTTAAAGCAGTAATTTCATCAAAAATTTGGAAAGGTATCATGTAACTTTATACAACATGAGACATAGAGTACTCTAATAAACTTAAATTTTTGAAAGTCAAGGTCATTAATGATGGTTATAGTCTTAAGTAACTGGGAAAGCAGTATGCCAAGGCTATATACTATCATCCTGCTTATTTAACTTTATATGCAAAGTATATCACGCAAAATGCCAGGCTGGATGAATCACAAGCTGGAATCAAGATTTCTGGGAGAAATATCAACAACCTCAGATATGCAGATGGCACTACCCTAATGGCAGAAAGCAAAAAGGAACTAAAAGTTTCTTAACGAATTTGAAAGGGGAGAGTGAAAAGGCTGGCTGGCTTAAAACTCAACATTCAGAAAAATTAATCTCATGGCATTCAGTCCCATAACTTCATGACAAATAGATGGAGAAACAATGGAAACAGTGGCAGACTTTATTTTCTCAGGCTCCAAAATCACTGTGGATGGTGACTCCAACCATGAAATTAAAATGTGCTCGCTCCTTGGAAGAAAAACTATGACAAACATAGACAGCGTATTAAAAAACAGAGACATCACTTTGCTGATAAAGATCCATACAGTCAAATTTATGTTTTTTTTTTTTCCAATGATCACATACAGGTGTGAACATTGGACCATAAAGAAAACTGAGTGCCGAGGAATTGATGCTTTTGAACTATCATGCTAAAGAAGACTCTTGAGAGCCCTTTGAACAACAAGATCAAACCAATCAATCCTAAAGGAAATCAATCTTGAATATTCGTTGGAAATACTTATGCTGAAACTCCAATACATTGGCTACCAGATGCAAAGAGTCAACTCATTGGGAAAGACCCTAATGCCCAGAAAGATTAAGGGCATGAGGAGAAGAGGGTGACAGAGGATGAGATGGTTGGATGGTATCATGGACACAATGCACATGAGTCTGAGCAAATTCCAGGAGATAGTGAAGAACAGGGACGCCTGGTGTGCTGCAGTCCATGGGGTCACAAAGAGTCAGACACAACTCAGTGCCTGAACAAGAACAACAAATAGTTTTACATCAGTTTCAAATATTCAGTTAACTTTTTAAAAAATATCTGGTCTTACTTACACAATATCAGAATACAGAGTGGCATGTATAAATATTTATAAAAGATAGATGGGTACAAGGTACACTCTGGGGATCTTCTTAGTTCAACTATACTTCAACTCATAGGATTACCATAGCCACACTCGGCCCTGACTTGATACTGAAGAACAAGAGGACATGAAACACAGCCAGCCAATCTGGGTAGCAACAAACATTTTTTTCTGAAGTGGAAGGAGACTTGACAGCAGTCCACACAGAAGTCCAGGAGCTGTTCCCTGCTCCCAAGTGATAATTAAGTTGTGACAGAGCTAGAGCTACGCAAGTAGCTGCAGCACCTTAGAAATAAAACCCTCAGAAACCCCATACTACTAACAGGAGCTAATATATATATATATTTAAGAAAGTCATTGTGATTTACTTCTTACATTTTGAGATCTATTTTCTTGATAGTAGTCTCTTGGTTTATCTTATGTATTTTTTTAAATTATGATGAAATACACATAACATAAAATTTGACCATCTTAACCATTTTTAACTGTATAGTTCGATGGTTAAAAAAAAGATACTTAACATCTCTAAACATAAGAGAAATACAAATCAATGAGATACCACCCCACAGCTGTTAGAATGACTATTCTCAAAAAGTTAAAACATAATAGCCTTGGTTAACATGTTGGATAAAGGGAACCGTGGTACATTATTGGTGATAATATAAATTTGTGCAAACATTTCTATAGTTGCGACTACAGAAAAAAGTATGGAGCTTCCTCAGGAAAACTAAAAATAGAGCTACCATATGATTCACTGATTCCACTTCTGTGTATTTATCCAAAGAAAATGAAAATATTAACTTGAAAAAAATCTTCACTGTTATATTCATTGCAGTATCATGCACAGTAGTCAAGGTATGGAAACAACCTTACTAATGAATGAATAAAGGCAATGTAATACAGAGAGAGAGACTGGAATATTATTCAGTCCTTAAAAAGGGCATATTGCAATTTAGAAACCAGGACATCTTATGACAACAGCTCCAGAGGAAAATTTCCAGGCCTTCACAGGGGACATGTATGTTGAAGGAATTATCACATTTCAGGAAGTCTGAAGCTGTGCCCCCTCAATGTGGTCTTTTTTATTCATTCTACCCTCTTGTCCTGCTCACTGCCTAGCAGTCTCTGTCCCTAGGATGAAACCTCTGCTAGCCGTACCTGATCTTTCTGGGAAGTCCTTTGGAACCTTATGAAGTCCAAACAGAGGTCATTTTCACCATAAGCAGTACTACTCCGTAACACAACTGACATGCCATTTTTGTCAGTTTTCTAGGCTGGAAAGTTAACCCAAGGTCACAGGATAGAAGAAAGGAGAAATTTATTAACCCTTTACTGAAGTCCAGGAGCTGTTCCCTGCTCCCAAGTGATAATTAAGTTGTGACAGAGCTAGAGCTACGCAAGTAGCTGCAGCACCTTAGAAATAAAACCCTCAGAAACCCCATACTACTAACAGGAGCTAATATATATATATATTTAAGAAAGTCATTGTGATTTACTTCTTACATTTTGAGATCTATTTTCTTGATAGTAGTCTCTTGGTTTATCTTATGTATTTTTTTAAATTATGATGAAATACACATAACATAAAATTTGACCATCTTAACCATTTTTAACTGTATAGTTCGATGGTTAAAAAAAAGATACTTAACATCTCTAAACATAAGAGAAATACAAATCAATGAGATACCACCCCACAGCTGTTAGAATGACTATTCTCAAAAAGTTAAAACATAATAGCCTTGGTTAACATGTTGGATAAAGGGAACCGTGGTACATTATTGGTGATAATATAAATTTGTGCAAACATTTCTATAGTTGCGACTACAGAAAAAAGTATGGAGCTTCCTCAGGAAAACTAAAAATAGAGCTACCATATGATTCACTGATTCCACTTCTGTGTATTTATCCAAAGAAAATGAAAATATTAACTTGAAAAAAATCTTCACTGTTATATTCATTGCAGTATCATGCACAGTAGTCAAGGTATGGAAACAACCTTACTAATGAATGAATAAAGGCAATGTAATACAGAGAGAGAGACTGGAATATTATTCAGTCCTTAAAAAGGGCATATTGCAATTTAGAAACCAGGACATCTTATGACAACAGCTCCAGAGGAAAATTTCCAGGCCTTCACAGGGGACATGTATGTTGAAGGAATTATCACATTTCAGGAAGTCTGAAGCTGTGCCCCCTCAATGTGGTCTTTTTTATTCATTCTACCCTCTTGTCCTGCTCACTGCCTAGCAGTCTCTGTCCCTAGGATGAAACCTCTGCTAGCCGTACCTGATCTTTCTGGGAAGTCCTTTGGAACCTTATGAAGTCCAAACAGAGGTCATTTTCACCATAAGCAGTACTACTCCGTAACACAACTGACATGCCATTTTTGTCAGTTTTCTAGGCTGGAAAGTTAACCCAAGGTCACAGGATAGAAGAAAGGAGAAATTTATTAACCCTTTACTCAATGTTGTATCATTTCAAAAACCTGTGTATTCTCAGACTCTTTCACAAGAGAAAACAATGAAAATAAATGAAAATTTATATATTACATGATATAAATATGTCTCTAAATGTTACTGTTACAGCTGACTACTAGGATCATGACAAGGGCAAGTACAAGTAGGCACTGAGTAGACAGTGGCCTAGCCTTGTTGAGCATTCAAATGAGCTCAACAGGGCTTCCCTGGTGGTCCAGTGGGTAAGGACACCGCCTTGCAGTGCAAGGGGTGCTGGTTCCATCCCTGGCCTGGGCAGATGCCACATGCCGTGGAGAGGCTGGACCGATATGTCCAATTACCAAGCCGGAGCTCTGGAGCACATGCGCCCAGAGCCGGTGCTCTGCGACAACAGAGGCCACTGTGATGGGAGGCCCATGCGGACCAAAGAACAAAGATGGATGAAAATAGATAAATGAAAGACCAATAGAAGTGGCCCGCCCTCCACTCTCCCTCCCCACCCCATCTCCCCCCAAAATAAATAAGTAAATATTTTTTAAAAAAGAAGAAAAAACATTAAAATAAATGAAAATTTATATTTTACATGATATAAATATGTCTCTAAATGTTACTGTTACAGCTGACTACTAGGATCATGACAAGGGCAAGTACAAGTAGGCACTGAGTAGACAGTGGCCTAGCCTTGTTGAGCATTCAAATGAGCTCAACAGGGCTTCCCTGGTGGTCCAGTGGGTAAGGACACCGCCTTGCAGTGCAAGGGGTGCTGGTTCGATCCCTGGCCTGGGAAGATCCCACGTGCTGCGGAGCGGCTGGACCGATATGTCCAATTACCAAGCCGGAGCTCTGGAGCGCATGCGCCCAGAGCCGGTGCTCTGCGACAACAGAGGCCACTGTGATGGGAGGCCCATGCGGACCAAAGAACAAAGATGGATGAAAATAGATAAATGAAAGACCAATAGAAGTGGCCCGCCCTCCACTCTCCCTCCCCACCCCATCTCCCCCCAAAATAAATAAGTAAATATTTTTTAAAAAAGAAGAAAAAAACATTAAAATAAATGAAAATTTATATTTTACATGATATAAATATGTCTCTAAATGTTACTGTTCCACCTGACTACTAGGATCATGACAAGGGCAAGTACAAGTGGGCACTGAGTAGACAGTGGCCTAGCCTTGTTGAGCATTCAAATGAGCTCAACAGGGCTTCCCTGGTGGTCCAGTGGGTAGGGACACCACCTTGCAGTGCAAGAGGCGCCGGTTCGATCCCTGGCATGGGAAGATACCACGTGCCACAGAGAAGTTAGTCTGATGTGTCCAACTACCTAGCTGGAGCTCTGGAGAGCATGAGCCCAGAGCCGGTGCTCTGCAGTGACAGAGGCCACTGCAATGGGAGGCCCACACAGGCCAAAGAACAAAGATGGATGGATGAAATTAGGTAAATGAAAGACAATAGAAGTGGCCAAAAAAAAAAGTAAAAAAAAAAAAAAAAATGAGCTCAACAGAAGAGCTTCATTGCACTGAACTAACTTGAACAACAGACTGGGATTGGAATCCATTGGGATGAGTTTCTAAAGTGACTAGTACAGCAATGGATGTTCTAGGAAGTGCTATATTTCTGAGACGTTCAAATGCATAGAGAAACCTATGGAGTATATTTATTCCCAGTTCCACACAAAGACATATTTCACCAGGAAGCCCAAGCAATTGTGCTGATAGTCTTCAAATGAATAAAACATGGTTCTTACCATATGTGTGTATCAAGGCTATATTTACTTAGTTTTAAAGCTTCAAATATGTCTATCTATCTATAGATAGATAGATAGATTTGAAAATAAATTCTATTCCCACTTTTGCGGAAGGGCAGTAGTGCCTTTCTTCATCTCTGACATGGCCTTAAGACAACATGAATACCATTGTTGTAGAGGAGAACAGAGTGCAGGCAGGGGCTTATGGGAGCTCTTTCTACCAGGGGTTTTATGAGAGGCCCTGTGCAGACACTTGTGCTCACTGCCTAGCTGTCTTTTCTCCCTAGGAGGAAATCTCCATTAGTCCCACCTGATCCTTATGGAGAGTCCTTTGGGATTCATGCCTCGGGGAAAGAAGTCTGGTAAGCAGGAGGCTAGGAGACCATGCTTCAGTTGGCATTCCTTTGTTTTCTTGTCAATGGTAAACCTTTATGTCCAGAAAATTTTGCCCCTCATTAAAGCATCTCTTGTAATGTGCTTATTTCAATATCCATATAGACAATTCTCTCAAGAACATCATTAATTCATTGACCTTTCACATTCCCAAGATTTTGTTCTTTTAACTTTAGCATACATGCCCAGGTAATTTCCAGAATGATTAATACAATTCACATACCTCTCAATAGGTTGCATTTCAATCATTCCACTTTCTGAACACCACCTGCAATCCTATTGGCTCACTGCCTCCTGGAACCAGGTTCCAACATTATTAGAATTTCTGAGATCACATAATCCTCGATCCAACTACCTAGCTGGAGCTCTGGAGAGCATGAGCCCAGAGCCGGTGCTCTGCAGTGACAGAGGCCACTGCAATGGGAGGCCCACACAGGCCAAAGAACAAAGATGGATGGATGAAATTAGGTAAATGAAAGACAATAGAAGTGGCCAAAAAAAAAAGTAAAAAAAAAAAAAAAAATGAGCTCAACAGAAGAGCTTCATTGCACTGAACTAACTTGAACAACAGACTGGGATTGGAATCCATTGGGATGAGTTTCTAAAGTGACTAGTACAGCAATGGATGTTCTAGGAAGTGCTATATTTCTGAGACGTTCAAATGCATAGAGAAACCTATGGAGTATATTTATTCCCAGTTCCACACAAAGACATATTTCACCAGGAAGCCCAAGCAATTGTGCTGATAGTCTTCAAATGAATAAAACATGGTTCTTACCATATGTGTGTATCAAGGCTATATTTACTTAGTTTTAAAGCTTCAAATATGTCTATCTATCTATAGATAGATAGATAGATTTGAAAATAAATTCTATTCCCACTTTTGCGGAAGGGCAGTAGTGCCTTTCTTCATCTCTGACATGGCCTTAAGACAACATGAATACCATTGTTGTAGAGGAGAACAGAGTGCAGGCAGGGGCTTATGGGAGCTCTTTCTACCAGGGGTTTTATGAGAGGCCCTGTGCAGACACTTGTGCTCACTGCCTAGCTGTCTTTTCTCCCTAGGAGGAAATCTCCATTAGTCCCACCTGATCCTTATGGAGAGTCCTTTGGGATTCATGCCTCGGGGAAAGAAGTCTGGTAAGCAGGAGGCTAGGAGACCATGCTTCAGTTGGCATTCCTTTGTTTTCTTGTCAATGGTAAACCTTTATGTCCAGAAAATTTTGCCCCTCATTAAAGCATCTCTTGTAATGTGCTTATTTCAATATCCATATAGACAATTCTCTCAAGAACATCATTAATTCATTGACCTTTCACATTCCCAAGATTTTGTTCTTTTAACTTTAGCATACATGCCCAGGTAATTTCCAGAATGATTAATACAATTCACATACCTCTCAATAGGTTGCATTTCAATCATTCCACTTTCTGAACACCACCTGCAATCCTATTGGCTCACTGCCTCCTGGAACCAGGTTCCAACATTATTAGAATTTCTGAGATCACATAATCCTCGATCCTACTATCTTTCACTGCCCTTACTGCCCTCATAGTCACATTTACCTCCTACACAGCTGAGATAGCAAAGTTAATTATTATATTCACTCTTGCAATTTCTAATTCATTTTATTGACTTCTCCACACCTACCTCTTCTAAATGTCCTGGAAAAAAGTATCAATCCCGCTTAAATTCTGCTTTCCACCTTCCTCTTAGTGCACATGGAGAGCTACTGTGGTTATCCAAATGCAACCATAATGAACTACTCACTGTAAATTCACAATTTCAGACATCGAGGAAGTTCAAAGCGATGCCCAATAATCTTGTGGCATTATCTCCACTCATTCTTGCATATTCCTAAAGAATGCCATTAAGTCATATTCTTAAAAGCCTTCCACTCTTTCTTTCCTACCTTTGGTCTTATCTGAGGATCTTGCTTCTTATTTCACCACAAAATTGAAAATAATAAAAAAATTAGCTTGCCCACAATCAAAGCTCCCAGGCAATTTTCGCTGATGACTGTACATGCTGGTCTCCTCCTATCAGCACTGATGATACTGTCTGTACTCCCTTCTAAGACCAAGTCAGTTATTTATGTGCTGGATCTCACCTCCTCTCAGTAATACAAGGCTATCTCTCTTTGATCCAATTTGCTATATCAGTTTTCTTTCTTTCTCTGTTTTATTATTCCCAGCAGGACGTGTATGTGGTATAAAATATCTAACCTGAAAAAAAATTTGCACTCAACCCAGCATCCCTCTAGATATCCTTCATTTCTCTGATCACTGCCCTTCAAACAGCAAAATTCTCTGCATTATACCAATGGTACTTTTATCTGTACCAATTGCCCTTCTTGAAATCACAAGACTCAACAACCCCCGCTTCCTTTGTGAATTGGTTGGGAATAAGTGATGTACTTTCAGAAATGGAAATGTTAGATAAAATGATACAATTCATCCAATCCGTTGGTTGTAAAGTATCCAGAACGTCTGTTCTGTCTCTTTTTATGTCCGCATCAGAAATGAGTGTGTGGACACCATTTGTGGAATGGAATCATTAGATTTGCCTTGGAAGGAGCATTGGAAGAGGAACTCATGCGTAGACTTCTCACGGTCGTAGATCTGAAGAGTTTCTCTCTAATGGTGAACTGTGAGATAGAGATATAGTCTCTGGGGTATGTTATTACAGGATGCAGTTTAATCATGACTACCCCAGATTCTGTCCCCATGAATTCTTGCTCCCTTCCCCTTCACTTTTCTCATTGATTGACTTCATAGCAAAAGAATGTCTTATCGTTGATGATCCTTCTTTTGTTCAAGAATGCCTGACTACTTGTCCAATGATCACTTGTTAATAGAAGCTTGGCTGAATATTTTATTTTCAAAGACCCCTTATTATAAACTACTGTCTGTTTATCAGCACCGGAAGGGTACCAGGTATTAGTGAGACACTGCTCGTATTGGAACCTTCTGAAGATCGCTGATAGGTAGTTCCTAATATTGTACTCACATCAGATCAGGAAATGGAAGCCTTGATTAAGTGCCATAACTTGAAAAACATTGCATTTTCAATAGTTCCCAGCTCAAGACCTATTCTGGCTGACTCTGGAGAATCTTAGCCTACATTATACCACAGCACTGGCTGTCCCTCTGTCCAGAAGATAATTTTCATTTTCTAAATCTATTGTGCAAATAATTCTGTGGTCAAGAGACAAAATGATAAAATCACTTGCTTAAGTGTTTTCTATTCCTAAAATTTAAACACATAGAATAAGTAATATTTTAAGAACAGTTAAGAAACCAGGGGACTTGAAGGATTTAAGCATTTTGTTTACTAGGTCAATGTGGAGATGAGTGAATCTAAGAGGTGAATCACTAGATATCCTGAAGACAAGTGTCCAGTGAAAATAAGGACAATGACCTCAGTTTCATGTGATATCAGCTTAACAGGTGCACCCAGTCTTCCTGGAGAAGGTATAAGAAGAGGACTTTTTGCCAGTAACTAACCACCCCTTCTGGCACACCACCCCAAACACAGGGATCAGGGATGCAGTTTTCCTGCCAAATACTCTGTGGATATCTCAAATGTATGAAGCTAGAGTGAAATAACTCTTTCTGTGAGTCTTGGTCTCAGTCGATGACCTTTTGTCTGGAGTTAATGAAATTTAATTCAGCATTCTGAGCTCTCAATCAGTTACCACTGTTTTTAGTTCTAGGTACAAAAACTGACTGTAAGAGTAGACAGTTTCTTCCATTTTTATTTGCAGTCTTGAAATCACTTTCTGTAGATGCTCAGCTCTTTCTTCTCATGGCTCATCGAGTCATCTGTTAAACAGCTTTTCATCACTTGTAGTAAGTCAAGCTCTGTGTTGATAGGTAAATATCCCAAAGATCTCTTAGTTTCTCTTGAAAAAAACCCCTTTTAAAAATACTGTCTGTTTATCCAGCACCTTGGCTGAATATTTTATTTTCAAAGACCCCTTATTATAAACTACTGTCTGTTTATCAGCACCGGAAGGGTACCAGGTATTAGTGAGACACTGCTCGTATTGGAACCTTCTGAAGATCGCTGATAGGTAGTTCCTAATATTGTACTCACATCAGATCAGGAAATGGAAGCCTTGATTAAGTGCCATAACTTGAAAAACATTGCATTTTCAATAGTTCCCAGCTCAAGACCTATTCTGGCTGACTCTGGAGAATCTTAGCCTACATTATACCACAGCACTGGCTGTCCCTCTGTCCAGAAGATAATTTTCATTTTCTAAATCTATTGTGCAAATAATTCTGTGGTCAAGAGACAAAATGATAAAATCACTTGCTTAAGTGTTTTCTATTCCTAAAATTTAAACACATAGAATAAGTAATATTTTAAGAACAGTTAAGAAACCAGGGGACTTGAAGGATTTAAGCATTTTGTTTACTAGGTCAATGTGGAGATGAGTGAATCTAAGAGGTGAATCACTAGATATCCTGAAGACAAGTGTCCAGTGAAAATAAGGACAATGACCTCAGTTTCATGTGATATCAGCTTAACAGGTGCACCCAGTCTTCCTGGAGAAGGTATAAGAAGAGGACTTTTTGCCAGTAACTAACCACCCCTTCTGGCACACCACCCCAAACACAGGGATCAGGGATGCAGTTTTCCTGCCAAATACTCTGTGGATATCTCAAATGTATGAAGCTAGAGTGAAATAACTCTTTCTGTGAGTCTTGGTCTCAGTCGATGACCTTTTGTCTGGAGTTAATGAAATTTAATTCAGCATTCTGAGCTCTCAATCAGTTACCACTGTTTTTAGTTCTAGGTACAAAAACTGACTGTAAGAGTAGACAGTTTCTTCCATTTTTATTTGCAGTCTTGAAATCACTTTCTGTAGATGCTCAGCTCTTTCTTCTCATGGCTCATCGAGTCATCTGTTAAACAGCTTTTCATCACTTGTAGTAAGTCAAGCTCTGTGTTGATAGGTAAATATCCCAAAGATCTCTTAGTTTCTCTTGACAAACTTTAGTGACTTCATTTCCTCTTTCCACAAGATGTGGACCTGTCCTTTGACTGAGGCTTCCTTAATTGGGATGTCTTTATAATAACCTGTTTGGTGTCATCTTTCCTCAGCAATGTTGATATAGGATTGTTTATTCTCTCAATGATCAGCTTTACATGACCACTGGACACTGCAACATCCTTTCATTTCCGCCAGGATCTTTCTGCCTTATCAGCAACATGATCTTCAGCCTCAGGTTCCATGTGATCATTGGTTTCCTCTTCTGTCAAAGAGCCAGCCAGTTCTTTGGTCTTAAGCCAGTGTTTCTCCAGCGATACCATCTGACTCTTCACACAGCCACAGGAATTACTACGGAGACCTTGAATCTTTTTCAGTTGCCCATAGTTATCTCAGACAATAAAGAATCTGCCTGCAATGCAAAAGACCTGGGTTTGATTTCTGAGTCAGGAATATGCCCTGTAGAAGGGAATGGCTACCCACTCCAGTATTCTTACATGCCAAATTCCATGGGCAGAAGAGCCTGGATGGCTATAAATCCATGGGGTTGCAAAGAGTTGGACATAACTGAGCGACTAACATTTTCATAGTACTTTAAGTGTGTGTTAACTTCTTCCATTTGTGCTGTGATGAATTCTGTTCATTCTTCCAATGTCTGGATCACAATTGTACTATTATACAGCTATTTTTTTCACCTAAACATCAAAGACTTTCTGCCCCCAATGTTTTGATACAATGTGTTGCTGCAGAAATCAAAAAAACACATTGGATAATTCAGATTTCCTGAAATACTTCTGTGATATCTCAAATGTATGAAGCTAGAGTGAAATTTTTTCAGTCGATGACCTTTGTCTGGAGTTAATGAAATTTAATTCAGCATTCTGAGCTCTCAATCAGTTACCACTGTTTTTAGTTCTAGGTACAAAAACTGACTGTAAGAGTAGACAGTTTCTTCCATTTTTATTTGCAGTCTTGAAATCACTTTCTGTAGATGCTCAGCTCTTTCTTCTCATGGCTCATCGAGTCATCTGTTAAACAGCTTTTCATCACTTGTAGTAAGTCAAGCTCTGTGTTGATAGGTAAATATCCCAAAGATCTCTTAGTTTCTCTTGACAAACTTTAGTGACTTCATTTCCTCTTTCCACAAGATGTGGACCTGTCCTTTGACTGAGGCTTCCTTAATTGGGATGTCTTTATAATAACCTGTTTGGTGTCATCTTTCCTCAGCAATGTTGATATAGGATTGTTTATTCTCTCAATGATCAGCTTTACATGACCACTGGACACTGCAACATCCTTTCATTTCCGCCAGGATCTTTCTGCCTTATCAGCAACATGATCTTCAGCCTCAGGTTCCATGTGATCATTGGTTTCCTCTTCTGTCAAAGAGCCAGCCAGTTCTTTGGTCTTAAGCCAGTGTTTCTCCAGCGATACCATCTGACTCTTCACACAGCCACAGGAATTACTACGGAGACCTTGAATCTTTTTCAGTTGCCCATAGTTATCTCAGACAATAAAGAATCTGCCTGCAATGCAAAAGACCTGGGTTTGATTTCTGAGTCAGGAATATGCCCTGTAGAAGGGAATGGCTACCCACTCCAGTATTCTTACATGCCAAATTCCATGGGCAGAAGAGCCTGGATGGCTATAAATCCATGGGGTTGCAAAGAGTTGGACATAACTGAGCGACTAACATTTTCATAGTACTTTAAGTGTGTGTTAACTTCTTCCATTTGTGCTGTGATGAATTCTGTTCATTCTTCCAATGTCTGGATCACAATTGTACTATTATACAGCTATTTTTTTCACCTAAACATCAAAGACTTTCTGCCCCCAATGTTTTGATACAATGTGTTGCTGCAGAAATCAAACCAGCAAGAAACCAAGGATCACATTTGGAGGGTTGGATAATTCAGATTTATTAGGCCGGGGGTCCCAGATAAGCTAGTGCTCTGAAGATCTGGGCCCTGGGTTCAGGGTGAGCTCTTTTTTTATAGGGTCAGCACATGCAGTTACAGTTGGTAATTTCTGATTGGCCACTTTGAATGTCAGCAGTTATAGCGCATGGGAGTTGCTATGGGTTACAAGCAGAGAATTTCCAAGCAGAAACTTACAGAAGCAGGAACAGAAAATTTCATACTAATCAGTACATCTTATGGTTACAATAGTCTCAACATAGCAAGTTTATCTTACAGAGGCAGAACGAGTATGAAGTTATTTCTAATTGAGGGTAAGCTTTTAATTTTCCTATTTATTCCCCTCCTCTTGATGCCTTTTACTTTTATAAGGCATCAACTTCTTGATCTTTTTGGTCCAAGGGCTGACAACCCCTCAAGGCTAGGAGATATGTGGTGGCCCTCTTATCACCGGCAGCCTCAGCTAGTCTGGATACTGTCCTCATGTATAATGGCACGAGGCAGGGTAAGATGCGACAGGTCCTAAGGAGAAGTAGGACTGTTCCTACAAGAGTTTTGAATCTTCCTATGTAGCCACACTCTTGATTGTACTTCTTCCTTTAGGACCTCTGGGTACACAGTGCTCAGGGGTAAGGCTAGGGGTAGCATGTTGACCCAAGGTAATTGGGTCTCCTGGCAGAGCTTAGCTAATGTAGTCTTGAGGGTCCAATGTATGTGCTCAACTTTCCCTGAGTTTTGTGGCCTGAAGATTAATAAAAGTACTGGGTTTGATTTCTGAGTCAGGAATATGCCCTGTAGAAGGGAATGGCTACCCACTCCAGTATTCTTACATGCCAAATTCCATGGGCAGAAGAGCCTGGATGGCTATAAATCCATGGGGTTGCAAAGAGTTGGACATAACTGAGCGACTAACATTTTCATAGTACTTTAAGTGTGTGTTAACTTCTTCCATTTGTGCTGTGATGAATTCTGTTCATTCTTCCAATGTCTGGATCACAATTGTACTATTATACAGCTATTTTTTTCACCTAAACATCAAAGACTTTCTGCCCCCAATGTTTTGATACAATGTGTTGCTGCAGAAATCAAACCAGCAAGAAACCAAGGATCACATTTGGAGGGTTGGATAATTCAGATTTATTAGGCCGGGGGTCCCAGATAAGCTAGTGCTCTGAAGATCTGGGCCCTGGGTTCAGGGTGAGCTCTTTTTTTATAGGGTCAGCACATGCAGTTACAGTTGGTAATTTCTGATTGGCCACTTTGAATGTCAGCAGTTATAGCGCATGGGAGTTGCTATGGGTTACAAGCAGAGAATTTCCAAGCAGAAACTTACAGAAGCAGGAACAGAAAATTTCATACTAATCAGTACATCTTATGGTTACAATAGTCTCAACATAGCAAGTTTATCTTACAGAGGCAGAACGAGTATGAAGTTATTTCTAATTGAGGGTAAGCTTTTAATTTTCCTATTTATTCCCCTCCTCTTGATGCCTTTTACTTTTATAAGGCATCAACTTCTTGATCTTTTTGGTCCAAGGGCTGACAACCCCTCAAGGCTAGGAGATATGTGGTGGCCCTCTTATCACCGGCAGCCTCAGCTAGTCTGGATACTGTCCTCATGTATAATGGCACGAGGCAGGGTAAGATGCGACAGGTCCTAAGGAGAAGTAGGACTGTTCCTACAAGAGTTTTGAATCTTCCTATGTAGCCACACTCTTGATTGTACTTCTTCCTTTAGGACCTCTGGGTACACAGTGCTCAGGGGTAAGGCTAGGGGTAGCATGTTGACCCAAGGTAATTGGGTCTCCTGGCAGAGCTTAGCTAATGTAGTCTTGAGGGTCCAATGTATGTGCTCAACTTTCCCTGAGTTTTGTGGCCTGAAGATTAATAAAAGTAGAAATTCTCCTGAGAGTCTAACCAGGAGAACCAGGACCAGACATTTGTCCATGATGTTAGTGTTTTTCTAGGTATGAGAAGATACAAGAATTTGGGTTCATATATTTACTTGAAAACATCTTACTATCTGAAGGCCTGTTTTTCTAGTTTTACCCAGAGCACAAAGTGCCTTATTTCTGATCTCCACCCTGAACTCCTTTCAGGGGGTGTTGAAGGTCAGTAGCCTACAGCGGTTATGATTTAATCTTTATAGAGGCAGTTGGCAAGTGCCAACTTCCAGTTGGCAGGGACCCTTCACAACCACATATTTGATTACGCTTTGGAGGTGTTTCATCACTATTGTGTTCCACAACGCTGGGAAGGCTCATTCCCAGATCTAGCAAAGATTCCCTTGGAAGGCCACTCATTGTGCATTACTAGACCAGGTCTTGTGAGTAGCAAAAGTCACAAGTCATACCTGTCTTACTAGACCCTTGGTCCAGGAAAGTATTCCCTCTCGTTGCATCCTCCCATATTTAGAGTTACACTGTTAAAATCATTGAGCACATACTGAGTTCTACATTTAATTAACTGCTTTAAGTCTAGTCATCATTATTTTCATTGGAGGTTCAGTCATAACACTTGTCAATACAAGGAACAATAATCTTGTAAAACAGGCAAAATAGAAATAGTACAGGAGGAGCCAAGATGGCGGAGGAATGAGGGGAAGATTTCACCAGCTTCCCAAGAGAATCACCAGAACTAATCAAGAAATGAAACACCACCAACAAACCAGCCGCTAGATGACAGAAGAATTCCACAGGTCTGCGAGAGTAGACGAGTGAACAGCCAGAACTTTCCCGGAGCTATGGTTCTAAGAATCCTCTATCCTAACCGCCACGCCAGACCACACTGACGGAGAGCACGCCAGCAAGTGCCCTAAAAGGGGGCCTAAGCGGAGCCTCGGGGGAGAGAGGGCAGCGATCAGAGTGAAAATTCCAAGAATCCACCCGGATCGTGGCAGAAATTAAAACACTGCGAAGATAGGATACCCGAGCAGGGCCATGCAGAATGCGCTTGCTGACTAGCGACCTGAACACAGGGAGTGCTGCCTAGTGACCTGGAGCCGGGAGGGAGCACCCAGTGTGAAAATTGGGCCACTCGGCCGGGCAAAAATCGCAACTTTCTGCCTGGCACTGGGTGAGTTCAAACACTCCTAGTGTGCGACTAGCTGAAGGGGAAGTCGCCCACGGACTGCTGACCAGGGACCGGGCTCGAGCCAGACGGGGAAGCTTGTGCCTGCCTTTGGAACTTGGACGCGTAACTGGCAGTGCACGCGCGCCAGTGGCGGAGGAGCCCGTGCACACCCATAGCTACAGTTGTAGCAGAGGAAGCCAGGAGAAGGGAAGGTATTGGAGGCTACTGACGGGTGTGTGGCAGAGCCGGGGCGCCCCCACCCAACACAGGATTGCGCGCGCGCCGAGGCCCCCCGCCCAACAGACTGGGATCAGCCTGCGCCCTCGCCAAATCTGGGGCTGCACGAGCCACTGCTCCCCCGCCCGACAACGGACTGGGATCAGCCCGCCATCCCGGCCAGCATCTGAGCTTGCAGCAACGCCTTATTTGGCTGAAAACAAACCATAGCAACCAGTGCCGTAAGGGAAAGGCTACATCATCAAGACAACACCATCCAGAGCAGATTGGCTTCCACCAGACAGATGAGAGGATAAAAACCAGGGACAATATTTAGCTTTTTTGTTTATTTGTTGTGGATGGTTCTGTTTATTCGTTTGATCGGTCAGGCTTGGGGTTTTGTTCTTTTGTTGTTGTTGTCGTCGTTGTTGTTTTCTCTCTTTTGTCTCTTCTTATTAAGTTTTTTTTTTCCCTTTTTAATTTTTAATTTCTTTTTTTTTTGATTTTTAATTTTTAATTTTAATTCTTGGAAACTTCTAATTTTCTTTCCGCTTTGCCACTGCTTCCTCCCTCTATGTTCTAAATCTAAAACTTTCTCCTATCTACCACTATCTGCTAGATAAATATTTCCTACCTTCCTGTCTCCACTATTCTCTTCCAACTGCACTAAACAATACAAGACACTAATCTTGGCTACATAACCCTATAAAATCGTTCCAAGACGAATCTATTCCTTCTCATTACCCATACACTCTCCACCTCCTCACCCTCAACACATGTCTTAGCTAAAAATTGCTTTCAATGAAATAGTCCAAGTCAGGACCCTGCCCCAGATCTAATTTTCCAGGCACTATCTTAATTAATTCAGAGCTTAACGGGCAAGTATTATCTTTGATTGCGTTTGCCAGAAAAATTTCCTATGCTTTGTCACTTTAAGACTGGTTAGATGTGGTTATTGCTGTGTATGTACGTATATCTTATGACTATGTTAGAAAACATCCACATGCTTTTATGACTGTCACCCATCAGGGACACACCTCTTGCTCCTCAGATGCTAGTATTTGAACTAATATCACGGAACACCATAGCAAGCCAGACATAGAGCCTACACCCCCTGACCAGTCATCAAACCAAGGATCCTCGGAGTAGACGCCCTGATTCCAAGACCCCACACTATCAAAGAACATACAACACTAGAGATTGTTCACCTATAAACAAGACCTAACACCACCCAAGACACAAACCACTGAACCCTTCTACAAGGACAGAAACCCAAAGGAAGGGAGAATTCAACCAAGAAGCCTAGTGGAGACAAGAACTTCATACACACAGACACACACAAAGAAACAAAAACTAACCTAATAATGAAACAACAGAGAAACACTGCACAGATGAAGGACCAAGCTAGAGAATCACAGCTTCAAATGACAGAGGAGGAGATAGACAAATTATCTGAAAGAGAATTCAGAAAAACTATACTAATGAGGATGCCAAACACCGAAAACAGAATATTAGAGGAAACTAGTGCACTGAGAAAAGACATGCAGGAAATGAAAAATAAGCAAATAGAGACCACCAACTCAACTGCTGAACTCAAAAATTCTATAGAACGTCTCAACAGTAGAGTATTGGAGGCAGAAGAACAAATAAGTGAGCAGGAAGATAGAATGGTTGAGATAAATGCTGATGAATAGAACAAAGCTGAAAGAATTAAAAGAACTGAGGAGAGCCTCAAAGACCTATGGGACAATATCAAATGCACCAACATTAGAATTATAGGAGTTCCAGAGGAAGAAGAGGAGAAGAAAGGTTACGAAAAAATTCTTGAAGAGGTTATAATAGAAAACTTCCCCAGCATGGGAAAGGAAATAGTCAACCAAGTCCAAGAAGCACAAAGAGTTCCATACAGGATAAACCCCAGAAGAAACACACCAAGGCACATTCTAATCAAACTAACACAGACTAAATGGGCAAGTATTATCTTTGATTGCGTTTGCCAGAAAAATTTCCTATGCTTTGTCACTTTAAGACTGGTTAGATGTGGTTATTGCTGTGTATGTACGTATATCTTATGACTATGTTAGAAAACATCCACATGCTTTTATGACTGTCACCCATCAGGGACACACCTCTTGCTCCTCAGATGCTAGTATTTGAACTAATATCACGGAACACCATAGCAAGCCAGACATAGAGCCTACACCCCCTGACCAGTCATCAAACCAAGGATCCTCGGAGTAGACGCCCTGATTCCAAGACCCCACACTATCAAAGAACATACAACACTAGAGATTGTTCACCTATAAACAAGACCTAACACCACCCAAGACACAAACCACTGAACCCTTCTACAAGGACAGAAACCCAAAGGAAGGGAGAATTCAACCAAGAAGCCTAGTGGAGACAAGAACTTCATACACACAGACACACACAAAGAAACAAAAACTAACCTAATAATGAAACAACAGAGAAACACTGCACAGATGAAGGACCAAGCTAGAGAATCACAGCTTCAAATGACAGAGGAGGAGATAGACAAATTATCTGAAAGAGAATTCAGAAAAACTATACTAATGAGGATGCCAAACACCGAAAACAGAATATTAGAGGAAACTAGTGCACTGAGAAAAGACATGCAGGAAATGAAAAATAAGCAAATAGAGACCACCAACTCAACTGCTGAACTCAAAAATTCTATAGAACGTCTCAACAGTAGAGTATTGGAGGCAGAAGAACAAATAAGTGAGCAGGAAGATAGAATGGTTGAGATAAATGCTGATGAATAGAACAAAGCTGAAAGAATTAAAAGAACTGAGGAGAGCCTCAAAGACCTATGGGACAATATCAAATGCACCAACATTAGAATTATAGGAGTTCCAGAGGAAGAAGAGGAGAAGAAAGGTTACGAAAAAATTCTTGAAGAGGTTATAATAGAAAACTTCCCCAGCATGGGAAAGGAAATAGTCAACCAAGTCCAAGAAGCACAAAGAGTTCCATACAGGATAAACCCCAGAAGAAACACACCAAGGCACATTCTAATCAAACTAACACAGACTAAATATAAAGACAGATTACTACAAGCAGCTAAGAGCAAACAACAAATAACATAAAGGAAACCCCATACGTCTAACTGCAGATCTTTCCACAGAAACCCTGCAGGCCAGAAGAGAATGGCACATTTAAACAGCTAAAAGAGAATAACCTCCAACTAAGAATTCTCTACCCAGCAAGAATCTCATTCAGAATTGATGGAGAAATCAAAAGCTTCACAGATAGACAGAAACTAAAAGAATTCTGTACCACAAAACCAGCCCTACAACAAGTGTTAAAGGGCATGATATAGCCAATAAATACAAGAGTAAGAGAAGTCCTACAAATCAAACCCCAAACATCTAAGAAGATGACAATAGGAACATTTGTATCAATAATTACTTTGAATGTAAATGGATTAAATGCTCCAACCAAACGACACAGGTTGACTGAATGAATCAAGAAACATGACCCATATATATGCTGTTTACAAGAGACCCACTTCAGACCTAGAGACACCCATAGACTGAAAGTGAGAGGCTGGAAAAAGATATTCCATGCAAATGGAAATCAAAAGAAAGCTGGAGTAGCAATACTCATATCAGACAAAACAGACCTCAAAATAAAGAAGATTCGAAGAGACAAGGCAGGTCACAACATCATGATCAAGGGATCCATCCAAGAGGAAGACATAACAGTCATGAACATCTACACACCCAACACAGGGGCACCTCAATACATAAGACAGATACTTTCAGATTTAAAATAAGAAATCAATAATAACACAATAATAGTAGGAGACATTAACACTCCTCTCACACCAATGGATAGATCATCCAAACAGAAAATTAATAAAGAAACACAAGCCTCAAAGACCTATGGGACAATATCAAATGCACCAACATTAGAATTATAGGAGTTCCAGAGGAAGAAGAGGAGAAGAAAGGTTACGAAAAAATTCTTGAAGAGGTTATAATAGAAAACTTCCCCAGCATGGGAAAGGAAATAGTCAACCAAGTCCAAGAAGCACAAAGAGTTCCATACAGGATAAACCCCAGAAGAAACACACCAAGGCACATTCTAATCAAACTAACACAGACTAAATATAAAGACAGATTACTACAAGCAGCTAAGAGCAAACAACAAATAACATAAAGGAAACCCCATACGTCTAACTGCAGATCTTTCCACAGAAACCCTGCAGGCCAGAAGAGAATGGCACATTTAAACAGCTAAAAGAGAATAACCTCCAACTAAGAATTCTCTACCCAGCAAGAATCTCATTCAGAATTGATGGAGAAATCAAAAGCTTCACAGATAGACAGAAACTAAAAGAATTCTGTACCACAAAACCAGCCCTACAACAAGTGTTAAAGGGCATGATATAGCCAATAAATACAAGAGTAAGAGAAGTCCTACAAATCAAACCCCAAACATCTAAGAAGATGACAATAGGAACATTTGTATCAATAATTACTTTGAATGTAAATG
Source organism: Tragulus kanchil (assembly GCA_022376925.1). Taxonomy (NCBI): domain Eukaryota; kingdom Metazoa; phylum Chordata; class Mammalia; order Artiodactyla; family Tragulidae; genus Tragulus; species Tragulus kanchil. The sequence continues at coordinate 113,980,817 of JAIOJX010000005.1, read as the reverse complement.
GATTAAATGCTCCAACCAAACGACACAGGTTGACTGAATGAATCAAGAAACATGACCCATATATATGCTGTTTACAAGAGACCCACTTCAGACCTAGAGACACCCATAGACTGAAAGTGAGAGGCTGGAAAAAGATATTCCATGCAAATGGAAATCAAAAGAAAGCTGGAGTAGCAATACTCATATCAGACAAAACAGACCTCAAAATAAAGAAGATTCGAAGAGACAAGGCAGGTCACAACATCATGATCAAGGGATCCATCCAAGAGGAAGACATAACAGTCATGAACATCTACACACCCAACACAGGGGCACCTCAATACATAAGACAGATACTTTCAGATTTAAAATAAGAAATCAATAATAACACAATAATAGTAGGAGACATTAACACTCCTCTCACACCAATGGATAGATCATCCAAACAGAAAATTAATAAAGAAACACAAGCCTTAAATGCCACACTAGAAAAAATGGACCTCATTGATATCTTTAGGACGTTCCAACCAAAAGCAAAAGAATACACTTTCTTCTCAATTGCTAACGGAACATTCTCCAGGATAGACCACATCTTGGGCCACAAATCTAACCTCAGTCAATTCAAGAAAACTGAAATTATATCAACCATCTTCTCGGACCACAATGCAATGAGAATAGAGATCAACTACAGGGAAAAAACCGCTAAAAATACAAACACATGGAGATTAAACAGCACATACCTAAAAAACCAACTGATCGTTGAGGAAATCAAAGGAGAAATTTAAAAATTCCTAGAAGAAAATGACAATGAACATACGACCATGCAAAACCTATGGGATACCGCAAAAGCAGTTCTAAGAGGGAAATTTATAGCAATACAATCCCACCTCAAGAAACTAGGAAAATATGAAGCAGATGACCTAACCCTCCGCTTAAAACAATTGGAGAAAGAAGAACAAAAACACCCCAAGGCCAGTAGAAGAAGATAAATCATAAGGATCAGAGCAGAAATAAATGAGAAAGAAACGAAGGAAACAAGCGTAAAAATAAAACAAAAAGCTGGTTCTTTGAAAAGGTAAACAAAATTGACAAGCCACTGGCCAGACTCATCAAGACAAAGAGAGAGAAGAACCAGATCAACAAAATCAAAAGAAAGCTGGAGTAGCAATACTCATATCAGACAAAACAGACCTCAAAATAAAGAAGATTCGAAGAGACAAGGCAGGTCACAACATCATGATCAAGGGATCCATCCAAGAGGAAGACATAACAGTCATGAACATCTACACACCCAACACAGGGGCACCTCAATACATAAGACAGATACTTTCAGATTTAAAATAAGAAATCAATAATAACACAATAATAGTAGGAGACATTAACACTCCTCTCACACCAATGGATAGATCATCCAAACAGAAAATTAATAAAGAAACACAAGCCTTAAATGCCACACTAGAAAAAATGGACCTCATTGATATCTTTAGGACGTTCCAACCAAAAGCAAAAGAATACACTTTCTTCTCAATTGCTAACGGAACATTCTCCAGGATAGACCACATCTTGGGCCACAAATCTAACCTCAGTCAATTCAAGAAAACTGAAATTATATCAACCATCTTCTCGGACCACAATGCAATGAGAATAGAGATCAACTACAGGGAAAAAACCGCTAAAAATACAAACACATGGAGATTAAACAGCACATACCTAAAAAACCAACTGATCGTTGAGGAAATCAAAGGAGAAATTTAAAAATTCCTAGAAGAAAATGACAATGAACATACGACCATGCAAAACCTATGGGATACCGCAAAAGCAGTTCTAAGAGGGAAATTTATAGCAATACAATCCCACCTCAAGAAACTAGGAAAATATGAAGCAGATGACCTAACCCTCCGCTTAAAACAATTGGAGAAAGAAGAACAAAAACACCCCAAGGCCAGTAGAAGAAGATAAATCATAAGGATCAGAGCAGAAATAAATGAGAAAGAAACGAAGGAAACAAGCGTAAAAATAAAACAAAAAGCTGGTTCTTTGAAAAGGTAAACAAAATTGACAAGCCACTGGCCAGACTCATCAAGACAAAGAGAGAGAAGAACCAGATCAACAAAATCAAAAACGGAAAAGGAGAGATTACAACAGATAATGCAGAAATCCAAAGGATTCTAAGAGACTATTATGAGCAACTCTATGGCAACAAACTGGACAACCTGGAAGAAATGGACAGTTTCTTGGGGAAGATCAATCGCCCAAGACTGAGCCAGGAAGAAACAGAAACTTTGAACAACCCAATCACAAGCTCAGAAATCGAATCTGTGATTAAAAGCCTACCCAAAAATAAAAGCCCAGGACCAGACGGCTTCACAGCCAAATTCTACCAAACATTTAAAGAAGAGCTAATGCCTGTCCTTCTAAAACTCTTCCAAAAAATTGCACAGGAAGGAAGACTTCCAAACACATTCTACAAGGCCACCATCACCCTGATACCCAAACCAGGCAAAGACAACACAAAAAAGGAAAATTACAGACCAATTTCCCTGATGAACTTAGATGCCAAAATCCTCAACAAAATCCTAGCAAACAGAATTCAATGACACATCAAAAAACTCATACATCATGATCAAGTCGGGTTCATCCCAGGCATGCAAGGATTCTTCAACATCCGCAAATCAATCAATGTGATACACCATATCAACAAACTGAGAGACAAAAAACACATGATCATCTCAACAGATGCAGAAAAAGCCTTCGACAAAGTACAACACCGATTTATGATAAAAAAACTCTTCAGAAAATGGGCATAGAAGGAACCTATGCCAACATAGTGAAAGCCATATATGAGAAGAACACAGCAAACATTATCCTCAATGGTGAAAAACTGAAAGCATTCCCTCTAAGATCAGGAACAAGACAGGGGTGTCCACTTTCACCACTACTATTCTACATAGTCCTGGAAGTTCTAGCAATGGCAATAAGAGAAGAGAAAGAAATCAAAGGAATCCAGATTGGAAAGGAAGAAGTCAAGCTCTCTCTTATTGCAGACGATATGATATTATGCATAGAAAATCCCATAGACATGGTTACAAAGCTACTAGAGCTAATCAATGAATTCAGCAAAGTGCAGGATACAAAATCAATATACAGAAATCACTGGCATTCCTATACACACACAATGAAAAATCAGAAAATGAAATCAAAGAGACAGTCCCCTTCACCATTGCAACCAAAAGAATCAAATATCTAGGAATAAACCTACCCAAAGAAACAAAAGAACTGCACACAGAAAATTACAAGAAACTCATGAAAGAAATTAAAGAAGACTTATTCCATGTTCCTGGGTCGGAAGAATCAATATTGTGAAAATGACCATACTACCAAATATTATCTACAGATTCAATGCAATACCTACTCAACTACTATTGACATTTTTCACAGAACTAGACCAAAGAATCACACAGTTCATATGGAAACACAAAAGACCTCGAATAGCCAAAGCAATCCTGAGAAAGAAAAACGGAGCTGGAGGGATCAGCCTACCTAACTTCAAACTCTACTACAAAGCAAAAGTCATCAAGACAGTATGGTACTAGCACAAAACAGAACTATAGACCAATGGAACAAGATCGAGAACCCAGAGATAAACCCACATACCTATGGGTACCTTATTTTTGACAAAGGAGGCAAAACTATAAAATGGGACAAAGACAGCCTCTTCAACAAGTGGTTCTGGGAAAATTGGACAGCTACATGCAAAAAAGTGAAGTTAGAACATTCCCTGACACCATACACTAAGATCAACTCAAAATGGATTAAAGATCTAAATGTAAGACCAGAAACCATCAAACTCTTAGAGAAGAAAACAACTCAAAGACATACACACTTTCAGAAAATGGGCATAGAAGGAACCTATGCCAACATAGTGAAAGCTATTGAAGAACACAGCAAACATTATCCTCAATGGTGAAAAACTGAAAGCATTCCTCTAAGATCAGGAACAAGACAGGGTGTCCACTTTCACCACTACTATTCTACATAGTCCTGGAAGTTCTAGCAATGGCAATAAGAGAAGAGAAAGAAATCAAAGGAATCCAGATTGGAAAGGAAGAAGTCAAGCTCTCTCTTATTGCAGACGATATGATATTATGCATAGAAAATCCCATAGACATGGTTACAAAGCTACTAGAGCTAATCAATGAATTCAGCAAAGTGCAGGATACAAAATCAATATACAGAAATCACTGGCATTCCTATACACACACAATGAAAAATCAGAAAATGAAATCAAAGAGACAGTCCCCTTCACCATTGCAACCAAAAGAATCAAATATCTAGGAATAAACCTACCCAAAGAAACAAAAGAACTGCACACAGAAAATTACAAGAAACTCATGAAAGAAATTAAAGAAGACTTATTCCATGTTCCTGGGTCGGAAGAATCAATATTGTGAAAATGACCATACTACCAAATATTATCTACAGATTCAATGCAATACCTACTCAACTACTATTGACATTTTTCACAGAACTAGACCAAAGAATCACACAGTTCATATGGAAACACAAAAGACCTCGAATAGCCAAAGCAATCCTGAGAAAGAAAAACGGAGCTGGAGGGATCAGCCTACCTAACTTCAAACTCTACTACAAAGCAAAAGTCATCAAGACAGTATGGTACTAGCACAAAAACAGAACTATAGACCAATGGAACAAGATCGAGAACCCAGAGATAAACCCACATACCTATGGGTACCTTATTTTTGACAAAGGAGGCAAAACTATAAAATGGGACAAAGACAGCCTCTTCAACAAGTGGTTCTGGGAAAATTGGACAGCTACATGCAAAAAAGTGAAGTTAGAACATTCCCTGACACCATACACTAAGATCAACTCAAAATGGATTAAAGATCTAAATGTAAGACCAGAAACCATCAAACTCTTAGAGAAGAATATAAGCAAATCCCTCAAAGACATAAATCAAAGCAAGATCTTCTCTGACCCATCTACTAAAATAGAGGAACTGAAAAGAAAAGTGAACATGTGGGACCTAATGAAACTTAAAAGCTTTTGTACAGCAAAAGAAATTACAAAAACGGTGAACAGACAGCCCACAGAGTGGGAGAAAATCATAGCAAATGAAACAACAGACAAAGAATTAATCTCCAAAATCTACAAGCAACACAGACAACTCAGCACAGGAAAAACGAACAACTCAATCATAAAATGAGAAAAAGATCTAAAGAGACGCCCCTCCAAAGAGGACATACAGATGGCCCAAAAGCACATGAAACGATGCTCAACCTCGCTTATTAGTAGAGAAATGCAAATTAAAACTACAATGAGATACCACTTCACACCCGTCAGAATGGCCATCATCAAAATATCTGCAGACAATAAATGCTGGAGAGGGTGCGGAGAAAAGGGAACCCTCTTGCATTTCTGGTGGGAATGTCAATTGATACAGCCTCTATGGAAGACAGTATGGAGATTCCTTAAAAAACTAAAAATAGAAGCACCATACGACCCAGCAATCCCACCCTTAGGCTTATATCCTGATGAAATCAAAACTGAAAGAAGCACCTGTACCCCAATGTTCATTGCAGCTCTCTATACAATAGCCAGAACATGGAAGCAACCTAGATGTCCATTGACAAATGAATGGATACAGAAGTTCTGGTACATATATACAATGGAATACTACTCAGCTGTTAAAAGACATGCAGAAGACTCAGTCCTAATGAAGTGGCTGGCTCTAGAACCTATCATAAAAAGTGAAGTAAGTCAAAAAGAGAAAGACAAATACAGTATACTTATACACATATATGGAATCTAGTAGGATAGTCTTGATAACACACACAGGGAACTCATGGAAAAACAGACAGGGCATAGACATAGGAACATTGTGGGGAAGAAATAGGGAGGGGGAAGCATGGAGGGAGTAACATGGAAACCTATAGTGTTATGTGTGGAAAAGATAGCCATTGTCATTGTGCTAAGGGAATAGGAGTGCTTACAATGGCTTGGGGCGATGGTCTGGAGTGGTGTGAGAGGGGAACTGGAGGGGTGAGGACCATGGACATGCATATGACTGATCTGGGAACATACATGTCTGTGAACAACAAAACTCTGTAAAACCTTTAAAATAAAGAATAAAAAAAATAAAAATAAAAAAAAATAGTACAGCAAACATCAATGGAATTATAAGTAAATATTTCAATTATGAGCCTCCCACACCAAACCAGTTTTTGAAAAGAGAGTCAAAACTAGAGAATGGGCCATTTAAGGCAGAAATCTGACTTTTCATATAGTTTATAAAATGTGTAATGTTAAAATATTCATTAGGTATGAAAATATAGCATTGAGTTTAAATTACAGCACAGATAACCACCCTGAGATGCTATATGGTGTCCAGGACCTTGAAGTTGTGTAACACTGCTTTTCTTATCAGAGCAGCCTCAGAATTTAACAGGCTGATAGCTCAGTTACTATAACCTAAAGTTTAAGAAAATTGTTAAGGCTTTGATATGGCCAATTGCATTCTCTAATCCAATTCAAGGCACAAAGAATAGCTGTTTAGTTATTATACCAGTAGAGTACAGATCTTTTGACCCATTGGGCTCATACCAATGGTAGACTTGTTGGGGTGACTCCTAATTTGTTAACATGCATGACCCTAAATTCACAGGAATCCCAGGGTACATCCTTGGTATCCATCCCTGTAGATGTCAAGGGCATCAATTAGTGCCACAAATCCCCTGAGTTCTATACCAATCACTCTCCCAAAGGGTAATAATGGGCATAGTTCATAACATACCCAGCCTAGTTTCCTAATATTACTAGGTTGATCATTTTTAGTATGATTTAATTGTTCCCAACATGGAGGAACTTTTTAAACTTAAATGACCATAGCCTGTGCTAAGTAGATCCATCTCATAATTGTGGGATTTTTGCCTTTAAATCCACCAAGGTCCCCAGAAGTACCTGACACAGGTAATTAGCCACAAACCAACGACTGGTTTTAAAATATCACTATGATGATAAGGAGGAGGAAAATATTTCATTCTGGTTGCTCTGACCACCTCATTAGTGACATTGTTTTCTCAAGACAGCAGAGGGTAGTGTTCCATTTCAGATAACTACACTATCCATCAGGAAATACATTTCAAGATGTTTATGGAATAGCAAGAAATATATTTTAATGCAATTGTTGTCTTTATGTTTTTCTTCAATTTGTTGTTTTCAAAGGAGATCATTTCTTGAACTTAAGTATCACTGATATTCCCATCCATAAATCATCTGCTAAAACACAGAAAAGGCTACAGAACTGCTAAGAAAAGTTATTTACTGACATAAACATAAAAAAAAAAATGAAGAATTTAAGGAGATACTAAAAATATTGGAATTTTTCCAAGCAGCTCCAAAATCACTGTGGATGGTGATTATAGCCATATACGAAATTAAAGACACTTTCTCCTTGGAAGAAAAGCTATGATAAACCAAGACAGTGTATTAAGGAGCAGAGACATTAATCTGCCAACAAAGGTCTGTATAGTAAAGCCTATGGGTTTTCCAGTAGTCATGTATGGATGTGAGAGTTGGACCTTAAAGAAGGCTGAACACAGAGGCATCAATGCTTTCGAACTGTGGCAATGGAGAAAACCCCTGAAGGTCCCTCGGACAACAAGGAGATCAAACTGGTCAATCCCAAAGGAAATGGATCCTGAATATTCACTGGAAGGACTGATGCTGAAGCTGAGGCTGAGGCTCTCCAATATTTTGGCCATATGATTTAAAGAGCTGACCATTGGAAAAGATCCCGATCCTGGGAAAGACTATATGTAGGAGTAGGAGTGGACAACAGAGGATGAGATGGTTGGATGGCATCACCAAATCAATGAACATGAGTTTGAGTAAGCTATGGGAAATGGTCAAGGACAGGAAAGCCTGGTATGCTGCAGTCATGGGGTCACAAAGAGTTGGACATGACTGAGGGACTTAACAACAACCATGCCCTATAATTTTGCAGAACCAGTTTAAAAATAAAACATTTTTCTTATGGAAAATTTCAACCATAAAAAAGTAGGAAAAATAAAATTTTAAACATATAACCCTTAATTCTTCTCCATATGTGAGAAGAATGATCTGGAACCCAGTTCTAATCATCATATCAAACCTGCCACAAATTATGTATATATCTAAAAATGATAAGAACTCTGACCACCTCATTAGTGACATTTCTAGACAGAGGGTATTCATTTCAGATAACTACACTATCCATCAGGAAATACATTTCAAGATGTTTATGGAATAGCAAGAAATATATTTTAATGCAATTGTTGTCTTTATGTTTTTCTTCAATTTGTTGTTTTCAAAGGAGATCATTTCTTGAACTTAAGTATCACTGATATTCCCATCCATAAATCATCTGCTAAAACACAGAAAAGGCTACAGAACTGCTAAGAAAAGTTATTTACTGACATAAACATAAAAAAAAATGAAGAATTTAAGGAGATACTAAAAATATTGGAATTTTTCCAAGCAGCTCCAAAATCACTGTGGATGGTGATTATAGCCATATACGAAATTAAAGACACTTTCTCCTTGGAAGAAAAGCTATGATAAACCAAGACAGTGTATTAAGGAGCAGAGACATTAATCTGCCAACAAAGGTCTGTATAGTAAAGCCTATGGGTTTTCCAGTAGTCATGTATGGATGTGAGAGTTGGACCTTAAAGAAGGCTGAACACAGAGGCATCAATGCTTTCGAACTGTGGCAATGGAGAAAACCCCTGAAGGTCCCTCGGACAACAAGGAGATCAAACTGGTCAATCCCAAAGGAAATGGATCCTGAATATTCACTGGAAGGACTGATGCTGAAGCTGAGGCTGAGGCTCTCCAATATTTTGGCCATATGATTTAAAGAGCTGACCATTGGAAAAGATCCCGATCCTGGGAAAGACTATATGTAGGAGTAGGAGTGGACAACAGAGGATGAGATGGTTGGATGGCATCACCAAATCAATGAACATGAGTTTGAGTAAGCTATGGGAAATGGTCAAGGACAGGAAAGCCTGGTATGCTGCAGTCATGGGGTCACAAAGAGTTGGACATGACTGAGGGACTTAACAACAACCATGCCCTATAATTTTGCAGAACCAGTTTAAAAATAAAACATTTTTCTTATGGAAAATTTCAACCATAAAAAAGTAGGAAAAATAAAATTTTAAACATATAACCCTTAATTCTTCTCCATATGTGAGAAGAATGATCTGGAACCCAGTTCTAATCATCATATCAAACCTGCCACAAATTATGTATATATCTAAAAATGATAAGAACTTTAAAAACATAGAAAAACCAACCAGACAGTACCATTATCACATCTTAAAAGATGAACAATAATTTCATAATATTGTCAAACATTATTTTTCACAAAACTTTACAGTGATTGGTTCAATGAATCTACACTGTTTATACTGCATTATGTCTCTCAGTCACTTTTTCTTTTCAATAATTATTTTTATTTTACTTTTTACTTTTACAGAGTTTTCTCGGTCACTTTTAATTTAGAGCTCACTTTCTCTCTTTCTTTTTTCATTTTAATTTTTAAAGAAATTAAATTTGCCTTGTTGAGTTGCTACTTAAAATGTGATCCATGGATCAGCAGCATTGACAACTACCAACAGCTTATTATAAATAAGAAAACCAAATGTTAAATCAGAATTTGTATTTTAACAAGGTCTCTGGGCAATATATACACATGTTATTGAAGGTTGTGAAGTACTTCTGTAGTTTCTATAGACTACAGGGTATTACAATTCTGTGATGTCATTTAGCATGCTCCTCTGTATCTGCATTTCTTGTTTACTGTAATTAAATCTGGAAGATTGACTTTATTGAATTTTAACTTCTTGACAGGACTATTCCCTAAGTGTTTTGTGTATTTTACTGGGAGAATCATAATGTTCAAAATTTATCACTTTTTATATTAGCTGCCACTGATCATCATTGCTTTTTCCTATTAAGTTACTAAAAGGTTTATGAAACAGTATGCTTATTTTATCATTTCTTCTTTTATTAACTGAGACAATTTTATAAAGTGAAAAATTTCCTCATCTACTATTTTAATGATCTAAAATTTGTACAAAAAATATAAACTAAGTATTTACCCTCTCCCTTTACCCCACCCATTTATTTTAATCAGTTTTCAGAATATTACATTAGTCCCCAAGCATGCTCCAAAGATATCCAAAATAGGTCTTTTTTTGAAGTATTATTATAAACTTGTATAATTTGAAAGATTATATTTTATGGTTTAATTCATCAAATGTTACTACTATTGATTATTTAAACATATAACCCTTAATTCTTCTCCATATGTGAGAAGAATGATCTGGAACCCAGTTCTAATCATCATATCAAACCTGCCACAAATTATGTATATATCTAAAAATGATAAGAACTTTAAAAACATAGAAAAACCAACCAGACAGTACCATTATCACATCTTAAAAGATGAACAATAATTTCATAATATTGTCAAACATTATTTTTCACAAAACTTTACAGTGATTGGTTCAATGAATCTACACTGTTTATACTGCATTATGTCTCTCAGTCACTTTTTCTTTTCAATAATTATTTTTATTTTACTTTTTACTTTTACAGAGTTTTCTCGGTCACTTTTAATTTAGAGCTCACTTTCTCTCTTTCTTTTTTCATTTTAATTTTTAAAGAAATTAAATTTGCCTTGTTGAGTTGCTACTTAAAATGTGATCCATGGATCAGCAGCATTGACAACTACCAACAGCTTATTATAAATAAGAAAACCAAATGTTAAATCAGAATTTGTATTTTAACAAGGTCTCTGGGCAATATATACACATGTTATTGAAGGTTGTGAAGTACTTCTGTAGTTTCTATAGACTACAGGGTATTACAATTCTGTGATGTCATTTAGCATGCTCCTCTGTATCTGCATTTCTTGTTTACTGTAATTAAATCTGGAAGATTGACTTTATTGAATTTTAACTTCTTGACAGGACTATTCCCTAAGTGTTTTGTGTATTTTACTGGGAGAATCATAATGTTCAAAATTTATCACTTTTTATATTAGCTGCCACTGATCATCATTGCTTTTTCCTATTAAGTTACTAAAAGGTTTATGAAACAGTATGCTTATTTTATCATTTCTTCTTTTATTAACTGAGACAATTTTATAAAGTGAAAAATTTCCTCATCTACTATTTTAATGATCTAAAATTTGTACAAAAAATATAAACTAAGTATTTACCCTCTCCCTTTACCCCACCCATTTATTTTAATCAGTTTTCAGAATATTACATTAGTCCCCAAGCATGCTCCAAAGATATCCAAAATAGGTCTTTTTTTGAAGTATTATTATAAACTTGTATAATTTGAAAGATTATATTTTATGGTTTAATTCATCAAATGTTACTACTATTGATTATTTTCAGTTATTCAGTTGGTATACTTATTGATTCTCAATTTGTCCCAATTATTGCTATCAGGTACACTTCATTCTGTCTTTTGATCTCCTTTGACATAACCATGATCACAATATTTTTTTGATAGTTTTCCTTGCTTCTATTACAAAATATTCCATGCTTATCTTGTACATTTCTAGTCCCACTCCTAAAATGAACCATTTTTCCAAGGACTCTTAGCTTGATTCAGTAGGAAATAGCATTTGGAGAACAGAATCTATGCACTAATGGTGACCATGGCTACTGAGTAACCACTGGTTATTGTTTCTAGGATGTTTTACTGGACTGTAGGAAGAAATGCACATTTAGAAGAATATCTTGAATTTGTAGGAATTATTTCAACTTTAAATTTATTAATACAGAATGTTAGCTTCTATAGTTATACCTTTTATAACTATATAGTTATACTTTTTATTATGAAAAAAGTTGTACTTCTTTGAACCTTTTTTAATTATGAAAAATCTTAATTCTTAATGAATTAAGATTATGTTAACCAAATAGTAGTTCTAACCTACTACACTTACTTATTAGAGTAACAATATAAAATTATTACTAGTGATATAATTATCCAAAACAATTATAAGTTTTTTTCTGTTTTGTGTTAAAGTGATATTATTCTTAGAATATACCTTGTTAAAAATGGACAAATTATTGCATTTTATTCTGAAATAATTCCCGCTTTTCCAGTTAAGCCCTCACGTGAGCACAGTCAGGCTTGTTTATTTCATTTTACTCTTCATTTTTAAGAATGCCTTAATTTTATTTTGTATCTGTAGATAATTTTCACTGTTCCACAGTCAAATAGCGAAATGATATATTCTGAGAGGCGTAACTGTGAAAACTTGTTTTCTAAAAATTATTCTCAGGTTGATTTAACAACACATAACAAAAGCTAAGTTAAGTCAAAAGTATACATGTTCCAGGGCAAAACGCATCCAAAACAGAAAACCTGGGCTTTATTAATGTTCCTAAAAATGAGATATAGAACAACTAAACTTATTTTCAACAACATACCCCAATTATTTTAGAAAGTACTTGTGTATATAATTGAAAGTCTTTTGCTAGGCTGAGAAGAAATCATGGCACATACTGTGGATAATCTTATATTATTGGGGGTTTAGTTTATGAAGAAAAGAGAGGCATCTCTTTATTATGTATATTATACACTATGAATATATCAGGTGGGATTATGCAATCTGTCAAATTATTCTTTTTCTCTTCATTAAAATGAGAGATTTGAATCAGATGACCTTTTAAATCCTTTTCAGCAGTGAAATTCTTCTAAATAGCATTTGGAGAACAGAATCTATGCACTAATGGTGACCATGGCTACTGAGTAACCACTGGTTATTGTTTCTAGGATGTTTTACTGGACTGTAGGAAGAAATGCACATTTAGAAGAATATCTTGAATTTGTAGGAATTATTTCAACTTTAAATTTATTAATACAGAATGTTAGCTTCTATAGTTATACCTTTTATAACTATATAGTTATACTTTTTATTATGAAAAAAGTTGTACTTCTTTGAACCTTTTTTAATTATGAAAAATCTTAATTCTTAATGAATTAAGATTATGTTAACCAAATAGTAGTTCTAACCTACTACACTTACTTATTAGAGTAACAATATAAAATTATTACTAGTGATATAATTATCCAAAACAATTATAAGTTTTTTTCTGTTTTGTGTTAAAGTGATATTATTCTTAGAATATACCTTGTTAAAAATGGACAAATTATTGCATTTTATTCTGAAATAATTCCCGCTTTTCCAGTTAAGCCCTCACGTGAGCACAGTCAGGCTTGTTTATTTCATTTTACTCTTCATTTTTAAGAATGCCTTAATTTTATTTTGTATCTGTAGATAATTTTCACTGTTCCACAGTCAAATAGCGAAATGATATATTCTGAGAGGCGTAACTGTGAAAACTTGTTTTCTAAAAATTATTCTCAGGTTGATTTAACAACACATAACAAAAGCTAAGTTAAGTCAAAAGTATACATGTTCCAGGGCAAAACGCATCCAAAACAGAAAACCTGGGCTTTATTAATGTTCCTAAAAATGAGATATAGAACAACTAAACTTATTTTCAACAACATACCCCAATTATTTTAGAAAGTACTTGTGTATATAATTGAAAGTCTTTTGCTAGGCTGAGAAGAAATCATGGCACATACTGTGGATAATCTTATATTATTGGGGGTTTAGTTTATGAAGAAAAGAGAGGCATCTCTTTATTATGTATATTATACACTATGAATATATCAGGTGGGATTATGCAATCTGTCAAATTATTCTTTTTCTCTTCATTAAAATGAGAGATTTGAATCAGATGACCTTTTAAATCCTTTTCAGCAGTGAAATTCTTCTCTATTTTAAATGTGGTAAGCAGTTTCCAAAGAGTCGCCACAGGCCTTCCCTCCCTGTAGGAGCATACTACCCCTTGCACTGAAATGGAATCCAATTTCCTTCTCTTTGAATCTGGGCTGGCCTTAGTGACTTCCTTGGCCTATAGAATTAGGAAGAAGTCAGCTCTCAGTATTCTCCAGGATAAGTCATAAGAAACAGTGCAACTTCAGCCTGTGTCCCCTGAAACACTAGTAAGGAGGAAGACAATCTCTAAGTGAGAAATCCAGTTATCCGGGACTATCCTGCTCTGAGGAAGTCCAAGCAAGCTTCATGGAGAAAATACATGGAGAAATAGAAATGACCAGCCAGCCCTAATTTGTTCTTCTCATCTTAACTTAGGCAAAGATGAGAAGCCTAACTATCTATCAAGCTTAGTCAAATATTCAGCAGACTCCAACCACAGCTGTCATCTAACTATAACCACATGAGAGATGCCAGGCAAGAACTGTCCAGTTGATCCTGGTCAACCAATAGAAACACAAAAAATATTAATAAATTGTTGCTTTAAGCACTGAATTTTGAGGTGAGACTGCTACAACAGTAGATAACAAAATAACAGATGATAATTGCTATAAGAAAAGGTAGTTAAAATGCACAAAAGAAGACAAGGCTAATTTTTACTGTGGGAATAGGGACTATTTCTTCAGGAAGAAGATTTTAAATCTTGAGGATAAGAAAACACCTTACAGGGAAAAAATAGAGATATAGAAAACAAAACCCTGGGCTTTATTAATGTTCCTAAAATGAGATATAGAACAACTAAACTTATTTTCAACAACATACCCCAATTATTTTAGAAAGTACTTGTGTATATAATTGAAAGTCTTTTGCTAGGCTGAGAAGAAATCATGGCACATACTGTGGATAATCTTATATTATTGGGGGTTTAGTTTATGAAAAAAAGAGAGGCATCTCTTTATTATGTATATTATACACTATGAATATATCAGGTGGGATTATGCAATCTGTCAAATTATTCTTTTTCTCTTCATTAAAATGAGAGATTTGAATCAGATGACCTTTTAAATCCTTTTCAGCAGTGAAATTCTTCTCTATTTTAAATGTGGTAAGCAGTTTCCAAAGAGTCGCCACAGGCCTTCCCTCCCTGTAGGAGCATACTACCCCTTGCACTGAAATGGAATCCAATTTCCTTCTCTTTGAATCTGGGCTGGCCTTAGTGACTTCCTTGGCCTATAGAATTAGGAAGAAGTCAGCTCTCAGTATTCTCCAGGATAAGTCATAAGAAACAGTGCAACTTCAGCCTGTGTCCCCTGAAACACTAGTAAGGAGGAAGACAATCTCTAAGTGAGAAATCCAGTTATCCGGGACTATCCTGCTCTGAGGAAGTCCAAGCAAGCTTCATGGAGAAAATACATGGAGAAATAGAAATGACCAGCCAGCCCTAATTTGTTCTTCTCATCTTAACTTAGGCAAAGATGAGAAGCCTAACTATCTATCAAGCTTAGTCAAATATTCAGCAGACTCCAACCACAGCTGTCATCTAACTATAACCACATGAGAGATGCCAGGCAAGAACTGTCCAGTTGATCCTGGTCAACCAATAGAAACACAAAAAATATTAATAAATTGTTGCTTTAAGCACTGAATTTTGAGGTGAGACTGCTACAACAGTAGATAACAAAATAACAGATGATAATTGCTATAAGAAAAGGTAGTTAAAATGCACAAAAGAAGACAAGGCTAATTTTTACTGTGGGGAATAGGGACTATTTCTTCAGGAAGAAGATTTTAAATCTTGAGGATAAGAAAACACCTTACAGAAACACATGGAGACAGAAGTATATATCTGGAAAAGGTTTCATATCAAAAGCCTTTTAATATAAAATATAAAAAATAAAATATATGATTATAATCTTACTGTTTTATTTAATAAAAAACAAGAACTTACCACAAAATTAAAACTAAATGAAATCAAACTATAGTCAAATTGCATATTCATTTCCTTATGGTGGGTCTGATTTTAATTAAAGAAGGCATGTATTGAGTGGAGAAGACTGTCCACATAACTTTCAAGTAGCTTTTAAATTCTCTCAGACCTTCTTATTTACATGAGCCAGAATTAGACACAGGCCTTGAGTGCTGGTATTCTAGTTTTAAATGCTTAGGATCCAGGCAAATAAATATAAACTATTTATATTTTGGAAAAAATCACTGTGTCTGATTAATCTCCAAGTAAAACTTACATGAGAGAGAACTTGAGGTATCAGCTTTTGTTTTGCTTTTATCGGTGTATCATGCATATTTCTCATATCATTAGATATTATTTTGGAAAATGATTTATACTGGCTAAATATGATCACATCACTGCAGCTGTATCACATATAACCAATCTGCTATAGACGGCCATTTAAGTTATTACTTTCTCTGTTTTTATAATTTGTGATGACCACCCTTACATGGTGGTGTGGTCACTCACCCAATGCTAGATCCTGGAGTGTGAAGTCAAGGCGTCTTTAGGCAACATGACTACAAACAAAGCTAGTGGAGGTGATGGAATTGCAGCTGTACTATTTCAAATCCTAAAATATGATGCTATTCAAGTGCTGCACTCAAGATGCCTGAAAATTTGCAAAACTCCGCAGTGGCTGCAGAACTGGAAAAGGTCAGTTTTCATTCCAATCCTAAAGAAAGGCCATGTCAAAGAATGTTCAAACTCCCACAATTGCACTTATTTCCCTTGCTAGCAGGTGAATACTCAAAATCCTTAAAGCTAGACTTTAACAGAACATGAACTGAGAACTACCAGATGTATAAGCTATAAGAAAAGGTAGTTAAAATGCACAAAAGAAGACAAGGCTAATTTTTACTGTGGGGAATAGGGACTATTTCTTCAGGAAGAAGATTTTAAATCTTGAGGATAAGAAAACACCTTACAGAAACACATGGAGACAGAAGTATATATCTGGAAAAGGTTTCATATCAAAAGCCTTTTAATATAAAATATAAAAAATAAAATATATGATTATAATCTTACTGTTTTATTTAATAAAAAACAAGAACTTACCACAAAATTAAAACTAAATGAAATCAAACTATAGTCAAATTGCATATTCATTTCCTTATGGTGGGTCTGATTTTAATTAAAGAAGGCATGTATTGAGTGGAGAAGACTGTCCACATAACTTTCAAGTAGCTTTTAAATTCTCTCAGACCTTCTTATTTACATGAGCCAGAATTAGACACAGGCCTTGAGTGCTGGTATTCTAGTTTTAAATGCTTAGGATCCAGGCAAATAAATATAAACTATTTATATTTTGGAAAAAATCACTGTGTCTGATTAATCTCCAAGTAAAACTTACATGAGAGAGAACTTGAGGTATCAGCTTTTGTTTTGCTTTTATCGGTGTATCATGCATATTTCTCATATCATTAGATATTATTTTGGAAAATGATTTATACTGGCTAAATATGATCACATCACTGCAGCTGTATCACATATAACCAATCTGCTATAGACGGCCATTTAAGTTATTACTTTCTCTGTTTTATAATTTGTGATGACCACCCTTACATGGTGGTGTGGTCACTCACCCAATGCTAGATCCTGGAGTGTGAAGTCAAGGCGTCTTTAGGCAACATGACTACAAACAAAGCTAGTGGAGGTGATGGAATTGCAGCTGTACTATTTCAAATCCTAAAATATGATGCTATTCAAGTGCTGCACTCAAGATGCCTGAAAATTTGCAAAACTCCGCAGTGGCTGCAGAACTGGAAAAGGTCAGTTTTCATTCCAATCCTAAAGAAAGGCCATGTCAAAGAATGTTCAAACTCCCACAATTGCACTTATTTCCCTTGCTAGCAGGTGAATACTCAAAATCCTTAAAGCTAGACTTTAACAGAACATGAACTGAGAACTACCAGATGTATAAGCTAGATTTAGAAAACCAGAAGTCAAATTGCCAACATACACTGGATCATGGAAAAAGCAAGGGAATTCCAGAAAAAACATCTACTGCTGCTTCATAGACTACATTAAAGCCTTTGACTGTGTGGGTCACAACAAACTGTGAAAAATTCCTAAAAAAGATAGGAATACCAGACCACCTAACCTGTCTCCTGAGAAATCTGCATGCAGGGCAAGAAGCAACTGTCAGAACCAGACATGGAACAATGGACTGGTTCAAAATTGAGAAAGGAGCTCATCGAGGCTGTATATTGTCCCCCTGCTTATTTAACTTATATGAAGAGTATATCATGAGAAATACTGGGCTGGATGAATCACAGGCTGGAATCAAGATTGCTGGGAGAAATATCAACAACATCAGATATGCAAATGATACCACTCTAATGGCAGAAAGGGAAGAGAAGCTAAAGAGTCTCTTGATGAGGGTGAAAGAGGAGAGTGAAAAAACTGGCTTAAACTCAACATTCAAAAAACTAAGATCACGGCATCTGATTCCATCTCTTCAGGGAAAATAGGCTGAGGAATAAAGTGCAAATAGTGACAGATTTTATTTTCTTGGGCTCCAAAATCACTGCAGATGGTTACTGGAGTCATGAAATTAAAATACACTTGATCCTTGGAGGGAAAGCTATGACAAACCTGTGTGTGCTAAGTTGCTACAATTGTGCCCAACTCTGTGTGACCCAATGGACTGTAGCCCACCAGGTTCCTCAGTTCATGGGATCTTCCAGGCAATAATACTGGAATGAGTTGTCATTTCCTTCTCCACATAATATTCCACACCCAGGGATCAAACCTATGTCTCAAGCCTCTAAAGTGGCAGGTTCTTTACCACTAGCGCTACGTGGGAAGCCCATGACAAACCTAAACAACATATTAAAAATCAGAGACATCACTTTGCTGACGAAGGGCTGAAGCTATGGTTTTTGCTATGGTTTCAGCTATGGCTGAAGCTATTGTCAAAGCTATGGTTTTTTCCAGTAGTCATGTATGGATGTGATTGTTGGACCACAAAGATGGCTGTGAGCCAAAGAATTGATGCTTTTGAATTGCGGTATGAAAGAAGACTCTTGAGAGACCCTTGGACTGCAAGGAGATCAAATCAATTAATCTTAAAGGAAATCAACCCTGAATATTCATTGGAAGGATATTCATATTCATTGAAGCTCTGATACTTTGGCCACCTGATGCAAAGTGCTAACTCATTGGAAACGACACTGACGCTGGGAAAGATAGAGGGCAGAAGGAGAAGAGGGTGACAGAAGATGAGATGGCTAAATGATATCACAGACTCAATGGACATGAGTTTGAAAGAATTCCAGGAGATGGTGAATGACAGGTTAGCCTGACATGCTACTGTCCATGGGGTCACAGGAAATTGGACACAACTTAGCAACTGAACAAAAACAATAATCCTTACAGTAAACAAGTTGGGCACATTTATGATATTTTTCTTAGAAAATTAACAGATGCTCTTAATGTACCTTTTAATCTCAAGTAAGAAATAAAAGACACAAAATAGTAAAACTGGCTATCATTGAGGTCAGACAATACTTAAAACACAATGCCAATCTCCATTTCCTCTAATCATTATTTCTCCTCTGCCTGGTTCCAGATATAGTACTATATATCTCAAAATAAAAAACAAATTTGAAAGTGCTGAATTTTAAGTCTGAATTATATATTATACAATCTGGAGTCAAACACTCTAGTACTTACCCTGATATATATATATACATAAGTATAAAATAAAACATTTAGATAAAATTTTCTAAATAATTATAGGCCACATTCTATGCAGAAATTGTGTTTTCTGTAGAAATTGTGTTCATTTCTATCACTCTTTACCATATGACATTTTCGGGCTTTATAATGGCAATAAAAGTGCATCATGAAAGTTTCATAAACAGTAGAATTCTTTGTTAAGAGTTCTTCAAGCTATAAATTCAAAGGAATGGTAGAGTTGATGATTTCAGACTTCAGACTGATTAGTTGGAACAGATGATCTGAACCCCCTTGGTATTTAGATCACATCATGACGAGAGGACAAACTTTGCAAAAGAAAAAATGTCTCGTGCCCTCAGAGTTAGAAAAGAAATGATTCTTAGGACTTACTATCATCCATGGTTTCCATGATGACCTGGAGATAGGCACTCAAATGCTCCAGCACTCACTCTCCACTTTTTCTTCAGGAGGTATCTAGAGATAGAAATTCTGGTTTTACCAATTTCATATTGTTCTTATTATTTGCTAATAGAAAATAAGATTAGAGGGTCTAAGTGTCTTCCAAAGTTCACAAAGTAGTAAGTTAATAGAGCTGGGCTTAAAGGCAGGCCAGTATGCCTCCAGAGTTTGAATTCAGAAACTCTCTAAACACTTTGATCTGGGCTTTGCAATCATTGCCTGATGTGCCAAAACTTAATTTCTTAATGCCACTCAAAATTAAATACTTTGATTTAAAATCTGTTACATACTGTTTTGTTGTATTAAAATAAGTGTGAATTGGTATATTAGTTGACAGCTTTTAATGTATTAGATATATGTCATTATTTGAAAAATTTAAAATAAGTTACACTGAGAAACCAACATTTGAAATGAAAAATCAAAATCAATCATTGTTAGCACTGTATGTGAAATGTTACCTACACTTACTACCAGAGAAAGCAATCTTGAATTAGCAACATGGAAATGAAAAGCAAGAAACAAAGGACTTTAGGAGCCTTATAGAACAACGACATCATCAACACAACAGTCTGTTCTACTACTGACATTTCACAGTATTTTTCTTAGCCTTTCTTCCTCCATTGTTATGGTAAAAATTTATATGGACATAAGTTTGAACAGGCTCTGAGATCTGGTAAAGGATAGGGAAGCCTGGCATGCTGCAGTCTGTGGGGTCACAAAGAGTTGGACAGGACTGAGCAACTGCAGTGACTGAACTGATGTCATTCTAAAAATATAATCCTGCATTATTATAGTACTGTAATATAGAAACTTTTTAAGAGTTTTAAAATTAGTCAAACAGCCAAGCTTCTCTTATCATTTACTCTTCATTCAGTGTGCTTCAAGAGTAATTAACCTAAAGGCAAATTTTTAATTGGTATTTACCATCATCGTTATCTTTCATCAACAATATTCATTAAATGTACAAGGCAACCTTTATTCAGTATTTAAATGTTTTCATTTATTCTGGGATTTTCTTGATTCCCTGAGAATTACTTCAATGTTTCTCTTTCCTGCATCCCAGGAAGGTATTTGCAATACTTGAAATAAAAGTGTTAGTAGTAATTTCCTCTCGAGTTACTTTGTATCTCTTTTAAAATATACTTCTGTAGTATGTTAGTAATTTTAATATAAATTCTCAAGAGCCAGTTCTATAAGTATATTATAGAATTTCTGAAAGTGAAAGTGGCTCAGTCATGTCTGATTCTTTACGACCCATGGAGGAACCATGGAATTCTCCAGGCAAGAATACTGGAGTAGGTAGCTGTTCCCTTCACCAGGAGATCTTCCCCACCCAGGTCTCCTGTATTGTAGGTGTATTCTTTACTGTCTGAGTCACCCGGAAAGCCCATTATAAGACTTATAATAATCCTTTATTAATAATATAACATATGAAAGTTATGGCATCATTTTCTAAACTTAAGATTGAACCACTAAAACCAAGAAAAATGGTATAGAAGTACTTTTTTATATTTCCTTTGATAGGCATAGCCAATAATCTTGGCCATTATATGCAAAACAAACAAAAAATGAATCTTTGCAGGGTGGAGACAAAAAGGTCAACCAGTTGGAAGACTCAGTGACCTATAAAATAATATAGCATTAAATTTCCTAGATTGTTTGTTTGTTTGTTTTATACATTCTAGACAGGGTGCTGAAGAACATGACACCCTAAAAATGCCAATGAGTATAGAAAAAGAGCTCCCAGTCAGGGCTTCCTTGGTGGTCCAGTGGGTAAGGACACTGCCTTGCAGTGCAAGGGGCACCGGTTCCATCCCTGGCCTGGGAGGATTCCATGTGATGTGGAGTGGCTGAACTGATGTGTCCAATTACCGAGTTGGAGCTCTGGAGTGCATGTGCCCAGAGCCGGTGCTCCGCGACAACAGAGGCCACTGTGATGGGAGGCCCACATGGTCCAAAGAACAAAGATGGATGAAAATAGATAAATGAAACACCAATAGAAGTGGCCTGCCTACCCCCCTCTCTCCCCAACCACCCCTCCGACAAAAAAAAATTGTTAAAAAAAAAAGAAAAAGAGCTCCCAGTCAGATGCTCTGAGACAAAGGACCAGGATAGGGGCAGTCTAGCAAGGCAGAAAACTTTTACACAAACAACTGTTCTAGTTCAACCAACCATCACAGAAAAAACAGGGATACATTCAAAAACCCCAGGCCAAATAGCAGTAATTTTTCCTCTCGAGTGTTTTTTTGTAGTTTTTAGTAATTTTAATATAAATTCTCAAGAGCCAGTTCTATAAGTATATTATAGAATTTCTGAAAGTGAAAGTGGCTCAGTCATGTCTGATTCTTTACGACCCATGGAGGAACCATGGAATTCTCCAGGCAAGAATACTGGAGTAGGTAGCTGTTCCCTTCACCAGGAGATCTTCCCCACCCAGGTCTCCTGTATTGTAGGTGTATTCTTTACTGTCTGAGTCACCCGGAAAGCCCATTATAAGACTTATAATAATCCTTTATTAATAATATAACATATGAAAGTTATGGCATCATTTTCTAAACTTAAGATTGAACCACTAAAACCAAGAAAAATGGTATAGAAGTACTTTTTTATATTTCCTTTGATAGGCATAGCCAATAATCTTGGCCATTATATGCAAAACAAACAAAAAATGAATCTTTGCAGGGTGGAGACAAAAAGGTCAACCAGTTGGAAGACTCAGTGACCTATAAAATAATATAGCATTAAATTTCCTAGATTGTTTGTTTGTTTGTTTTATACATTCTAGACAGGGTGCTGAAGAACATGACACCCTAAAAATGCCAATGAGTATAGAAAAAGAGCTCCCAGTCAGGGCTTCCTTGGTGGTCCAGTGGGTAAGGACACTGCCTTGCAGTGCAAGGGGCACCGGTTCCATCCCTGGCCTGGGAGGATTCCATGTGATGTGGAGTGGCTGAACTGATGTGTCCAATTACCGAGTTGGAGCTCTGGAGTGCATGTGCCCAGAGCCGGTGCTCCGCGACAACAGAGGCCACTGTGATGGGAGGCCCACATGGTCCAAAGAACAAAGATGGATGAAAATAGATAAATGAAACACCAATAGAAGTGGCCTGCCTACCCCCCTCTCTCCCCAACCACCCCTCCGACAAAAAAAAATTGTTAAAAAAAAAAGAAAAAGAGCTCCCAGTCAGATGCTCTGAGACAAAGGACCAGGATAGGGGCAGTCTAGCAAGGCAGAAAACTTTTACACAAACAACTGTTCTAGTTCAACCAACCATCACAGAAAAAACAGGGATACATTCAAAAACCCCAGGCCAAATAGCAGTTTCGACTTCTCTCTAGACTGCAGTGAAATGCCCCAGTCTTCCTGCTGCGATAGTGTCAGAGAAAATCCAGTAGACAGTATTTTCATCCCTGTGTAATAGGAATAAGCTCACACATCCAAGGTGTCACAGAGGACACTTGGGAAGCCTGGACTTCCACTCATCTCTTTTAGTAACAAAGTGTCTCCTCTCTCTCCTGCCAGGGTAGTAGCAGAGGAGGCCTAATGGAGAATCAGAACTTTCCCTATTTCTAACAGTAACAAGACCATCTTTATCCCAAGATGTCAGTGGATGCCCCATGGAAGGCAGTAATGAGGCAGCCTTGACTCTCCTCAGAGATATCAGTAGAGGCTTATGGGGAATCCAGAAGTCCCTTTGTCATCCGGTATCAACAAGGAAATACCCAGGAAGGTATAAATAGAGGCTGAGTTGAGAATGGGGACTTCTATACCAATAGGCAATATGCAATAAGAGGTGATGTCTATTCTTATCACTGTGGTGTTAGAGGATGCCCACTAAAACAAAACATTCAAATAATACCTCAAGTCTCATAACAGCTCAAATGCCCAGAAAATCTACTGATTTTCAGTAGAAAGTCAGTCTTCACACCAAGAACCAGAAAATTCTAACATGAATGAGAAATGACAATCAATAGATAGAACATCAAAATAGAACTGATGTTAAAAATTATCTAAGAAAATTTAAAGGACCATAATAAAATGTTTTAATGAGCAATACTGATGTGTCCAATTACCGAGTTGGAGCTCTGGAGTGCATGTGCCCAGAGCCGGTGCTCCGCGACAACAGAGGCCACTGTGATGGGAGGCCCACATGGTCCAAAGAACAAAGATGGATGAAAATAGATAAATGAAACACCAATAGAAGTGGCCTGCCTACCCCCCTCTCTCCCCAACCACCCCTCCGACAAAAAAATTGTTAAAAAAAAAAGAAAAAGAGCTCCCAGTCAGATGCTCTGAGACAAAGGACCAGGATAGGGGCAGTCTAGCAAGGCAGAAAACTTTTACACAAACAACTGTTCTAGTTCAACCAACCATCACAGAAAAAACAGGGATACATTCAAAAACCCCAGGCCAAATAGCAGTTTCGACTTCTCTCTAGACTGCAGTGAAATGCCCCAGTCTTCCTGCTGCGATAGTGTCAGAGAAAATCCAGTAGACAGTATTTTCATCCCTGTGTAATAGGAATAAGCTCACACATCCAAGGTGTCACAGAGGACACTTGGGAAGCCTGGACTTCCACTCATCTCTTTTAGTAACAAAGTGTCTCCTCTCTCTCCTGCCAGGGTAGTAGCAGAGGAGGCCTAATGGAGAATCAGAACTTTCCCTATTTCTAACAGTAACAAGACCATCTTTATCCCAAGATGTCAGTGGATGCCCCATGGAAGGCAGTAATGAGGCAGCCTTGACTCTCCTCAGAGATATCAGTAGAGGCTTATGGGGAATCCAGAAGTCCCTTTGTCATCCGGTATCAACAAGGAAATACCCAGGAAGGTATAAATAGAGGCTGAGTTGAGAATGGGGACTTCTATACCAATAGGCAATATGCAATAAGAGGTGATGTCTATTCTTATCACTGTGGTGTTAGAGGATGCCCACTAAAACAAAACATTCAAATAATACCTCAAGTCTCATAACAGCTCAAATGCCCAGAAAATCTACTGATTTTCAGTAGAAAGTCAGTCTTCACACCAAGAACCAGAAAATTCTAACATGAATGAGAAATGACAATCAATAGATAGAACATCAAAATAGAACTGATGTTAAAAATTATCTAAGAAAGATTTAAAGGAACCATAATAAAAATGTTTTAATGAGCAATATAAACATGCTTGAAACAAATTTTACTAGGAAATAAAAAGTCTTAGAAAAAACAGAAGATGCAAAAAAACCAAATGAGAATTTCAAAACTGGAAAAATATAATGAGTAAGACTTTTTTTAAAAGCTTGCAAGAAATGACCTCAAAAGCAGAGTGCAGAGTTCAGATGAATCACGGAACCTGAAACAGCAGAAATCACCCATCTTAACAACAGGAACAAAGCAGACCAACAAAGAAAGACAAGAGCCTTAGGGGGCTGTGGGACTCCAACAAAAGAGCAAACACCTATGTCATCAAAGTCCAGAAAGGAGAAAAATGAATAACAAGAATAGTAAATATATTTCAGGAAATAATGGTGGACAATCTCTTATGTTTCACAAAATACAAAAATAAAAAATTTTAAAAATCTGAATGAATGCCTAAACAGAAAAAAATCAAAGAAATCTAAGGTAATCTTAGATGACTCGGTTCATCACAGTCAACTTCTTTTTTTTTTTTTTTTTTTTTTTTTTTTTTTATTTATTTATTTTGGGCGGGATCAGGTTGGGGAGGGAGGGGAGCGGGCGGGTCACTTCCATTGGTCTTTTTTGTTTCTCTATGTTCATCCGTCTTCGCTCTTTGGCCCCTGTGGGCCTCCCATCACGGTGGCGTCTGTCGCTGCAGAGCGCTGGCTCTGGGCGCATGCGCTCCAGAGCTCCGGCTCGGTAACTGGACACATCAGTCCAGCCGCTCCGCGGCACGTGGGATCTTCCCAGGCCAGGGCTCGAACCGGCGCCCCTTGCACTGCAAGGTGGTGTCCTTACCCACTGGACCACCAGGGGAAGCCCCATCCGGTATCAACAAGGAAATACCCAGGAAGGTATAAATAGAGGCTGAGTTGAGAATGGGGACTTCTATACCAATAGGCAATATGCAATAAGAGGTGATGTCTATTCTTATCACTGTGGTGTTAGAGGATGCCCACTAAAACAAAACATTCAAATAATACCTCAAGTCTCATAACAGCTCAAATGCCCAGAAAATCTACTGATTTTCAGTAGAAAGTCAGTCTTCACACCAAGAACCAGAAAATTCTAACATGAATGAGAAATGACAATCAATAGATAGAACATCAAAATAGAACTGATGTTAAAAATTATCTAAGAAAGATTTAAAGGAACCATAATAAAAATGTTTTAATGAGCAATATAAACATGCTTGAAACAAATTTTACTAGGAAATAAAAAGTCTTAGAAAAAACAGAAGATGCAAAAAAACCAAATGAGAATTTCAAAACTGGAAAAATATAATGAGTAAGACTTTTTTTAAAAGCTTGCAAGAAATGACCTCAAAAGCAGAGTGCAGAGTTCAGATGAATCACGGAACCTGAAACAGCAGAAATCACCCATCTTAACAACAGGAACAAAGCAGACCAACAAAGAAAGACAAGAGCCTTAGGGGGCTGTGGGACTCCAACAAAAGAGCAAACACCTATGTCATCAAAGTCCAGAAAGGAGAAAAATGAATAACAAGAATAGTAAATATATTTCAGGAAATAATGGTGGACAATCTCTTATGTTTCACAAAATACAAAAATAAAAAATTTTAAAAATCTGAATGAATGCCTAAACAGAAAAAAATCAAAGAAATCTAAGGTAATCTTAGATGACTCGGTTCATCACAGTCAACTTCTTTTTTTTTTTTTTTTTTTTTTATTTTATTTATTTATTTATTTTGGGCGGGATCAGGTTGGGGAGGGAGGGGAGCGGGCGGGTCACTTCCATTGGTCTTTTTTGTTTCTCTATGTTCATCCGTCTTCGCTCTTTGGCCCCTGTGGGCCTCCCATCACGGTGGCGTCTGTCGCTGCAGAGCGCTGGCTCTGGGCGCATGCGCTCCAGAGCTCCGGCTCGGTAACTGGACACATCAGTCCAGCCGCTCCGCGGCACGTGGGATCTTCCCAGGCCAGGGCTCGAACCGGCGCCCCTTGCACTGCAAGGTGGTGTCCTTACCCACTGGACCACCAGGGGAAGCCCCACAGTCAACTTCTTAACAAAAAAGACACCATTAGATTCCTGAAAGCAGGGACAGAGACATGATACATAACCTACAAAGAACAATAGACTTCTCATCAGAAACCATGGATACCAGAAGGAAGTGACACAGCATTTTTTAAATGCTAAAAAAATTGACTTTCAATACTGAAATCTATATCCACTGAAAATATCCCTTGAGGATAAAGGGGAAATCAAGACTTTTCACATGAAACAAAGATAAGAGAGTGTGAATCACAATAAACTATGAAAAATTCTTAAAGGGAGGGGAGTATCAGACCAAACCAGTCAATCTTAAAGGAAATCAACCCTGAATATATATTGGAAGGACTGATGCTGAAGCTAAAACTCTAATATTTTGGCCATCTGATGTGAAAAAGCTCACTCACTGCAAAAGATCTTTATGCTGGAAAAGACTAAAAGCAAAAGAAGAAAGGGTGACAGAGGATGTGATGGATAGATAATATTACCAACTCATTGGACATGAGTTTGAGCAAACTTCAGGAGATAATGAAAGACAGAGGAGCCTGGTATGCTACAGAACATGGGGTTGCAAAGAGTCAAACACAACTTAGTGACTGAACAATACCAATAACAAAGATAAGAGAATTTGTCAGTGGTAGTCTTACCCCAAAAGAGTAACCAACAGATATTCTCTAGAACAAAGGAAAAACTTTTTTAAATCTTAGGACATCAAAAAAGTATAAAGACACAAAAAGTGAAAATACATTTCCTTCTCCTCTGGAATTTTTAAAATGATGTTTGATGGTTGAAGCAAAAAGTATAGCCCTGTTTGATATGGTTCTCAATGTATATAAACCAATCATAAATAGGGAAGGGTAAAACAAGAAAAGGTTTCTAACAATTTTACTTAAATTGATAAAATATTGGTACCAATAGACCATAATAAAATATAAATATACAATGTAATACTTAAAATAATTAAAAGATAAATAAAAATGAACTTATAAAAAGTTCAGTATAATTTACCCTTAAGAAGCCATGAAAGCAAAACTAAAAATTAGAACAAAAAACCATAATGGCAGATTTAAGATCTAACAAATCAATACTTACATTGAATATAAATGGTACAAATATAACAAAACAGAGGTTGTAGACTGTATTGAAAAATATGACCTACCTTTATATTGTCTATAAATATTCACATCAAATGTAATGATATTAGTACATGAAAAAATAATAGAAGAATATATATCATGCAAATATTAACTTTAAAAAGCAAAACTATATTAATATCAAGTAAAATAGTATATATATATATATATATATATATTTAACATGTATCAGAAATAAAGAAGGACAATACAAAATGATAATGGGTCTATTCATCAGTAGTACATAGCAATCCTAAGTATATCTATACCAAACATCAGAGCTATATTATATGTGAAGCAAAAACAGGACAGAAAAGAGAAACAGACAAATCCACAAATCAATAATTTTCTTCAAACAATTGACAGAAATGCCCAGGCTGGAAACAGCAAGGATACCGAAGAACTCAAAACTATCATCAACTAACAGGATCTTAAGAGCAGTTATAGAACACCCTACTCTAGAATAGCAAAATGCACACATAGTTAGTCCCTCAATACCTGAGGGATGTTGACTTCAGGACCACCTATAGATACCAAACTCCAAGGATGCTCAAGTACCTTATATAAACTGGTGTAGTATTTGCATGTAATATTCATATCCTCCCATATACTGTAAATCATCTCTAGATTACTCATAATACCTAAAACAGTACAAATATTAAGCAAATGTTTGCAAATACAATGTAAATGCTATGTAGATAACTGTAAATACAAAACAAGTGCTATGTAAATGGCTGTTAAGCAGATTCAAAGGTTGCTTTTTGGAAATTTCTGGAGAATTTTTTAAATATTTTCTATCTAAAGTGGGTTGAATACATGGATCTGTAGATAAGGAGGGCTGACCATTCTTTTCAAGCACCTATAGCACATATACAAAAAGAGGCTGTATCTTGGGTCATAAAACATACCTTAATATTTGTTTTAAAAAATGGAGTCATACAGAGGTATTATTTAACCACAATGAGCAAATTACAAAACAATAACTAAAGAGTAATGGAAATATCTCTCAATGCTTGGGAAAAACAAATATTAAAAGCTTCGTGAATTTTTTCATTTGTTACTATTTTCTGTTATGTTTAGGAAGTACCAAAAATCATTTAATTTTAAAATTAGTGTATTTATTCCTCTATGATAAATGTATATATTCATATCATTAATGAATCTGTTACTTTATATTTATGGTCAATAAAATGTATAAAACTATATTTTTTATCAATCATCTAAGTAATATACAAGGGGTACCCACTATGTGTTGCTGTTATATAGTCACTAATTCAGGTCCAACTCTTTGTAACCTTATCGACTGTAGCCCATCAGGCCCCTCTGTCCATGGGATTTCCCAAGTAAGAATCCTGGAGTGGGTGCCATTTCCTTTCCCAGGGAATCTTCCCAACCCAGAGATCAAACCCCCATCTCCTGCATTGGTAGGCAGATTCTTTACCACTGAGCCACCAAGGAAGCCCACCCACTATGTGTTAAGTACCACTTAAGAGGCACAGGTTATCCCAGTGGGGAAGATAAAAATAGGAAATCTCTGTTACTGAGGGTTTGTATTCCAGTGAAGATAATGTGACTACTAAATTCATTAATGAACTGGTCAATTAACTAATGAAATGGTGAAAGCGATGTGGAAAAAACTTACCATAGAGCAGAATTGAGAGTGAGTGCAGGATATAGAAGTAAGGAAACAGATGACAATATTAAAATAAAACTGGTCATGATAGGCTTCCCTAAGGTGGTAAAATCTGAGCAAAATCTTGGAGGATGTATATATGATGAGCAACCAGTCTTTTGAGGGGGTGGCAGGGAGGAGTATTTCAGTCAAGGCATTTGGCAAGAGCTAAGTATTTATACCTGATGAAAGAATCCAGACAAGTAAGTAGCACAGAAAAAATGGACTGAAATGGGTCAGAGGAAGAGGAGAAGATAAGGTTGGGAAGACACAGATGGTAAGATATTTTAGGACTTGTTCTTTGAAACCCCAGCTTCCCAGGAGGCACAGTGGCAAAGAAACTGCCTGCCAATTCAGAAGAACACTGATCCCTGGGTGGTGAATGATTTCTTGGAGTAGGAAATGGCAACACACTCCAGTATTCTTGCCATGGACAGAGGAGCTTGTTCCACGGGGTCACAAAAGAGTTGGACACGACTGAGCACAGAGGCAGCCTTTGAAAAGACTTCCACTCACCTTTTACCCTGAGGTCAGAGTGAAGCTCTTACAAAGTTCTGAGGCAGAGGACTAATATATCTAAATGACATTTGAAAAGACAGAAGTAAATCATTTAATTTTAAAATTAGTGTATTTATTCCTCTATGATAAATGTATATATTCATATCATTAATGAATCTGTTACTTTATATTTATGGTCAATAAAATGTATAAAACTATATTTTTTATCAATCATCTAAGTAATATACAAGGGGTACCCACTATGTGTTGCTGTTATATAGTCACTAATTCAGGTCCAACTCTTTGTAACCTTATCGACTGTAGCCCATCAGGCCCCTCTGTCCATGGGATTTCCCAAGTAAGAATCCTGGAGTGGGTGCCATTTCCTTTCCCAGGGAATCTTCCCAACCCAGAGATCAAACCCCCATCTCCTGCATTGGTAGGCAGATTCTTTACCACTGAGCCACCAAGGAAGCCCACCCACTATGTGTTAAGTACCACTTAAGAGGCACAGGTTATCCCAGTGGGGAAGATAAAAATAGGAAATCTCTGTTACTGAGGGTTTGTATTCCAGTGAAGATAATGTGACTACTAAATTCATTAATGAACTGGTCAATTAACTAATGAAATGGTGAAAGCGATGTGGAAAAAACTTACCATAGAGCAGAATTGAGAGTGAGTGCAGGATATAGAAGTAAGGAAACAGATGACAATATTAAAATAAAACTGGTCATGATAGGTTTCCCCTAAGGTGGTAAAATCTGAGCAAAATCTTGGAGGATGTATATATGATGAGCAACCAGTCTTTTGAGGGGGTGGCAGGGAGGAGTATTTCAGTCAAGGCATTTGGCAAGAGCTAAGTATTTATACCTGATGAAAGAATCCAGACAAGTAAGTAGCACAGAAAAAATGGACTGAAATGGGTCAGAGGAAGAGGAGAAGATAAGGTTGGGAAGACACAGATGGTAAGATATTTTAGGACTTGTTCTTTGAAACCCCAGCTTCCCAGGAGGCACAGTGGCAAAGAAACTGCCTGCCAATTCAGAAGAACACTGATCCCTGGGTGGTGAATGATTTCTTGGAGTAGGAAATGGCAACACACTCCAGTATTCTTGCCATGGACAGAGGAGCTTGTTCCACGGGGTCACAAAAGAGTTGGACACGACTGAGCACAGAGGCAGCCTTTGAAAAGACTTCCACTCACCTTTTACCCTGAGGTCAGAGTGAAGCTCTTACAAAGTTCTGAGGCAGAGGACTAATATATCTAAATGACATTTGAAAAAGACAGAAGATTAGAAACAGGGGAACATCAGAAGCTCCGCACTAATCCAGCCTAGGCATGATGATGGCCTGGACCAGCAGAAAGACAATTGAGGTAGCATGTGTTCATTTATGGATTTTTGAAGGTATCCTAAAACAAGTACATATGAAAATATAATGAAATTATGAATTCTATGAAAAAATTGATACTTTGCTGTGGGCAAAATGCAGAAGAGTCAGCCTCCAAAACTGATTTCTAATTCTAGGTCTAATTATCT
Organism: Tragulus kanchil; assembly: GCA_022376925.1. Lineage (NCBI taxonomy): Eukaryota > Metazoa > Chordata > Mammalia > Artiodactyla > Tragulidae > Tragulus > Tragulus kanchil. Next base: position 113,948,801 of record JAIOJX010000005.1, on the reverse strand, counting down.
GTGCAAATATGTCTCTACACTATATTTGCATAATAAGTTAAATGGGAATTTTTCTTGAGGGGTTCCTAAATTTCCTTTCAGCTTTGAGATTTATAAAATAGGTCATTATTCTTCTGAGTGAGCCAAAAATAATTTTAGTCAGAATATATGCTGTCAAGAAACTCTGTAATTTTTCATTCTTTTAATATTCATTTACAGCATAGTACATAGCAGACTGAACCACTTGGAAGTGAAGTATGAAAAATATACAGAAAATATTGGCCTTTGAAAGAGTACTAGACCTTAGGGTTGCCATGCTTTGAATAGATAATGGTATTTCATCTTTCATTGTTGCTCGTTACAAAATTATGACTTATTTCTGGTTTGTTACCTCTATTTCCTAAGCCTCAATATCTTCACGTAGAAAAAAAAGATATATATATATATATATATATATATACATAGAGAGAGAGAGAGAGAGAAAGAGAGAGGCTCTTTTAAGATGGTATGAGAGTACTATGTGTATGACCCATAATAAGGCTTTAATAAAATCGGTTAATGTTATCATTTAATGTCAATACAGTTATATTAGTATTGTAATAAAAGTTTTAAGACTGTCTGTGAAAGTACAGAGTCAGAGTCACTGCCCTCTTGCATGTTAAGACATTCTATCATCACTGATACAAAGAATGAAGGAGGCAACAAAGAATGAAGGAGGCAGAGTGGACTGAAAGAATTTAGAAACAAGAAAGCCAAGTGTTCAAGGCTCACCCTGGTCATGGTTTGTGTGACTCTGGCCACTTACTAAAACTTTTTAAAATCTTAGGTTTTCTCCCTGTATAAACGAAGACAAGCTACCTTGCATTATTTAGGGAAAAGTGCTGAGTATAGTGCCCAGCATATAAAGAGTTTTCTATAAAAGGTGGCAAGCATGATGATGATGATAATGATGATGATAAAAGTATGTAAGGCATAAATAAGGACTCTAAAGTCTAATCCAAGTCCAGTGATAATTCCTTCACTTTTAGATGTATTAAATCTTGAATCAGTATTAAATTGCTTTACAGGTCTATACGCATATCCTTGGGCAAAATGCAGAAGAGTCAGCCTCCAAAACTGATTTCTAATTCTAGGTCTAATTATCTGTGCAAATATGTCTCTACACTATATTTGCATAATAAGTTAAATGGGAATTTTTCTTGAGGGGTTCCTAAATTTCCTTTCAGCTTTGAGATTTATAAAATAGGTCATTATTCTTCTGAGTGAGCCAAAAATAATTTTAGTCAGAATATATGCTGTCAAGAAACTCTGTAATTTTTCATTCTTTTAATATTCATTTACAGCATAGTACATAGCAGACTGAACCACTTGGAAGTGAAGTATGAAAAATATACAGAAAATATTGGCCTTTGAAAGAGTACTAGACCTTAGGGTTGCCATGCTTTGAATAGATAATGGTATTTCATCTTTCATTGTTGCTCGTTACAAAATTATGACTTATTTCTGGTTTGTTACCTCTATTTCCTAAGCCTCAATATCTTCACGTAGAAAAAAAAGATATATATATATATATATATATATATACATAGAGAGAGAGAGAGAGAAAGAGAGGCTCTTTTAAGATGGTATGAGAGTACTATGTGTATGACCCATAATAAGGCTTTAATAAAATCGGTTAATGTTATCATTTAATGTCAATACAGTTATATTAGTATTGTAATAAAAGTTTTAAGACTGTCTGTGAAAGTACAGAGTCAGAGTCACTGCCCTCTTGCATGTTAAGACATTCTATCATCACTGATACAAAGAATGAAGGAGGCAACAAAGAATGAAGGAGGCAGAGTGGACTGAAAGAATTTAGAAACAAGAAAGCCAAGTGTTCAAGGCTCACCCTGGTCATGGTTTGTGTGACTCTGGCCACTTACTAAAACTTTTTAAAATCTTAGGTTTTCTCCCTGTATAAACGAAGACAAGCTACCTTGCATTATTTAGGGAAAAGTGCTGAGTATAGTGCCCAGCATATAAAGAGTTTTCTATAAAAGGTGGCAAGCATGATGATGATGATAATGATGATGATAAAAGTATGTAAGGCATAAATAAGGACTCTAAAGTCTAATCCAAGTCCAGTGATAATTCCTTCACTTTTAGATGTATTAAATCTTGAATCAGTATTAAATTGCTTTACAGGCTTGTTTGTTTCTCAAACTCACCATGCTCACCCAGACTTAGGCACAAAGAGTCTTACTTTAGGCCTTTACTTCACTTAGAAAGGGACACTGAATAAAGAAATGAGTAGAACAAAATTCCTGCATATTCCCATTACTGGCAGAGACAGCTTCTTTTAAAACCATATCATATTGAGTTTTACCTTTTTAAAGTTAGATGTCATAAACTCTTATCATCTGACTCCACGGTCAAGTAATAAGACTGTCACAACGCCACAATTCTGGGAGGAAAGGGCCCTTGGGTTATTGTAAAACTAGAAGGTTATGATGTACAGTTTACGCTAATGAAGGCAGGCTTCCAGTCAGGAAGTGGAGTCACTCCCTGTGGTGAGGCTGTTAAGTAGCCAGGAATGAGACATGTCTATAATTAGAGAGGCATTAGGCGTTAGTGATCTCCGTGACCAGAGAGCATGTGCCCAATGGACTAGTCAGACTGGCTGGCTACTCACCCAAAGCTATTTCCTCCATTATTCAAAGTCAGAAGCAATGTAATGAGGGGTGGGCTAACAAAGTCCACTGAGTTAAAATTATACAGTCATAAGGTTTCTGAAAAATAGACTTGAAAGCTGCAGATCCTTAGAGTAAAACTATAAAAAAGAAAAAAAAAAAACAATAACAAAAAAACCATGGAATCTAGAAAAGCAGCAGATTGATAAGGTAAAACAAAGCAAAACAGACCTCAAAACTGTGGTATCACACCATTATTCATTTTCATCATTTCTGGGACCTGAAAATAAAAGAACTAAGAAAACTGGCAAGTTACACTTTTATGAAATAAACATTTGTTAAGAATTGTAAAAAGTATTCATTGTTTGGGATTTTTGTATTATAAGCAAGGCTGACAAGCCTAGAATACTTTGAAACTATGAGTTCTGGAAAAGACGGCAGAAATGATAATTTACCTTCATTGTTTTACAAATGAAAAAATTCAAAACTGAAGAGGAACTGAAGGAGAATTAATGTAACCACAGCTATTGTTAATTAAAATACATTCCCTGATGGCTCAGTGGATGAAAAATCTGCCTGCAATGCATAAGACACAGGAGATATGGGTTCAGTCACTGTGTTGGGAAGAGCCCCTGAAGAAGGAAATGTCGACCCACTTCAGAATTCTTGCCTGGAAAATCCCATGAACAGAGGAGCCTGGCAGGCTACAGTCCCCGGGGTAACAAGAAGTCAAATATAACTGATCACAGATGCAAGCACTGTACATCTTTAGCTTTATTTAATTTTCATCCTTTGCCTTATTTTACCCTCAACCCAATTTAATGAAGCAGTGATTTACCATTACACACATATTAAACATGAGAAAATTATGCAACAGAGAAGATTAGGGAATTCTAAATGTCCACACAGTACCTGTCTTGTCTAAAAACCCCTAGCTACTGGTGTTGGTGGAACTAGGATTAGGATTTTGGTTCTCTGGTATCAAGCCTTGCATTCCATCTAGTAGGCTAGGCTGATACCCCATAAATCCTGAATATACCTCTATGGCTTGTTTGCTTGTAGCGGTTGAAATTCTATGATAGTAAAAAGGGAAATCCCTTGTAACAACTGAGCTCAGCATCTGTCCACTGGGAACTATAGTAACATATTTATTTTTGTTCATATGTTGATATTTTATGTATTTTTCACTGGATTATTTAATATCATTATCTAGAACAGTGCCTGGAATATATAAACATTTAATGAAGAGTTCTTAAAGTGAGTGACTTTATTATGTGCCTGCAATATGCTGCTAGACATTGCCTGAAGGGTTAGGATAACTGTGATGAAATACGGTTATTGCACTATGACACTTTTTCAAGTGGTTGAAAGAGATATCAAGCAACCATTCAAAAACTTAAATAATTTTTTAAAACAAGATTATGGAAAAAACAAGTTTCCAAAGAAAATAAAACATAGCAATGTGTTAAAGTGTGATGGGGGAGCCTTCTGGGAAGGTTCTTCTCAAAGTTTGAGCTGAGCCCTGAATATGAAGAGGAACTGAAGGAGAATTAATGTAACCACAGCTATTGTTAATTAAAATACATTCCCTGATGGCTCAGTGGATGAAAAATCTGCCTGCAATGCATAAGACACAGGAGATATGGGTTCAGTCACTGTGTTGGGAAGAGCCCCTGAAGAAGGAAATGTCGACCCACTTCAGAATTCTTGCCTGGAAAATCCCATGAACAGAGGAGCCTGGCAGGCTACAGTCCCGGGTAACAAGAAGTCAAATATAACTGATCACAGATGCAAGCACTGTACATCTTTAGCTTTATTTAATTTTCATCCTTTGCCTTATTTTACCCTCAACCCAATTTAATGAAGCAGTGATTTACCATTACACACATATTAAACATGAGAAAATTATGCAACAGAGAAGATTAGGGAATTCTAAATGTCCACACAGTACCTGTCTTGTCTAAAAACCCCTAGCTACTGGTGTTGGTGGAACTAGGATTAGGATTTTGGTTCTCTGGTATCAAGCCTTGCATTCCATCTAGTAGGCTAGGCTGATACCCCATAAATCCTGAATATACCTCTATGGCTTGTTTGCTTGTAGCGGTTGAAATTCTATGATAGTAAAAAGGGAAATCCCTTGTAACAACTGAGCTCAGCATCTGTCCACTGGGAACTATAGTAACATATTTATTTTTGTTCATATGTTGATATTTTATGTATTTTTCACTGGATTATTTAATATCATTATCTAGAACAGTGCCTGGAATATATAAACATTTAATGAAGAGTTCTTAAAGTGAGTGACTTTATTATGTGCCTGCAATATGCTGCTAGACATTGCCTGAAGGGTTAGGATAACTGTGATGAAATACGGGTTATTGCACTATGACACTTTTTCAAGTGGTTGAAAGAGATATCAAGCAACCATTCAAAAACTTAAATAATTTTTTAAAACAAGATTATGGAAAAAACAAGTTTCCAAAGAAAATAAAACATAGCAATGTGTTAAAGTGTGATGGGGGAGCCTTCTGGGAAGGTTCTTCTCAAAGTTTGAGCTGAGCCCTGAATATCAAGAAGAACCACTCATAGAAACATCTGTGGGAAAAGAATTTCAGGTATGGTGGACAGCAGGTGCAAATGCTCGAAGGCAAGAATAACTGATGTAGAGGAAGAAAGAAAAGTATGGTTTGTGCTTAGAGAATACATGGGAGAGTGATAGGAAGGGAGAGAAAAGGTGTAATAAGCAGAGCATGGAGGCCATTGGCCCTTGAGGCACTGTAAAAATCCTGATACCTTCTTCCAAGGCTCCATGTGAGTGAGCACATACAGCGTTTGTCTTTCTCTGCCTAAAATTATTTCACTTAGCATAGTGCCCCTGAGATGCAACTATGGTATTACAAATGACAAAATTTTCTTATTTTTTCTATCTGAATAACATTCCAGCACATATAGATGTTATTTATCTATATAGCTAACTCATTTCCTTTATTCATTCATGCACTTTGGTTTTGGTTGTTTCTGTGTCGTTGGCTACAGTAAATAATGCTGTGTGTGTGTATGTGAGTGTGTGTATGCATGCTCAGTTATGTCCAACTCTACACAGACTGTAGCTCGCCAGACTACTTTGTTCATGGAATTTTCCACAGAAGAATATGGGAGCGGGTTGCCATTTCCTTATTTTCCTGATCCAGGGATTGAACCCGTATCTTTCACATCTCCTGCAGTGACAGGCAGGTTCTTTACCTGCTGAGCCGCCAGGGCAATGAACATAAGGGTGCAGATATCTCTTCAAGGCACTGATTTTATTTGCTTTATGTCAGACCTGGGGGAAATTATAGAGAAAATGAGGAGATGCTGGTCAAAGGGTTGTTGCTGTTCTTCAGTCGCAAAGCTGTGTCAAATTGTGACCATGTGGACTGCAGCACTCCAGGCTCCTCTTTCCTCCACTCTCTTTCAGAGTTTGCTAAAATTTATGTCCACTGAATCAGTGATGCTGTATTTCCTTGGAACATATAATTAAGTAGGATTCTCTAAATTCTACCATGTCATCATGGAAAAGGTAAATAAGCAGGGTAGCAATCTACCATCTTATCATATATCTTTCCCAGCTGGGAACTAATTTTTCATGTCTAGTTCCAACTGTTGCTTCTTGACCAATATACAGGTTTCTCAGGAGACAGGTAAGGTGGTCTGGTACTCCCATCTCTTTAAGAATTTTCCACAGCTAGTTGTGATCCATATAGTCAAGAGCATTAGCATCTTGGACCTTCTGACCTGGAAGTCTCATCTTCTGACGTCATATCTTTTTGCCCTTTCATACTCATCAACTATAAATTGAATAAGTTCTGGGGATATAATGTACAGCATCATTGCTAGTTAGACAGTACCGGGTTATATATTTGAAACTTGCTAAGAGTAGATCTTAAATGGGTTCTTACCACCCATACAAAACCTGTACTCATGTGAGGTGATAAATATGTTTTTTTTTTTTTAAACCTTTATTTTACTTTTAACTTTTGGTGATAGATATGTTAATTAACTTTGTTTTAGTAAACATTTATATATATATACACATATATCCATATTTATTTCTATATATATATCATAGCTCAAGGCATCACGTGATGTACCTTAAATTTACACAATGTTATATCATTGTGTAATGATATACCATGGCTTCCCAGGTGGCACAGTGGTAAAGAGTCCGCCTGCCAATACAGGAGGCACAGGACAGAGAGGTTTGATCCCTGGATTGGGAAAATCCTCTGGAGTAGGAAAAGATAACCTGCTCCAGTGTTCTTGCCAGGAGAACTCCATGGATCAAGGAGCCTGGCAGGCTACAGTCCATGAGGGTCACAAAGAGCTGGACATGACTAAGCTACTGAACACACACACACACACACATACATTATTGTTTAGTGATGATATATCAGCGTTAATTATATCTCAATACAATTGGAAAAAAAAAATACTGATGCCTGCTCAACTTCTGCAATAGTGAATCAGTTGTTCTAGAGTCCTCAACCAAGATTATTTTCAATACCTCAAGTGACACATATTTAGGGTTGACAACCATTGATGAGAGTGGTTTTAGGTCACAGTAGGAAGTGCTTAAAGTTTAATAAATAGGTGAAGGAAAGAGTAGAGCGAGGATTTCTTCCTGGACTATCTATAGCTTCATTCTCAGTGTAGTCACTTAGCTCAATGAGACCAAAATGTGTGCTCTCTAATTTCCTGAAAATCACTTCTTAATTACTAGGTATTATTTCTTTCTATATTGACACTGTTCTTAAATTTGACACTATTATTTTATTTATAATTTAGCATTTTCAATTTGTAATTAACAAACGATCTAAATGAGCTGTGCGAAAGAGTATTTTTAAAGATGTTTTCTAATTTGGTGGCTATCGACATGAACAAAATTCGTTGAAGAACTGTCTAACTCATGAATTTGGCAACTATAGCTTAGACAAGACTGATAACTCATACTAATTAGTGTACAATTTTTGCTGAATGTATGTGTATGTTTAATGGAATAATGTATATCAACTTCTCATTTTCTCCCCTGGAGCAGAGTCTTTTCCCATTTATTTTAATGTTTTCAGATGTTGCTTGTAACTATGATATTATGTTTCTGTTAACTCAATTTTAAAAATCCTACTTCATTAGATTACACAAAAGAAAGCACCTTCAAATATTTAGATTAAAGCATCCTGTGTAGTACCAGTCTGATTGTCAATTATGGTGAACGCTGTATGAGGAAACAGAGATCAACAGTAAAACCACAGAAAATGTCAATCCCCCAGCCTCTCCTAAAGTGGGTGTGGTTTCCTTTGGGGCAGTCATAATAGACTTGTCAGCCAATCCTCCCAATTATTGATGCTGCTGACACAGCTCACCCATCACAATTTATTGCACAGTCCTGTTTCATCAGAGAGAAAGAACTTTGATTTACTGCTAATTAGAGTAGCCATGTTTCCCCAGGCACAGTCAACATTTTGAGTGATGATGTAACCAAAAACCAGGTTTTTGTGATAAGTCAGGACAATTTACTGAAATAGAGAAGGCAGTATTTTCTCTGTGAAATGCATGCCATCACAGAAAGATGGAAAGCCCTGGAGGTTCTTTTCTTAGATTATAAAGATCGAGAGATAGGAAATTATTCCAGATTGCTAAATCGATCTGATAAAGTTTGTTTTTTTTTTTTTTTTTAATTGTAGGCTTCTGACTCATTGTCAGACAATCTGTAAACAAACAAGTATAGAATGGCTATCACTCTTTAGAAAGTGTGTTTGTTGATTTGGCGGAGAATTGAACCAGACACTACAAGTTGGTTATAAATATGGATTCCTTTGCAGGGAGGGGGAAATTCATGGGATGAGAATTGTGTAGTTCTCAAACATAAGTGTTTTAATATGGGCCACAAGGACAACAACTCAACAACCTTGCAAATGTCTAAGTATAAAAGGCAAAATTTCTGTGGTTAAAAATTGTTGCCAGCCATAGTATTTATACCACTCAAAATTCCCAAGGTTACAGTTTGCTGTTTTAGATATCCTCAATTTCAGTGTTACCAGTTTTATCTAATGCTTTAGTGCACTTGGGGAAGGGAGTAGACTAGGGAGAGGAATATTATGTTCAAATCATTATACTTTAAAGACAAACATGAGCATTTGTTTTTAAATTAAAATTTCCAACTTCTCATTTTCTCCCCTGGAGCAGAGTCTTTTCCCATTTATTTTAATGTTTTCAGATGTTGCTTGTAACTATGATATTATGTTTCTGTTAACTCAATTTTAAAAATCCTACTTCATTAGATTACACAAAAGAAAGCACCTTCAAATATTTAGATTAAAGCATCCTGTGTAGTACCAGTCTGATTGTCAATTATGGTGAACGCTGTATGAGGAAACAGAGATCAACAGTAAAACCACAGAAAATGTCAATCCCCCAGCCTCTCCTAAAGTGGGTGTGGTTTCCTTTGGGGCAGTCATAATAGACTTGTCAGCCAATCCTCCCAATTATTGATGCTGCTGACACAGCTCACCCATCACAATTTATTGCACAGTCCTGTTTCATCAGAGAGAAAGAACTTTGATTTACTGCTAATTAGAGTAGCCATGTTTCCCCAGGCACAGTCAACATTTTGAGTGATGATGTAACCAAAAACCAGGTTTTTGTGATAAGTCAGGACAATTTACTGAAATAGAGAAGGCAGTATTTTCTCTGTGAAATGCATGCCATCACAGAAAGATGGAAAGCCCTGGAGGTTCTTTTCTTAGATTATAAAGATCGAGAGATAGGAAATTATTCCAGATTGCTAAATCGATCTGATAAAGTTTGTTTTTTTTTTTTTTTTTAATTGTAGGCTTCTGACTCATTGTCAGACAATCTGTAAACAAACAAGTATAGAATGGCTATCACTCTTTAGAAAGTGTGTTTGTTGATTTGGCGGAGAATTGAACCAGACACTACAAGTTGGTTATAAATATGGATTCCTTTGCAGGGAGGGGGAAATTCATGGGATGAGAATTGTGTAGTTCTCAAACATAAGTGTTTTAATATGGGCCACAAGGACAACAACTCAACAACCTTGCAAATGTCTAAGTATAAAAGGCAAAATTTCTGTGGTTAAAAATTGTTGCCAGCCATAGTATTTATACCACTCAAAATTCCCAAGGTTACAGTTTGCTGTTTTTAGATATCCTCAATTTCAGTGTTACCAGTTTTATCTAATGCTTTAGTGCACTTGGGGAAGGGGAGTAGACTAGGGAGAGGAATATTATGTTCAAATCATTATACTTTAAAGACAAACATGAGCATGTCTTAAGTTCATCGTATTAAAAATATACTAGAGAACTGGTATATTTAATGCTTCAAAAATCTATCTGCTGGATTTGCAGACTCAGGGGAAAACAAGCACCTTTTCCTTTTGAAAAATGACTGAAATTACTGTTTAGTCTCTGAACGACAAATCTATTCCACAATGAAGCAATCAGGGGCCTTTAAATAATTAAGTCTGTAGCACTTAACAATCAAGACTCAATATTCTATTTCACACTATAGCTGTACTCAAAAGCTTACTGAGCATCAAGCGTTAAAAATTCCTTATACAAATATATGACACAGTCCCTCCATAAAAAAAAAAAGCCCCAGTTAGGAAAGAAGTGGCATAAGCATATTTAAAGTATGATGGAAATTAAAATAAAAAAGTATGTGACAAGAGAGTTTTGTTTACTCTTTTTTTTCTTTTTAAATACTGAACCAAAGAGTCAAACAATACAGCTGGTAATAAAGTTCCAATTTTTGTAAATTACTGAATACACCTATTTTTCATAGATTAGAGATCGTTCAGATTTGTCTCAATGCAGACATGGAACAATTTTTAGTTAGAGCTGACTTTTTTTTTCCTGATAGAACAAATGTAGCATTTGTCAAAAATATCTAACTTGCTAAAAAAGATGGAAAAATCTCTGACATTGAGATTTGCCAGTCTCACATTTTTTCACCAAAATACCCATAATTAGAACCCAGAATAGAAAAAACTCCTGCTCCTGAAGTATCCGTTTAGCCTGAAACCAGACTCCCAGGACTTAATTTTTTGAAGGTTCATATTTTTACAACTGTATATGGATGTGGAATGTTATTTTATAATGTATTTATTTTGCCTTAACAGGTCTTGAGAATTGTGTAGTTCTCAAACATAAGTGTTTTAATATGGGCCACAAGGACAACAACTCAACAACCTTGCAAATGTCTAAGTATAAAAGGCAAAATTTCTGTGGTTAAAAATTGTTGCCAGCCATAGTATTTATACCACTCAAAATTCCCAAGGTTACAGTTTGTTGTTTTAGATATCCTCAATTTCAGTGTTACCAGTTTTATCTAATGCTTTAGTGCACTTGGGGAAGGGGAGTAGACTAGGGAGAGGAATATTATGTTCAAATCATTATACTTTAAAGACAAACATGAGCATGTCTTAAGTTCATCGTATTAAAAATATACTAGAGAACTGGTATATTTAATGCTTCAAAAATCTATCTGCTGGATTTGCAGACTCAGGGGAAAACAAGCACCTTTTCCTTTTGAAAAATGACTGAAATTACTGTTTAGTCTCTGAACGACAAATCTATTCCACAATGAAGCAATCAGGGGCCTTTAAATAATTAAGTCTGTAGCACTTAACAATCAAGACTCAATATTCTATTTCACACTATAGCTGTACTCAAAAGCTTACTGAGCATCAAGCGTTAAAAATTCCTTATACAAATATATGACACAGTCCCTCCATAAAAAAAAAAAGCCCCAGTTAGGAAAGAAGTGGCATAAGCATATTTAAAGTATGATGGAAATTAAAATAAAAAAGTATGTGACAAGAGAGTTTTGTTTACTCTTTTTTTTCTTTTTAAATACTGAACCAAAGAGTCAAACAATACAGCTGGTAATAAAGTTCCAATTTTTGTAAATTACTGAATACACCTATTTTTCATAGATTAGAGATCGTTCAGATTTGTCTCAATGCAGACATGGAACAATTTTTAGTTAGAGCTGACTTTTTTTTTCCTGATAGAACAAATGTAGCATTTGTCAAAAATATCTAACTTGCTAAAAAAGATGGAAAAATCTCTGACATTGAGATTTGCCAGTCTCACATTTTTTCACCAAAATACCCATAATTAGAACCCAGAATAGAAAAAACTCCTGCTCCTGAAGTATCCGTTTAGCCTGAAACCAGACTCCCAGGACTTAATTTTTTGAAGGTTCATATTTTTACAACTGTATATGGATGTGGAATGTTATTTTATAATGTATTTATTTTGCCTTAACAGGTCTTCCACCAAATGACAGTGCAAATTTGACACTTAGTGAAGATGTGTCATCATGTTGAACCTGACATACCTTCCAAGACAGAATAAAACAGCTCTTAGACATGTGTGGCCCTTGTAAAGCAAATATTAAAGTAAAGACAGGTGCAACTACAACCCCTGCCTCCTGAAAATAATGTGCTCTATAAAACTGAGAATACTTTTATAGCATTTATTGAAAGAAAAAAAACAGTGTTCAGGTTGGCTATTTTAAGGTAGATCCCAGACTACAAACCGAAGGACTCTAAGTGGTAACTAAACCCACACTCATTACATGACCTTGAACAAGCCAAGCAGTCTGTGGCCATGATTATGAATACAAACCGCCTACATGGAGTGTCATGCCAAGGTCAATGTGTTTATGCCAGCCATATTTGTTACACATGCAGAACTCCACACAGTCGTTCTGTATATGGTGGCTGGAGTGGATGCCAGCACGACTATTATAATGAACACACTGCCAGAAGCAAGCGGATCACATAGACAATTTAGAGTTGAGAAAATTATGAGAAGGAATCAAGTAAATGAGCATCTGTGTTACCAATGCGATTCTGGATGAACTACACAGCTGATCATAAAACTGCAATCATTATTGAAACATTTGGAGAAGGAAACGGCAGTCCACTCCAGTATTCTTGCCTGGAGAATCCCATGAACAGAGGAGCCTGGCAGGCTAAAGTGCATGGGGTTGAAAAGAGTCAGATATGACTGGAGTGACTGAGCACTGCATTATCAGACATAGATAGTTCTACGAATAGAACATTCCTCTAAAAAAAAGGCATTTTTCCATTAATATACTGTAGTTAAGCCTAGCAGATACCATAATAATTCACCAATATATTTTAAGTTCTCAGTAAACTAGTATACAAGAGCAACTGAAATTTTAAAAAGTCAGACAATTTTAAAATTATTGCACATAGTCAATAAAAAAGAAAAAAACAATTCTTAAAGGAAAGCACCGTATATTTTTGAAGGTTCATATTTTTACAACTGTATATGGATGTGGAATGTTATTTTATAATGTATTTATTTTGCCTTAACAGGTCTTCCACCAAATGACAGTGCAAATTTGACACTTAGTGAAGATGTGTCATCATGTTGAACCTGACATACCTTCCAAGACAGAATAAAACAGCTCTTAGACATGTGTGGCCCTTGTAAAGCAAATATTAAAGTAAAGACAGGTGCAACTACAACCCCTGCCTCCTGAAAATAATGTGCTCTATAAAACTGAGAATACTTTTATAGCATTTATTGAAAGAAAAAAAACAGTGTTCAGGTTGGCTATTTTAAGGTAGATCCCAGACTACAAACCGAAGGACTCTAAGTGGTAACTAAACCCACACTCATTACATGACCTTGAACAAGCCAAGCAGTCTGTGGCCATGATTATGAATACAAACCGCCTACATGGAGTGTCATGCCAAGGTCAATGTGTTTATGCCAGCCATATTTGTTACACATGCAGAACTCCACACAGTCGTTCTGTATATGGTGGCTGGAGTGGATGCCAGCACGACTATTATAATGAACACACTGCCAGAAGCAAGCGGATCACATAGACAATTTAGAGTTGAGAAAATTATGAGAAGGAATCAAGTAAATGAGCATCTGTGTTACCAATGCGATTCTGGATGAACTACACAGCTGATCATAAAACTGCAATCATTATTGAAACATTTGGAGAAGGAAACGGCAGTCCACTCCAGTATTCTTGCCTGGAGAATCCCATGAACAGAGGAGCCTGGCAGGCTAAAGTGCATGGGGTTGAAAAGAGTCAGATATGACTGGAGTGACTGAGCACTGCATTATCAGACATAGATAGTTCTACGAATAGAACATTCCTCTAAAAAAAAGGCATTTTTCCATTAATATACTGTAGTTAAGCCTAGCAGATACCATAATAATTCACCAATATATTTTAAGTTCTCAGTAAACTAGTATACAAGAGCAACTGAAATTTTAAAAAGTCAGACAATTTTAAAAATTATTGCACAGTAGTCAAACATTGGCAAAAAAGGATCACAGCAACATAATTTTAATGCAAAATCTGAATTCTTAAAGGAAAGACAAAGCACTTAAGAATACTGGTGTATCTATTTCATGTTATAAATGCATTTATCTTATTAGTTTTCAACCTACACCTCAATACATTTTAGTTCTGCCTAAAAACATAGTTCAAGACAAAAATTCCTTTGAAGAACTGTTCTATATAGAACCTGACCCAGAAATCCTTATCTTGCCCAACAATAAATCTGCATACATCTCTCAGCCCTCTTTAAAAGCATGAGGTGTGAGGTTATATATTCACAATGTCAAATAAATGGAAGGATTTCCTCACATGGTAAATACAAAAAAAATAGGCAAAAAGTCTGTAATTATGTTTCACTTTTCTGCCTACTGCAACATCGTAATACCATCTTGATAAAATGTACTCAAAAACAATGGCATCTATAGAACTTAAAACTGGCATTTAGGGGCTTCCCTGGTAGCTTAGTGATGAAGAGTTCACTTGCCAATGCAGGAGACATAGGTCCGATCCCTTATCCGGGAAGATCCCACATGCTGTGGAGCAACTAAGCCGCATGAGCCACAACTATTGAGCCTCTGCTCTAGAGGCTCCGAACCACTACACTTAAGCCTGTGTGCTGCAACTACTGAAGCCCATGTTCCCTAGAGCCTGAGGTCCACAATAAGAGAAGTCACAGCAATATGAAGTCTGCTCATCTCAACTAGAGAGTAGCCCCTACTCCCTGCAACTAGAGAAGAGACTGCAGCAGCAGTGAAAACCCAGAATAGTCAAAAATAAATAAATATATATATATATTTTAATCTGGCATTCAGTATTAGAATTTAAGGTGGTTGTAATGAACTCAAATGCAAGTAAAATATGTTAGCAAGTGGAAATGTTTAGGTAAATATATACTATATAATGCTTATATAAATGTTACATTAAAAAATTTCCTTCCTCACTATAGTATTAAAAGGACTAATACCCACCCCAAGTTCAAAAAGACTAATATCCAAACTTTCTGAATGTCTTCCCCAAACCAATGTTCCTAGTGAATATAAGAGATAATTAGAACTCTGGTTTCCAACATTCTCTGCACATTATGTAAAAGTAGTATAGAAACAGAACATATAGTTATATACAAAATGAGTAGGGTGACTATATATTATCAAACCAGGACATTTTTTGGCAGTAAAGGATGCTATTAATAATTATATCATGATATCAAGTATAAACTGGGATTATTCTGGGATAACAGAGATAGCTGTTCCCCTAAGAATGATCATAGTAATTTCATGTACAGACAGCAAGGGAGAAAGTTATCAGCTTGCTTCATAATCATAGAGCATGTGAGATTTCACAAGCTGAAATACGTTCTCTGCTTCATTTCATTAAGAGCAGAGAGTGTGTCCCATTCTTCTAATGTGGAATAGATGCTTACATGCGATGTGATTGGATATAGCAGACATAGAGATACAGAGCTGTTTAACCTAAGAAAATTAAAGTTGAAAGTCTAAAAGTAAGAAAAGGCAATGGCATCTATAGAACTTAAAACTGGCATTTAGGGGCTTCCCTGGTAGCTTAGTGATGAAGAGTTCACTTGCCAATGCAGGAGACATAGGTCCGATCCCTTATCCGGGAAGATCCCACATGCTGTGGAGCAACTAAGCCGCATGAGCCACAACTATTGAGCCTCTGCTCTAGAGGCTCCGAACCACTACACTTAAGCCTGTGTGCTGCAACTACTGAAGCCCATGTTCCCTAGAGCCTGAGGTCCACAATAAGAGAAGTCACAGCAATATGAAGTCTGCTCATCTCAACTAGAGAGTAGCCCCTACTCCCTGCAACTAGAGAAGAGACTGCAGCAGCAGTGAAAACCCAGAATAGTCAAAAATAAATAAATATATATATATATTTTAATCTGGCATTCAGTATTAGAATTTAAGGTGGTTGTAATGAACTCAAATGCAAGTAAAATATGTTAGCAAGTGGAAATGTTTAGGTAAATATATACTATATAATGCTTATATAAATGTTACATTAAAAAATTTCCTTCCTCACTATAGTATTAAAAGGACTAATACCCACCCCAAGTTCAAAAAGACTAATATCCAAACTTTCTGAATGTCTTCCCCAAACCAATGTTCCTAGTGAATATAAGAGATAATTAGAACTCTGGTTTCCAACATTCTCTGCACATTATGTAAAAGTAGTATAGAAACAGAACATATAGTTATATACAAAATGAGTAGGGTGACTATATATTATCAAACCAGGACATTTTTTGGCAGTAAAGGATGCTATTAATAATTATATCATGATATCAAGTATAAACTGGGATTATTCTGGGATAACAGAGATAGCTGTTCCCCTAAGAATGATCATAGTAATTTCATGTACAGACAGCAAGGGAGAAAGTTATCAGCTTGCTTCATAATCATAGAGCATGTGAGATTTCACAAGCTGAAATACGTTCTCTGCTTCATTTCATTAAGAGCAGAGAGTGTGTCCCATTCTTCTAATGTGGAATAGATGCTTACATGCGATGTGATTGGATATAGCAGACATAGAGATACAGAGCTGTTTAACCTAAGAAAATTAAAGTTGAAAGTCTAAAAGTAAGAAAAGGCCAGGGGAATTAAATTGATTGATAACAGCTTTGTTAAATCACTGGACAAAGATCTTGGAACTAATTTTTAACAGAGGTTTCAACTAAAATTGAATTAAAACCATAAATTAATCTTATAGATTTAGTTATGACTATCTAAGTTTATCACTTTTCAATAGATTTGGATTCATGGCTAAGGATAATGTATGTGTTTTTCATTTTCTAAATGATAAACTAGCGCTTTTTCTTATTAGGTTTATTATGACTCATATCAGAAAAACAAATTCTACAAAGTGACTTTACTCATTTATTTATATGACACTTTAACCCCAAACTTTTAATTACTGTACTTGCTAAAAGGGTACAAGGAATAGAAGTTTTCCTTATTTCTTTTCTCATTCCATAGATATTCATCATAGTGATTCTCAAATATTAGCAGGAACAAGAATTACTTGAAGGGCTTATAAAAATACAGATAAGTTGGATTTTGTCCCCAGACTTTCAGATTCAGTTAGAATAGGGTATGACCCAAGAACTGGCATTTCTAACATATTTTTTAAAGTTTTCAGGATAATCTGAGGCCACGCCTCTGGGCATCACCCTCTGAGAAAAATCAATATATTGAACACAGGTGTGTTTGTTAACTCTATGCTCTATGCTGGGGACACAGCAGCAAGCAACAAAACAGGCAAAAATCCCTGCTTTCATGGATTTTATTTTCCTTTAAAAAATATTGGGGTATAGTTGACTTATAATGTTGTATTATTTTCAGATGTGCAGCAAAGTGAACCAGTTGTACATATATAGATAGATAGATAGATAGATATAGATGTCTCCAATCTTCTCTGATATAGGTCATTACAGAATACTGAGTAGAGCTTCTTATGCTATACAGTAGGTCCTTATTAGTTATCTATTTTATATAGAGTACTGTGTCTATGTTAATCCCAGTCTTCCAATATGTCCTTCCCCCCTCACAGATCTTATCTTCTAGTGAAGGAGATAGACAATAATCTTGCATTTTTAAAGATGGGGTTATGCAAAAATACAGACTGTTTAACCTAAGAAAATTAAAGTTGAAAGTCTAAAAGTAAGAAAAGGCCAGGGGAATTAAATTGATTGATAACAGCTTTGTTAAATCACTGGACAAAGATCTTGGAACTAATTTTTAACAGAGGTTTCAACTAAAATTGAATTAAAACCATAAATTAATCTTATAGATTTAGTTATGACTATCTAAGTTTATCACTTTTCAATAGATTTGGATTCATGGCTAAGGATAATGTATGTGTTTTTCATTTTCTAAATGATAAACTAGCGCTTTTTCTTATTAGGTTTATTATGACTCATATCAGAAAAACAAATTCTACAAAGTGACTTTACTCATTTATTTATATGACACTTTAACCCCAAACTTTTAATTACTGTACTTGCTAAAAGGGTACAAGGAATAGAAGTTTTCCTTATTTCTTTTCTCATTCCATAGATATTCATCATAGTGATTCTCAAATATTAGCAGGAACAAGAATTACTTGAAGGGCTTATAAAAATACAGATAAGTTGGATTTTGTCCCCAGACTTTCAGATTCAGTTAGAATAGGGTATGACCCAAGAACTGGCATTTCTAACATATTTTTTAAAGTTTTCAGGATAATCTGAGGCCACGCCTCTGGGCATCACCCTCTGAGAAAAATCAATATATTGAACACAGGTGTGTTTGTTAACTCTATGCTCTATGCTGGGGACACAGCAGCAAGCAACAAAACAGGCAAAAATCCCTGCTTTCATGGATTTTATTTTCCTTTAAAAAATATTGGGGTATAGTTGACTTATAATGTTGTATTATTTTCAGATGTGCAGCAAAGTGAACCAGTTGTACATATATAGATAGATAGATAGATAGATATAGATGTCTCCAATCTTCTCTGATATAGGTCATTACAGAATACTGAGTAGAGCTTCTTATGCTATACAGTAGGTCCTTATTAGTTATCTATTTTATATAGAGTACTGTGTCTATGTTAATCCCAGTCTTCCAATATGTCCTTCCCCCCTCACAGATCTTATCTTCTAGTGAAGGGAGATAGACAATAAGTGCATGATTAAAATATGTTTTTCAGATAATGATTAATGCTGTAAAAAAAAATAAACAGGAAATGGGGCATATGATGAAGTTGTGAGGGTCATCAGGGAGGATTTTCTCAGAAGGCAACATTTGACAAAAGACCTTAAAGAGCTGGAAAATGAGTCAGAGATATCTGGAGGATCCCTAAATTCAAACGCCCAAAGTCTGAAGTGCTCTGGCCAAGTTTAAAGGAGCCCTGAATTCAAATGCCCTAAAGCTAAAGTGCTCTGGCCAAGTTTAAAGAGGAAGAACCAGCCTGGCTAGAGCTGAGTGAGCTACCAGGCAGAGCAGATGAAAACAAGGAGAGGCAATGGGAAGATCAGCTCAGATCTCACCACCTTAAAAGCCACTGAGAGTTTCTTTTGCTGTGCAAAAGCTTTTAAGTTTAATTAGATCCCACTTGTTTATTTTTGTTTTTATTTCCACTACTCTAGGAGGTGGGTCATAGATGATCTTGCTTTATGTCATTGAGTGTTCTGGAAAGAAACTATAAACAAGGTGAAAAGACAATTCTCAGAATGGAGGAAAATGATAGTAAATGAAACAGCCAACAAAGAATTAATTTCCAAAATATGCAAGCAACTCAGACAATTCAACACCAAAGAGAAAAAAAAAAAAAAAACCCAACCCAATCAAAAAATGGGAAGAAGACTTAAACAGACATCTCTTCCAAGAAGACATACATATAGCCAAACACATGAAAAGATACTCAACACCACTCATTGTTAGAGAAACACAAACCAAAATTACAATGAGATATCACTTCACACCAGTCAGAATGGCTGCCATCAAAAAGTTCACAAACAATAAATGCTGGAGATGCTGTGGATAAAAGGGAACACTTGCACTGCTGTTACAAATGTAAATTGAAGCAGTGACTATGGAAGACAGTGTGGAGATTCCTTAAAAAACTAGAAGCAGAACCACCATATGACCTAGCAATCACACTACTAGGCATATACGTTGAGGAAATCAAAATTGAAAAAGACACATGTTCCCCATTGTTCACTGCAACACTATTTACAATAGGTATAATATGGAAGCAACCTAGATGTCCATCAATGGGAGGATGTAAAATATGTTTTTCAGATAATGATTAATGCTGTAAAAAATAAACAGGAAATGGGGCATATGATGAAGTTGTGAGGGTCATCAGGAGGATTTTCTCAGAAGGCAACATTTGACAAAAGACCTTAAAGAGCTGGAAAATGAGTCAGAGATATCTGGAGGATCCCTAAATTCAAACGCCCAAAGTCTGAAGTGCTCTGGCCAAGTTTAAAGGAGCCCTGAATTCAAATGCCCTAAAGCTAAAGTGCTCTGGCCAAGTTTAAAGAGGAAGAACCAGCCTGGCTAGAGCTGAGTGAGCTACCAGGCAGAGCAGATGAAAACAAGGAGAGGCAATGGGAAGATCAGCTCAGATCTCACCACCTTAAAAGCCACTGAGAGTTTCTTTTGCTGTGCAAAAGCTTTTAAGTTTAATTAGATCCCACTTGTTTATTTTTGTTTTTATTTCCACTACTCTAGGAGGTGGGTCATAGATGATCTTGCTTTATGTCATTGAGTGTTCTGGAAAGAAACTATAAACAAGGTGAAAAGACAATTCTCAGAATGGAGGAAAATGATAGTAAATGAAACAGCCAACAAAGAATTAATTTCCAAAATATGCAAGCAACTCAGACAATTCAACACCAAAGAGAAAAAAAAAAAAAAAACCCAACCCAATCAAAAAATGGGAAGAAGACTTAAACAGACATCTCTTCCAAGAAGACATACATATAGCCAAACACATGAAAAGATACTCAACACCACTCATTGTTAGAGAAACACAAACCAAAATTACAATGAGATATCACTTCACACCAGTCAGAATGGCTGCCATCAAAAAGTTCACAAACAATAAATGCTGGAGATGCTGTGGATAAAAGGGAACACTTGCACTGCTGTTACAAATGTAAATTGAAGCAGTGACTATGGAAGACAGTGTGGAGATTCCTTAAAAAACTAGAAGCAGAACCACCATATGACCTAGCAATCACACTACTAGGCATATACGTTGAGGAAATCAAAATTGAAAAAGACACATGTTCCCCATTGTTCACTGCAACACTATTTACAATAGGTATAATATGGAAGCAACCTAGATGTCCATCAATGGGAGGATGTATAAAGAAGCTAAATATGTAATGGAATATTACTCAGCCATAAAAAGGAATGCATTTGAGTCAGTTTTGATGAGGTGGATGAACCTGGAACCTATTATA
The DNA here is from genome assembly GCA_022376925.1 of Tragulus kanchil. Lineage (NCBI taxonomy): Eukaryota > Metazoa > Chordata > Mammalia > Artiodactyla > Tragulidae > Tragulus > Tragulus kanchil. The sequence continues at coordinate 113,927,780 of JAIOJX010000005.1, read as the reverse complement.
CAGAGTGAAGTAAATCAGAAAGAGAAACATAAATATTGTACACTAGCACATATATGGAATCTAAAACGATGGTACTAGGAAGTGTATATGCAGAGCAGCAATGGAGAAACAGAGAACAGACTTATGGACATTGCGGGGAGGGAGGAATAGGTGAAAAGTATAGAAAAGGTAACATGGAAACTTAAATTGTAAATTTAAACCATGTGAAAAATAGATAGCCAATGGGAATCTACTGGCAATCTAAGACTAAGGGAACTTACACAGAAACTATGCAACAACCTAGAAGGGTGGGATGGGGAGGGAGATGGAAGGGAAGTTCAAGAGGAAGAGAACAAACATATACCTATGGCTGATGCAGGTGGATGTGTGGCAGTAAACAACAAAACTCTGTAAAAAAAAATAAATAAAAAATAAAAGGCATTCCTACAAAGTTATGAATGATCTAATAAATTATCCTGTTTGCTATAAAATGCATTTTTATTATGCAATAGAAGATATTAGCTTCTCAAATAAAAAGCACTAGTAATACTAAAAAATATATAGATAAATACAGTTTGTAAATAAAAGAAAAAGCCATTGAGAGGTCTTTGGCTTTTATCTGGAATGACAGGAGAAGCCATGGATAAAACCTGAGCAGAGAAATGGTATTAGCTGGTTTGCATTTTATAGGGGTCACTGAGGCTACTAGGTTGAAAATAACACTGTGGAAATCAAGAAATAGATGTAGACTGAATATATGAATTTGAGAGTTTCCAGTCTACCTATGGTGTTGAAAAATGTGAAACTCACGAGTTTACTAAAGAAAAGAGTATATATAAAAAATAGAAGTAAAATTCAACTTTAGAATGCTGGAGATGCTGTGGATAAAAGGGAACACTTGCACTGCTGTTACAAATGTAAATTGAAGCAGTGACTATGGAAGACAGTGTGGAGATTCCTTAAAAAACTAGAAGCAGAACCACCATATGACCTAGCAATCACACTACTAGGCATATACGTTGAGGAAATCAAAATTGAAAAAGACACATGTTCCCCATTGTTCACTGCAACACTATTTACAATAGGTATAATATGGAAGCAACCTAGATGTCCATCAATGGGAGGATGTATAAAGAAGCTAAATATGTAATGGAATATTACTCAGCCATAAAAAGGAATGCATTTGAGTCAGTTTTGATGAGGTGGATGAACCTGGAACCTATTATACAGAGTGAAGTAAATCAGAAAGAGAAACATAAATATTGTACACTAGCACATATATGGAATCTAAAACGATGGTACTAGGAAGTGTATATGCAGAGCAGCAATGGAGAAACAGAGAACAGACTTATGGACATTGCGGGGAGGGAGGAATAGGTGAAAAGTATAGAAAAGGTAACATGGAAACTTAAATTGTAAATTTAAACCATGTGAAAAATAGATAGCCAATGGGAATCTACTGGCAATCTAAGACTAAGGGAACTTACACAGAAACTATGCAACAACCTAGAAGGGTGGGATGGGGAGGGAGATGGAAGGGAAGTTCAAGAGGAAGAGAACAAACATATACCTATGGCTGATGCAGGTGGATGTGTGGCAGTAAACAACAAAACTCTGTAAAAAAAAATAAATAAAAAATAAAAGGCATTCCTACAAAGTTATGAATGATCTAATAAATTATCCTGTTTGCTATAAAATGCATTTTTATTATGCAATAGAAGATATTAGCTTCTCAAATAAAAAGCACTAGTAATACTAAAAAATATATAGATAAATACAGTTTGTAAATAAAAGAAAAAGCCATTGAGAGGTCTTTGGCTTTTATCTGGAATGACAGGAGAAGCCATGGATAAAACCTGAGCAGAGAAATGGTATTAGCTGGTTTGCATTTTATAGGGGTCACTGAGGCTACTAGGTTGAAAATAACACTGTGGAAATCAAGAAATAGATGTAGACTGAATATATGAATTTGAGAGTTTCCAGTCTACCTATGGTGTTGAAAAATGTGAAACTCACGAGTTTACTAAAGAAAAGAGTATATATAAAAAATAGAAGTAAAATTCAACTTTAGAGGTTAGAGAGCTAAGAATAACAGCCCAGAAAAGAGAAGGAATATCCATGAAACAGAATAGAAACCCACAAAGACTGGCACTCTGGAAGCCAAAGGAAGAAATTTAATCAGCAGGAAGGAAATCATCAGCTGGTAATAGATCAAGTCACATGAATAATAAAGCTGACTCTTCAAACAAACAACATGGAGTTCAATAGAGGTATTGATATGAGTTATTTCAGAGAGATGGTAAAGATTAAAAGCATGACTGAATATTTTTTGTGAGAATCTCAGGAGAGCTATAGAGAGATAGTGAACACAGGCAACTCATTTGAGGAGGTTTACTGTTAGAGAAAGGAGAGAGAGATGTGGGTCATAATTGAAGATGGTTAGATGTCGGAGGGTGGGGCTTTGTTTTACCAAGATCTATAATAAAAGGAAGAAAGGCAGAGTATATGGGATAATGGAGTGTTTCAGTGGAAGAAGTAAGGTCCCCAACTGAGAAAGAGCACAACAAAGAGGTGGTATATGTTTGAAAGAAGATGAAAATGTTTAGTCTCTACTTGAATGAGAGAAAGTAAGAGGTTACAAGAGGAAAGAGGAGAGAAAATGAGACTGATTGGATGGATTAAGAAATGTAGTAAGATTGATACCAGTCCTATTAAAAATATTAATACAATCAATTTTATATTTTGAAATTACTATTTCATTTAAAATACCTTAGGTGTTTTTGAAGTATTTTTTTAGAAAAATGAAAAATTCATTTTAATGGAAAATAAACTGAACTCTAGTTTTACCCATTTCTTTTTACAACCGATATAACATTTTCCCTCTGTATTAGCAAGCCAGTTTATCTTATGAAAAAAGTCATAAACACTGAACCAGCCCTGCAAAAATATTTTGCGATGTAATGCTCCTTTCAAACTCATTATTTGCTAGTATTTTAAATCAAGATGAATAAATGTCACTTGTAAAGATACTAATTAGAGTAATGCGCACCTTTCCAAGATCTCCCTTATTAGAAATCATACAAAAAAATGAAGGTCTTTTGTTTCATCTGTCAATGAATCTACTCACAGAAATGCATTAAGCCAGGTTTCAGGATAAATTGGGATAAAATATGCTAGTGAATTCTTGCTTTGTGAGATTAAATATAAATATACAATCCATGAAACAGAATGAAACCCACAAAGACTGGCACTCTGGAAGCCAAAGGAAGAAATTTAATCAGCAGGAAGGAAATCATCAGCTGGTAATAGATCAAGTCACATGAATAATAAAGCTGACTCTTCAAACAAACAACATGGAGTTCAATAGAGGTATTGATATGAGTTATTTCAGAGAGATGGTAAAGATTAAAAGCATGACTGAATATTTTTGTGAGAATCTCAGGAGAGCTATAGAGATAGTGAACACAGGCAACTCATTTGAGGAGGTTTACTGTTAGAGAAAGGAGAGAGATGTGGGTCATAATTGAAGATGGTTAGATGTCGGAGGGTGGGGCTTTGTTTTACCAAGATCTATAATAAAAGGAAGAAAGGCAGAGTATATGGGATAATGGAGTGTTTCAGTGGAAGAAGTAAGGTCCCCAACTGAGAAAGAGCACAACAAAGAGGTGGTATATGTTTGAAAGAAGATGAAAATGTTTAGTCTCTACTTGAATGAGAGAAAGTAAGAGGTTACAAGAGGAAAGAGGAGAGAAAATGAGACTGATTGGATGGATTAAGAAATGTAGTAAGATTGATACCAGTCCTATTAAAAATATTAATACAATCAATTTTATATTTTGAAATTACTATTTCATTTAAAATACCTTAGGTGTTTTTGAAGTATTTTTTTAGAAAAATGAAAAATTCATTTTAATGGAAAATAAACTGAACTCTAGTTTTACCCATTTCTTTTTACAACCGATATAACATTTTCCCTCTGTATTAGCAAGCCAGTTTATCTTATGAAAAAAGTCATAAACACTGAACCAGCCCTGCAAAAATATTTTGCGATGTAATGCTCCTTTCAAACTCATTATTTGCTAGTATTTTAAATCAAGATGAATAAATGTCACTTGTAAAGATACTAATTAGAGTAATGCGCACCTTTCCAAGATCTCCCTTATTAGAAATCATACAAAAAAATGAAGGTCTTTTGTTTCATCTGTCAATGAATCTACTCACAGAAATGCATTAAGCCAGGTTTCAGGATAAATTGGGATAAAATATGCTAGTGAATTCTTGCTTTGTGAGATTAAATATAAATATACAATGAATAAACTAAATAACTATGCCTATAGATTGATGTAGGTATATAGATAGATGTCCTTTAAATTTTCAAAAATGTAACTGTTTCTCAGTTGAAATGAAAAGGTACTCATTAGACAGAAATTTTATCATGTGATCAATCAGACCTTTTGTTCATCTTTTTTCAACTATTTTGTTCATCTTTTTTAAACTATTTTGTCAGGAAAACACCTGTGTTACATGAACATTTCATACATGTGTGTCCTAACTTTGATCAATGTTTAATTTTTTTTCTGTTATAAAGATATGTGGTATTAAGATAACATCTTTCAGGAAAAATACTCCTTTGAGTGTGATAATGCACAAGTAAAACTCACTGTAAGAGATAAAAACAGTAGTACAACTCTGAACATGAAGCACAGAAACATGTGAAAACTTGGACTGTTAGTAGTTAAGACAGTCTAGTCAGGGCAGTAAGAGATGTTATCAATAGGTGATAATGCTCTGAAAAATGTCTAAGGAAATAGGATGGTAATTCCGGATGTTTCTATGGACACACTGAAGATTTCTTATGTCTGTAAGAAATACTGCCTTGTCTAAGACAATTCTCTAGTGCAGGGTACAGATATGCATGTCAAAAATGGCAGTTCTCACTCATGAACGTGTCCCTTCTCTATGTACCATCTGAGGTTTACTTGTACAGTCTAGGGGAAGGGACTCTAGAGGGTGTAGGGATAAAGGGGGTATTTTGAAATTACTATTTCATTTAAAATACCTTAGGTGTTTTGAAGTATTTTTAGAAAATGAAAAATTCATTTTAATGGAAAATAAACTGAACTCTAGTTTTACCCATTTCTTTTTACAACCGATATAACATTTTCCCTCTGTATTAGCAAGCCAGTTTATCTTATGAAAAAAGTCATAAACACTGAACCAGCCCTGCAAAAATATTTTGCGATGTAATGCTCCTTTCAAACTCATTATTTGCTAGTATTTTAAATCAAGATGAATAAATGTCACTTGTAAAGATACTAATTAGAGTAATGCGCACCTTTCCAAGATCTCCCTTATTAGAAATCATACAAAAAAATGAAGGTCTTTTGTTTCATCTGTCAATGAATCTACTCACAGAAATGCATTAAGCCAGGTTTCAGGATAAATTGGGATAAAATATGCTAGTGAATTCTTGCTTTGTGAGATTAAATATAAATATACAATGAATAAACTAAATAACTATGCCTATAGATTGATGTAGGTATATAGATAGATGTCCTTTAAATTTTCAAAAATGTAACTGTTTCTCAGTTGAAATGAAAAGGTACTCATTAGACAGAAATTTTATCATGTGATCAATCAGACCTTTTGTTCATCTTTTTTCAACTATTTTGTTCATCTTTTTTAAACTATTTTGTCAGGAAAACACCTGTGTTACATGAACATTTCATACATGTGTGTCCTAACTTTGATCAATGTTTAATTTTTTTTCTGTTATAAAGATATGTGGTATTAAGATAACATCTTTCAGGAAAAATACTCCTTTGAGTGTGATAATGCACAAGTAAAACTCACTGTAAGAGATAAAAACAGTAGTACAACTCTGAACATGAAGCACAGAAACATGTGAAAACTTGGACTGTTAGTAGTTAAGACAGTCTAGTCAGGGCAGTAAGAGATGTTATCAATAGGTGATAATGCTCTGAAAAATGTCTAAGGAAATAGGATGGTAATTCCGGATGTTTCTATGGACACACTGAAGATTTCTTATGTCTGTAAGAAATACTGCCTTGTCTAAGACAATTCTCTAGTGCAGGGTACAGATATGCATGTCAAAAATGGCAGTTCTCACTCATGAACGTGTCCCTTCTCTATGTACCATCTGAGGTTTACTTGTACAGTCTAGGGGAAGGGACTCTAGAGGATGTAGGGATAAAAAGGGGGGCTTTGAGAGGCTTATAAAAGAGTCAGGAAATCATCCATACATGAACAAGCAATATTTAAACAAATCAAGATAATAAACTGTATTTAAAGTTCAAGAGATAAGCAGATAATAAATACTTTCCAATATTAGGGGAATCACCATGGGGAGGTTTGGTCTTGAACTGTGCTACTGCCTGATGAGAGATCCAGCAATACTTGGCTTTTCTTCTATATATATCATCAGTTTGCTGTTGGAAACTTTTTAGAAAGACACATTCCTTGGGTCCACCACATCCCTACTCTATGGGTCTTGTGAACCTCAACATCAATTCCACCCTTGGCTGTGTAAGTTACTAAAGGAGCTACTTCTCTCAAGAAATTGTTATTTCCTTGTTTCAGCTTTATTACTCAGAGATTAGTCTTTATCTAGAGAAAAAAAGTGAAAGACATCAGCACTGTCAAGATATATGGAATCATTCACTTATTTTCACTCAAGGACAGTGCTGTCCTGACCCAAACAAATCCACATTACATAAAATAGATTTATACTTTCTCATCTTTTCTAAGAATTACATTTATCACATGCATTATGATATACAAATCAATTACAGTTCAAGTACCTATCTCTATCAATAAGAAACCAACAAAATCTCATTCATCTTTCAAAATTCTTCTGAAATATTACCTTCTCTATGAAACATTCACTGACGGACAAGGATTATTTCTTCCTCCTCAGAAAGACTAGTATACCTATATGCAGCATCAATATTGCCATCATAAATTAAATGCTGAGGTTAGCTGTTAACTTGTTATCCGCTGAACTTCATCCTTCTCCGAAATTCATACATTGCAGCCCTAAGCCCCAATACCTCCAAATGCAATTTCTTTTGGTGATAAGGAAATAGGATGGTAATTCGGATGTTTCTATGGACACACTGAAGATTTCTTATGTCTGTAAGAAATACTGCCTTGTCTAAGACAATTCTCTAGTGCAGGGTACAGATATGCATGTCAAAAATGGCAGTTCTCACTCATGAACGTGTCCCTTCTCTATGTACCATCTGAGGTTTACTTGTACAGTCTAGGGGAAGGGACTCTAGAGGATGTAGGGATAAAAAGGGGGGCTTTGAGAGGCTTATAAAGAGTCAGGAAATCATCCATACATGAACAAGCAATATTTAAACAAATCAAGATAATAAACTGTATTTAAAGTTCAAGAGATAAGCAGATAATAAATACTTTCCAATATTAGGGGAATCACCATGGGGAGGTTTGGTCTTGAACTGTGCTACTGCCTGATGAGAGATCCAGCAATACTTGGCTTTTCTTCTATATATATCATCAGTTTGCTGTTGGAAACTTTTTAGAAAGACACATTCCTTGGGTCCACCACATCCCTACTCTATGGGTCTTGTGAACCTCAACATCAATTCCACCCTTGGCTGTGTAAGTTACTAAAGGAGCTACTTCTCTCAAGAAATTGTTATTTCCTTGTTTCAGCTTTATTACTCAGAGATTAGTCTTTATCTAGAGAAAAAAAGTGAAAGACATCAGCACTGTCAAGATATATGGAATCATTCACTTATTTTCACTCAAGGACAGTGCTGTCCTGACCCAAACAAATCCACATTACATAAAATAGATTTATACTTTCTCATCTTTTCTAAGAATTACATTTATCACATGCATTATGATATACAAATCAATTACAGTTCAAGTACCTATCTCTATCAATAAGAAACCAACAAAATCTCATTCATCTTTCAAAATTCTTCTGAAATATTACCTTCTCTATGAAACATTCACTGACGGACAAGGATTATTTCTTCCTCCTCAGAAAGACTAGTATACCTATATGCAGCATCAATATTGCCATCATAAATTAAATGCTGAGGTTAGCTGTTAACTTGTTATCCGCTGAACTTCATCCTTCTCCGAAATTCATACATTGCAGCCCTAAGCCCCAATACCTCCAAATGCAATTTCTTTTGGTGATAATGCCTTTGAAAAAACATTTAAGCTAAAATGAGGCTGTAAGGATGGACCCTAATCTGATCTGACTTGTGTCCTTAAAAGAAGTGGAGATTTGGACACATAAGAGACACATAGACAGACATGTGCACACACACAGCAAAGACCAAAGACCATGTGAGGACACAGCAGCAAGGCAACCATGAGCAAACCAAGAAGTGAGACCTTTGAAACCATCCCTGACAAATACCTTGAACTTGAGGTTCTAGAATTGTGAAAAAATGCATTTCTCTTGATTAAACCATCCCGCCTGTGGTATTTTGTTATTAGCCCTCAAGAACTAATGTTTAATACATTTGTTTACTTAGCCCACAGAGGACGAGTGCCTTAAATGCAAGAACTATATCTTAACTTTGGTCCTCAGTATGGTGTCTGGGGTCTAGTAAATGTTCAGTAAATGCCCACTAAACTTATTCTAGAGATAACACTGGTTGTGAAGAAAAAAAGAGTAAATACTGTATAGTTTAATTATATATATTATACATTAGATTAATTTTTCAGATGCTAAAAAATATTTTAAAATTAGAAGGAAATTGGAAAGCAAGAAAAGATACAAAGAAGAAATGCTTAAAAGTCACTTATGATCCCACACTTGGGCATGATCCTTTTCACTATTTTAACGTACTGATATAAACTTTTTTCATTTGAAATTTATACATGCATATGTGATTTTTAATATTATTCTTTTATACTATTTTTCCTTAAAATGTGCAATTTATTGTATTATTATATAATCTTTAACAATATGCCTCTTAATAGCTACATATTATTCTATCATATCCATCTATGAACATTTATCTCCTATTTTAGATTGTTTCTGATTTGGGAGATGATGCTACTGTAAGCAAATTTGTACAAAAATCTTTACTCACATCTCTATCATCTCCTTATGATAAAAAACACCTAGAATTAGACATATCCACATCCAAAAACTTTAATAAAATGCAAGTCTCATTCTAGAAACATCAGACTCATATTATGTTATCCAAGACTTCTATAAAACATTGTATCCACAAAACATATCCAATTCCCATATGTCAAACTCAGGATAACCACTTTTCTACAGAGATAAGAAAACAGATCTCAAGATATTAAAAACAAAAGCCAATCTAAAAAAATGTCATTAAGTTGACACAGCATGGGAATTTCCCTGGTAATTCAGTGGTGACGACTCAACATTTTTGCTGCCAAGGTCACAGGTTTGACCTTTGATCAGGGAACTAAAATCTTACAAGCTTTGTGACCACAAAAAATAATAAATAAATAACAATAAAAAAGTTTATACAGCTTGTATACCAGAATTCACAGATTAACTGAGCACTAAAAAACAACTGAATCACTATAGTTTGCAGAAGAAGTGAAAAATGGCCAGAACATATTTTCTAGGCAGAAATGATTCCAAATAGATGCTCACTCCCTAACTCCCAGAATCTGTGAAACCCCAAAATCTTACCTGGCAAAGGGGAATGTAACAGATAAAATCAAATTTTCTAATCAACTGATCTTAAAAATAGGAAGATTATCTTGGATTATTTGGGCAGGCCCACTGTAACCACAAGGGTCCCAAAATGAGGAAGAAGGAGGCAGAAGTGTGAGTCAGAGTGATGTGACAGGAGAAAGAGTGAATCAACCATCACTGGCTTTGAAGATGGAAGAGTACATTGAGCAAAAAGTAGGACCAGTCTTTAGAAACTGAAAACAGAGTTTCCTCTAGAGTGTCCAGAAGGCAATCCTGACAGCAATTTCATTTTAGCTCAGTGAGACTCACATCAATTTCTAATCTCCAGAACTATAAAGTAATAAACTTGTATTGTGCTGAACCATAAACTTTGCAATAATTCATTACAGCAGCAATGAGAAATAACAGACCATAGAAATGGAACTACAATAAAGGCACAAAATCAGAATTCATGCAGGACATGAGATAACATAAAGATCAGAGATTCATGCTGATGAATAGGGGAAGAGAATTAAGGTAGGTAGGTTGAGGCTACATGGGAGGAAATTCTGGAAAAAAAAAACTTTAATAAAATGCAAGTCTCATTCTAGAAACATCAGACTCATATTATGTTATCCAAGACTTCTATAAAACATTGTATCCACAAAACATATCCAATTCCCATATGTCAAACTCAGGATAACCACTTTTCTACAGAGATAAGAAAACAGATCTCAAGATATTAAAAACAAAAGCCAATCTAAAAAAATGTCATTAAGTTGACACAGCATGGGAATTTCCCTGGTAATTCAGTGGTGACGACTCAACATTTTTGCTGCCAAGGTCACAGGTTTGACCTTTGATCAGGGAACTAAAATCTTACAAGCTTTGTGACCACAAAAAATAATAAATAAATAACAATAAAAAAGTTTATACAGCTTGTATACCAGAATTCACAGATTAACTGAGCACTAAAAAACAACTGAATCACTATAGTTTGCAGAAGAAGTGAAAAATGGCCAGAACATATTTTCTAGGCAGAAATGATTCCAAATAGATGCTCACTCCCTAACTCCCAGAATCTGTGAAACCCCAAAATCTTACCTGGCAAAGGGGAATGTAACAGATAAAATCAAATTTTCTAATCAACTGATCTTAAAAATAGGAAGATTATCTTGGATTATTTGGGCAGGCCCACTGTAACCACAAGGGTCCCAAAATGAGGAAGAAGGAGGCAGAAGTGTGAGTCAGAGTGATGTGACAGGAGAAAGAGTGAATCAACCATCACTGGCTTTGAAGATGGAAGAGTACATTGAGCAAAAAGTAGGACCAGTCTTTAGAAACTGAAAACAGAGTTTCCTCTAGAGTGTCCAGAAGGCAATCCTGACAGCAATTTCATTTTAGCTCAGTGAGACTCACATCAATTTCTAATCTCCAGAACTATAAAGTAATAAACTTGTATTGTGCTGAACCATAAACTTTGCAATAATTCATTACAGCAGCAATGAGAAATAACAGACCATAGAAATGGAACTACAATAAAGGCACAAAATCAGAATTCATGCAGGACATGAGATAACATAAAGATCAGAGATTCATGCTGATGAATAGGGGAAGAGAATTAAGGTAGGTAGGTTGAGGCTACATGGGAGGAAATTCTGAATGTCTTTCAAAATAATTTCACTTTTATCCTGAAGATGATATAAGAATATTCGAGCAGGAGAGCAACAGAATAAAAGTGATATGTTTCAGTAAAATTAATCTGGTGGTCGTATGTGAGGCAGATTGAAAGGAGGAAGAGAGCAGTGAAGTTTTTACAATAATCTTAAGTGTGAATGAAAGGCATCTGGACTATGGTGGTAGCTTCAACTGAAATGTAAGCTCATGCATGAGAAATATTTTAACAGACAAACCATGTTCTTTTTTTTTTTTTTCTTATACTGAAATCATTTCATAGACTTACTTTAATTCCAAATTGTCAAGTGAAGTGCTGATGATTTAGACAAATTATGAGAAATTAAACAATCCCTCAGAGCTCTCAGAAGAGAATATATAGTCTCTTTTTAAATCTGTACAGTTCTACATAAAGTATTTTAGAAAGAGAGCAATCCTTTCTCTTGTGTTTTACTCTATAAATTCAGATGACTAAGACATATGACTCTCTACTGAGAAGGAATGTGAAACAAATTGTCTACCAGGAATGTCATTCCATCTACTTAAACATATAATTGACTCCAAACAATGGGAGACTTCTTTTGCCAGTAACAAGTTTAAATTCTGCTTCACATACAAAATATTTTTCAAAGAAAATAAAAAGTAAAACATTTAATTCTGCTCTTAAAAGAGCCCATGATAATATAAATGAACACTGATTTACTTACCATCACTGGCTTTGAAGATGGAAGAGTACATTGAGCAAAAAGTAGGACCAGTCTTTAGAAACTGAAAACAGAGTTTCCTCTAGAGTGTCCAGAAGGCAATCCTGACAGCAATTTCATTTTAGCTCAGTGAGACTCACATCAATTTCTAATCTCCAGAACTATAAAGTAATAAACTTGTATTGTGCTGAACCATAAACTTTGCAATAATTCATTACAGCAGCAATGAGAAATAACAGACCATAGAAATGGAACTACAATAAAGGCACAAAATCAGAATTCATGCAGGACATGAGATAACATAAAGATCAGAGATTCATGCTGATGAATAGGGGAAGAGAATTAAGGTAGGTAGGTTGAGGCTACATGGGAGGAAATTCTGAATGTCTTTCAAAATAATTTCACTTTTATCCTGAAGATGATATAAGAATATTCGAGCAGGAGAGCAACAGAATAAAAGTGATATGTTTCAGTAAAATTAATCTGGTGGTCGTATGTGAGGCAGATTGAAAGGAGGAAGAGAGCAGTGAAGTTTTTACAATAATCTTAAGTGTGAATGAAAGGCATCTGGACTATGGTGGTAGCTTCAACTGAAATGTAAGCTCATGCATGAGAAATATTTTAACAGACAAACCATGTTCTTTTTTTTTTTTTTCTTATACTGAAATCATTTCATAGACTTACTTTAATTCCAAATTGTCAAGTGAAGTGCTGATGATTTAGACAAATTATGAGAAATTAAACAATCCCTCAGAGCTCTCAGAAGAGAATATATAGTCTCTTTTTAAATCTGTACAGTTCTACATAAAGTATTTTAGAAAGAGAGCAATCCTTTCTCTTGTGTTTTACTCTATAAATTCAGATGACTAAGACATATGACTCTCTACTGAGAAGGAATGTGAAACAAATTGTCTACCAGGAATGTCATTCCATCTACTTAAACATATAATTGACTCCAAACAATGGGAGACTTCTTTTGCCAGTAACAAGTTTAAATTCTGCTTCACATACAAAATATTTTTCAAAGAAAATAAAAAGTAAAACATTTAATTCTGCTCTTAAAAGAGCCCATGATAATATGAAATTGAACACTGATTTACTTTTCTACTATTTTTTTTAACCACTAGATACTGTCTAAAAGTCAGCTGGATGATAAAGTAACCAGAAAAACACCCCAATTCCCCCTTAAGAGAGAGAGACAGACAGACAGAGAGAGTGTGTGTGTATTCAACTTCAACTTCATTTACAGTAGTTGTATGTAAATTGCATGAGAACACTTGAGTGTCAACTTGTGATAAGTAAGTGATATTAGTCTACTTGAGTTTGAATCTTGGCAGTCTCTTTTATTAATTATGTATTCTGGAACAAATTACATAATTTCTATGCCTCAGCCATCTTATCTTTAAGGAGGACGTTATTTATAGGACTACCTCAAGGGGTTATTTTCAGGGTTAAGTGTGTTAATATATGCAAAATGTTTAAATTTGAGGTGCCTGGAACATAGGAAGGACTTAGTGATTGGTAATAATGACTATTTTTCATCAATATTTATCTTTAGGAAACTATCTGAAATCTAATGGAAGGGACATTAGATCCATAAATTTGTAATAACTTGGTATTTATAGGATCGATCTTTCTATAAGGATCATCTCACCTATAGTACTTCTCAGCACAATTACATCTCACTGACATCCCCACTTATTTTTTTCTTTATGATTATTTCCAAATATTTATACCTGAGGTACTATTAAAAACAGACCATTTTGATCACAGCTCCTAAAAAAAAGCAAAAGTTAACTTACCGGTTTTTATATATTTATCTTTCAGGTAGCAACTTCATTTAATTCTCATAAGATTTTTAATGAGTTCTCTTTGGATAATTTAAGAGTACAAACATATTGTCTAGAAACAATGGCTACTTTGTGCATCATTCCTATAGTTTTAGTTCTTAGTTTTGCTTTATTTGACTTAATTGATGTTCTAAAATTCTCCTTGCCAAAGTGTATTCTCCAGAAGCAAGATCTAGGAAATGCTAATGAACATTCTGAAGATAATTAGTAGTGTGGTCAAATAACTCTGAGAAGCACTGGTTAATTGAATGAAAGCTCTCTTATTTATATAGATCAGAACCTGACACAGAGAGCAACTTGCCCCAAATCATTCTACCAAAAAAGGAACTAGAAATTGAAACTTGATTCATAAGAAACTATGTTATAAGTTACAAACAATGAATAAAATGAAATAAATTAAAATGATGAAACACAGAATTTGTGAAAAGCATAACAAAGAATATGTGGCTTATTTATAGGGGCCTTAATCTTATCCCTATACTTTATACTAGTTTTATACATTGAGAAGGAAGACAATTTATTCCACTGGGATCTTTAGTATGCCAATTGCTTTATAACAGAAAGGCAGATAAGTATATAGAACTTATTAACAAAAGACAGACTGTGTACTCTCAGAAGACACATTATAAACAAAACTCTAAGAGAGTTAAAAGATAATTGGAGGTGGGATGGGGGGCACTATGTCAAGATAAATAGATGTGAATGGTTTAAGACTTAGAAATAAGTAGCTTTTACATAATTCATATTTTATATGTATTCTGCCTTTTTTCTATAAATTTTATCAAATATGTGTGTGTTAATTTCTGACAATATCAAAATAAGGAAATCAATTCCTCTCTTAAGAAGGCTTCCAATTTAAGAACAACTTATGATATATGAATTAATTTCCACAATAGAAGTATATGAAAAGTTCTACTGGAATACAGGAAAGTCAAATGAGGCCGTATCTGAACTGTTTCTATAAGACAAGTAAAATTCTTAAGAATGGAGAAGATGAATAAATCATTTGAGTCCAAAGTAGCAACACATTATATTTTTCTTTATGATTATTTCCAAATATTTATACCTGAGGTACTATTAAAACAGACCATTTTATCACAGCTCCTAAAAAGCAAAAGTTAACTTACCGGTTTTATATATTTATCTTTCAGGTAGCAACTTCATTTAATTCTCATAAGATTTTTAATGAGTTCTCTTTGGATAATTTAAGAGTACAAACATATTGTCTAGAAACAATGGCTACTTTGTGCATCATTCCTATAGTTTTAGTTCTTAGTTTTGCTTTATTTGACTTAATTGATGTTCTAAAATTCTCCTTGCCAAAGTGTATTCTCCAGAAGCAAGATCTAGGAAATGCTAATGAACATTCTGAAGATAATTAGTAGTGTGGTCAAATAACTCTGAGAAGCACTGGTTAATTGAATGAAAGCTCTCTTATTTATATAGATCAGAACCTGACACAGAGAGCAACTTGCCCCAAATCATTCTACCAAAAAAGGAACTAGAAATTGAAACTTGATTCATAAGAAACTATGTTATAAGTTACAAACAATGAATAAAATGAAATAAATTAAAATGATGAAACACAGAATTTGTGAAAAGCATAACAAAGAATATGTGGCTTATTTATAGGGGCCTTAATCTTATCCCTATACTTTATACTAGTTTTATACATTGAGAAGGAAGACAATTTATTCCACTGGGATCTTTAGTATGCCAATTGCTTTATAACAGAAAGGCAGATAAGTATATAGAACTTATTAACAAAAGACAGACTGTGTACTCTCAGAAGACACATTATAAACAAAACTCTAAGAGAGTTAAAAGATAATTGGAGGTGGGATGGGGGGCACTATGTCAAGATAAATAGATGTGAATGGTTTAAGACTTAGAAATAAGTAGCTTTTACATAATTCATATTTTATATGTATTCTGCCTTTTTTCTATAAATTTTATCAAATATGTGTGTGTTAATTTCTGACAATATCAAAATAAGGAAATCAATTCCTCTCTTAAGAAGGCTTCCAATTTAAGAACAACTTATGATATATGAATTAATTTCCACAATAGAAGTATATGAAAAGTTCTACTGGAATACAGGAAAGTCAAATGAGGCCGTATCTGAACTGTTTCTATAAGACAAGTAAAATTCTTAAGAATGGAGAAGATGAATAAATCATTTGAGTCCAAAGTAGCAACACATACAAGGTCAAGAAGATATCCTCCACACCGCAAAAAAAAAAAAAAAAAAAAAAAAAAAAAAACCTCCAAGAATTTAGTCATAAAAAATAGAGTCAACATTTATGGAGCATGTACTATATATCAAGCATTTCACATACTCTGTTAATATTATAATAGCCTTTTACATCCTCATTTTAGATATAAGAAAACTGAAACTTTGAGGGGTTAAGTGATTTGTCCATGGTCCCAAGTGACAATTTGTGTAGCTGGGATCAGGTTCAATTCTGTCTGATCATAAACTGCATGCTCTTAACCATCATGTCTATGTTAAATAGATACTTTGGTGCAGCTGGCACATAGGAGATAAGACTAGCAGGAAAAAAAAAATCACTGAAGGTGACTCTGAAAAGGAAAGCTCAGAAAAGACTGTAAATGGTCATGTGCACCAAATTAAAAAAAAAAAAAAAATGTAAACTTTTTAATACTCTGAGCAGTAACAACAGTAACAGTAATAAAATTCAGACTTTGATCATTTATGTGAAAGTAGTGTTAGTCATTCAGTAATGTCTGACTCTTTGGGACACCATGGACTATAGCCCGCAAGGCTCCTTTGTCCATGGAATTCTCCAAGCAAGGATACGGCAGTGAGTAGCCACTCCCTTCTCCAGGGAATCTTCCTCTCGCAGGAATAGAACCCTGGTCATCTGCAGGTGCATTCTTTACAGTCTGAGTCACCAGGGAGCACTTGTTAAATGCAAGACATATTACTGAAAAAAAAAAAGGCTTCCCTGATAGCTCAGCTAATAAAGAATCTGTGATTGTTGGGTCGGAAAGATACCCTGGAGAGGGTATAGGCTACCCACTCCAATATTCTTGGTCTTCCCCGGTGACTCAGATGGTGAAGAATTTGCCTGCAATGCAGGAGACTTGGGTTTGATCCCTGGGCTGGGAAGATCCCCTGGAGAAGGGAAAGGCTTCCTGACTCTAGTGTTCTTGACTGGAGAATTCCATGGCTCATCCATGGCTCACAGAGTCAGATACTACTGAGTTACTTTTACTTTCACAAAGAAAGGTTGAGACTATGGTGATAACCAAGAGGTTATCCTGCTACAGAATTTAAGAAGGCACTCACCCTCAGGTCTTGGTATTGAGCACTTCACATATAAAAAAATATTAGATGTTAGAAGTTTAGCCAGAATACTAAAGCATAAGACCAATCCAATAGATAGTTAATATTCCCACAACCTAGAGCAAAGTGCTTTTAGGGAAAAGTAAGCAAAAGTGCAAGCTGTTTCTACTCCCAGTCATGATGCCAACTCCCAACCTTATTCCACAGATGGGTCTACTGGAGAATTTTTTTGAAACCTACGCTACTCTAGCACTCTCAGTAGGCATTCCACTCTCCCTTGGGAGATAAAGGGATACTTCCTCTACCTTAGAGCACCTGTGCATGCCAAGTCACTTCAGTTGTGTCTGACTCTTTGTCAACCCATGGACTGTAGCCTGCCAGATTCCTCCATCCATGTGATTCCCCAGGAATAACACTGGAGTGGATTGCCATGCCCTCCTCCAGGGGATCTTCTCAACCCAGGAATTGAGCCCATATCTCTCACATCTTCTGAGTTGGCAGGCAGATCCTTTACCTCTATTACTACCTGGGAAGCAACCTAGATTATCTTAAAGAGAAACTCATTCAAGAAGGCCAAATGATCTTTTTAGGGATTTAAGTGATTCACTAGAAGTTGGCTAGGAAAGCCTGAAGAATGAGAGGGAACTTAAAAATTGCTACTCCAAAAGGCACTCCCAGAATCAATGGAATTGCAGCTGAAAGTTTCTTGCAGACAAATGTGAAGAATGTGCAAAGTCACTTGAGAAGTTTTGAAATCTTGCAATTCTGTAAAATTCTGTTGCACTATGCTCAGTGATGGGACCAGCCATATTACCAGCACCAACCACTTTTCTCTGTTTTACCTTGGTCCCCTTTTCCTCTGGGTAAAATTCAAAGAGTATAATTAGGGACACTGAGTGTTTACGTCTATCCAAAATTCATCTGTTGAAATCCTAAACCCCGATGTAGAGGTATTAGGAAGTAGAGTCTTTTCTCTAGGTGTGTCTATCATGAGGTGATTAGATCATGAGGTTTGCGTCTCCATTAATGGGACTACTATTCTTATAGGCCCCCAGAGTGATATTTCATCCCTTCTGCCACATGAGGACACAGCAGGAAGATATCCATCTATGAGCCATGAAGTTGGATCTCTCCAAACACTGAATTTGCCAGTGCTTTGATATTGGACCTTTCACTGTTTAGAAATATGAGAAATAAACACTTGTACTTTAAGCCACACAGTCTATGGTATTTTTCTTACAACAGAGTGAATTGCCTAAGGCAGACAGCTTGTGGGTGAGAAGAAAAAGCTGTTTCTACTCCCAGTCATGATGCCAACTCCCAACCTTATTCCACAGATGGGTCTACTGGAGAATTTTTTTGAAACCTACGCTACTCTAGCACTCTCAGTAGGCATTCCACTCTCCCTTGGGAGATAAAGGGATACTTCCTCTACCTTAGAGCACCTGTGCATGCCAAGTCACTTCAGTTGTGTCTGACTCTTTGTCAACCCATGGACTGTAGCCTGCCAGATTCCTCCATCCATGTGATTCCCCAGGGAATAACACTGGAGTGGATTGCCATGCCCTCCTCCAGGGGATCTTCTCAACCCAGGAATTGAGCCCATATCTCTCACATCTTCTGAGTTGGCAGGCAGATCCTTTACCTCTATTACTACCTGGGAAGCAACCTAGATTATCTTAAAGAGAAACTCATTCAAGAAGGCCAAATGATCTTTTTAGGGATTTAAGTGATTCACTAGAAGTTGGCTAGGAAAGCCTGAAGAATGAGAGGGAACTTAAAAATTGCTACTCCAAAAGGCACTCCCAGAATCAATGGAATTGCAGCTGAAAGTTTCTTGCAGACAAATGTGAAGAATGTGCAAAGTCACTTGAGAAGTTTTGAAATCTTGCAATTCTGTAAAATTCTGTTGCACTATGCTCAGTGATGGGACCAGCCATATTACCAGCACCAACCACTTTTCTCTGTTTTACCTTGGTCCCCTTTTCCTCTGGGTAAAATTCAAAGAGTATAATTAGGGACACTGAGTGTTTACGTCTATCCAAAATTCATCTGTTGAAATCCTAAACCCCGATGTAGAGGTATTAGGAAGTAGAGTCTTTTCTCTAGGTGTGTCTATCATGAGGTGATTAGATCATGAGGTTTGCGTCTCCATTAATGGGACTACTATTCTTATAGGCCCCCAGAGTGATATTTCATCCCTTCTGCCACATGAGGACACAGCAGGAAGATATCCATCTATGAGCCATGAAGTTGGATCTCTCCAAACACTGAATTTGCCAGTGCTTTGATATTGGACCTTTCACTGTTTAGAAATATGAGAAATAAACACTTGTACTTTAAGCCACACAGTCTATGGTATTTTTCTTACAACAGAGTGAATTGCCTAAGGCAGACAGCTTGTGGGTGAGAAGAAAAAATCTGAGAAAGATAAAACAAACCATTCATCTATCTATGGTTAATAGAATTTTAGGTTTGATTAAGTCTGAAGCTACATACTACATTATACTAGAATTTGCATTTTCTCTTAAGTAACATTTTTCTCATGATGAAAGTGAGTGAGAAAAATTGCACAACCTACCTAAATTTAATCCAAGTCCTGAGAAAACAGGAAAACCAGACCAAGATAAATTTTAGGGGCAATGGGAAAGGAATAGAACTGCTTCATGATTGTTCAAACCAGTCAGTCCTAAATAAAATCAACCCTGAATATTCATTGGAAGAACTGGTGCTAAAGCTGAAGCTTCAATACCTTGGCCACCTGATGCGAAGAGTTGACTCATGAAAAAGACCCTGATGCTGGGAAAGACTGAAAGGAAAAGGAGGAGGGGGCAGCAGAGGATGAGATGGTTAGATAGCATCACTAACCCAGAGGACAGAGCAATGAATCTGAGCAAACCTGGGGAGACAGTGAAGCACAGGGAAGCCTGGTGTGCTATAGTCCACAGCTTGCAGAGAGTCGGACATGACATAGCAATTGAACAACAACAATGATTCATCTCTATTGAGTCACATTCTTTTAATACACTGGCTGCATTTTTCTTTGCAAACCAATCAGATTTATAGTTCCAAACAATTTTGGATAAATTTTGTTATTTATCCAAACAATTTTGATTATTACAATGATACATATGTAATTGATGATGAGGTTGGGGAATATTTTCCTTAAGGGCATAACTGTATTAAGTGACAAAGAGTCAACTAGAAACTCAGATCTTTTCTGACTTTGTAAGTCAGTGATTTTAAATTATAATGTGAAAATTTAAGGGCACTATTGAAGTTTTAAAAAGGGGAATGATATTTCAGTGATATGAGAGTTCAATATAATTCAATTTAATTAAACTTCTCCTCTCCCTATTTCCTCTTTTTCTTCCTTTCATTTCACCTCCGCTGTCCTCTTTTCCTGTCCTGTCTTTTTCCCTTTCCTTGCCTCCCTTTCTCTTTCAGCACAGTTTTATTCCAGTGCCTGTGCTGAATTTGGACAGATCAAGTTAGGCATCTCTGACTATAAGGATGACAGAAGTTGGCTCGAACAGGGCTATCAGAACTCAATCGGAGGGTAGGGAGCATCCATACAGAAGCTGCCCTGCATGAGGAGTCAGAGCTGATCAAGGTAACTCGCTTGGTAGGGAAAACAAAGATCAAAACAGACCCCAGATAGTCTCATTTCAACCTCACTAGCAGATTTCTCTCTCTTTCTCCACCCCTCCCTCATTATTTTTGCTGCTCCCCCTAAAAATCATCTCTTAAAAGAACTGTTCTAAGAGTTGCCAGGAGAGAACTGAACCAATGAGCTTCAGCAAAAAGCATGAAAACCAGAACTTTAATCTTTTCCACTGAAGGTTTTGCAGTCATTAAAGATGAAGACAACTTCAACTTGAGCCAGATCACAAATACACATACACCTCTCCTCACCCTATAAAACTCCAGTCCTGCTGCAGTTAGGCGAGTTAACTTTGAAGCTCCTCAGATGTTTCTGGATGTGCACCAGCTGAGTAAAGCCTTTAACCACTATCTGAGTCATATAAATGATTTTTTCCCTACAGTACTCACATGAGAAAGGAGTCATGCCGAGTGTGAGCTGTCAAAGTGAGAGGAATGAGGAGGGTATTCACAAGAAGGAGTAGCATGTGTGAGGCATCTGTACTGGGATACAGAGCATCTCTGCAGAACCTGCAGTTAGGGATCTATTTGCAATTAAGAAATTCTGAAAGCTACAAAGGTAAGAGATCTTTACATGTGTTGCTTGGTGTATCCCTTAGCATCTGAACACAATAGTACACACCGATGCAAAATAAGAATTGTGTAATAGATGAACTAATGAATACGTAAAGCTCTGGTGGTTTAGAATATAAATTAGAAGAACATTATTCCCACATAGATGATATTCTGTTTCGAAACAAGAGAGAAACATTTTTGATTCATTAAGCCATGAAGTTGTTGGGAATTTGGTTTGCCTGATGAGAGGACTGCTGTTTTCTGAATGTTAATCCTGGGTATCCAAAATCCCACTCTAAAGAAATACTTAGCACCACAACAATGAGAGAAAAGCCCCAGGAAAGTAAACATTCCAGAGGCCTTCAGAGGTTAAAGAGGAGTCTGCAGATAATTATCCTATTGCTGAAAAATAAATAACATGTGGAATATATAAGCAGTGGGGGAGGACTTCCTCTTCTTAATCAGGATTTTATTCTTGAAAGTATGTTTGGAAATATCTTACCTTTTAGAAGTATTCTGAAAAGTAAAACAATAATATATTTATTATTTGATATTGATAGATATATTTAATGTTATTATTTTTATGACCTACTTTTTATCATTTAAGTTATTCAGTATGTAATAAATGATGGTTATTTACTATTAGTATCTTATATCCCCATTTTTTCATCACTAAAATTGTCCCTATTACATATTAAGTGATTTAGCCTACAGAAAAGTATTAGCATATATATATAACATATATACATATATAGACTGAATGTATATGTGTGTGTGTGTGTGTGTGTGTGTGTGTGTGTGTGTGTGTGTACGTGCATATGTATAGAAACTATCACCCAGTCAAGAACATTTTCAAAACTGGATTTACTTTACAGTCTCATGTTCTCCTCTGTCTCTTTTATTATTTTCTAAGCCTTGTGAAGGTGTCTAGACTATGGCCACTGCTTCCCTTTGTCCCGCACCAACAGCAGGTTAAAGGGTTTTTCTGAAGGAGTAGCATGTGTGAGGCATCTGTACTGGGATACAGAGCATCTCTGCAGAACCTGCAGTTAGGGATCTATTTGCAATTAAGAAATTCTGAAAGCTACAAAGGTAAGAGATCTTTACATGTGTTGCTTGGTGTATCCCTTAGCATCTGAACACAATAGTACACACCGATGCAAAATAAGAATTGTGTAATAGATGAACTAATGAATACGTAAAGCTCTGGTGGTTTAGAATATAAATTAGAAGAACATTATTCCCACATAGATGATATTCTGTTTCAAACAAGAGAGAAACATTTTTGATTCATTAAGCCATGAAGTTGTTGGGAATTTGGTTTGCCTGATGAGAGGACTGCTGTTTTCTGAATGTTAATCCTGGGTATCCAAAATCCCACTCTAAAGAAATACTTAGCACCACAACAATGAGAGAAAAGCCCCAGGAAAGTAAACATTCCAGAGGCCTTCAGAGGTTAAAGAGGAGTCTGCAGATAATTATCCTATTGCTGAAAAATAAATAACATGTGGAATATATAAGCAGTGGGGGAGGACTTCCTCTTCTTAATCAGGATTTTATTCTTGAAAGTATGTTTGGAAATATCTTACCTTTTAGAAGTATTCTGAAAAGTAAAACAATAATATATTTATTATTTGATATTGATAGATATATTTAATGTTATTATTTTTATGACCTACTTTTTATCATTTAAGTTATTCAGTATGTAATAAATGATGGTTATTTACTATTAGTATCTTATATCCCCATTTTTTCATCACTAAAATTGTCCCTATTACATATTAAGTGATTTAGCCTACAGAAAAGTATTAGCATATATATATAACATATATACATATATAGACTGAATGTATATGTGTGTGTGTGTGTGTGTGTGTGTGTGTGTGTGTGTGTGTACGTGCATATGTATAGAAACTATCACCCAGTCAAGAACATTTTCAAAACTGGATTTACTTTACAGTCTCATGTTCTCCTCTGTCTCTTTTATTATTTTCTAAGCCTTGTGAAGGTGTCTAGACTATGGCCACTGCTTCCCTTTGTCCCGCACCAACAGCAGTATGGTTTCTGTCTGTACCACCACATTGAAGGTGCTTTCACCCAGAAACTGTTCTCTTGGTCATTAAATCAGAGGGAAATTTTTTAGTTCTTAAATGACTTGGCCACTGAAAGCATTTAACATTGCTGATCACCTCTTGAAACTCTCTACAGCCTTGATATTCCCCATACTACTTTCTTTTCAGATTTCTTCCTAATTATGTGGCCATATCTTCTTAACCTCTTCTTCTGTTCATACTTCCATCATCTTCCACAGTTAATAATGTTACTACTTATTCATCCAATCCCCCAAATAAAAACACTGGCATCATTCTTGACCAGTGGCTTTCCTTCTGCCCTCATACCCAACTAATTCTAAATATATCTCCCCTCATGTCCTCACATCTTTTTCCACTGCTGCTATCTCAGTAAACACTCTCATTATCCTTCACCGAGTGATTACAAGAGCTTTCTAATTAGTCTCTCTCTTTCCATGCAGACTCCCTACATTCCATCCATTGTAATTTATATGCCCAATGGTATCAGATCTCTCCCCCACTAAAAACCTTTCAGTAGTTTCCCATCAATTGTAAGATAAAGTCCAAGCTCTTTGGGATAGCTGACATACCAGATTTCCCTTTTTAAAACTGAACACAACTTGCCGTCTTTAGCCTCACATAGCATCTTGGTATGAAACTTTTCTAGTCCCTACAGCTACCTTACTCTTCTGTGCATTAGCGTATTTCCACAGGCCAGGTGTTCGGCCAGGAATCCCTTTCCTCTATAAGCTGGCAACTCTGGTTCACGCTCCGATGTTCTGCAGAGTTGGTTCTTCTGTACTCTGTTCAACTTCCTCTACGTGATATTCTACTCCCGTGGCTTTTATCTCTACAGTTCAAATCTCTAGTTTTCAAAACACTATATTCAACCTCTTATTGGACACTGGCAGATATTTCATATGCCCAAAATGTATGCATCTTTCTCCTCAAACTCACCCCTATCTTCATTATTCACAATAATGTGACATCTCATTGTTCCCTGCAGAAAACTGGAACTCTCTCTAGTTTCCTTCTCTTCCTCACTTCTGTATATCTAGTTTCTGTTCAGTATGGTGGACTGTGCCAACAGAACATAATTTAAATGGATTCCCTCATAGGCACATACACTAGTAGTGCCCTAAGTCAGAATAGTACTGTTCTTGATCATGTCAATATCCTACTTAGTTAGAAATGTTGCTATTATCATGTGATTACCTCAATCCATTATCATTTAAACTCTCTACAGCCTTGATATTCCCCATACTACTTTCTTTTCAGATTTCTTCCTAATTATGTGGCCATATCTTCTTAACCTCTTCTTCTGTTCATACTTCCATCATCTTCCACAGTTAATAATGTTACTACTTATTCATCCAATCCCCCAAATAAAAACACTGGCATCATTCTTGACCAGTGGCTTTCCTTCTGCCCTCATACCCAACTAATTCTAAATATATCTCCCCTCATGTCCTCACATCTTTTTCCACTGCTGCTATCTCAGTAAACACTCTCATTATCCTTCACCGAGTGATTACAAGAGCTTTCTAATTAGTCTCTCTCTTTCCATGCAGACTCCCTACATTCCATCCATTGTAATTTATATGCCCAATGGTATCAGATCTCTCCCCCACTAAAAACCTTTCAGTAGTTTCCCATCAATTGTAAGATAAAGTCCAAGCTCTTTGGGATAGCTGACATACCAGATTTCCCTTTTTAAAACTGAACACAACTTGCCGTCTTTAGCCTCACATAGCATCTTGGTATGAAACTTTTCTAGTCCCTACAGCTACCTTACTCTTCTGTGCATTAGCGTATTTCCACAGGCCAGGTGTTCGGCCAGGGAATCCCTTTCCTCTATAAGCTGGCAACTCTGGTTCACGCTCCGATGTTCTGCAGAGTTGGTTCTTCTGTACTCTGTTCAACTTCCTCTACGTGATATTCTACTCCCGTGGCTTTTATCTCTACAGTTCAAATCTCTAGTTTTCAAAACACTATATTCAACCTCTTATTGGACACTGGCAGATATTTCATATGCCCAAAATGTATGCATCTTTCTCCTCAAACTCACCCCTATCTTCATTATTCACAATAATGTGACATCTCATTGTTCCCTGCAGAAAACTGGAACTCTCTCTAGTTTCCTTCTCTTCCTCACTTCTGTATATCTAGTTTCTGTTCAGTATGGTGGACTGTGCCAACAGAACATAATTTAAATGGATTCCCTCATAGGCACATACACTAGTAGTGCCCTAAGTCAGAATAGTACTGTTCTTGATCATGTCAATATCCTACTTAGTTAGAAATGTTGCTATTATCATGTGATTACCTCAATCCATTATCATTTATTGCATAAGCAGAATTGTATTTCTACCCTAAAAATTGGAATGCATTTTACCTCTGCTCAAAATCCTTTCAACAGCTCACCAGAGTTGAAAAATCAAATCTAAATTCACTTACATGACCTTCAAGAACTTCCTCATATGTTCCTTGACTTCTTTTATGGCTTTCCCTGCAATGATAGGAAAGCTGACACCTCTGGTCCTCTGCTTCATAAAACTATTAACTTGGTTTTAGAAAGTTAATTATTTCAAAACTTGTCAGTCACTATCATTTTTGTTTCTGTAAGATGAATGTGTTATGGCATGAAACAGAAAAAAAAAAAAAGAAGAAGAAGAAAGAAAGAGAGAGAGAGAAAGACTGCAAACAAACAGAGCCTGAAATTTAGACCTATATGAAAATAAGTTTCCCAGGTGGCACCAGTGGTAAAGAACTCGCCTGCCAGCAGGAGATAGAGGAGACATAGGGTTGATCCCTGGGTTGGGAAGATCCCCTGGAGGAAGTCTTGGCAACCCACTCAAGTATTCTTGCCCTGAGAATCCCACGGACAGAGGAGCCTGGCAGGCTACACTCCACAGGGTCGCAAAGAGTCAGAAATGACTGAAGTGATTTAGTATGCGACATGAAAATAAACCAGTAAATGGTCAGCAGCCCCCCTCTATGTAGCTATCTAGACAGAAAAAAGAAAACTAAGACTTCATAAAAGTGCTTTGATAATTATGAAGCTATTGATATATTTCCTATGAAAAGCAATCTACCTCTTTGGAATTGTAATTCAGCTTAATAAAATGATGAGTTTTTGCTTTGCTTTTCTTCTCAGTTGATTATAAATTATTCCCCTAAAGTGAAGAAAAAAATCTAAAATTTTACAGAGGTGTTTGGTGTTTGTTTGTTTGTTTGTTTTTAATTAACTCAGAGTGCTTGAATTTTAACAGTTAAATTCTTCACCTTTTGCATCATAGAACATCATTTGAAGAAAACTGATATTTTTGCATCTTGGCAATATTCCAGAGACAACATTACCCGCAATGAATTTTCTTCCAAAATCCAGAGAATGCAATGAGAGCCTAATCTGGGCCTGGTTAATTACATGTTTGTAAAGAACTCTGTTGGTGCTTTTTCCCTCATGTATTTATTTTTACACAAACCTATACACTTTACCAACAGTGGTGTAACCACAGTCATACCCTCTGAACTCCATGAGACTTTACCTCCTGTGTTTATTTATTTAACATACAACAAATATTTATTAAAAACCTGTATGAAGTAGACTTGAAGTCTACTTCATGAGCTTACATTTCCTCATATGTTCCTTGACTTCTTTTATGGCTTTCCCTGCAATGATAGGAAAGCTGACACCTCTGGTCCTCTGCTTCATAAAACTATTAACTTGGTTTTAGAAAGTTAATTATTTCAAAACTTGTCAGTCACTATCATTTTTGTTTCTGTAAGATGAATGTGTTATGGCATGAAACAGAAAAAAAAAAAAAGAAGAAGAGAAAGAAGAGAGAGAGAAAGACTGCAAACAAACAGAGCCTGAAATTTAGACCTATATGAAAATAAGTTTCCCAGGTGGCACCAGTGGTAAAGAACTCGCCTGCCAGCAGGAGATAGAGGAGACATAGGGTTGATCCCTGGGTTGGGAAGATCCCCTGGAGGAAGTCTTGGCAACCCACTCAAGTATTCTTGCCCTGAGAATCCCACGGACAGAGGAGCCTGGCAGGCTACACTCCACAGGGTCGCAAAGAGTCAGAAATGACTGAAGTGATTTAGTATGCGACATGAAAATAAACCAGTAAATGGTCAGCAGCCCCCCTCTATGTAGCTATCTAGACAGAAAAAAGAAAACTAAGACTTCATAAAAGTGCTTTGATAATTATGAAGCTATTGATATATTTCCTATGAAAAGCAATCTACCTCTTTGGAATTGTAATTCAGCTTAATAAAATGATGAGTTTTTGCTTTGCTTTTCTTCTCAGTTGATTATAAATTATTCCCCTAAAGTGAAGAAAAAAATCTAAAATTTTACAGAGGTGTTTGGTGTTTGTTTGTTTGTTTGTTTTTAATTAACTCAGAGTGCTTGAATTTTAACAGTTAAATTCTTCACCTTTTGCATCATAGAACATCATTTGAAGAAAACTGATATTTTTGCATCTTGGCAATATTCCAGAGACAACATTACCCGCAATGAATTTTCTTCCAAAATCCAGAGAATGCAATGAGAGCCTAATCTGGGCCTGGTTAATTACATGTTTGTAAAGAACTCTGTTGGTGCTTTTTCCCTCATGTATTTATTTTTACACAAACCTATACACTTTACCAACAGTGGTGTAACCACAGTCATACCCTCTGAACTCCATGAGACTTTACCTCCTGTGTTTATTTATTTAACATACAACAAATATTTATTAAAAACCTGTATGAAGTAGACTTGAGTTCTACCTTCATGTAGCTTACATTCTAGTAAATGGCATTTCCTGAACTTAGCTGCACTGCTTGCATTGTGCTACATGCTGTATTTGAATCAAGTCATTTAAACCTTTAAGTTCACTACGATGAACTATTTATCATTATTATTATTGTTCTTCTTATTATTAATTTTCAGGCAATAAAATTAAAAATTTAGACACATGAGAAGCTAACCACAATTTCAGTGGAGGCAGCAATATGTCCAGCTCAAAAGTCAGAAATAGTTTTCCTTGTAAGCAGTGTTTGCTATAGAATATTGGCCAGTGAGCTATAAGTAGAAGCCTTTAGATGAAATTTCTGAAAAAGTTGCTTAATGGGGCAAAACTCTTTGTTCTTTCTGCTTAGACTGAACAAAGACCTGATATCTGGGTCTAATACTTACTAAGAAGAAAAAGGCCAAAGAATGGAATTGCAAAGAGCTATAACCATTCATGGTGCCTGCCTCTGGACATTGTATTATGTGAGAAAAAGGGGAAAAAGTTACCTTATGTAAGCCTATTTGCAGCGGGGGTGGGGTGGCTCTATTATATGAAGTCAAACTCAACTTCAAGTGACATGCTCAATGATCCATTCTCCACATAGAAGCCTGAGTGATCCCTAAAATGTACATCTGATTGCATCACTGCCTGACTGCTATGACTCATCATAATGCTTGAAAAAGAAATAAAGTGCCCCTAGATTTATGAAATACGCAACTGTAGGACATAGGAAAAGCAGGGGGAAAGTCTGGGACACCTGTGGGGCTATTCATGACTTTTATCTAGGCATCAGACACATGTTCTTTGGCTCAGAATAACATATGAGGTTTCGAAGTGGTACATGGTCTGTTCACTGGTTGGGAGCATAAAGATTACATGAGTTTTTCTCAAGAGCCATGATGCATAGCATGAGCAATCCCAAACCAGGTTTTGGGAACATACAGTTAACTGCATTCCAAATACAAGGATATTCCTCCCAGCATGTATCATCAGTATATTTTCCCAGAGATCCAATTAGCATACTCATAAGAAGTTAAGACCAGTCACTTGCCTTCCTTCTCACTTCAGGAATATTACCATGGTAAAGAGGAGAGGAACAGGTCACAGGCAAGCTGCTTTAATGCCTTTCTCCCCAATTTAAACTGAAAAAAAGCTATTCCTTTAATAGGTTTCATCTTGGTATGTTTCATTCAGAGGCATGGTTACTTGTGATTATAAGTAACAATACTCATTGAATGATTACTGTCTACTGGACATTGTTCTAAAGCTTTACCTGCTGTCTCAGCTTGGGTTGCCACTTACAAAATATTATGGACTGAGTGGCTTAAACACACAAATGTATTTCTCATAGTTCTGAAAGCTGGCAAGTCCCAGAACAAGGTGCTAGTCAATTCTGTTCCTGATGAGAGCTCTCTTCCCACCTTGGAGATGGCTGAATTAATGCCCTATCCTCACATTGTCTTTTCTAGGTCCACATACACAGAGAGGTGGGAGATATATGTCTTCTTCTTTTTTTAACAACTAATCTCATCATGAGGACTCCCATCCCCATGACCTAATCTAAACTCTAGTTACTTCCTACAGTCCCCATCTTCAAACACTATCAGATTGAGAGTTAGGGCTTTAGCATACAAATCTGGGGGGCGCACAAATGTTTACAACATGATACCTGCATTACCTCCTTTAATTTTCATATCAACCTATGAGGAAAATATTAAATTTATACTACAGATAGTGAAACTGAAGCACATAGAGGATGTGTAAGGTATTAGCTTAAGTACCTTACACATCCTCTAGTGTAAGCTAGTAAGTGATAGAACCTGAATTCTTATACTGTTTCAATATTTTTACATACAAAATATTCCCCAAAGCATCCTATACAAAGTATACAACTGAACATGCTTACAGAGATGTATACATACACACATATACATGTATATATATTTATATAATACAGTTTCTATAAACCACATTAGTTTCAATGAATGGGAACAAAAACCTCCCATGTTTTCTATCTTTAAGAATGTTTCTTATGTTCAAGATGAAGCAGACCCTTGCAATATCAAGTTCTCAGCTTTCATTTTGTTTGCCCTAAGGGAAGGAACATGGGCTCTGGCAGAAAGAAAGGCACTCTAATCTTTAGTTTCCAGAATAATTGACATGGAAGTCTTACATGGTCATCTTTATGTTAAATTACACTTAGTCAAACCCCTAATCATTTTCATAGAAAAATTAGGAGATGTTCCATATAATCCAAAATAATTCAATGCCTAAATATGTATTGAGTACTTTATAAGATAGGTATCAGCAGGTCTTGAAGATTCAAAGCAACTGAAGATAGGCATTGTTCACTCTCGATGGTACTCTAAAGAGCATTCCTGGTTTTCTTTTTTTGAATAGTGTCTGCCATTAATAGTCTATGAACTCATGTTTATTGAAATAATTATTTAATTTACCCATACACTGTTTTGCTATTTTTGCTGTGTTTTCCTGCACTGCAGAATAAAAGAAGGCTGAGTAAACATGTTCTGGAAGAAAAGTTAAGATTCAACAGTGAGGAGAAAAGACTAAAAAACTCTGCAAGAAAATACAACAAAGATAGTATGAGACAAAATGCCTCTAGGTTTGAATGAATTCTGTCCTACATAAAGATTTTTACCAATTTACACATGCATGTAGGTGTCTTGCAATTTAGAATGAAATGTAAAATGTGGCAGAATCCAATTTTTTAAAAGAGAAAACTAGAACTAGTATTACTTAGCTGGTTTGGCTTACTCAGGACACTAGAACGGTTATAATAATTGGTTGAGCCCAAATAGTCTGGTAGAGGTTCTTTTTAACTCAGAAACTATGTATATACTTAGGAGTTTGTTGAGCATGATGAAAACAGAACTCTGAAATAAGACATTATGAGTGCTTGTCTGGGTCTCTTATCCTTAAATTCAAAGCTTTCCCCATATTTTCTCTAAATTCTAATATCTCTCTCCATGATAATTTCTTATTTCTGTATTTGCTGCCTTATTTTCACTGTTTTCATTTCCAGAAAACACACCTGTTGGAGAGAAGGATCTTGAGAATTTACTCTACCCAGGCGGTGCTAGTAGTAAAGAACCTGTTTGCTAGTGCAGGTTAGACCTAAGAGATATGGGTTCAATCCCTGGGTCAGCAAGATCCCCTGGAGGAGGGCATAGGAATCCACTCCACTCCACTACTCCGGAGAATCCCATGGACAAAGGAGCCTGGCAAACTGCAGTCCATAGGGTCCCACACAGTGGGACACAACTGAAGCAACTTAGCATGCATGCAAAAATTTTCATAGAAAAATTAGGAGATGTTCCATATAATCCAAAATAATTCAATGCCTAAATATGTATTGAGTACTTTATAAGATAGGTATCAGCAGGTCTTGAAGATTCAAAGCAACTGAAGATAGGCATTGTTCACTCTCGATGGTACTCTAAAGAGCATTCCTGGTTTTCTTTTTTTGGATAGTGTCTGCCATTAATAGTCTATGAACTCATGTTTATTGAAATAATTATTTAATTTACCCATACACTGTTTTGCTATTTTTGCTGTGTTTTCCTGCACTGCAGAATAAAAGAAGGCTGAGTAAACATGTTCTGGAAGAAAAGTTAAGATTCAACAGTGAGGAGAAAAGACTAAAAAACTCTGCAAGAAAATACAACAAAGATAGTATGAGACAAAATGCCTCTAGGTTTGAATGAATTCTGTCCTACATAAAGATTTTACCAATTTACACATGCATGTAGGTGTCTTGCAATTTAGAATGAAATGTAAAATGTGGCAGAATCCAATTTTTTAAAAGAGAAAACTAGAACTAGTATTACTTAGCTGGTTTGGCTTACTCAGGACACTAGAACGGTTATAATAATTGGTTGAGCCCAAATAGTCTGGTAGAGGTTCTTTTTAACTCAGAAACTATGTATATACTTAGGAGTTTGTTGAGCATGATGAAAACAGAACTCTGAAATAAGACATTATGAGTGCTTGTCTGGGTCTCTTATCCTTAAATTCAAAGCTTTCCCCATATTTTCTCTAAATTCTAATATCTCTCTCCATGATAATTTCTTATTTCTGTATTTGCTGCCTTATTTTCACTGTTTTCATTTCCAGAAAACACACCTGTTGGAGAGAAGGATCTTGAGAATTTACTCTACCCAGGCGGTGCTAGTAGTAAAGAACCTGTTTGCTAGTGCAGGTTAGACCTAAGAGATATGGGTTCAATCCCTGGGTCAGCAAGATCCCCTGGAGGAGGGCATAGGAATCCACTCCACTCCACTACTCCGGAGAATCCCATGGACAAAGGAGCCTGGCAAACTGCAGTCCATAGGGTCCCACACAGTGGGACACAACTGAAGCAACTTAGCATGCATGCAAAAATTTGCTGAGTTCTCCTTTTTTTTTTTTTTTTTAAATTTATTTATTTATTTATTTATTTATTTATTTATTTATTTTGGGTGGGGGTCGGGTTGGGGAGGGAGGGGAGTGGGCGGGCCACTTCTATTGGTCTTTCATTTCTCTATTTTCATCCGTCTTTGTTCTTTGGCTCCTGCGGGCCTCCCATCGCGGTGGCGTCTGTTGCTGCAGAGCACCGGCTCTGGGCACATGCGCCCCAGAGCTCCGGCTCGGTAATTGGACACATCGGTCCAGCCGCTCCGTGGCACGTGGGATCTTCCCAGGCCAGGGATCGAACCGGCGCCCCTTGTACTGCAAGGCGGTGTCCTTACCCACTGGACCACCAGGGGAAGCCCCTCTCCCTTTTTTTTAATTTAATTTCACTTTTTATTTTTACAGAGTTTTGTTGTTTACAGATATGCATAATCCCAGATTAGTCATATGTACGCTGAGTTCTCTTGAAAGAGGTCACATCACAGAAATCAAAGAATCTCCACCACCGTCATGACTGTGAAGCCCCACTACCTCATTAAACCCCTTCGATATGTGACCATGGGGCCAAAGGAACATATCTTGGGATATGCATTTCTTTTATCCCTTGAATTCTATTACATAAAAGACAGGTATGCATGTGAAAGTGAAAGTGTGTGTGTGTGTGTGTGTGTGTGTGTGTGTGTGTGTGTGTGTATGTGTGTGTGTTTATCCTAGGGCCTGAAGATAACTTTTATTTTATTTTTTTTTTTCCACAGTAAAGACATCAAGATGCTGATGCTGAAGCTCCAATACTTTGGTCACCTCATGTGAAGAGTCAACTCACTGGAAAAGACCATGATGCTGAGAAAGATTGAGGGAGGAGAGGAAGGCAATGACAGAGGCTGAGATGATTGGATGGCATCATCAACTCAATGCACATGAGTTTGAGCAAACTCAAGGAGACAATGAAGGACAGGGAAGCCTGGCATGCTGCAGTTCAGGGACTCACAAAGAGTTGGATCTGACTTAGTGACTGAAAAAAACATCATGAAAAGATGACTAAGAAAACGGTTTCCAACTGTAGTTCTAGTTCAAGGGAACCTGTGTTTAAGTTTTAGCATCCTTATATTAGGACCTCAATGACCATGTGAAGATCATTCTATCACAGTAAATAAACATCCTCAAAATTCATTTTATGTTCCATTTTAGCAAATGATTCTATAAGATTTTGCTTTTCTACAATATCTTGAACAAAACATTTGCAATTGTTGTATTTGGTACCAAAGGAAAGGTTTCTGTTTGCTTGCTCTGTCCTAAGACTCTCTTTATAAAACTGCTCTTTTGTGTGTCTGTAACTTTTGCCATGATCTGCAGTCCCTCCTGTGTAATAGCAAAGGAAGGTTTACATTTTCTCTATTTTGTGGATAGGAGTCAGAGCCAGAAATATATTCCTCCTATTGTGGCTCAAGCAACTTTCTCATAACACAGCTAAACATCTCTGGACAGTGGCTTTTTAGATATATGACTATTTAACCACTTCAAGTCCTGAATTTAATTTCAGAACATAGTTCGAAAGTACACAAAGTTCAAAATCTATAGGGATAAAAGACACCTTTTATTTTAGGTATTGTAACTTGCACTGTAACTACCTTTAACCTTGATGGAGATAAATAACTGTAAAAATCATTACTCTATTGGAATCTATGGTTAAATCTAATGACCTGAAGTTGAGAATGCATGGGAATCTCAACATAATGAACCAAAATTTACATTCATTCTACAAGATAGTAAATATTTGAAAGAATAGGTCAAATGATTTTTCATAAACTTTATGAAGAAAAATTTATTATGGTCTCACCTGAGCAAATTGAAAGATAAAAATCACTACTTACAATGCGTGTGAGCATGCTTACTTTTTCAGTCGTGTCTGACTCTATGCAATCCTATGGACTGTGGCCCACCAAACTCCTCTCTTCATGGGATTCTCCACAAGAAATGCTGAGAAGTTGAGGGGGGAAAAAAGAGGAAAGGGGGGGCAATGACAGAGGCTGAGATGATTGGATGGCATCATCAACTCAATGCACATGAGTTTGAGCAAACTCAAGGAGACAATGAAGGACAGGGAAGCCTGGCATGCTGCAGTTCAGGGACTCACAAAGAGTTGGATCTGACTTAGTGACTGAAAAAAACATCATGAAAAGATGACTAAGAAAACGGTTTCCAACTGTAGTTCTAGTTCAAGGGAACCTGTGTTTAAGTTTTAGCATCCTTATATTAGGACCTCAATGACCATGTGAAGATCATTCTATCACAGTAAATAAACATCCTCAAAATTCATTTTATGTTCCATTTTAGCAAATGATTCTATAAGATTTTGCTTTTCTACAATATCTTGAACAAAACATTTGCAATTGTTGTATTTGGTACCAAAGGAAAGGTTTCTGTTTGCTTGCTCTGTCCTAAGACTCTCTTTATAAAACTGCTCTTTTGTGTGTCTGTAACTTTTGCCATGATCTGCAGTCCCTCCTGTGTAATAGCAAAGGAAGGTTTACATTTTCTCTATTTTGTGGATAGGAGTCAGAGCCAGAAATATATTCCTCCTATTGTGGCTCAAGCAACTTTCTCATAACACAGCTAAACATCTCTGGACAGTGGCTTTTTAGATATATGACTATTTAACCACTTCAAGTCCTGAATTTAATTTCAGAACATAGTTCGAAAGTACACAAAGTTCAAAATCTATAGGGATAAAAGACACCTTTTATTTTAGGTATTGTAACTTGCACTGTAACTACCTTTAACCTTGATGGAGATAAATAACTGTAAAAATCATTACTCTATTGGAATCTATGGTTAAATCTAATGACCTGAAGTTGAGAATGCATGGGAATCTCAACATAATGAACCAAAATTTACATTCATTCTACAAGATAGTAAATATTTGAAAGAATAGGTCAAATGATTTTTCATAAACTTTATGAAGAAAAATTTATTATGGTCTCACCTGAGCAAATTGAAAGATAAAAATCACTACTTACAATGCGTGTGAGCATGCTTACTTTTTCAGTCGTGTCTGACTCTATGCAATCCTATGGACTGTGGCCCACCAAACTCCTCTCTTCATGGGATTCTCCAGCAAGAATAATTTGAGTAGGTTGCCATTTCCTCCTCCAGGGGATCTTCCTGACTCAGGGATCGAGCCTGGGGTTCCTGTGTGTCCTGCACTGCAGGTGGATTCTTTATCACTAAGCCACCTGGGAAATTCCTGCCATTTATAATTTATATTTGTACGTATTTTCCTTGTTAACTTTACTGTAGACCCATGTGTCACATACATGTTTCACCCATCTTTTGAACCCCCATCACAGCATAATGCCTTAATATATACTGAGTAACTGGAAACAAAGTATTGAATGAATGAATCTGACACATTTTAAATCATGAACCTGCAGAGAAAGTAAAAGATCCCTCCTCTTTGTTTATGGACTTGATATGTGAAATGAACTGATATATAAAATCATACCATATAAGTCAAGTATTTACTTTCTTACTGAACCTAGAGCTGGGATAATCTAGATTCCACAGAGGGGAACAAATCTCAGAGAGGTCCCAATTTTACCTTTCAATTTTATTTTTGTGGATTTTGTGATAAGAATAAAACAGAACACAATACGCTGAGAATAAGAGCATACGAGTGCATGTTGGCAGAGAAATAGTTAGTGGTACTGTAGCTATTTAAAAGCAACATGAAGAACTGTTGTTTAATTGTTGAGCTTGCTTAACCCCAACCAGTGAGTCACTGAGACAATAACTTCACACAAAGTGATGATGTTAATAATACTACTACTAATAGCTTTGTATACACTGAGATGCTCCATTAAAAACTAGTACATTTCTACCATTCCTTTGTTCTGGGGAACCATAATGTACCTTTTTGTGTAATGTTATGTTATTAAACAAAAGGCTGACAAACATTTAAAGTTTTGTTTGTTTCTTATTTTATTGGAAGGAAGTCATTTTTTTCCTCTTCCATTGATTTCACAGCTTACTACAATTAGAATTACCATAATGGTAGGATGTGGTTGGTAGAAATATATGACTTCATCCTTTATAATCACTAGCATGGCATTTCCCGAAACAAAACACTACAGGCTATCAGTGAAGCTGAGACTCTTCTTGGAGCTAATGTTTTTGTGCATGCCAGTCTGAAAATGCTGACTGCATTATAAGCCGGGCTGCCAACATTAAGCTTGTAAAACAACAGAAGAGCAACAATAAAACTGCTATTTGTGTTTTATGGAACTGTTAAGCTATAAAAATAGCAGAGTATTCAAGGATTTGGTTTTTAAATATTCCCAAGTGTCGTAATTTTTATTCCTAATTATGGCAACACCTCCAAAGTTTTTTTTAGCTGTGCTTCATTTCCAAAGATAAACATATTGAAATACTGATTGAAATATGTCTATGCACATTTTAATTATTTGTCTAAATGGATAGCATTCTTTCAATACTTCTCATACTTTGAGCATTCTCATCCTATTAGAATAGCTTTTATTATATGGAAAAATGTGGTAACATATTACTTAAACATAAAAAAGACAGCTTAGATAAGTGCTGTCAACTCAAAATTGCTAAAATCTTGAGCTGTGATTAATGTTTTCCAGTACATAGGTATAGCTTTATTTATACCTATCATTAGTGCACAATACTATCATTATACAGCCAAGCACTTGATTAGCCTTTTAAAGCTTACCTACTTGAACATAAGGTAAACAAAATTACAAGCTTTATTAACATTTGCAAAAATATTGCAGGAATTTGAGTTACAGCTAGCCAAACACTAAGTTTCACTATGGCAGATTAAAGATGGCTATACATTCTTTACTATTCCTTTCACTGAGAGGTGGAGTCTAATTCTCTTCCTCTTAAATCAAGGACGTCCCTAGTAACTTACCTGACATCAGTAGAATGTTACATCCTGGCCATCTGAGGCATCCTGGGCATCAAGAAGTCTTGCAACTTTCTCAAGCTTCTTGAAATTATTTCTCTGGGAGCCTTGAGGTGCTATAGAAGAAATCTGACTACTTTGAAACTGCTGTTGGGGAAACCACTGGCACACGTTCCAGTCAAGAGTCCCTTCTAAACTTTTACTTTCATCAAGTCAATAAAACATGGCCAGTCTGACTACCAGTCAATACTAACAAGTAATTTTAATTGATGGCACATGGAGAAATTTCTGACCCCAAATTGTGATATATAATAAACAATAATTGTGGTTGTCTTAATGTGCTAAAAGAAAACTGTTTCTCTACCCACATTTCTGACACCAAATGTATGTTCCCATACCAAATGCATGTTCTGGTACCAAATGTATGTACCAAGCAATTCTCTAACTCTCTGGACACCAGCTGTATGTTGTTGTTGTTTAGTTGCTAAGTTGTGTCCAACTCTTTTGTGATCCGATTGACTGTGTTCACCAGGCTCCTCTGCCCATGGGATTTTATAGGCAAGAATACTGGAGTGGATTGCCATTTTTCTTTAGGGCTCTTCCCAACTGAGGGAACATCTCCTGTATTGGCAAGCAGATTCTTTATCACTGAGCCACCAAGGAAGTACAACAATTCACTTTAATTCTGACATTAGCTATCCGGAATTAACATGGGTCTACAGGTTAAAGGCAAGAGACTAATCCCACTTTAAATGCCAGTCCCAAGTCCTGAACTTCCCATACTTC
Organism: Tragulus kanchil; assembly: GCA_022376925.1. Taxonomy (NCBI): domain Eukaryota; kingdom Metazoa; phylum Chordata; class Mammalia; order Artiodactyla; family Tragulidae; genus Tragulus; species Tragulus kanchil. Next base: position 113,889,396 of record JAIOJX010000005.1, on the reverse strand, counting down.
TGACTCAGTGGCTTTAAAACAGGAAAACTCCCGCCTCAGATCCAGTAATAAAACAGTTGGCAATCATTAGTCAAGCCCATTTCACCTGTCTTCACTAATCAAGGTCTTTTCATTGTAGCTACAAAGACCTTTAACTCCCAACTATGGCAGATTAAAGATGGCTATACATTGCTTTACTAACACTAAGTTTCACTATGGCAGATTAAAGATGGCTATACATTCTTTACTATTCCTTTCACTGAGAGGTGGAGTCTAATTCTCTTCCTCTTAAATCAAGGACGTCCCTAGTAACTTACCTGACATCAGTAGAATGTTACATCCTGGCCATCTGAGGCATCCTGGGCATCAAGAAGTCTTGCAACTTTCTCAAGCTTCTTGAAATTATTTCTCTGGGAGCCTTGAGGTGCTATAGAAGAAATCTGACTACTTTGAAACTGCTGTTGGGGAAACCACTGGCACACGTTCCAGTCAAGAGTCCCTTCTAAACTTTTACTTTCATCAAGTCAATAAAACATGGCCAGTCTGACTACCAGTCAATACTAACAAGTAATTTTAATTGATGGCACATGGAGAAATTTCTGACCCCAAATTGTGATATATAATAAACAATAATTGTGGTTGTCTTAATGTGCTAAAAGAAAACTGTTTCTCTACCCACATTTCTGACACCAAATGTATGTTCCCATACCAAATGCATGTTCTGGTACCAAATGTATGTACCAAGCAATTCTCTAACTCTCTGGACACCAGCTGTATGTTGTTGTTGTTTAGTTGCTAAGTTGTGTCCAACTCTTTTGTGATCCGATTGACTGTGTTCACCAGGCTCCTCTGCCCATGGGATTTTATAGGCAAGAATACTGGAGTGGATTGCCATTTTTTCTTTAGGGGCTCTTCCCAACTGAGGGAACATCTCCTGTATTGGCAAGCAGATTCTTTATCACTGAGCCACCAAGGAAGTACAACAATTCACTTTAATTCTGACATTAGCTATCCGGAATTAACATGGGTCTACAGGTTAAAGGCAAGAGACTAATCCCACTTTAAATGCCAGTCCCAAGTCCTGAACTTCCCATACTTCTGACTCAGTGGCTTTAAAACAGGAAAACTCCCGCCTCAGATCCAGTAATAAAACAGTTGGCAATCATTAGTCAAGCCCATTTCACCTGTCTTCACTAATCAAGGTCTTTTTCATTGTAGCTACAAAAGACCTTTCATGTCCTCCAAGCTGCCTATATCATAAACCATAGATGTTTGCTTGAGCTGTTGTCCAGAAACTTGGGGTCAACTTCATCTAATTTGAGCTGAGCTGGTTAAGATTGGATAGAATCAGCAACTCTCCAAATGGCAATGAACTGCTTGATGACTTTGTGACATCAGATAGCTGAAAGCTCTATCCTCAAATCATGCTAAATTCCTTCACTTTTGAATGTATATCTGTACCTCTATAACCTAGTTATGCCTGCACAGAATGATGATTACTGCATCTTTTTCTAATCACCTTTACCCATCTTCCCCATGTCTCAGCTTTATCCCATAAATACCCCTAGCCCCTTGCCTCCAGGGAGGCAGGTCTGAGGTTTGTTTCCCTGTTTCTTTACTTGGCTGCCTCATGAATAAGCCCTCTCTTTGCTTCAAATCTCAGTATCTCAGCATTTTGGCTCTGTTCACTGGGCAAAATGAACTTGGTTTGGTAACAGTAATTTGCTATATACCTCACAGGACTCACAGAAACACTTATACGCACAATTTACTATAAAGGATACACATCAATAGCCACATGAAGAAGTACATGAGGTGAGGTCTGAAAAGGTAGTGAGTGCAGGAGCATCTGTCCCTTGGAAGTGGTGTACCCCCCTTCAGGCTGGTGGATGTGTTCCCCAACCCAAAAGGTCTCAAAACACCACAGCTTAGGTATATTTTATGAAGGCACCTTCAATTACAAATGAAATCTCTAGCTCCTCACACCTCCTTGGAAGATGGTGAGTAGGGCTGGAAAGTGTCAAGCTTCTAATCATAGCACAGGCTTTCTTGTGAACAGATCCCACCCAGGAGCCCCCAAGTGTTGCCTCATTAGAACTAAAGATGCTCCTATCACCCCGGAAATTCCATGATTTAGAAGTTCAGCATAAGGCACTTCTGTTTCTCACATTACTCAGGAAATTACAAAGGTTTTAAGAATTCTGTGTCAGGACCTTTTATTATGGCACAGCCACTAACATTTTTCAGTACTTTGTTAGCAACAGTTGGCAATCATTAGTCAAGCCCATTTCATTTTAATCAAGGTCTTTTCATTGTAGCTACAAAAGACCTTTCATGTCCTCCAAGCTGCCTATATCATAAACCATAGATGTTTGCTTGAGCTGTTGTCCAGAAACTTGGGGTCAACTTCATCTAATTTGAGCTGAGCTGGTTAAGATTGGATAGAATCAGCAACTCTCCAAATGGCAATGAACTGCTTGATGACTTTGTGACATCAGATAGCTGAAAGCTCTATCCTCAAATCATGCTAAATTCCTTCACTTTTGAATGTATATCTGTACCTCTATAACCTAGTTATGCCTGCACAGAATGATGATTACTGCACCTTTTTCTAATCACCTTTACCCATCTTCCCCATGTCTCAGCTTTATCCCATAAATACCCCTAGCCCCTTGCCTCCAGGGAGGCAGGTCTGAGGTTTGTTTCCCTGTTTCTTTACTTGGCTGCCTCATGAATAAGCCCTCTCTTTGCTTCAAATCTCAGTATCTCAGCATTTTGGCTCTGTTCACTGGGCAAAATGAACTTGGTTTGGTAACAGTAATTTGCTATATACCTCACAGGACTCACAGAAACACTTATACGTACCAATTTACTATAAAGGATACACATCAATAGCCACATGAAGAAGTACATGAGGTGAGGTCTGAAAAGGTAGTGAGTGCAGGAGCATCTGTCCCTTGGAAGTGGTGTACCCCTCTTCAGGCTGGTGGATGTGTTCCCCAACCCAAAAGGTCTCAAAACACCACAGCTTAGGTATATTTTATGAAGGCACCTTCAATTACAAATGAAATCTCTAGCTCCTCACACCTCCTTGGAAGATGGTGAGTAGGGCTGGAAAGTGTCAAGCTTCTAATCATAGCACAGGCTTTCTTGTGAACAGATCCCACCCAGGAGCCCCCAAGTGTTGCCTCATTAGAACTAAAGATGCTCCTATCACCCCGGAAATTCCATGATTTAGAAGTTCAGCATAAGGCACTTCTGTTTCTCACATTACTCAGGAAATTACAAAGGTTTTAAGAATTCTGTGTCAGGACCTTTTATTATGGCACAGCCACTAACATTTTTCAGTACTTTGTTAGCAACAGTAAATAACTGGAACATACATATCTTGTTGTGTTGTCAATTATATTCTTGCAAAGTTGATTGAATTTTATGAAAATTAATATTAAACTCTACTTTAATCATTTTGAGTTAAGAAATGTTCTTTTTTTGCCCTTTTGCCTATAACCTTTCTTTCAAATGCAGCCCCCTTTTTTTTTTCTTTTGTGAAAATCCACCATTAACAGAAGTCTTGGCAAAAAGTATTTGCCCTTAGCTGCCAAAGGGCTAGGTCCTTCTTTCTGCTTTAAGTAATAAGGGGATGGTAATTAAACCTTCAAATCCTCTAGGACTCTTAAATCTTGAACTAATAATACAAAGACATAAAGACAATAGATACATTTCCCTAAATATGATTATCCATTCCTTTCCTAAATATCTTCCAGTTCTTTCAAATTAGGTAAAATTCAAGCTCTTGACTAGGTAGAAAGTGGTTAAGCTTGCCCCTTCAAACTCATCTCTCAGTGCCTCCTAGGATCCTCATGAACAAATTCAGGAGTACACTGTGGTTGCAGCTGCATCCTCCCACAAAGATATATAAAGTTCCAGCCCCTAGCACATCAGAATGTAATCCCTGGAAATCAGGTCTTTACAGGGGTAACTTGAAAGGAGGTCATTAGGTTGGGGTCTAAAGCAATATGATTGGTGTCTTTATAAAATGGGAAAATTTGAACATAGGGAGACCTACAGAGGGAAGATTATGTGAAGATACACAGTAGACTGCCATGTGAAAATAGAATATTGGAGTGATGTCTCTACAAGTCAAGCAATGCCTGAGGTTACCAGAAGCTAGCAAAGATACCTTGAACAGTTCCTTCTCTTGAACCTTAAGAGAAGGTGTGGTCTTGTTGGAACCTTAATTTCAGACTTCTGGCTTCAAGATGGATGGGACAATAATTTTGTTTTTTCTTAATTTAACTAGTTTTTTGTACTTTGTCATGATAGTGCTGGGAAGCCAATGCAACTATCTATACTTCCCAAAAGTGTCATGTTTGTCCTTAAGAGAAGGCAATAAATAAAATGGAATATAAAGACAGCTTATGATAGACATTCCAAGATTTTGGAAGAAGCAAGTGAAAATGATCTGGGAGTTTTTCATGAGAAAAAAAGAAAGACATTTGATCTAGGCATTACACAATGTGAGATTCATCAGGCAAAGATGGGGGAATGTCATTTCTAACAGTAAATACTTAAAGCAAAGGTGCAAAAGCACGGCTATGTACTTTAATATTAAACCTATAATCGGTTCTTTTTGCCCTTTTGCCTATAACCTTTCTTTCAAATGCAGCCCCCTTTTTTTTTTCTTTTGTGAAAATCCACCATTAACAGAAGTCTTGGCAAAAAGTATTTGCCCTTAGCTGCCAAAGGGCTAGGTCCTTCTTTCTGCTTTAAGTAATAAGGGGATGGTAATTAAACCTTCAAATCCTCTAGGACTCTTAAATCTTGAACTAATAATACAAAGACATAAAGACAATAGATACATTTCCCTAAATATGATTATCCATTCCTTTCCTAAATATCTTCCAGTTCTTTCAAATTAGGTAAAATTCAAGCTCTTGACTAGGTAGAAAGTGGTTAAGCTTGCCCCTTCAAACTCATCTCTCAGTGCCTCCTAGGATCCTCATGAACAAATTCAGGAGTACACTGTGGTTGCAGCTGCATCCTCCCACAAAGATATATAAAGTTCCAGCCCCTAGCACATCAGAATGTAATCCCTGGAAATCAGGTCTTTACAGGGGTAACTTGAAAGGAGGTCATTAGGTTGGGGTCTAAAGCAATATGATTGGTGTCTTTATAAAATGGGAAAATTTGAACATAGGGAGACCTACAGAGGGAAGATTATGTGAAGATACACAGTAGACTGCCATGTGAAAATAGAATATTGGAGTGATGTCTCTACAAGTCAAGCAATGCCTGAGGTTACCAGAAGCTAGCAAAGATACCTTGAACAGTTCCTTCTCTTGAACCTTAAGAGAAGGTGTGGTCTTGTTGGAACCTTAATTTCAGACTTCTGGCTTCAAGATGGATGGGACAATAATTTTGTTTTTTCTTAATTTAACTAGTTTTTTGTACTTTGTCATGATAGTGCTGGGAAGCCAATGCAACTATCTATACTTCCCAAAAGTGTCATGTTTGTCCTTAAGAGAAGGCAATAAATAAAATGGAATATAAAGACAGCTTATGATAGACATTCCAAGATTTTGGAAGAAGCAAGTGAAAATGATCTGGGAGTTTTTCATGAGAAAAAAAGAAAGACATTTGATCTAGGCATTACACAATGTGAGATTCATCAGGCAAAGATGGGGGAATGTCATTTCTAACAGTAAATACTTAAAGCAAAGGTGCAAAAGCACGGCTATGTACTTTATTTTTAAAAGAAAAAGAAGATTCTTTATACATTAATTCATTGCTTTATATACTGGATGCATACAGTGAATTCTAAGAATATTATTATCAATGACTCAGTTTAACTAGATTTCTTTTTAGAAGCAAGCATACAGAAGAAGGAATTCTGGTAGTTGCTTTAATATCCTTTACTAGATCTTCCTCTAAGAAATCTCATAATTGGTTTAAGACTGTTTATTCTTTAGGAGTTCCCAGACTTTTGGAATTTACCAAAGAGTAAAACATTTTAAATGACAGGATATTTATAAGGACATCAGCATCTTATTTTGGGACAGAAGAATATTTTTAATTACTGTCATCTTTTATCACAATGAATTCATTAAAGAAATGAGATGACAACTACAAAAAAAGGAAACACTATAATTTCAGAGTAAATTATTACCCTTTAAATTGAAATAAAGATAGCTTTGCAAAAAAATTCTCATATTGTCATTTTCTCATTTCCCCCAAGAGAAAAACAAACTGCTGTTTGAGAGGGGTGGGGAAACACTACTTTAAAATCAAACATATGAATGGGCTTCCATCCAGCGTTGTCACAATTCCTGCCATTAACTAAATGGAAGGTTGATGGTGATAGAGACCATGGAGTTTATTTAGCAGGCTTCCTCTTAGGAGAGCCTGAAAAACATTAAATCACAAGGGTTCCAAAGAACTTCTCAAGGCTCCATTAAGAAGTAGGTTAATTGTTCTTCTTGGGAGAAATACCACATGTTTCTACAAAGAGAATACTGGTCTTTTTCAGAGACATAGTTTTTGGCCAGAAGAACCAGAAGAGTCTGGAAGAGTGAAAGTTGCCCTTCCAAACTAACCAGAAGGATTAGTTTTACTTGCATCGGGAGGTAAATAAAATGGAATATAAAGACAGCTTATGATAGACATTCCAAGATTTTGGAAGAAGCAAGTGAAAATGATCTGGGAGTTTTTCATGAGAAAAAAAGAAAGACATTTGATCTAGGCATTACACAATGTGAGATTCATCAGGCAAAGATGGGGGAATGTCATTTCTAACAGTAAATACTTAAAGCAAAGGTGCAAAAGCACGGCTATGTACTTTATTTTTAAAAGAAAAAGAAGATTCTTTATACATTAATTCATTGCTTTATATACTGGATGCATACAGTGAATTCTAAGAATATTATTATCAATGACTCAGTTTAACTAGATTTCTTTTTAGAAGCAAGCATACAGAAGAAGGAATTCTGGTAGTTGCTTTAATATCCTTTACTAGATCTTCCTCTAAGAAATCTCATAATTGGTTTAAGACTGTTTATTCTTTAGGAGTTCCCAGACTTTTGGAATTTACCAAAGAGTAAAACATTTTAAATGACAGGATATTTATAAGGACATCAGCATCTTATTTTGGGACAGAAGAATATTTTTAATTACTGTCATCTTTTATCACAATGAATTCATTAAAGAAATGAGATGACAACTACAAAAAAAGGAAACACTATAATTTCAGAGTAAATTATTACCCTTTAAATTGAAATAAAGATAGCTTTGCAAAAAAATTCTCATATTGTCATTTTCTCATTTCCCCCAAGAGAAAAACAAACTGCTGTTTGAGAGGGGTGGGGAAACACTACTTTAAAATCAAACATATGAATGGGCTTCCATCCAGCGTTGTCACAATTCCTGCCATTAACTAAATGGAAGGTTGATGGTGATAGAGACCATGGAGTTTATTTAGCAGGCTTCCTCTTAGGAGAGCCTGAAAAACATTAAATCACAAGGGTTCCAAAGAACTTCTCAAGGCTCCATTAAGAAGTAGGTTAATTGTTCTTCTTGGGAGAAATACCACATGTTTCTACAAAGAGAATACTGGTCTTTTTCAGAGACATAGTTTTTGGCCAGAAGAACCAGAAGAGTCTGGAAGAGTGAAAGTTGCCCTTCCAAACTAACCAGAAGGATTAGTTATGGTTATATGCCATCCCCCTGGGATGGGACTACTCCAATGTCTCTCTTACCTTTCCTATATTCTACTTCAAAGATTACAAATACAGTTTTAAAACAATTAATGAAAGGGAATAGAACTGAATAAGTGCACTAAGAACCACAGTACATAGTTTTAAAATCTACTATAATTTAAAACACAAAGATCACTAACTGAAGTAAAAGCATTTATTATAATAAAGATGTGCTAATATTCCAGGTATGGTTACTTCACGGGAAAAACTCCATAGTACTGAAATCACAGGCTGACTTGATCCAAGAGCTGCCTGCCTTTCTATCACAGCCACAGCCTCAGGCTGGACGTACACCACATGCTCCAATTCCCTTAAATTCTACAACTTCTCAAACATCCCAAGCTTTGTTTCCAAACGTTTGAAATGCCCTGCCTCTATTTCTTTTGCTCCAGACACTTCATTTACTGTGTTCAGAAGAGTCACTAATCTTACTTACTACACACCAGATATAGTTTTAATCACTCTACATACATCAATTAACCTTTCCCTAAAATCTTCTATGGCAAGTGTCGTTATCACCAAAATATTTTACACATGAGAAAATTTGTAACAGAGATTCAAAACCTTTCCAATGACATTAAACTATAAGCGCTGAGTTAGTAGGAAATCTTTCAACGGAGTCCAAACTCTTAGGCAGTATGCTACGCTCTCCCTTTGTGAGGACTTCATGGTTCCCTCAGAATGCATCACTTTTCTTTTAATTAAAGTATGGTTGATTTACAATTTTGTATTAGTTTCTGATGTACAGCAAATTTATATATATATATATATATATATATATATATATATATATATATATATATATAAATTTTTTTATATTTTTCCACTATGGTTTATTACAGGATGCTGAATATAGTTCACTATGCTATACAGTAGGACTTTGTTGTTGACCTATTAATATTCTAAATACAGTAGTATATATCTATCAATCCCAAACTCCTAATTTATTCCTCCCACTTTCCAACCAGTTTGGTAACCAATCATAACTTTGTTTTCTATGTCTGTGCGTCTGTTTCTGTTTTGCAAACAAGCTCACAGAAAACAGGTAATTGTGTACCTTTATCCTGGAAAATAATGATTTCCATGCCAACTACTATTCCACTGAATTTGGTCATTTGCCATGGGGTTGGTATGTGATTCTAAATTGGAAAGAATGGCTAACGCCCTTCTTCCTGTGTGCCCCAGTTTGTCCCTCTCTGGACAAACATTTTGAAATAAAAATGTTTCAATCGAATAAACTTTGCAGAAGACTGTCTACTAGAGAAAGGGTGTGAGCAGATTATACAGAGCCAGTTCAAAGGCCATACTTCCTGAAATGTGTGGTTCCCACAGATAACACACTCCATAGTACTGAAATCACAGGCTGACTTGATCCAAGAGCTGCCTGCCTTTCTATCACAGCCACAGCCTCAGGCTGGACGTACACCACATGCTCCAATTCCCTTAAATTCTACAACTTCTCAAACATCCCAAGCTTTGTTTCCAAACGTTTGAAATGCCCTGCCTCTATTTCTTTTGCTCCAGACACTTCATTTACTGTGTTCAGAAGAGTCACTAATCTTACTTACTACACACCAGATATAGTTTTAATCACTCTACATACATCAATTAACCTTTCCCTAAAATCTTCTATGGCAAGTGTCGTTATCACCAAAATATTTTACACATGAGAAAATTTGTAACAGAGATTCAAAACCTTTCCAATGACATTAAACTATAAGCGCTGAGTTAGTAGGAAATCTTTCAACGGAGTCCAAACTCTTAGGCAGTATGCTACGCTCTCCCTTTGTGAGGACTTCATGGTTCCCTCAGAATGCATCACTTTTCTTTTAATTAAAGTATGGTTGATTTACAATTTTGTATTAGTTTCTGATGTACAGCAAATTTATATATATATATATATGTATATATATATATATATATATATATATATATATATATATAAATTTTTTTATATTTTTCCACTATGGTTTATTACAGGATGCTGAATATAGTTCACTATGCTATACAGTAGGACTTTGTTGTTGACCTATTAATATTCTAAATACAGTAGTATATATCTATCAATCCCAAACTCCTAATTTATTCCTCCCACTTTCCAACCAGTTTGGTAACCAATCATAACTTTGTTTTCTATGTCTGTGCGTCTGTTTCTGTTTTGCAAACAAGCTCACAGAAAACAGGTAATTGTGTACCTTTTATCCTGGAAAATAATGATTTCCATGCCAACTACTATTCCACTGAATTTGGTCATTTGCCATGGGGTTGGTATGTGATTCTAAATTGGAAAGAATGGCTAACGCCCTTCTTCCTGTGTGCCCCAGTTTGTCCCTCTCTGGACAAACATTTTGAAATAAAAATGTTTCAATCGAATAAACTTTGCAGAAGACTGTCTACTAGAGAAAGGGTGTGAGCAGATTATACAGAGCCAGTTCAAAGGCCATACTTCCTGAAATGTGTGGTTCCCACAGATAACACACATCTGGCCTAATAGGAACTTGAAATGAGTCAAGATAAGCTTTGGTGTATCCAGTTTTCAGTGGTGCCCTATGATTACCATGATTGATTTGCCCAGTTTTTCTGTTTTTTTTTTTTTTCTCATTTCTAAAACTCATTGCTCAGTGTTTCCTCCTACTCTGCACAAAATCTTCAAATGAACACTTTTAGGAGATTGCAGCATAAGTAATTGGAAAAGTTATACTGCATTTTTAAATACTGAGGAGACCACACATGGTATAAAGATGCCAAATAACTAATAAGATAGATATTTTTATTCACTCCTTGTTTAATATAACGTTGATTCCACCTTCTGGCTCTCTATTGTATTGAAATGGGAGAGGGATCCAGAAAGCCCTTATTTTGAATATCCTGGAAACTTTTAAGAGTATGGCGGCATTTTATAATGCCATTTGATTCTCTTATAGCCTATATATTCATGAAATGATTCTGCAAATGCAGCAGTTGAAAAAATCATCTGAGAATTAAGTCAACAAAACAATGAATGAAAAACTCCAGAGGATGCTATGCTCTTCTCATAAGGCACAAGAAAAAGAGAACCATAAGGAATTAAAAAAAAAAAAAAAAAAAAAGCTGGCCATGTAGCTGTTTGGGGTTTTCCAATCACTTTATATTTTCGTAAAAGAAAATCGTACTGATGGTTAGTTCCTGCCTCATGCTGACAGTTTACAAATAGGAATAGCAAGGTCTCATTTCAGAGCAGACAGTGTGGAGCCCTCCTCAAATGCATTTTTAAATCAGAGTGACAGAGCTTCACAAGTATTCCTGGCAGTAAAGGATGAATATTAATGCCTCAAGAAAACAATAAACTAGATCTATAGTCTTTTATCTCCACCACCAAACCATTTACTTTAAAAAAAAAAAAAAAAAAGATAGGCCTTCTGCAGTTTGACTTTTTTTTTAATGATTCAATGTGTTTTATTTATTAATCTTTTGGCTTAGTAAAGTTACGAATATTTTTTATTATTTTAACTGAAATATAGTTGATGTACAATACTAGTTTCAGGAACACAACATAATAATTTTATATTTGCATATATTATAAAATGATCACTATAATAAACCTAGTAAGCATCTGTCCCCATACAAAGTTATTCCATTATTATTGGCCATACTCCATTGGCTGTATATTTCATTCTGGTGAATTATTTATTGTGAAACTGGAGATCTGTTCCTCCCCTTCACCTATTTCACCCTCCCAATTCCCTCCCTGTTGGCAACCACTTGTATGGTCTATGTATCTATGAGTCTATTTTAATAGTATTTTGCTTGTTTTGCTTTTTACAATGAGAGTATGAATGAGATCATTCAGCATTTGTCTTTCTCAGTCTGAACTACTTCACTTAGCATAATTACAGTACCCTCTAGATCTATTCATGTTGCTGTAAATGGCAAGGTTTCTTTTGTATTTTGGTGTGGCTGATTAATATGCCATGGTAGTATATACCACATCTTTTTCATCCATTCATCTTTGATGAACACAGGCCGGTTCTGTATCTTGGCTATTATAAGTTATACTCCAATAAGCTTAGGGCTGAAGATACATTTACGAATTATTCCTTTTTGTTTGTTTTGAGTAGATACCTGGAAGCAAAACTGCTAGATGATATGGTACTTCTAGTTCTGACTTTTTAAGAAGACTCCATGCTGTTTTCCATAATACTTGCAATTTACAAGCCCACCAACAATGCACAAGAGTTCCCTTTCTTCTACATCCTCAAGAACACTTGTTGGGCTTCCCTGGTGGTCCAGTGGGTAAGGACACCGCCTGGCAGTGCAAGGGGCGCTGATTCGATCCCTGGCCTGGGAAGATCCCACGAGCCGCGGAGCCGCTGGACTGATGTGTCCAATTACGGAGCCGAAGCTCTGGAGCTCATGCGCCCAGAGCTAGTGCTCTGCGACAACAGAGGCCACCGCGATGGGAGGCCCACATGGGCCAAAGAACGAAGATGGATGAAAATAGATAAATGAAAGACCAATAGAAGTGGCCCGCCCGCACCCTCCCTCCCCAACCCCTCCCCCCACAAATAAATAATAAATATTTTAAAAACTAAAAAAAAAGAACGCTTGTTATTTCTTGTCTTTCTGGTGATAGCCACTCTGACATCTGTGAAGTCATATATCATTGTGGTTTACATTCCCTATGATTAGTGATGTTAACACAACATAATAATTTTATATTTGCATATATTATAAAATGATCACTATAATAAACCTAGTAAGCATCTGTCCCCATACAAAGTTATTCCATTATTATTGGCCATACTCCATTGGCTGTATATTTCATTCTGGTGAATTATTTATTGTGAAACTGGAGATCTGTTCCTCCCCTTCACCTATTTCACCCTCCCAATTCCCTCCCTGTTGGCAACCACTTGTATGGTCTATGTATCTATGAGTCTATTTTAATAGTATTTTGCTTGTTTTGCTTTTTACAATGAGAGTATGAATGAGATCATTCAGCATTTGTCTTTCTCAGTCTGAACTACTTCACTTAGCATAATTACAGTACCCTCTAGATCTATTCATGTTGCTGTAAATGGCAAGGTTTCTTTTGTATTTTGGTGTGGCTGATTAATATGCCATGGTAGTATATACCACATCTTTTTCATCCATTCATCTTTGATGAACACAGGCCGGTTCTGTATCTTGGCTATTATAAGTTATACTCCAATAAGCTTAGGGCTGAAGATACATTTACGAATTATTCCTTTTTGTTTGTTTTGAGTAGATACCTGGAAGCAAAACTGCTAGATGATATGGTACTTCTAGTTCTGACTTTTTAAGAAGACTCCATGCTGTTTTCCATAATACTTGCAATTTACAAGCCCACCAACAATGCACAAGAGTTCCCTTTCTTCTACATCCTCAAGAACACTTGTTGGGCTTCCCTGGTGGTCCAGTGGGTAAGGACACCGCCTGGCAGTGCAAGGGGCGCTGATTCGATCCCTGGCCTGGGAAGATCCCACGAGCCGCGGAGCCGCTGGACTGATGTGTCCACCACGGAGCCAAGCTCTGGAGCGCATTTACCCAGAGCCAGTGCTCTGCGACAACAGAGGCCGCTGTGATGGGAGGCCACACTGGCCAAAGAACGAAGATGGATGAAAATAGATAAATGAAAGACCAACAGAAGTGTCCCGCTCGCTCCCCTCCCTCCCCAAGCCATCTCCCACCCAAAATAAATAATAAATATTTTAAAAAACTAAAAAAAAAAAAAAGAACGCTTGTTATTTCTTGTCTTTCTGGTGATAGCCACTCTGACATCTGTGAAGTCATATATCATTGTGGTTTTGATTTACATTCCCTATGATTAGTGATGTTGAGTATCTTTTTGTGTGCCTAGTGGCTTTTTCTCTATGTCTTTGCAAAAATGTCCCTTCAGGTCTTCTGTGTATTTTTATTATTTGGGTCTCTTGTATTTTTGACGTTGAGTTGTATGAGTTTTTTGTATACTTTGGGTATTAATGCCTCATGGAATACATCCTTTGCAAATATTTTCCCTCATTTCACAGGCTTTCTTTTCATTTTTTGATAGCTTCCTGTGCAGTGCATTTTGTTTTTTTTTTTTAGTCTGATGTAGTTTCCTTTGTTTATTTTTGTTTTTATTCCCTTTGAGAAGACATACTGCCCAAACTATTGATAACTATGCCAAACAGTATACTGTCTGCATTTCTCTCTAGGAGTTTCATGTTTTCACATCTTACATTTAGAACTCTTTGTCTTTTTGATTCTTACACTCATAAGGGAAAACAGCACAATAAGTCAAAAGTCTTGTTAGTGAGATTTAACATTCTTTTGATATACCACTTTATTTAGGAGACAGATTATCCTCTAGATTCCTCCAAATCCAGACATAAAAACATATATACATTAACATGTGTTCAGTTTCAAATTTTTATTTTTTCAAAATGTTATGGGACCAAGGAATCCCAGATGAGGTAATATGGCATAGTTTGAAGACAGATGGATCTACCTAATAAATTCTGCCTCAATTTATACAACAGTTGGTTTTAATTCCTTAAAGAACAGGGCTGCATCCTGAATGACATAAAAAATCTGGTCCACCCATCTAACTGCATTATCTTTCATTTGCTTCTTTTTATCAGTGAGATCTTCAATAAGGAAATCAAAAGATTCCTATGTTCTAGATTTAGAGCTGTTTGTCTTTAGAGTATTTTTTTTTTCTGTCTAGTACACTAGAAAATTAGGAGAGGTATCCCATTCTGTTGCTTTGGGAATCTTTGCTTTCAAGTACACTTCATAAATGAACAAATTTTTCTAACTGGAACATTCTCTATAATAGTAATTTTAATTTTAGGTTGTTCTAATAAGATGTTGTCATTTTTGTAGATATTCACAGCTTCCAGGACCATAGTTCTTAGATACAAAACAGGCACATGTGCCAGAGGATAGTGTAGTTAATTCTCTGAAACTTAAGGGTTCCATCTCTTGAGCTAATCCTGAGTCTCTCAAAGCCAAATTACTACTTAAGAGGAATATGTTATTGGGCTGGGGATTTTGTGGTATTTTACAGTGTACCTTGTTGCATGGAAAATTTTTTGAGGTCACCAGTGACATAGTGTCAATCTGACCTGTTCAGGGACCTCCTTATCCTAGCCTAAGTGTCTTAGAGTTAGACGGTGAGTTCTCTAACAGCTTTTAAATACCTGTGCCTACCAACTTTGCAGTTTGGACTTCAAAGATTTCCATTAACAGATTTATTACCCCTTTCACAAGAATATTTCTTTCTATTAAATAGTATAGAACAGACTTACGGACATTGTGGGGAATGAACAGTGGGTGGGAGACATGGAAAGAGTAACATGGAAACCTGTACTATCATATGTGAAAGAGATAGCTATTGTCGATGGCCTGGAGGGGTGGGATGGGGGGTACGGGGAAGGGGGTGGAAGAGGGAGTGGTCAGGGATATACATATGATTAATCTGGGATTATACATATCTGTAAACAACAAAACTGTAAAAGCAAAAAGTAAAATAAAAATAATAATAATAAAATAGTAGTGGTGACCCTGATGGCTTTTATTGGTGCCTGCTTAAATTTAGACTTGAATCTGTTTTATCTAAACAGTACAAATTTGTCTTTATTTATTTATTTATCCAAGTCCCCCAGAAGTTTATGCTTTAGACTTTCCCTGAGATTTTGAGAGTCCCCTAACGGCTGCCACCTGCTGCAAACCCACAATATACCTATCCCAGGACATTTTGGTGACCCCAGAATCTTTCTAAATCCCAGGATCTTTCTAGGAACAATATATATTTATTTGAAATTTTGCTTTAAAATAAAATTTATGTCAATCAGAGAGCTGCATGTAAGCGAATGAGCTCAAAGCTGAAAGCCATTTGCCCACAGCCCTTGGTACTGTTAAGAGGAACAGTGAACTCAGTGTGTTCACCCTGTGTCATGGGCCTTGGGCTGCTAAGCACTCAGCTCTGGGTCTCATCCCTCACTGAGAGAAAACTTTAAAAAATGATTAAAGAAGACAATGTAGGTGATAAGTGCAAACTTCAATACTTCATGAAAGGAGCAGTCTCCATTCTCAAGAGTTCAGTGCACTGCAAAATGGTGGGTGTGTGGACACAAGATATTTCATAGGACAAATATGGAATGACAAATAGAAAATATCTGATTTGTTAGCACCACATAGTCAGTCTTTGGAGTGAGAAGATCCAGGAGTGGCTTGACTTTAAGGACTGGCTGACTGAGTAAAACCCCAGGTAAGCATTAGTCAGATCTATCTCACCTGCCTTCACTAACCAAGGGTGCTGAGCAGCATGTGGCCTAAATAGTACAATGTTTACCAGAGCTCTTTTCCAGGAATGGGAAGTCAGCTGTGTCTAGTCTGACCTGCACTGATTAAGACTAGATAAAACCACAGAGATGCTTCAACTGGGCACATGCTAGTGTTCAGCTGGTGACCTACTGATGTCAGAAGGTCAAAAACTCCATCTTCAGATCCTGCTAAAGGCCTCCATTTTCTCAAGTGCAGGAGGTTTTGCCTTAGTTATGCCTGTGCAGAAGGATGATCACTGCACCTTTTTCCAATGCCCTTTCCCCATACTCCCCATGCCTCAGACCGACCTACTTCTTTATTCTTTATCCCATAAATAACTTGAGCCACTTGCTTCCCTGGGAGATGGGGTTCAAAGGCTTATTCTCCCCTTCTCTCTCTCTCTCTCTCTTTTTTGGCCACTTCTATTGGTCTTTCATTTATTTATTTTCATCCATCTTTGTTCTTTGGCCTGTGTGGGCCTCCCATTGCAGTGGCCTCTCTCGTCACAGAGCACCGGTTCTGGGCACATGCACTCCAGAGCTCAGGCTTGGTAGATGGACACATCAGTCCAGCCACTCCGCAGCACATGGGATCCTCCCAGGCCAGGGATCAAATTGATACCCCTTGCACTGCAAGGCGGTGTCCTTACCCACTGGACCACCAGAGAAGCCCTTTCTCCCCTTCTCTTTGCTCGGCTGCCTTGTAAATAAACCCTCCCTTTATTGCATAAACCCTCTCTTTACTGCAAATGTGGCTTGTTGCCCATCAGACAAAAAGAACCCAGTTTGGCAGCAGTGGTATATGGTGTTTTAGGAGTTCCCTGGTGGTCCAATGCCTGAGACTCTGTGTTCCCAATGAAGGGAATCCAGGTTCAATTCCTGGTCAGGGCACAAAATCCCATATGACACAACTAAGTTTCTACGCTGCAACTAAGACCTGATGCAGCCAAATAAATAAATACTTTAAAAAACAGTGATATGTTTCAAATGGAACACTTATACGGACATGAAAGTTACATAATTTTTGGTTTGCTGATGCAGCATACCAAGCCAAAGTGGCTCCATCGTGGACCAAGAAAGTTATTGCAACACTCGTTAAAAGATAAACTGAGGCATATTAATCGTGGACCAAGAAAGTTATTGCAACACTCGTTAAAAGATAAACTGAGGCATATTAAAACCTCAAGGGTTCACTTGAGCATTTATTGACCAGAATTAGGAAGCATCAAACTGGTAATGGTCAGGAGTGCTCTGAGTGCAGAAGCCTGGGAAAATACCTACATAAGAAGAAAGGGGGGCTTCCCTGGTGGTCCAGTGGGTAAGAACACCGCCTTGCAGTGCAAGGGGTGCCGGTTTGATCCCTGGCCTGGGAAGATCCCAGGTGCCACAGAGAGCAGCTGGACTGATGTGTCCAACTATCGACCGGAGCTCTGGAGCTCATGCGCCCAGAGCCGGTGCTCTGTGACGAGAGAGGCCGCTGCAATGGGAGGCCCACACAGGCCAAAGAATAAAGATGGATGAAAATAAATAAATGAAAGACCAATAGAAGTGGCCAAAAAAAAAAAAAGTTTTAAAAAAAATTAAAAGAAAAAAAAGAAGGAAGGGCAGAAGCAAAGAAAGGGAACTATTTGACTGGTGAGAGCTTAAAGCCTAGTTGTGGTTTTGTGACTGATATCCTTAGCATTTTACTTTAGTAACTTTGAGATATTTACAGGTAGATTTTGGTTTGCTTATGTACGCAGTCATGGTATTAGAGCCCCCTCTATCTAATGGTCTCCTTGTTTAATCAGCCTCAGGGGCCTGAAGGAAAACAAGTACCTGAAAATTTCAGGGTCTCAATAAAAGCTGAAATTTTTGTTGTTAATACTATTGTCATCATCAATAGTAGTAGTATCTTGCTAACCAAAAGGTAAACCAAGTGTTTTTGATCTACCTGTGCATTAAACAGAGTGAAAAAAATGGTAATAAAAAGCTTTATTTTACTGGTCAGGGCACAAAATCCCATATGACACAACTAAGTTTCTACGCTGCAACTAAGACCTGATGCAGCCAAATAAATAAATACTTTAAAAAACAGTGATATGTTTCAAATGGAACACTTATACGGACATGAAAGTTACATAATTTTTGGTTTGCTGATGCAGCATACCAAGCCAAAGTGGCTCCATCGTGGACCAAGAAAGTTATTGCAACACTCGTTAAAAGATAAACTGAGGCATATTAATCGTGGACCAAGAAAGTTATTGCAACACTCGTTAAAAGATAAACTGAGGCATATTAAAAACCTCAAGGGTTCACTTGAGCATTTATTGACCAGAATTAGGAAGCATCAAACTGGTAATGGTCAGGAGTGCTCTGAGTGCAGAAGCCTGGGAAAATACCTACATAAGAAGAAAGGGGGGCTTCCCTGGTGGTCCAGTGGGTAAGAACACCGCCTTGCAGTGCAAGGGGTGCCGGTTTGATCCCTGGCCTGGGAAGATCCCAGGTGCCACAGAGAGCAGCTGGACTGATGTGTCCAACTATCGACCGGAGCTCTGGAGCTCATGCGCCCAGAGCCGGTGCTCTGTGACGAGAGAGGCCGCTGCAATGGGAGGCCCACACAGGCCAAAGAATAAAGATGGATGAAAATAAATAAATGAAAGACCAATAGAAGTGGCCAAAAAAAAAAAAAGTTTTAAAAAAAATTAAAAGAAAAAAAAGAAGGAAGGGCAGAAGCAAAGAAAGGGAACTATTTGACTGGTGAGAGCTTAAAGCCTAGTTGTGGTTTTGTGACTGATATCCTTAGCATTTTACTTTAGTAACTTTGAGATATTTACAGGTAGATTTTGGTTTGCTTATGTACGCAGTCATGGTATTAGAGCCCCCTCTATCTAATGGTCTCCTTGTTTAATCAGCCTCAGGGGCCTGAAGGAAAACAAGTACCTGAAAATTTCAGGGTCTCAATAAAAGCTGAAATTTTTGTTGTTAATACTATTGTCATCATCAATAGTAGTAGTATCTTGCTAACCAAAAGGTAAACCAAGTGTTTTTGATCTACCTGTGCATTAAACAGAGTGAAAAACATGGTAATAAAAAGCTTTATTTTATTTATTTATTTTTAAAACCTTTATTTTACTTTTAACTTTTACAGAGTTTTGTTGTTTACAGATATGTATGTTCTCAGATTAGTCATATGTATATCTCCCCCCTGGACAGTGGACATATGGACACTGTGGGGAAGGAACAGTGGGTGAGAGGCGTAAAGGAAGTAGCATGAAGGCCTGTACTATCATAAGTGAAGAAAATAGCTCTAGTCATTGCTCTGTGAATAAAAAGCTTTAGATAAATCTAGTTTCTAGCTTGGCTTTGAAGTGACAA
The DNA here is from genome assembly GCA_022376925.1 of Tragulus kanchil. Classification (NCBI taxonomy): domain Eukaryota; kingdom Metazoa; phylum Chordata; class Mammalia; order Artiodactyla; family Tragulidae; genus Tragulus; species Tragulus kanchil. The sequence goes on along the minus strand of JAIOJX010000005.1, from coordinate 113,870,000 downwards.
CTTGTATGACCTTGGGAAAAGGGCTTAATCTCTCACATCACTTATTTAATATGAGGCTAATAGCCATACTTTATAGGACTTTTTGTGAGGATTAAAGGATATATTAGGTACAGTTCTTAGTATAGTATCTGGTTTATAATTAAACACTCAAATAGTGTTAACAATTATTAACATTATGAGTTATTTTATTATTCAGCCTTAATGCAGGGCAGTCCTGGCAAGAGAATCTTAAATCTCTGATCCAAGATGGGGAAATTACAGATTTAAAAAAGGTCATTGGTCTATTGAAAAGAAACTAAAGCAATAAAATCCAAATGGGTGGGCAGAAAAAGTGACAAACACACTCTGAAAACATTGAGAGAGGGAAAGGAAAAGCTTAAGATATTCTTATTTCATTTATTTAACAAACACTTTATAATATTCACTCAAGTCAGACACTTTGTAAGCACTTTTGTAAGCCCTTCATAATTAGTAATTTATATAAAATCTTAAAATCTTAAAAATCTTAAAAATCCTACAGGGCAGGTACTGTTTTTAGCCCAATTTTACAAATAAAAAAGGAGAGGCCAAATAGGTTATGTACCCAAAGTCACATGACTAGTCAGCAACAAAGCCAAGATCTGAAGCCAGATAAAAGTTCCAGAGACAGTACACTTACTCATTTTATGGTTTAAGGAAGGTTCTCTTTGATATGTGTTTATAACATGTGCTAGAAAGCCAGAACCAAAACACTGCTGGAATTGGGATTAAGGGAAAAGGGGACATACGGTCTTCAAATCAGTTACTGTCTTTGAGGTAGGTATAGAGACTTGAGTTAAAGGTAGGTCAAGGATCCAGTAAAGAACACTTGACTATTTCCACTATGAGAATAACAAACATGCATCATTCTACTTGTTAAAACATGAAATAAACCCAGAGAATTAATTGGTGATATGGGACTTTAAAAGGGGGTTTAAGATTAGCAGACTACAATAGCTATATTTTCTCCACATGTGCCATTTTGTCCCAGGAATTCAATAGTAACAAGGTTGGCACTCAAAACTGATGAGTGAATATATCATTCTGGATGAAGAGCATATTCTGCTTCTGTTCTGAGGTGATGATGGAGAAGAGTTTTTCAACTGTTGATTCCAAGAAACTTCTGTTTGCAAAATTTTTGGCCCTGACCTATCCATGTATCAACATCAAGTTAAATATATTCCATTTTTGAATGCCCCATCTTTACCACCCTTAAAACTCTGACTTAGACTATATACTGATAGATAAACATAAATGACAGCCATGCAGAATGTAACACTTTTTTTTCCTCTAAACTTTCTTATGAACATTTTACAGTCTCTTGCAGCTGTTGATTAAGGAAACACTATTTGAGTCTTCACCAGCACAGACGGATTTGGGGGGAACACAATGACTTATTAACTATGTAAGATTAAGATTTAAGATGTGAACCACTGAAGTGAACTTTGATCATCTTCCTCAAGGTGAATTCCAAGAGTAACTGTCAGTTACAATTCCTATATACATGGTTTTGTGAAAAGAGCACTCTTCTTAAAGTTCAATGGGCAGAATCAAGTGTAAACACGAATACTGAGGGGTAAATCAGGTGGAGAGTGAATCCAACCTCCCCCCGCCATTTTGTAATACCTCGACCCTCAACTGATTGGATAATACCCATTCATGTTGGGAAGGGCAATCTACTTTACTCATTTACTAATGTAAACACTAATCTCTTCCCAGAGCATCCTCACAGACACACCTAGAAATATTGTTTAACCAGCTGTCTGAAGATCATAAGACCCAGTCAAGCTGACATGAAATTAAACATCACCAGCTCTCACTAACAGGAAGGTCCAGCTATATGGCTTTTAAGGGTCCTTAGAATGTTACCCAAGAGGTTAAGGACGTTATACTTCATTTCTGACAGTGGTGTCAGAACGTCTGGGTTAAAATCCTACAATTCCTACTTACAAGTTTAAGGAATTTAGGCAAATTACTGAGTCCCCTCTATGCTTCATTTTCCTTATCTGTAAAATGGAAACAAAAGCTGTTTTATGTGAATAATATGAACACTAAAGGTAATGTTTGAGCAGGGCTTAGCACTGTGCCTGCTTACAATAGGTATTATGATATATTCTAGATTGGTTGGTGGTTATTGAGGGAGTATATGTTACTAAAATCCACCTGCCATTGCAGGAGACATCCCTGAGTCAGGAAAATCCCCATGGAGGAGGGCATGGCAACCTGCTCCAGTATTTTTGCCTGGATAATCCCCATGGACAGGGGAACCTGGTTGGCTATAGTCCATGAGGTCACAAAAGAGTTACACATAAGTGAAGGGATTTAGTATGTGTACACATTAAGGAAGTAAAAGAAATAAGACAAGGTTTTTTCCTCTAAACTTTCTTATGAACATTTTACAGTCTCTTGCAGCTGTTGATTAAGGAAACACTATTTGAGTCTTCACCAGCACAGACGGATTTGGGGGAACACAATGACTTATTAACTATGTAAGATTAAGATTTAAGATGTGAACCACTGAAGTGAACTTTGATCATCTTCCTCAAGGTGAATTCCAAGAGTAACTGTCAGTTACAATTCCTATATACATGGTTTTGTGAAAAGAGCACTCTTCTTAAAGTTCAATGGGCAGAATCAAGTGTAAACACGAATACTGAGGGGTAAATCAGGTGGAGAGTGAATCCAACCTCCCCCCGCCATTTTGTAATACCTCGACCCTCAACTGATTGGATAATACCCATTCATGTTGGGAAGGGCAATCTACTTTACTCATTTACTAATGTAAACACTAATCTCTTCCCAGAGCATCCTCACAGACACACCTAGAAATATTGTTTAACCAGCTGTCTGAAGATCATAAGACCCAGTCAAGCTGACATGAAATTAAACATCGCCAGCTCTCACTAACAGGAAGGTCCAGCTATATGGCTTTTAAGGGTCCTTAGAATGTTACCCAAGAGGTTAAGGACGTTATACTTCATTTCTGACAGTGGTGTCAGAACGTCTGGGTTAAAATCCTACAATTCCTACTTACAAGTTTAAGGAATTTAGGCAAATTACTGAGTCCCCTCTATGCTTCATTTTCCTTATCTGTAAAATGGAAACAAAAGCTGTTTTATGTGAATAATATGAACACTAAAGGTAATGTTTGAGCAGGGCTTAGCACTGTGCCTGCTTACAATAGGTATTATGATATATTCTAGATTGGTTGGTGGTTATTGAGGGAGTATATGTTACTAAAATCCACCTGCCATTGCAGGAGACATCCCTGAGTCAGGAAAATCCCCATGGAGGAGGGCATGGCAACCTGCTCCAGTATTTTTGCCTGGATAATCCCCATGGACAGGGGAACCTGGTTGGCTATAGTCCATGAGGTCACAAAAGAGTTACACATAAGTGAAGGGATTTAGTATGTGTACACATTAATGAAGTAAAATAAATAAGACAAGGTTTTGTAGCATCAGAAAGTAGTTCTTCTCCAGCATGGGGCAGTACAGTAAATGGTGTAAAGCACTAGACAGACGGCCTTTCTCAGTGCTTGCTGGTGATGACAAAAACAGCACTAAGTACTGAATCTTTCTCTGGAGAGAAGACAGCCTGCAATAAAATCTTTAAATAATCCCAGTAAAGTTACAAGTCCTTTGGGCTTTTCTGTATCTTTGATGGTGTCTCTAACGATTGTACATTTGAGGAAAGATAACTTCCAGACCAATGAATGCTAATCCTAAGCACTGATGATCCAGTGGTGGAATGGCATCACTATCTTTGTGTTACATGAGTTCTGAGAGATAAACTAAGAGAGTGCAAAGAGTCCGCATGCCCTGCCACTATCTCACAGAGCCAAAACCGAAGACAGCGTCCTGAGAGATAAGCTGAGAGGGTGCTGAGGACCCCATGTCCTGTCAGTATTTCTCAGAAGTGAGACTGGAAATGAAACATAAGCCTGCACACTGCCTTCTGCCAGGACGTGTTACAGAAATATTTTCTCTGACCTTGAACACCATTTACCCCTGTTGTTAGCAGCTATTAGTAAAGGCGCTCATCTTGACCACATTTCCCTTGTCATCATATTGCTTCATTTACCAAGAAATGATGTGTTGCTACTATTTCAGGCTCTTCAGATCAACTGTATTAGCACTGGATGTCACTGTTGTTCCATGCAGACAGAACAAAAGTGTGCTTCTTCCTCAGCAAATTTCAAAAATGACCCAGAGGCTTCTGCAAAAGCTCATTACAAACTTTGGCAGAATCACACAATACTCCCCAACCAGCCTGGCCCTGGGGTTCCTATTTTCAGATTCTAAATCTAACTATTCTGAGAGCAAGAGTTCAGGGGAAAAGTGAAGAGATCTCTGAGGCACAGAATTGATATAGATTCATCAAATTACTAGAATTACTAGAAAGATCTATTTGCAAGCAAGAAGTTCTACCCTTGCTACAAATTTCATAAACACAAAAGCTTAATGCCCTAAATGAATATTAATATCTGAATCGAATTAATATCTGAATTGAAATGAATTACATCATCATCCTATGAAAGAGTTTCAGAAGCATTTCCTTGGTAAATGAGACACAAATATTAACTCTTGCTTCTTATTACAGTCACTTCATAACCAAGTAACAGCCCATAATCAAGGCTATTAAAGCTTTCAGTCTGACCTTCTAAACTGCTCTTGGACAAAAGCAAGCACAGCAGGCAATGCATTTTAGGGCAATTACAGGCATAACTCAAGTATTTACAGGACACAGCATTGTAATAGAACAATCTTTTTGGTATTTCCGAGGTAACAGTTAAATCCTGCAACAGTGGTGGCCCATCAGTGGTGGGAAAAGACCAATTGCTCCTGAGGGTGGAAAACAATTTTGCAGCTCAAGTTAGTGAGGGACAACATTTCTTCTTCCACTGTATTCAGGGTGCACAGTATTTTTTTTTCTTCTTCTTCTTCATGATTTCCTCATGACAATGTTGTGGTTACTTTAGCAGGGGGTGGAAAACTGATAAGTGTAATTGTTGTAATCACAGGATGTATAGGATGTAAATATTTGTAGGGCAATTAAAAACGATTTGCCTCTTTAGCTTCTTAAAATAAAAGGCACATCTGAATAGCAAACAAGTGGAGATTTTGTTTTAAGCAGAAAAGATTTTAAGAGGCAAGAATATGAAATGATTTATCGAATCTTCATTTTGTGGTTTGGTTAGATGTGAATGTAGTGAGAGAAAAAGAAAACATTGTGGATCAGGATAAATGTGCCATCAAATAACTGAAAATAAATTTCAAGAGAATGCCCTTGAGTTATAAATGATCTCAGTGTGTGGTACTGTCAATTATCTTCTCTAGCAGGAACACTGCAGGGCAGGGGATGTCTAACTGCAGAGCTGTTAGAGTATCAAGCCCAGGGCTTTGCCTCATTCATTAAACACCGGTGGGATGGTAGTCAAAAATCACCATGTCTATGGACCATCATGCCAAAATGGCAATTTTCCTCTGAGAACAGCTTGGCCTTTTCACTCTTGTCTGATTCACATATAGAGATTTCCTTCCCTACATTCAAAGTAAGATTTTGATTGTATTTGACTCATGTGCTAAATTTCTAATGTATTGTAACCTTTACTGGGCTTCCCTGGTGGTCCAATTTGCCTGCCAGTGCAGGAGATGCAGGCTTGATCCCTTGGTTGGGAAGATATCCTGTGGCAAGAAACGGCAACCACTTCCCCTGGAAAACTCCATGGAAAGAGGAGCCTGGAGGGCTTCAGTCCTTGGGGCTGCACAGAGTCCTACATGGCTTAGCAATTAGACAACAACTAATCTTTACTAATAGCAGAGAGAACAAAAACACTACAGTGTACCTTGTAGAAAGCGTAGCTTGCATAAGGTAAGAAGAGGAGGCTGAACGGCATTTGGATACTCCTATAGCACGCAGGTTAAAATTTACATACTACAATTCGGATATGCAAAAATTGTAATTTATGTTCAATATCATCGTGCCCTTGATCCTCAATTTCTCTGAGTAAAAAAAAAAAAAAAAAAAAATACCCCAGAGACTTCCCTGGCAGTCCAGTACTTAAGATGCCATGCTCCCAATGCCAGGGATCTAGTTCCATTCCCTGGTTGGGAAACTAGATTCCATATGCTACAATTAAGAGTTCACAGCCACACCAAAGAGCCAATGCAGCCAAATAAATAAAATATTTACAATAAAATACCACAAACAAAAAATCCTTCAACTTGATGATGGTAACTTTGTTTCTTGTGGTTTAAAAGGCTTTCAGCTTAATCTAATTTCTTCCAGGTAAATAATAAATCATTTTGGATTACTTACCTTGTTCATGTTCTTTGGAGGGCATTTGAGGACATATAATCTTCTGAGGACAAGGGAGAGGGAGCTCTGATCCCTGGTCATCCTCCGCAATCCCTGCTGAAATAACAGGTGGTCTAGGCCCTCGTCTCTGTCATTAGCTGCATTTGTTGTCGAAGTGTCTGTGGGTCTTGTGCCCTCAGGACAGGCAGGGTGACTGGTCCCACGAAGCTAAACAAACTTCCTGTGCTAGTTGGGGACTGAACTTCGGCTTTTGTCCCGGCAGTATTAATTCTGTGAGACTTACTGGCATTTCTATCAACCGCAAAGCCCACTATAGTGCTGGGAAAAATAAGATGGTGCCTAGGTGATAAGGTCTAACCTCTTTGGCCCTGAAAAAAAAGGAAATTTTTTTCTAATTCGTATTGTAACCTTTACTGGGCTTCCTGGTGGTCCAATTTGCCTGCCAGTGCAGGAGATGCAGGCTTGATCCCTTGGTTGGGAAGATATCCTGTGGCAAGAAACGGCAACCACTTCCCCTGGAAAACTCCATGGAAAGAGGAGCCTGGAGGGCTTCAGTCCTTGGGGCTGCACAGAGTCCTACATGGCTTAGCAATTAGACAACAACTAATCTTTACTAATAGCAGAGAACAAAAACACTACAGTGTACCTTGTAGAAAGCGTAGCTTGCATAAGGTAAGAAGAGGAGGCTGAACGGCATTTGGATACTCCTATAGCACGCAGGTTAAAATTTACATACTACAATTCGGATATGCAAAAATTGTAATTTATGTTCAATATCATCGTGCCCTTGATCCTCAATTTCTCTGAGTAAAAAAAAAAAAAAAAAAAAATACCCCAGAGACTTCCCTGGCAGTCCAGTACTTAAGATGCCATGCTCCCAATGCCAGGGATCTAGTTCCATTCCCTGGTTGGGAAACTAGATTCCATATGCTACAATTAAGAGTTCACAGCCACACCAAAGAGCCAATGCAGCCAAATAAATAAAATATTTACAATAAAATACCACAAACAAAAAATCCTTCAACTTGATGATGGTAACTTTGTTTCTTGTGGTTTAAAAGGCTTTCAGCTTAATCTAATTTCTTCCAGGTAAATAATAAATCATTTTGGATTACTTACCTTGTTCATGTTCTTTGGAGGGCATTTGAGGACATATAATCTTCTGAGGACAAGGGAGAGGGAGCTCTGATCCCTGGTCATCCTCCGCAATCCCTGCTGAAATAACAGGTGGTCTAGGCCCTCGTCTCTGTCATTAGCTGCATTTGTTGTCGAAGTGTCTGTGGGTCTTGTGCCCTCAGGACAGGCAGGGTGACTGGTCCCACGAAGCTAAACAAACTTCCTGTGCTAGTTGGGGACTGAACTTCGGCTTTTGTCCCGGCAGTATTAATTCTGTGAGACTTACTGGCATTTCTATCAACCGCAAAGCCCACTATAGTGCTGGGAAAAATAAGATGGTGCCTAGGTGATAAGGTCTAACCTCTTTCTTTTTGTTTAGTTGCACTTGCAGCTGGGGACTGTGCGCCCAGAAGCCCTGGCACCTAGCACGTCGGATTCGCGTTCCCTCACAGCACCGCAGTACCAGGCCGGCGTGTATGCAGAGTCAAGATGGCGGCGACGGGTCGTGTGCAGAGCTGCCCCGTGAACCTAGTGCTGCAGGTGCAGCGCGTTGTGAGCAACACACCTGCAAGGGCCCTGCCCCCTCCTGGCCGGCAAGAATACTTTGAAACAGCCCAGGCAGTGGCCCACCAGGGAGAGCCGGCACTCTAGAGTGCACGATCCTGCGTTTCCAGTCTTTGAGGAAAGAAAGAAAGTTTCCTTTGCTTCCAAGCCAAACTCAGTCTTGTTCTTTTTGGCACTAAAGGCACTGGGCAGGAGGACTCTTGCTGGGGCCTGATTCAAAGCGTTGTTAAAATTTCTTTGGGGCCCTTGACTCTGCAGTGGTGCCTTTATCCTGAGCCATGGCGACCCCTTGGCACTTACACCTAATTTAATTTAGTTATGCTTAATTTGGGGGGTTTTCTGGTGGCTCAAATGGCAAAGAATGTGCCTGCTAATGCAGGAGACCTGGGTTCGATCCCTGGGTTGGGAGAACCACTTGGAGAAACAAATTCCTACCCACACTGGTATTCTAGCCTGCAGAATTCCTGGACAGAAGGCCCTAGTGGGCTACAGTCCATGGGGTTAAAAGGAGTTGAACGGGACTGAGTGACTAATACTTTCACTTTCATGCTTAATTTTAATTCTCAGCCACCTACTTCTTTCTCACAGAAATGCTAGACTATCGGACCTTTTCCATATCACACATAGGATACAAAGGAGCTTGCTACCCTAAATCTGCACATCTAGACCCTTCCCCTGCCTGTGCAGACCCAGCTTTCCAGCACCATGTTGCATGAAGCAGACAAGAAGCTTTAATGTTCTTTGATTTCCTCTCACTCAGTCTGGAATCCAGATCAGGGTTTCTAACATACTGCTTTTCCCCTCCCCAATCTCCACACAGGAGCCCTTGATTAGAATGCTCATTCTCACCTGAGCTACCTGATTTTTTACTGCATCTCATTTACTAATCTTGGAGGTAAAAGAGCTTTCTATTTCCATTTTCTGTCTGAAAATAAGCACCCTCTGTTATATATTTTTCATAGAATTGGACAGCAAATTCTATGCTTTGAAGTCCAAGTTTCATCCTTGATACAAAAAGGAAGATTTAGGATATGGAAATCCTTTTTTCTTCTTCACAGAAGTCTGACTCATCTTGTGTGTTCAGTAGCTTAGTCATGTCCACCTCTATGACTCCTATGGACCGTAGCCCACCTGGTTCCTATGACCATGGAATTTTCCAGGCAAGAACACTGAAGTGGGTTCTCCTTTCCTCCTCTAGGGGATCTTCCCCACTCAGGGACAAAGCCTGTGTTTCTGTGTCTCCTACAATGCAGGAGCCACTGGGGTTTCTTTATTGGTGAGCCGCTAGGGAAGCACAGATATTGTCTTTCTCTAACCAAAAAACAAACAAATAAAACAACTCCCCCCAAAGTTAAAGCAAAGGAACCCACTTGAACTTGAAATTTCAAACTGAACACTGAATTTATTCTCAATTGTACACAATGAAATATTATAAGTAATTTATCCCCTGGATTCAGAGTTATGAGGCAACATAATATGGGAGACAGTTTTTAAAGATTAGTGTCTTGAAAAATATCATTTCAGTTATACTTCTTACTCACAAATCCTCAATAGGTGCCAATGCTTTTTGAGTCTGTACAAAACTACACAGCACTAAAGGCACCCACAAGTCCCAGGCTTTTGTCTCACTTTTATGTAAGAGAGGAAAAGGCTTGATGATTCCAGGAGGCAGATTTTGACCAACTTGGCCAAATCTCTTGTAATGTCAGAATTAGGTTCTGAAATTAGCACTTAAGGCAAATGCTGCTTTTACAAAAATGGTCTTAGGAAATTTCTTATGTTGCTGTAAAGTATATTTCACTCTAATAAAAATTAAAAACAAAATGATTTTTCAGTTAGCATAGTAACCAATTTTTACTCCTCAAATAGGAGTATGTTGTATGCAAAAATACACCCTCAGACTGTGCTGTCAGACTCAATAAGGATGACATTATAAATGTGCGACTCATGGATCAATAAAGTTATTACTCCTCTTTCTTTTTTCCAAGGAAATATAGACTTTAGGTTTCAAACATTAGATGCACTTATGATGTAATTCAAAGATATGCACAAAAATGTTCTAAGAAATATTTGATACTGAAATGGATGCAAGTATGCTGAAAGTGATCAAATAAGGCCAATGATAATCATAACAGTACTGGCTTGACTCTGTGCCTAAATATTATTTAATTTCATCCTGAAAACAACACCATGATGTACTTATTGGAAGAAAACTGAGACACACTCTTCAGAGAGGCAGGCCTCTTATAGAACTAAGTAATCGCCCTAAATAATAGGAAAAACATATTTTCTTAAAGATTGGGAGCCTTAGACTTCTGGATTTTCTGATTTAAGAGAATCAAGTGGCCCAGCAGTTAAGAATCTGCCTTCTGACGCAGGAGACACGGGTTCAATTCTTGGTCCGGGAAGATTTTGGGAAGATTCCACATGCATCAGAGCAACTAAGTCCGTGAGCCACAACTACTGAGCCTGTGTGCCCTAAATCCTGTGCTCCACAACAAGGGAAGTCACCAAAACGAGAAGTCTGAGAACCACAGCTAGTGATAGCCCCCACTCGCTACAACTAGAGAAAGCCCTCACACAGCAACGAAGAACCAGAATAGCCAAAAATAATAAATATATTTTTTTAAATGGAGTGATTACCCTAACTAGCATAATATAAACATGGATATTTACATGAAAACCACTGCAAAATTATTTCTTGTTTCTGCTAGACCTATGGAAAAGAAAGAGAAAATAATTATAGGATAAATTTGCTGTTCCTAAAAAGCTATAATATTCTCTTGCCTGGAATTCTAATATAAAACAATTCATAGAATGCCTGAGTGCATTCAAAATTGAATAGATGTATTTTCTAGTTCATGGTTTTCTATTGTTTCCACATGTACACACCAATTAAAACAATTTCAAACTTAATTTGTTATAATGTAGCATTTCAGTTTTGCAGATCATGTTTTTAACATTAAACTTTGTCCTTCTCTGTGTGCTAATCTTCAAAAACACTTTTTAAATCAGTCTTTTCCTGATAAATATGTCCATTTGGTTTAGCTCTTTGACTCATGTTCCATAATAATTCTGATCTTTTTTTTTTTTTTTTCCTGAGCAAATTGGAGGTAAGGAAAGCAGGAACCCACAGAGCTTTCTTTCCATTTTGTAAGTTTATACAAAGGTGAGGAGATATGCACAATGTTCTAAATATTATTTAATTTAAAAATCCTGATAATCATAACAGTACTGGCTTGACTCTGTCCCTACATCTTATTTAATTTCATCCTGAAAACAACACCATGATGTACTTATTGGAAGAAAACTGAGACACACTCTTCAGAGAGGCAGGCCTCTTATAGAACTAAGTAATCGCCCTAAATAATAGGAAAAACATATTTTCTTAAAGATTGGGAGCCTTAGACTTCTGGATTTTCTGATTTAAGAGAATCAAGTGGCCCAGCAGTTAAGAATCTGCCTTCTGACGCAGGAGACACGGGTTCAATTCTTGGTCCGGGAAGATTTTGGGAAGATTCCACATGCATCAGAGCAACTAAGTCCGTGAGCCACAACTACTGAGCCTGTGTGCCCTAAATCCTGTGCTCCACAACAAGGGAAGTCACCAAAACGAGAAGTCTGAGAACCACAGCTAGTGATAGCCCCCACTCGCTACAACTAGAGAAAGCCCTCACACAGCAACGAAGAACCAGAATAGCCAAAAATAATAAATATATTTTTTTAAATGGAGTGATTACCCTAACTAGCATAATATAAACATGGATATTTACATGAAAACCACTGCAAAATTATTTCTTGTTTCTGCTAGACCTATGGAAAAGAAAGAGAAAATAATTATAGGATAAATTTGCTGTTCCTAAAAAGCTATAATATTCTCTTGCCTGGAATTCTAATATAAAACAATTCATAGAATGCCTGAGTGCATTCAAAATTGAATAGATGTATTTTCTAGTTCATGGTTTTCTATTGTTTCCACATGTACACACCAATTAAAACAATTTCAAACTTAATTTGTTATAATGTAGCATTTCAGTTTTGCAGATCATGTTTTTAACATTAAACTTTGTCCTTCTCTGTGTGCTAATCTTCAAAAACACTTTTTAAATCAGTCTTTTCCTGATAAATATGTCCATTTGGTTTAGCTCTTTGACTCATGTTCCATAATAATTCTGATCTTTTTTTTTTTTTTTTCCTGAGCCGCAAATTGGAGGTAAGGAAAGCAGGAACCCACAGAGCTTTCTTTCCATTTTGTAAGTTTATACAAAGGTGAGGAGATATGTCTTTCATTAAGCAGATAGTAACTTCTTAAAGGTTTCAGAACCAGATGGACTAAATGATAACCTCTCTGCTGATTGGAAAATCCGATTCCTTCTAAGAGATCTTAAAGGAAGCCAATTAGCATCCGCACATGTGTGTGCAATGGAAAAAGGGAAGGAAAAGAGGGCAGCAGTGTGCTTTCTAGAGACTTGGATAGAAAAAAAGATAAGACTTCTACAGGAGGGGGATGTGAGGATTAGGGTTTTATGTAGAAGGTGATAAGGAAACAGTCTAGGGGGTATAGAGGGCAAACACAGGGAAGAGCAGTCACAAAATTGAGGGGAATTAATGTAGTTACAGTACGTCAGGGAAATTATGCTTAACGAGTGTGAGAAACCAGGGAAATAATCTGTTAAGTGGGGAATGTATGTAACATTGTCTTTCATTCTGAGATTGTACTCTGGAATCAAACATTATAAGAATGTTAAGATCAAAATAAGACTCCAACATTCTTAAGAGCTCAGTCCAACTCCCCAATGTATTCTGAATATAGGTTAGATGGACACTGCTCAATAGAAATATCCTGAAAGCCTATAGATAATTTAAATTTTTATATTCCATTTCCTTGTAAATATAAAAGCCCTTTGAGACAAATTGTAACTATGGAATTAGTTAAAAAGTAATTCTTATAGCGTGATTCATCTAAATTAAAGATCTTGATTTTTCTCAAAATTTTTAATCATCTGACCTTTAATATTCTTTTAGAGTTTGTTATGCTGGTAATTGTTTAATGGTTTAATTGAAATTTTGTAATTTTTTGAAATGTTTTTTGAAACTTTTTTTGAAATTTTGAAAAAAAATTTGCAATTTGCCTCTTGTGAGTATGTCTTTCTCAGAAACTTCATGGTGTGCAAGGGGATGTAATCTTCAAAAACACTTTTTAAATCAGTCTTTTCCTGATAAATATGTCCATATGGTTTAGCTCTTTGACTCATGTTCCAAAATAATTCTGATCTTTTTTTTTTTTCCTGAGGCAAATTGGAGGTAAGGAAAGCAGGAACCCACAGAGCTTTCTTTCCATTTTGTAAGTTTATACAAAGGTGAGGAGATATGTCTTTCATTAAGCAGATAGTAACTTCTTAAAGGTTTCAGAACCAGATGGACTAAATGATAACCTCTCTGCTGATTGGAAAATCCGATTCCTTCTAAGAGATCTTAAAGGAAGCCAATTAGCATCCGCACATGTGTGTGCAATGGAAAAAGGGAAGGAAAAGAGGGCAGCAGTGTGCTTTCTAGAGACTTGGATAGAAAAAAAGATAAGACTTCTACAGGAGGGGGATGTGAGGATTAGGGTTTTATGTAGAAGGTGATAAGGAAACAGTCTAGGGGGTATAGAGGGCAAACACAGGGAAGAGCAGTCACAAAATTGAGGGGAATTAATGTAGTTACAGTACGTCAGGGAAATTATGCTTAACGAGTGTGAGAAACCAGGGAAATAATCTGTTAAGTGGGGAATGTATGTAACATTGTCTTTCATTCTGAGATTGTACTCTGGAATCAAACATTATAAGAATGTTAAGATCAAAATAAGACTCCAACATTCTTAAGAGCTCAGTCCAACTCCCCAATGTATTCTGAATATAGGTTAGATGGACACTGCTCAATAGAAATATCCTGAAAGCCTATAGATAATTTAAATTTTTATATTCCATTTCCTTGTAAATATAAAAGCCCTTTGAGACAAATTGTAACTATGGAATTAGTTAAAAAGTAATTCTTATAGCGTGATTCATCTAAATTAAAGATCTTGATTTTTCTCAAAATTTTTAATCAGCTGACCTTTAATATTCTTTTAGAGTTTGTTATGCTGGTAATTGTTTAATGGTTTAATTGAAATTTTGTAATTTTTTGAAATGTTTTTTGAAACTTTTTTTGAAATTTTGAAAAAAAATTTGCAATTTGCCTCTTGTGAGTATGTCTTTCTCAGAAACTTCATGGTGTCAAAGCAGTTGGGCAGGGCTTCCCCTGGTGGTCCAGTGGGTAAGGACACCGCCTTGCAGTGCAAGGGGCGCCGGTTCGAGCCCTGGCCTGGGAAGATCCCACGTCCCGCAGAGTGGCTGGGCTGATGTGTCCAATCACCGAGCCGGAGCTCTGAAGCGCATGCGCCCAGAGCCGGTGCTCTGCAACAACAGATGCCACCGCGATGGGAGGCCCACAGGAGCCAAAGAACGAAGACGAATGAAAATAGAGAAATGAAAGCCAGTGGACGTGGCCTGCCCACTCCCCTCCCTCCCCAACCCGACCCCGCCCAAAGTAAATAAATAAATAAATCTTTAAAAAAAAAAAAACAGTTGGGCAAAGATGAAGCTCAGTAATTCTGAATCCCTTAGTTAAATATCACTTGACCATAGCCCAATGCCACAATTATTTCTATTTTCATCTTAGTTGTATTGTCATCTTTTTGATAATGACCCTGGAGTAAGAGGATGGAGTCTTTTTATCAATTTATACAGATAATTGATATTGGAACAGGGTTATTCCCTTATCAGGATAATAATATTAGTCACTGCAGAAATAAATTTTGAGATTCACAGAAGGAAGTATTAAAATGTTAATAGATGATAATCCACATTTGTCTTAACCCAAAGTCAGAAATGTCCCTTTAGAGTTGTATATGACTTATAAATATATCTCATACATTTGAATGAGGTTGTACAGTTTACAGTTCATAACCACCCCAATCCCTATTAACCCGCTTTGCTCCTGACACTTAATTGTCCTTAACCATGCCTGCCACCTAGCGGTAATAAGAGAATACTTTTAGATTTCCTGACACATTTTCTGACAATAGAAATATCCTGAAAGCCTATAGATAATTTAAATTTTTATATTCCATTTCCTTGTAAATATAAAAGCCCTTTGAGACAAATTGTAACTATGGAATTAGTTAAAAAGTAATTCTTATAGCGTGATTCATCTAAATTAAAGATCTTGATTTTTCTCAAAATTTTTAATCAGCTGACCTTTAATATTCTTTTAGAGTTTGTTATGCTGGTAATTGTTTAATGGTTTAATTGAAATTTTGTAATTTTTTGAAATGTTTTTTGAAACTTTTTTTGAAATTTTGAAAAAAAATTTGCAATTTGCCTCTTGTGAGTATGTCTTTCTCAGAAACTTCATGGTGTCAAAGCAGTTGGGCAGGGCTTCCCCTGGTGGTCCAGTGGGTAAGGACACCGCCTTGCAGTGCAAGGGGCGCCGGTTCGAGCCCTGGCCTGGGAAGATCCCACGTCCCGCAGAGTGGCTGGGCTGATGTGTCCAATCACCGAGCCGGAGCTCTGAAGCGCATGCGCCCAGAGCCGGTGCTCTGCAACAACAGATGCCACCGCGATGGGAGGCCCACAGGAGCCAAAGAACGAAGACGAATGAAAATAGAGAAATGAAAGCCAGTGGACGTGGCCTGCCCACTCCCCTCCCTCCCCAACCCGACCCCGCCCAAAGTAAATAAATAAATAAATCTTTAAAAAAAAAAAAACAGTTGGGCAAAGATGAAGCTCAGTAATTCTGAATCCCTTAGTTAAATATCACTTGACCATAGCCCAATGCCACAATTATTTCTATTTTCATCTTAGTTGTATTGTCATCTTTTTGATAATGACCCTGGAGTAAGAGGATGGAGTCTTTTTATCAATTTATACAGATAATTGATATTGGAACAGGGTTATTCCCTTATCAGGATAATAATATTAGTCACTGCAGAAATAAATTTTGAGATTCACAGAAGGAAGTATTAAAATGTTAATAGATGATAATCCACATTTGTCTTAACCCAAAGTCAGAAATGTCCCTTTAGAGTTGTATATGACTTATAAATATATCTCATACATTTGAATGAGGTTGTACAGTTTACAGTTCATAACCACCCCAATCCCTATTAACCCGCTTTGCTCCTGACACTTAATTGTCCTTAACCATGCCTGCCACCTAGCGGTAATAAGAGAATACTTTGATCCGAAATAGATTTCCTGACACATTTTCTGTATTTCCAGATATAGCCTTGGTTAATTTCTTCTATACAAGTTTTTATTGTATAAACTGAAGGAAATGTGATGTGATGGCTCTCAGTACAGTCCTAGAGCTAGACTGTATAGGTTTACTTCTCTTCTTTACTGCTTAACCAGTTCTGTGACATTGGACTAGTTACTTAGATTTTGTCCCTGAGTTGAGTCATTTGTAAAATGCACTGATAATAATACCTATCTAGTAAAGTTATTTTGAAGCACTGATTATATAATTCACGTAAAATGATAGCATTAGCAGCTGCTATATAGAAATTGAACAATAGATAGCTAGTATTATGCACATATATCTTTTTAGTCAACTTCTCTCTTTTCTTTTCCTTTCCAATTTTAACTATTTTTCCATTTCTCACAAATAAACCTAAATTATGCCTGATAACCATATTATTTTTGCAAATGATTAAAAATTTGTGATTGCATTAAAGGAAAAGAGATGAGTATGTTTGAACATGAAATTACAGTTGACTGACTAGCACAATTTATAATTCTCCTAGCAATATTCAAAATAATCATTTAGGATAACAGTGAAAATCTTATTTGTTTCCTGGTTTAGTCCATGTGGGCTGCAATAATCAATTACTGTAAACGAGTGGTTTAGGAACAAGGTAATCTGTTTCCCACAGTCCAAGATTAAGGCACTGGCAGACTAAGTATCCAAAAGAGCTGGTTTCCTAGTACATAGAAGACTATCCTCTTACAATGTCGTCAGTTACAGCAGGAAAGAGAGAGTTCTCTGAGGTCTGTTTTGTAAGGGCACTAATCCCATACCCTAGAGCTCCACCCAATGACCATATCACCTTCCAAAAGTCCACCTCCTAACACCATCATTTTGAAGGTTAGAATTTCAAAATATAAATTGAGGTGTGGTGGTGGAGAGGTGCCACGAGGGGGAGAGACAAACTATCCACAACTTTCTAAACTTCCTCTTTTTAAAAAAGTCAGTTTTCAAGAAAATATTTCCTTGGTCTATTCCAATTTCTCAAAGATTTAAAATTATTTTAATTAAACAAAATGCTAAATGATACTTTCTCATTGTAAAATTTTTAAATCAGAGATTGGAAAAGTTCTATACAAGTTTTATGTATAAACTGAAGGAAATGTGATGTGATGGCTCTCAGTACAGTCCTAGAGCTAGACTGTATAGGTTTACTTCTCTTCTTTACTGCTTAACCAGTTCTGTGACATTGGACTAGTTACTTAGATTTTGTCCCTGAGTTGAGTCATTTGTAAAATGCACTGATAATAATACCTATCTAGTAAAGTTATTTTGAAGCACTGATTATATAATTCACGTAAAATGATAGCATTAGCAGCTGCTATATAGAAATTGAACAATAGATAGCTAGTATTATGCACATATATCTTTTTAGTCAACTTCTCTCTTTTCTTTTCCTTTCCAATTTTAACTATTTTTCCATTTCTCACAAATAAACCTAAATTATGCCTGATAACCATATTATTTTTGCAAATGATTAAAAATTTGTGATTGCATTAAAGGAAAAGAGATGAGTATGTTTGAACATGAAATTACAGTTGACTGACTAGCACAATTTATAATTCTCCTAGCAATATTCAAAATAATCATTTAGGATAACAGTGAAAATCTTATTTGTTTCCTGGTTTAGTCCATGTGGGCTGCAATAATCAATTACTGTAAACGAGTGGTTTAGGAACAAGGTAATCTGTTTCCCACAGTCCAAGATTAAGGCACTGGCAGACTAAGTATCCAGAGAGAGCTGGTTTCCTAGTACATAGAAGACTATCCTCTTACAATGTCGTCAGTTACAGCAGGAAAGAGAGAGTTCTCTGAGGTCTGTTTTGTAAGGGCACTAATCCCATACCCTAGAGCTCCACCCAATGACCATATCACCTTCCAAAAGTCCACCTCCTAACACCATCATTTTGAAGGTTAGAATTTCAAAATATAAATTGAGGTGTGGTGGTGGAGAGGTGCCACGAGGGGGAGAGACAAACTATCCACAACTTTCTAAACTTCCTCTTTTTAAAAAAGTCAGTTTTCAAGAAAATATTTCCTTGGTCTATTCCAATTTCTCAAAGATTTAAAATTATTTTAATTAAACAAAATGCTAAATGATACTTTCTCATTGTAAAATTTTTAAATCAGAGATAATGGAAAAGTTCTCATTGACTCCCTCCTCTCCCAGTTATACAAACTGCCCTTGACATACAGATTATCCCTTTTGATGTGTTTCCTTTTAGGTTTTGCCACAAATCTTTAGAAATCTCTATCTGACTCTGGATGGTTCTTTTCTTGTCATCCCCACATATGATGTTCGATTCTCAGACCCTGTGCTAGGTGCGCTACAAACGTCTATAAGGCATGGATAGAAGAGGCCTGTCCTGGCACTGGCAGAAGTAAAATCAAGGGCACTTTTGCTCCACTTCTTGGTCCTACTTAGAACTTTCTCCCTTTCCAACTGTGGACTCTGGTCTTCTAGTTCCTTTCTCTCTGGATGCACTTTCATTAGACTTGTGAGCAGAAAAATTGTCTCTTGGAGCATGAACCCAAATCTTTCTGTCTTAGACATAAGTCACCACTTTCTTTGAATTTATGCTTCTGCTTCCTTATGGGCTGAGAATGTTCTCAGGGTTTGAGCAAGAGAAATATAGAGAAATCAAGACATTAAGATTTAAAGATGTTATTCTGTCACATGGGTATTTAGGCATACAGATGAATATATGGTTTTGTTTAACCTTAGCTTTTCTGACACGAATGTTATCACCCCATAGGTATTATTTTTCAGATTGCTCTTTTATTTAACAACTTTCTGGCCATAAAACTTGAAAGATTGACTGTGCCACTAAAGGAAACCAATCGTGAATCTTCATTGGAAGGACTGATGCTAAAGCTGAAGTTCCAATACTTTGGCCACCAGATGCAAAGAGCCAACTTGTTGGAAAATACCGATGCTGAGAAAGACTGAATTCAAAAGGAGAAGAGCAATGCAGACGATGAGATGGTTAGATAGCATCAATGACTCAATGGACATCAATTTGAAGTGACAATAGTGAAAGACAGGAAGCCTGGCGTGCTATAGTTCATAGGGTCTCAAAGAGTCAAACAGGACTTAGCAACTTAACAACCTCTACATGGAGTAATAAAGGAATTCAAGAATTATGAAATAAATACTAAAATGGTATTTTAAGAATATCCTTTTTGACTATGTTTTAGTTCTAGTGTGTCAAACTTAGTAAATTTTTTTTTAGCTTCACTATCTCTGTAAGCATGTGTACCAACTTTCAAACTATGACTTGTAAAGGAACCTAATCAAAATAATGTATTTACAATAAGGTGGTGATCATATATATTTAGAGAATTTTTTTTTAATCTAGTTATTTTACTTATTCTCAAAAGAAAGTAATTGCCTTTAAAACCTCTCCTAGGGTATGGTTCCAAAATTAGCAACAAAACAAAAGCTAAGCATAAATGATCATATTTTAAATCTTTCAAAAGTGAACTAAAATATAATTTGCTCATTGTACATGTATGTATGTAAAATGCATATATGTATATATTTTTAAAGGAGTGCTTGTCAGTTTCTCTTATGGCTAATTGTATCTAAATAATTTTCTCATGCAGCATTATTTGCAAATCTATGACTGCTTTATAAATCAAAGTGGAGTTAAAGGTACAAATATAGTTCATGAACCAGTTAGAGTATACATTTAATCTTGATTTCCTGTGTTCAGTAGCAGTAAATAGCTAAAAACTCATTATCATGGATAAATACTAACAGGCATAAAGTTTTCAGGTCAGATCAGTTGCTCAGTCTATCTGACTCTTTGTGACCCCATGGACTGCAGCACGCCAGGCTTCCCTGTCCACCATCTTCCTAGCTTGCTCAAACTCACATCTATTGAGTCGATGATGCCATTCAACCATCTCATCCTCTGTTGTCCCCTTCTCCTGCCTTCAATCTTTTGCAGCATCAAGGTCTTTTTGAATGAGTCGGCTCTTCACATCAGGTGGTCAAAGTATTAGAGCTTCAGCATCAGCCTTTCCAGGGAATATTAGGGTTGATTTCCTTTAGGATTGACTGGTTTGATCTCTTTGCAGGCCAAGGGACTCTCAAGAGTCTTTCTAACACAATTCGAAGGCATTTAGTTGTTTTAAGTAATATGTAATATTACACTACAATACTGTATATATTGGGCTCATTTATAGACATGTTCTTTTTTGCCTAAATTCCCATTCTTTAAATTTGAAATATGTAGCTATACACATGCATGGAGTGCGGCTAGGTCTTTTCAGTTGTGTCTGGCTCTGCACGACTCTATGGACTGTAGCCTGCCACGCTCCTCTGTCCATGGAATTCTCCAGAGAAGAATATTGGAATGAATCGCCATCCTCTTCTCCACAGGATCTTCCCAACTTAGGGATCGAACTCAGGTCTCATATCTCCGGCACTGATAGGCGGGTTCTTTACCATTAGCACCATCTGAGAAGCCCATGTAACTATATAACTAGTATTAATAGCTTTCTACTATGTTGGCAAATTTTTTTTTTGGAACAGTATTTAGCAATGACATATAAATGCCTATTGCAAGTGTGAAAAACTTTAGAAAATGTGATTCAAGGGCATTTAAATATTTTTTAAAGAAAAGAAAATATGAATCAAGTAATTTTAAAAATTGTATTCAGTTAGTAAAGATGGAGACAGGGAGGGACATTTTATGGCAGCAATTGCTAGCTGATAATGATAGTAAGTTGTGTTATTTTTCTTACTAATGAATCAGTATTTCATTTTGTTTATCAGTTTTCTAATAAACTCAATACTATATATGAAATGTAAAGAGAATTCAAAGGTTTGAATCCCTTGGATTTCATAGAAGTCTTTGATAATCTGCTTGAAAAAATGTTTATACAGAGCAGAACAGAACAAACCACCCCTATGTTTTATAAATATATATAGATACAGATATAGATATAGATATAGATATAGATATAGATATAGATATAGATAGATATATTCTCTCTTTTTATTGATGAGTGAGCATGAGTAGGAGGAAGAGAGGAAAGCATGAAACAAAGCAGGAAATATTGTTTTGTTTTGCCCTGTTTTCATAGTATCATACCACTGAAAATACCATCGGACTTAAATTGGGCAAGAAAATTATTTTTAGGCTAGGTAGTAAATTGGAGATTCATCTGGAGTATGCAATCACTCACATTTTTATTTTTATTTTTTATTCTTGGTACAGTTAACACTTTGCCAGCATCTCCTGATATGGTCATAAGGTAAACACTTTCATGATCTCATTTTTGCAATTACTAGCTCCTGTTCCCAGGTTAAGTGGTTAAAAAATGCATGCTGTGCATTTGTGGACTCTCTGTGTCTCTCAAGGGCTAATTGGCTTCCATGCAGTTTTCTGTGGTTAGCCACTTAACTCTGAAGCTGTCTTTTACCTCATGATTCATGGCATCCTTCTCACTATATCAGGTCTTGGTGCAATTGTTCTGGTCTGGTTTAGCATGTAATTATATTCTCATCATTTCTGTTTTTGTCTCCCATCCTGCACCTTCTGGTTTCTTGTCAAAGGTGAAAGAAAAAGTTATAGCACATTAGCACCATATTAACTATGTATTAATAGCTTTCTACTATGTTGGCAAATTTTTTTTGGAACAGTATTTAGCAATGACATATAAATGCCTATTGCAAGTGTGAAAACTTTAGAAAATGTGATTCAAGGGCATTTAAATATTTTTTAAAGAAAAGAAAATATGAATCAAGTAATTTTAAAAATTGTATTCAGTTAGTAAAGATGGAGACAGGGAGGGACATTTTATGGCAGCAATTGCTAGCTGATAATGATAGTAAGTTGTGTTATTTTTCTTACTAATGAATCAGTATTTCATTTTGTTTATCAGTTTTCTAATAAACTCAATACTATATATGAAATGTAAAGAGAATTCAAAGGTTTGAATCCCTTGGATTTCATAGAAGTCTTTGATAATCTGCTTGAAAAAATGTTTATACAGAGCAGAACAGAACAAACCACCACTATGTTTTATAAATATATATAGATACAGATATAGATATAGATATAGATATAGATATAGATATAGATATAGATAGATATATTCTCTCTTTTTATTGATGAGTGAGCATGAGTAGGAGGAAGAGAGGAAAGCATGAAACAAAGCAGGAAATATTGTTTTGTTTTGCCCTGTTTTCATAGTATCATACCACTGAAAATACCATCGGACTTAAATTGGGCAAGAAAATTATTTTTAGGCTAGGTAGTAAATTGGAGATTCATCTGGAGTATGCAATCACTCACATTTTTATTTTTATTTTTTATTCTTGGTACAGTTAACACTTTGCCAGCATCTCCTGATATGGTCATAAGGTAAACACTTTCATGATCTCATTTTTGCAATTACTAGCTCCTGTTCCCAGGTTAAGTGGTTAAAAAATGCATGCTGTGCATTTGTGGACTCTCTGTGTCTCTCAAGGGCTAATTGGCTTCCATGCAGTTTTCTGTGGTTAGCCACTTAACTCTGAAGCTGTCTTTTACCTCATGATTCATGGCATCCTTCTCACTATATCAGGTCTTGGTGCAATTGTTCTGGTCTGGTTTAGCATGTAATTATATTCTCATCATTTCTGTTTTTGTCTCCCATCCTGCACCTTCTGGTTTCTTGTCAAAGGTGAAAGAAAAAGTTATGAATAAATGTAAAAGTTGTATCTGCAATATAGGCTAAAGTAGAAAAGTCTGGACATCCAAACATTAATTGATTTGGCTCTTCTAGAACTCTCAGATATCATGTAAATGTGATGAAATAGTTGACTTCTGTATACTCTTGTGGTCATCTCTAGGTCATTGTGAAATATGAGACCATGTATAGCCCAATATAATTACTACTTAGTTTTGACATTATTAGTCACTATTTGAAAGAAAGTGTTAGTTGCTCAGTTGTGTCCATCTTTTTGTGACCCTATAGATGGTAACCTGCCAGGCTCCTCTGGCCTTGGAATTCTCCAGGCAACACTACTGGAGTGGGCTGCCATTTCCTTCTCCAGGGGGTCTTCCTGAGCAAGGAATCCAACCCAGGTCTCCTGATCTGAAGGCAGATTCTTTACCATCTGAACCAATGGGAAGCCCAATAAGACATTATTTTTTTTTAATTTATTTATTTATTTATTTTTGTACATATATGTTCCCAGATCATTCATATGCATATCCCTTGACCCTCCCCCCACCCAGTTCCCCCCCTCCCATCCCTCCAGACCATCGCTCCAAGTGGTTGTAGGTACTCCTATTCCCCTAGCACAATGACAATAGCTATCTTTTCTACACATGACAGTATAGGTTTCCATGTTATATCCTCCCACTGTTCGGTCTCCACAATGTCTTTGTGTCTATTCTCTGTTTTTTCATGAGTTCACTGCGTGTGTTATCATGACCATCTTACTAGATCCCATATATATGAGTTAGTATACTATACTTGTCTTTCTCCCAATAAGACATTATTAAGTGGTCTTACACATCAATACATAACTGTGTACTATGGAAGATTAAAAAAAAAAAAAAAAAAAACTCACAGAGGGTGGGATTCTTCACATGGGAATATGGTGGTCAGCATCATGAGCATGCATGCCTCTGATTGCTGGAGAGGTCCCCAGTCTCTGTCTCTCCTTTTCTAAAAATATGTCTGCCTCATTTGGTGTCTGGGAGGATTACATAAAACTTGTTGTTTAGTATGGAAATTGTCTTCAAGTACAAAAAAGTGTATAAATTACGTACTCTTATATTTTATAAATGATTCTACTGATGAACGTTGAACTACAAGGGCTGAACTACAGGAACATAGATGTTTTGAAATGGAAAGACATTGAGAGCAGTGATTATCAAGAAAGAGTTTATGGCCTTTAGGATAAGCTCTAATTGAAGGAAGTCAGGGCTGAGACAAAGGAGACTGGGGAGACATTTAGGAAGTGATTTATCAGGAGAAACCAAAAAGATCCATTTGACAAGGATGAAAGATTGATGCAATGAGTAATGTAGCCCAAGACTGTAGAAAATTAAGATGGAAAATGGAGACTGTTAAATTTTGTGTGTTTACTAATGTAGTTTCTAAATCTTTAATATAAATTTAGAAACTTTTTTTTTTTTAGGTCTGCAAGTGATCTTTGACGTTTTCTTTCTTTTTAACTTTTATTTTACTTTTACCTTTTACAGAGTTTTGTTGTTTACGGATATGTATGTTCTCAGATTAGTCATATGTATATCCCCCCCTTCCCACCCCTCCAGACCGTCATACAGCACCCGTGAAGGATCTGCTTTTCTCACAGAGCAATGACTATAGTTATTTTCTTCACTTATGATAGTATAGTCCTTCATGCTACTTCCTTTATGCCTCTCACCCACTGTTCCTTCCCCACAATGTCCATATGTCCACTGTCCATGTCTGTCTACGTCGCTACACTGCATGTACCATCATCACCATCCTACTAGATTCCATATAATGTGTTAGTATATTGTACTTGTCCTTCTCTTTCTGACTGACTTCACTTTTTATGATAGGTTCTAGATCCAAACACCTCATTAAGGCTGATTCTTCTGCATTTTTTTTTACAGCTGTGTAGTATTCCATTGCATATATGTGCCAGAGCTTTTGGATCCATTCGTTCGTCGATGGGCATCTAGGTTGCTTCCATGCTCTAGCTATTGTATAGAGAGCTACAATGAACATCGGAGTACAGGTGCTTCTTTCGGATTTAATTTCATCAGGGTACAAGCCTAAGAGTGGGATTGCTGGGTCGTATGGTGCTTCTATTTTTAGTTTTTAAAAAAATCTCCATACTGTCTTCCATAGAGGCTGTATCAATTTACATTCCCACCAGCAATGCAGGAGTGTTCCCTTTTCTCCGCACCCACTCCAGCATTTATTGTCTGTCGATTTGTGGATGATGGCCATTCTGATGGGCGTGAGGTGATATCTCATTGTAGTTTTGATTTGCATTTCTCTAATTATAAGCAAAGTTAAGCATCATTTCATGTGTTTTTGGGCCATCTGTATGTCCTCTTTGGAGAGGTGTCTGTTTAGGTCCTTTTCCCATTTTTTGATTGGGTTGTTCAATTTTCCGGTGCTGAGTTATCTGAGTTGCTTGTAGATTTTGGAAATTAACTCTCTGTTGTTGTTTCATTTGCTATGATTTTCTCCCATTCTGTGGGTTGTCTGTTCATCTTTTTTGTAATTTCTTTTAACAAGGGGAAATCCATCTTTTTCCATTCTCAGAAGAAATATCTGGACGACAGTTAACTTATCTCAACAATCTCTGCTAAGATGAGAATGATTTTAAGAGAGCACCTAGGCCCTGTGGCTCAGTGCACAAATAAGCTGCCTCCAATGCAGGAGACCTGATTTGATCCCTGGGTTAGGAAGATCCCCTTGTGAAAGAAAGGGCAACCCAACTTGAATATTCTTGCTTGGAGAATCCCTAGGACAGAGAAGCCTGCCAGGATATAGTCCATGGGGTTTCAAAGAGTCAGACATGAGTGAGGGACTAATTTCCACTTTTTTCCCTAGCTATTTTAGAACACCAACTTTAAAAATAAAGGGAAGAGATGCTCTGAGTTAGAAAGAAGAGAATTAAAGAGAAAGTGGGATGCTGAATATTCACAGGTACATTTGGATCATCTTAGTGGTGAAACCTAAAACAATGTGAGCTCGCTACTAAGTCCATACTATTTTGCAAAATTTTTCTTTCTTTCTTTCTTTTTTTGGGGGGGAGGATCCTAATGCCCTACTCTCTTTTTAAAAGTATCCTTATTCTCTGAAAATCTAAAAAAAGATTGAAATTAGTAACCTCTGTACCTGTCTTTTTCACTTTGTGTACACATTAAATTTTATGGAGGGGATGGCATCCAGTAACTGTGTTGCTTGGGCACTGCCTAGTCAAAAGTTGATTCACTGCTTACATCAGGATAGATTAGTATGTAATTGGAAATCTCCTCACTAATTCAGCAGCATATCTCATTAAATGACCGGTCAGACTGGCCGGTGTTTCTTTAAAGTACCAGCCATATATGCATCATTCTTTTCCTCTGTGAAACAGAGAACCTCTTGTATAAACATGGGTCACATCCAAAGCTCATGTGACAGGTGTCTCCTGTTGTTCAGACATCCATTAGTTGAGTAGAGCAGCCAAGTCGTCCTGGAAAACCTTCTGAACCTCTATACCGTGTTTATGTCAGTTCTCTCCAGAGTACATCAATGCATATTACATGGCAAGTAGCTACACAATAAAATATGACTCTGAAATAATAAACTAGCTTACCTGCTCAAAACTCTTTCCAATCAATATGAAAAGAGTCTGAAACTTATGTGTACTTCCAAATGAATGCGTTAACTTTAGAAATCTGTAAAAAGATATATGTTATTTATGAGTGTATCATGTCACTTCTAACTAGTTCAGCAGAGTGGGTACCAAAGGGAAGATCAGCCAGAACAAGTTAGATCTAGAGTATGATGAACTATCCAAGAACACTAAGATAGACTTATAGTGTACTTCAATCTCATAGACACATAGGAAGCCCCACAAAAGCATTTACATGGGAAAAATAACAATAGAAATGCATAGGACTTGGCTCAGATGATCTGTCCTTAATTTAAAAGTCATATGTAGAAAACATATATGTAATATTATTTTGTCACTCCTAAGCTAGAAGCACTTTTGTATAAATAGGATTTGTTTTATGGCCCAGTAAAATAGACACCAAGTGTTAAAAGATCCTATGAATACTATTAAAAATACATCCATAATATTTTTAGATTTTAAAGTAACAATGCACAAATGTGGAAAAACTATTCTTAAATCTATCCTTAGGAATATTTTTTCCTATTAGAAAAGTATACATTTAGCTGGATAAATTAATATGATTGAGGTTACAAAATGTTATAATGGACTAATTAAATTAATCAATAAGTTAATAAGTTTAAGTTAAGTATAAGTTTTCACTTCTTTAAGTATTCAATTGTTGTCAATAATAGGAGTAGTACATGAAAACAGGTTTAACATGAATGAAATACCCAAATTTTCTTTCTCTGTATCTAAACACCAACAAGTATAGTTTCATTTTATTTTAGAGGAAGATAGTTTCTTACTTTCAGCAATTTGTCCAACAGAGAGTTTATCAAAAAGAAAAACCTTTTTATTAATGAACTAATTAGAAACAAATATCTAGTGACAACTCCTGACAGTCTCAAAGGAAATAAAATATGTATGTTTATTTAAACCATCACGGGACACAAAGACATAAATTAAATATAACAGTAGTGAATACTTAAAAAGTAATAACATTGCAAAAATACACTTAACTGAGGGTTCCATCATACCATAGTCAGAGACTTTGCCTACTTATGGGTATAAAATATTTTTATGGATGCCAACCCATACTCATAGCTAACCACATCACTTATGTTTTTAAATCTAGGATCAAATGAAACAGAGAAAGATCTTTAACTCACTCATGAATCCCTATGATTTTCACTCAAACATTTTGCCTGAAAAATGAAAATAGGTGTGAAAGCGTAGAAACTTTAAAATGAATCGTTAACTTTAGAAATCTGTAAAAAGATATATGTTATTTATGAGTGTATCATGTCACTTCTAACTAGTTCAGCAGAGTGGGTACCAAAGGGAAGATCAGCCAGAACAAGTTAGATCTAGAGTATGATGAACTATCCAAGAACACTAAGATAGACTTATAGTGTACTTCAATCTCATAGACACATAGGAAGCCCCACAAAAGCATTTACATGGGAAAAATAACAATAGAAATGCATAGGACTTGGCTCAGATGATCTGTCCTTAATTTAAAAGTCATATGTAGAAAACATATATGTAATATTATTTTGTCACTCCTAAGCTAGAAGCACTTTTGTATAAATAGGATTTGTTTTATGGCCCAGTAAAATAGACACCAAGTGTTAAAAGATCCTATGAATACTATTAAAAATACATCCATAATATTTTTAGATTTTAAAGTAACAATGCACAAATGTGGAAAAACTATTCTTAAATCTATCCTTAGGAATATTTTTTCCTATTAGAAAAGTATACATTTAGCTGGATAAATTAATATGATTGAGGTTACAAAATGTTATAATGGACTAATTAAATTAATCAATAAGTTAATAAGTTTAAGTTAAGTATAAGTTTTCACTTCTTTAAGTATTCAATTGTTGTCAATAATAGGAGTAGTACATGAAAACAGGTTTAACATGAATGAAATACCCAAATTTTCTTTCTCTGTATCTAAACACCAACAAGTATAGTTTCATTTTATTTTAGAGGAAGATAGTTTCTTACTTTCAGCAATTTGTCCAACAGAGAGTTTATCAAAAAGAAAAACCTTTTTATTAATGAACTAATTAGAAACAAATATCTAGTGACAACTCCTGACAGTCTCAAAGGAAATAAAATATGTATGTTTATTTAAACCATCACGGGACACAAAGACATAAATTAAATATAACAGTAGTGAATACTTAAAAAGTAATAACATTGCAAAAATACACTTAACTGAGGGTTCCATCATACCATAGTCAGAGACTTTGCCTACTTATGGGTATAAAATATTTTTATGGATGCCAACCCATACTCATAGCTAACCACATCACTTATGTTTTTAAATCTAGGATCAAATGAAACAGAGAAAGATCTTTAACTCACTCATGAATCCCTATGATTTTCACTCAAACATTTTGCCTGAAAAAATGAAAATAGGTGTGAAAGCGTAGCTCCAACCCATCAGAGTGGATTGGTGGACCGTCCCAAAATTTAAAAGAGTTGTTTGACCTACAGTGACAATGTTCTAAAACCAGACAAAACTGGACAGACGTAAAAATCTAAAAAGGTACATGCAAATTAGAGGTTTCCAAATTGTTATAAACTTAGCCAAAGAACTCGCTGAAGGTTACATAACTCGTGTCTTATGTTTTTGTCTACTATCAAATGTTGAAAAATTCTCTGGGAAATCTCTTTTTCCCTTGCTGTATTAACTCAGAAGGAAATTAGAGGACTTTTTTTTTTTTTTTCTTGAGAAAATATGGTCACATTGACAATCTGTGTTAATTCTTATATTCTAAGCCTCATTGGTAACATTTTAAATGTTGGCTATGATCTCCAATGAACTAGAATATGTACAAGCTTGTAAAATACAAGGGTTCTTGGAACATTATAAAAAATCTCTGAAAGATGTTAAAATCATTATATTGTTCATGTTTTGTCTGGCGTAAGGTGAGAGACTGGCACTTCACTTCCTACAATGCACCCGTAAGAGAGAATCACAGGCTATATATATATATATATATATATATATATAAAACCAGACAAAACAACAAATTAAGCTACTGTCAGGGTTGAGTCTAAGTCAAGCACATCTTTCTCTAACTTCTCTGGTGCAGTTTCCACTATTTAAAATTAGTTCTATCATTTATTATTTGTAATTGTGGGAAGAAAAACACTGTGAGATTTCTGAATAGAATTTAGGTAACAAGTCTTTCAAATCATATATTCCTTGTTTTATAGATATTAATACAGGAGGCAGCATTAACAGATTGAAAAAACTATGATGTAGAGAAGCCTCACATAGAAAGTTAGAAATGATACTATATATATATAGTATCATATATATATATATATTTTTTATGTATGTGTATATATATATGTTCAATTACAGATATTAAGATATTAAGAAATAACTAGTTTTGATTTGCACTGGAAGGGGACGGGACAGTTGCATGTCATCACTGAGTCAATGGACATGATTTTGAGCAAGCTCCTGGAAATGGTGAAAGACAGGGAAGCCTGGTGTGCTGCAGTCCATTGGGATTGCCAAGAGTCAACCAGGACTGAACAATTGAACTGAACTGAATAATTAGTGATGTATAGAAATGGTACAGGTGAACTTATTTACAAAACAGACATAGAGACACAGACATAGAGAATAAATGTATGAGCACCGAGAGGGGAAAAGGAAGGGGGTGGGATGAACTGGGAGACTGATAGTGACATATATATATATAGATAGATAGATATAGATAGATATAGATATTCCTACATATAAAAATAGACATTAATGAGAACCCACTGTATAGCATAGGGGGAAAAAGGTAAAATCTGTTTTTAGAATATACATTAAGTTAACCTTAAAAATGCATTCCACTATATAATAGGTGTAGGCAAATAATGTTTGATTCCACTTACATAAGGTATCTAGAATACTGAAATTCATAGAGTCAGAAAATACACTGATAACTGCCAGGGGCCAGGATGTGGGGAAGTGGGGAAGGGTAAGGGAAGTTAGTCTCTAATGAGGACAGAGTTTCAGTTCAGGAAGGTGAAAAACTAGGGAGGTGGATGATGCTGAGCTGCCCAACAATGTGGATAGACTTAGTGCCACTGGACAGTACACTTAAGATGGTCAAAATAGGAGCTTCTCTGGTGGTCCAGTGGGCAAGGGGCTAGTTCGATCTCTGGCCCAGGAAGATCCCACCTTCCCAGGAGCAGCTGGGCCAGTGTGTCCAATTATGAGCCAGCGCTCTGGAGCACATGCGCCCAGAACCGGTGCTCTGTAGTGGGAGGGGCCAATGCAATGGGAGGCCCATACAGGCCAAAGAATAAAGATGGACAAAAATAAACAAACAAACAATAAAAGATGCCAAAATTTAAAAAGAAAAAATGTGGTTAAAATAGTATGCTTTATGTGATTTTTAACACAATAAAAAATGTAAAAAATTAAAAAATTGTGTTTACTGTTCCATATGGTGATAGGTAAAGTGACCCTACATTTGATGTAACATCTTGATTTAACTATTTTTCCAGCATGTATCAGCTAGAAAAAAAATTCAATATATCTTCCCTTTTGAGTGCTAAGTTTGAGGAAATATATTAAATGTAACTCAAAATCCTTTTGCATGACATGTACAATTTGTGTGTATTTTGGCTCAGAATGTCTTTCACAGTATATGTTTAAATGTAATATGTTGATCAATTTTATTGCTAGAAAGACACAGATTTTTTTTCGTCACAGTGATATTTACTCCCCTTTGGCTTGGTTTGATTTTACAGGAGATTCCAGTCAACTTTAATTTGTGCTATTTTACTACAGTTCTCGCCCCTTTTGAGAAAGAATTTATTCCTTTTTCAAAATTTATGGGATTCCTTTACAACTTCTTTCTAAAAGAAAAATGTTAGGTTGTAATCAATTCCTTTATAGGTAGTTTATGAAATGGGTGTTGACTCTCTTCTTTCCTTTACTATGGTTTGTGAGGCCTTAAAATGTAATTTAAGAGGTGAGATTATAAGCACTTCCTCATTCAGGAAAAAGCAAGAGGAAGAAAACTCGTCTCAGGAAATATAAAAGCCTTAGAAGAATGATTATTTTGTACACATTGTGAGTGAAGAGGGTGGATCTTGCATGAGTTGTATTCTTTCAGAATAAATGGTGTCACTGTGTTCAGTTATAAATTCAAAAGCAGTCTCACAAACGCAGGCTAATTTAAATCATGAAGAATCTTCACAAAGTGTTGTTTAGTTCATATTCCCTGTGACCAGGAGGCCCTATTAAGCAACAAGGTATACCTCTCAGGGGGAAACCAAAGACCAGGATTGTAATTGTAAAAAGAGGGAAGATTCAGAATAAAATAAGGAAAAGAAATGAACTTGCAGGTAGGAGATCCTTTCTAGTTAAGTGAACTTGTGACCATTTTGCATTATTTAGGCCAAACATGAGTTTCCCCATTGAAAAACTCCTATGTTCCCAGTCCTGTGGCAAGGCAGTGTTACTTTTCTTCTGCATCTCAGATTTGTTCCTAGTCTCCAATAGCTATGTGTGTCCATGGGCAAGTTTTAGTGTGGGTTTTACCTCTATCACTTGTAATAATTGAGGATACAGACAGACAAACTAATTGAAAGATCCCTTCCAACTCATAGAATTCTCTAAGAAATTTGAAATGGAAAACAAAATTATAAAACTAAATACAAGTGACCCCAAAAAAGATAGTAAAGAATCTTTCTTGATTTTGAAATTCACTTTTCAGCTTTGAAACCAAAAGAAGCTACATAAGTTGGGTTTTTCCTTCACTGGTTTCAAAACTAATCTCTATGCAATTAAAGGAAAAACAAGCTAATAAGCCAACATGGCATGACCTTCTGTTCATAGAGAGAGATTACAGGCTTACCTTGGAGATACTGAAGTTTTGGTTTCAGACAACTGCAATAAAGCAAATGTCACCATAAAACAATTACCTCAAACAACTCCAATGGAACCATCAAAGATCACTAATCACAGATCGCCATAACAAAAAAAAAATTTCCTAAACTCAAATCACTGTTGACTCTCTTCTTTCCTTCACTAGGGTTTGTGAGGCCTTAAAATGTAATTTAAGAGGTGAGATTATAAGCACTTCCTCATTCAGGAAAAAGCAAGAGGAAGAAAACTCGTCTCAGGAAATATAAAAGCCTTAGAAGAATGATTATTTTGTACACATTGTGAGTGAAGAGGGTGGATCTTGCATGAGTTGTATTCTTTCAGAATAAATGGTGTCACTGTGTTCAGTTATAAATTCAAAAGCAGTCTCACAAACGCAGGCTAATTTAAATCATGAAGAATCTTCACAAAGTGTTGTTTAGTTCATATTCCCTGTGACCAGGAGGCCCTATTAAGCAACAAGGTATACCTCTCAGGGGGAAACCAAAGACCAGGATTGTAATTGTAAAAAGAGGGAAGATTCAGAATAAAATAAGGAAAAGAAATGAACTTGCAGGTAGGAGATCCTTTCTAGTTAAGTGAACTTGTGACCATTTTGCATTATTTAGGCCAAACATGAGTTTCCCCATTGAAAAACTCCTATGTTCCCAGTCCTGTGGCAAGGCAGTGTTACTTTTCTTCTGCATCTCAGATTTGTTCCTAGTCTCCAATAGCTATGTGTGTCCATGGGCAAGTTTTAGTGTGGGTTTTACCTCTATCACTTGTAATAATTGAGGATACAGACAGACAAACTAATTGAAAGATCCCTTCCAACTCATAGAATTCTCTAAGAAATTTGAAATGGAAAACAAAATTATAAAACTAAATACAAGTGACCCCAAAAAAGATAGTAAAGAATCTTTCTTGATTTTGAAATTCACTTTTCAGCTTTGAAACCAAAAGAAGCTACATAAGTTGGGTTTTTCCTTCACTGGTTTCAAAACTAATCTCTATGCAATTAAAGGAAAAACAAGCTAATAAGCCAACATGGCATGACCTTCTGTTCATAGAGAGAGATTACAGGCTTACCTTGGAGATACTGAAGTTTTGGTTTCAGACAACTGCAATAAAGCAAATGTCACCATAAAACAATTACCTCCAAACAACTCCAATGGAACCATCAAAGATCACTAATCACAGATCGCCATAACAAATATAATAATAATGAAAAAGTTTGAAATACTCTAAGAATTACTAAAATGTGACACAGAGAAAAAGTGAGCAAATGCTGCTGGGAAAACAGAGCCAATAGACTTGCTCCACATAGACTTGCCACAAATCTCCTAATTTTTAAATAACACGGTATCTGTGAAACACAATAAAGTAATGCACAATAAACTGAGGTATGTCTGTATTTGACTCTGGTCATCATTTAGCTTTTATGATACTCTACCCGCATCCTTTCCAGAGCCAACCTGATTAGTCAATTCAAACACTCTTGAGTTCAGATTTGAATTTAGAATTACACATCATTCTGATAATCACTTTACTGATTTAACCACACTGTTCATTTAAATTTCATTGTGTAACCTAAGGCTTAGATGGTAAAGACTCTTGCTCCAAACCAAGCCTTAGTAGGTCATTTAGTCAGTTTCTGCCTAATTCCCTCTGCCTCCAAGGCCTGAAATATAACACTTGTATTCTTTTTTTCCCAAAGTAAGAACAGGAGGGCATGAAAGAAGATAAATTCAAACAAAACATCAACATTCATTTTATTCATGGTGTTTATTCACCATTTGCAATTTGGCTAAGCAGCGTTCCAAAATGAAGGAAATATAATGGTCAATAAAGCAGAGAAAAATATAGTGTATGTACTTGTGGGAAGACAGATAAGAAACAAGATCAGTATGTATAATTAAACATTAAATATGTTGATAAACATGACAGAGAAAAATTAAGATGAGGAAATTTAATATACAGGACTGTATGTTAGAAAGTCAGGCAGAGATCTTCTCAGGAGAAGACAGTATCTAAAGGAAGAATAATTGAAAGAAGAGAGGAGAGAAGGGAAAGTTCACTTCATACAGAATGAGGTCTGTCACAGAGGCTGAGGGCCCTGAAGTATTGACACCAAGAGACAGAGTAGTTAGAGGTAGATTCTGAGAGAGAGAAGATTGAGGAGAGCAGATGGAGTTGAGCCTATAGGACACAGGAAAGACTTTGTATTTTGAGCAAGATGCATAGAGGTTGGAGGACTTTGGCAAAAAAGTGCAAAATCTGGTTTTGTGTGTTGAATTATTGACTATTTTTCTGGTGAGAAAAAATTAGAAATACATATTCCAACTCTAACATTCTTAAATTCACTATAGAGCAGTATGCTGTTTAGGGCTGAATTGTGTTCCCTCCAAATCCATATATTGAAGTTCTAAGCCCCACACCTGAGAATCTAACTACCTTTAGAGATGGGGTCTTTAAAGACGTGATTAAGTTAAAATGAGGCCATCAGGGTGGGTCCTAATCCTGTGTGAAGCTTCCCATGTGCTGCTAGTGGTAAAGAGCCTGCTTGTCAATGCACGAGACATAAGAGACACAGGTTCAATACCTGGGTGGGGATGATCCCCTGGAGAAGGGCATGGCAATCTACTACTGTATTATTGCCCAGAGATTTCCATGGACAGAGGAGCTGGGTGGGCTACAGTCCATGGGGTCACAAGCAGTCAGACACTACTGAAGTGACTTAACATGTAATCCTGTGTGACTGCTGTCCTTATAAGAGATTATGGCACAAACACAGGAGGGCAGTGCACAGAGGAAAGGACACACAAGGAGACAATGGGAAGCAGCCATCAGCCAGTTAAGGAGTGAGGCCTCCAAAGAAACCAGGTCTGCCAACACTTTGATCTTGTATTTCCAGTCTTCAGAACTGTGAGCAAAAACATTTCTCTTGTGAAGACTCCCCAGTCTGTGGTATTTTGTAATGGCAGCTACAGCAAACAAATGAGTGTGTCATACTAAGCCATACAGTCAAATGCATGCTTTCTTCTGACAGGGAAAGAGCATAATTTTCTTATTATGACATTAAGCATATGATGGCCACCAAAAGGTTTTTCTTACTATTCTTTGAAATGTAAAGATAAATATCTTTATTATATAATACTTAATGTACGGGACTTCCATGGCAGTCCATTGGCTGGGACTTTGCCTTCCAAGACAGGGGATGCAGGTATGATCCTTAGTCAGACAGCTAAGCTACCACAGGCTCATAAAAACCCCATAAAAACCCCAAAAAACCGAAAACATAAAACAGAAGCAGTATTGTAAAAAATTCAATAAAGACCTTAAAAATAGTCCACATGAAAAATACCTTTTTTTTAATACAAATAGCTGGGCAGACGATCTTCTATGTCATTATGACAATTGGAGACACACTCAGGTCTTCAGCTTATTTTGCACATGCGTCGTTTTATAAAGAATTGCTTCACCTAAATATTTCAAACAAACCCTATCTGTAAGGGGGTCACTATAAACTACCAAAGTTTTTATTATTTACTTATATACTCTCTAAAG
Source organism: Tragulus kanchil (assembly GCA_022376925.1). NCBI lineage: Eukaryota > Metazoa > Chordata > Mammalia > Artiodactyla > Tragulidae > Tragulus > Tragulus kanchil. The sequence continues at coordinate 113,833,854 of JAIOJX010000005.1, read as the reverse complement.
AAAATTCTCATTTCCAGCCTTTTAAATAATGCTTGTCATTTGTTTATTTATGTATGTTTTGAAGTGTTGCAATTGAGTTTGGTCAAGGTAGAAAGCGTCTTTAGATAATTCAAAATTTTTAAAATTTTCATTTTATTAAACTTCTCACTTTTTCCTCAAAGGCTCATTCTTTGGCCTGAAATCTTAGTAATAAGACAAAGTATAAATTGGAGAAATTCTGATGTAGCCTTTTCCTGACCAAAAATGAAAAAATGTAAGTAAACCAAATAAGTACAGAGACTTGTGACTGACCTTAACAGGGTACCCTGTGTTGAATCCTGTGTGACTGCTGTCCTTATAAGAGATTATGGCACAAACACAGGAGGGCAGTGCACAGAGGAAAGGACACACAAGGAGACAATGGGAAGCAGCCATCAGCCAGTTAAGGAGTGAGGCCTCCAAAGAAACCAGGTCTGCCAACACTTTGATCTTGTATTTCCAGTCTTCAGAACTGTGAGCAAAAACATTTCTCTTGTGAAGACTCCCCAGTCTGTGGTATTTTGTAATGGCAGCTACAGCAAACAAATGAGTGTGTCATACTAAGCCATACAGTCAAATGCATGCTTTCTTCTGACAGGGAAAGAGCATAATTTTCTTATTATGACATTAAGCATATGATGGCCACCAAAAGGTTTTTCTTACTATTCTTTGAAATGTAAAGATAAATATCTTTATTATATAATACTTAATGTACGGGACTTCCATGGCAGTCCATTGGCTGGGACTTTGCCTTCCAAGACAGGGGATGCAGGTATGATCCTTAGTCAGACAGCTAAGCTACCACAGGCTCATAAAAACCCCATAAAAACCCCAAAAAACCGAAAACATAAAACAGAAGCAGTATTGTAAAAAATTCAATAAAGACCTTAAAAATAGTCCACATGAAAAATACCTTTTTTTTAATACAAATAGCTGGGCAGACGATCTTCTATGTCATTATGACAATTGGAGACACACTCAGGTCTTCAGCTTATTTTGCACATGCGTCGTTTTATAAAGAATTGCTTCACCTAAATATTTCAAACAAACCCTATCTGTAAGGGGGTCACTATAAACTACCAAAGTTTTTATTATTTACTTATATACTCTCTAAAGAAAATTCTCATTTCCAGCCTTTTAAATAATGCTTGTCATTTGTTTATTTATGTATGTTTTGAAGTGTTGCAATTGAGTTTGGTCAAGGTAGAAAGCGTCTTTAGATAATTCAAAATTTTTAAAATTTTCATTTTATTAAACTTCTCACTTTTTCCTCAAAGGCTCATTCTTTGGCCTGAAATCTTAGTAATAAGACAAAGTATAAATTGGAGAAATTCTGATGTAGCATTTTCCTGAACAAAAAATGAAAAAAAAATGTAAGTAAACCAAATAAGTACAGAGACTTGTGACTGAGTCACTGAAGGAAGATTAGCATCTGTCTCTTTAGGTTCTTTGCTTATACCTGGACATATGCACACTTCCACATGCATGGAAACATGCCCTCTATCTAGGGCTGCCAGAGAAAATACAAGACACCTAGTTAAGTTTGAATTCAGATCCACAACAAATAATTGTCTCAAATATCAGATACATTTTTATTTGTTAAATCTGGTAACATTCCCCTGAAGTCATCCTCACCATGTTCAGCTGTTCAAGCTCAAAAGAGTTGATTGTTAAATTTTCTGGAAGTCTGCAGTCTGGTTGACATCAAGCTGGTAGTTTGGAACTGGCCAGAGTAGGAGTATTAACACCACAGAAATTGGCAAAATTTAAAAAGCAGAGCTTTTCTGTTTGGAGAGTTGATTGCTAAGTATGTTCCAGATCACTGCTTCTCTGGAAAGAGGAGGTTGCTCATAGCATCATCTGAAACTTGCTATTTCTTTATAGGAACAAAAATGTCTTAAAATTCCAAACTACTTTGCAATTTACAAAACCATTTCACACACATTATTTCACTGAATCATTACAGTCTCATGTTTATTCTTTTTCTTTTTAATTTTGGCCTCTTTTATCATTTTTTCATTTATTTTCATCCATCTTTATTCTTTGGCCTGTGTTGGCCTCCCATTGCAGTTGCCTCTCTCACTGTAGAGCATCAGCTCCAGGGGCACATGCTGGCTCGCAATTGGATATACTGGTCCAGCTGTTCCTTGGCATGTGGGATCCTCCCGGGCCAGGGATCGAACCAGTGACCCTTGCAGTGCAAACTGGACTCTTTACCCACTGGACTACCAGGGAAGCCCTCATGTTTATTCTTAATTAATGGATGGACTTCCCAGGTGGCACTAGTAGTAAAGAACTCACCTTCCAGTGCAAGAGACCTAAGAGACACAAGTTTGATCCCTGGATTGGGAGGATCCCCTGGAGAAGGGAATGGCAACCCACTCCACTGTTCTTGCCTGGAGAAACCCACGGCCAGAGGAACTTCGCAGTCTATGGTCCATAAGGTTGCAAATTGTTGCACATGACTGAATAGCACAGCACAGCAAAGCACAATACAATGAATGGGAAGAAAGGAAAGTTCAGGGAGATGATATGACATCCATGAGACAAGGAAATGGTTAAGAAGCAAAGTGGTGAAGGATGAAGTTATAAGAAGTCTAAAGTAACTGTACAAATGACTTACTATAAACAGGAAAAATGTATCTGTACAGCAGAGAGGAACCACCTTAACCAAGGGGTCAAATGGTGGTAGAACCTGACCTATGTCACTCCTGATGTGATATAACATGAAATTCACAATGTCACAACAATGTAGCCTCACCAAAAATATTTACCCTGAATCTAAGCAAGCCTATAGACCTAAGTTTCAGTTTAGAAGAAATACAAGAGATAGGGAACATATTAAACCACACAATGAGGAAGCAATTAAATAAATTCAGAATACGGAATATTTTTATGAGAAAACTATCTGGGCCTTTCAAAAAGATATAATTTAAGAGAAAAGGGGTATGTTGGGGGAACTACTTTCTAAAAGAAACTAAAAACATGTAGCAGCACATACAATACGTAAAAACAGAAGGAATTCTTCTTCAGTATTAAAAGGAGAACTGGAAAACACATCCATGGCCTAAGTGGGAAAATTTGAATGTGGACTAAAGATTTGATGATAACAAAATATTTTTGTTAATTTCCATGTGTGTGATGTAGTATTGATAAAGGCCTGTGTTGGCCCCCTGCTTTTCCCACTGTAGAGCATCAGCTCCAGGGGCACATGCTGGCTCGCAATTGGATATACTGGTCCAGCTGTTCCTTGGCATGTGGGATCCTCCCGGGCCAGGGATCGAACCAGTGACCCTTGCAGTGCAAACTGGACTCTTTACCCACTGGACTACCAGGGAAGCCCTCATGTTTATTCTTAATTAATGGATGGACTTCCCAGGTGGCACTAGTAGTAAAGAACTCACCTTCCAGTGCAAGAGACCTAAGAGACACAAGTTTGATCCCTGGATTGGGAGGATCCCCTGGAGAAGGGAATGGCAACCCACTCCACTGTTCTTGCCTGGAGAAACCCACGGCCAGAGGAACTTCGCAGTCTATGGTCCATAAGGTTGCAAATTGTTGCACATGACTGAATAGCACAGCACAGCAAAGCACAATACAATGAATGGGAAGAAAGGAAAGTTCAGGGAGATGATATGACATCCATGAGACAAGGAAATGGTTAAGAAGCAAAGTGGTGAAGGATGAAGTTATAAGAAGTCTAAAGTAACTGTACAAATGACTTACTATAAACAGGAAAAATGTATCTGTACAGCAGAGAGGAACCACCTTAACCAAGGGGTCAAATGGTGGTAGAACCTGACCTATGTCACTCCTGATGTGATATAACATGAAATTCACAATGTCACAACAATGTAGCCTCACCAAAAATATTTACCCTGAATCTAAGCAAGCCTATAGACCTAAGTTTCAGTTTAGAAGAAATACAAGAGATAGGGGAACATATTAAACCACACAATGAGGAAGCAATTAAATAAATTCAGAATACGGAATATTTTTATGAGAAAACTATCTGGGCCTTTCAAAAAGATATAATTTAAGAGAAAAGGGGTATGTTGGGGGAACTACTTTCTAAAAGAAACTAAAAACATGTAGCAGCACATACAATACGTAAAAACAGAAGGAATTCTTCTTCAGTATTAAAAGGAGAACTGGAAAACACATCCATGGCCTAAGTGGGAAAATTTGAATGTGGACTAAAGATTTGATGATAACAAAATATTTTTGTTAATTTCCATGTGTGTGTGACTAGTATTGTACTTATGTAATACAATGGCCTCATTTTGAAGAATTTAAGGGTGAAAGTATATATGGTCCAGAATTTATTCTTAAAAATTTCAGAATAAATGTATATATTCATAGAGAGAAAGATACAAAACAAATACAGTAGATGGTTAATTGTTGGATCTATGCGGCATGAATACAGTGTTCATTGCACTTATTTCAATTTTTCTATTTATTTGAATATTTCACAACAAATATTGAAGATATAAAAGAAGAAAAAACAGCTTTGTGTACTGAAAATGCTGAAAGTAAATTTGGGTACATATGGAGATGTACCAGTTCAAGAAGAAAAAAGAGAAGTAACTAAAATTTTCTGAGAATTGGATTTTAGTCACGGGATTGGCCACTGGAGACAAACCAAAGTGATATTTAAAACTTTTTGTTTCTCTAGTAAGATGCACACCCTTAAAACAAACTCAATAAAAATATTTTTAAATCATCCAGAATTTTAAAGTGATTCATGCTCCTTATTACCTCACTGATCACATAGGAGATGGGAAGCTGTGAGGTTACCTTTGAGTTAAACCTCACTTATACTCCTCAACTAGACCGGAGTTTTTCTTCATTCTTTTTTTCTCTCCAAGTTGCATGTATATTCCAGGAACTCTTGAAATAGCAGTCAGCTCTTGGAATCAGAAGTGAATCTGGATTTAGTTCCTCTGTGTGCTGAGATGTTCATGGCGCAGGCTGTGCTTGGTTCTCTGCAAGTCATTTTGACATTTCTCACCATTGTCCATAAATTTTCCTTAACCCACTCTCTTTCAGTTATTTCCCTCCTCAAGCAATTAAATAAATTCAGAATACGGAATATTTTATGAGAAAACTATCTGGGCCTTTCAAAAAGATATAATTTAAGAGAAAAGGGGTATGTTGGGGGAACTACTTTCTAAAAGAAACTAAAAACATGTAGCAGCACATACAATACGTAAAAACAGAAGGAATTCTTCTTCAGTATTAAAAGGAGAACTGGAAAACACATCCATGGCCTAAGTGGGAAAATTTGAATGTGGACTAAAGATTTGATGATAACAAAATATTTTTGTTAATTTCCATGTGTGTGTGACTAGTATTGTACTTATGTAATACAATGGCCTCATTTTGAAGAATTTAAGGGTGAAAGTATATATGGTCCAGAATTTATTCTTAAAAATTTCAGAATAAATGTATATATTCATAGAGAGAAAGATACAAAACAAATACAGTAGATGGTTAATTGTTGGATCTATGCGGCATGAATACAGTGTTCATTGCACTTATTTCAATTTTTCTATTTATTTGAATATTTCACAACAAATATTGAAGATATAAAAGAAGAAAAAACAGCTTTGTGTACTGAAAATGCTGAAAGTAAATTTGGGTACATATGGAGATGTACCAGTTCAAGAAGAAAAAAGAGAAGTAACTAAAATTTTCTGAGAATTGGATTTTAGTCACGGGATTGGCCACTGGAGACAAACCAAAGTGATATTTAAAACTTTTTGTTTCTCTAGTAAGATGCACACCCTTAAAACAAACTCAATAAAAATATTTTTAAATCATCCAGAATTTTAAAGTGATTCATGCTCCTTATTACCTCACTGATCACATAGGAGATGGGAAGCTGTGAGGTTACCTTTGAGTTAAACCTCACTTATACTCCTCAACTAGACCGGAGTTTTTCTTCATTCTTTTTTTCTCTCCAAGTTGCATGTATATTCCAGGAACTCTTGAAATAGCAGTCAGCTCTTGGAATCAGAAGTGAATCTGGATTTAGTTCCTCTGTGTGCTGAGATGTTCATGAGCGCAGGCTGTGCTTGGTTCTCTGTCTACACCAGCTGCTATTTTGACATTTCTCACCATTGTCCATAAATTTTTCCTTAACCCACTCTCTTTCAGTTATTTCCCTCCTCTTTTTGAGGGTATGGGGAACATGCAGGTGCTCTCTCTCATGACTGTCTGGGACTTCTGGAAATATAATGAGGCTAAATAAGGCCATGTTCCCAAAGCAACCATCTAATCATTTTTGTCCCAGTGCTGCATTGTGTTAAAGTCAGAACTCTGGGATCTTGCTACCTTATTTGCATAAGACTCAGGTCCCAGTGTATGAATACTTTTACCTCTCCCTGGCCACTTCCAGGCTAGTGACCTATATGAAATACAGGACATAGGACTTTTAAGGATATGTTGCTATATAAACTCTCTTGCACCCGCTTCTCTCTCTTTCTGTCCACCCTGTGCCAGCTGGGAAAAGCTATCTAGTTTTGGAGATAAGAAAAGATACTAAAACTGCTTAAGGTAGCCCCCTAAATCTTTTGTTCATGCCTCAAGCTCTAGGTTTTGAATACTTAGAAATATTTACTTTTGTTCTCTGGATTCTACTGGGTCATCACTGCTCTGAGGTTAAGTATAGTCAGTCCCAGGTGCTGCCTTAGTTAATTTGGGACAACTTAACAGGAACATAGGAATACAAAGTCCTTTGTTTTGCATAGCAAAACAGTATCCACTACATTTAAAAAACACCAACATGTATTTATCCATGATTCTGCCAGAATACTAGTCTCCCACAAACTTTTTGTAAATCAGAGCATGTGATCATTTTTGATATCAAAGTGTCTTAAATTAGCTCAGGCATTTTTCTGTGCAAACAAAATGAATTCTCTTGCAGAGTGCAAGCCAATGCAAATATACGTTGAGCCATATATGTCATTTACATTTTTCTGGTACTTCCATTACAAAAGTAAAAAGAAACAAGTGTAATTAATTTGATAATTATTTTAACTAAGTATGTCCAAATTATTACAATTTCAAGATGTAACCTACACCAAAGCATAAATATGCTATATTCTACTTTTCCATACTAAGAAACCCAGCACGTATTTTACACTTATAGTACGTTTCAATTTGCACTAAGTATATTCCAAGTGCTAAATACAGTTACTATTGTTCCCACTCTTTACATTCTCAAGGTTATTTCCCTCCTCTTTTTGAGGGTATGGGGAACATGCAGGTGCTCTCTCATGACTGTCTGGGACTTCTGGAAATATAATGAGGCTAAATAAGGCCATGTTCCCAAAGCAACCATCTAATCATTTTTGTCCCAGTGCTGCATTGTGTTAAAGTCAGAACTCTGGGATCTTGCTACCTTATTTGCATAAGACTCAGGTCCCAGTGTATGAATACTTTTACCTCTCCCTGGCCACTTCCAGGCTAGTGACCTATATGAAATACAGGACATAGGACTTTTAAGGATATGTTGCTATATAAACTCTCTTGCACCCGCTTCTCTCTCTTTCTGTCCACCCTGTGCCAGCTGGGAAAAGCTATCTAGTTTTGGAGATAAGAAAAGATACTAAAACTGCTTAAGGTAGCCCCCTAAATCTTTTGTTCATGCCTCAAGCTCTAGGTTTTGAATACTTAGAAATATTTACTTTTGTTCTCTGGATTCTACTGGGTCATCACTGCTCTGAGGTTAAGTATAGTCAGTCCCAGGTGCTGCCTTAGTTAATTTGGGACAACTTAACAGGAACATAGGAATACAAAGTCCTTTGTTTTGCATAGCAAAACAGTATCCACTACATTTAAAAAACACCAACATGTATTTATCCATGATTCTGCCAGAATACTAGTCTCCCACAAACTTTTTGTAAATCAGAGCATGTGATCATTTTTGATATCAAAGTGTCTTAAATTAGCTCAGGCATTTTTCTGTGCAAACAAAATGAATTCTCTTGCAGAGTGCAAGCCAATGCAAATATACGTTGAGCCATATATGTCATTTACATTTTTCTGGTACTTCCATTACAAAAGTAAAAAGAAACAAGTGTAATTAATTTGATAATTATTTTAACTAAGTATGTCCAAATTATTACAATTTCAAGATGTAACCTACACCAAAGCATAAATATGCTATATTCTACTTTTCCATACTAAGAAACCCAGCACGTATTTTACACTTATAGTACGTTTCAATTTGCACTAAGTATATTCCAAGTGCTAAATACAGTTACTATTGTATTGGACAGTATGATTCTAAATCTCTTTTTTTCAACTCATCACAAAACAGAATTTTCAAAATTGAATATATATTATTTTTCTAATTGGAGCAAAGTTTTCTCTGATGCTTATAAAATTTTCTCCATTTAATTCATGGAGGTAACTAGTGAATGATAATAAAATAAAATAAAAAGCAAAAATATTTGCACACAACATGCAAACACACATTTATGTCACAATATTTCTTTAGCTTGAAAATTTGTATTTTTAGGTTTATATAGTTTGTTCTGTATTATTTCCCTGTTTACCCAGAGTGAGATTTATAAATAAGAATAGTAATTAGAATCTATATAGAGTCATTGTTGATCACATGATGAAGTGAAAAGTGAAAATGTTAGTTGTTCCCAAGTGTTTGTGACCCCATGGACTGTAGCTTACCAGTCTCCTCTGTCCATGAAATTCTCTAGGCAAGAATATTGGGAGTGGGTAGCCATTCCCTTCTCCAGGGGATCTTTCTGGCCCAGGGCTCAAACTTGGGTCTACTGTAATGTAGGCATATTCTTTACCATCTGAGACATCAGGGAGAACCTCTTAAAAGAGAATACTAGGTAAGGGAAGAGAGAGAGAATATCTAAGGAAGAAAAATAAGAAGATATTTGGAAAAACTAAATTTTTGTATTTTAACTAGTGCTTCCCAAAGACAGATGCATTTTTAGAGGACAGGGTCAATGTTCATTTATGAAAATCAGCAACTGAAAGATTTCAAGTAAAAGTTTTAGCATTCAAAACAGAAATAAAATACATATGAAAACATGGTTTAGCTATTTTCAATCCCCTATTGCTGGGGATACATGTAAAAAGAAACAAGTGTAATTAATTTGATAATTATTTTAACTAAGTATGTCCAAATTATTACAATTTCAAGATGTAACCTACACCAAAGCATAAATATGCTATATTCTACTTTTCCATACTAAGAAACCCAGCACGTATTTTACACTTATAGTACGTTTCAATTTGCACTAAGTATATTCCAAGTGCTAAATACAGTTACTATTGTATTGGACAGTATGATTCTAAATCTCTTTTTTTCAACTCATCACAAAACAGAATTTTCAAAATTGAATATATATTATTTTTCTAATTGGAGCAAAGTTTTCTCTGATGCTTATAAAATTTTCTCCATTTAATTCATGGAGGTAACTAGTGAATGATAATAAAATAAAATAAAAAGCAAAAATATTTGCACACAACATGCAAACACACATTTATGTCACAATATTTCTTTAGCTTGAAAATTTGTATTTTTAGGTTTATATAGTTTGTTCTGTATTATTTCCCTGTTTACCCAGAGTGAGATTTATAAATAAGAATAGTAATTAGAATCTATATAGAGTCATTGTTGATCACATGATGAAGTGAAAAAGTGAAAATGTTAGTTGTTCCCAAGTGTTTGTGACCCCATGGACTGTAGCTTACCAGTCTCCTCTGTCCATGAAATTCTCTAGGCAAGAATATTGGGAGTGGGTAGCCATTCCCTTCTCCAGGGGATCTTTCTGGCCCAGGGCTCAAACTTGGGTCTACTGTAATGTAGGCATATTCTTTACCATCTGAGACATCAGGGAGAACCTCTTAAAAGAGAATACTAGGTAAGGGAAGAGAGAGAGAATATCTAAGGAAGAAAAATAAGAAGATATTTGGAAAAACTAAATTTTTGTATTTTAACTAGTGCTTCCCAAAGACAGATGCATTTTTAGAGGACAGGGTCAATGTTCATTTATGAAAATCAGCAACTGAAAGATTTCAAGTAAAAGTTTTAGCATTCAAAACAGAAATAAAATACATATGAAAACATGGTTTAGCTATTTTCAATCCCCTATTGCTGGGGATACATGTAAAAAACATATATATACATGCTTATCTAATGCTCCCATAGTACACTTCCAGTATGTCTCAGGAAAACATAATACATATCGTTGTATAAAAGAACACTGCAGAAATGCAACTTCTTGTTGAAACGTAAGACTACAATGAGATACTAAGTAGGGCATAGGTTATAAAGACTGAATTCTTTAAATGCTTTGATCAAAAACCAAAAGCACAGAACTGTACAACCTTGAATAATTTCTCCTAAATTTGACTTAAAGTCCTCCTAAACATAATGGTTACCATAAAGTTCTGAGATCTGTGCCTTTTTATAAAGATCCCTTGTCCTACAATATGCATCACTTTTTAAATTCCTGGATGGTGACGTCTCTTCCTTTGGCACTGACAAGTGGTCATTAGGTCATTTTTATCAATGCTGCCTTTATCTATACAGTGCCACAAGCTTAATCATGTTGAAAGTAAAGTGATGGCTTGGTAGTCAAACAGCTATGTGGCTAACAATTACACTGGGAACCAGGAGCTCAGTTTGGTCCTTTCTAGATCCTGTAAAGTATTCAATAATTGATAAATTACCAGCTGATCTGATCAGTTACATAAAACTGACTGAAGTCATTCACACTTTTGAAAATCGGGCACCATATAAAGTTTCTATAACCAATGCATCAGTTGTTAAAAATTGTAAATTTGAACCAAAAGTTCCTAGTCTTAAAGGGGTATAGAAAATTATTTTTTTATTTGTGAAGTAATTGTTTTATGTAGGTAAGAAATATCTCCCTATAAGCCAATATAATGACAGAATTGGGGAAACTTTGATTCCATTTAACCTGGCTATGTTTCTTATAACAACCTGGATAAATTGCTCAGGGAGTTTGCAAGAAATAATAGAAAAAAATTAAATTCAATAAGAATACAACATTCTATTTCTAAGAGTTAGTATAATTTAATCTTATTCAATAAAAGGACAAAAAAATCTGTGACTCTCAATAAATGTCTCACAAAATTTGGAAAATATCATTTGAAGCTATTTTCTAATTCTCTACAAGAATGTTTGTGAATCTTAATGAAAGCTTTAGATTTCAGGACATAAATATAGTCAGAAATGGTTACTAAGGTATATTAATTAGATTTATTATTTCTGTTAAAGAACTCGTGTAGCTGTCTAAGATTTATCTAAGTGATATATGGCAAGAAAATAATCTGTGGTCTTAATTGCCAAGTTCCCAAACCATAAAGAATAATACTAGGATCAGAGAGCAAAATGACTCCTTTGATCACAAAGTACAAACATTACAGAATCTTTTGTACCACACAAAAACACCTATATTTTTCACATAGTATGCTATTTCCTTGTTTAGAGCATCTTCGGAAAATTAAAAGCTCACATTAATATTTAATTACAGTATTATTGATAAGTACTGCCTTCTTAAAATCAGTAGGGTCAGATATATGTCATCTTAAATACTGCCCTCATGAAATTCCACAGCTGTATGCAAATTTTCAAATTTGGGAGAGAAACTAGCTTTTGTTCTAGCTTAGGAAAATCTTGTATTTTCGATATCCATTGCTTCAATTTTTAGTCAGTGACTCTCTATACCTAAATTTCAAGTTTCCCTCTTTAAAGACGCAAATGTGAGGATCCAAATATTCACTGAACATCTCTACCTGGTTCTTCCAAAGCACCTCTAACTAAAAATGCCTAAAATGGAAGATATTGTCATCTATCCTGCAAAGTAAGGTTCTATCTAATCACCTCTGACCCTGACTATAAGCCCCCTTTTTTCCCTTTTATCCCCCTTGTACAAGAAATTGTAAACAACTTTGAACCAAAAAAGTTCCTATTTTTTTCTTAAAGGGGTATAGAAAATTATTTTTTTATTTGTGAAGTAATTGTTTTATGTAGGTAAGAAATATCTCCCTATAAGCCAATATAATGACAGAATTGGGGAAACTTTGATTCCATTTAACCTGGCTATGTTTCTTATAACAACCTGGATAAATTGCTCAGGGAGTTTGCAAGAAATAATAGAAAAAAATTAAATTCAATAAGAATACAACATTCTATTTCTAAGAGTTAGTATAATTTAATCTTATTCAATAAAAGGACAAAAAAATCTGTGACTCTCAATAAATGTCTCACAAAATTTGGAAAATATCATTTGAAGCTATTTTCTAATTCTCTACAAGAATGTTTGTGAATCTTAATGAAAGCTTTAGATTTCAGGACATAAATATAGTCAGAAATGGTTACTAAGGTATATTAATTAGATTTATTATTTCTGTTAAAGAACTCGTGTAGCTGTCTAAGATTTATCTAAGTGATATATGGCAAGAAAATAATCTGTGGTCTTAATTGCCAAGTTCCCAAACCATAAAGAATAATACTAGGATCAGAGAGCAAAATGACTCCTTTGATCACAAAGTACAAACATTACAGAATCTTTTGTACCACACAAAAACACCTATATTTTTCACATAGTATGCTATTTCCTTGTTTAGAGCATCTTCGGAAAATTAAAAGCTCACATTAATATTTAATTACAGTATTATTGATAAGTACTGCCTTCTTAAAATCAGTAGGGTCAGATATATGTCATCTTAAATACTGCCCTCATGAAATTCCACAGCTGTATGCAAATTTTCAAATTTGGGAGAGAAACTAGCTTTTGTTCTAGCTTAGGAAAATCTTGTATTTTCGATATCCATTGCTTCAATTTTTAGTCAGTGACTCTCTATACCTAAATTTCAAGTTTCCCTCTTTAAAGACGCAAATGTGAGGATCCAAATATTCACTGAACATCTCTACCTGGTTCTTCCAAAGCACCTCTAACTAAAAATGCCTAAAATGGAAGATATTGTCATCTATCCTGCAAAGTAAGGTTCTATCTAATCACCTCTGACCCTGTCTATAAGCTCCCTTTCCTTCCTTCCACTTTGTAATCTTTCCCCCAACTTTTCAGCATTCTTTTTCCTCTTTTCACGCTTCAATAGCTCTCCATTCATAGCAAATCAAGTTGTATTCATTTTGCCTGACATTCAAGGCATTTTATGATCTGACTTCCTGTTTACCCACTCATCTCTATCTGTCATTTGTACAAATGTAAATGAAACTACTTAGAATCCCTGAACATTCATTTCTCTCTAGGCGTATATGCATTCATATTTACTTTTTCTCTTGGCTTGGAATGCCAGGCAGTTCTGCTATGTAATTCATTAGTTTTCAAGAATGACCTAAATGCTAACTAGTCATGGAGACTTCTCTGATTTCTTCAGGGTGACTCAAGTGTCCTCTCTTAGGTTCTCTCTGTACTTTGTACACAACATCCTTACAACAACTGCTTCATTGAGTCACTGTGATTGCTTGTTTACCATTACAGAGTAGTAAAAAAATTTATTGTCAAAATTAATTATGCTTGTTTTATAAGCATCCGTAAGAAGTCTTTCTTTCAGCTCTTAATATTAGGAAAAGATATGTTTCTCTTTAATAAATTGTCAGGCTTTAATATAAGAATACCTAATTTTGTACCCTTTGTTAGAAGATTACAATACCTCGTATCCTCAAGGGCAGCTACCATATACCAGCAGATTAACTGCTTTTTCTTAAAATGATAAATAAATGAAAATGTATCTTTCTTATTTTGATCACTGGAAAGCTCAAAACTAAATCTTCAGCAACCAGGACTTTGAGGCACACAAATGCTGTGTAAATCTCAATGCTGATTTCATCATATTTTTTTAACCATTTTTGTTCTTCATCATGCTTATCGCTTCATCACCTTACTTTTGTTTCTTAAATCTTTCAAAAGAGTATGGTGGTGGTTTAGTTGCTCAAACATGCCTGACTCTTTGCAACCCCATTGATTTTAGCTTCTCAGGTTCCTCTGTCCATGGGAATGTCCAGGAAAGAATGCTAGAGTGGGCTGTCATTTCCTTCTCCAAAGGATCTTCCCTACCCAGGAATCAAACCTGGGGTCTCCTACATTGCAGGCAAATTTTTTGCCAACTGAGCCATCAGGGAAGCCCTCAATAGAGTATATGTGTGCCTTATTGTTTTCCTGAAAAGAAAATAGGGTATAATCGTAAGTAACAACTGCACATTCATTATTTACTTAAAGAGTGGATGTAAACACAAAAACAATTTCAGAGTTCAAAAAATTTTTGTAAAAAAACCTATAATAGACTTCCTGTTTACCCACTACTCTATCTGTCATTTGTACAAATGTAAATGAAACTACTTAGAATCCCTGAACATTCATTTCTCTCTAGGCGTATATGCATTCATATTTACTTTTTCTCTTGGCTTGGAATGCCAGGCAGTTCTGCTATGTAATTCATTAGTTTTCAAGAATGACCTAAATGCTAACTAGTCATGGAGACTTCTCTGATTTCTTCAGGGTGACTCAAGTGTCCTCTCTTAGGTTCTCTCTGTACTTTGTACACAACATCCTTACAACAACTGCTTCATTGAGTCACTGTGATTGCTTGTTTACCATTACAGAGTAGTAAAAAATTTATTGTCAAAATTAATTATGCTTGTTTTATAAGCATCCGTAAGAAGTCTTTCTTTCAGCTCTTAATATTAGGAAAAGATATGTTTCTCTTTAATAAATTGTCAGGCTTTAATATAAGAATACCTAATTTTGTACCCTTTGTTAGAAGATTACAATACCTCGTATCCTCAAGGGCAGCTACCATATACCAGCAGATTAACTGCTTTTTCTTAAAATGATAAATAAATGAAAATGTATCTTTCTTATTTTGATCACTGGAAAGCTCAAAACTAAATCTTCAGCAACCAGGACTTTGAGGCACACAAATGCTGTGTAAATCTCAATGCTGATTTCATCATATTTTTTTAACCATTTTTGTTCTTCATCATGCTTATCGCTTCATCACCTTACTTTTGTTTCTTAAATCTTTCAAAAGAGTATGGTGGTGGTTTAGTTGCTCAAACATGCCTGACTCTTTGCAACCCCATTGATTTTAGCTTCTCAGGTTCCTCTGTCCATGGGAATGTCCAGGAAAGAATGCTAGAGTGGGCTGTCATTTCCTTCTCCAAAGGATCTTCCCTACCCAGGAATCAAACCTGGGGTCTCCTACATTGCAGGCAAATTTTTTGCCAACTGAGCCATCAGGGAAGCCCTCAATAGAGTATATGTGTGCCTTATTGTTTTCCTGAAAAGAAAATAGGGTATAATCGTAAGTAACAACTGCACATTCATTATTTACTTAAAGAGTGGATGTAAACACAAAAACAATTTCGCAGAGTTCAATAAAAGAGATCACTGAATTTAACTTCTTGTAAATATTATGGCAGAAAATAATAGTTTACTGTTCTGTTTTTAAATTCACTTTCACTGTTACATAAGTTTCAACTTAAACAGTCTAGACTATAGATATTACAGCTTCCCCCGAAAAGTGTAGTTGATTCTATCAGACTTTTCAGTAAAATATGTTCAAGTGACAGGCATGAAATTATCAGAAAGATTATTATCATTTTACCTTTAGTCTACTGGATAGGTTTTCCCCTAAGCATAGTCATAATGAAGATATAAAATTACATAAAACTTTCCATTTTAAATTTTCCCAGTCACAAGGGAAATAATTCTAACACAGGAACTGTTCAGGCCTCCTGTAAGCGTGGTTCTTGTGAGGTTATCAGTACCTTCTTTTCCTTGGCTCTTAGATAGGAAAATATCAGCTAATACTACAGGTAGGAAGAGTTTGTGCATTAGGAGAAAAACTAACAAATAGATCCAAAGCCATGCCTCTGGGTGCTGTTTTTACATTTAACTGATTCAAAAACAGTTTGATTCATAAACTGCATTTTTTTTTTTTTTAGCCGAGATTACATTTCCCATGCTTTTTGTCATGGAAGCATAACTTCCTATTAGGAACATGTTTCAATTCAGTCTTTAATTGCAATTTTTCCTTTTATGAAAGCTGCCTAGACAGAAAACAAAAGAAGAAAAAAGTTAGGGACCCAAACTGGACAAGTATTTTCAGAATAATCAGATGATTTGGAGTTGGATGGAAAGCTTATCTAAGAGAGAATAGTTTCTTAGTTTGGGGATTTTTCAGTGAAATCTTTTATATTTTTTTGCAAGTTCCTGCCAGATTTTGAGCTTTTGGAAAACAAAAATGAGGCACTAGGGAAATGGGGAACATGAGTTTAAAAATAATTGCCATTGGACTATGTATTATTTAAATACTGGTGAAAAAGAAAAAAATAATTTTTACATTCTGTCAAAGGATAAAGGTTCTAATGTAAAAAAAAAAAACAAAAACAAACAAAAAAAAACACTGTGGCTTGATTTAACCAACATGTATTTACATGTCAGTCAATATTCTAAGAAATTTTAACAGTATACCTCATTTAACTCCACAACAACCTCATGTGGCACATGGGTAACGATAACGATGACACAGATAATGAGATTGAAACCAAGAGAGCCTAGGGACTTCCCCAATGGGTCTGTGTTAATAAGTGGCTGAAAGAAAAGGTTAGGGGCCATAGGATTAGAGGTAGCCAGGAATAAAGGACTGACTTTGAGCCAGATATAAATTGGAAAACCACTTTTATGACCTGCTAGCTGTGCAGCCTTGATAAATTTCTTAACCTCTCTGGAGAATCGAAAGGTGGCAACTGTACCTAGTTCTTAGCGCTGTGAGAAAGAAACAGTACTACAGGTCAGAAATAGGGCAAGTGCTAAATTTGTTCAATATATTAAGGAATAATTGGTGAAAAGTTCTAGTGTGGTTTTCTGTGAGGATCAAATGGATTAATGTATGTGACTTTCTAGCACATAACATGTACTAATAAATGTTGGTAACACTATTATTGTTGCTACTGTGTTATTAAAGTCTCCAAATAATAATTAATATTATTAAATTAAAGTAAGCATAGCTATTATTATTATCATAATTAACTTACCAGGTTTGAATTTCACTTCTTAGCTCCTGCTTAATTGTTGTCCAAGTTAGGAATTAAAAACACCCAACTTCTCCAGAGCAAAAAAGTCTCTCTTCAAAGTGAAAACTGAGAGAAGGTAGCTCTTCTGTGCTCTCATCTTTGAAGATGCATCTCTATTTATAATTCATATCTTTGCCATTCTTTCCTTGTTTATTTTTCTAACATTCTTGATAGGACTTCAAAAAAAAAAAAAAACTGCCAGTGAACATAGTTACTTTGCTAAATTTCTCTCTAATTGGGGCCAGCGACACACATGTATCCTTTCCACAAGGCAAAGGCTGTTTTATTTGTTTGCTGTAGGAGAGATTTGACACTGCCATTACTAATTCACAAACCCACATGTCACTGTCACAGACCTGGTTTTGATCTCTGAAGCACCTCTTCCTAAACTGGTATTCTTGCTTTTAAGGAAAGGAGACCTATTGCCTCCATCAGATATTATTAACCTGAAGAGAAACACAAAATCCTGCCATGACAGATGTGGCTTGTGACATTAGCATGCTGTAGTCTCCAAGACGCTGGAGTGGACACCCAGTCTGAAGGGCACAGTCCAGTCTGCTGACTGGCACAGCATGTACAGGAAACCATCTGGACAAAGGTTTGAACCTGTTTCAAATTAGGACAGTGGAAATACAGTAAGATGATTGCACTGTGATTAAATAACTGGAAACAATTTATCAGTTCAATAAGTTGTCACATCATCTGTCACATAAATGAGACAGTAAAACAGATTTGGCCTATAACACAGTCTGATGACATGCAAACCGGATCTGATTATTCCTTTTGTAAATACCTTGTTTTTATTACCTTTGCTGAATGAACTTCCTAGTTTCAGTACTCATTCATCAAGAATTCCATTCTCTTCTTGGCATTCTTTTGTGTTTTTGCTCTGTCATTTTATGGATGCACAGTCTGGAGACTGTACCAAAAGGTATGTCAAGTTTTCATTTATTTTAAGAACCAATAAAGCTTGAAATGCACTGTAGTAATAATAGATACCATTTATTGAAGACTTCTTATGTACTATGCTAAACTTTTTTTACAGTCTCATTCAGTCCTCACAGCAATTGTATTAAATAGGTTTTATAATCCTCAATTCAGAGATGGGAAAATTGTATCAAGGAAAATTAAATAATGTTCTCAGGGTCATACAATATTTAAATGAAATATCTGTAATCTAAACTTAAGTCTGTCTCAGTCTAAAAACTGTAGTTTTCATTATCTATACTTTATTTAGATCCAATTAAAAAATATACATATATATATATATATATATATATATATATATATATATAAATAATATCCCTAGCGAAATACAATGAGGAATTCAGTAAGGTAGGCAGCAGATTCAGGTTGGTAGGTACAATTTACAAGGCACAGCCTAGGCCAAAAGTTGGAGAAGGAAATGACAACCAACTCCAGTATTCCTGCCTGGAGAGGCAGAGGAGCCTGGTGCACTACAGTCCATAGGGTCACAAAGAGTCAGACATGGCTGAAGTGACTTAGCGTGTACGCAGGCCAAAAGTGTATAATTATTAAAACTGCAGTAAGTCCCTTTCCCACTTCACTGCCCCAAGTCAGTAAATTGTAACTATTTAAACCCTGTGGAGGAATCTTATATTGTACTATTGACTGGACAAAAGGAGCTATAGATATAAACAGTCAGTGCCTTAATGAAATAATTAAAAACAGAATTCGAGCTCACCTCAGACAACTTTTATTCTGATGTTTCAAAGCCTGATATAAATACAGAATGATTGCACTGTGATTAAATAACTGGAAACAATTTATCAGTTCAATAAGTTGTCACATCATCTGTCACATAAATGAGACAGTAAAACAGATTTGGCCTATAACACAGTCTGATGACATGCAAACCGGATCTGATTATTCCTTTTGTAAATACCTTGTTTTATTACCTTTGCTGAATGAACTTCCTAGTTTCAGTACTCATTCATCAAGAATTCCATTCTCTTCTTGGCATTCTTTTGTGTTTTTGCTCTGTCATTTTATGGATGCACAGTCTGGAGACTGTACCAAAAGGTATGTCAAGTTTTCATTTATTTTAAGAACCAATAAAGCTTGAAATGCACTGTAGTAATAATAGATACCATTTATTGAAGACTTCTTATGTACTATGCTAAACTTTTTTTACAGTCTCATTCAGTCCTCACAGCAATTGTATTAAATAGGTTTTATAATCCTCAATTCAGAGATGGGAAAATTGTATCAAGGAAAATTAAATAATGTTCTCAGGGTCATACAATATTTAAATGAAATATCTGTAATCTAAACTTAAGTCTGTCTCAGTCTAAAAACTGTAGTTTTCATTATCTATACTTTATTTAGATCCAATTAAAAAATATACATATATATATATATATATATATATATATATATAAATAATATCCCTAGCGAAATACAATGAGGAATTCAGTAAGGTAGGCAGCAGATTCAGGTTGGTAGGTACAATTTACAAGGCACAGCCTAGGCCAAAAGTTGGAGAAGGAAATGACAACCAACTCCAGTATTCCTGCCTGGAGAGGCAGAGGAGCCTGGTGCACTACAGTCCATAGGGTCACAAAGAGTCAGACATGGCTGAAGTGACTTAGCGTGTACGCAGGCCAAAAGTGTATAATTATTAAAACTGCAGTAAGTCCCTTTCCCACTTCACTGCCCCAAGTCAGTAAATTGTAACTATTTAAACCCTGTGGAGGAATCTTATATTGTACTATTGACTGGACAAAAGGAGCTATAGATATAAACAGTCAGTGCCTTAATGAAATAATTAAAAACAGAATTCGAGCTCACCTCAGACAACTTTTATTCTGATGTTTCAAAGCCTGACCATAGGTAGAATATAAGAGATTCCTAAATGATTTTGAGGATATGTATACATATATAGCCATTATACCAGTCATGTTGCTTCATAGGTCCAAATCCACCTTTCTTTGCGACATATTTCTCCTTTGACAGCCAGCACAATGCTTTGTCAGTAGAAGATGCTGGGGTGGAGGTTGGGGAGGATACACTACAAGAAGAAAGGCATTTTTCTTCTTTGATGCTTCATCTCTTACTCCAGCAGCTCAGCTGCCAAGGCTTCCTTGCCAGGAAGCAACATCCTCACTAGTGAGTAGAGGGCTCCTCTGACATTGCATTAGGGGGCTCACTAGCACACAATCTTTCAAAGACTTCTGCCAGAACAACCATGGGCATCTTCCCAGTGAGCTTCATCAGTATCCCAGTTGCCGGCTTCTCCACAAGTCTCTCTGGTACCTACAGTGTGGTTTCCTTCAGCACAGCTCCTGCCTGCAGTACTTAACAAACTTCACTGCCAGTGGGTACAGCCACACTCTGCAGAGAAGCCTGGATCCCAGTCTTGGGTTGAAGGAACTAACTGCTGCAAGTAAGTTCCTCCCTCAGCTTCTCTCACAGCCCTAGAGTTAGAAGCTGTTCTTTTTTTTTTTTTTTTTAATTCTTTATTTTAAAGGTTTTATAGAGTTTTGTTGTTCATAGACATGCACGTTCCCAGATAAGTCATATGCATAGCCCTGGTCCCCTCCATCCTCCGAGGTACCCCCATCCCATCCATCTGGGCCATCGCACCAAGCCATTGTAAGCACTCCTATTCCCTTAGCACAACAGCAATAGCTATCTTTTCACACATGACAGTATAGGTTTCCACATTACTCCCTCCATGCCTCCCACCCACTGTTCCTTCCCCACAATGTCCACATGTCTATTCTCTGTTTTTCCATGAGTTCCCTGCGTGTGTTATCATGACCATCCTCCTAGATTCCATATATATGTGTTAGTATACTGTACTTGGCTTTCTCTTTTTGACTTACTTCACTTTTTATGATAGGTTCTAGCTTCAGTCACCTCATTAGGACTGATTCTTCTGCATTTCTTTTTACAGCTGAGTAGTATTCCATTGTATATACGTACCAGTGCTTCTGTATCCATTCATTTGTCAATGGATATCTAGGCTGCTTCCATGTTCTGGCTGAGAGCTGCAATGAACATTGGGGTACAGGTGCTTCTTTCGGATTTAATTTCATCAGGGTACAAGCCTAAGAGTGGGATTGCTGGGTCATATGGTTCTTCTATTTTTAGTATTTCAAGGAATCTCCATAATGTCTTCCATAGAGGCTGTATCAATTGACATTCCCACCAGCAATGCAAGAGGGTTCCCTTTTCTCCGCACCCTCTCCAACATTTATTGTCTGTCGATTTGTTGATGATGGCCATTCTGATGGGCGTGAGGTGATATCTCATTCTAGTTTTGGTTTGCATTTTTCTAATAATAAGCAAGGTTGAGCATCGTTTCATGTGCCTTTGGGCCATCTGTATGTCCTCTTTGGTGAGATGTCTCTTTAGGTCTTTTTTCCATTTTTCGATTGGGTTGTTCGTTTTTCTGGTGCTGAGTTGTCTGAGTGGCTTGTAGATTTTGGAGATTAATTCTTTGTCTGTTACTTCATTTGCTATGATTTTCTCCCACTCTGTGGGCTGTCTGTTCAGCTTTTTTGTAATTTCTTTTGCTGTACAAAAGCTTTTAAGTTTCATTAGGTCCCACATGTTCATTTTTCTTTTTAGTTCCGCTATTCTAGTAGGTGGGTCAGAGAAGATCTTGCTTTGATTTATGTCCTTGAGGGTTTTGCCTGTATTCTCCTCTAAGAGTTTTAGAGTTTCTGATCTCACATTTCAGTCTTTAATCCATTTTGAGTTGATCTTTATATATGGTGTCAGGGAATGTTCCAACTTCATTTTTTTGCATGTAGCTGTCCAATTTTCCCAGCACCACTTGTTGAAGAGGCTGTCTTTGTCCCATTTTATAGTTTCGCCTCCTTTGTCAAAAATAAGGTACCCATAGGTACGTGGGTTTATCTCTGGGTTCTTGATCTTGTTCCATTGGTCTATATTTCTCCTTTTGTGCCAGTACCGTACTGTCTTGATGACTGTCGCTTTGTAGTAGAGTCTGAAATTAGAGAGGCTGATTCGTCCAGCTCCATTTTTCTTTCTCAGGATTGCTTTGACTATTCGAGGTCTTTTGTGTTTTCATATGAACTGTGTTATTCTGTGGTCTAGTTCTGTGAAGAATGTCATTGGTAGTTTGATAGGGATCACGTTGAATCTGTAGATGATATTTGGTAGTAAGGTCATTTTCACAATATTGATTCTTCTGATCCAGGAACATGGAATACCTCTCCATCCGTTTAAGTCTTCTTTAATTTCTTTCATGAGTGTCTTGTAATTTTCTGTGTACAATTCTTTTGTTTCTTTGGGTAGGTTTATTCCTAGATATTTTATTCTTTCGGTTGCAAAGGTGAAGGGGATTGCCTCTTTGATTTCGTTTCCTGATTTTTCATTCCTTGAAATCCAAAGGATTATAAGAGACTATTATGAACAACTCTATGGCAACAAACTGGATGACCTGGAAGAAATGGACAGTTTCTTGGAGAAGATTAATCTCCCAAAACTCAACCAGGAAGAATAGAAACTATGAACAACCCAATCACAAGCTCAGAAATTGACTTTCTGATCAAAAATCTACCCAAAAATAAAAGCCCAGGACCAGATGGCTTCACAAGTGAATTCTACCAAACATTTAAAGAAGAGCTAATGCCTGTCCTTCTAAAACTCTTCCAAAAAATTACACAGGAAGGAAAACTTCCAAATACATTCTACGAGGCCACCATCACCCTGATACCCAAACCAGGCAAAGACAACACAAAAAAGGAAAATTATAGGCCAATTTCACTGATGAACTTAGATGCCAAGATCCTCAACAAAATCTTAGCACACAGAATTCAACGACATATCAAAAAACTCATACATCATGATCAAGTTGGGTTCATCCCAGGCATGCAAGGATTCTTCAATATCCGCAAATCAATCAATGTGATACACCATATCAACAAATCAAACAAATAAGGTACCCATAGGTACGTGGGTTTATCTCTGGGTTCTTGATCTTGTTCCATTGGTCTATATTTCTCCTTTTGTGCCAGTACCGTACTGTCTTGATGACTGTCGCTTTGTAGTAGAGTCTGAAATTAGAGAGGCTGATTCGTCCAGCTCCATTTTTCTTTCTCAGGATTGCTTTGACTATTCGAGGTCTTTTGTGTTTTCATATGAACTGTGTTATTCTGTGGTCTAGTTCTGTGAAGAATGTCATTGGTAGTTTGATAGGGATCACGTTGAATCTGTAGATGATATTTGGTAGTAAGGTCATTTTCACAATATTGATTCTTCTGATCCAGGAACATGGAATACCTCTCCATCCGTTTAAGTCTTCTTTAATTTCTTTCATGAGTGTCTTGTAATTTTCTGTGTACAATTCTTTTGTTTCTTTGGGTAGGTTTATTCCTAGATATTTTATTCTTTCGGTTGCAAAGGTGAAGGGGATTGCCTCTTTGATTTCGTTTCCTGATTTTTCATTCCTTGAAATCCAAAGGATTATAAGAGACTATTATGAACAACTCTATGGCAACAAACTGGATGACCTGGAAGAAATGGACAGTTTCTTGGAGAAGATTAATCTCCCAAAACTCAACCAGGAAGAATAGAAACTATGAACAACCCAATCACAAGCTCAGAAATTGACTTTCTGATCAAAAATCTACCCAAAAATAAAAGCCCAGGACCAGATGGCTTCACAAGTGAATTCTACCAAACATTTAAAGAAGAGCTAATGCCTGTCCTTCTAAAACTCTTCCAAAAAATTACACAGGAAGGAAAACTTCCAAATACATTCTACGAGGCCACCATCACCCTGATACCCAAACCAGGCAAAGACAACACAAAAAAGGAAAATTATAGGCCAATTTCACTGATGAACTTAGATGCCAAGATCCTCAACAAAATCTTAGCACACAGAATTCAACGACATATCAAAAAACTCATACATCATGATCAAGTTGGGTTCATCCCAGGCATGCAAGGATTCTTCAATATCCGCAAATCAATCAATGTGATACACCATATCAACAAATTGAGAGACAAAAATCACATGATAATCTCAATAGATGCAGAAAAAGCCTTCAACAAAGTACAACATCCATTTATGATTAAAAAAACTCTTCAAAAAATGTGCATAGAAGGAACCTATCTCAACATAATAAAAGCCATATATGAGGAGCCCACAGCAAACATTATCCTCAATGGTTAAAAATAACTGAAAGCATTCACTCTAAGATCAGGAACAAGACAGGGGTGTCCACTTTCACCACTACTATTCAAAATAGTCCTGGAAGTTCTAGCAACCGCAATAAGAGAAAAGAAATGAAAGGAATCCAGACTGGAAAAGAAGAAGTAAAGCTCTCTTTTTTTGCAGATGACATGATATTATACATAGAAAACCCCAAAGACACTATTACAAAGCTACTAGAACTAATCAACGAATTCAGCAAAGTCGCAGGATACAAAGTCAATATACAGAAATCACTGGCAGTCCTATATACAAAAACGAAAAATCAGAAAACAAAATCAAAGTGGCAATCCCCTTCACCATTGCAACCAAAAGAAGTTGTTCTTTACATCTGTTATCTGGGAGCCTATAACTCCTTGAAATATCTTTGTAGGTTCCTCATATAAATTGTCTCCATTTTATGAATTTTATTATGTAATTAAACCTCTCATATGTTTTCTGGTACTTTTCCCCTTAGTTTTGAGCTGCAATAAATATGAATTATTTCACACTCCCTCAGGGTAAGAATAAGACCCTACCATTTATTTCTCAAACTAAATTAGAATTGTGTTCTAGAAATACAAAACCAGTCTAGGTTAGCCCAAAGTCCAGAATCCTATTTTATGTTTTTAAATTTACTAATTTTTAATTGGAGGATAATTGCTTTAAAATGTTGTGTTGGTACCTGTCATACATCAACATGAATCAGCCATAGGTATGCGTATGTCCACTCCTTCTTGAACCTCCCTCCCATCGCTCACCCCTTCCCAGTCCTAGAGGTTTTCACAGAGCACCAGTTTGAGCTATCATTCAGCAATTTCCCGCGGGCCATCTATTTTACATATGGTAACGTGTACATTTTAATGCTACTCTCTCAATTCCTCCCTCCTTCTCCTTAAAGCGTTTTCTATGCCTATGTCTCTACTGCTTCCCTACAAATAGGTTCATTGGTACCATTTTTCTAGATTCCATATATATGTGTTAATATACAGTATTTGTTTTTCTCTTCCATACTTCATGCTATATAATAGGCTCTAGTTTCATCCACCTCACTAGAACTGACTCAATTTTTTCTTTTTTATGGCTGAGTAATATTCCATTGTTTATATGCACCACGTTTCTCTATCCATTCATCTGTCATTGGACATATAGGCTGCTTCCATATTTTGGCTATTGTAAATAGTGCTTCAGTGAACACTGGGACACATGTGTCTTTTAGAATTGTGGTTTTCTCAGGGTATATGCCCAGAAGTAGGATTGTTGGTTCAAAGGGTAGTTTTATTCCTACAGGCATATTCTTTTTTTCTTAATTTTGGTCTCTTTTATTGTTTTTTTATTTATTTATTTTCATCTATCATTAGTCTTTGGCCTGTGTGGACCTCCCATTGCAGTGGCCTCTCTCACTGCAGAGCACCGGTTCTGGGTGCATGCACTCCAGAGTGCTAGGTCGTAATTGGACACACTGGTCCAGCCTCTCTGTGGCACGTGGGATCCTCCCAGGCCAGGGATTAAACTGGTGTCCATTGCATTGCAAGGCAGACTATCCACTGGACCACCAGGGAGGACCTACAGGCATATTCTTGCTGCTACTTATTTGTTAACCTAGATCATCAATGAAAATGAGTCCAGATAATAGGTCCTCAGTTTTCCAAGAGGGGAGGGGCATGTGCTTACCCTTTATATAGAGTAAGCAAGCAAAGGCTTGAACCACGAGCAAAATAAAGACATGGAGAAAAGTTCACCTTTTTATTTTTCATATTTTTCCACCTGAAAAATATAAAAAAGGCACTGTAATGTTGGCACAGATAGAAGTTTTACATTTTATGGTTAATATTATACTGAGCATGATGTATCTGGGGCTTCCCTGGTGGCTCAGGCTGTAAAGAATCCTCCTGTACTGCAGGACACCTTAGTTTGATCCCTGGATAGCGAAGATCCCCTGGAGAAGGGAATGGCTAACCACTCCAGTATTCTCGCCTGGAAAATTCCATGGACAGAGGAGCCTGCCAGACTATCCTCCATGGGATCTCAAAGAATTAGCCATGACTGAGTGGCTAACACACACACACATACACGATGTATCTATAGGGTAAGTGGGTGAGAGTTTCTTAAGCTTTCTGGGCTCTGAGCCTCTGAAGGTCCTTCCAGGAAGAATGCTGGCTTTTCTGTTTGTCCCACCATCACTTACTGGTATACAAGACTGCTGTTGAGTTTTTGGGGGCTTCTGTCCTCTGCCTATTGCTGTTGGTTCATTCCAGGTCCCTGCGGAGGCCAGTCTGCTCTTCT
Organism: Tragulus kanchil; assembly: GCA_022376925.1. Classification (NCBI taxonomy): domain Eukaryota; kingdom Metazoa; phylum Chordata; class Mammalia; order Artiodactyla; family Tragulidae; genus Tragulus; species Tragulus kanchil. The sequence goes on along the minus strand of JAIOJX010000005.1, from coordinate 113,807,248 downwards.
AAAGGAGGGTGGCTCTGAATGTCATTTCATTTCCTTAGCCCTGAGTTCTAATGGCTAGTCCATCTGGGTGTCCATGCAGCCATCGTTGTCAGAGGTCTTTTGGATCCAAATGGGCTCAAACAACAACCTACATGCAGTCTTCAAGCTTTATGTGTTTCACATCCTGAGAGATGTAACACAAAGTGTTCCTTCCATACTCTGGTGATTCATCTTCAAAGCTTAGCATTATGAAAAGGAGGCACAGCTATACTTCTTAGTGAATGAGTCACTCCCCATTCCTAAAATCTTTTAAGTGAAAGGCACGTGCGATCCTCCCAGGCCAGGGATTAAACTGGTGTCCATTGCATTGCAAGGCAGACTATCCACTGGACCACCAGGGAGGACCTACAGGCATATTCTTGCTGCTACTTATTTGTTAACCTAGATCATCAATGAAAATGAGTCCAGATAATAGGTCCTCAGTTTTCCAAGAGGGGAGGGGCATGTGCTTACCCTTTATATAGAGTAAGCAAGCAAAGGCTTGAACCACGAGCAAAATAAAGACATGGAGAAAAGTTCACCTTTTTATTTTTCATATTTTTCCACCTGAAAAATATAAAAAAGGCACTGTAATGTTGGCACAGATAGAAGTTTTACATTTTATGGTTAATATTATACTGAGCATGATGTATCTGGGGCTTCCCTGGTGGCTCAGGCTGTAAAGAATCCTCCTGTACTGCAGGACACCTTAGTTTGATCCCTGGATAGCGAAGATCCCCTGGAGAAGGGAATGGCTAACCACTCCAGTATTCTCGCCTGGAAAATTCCATGGACAGAGGAGCCTGCCAGACTATCCTCCATGGGATCTCAAAGAATTAGCCATGACTGAGTGGCTAACACACACACACATACACGATGTATCTATAGGGTAAGTGGGTGAGAGTTTCTTAAGCTTTCTGGGCTCTGAGCCTCTGAAGGTCCTTCCAGGAAGAATGCTGGCTTTTCTGTTTGTCCCACCATCACTTACTGGTATACAAGACTGCTGTTGAGTTTTTGGGGGCTTCTGTCCTCTGCCTATTGCTGTTGGTTCATTCCAGGTCCCTCGGAGGCCAGTCTGCTCTTCTAAAGGAGGGTGGCTCTGAATGTCATTTCATTTCCTTAGCCCTGAGTTCTAATGGCTAGTCCATCTGGGTGTCCATGCAGCCATCGTTGTCAGAGGTCTTTTGGATCCAAATGGGCTCAAACAACAACCTACATGCAGTCTTCAAGCTTTATGTGTTTCACATCCTGAGAGATGTAACACAAAGTGTTCCTTCCATACTCTGGTGATTCATCTTCAAAGCTTGATGGTCATTATGAAAAGGAGGCACAGCTATACTTCTTAGTGAATGAGTCACTCCCCCATTCCTTCCAACAAAGTCATTTTTTCCAAAGATGAATGAAGAACTTGCAACAGTGGCAACACACACCCACCAAATTCTTGAATGTTCATTTCAATAATTTTTTATGACACTGTCTTACATTTCTCACTAGAATCAAAATCCTGAATCTGAGTTTAGTGCCTAATTTTTTTTTCAGTCTTTTCTTAAGTACAAAAACACACTATTTTTTAAAAAGATTGTTTGTGTGAACCATTTTTAAAGACTATTGAATCTGTTATAACATTGCTTCTGCTTTAGGTATTATTCTTTTAGCTGTGAAGCATATGGGATCTTAGCTCCCCAACCAAGGATTGAATCCATACCCCTCGCATTGGAAGGTGAAGTCTTAACCATTTGACAGCCAAGCATATCCCAAAATGCAATTTTTTGTATATCATAAGTGAAGAAATATTTGTTGAATGAGGCAGTAAAGGAACTGCATTATTTTTAATTCCAGGAATTTAGACTGACTAGCATAAATCACATAATTAATATTTTTACTTTAAAATAATATATCTTTGACAGCTACAGAAGAGAAATCTGAAAATTACTCACCTAATTAGAGATTAATCATAATACATAACCCATTCAAAGAACATCTGTGGTACACCTACTATGAGCTTAAAGTATGCTAGGTTCTAGGGTCACAAAAATAAATGAGATGCTGGAAAGTCACAGAGTATGGTCTAAGGAGAAAAACTAGTACATAGACAAATAATTCATTTTTCAATGTAATGAGACCAATAAAATGAGTATAAAATGCTGGAGTGGCAGAGAAAACATGGTTATGTAGCACCCCATAAGCCTCCCAATAGAACATTCAGTGCTCTCTATGCAATCACAAACTGAATACTTGCTTTCACTAACAGATTTTGATCTCTGTGAGGTCAGTAGTTTGTTCTGTTATATGTAAACAGACTCCAAGTAACTAAGAGATAACCTGCTACATAATAGGCACTAGATAATCTTTTCACTGAAGACTATATTTAAATGAATCTTGCTCTGATAATTAAAAAATCTCTCAGCATTAATTTTAATTATTTGAACTAAGTAAATTTTCTAAAATTACAAACATAGCACTTTCTCCTTTGGGACAATTTAACAAGAAAAAAAAAAATCTTGATAAATTAGCCCACTAGGAACTTCCATTTCTTTCTTCAGTGGATGGTGTTGATTGCTTATCCAACATCCGTTTTTTAAGGCCTTTCTGATGAAAACTGCCCACTTACACAATTGGCCCTATGGCAGGGTTTCCAAATTCCAGGACCCCCTAGACAACTCTTAGAATTACTGAAGATTCTAAACAATTTGTCTTTATCTGGATTGTATCCACTGATATTTACTATGTGAGTAATTAGCTTCCCCCAGTGTCTCAACGGGAAAAGAATTCACCTGCAATGCAGAAGTCTCAGTAGATGTGAGTTTGATCCCTAGAGCTGGAAGATCCCCTAGAGTAGAAAATGTCAACCCACTCCAGTATTCTTGCCTGGAAACTTCTATGGCCTGAACAACCTAGAGAGCTACAGTCCATGGGATCGCAAATTTGGACATGACTAAGCAACTGAGCACACAAGCACAGTGCCTCAGTAATAAAAAGACTGCCTGCAGTGCAGGAGATGAACGAGATACGGGTTTGATCCTTGGGTCGAGAAGATCTCCTGGAGAAGGAAATGGCAATCCAGTTACATAACTGGCCCTAAGGTAGGGTTTCCAAATTTTGTGTCCTGGGATCCTCTTGACAACTCTTAGGATTATAAAGGATTCTGAAAAGGTTTTGTTTATCTGGATTGTTTTTGGTTTTGTTTATCTGGTTTTATTTATCTGATATTTACTATATGAGTAATTAAAGAGGAATTTTAAAATATTTATTGATCATATAAAAATAGCAATAAAAACCCAACATATAACAAAATAATTTTATGAAAAATGGGTCTTAGAGACCCCAAATTATGTTTGCCTCTGCAAACATAATTTCAAAGTTACTGGTCTAAGGCAATTTATCTCTCCTCATCAGCAATAAAAGCATTTGCACCAACATTTCAGTAGTTTGTTCTGTTATATGTAAACATTAATGTACCTGCTACATAATAGGCACTAGATAATCTTTTCACTGAAGACTATATTTAAATGAATCTTGCTCTGATAATTAAAAAATCTCTCAGCATTAATTTTAATTATTTGAACTAAGTAAATTTTCTAAAATTACAAACATAGCACTTTCTCCTTTGGGACAATTTAACAAGAAAAAAAAAAATCTTGATAAATTAGCCCACTAGGAACTTCCATTTCTTTCTTCAGTGGATGGTGTTGATTGCTTATCCAACATCCGTTTTTTAAGGCCTTTCTGATGAAAACTGCCCACTTACACAATTGGCCCTATGGCAGGGTTTCCAAATTCCAGGACCCCCTAGACAACTCTTAGAATTACTGAAGATTCTAAACAATTTGTCTTTATCTGGATTGTATCCACTGATATTTACTATGTGAGTAATTAGCTTCCCCCAGTGTCTCAACGGGAAAAGAATTCACCTGCAATGCAGAAGTCTCAGTAGATGTGAGTTTGATCCCTAGAGCTGGAAGATCCCCTAGAGTAGAAAATGTCAACCCACTCCAGTATTCTTGCCTGGAAACTTCTATGGCCTGAACAACCTAGAGAGCTACAGTCCATGGGATCGCAAATTTGGACATGACTAAGCAACTGAGCACACAAGCACAGTGCCTCAGTAATAAAAAGACTGCCTGCAGTGCAGGAGATGAACGAGATACGGGTTTGATCCTTGGGTCGAGAAGATCTCCTGGAGAAGGAAATGGCAATCCAGTTACATAACTGGCCCTAAGGTAGGGTTTCCAAATTTTGTGTCCTGGGATCCTCTTGACAACTCTTAGGATTATAAAGGATTCTGAAAAGGTTTTGTTTATCTGGATTGTTTTTGGTTTTGTTTATCTGGTTTTATTTATCTGATATTTACTATATGAGTAATTAAAGAGGAATTTTTAAAATATTTATTGATCATATAAAAATAGCAATAAAAAACCCAACATATAACAAAAATAATTTTATGAAAAATGGGTCTTAGAGACCCCAAATTATGTTTGCCTCTGCAAACATAATTTCAAAGTTACTGGTCTAAGGCAATTTATCTCTCCTCATCCAATGCGTGAGAAGTTCAAAACCACAGTCAGCATTTGGCATCCCCACAGTCACAGGATTTCAGTCAGTGATGGCAACATTACCCACTTCAGGCCAAGAAATCTTGAGAACTCTATTTAAGGCCTCTAAAAGAAATCGGTATTCTCTTTCATGGTAACATCTGCCAACAGCAGATGCCATCTCTCTCTTCCTCTGAGTGTTGTGACATGTGGAGCATGGTGATAGATGCCAGCTGGCCTGGGACCACTCTATGCCTATTGTCCTGGAGCGAGTATTAATAGCACCTCCTTCCACTCTCCAAAATTTCCCTGTTTAGGTGATAAATCAGGCCGTCACCTCAGGCATGTGGCTATGACACAGAGAATGGCAACACTTATTCTGCAGTATGAAGAAAGCAGACAGAGGACAAAGGTAGTGTTCAAAGGCTTCAAAGAGGAGGCAGCCACAGAAATTACAGAACGGAGCCAGAAAGACATTGACTCTGAATCATCCAAGGGCTACGATTTTAGAATGGATTTCTATTCCAATCTTTTCCCTCACTTGCAAGATCATTTTGAACAGAGATCACTAGATCCTGCATATTCATTGGAAGGCATTATCCTGAAGCTGAAGCTTCTATATACTTGGCCACCTGATGCAGAGTCAGCTCATTGGAAAAGATCCTGATGTTGGGAAAGATTGAGGGCAGAAGGAAAAGGGGACAACAGAGGATGAGATGGTTGGGTAGTATCACCAACTCAATGGACATGAGTTTGAGCCAATTCAGGGAAAGAGTGAGGGACAGGGAAGCCTCACTTGCTGCAGTTCATGTGGTTGCAAAGACTTGGATATGATTTAGTGACTGAACAACAATAACAAAGCCCTGAAGTTGAAGGTAACCTAACTAACCTACCTGAGTGCCCCTCCATATCGCGTGATGGGTGATAGTGGCTTGGCTCAGGCTCTTCTACCTTTCCCCTTGGTCACATAAATGCATCCTCACGCATACATAACAGGGCAGCTTTTGGCTGAGGTTTGTTTTTGTAAAAACGAAATTATGGGGCTGGTCAAAAAGTTTTATTCAAAAGATGTTATGGAAAAACCCAAAAGAACTTTTTGGCCAGCCCAATACTGTGTACCTTTTTATAAAAATACATTATGGACAACTCTAAGTCTGTAGATATAAATTAATATGGACATCTTTACTTACTTTACTTTGTCCATTAATATGGACAACCTTACTAGGTCCATCATATATAAATTACACTATTCCCACCCCCGTTCTTGGACATATAGCTTGTTTCTAGGTTTTGCCACATGTTATGCTGTGCTAAATTGCTTCAGTCATGTCTCTTTATGACCATATGGACTGCAGCCCACCAGACTCCTGTATCCATTGGATTCTCCAGGCAAGAATACTGGAGTGGGTTTCCATATGCTCCTCTCAGGGATGTTCTCAACCCAGGGAGCAAACCCACAACTCTTATGTTTCCTGCATTGGCAGGCAGGTTCTTTACTACTAGCACTGCCTAAGAAGTCCTTGCTGCTTGTTAATACTGTTCATATGATGATTTTCATACATGAATTCCTTGGACTATTGCCTATGATATGAGAGACATTTTTGTTTTAAGGACGATTTAGAATGTTTCCATTTTCCCTCACTTGAATAGGTCTAGATCCTGCATATTCATTGGAAGGCATTATCCTGAAGCTGAAGCTTCTATATACTTGGCCACCTGATGCAGAGTCAGCTCATTGGAAAAGATCCTGATGTTGGGAAAGATTGAGGGCAGAAGGAAAAGGGGACAACAGAGGATGAGATGGTTGGGTAGTATCACCAACTCAATGGACATGAGTTTGAGCCAATTCAGGGAAAGAGTGAGGGACAGGGAAGCCTCACTTGCTGCAGTTCATGTGGTTGCAAAGACTTGGATATGATTTAGTGACTGAACAACAATAACAAAGCCCTGAAGTTGAAGGTAACCTAACTAACCTACCTGAGTGCCCCTCCATATCGCGTGATGGGTGATAGTGGCTTGGCTCAGGCTCTTCTACCTTTCCCCTTGGTCACATAAATGCATCCTCACGCATACATAACAGGGCAGCTTTTGGCTGAGGTTTGTTTTTGTAAAAACGAAATTATGGGGCTGGTCAAAAAGTTTTATTCAAAAGATGTTATGGAAAAACCCAAAAGAACTTTTTGGCCAGCCCAATACTGTGTACCTTTTTATAAAAATACATTATGGACAACTCTAAGTCTGTAGATATAAATTAATATGGACATCTTTACTTACTTTACTTTGTCCATTAATATGGACAACCTTACTAGGTCCATCATATATAAATTACACTATTCCCACCCCCGTTCTTGGACATATAGCTTGTTTCTAGGTTTTGCCACATGTTATGCTGTGCTAAATTGCTTCAGTCATGTCTCTTTATGACCATATGGACTGCAGCCCACCAGACTCCTGTATCCATTGGATTCTCCAGGCAAGAATACTGGAGTGGGTTTCCATATGCTCCTCTCAGGGATGTTCTCAACCCAGGGAGCAAACCCACAACTCTTATGTTTCCTGCATTGGCAGGCAGGTTCTTTACTACTAGCACTGCCTAAGAAGTCCTTGCTGCTTGTTAATACTGTTCATATGATGATTTTCATACATGAATTCCTTGGACTATTGCCTATGATATGATAGACATTTTTTTTTTAAGATTTATTTATTTATTTATTTTGGGGGGTGGGGTGAGGCAGGGGTGGGGAGGGAGGGGGCGGGTGGGCCACTTCTATTGGTATTTCATTTATCTGTTTTCATCCATCTTTGTTCTTTGTCCCGTGTGGGCCTCCCATCACGGTGGCCTCTGTTGTCACAGAGCGCTGGCTCTGGGTGCATGCGCTCCAGAGCTCCGGATCGGTAATTGGACACATGGGTCCAGCTGCTCCGCGGCACGTTTGATCTTCCCAGGCCAGGGATTGAACCGGCACCCCTTGCACTGCAAGGCGATGTCCTTACCCACTGGACCACCAGGGAAGCCCCATGATAGACTTTTGAATCTGGGATTTTTTGATCAAAGGGTATGTAAGGATTATTATTTTTCAAAGTAATTACAAAATGCTTTAGATGGAAGAGTAAGAGAACAAGTAAAGATCTCAAGACATACTAGAAGAAGCAATGATCTAAATTCAGTGTGCTTTTCCATCATAATGGTGAAGTTGGGGAAGGAGGGAGGTTTGGAATCTCTTTTTAACTGATATCACTGGTCATCACCTGACTACCCAATTTACCCAGTGTTTCAGGAAGAGAATGTGGATGGAGAAGAAAATACGATACCACTCTTTCAGTTGGGAATGTTTTTTCCTCCCCTGGCATGTTGAGGAAATAAGTAGCTATATATAATACTCAATTAAATAGATACATATCATATTTATTTAAATAATATTTTATCAGCAACTAGAAAGTGATTTTACAAATCAAGACAACATGCAGAAGTTTAAACTGCTGAAAACTGTATTAATTTATGAGGCATAGAAGATTAAGTTTTATAGTGCCTCTTTAAGGCACAAAACTAATCATTCTCCAGGCAAGAATACTGGAGTGGGTTTCCATATGCTCCTCTCAGGGATGTTCTCAACCCAGGGAGCAAACCCACAACTCTTATGTTTCCTGCATTGGCAGGCAGGTTCTTTACTACTAGCACTGCCTAAGAAGTCCTTGCTGCTTGTTAATACTGTTCATATGATGATTTTCATACATGAATTCCTTGGACTATTGCCTATGATATGATAGACATTTTTTTTTTAAGATTTATTTATTTATTTATTTTGGGGGGGACAGATGGTGGGGAGGCGGGAGGCAGGTGGGCCACTTCTATTGGTATTTCATTTATCTGTTTTCATCCATCTTTGTTCTTTGTCCCGTGTGGGCCTCCCATCACGGTGGCCTCTGTTGTCACAGAGCGCTGGCTCTGGGTGCATGCGCTCCAGAGCTCCGGATCGGTAATTGGACACATGGGTCCAGCTGCTCCGCGGCACGTTTGATCTTCCCAGGCCAGGGATTGAACCGGCACCCCTTGCACTGCAAGGCGATGTCCTTACCCACTGGACCACCAGGGAAGCCCCATGATAGACTTTTGAATCTGGGATTTTTTGATCAAAGGGTATGTAAGGATTATTATTTTTCAAAGTAATTACAAAATGCTTTAGATGGAAGAGTAAGAGAACAAGTAAAGATCTCAAGACATACTAGAAGAAGCAATGATCTAAATTCAGTGTGCTTTTCCATCATAATGGTGAAGTTGGGGAAGGAGGGAGGTTTGGAATCTCTTTTTAACTGATATCACTGGTCATCACCTGACTACCCAATTTACCCAGTGTTTCAGGAAGAGAATGTGGATGGAGAAGAAAATACGATACCACTCTTTCAGTTGGGAATGTTTTTTCCTCCCCTGGCATGTTGAGGAAATAAGTAGCTATATATAATACTCAATTAAATAGATACATATCATATTTATTTAAATAATATTTTATCAGCAACTAGAAAGTGATTTTACAAATCAAGACAACATGCAGAAGTTTAAACTGCTGAAAACTGTATTAATTTATGAGGCATAGAAGATTAAGTTTTATAGTGCCTCTTTTAAGGCACAAAACTAATCATTTCTTTTAAAGTTCTGATGTTGGATAGAAACCATTTTGAAATGAGTAAATGGAGGTCATGATCTGAATATTTAGATTGTTTTTCATCTATTATTCAAGCAACATATTATTGTCTGGATTTTAGCAATGCCTACTTTATAAAAGAAATGCCTGTAATTCTCTTGTTAGCTATCCTTTTTGCCCCTTCAATATGGAACAAAGTTTGGAAGGATGAAAAAAAGGATAAGCTTATAATAAATAACCCAGTAACCTCTTTGGATAATTATCTTCTAATTAAAGGATATAAGTGACTCATCCAATCAGCAATTCATTCACTATTTACAGTTTTCAAAAAGTATTCAGATTTTCATATCTATGGATTTTAGAGGTATAAAATCACACTGCAGTTGTTAAAACTGGCTCAAGATGTTGGAAAGGAGCAATATATGATGAGATTATTTGTGCATGTTAAATATTAAATTTTGCTCTGTACATACAATTGATGTATTTACATGAAAATCAAATATATAAGCTTGATACAATATTAAAAATGCAAATAGAGGAGGGGGTTCTTGTTCACCCTTCTTCTTTCCCAGTACTACCACTTTTACTAGATATTCTTCCAGAGATAAAAAAAAAATGTGTATTTATGTATATTATTGCTTTGTACATAAATGGTAGCTTTTTAAATATACCATTGAAAAGCACTATGTTTTTTCTTACTTCATACTACAGTTGGCTCTCAAGATTCCCAGCTTCCTCATGCAAAACTATATATATAAAGAACCTGAGCATTTCATATTTTTGTATCTGTGGGGTTGAGGGAGGGTGGGTTGGAGGATCCTGGAACAAATTCTCCATGAACAGGAAAAGTGACTATATACCATATAGCTTCAATTCAATACGTATAGAGCATATAGTTCTTTTTAACCAGCTCCGTGTGGTCTATTTAATCATTCTCCTTTTGTTAGACATCTACATTGGTTCTCTAACATTGTTACAAATTATACTGCAGTGAATATATTTGCACATGTCCTGTGTATATGTGGGCACATTTCTAGAAGTCAAAAGGTGTATGCATTTTGCATTTTGGCAAAATTGCCGTCTGCAACAACCCAACCAGTTTCACTGATTGTGTGTGAGTTATCTGCAACCCTCTGCTCTTACCCACAAACAGTTTTAAACATTTTGGTATTTGCAGATATGATGAATAAGAAAGTGGTATATAATTTTCAATGTGTTTGTCTGATTATAAATGAATCTGTGAATCATTTTACATGTTGAAGAATTTTTATTTGTTCCTGAAGTCTATATTCTTGGCTCATATTTTTTCTATTGAGGCTTTGGTTATTTTATTAATTTGTTATTATTGTTTACAGCATTAAAGAAATTAATTCTCTGTAACATTTGTGGTAAATAGGTTTTCTTAGTTTTCTTTATCTTTTAAAAATTTTATTATCTTTATTATTTTCATAGGATTTTAGAGGTATAAAATCACACTGCAGTTGTTAAAACTGGCTCAAGATGTTGGAAAGGAGCAATATATGATGAGATTATTTGTGCATGTTAAATATTAAATTTTGCTCTGTACATACAATTGATGTATTTACATGAAAATCAAATATATAAGCTTGATACAATATTAAAAATGCAAATAGAGGAGGGGGTTCTTGTTCACCCTTCTTCTTTCCCAGTACTACCACTTTTACTAGATATTCTTCCAGAGATAAAAAAAAAATGTGTATTTATGTATATTATTGCTTTGTACATAAATGGTAGCTTTTTAAATATACCATTGAAAAGCACTATGTTTTTTCTTACTTCATACTACAGTTGGCTCTCAAGATTCCCAGCTTCCTCATGCAAAACTATATATATAAAGAACCTGAGCATTTCATATTTTTGTATCTGTGGGGTTGAGGGAGGGTGGGTTGGAGGATCCTGGAACAAATTCTCCATGAACAGGAAAAGTGACTATATACCATATAGCTTCAATTCAATACGTATAGAGCATATAGTTCTTTTTAACCAGCTCCGTGTGGTCTATTTAATCATTCTCCTTTTGTTAGACATCTACATTGGTTCTCTAACATTGTTACAAATTATACTGCAGTGAATATATTTGCACATGTCCTGTGTATATGTGGGCACATTTCTAGAAGTCAAAAGGTGTATGCATTTTGCATTTTGGCAAAATTGCCGTCTGCAACAACCCAACCAGTTTCACTGATTGTGTGTGAGTTATCTGCAACCCTCTGCTCTTACCCACAAACAGTTTTAAACATTTTGGTATTTGCAGATATGATGAATAAGAAAGTGGTATATAATTTTCAATGTGTTTGTCTGATTATAAATGAATCTGTGAATCATTTTACATGTTGAAGAATTTTTATTTGTTCCTGAAGTCTATATTCTTGGCTCATATTTTTTCTATTGAGGCTTTGGTTATTTTTATTAATTTGTTATTATTGTTTACAGCATTAAAGAAATTAATTCTGTGTAACATTTGTGGTAAATAGGTTTTCTTAGTTTTTTCTTTATCTTTTAAAAATTTTATTATCTTTATTATACATATTTTCTCACTTTAAGATAGGTCATGTTTGCTATTGTAATAGATAAAATCCATCTATTTTCTTCTATAGTCTACATTGGTGTCAATCTTAGAATGGTTAGTTTTTAGACATTTTGTAAAAGCACATTTTCTTCTGGTTGTTGGCTTGATTTTTCTTGTTTAAATCTCTAATCCCCGTGAAATGTATTTTGGAATAATGAGCGAAATACTCTTGAATTGTTTTCCTCAATCCACTTATTGACTAACCATCTTTACTCCTCAAGGAGGCAATGCCACTTTGTTTCATGTAATTTATCTTACCCAATAAATTATATTAAGATACTATACACACACACACACATATATATAGTGTTTTAGTAATTAGTTGGCCTAGTTTCCCTTATTTTCTTCACTGTTAAGAATTTTTCCAACTCTGTTTGAGTCCCAAATTGTTTTTCAGAGGAATAAGTAATGGAATTTAGGAAGTATTTGTTTCCTAAAGCAATAAAATTTTATTTTTTTTTATTTCAAATAAGAAAAGTTGTTTTTTGTTACTGTTAAGAAGCTAAATCCTAAACAGTACAGATATGACAATAAATAAATTATCTCCCCCCACCACTCCTCCAAAAAACCAAAAAACTGTCTCTTAACAACAACATCATTCCAGTGGGATTTCCCTCAGCAGAATATTTTTGCATTTAGGTATTCTATTGTTGTTATTTGGTAAGTGGAGCATATTATCTGAATATCTACAACAAAAGAAAATGTTGAGTATGTTTTTTTTTTTTTTTTCTCTCTTCTGCTATGTTTTCTGATCTAGTTTCCACTAATTAAGCAGCAATTTAGTCCCTTATACTTTGAAGTTTCACTCATTACCTGGCTTCTGTAAGTCAAAAAAGGCAACATCTAAAGCCCTCAGGATTGGGCCATCACTTTGGGGACTGCTAATTGAATGTAATTACTTTATTCTGTGCCAGGGTTCATACTTGTAACATTGCCTTGTAATAATTTAAATTGTCTGCATACTGCAAGGGGACTGTTTGACGCCAGAGAGGAGACGGCCAGGCAGCCACTTGGGCCTTGGAAGCAAAGTCCAAAGCAAGGAGACATTGTCATTTGGCTACCTACTCATTAGCTTCCCTCCATGCTGTCTGTTGTTTTGAGTGGACAGGATGTGTAGTGACTGAATCTTGCCCCTAAAAATAGCTGTGAAAACATGCATTTGGTTAGTTTTAGACATTTTGTAAAAGCACATTTTCTTCTGGTTGTTGGCTTGATTTTTCTTGTTTAAATCTCTAATCCCCGTGAAATGTATTTTGGAATAATGAGCGAAATACTCTTGAATTGTTTTCCTCAATCCACTTATTGACTAACCATCTTTACTCCTCAAGGAGGCAATGCCACTTTGTTTCATGTAATTTATCTTACCCAATAAATTATATTAAGATACTATACACACACACACACACATATATATAGTGTTTTAGTAATTAGTTGGCCTAGTTTCCCTTATTTTCTTCACTGTTAAGAATTTTTCCAACTCTGTTTGAGTCCCAAATTGTTTTTCAGAGGAATAAGTAATGGAATTTAGGAAGTATTTGTTTCCTAAAGCAATAAAATTTTATTTTTTTTTATTTCAAATAAGAAAAGTTGTTTTTTGTTACTGTTAAGAAGCTAAATCCTAAACAGTACAGATATGACAATAAATAAATTATCTCCCCCCACCACTCCTCCAAAAAACCAAAAAACTGTCTCTTAACAACAACATCATTCCAGTGGGATTTCCCTCAGCAGAATATTTTTGCATTTAGGTATTCTATTGTTGTTATTTGGTAAGTGGAGCATATTATCTGAATATCTACAACAAAAGAAAATGTTGAGTATGTTTTTTTTTTTTTTTCTCTCTTCTGCTATGTTTTCTGATCTAGTTTCCACTAATTAAGCAGCAATTTAGTCCCTTATACTTTGAAGTTTCACTCATTACCTGGCTTCTGTAAGTCAAAAAAGGCAACATCTAAAGCCCTCAGGATTGGGCCATCACTTTGGGGACTGCTAATTGAATGTAATTACTTTATTCTGTGCCAGGGTTCATACTTGTAACATTGCCTTGTAATAATTTAAATTGTCTGCATACTGCAAGGGGACTGTTTGACGCCAGAGAGGAGACGGCCAGGCAGCCACTTGGGCCTTGGAAGCAAAGTCCAAAGCAAGGAGACATTGTCATTTGGCTACCTACTCATTAGCTTCCCTCCATGCTGTCTGTTGTTTTGAGTGGACAGGATGTGTAGTGACTGAATCTTGCCCCTAAAAATAGCTGTGAAAACATGCATTTGGGATGTACAGTAATTGGTTGCTTAGTTGATCGCAGATATTTTTAAAGACCTTGGGAAAAGGCAAGGTATTTTTAAACCATGACCTTACAATACACTTCTCTCTCTCTCTCTCTTTCTCTCTCTCTGTTTCCTTCCGCCCTCCAAAGAGAGAGGAAGTCACAATTGTAAGGGAGAAAAGATCAAAAATGATAATAAGCAGAGTTATCCCTCAACATCTCATCTGAGATATCTGAAAGAATGGTGCGTGTCCTTGAAGAATAAACTCAGGTCCTCTTGTCATTTCTCTGGCTTAATATTTGGCAACTGCCTTGCTCCCAACAGGAAGTATTACCCAAACTTCAGTTTTTACAGCATGTTGGAAGAAAGCTTATTGTAAAATTACAAGCTTAAAGCCCTAAACAAGTTCTGGAAAAGCTCTCTGACCCACACACTAGGTGCAATCCAGGCCGAATTCTTGACTCTACTTCAGTGATTAATCACATGATGAATGTGGTCTCACCAGCTCTAATAATAGGGCTTTCTCTTGACTTTTTGTGAACCAGGCAAATAAGAACATCTTCCCTGAGTGTTAGAATCCTCCTCTTTTGTTAATGGTGCCAGCAGGTCTACACCACTGGCAGTTAAAGCTAATGTGAGCCTTGTATCCTCAAATTACATTCAAGTTTAAAAAAAAAGAACGCAAAACTTTAAAGAATGGGCAAAACATATGGTAAATAGGAAAAAATGCTGAAAAATATAATGAGATAAAATTTAATAAAATTAAGTTTTATCTGAATCACCTATAATCATTCCTTCTAGATGATTAGAACAATAAAATGACTACCAAAACAGTAAACACTAATTCTTTCCAATATATTTATATCTGTGTGCATGTTTTAGATGTACTTCACATATCAAATTCACGTTTTCAAAGTGCACAAAATATGCTATTACCACTATTGGGCCTTGGAAGCAAAGTCCAAAGCAAGGAGACATTGTCATTTGGCTACCTACTCATTAGCTTCCCTCCATGCTGTCTGTTGTTTTGAGTGGACAGGATGTGTAGTGACTGAATCTTGCCCCTAAAAATAGCTGTGAAAACATGCATTTGGGATGTACAGTAATTGGTTGCTTAGTTGATCGCAGATATTTTTAAAGACCTTGGGAAAAGGCAAGGTATTTTTAAACCATGACCTTACAATACACTTCTCTCTCTCTCTCTCTTTCTCTCTCTCTGTTTCCTTCCGCCCTCCAAAGAGAGAGGAAGTCACAATTGTAAGGGAGAAAAGATCAAAAATGATAATAAGCAGAGTTATCCCTCAACATCTCATCTGAGATATCTGAAAGAATGGTGCGTGTCCTTGAAGAATAAACTCAGGTCCTCTTGTCATTTCTCTGGCTTAATATTTGGCAACTGCCTTGCTCCCAACAGGAAGTATTACCCAAACTTCAGTTTTTACAGCATGTTGGAAGAAAGCTTATTGTAAAATTACAAGCTTAAAGCCCTAAACAAGTTCTGGAAAAGCTCTCTGACCCACACACTAGGTGCAATCCAGGCCGAATTCTTGACTCTACTTCAGTGATTAATCACATGATGAATGTGGTCTCACCAGCTCTAATAATAGGGCTTTCTCTTGACTTTTTGTGAACCAGGCAAATAAGAACATCTTCCCTGAGTGTTAGAATCCTCCTCTTTTGTTAATGGTGCCAGCAGGTCTACACCACTGGCAGTTAAAGCTAATGTGAGCCTTGTATCCTCAAATTACATTCAAGTTTAAAAAAAAAGAACGCAAAACTTTAAAGAATGGGCAAAACATATGGTAAATAGGAAAAAATGCTGAAAAATATAATGAGATAAAATTTAATAAAATTAAGTTTTATCTGAATCACCTATAATCATTCCTTCTAGATGATTAGAACAATAAAATGACTACCAAAACAGTAAACACTAATTCTTTCCAATATATTTATATCTGTGTGCATGTTTTAGATGTACTTCACATATCATAAAATTCACGTTTTCAAAGTGCACAAGTCAGTGATTTTTAGTATATGTACAAAGCGTATGGCTATTACCACTATCTAATTCCATAACATTTTCATCACCCAATAGAATTTCCATATCCATTAGCAATCATTCCCCATTCCTCCTTCTCCCCCTTCAGCTTCTAGTGACCTCTTTTTCTACTTTCTAGCTCAATAAATTTGCCTAATCTGGACATTGCATATAAATGGAATCCTACAGTATATGGCCTTTTGGGTTTGGCTTCTCTCAGCACGCCTTCAAGGCTCATTTGTGTTGTAGTATCAGTACTTCATATTTTGCATTTAAATAATATTCCAGTGTATGGATAGGTTTCATAGTGTGCATCCACTCATTTTCTGATGGACAACTGGATTGGTTCTACTTTTGAGCAATTTTGAAATGCTTTTATAAGCATTTATATATGAATTTGGGGGCATATATTTTCAACTCTCAGATTTATGCACCTAAAAGTGGAATTGATGGGTCATACAGTAGCTCTCTGTTTTCTTGTTGAGGAATTGCTAGACTGTTTTCCAAGGTGACTGAATCATTTTACATCTTAACCAGTAATCTATGAGGATTCCAGTTTTTCCACATTCTCACCAAAACTTTCCCTATCTGTCTATTGTTTTGATTATAGTCATCTCAGTGGATATGAAGTGGTATCTCACAGTTTTGATCTACATTTCTCTAACAACTAATGACATTAAGCATCTTTGCATATGCTAGTTGACTGTATATCTTCTTTGAAACATATGTTTATTTAAATTTTTGCCCAGTTTTAACTGAGTTATTTATCCTTTTATTATTGAGCTGTAAAATGTTCTTTATAAATTCTGGACACTAAGTCATCATCTAAAATATGATTTGCAATTATTTTCTCTGATTCCATGTGTTATTTTTTCACTTTCTTGAGAGTGCTATCCAGTTTATCTATTCTTTTTCCTTTAGTTGCTTGTGTTTTTGCTGTCTTGGCTAAGAAATCATCGCCTAATCCTATATTCTAAAGATTATTCCTATGTTTGTTTCTTAGAGATTTATAATTTTAGAAGAATTTGATATCTGTGTGCATGTTTTAGATGTACTTCACATATCATAAAATTCACGTTTTCAAAGTGCACAAGTCAGTGATTTTAGTATATGTACAAAGCGTATGGCTATTACCACTATCTAATTCCATAACATTTTCATCACCCAATAGAATTTCCATATCCATTAGCAATCATTCCCCATTCCTCCTTCTCCCCCTTCAGCTTCTAGTGACCTCTTTTTCTACTTTCTAGCTCAATAAATTTGCCTAATCTGGACATTGCATATAAATGGAATCCTACAGTATATGGCCTTTTGGGTTTGGCTTCTCTCAGCACGCCTTCAAGGCTCATTTGTGTTGTAGTATCAGTACTTCATATTTTGCATTTAAATAATATTCCAGTGTATGGATAGGTTTCATAGTGTGCATCCACTCATTTTCTGATGGACAACTGGATTGGTTCTACTTTTGAGCAATTTTGAAATGCTTTTATAAGCATTTATATATGAATTTGGGGGCATATATTTTCAACTCTCAGATTTATGCACCTAAAAGTGGAATTGATGGGTCATACAGTAGCTCTCTGTTTTCTTGTTGAGGAATTGCTAGACTGTTTTCCAAGGTGACTGAATCATTTTACATCTTAACCAGTAATCTATGAGGATTCCAGTTTTTCCACATTCTCACCAAAACTTTCCCTATCTGTCTATTGTTTTGATTATAGTCATCTCAGTGGATATGAAGTGGTATCTCACAGTTTTGATCTACATTTCTCTAACAACTAATGACATTAAGCATCTTTGCATATGCTAGTTGACTGTATATCTTCTTTGAAACATATGTTTATTTAAATTTTTGCCCAGTTTTAACTGAGTTATTTATCCTTTTATTATTGAGCTGTAAAATGTTCTTTATAAATTCTGGACACTAAGTCATCATCTAAAATATGATTTGCAATTATTTTCTCTGATTCCATGTGTTATTTTTTCACTTTCTTGAGAGTGCTATCCAGTTTATCTATTCTTTTTTTCCTTTAGTTGCTTGTGTTTTTGCTGTCTTGGCTAAGAAATCATCGCCTAATCCTATATTCTAAAGATTATTCCTATGTTTGTTTCTTAGAGATTTATAATTTTAGTTTTTACATTTATGTCTTTATTCCATTTTGAGTTAACTTTTTGAATATGGTATGAGGTATGAATCCAGCTTAATTCTTTTACATGAGCATATCCAGTTATTCTAGCAACATTTGATGAAGACTATTCTTTCCCCTCCAAATGGGCATGGCACACTTGAAAATTAATTGACCATATTTGGGTTTTATCCTATTGATTTATTTGTTTGTCATTTTACCAGTTCCAAACAATCATAAATACTGTAGTTTGTATCCAGTTTTGAAATTGAGAGGTGTAAATCTTTCAAATTTGTTCTTCTTTCAAGATCATCTTAGGTATGTATGTTAGTTTTAACATAATTATAATAAAAATCACCATAGCAACATTTGTCCTAAGAAAACCTGGAGATATAGTTTGCTTTTTAAAAGATATTTTTAAAAGTGCTTTTCAGAATTAAATAGCTCCACATAACCTGAACATCAGTTTATAAACTATTCTCCAGTAATATTTTTATTGAGTGGCCTAATTCATCTGAAATCCAATTAACAATTGGTAAATTAATGTTTTAGAATGCTACATTAGTGAATATCCTAGTGGTCCAGTGGTTAAAACTAGACCAATGTAGGGGTCTTGGGATTCATCCATAGTTATCAGGGAATGAGATTCCACATGTCACAACTGAGATTTTGTAAGTAAACTAAAAGACACCATGTGTTGCAACTAAGACTCATTGCAGTCAAATAAATAGCAAAAACATAAATTAATAAACATTTTAAGAAGAATGTTAAATTACTGTGGGAGTAGAGAATTCAATAGAATATTCAGACATATATTTCATGGAGAATTTTTGCTAAAATACTTACATTTTTCTTTCAGTTCTGCTACTTATTGCTTATGATCTCGAGCAAGTTACCTTACCTTTTGAATCTTAGTGTTCCTTTATGTAGTTTGATTATAAGAACTTGTTCCTGGGATCTGGAAGAAAGGAAAGTGGTAAGAATCTGTTTTTTTTTTAGTTGCTTGTGTTTTGCTGTCTTGGCTAAGAAATCATCGCCTAATCCTATATTCTAAAGATTATTCCTATGTTTGTTTCTTAGAGATTTATAATTTTAGTTTTTACATTTATGTCTTTATTCCATTTTGAGTTAACTTTTTGAATATGGTATGAGGTATGAATCCAGCTTAATTCTTTTACATGAGCATATCCAGTTATTCTAGCAACATTTGATGAAGACTATTCTTTCCCCTCCAAATGGGCATGGCACACTTGAAAATTAATTGACCATATTTGGGTTTTATCCTATTGATTTATTTGTTTGTCATTTTACCAGTTCCAAACAATCATAAATACTGTAGTTTGTATCCAGTTTTGAAATTGAGAGGTGTAAATCTTTCAAATTTGTTCTTCTTTCAAGATCATCTTAGGTATGTATGTTAGTTTTAACATAATTATAATAAAAATCACCATAGCAACATTTGTCCTAAGAAAACCTGGAGATATAGTTTGCTTTTTAAAAGATATTTTTAAAAGTGCTTTTCAGAATTAAATAGCTCCACATAACCTGAACATCAGTTTATAAACTATTCTCCAGTAATATTTTTATTGAGTGGCCTAATTCATCTGAAATCCAATTAACAATTGGTAAATTAATGTTTTAGAATGCTACATTAGTGAATATCCTAGTGGTCCAGTGGTTAAAACTAGACCAATGTAGGGGTCTTGGGATTCATCCATAGTTATCAGGGAATGAGATTCCACATGTCACAACTGAGATTTTGTAAGTAAACTAAAAGACACCATGTGTTGCAACTAAGACTCATTGCAGTCAAATAAATAGCAAAAACATAAATTAATAAACATTTTAAGAAGAATGTTAAATTACTGTGGGAGTAGAGAATTCAATAGAATATTCAGACATATATTTCATGGAGAATTTTTGCTAAAATACTTACATTTTTCTTTCAGTTCTGCTACTTATTGCTTATGATCTCGAGCAAGTTACCTTACCTTTTGAATCTTAGTGTTCCTTTATGTAGTTTGATTATAAGAACTTGTTCCTGGGATCTGGAAGAAAGGAAAGGGGAAGTGGTAAGAATACACCTTCCTGCTAAAGGTTCGACCTGAATATTATACACATCATTCACATTCACTTACCTTGAACTAGGTTAGTGGAGTTAGAGAGGCTAGGGAATTGAGAGCAACTGTATTCTGGGGTAAATTCAGAGAAATTACCTCGTAGAGATGAGACAGACAGCGTAACTAAGGTCCACTAACTCTTTACTTTATTTGAATGGCTAGTTTATATCTTTCAATGAGAGTTTTGCATGTTTCAAACAATACAATTTTTGTGATAATAAAAATATCAAAATGTACAATAAGTTTTTCAGACCCTCCAAGTACAATTTTGTTCCTTAATTTTTGTCTGAATTTTATCAAAATACTCTAGGTACTAGATTACAAATCAAATACTACAGAAAAGTTTATAATGAAAATCAGTAGCCACTCCTTCTGTCCATAGCCTGCAATCTGTTTCTATTTTTAATTCTTGTAGTTGTTACTTCCATAGCTATATATATTTGAACTTCTATTTCCTATTTGATATAATTTAGATGTGTCTGTGTGCATGCTAAGTCACTTCAGTCATGTCTGACTCTTTGCAGCACTATGGACTGTAGCCCTCCAGGTTCCAATGTCCAAAGGGATTCACCAGGTAAGAATACGGGAGAGGGTTGCCATGCCCTCCTCCAGAGGATCTTCCTGACCCAGGTATTGAACCTGCTTTTCTTATGTCTCCTGCACTGATAGGTGGGTTCTTTACCATTAGCACCATGTGGGAAACCCTCTAATTTAAACAATGTCTATTAATTCTCTGACTTTAGAGATGAAAATTTTATTCACCTACTCTATCCTATTACCCACCTACTGACTCATATCAGTGTTTATTATTTGCTTTATTATTATTCTTTTATTTTCTATCTTTATAATTTTTAATGCACTTACATCTCTGAATCTTAATTTTCAGAGTATCATTTGATTTCTACCTTGTAAAATGAACATATTAGCTCCTCCACCATTTTCTCTCTTTTTTTCTGTTTGTTTTCCATTTTTCTTTTTTGGCAACTACATTTTCACTTATACCCTATCAAACTGGGAACAGTTTCATTCTACCTAACAACTACTGATGCATAGTCTTGATACACACCTTTCCTATAAGTTGGCTCCCAAATTTGGAGGTCAATGGGTCAATAGAAGGATTTACATTATTGTAGCTATGTAAATAAAATAAATGGGGTCAAATAAAGTGCCAGAATTATATTTCCTGTTTACAGGTGAATTGCCAAAACTGTTGAGCAAATTAAATTGTTTCCAACATCAGTGTCATATAAGCTTTACTTTCTCATGTCTCATCAAAAAACTTCTTCATTTGAGATTTCTTCTTGGTTTTACTCTTGGACTCAGCTTGTGCTATTAGTAGGTCATAAACATATGTGATATTCAGTTAACCAATATGTATCAAAGATCATAAAAATATGAATTTCCTATGACCCAGAAATTTCATTTCTAGGGATTAGATCTAAGACAAAAAATCAAGGAAGCATAAGAAGATGCATGGATATCCAACACTGAGTTATAAGAAAACTGGAAACATAAGTGCCTAAAAATAGAGGTTGGGTTTACATTATATTCATATAAGAGAATTAAAAATTATGCTGTACCTACACATTTATTGACATAGGAAGACACCCAAAATATCATCTTATGAAAAATGCATGCTTCAAAACAGTGTATTTAGCATAATTCCATTATTTTATCAACCTGCATAATTAAAAATCATGCTTGGTTTGATCTAAAGGCTCAAATAGCACCATATATTATTAAAGACTACAGAAAAACATATACAATAATATGAAGTGTGGTGTTACCTGCAGTGTGATTTTGGTTTCCTTCTTTATAATTTTCTATATTTTCTTAAATTTCTAAAATGAGCAAGTATTATTTTTAAAAGAAAAGAGTTAACTGATTTTCTTTCTTCTATTTAAAGATTTTTTGGTCCCTCTTGACAAGACCATCAGACATATAGATTTGACAAGAGATCATCAGAATATAGATTTCCAATGAACATGGTGTGGGATAACCTCCCATTTATTATAATAGCTTCAACTCTCCTTACCTCACTTTTCATACAGACCTTCATATGAGACTCAACCACAGTTAATCTATTTTTTCCCACATGTTATTTTCTTTCTGTGGTCTCATGTTTTCTAATTATTTAAAGACAAGCACACATTCTTTATTCGGACAAAATGCTATCTACTATCCCTATCATTTGGGATGATATTTTTATAAGATATTATAATGGGATTTTCCCTGTGAATTTGCCTATTAATCATAAATACTTCACACTAAATTTAGACATAAGGAATAACCCACTTAATCAAACCAGATGAAGCGAGTGAAGCTGCTCTTCCGGCAGACAGAGTGTAGGTTGAGTACTTATCCAGATAATTTGATTACTGTAAACAGTCAACTTTGCCTGAATTATCTGGATAATTGCCTCCCCTCTCCATTTTACATAGCCTAAGGTTCTAGATTTATTTTTGCATCCTATGAACCACTTTCTGCAGTGATCAGCAATCAGAGAAAATCAGATTATCACTCTGTTTAACCTTCCTGTGCCTTGGGTAATTAAGTCAACAAATTAGCTGAAGGCCCCAATGCGGAAGGGGATTGGTAGACTGTGGTCAAGACACATATTTATGAATTTTCCCTTAAGCTGCTTTTCTTGAGGAAGCTTTGATAAGAAACATAAGTGCCTAAAAATAGAGGTTGGGTTTACATATATTCATATAAGAGAATTAAAATTATGCTGTACCTACACATTTATTGACATAGGAAGACACCCAAAATATCATCTTATGAAAAATGCATGCTTCAAAACAGTGTATTTAGCATAATTCCATTATTTTATCAACCTGCATAATTAAAAATCATGCTTGGTTTGATCTAAAGGCTCAAATAGCACCATATATTATTAAAGACTACAGAAAAACATATACAATAATATGAAGTGTGGTGTTACCTGCAGTGTGATTTTGGTTTCCTTCTTTATAATTTTCTATATTTTCTTAAATTTCTAAAATGAGCAAGTATTATTTTTAAAAGAAAAGAGTTAACTGATTTTCTTTCTTCTATTTAAAGATTTTTTGGTCCCTCTTGACAAGACCATCAGACATATAGATTTGACAAGAGATCATCAGAATATAGATTTCCAATGAACATGGTGTGGGATAACCTCCCATTTATTATAATAGCTTCAACTCTCCTTACCTCACTTTTCATACAGACCTTCATATGAGACTCAACCACAGTTAATCTATTTTTTCCCACATGTTATTTTCTTTCTGTGGTCTCATGTTTTCTAATTATTTAAAGACAAGCACACATTCTTTATTCGGACAAAATGCTATCTACTATCCCTATCATTTGGGATGATATTTTTATAAGATATTATAATGGGATTTTCCCTGTGAATTTGCCTATTAATCATAAATACTTCACACTAAATTTAGACATAAGGAATAACCCACTTAATCAAACCAGATGAAGCGAGTGAAGCTGCTCTTCCGGCAGACAGAGTGTAGGTTGAGTACTTATCCAGATAATTTGATTACTGTAAACAGTCAACTTTGCCTGAATTATCTGGATAATTGCCTCCCCTCTCCATTTTACATAGCCTAAGGTTCTAGATTTATTTTTGCATCCTATGAACCACTTTCTGCAGTGATCAGCAATCAGAGAAAATCAGATTATCACTCTGTTTAACCTTCCTGTGCCTTGGGTAATTAAGTCAACAAATTAGCTGAAGGCCCCAATGCGGAAGGGGATTGGTAGACTGTGGTCAAGACACATATTTATGAATTTTCCCTTAAGCTGCTTTTCTTGAGGAAGCTTTGATAAGAAACATATGATCTCAATTATCATTAACTCTCTGTGGTTTCCGTGTTTAAGAGTTTGACCTAGACTTTAGAAGGCCTAGGACCCCCTTCGATGTGTGCTTGAGCAGTATATTGCCAGTCCCTTCACATTTTCCATCCTGTTATCTCACATTGAGGAAAGGGACTTAAATCACTCCTCACACACTCACCAGACTCCGGCTGCACTACTGATGTGGGCTGCTTTTAGTTTTTCTTTATTGCCCTCTGGCAATATATTTTTCTAATCAACTAAACATCTTTCTCTAAGCTTATTTTAAGGCATAAAATTATTTACATGAAATCACAAGGTTAAAGGGAAAATATATAGGTATGAAAATAATTCCCATCATACACAAATAATAATTTAACAAAAATGCCACTGTTATCATTTGAAAATCTAACCCCATAAACAGGGGCTGTGTTTTTGCTTTTAAAATTTTAGATTTAGCTTCTTTGTGTGAAAAAGGCTTAAAAGATATCAGAATGCCTTTTCAATTCCCAATGAGTCATAATACCATCTTTGAATACACATATTGAAAAACTACTCAAAATATTAACTTTTGGCTCACGACCAGGAATGGCGCTGACAGTGAGGACCTGTAGAAGTCGGTCAACTGGAACACACAGGCTGAAGGGCTCCGCTGTGGCTGAGCGCACAATTTAAAAGGGGGCGTTTCTGTCTCATTCATAATATGTAAATACATATACCATTCAAGTTTTAATCAAACAGAATGTTCTGTCTACAATTTGCTGTGAAGAATTCTAATCTCTGCTTGTGTCCAAAATCTAAAATAGCCAGATGTCACAGCTGACAGTAACTATACAACTACACTCTTCTAAGTAAAAATGAAAAATACAGGTGAACGTCACAGTTGCCACAAATTCTATCACTCATCATTTAATACTTGAGTGCTTCTATAGATGTATTATTAACACTTGCAAAAGGGAAAAGAGTCAAATACTTTGGTTTGCTCTGTCTGTATCCTTGTTCTCTAAACTCCACACTGCTTTGGTAAGTATTTTCTCATTTTCTTCTGCTGTTTTTGTTTGTTTACTTCGTTTGTCTTTCTTTTTTAGATAATTCATTCAGATGTCTAGTTGTCAACAGGGTTTTCTGTTGGTCACAGACTAGTTGGTTACAGTTGACAGCAAAATCTACAAGTGTTAATAAACCATCTCTCTATAATTTGTATTAAGAATGCTTACAGAGTTATAAAGGTAAAGAATGCATCTAACACTTATCATATCTCCAAGTTATAGGCTGAAGCAACACAATCAAGGGAAATTCAAGGGAAAAAGTCTGTGTGTTTGTGTTAGCTTGAAATAAGGTTATATTCATAGAATGCCTTCATGATACTGTTGAGAAATATTTAGCACAGAACAAGGAAATACTGTGACCTTAGGAAGTCACAAGGGAAAAAAATCTTTGGTAATTTCTGGGGCATCAAGTTGCCCACAAAGTGATCAATTCTTTCATCCTAATTAATTCTTCTAGAAGTCTGTATTAGTTATGAATATGACATATATGTATCACAACGTTTCTACAACCATTAGGGAAGAAATATAATTAAAAATTCAACATTTATCTTTATCTTTCCTCTTTCTCCCATAACACACACATCACAGTGTTCTCTTGTACCAGCACCACTGAAAAGTCAATTCACTTAAGGTGATACACATCTTTCATGTCTCCTTTGTGACCCTAATATATGCAGGAATATTAAGCTGTCAGCTTGGATAATTTCTAGAGCTTCAGTATCATCCATATTTCCAGATACTATTTATGTTGCTTTTCCAATAACTATATGTTTATTTTCTTTTCCTTGATACATCTTTTCAAGTTGTTACTATGTCTAGACATTTTATGGGCCTTTATTATTGATTTGAACTCTTATTTCAGTATCTTTTGAGTCTAAAAGTCATCATACAAATTTAGAAAGCAAAAGTACTATATACACATATAAAAAACACAAATGTTAACTTTGAAATTTAACTATAATTTTTGGCTAAAAATATTCTAGGAAAAATATACTTCATGACAAATACAAATGACAAATATTCCTGAAAAATCAACAAAATATACTCTAGAGAATTATTGTAACAATAGATACAAAGAGATAATAGTACACTAATTCATAAAATATACTTTTAAATAAGTGTAAATTGCTCAGTCATGTCTGACTCTTTGTGACCCCATAGACTGTAACTCACAGGCAGCTCTGTCCATGGGATTTTCCAGGCAAGAAATACTAGAGTGGGTCGCCATTGCCTTCTCCAGGGGATCTTCCCAATCCAGGGATTGCACTCACATCTCCTGTGTTTCCTGCATTGGCAGGTAAATTCTTTACCACTTGGGGCATCTGAGAAGCCCTGATTATGTATAATCTATCTTTACCATCTGAGCCACCAGGGAAGCCCTGTATAATCTATCTTAAAAAAGAATGCAGATCCCTCTCCAAAGACATTCTGCCCTTTGGGATTCCATTCCTCTAGTCCCATTCTGCCCTTTGGGATTCCATTCCTCTAGCCCCAAAAATACTGCTCAAAAATATAAATGTTTCTAATTTTTTTTTAACTGAAGAGATTTAGAGTATCAAAGGGAGAAAATTAAGGAAAATGTCTAAGTAACTGACTTTTCCCAAATTGCATTATAAAAACACCCATCTCTTGGCACTTCCAATCTCAAAGAATACTGCAGTTGGGAAGAGGTTAGTCCAGTTTGGTTCTGCTGGAAATCTCCTCTTTAATCCGATTGCTACATGAGTTTGGGCAAACTCCAGGAGACGGTGAAGACAGGGAAGACTGGTGTGCTGCAATCCATGAGGTTGCAAAGAGACTAAGCAACTGAACAGCAACATCAGTCAAACAGGTAGCTGTTGGGAGAGCATATGTGTGTGTGGTACTCATGGACATGCACACATACACATGCCTATCTAAGGAAAGAGTTTTATTCTCATGGTTATTTAATCCCTCAGAGAAGAGAAACATATTTCTCTAACACATTATCATTTGCAAGTTCACTAATTTTACTAAGTGACAGTAATTCTTGGGCTTCCCTGGTGACAAACTGGTAAAGAATCAGCCTACCAATGCAGGAAGTGCAGGTTCAATCCCTGGGTCAGGAAGATCTCCTGGAGAAGGGAGTGGCTACCTATGCCAGTACTCTTGACTGGGAAATCCCATGGATGGAGGAGCCTGGCAGGCAGCAGTCCACGGAGTCTCAAAGAGTTGGATGTGACTGAGCACGTACACATACAGTAATTCACATTTTAGGCAGAGCCAGTATTTACTTCACCTGAATAGATCCTCAAACTGTGCCTCCTAAGTCTGCCACACATAAGACATAACCAAATTGATGACTCATTAATATGCTACTTTTGTGCTAATAACCACAAAAATACTTGGTCAGAGTTTTGAGTTTAGTTCTTAAAAAGTTCCAGGTTGGCTTCTTAGAAGAAATGCCAGTCGTCTGTCTGGCATCCTTGGACTGGGAAAGGCTATTCTGTGTTTCTAGTTACACATGTGAACTGCAACAATTGAAGGGAAATCCAAAGAGTTATGATTGTCAAGCATGGCAGAGAGGAACTTCTTTAATGGAAGCTTGTGATTTCCGTTTAACCTCAAACGTACAACTTTCAATTACTCACCAAAACAGGAGGATAAAGGAGAACTCTAGTTCTAAGGTTTACAATGTTGTATGACAGATCTGCCCTAAAATAATTCAGTAAAATGAATGAGTATGTTTACAGAAGTTGCAGTGCAAGGAAACCCATAGAAAAGAAACTCCCTAAAACTCAAGGACTATGAATTAACTGGATGGACTGAAAATTTTATTGATGTGTTTTATTCTTGTACCTGCAACTTCTTTCTATTAACCTGTATTAATCCATTTCCTGAGAAACCTGCATGCTGAACAAGAAGCAACAGTTTGAACCAGATGTGGAAAAACAGACTGGTTCCAAACTGGGAAAGGAGTATATCAAAGCTGTATATTGTCACTCTGATTATTTAACTTATATGAAACAAGAAATGCAACAAGTTTGAACCAGATGTTTGAAAACAAGATCCTATCTAAGGGGTTTTATTCTCATGGTTATTTAATCGGGGCTATTTCTCTAACACATTATCATTTGCAAGTTCACTAATTTTACTAAGTGACAGTAATTCTTGGGCTTCCCTGGTGACAAACTGGTAAAGAATCAGCCTACCAATGCAGGAAGTGCAGGTTCAATCCCTGGGTCAGGAAGATCTCCTGGAGAAGGGAGTGGCTACCTATGCCAGTACTCTTGACTGGGAAATCCCATGGATGGAGGAGCCTGGCAGGCAGCAGTCCACGGAGTCTCAAAGAGTTGGATGTGACTGAGCACGTACACATACAGTAATTCACATTTTAGGCAGAGCCAGTATTTACTTCACCTGAATAGATCCTCAAACTGTGCCTCCTAAGTCTGCCACACATAAGACATAACCAAATTGATGACTCATTAATATGCTACTTTTGTGCTAATAACCACAAAAATACTTGGTCAGAGTTTTGAGTTTAGTTCTTAAAAGTTCCAGGTTGGCTTCTTAGAAGAAATGCCAGTCGTCTGTCTGGCATCCTTGGACTGGGAAAGGCTATTCTGTGTTTCTAGTTACACATGTGAACTGCAACAATTGAAGGGAAATCCAAAGAGTTATGATTGTCAAGCATGGCAGAGAGGAACTTCTTTAATGGAAGCTTGTGATTTCCGTTTAACCTCAAACGTACAACTTTCAATTACTCACCAAAACAGGAGGATAAAGGAGAACTCTAGTTCTAAGGTTTACAATGTTGTATGACAGATCTGCCCTAAAATAATTCAGTAAAATGAATGAGTATGTTTACAGAAGTTGCAGTGCAAGGAAACCCATAGAAAAGAAACTCCCTAAAACTCAAGGACTATGAATTAACTGGATGGACTGAAAATTTTATTGATGTGTTTTATTCTTGTACCTGCAACTTCTTTCTATTAACCTGTATTAATCCATTTCCTGAGAAACCTGCATGCTGAACAAGAAGCAACAGTTTGAACCAGATGTGGAAAAACAGACTGGTTCCAAACTGGGAAAGGAGTATATCAAAGCTGTATATTGTCACTCTGATTATTTAACTTATATGCAGAAATCATGCACCATGCAAAATGCCAGGGTGGATGACTCACAAACTGGAATTAATATTGCTCAGGAGAAGTATCAACAACCTGGTATACGCAGACGATACCACTCTAATGGCAGAAAGCAAAGAGGAACCAAAGAGTCTCTTGTTGAGGGTCAAAAAGGATAGTGAAAAAGCTGGCTTAAAACTCAACATTCAAAAAACTAAGATCATGGCATCTAGTCCATCACTTAATAGCAAACGGAGAAAAAGTGGAAGTACTCTTGGGCTCCAAAATCACTGCAGATTGTGACTGCAGTCATGAATTTAAAAGACACTTTCTCCTTGGAAGGAAAGCTATGACCAAACTAGACAACATATTAAAAAGCAGAGACATCACTTTACTGATAAAAGTCTGTATAGTCAAAGCTATTGTTTTTCCAGTAGTCATATGCAGATGTGAGAGTTGAACCATTGAGAAAGCTGAGTACCAAAGAACTGATGCTTTCAAACTGCGGTGCTAGAGAAGCCTGTTAAGAGTCCCTTAGATAGTAAGAATATCAAACCAGTCAATCCTAAAGGAAATCAACTCTGAATATTCACTGGAAGGACTGATGCTGAAGCTGAAGCTCCAGTACTTTGGCCACCTGATGCAAATAGCCAACTCACTGGAAAAGACCCACTGGGAAAGACTGAGGGCAAGTGGAGAAGTGAATGACAGAGGATAAGATCGTTGGATGGCATCACTGACTCAATGGACATGAGTTTGAGCAAACTCCAGGAGACAGTGAAGGGGCACAGTGGAGAAGTGATGACAAAATGAATGAGTATGTTTACAGAAGTTGCAGTGCAAGGACACCCATAGAAAAGAAACTCCCTAAAACTCAAGGACTATGAATTAACTGGATGGACTGAAAATTTTATTGATGTGTTTTATTCTTGTACCTGCAACTTCTTTCTATTAACCTGTATTAATCCATTTCCTGAGAAACCTGCATGCTGAACAAGAAGCAACAGTTTGAACCAGATGTGGAAAAACAGACTGGTTCCAAACTGGGAAAGGAGTATATCAAAGCTGTATATTGTCACTCTGATTATTTAACTTATATGCAGAAATCATGCACCATGCAAAATGCCAGGGTGGATGACTCACAAACTGGAATTAATATTGCTCAGGAGAAGTATCAACAACCTGGTATACGCAGACGATACCACTCTAATGGCAGAAAGCAAAGAGGAACCAAAGAGTCTCTTGTTGAGGGTCAAAAAGGATAGTGAAAAAGCTGGCTTAAAACTCAACATTCAAAAAACTAAGATCATGGCATCTAGTCCATCACTTAATAGCAAACGGAGAAAAAGTGGAAGTACTCTTGGGCTCCAAAATCACTGCAGATTGTGACTGCAGTCATGAATTTAAAAGACACTTTCTCCTTGGAAGGAAAGCTATGACCAAACTAGACAACATATTAAAAAGCAGAGACATCACTTTACTGATAAAAGTCTGTATAGTCAAAGCTATTGTTTTTCCAGTAGTCATATGCAGATGTGAGAGTTGAACCATTGAGAAAGCTGAGTACCAAAGAACTGATGCTTTCAAACTGCGGTGCTAGAGAAGCCTGTTAAGAGTCCCTTAGATAGTAAGAATATCAAACCAGTCAATCCTAAAGGAAATCAACTCTGAATATTCACTGGAAGGACTGATGCTGAAGCTGAAGCTCCAGTACTTTGGCCACCTGATGCAAATAGCCAACTCACTGGAAAAGACCCACTGGGAAAGACTGAGGGCAAGTGGAGAAGTGAATGACAGAGGATAAGATCGTTGGATGGCATCACTGACTCAATGGACATGAGTTTGAGCAAACTCCAGGAGACAGTGAAGGACAGGGAAGCCTGGTGCGCTGCAGTCCATGGGGTCACAAAGAATCGAACACAACTTAGAGACTGAACAACAATAACAAACCTAGAGAGAGTAGGAAGCAAGGTAAGTTCCTATGATAAATCCCATGGATAAATATTAAAGACTGCAAATATACTTTATTATTTGTTGACTTATTTTATGATTAATTTGTCCTGATGTTGAAGTTAAAATATTAAGGCAAAAATAATAACTGCATTATTTTTAAGTCCCAAAATCAATAGTATAGTACTAGAAAACACTTGATAAATGATTAACTTTATCTTTGTATTATTTTTCCCAGCTCTGTACAGAGAAAGGACCACTGCATCCAGGGAACTGACATTCCAGAATTCAATTTAAGAGTTTTTCTTGGCTTTTTAAGATTAATGACATTGAAACATTTTGACAGACCAATTTTTTATTCACTAACTGATCATTTGGAGAGCATTTTCTAATGTGTGCCCCAATGCTTAACCTGTGAGAAGGCAGATGGAGCCTTCTGAAGCCAGATGCTACTAGAAGATGGGCACAAATGCTGCTTACATACGAAAAGTAAGAGATGTTTCAGAGTTATGGGTTGGCCAAATGGTAGCAAAGTAAGAAAAGAAAAGATTAGACTCACAGATATGAACAGAGACACAAATACTGAGTTTCTGACTGCCTCAGTGTAAAATAAGCAAGACTCGTGATGTCATAAAAGCTCCTATGATTCAATTTCCTTTACCTGTTAAGCTATGAATTGCTTTCCCTATAAAGGGAAAGGCCCACTTTCCTTACGGTGGGCTGCGTGAGGTCTCCATAGGCTCCTGAGTTGCTGCTTTCCATTACGAGGGCCAAGGAGACTCCCTTTGCCACTCAGTTGCTGGATTTCAGCTGGAAGGGGCTGACTTGTTTCTTACTTGAATCAGTTGCCCGGAGGAGTGCTCCTGGATGCTGGCACTTGGCCTGCCCTCTTCACCAGAGGTAGGATCCCAGGTGAAAAGGGCGACTGGCTTTCCAGCCCATCCCCTGAGGAATGCCTCTTTCTCCTCTTGCCTCTGCTCATGCCTGTTGTCTTGGAAAGGATGGGTGGTTCCTTTCGTCTTAGGATTTTGTCATCAAGTCATTTCCAGTTAGGATTGGCACCTGTTTCCTTTTTCGTGGAACCTGTTGGCCTTTTTGAAGTCACAGGCAGTCATGAGTCCTCCAGTGTGCATGACATCCAGTAAACTGACCTGCCCAGGCTGGGTGGTTCTACTGCTTTCTGAATGACCAAGAGTCTCTTTCTTAAGTTCTGCAGAATTATTTGACAATATATGTCAGTTCCATGTTTTCTTTGTGGTGTACACTTTGTTCTGGTTTTTGTTTTTAGTCAAATCACTATTTGGGAGGAGATGAATGTATTTAGTCCATTAGATCTGCACTGCTGAATTATTTTTTAAGCGTAACCTTGACTAGCTGTCTTATTGTTCACCCTGTAAGATTAGACTATCGATTAAAGTTTTATAATTAAAAAAAGATACACACACATATATATATGATATATATATATATCTGTATCTATCTATCTATATATATATTTCTTTACTAGAATTTCACTAGACTAGAACATGCATCTTCTTCCACTCCACCTAAAATCAATAGAATGATACCAAATTCCTAATACGTGCCAGGCACTGTGCCAATCACTGGAAAGACACAAATAAATAAAAATAGTTTCGTATAGTCCTGGATCATGCACTCCACTCTCAGATTCTGAACTGGTATAAGTCTCACTCAAGCCACTTTTGCTGACAGAAGAGAAAAGGTCACTCCTCAAGGGGTAACTGTGGGATAAGTGGTCACTAAAAGAAGAGAAGCACAGATACTATGGAGCCAGAAAACAGTTTCCATATACCACTATGACTTGGCATCTCTAGAATTCCACCTAAAGTGCTTAAAGGGAAAGCTTTTATATTGTAGAAGGCTAATTACATGGCTGAAGTTCTTTATGCTCATTCATCTTTATCACCTAAACTTCAAAAATCTTGCATATCTGAGGCTTATTTTGACAGGGCTACGCAGCGCCTGTTCCACACTTAAGAACAGACAATCAGAGTCCCCTGGGCCTGGCACAGGGGTGGCAGAAATAATTAGCAAGAGATTCTAAAGGGAGATAAGGATCAGTAAAATGATTAGGGCACCATAACAATAAGCCTGAAGAAACTGAAGATAACTTTCATTTTAAAAGATGGCATTTTGGGCTTCCCTGGTGGTTCAGTGGGTTAAAGAAAGACACCACCTTGCAGTACAAGGGGCGCTGGTTCGATCCCTGGCATGAGAAAATCCCATATGCCACGGAGTGGTTTGGACCGGTGTGTCCAATTATGAGCCAGCGCTCTGGAGTGCATGCGCCCAGAACTGGTGCTCTGCAGCGAGAGAGGCCACTGCAATGGGAGGCCCACACAGGCGAAAGAATTAAGATGGATGAAAATAAATAAATAAAGGATCAATAAAAAGAGGCCAGAATTTTTTAAAAAATAAAAATAAGAAAGTATTATATATATATAAAAAAAAAAAGATGGCATTTCGTTACAGGTAAGGAAATGGGGTCCTTGCTCAAGGAGTTGTGGCGCTAAGCACTGCAAAAGACATAAACACACTATAAATGTTTTTGTGTTCACTTCGATAAGATCTCATTGCCCTTTCAGGCCCCAAACTTAAACTCCCAATGGAGAGTTGTTTTATCTTTTGTGTGCTCAAAACTGTTCCTCATTATGAACTAGTTCTTTTCTAAAGACCTATGCTTTTTCATTTAAGATCTATAGGAAAATAAATAACATTGGTTCCAAATAGCTTTTGTAGAGAATGTTCAGAAGTGTGACCATATGCAGGCCTCTTTGTTATGGTATAGTAAACCTTTGATTGCATCACTTCTATCTAAACACTTTTCTCCTGTCTCTCAGTTTGTACAAGGAAATTAAGATTGGTTTTCTTGGCTGGTTTCCTGTGTTGTTTCTCTTAAAGCACAATGGCATCCAGTTGTTCCTGGGGCACTATGTTCTGCTGAATCTTTTTCTTATCAATCTGTTAGAGAAAAAAAAAAAAATTGTAAAGATGTTTGTTTTTGCAATAATTAGGAAGGAATTCTAGCTTCTGTATTCTCACATATAGGAAGTAAGTACACCCATTGGCCACAGCCCTAATCACTAAACTTCAAATTCCTTAAAAGCTCTATTATTTTAACTACCATTCTCTCAAAAAAAAAAAAAAAAAGGCTAGTTGTGGAAACCTCAGGAAATGCACAGGAAATAACTGCCTGAGAAATGTTAACCAGGGAATTGGGTCATATAACAAAGTGGTAAAGCCTGACTAAAGCTATACCTATTATTTATATTCTCAAACTGTCTTTGTGACATTACATGTTTGTAAACATATAACTGTCACAATATGTATATCATACATTAGAAATGTCATTGTCCAATTAGGCAAAGAGCCAAAACATTTAATTAATTGTTGGCTTTTCAAGACAAAGGTAAATGGAAAGCTAAGTCAATTATTCAGGCAATAATCTTGCAATAATCTTACTATTGAGAGAATTTGTGTTTAAAGATCCTGTAGTGATTGGCAACAGGGTCTGCCTACCATCTACTGTTCATTTTGGTTTTGGACATCCATTTGATTTACATGTTTACAGATACCTGAGACTGTGGGGAGAGAGAGCTTGGTCTTTATTCCTAAGTATTTTTGGACAAGGTTTTGCACTAGAAAGAACCTGCGTAAATATGAGACTTTCTGATGATTCAAGACCAATCCAAATGCATGCTTATTCCATATCAGCCCAATCTGAGCTTGTATCCTAGCTTTGCTATTAGTACACTGTGTATGAATTTGGGCATGTTTTTCTCATCAATATGGTTCGGTTTCTCTATATGTAAAATGGCAATAGTAATACCCAATTCCTTGGCTCCACATATTTAAACTTAAGACATGTACATTTAAATTTACATCAGAATATTTTTAAGCATTTGTAAATTTTTAATGAATGGATTTTGAATATA
Organism: Tragulus kanchil; assembly: GCA_022376925.1. NCBI lineage: Eukaryota > Metazoa > Chordata > Mammalia > Artiodactyla > Tragulidae > Tragulus > Tragulus kanchil. Next base: position 113,772,043 of record JAIOJX010000005.1, on the reverse strand, counting down.
ATTGATAACTGAATCTAACATAGTGTTTCTATTTTTCAAATTAATAAATCAATAGTACAGTTTAATTCCTACTATGTAGAAACAGATGAAATGGTGATATTTAACCCATGTTTTTTTTTTTTTTTTTGGCCACTTCTATAGCTCTCTCATCTATTTATCTTTGTTCTTTGGCCTGTGTGGGCCTCCCATCGCAGTGGCCTCTCTCGCTGCAGAGCACTGGCTCTGGCTCTGGGCGCATGCACTCCAGAGCTCTGGTTCAGTAGTTGGACATACAGGTCCAGCCGCTATGTGGCATATGGGATTTTCCCATGCCAGGGATCGAACCAGCGCCCCTTGCATTGCAAGGCAGTGTCCTTACCCACTGAACCAGCAGGGAAGCCCAACTCATGGTATTTTTTAAAAACTAAGTAAGATAATACATTATGTGCTCTTGAGAGAGTGTTAAATAAGTCTTAAACCGCCAGAACTACTACAACCATGGTAAGTATTACTATAACTATCATGGCTATAGCTACCAACCTACCTTTCTGTCACAGTTTCCTCATATGTGAGATAAGAAGATTAAAACATATCTTATCTCATAGAGCTTAAGTGAAATAACTTCTATAAAGCTCTGTGCATGATACTTGGTACATAATAAATACTCATTAAATGTTAGTTACCATCACTGTTACTTGCTGTAAAAGTGTATGATCACTATTACAACTTATAATAATACTATAACTACTTTTGTTAGGGAGTATTACATCCTCATTAATCTCAAAGTATTTACAGTCTAATTACAAATCATTGAAGCAAAAATGTTTCAAGATTTTTTTTTTCTTTGTTATTCTGTTAATCATAGCTAGACTGGAGAGATACTTTCTATTGCTTAGGTTCAAAAATCCAATGAGAGTGTTTAGAATGGTTCTAACCTAAGCTGAGCCATTCATTTCTATTTCATAACTGATCAGTTGAATTTTTTGAGAATTAATTGCAGTACAAATGAACAGCGCAGCATTTACCTGGGAGCTTCCCTGGTGGCTCAGTGGTAAAGAATTCTCCTACAATGTAGGAGATGAGGTCTGATTCATGGGTCTGGAAGATCCCTTGGAGAGGAGATCCAACCTCCTACTCTAGCAACCCACTCTAGTATTCTCACCTGGGAAATCCCATACACAGAGGAGCATACCAGGCTACAGTCCATAGGGTTGCAAAGAGTCAGACACAACTTAGCAACACAACAACAATATGTTCACCTGACCTTTAAAATTTGCTCTTGTGTTCTGATGACTATATCAAGGATTTTCATCTTTAATCCATGCTTATACAGACTATTTACATTGAGGAAAATGAAGCACTTCAGAAATTTAACTCTCTACTTAAATCAATATTTCTATACCTCATAGTTGTGGCTATGAACTACCTCTTGTATTATGTTACTTTTCACACTTTGAAAAAAAAAATCACTAAATGTAGAAAGAACCATACTAAATACAGCCAATATACTAGTAATAAATTTGTTTTTATATAATTATTTTTAATTTTCTTGAAATCAAATCACAGTTAACTGTATAATGGAGTTTCAGGATTTCAGAAATTAAAGAAGAAATTAAAGAGCAAACAATACTCAAAATCTTTATGAAAATCCAGCAGAAACCTATTGAGTAAAACCAACAAAAGCTCACTTAGAACAAGCAGATTTTTGCAGAATCCAGCTGTGATTCTGTTCATCTTAGCTATTAGCACTGCAAGTTAGAAGTTTGTTTAAATAAATATAAAGGGTTCCTTCTCTTTATATGGCATTTGAACATGAGTTTCTGGTAGCTAGTTCTAAATATTCGATCAGTAACAAATGTGAGGGACTTATGAAAATGCTAGTTAAGAAGGTGAAATTAGCAAATGGGAAGACCTGAAGGGAAATGCTTTTTTGACTATTTGTGAGGTGGAGTTGGGGGAGGGAGAGTTTCTTACCCTAGACTAGGAACCATAGCTCTGCTCTGGATTTTGATTATGATAACCATATAGTCTGAAGAACTGATTTAAATTTCTTACCCAGCAGTAAGCAAAATTCAAAACAAGGCTCACTGACTAGCTGTTTAGTCCCTTTTTTAAACCTATTTTACTTTGTCCCACAAAGCACATTTCATGTTTGCACTGGAGCCATGTTACAGAGGACTTACCTAAGCTAACATCTTGGTTGAAGGCTGAAGGATCATTTAAGGAAAATGAGGAGAAACCTGAAATACTAAGGAAGCTACTTCTCCAGTCTCCTTGAAGGGAGGAAACAGATTGGCCAAGAGTGTTTATTTAAATTACTAAATTACCTTTAGAGTGACTTGAGTCCAGGGAGGTACTTATTTGCAAAGCTATAATAGAATGTCTTTAGCAGGAAATCTTAAATAAGGGTAAAACCACTTCAGGACCTTGGCTGGAATTTTGAACTACGAACATTAAGCAATCAGCAGGAAAATAATATAACATTATTTCATTGATATAGACTGAGCCATAAATAAGCAGAGCTAAAGGAAGGAAAAAGTAGACTCTTTGCTTTTGCTACTAAATTTCCCTGGCAAGGAAGGAAATTTAAAAAAAGGAAAACATAATAATTGGCTTCAAAAGCAGAGCAGTAAAGACCTTTTGAAACATCTTAAAAAAACTGATCATTAACACTAAAGATCTATCAAAACTGGGAAAAAGTGAAATAAGAAAAAACACATAGCATGTTTTTCTTTCTTGAGCTTTTTTTAGCCTCTCAGTGTTACCGAATTAAAATGGCAGGCTGAAATGATTTATGAAATGAAAAATTTCTGCCCACCCAGTTCACAGACAGTCATGTGCAATAACTACTGTGTTCTGCTGTTTGCCATAATGTTTAGCTCAGATGTAGCCAGAAAATCCCCCTACACACAGAAGAGTCAACCATAAAAAGAAACAGATTTCACTGCATTTTTCTCAAGTGTTTGTACACAGACAACAGAGAAATAATACATGCCGTATTTTTGCACACACATTGGTAATTTCCCTTGTATATTACCCTTTTGCTTTTGGTTTTCCTTTTTTAAAAACTGAATTCACTTTTACTTTTGAAGTAATTTCTATATAAACTTCTCAGCTCTTTTCTCCAAATCAATTCCCTCACCCTGTTGCCTCTCCACAAGACTTAGAACCAGGTTGTTACCTGAGTAATTTAGCAAATAACCACTCATCCAGATTGAATGATTGTGCCACAAAAGTGATTTTGTTAAATACTGGTTTTCTTTATGCTACTAATTAGCTTTATTAGGTATGTGACTACTCAGGAAAGTGCAATCTGGTCTGAAACTGTAAATAGTGCATTTGTTTGTACTGCTATGCAAAGCTTAATAAAAATCTTCAGGAGAAATTGTGAATATTAAATGGAGAAACCACCATAAATTGATGTATAACAAGACTCTGGGCAAGTCCTTCCACACACACACGTTTAACTCAGAACAATGTGAGGTAGTGTGGAAAAAAGGATTAAGCAGAAGACAGTCTTATATACTATCCATTGAGGATTCTGTGTTTATGTTGGAAAATCATACAGAATAAAGACTACCATAAGATGATTTACAATGAGACTCTCCTGTAGTTCAAGGAGATGAAAAAATTGTCACAAACTGAGAACTGGGAAAAGTCAGTAGTAACAGTGGAACTTAACATGAGTTTAAAATATAGTTTTGGATAATAAACTTGCCTACCACATATGACTCTTGCCACAGTAGACTGCCTAGAAGTGATAATTACAGCCAAACTTCAGTCTTCCCAGCTAATTATATTTTCCAATATGCTCTGGATATCTGACCACACAGGGAAGTCTGAGAAAGCCCAGAAAGCAAGAATAATAATCATATACAAAATGGTATGATGGGATACTGTGTATGTGTGTGGTATTCACTCAGTCATGTCTGACTCTTTGCAACACCATGAACTGTTGCAGCGCCAAGACTCTGCTGTTCATGGAATTCTCCAGGCGAGCATACTGGGCTGGGTTTCATTTCCTTCTCCAGGATGATGGGGTACTTTAATGAGGTCTTAATCTCATCTCTCCCATAATCTCATTGTGAGTTTTGGGGGAAGCATTTAAAACAGTCTATACCTCAATTCCTTAAGGATAAAAACTGTGTTAAGACTAGTAATTTTTAAAGTATGGATGGGTGGTAAACAAATGTTTCATAGAATAGGGGTTGACATTAAAACCTCTGGTAGAGGGACACTTTCTAACAAGTCTCACAAGAGAAAGTCTTACGTGACATTCTAAGGAGGTTTCAGTTACCAGTCTCATCTTCCTGCCCCTTTTTGGCCCAACACAAAATTGGATGAGGATTACTTATTGCAAAGGAGAAATGCAGAAGGGGAGAGGGTGGGTGCAAAGTTGAGAAGTACTCTATTTTTTTATTCTCAACCTTTTTGATCAGTTCAAAGTTCTCTATTTGCATATTCTTCTATCCCATCCTCAAGAACTGTTTTAGGCTTATAGCTGAACTCTAAAGCACTTTTGAGTGAAATTTCAGAATACATTAACTCCTGACCTAAAAGCTAAATTTGATAATCTTTATGATCTTTGCTCAAGGTAGAAAATTTATGTTTGTATGATATCCTAATACATGAATTTGAAGTTATTACTCTAAACTATATATCTTTTTAAGATTATTTTATCCTTGACCATAGTATATTTAGTATATTTGATTTACTGGAATCAATTTATCAAAGATTTTTTGTTAAGATCTGTATTTTTTTTTTCCAGTCTTTTCCAGTTAACCTGATTCTCTAAACCATAAATTAAGTAATTGGACTTGGTAAAAACATACCAAAGGGGCAAGGAGGAGGTGGGATGAAGTGGGAGATTGGGATTGATATCTATACACTCCTATGCATAAAATAGATGAGAACTTATACTATATAGCACAGAGCACTCTTTAGTCTATACAATAAAGTTTAACAAAGCATTTCAAAAAATATGAGCTATTTTAGCAGCCACATCTTTCTGTTGTCTTATGATGGGCATTTTCAAACAAGAACTGCTCTTGTATTAGCTCTATCAATCTGCTGTTCATGGAATTCTCCAGGCGAGCATACTGGGCTGGGTTTCATTTCCTTCTCCAGGATGATGGGGTACTTTAATGAGGTCTTAATCTCATCTCTCCCATAATCTCATTGTGAGTTTTGGGGGAAGCATTTAAAACAGTCTATACCTCAATTCCTTAAGGATAAAAACTGTGTTAAGACTAGTAATTTTTAAAGTATGGATGGGTGGTAAACAAATGTTTCATAGAATAGGGGTTGACATTAAAACCTCTGGTAGAGGGACACTTTCTAACAAGTCTCACAAGAGAAAGTCTTACGTGACATTCTAAGGAGGTTTCAGTTACCAGTCTCATCTTCCTCCCCCTTTTGGCCCAACACAAAATTGGATGAGGATTACTTATTGCAAAGGAGAAATGCAGAAGGGAGAGGGTGGGTGCAAAGTTGAGAAGTACTCTATTTTTTTATTCTCAACCTTTTTGATCAGTTCAAAGTTCTCTATTTGCATATTCTTCTATCCCATCCTCAAGAACTGTTTTAGGCTTATAGCTGAACTCTAAAGCACTTTTGAGTGAAATTTCAGAATACATTAACTCCTGACCTAAAAGCTAAATTTGATAATCTTTATGATCTTTGCTCAAGGTAGAAAATTTATGTTTGTATGATATCCTAATACATGAATTTGAAGTTATTACTCTAAACTATATATCTTTTTAAGATTATTTTATCCTTGACCATAGTATATTTAGTATATTTGATTTACTGGAATCAATTTATCAAAGATTTTTTGTTAAGATCTGTATTTTTTTTTTCCAGTCTTTTCCAGTTAACCTGATTCTCTAAACCATAAATTAAGTAATTGGACTTGGTAAAAACATACCAAAGGGGCAAGGAGGAGGTGGGATGAAGTGGGAGATTGGGATTGATATCTATACACTCCTATGCATAAAATAGATGAGAACTTATACTATATAGCACAGAGCACTCTTTAGTCTATACAATAAAGTTTAACAAAGCATTTCAAAAAATATGAGCTATTTTAGCAGCCACATCTTTCTGTTGTCTTATGATGGGCATTTTCAAACAAGAACTGCTCTTGTATTAGCTCTATCAATCTGAAATTATACAGTTGACTTTTTGAGCCACTGTTCAGTCCTCATATTTAGTCTTATCAAGTTGCATATTGTGTGTCACAATCCACTCTCCTAGCTCAACAAGAATTTTTTACATTTATTGTCAGTTATTTCCAATAAATGGAGGCATTCCTTAAAAACAAATAAACATACTTAAATGCCTCTTTGTTTTTGAATCAAATGGACTCCATTCTCATAGAAACAGAATGTGAATTCTCTCCTTTAGCATCTAAAAGGTAAAGCAGAGATTGTTAGGTGCAACCACTGCAACCCTTTTAATTAGAACTGATAAAAACCATTCTCAAAATAGCATAAAAAATGAGAAATAAATAAATAGATAATTTAAAAATGAGAAAAAATATTTGAGAGGTTTTGAGACCATGTCACTATAAGTCTCGGGATACATTTCCTCAAACGTGTTTTTCCTACTGCTCTGGATCAAACATTCTGATTAGATAGTTGGGTCACCTGCCCGCCATGTGGCTTGGGACAAGGGGTTCAGTTTCACTCCAAACCAAATCATGTGAATGTTTTCCACATGAAATAGAGGTTCTGTTACCAAAAGGAAGTGAATAAGGAAAAACATTGTATCTACTACATGTGAGCAGATTTCTAAACATGCTGAAATTTGAGCACTCTGTCAACGTTAGACTTTGTGACAGCCCCTTTTCCTAAAAACTGCACAGAGAATACCACCTTTTCTTCTTTCATTTTAAAATTTATTTCTGCTCTTAAATAACTTGAGAGGCATAAATTGGAGTATTGTTGTGCTTCAGTTGCAGATAATCAGAACTCTATGAAACTGACAACATTTTCTAGCATTTCCATTTGAAAAAATAATAGCTAACAATAGTTGAGCCTTTACTATGTTAAAACACTACTCTAAGTAACTTACATTACCTACATTACTTACTCATTTATAACATTACTAACTCATTTATAACTCATTTATAACTCAGGACCCTCCTGTGATGGAGGAGGTTTTACCCTTATTTTTTTAAACTGGAAAACTGAGTACTAACAGATTAAGTAATTAACTCAAGTCACACATTAAAGTTGGGATGTGAAACACTCAATTACTTTATATCATCTAACTGGTTACACAGCTTTATAGATTTTTATCTTTTTTTGATAAGCTGTAGACAATGACTTGCTTTCTTCTTTTAAGGGCCTAAACTACATATTCTAGAAGACCTATTAAAAAGGGTAGATTTACTTCATTCTCTACCCTTCAGCAGACTTTTCACAGCTATTGACAAAAATTCTCATGTTTTAGACTATTGGTCAAACCAAAATTAAATTCAATGAATATGAACTTATATCATTATTCATATCTGATTATTAGAAAGGCTCCTAGAATTAATTTTCCATTTGGTGTTTTGAAGTCATAAACACGTGGTTTTCTTCTGCCTCAATTCCTAAATGAAACCACATGGACAGAGAAATGACTTAAGGCTAGCGAGAGACACCAAGTCATTTGCTCTCTATGCAGTATGGTAATAGAGTCCATTTGAATTAGTCTGGCATAAAAGACACTGGGGAGTATTGGTTAGGACTTATTTGGTTGCAAGTAACATAAACCCAGGCCAAAAGGGAAGAGGATAGAACTAGTATTTCTTAGGAATGTGAAATGCACATTTAATTTAGCCTCAGGAACAACTAATACCAAGGGCTCAAGTTATATTAGGATATTTATTCTCTGTTTTTGATTTTTGTTTTATTTGTTCAATTTTGAGCAGTATTTTCTCCCATCTCAGACTGCATAGTAGAGAAAAATACTATCAATATCTAAATTTATAGAGTCCTCTAGGACAACTATAATCTTAGTCCTAATTCCAAATTCCCAGAGAAACTAACAAATTCAATGTGAAAAGTTGCTTATTCCTGATCCAATGAGTTGTCACGAGGGAGAGGATTAGAGTTAGCTCATATCTGGTCAGCAACCAAATGTGGAATAAAGCGTAACATGTGTGAATAGGTGAAGTGACAGTTTTCAGGATAATTCCAGAAAGTCAAAACAATATGTATCTATAGTTCTAAGCCTGCTATTCAAAATCACTTAAGCGATATATACTTATTTTGCCTAATAGGAACTTGAGAATTATTTTCCAAATACTGTTTACAAAGATGGTACTTTTTATTTATTTATTTATTTTTTACAAATTCCAAAAGGCAACAAACCACATACTTAAATTAACTTCAATAACTCTTACATTGTGTTAAATGATTTTGATAAACTTTGCAGAGAAATACAAATACTGGGTTGGCTTAAATGTTCATTCAGGTCTTCCGTAAAATGCTATGGAAAAATCCAGATGAATCTTTTGGTCAGCCAAATAAAATTATTTAGGTAGAAAACACCAGAAAATTACAGAAAATCACCTGATCTACACGTATTCTCATTCAAAGTACACAGCTGCTAAGAAAGAGAAAGCTTAACTGATGTAATTTTTCACCTTTCTTTCTCCTTTCTAAGGCTAAGATTGTTCTAAATATGCTTTTTTCTATGCCAGTTTTTTGGTTTTAAAAAAGGCCCAATTCCTAAATGAAACCACATGGACAGAGAAATGACTTAAGGCTAGCGAGACACCAAGTCATTTGCTCTCTATGCAGTATGGTAATAGAGTCCATTTGAATTAGTCTGGCATAAAAGACACTGGGGAGTATTGGTTAGGACTTATTTGGTTGCAAGTAACATAAACCCAGGCCAAAAGGGAAGAGGATAGAACTAGTATTTCTTAGGAATGTGAAATGCACATTTAATTTAGCCTCAGGAACAACTAATACCAAGGGCTCAAGTTATATTAGGATATTTATTCTCTGTTTTTGATTTTTGTTTTATTTGTTCAATTTTGAGCAGTATTTTCTCCCATCTCAGACTGCATAGTAGAGAAAAATACTATCAATATCTAAATTTATAGAGTCCTCTAGGACAACTATAATCTTAGTCCTAATTCCAAATTCCCAGAGAAACTAACAAATTCAATGTGAAAAGTTGCTTATTCCTGATCCAATGAGTTGTCACGAGGGAGAGGATTAGAGTTAGCTCATATCTGGTCAGCAACCAAATGTGGAATAAAGCGTAACATGTGTGAATAGGTGAAGTGACAGTTTTCAGGATAATTCCAGAAAGTCAAAACAATATGTATCTATAGTTCTAAGCCTGCTATTCAAAATCACTTAAGCGATATATACTTATTTTGCCTAATAGGAACTTGAGAATTATTTTCCAAATACTGTTTACAAAGATGGTACTTTTTATTTATTTATTTATTTTTTACAAATTCCAAAAGGCAACAAACCACATACTTAAATTAACTTCAATAACTCTTACATTGTGTTAAATGATTTTGATAAACTTTGCAGAGAAATACAAATACTGGGTTGGCTTAAATGTTCATTCAGGTCTTCCGTAAAATGCTATGGAAAAATCCAGATGAATCTTTTGGTCAGCCAAATAAAATTATTTAGGTAGAAAACACCAGAAAATTACAGAAAATCACCTGATCTACACGTATTCTCATTCAAAGTACACAGCTGCTAAGAAAGAGAAAGCTTAACTGATGTAATTTTTCACCTTTCTTTCTCCTTTCTTACCATAAGGAAAAAACTAAGAGTTGTAAATCAAACATAAGAGAAACAGCTAGAAAGGGAGGGAGGAAGAAGATGAATTTCTCAAATGACTGAGGAAATTCTGATTATAACGAGATTATTTTAAATAGTAATTGAGATTTTGCCACTAATGAAATGTAGGCTTAAAATGGGAAAAAGTTGTAACAAAATACAGAAAATTCCATTTCTTGGACATTTATGTTTGTATATTTAAATTTGTAGTAATTACTTGCTCAATAGCAGAACTGACAACATGCTGCCTATTTTTCGCTTATTTTTCCTTAAAAAAAAGCGTGCTCTCTAACCCAGAAGTTGAAAATAATGATTTTTTAAAACTGATCCCCATGTCTACCAGTGTGTTTTTAAAAAAGATTTTCTCCCTCTGTTTTAAGGCCCTGGGAACCAAACTCTCCAACATTTTTACTATTTGTTAACATGTTCAAATGAGATGATTTCATGTGCTAGAGATTTGTTCTTTGAGATTCAGTCTTACTTAACACTTACTATATGAATCTTTCTTCTTTATCTACTTATTTTCCTCACTTCCTACAGTCTCCTAACATTTAAACAGCATCACCAGAATGGGACCTCCTTGTATGCTGTTCTTCCGTTTGCTAGTGATAAAACAGAATCTTTTAAATACTCTTCTGTAGAGACCACATGTGCACCATTTAGGGCTTAATATAAATCATGAGGAGTGGGCCTCCAGCATCCCATGAGTAAAGTCTTGAACTTGGTATGCTATAGTAGTTGGTCTTTGATCCAAGGAAACTCACAATTGAATTAGCGGAGATGATTTCTTTTTTTGGTTTCTTCTCTTTCTCATGCCCTTGGTAGATTTATAGCTCAGAAAACTGTATCCCTAGAGACACATGAGGAAGTAGTGTCTGCAACTTCTCTGACTCAGTCAGTGACTATTAGCAAGGGAAAGTGACAAAGCTATAGAGTTCAAGAGACTGAAACTTGTCATGGTCCTATGGCAGTACTCTGTCATTATTTCATAGTGGGGAGCAGAATAAAGTGATCACTATAACCAAGTGATAAATCAGATTAGGCTAAGGATCCCCCTTGATCACAACGCCTTTTAGATTTACATTTTCTTTATTTATACACTAGCACTAAATGGACTGGAAGGGGACTATCATATGGAAGATATTTATGAAAGAAAACTTCCCAGCTTGGTACTTTGGGGTCTAAGTTGTCAGTTGTCCCCTACTCTCTGATTCTATCAGGCTTTCATGCCTAAGCATGTTGGGATATAAATGAATAGTTCTCTAAGTACATTACAATCTGCTTTACACCTAGACTTCTCGGTTTTCCCCAACATTTTATTTTATTTCTATATTTTTGTTTTACTACCAAAAGGATTTAAAATGACTCCTAAGATATATAAAATATTTCAAACATATATAAATTATAAGTAAGTAAGAAATAAGAAAGAGAAGAATTGGTACATCAAATAAAGCTAAGAAATAGGCTAACTCAAAAATCTATATCATGTGATCCTAGAAATATTCACAAAATTTGTCTCACTTTTATAACATGGAAAGGGGAGCATCTAATGGGTTAGTTATACTTGATCTGTCAAGATGTTCACCAGCTCATAAAAGTTATCTAGAAGAAACAAAAGGAAACAATCTGAAAGATATTCAAGGTATAAAAAATTCCCAACCCCTTTGCACAGTGCTAGAAACAAAGGCTTCTTGGTTAGCAGGAAAATTGAATCTATGACTACTATCTTATTATTTTTGGATCATCCATCCTTCTGAAGAAAAGACCAAAAAAAATCAAAATAGCTTTTTGAAAAAAAAATTCTCTTTTGTACTTAAACAATTTGCCAGAGACAGGTTTATGGCCAAAAATGTTTAACAACACTAGAATGTGAAAGTAAATCAACTATCTTAGGAGATTTTTTCCACCACAAGTTGGAATGAGTTCTGTGGGAATTTACGTGGGTCTTTATTCCTAAAGCATGAAACGGATCTGCAACTTCTCTGACTCAGTCAGTGACTATTAGCAAGGGAAAGTGACAAAGCTATAGAGTTCAAGAGACTGAAACTTGTCATGGTCCTATGGCAGTACTCTGTCATTATTTCATAGTGGGGAGCAGAATAAAGTGATCACTATAACCAAGTGATAAATCAGATTAGGCTAAGGATCCCCCTTGATCACAACGCCTTTTAGATTTACATTTTCTTTATTTATACACTAGCACTAAATGGACTGGAAGGGGACTATCATATGGAAGATATTTATGAAAGAAAACTTCCCAGCTTGGTACTTTGGGGTCTAAGTTGTCAGTTGTCCCCTACTCTCTGATTCTATCAGGCTTTCATGCCTAAGCATGTTGGGATATAAATGAATAGTTCTCTAAGTACATTACAATCTGCTTTACACCTAGACTTCTCGGTTTTCCCCAACATTTTATTTTATTTCTATATTTTTGTTTTACTACCAAAAGGATTTAAAATGACTCCTAAGATATATAAAATATTTCAAACATATATAAATTATAAGTAAGTAAGAAATAAGAAAGAGAAGAATTGGTACATCAAATAAAGCTAAGAAATAGGCTAACTCAAAAATCTATATCATGTGATCCTAGAAATATTCACAAAATTTGTCTCACTTTTATAACATGGAAAGGGGAGCATCTAATGGGTTAGTTATACTTGATCTGTCAAGATGTTCACCAGCTCATAAAAGTTATCTAGAAGAAACAAAAGGAAACAATCTGAAAGATATTCAAGGTATAAAAAATTCCCAACCCCTTTGCACAGTGCTAGAAACAAAGGCTTCTTGGTTAGCAGGAAAATTGAATCTATGACTACTATCTTATTATTTTTGGATCATCCATCCTTCTGAAGAAAAGACCAAAAAAAATCAAAATAGCTTTTTGAAAAAAAAATTCTCTTTTGTACTTAAACAATTTGCCAGAGACAGGTTTATGGCCAAAAATGTTTAACAACACTAGAATGTGAAAGTAAATCAACTATCTTAGGAGATTTTTTCCACCACAAGTTGGAATGAGTTCATGTGGGAATTTACGTGGGTCTTTATTCCTAAAGCATGAAACGGATTATTTCTTAACTCAAAATCTGGATAGAACAATGGGAAGAACATGAATAGTTGGGAACATGTCTTCCAACTTTTGCCATTTGATACATGACTCATTTCTTTAGACTATAACATGGGCATACCATGTGAGTATGCCTTGGAATCCTACACCATTACATCAGGGAACTGATTTTAGATTGTGTTATAAATGTGACAGACCTTATTTTCTTGGGTTCCAAAATCACTGTGAATGGTGACTGCACCCATGAAATTAAAAGATGCTTGCTCTTTGGAAGAAAAGTCATAACAAACCTAGACAACACATTATAAACCAGACACATCATTTTGCCAACAAGTGTCTGTATAGTCAAGGCTATGGTTTTCCAGTAGTCATGTACAGATGTGAGAGTTGGACCTTAAAGAAGGCTAAGTGCCAAAGAACTGATGCTTTCAAACTGTGGTGCCAAAGAAGACTCGAGAGACCCTTGGACAGCAAGGAGACAATCAATCCTAGAGGAAATCAACCCTGAATATTCTTTGGAAAGGCTGATACTGAAGCTGAAGCTCTAATACTTTGGTCACTGTTGTGAAGGCCAACTCACTGGAAAAGACCCTAATGCTGGGAAGGATTGAGGGCAGGAGGAGAAGGGAACAACAGAGAATGAGATGGTTGATGGCATCAACAACTCGATGGACAAGTTTGAGCAAACTTCTGGAAACAGTGAAGGATAGGGAAGACTGGTGTGCTGCAATCCATGGGATCACAAGAGTCAGACACAATTTAGTGGCTGAACAACAGAAATGTGCATTTCAACAATTTTATTAAAGTTAATGTATATTTTTATCTTTAAAATATGTGAAAATGGATAGATGGATAGACAAAGAATTAACTGAACTGCTCGATCTGTTAATTAAATGCTTAATCTCTTAAACTTGATCTGCTACTGTTTACTGACACCTGACTAAAAAAAATGTGTGCTTAGTTGTGTTCAAGTCTTTGCAACACCATGGACTGTTGCCCACAAGGCTTCTCTGTTGATGGAATTTTCTATGTAAAAATACTGGAGTGGGTAGCCATTTTTCTACACCAGGAGATCTTCCTGACTCAGGGACTGAATCCACATCTCCTGTGTCACCTGCACTGCAGACAGATTCTTTACCCACTAAGCCATCAGGGAGGACCCAATAAAAAGTCATAGAACAATCTTGGAAAGACTTTTGAGCCTCCCAAGAGGTAGAGATTAACCCTATTCCACTCTACTCTAAGGACAGACTTACTGACTTGTTTCCAAAGGTTATAGCATGGAAAAGGGGAAAATAGTTGGGAAATCTAGCAAAATTGGCGTGCTTAATCAAGTGATAGTTAACATCCCTGATATCATGTGAATATCTTGTATCTCGATATAATGTGATGACAAGGTCATGTCATTCCACAAAATCTGTAGCTGAAGTCGAATCATGAGAGCACATCAGATAAACTGAGAATGACAGACATTCTACAGGATAATCTAATTCCTCTTCAAGACCATCAAAGTTCCAAAAACCAAGGAATGACCGAAGAAGTGTCACAGACCAAAAGGGAAGGAGGAGATAACATAATTAAATGCAGTATAGTTGGCTGCATTGGATCCTGGAACAGAAAGATGATAATAGTGGGAAAACCAATGGAATCTAAATAATTTCTGGAATTTAGTTAATAATAAAATATCAATGTCAATGTCTCAGTTTGACCAATGTATCATGGTAACATAAGATATTAACATTGTCAAACTGGATGAGGGGTATGGAGGAACTCTATTATCTTTGACCAGTCTTTAAATCTAAAATTAAAAATGTATTTTTAAGAAGCCTCTTGATATATCTAATATTAAATAGGTTTGTGATCTATTCATTTTGGGTAAAGGATAATATCTTTTAATTTTAGAATAAAGACCAGTAGCAAGAGGAAGGGACTTTTCTAATTAAGCACAAGTTAACTAAGAAATTTTAAAAGTCATACTAGTTATGGCAAAACAAAACTTTGGAGCACAGTGAATGTGAAAAACAATTTGCAGTAATTCTTCGTAAAGATAAAATTCTCCATATTCTTTTATAACTCCTCAGAGACATGCATTGTCCTTATATTTCCTCTACTGTAATATGAACGTCTTCTTAATATTAACCACATACACTTATCCCGATTATACATAGTCCCCTGAGTATTTCTTTAGAAAGTTCAAAGGGGATTTTTTTTCACACCCAAATTATTCTGAGGTATTTTCCCTCTTTGTTCTTCTGGCATGTTTATCTTGTTCTAATCACCTTGCCTTTACCATGAAAAACAGCAAATGGTGTCTGAGGTTCTGCTTTGTCAAATTAGTGAGCAGTGCAGGGAAGCTGGTAAGCAGCTGTTTTCCATTCTGCTTTGAGTAGAAAGAGCAGAGATCAATGAGTGCCTGTAAGAACTGTATACACAGTCCTACGAAATCCTCTTAAAATGAACCATTGCTATTAGAGCAGGTACTACAGTGAAAACATTTCTCTCACATTTTATAAGTACAATCATGCATTTGAAACAAAATTGACAAACACTGCTCTTTTGGTTCAAAATAAAACAATAAAAGAATTAAGGATTAAAAGGGGGGAATATTCACACTGCATTTTTCTAAAAGAATATAGATATAAGACACTTATTGAATGAATTAACTCAAACCATTCTCTACAAAATATAGGTGTTTGGAAATGGAAAAAAGGTAAAAGCAAGGAATTATATTCTTTTGTAGTATATTTAAGCACTAACATGTGCAGAAAACTCTAGTAGTGTGTTGAGATAAAAAAGAACTACAAGCTTCACAAACCTAAGAAGAGAAGCAATATATCATGAGATACGAGATAAATGTTAACTTTTATAATAACAAACACAGTACTGTTTTATGAGAAGCACATTGACCTGATGGCACGAATAAGAACATGTCTATCTGGGTTTAAGTGTCTTTTATAATATTTTAATAACTAGAATTTATAGTGGGATGTTACCATCATCTACTTATTTCCTGCAGAGGGCAGGATTACCCTGGAGGAAATAGATGGTATTAAAAACAGAATAAAAATGTTTGTATTTAGGGGACTCTGTCCAATTTAAAAAGTATTTACATTATCAATTTTTTAAAACATTTATTTTTTTATTGTATTTATTTATCTTTTGGGGGGTGAGGTGGGGAGGGAGGGGGACGGGCGGGCCACTTCTATTGGTCTTTCATTTCTCTATTTCCATCCGTCTTTGTTCTTTGGCTCCTGTGGGCCTCCCATCGTGGCGGCTTCTGTCTTCGCAGAGCGCCGGCTCTGCGCGCATGCACCGCAGAGCTCCGGCTCGGTCATTGGACGCATCGGTCCAGCCGCTCTGCGGCACGTGGGATCTTCCCAGGTCAGGGATCGAACCGGTGTCCCTTGCACTGCAAGGCGGTGTCCTTACCCACTGGACCACCAGGGGAAGCCCTATCAATTTTTTAAGAATATAAAACACTCTTCATGAATATTTAGTTATTGCTACCCTAGCATTTAACACCAAAAGCAATTTCTTTCAGATACTCAATAGAAAGATTTTGTGCAATGCTCAATGATATCAAGTTGTTATTGTTCTTATATGTCAAAGAGAATAATTGAAACTTTACCCGAAAAAGAACAGAATAGTTAAATCTATCACAAAGAAAATGACACAGTGCCTTCTGAGAATGTATACTTGTATTTTTATGTTGACTTGATATCTCAGACATGGTTTGAAAGTTCTTGTCTTTCTAAATAAGACTTTAATAAATCAAGTAAAAAGCAGAGTAAACAGTTGTACTCAGCAGTACACAGGTAATCATTTAAGAATGACTTCTCTAGAAAAGATAGTTATGTGTGCATGTATATCAGTTGATTATAAATTATATTGATATAAAGACTGTAAACACTTTTGTTGATTTTTCTAAACTTTTATAACCCCATCAATCAACCTGTTGGCTGCAACTGAGAAATATCTTTGGTACAGATATGAATGTTGATCAACATTTTTCCTTTCTTTACGCACTAGGTTAAAAGTAAAACAATGAAGACCATTGTCAGAACTTTAGCCCTCCATCATGATGTCAGCACCTTTCTGTGATGGATCAGATTCGAATTCTAAAATACTAGAAGACCATTTCCTTCATTTTATGTCCCTCACGATGGAATAGCTGCACAAATGACACACTTTGAAGGTTAATCTGCTCTATCTTCTCCTTTACTTTCTTAAATCTAGAAACTGTAAAGAAATAAATGGAAGCCATGTTTTGTAGCATTGCTTATTTCTGTGATATAAATATTCTTACTATGGCTCATTTCAAGCTAATAATGTAAAGTCATTGAATACAGAGTTAGAAAGTGTTTCTCAGTAGTGTACAATCATATAGTATTGACTCTATGCATATATAAAAAACAACCTAAAAAGCAAAGATAACAACAAAATGTGTACAAAAATTTTTAAGTACTGAGTCTTGAGTACTTATTAACTTTGTTTTTATACAACTTATTTAATTAGTAATAAATTTATTTGATTATAAATTTATATAATTTTTTAAAAAACTCTACAAATTTTATTTATGTGTTTTTCCTGTGCTGGGTCTTCATTGCTGTGTGGACTTTTCTCTAGTTGCAGTGAGCAGGGGTTACTCTCTAACTGCGATAGGCAGGCTTCTCACAGTGATGGCTTCTCTTGTTGCAGAACACCAGCTCTCGGGTACACGGGCATTAGTAGTTGCAGAAGATGGCCTCAGTAGTTGCTGCTTGTGGCCTTTAGAGCACAGGTTCAGTAGTTTTGGCACAGGTGCTGGAACGTGGGATCTTCTCAGATAAGGGGTTGAACCTGTGTCTCCTGAAGTGGCAGGCAGATTCTTTACCACTGAGCCATCAGGGAAGCCCCAAATTTATATGTCTATTTTTAACAATGACCCATTTAAAAACTACCTTTCATGATTTACCTAAAATTTAGCAATCCACTATTGCAGCATGAACATCATCACTGGTTTCAGAAAGAAGTTTTGTGAGCTCTTTGGACAAATGTTTAACATAAAAATTAATGAAATTAAAGCTAACTATATTCTTGGCCATAAAACAAATCATAATAAATTTAAAATAATAGATACCATAAATGTCTCCTCTCAGTCCACAATGGAATTAAACTAGACATCAATAATAGAAAGATAACTGGATACTGAGATTAGAAACACATATCTAAATAACACAAGTCATGGGAAAAATTCTCGAGAGATAAAAAGCATTTTGAACTAAATGAAAAAACTACTGATCAAAATGTGGGATGCAATGAAAGCAGTACTTAGAGGAAAATTTATAGCACTGATTGCATATAATAGAAAAGTAAAAAAATTAATAACCTAAACTCCTACCTTAGGAAACTAGGAAAGAAGGAAAGAAGAGTAAATTAAATCCAAGATAAGCAAAAGAAAGAGTTAGAGCAGCAGTCAATGAAACTGGAAAGAGAATATCACTAGAGAAAAATCAATGAAACCCATAGCTAATTCTTGAAAAGATCAAAAAAAGGACACACATTACTAGTATCACATATGAAAGAGTAGCTATCACTACAGATCTCTTAGAAATTAAAAGGATAATAAAGGACTGTCACAAATGAACTTACTCTCACAAATCTGATAACCTAGATTAAAAAAACCAACTTCTTGAAAGATATTTCTGCCAAAACTCACACAAGAAGAAACAGACATTCCTAATAGGCCTATATCTATTAAAGAAGTTGGATTAATACTTAAAAACCTTAAAACAGAAAACAATGGGTCAAGATGTGGTCATAAGTGAATTCTACGAAACATTAAAGACAGAAATTACACCAATTTTCTGTAATTTCTTTTGGAGGGTGGAACCAGAGGGAATACTTCCTAACTCATTCTATGAGGACAACATTACGCTAACACCAAAACTATACAAAGATACCACAAGAAGAAAGAAAGAAAGAAAGAAAAAAAAAACTACAGACCAGTATTTCTCATGAATATAGATGTGAAGTTCAACAAAATATTAGCAAATCGAATATTAAAAAGCACTAAAAATATATATTATAATCAAGTGGGATTTATCCTAGTTCTGTGAGATTACTTCACCATTTGAAAATCAACTAATGTAATTTATTACATCAATAAACTAAAAATAAAAAATCACAAAATCATACCAATGGATTTCAAAAACAAAAGAATTTGATAAAATCCAACACCATGAAAACTCCCTGAAATAGAGGGAAACTTTCTATTTCATAAAGGCTGTCTGACAACTTCCAACAGTTAACATTACACTACATGATGAGAAACTCTGAAGCTTTTCCATTAAAATCAGGTACAAGGCAAATATATTTCTTCTCACTTCTCCTTTCAACATTGTACTGTAGTCCTTATTAATGCAGTAAGACAAGAAAAAGTATATACAGATTGGGAAGCAAGATATAAAACTGTCTTTGTTTGCAAATGGCATGATAGTCAGTACAGAAAATTTTAAAAATTCAAAAATTTCCTGAAACTAATAACTGATTATAATGAGGTTGCAGAATATAAGGTTAACACATAAAAGTCCATTTCTCTTCCATACACCAAGAGTAGACAAGTAAAATTTAAAATAAAATATGCAGTACTATTTACATTAGCAGTCCCAAAATAAAATACACAGATATAAATCTAACACATCTAAATGAAGAAAATTCAAAAACTCTGATGAACAGAATCAAACAACAACTAAGTAAATAGAGATATATTCCATGTTTAAGGACAGGGAAGATTCAATAATATCAAGGTGTCATTTTTTCCCCAATTTGATCTAGAGATTCCAAGCAATCCCAATCAAAATCACAGAAAGTTATTTTAAAGGATAAACTCATTCTAAAGTTGTATGAAGAGGCAAAAATTTCCAAATAGTAAACACAATATTGAAAAAAAAAAAAAAGGAGAACTGACACAAGCTGACTTAAAGACGGTGTGGTATTGGCAAAAGAACAACAACAAAAAATGATAATGGAACAGAATAGAGAGCTAAGAAACAGATCCCTCTAACTATGATCAATTGATCTCTTACAAAGGAGCAAAGGTATTACATGGAGGAAAGATAGATCTCTTCAAAAAGTGGTGCTGAAACAACTAGATATACACATAAAAGACAATGAAATCTTGACACAGACTTTGTACACTTACCATACTTAAAAACAACAACAAAAATAAAACTCAAAACAGATCATTAATCCAGATATAAAGCTATAAAATTCCTAGAAGATAATATAGGGGAAAACCTAGATGTCCTTAGGTATGATGATACCTTTTGAGATACAACACCAAAGACACATAATCCATGGAAAAATAATCAATAAACTATATTTTATTAAAATTAAAAACTTATGCTTTGTGAAAGGCAATATGAAGAGAACGAGA
Source organism: Tragulus kanchil (assembly GCA_022376925.1). NCBI lineage: Eukaryota > Metazoa > Chordata > Mammalia > Artiodactyla > Tragulidae > Tragulus > Tragulus kanchil. The sequence continues at coordinate 113,751,777 of JAIOJX010000005.1, read as the reverse complement.
AGAGAAGCCATACACTGAAAGAGTGTATCATCAAAAGATATATCTGATAAAGGAGTGTTAATCAAAATAAACAAAGCTCAAACATAAGAAAGCAAACAACCTGATCAAAAAAATAGAACAAATATTTTAACAGACACCTCACCAAAGAAAATATCCAGATGGGTAATAAGAATACAAAAAGATGCTCTACATAATATGTCATCAGGAAAAGGCAAATTAAACAGCAATTATGTGTAACTACACCCTTGTTAAAATGGCCCAATCTAGGAATACCAACAGAAAATGTTGATGAAAATATGAAACAAAAGGATCTCATACACCACTGACGGGAATACAAAACAGTACAAGCTACTGTGGGAAGAAAATTTGGTGACTTATTACAAAACTATACATACTCTTACCATACAAACCAGCAATTGTGCTCCTTGATAGTGACCCAAAGGAGTTAAAAACAGATCTCCACACTGAAACCTACCCATGGTTATTCTAACAGTTTTGCTCGTAAGTGCCAAAACTTGGAAACAACCAAATGTCCTTCCGCAGGTGAATGGAAAAATAAACAGTGGTACATCCAAACAGTTGAATATTGTTTTCTAGAAAGAAATGGACATCAAGTCATTAAATGACATGGAGTAGCCTTAAATGTATGTTACTAAATGAAAGAAGCCTATCTGAAAAGGCTACTGTATGATTTCAACTATACGATATCCTGGAAAAGGCAAAACTATGAATGCCAGGTATGTGGGTGGCGGTGGTGTTGAGGAGATGGACAGGCAGAGCACAGAGGATTTTTAGGGAGGTGAAAAAACTCTGTAGAATATTATACATGCCTTTCTATATTTGTTCAAACCTACAGATTATATAAAACCCAGAGGGAACTCCAAGATAAATTATGACCTTGAGAGGTTGCAGTGTAGGTTCATTCTTGGCAACATATGTGCCATTCGGAAGTGATTGTTGACAGTTGAGGGGCATGCACGTGTGGAGGTGGGAGGTGTATGGGAAATCCCCGTATTCTCAACTTTTGCATGGATTTAAAATTACTCTTTAAAAGAACTGTCCTAAAAATTAAAGCTGAAGTCATGGAAATTAATGTACTCATTTCCTGAACACATCAAATCATATCTAATACTTCTGTGTTTTCTCCTAATTAGACATAATAGTTAACACCCAATACTTCTGTGTTCCTCCAAAATGAACTAATTTATACGTTGAATAGTATCAAAGGAAACCTCATGTTAGCATTTTCCAAAAATCAACCATTTAATTTTCATGACACTTCCAACTTTTGAGAAATTTTCTTCAGCTGAGAAATAAAGATCATTCTAGCCTTGTCTCAGCTATGTTTTCTGGCTGGCTTCCAGTGTAGTTATATCATGGCTGTAGCATATGCTGGTGTCAGTTCTGCATACCCCAAGAGCATGTTTCTGAACAAGATTTCTGAGATTCATTCTGACTGGAAAGAGTTAGAGCCTTAACATAAAGGTGAAGTTATTTTCCCCTCACAAACCAGCAATTGTGCTCCTTGATAGTGACCCAAAGGAGTTAAAAACAGATCTCCACACTGAAACCTACCCATGGTTATTCTAACAGTTTTGCTCGTAAGTGCCAAAACTTGGAAACAACCAAATGTCCTTCCGCAGGTGAATGGAAAAATAAACAGTGGTACATCCAAACAGTTGAATATTGTTTTCTAGAAAGAAATGGACATCAAGTCATTAAATGACATGGAGTAGCCTTAAATGTATGTTACTAAATGAAAGAAGCCTATCTGAAAAGGCTACTGTATGATTTCAACTATACGATATCCTGGAAAAGGCAAAACTATGAATGCCAGGTATGTGGGTGGCGGTGGTGTTGAGGAGATGGACAGGCAGAGCACAGAGGTTTTTTAGGAGGTGAAAAAACTCTGTAGAATATTATACATGCCTTTCTATATTTGTTCAAACCTACAGATTATATAAAACCCAGAGGGAACTCCAAGATAAATTATGACCTTGAGAGGTTGCAGTGTAGGTTCATTCTTGGCAACATATGTGCCATTCGGAAGTGATTGTTGACAGTTGAGGGGCATGCACGTGTGGAGGTGGGAGGTGTATGGGAAATCCCCGTATTCTCAACTTTTGCATGGATTTAAAATTACTCTTTAAAAGAACTGTCCTAAAAATTAAAGCTGAAGTCATGGAAATTAATGTACTCATTTCCTGAACACATCAAATCATATCTAATACTTCTGTGTTTTCTCCTAATTAGACATAATAGTTAACACCCAATACTTCTGTGTTCCTCCAAAATGAACTAATTTATACGTTGAATAGTATCAAAGGAAACCTCATGTTAGCATTTTCCAAAAATCAACCATTTAATTTTCATGACACTTCCAACTTTTGAGAAATTTTCTTCAGCTGAGAAATAAAGATCATTCTAGCCTTGTCTCAGCTATGTTTTCTGGCTGGCTTCCAGTGTAGTTATATCATGGCTGTAGCATATGCTGGTGTCAGTTCTGCATACCCCAAGAGCATGTTTCTGAACAAGATTTCTGAGATTCATTCTGACTGGAAAGAGTTAGAGCCTTAACATAAAGGTGAAGTTATCTTCTATTGCTACATATGTACTCTATTGAGGAGAGGTCAATGGATACCCAGAATGAAATCCTGAAAACTCTAAGAAAAGACAGAAAAGAGAATCAAGCCATATAAAGAAGCAACAAATGCCCATTATTTCCTCTAAAGTAATTAATGGGTCTCAATTTTTTAAAAATCTCTAAAAATCAAGTTTAAGCTTCTCTTTCAAATTTTCATGTTATTCCAGTTACCCAACTTTGTATCCCACCAAGCTTTCTGTGCTAGGCAGACTAGTCTCTGTCTCCAAAAAATATAAAATGTTTAAACTTGGTTTTGTATTTCCTAGTGTGCTCTATATTTGGAAGAACATTTTCTTCTTTCTTTTTTCTCCCAGAAATATTTGTCCATTAAAGCCCAACTTAAAACCTGCATTTTTATTTTCTTCTCACCATAAATGATCACCATTCAATTAAATTAAATGCGTGCATACTAAGCAACTAACATGTACAGCAGAGGAAAATGATGGGGAAGGATACTGAGTTTGAAAAATCAAGGAAAACCTACCTATAGATATTCATTAAAAAGTTAAAAAGTTGAAGATCAAAAGTTACTGAAACAGTTGGTAGGAGATATAGACCTAACCACTTAGAAACTGGAACAGAATAGATGGCCTAACCTAAGGTAAGACGACAAAGAATGAAAAAAAGAGAAATAAAGACAAAATACAGTTCAAGAAGAGTGATATAGAGCAGACAATGATAACTGAACAGTGTCAGGCAAAGAAAGAGAACAAGGAAAATTGGTTCACACAAATCAAAAGAGAAACACAGTTTAAAAGGGAGCACATTCAAAGATGTCTAGCACAGTTCAGTCAAGAATGAAGTAAACTTCAGTTTACTAGCTTTCACCACTGGTCTGATGGTACTCTCTTAGTTCCAATTTTGATAATACAGAATATTGTTTGACACTGATGAAGCACTGGATTAGATCTGCTCCCAACTCCATTAGCCTTGGCCAGAATAAGATAGGCCTTGTAGGGCTTCCCCAGTAGCTCAGCTGATAAAGAATGTGCACGCAATATGGGAGACCTGGGTGTGATCCCTGGGTTGTGAAGATCCTCCGGAGAAGGGAATGGCTACCCATTCCAGTATTCTGGCCTAGAGAATTCCATGGAGAGAGGAGCCTGGCAGGCTACAGTCCATGGGGTCACAAAGAGTCAGTCACAACTGAGCAACTTTCACTTTCACTTTTCACTTGTATACAGATGGTATACAGATGGTTATCTCTTTTCTTCCACGGGGTTTATATCAGAGAATTTCTAAAGATGAGAGCATGACAGAGGCAGGACACCCCAAAATAAGTCTATTTAATTCTGTTCTCGAGAAACTCCTATTGATGTCCTCTCTATCACATAACCACCATTAAAAGAACAAAGAATATCCTTAGTTCAATTTTAATACAAATTCAATTTAGAGATGGCTCTTTCATCTACTTCTTGGCATATTCTATGATTTTCATTTGTTGGGCATCACTTCAGAACAAGCAAAAACTTTGCTCAGATGAAAAAAAAGAAAAAAATGTACACATCCTAAACCAACTCAATGTTCCTGTGCATGTGTGCATGCTAAGTGACTTCAGTCATCTACAACTCTTTGTGACGCTATAGATTATAGTCCACCAGTCTCCTCTGTCCATGGAATTCTCCAGGCAAGAATATCAGGGTGTGGGGCTTCCCTGGTGGTCCAGTGGGTAAGGACACCGCCTTGCAGTGCAAGGGGCGCTGGTTCGATCCCTGGCCTGGGAAGATCCCACATGCCACAGAGCAGCTGGACTAATGTGTCCAATCACCATGCTGGAGCTCTGGAGCGCATGTGCCCAGAGCCGGTGCTCAGCAATAACAAAGGCCACTGCCATGGGAGGCCCACATGGGCCAAAGAACAAAGATGGATGAAAATAGATAAATGAAAGACAAATAGAAGTGGCCTGCCCGTCCCCCTCCCTCCCCAACCTGTGCCCCCACCCCCATGCAATAAAGATAAATTAAGAAAATTAATTGCTAAAAGGAAAAAAAAAAGTGCATCAGAGTGGGTTGCCATGCCCTTCTCCAAGGGACCTTCCTAAGCCAGGGATCTACTCTGCATTGCTTATGTCTCCTGCATTGGTGGGTGGGCTTTTTACCACTAGTGCCTCCTAGGAAATCCTCACTGCTCCCAGTCATGCCCCAGAGAAGAAAAACTAGGAGAAAGAGAGAAAAACATTATTTTTTTTTTCTTCCTATCCTATGAATCATGAAACTTCGTGCCATTAAATAGGTGCTTTCTGTCCACAGACTATATGTTGTATTCCATCAGCACAGAATCAGCTATATTTTACATTATTAATTTAAGTTCTGTCCCCTGGAGTATCTTTCTTCCAGGACTATACTAACAAGTACATTGTAAGGCTATTAAAAATTATATTTAGTCAGTTCTTCACTGACTAGACATAATCATATCTTAAGTGAAATCTTCCAAGATGCACTATCGGAACAAAAAGGCATTCATTTTTTTCAAGGCTACCAACAGTGGGAGTGAGGGGACAATAATTGACTACAAACATGGCATTTGGGAACTTTTTTTTTTTTTTTTATCTATCTTTTTGGTGGGTGGGGTGGGGAGGGAGGGGGATGGGCGGGACACTTCTATTGGTCTTTCATTTCTCTATTTTCATCCGTCTTTGTTCTTTGACTCCTGTGGGCCTCCCATCGTGGTGGCCTCTATTGTCGCAGAGTGCTGGCTCTGGGTACAGGCTCTGGGCGCACGCGCGCCAGAGCTCTGGCTCGGTAATTGGACACATTGGTCCAGCCGCTCCATGGCACGTGAGATCTTCCCAGGCCAGGGATCGAACCGGCGCCCCTTGCACTGCAAGGCAGTGTCCTTACCCACTGGACCACCAGGGGAAGCCCTGGGAACTTTTTGAGATAGTGCAAATATTCTCTATATTCTCTATCTTGATTGCTGCTGGTAGTTACACATCTATATAGATTTGTCAATATTTGTAAAAGTGAACATTCAAAAATTTTTGAGTATCTCAATAAACATTGAGAGTAAATATGAAAATAAAAATTGAAATAAAATAAATATTTAAAGAGAATTCACTACATATTTTAGTTTCTTTCCTAAACCTCTCAGTATAGAAAACAGGGCTGAAAATGGGAGGAAGTGAAAATTCAGCAAACTCATACTGAAGAATCTTTAAATTATATGATTTTAATTATCCTAAAAGGTTGATAAACATACACTGATGTTGTCTTATAGCTTTGAAAATACAATGACTATAAAGGATATATAACATATGGAGATATGATTTTAAATATTAGAGAGCATGGTATAATTCTTCATTCCTCAAAAAAAAGAAAAGGTTTGAATTTATTTGATTTTTTTCCCTGTCTTTTCATTTTACTCAAATAACTGTTCCCAATACTCATTCTAACTTTAAGGTACTTGGAATACAATAAGATGGTTTGAAATATAATAATTTAGACAAATAATTCAAACTGTAAAAAATCAATTAAATAATTTCATTCAGTAAATATTTATTGAGTACCTACTCTATAGCTTCATAATAGGCAAATTTAATTCAGATGACCGTTAGATCTACTACTGTGGGCAAGAATCCCTTAGAAGAAAGGGAACCCTCATGATCAGAAAAGAGTCCAAAATGCAGTACTTGGGCACAATCTCAAAAATGACACAATTATCTTGGTTAATTTCCAAGACAAAACAGTCAACATAACTGTAACCGAATTCTATGCCCCAACCACCGATGCCAAGAAAGCTGAAGTGGAACAGTTCTATGCAGACCTACAAGAATTTCTGGAACTAATACCAAAAAAAAAGATGTACTTTTTCATCATGAGGAACTACAGCACAATACTAGGAAGTCAAGAGATACCTAGGGTAACAGGCAAGTTTGGCCTGGGAGTATAAAATGAAGCAGGGCAAAGGCTAACAGAGTTTTGTCAAGACAATACACTGGTCATAGCAATAACCCTTCTCCAACAATACAAGAGATGACACTACACACGGACATCACCAGACGGTCAATACTGAAATCAGATCGATTATATTCTTTGCAGCTGAAGATGGAGAAGCTCTATACAGTTAGCAAAAAAAAAAGACTTGGAGCTGGCTGTGACTCATATCATAAGCTCCTTATCGTAAAATTCAGACTTAAACTGAAGAAAGTAGGGAAAACTACTAGGCCATTCAGGTATGACCTAAATCAAACACCCTATGATTATACAGTGGACGTGACAAATAAATTCAAGGGATTAGGTCTGTTAGACAGAGTGCCTGAAAAACTATGGACAGAGGTTCATAACATGGTGCAGTGGGTGGTCACCAAAACCATCCCCAAGAAAAAGAAATGCAACCAGGCAAAATGTTTCTCTGAGGAGGCCTTACAAATAGCTGAGAAAAAAGTAAAAGTAAAAGGCAAAGCAGAAAGGGAAAGCTATATCCATCTGAACACAGAGTTCCAGTGAATAGCAAGGAGAGATAATAGGGCCTTCTTAAACGAACTGTGCAAAGAAGTAGAGGAAAACAATAGACAAGGAAATACTAAAGATCCTATCAAGAAAACTGGAGCTATCAAGGGAACATTTCAAGCAAGGATGAGCACAATAAAGAACAGATGGTAAGGACCTAACAGAACAGAAGAGATTTAAAAAGGTGGCAAAAATACACAGAAGATCCATACAAAAAAGGTGTCAATGTCCCAGATAACCACAATGGTGTGGACACTTACCTAGAGCCTGACAATCCAGAGTTTGAACTCAAATGTGTCTTAGGAAGTATTACTAAAAACAAGGCTAGTGGAAGTGATGGAATTCCAGCTGAGTTATGTAAAATCCTAAAAGATGATGATAAAGTTTCACACTCAATATGTCAGAAAATTTGGAAAACTCAACAGTGGCTACAGAACTGAAAGAGATCAATTTTCACTCCAATACCCAAAAAAGGGTAGTACCAAATATATATGCAAAATATTATGAAATCACTCTCATTTTGCATGCTAGTGAGGTTACGCTCAAAATCCTTCAAACTAGGCCTCAGCGGTATGTGAACTGAGAACTTCCAAGTGTACAAGTTGGATTCAGAATACACAGAGGAATCAGAGATCAAGTTGCCAACATTTGTTGCGTTATAAAGAAAGCAAGGGAATTTTAGAAAAGCACTACTTCTTCATTGACTACGTGAAAACCTTTGATGGTGTGGATCACAAAAACTCTGGAAAATTCTTAAAGAGATAGCAATACCAAACCACCTTACCTATCTCCTGAGAAACTTGTATGTGGGTCAAGAAGCAACAACTGGGAAAGATACATTAAGGCTGTACATTGTCAACCTGTTTTAACTTATACTCTGAGTTCATCATGTGAAATATTAGGCTGCATAACTCATAAGCTTAAATCAAGATTGCCAGGAAAAATATTAGCAGCTTCATATATGCAGATGATACCATCCTAATGGCAGAAATTGAATAGGAACTAAATAGTATCTTGATGAAAGTAAAAGAGGAGGGTGAAAAACTTGGCTTGAAACTCAACATAAAAATAAATAAGATCGGGCTTCCCCTGGTGATCCAGTGGGTAAGGACACCGCCTTGCAGTGCAAGGGGTGCCGGTTCGAGCCCTGGCCTGGGAAGATCCCACGTGCCGCGGAGCAGCTGGACCGATGTGTCCAATTACCGAGCCGGAGCTCTGGGACGCATGCGCTCAGAGCCAGTGCTCTGCAATGACAGATGCCAGCGCGATGGGAGGCCCACAGGAGCCAAAGAACAAAGACGGATGAACATAGAGAAACGAAAGACCAATAGAAGTGGCCCGCCTGCTCCCCTCTCTCCCTCCCCAACCTGACCCCTGCCCAAAAATAATTAAGTAATAATAAATACATAAATAAATAAATAAGATCATGGCATCCAGTCCATCAGTTCATGACAAATAGATGTGGAAAGAGCAGAAGTGACAGTTTTTTAAATTCTCTTAAGCTCCAAAACCACTGCAGATGGTGACTGCAGCCATGAACTTAAAATACACTTGTTCCTTGGAAAGAAAGCTATGATAATCCTAGACAGCATTATAGTATAATAAAAAGCAAAGACAACACTTTGCCGACAAAGGTCCATATAGTCAAAACTACGGTTCTTTCCAGTGGTCATGTACGGATGTGAGAGTTGGACCACAAAGAAGGCCAAGCACCGAAGAACTGATGCCTTTGAACTGTGGTGCTGGAGAAGGGTCATAAGAGTCTCTTGGACTGCAAGGAAATCAAATCAGTCAATCCTAAAAGAAATCAACCTTGAATATTCATTGGAAAAGACCCTGATGCTGGGAAAGATTGATGGAAATAGGAGAAGGGGATCACAAGAGTATGAGATGGTTGGACGGTACCACTGACTCAATGGACGTGAGTTTAAGCAAACTTTGGGCGTTGGTGAAGGATGGGGAATCCTGGCATGCTGCAGTCCACTGGGTGGCAGAAAGCTGGACATAATTTAGTTTGAACAACAACTATATGTGTAAGTAACATTAGTTGTTCTTACAAGGACTATAAAGATAAGTAAGGTGATTACGAATTAATAGAAGAGAAAAATACACATAAGCTAAGTGCTTTAGGCAAGGCTGTGCTCATGGACCACAGAGAGGAATGCTGGGCTAGTAGAAAGCCTGCTGCAAAGCCATAACCACCATGGGGGCTGAGGAGGCACTAAACACAAATAGTCCTTTAGGAAATTTGTAAGTAAGAATAGTAGATTGAAGAGGAAGCAGAGTTGAGAGAATCTGTGTTTAAGATACAGCTAAAGAAGATGGAGTTTCAAGAAGTCATCAAGAGAACAATCGCTACAGTAAATACTGAGATCAATCCAAACAGGAAGAGGTTTCACCTTGTCAAAGGTGGGGTTTTTCTCGGAGATAAAACACAAAAAAACATTTTAAATAGATGTCACAATATCAGTAGCTTCCCTAGTGGCTCAACCATAAATAATCTGCCTGCAATGCAGAAGCCACAGAAAACATGGGTTCAATCCCTGAGTCAGGAAGTTCCCCTAGAGGATGGCATGGCAACCCACTCCAATATTCTTTCCTGGAGAATTCCCATGGACGAAGAGCCTGATGGGCTATAGTCCATAAGGTTGCAAAGAGTCAGACTCAACGGAAGTGACTTGACACATGCACACACATGTACAATATTAGTAATGTGGAAGAAGGCAGATGTTGCAACGTGATTTAAGAGGATAGCAGTTGTGTTTCTTAGGAACTCAGGGTTAGAGTGACAATTTTAGGAGCATCAAATACAGAGTTGATTATGGTGTCTGACCTCTATGTGTAAAACAAAATAATATTAAATATAATTTATGATGAAGTGTATCTCCCATGATTAAACACTTTGGTTCCTTATTTTTAAAATACTGAATTATTCAAAAGAAACAATGTTTACTGCTTTCTGCTTTGATGCCGCCCCAAATTCATGTTTACTCTGTTGAGTTTTTAATAACAGAGTTTCTGACTGGTTGCTTAGGGAATGTGAAAAGAAAAGTATCAAGTCAGTGACTTCATAAAGTGATGGGTCTTGTCCTTAATGTCCTTGGTCATTATTCTATCTTTCAAGACATTGAACAGTATTTACCTAACAATTATTGAAATATAAACATTAATAAATATAAATCTATAAATTAAATCAATGGATGGTTGAATGAATGAATGCTAAATGAGTCTGCATATCCCAGATAAAGAAACTACAACTGAAAGTGGTCTGATAATTTGTCCAATGCATAGCTAGCATGTAATAGGGTCAACCTATGTCAGTCTGACTATAAGACACATATGCTTAACCACACACATTTGTGGTGGAAACATTCAGTAAAGCCTTGATCTTTTGTAGCAGGGCTAAGCTCAGGGAGAAGAGAAGGCAGATCAGAGAAATTACCAGTGCTGGAATTTATATGGTGTGGCAGAAGAACAAAAAGGAGTCCACATATGGTTTGCGGAAAATCCGATACTATAGTATATTCACAATCAGAATCTTTAGAGTGGCACTCTGGAAATAGAAGGTTTCCGTCACAATAAAACAAAAAACATTTTAAATAGATGTCACAATATCAGTAGCTTCCCTAGTGGCTCAACCATAAATAATCTGCCTGCAATGCAGAAGCCACAGAAAACATGGGTTCAATCCCTGAGTCAGGAAGTTCCCCTAGAGGATGGCATGGCAACCCACTCCAATATTCTTTCCTGGAGAATTCCCATGGACGAAGAGCCTGATGGGCTATAGTCCATAAGGTTGCAAAGAGTCAGACTCAACGGAAGTGACTTGACACATGCACACACATGTACAATATTAGTAATGTGGAAGAAGGCAGATGTTGCAACGTGATTTAAGAGGATAGCAGTTGTGTTTCTTAGGAACTCAGGGTTAGAGTGACAATTTTAGGAGCATCAAATACAGAGTTGATTATGGTGTCTGACCTCTATGTGTAAAACAAAATAATATTAAATATAATTTATGATGAAGTGTATCTCCCATGATTAAACACTTTGGTTCCTTATTTTTAAAATACTGAATTATTCAAAAGAAACAATGTTTACTGCTTTCTGCTTTGATGCCGCCCCAAATTCATGTTTACTCTGTTGAGTTTTTAATAACAGAGTTTCTGACTGGTTGCTTAGGGAATGTGAAAAGAAAAGTATCAAGTCAGTGACTTCATAAAGTGATGGGTCTTGTCCTTAATGTCCTTGGTCATTATTCTATCTTTCAAGACATTGAACAGTATTTACCTAACAATTATTGAAATATAAACATTAATAAATATAAATCTATAAATTAAATCAATGGATGGTTGAATGAATGAATGCTAAATGAGTCTGCATATCCCAGATAAAGAAACTACAACTGAAAGTGGTCTGATAATTTGTCCAATGCATAGCTAGCATGTAATAGGGTCAACCTATGTCAGTCTGACTATAAGACACATATGCTTAACCACACACATTTGTGGTGGAAACATTCAGTAAAGCCTTGATCTTTTGTAGCAGGGCTAAGCTCAGGGAGAAGAGAAGGCAGATCAGAGAAATTACCAGTGCTGGAATTTATATGGTGTGGCAGAAGAACAAAAAGGAGTCCACATATGGTTTGCGGAAAATCCGATACTATAGTATATTCACAATCAGAATCTTTAGAGTGGCACTCTGGAATCTGTATTCCTAAAAAAAAAACATGGTAATTCTATGTTCATCAATGCTTTGCAAGTCCTGATAGAATATATTCCCAGTAGATGGAAATGGTGAACACTGAAGTCAGGAAGTGAAAGGCAAGTCAGAATGGAGCTGAGAGTGGAAAATTAAGAGACGTTACAATTGGGAACTAAATACTCGTTTCAAGGGAAATCATAAAGAATCTCTCCAGCAAGAGAGCAAGAATGATCATTATCAGAGTCATCTTATTAAACTGCCTTATGATCCATCAAAAGTATATCTTAGTTACTCAGACTATCTGTTGAAAAAATTTCATTTCATGGGGATTAATTTGAATAAATAGGATCATGACATTTTAAAGGGGAGTCGTTACAGCAAGCATTGTGCAATATAAGCACTGTGCAATGCTAAGCTTAACTTTCTCTCAAAACTTCTGCTTCCTGGGAACTGATTATAGTGTAGTGCCTAATTCTATGGTTGCAGTGGCAATTACAGATACCGTAACTGCCACTAAGTGGCCCCGATATTCTCACATGTCCTGTATCAACAAAAATAGCAGTGTCAAAGCTCTCATCCATACCTCACATAGTCATACGTGTAGGTCACATGTGTATAACTGTCAAAGAAAGCACTTTAATGTTTAACAAACCTGCCTTTTAAGTCACTCTTCTTTACAGTACTCTTTTAAAATTGCACACATACACTTAAATATGATGTAGCTATTGTTTCACAAGCACACTTATTTTAGATTTGTATAATTTTTTAAGTAGCTTGAAGAGTTTTTATTGATGTTCCTAAGAAATGAGCTTTGAGTTTAGTGGTAGTGTACCCAATATCCTTCACACATGATACTAATTTAGTCCTTTTCTTCAGGCTAAAGAGGAAGTGCCTTTTCAATTAATAATTTAATGCATTTGCACATGATTAGATAAATATTTTGGATGCCGTACTTAATATAAGAAATGGAAGCTAAATGTTCTTTAAAATTGCTTCATTAACAACCAGTTCCTAAATCTGCTTGCACATACATCTATACATCAGTGATGTAAAGAATTCTCAAAAATAACTGTCAGTTTCTTATGCATGGAATGCTTTGAAAATTCATTTCAAAAAGCTTAATCAGCTCATTGTATTTAATCTAGACATTTTTCTACTCTTTTATATAATGTCATATTGGTGAATAAGGCTTCACTGGTGGCTCAGTGATAAAGATTTCACCTGACAATGCAGAAGAGGCAGTTTCAATCCCCGGATCAGGAAGATCCCCTGGAGGAGGAAATGACAACTCACTCCAGCATTCTTAGCTGGAAAACTCCATGGACAGAGGAGCTGCAGTTCACAGGGTCGCAAAATTTGGACATGAGCAACATGAGCGACTGAGCATGCATGCACATATTGGTGAATATTTAATCCTCTATTCTCAAATGTATTTTCCTGGCTATGTGATGATTTATGTGATGCTATCTATGTTTTAACTTCTTCCAAGTTTTTAAAAAGCCCCGACTCTTTTGTTTCTCACTCAACAATGATGCCATTCTTTTAAAAGTTATTACTAAAGTAATATATTTCCCAGCCATTATTTTTAAAATGATCATTTATTCTTACAAACTTGCCCTTATGCTATTTCCAAACACTTGCAGCATCCAAAGCTAATTTTTTTCCTAGTCTCTTTTAAATTTTAAAGTTTTATATTATGAAACATTCTTATGAAGTCAGAAAGTTATGTTATCTTGTGTAGTCAGCACTAAAACAGATGCTAACATTTTGTCCTATGTGCTTTAGACCTTACCTTTCTGAAAGAACATGAAAACAAGAAGATGCTAAACAAATAGCTAAAGCCCTAACCAGAACCTTTCTCCCCAGCTCTCCTCAGCAGAAGGTACATGACATTTCCTTACATGGTTTTGTATATTGACTAGGTAAATATATTCATAAACAATACATCCTATTATTATGTCAAGAGTTTAATGAATCTTACCGTGATCTGCATCTCTTTCTACACTTTGTTTTACACTTTTTTTTACTAGTATGGTGCTTTTTTTTTTTTTTTAAAGATTTTCCACATTTATGCATGTAAATCAATTTTCATTTTAACTGCTGAATGTGGTGGTGGTTTAGTCACTGAGTCTTGACAAACTCATTTGAGTCCTCACGATCTGTAGCTTACCCAGTTCCTCTGAACTGGTTCATTATATGAAAAACCAGGGTTAATTTATTTTCATACTGATGAAAATTCTTAGCTGGGAAATCCCATGGACAGAGGAGCTGCAGCTCAAAGGGTCTGTTTTCTGCCATAAACAAACAGACCTGCAATTATTATCTTTGTATCTGTCTCCACGAGTATGAATTTCTCTGAGGGAGACCTTTAGAAAAATAATTTCTGACTCAGAGAATATGCCTATCTTAAATTTTATTTTGTTGTTGTTGTTGTTGTTCAGTTGCTAAGTTGTGTCCAACTCTGCAATCTCATATACTGCAGCATGCCAGGCTTTCTTGTCCTTCACTATATCCTGGGTTTCGCTCAAACTCATGTCTATTGAGTTGATGATTCCACCCAATCATCTCATCATCTGCTGCCCCCTTCTCCTCCTGCCTTCCGTGTTTCCCAGCATCAAGGTATTTTATAATGAGTTGGCTCTTCACATCAGGTGGAAAAGTATTAAAGCTTCAGCTTCAGCATTAGTTTTTCCAATGAATATTCACAGTTGATTTCCTTTAGGATTGATTAGTTTGATCTCCTTGCTGTCTAAGGGACTCTCAAGAGTCTTCTCCAGCACCAAAATTTGAAAGCATCAATTCTTCATTATATGAAGAATATAATTCACTCAGCCTTCTTTGTGGTTCAGTTATTTTCAAATAGTTCCCCAAAGTAGATGCACCAATCTATACTTCCACCAGTTGTATATAACACTTTCCTGTTCTCTACCTTCTCTTCAACACTTGTCATTACCAGAGTTTTCGTAAGTGATGGATATGATGCAACATCTCTTTCTTTAGATTTTTATCTTCCTAGTTACCAGTTAGGGGTGGGATTTCTTGTCCATTTACATACAAGTTCACACATTAGGGGTTTGACTTAAGAATGCTCAAAGTGAGTGATATTAGCCCAGAAGTTGTAAAGCACATAAGCCGATAAAAAAAAAAAAAAAAAATACTGGCCAGGCGAAGTAACAACAAAAGCACCAGTTTCTCAGGCTGTCTGTTTATGCCAAGGGAGGAGACAGTTCCACCCAGAGGGAGTTAGAAATTGCATTGGATCCACATAACCCCAAAGAATAATTTAAGTAAATGTAAGGAAATTTGTAGTTTGAAAGTTATGCGTTTAAAAATTTTGTTTAAATTCAGTGACCACTACTTGAGAAAGCTACAGGGGAAGAAGGATCATCATGTTAGGTCTCTGTGAGAACATTAACATGAAGGAACTGTGAGGAGTCTGAGGACTCAAGATTCTGCTGATGCTGGACTATGAATTTGAGAAAAAATACAATGGAAGGAAGTGTGAGTGAATGAAATATAGGGCAAAGATGGGTTTATGTAGATCCTTAGAGCAATCAAAATGAGACCCATACAGGATGGTCTGGTAGTTTATGCATAGTCATGGCTTACTCAGAGGGAAATGTCCTGGTAGATTCAAAGTTATGATTACTGGAAAGTAAGGCTGATGGGAGACTAGTGTTCTTTGTTCCTTATAACCAAGTTAAGAACGCCTGAGGAAGGAGACTGATCTGTCCTTCAGAGGGTAGAAAGCATCAGGAGTGAGTTTATGTTCAGTGCTTGGGGATTGCTCTTGGCCCTGTTAGAATCAGGAGTGTCATATTTTTTTGTAAGAAAAAGAGAAGAGATAATTAGAACCACTGAAATATGGAAAACTCAACAGACATAACAAAAAAGTATTTATTGATATAATTCAGGAGATTTTCCCTAAAATAGATAAATGCTGAATGTTTAGATGGTATATAATAGTATGTATCAGAATATTTTATACATATCGGTTAATATAAATACATTTTCTGGCTATTTAATCTAAGGCTATAGACAATTTTTCTAGTCATCCAGGCTGCAAAAAGATCTTTTCCTACCAGACGGAAAATTTTAGTCTGGTTTTAGCCTTCTCCAAACCAAATTTAAACAGAGAAAAAAGTTGAGCAATGGCCACAGAATTTCCAAGGTAAAGAAATTGTGACCCAAGGACTGCATCCAGCCATGGTGTCATTTATTGTAAGAGTAACAGGCAGGTATTTTGAAACCTCAAAGAACTCAGGAAATGTAATATTTATGATCGCTCTTGAAAGTGCTGCTGCTTATTCACTTCAGTCGTGCCAAGTCTGTGTGACCCATGGATTGCAGCCCGTCAGGCTCCTCTGTTCCTGGAATTTTCCAGGCAAGAATACTCAAGTGGGTTGTCATGCCCTCCTATAGGGGAATCTTCCCAAACATGGGATGGAACCCGGGTCTCCTGCATTGCAGGCGTATTCCTCATCATTAAGCCATCAGGGAAGTCCTATACACATACACATACACACACACACACACACACTTGAGATCCCATAGACTGTAGCTTGCCAGGCTTCTCCATTCACAGAATTTTCCAGGCAAGAACATTGGAGTGGGTTGTCAGTTCCTTCTCCCCTCTTGACAGTACTATTCAACAATCAGTTGTAGCCACTTCAGAAATAATTTACGAATAAAGAATTCAGCAATGGAGGAGCTATGTTAAAAGGACTGTTTCTGATCTTTGAAACCTATTTAAATAGACATAGAGAGTATGTTATTTTTCACATTCGGTTTTTGGAACTGCTTTGAGAAAGTTGATGTATATTATTTGAAATGTTTCATAAGAAAATCCCTTTCTATCAAGAGAACAAAGGACAGGCACTGATCAGGATGAAATATCTTTGACAAAGTATAAATTTGGGAAATAGCATCAAAAAAAGCTTCTAAGTTTACTGGTTGTTTTTCCCCCCAAAAGAACACAAAATCAGCAACAGTGAAATTCTGGGAAGACCCTGGAACCAGATAAAACAATCTTATTAAACACTGAATCACGGTTAAAGAGCAGTTACCCAGCAACCAAGGACTTCATCATTTCCTCCAAATCTTCCACAGTGCATTCTTTTAAATCTTATAAAACTAGGACAGACTGAAAAATCATGGAGAGAGGTGGGAAATGAAGAAGGCTGAGGGAAGAGGAAACTGAATATTATTTGACTGTAAATTTGATCCAGATACCCAAAGGCTACACTAGGTCAAGCCATTCAGGCCACATAACACATGAAATATGTGTTTTATTTCAGTCGTCTGAAGAGTAGGCAATAGGAGAAAACAAGCGACAAAGGAAAATTAAAAAGCATTAGGACAGGAGAGGATCTGAGGTCCCAAGCCGTTCATTCAGCAGATGAGATAAACAGACTTAGGAATGTGACATAGTGAGTCTATGGCCCACGATATATATACCAGTGTTGAGTGGGCACCTGGGTCTCATGCTTGGGTCACCATTGTTTTTTACTAGTTACACCCACACTGTCTCATATTTAAGACAAATATTGTTAAATGATAGCATGAATCATTAAGTAGTTACTAACAAGTCAAATCTGGCTGTATTATCAGGAAGTCTCCGCTCTGAAAGAGCAAACATTTTAACAATATTCTAGCAAAAGTCACTTTTCACTGTTTTTCTAGGCTCCATTTATTTCTGAAACTTTATAAATAACTATTTTTTACCATGGCCACAAACACATAGTTCACTACTTTCCTGCCAAATTGATAATAATTCTTCAGCGTAAACACTTTGGAAATCAAAATTTGAAGCACACTTGGTCTGTGTCTTAAACCTTGAATCCCTCTCTAGGAATTTGAATGTCTTTAACTAAAAGGATCTAGAGCCCTACTAGTTTCTAGCATTGCCACATCAATCAAAATATTGCCCTACCCACAAACACAAAATCACTCACAATACCATCAAGTTACTATCATAGTCATTGTGGACTTGACAAACTGACAAGGTTCATAGTCAGACAAGTTCCTGTAGATTGGGTACTTACACAACAAGCATGTCTTTCTCTGAAGGCTAGGAGCCTGAGACACAGGTGTCAGCACAGTCAGGTTCTTAGTGAGGGCCTTCTTCCCTGTTAAGTCCTCAAATGGCTTGTTCTTTGTGTGTACATGCAGAAAGAGAGAGCTCTCATGTCTCTTCCTCCTTTCATCAGGATGCAACCCACCAAGCTCCAATACCTTGGCCACCTGATGAAAGAGACAACTTCATTGGAAAATACTCTACGCAAAACAGAAGGAGAAGAGGAAACTGAATATTATTTGACTGTAAATTTGATCCAGATACCCAAAGGCTACACTAGGTCAAGCCATTCAGGCCACATAACACATGAAATATGTGTTTTATTTCAGTCGTCTGAAGAGTAGGCAATAGGAGAAAACAAGCGACAAAGGAAAATTAAAAAGCATTAGGACAGGAGAGGATCTGAGGTCCCAAGCCGTTCATTCAGCAGATGAGATAAACAGACTTAGGAATGTGACATAGTGAGTCTATGGCCCACGATATATATACCAGTGTTGAGTGGGCACCTGGGTCTCATGCTTGGGTCACCATTGTTTTTTACTAGTTACACCCACACTGTCTCATATTTAAGACAAATATTGTTAAATGATAGCATGAATCATTAAGTAGTTACTAACAAGTCAAATCTGGCTGTATTATCAGGAAGTCTCCGCTCTGAAAGAGCAAACATTTTAACAATATTCTAGCAAAAGTCACTTTTCACTGTTTTTCTAGGCTCCATTTATTTCTGAAACTTTATAAATAACTATTTTTTACCATGGCCACAAACACATAGTTCACTACTTTCCTGCCAAATTGATAATAATTCTTCAGCGTAAACACTTTGGAAATCAAAATTTGAAGCACACTTGGTCTGTGTCTTAAACCTTGAATCCCTCTCTAGGAATTTGAATGTCTTTAACTAAAAGGATCTAGAGCCCTACTAGTTTCTAGCATTGCCACATCAATCAAAATATTGCCCTACCCACAAACACAAAATCACTCACAATACCATCAAGTTACTATCATAGTCATTGTGGACTTGACAAACTGACAAGGTTCATAGTCAGACAAGTTCCTGTAGATTGGGTACTTACACAACAAGCATGTCTTTCTCTGAAGGCTAGGAGCCTGAGACACAGGTGTCAGCACAGTCAGGTTCTTAGTGAGGGCCTTCTTCCCTGTTAAGTCCTCAAATGGCTTGTTCTTTGTGTGTACATGCAGAAAGAGAGAGCTCTCATGTCTCTTCCTCCTTTCATCAGGATGCAACCCCACCAAGCTCCAATACCTTGGCCACCTGATGAAAGAGACAACTTCATTGGAAAATACTCTGACGCTGGGGAAAATAGAAGGCAGAAGGAGAAGGGGATGACAGGGAACAAGATGGACAGCATCACTGAGTCAACGGACATGAGTTTGAGCAGGCTCTGGGAGATGGTGAAGGACAGGGGAGCCTGTCATGCTGCAGTCCATGGATCACAAAGAGTCAGACATGACTGAGCAACTGAACTGAACAGAATCCCACCATGGTATTCCATCCTTAAGACCTCATCAAAGTTAGCTTCTAGAGCCTTCATCTCCAAATATAATCACACTGGCGATTAGAGTTTTAACACAGAAATTAGGGGGAGACACATTCTGTCCACAGCAATTATCTTATAATTAATCCCCCCCAAAGAGTCTTAGGATTAAATAGACACAGATGTATACTTTCTACAAACACTAGAGGAATCAATTTATTTCTAATAGGTTTACTTAATCTTTCTAGAAGATCATTGTGAGTTCAGGGATGATTGCTAGAGTAGAAAAAAAAAAAAAAGAATGTTCTAGGTATAGGATATGGTTTGTGAGAAATCTTGAAGTTGGCAGAGGCTAAGATAAAACACCTCACTCTGAGTCTGGAGTTGTGCTAAGTGCTTTATATGGGTTAATTTTAATTAAAAACCTTATGAAACTGGTTGTCTTATTACTGCTATCTTGCAGCAGAGCAAATTCAGTCTTACAAATTTGTCAGTTCTAATGAGTGACACCACCAGGATTTGAAGCCAGGATTCCTGTTTCCAGAACAAGGCTCTTAAACACCTCAGTCTTCAGCCTTTGCCAGATTATCAAAATGAATACATTTCCATCTTTAGAGTAAACCTGTTTTTTGAGAAGACAAGTTCATATTTATTTTACCTTAGCATTCAATAGCATTCTGGATGTACTTTCCTTTAAAAAAAATTAATGAATAATTAACACATTTAAAAAGGTAACAATTCAACTCGCCATCATTTTCTAAAGATGTTTTAAAAATGCAGAGATAATTTGGCTTTATTTTTAGTAAATATAATCCATTCAAGACATAATATAGAATAGAGTCTGGCATATATGTGTGTGTGTGCATGCTCAGTTGCTTTAGTCATGTCTGACTCTCTGCGACCCAATGGACCATAGCCCTATAGGGTCCTCTGTCCATAAGATTCCCAGGCATGAGCTCTGGAGTGGGTTTCCATGCCCTCCTACAAGGGATCGTCCTGACCCAGGGATCAAACTCACGTCTTTTACATCTGCTGCATTAGCAGGCAGGTTCTTTCCCACTACTGTCACCTGGGAACCATGAAGATAAGAGAGAACGTGCATTATTGAAAAATGAAGATCTCTGTCTTAAAAGGAGATGTTAATGGAGAGGTATTTATAAAATCATGCCCTTAATACCTTTCTATCACTACACCATGACTGAAATGTAAATTGCATAGATGACTACTGCAAAAGCAAGGAGCAACTGGACAATCTGTTGGAGAAGTGCTGCCATATGTGTCCAGATAACAATGGTGATAGAAACTACTGCTTTCCTTAAGTTAACAGGGATAGCTCATCAACTAATGAGGATTTTATCAAAAGGATAAGCAAGTTCTTTAAGATAATGCTATAAGTTCATGCAGACTAAGAACACACAATAAAATGAAAGCATGGTAAAGGATTTACTTCTAATCACAGTTCCCTCAGTTAAGTTGTGAACTTTAAGAGTCTCAGTTGGACAGACAGATCATTTCCTGGAAAATGATTTCAATTTTCTGACAGAGTATTGGTTGTTTTGCAACTTATGAATTAAGTCGCTTTACAAACACTTCAGTACCAACAGAGTTAACCATTAATAGGAAATGCTGAAAGAATAACTATAATTCAGCTGAAATTCTAGAAATATCTGTTTTCCTTCTGTATTTTCAAATTATTTTATACTTTGCCAATATTTTTACAAGTTTTGTTTTTTTTTTTTTAACGGCAGGTTAAGCCTGTTAGAAATGTATGCTCACGACTGATGTACCAAAACTCAGACATTTCTCAAGGGTTAAATGCTACATAAATAATTAAGCAGCATTCTTAGGACACTACCTCAATATGTTACCTTAAATGTTGACAAGTGGGCTTCCTTGGTGGTCCAGTGGGTAAAGAGTCCACCTTGCAGTGCAAGGGGCACCGGTTCGATCCCTTGGAAAGATACCACATGCCACGGAACGGCTGGACTGGTGTGTCCAATTACGAGCCAGCACTCTGGAGTGGGTTTCCATGCCCTCCTACAAGGGATCGTCCTGACCCAGGGATCAAACTCACGTCTTTTACATCTGCTGCATTAGCAGGCAGGTTCTTTCCCACTACTGTCACCTGGGAACCATGAAGATAAGAGAGAACGTGCATTATTGAAAAATGAAGATCTCTGTCTTAAAAGGAGATGTTAATGGAGAGGTATTTATAAAATCATGCCCTTAATACCTTTCTATCACTACACCATGACTGAAATGTAAATTGCATAGATGACTACTGCAAAAGCAAGGAGCAACTGGACAATCTGTTGGAGAAGTGCTGCCATATGTGTCCAGATAACAATGGTGATAGAAACTACTGCTTTCCTTAAGTTAACAGGGATAGCTCATCAACTAATGAGGATTTTATCAAAAGGATAAGCAAGTTCTTTAAGATAATGCTATAAGTTCATGCAGACTAAGAACACACAATAAAATGAAAGCATGGTAAAGGATTTACTTCTAATCACAGTTCCCTCAGTTAAGTTGTGAACTTTAAGAGTCTCAGTTGGACAGACAGATCATTTCCTGGAAAATGATTTCAATTTTCTGACAGAGTATTGGTTGTTTTGCAACTTATGAATTAAGTCGCTTTACAAACACTTCAGTACCAACAGAGTTAACCATTAATAGGAAATGCTGAAAGAATAACTATAATTCAGCTGAAATTCTAGAAATATCTGTTTTCCTTCTGTATTTTCAAATTATTTTATACTTTGCCAATATTTTTACAAGTTTTGTTTTTTTTTTTTTAACGGCAGGTTAAGCCTGTTAGAAATGTATGCTCACGACTGATGTACCAAAACTCAGACATTTCTCAAGGGTTAAATGCTACATAAATAATTAAGCAGCATTCTTAGGACACTACCTCAATATGTTACCTTAAATGTTGACAAGTGGGCTTCCTTGGTGGTCCAGTGGGTAAAGAGTCCACCTTGCAGTGCAAGGGGCACCGGTTCGATCCCTTGGAAAGATACCACATGCCACGGAACGGCTGGACTGGTGTGTCCAATTACGAGCCAGCACTCTGGAGCACATGTGCCCAGAGCCGGTGCTCTGCAACGGGAGAGGCCACTGCAACGGGAGGCCCTCACAGGTCAAAGAATAAATATGGATGAAAATAAATAAATGAAAACCCAATACAGGAGGCCAAAATTAAAAAAAAAAAATTTGGCAAATTAAACTAGATACAGTTATTGGCAGAATGATATTTCTAAAATAATTAATAAAATTCCAATGATAACTAAGATTCATAAAGTGGCTCATGTCATTTTTCTAAAACTTTAAAGATAATTTTTATTTGCATTCTCCATTGCTATGAGATTAAAGTCTAAACTTCTACACATGGTTTAAAATCACCTGGCCTCCATTTGCCTCTCTTACTTCAAATCTTGCCATTCTGTGGCCCAATTCCCTAAACTTAATGCTCCAAGCAAATTGAACTCCTTTTTACTCAGCAAATATGCCATGTTCTCCCTCCAATTCTGATCCTTGCAAATTCTTCATCTAAAAGAATTGTTCCTTCTTCATTTTACCAAGTTATGTTTCAACTCATACAGGTGTCACTACCTCCCAGAAGTCTATCCCATTTCTCTAAGACTGTATTAGGTACCTTTCTTGCATTTATCCAAATATACTATAGTTGCTATATATATATATATATATATATATATATATATATATACACATACATCTGTGCAAAGTCACTTCAGTCCTGTCCTGACTCTGTGCGACTGTATGGATTGTTGCCCACCAGGCTCCACTGTCCATGGGATTCTCCAGCCAAGAATACTGGAGTGGATTGTTATGCCCTCCTCCAGGGAATCTTCCCAACCCGGGGATCGAACCCACATTTCCTGTCGCTCCTGAACTGCAGGTGGATTCTTTACTGCTGAGCCACCAGGGAAGCCAGTTGTTATATACTCCTTCTGCATTTATCTTAATATATAGGCAACTGCTTATCTGCAAAGTCTATATGCTACAAAACTCAGACATTTCTCAAGGGTTAAATGCTACATAAATAATTAAGCAGCATTCTTAGGACACTACCTCAATATGTTACCTTAAATGTTGACAAGTGGGCTTCCTTGGTGGTCCAGTGGGTAAAGAGTCCACCTTGCAGTGCAAGGGGCACCGGTTCGATCCCTTGGAAAGATACCACATGCCACGGAACGGCTGGACTGGTGTGTCCAATTACGAGCCAGCACTCTGGAGCGCATGCGCCCAGAGCCAGTGCTCTGCAACAAGAGAGGCCACTGCGATGGGAGGCCCTCACAGGTCAAAGAATAAATATGGATGAAAATAAATAAATGAAAACCCAATACAGGAGGCCAAAATTAAAAAAAAAAAATTTGGCAAATTAAACTAGATACAGTTATTGGCAGAATGATATTTCTAAAATAATTAATAAAATTCCAATGATAACTAAGATTCATAAAGTGGCTCATGTCATTTTTCTAAAACTTTAAAGATAATTTTTATTTGCATTCTCCATTGCTATGAGATTAAAGTCTAAACTTCTACACATGGTTTAAAATCACCTGGCCTCCATTTGCCTCTCTTACTTCAAATCTTGCCATTCTGTGGCCCAATTCCCTAAACTTAATGCTCCAAGCAAATTGAACTCCTTTTTACTCAGCAAATATGCCATGTTCTCCCTCCAATTCTGATCCTTGCAAATTCTTCATCTAAAAGAATTGTTCCTTCTTCATTTTACCAAGTTATGTTTCAACTCATACAGGTGTCACTACCTCCCAGAAGTCTATCCCATTTCTCTAAGACTGTATTAGGTACCTTTCTTGCATTTATCCAAATATACTATAGTTGCTATATATATATATATATATATATATATATATATATATACACATACATCTGTGCAAAGTCACTTCAGTCCTG
Source organism: Tragulus kanchil (assembly GCA_022376925.1). Taxonomy (NCBI): domain Eukaryota; kingdom Metazoa; phylum Chordata; class Mammalia; order Artiodactyla; family Tragulidae; genus Tragulus; species Tragulus kanchil. The sequence continues at coordinate 113,727,465 of JAIOJX010000005.1, read as the reverse complement.
TCCTGACTCTGTGCGACTGTATGGATTGTTGCCCACCAGGCTCCACTGTCCATGGGATTCTCCAGCCAAGAATACTGGAGTGGATTGTTATGCCCTCCTCCAGGGAATCTTCCCAACCCGGGGATCGAACCCACATTTCCTGTCGCTCCTGAACTGCAGGTGGATTCTTTACTGCTGAGCCACCAGGGAAGCCAGTTGTTATATACTCCTTCTGCATTTATCTTAATATATAGGCAACTGCTTATCTGCAAAGTCTATATGATAAAAGGATCTCTCTTTCAATACTGTGACCTCAGCTCCCAACATAAATGTTTATGACAGATTTCACAATATATAAACTGTGTCAGATATTCTCTCATTTGATCTTCACACCTTTGTGAATGGGAGAAATAACTGTTATTATTATCGCCTCAGTTTTCAAATGAGGAGCCTGAGATTCAGGTTTGATTCTAGGGATTTCCCTGGTCCAATGTCTAAGACTATGCAGGTATGATCCTTGGTCAGGGAACTTGGTTCCATGTGCCACAACTAAGAAATCACATGTCCCAACTAATAATCCCATGTGTCCCCAAAAAAGATCAAAGATTCTGCATAGGCTTCCCTGGTAGCTCAGTGGTGAAAAGTTCACCTGCCAATGCAGGAGACACAGGTCCAATCCCTGATCCGGGAAGATCCCACATGCTGTGGAACAACCATGAGCCACAACTAATTAAGCCTGTGCTCTAGAGCCTGAGAGCCACAACTATTGAGCTCATGTGCCACAACTATTGAAGCCCGTGTGCCCTAGAGCCCAAGTTCCACAACAAGAGAAGTCAATGCAACAAGAAGCCTACTCACCTCAACTACAGAGTGGCCCCCACTCCCTGCAAATAGAGAAGAGCCTGCAGCAGTGAAAACTCAGAATAGCCAGAAATAAATGAATAAATATATAAAATTTTAAAAAGATTCTACATTGCACAGCTAAGATCCAGTGCAGTGAGATAGATATATAAATATTTATAAAGGCGTTTGGTTCTAGATCTTCATATCATAAGTCATATACTCTCTTCATGTAGTTCATTCAGTTCAGTTCAGTTTCTCAGTTGTGTCCGACTCTGTGACACCATGAACTGCAGCACACCAGGCTTTCTTGTCCTTCACCATCTCCCAGAGCCTGCACAAACTCATGTTCATTGACTCAGTGATGCCATCTTATCCTCTATTGTCCCCTTCTCCTCTGCCTTCTATTTTTTCCAGATCAGAGTGAAAGAAATGAGATCCAATTTCTAATGTAATCATACTGTCCACAAATGAGCTTTCAAAGCACAAGTAGTAAATGTAAAAGTCTGCATCAACTCCTGAAAACTTATCAGTGATTTCAGAAAGAGACTGGCATTCAGTGGCATCTATTCACTAGAAGTGGCATTTTAGTGTGGTTGCAACAATTCAAAACTAAACGCATCTCTGTTCTACAAAAACTAACTCAAATGTTTTCCCTGAGCAGATAAAAGTTAATGTGTTTATGAATCTGGACTGTGTAGACAGGGACTGTCTGTGCCTTTCCTGGGCTATTAAATAAAGCATCCACTGTATTAAGAGTGTGTTGTACTCCCTTAACCTTCACCACTGAATATGCCTTCTCTCAGGTTCTCCCATTTCACAAACTAACCTTGTTCTCTGGGAAAGGAGAAAATAAAATAAATGATGGACAAACAAAAATATCCCAAAAATATGGTTTTAAAATCCACAGAACTAGGTAAACCAAAAATGGTTGAAAATGGCTTTACAAATCCTCTGCCAAGGTGTTGTTTTATGATAAAAAATTAGGAGTAATCATTTAGTGGGGGAGAGTCAGATGGCTGATTTCTGCACAGAGAATAAGAAAAGTAAATTTTTATCTGTTTCTGAGCATTCTTTTCTTCAACCTACAGGTTTTCACTATGTATACTAAAATTGTTAATTAACATAGAAGATCCAATAAGCTCTGGCAAGACGTGGAGTTGATTCAGATTCAGGGAATGCTTAACATGGTGGAGGTACACAGCAATACTGCTGTTCTTCAGCTTCCATGTCAAATAATATGCAGTACAGGGACTTCTCTGGTGGTCTAGTGGTTGAGAATCTGCCTTCCAATGCAGGAGGCTTGGGTTCGACCCCTGGTTGGGGAACTAAGATCCCACCTGATGTGGGGCAAATAAGCCCAAAGAGAGAAGCCTCTGTGGTGCAATTAAGGCCTGATACAGCCAAATGAGTAAATACAGAAATAATCCTATATCGTATGGATAACTTAGAATCTGCTCCTAAAAAAGCTATATAGACATTCTATATAGAATGGATTTTTAAACCCTGAAACCATTAACTCATGTTCATTGACTCAGTGATGCCATCTTATCCTCTATTGTCCCCTTCTCCTCTGCCTTCTATTTTTTCCAGATCAGAGTGAAAGAAATGAGATCCAATTTCTAATGTAATCATACTGTCCACAAATGAGCTTTCAAAGCACAAGTAGTAAATGTAAAAGTCTGCATCAACTCCTGAAAACTTATCAGTGATTTCAGAAAGAGACTGGCATTCAGTGGCATCTATTCACTAGAAGTGGCATTTTAGTGTGGTTGCAACAATTCAAAACTAAACGCATCTCTGTTCTACAAAAACTAACTCAAATGTTTTCCCTGAGCAGATAAAAGTTAATGTGTTTATGAATCTGGACTGTGTAGACAGGGACTGTCTGTGCCTTTCCTGGGCTATTAAATAAAGCATCCACTGTATTAAGAGTGTGTTGTACTCCCTTAACCTTCACCACTGAATATGCCTTCTCTCAGGTTCTCCCATTTCACAAACTAACCTTGTTCTCTGGGAAAGGAGAAAATAAAATAAATGATGGACAAACAAAAATATCCCAAAAATATGGTTTTAAAATCCACAGAACTAGGTAAACCAAAAATGGTTGAAAATGGCTTTACAAATCCTCTGCCAAGGTGTTGTTTTATGATAAAAAATTAGGAGTAATCATTTAGTGGGGGAGAGTCAGATGGCTGATTTCTGCACAGAGAATAAGAAAAGTAAATTTTTATCTGTTTCTGAGCATTCTTTTCTTCAACCTACAGGTTTTCACTATGTATACTAAAATTGTTAATTAACATAGAAGATCCAATAAGCTCTGGCAAGACGTGGAGTTGATTCAGATTCAGGGAATGCTTAACATGGTGGAGGTACACAGCAATACTGCTGTTCTTCAGCTTCCATGTCAAATAATATGCAGTACAGGGACTTCTCTGGTGGTCTAGTGGTTGAGAATCTGCCTTCCAATGCAGGAGGCTTGGGTTCGACCCCTGGTTGGGGAACTAAGATCCCACCTGATGTGGGGCAAATAAGCCCAAAGAGAGAAGCCTCTGTGGTGCAATTAAGGCCTGATACAGCCAAATGAGTAAATACAGAAATAATCCTATATCGTATGGATAACTTAGAATCTGCTCCTAAAAAAGCTATATAGACATTCTATATAGAATGGATTTTTAAACCCTGAAACTTAACTTCCTATTAAGCGAAGTTTTGTTATGTAATCAATGTCACAATGCTTTTCCTGGCATGGTTTTCTTTGTATTTCATCAGGTTGGGTATATCAGGTTGAGATGACACTGATTTCAATGTCCAGGATCTGCTGGTGATCAAAGAAAAGGAAGACAAGAACAGAGTAGAGAAAGGTTTTTAAACTTGTAACTGAACTTTATGACCCCATAGATATCCAGGGTATTAACATAAACTCTGGCATATGTGACAAATTCACATCAAATATTATTCACAAAGGTGAAAAACTGAAAGCATTTCTGCCAAGATCATTAACAAGACAAGGGTGTCCACTCTCACCAGTATTACTCAACATAGTTTTGGAAGTCCTAGCCATTGCAATCAGAGGGGAAAAAAAAGAAATAAAAGGAATACAAATTAGAAAAGAAGTCATACTCTTATTGCTTGCAGATGCTGTGATCCTCTACATAGAAAACTCTCATAAAATTACTAGAGTTAATCAATGAATTTAGTAAAATCATGGGATACAAACTCAATGAACAAAAATCATTTGCATTCCTATATAGTAACAATGAAAAATCAGAAAAAGAAATTAAGGTAACAATACTATTCACCATTGCTACAAAAAGAATAAATACCTAGGGATAAACCCACTGAAGGAGACAAAATATCTGTATATAGAAAAATATTAGACACAGATGAAATAAATCAAAGATAACACATGCAGATGGAGAGATAAACCATATTCTTGGATTCAAAGAATCAATATTTGTAAAATGACTATACCACCAAAAGAAATGTAAATATTTAATGCAATCCCTATCAAATTACCAGTGGCATTTTTCACAGAACTAGAACAAAATATTTCACAATTTGTATGGAAACACAAAAGACCCCGAGTATCCAAAGCAATCTTGAGAAAGAAAACTGGAGCTGGAGGAGGAATCAACCTTTCTGACTTCAAACTATGCTACAAAGCTATAATAATCAAGCACAGCACAGCACAATACATAATACTGACACAAAAACAGAAATAAAGTTTCATGGAACAAGATACAGAGTCCAGAGATAAACCTATGCATCCATGGGCACCTTATCTTTGACAAAGGAGGCAAGAATACACAATGGAGAAAAGATAGTCTCTTCAATAAGTATTGTCAGGAAAACTGGACAACTATATGTCAAAGAATAAAACCAGAAGACTATCTAACACCATACACAAAAATAAACTCAAAATGGAAAACTAGTCTGGACATTCAACTTGTATAAAAAAACAACCCAATTAGCCCCTAGTCCAGGGTATTAACATAAACTCTGGCATATGTGACAAATTCACATCAAATATTATTCACAAAGGTGAAAAACTGAAAGCATTTCTGCCAAGATCATTAACAAGACAAGGGTGTCCACTCTCACCAGTATTACTCAACATAGTTTTGGAAGTCCTAGCCATTGCAATCAGAGGGGAAAAAAAAGAAATAAAAGGAATACAAATTAGAAAAGAAGTCATACTCTTATTGCTTGCAGATGCTGTGATCCTCTACATAGAAAACTCTCATAAAATTACTAGAGTTAATCAATGAATTTAGTAAAATCATGGGATACAAACTCAATGAACAAAAATCATTTGCATTCCTATATAGTAACAATGAAAAATCAGAAAAAGAAATTAAGGTAACAATACTATTCACCATTGCTACAAAAAGAATAAATACCTAGGGATAAACCCACTGAAGGAGACAAAATATCTGTATATAGAAAAATATTAGACACAGATGAAATAAATCAAAGATAACACATGCAGATGGAGAGATAAACCATATTCTTGGATTCAAAGAATCAATATTTGTAAAATGACTATACCACCAAAAGAAATGTAAATATTTAATGCAATCCCTATCAAATTACCAGTGGCATTTTTCACAGAACTAGAACAAAATATTTCACAATTTGTATGGAAACACAAAAGACCCCGAGTATCCAAAGCAATCTTGAGAAAGAAAACTGGAGCTGGAGGAGGAATCAACCTTTCTGACTTCAAACTATGCTACAAAGCTATAATAATCAAGCACAGCACAGCACAATACATAATACTGACACAAAAACAGAAATAAAGTTTCATGGAACAAGATACAGAGTCCAGAGATAAACCTATGCATCCATGGGCACCTTATCTTTGACAAAGGAGGCAAGAATACACAATGGAGAAAAGATAGTCTCTTCAATAAGTATTGTCAGGAAAACTGGACAACTATATGTCAAAGAATAAAACCAGAAGACTATCTAACACCATACACAAAAATAAACTCAAAATGGATTAAAAACCCACATATAAGTCTAGAAACTATAAAATTCTTAGAAAAAAAATACACAGGGAGGGGGCAGGGGAGGGAGACAGGAGGAAAGTTCAGGAGGGAGGGAACCCATGTATCTTGATTGACATTGAAGAAAATAAAATTTAAAAAATATGTATATAGTAAAAAAATAAACATATGCAGAACACTCTTTTCCATAAATCACTGCAAGATCCTCTTTGACCCACCTCCTAGAGTAATGGAAATAAAAACAGAAAATAAACAAATAGGGCCTAATTAAACTTAAAATGTCTTGTACAATAAAGGAAACTATAAATAAGATGAAAGAAAACCCTTAGAATGGGAGAAAATAATTGCAAATGAAGCAACTGACAAAGAGTTAATCTCTAAAATATATAAGCAGATCACTATACATAGGCAAACAGTTCAACATAAGAAAAGCAAACAACCCAATTAAAAAATGGACAGAAGACCTAAACAGATATTTCTCTAGAGAAGACATACAGATGATTCATAAACACAGGGAAAATGGTGAACACTGCTCATTATTAGAGGAATGAAAATCAAAATTACAGTGAGATATCATCAGTCAGAATGGCCATCTACAAAAAAATCTATAAACAACAAATGCAGGAGAGGATGTGTATAAAAGGGAATGCTCTTGAACTGCTGGTGGGAATGTAAATTGGTACGGCCACTCTGGAGAACAATATGGAGACTCCAACTGCCACATGACCCATGAATCCCACTATAGGGCATATTCCCTGAGAAAACTACGATTGAAAAGGACATATCAACAACCCCAATATTCATTGCAGCACTATTTATAGCAATGAGGACATGAAAACAATCTATATGTCCATCAACAGATAAATGGATAAAGATGTGATACATAAACACAATGAAATATTACTCATTCATACAAAAGAATGAATTTGAGTCAGTTCTAGTGAGGTTGATGAACCAGAGCCTGTTACACACAAAATTTTTCTAAAGGGTATCTCTTCAATAAGTATTGTCAGGAAAACTGGACAACTATATGTCAAAGAATAAAACCAGAAGACTATCTAACACCATACACAAAAATAAACTCAAAATGGATTAAAAACCCACATATAAGTCTAGAAACTATAAAATTCTTAGAAAAAAAATACACAGGGAGGGGGCAGGGGAGGGAGACAGGAGGAAAGTTCAGGAGGGAGGGAACCCATGTATCTTGATTGACATTGAAGAAAATAAAATTTAAAAAATATGTATATAGTAAAAAAATAAACATATGCAGAACACTCTTTTCCATAAATCACTGCAAGATCCTCTTTGACCCACCTCCTAGAGTAATGGAAATAAAAACAGAAAATAAACAAATAGGGCCTAATTAAACTTAAAATGTCTTGTACAATAAAGGAAACTATAAATAAGATGAAAGAAAACCCTTAGAATGGGAGAAAATAATTGCAAATGAAGCAACTGACAAAGAGTTAATCTCTAAAATATATAAGCAGATCACTATACATAGGCAAACAGTTCAACATAAGAAAAGCAAACAACCCAATTAAAAAATGGACAGAAGACCTAAACAGATATTTCTCTAGAGAAGACATACAGATGATTCATAAACACAGGGAAAATGGTGAACACTGCTCATTATTAGAGGAATGAAAATCAAAATTACAGTGAGATATCATCAGTCAGAATGGCCATCTACAAAAAAATCTATAAACAACAAATGCAGGAGAGGATGTGTATAAAAGGGAATGCTCTTGAACTGCTGGTGGGAATGTAAATTGGTACGGCCACTCTGGAGAACAATATGGAGACTCCAACTGCCACATGACCCATGAATCCCACTATAGGGCATATTCCCTGAGAAAACTACGATTGAAAAGGACATATCAACAACCCCAATATTCATTGCAGCACTATTTATAGCAATGAGGACATGAAAACAATCTATATGTCCATCAACAGATAAATGGATAAAGATGTGATACATAAACACAATGAAATATTACTCATTCATACAAAAGAATGAATTTGAGTCAGTTCTAGTGAGGTTGATGAACCAGAGCCTGTTACACACAGTGAAGTAAGTCAGAGAGAGAAAAACAAATATCATATATTAATGCATATAGATGAAATCTACAAAAATGGTATTGATGAACCTACTTGAAGAGCAGTAATAGAGACATAGAGAACAAACTTACAGACACAGCAGGAAAAGGAGAGGGTGGAGGAACTGAGAGAGTAGCATTGAAATATTAGCATGTACATTACCATGTAAAACATATAGCTAATGTGAAGGTGTTACGTAACACGGAGCTCAACCCAGTGTTCTGTGACAACTTAGAGGGGTGGGATGGGTTTAGAGGTGGAAAGGAGATTTAAGAGGGAAGGGTTATATGTATACTTATGGCTAATTCACTTTGTTGTATTTCAGAAACCAACACAATGTTGTAAAGCAATTATCCTTCAATTTAAAAGAATATTAAAAATTAAAAAAAAAAAAAAACATAAGTTCTAGGATTGGAATCTCAGCTTCATATTGCTCTCTTAAAATTATAAAGCTGGGAGACTATCAGAATAAGAAAGCTATTTAAAGTCATCTAATCTTTCAACTTTCTAATGAATGAAAATGAAAAGAACTCTCTGTTTAAACAGATTTGGGAAATTATGCATGCCATATTATCCTCTGAAGTTTTCAGAGGCGTTTTGCTATGTTAGAGGTTTTATGAAATTTTTCAATAAAGAAATCTTTCTCACTTTGTGGAACCTCTTCTCCCCTCTACTCACTTAACACCATCTTTCACCATCCTGTGAGGACACATGTGGAGAAGTTCTGACCTGGTCTAACCCTTTTCCTGATATTTGCATCCAAGAGAACATTCTCTCTCACTGCTACTGCATTCTTCTGAAATGCTGAAGAGATGTCTGGTTCCTCCCTCCTTGTGACAGAACAAGACAGACTGTCTTATGAGAACATTGCAGCTCTGAATAGGTCGAACAAAGTGTCACCAGTCTGAAATGCATGCCTTTCTCATTCTCTAAATCCCTATCCAGAATTGCTTGGCTAAGAATCACGGATAGTGGTAGTGATTGTTTGTTTGCTTTGGTTTATTTTTTTGGTTTGTTTTTCACCCAGTAAGCTTCCTCATGTCCTTCTCTCTGGGAACAGAACCTGCTCTCCTCCACTGAGATTCAGTTCTTGGCTCGTCGTGTCCTCTTTTCTTGGCAGCTGTGTTGGATCCAGCAATGAGCACATCACAAAACTGGGTTAATTAAGGTTCTTTTGCAAGACTAATACATGAACTTTGGGAAAGAGCAACTCTCTCTTTCTATAAGAGTTCACTAAACCAGGAGTATACGATATCTCTTGCTCCTGGTGAGCTACTTCTCCGGCTCAGGAAGAGTGGTACAAAGCAAGGAAGAAATGAGCAGTGGAGAAAAGAGGAGTCGAGTTGACTTCCTTGTTCTCATGCTAGAGGATCTGAGCTTCAAAATATGCTGTGACAAATAGACACAAGCTTCCCAATATACTATCCATAAATAATTTCAACTAAAGATCATTTAAATAAAGTCTATTATCAGTGACACCATTCTTTACAAAACTCAAATTATCACTGCATAAACATCAATTATGAGCAGAGCTCTTGTAAATGGAATAAAACTTAAATGCAAATTATATCTTGGGTACATTATTTCTGTATTATACTTATTTTTTGCAATTAAAGAGATTTTGTTTTAAAATCTTAAAAAAACAGGCAAAGGCTTTTCTTTAATTATTGTATATTCTACTATCTGGATTTGGTAGCCTTAGGTAATTATTAAAACTTGTAGTTGAGATCAACCTCAAATGAGCAGAGAGTCAGTGTATTTCCCTGTGGAAACCACAGCACTTTGTGTTCTGGTGTGCATGGAGGGGAGGGAATATGAGAAACTGTGTTCTTTATCCTGACTTCTTTACAACTTCCTTCATTAAACACTTTGTACAAGATGTAGAAAAAAAGTGTCCCCTTGCTCTCTGTTGCTTTCTTGTTTAGCAAAAGTCATCCTCAAAGATGCTATCAACTGAACAGAATGTTTAACGTCTGGAGCCTTAGATCAGGGACTCAAGCACTGCTACAGTGAAAAATCAAAATGCCATGCTGGCTTCAAACGTTAGAGCTAGATCCACTCTGATGGCATGTTAAGATGGAAAGTGGCAGAATGCCATGACATGTATGCTCACGTCCTGATAGATGTGCCCAGAGATGTGTTTAGTTCTTGGGTTCCTTCCCACATGGCACCTCCTGCTGCAATTTATTGACACCAGATGTTCTTTGTATCAGAAAGACTTGTAGCAATGTCTATTTAAAGTTAAATGGAGTAATTGAAGCCAGAGCATCGTACTTTGAATGAAGTAAATCAAAGCACATCACAGTCATAAAAATGCAGACTAGGGAAAGCATGAATGAGAGAAATCCATTATAAAAAGAAAGCCAGACTAACAGAGACCAAAAAGCTCTGATTAAAATTTATCATCTCACACCACACTGATAGAAATCAATTGGTAACTGGACGGGGCTCTGACGCCAGAACTAGTGAACATGCTTCACTATATAAATTAGGCAGAAATCTTTTGCCATAATGACCTCCTTCTCCATGACAGCTCATGGAAAACGACTCTACACTTGCATTGCTATAGGGATCAGATGCAGAAACTCTGGTTAATGACAAGAGACATGGACCTGAAGTCTAATCATTTTACTAACATAATGCTTTAGACAGGGGCTTTAACAAATCAAGGCTCAACTAATGATTGATGGTAGGAAATGGAGACATGTTTTAAAGTCTGATTTAAAAGAAAGCTAAGACAGGAAGGACAGTGTGATTAGAAAAGCTCAAAGTCAACCATGAACCATGAGCATTAATAAATGTGGATTTTAACAGGTACAGATCTGGCAGACAGCAGACAGCAAGAGCTTAGATTGACTGAAAATAAATAGAGGTTTACTATGACCCCTATTAAATTGATTCATCAGTGGCAATCAAAAAATAGACCAAATTATAATAGTAATTTTAAAGCACAGAAATAAAAGCTACCAAGACTAAAATAGCACATATAAGAAAGGCAAGAATCCCTGGTGAAGGAAATGGCAACCCACTCCAGTATTCTTGCTTGGGAAATCTCACGGACAAAGGTACCTGGTGAGCTACAGTCCACAGGGTCAAAACAAGTGGACATGACTTAGCAATTAAATAACAACAATGGCAAGAACATATTTTAAAGAAGTCAATCTATGTTTTCCTTTTCAAAATTTATTCCAGGCACTTTTCCTCTATCTGTTGTGACATGCAGGCTAATACTTGACTTTGCATTCATCATTTCACCAGAAGGATGTCACAGGACATAAAGCAGATGGAGCCTGTTGGTCACTGCTTTTGTACTCCAAAAGCTTAAATTCCTTTGGAGAAATTTTAAATTGAAGCCAGAGCATCGTACTTTGAATGAAGTAAATCAAAGCACATCACAGTCATAAAAATGCAGACTAGGGAAAGCATGAATGAGAGAAATCCATTATAAAAAGAAAGCCAGACTAACAGAGACCAAAAAGCTCTGATTAAAATTTATCATCTCACACCACACTGATAGAAATCAATTGGTAACTGGACGGGGCTCTGACGCCAGAACTAGTGAACATGCTTCACTATATAAATTAGGCAGAAATCTTTTGCCATAATGACCTCCTTCTCCATGACAGCTCATGGAAAACGACTCTACACTTGCATTGCTATAGGGATCAGATGCAGAAACTCTGGTTAATGACAAGAGACATGGACCTGAAGTCTAATCATTTTACTAACATAATGCTTTAGACAGGGGCTTTAACAAATCAAGGCTCAACTAATGATTGATGGTAGGAAATGGAGACATGTTTTAAAGTCTGATTTAAAAGAAAGCTAAGACAGGAAGGACAGTGTGATTAGAAAAGCTCAAAGTCAACCATGAACCATGAGCATTAATAAATGTGGATTTTAACAGGTACAGATCTGGCAGACAGCAGACAGCAAGAGCTTAGATTGACTGAAAATAAATAGAGGTTTACTATGACCCCTATTAAATTGATTCATCAGTGGCAATCAAAAAATAGACCAAATTATAATAGTAATTTTAAAGCACAGAAATAAAAGCTACCAAGACTAAAATAGCACATATAAGAAAGGCAAGAATCCCTGGTGAAGGAAATGGCAACCCACTCCAGTATTCTTGCTTGGGAAATCTCACGGACAAAGGTACCTGGTGAGCTACAGTCCACAGGGTCAAAACAAGTGGACATGACTTAGCAATTAAATAACAACAATGGCAAGAACATATTTTAAAGAAGTCAATCTATGTTTTCCTTTTCAAAATTTATTCCAGGCACTTTTCCTCTATCTGTTGTGACATGCAGGCTAATACTTGACTTTGCATTCATCATTTCACCAGAAGGATGTCACAGGACATAAAGCAGATGGAGCCTGTTGGTCACTGCTTTTTGTACTCCAAAAGCTTAAATTCCTTTGGAGAAATTTTAAGAATTTAGAATCAGATATACAGAAAAATTAAAAGAATAAAGGTGTGTTTCATGCCCATTCCCAGTTGGACTAGAAAAAAAATATCCCCTGGATAGAGAGAAGAAGAGATGGTGAGGAAGTGATTTCAAACAAAGAAATTAAACTTTTTGAGAGAGAGAGGCCCAGTGCCCAGATCTCAGAACAGAATGCTCAGAGTGGGGTTGGAGAAGTCAGCAGACCACAAGGAGAGTAAAGAACATATGTGTGATGGATCCAGACTGAGTCCTGAACAGACACGGGGAGTTTCCACTGCCACATCATGGAATAGAAGCTAAAGGATGATGTCCACGCCTGAAGTCTGATATGGAAGAGAGATGACAACAGACGGGAAGGAACCTTGAAGTCAGGAACATGGGTTGACTCAAAAGGAATCTTAATTCCTGAATGACTAACGACTAAAGAGGAAAAGGTCAGTCTCTGAGGATTCTTGCTTCAATAGATGATTCAAGGGCCAGATATGCCACAATATCTCAGTACTATACAGGCCCTTAGAAAAACCCTTTAACACTCCTGCAGAATGAAGTCTTGATATAAAAATTAGGCTGTGATATAGAAAAATAAATTATTCATATGCTTATTTATATCGACATATTTATACCACTATAAAGGTATTTCGAATGTCTTTGAAGAGAAAAATGCCATATTTATCATGTGTGCTCAGTCACGTCAGACTCTTTGAGACCCCATGGACTGTAGCCCACCAGGCTTATCTGCCTTTGGAATTTTCCAGGCAAGAATACTGGGGTAGTTGCCACTTCCTACTCCAGGGGATCTTCCCAACACAGAGATTGAACCCAAGTATCTTGTGTTTGCTCCATTGGCTGGTGGCTTCTTTACCACTAGGCACCACCTGGGAAGCTCCATATTAAAAAGAGAGGGAGAGAAAAAATACTGAACAGAAGGAAGGGTTATATGAATCTGTGACATGCAGGCTAATACTTGACTTTGCATTCATCATTTCACCAGAAGGATGTCACAGGACATAAAGCAGATGGAGCCTGTTGGTCACTGCTTTTTGTACTCCAAAAGCTTAAATTCCTTTGGAGAAATTTTAAGAATTTAGAATCAGATATACAGAAAAATTAAAAGAATAAAGGTGTGTTTCATGCCCATTCCCAGTTGGACTAGAAAAAAAATATCCCCTGGATAGAGAGAAGAAGAGATGGTGAGGAAGTGATTTCAAACAAAGAAATTAAACTTTTTGAGAGAGAGAGGCCCAGTGCCCAGATCTCAGAACAGAATGCTCAGAGTGGGGTTGGAGAAGTCAGCAGACCACAAGGAGAGTAAAGAACATATGTGTGATGGATCCAGACTGAGTCCTGAACAGACACGGGGAGTTTCCACTGCCACATCATGGAATAGAAGCTAAAGGATGATGTCCACGCCTGAAGTCTGATATGGAAGAGAGATGACAACAGACGGGAAGGAACCTTGAAGTCAGGAACATGGGTTGACTCAAAAGGAATCTTAATTCCTGAATGACTAACGACTAAAGAGGAAAAGGTCAGTCTCTGAGGATTCTTGCTTCAATAGATGATTCAAGGGCCAGATATGCCACAATATCTCAGTACTATACAGGCCCTTAGAAAAACCCTTTAACACTCCTGCAGAATGAAGTCTTGATATAAAAATTAGGCTGTGATATAGAAAAATAAATTATTCATATGCTTATTTATATCGACATATTTATACCACTATAAAGGTATTTCGAATGTCTTTGAAGAGAAAAATGCCATATTTATCATGTGTGCTCAGTCACGTCAGACTCTTTGAGACCCCATGGACTGTAGCCCACCAGGCTTATCTGCCTTTGGAATTTTCCAGGCAAGAATACTGGGGTAGTTGCCACTTCCTACTCCAGGGGATCTTCCCAACACAGAGATTGAACCCAAGTATCTTGTGTTTGCTCCATTGGCTGGTGGCTTCTTTACCACTAGGCACCACCTGGGAAGCTCCATATTAAAAAGAGAGGGAGAGAAAAAATACTGAACAGAAGGAAGGGTTATTGCATGAATCTCAACTGTTTTAGTGCATCAAAATGATAACTTCAGCAAAGGGAACTATGTGATCCCTGCAATGTGTGGGTTCCCTCATCACAATAGATGGATAGCATCTAATGTCTTTTGCTTCTTAATAATCCGGAGCCAACCTAGCTCTTAGTGTTGGCCATGCTGAGACACGACTCCACCCCACAACTGAAGTCTTGGAAGATTCAGGAAAATAATCATAGGAAGGCATTCTGGCTTCAGGGTAAAACAAAGTATAAGCTCCTGTGAAGAGGTAGTGATGTGCTACAAGAGAGCAAAGGATTTAGCAGAGCTGAGGGTGGAAGCAGGTTAGTCATACAGTTGTTTATAGCATTGTAAAATAAAAGATAAACTATCACATTGCTTAGGCTTTTTGCAGAAATTACAAAATGTACTAGGAAAAATGTGAACTTGGAACAGTGTTAGGAAATGCATCCTACTATTCTGGAGCAAAAATAGCCATACACATTTATCCATTTTTGACAGAAAAAATCTAGGGATCTTTCTAAGATTTAGAGTATAGATGAAATTTTGAGAAGAAGCAAAAAAATGGATTAAGACAGTACGGAAAAAATAATATTGTGCACGAGCCAACATTCTTTAATGAAAAAAATGCAACTATAGGAAGTTAGGAAAAAATATAGAAAATAACTGTATGAACTTCAGATAAGAATTTCTGAAGCCAAATGCAAAAAAATCATGAACTATTAAAAATACATAAATTTGGGTCTATACAATATAAATTTAAAAATAAAATTAAAAGATAAGCTATTTATTAGGAGGCCATATTTTTAAAATATATGCTTCCAAAGGATCATTCTCTAAGATATGCTAAAAAGCTGCACTCACACACTCACAGTTAGATACCACATCACACACTCACAAGACTAGATACAATTAGTACATCTGATTAATATTAAGTTTAGAAGAGGATTTGTAAAAATTGGCTCATGGTGGTGGGATTGTAGGTTAATAAAATAATATGGAGGAAAATTTGTTAAAATCTAGTATGATTAAAAATGTATATTCTCTATGGACCATGATTTCTGCTTCTCAATGTATAATGTAAAGAAAGCATTTATTACAGTATTGCTTTATAGTAGAAAAATATTGGAAGTATGGGCTTTCCTGGTGGTCCAGTGGGTAAGGACACCGCCTTGCAGTGCAAGCGGTGCCAGTTCGATCCCTGGCCTGGGAGGATCCCACGTGCCATGGAGCAGATGGACCGATGCGTTCAACTACTGAGCCGGGGCTCTGGAGCGCATGCGCCCAGAGCCGGTGCTCTGTGACAACAGAGGCCACTAAGATGGGAGGCCCACACGGGCCAAAGAACAAAGATGGATGAAAACAGATAAATGAAAGGCCAATAGAAGTGGCCTGCCTGCCCTCGCCCCCTCCCTAGCCCACCCCTCCCCCGCCCCAAAAAGAAAAATATTGGAAGTAACCTAAATTTCATCAAAAGGAAAACAGTATAAGTAGAATGCAGTAAGTAACACTACAGTTTAGAAGTAAACTAGACTTCTATATTTTAAAATGATTAGACCTCAAAAATGTGATTTTCAGAAAAATGCAAGCTGCAGTTTCGTATGTGCAATATGATGTGTATATAAATATATTTTAAAATACTTTGTTAGTCTTCAGGGTGAGGAACAAAATGGACATTATCTGAATGATTTTTACTTCTTTAAAGAAACTAAGAAAAGATGATAAAATACTAATAAGAATTAATTTTAGATATAAATTACTATCTCTTATCTTAGCATTTTTATATTTTATACAAGCACAAAAAATAAAATCAGAAAAGAAAACAAATGAACTCATTTCCATCAAAAAAAAATACGTAAGAGATAATTTTGGAACCCAAGACCTAAAATTGAACAGATTCCAAATGTCATTATCAATCACACAATTGGTACACTGAGCCAACTTTTATTATATTAAAATAAGACCTCTTTAAATTTCTTAGGAGAGTAAAAGTGTTGTTTTGCTAACTTCTTTGGTCATTTTATAAATCTATTCTTTAAATACGTCAAATCCAAGGTAGGCTCCAAAATAAATAAAAGTTCAATTATTTCATTTAGATAAATAAATAAATCACATCTTATTAGGTTGGAAGGAAGGGAATTAACCAAAGTGGAGACATTTTTTAGCCTTGGGAAAATAAAAACCTCATTCATTATATTCAGCATTGAATATAAAGCAGTTATATATGCCAAGACTGTACCAGTATCTACACTGCATAAGACAGACCTTGAATGCATGGAGACTTGGCATACAGATAGAAAAGGATAGCAAGTAGAGAACAAAGGCAATTGCATGATGATAATATTAGGTTCCTGGCTGTCACAACAAAGCACCACAAAGTGGCATAAAATGATACAAATTCATGGTCTCACAGTTCTGGAGGCTAGAAATCCAAAATTAATAAATTGGCAGGTTTGGCCATCTGAAAGTTCTGAGGGAGAAACTGTGCTTCTTGCTTAACTTCTGTTCCTGGGAGTGATTCTATCATTCCAACCTCTGCCTTCCACCTTCACATGTTCAAATGTTCCCTTCTCATACAAAGACACTGGTCATAGCGTATGACATCCAACCTAATAACTTCATCTTAACTTGATTAAATCTATAAGAACTTATTTCCAAATAAGGTCATGTTCACAGATACCAGTGGTTAGTACCTCAACATAAAGCTGTTGTGGGGTTGGGGGAACATAATTCAACCTGTAACAATATATAGCTCAGAATCTCTGAAAAAGGTAATAAGAACTGCAATGGTAGAAATGACTTCTTTCTTAACTTTTAATTTTATACTGGAATAGAGCCAATTAACAATGTTGTGTTAGTTTCAGGTGAAGAGCAAAGGGACACAACTATCAGTCATACATATACATGTATGCACTCCCCCTCAAACTCCCCTTGCATCCAGGCTGCCATATAACACTGAGCAGAGTTCCCATACTGTAAGTAGAAGCACATTGGTTACCCATTTTAAATACAGCAATATGTATATGATGATCCCAAACTTCCTAATTATAGAGATGATTTATTTAAAGAGTTGAGACTTGAACTAGAGACTGGAAAAAACTTTTACATGCAGGGAATATTCTAGATCACAGAAATCAAGTATAAAAAATGACACACTGACAAAAATCACATGCATTTACAAAAGTCACTTCATTGCTTAGAATTGGAATTTTCAGTGCTTAGAAGAACATGAACCATTATGTAATCTGACCCCTCAGTACTGCATTCAACACATCACTGATTCAATAACATCCTCAAGTGGCAGGCACTACTGATGTGCAGGAGATAAGATACTAAGAACAATACAGTTCTTGTCCTTCTGGAGAAAACAAAGTTAATAAAATAATCCTAGAGACAAATGTAAAGCTTGTTGACAAATTCTGGGATAAAAACATAGATTCATGAGAACAAAGGCAATTGCATGATGATAATATTAGGTTCCTGGCTGTCACAACAAAGCACCACAAAGTGGCATAAAATGATACAAATTCATGGTCTCACAGTTCTGGAGGCTAGAAATCCAAAATTAATAAATTGGCAGGTTTGGCCATCTGAAAGTTCTGAGGGAGAAACTGTGCTTCTTGCTTAACTTCTGTTCCTGGGAGTGATTCTATCATTCCAACCTCTGCCTTCCACCTTCACATGTTCAAATGTTCCCTTCTCATACAAAGACACTGGTCATAGCGTATGACATCCAACCTAATAACTTCATCTTAACTTGATTAAATCTATAAGAACTTATTTCCAAATAAGGTCATGTTCACAGATACCAGTGGTTAGTACCTCAACATAAAGCTGTTGTGGGGTTGGGGGAACATAATTCAACCTGTAACAATATATAGCTCAGAATCTCTGAAAAAGGTAATAAGAACTGCAATGGTAGAAATGACTTCTTTCTTAACTTTTAATTTTATACTGGAATAGAGCCAATTAACAATGTTGTGTTAGTTTCAGGTGAAGAGCAAAGGGACACAACTATCAGTCATACATATACATGTATGCACTCCCCCTCAAACTCCCCTTGCATCCAGGCTGCCATATAACACTGAGCAGAGTTCCCATACTGTAAGTAGAAGCACATTGGTTACCCATTTTAAATACAGCAATATGTATATGATGATCCCAAACTTCCTAATTATAGAGATGATTTATTTAAAGAGTTGAGACTTGAACTAGAGACTGGAAAAAACTTTTACATGCAGGGAATATTCTAGATCACAGAAATCAAGTATAAAAAATGACACACTGACAAAAATCACATGCATTTACAAAAGTCACTTCATTGCTTAGAATTGGAATTTTCAGTGCTTAGAAGAACATGAACCATTATGTAATCTGACCCCTCAGTACTGCATTCAACACATCACTGATTCAATAACATCCTCAAGTGGCAGGCACTACTGATGTGCAGGAGATAAGATACTAAGAACAATACAGTTCTTGTCCTTCTGGAGAAAACAAAGTTAATAAAATAATCCTAGAGACAAATGTAAAGCTTGTTGACAAATTCTGGGATAGAAAAAGCATAGAGTTATGACAGCATATAAAAAGCTCATTTGATCTAATCAAGGCAACAGTGTTTTCCTGATGAAGTGACAACTGAATCCACATCTGAAGCAGAAGGAAGTTCAACAGGCCAAGGAAGGAAAACTCAGCTTCCCAAAGAGAAGGAAAGCATGTGCAGGCATTCTGGCATAGAGAAGCTTGGTGAAAACAAGGGACTGGGGGAGGTTGTGATGGCTGAGGCAGAGAGGGTGAGAGGAGTCATGGTGGGAAATGAAGCTAGACATTCAAGAGCCGAGACATGAAAAATTGCATAAGGCATATCAAAAATAGAAACAGGAGCCAGGTATAAATATTTGTAAGCAAAGCAGTGGAACTGTTATATTGTGCTTTATAAAATAATCATTCTGGCAGCATATAATGCTTTACAGATAGGAACACCAAAATCAAATAAATTGTGTCAGACCAAAGTTAAAGAGCTTTTTGGAAGCAGAATAGCACAAAACCCAAGACCTCCCTCCTTGCCCTTTGTGAAAAGCAAAACTGTCGGCATTCCTCAAGTGCCTAAAAGTATTTGGCTTCTTCTCCAGCCTTCTCCCACCTAAGTACTGTCATCTACCCAACTGCCCAAATCCAAATCCTTCAGCCATTTCCAGCCCTACTTTTTTCACTACCGTATTTAATCCATTAGGAAACATTGTCAGTCTTAGAAAAAAATTCTCAAATCCATTCATTGTCTTCAAAGCCCTGCTTCCACATTAGCCAATGCCATCATCAGTTGTGGCCTGAACAATGACACAGTCTAACTGCTCTCCTAATCACTATCTTTCCCCCTGACAACAGCAACTACTCTCCATCCTGCTATAATTGTTTTTTTTTTTTTAATTGGAGTATAATTGTTTTACAACACTGTGTTAGTTCCTGCTGTGCTATGCTTAGTCCCTCAGTCGTGTCTGACTGTGATCACATGAACTGTGGTCCACTAGGCTCCTCTGTCCATGGGGATTCTCCAGGCAAGAATACTGGAGTGAGTTGCCATGTGCTCATCCAGGGAATCTTCCCAACCCAGGGATCAAACCCAGATCTCCTGCATTGCAGGTGGATTCTTTACTGTCTGAGCCACCAGGGAAGCCCGTGTATACTGGAGTGGGTAGTCTATCCAGTCTCTTGGGGTTCTTCCAGACCCCAGGAACCGAACCAGGTTCTCCTGCATTGCAGGCAGATTCATTACCAGATGAGCTACCAGGGAAGGCCCAGTTCCTACTGTAAAGTGAAGTGAATTAGTAATGTGTATACATACATCCCCTCTCTTGTGCCTGCCACCGCCTTATCTCACCCATCTGCCCCGAGAAAACCATAATTCAAAAAGACACGTGTACACTGACGTTCATTGCAACACAATTTACAATAACCAGAACATGGAAACAATCTAAATGTCCAATGACAGATTGATGGTCTTCATTCGTTGTTTTTTTTTTTTTTTTTTTTTTTTTTAAGAATGTAAAGCATGTAATGTGCTCCTCTACTAAGCCTGCTTACTTGGCTCATCAAAATTCCTAAAATAATTCAAAAACAATTTACCATGGCCTAGAAAATCCTGCATGTTCTAGCTCCTCTTCAACTTGAACTCTGACTTTTCTCCTTAACCATGCTTGGGTCTTGTTTATTTTTCCAACATATCAAGGTCATTCCCAACTCAGGCCTTTATACTTGTTATGCCCTTTGAAAACTTCTCCTGATTCTTTGTAAAACTGAATCCTTTTCCTATTTCAGATCTCAGCTTTCAGCATTTGAGAGAGAATGTTTTGGCCATAGTATCTAAAGAAGGCAATTAATCTGTATCTCAAAACCATTTCCTTCTTGACTGTACATACATATATATTTATAGATAGAGATAGAGATATCCTTTTTATTATTATCTGCTTTACCTCATCAAATGTGGGCTTCCCTAGGAAGGAATTTTGTCTTCCATGTTCAATGCTGAATCTACAACCTTTATCATAATCAATGTCAGATACACAAAAGTTGTTCTATTAACATTGGTCAAATAAATGAATAAATATAGTGTTCAGAAATTTACCCAAAAAAAGAAAAAGCACTAAGGACAAAAACATAAGAGGAATAAACAGAAACAATTACGAAAATCTCCCAAAATTATCACCAAATGTAATCTTTTAATAAATCCTCCCTGGAAAAGTATGTTTGCTTCATGGATAAATTTTTTTAATATCACTTTTTATTCTAGAACTTATGTTTGAGACGTATAAGGCAACAATGATTTTTTCCTAGAAAAATGTCTATTTTCAAAAGAATGAAAGAAGGACACTATGGACAGTAATACAGGGGTGGTCTGAACCTTGATAAGAGACATCTTGACATACTGGTTTTAAGGAGATGCTGTTGCAGCTTCCTATGTAATAAAATAAGGTGTAGGACTTCCCTGGCAGCACAGTGGTGAAGAGTTCGCCTGCCAGTGCAGGGGACACAGGTTCGATCCCTAATCTGGGAAGATCCCACATGCTGCGGAACAACTAAGCCCATGAGACACGACGAATCGAGCTTGTGCTCTAGAATCCCAGGGACACAACTACTGAGCCCATTTGCCACAACTACTGAAGCCTGTAAGCCCTAGAGCCAGAGTTCCACAACAAGAAGTCACCACAAGAAGTCTGCTCACCTCAACTAGAGAGCAGCCCTTCCCTGCAACTAGAGAAGAGCCTGTGGCAGCAGTGAAAACACAGAACAGCCAAAAATAAATGAATAACTAAATAAATAAAACTGCTAACCAGTCCAAAAAAAAAAAAAAACAATTAAGGTGTAGAAAATACATCTGACTACTATAGGAACTATACTTTGGATTTTTTAAGACTTTTAGTTAGAATCTCTTTATTTTTTCAAACTTAAAAAAACTGGTCTTTCTAATTACTCTATGAAAACCGCCAATCATTGATTTTTATGTGATTCATTTTCCCTCCTATAAGCTAAAACTAAATGGACCATTTCAATTTAAATGTTCTATTCCCAAAGTTACTTTCTCTGTAAAATTACTCGGGAAATAAAAAACTATAAATAGATTTTTCATGTCTGTGTAACATGTGTTTAACGTCTGATAATCTGTCTAAAACATACTGTCTTATTGATTTGTAAAATTATTTCTTCATTCAACCACAATATGATTGCTTCCAATCAACCACAGATGTTTATAATGGTAGAAGCTTTTCATAACTGAACAACAAATATTTACAGAATAGCTACTATCTCCTGAATTTGTAAGATAAAAGTAATATATTAATAAAGAAACAAAACACAGTTTGCTTCCCTGTAATCCACAGTATCATAGTAGGACACAAAAATTAGTGATCAATAACACAGTTTCTATCATAAAAGAAAACAAAAACCACAGTTTGCTTTATCCACAGTATAGTATCAAAATGTCTATTTTCAAAAGAATGAAAGAAGGACACTATGGACAGTAATACAGGGGTGGTCTGAACCTTGATAAGAGACATCTTGACATACTGGTTTTAAGGAGATGCTGTTGCAGCTTCCTATGTAATAAAATAAGGTGTAGGACTTCCCTGGCAGCACAGTGGTGAAGAGTTCGCCTGCCAGTGCAGGGGACACAGGTTCGATCCCTAATCTGGGAAGATCCCACATGCTGCGGAACAACTAAGCCCATGAGACACGACGAATCGAGCTTGTGCTCTAGAATCCCAGGGACACAACTACTGAGCCCATTTGCCACAACTACTGAAGCCTGTAAGCCCTAGAGCCAGAGTTCCACAACAAGAAGTCACCACAAGAAGTCTGCTCACCTCAACTAGAGAGCAGCCCTTCCCTGCAACTAGAGAAGAGCCTGTGGCAGCAGTGAAAACACAGAACAGCCAAAAATAAATGAATAACTAAATAAATAAAACTGCTAACCAGTCCAAAAAAAAAAAAAACAATTAAGGTGTAGAAAATACATCTGACTACTATAGGAACTATACTTTGGATTTTTTAAGACTTTTAGTTAGAATCTCTTTATTTTTTCAAACTTAAAAAAACTGTGCTTTCTAATTACTCTATGAAAACCGCCAATCATTGATTTTTATGTGATTCATTTTCCCTCCTATAAGCTAAAACTAAATGGACCATTTCAATTTAAATGTTCTATTCCCAAAGTTACTTTCTCTGTAAAATTACTCGGGAAATAAAAAACTATAAATAGATTTTTCATGTCTGTGTAACATGTGTTTAACGTCTGATAATCTGTCTAAAACATACTGTCTTATTGATTTGTAAAATTATTTCTTCATTCAACCACAATATGATTGCTTCCAATCAACCACAGATGTTTATAATGGTAGAAGCTTTTCATAACTGAACAACAAATATTTACAGAATAGCTACTATCTCCTGAATTTGTAAGATAAAAGTAATATATTAATAAAGAAACAAAACACAGTTTGCTTCCCTGTAATCCACAGTATCATAGTAGGACACAAAAATTAGTGATCAATAACACAGTTTCTATCATAAGCAAGCATTGCCCCTAATTAACTGCATGATCTTAGAGAAAATGTACTCACCATTTACTGGATTTGTTTGAATTACTTGTATTTCTCATCAGTATTAAGGGGATAATACCACCTATACCACAGTGTAATTAAATATATAGTATATTAGTAATAGCATTCAGTTAATAACAATGATAAGGTAGAAAATTGGGAAAATAGCTCCTGAAAGGAGGCAAAATTTGAGCCAGTTGTATTAGAGGAAATGCAGAACCCCTTTTAAGGACAAAAATATTTTCTTTTTTTGGATAGCATTTATATGATTAATTAGTAGCATATATTCAAACTTCCCCATGCTACAGATAGCTTAATACAGTGGCCATATGAACAAAAATAGTTAACTTTGCTGTATAAGAGAACACAGTAAAGGGGTTTTCATGATCTGTTGGAAAAGATGGGAGAACCTGGGAGAAAAGGAATAATGATGAGCTAAGCAAGATGGTAGTAGTCAGAGACAGAAGAAAATTTTAGCTCATATACATTTTCTGTTGTAACTTTATACTATGAATCTATAAACCTATAAATGCAACATACCTGCAAATCTTCTGGTGAAGAATATCAGCTCATTTGATAAGTCTCTAAAAAAAAAGTAAATAATAAAGGCAGATGTTACAGGAAATGAGACAAATTTCCTTTCAAGAAATACATATTTATGAAAGATAATCCATGAAAGGAGAAAGGGAAGATGTGCACATTGTACACTGGTTAACTGATCTAATAAGCCAGACACAAATTACCCTACTAAGAGTAGACCTTCTTAACTTTACAACTTACAGTACCAATAATTTAAGAAAATGATTATTGGTAAAGTACTATCAACTCTGATGTGCATTTCATCAAAATTATGCAGTCCATAGATACAAAGTTGTTCACAACACTTTCTTTTTAATCATTTAATGTATGTGGGAGCTGGAGACCTATCCTCTCATTTCTGATATTTCCATTTGTGTTTTCTCTTTTGTCTTGATCAGTTTCACTAAGGCTAATAAATGTTAGTCATCTTTTCAAAGAATCAGTTTATGGTTTCATTGATTTTTCTCTATTCTGTTCTGATTACTTTCACCTAGATCATTGAGGTTGCCCAAGATGAACACATGACCCAGAAAGATCAATGAAACATGATGAGAATTTTGTCACTGCATTTATGTAGGCTAAGGCTACTGCCATCATCTTGTTACCATATACAAAACCATATGTTGGCAAAAAATCAATACCCAGAAGCAGGTAGACCTTAGAAATAGAAAATCTGGATCTTGGTATATCTTTTGAGCCTCAGTCAACCTCAGCTTACAAGCTCCCTTTCTCCTTTTTTTTGTTACATGAGCTAATAAACTCTTTTTGATTAAGGTATTTTGGTTTGGGATGTGTGTTTATGTGTGTGTGTGACATACACCCTAAAGAATTCTAACTGATAAGACAACATTGCAGCTTTAGATACGAAACAAGTCTAGTAATAATAATATAGAGAATACTTGCAATAATAACCAGAAGTTAAGGCTTTTTGTCAGGGTGGTAGACTAAGTCGACACAGGAATTCTGCCTTCCCACTTGATCTTCCTTCAACACACACTCATATTCTCCAAACATAAAGAATTAGCACTATTATAATACATATCATGACTCATTGCTTGGGTCTCCTCTGAACTCATAAAACTCTCATTGTGATTACTTATGCAACAATTAGGCCCATGTGTATGTGTGTTACTTTCATTGTTTTGAGTGTGCTTTTAACATGGAAGAACTTAGAGCCTTCTATTTTGCTCTTCATAGAGACGTATTCTTTATGATGCTAACCTTAGAAAAGTAAATGTGAATTTTTATTAAAGTTCAGACATTTCTAAACGTAGATTTCAGTCCATAGCCATACCACCCTAAATGTGCCTGGTTCTTGTCAAGAGGTAGATTTCTGATCAAGAGCATGGCATTTTGTACCTTTTAGTATTAAAAGGTATAAACTCCCAGCTATGAGGTAAGTCAATTCTGGGGATGTAATGTATAACATGGTGACTAGCAGTAACAATACTGTATTATATATTTGAGAGTTGCTAAAAGAGTAGACCTCAAAAATTCTCATCAGAAGAAAATAATTTGTAATTATGTGTGGTGATGAATGTTAACTACAATTATTATAATTATTTTGCCATATGTAATTATGTCAAATCATTCTGTTGTATGCCTAAAATTAATGCAACATTACAGGACAATTATTAATCTCTCTCTCTCTCTTTATATATATATATATACATATATATA
The DNA here is from genome assembly GCA_022376925.1 of Tragulus kanchil. Lineage (NCBI taxonomy): Eukaryota > Metazoa > Chordata > Mammalia > Artiodactyla > Tragulidae > Tragulus > Tragulus kanchil. The sequence continues at coordinate 113,701,689 of JAIOJX010000005.1, read as the reverse complement.
TATATACATACACACACACATACATGACACATATTTAGAAAGGATCTTTCTCATTAGGAAAAATTATTAAATGAAATATATGGATAACTTTTTAAAAAGAACATTGTCTTTTGACCAAATCACTTATAACCTGTCCTTGAAAGAAACAGAATGACTAATCATTGCTTTGTGTATACGTATAATTTACTTACTTTTTAATTGGAGGATAGTTGCTATACAATGTTGGATTGGTTTGTGCCAGACATCAACACAAATCAGTCACAGAAATACATATGTCCCCTCCCTCATGAAGCTCCCTCCCACCTGCCACCCCATCTCACTCCTCTAGGTTGTCACAGAGCACCAGGATAAGCTGCCTGTATCACACAGCAAATTCCCTCTGGCTATCTATTTTACATATGGTAATGTTTATGGTATCACTTCACACTGGTCAAAATGGCCATCTTCAAAAAAAATCTACAAACAATAAATGTTGAAGAGAATGTGGAGAAAAAGGAACCAAACCCTCTTGCGCTGCTGGTGGGAACACAAATTGGTGTACCCACTATAGAGAACATTATTGAGATTTCTGTAAAATGCTCTGTGTTTTTGACTTTCATTAAATGCTGTGGAGGACGAGGTGGACACTGCCTAAAAATTCATAACCTCTGAGTGTACAAATGAGCGCAAGCAGAAATGGCTTTAACAGACTTTGAAGAAAGGTACCATTGCTAATGCGAAAGTCAATTATACATACAAAATCAAACCCTTCTTGGGAGATTGTATAGACCCATTTTTACTACTAGTTTTGTATTCGTATTTCAAAATTTTTGCTTTATATTTTTGAAGCACTTCTATAATAACAATAGATAACATGTGATATACCCTTATTCTTAAAAGCATCATGCCAAACACTTCAGATGCATCATATCAATCCTTACAAAAACCCTATTAAGGAGGTATAAATATCCTCAATTTGTTTCTATGGAACTGAGGCTCAGGCAAATGCAATCACTTGCCCTGGATCAACAGACAGTGAGTGGCAGAATTAGAGCCACAGAGCCTGAATCTATAGCTAATAATATTCTTAATTACTATATTCCTACACAGTCTTCTTTAACTTTAGGCTTCTGTTAGCACAAAGTATCCACCCTGTATTTAATCAAAACAGAGAAAGATTTGCTGGGCTTTTTCTCTGTCATTTATCTTGGCCAAGTCTCCTAAAATATAGTAATCTAAGTTTCATAGCTCAGCTCATGTCTAGCTTACTTAACTGTTGAAAAAAATTAAGTTTTTTTTTTTTTGGAGGATAGTTGCTATACAATGTTGGATTGGTTTGTGCCAGACATCAACACAAATCAGTCACAGAAATACATATGTCCCCTCCCTCATGAAGCTCCCTCCCACCTGCCACCCCATCTCACTCCTCTAGGTTGTCACAGAGCACCAGGATAAGCTGCCTGTATCACACAGCAAATTCCCTCTGGCTATCTATTTTACATATGGTAATGTTTATGGTATCACTTCACACTGGTCAAAATGGCCATCTTCAAAAAAAATCTACAAACAATAAATGTTGAAGAGAATGTGGAGAAAAAGGAACCAAACCCTCTTGCGCTGCTGGTGGGAACACAAATTGGTGTACCCACTATAGAGAACATTATTGAGATTTCTGTAAAATGCTCTGTGTTTTTGACTTTCATTAAATGCTGTGGAGGACGAGGTGGACACTGCCTAAAAATTCATAACCTCTGAGTGTACAAATGAGCGCAAGCAGAAATGGCTTTAACAGACTTTGAAGAAAGGTACCATTGCTAATGCGAAAGTCAATTATACATACAAAATCAAACCCTTCTTGGGAGATTGTATAGACCCATTTTTACTACTAGTTTTGTATTCGTATTTCAAAATTTTTGCTTTATATTTTTGAAGCACTTCTATAATAACAATAGATAACATGTGATATACCCTTATTCTTAAAAGCATCATGCCAAACACTTCAGATGCATCATATCAATCCTTACAAAACCCTATTAAGGAGGTATAAATATCCTCAATTTGTTTCTATGGAACTGAGGCTCAGGCAAATGCAATCACTTGCCCTGGATCAACAGACAGTGAGTGGCAGAATTAGAGCCACAGAGCCTGAATCTATAGCTAATAATATTCTTAATTACTATATTCCTACACAGTCTTCTTTAACTTTAGGCTTCTGTTAGCACAAAGTATCCACCCTGTATTTAATCAAAACAGAGAAAGATTTGCTGGGCTTTTTCTCTGTCATTTATCTTGGCCAAGTCTCCTAAAATATAGTAATCTAAGTTTCATAGCTCAGCTCATGTCTAGCTAAACATTTTAAATATCCCTACCTTCATCCCTTACCGTGCCCCCCTAAATTTCCAATCATCTATCTCACCACAGTAATTGTCTCTAATGGCAGAGCAGTGCCCATCATTATACGATTATTTAAATAAATCATGGTTCATCCATTAGATACATATGTAGCCCTACAGAGTATGGCATAGAAGAATATCTACTGAAATGGAAACTACTTCACACTACACTTAAAAGTAATAACATATTCTCTATTATTCCTTCTGGTAAAGAAACATACACAAATGTTAACATTGGTACTTTCATCTAGTAGAATTACACATGGTTATTTCTTTCTTGACCTTTTTTTAAGAGAGTTTCTATTGCTTCTGTGACAAGAAGATGTTATATATCTTTAAAAATCATGGAAAACCTTCAACATTAAACTCAGTTCCACTGCTTTCACTAAATCTTTGGCAGGCAGCTATGACCCTTCTCTAATCTCTAATCCTTCTCTAAACTCTTATGGCATCTGGTACCTCCACTAGGAATGCTGCATGAAAACTGACTCGCTTAATAATTACTTTGTGTATATGTTTAACTGTACAAAATAGTAACAAGGATTTAGAATAATGGGGAAGAATGTTCTGTACATACTGTCCTTAGCTCCAGAGCCAGAGTATGGAAAATTCAGCTAGAAATTACAGTTCAAGGCTTCCTATTTCCTGGTTAACCTCACATATTTACAAACCTTTGCTGCACTGTGTTAAGTCGCTTCAGTTGTGTTCCAACTGTTTGCAACCCTAGGACTGCAGCCTGCCAGGCTCCTCTGTGCATGGGATTCTCCAGACAAGAATACAGTTGTGGATCAACAGACAGTGAGTGGCAGAATTAGAGCCACAGAGCCTGAATCTATAGCTAATAATATTCTTAATTACTATATTCCTACACAGTCTTCTTTAACTTTAGGCTTCTGTTAGCACAAAGTATCCACCCTGTATTTAATCAAAACAGAGAAAGATTTGCTGGGCTTTTTCTCTGTCATTTATCTTGGCCAAGTCTCCTAAAATATAGTAATCTAAGTTTCATAGCTCAGCTCATGTCTAGCTAAACATTTTAAATATCCCTACCTTCATCCCTTACCGTGCCCCCCTAAATTTCCAATCATCTATCTCACCACAGTAATTGTCTCTAATGGCAGAGCAGTGCCCATCATTATACGATTATTTAAATAAATCATGGTTCATCCATTAGATACATATGTAGCCCTACAGAGTATGGCATAGAAGAATATCTACTGAAATGGAAACTACTTCACACTACACTTAAAAGTAATAACATATTCTCTATTATTCCTTCTGGTAAAGAAACATACACAAATGTTAACATTGGTACTTTCATCTAGTAGAATTACACATGGTTATTTCTTTCTTGACCTTTTTTTAAGAGAGTTTCTATTGCTTCTGTGACAAGAAGATGTTATATATCTTTAAAAATCATGGAAAACCTTCAACATTAAACTCAGTTCCACTGCTTTCACTAAATCTTTGGCAGGCAGCTATGACCCTTCTCTAATCTCTAATCCTTCTCTAAACTCTTATGGCATCTGGTACCTCCACTAGGAATGCTGCATGAAAACTGACTCGCTTAATAATTACTTTGTGTATATGTTTAACTGTACAAAATAGTAACAAGGATTTAGAATAATGGGGAAGAATGTTCTGTACATACTGTCCTTAGCTCCAGAGCCAGAGTATGGAAAATTCAGCTAGAAATTACAGTTCAAGGCTTCCTATTTCCTGGTTAACCTCACATATTTACAAACCTTTGCTGCACTGTGTTAAGTCGCTTCAGTTGTGTTCCAACTGTTTGCAACCCTAGGACTGCAGCCTGCCAGGCTCCTCTGTGCATGGGATTCTCCAGACAAGAATACTGGATTGGGTTGCCATGCCCTCCTCCAGGGGATCTTCTCAACCCATAGACTGAAACTGCATCTGTTACATCTCCTGCATTGGCAGGCAGAGTCTTTACCACTAGCACTACTTGGGAAGCCCCTTACAAACTCTTACCTATCACATAATTCACTCACATAATTACGTCTTCTCCAGTAATTATGTTTACCTGGGGAATATCTTGGACCTCCCCTAGTATTCAGTTTGAAAAAGGTATTTGTCACATGAAACCTGAAAACTGTGTTTGAAAATACTAGACTGTAGGAATAAGTCGCAGAATGGAAAATATATTCGTATCAGATGGGGAGTGGAGGTGAGATGGAGAGTGAATATGGAGGTTAGGACAGTGTCCTGAGTCATCTCCTAACGATACCACAGAAATTTCATTGGCATGAGTTCCAGCCACCAAATACTGAATTCCTAATATACTTTTCAGTTCCTAGGATGCTTGATCTATTTTACATTACTTACAAAAGTATTAAAAATTATTTTGTATATCCTGCAAAGTACCAAGTATGTACTAGCTGCTGCTGACAACTAGTGAACAGAACATTCATAGTTCTTGACCTCCTGAAGCTTAGCAGTGTACTGATACAAGGTATGAATCAAATGAGCACATATATAAATATACAATTTCGGGCTTCCCCTGCTGGTTCAGTGGGTAAGGACACCGCCTTGCAGTGCAAGGGGCGCCGGTTTGATCCCTGGCCTGGGAAGATCCCATGTGCCGCGGAGCGGCTGGACTGATGTGTCCAACCACCGAGCCGGAGCTCTGGAGCGCACCGCGCCCAGAGCCAGTGCTCTGCAACGACAGATGCCACCACGATGGGAGGCCCACAGGAGCCAAGGAACGAAAACGAATGAAAAACAGAGAAATGAAAGACCAATAGAAGTGGCCTGCCCACTCCTCTCCCTCCCCAATCCGAGCCCCGCCCAAAGTAAATTAATAAATAAATCTTTAAAAAAAAAAAAAAGTTCTATATATATATAAGTATACAATTTCAAATACTACAAAGGTACTTGGTACAATAAAAGAGACTGACCTAATTCAGGGTATAGAGAAAGCTTCTTTGAGGAAGTAAAAATTGAGTCAAGTTATGAAAGGCCAAGAGAAATTCATTATACAAAGGATGAATAAAAAGGAATTCCAGAGATGAAAAAAGCATGGGGAAAGGCCCAGCAACAAGTAGAAGCAAGAGTTTATAAGGGACCGAGTGAAGCAGCACAGCCGGAGGGAAAGGACAAGGGGAAAATGAAATGAGCAAAGACTGGCTCCCTTGCAAGTCAAGTAAAGAGTTTAGTTTTCCTCTTAAATACAATAGAAGCAGTCGGTGGCTTTTAATAAGAAGGGGATATGATCAGATTTTCTTTTCAAAGGAGCATTCTTGGTGCTGAGTGAGAACAGATTGGAGGGAGACAAGAAGTGATACTTACTGATAATTTAGGAGATTATTGTAAAGGTTCCGGTGAGAAATGACACCTTGATCAGAGTGGCAGTAGAAATGGAGCAATATGGATGGATTCTAGAAACATTTAAGAGGTCAAATAATAGAATATGATGATGATATGTCAGGGGTTAGGAAAAGAAAGGTGTAATGGATACTTCTAGGATTCTGACTTGGGGAAGATAGAGAATACTGGATGAAAAAAACAAGACTAAGAAATACTGAGCCATCAATTTGGGTTTAGATATAGTTATTTGAGGTGCTCTTGAGGCATTCAAAATAAGCTATCTTATATATCTGGAATGCAGAGAAAGCTAGAGACATAAATATGAGTCACTGGTATATAGGTGGCACTTCAAGTTAATCACCTGAATGAAATTATCTAGAAATGGCTATCCAGTAATAAGGTAAAGGAGAGAGCCCAGACTAAACCATGAAGAACTCCAATAAAATGACTGGGTAGATGTAGGTGAGCCTGAAAACAAAGAAGAAAATAAGTACCAAGAAGAAACAGAAAACCAAGAGAGAATTATACCATAGAAACTAATGGGAAATGGATGTTTCAAGGAGTAGCTGATAGCATCAAATGCTCTTGGGAAGTAAGGAAAATGAGGACTGAAACATGTTAAGTTGAAATACACCATCGTTGGAGATCACTATTGTTTTGAATAAGAGCTGCTTGGGTGAAATGATGGAAGCTGAAGTGAGGCTTTAGTGAGTAAGAAGTGAACAGAGGAAGAGTAACTGAAGTAGCAGTTGTAGACAACTCTTATGAAACTGTATGTACAAATGAAAGAAGGAATAATATACAATGTAATGAATAATATTTTGCTAGAATATGATTTTTTTAAAGGCAAGATCTTTATCTGTTCTCCTCATAAATATATCCCTAAAAGCTAGAATATTGCGTGGCTCATACTAGATACTCAGTAAATAGTAAGTAAGAGAAAGATGTGAATCTGCCCTTATGAAATGGAATAGAAAGTCATCCAAAGCATATTTAGAAGGATTAGCCTCATAGGGGAAGTAGAAACACCCTTATATTATAATAAAAAAGAAAACTGACAGTATCGGGGCAGGTCTAGGAATATTTCTAATGCTTTCCTATTCACAGCTTCTAGTTTCTCATAAAGTAAGATCTGGATTCAGATTAAGCTGAAGGAAAAAGAGGAAGCTAGATAAAATGAAACTATGAACTTGTCATTAGCAAGTGTGTGAGAAATATATAGTTGAATAGAAGGGTGAGAAGGAAGGTCTCTGGTGATCATGAATTCATGGTGGAACTCATCTCTATTCCTGTTACTTTCGCCAGAAGACTGCAAATGCTTGTGAGCAGACAGATAGGGAGACAGAAGATGGTTTGCTCATCTCAGGGCCTGGAGTTGGACCCTACAGCACAATGAACAGACAGATTTCAAACTTCTTATGGAATTATTCAGAAACTTTGTTTTATCCCTTAGATGCCGCCCAAAAGTGGTAACTAAATCATTGTAGCTAAATATATAAGTAGGCATGAAATACCTAAATTGGATGACTCAACACTCACTGCTATTGCTAAGAGGACTTCTAATCAGGGAGAAGATAAACTAAACAAACACAAATAGGTCTTCCTAGAAATGGAAGAGATTCTTTCAAACAGTACTAAACCAGAAGAGCAGTAAGAACATGTCTCAGTATAAAGTTCCAAAATCCAAACTTCTTCCTTCATACATAAAGGGATTACATAGCAGGCATTTGGGGTGTTTGATCATAGAGGTGTTTGCACAGTAATCCTAAACGTTAAGATTTTTCTATTTATCGCTTCTCCAACTGGTTTTTCTGACAATAGACTCAATGGGATACAAATAAGACTTGTATTTAAGTAAAGATGGATTTGGTGATTAATAACATTTAGGAAACTAGTTGAAACAGAGTTAGAAAAACTGCAGTACTTTTATATAGAAATACATGCCATAAATGTCTAAATTTTGATTATACCATACAGATTTCCAAAGATTATTTGAGTAGAAGAGTTACTTTATGAGAAGTAACTTATCAGTATTATAAAACAGTGCTCTAATAAAGAAACTCCACTTTTTCACATGACAATTCATTATGATATTAATTGAACTACACATTTTTTTACTTCTACATAACCTAAATTCCTTGTGCTCTGTGGCCCCAGATTACCTGTAACAGCATCCTATTTCTCCTGGTTAAATTTGCTGATTTTTGTGCCTTAACTCAGAGCCAAAGAATCTCAGAGGTGGAAACCAGGAATCTCCTTTTTTTGATTTTTTTGCCACCTTTATTGGTCTTTCACTTATTTATTTTCATTCATCTTTGTTCTTTGCCCTCTGTGGGCCTCCCATTGCAGTGGTCCCTCCAGTTGCAGAGCACTGGCTCTGGGCTCATGCACTCCTGAGATCCGCTCGGTAATTGGACACATCAGTCCAGCCACTACTGGGCACGTGGGATCTTTCCAGGCCAGGGATCAAACCGGTGCCCCTTGCAGTGCAAGGCAGAGTCTTTACCCACTGGACCACAGGGGAAGCCCCAGGAATCTACTTTTAAACAATGCTTAATTATCATGTTAAGGTTTCAGAACTGGAGATTTAAGTCTATTTCCTCTTTCCGCTTGTTCTCACCTGTTAAAAGTTCAAATACACTTGGAGAATGATATGAAGTCTCTCCCTTTTACCAAAATCTGATTTTTACAGGGAACCTGTGACCTTGCACTCTTATGTTACCATTGGCAAAAGATTTCTTCTTCATGTTCTCCATCTCTAGTTTGTTTTTAATTCTTTGCTGATGATAGGAATTTGCTAGTAGAATTAGCTAGAAATTTTATTTGCAGACGTTCCTTCTAATGGTAAACACCACCATCTATTAATACATTCATACCACTGAAGAACAGTAATCCTAAACGTTAAGATTTTTCTATTTATCGCTTCTCCAACTGGTTTTTCTGACAATAGACTCAATGGGATACAAATAAGACTTGTATTTAAGTAAAGATGGATTTGGTGATTAATAACATTTAGGAAACTAGTTGAAACAGAGTTAGAAAAACTGCAGTACTTTTATATAGAAATACATGCCATAAATGTCTAAATTTTGATTATACCATACAGATTTCCAAAGATTATTTGAGTAGAAGAGTTACTTTATGAGAAGTAACTTATCAGTATTATAAAACAGTGCTCTAATAAAGAAACTCCACTTTTTCACATGACAATTCATTATGATATTAATTGAACTACACATTTTTTTACTTCTACATAACCTAAATTCCTTGTGCTCTGTGGCCCCAGATTACCTGTAACAGCATCCTATTTCTCCTGGTTAAATTTGCTGATTTTTGTGCCTTAACTCAGAGCCAAAGAATCTCAGAGGTGGAAACCAGGAATCTCCTTTTTTTGATTTTTTTGCCACCTTTATTGGTCTTTCACTTATTTATTTTCATTCATCTTTGTTCTTTGCCCTCTGTGGGCCTCCCATTGCAGTGGTCCCTCCAGTTGCAGAGCACTGGCTCTGGGCTCATGCACTCCTGAGATCCGCTCGGTAATTGGACACATCAGTCCAGCCACTACTGGGCACGTGGGATCTTTCCAGGCCAGGGATCAAACCGGTGCCTTGCAGTGCAAGGCAGAGTCTTTACCCACTGGACCACAGGGGAAGCCCCAGGAATCTACTTTTAAACAATGCTTAATTATCATGTTAAGGTTTCAGAACTGGAGATTTAAGTCTATTTCCTCTTTCCGCTTGTTCTCACCTGTTAAAAGTTCAAATACACTTGGAGAATGATATGAAGTCTCTCCCTTTTACCAAAATCTGATTTTTACAGGGAACCTGTGACCTTGCACTCTTATGTTACCATTGGCAAAAGATTTCTTCTTCATGTTCTCCATCTCTAGTTTGTTTTTAATTCTTTGCTGATGATAGGAATTTGCTAGTAGAATTAGCTAGAAATTTTATTTGCAGACGTTCCTTCTAATGGTAAACACCACCATCTATTAATACATTCATACCACTGAAGAACAGAAATAGCAAATTCTGTAAAAAATTTTATCCAGTCAATAAACAGATTGTCTTGTTTAATCATAAACAAATTTTTTAAATTTTTGCTCAGATAAGGAATACAAATGACTAAACTAACCAGAATATGACAAAAATTGCTCACTTTGGTTTGCCTGTATAAACAGTTATAATGGTATTAAATCTCAGAGTTCTGTACTAAACCAAGCATTCAGTGAATGAGATTGATAATTTTTGGTAAAAATCTAGACCAACACAGCAAAATGAAAAATCAACAGAACTTAGATTGGTGCTCTTATTTTGCCACTAAAAGACAAATCCTTAATCTACTATACATCTCAATTTCTGTAACTGCAACATGGAATGGTTGGCTTAGGGTATATTGAAGTCCCCCTCTCATTCTAAAACTCTGATTTCTCTAGGCTATTGTTTTGCACATGTGCAAATGCACACATCGCATGCAGAATTTAAATATGCTAGATTCCAAAGCGCTTTGTAGGTATAATATAGCCCTCCAAAGACATGGAAAATCGTCCCATTCATTTATCTGTGGATATTAAAATTCTTATCTCCCATCAGTAATAAAGTAGATGTTGCATTTGATTTTATCCAAGCGTTACACTATCCTTTAAAAAAGATAATTTATTCCATAGAAAGGACAACAACTTGCTTTCAAATGTGTACTTCCATCACTTTTAAATTTTGTTTAATTAGGGTGAGGAGTACACTCTGGAAATGTTTGTATGGTACTGATTACCAGTTGGAATGCAGCGTTTCAATTGAAGTCGTAATAACTACAAGTCTACACAACTTGTATCAATAGTTGCAGCCACACAGGAGCCACAGCTCCAATGTTATGTCTCCCGTCACCAGTGTGTGCCATTGTGAACCAGGCTGGAGCTCAAGGCCTGTCTGCTTCCTCACAATAGGTCTTGCTCCCTGGGGAACACAAAAGCAGACAGCAGCTTTTCTCTCCTTTTCAACAGACACTCAGAGGGTCTGTTCCTTATTAGCTTTGGAAGAAAGGACACAAGTTTTTCCACAAGCAACTTGAGCTGATATCAGTTCTGAGATCAGAGGAGATGAGGTAGGTCCTCGAGACTCTTCTTGCGGGACAAACTTTATCGTTGGTGTTGCTGATAAAAGTAAGATTCACAAACATTCAGCAACTCTGATGAGATTCATTTTTACTTACATCTTTATGGCCATCTCTTTTGTGGAGAAAAGGAGGCTTAAGTGGAAAGCCACTAGATAGGAGTATTCATAATAAAAGAGAGGGCAAGAGAAAGGCAGAGATAAGGGGGAGAAAGGAAATTTCTTGGACCCCACAAAGTGTTATGATCTGAAAGACATGCCTTTACCTCCAACAGCAGATGTGGCTCATTATTTACCATAGTAGACTTTCTTATTTATATCAATCAACTTCTATGAAGTAACTACGATAATTTTTTTTTTTTTAAAGAAGGGCATGAAAAAAAAGGAGTCTTGGATTGAACTCTGGGGAAATATGGGTTCTAATCTTAGTTATGACACTCAGTGGTTGTGTGATACTAGGAATACTGCTTTAATATCTCACATGGCTTCTAATCTTAGTTATGACACTCAATGGTTGTGTGATACTAGGAATACTGCTTTAATATCTCTGCTCCTTGGCTTCCTTGTCTTTAAAATATTCCATTTACATTATCTCTAAAAGTAAGAAAATTTAGCTCTAAAATGCATTGAGCCCATTTTCTTTCTTTGGCCTAATGGAGATGTAAATTTCCAACATTGCTTAAGTTAATACAAATTTATTCATGCAAACTAGAAGGCCCTCAATTTACTTACACTTTTCAAGCAAATACTGATGCATTTAAAGAGAATAACTGTATTTCAGCAAGGCCACCTAGGAGCAAGAATAAAAACCAGCTGTAGCACAATACTCTCAAGGACTGCCTTTGGTAAAAGTTTTGAATGTGTCTGTTCATGATGAAAATCTAAGGGAAAAATGAAATGTTATATTTCCCTTTCATTGGAAGGAAACTAATAATGCACAGAATAAAATAAGGCACGAACCCAAAGGCTTTCTTCTGTTTTAACTAGAGCATCTGTGTGGACACTGTGGAGCCATCAAGACCGAATTCCCTAAATCCTTTAGGAAAAATGTTCATTTTTTTCTAAGTGATAGAGCAGTAAGTAGAAAAGAGTGAGGAACACAAGAGGACAAATTGTGCTGAGAACAGAGACATGCGTTTATTGATAGTCTTTGGACAAAATCCCCTTTGGGCCCAAATTTCATTTCCTAAGTGTCAGTCCAGAATCTATCCTAGTTTAGACTCTTTTAACGGCATGTTTATTGTATGGAATCAGGCCCAGCTTGTATTTAGCTCCTAATTTTTTAAACCAAAATAAACATTTACCAGCATTATTATAAAATAAGATTCAGGTTTATTGTGGAGCCTAGAAGGCTGATAGGTGTGGCTGAGGCTCTATCTAGAAATGCAGCATGTGTGCCAAGTTGTGCCCAACTTTTGCTACCCCATGGACTGTAACCCACAACGGCCCCTCTGTCTATGGAATTTTCCAGGCAAGAGTATTAGAGCAGGTTGCCATTTCCCACTCTGGGGGATCTTCCCAACCCTGGGATCTAACCTGTGTCTCTTGCATCTCCCACACTGACAGGTGAATTCTTTACCACTGAACCACCTGGGAAGCTCAGAGATGTAGATATCCTGGGAATCTTTCTTCTGGTTGAATTATAGAGCTTTTCACAAAGTAACAGCCACCACCCCATTCTCTCCTAAAAGAGTCTCATCAGAATACTAGATTTAATGCTTCCATGCTTGCTTAAAGCCAAATTCTGACACTCTGCTCATGAGAACAAAAATGTCCTTATTTTTCTTATACACAGCTCAAACATTAGTTTTTGGAATATAAAAATCACTCACCAAATACCTAGGGTTTAACTTCCTTATCATTGGAAAGCCCTCTGGCTCACTGATTCACTCAACTAACCGTCCTTCCATTTCTCAGATTATTGTAAGTTCTGTATTGCTGAGTATTTGGGAGCTTGAATCATCCCATTTCCTCTTCAAATTCTAAGCTAGTTCATAAACAGGTAAAAACAAAAAAACAAGGGATTTGGTAAAAGTTTTGAATGTGTCTGTTCATGATGAAAATCTAAGGGAAAAATGAAATGTTATATTTCCCTTTCATTGGAAGGAAACTAATAATGCACAGAATAAAATAAGGCACGAACCCAAAGGCTTTCTTCTGTTTTAACTAGAGCATCTGTGTGGACACTGTGGAGCCATCAAGACCGAATTCCCTAAATCCTTTAGGAAAAATGTTCATTTTTTTCTAAGTGATAGAGCAGTAAGTAGAAAAGAGTGAGGAACACAAGAGGACAAATTGTGCTGAGAACAGAGACATGCGTTTATTGATAGTCTTTGGACAAAATCCCTTGGCCAATTACATTTCCTAAGTGTCAGTCCAGAATCTATCCTAGTTTAGACTCTTTTAACGGCATGTTTATTGTATGGAATCAGGCCCAGCTTGTATTTAGCTCCTAATTTTTTAAACCAAAATAAACATTTACCAGCATTATTATAAAATAAGATTCAGGTTTATTGTGGAGCCTAGAAGGCTGATAGGTGTGGCTGAGGCTCTATCTAGAAATGCAGCATGTGTGCCAAGTTGTGCCCAACTTTTGCTACCCCATGGACTGTAACCCACAACGGCCCCTCTGTCTATGGAATTTTCCAGGCAAGAGTATTAGAGCAGGTTGCCATTTCCCACTCTGGGGGATCTTCCCAACCCTGGGATCTAACCTGTGTCTCTTGCATCTCCCACACTGACAGGTGAATTCTTTACCACTGAACCACCTGGGAAGCTCAGAGATGTAGATATCCTGGGAATCTTTCTTCTGGTTGAATTATAGAGCTTTTCACAAAGTAACAGCCACCACCCCATTCTCTCCTAAAAGAGTCTCATCAGAATACTAGATTTAATGCTTCCATGCTTGCTTAAAGCCAAATTCTGACACTCTGCTCATGAGAACAAAAATGTCCTTATTTTTCTTATACACAGCTCAAACATTAGTTTTTGGAATATAAAAATCACTCACCAAATACCTAGGGTTTAACTTCCTTATCATTGGAAAGCCCTCTGGCTCACTGATTCACTCAACTAACCGTCCTTCCATTTCTCAGATTATTGTAAGTTCTGTATTGCTGAGTATTTGGGAGCTTGAATCATCCCATTTCCTCTTCAAATTCTAAGCTAGTTCATAAACAGGTACAACAAACAAGGGGGAGTAAAATATATTATATTTACTGAAAGAAAAATAGAAGTGAAAAATGTAGCTTGAACCAAAGAAATTTAAATATCTTAATATTTGCTCCCTATACTGGACTCAGTTTAACCAGTTACAGAGGGCTTCGCCAAGGGCTCAGCCTTGTAGAAGGTGGGTTAAAAGTCCTCCTGAAATGTGGGAGATGCTGGAGAAGTGGGTTAGATCCCAGGGTAGGGATGATGCAATGGAAATCCACTGCAGAACTTTTGCCTGAAAATCCCATGGACAGAGAAACCTGGCTGGCTGCAAGGAGTCTGAGTGACTGAGCAACCAATTATAAGCAAAGATGCATAATTTCAGTTCTCTATTACATGGAGAGGGAGGTGTTGATAAATTGTACCTAGAGCAATTACCTATTTATCACAATTATATTCATCTTATAGAAATATACATATATAATTATCTAAATAAAATCAAATTTAATTATGCCTCTTTTATTCTTCTCTTGGTTAGATTACCTTGTGTCTTTTATTGTTTTAAGTCATGAGAGTAGTATTAAAGAGTCATTCTGCAAAAACAGAAAGGACACTTAGAAAATAATTTTAGCACTTGCATGAGTAAGTGACAATAAGATTTACTAGCCACAGAGCTGTTACCAAGTTCACAGTTCTAAGAAAAGATCCAGAAATGTGTGAGTGTGTGTATGTGTGTGTGTTTACTGGGGGTTGGCTAGGAAGTGAAAAAAGCTACATTTGAAGCTAAAGCTGTTTCAACTTTATGTTATGGCTTTCTGGAAACATGCCAAACATTCAAATGTCTTTTTTTTTTTTTTTTTTAAGATTTATTTATTTATTTATTTATTTTGGGCGGGAGTCGGGTTGGGGAGGGAGGGGAGCGGGCGGGTCACTTCCATTGGTCTTTCATTTCTCTGTTTTGTTCTTTGACCCGTGTGGGGCCTCCCATCGCGATGGCGTCTGTCGTTGCAGAGCGCTGGTTCTGGGCGCATGCGCTCCAGAGCTCCAGCTCGGTGATTGGACACATCGGTTCAGCCGCTCCACGGCACGTGGGATCTTCCCAGGCCAGGGATCGAACCCGCGCCCCTTGCAGTGCAAGGCGGTGTCCTTACCCACTGGACCACCAGGGGAAGCGCTCAAATGTCTTTTAAAATAATACTAGATTTCCTTGTATACCAAAAAAAAAAAAAGTTTAGAGTCTTAGTAATATTAGAAATTAGCCTTTACTCATCCATTTACAATATAATCCTAATAATGCACTGAGAAAACAATAAAGTGATACCTCAAAACTCTGTGAGAAGTTTGTTTAAAAAATACTTTAAGATCCTTCTTATAATCAAACCTATAGTTAATGCTTTAAGATCCTTTTTATAATCAAACCTATAGTTAATACAAAGCTTTTAATTCAAGTTGTTTCTGTATTTCTTTTTATTACCACAACTATCCAATAAAGTAGGAGAGCAGCGAGACAAAATTTTTTTCTTACCATTCTAGATGTCTTTCTTTTTTAATAATATAACCTACTATTTTCAGTTGGACTTAAGGTAGTCTTTATAAAAAATCACATTTTCTACATTCCCTTGAGTCAGATACCTCCATGTCACTAATGCCTGACCAATGTAGTATGTACAGTTTCTGGGAAGTGTCCTTAAAAGTTATGACCTAGCCCTAACCTCTCTTCCTCCCTCCTGCTGGCTGAAAAGCACATGAAATGACTGGTATTCAAGCAGCCATCTTACTGGTGACATGACCTTGGGATAAAAAATTACACAAGACAGAATCAGGAGATAGAAAAAGATGTAGCCCCTGAGATGCAGATATTTTAAAACTTGGAATTCCTTATCTCTGGCTTTTGCATGAGATGGAAATAAACCTTTTTTTTTTTTTTTGAGTCATTTCTGTGTCTGATCTCTATCAGTTATTTGTGTGTGTGTTAGTCACTCAGTCATGTTCAACTCTTTGTGATCCCATGGACTGCAGCCTGTCAGGCTTCTCAGTTCATGGAATTCTCCAGGCAAGAATATCAGAGTGGGTTGTCATTTCCTTCAGCGGGCTATCAGTTCTAATCATATCTAATACTAATATAGGTAAATAAAGAGCTGCAGTCCCTACTAAGGGGTCAGACATGTTTCAAAAATAAAAAGGTTGGATTTTTAGCAGGATAGTATAATGTGTAAAGTGTACATTATATAATATATCAATAGAATCTGGAGCAGCAACCTATAATCAAATTCATTAACATATTTTGCAGCAACATATCTAAATATATTAAATCAGATGAGTGAAGTTATAAATAGCTTCTCACTGGTTTATGCCTGATTTTGCCAATAAATCATTACACAACCAAATTAGGACAAAAACATTCTTCATTTTTAGAGATTTGAGACTTCAGTATTGTGGCAAAAGAATCCTATACCTATATCATCTCTTTTTTACTGGCAAGAAAGGGAGCTACTATATAAGAGATTAAATAACTTGCATAATGCTTCATGGTGAGACAGATATGAGTTGAGATTTCCTGACTTAGCTGAGGGTCCTTTTCATTACATAATAGCATTTCCATGTTTGTTTGTTTGTTCTTAACTCTTCATTTATCTATTTATTCACTTTAAACAATATTGACTGACCACACGCCATGTGCAAGGCTTACACTCCAGGAAGGATACTCTGGGAAGTATCTGAAGGCCATGCTTCTTATCAAGGGTATGTGTACTCAGTTGCTACAAAGCGACAGTGTAAAGATGGAACATGTGTTTGTACAAAGACTTAACATGAGCGTCCACTTATTTGTAGCATCCCCAAACTACAACCCAAATATCTATCATTAGAATCCTTATCATTCCATTATGTGGTATATTCATAAAATGAAATAATATTCAGCAATGAAATAAATTATACATGCTATAATTCGAATGAATCTCAAGACCATTATATAGAGTAAAAAAAAGAGGTAAAAGAGCAAATAGTGCTTGATTCTACTTATACAAAATTCTGGAAATACTAACAAACCTATAGTGACAGAAAGGGAATTAGAAGTTGCTCATGAGAAGTCAATTAGGTAGAAGGGAGGAATTACAAATCCCATGGACTGCAGCCTGTCAGGCTTCTCAGTTCATGGAATTCTCCAGGCAAGAATATCAGAGTGGGTTGTCATTTCCTTCAGCGGGCTATCAGTTCTAATCATATCTAATACTAATATAGGTAAATAAAGAGCTGCAGTCCCTACTAAGGGGTCAGACATGTTTCAAAAATAAAAAGGTTGGATTTTTAGCAGGATAGTATAATGTGTAAAGTGTACATTATATAATATATCAATAGAATCTGGAGCAGCAACCTATAATCAAATTCATTAACATATTTTGCAGCAACATATCTAAATATATTAAATCAGATGAGTGAAGTTATAAATAGCTTCTCACTGGTTTATGCCTGATTTTGCCAATAAATCATTACACAACCAAATTAGGACAAAAACATTCTTCATTTTTAGAGATTTGAGACTTCAGTATTGTGGCAAAAGAATCCTATACCTATATCATCTCTTTTTTACTGGCAAGAAAGGGAGCTACTATATAAGAGATTAAATAACTTGCATAATGCTTCATGGTGAGACAGATATGAGTTGAGATTTCCTGACTTAGCTGAGGGTCCTTTTCATTACATAATAGCATTTCCATGTTTGTTTGTTTGTTCTTAACTCTTCATTTATCTATTTATTCACTTTAAACAATATTGACTGACCACACGCCATGTGCAAGGCTTACACTCCAGGAAGGATACTCTGGGAAGTATCTGAAGGCCATGCTTCTTATCAAGGGTATGTGTACTCAGTTGCTACAAAGCGACAGTGTAAAGATGGAACATGTGTTTGTACAAAGACTTAACATGAGCGTCCACTTATTTGTAGCATCCCCAAACTACAACCCAAATATCTATCATTAGAATCCTTATCATTCCATTATGTGGTATATTCATAAAATGAAATAATATTCAGCAATGAAATAAATTATACATGCTATAATTCGAATGAATCTCAAGACCATTATATAGAGTAAAAAAAAGAGGTAAAAGAGCAAATAGTGCTTGATTCTACTTATACAAAATTCTGGAAATACTAACAAACCTATAGTGACAGAAAGGGAATTAGAAGTTGCTCATGAGAAGTCAATTAGGTAGAAGGGAGGAATTACAAAGGGGTACAGGGAAGCTTTTGAGTTGATGGATATATTCATTATCTTAATTCTGGTGATGGTTTCATTAATATATATATATATATATATATGTATGTATATACATATGTATGTGTCATAACATTAAACTATATACTTTCAGTATGTGAAGTTATTTATCTGTTATGTATCAATAAATCTGTTTTATATATTTTTAAAAAGGAGTCTCTTTCTAGACTGTGAGTTTTACCTGAAGCTTTGAAAGGAAAACTCAAGGACTTAGACTTTCTTTGTATTAAAACAACAGAAAGGGCTTCCCTGGCGGTCCAGTGGGTAAAGAGTTCACCTTGCAGTGCAAGGGACACTGGTGCAATCCCCGGCCCAGGAAGATCTCACATGCTGCTGAGTGGCTGGACTGGTGTGTCCAATTGCGAGACAATGCTCTGGAGCACATGTGCCCAGAGCCGGCGCTCTGAAGTGAGAGAGGCCACTGCAAGGGGAGGCCCACACAGCCCAAAGAACAAAGATGGATGAAGATAAATAAATAATTTAAAAAGAGGCCAAAGCTTAAAAAAAAAAAAAAAAAAACAGAAATACTATTAATATATAAAGCAAAATTGAATCACTTCCCAAGATAAAATTCTAGATGTCAAAATTTAATGCTTACAGTGGGCTAGATCTAGCTAACCCTTTAAAAGACCCCAGAACCTGGCTATTTTTACTCTTCTCTGAAGTTAGAAGACTTTATTGATCTAGTCTGAAATTTCACCAAGTATTTACATGGTCATACACCAGATGTAAAAAGCCCCCCAATATCTATAACATATTGCTGGCTCTAAGTTTCCTGAGGTTTTAGTTTCATCATCATATCTTCTTATATCCTTGGCTCCTTGTCTATTTCTACTTCTAGAAGTACTAGTTATTTATAATCAAAGTAACAAAAATAGAGGAATAGTCCTTGTGCTACCATAATTGTCCTATCCTAGGACAAAAAAAGCCCTATTTATAAGTCCTTGTATTTTGTTTCTAGCATTTTTCCCCAGATAATTACAGACTAAATGTGTAGCAAAGTCAAAATGGGGTAGAAGGCTCATGAGAAGTCAATTAGGTAGAAGGGAGGAATTACAAAGGGGTACAGGGAAGCTTTTGAGTTGATGGATATATTCATTATCTTAATTCTGGTGATGGTTTCATTAATATATATATATATATATATATGTATGTATATACATATGTATGTGTCATAACATTAAACTATATACTTTCAGTATGTGAAGTTATTTATCTGTTATGTATCAATAAATCTGTTTTATATATTTTTAAAAAGGAGTCTCTTTCTAGACTGTGAGTTTTACCTGAAGCTTTGAAAGGAAAACTCAAGGACTTAGACTTTCTTTGTATTAAAACAACAGAAAGGGCTTCCCTGGCGGTCCAGTGGGTAAAGAGTTCACCTTGCAGTGCAAGGGACACTGGTGCAATCCCCGGCCCAGGAAGATCTCACATGCTGCTGAGTGGCTGGACTGGTGTGTCCAATTGCGAGACAATGCTCTGGAGCACATGTGCCCAGAGCCGGCGCTCTGAAGTGAGAGAGGCCACTGCAAGGGGAGGCCCACACAGCCCAAAGAACAAAGATGGATGAAGATAAATAAATAATTTAAAAAGAGGCCAAAGCTTAAAAAAAAAAAAAAAAAAAACAGAAATACTATTAATATATAAAGCAAAATTGAATCACTTCCCAAGATAAAATTCTAGATGTCAAAATTTAATGCTTACAGTGGGCTAGATCTAGCTAACCCTTTAAAAGACCCCAGAACCTGGCTATTTTTACTCTTCTCTGAAGTTAGAAGACTTTATTGATCTAGTCTGAAATTTCACCAAGTATTTACATGGTCATACACCAGATGTAAAAAGCCCCCCAATATCTATAACATATTGCTGGCTCTAAGTTTCCTGAGGTTTTAGTTTCATCATCATATCTTCTTATATCCTTGGCTCCTTGTCTATTTCTACTTCTAGAAGTACTAGTTATTTATAATCAAAGTAACAAAAATAGAGGAATAGTCCTTGTGCTACCATAATTGTCCTATCCTAGGACATGAGAAAAGTAAGCCCTATTTATAAGTCCTTGTATTTTGTTTCTAGCATTTTTCCCCAGATAATTACAGACTAAATGTGTAGCAAATCTTGAAACACCTTACAGTTCTGACACTGTCAAGAACAAAATGTCCTGTGGACCCACCTGAATAATCAGAAGCAGGAATTTATCACAGATATTTCTGATTTTTATTCAGATGTTTCATATAAAGAATGAGCAATCTTCTTGATGAAAATATCACCATGAAATCTATGAATTTCTCAATTTTATGAAAGTAGAATTTTAAAGATTCAGATAAAATATAATTATAAATATGAACACCTTTCCAGAAGAAGGTATGTATTAGTATACAAAAGAGAAAAGAAAACAAATCAAAGCTTTTTTCAACTCCTTGAGAGAAGAATACTCAAATCCTATAGGGTTTAGAAAACAATTCAGAGGTAAGTGAAGGCCAGGTTAGAAGACAGTAGGAGGGTGTCTATCCTAAGTATTTAGGCTCAAGATCCAAATTAATTTATCTCAGGGTACTGAGAAGATTTTCTGGATATGATTTTTTTTTTAAGTTTTTAGGGGGGTGGGCTGGGGAGGGAGGGGGTCAGGCAGGCCACTTCTATTGGTCTTTCATTTATCTATTTTTATCCATCTTTGTTCTTTGGCCATGTGGGCCTCCCATCGCAGTGGCCTCTGTTGTTGCAGAGCACTGGATATGGGCGCATGCGCTCCAGAGCTCCAGCTTGGTAATTGGACGGATCGGTCCAGCCGCTCTGCGGCACGTGGGATCTTCCCAGGCCAGGCCAATTTCCGCAAGTGGTGTCCTAACTGGACTGGACCTGGTTGCAGAGCCACTGGATTAAAAGGGAAAAAAACTATCTATAACATAATTTGGTCATACACCAGATGTAAAAAGCCCCCAATATCTATAACATATTGCTTTTTCCTGAGGTTTTAGTTTCATCATCATATCTTCTTATATCCTTGGCTCCTTGTCTATTTCTACTTCTAGAAGTACTAGTTATTTATAATCAAAGTAACAAAAATAGAGGAATAGTCCTTGTGCTACCATAATTGTCCTATCCTAGGACATGAGAAAAGTAAGCCCTATTTATAAGTCCTTGTATTTTGTTTCTAGCATTTTTCCCCAGATAATTACAGACTAAATGTGTAGCAAATCTTGAAACACCTTACAGTTCTGACACTGTCAAGAACAAAATGTCCTGTGGACCCACCTGAATAATCAGAAGCAGGAATTTATCACAGATATTTCTGATTTTTATTCAGATGTTTCATATAAAGAATGAGCAATCTTCTTGATGAAAATATCACCATGAAATCTATGAATTTCTCAATTTTATGAAAGTAGAATTTTAAAGATTCAGATAAAATATAATTATAAATATGAACACCTTTCCAGAAGAAGGTATGTATTAGTATACAAAAGAGAAAAGAAAACAAATCAAAGCTTTTTTCAACTCCTTGAGAGAAGAATACTCAAATCCTATAGGGTTTAGAAAACAATTCAGAGGTAAGTGAAGGCCAGGTTAGAAGACAGTAGGAGGGTGTCTATCCTAAGTATTTAGGCTCAAGATCCAAATTAATTTATCTCAGGGTACTGAGAAGATTTTCTGGATATGATTTTTTTTTTAAGTTTTTAGGGGGGTGGGCTGGGGAGGGAGGGGGTCAGGCAGGCCACTTCTATTGGTCTTTCATTTATCTATTTTTATCCATCTTTGTTCTTTGGCCATGTGGGCCTCCCATCGCAGTGGCCTCTGTTGTTGCAGAGCACTGGATATGGGCGCATGCGCTCCAGAGCTCCAGCTTGGTAATTGGACGGATCGGTCCAGCCGCTCTGCGGCACGTGGGATCTTCCCAGGCCAGGCATCGAAATGGTGCCCCTTGCACTGCAAGGTGGTGTCCTTACCCACTGGACTACCAGGGGAAGCCCCCTGGATATGATCTTAAGAGCAACACTTAGTAATCTTGGAGGAACCTTTAAGAAATAGTGAAGAAAACTGGAGGAACAATTTATAATCTCCATAAAGGGAGTAGATAAAGTATAGAAACTATGGAGAAGTATGAACAATGTTAATTCCACAAAAGCACTAGAACCAGCTTGGGTATATACTCATTAAATTTTTCTGCTGAAAAATAATCTGTTGTATCTCATACTAAGTAGGACAAATATATGTCTATGCCATGAAGGAAGGTATCTTCAGTTCATTCCAATTCAAAAGTAAATTCCACAAATGAAACAATGTGTTGTTTACATACTGATACATGAGGTGGATCAGACCATATCAGTCCTAGGCGTGATCTCTCTTTCTTTATGCCAAGACTGTCCTTGGCATTGCTGGTAAAAAAAAGATATTGATAAACTAAATTCAGTCAGACCCTTGTTAAAAAAAAAAAAGAAGGTAAAAGTTCTGGAACCTATAGCAAAGATCAATAGCTGCAACAGCTGGGAACATTTTATATGTGAAGAAAATATTACACGGGCTTTGAAAAAATGTTCAAATATATGCTACACTGATGAGTGAAAATACTTAATTACTGTTGTTCCACATGGCATAAAGAGGACCAGTAGTTGAAATTTACAATAAGGCTGGTATTCATTCAATGTAAGAATGAATTTATAACAATTATAAAATTCAACAACATAGTTTCTGCTTCAAAATGGATCATGTCCTTTACTTGACAGGATCTTTCAATATTCAAAATGGGCATGCTTCAAAATGGAAACATGTTTTACTCTAAGGGAGGGTCAGGCAGGCCACTTCTATTGGTCTTTTTCATTTATCAATTTTTTTTTATCCATCTTTGTTCTTTGGCCATGTGGGCCTCCCATCGCAGTGGCCTCTGTTGTTGCAGAGCACTGGATATGGGCGCATGCGCTCCAGAGCTCCAGCTTGGTAATTGGACGGATCGGTCCAGCCGCTCTGCGGCACGTGGGATCTTCCCAGGCCAGGCATCGAAATGGTGCCCCTTGCACTGCAAGGTGGTGTCCTTACCCACTGGACTACCAGGGGAAGCCCCCTGGATATGATCTTAAGAGCAACACTTAGTAATCTTGGAGGAACCTTTAAGAAATAGTGAAGAAAACTGGAGGAACAATTTATAATCTCCATAAAGGGAGTAGATAAAGTATAGAAACTATGGAGAAGTATGAACAATGTTAATTCCACAAAAGCACTAGAACCAGCTTGGGTATATACTCATTAAATTTTTCTGCTGAAAAATAATCTGTTGTATCTCATACTAAGTAGGACAAATATATGTCTATGCCATGAAGGAAGGTATCTTCAGTTCATTCCAATTCAAAAAGTAAATTCCACAAATGAAACAATGTGTTGTTTACATACTGATACATGAGGTGGATCAGACCATATCAGTCCTAGGCGTGATCTCTCTTTCTTTATGCCAAGACTGTCCTTGGCATTGCTGGTAAAAAAAAGATATTGATAAACTAAATTCAGTCAGACCCTTGTTAAAAAAAAAAAAAAGAAGGTAAAAGTTCTGGAACCTATAGCAAAGATCAATAGCTGCAACAGCTGGGAACATTTTATATGTGAAGAAAATATTACACGGGCTTTGAAAAAATGTTCAAATATATGCTACACTGATGAGTGAAAATACTTAATTACTGTTGTTCCACATGGCATAAAGAGGACCAGTAGTTGAAATTTACAATAAGGCTGGTATTCATTCAATGTAAGAATGAATTTATAACAATTATAAAAATTCAACAACATAGTTTCTGCTTCAAAATGGATCATGTCCTTTACTTGACAGGATCTTTCAATATTCAAAATGGGCATGCCTTTGACAAAGGATTCCTAACTTCAAGGAATTAATCCCAAATCTGTATCACATACATTTTCAAAAATACCTGTACCAACATATTATTTGAAGCATTATTTATAAAACCATCTAAATAAAGTATTTTTAAAAATCCATACGAAAATGTATATAAGATAGGCAGCAATTACAAAGAATAATGGAGCTCTAAATGACAGTCATTTTTTTATTGCCAAGTGAAGTGATTATAGAACACTGCATCATTTGATTTCATTTGTATAAAATTAAAAGGATAATGTTTTATATTACTGTACGTATATGCTTACACATGCATAGGGAATTCTCAAATATGTATTGGATCATAGTGATTTCTTTGGACAAACTGGGAAACCTATAACTATTTTTCTCTTTCTGCCTTTATTACCATTTTTATTTCTTAAAGTTCTAAGTGCAAGGTGATTTTTAAAAACACTACTTTGGGCTTCCCTGGCAGCTCAGTGGTGAAGAGTTCACCTGTCAAAGCAGGAGACATGAGTTTGATTCCTGATCCAGGAAGATCCCACATGCTGCAAAGCAAGTAAGCCCATGAGCCACAACTATTGAGCCTGTGCTCTGGAGCCTCGGAGCCACAACTATTGAGCCCATGTGCCACAACTACTGAAGCCCGTGTGCCCTAGAGCTTGAGTTACACAACAAGAGAAGTCACCTCAACCAGAAGCCTGCTCACCTCAATTAGAGAGTATCCCCCACTCCCTACAACTATAGAAGAACCTGTGGCAAGAGTGAAAACCCAGAATAGTCAAAAATAAATAAAATTAAGAAATACCTTAAAAAAATACTAATTTAAAAGTTACTACATTTGTTATTAAAAGTGTTAAGCAATAATCTGATTAATATATATTATTATACCATGTCATATATGTTATTTATATTATACCTGCTATATGTAATTATTACATAATATAATTATTATATAATCATTTCTATCAAACACATTATATTTCAAAGAGTCTGTTTTGTCATCAGGACTAGAATCTCAGTTCTAAAACTGTCTAGATATGAACTTAACCTGAAAACATCTATGAGCCAAAAACTCACTTCATGTGATGTAAGGAGAACTTATGAATTGGAAATAAGGATTAAATGAGGTACAACTAAGAAAAGATCATCTATTTTACTTCATTCTTATCATATGAACTTATTAATATCTACTAAGCTTAAGTAAACTTAATGCAACAGAATGAAGTGTACCCTGGAGTCAAGAATTTTTTTTAATTCTCCAAGTTTCTCTCTTCAAGACTTGGAATTTGATCATTATCTTAAAATATAATAAAATATTTAAATTTCCTTAGATCTGAATGTAGACTTTCCTTATTATTTTGCTTTAATTTTGTCAAGAAGTTTCAAATATCATTGAGAAAAAAATTATTATATAGAGATGGCATATCAAATATTATGTATGCTGTACCATATGGGGAATTTTTCATAGTCAATTTTCATAAGATACAATTCTCCTTTATATGCTGCTTTTAGACTTTATAACACACATAAATAAGAATTTGGGATTGAATATTAGTCCTCAAAAAATATGTCCACCCCAAACCTCAGAATGTTACCTTACTTGGAATAAGAGTCTTTGCAGTATAATTAAGATAATGGTCTTGAAATGAAATCATTTTGGATTAGGCTAGGTCCTAAAGGCAGTAACTCTCCTTATAAGAAACAGAGGAAGGGCTTCCCTGGTGGTCCAGTGGGTAAAGAGTGCAAGTGCAAGGGGCACTGGTTCGATCTCTGGCCAGGGAAGATCCCACGTGCCGAGGAGCAGCTGGGACGGTGTGTCCAATTGCGAGCCAGGGCTCTGGAGCACATGTGCCCAAAGCCAGTGCTCTGCAGCAGGAGAGGCCACTGCGATGGGAGGCCTACACATGCCAAAGAATAGAGATGGATGAAAAATAAACGATGACTTAGAGACAAAAAATAAATTAATTAATTTAAAAAAAGAGAGAGAGGAAAAGAGACACAAACACAGAGAAAGAAAAACCATGTGAAAATGGAAGTAAAGGCTGAGCGAGAAGCGTGCATAGGTGCTAAATCACGTCAGTCTCGTCGGCTTCCTTGCAACCTGATGGACTGTAGTCCACTACACTCTTCTGTCCATGGAATTCTCCAGGCAAGAATACTGGAGTAGGTTGTCATGTCCTCCTCCAGAGGATCTTCCCAATCCAGGGATCAAACCAGCTTCTCTTACAGTTCCTGCATTGACAGGTGGGTTCTTTACCACTAGGGCCACCTGGGAAACCCAAAGACTGAGGGAAATATGATACCACAAATCGAGAACGTCAGGCACCACCAGAAGTTGGAAAAAGCAAGAAAGTCCTCAGAGAGAATACAGCCTTGCTGACACCTTGATTGAAGACTTCTGGCTTTCAAAACAGCCAGAGGATAGCTTTTTTCTGTTTTAAGTCACCAAGTTTGTATAATTTGTTGCAACAGCCCTATGAAACTCATTCAATATACATATGTCATGACTGTAAAATTCGCTGTCCTATAAGGGTCACTTTGGGGAGTAAAAAGGGGCACAATCATTAATGATACTGAGACAATAGAGATAAATCACACTCCTAACTCATAAAACATGAAGCTGCACTCTAATGTATGCTGTACCATAAAGTTTTAAAGTCAATTCTCCTTTATATGCTGCTTTTAGACTTTATAACACACATAAATAAGAATTTGGGATTGAATATTAGTCCTCAAAAAATATGTCCACCCCAAACCTCAGAATGTTACCTTACTTGGAATAAGAGTCTTTGCAGTATAATTAAGATAATGGTCTTGAAATGAAATCATTTTGGATTAGGCTAGGTCCTAAAGGCAGTAACTCTCCTTATAAGAAACAGAGGAAGGGCTTCCCTGGTGGTCCAGTGGGTAAAGAGTGCAAGTGCAAGGGGCACTGGTTCGATCTCTGGCCAGGGAAGATCCCACGTGCCGAGGAGCAGCTGGGACGGTGTGTCCAATTGCGAGCCAGGGCTCTGGAGCACATGTGCCCAAAGCCAGTGCTCTGCAGCAGGAGAGGCCACTGCGATGGGAGGCCTACACATGCCAAAGAATAGAAATGGATGAAAAATAAACGATGACTTAGAGACAAAAAATAAATTAATTAATTTAAAAAAAGAGAGAGAGGAAAAGAGACACAAACACAGAGAAAGAAAAACCATGTGAAAATGGAAGTAAAGGCTGAGCGAGAAGCGTGCATAGGTGCTAAATCACGTCAGTCTCGTCGGCTTCCTTGCAACCTGATGGACTGTAGTCCACTACACTCTTCTGTCCATGGAATTCTCCAGGCAAGAATACTGGAGTAGGTTGTCATGTCCTCCTCCAGAGGATCTTCCCAATCCAGGGATCAAACCAGCTTCTCTTACAGTTCCTGCATTGACAGGTGGGTTCTTTACCACTAGGGCCACCTGGGAAACCCAAAGACTGAGGGAAATATGATACCACAAATCGAGAACGTCAGGCACCACCAGAAGTTGGAAAAAGCAAGAAAGTCCTCAGAGAGAATACAGCCTTGCTGACACCTTGATTGAAGACTTCTGGCTTTCAAAACAGCCAGAGGATAGCTTTTTTCTGTTTTAAGTCACCAAGTTTGTATAATTTGTTGCAACAGCCCTATGAAACTCATTCAATATACATATGTCATGACTGTAAAATTCGCTGTCCTATAAGGGTCACTTTGGGGAGTAAAAAGGGGCACAATCATTAATGATACTGAGACAATAGAGATAAATCACACTCCTAACTCATAAAACATGAAGCTGCACTCTAATGTATGTAAAAGAGTTAGCAGAATATATCTCTGATATGTCCTCAATAAGAAATAACTTAATCATCTTATATATAATTATAGTATAGAAAGAACTGGGGCCCTCAAACTGGGGCCCTGGACTGTTTAGGGTTATAGGATGGAGGTTGGGCAAAGAGTGACAGAAAATGGGAATGGGAGACCAAAGGGAGGTCTCTGCCACTCTAGCAGTCAGAAAATAGTTAAGAATTCTGATTACTACAGCTGCTCATGGCTCTTGTCTGCCCACGGATACTTTTTACACACCAAGAAAGCTCTCTTACTCCTAAATTATTGCTAAGGTTCAAGTTCTACCACAGCTGAATGACTTGGAAACTCTGTTCCAATTCTCTATTGACTTCTAAAATGTATCATCACTACTGATTTTAAAATGTAGGTGGAAAATTACTGATAGATATGAGACTAGATTCCTGGAAGAAATTATTTTTAATCCAACCATCTGACAAAAATGGTCTTAGCTTGAGAAATGAAAGGACTCTTTGCCTGAAGAGTTAAATTTTCTATTTTATAGTTAAAGAAACTGAGACCAAGCAATATTGCCTCTTCCAGGTAGAACAATACCCAGAACAAGAGTAATGATTACTTAATTTTGATGTTACAATACTTGGGCAGATTTTGCCTTTATTTTGGTTTGTCTATATTGTGTGTATCTAGTAAATCATGGGAGTGTATTGAAAGTATGTTGTCTTTCCTTATCATTAAAATGCCATAAATTACATAGAAACACTTATTCTATTGGCTTCAAGATACAAAAGTACTGATTATTACATGGAGTCTCAGGCACCACCAGAAGTTGGAAAAAGCAAGAAAGTCCTCAGAGAGAATACAGCCTTGCTGACACCTTGATTGAAGACTTCTGGCTTTCAAAACAGCCAGAGGATAGCTTTTTTCTGTTTTAAGTCACCAAGTTTGTATAATTTGTTGCAACAGCCCTATGAAACTCATTCAATATACATATGTCATGACTGTAAAATTCGCTGTCCTATAAGGGTCACTTTGGGGAGTAAAAAGGGGCACAATCATTAATGATACTGAGACAATAGAGATAAATCACACTCCTAACTCATAAAACATGAAGCTGCACTCTAATGTATGTAAAAGAGTTAGCAGAATATATCTCTGATATGTCCTCAATAAGAAATAACTTAATCATCTTATATATAATTATAGTATAGAAAGAACTGGGGCCCTCAAACTGGGGCCCTGGACTGTTTAGGGTTATAGGATGGAGGTTGGGCAAAGAGTGACAGAAAATGGGAATGGGAGCCCAAAAGGGGAGGTCTCTGCCACTCTAGCAGTCAGAAAATAGTTAAGAATTCTGATTACTACAGCTGCTCATGGCTCTTGTCTGCCCACGGATACTTTTTACACACCAAGAAAGCTCTCTTACTCCTAAATTATTGCTAAGGTTCAAGTTCTACCACAGCTGAATGACTTGGAAACTCTGTTCCAATTCTCTATTGACTTCTAAAATGTATCATCACTACTGATTTTAAAATGTAGGTGGAAAATTACTGATAGATATGAGACTAGATTCCTGGAAGAAATTATTTTTAATCCAACCATCTGACACAAATGGTCTTATATTTCGAAATGAAAGGACTCTTTGCCTGAAGAGTTAAATTTTCTATTTTATAGTTAAAGAAACTGAGACCAAGCAATATTGCCTCTTCCAGGTAGAACAATACCCAGAACAAGAGTAATGATTACTTAATTTTGATGTTACAATACTTGGGCAGATTTTGCCTTTATTTTGGTTTGTCTATATTGTGTGTATCTAGTAAATCATGGGAGTGTATTGAAAGTATGTTGTCTTTCCTTATCATTAAAATGCCATAAATTACATAGAAACACTTATTCTATTGGCTTCAAGATACAAAAGTACTGATTATTACATGGAGTCTACAACCACGGGAACCAACCATATATGAATAGAGAGAGTGAACAACCCTCTAATCTTCTGACATTAGAACAAGGTATTAAAAATGTATTTCTAAAAGTAATCATAGAAGGACTTCTCTGGTGGTCCAGGGGGTAAAATATCCGCCTTGCAGTGCAAGGTGCACTGGTACGATCCCTGGCCCAGGAAGATCCCATGTACTGCAAAGCAGGTGGACCAGTGTTCCAACTATGAGCCAGAGTTCTGGAACGCATGCGCCCAGAGCTGGTGCTCTACAAACAAGAGAGGCCACTGCAATGGGAGGCCCACATAGGCCAAAGAGTAGAGATGGATGAAAATAAATAAATAGAAAACCAATAAAAGAGATCAAAATTAAGAAAAAAAGAAAAAAGCAATCAGAGAATAACTGATCCTTCTGTAATGCCACTTAAGGCTTCCCAGGTGGCCCAGTGGAAAAGAATCTGCCTGCCAGTTCAGGAGACATGGGGTTCAATTCCTGGGTCAGAAAAATCCCCTGGAGAAGGAAATAGCAACCCATTCCAGTATTGTTGCTTCGAAAATCACATGGACAGAGGAGCCTGGAAGGCTACAGTCCACGGGGTCACAAAAGAGTTGGGCAAAACTTAGTGACTAAACAACAATATGTCACTTGCACAAAGCACTTTGCATATGTTCTCACTATAGATCTATTATGTGGATATTATGTTTCCATTTTAAAGAGTAAACTAGATTATTTCTGGAAGAAATTATTTTTAATCCAACCATCTGACAAAATGGTCTTAGCTTGAGAAATGAAAGGACTCTTTGCCTGAAGAGTTAAATTTTCTATTTTATAGTTAAAGAAACTGAGACCAAGCAATATTGCCTCTTCCAGGTAGAACAATACCCAGAACAAGAGTAATGATTACTTAATTTTGATGTTACAATACTTGGGCAGATTTTGCCTTTATTTTGGTTTGTCTATATTGTGTGTATCTAGTAAATCATGGGAGTGTATTGAAAGTATGTTGTCTTTCCTTATCATTAAAATGCCATAAATTACATAGAAACACTTATTCTATTGGCTTCAAGATACAAAAGTACTGATTATTACATGGAGTCTACAACCACGGGAACCAACCATATATGAATAGAGAGAGTGAACAACCCTCTAATCTTCTGACATTAGAACAAGGTATTAAAAATGTATTTCTAAAAGTAATCATAGAAGGACTTCTCTGGTGGTCCAGGGGGTAAAATATCCGCCTTGCAGTGCAAGGTGCACTGGTACGATCCCTGGCCCAGGAAGATCCCATGTACTGCAAAGCAGGTGGACCAGTGTTCCAACTATGAGCCAGAGTTCTGGAACGCATGCGCCCAGAGCTGGTGCTCTACAAACAAGAGAGGCCACTGCAATGGGAGGCCCACATAGGCCAAAGAGTAGAGATGGATGAAAATAAATAAATAGAAAACCAATAAAAGAGATCAAAATTAAGAAAAAAAGAAAAAAGCAATCAGAGAATAACTGATCCTTCTGTAATGCCACTTAAGGCTTCCCAGGTGGCCCAGTGGAAAAGAATCTGCCTGCCAGTTCAGGAGACATGGGGTTCAATTCCTGGGTCAGAAAAATCCCCTGGAGAAGGAAATAGCAACCCATTCCAGTATTGTTGCTTCGAAAATCACATGGACAGAGGAGCCTGGAAGGCTACAGTCCACGGGGTCACAAAAGAGTTGGGCAAAACTTAGTGACTAAACAACAATATGTCACTTGCACAAAGCACTTTGCATATGTTCTCACTATAGATCTATTATGTGGATATTATGTTTCCATTTTACAGATGAGAAAATTGAAGCTAAAGGATACTACATAATTTGTTCTGGAACCCAGATTCTTAACTAGGCACTGTACAAGGCACTCAAATGCTTAGCCTCAAGAGTGTCTCATTTACAAACTTGAAAAATAACTATAGGCAAGTGACCTCATTCTTCTAAGCACTTGACAGACAAGAATATTGCTGAAGTCTATATTGTCCATCTCTAAAAACTATGAATATAAAATTCATAATAACTAGGTAGATACTTATATAACTAAAATACTTATATAACTAATGAATATCTATTTCCACAGTTTTGAGTTTAATATAGAAATGTCAAGAAATTTGAGAATATAAAGATTTTTACCCAGTTTTTTAGTGTATTTCTTCAGTAGAACAACTGATTCTTATGTTCCTTACACATGACTCATTTCAATGAGCAGATAATTAAGGCCTCATTCTACATACCAGTCAGTCTTGAGACCAATGCAAAAATAAAAATTGATACTTACTTTAGCTCTTTTAATTGGTGACAAATTAATTTATTTTCCAGGTTGGGGTAGAAAAATTAGTTGAAAATACATGTTTTTTTTTTTTAATACAACTCAATCCCTTGATAAGAAGTTATTGTATTTGTCAGCCTACACCACATAAACCTTTCCAAGATGTTCGTGATATTATAGATACCCCGGCTTTGATCACTCTTAAGAATTAATTCTCCTATTTATTACAATGCCTTTGCTTCTGGGAAGAATTAGAGGTTTTTTATAAGACACAGAATAAGACTGCTAAATATAAATTAAAATTTAGAATGCTTTTAAATAACCCAAAAGCAATGATCTAAGCTAACATAAGTACTGTGAGCATTATAAATAGCTCTGAACATCTAGTCATCACAATGAAATAAGAAGCATAGCATCTGATATGAGAAAATATCAAAATTAATCAAGTGATTAGAGGTAAACAACTTATCCCAGGGTCATTTCAAATTTGCACAACAAAAAATAAAAAAGTACCTTTAACAATGAATTTATAACTGGGTCACAAAAGAGTTGGGCAAAACTTAGTGACTAAACAACAATATGTCACTTGCACAAAGCACTTTGCATATGTTCTCACTATAGATCTATTATGTGGATATTATGTTTCCATTTTACAGATGAGAAAATTGAAGCTAAAGGATACTACATAATTTGTTCTGGAACCCAGATTCTTAACTAGGCACTGTACAAGGCACTCAAATGCTTAGCCTCAAGAGTGTCTCATTTACAAACTTGAAAAATAACTATAGGCAAGTGACCTCATTCTTCTAAGCACTTGACAGACAAGAATATTGCTGAAGTCTATATTGTCCATCTCTAAAAACTATGAATATAAAATTCATAATAACTAGGTAGATACTTATATAACTAAAATACTTATATAACTAATGAATATCTATTTCCACAGTTTTGAGTTTAATATAGAAATGTCAAGAAATTTGAGAATATAAAGATTTTTACCCAGTTTTTTAGTGTATTTCTTCAGTAGAACAACTGATTCTTATGTTCCTTACACATGACTCATTTCAATGAGCAGATAATTAAGGCCTCATTCTACATACCAGTCAGTCTTGAGACCAATGCAAAAATAAAAATTGATACTTACTTTAGCTCTTTTAATTGGTGACAAATTAATTTATTTTCCAGGTTGGGGTAGAAAAATTAGTTGAAAATACATGTTTTTTTTTTTTTAATACAACTCAATCCCTTGATAAGAAGTTATTGTATTTGTCAGCCTACACCACATAAACCTTTCCAAGATGTTCGTGATATTATAGATACCCCGGCTTTGATCACTCTTAAGAATTAATTCTCCTATTTATTACAATGCCTTTGCTTCTGGGAAGAATTAGAGGTTTTTTATAAGACACAGAATAAGACTGCTAAATATAAATTAAAATTTAGAATGCTTTTAAATAACCCAAAAGCAATGATCTAAGCTAACATAAGTACTGTGAGCATTATAAATAGCTCTGAACATCTAGTCATCACAATGAAATAAGAAGCATAGCATCTGATATGAGAAAATATCAAAATTAATCAAGTGATTAGAGGTAAACAACTTATCCCAGGGTCATTTTTCAAGGGACATTTGCACAACATAATAAATAAAAGTTTTAGAGTACCTTTAACAATGAATTTATAACTAAAACAGTCTTTATATTACCATTTCTTACAGTGCAAGTATAACTGTTGCATCATTGTTTGAATAGGGAAAAACCATAGAGAGTTTGGGTTGGAACACCTCTTTGCTAACATATGTTTGTAAAGATAAAATCACATAGGTATGAAGGCACTTTGAAAGTAATAGTAGTTATTACCATTGGAATACAATCTTCCATTTCCTTCCTTCACATAGTTCAGTAACGTAAAAGTATCACTTAGAGGTTTCGGCTCATGATGGGAGTGTAGGTTACTTTCTTTTATTCATGAGTAGCCACATATTTCTTTCCTTTGATTGTACAAGAGAAGAAATGAATAACAATGATTATCATAGACCAAGAAAAGTTGATAAGAATAAACACTTTGGAATGGTAACTGAATCCTCAAGGTCCTGAACTTGCCAAACTGCTGGGATGATTCACAAAAAAATCTCAGTAGAATGAGTTGATTTTGGAAACTCTTGAGTGATATTTTGGTCAAAGACAATGGAATACATTAAATAAGAGCATTTCCTTTTCAGTTACTGGTTCTTTGGTTATGATTTTTCTGTGTCTTAAACATGTGAAGGCTATTACAAAATGTTGTACTAACAATCTTACATGAAATTCCTGCCTTTATTCCTGTGTCCAGATTTTTAAATTGAAATCTGTAGACAGATAATCATACACATGTTTTGCTCTAATTAGACAAATACACAAATCTAAAGGTCATGTATTTTAAATGGATCCCATTAAGCAAAAAAATGTGTCATGAGTGCTCAACAACAAACAACAGCAATCTGAGTTGGTCTTAATATACTTTAAATATTAAATTAAAATTAAGCACTAAATGAGTTCTTAAATTATTAGCTACTGTAGATTAAATGTCAACCTTGAGAATGAGGAAGAGACTATTGAGCCACAATTAAGGGTTTCTTGTGGTCTAAGTGTCCCTCTATTTCTTCTAGAATGCTATCAGGTTTATCCTCCCTCCACTATGCTGCATTTATCAGCAGGTAATGTGAGACAGGGAGGCGACAGGAGAAAAGAAAAGGTAGCAGATACGGACTCCAAAACTCATTCCAATTTAAGTCTCATATATTTTAGATACCTTTAACAATGAATTTATAACTAAAACAGTCTTTATATTACCATTTCTTACAGTGCAAGTATAACTGTTGCATCATTGTTTGAATAGGGAAAAACCATAGAGAGTTTGGGTTGGAACACCTCTTTGCTAACATATGTTTGTAAAGATAAAATCACATAGGTATGAAGGCACTTTGAAAGTAATAGTAGTTATTACCATTGGAATACAATCTTCCATTTCCTTCCTTCACATAGTTCAGTAACGTAAAAGTATCACTTAGAGGTTTCGGCTCATGATGGGAGTGTAGGTTACTTTCTTTTATTCATGAGTAGCCACATATTTCTTTCCTTTGATTGTACAAGAGAAGAAATGAATAACAATGATTATCATAGACCAAGAAAAGTTGATAAGAATAAACACTTTGGAATGGTAACTGAATCCTCAAGGTCCTGAACTTGCCAAACTGCTGGGATGATTCACAAAAAAATCTCAGTAGAATGAGTTGATTTTGGAAACTCTTGAGTGATATTTTGGTCAAAGACAATGGAATACATTAAATAAGAGCATTTCCTTTTCAGTTACTGGTTCTTTGGTTATGATTTTTCTGTGTCTTAAACATGTGAAGGCTATTACAAAATGTTGTACTAACAATCTTACATGAAATTCCTGCCTTTATTCCTGTGTCCAGATTTTTAAATTGAAATCTGTAGACAGATAATCATACACATGTTTTGCTCTAATTAGACAAATACACAAATCTAAAGGTCATGTATTTTAAATGGATCCCATTAAGCAAAAAAATGTGTCATGAGTGCTCAACAACAAACAACAGCAATCTGAGTTGGTCTTAATATACTTTAAATATTAAATTAAAATTAAGCACTAAATGAGTTCTTAAATTATTAGCTACTGTAGATTAAATGTCAACCTTGAGAATGAGGAAGAGACTATTGAGCCACAATTAAGGGTTTCTTGTGGTCTAAGTGTCCCTCTATTTCTTCTAGAATGCTATCAGGTTTATCCTCCCTCCACTATGCTGCATTTATCAGCAGGTAATGTGAGACAGGGAGGCGACAGGAGAAAAGAAAAGGTAGCAGATACGGACTCCAAAACTCATTCCAATTTAAGTCTCATATATTCCATCTAAAAGTAGGGGACAATAAACTAATGATAGACTGCCTAAGCTATCCTGTAAAACTAAAGTCAGACTGGCATGCAGTTGAGACATTTGCTTATTTATGTTGGTACTTTTAAATACAATTCAATATTTTTACATGCTCCCTTTTTACTATTTACTAAGCAGTTCAATAATTGCAGGAACTGTTAGTCTGTTGGGATCTAATACAGTGCTTGGTAAATAATATGAACAACAACAGCAAAAGCAATCACCACAACAACTAGCATTTACTGAAAATATTCCATATGTATACACATGTTCTAAGTAATTTTACAAATAATAACACATTTAGTAATCACAGTTACACAGTGAGGTAGGTATAATTAGTATCCCTGTTTTACAGATTAAAAAAAAAGTAACTGAGGTTAGAGAACTTAACCATGAGATCACAAGGCTAATTAATTTACATGGTGGCCAGGATTTGAACACAGTAATCTGGCTTCAAAGTCCATGCTCTTAAGTAAATTAAGTAAATCTAAGCAAAATATCAGTCATTTAGAGGATCATGTTACTTGCCCAATTCACATTCCAAATATGGGCAACTTCCATCACTTGTATTAGTAATAATTCATTAACCATTTACCATGGGCTAGGCATTAGGCTATGTAATTTATATAAATATTCTCTCTGTTTTATGTTCAGAGAAACTGAGATGCAGAAAGTTTAAAATTTAATTAAAATTTAATTAAAGTCACACAGTTGATGAACTGAATATATAAGCATTCAAAGGTGGTCATTTCTGCCTTTCCAGAGCTGTCTCTTCTGGTGTATAATTATGAAGCAACAATTAGAGCTTAAGTTGGTTACTGGTAAAAGGTAAGTGATAACTGGAAAAAGGTGATATTGAAGAATTATAGTTAATACCTATTTTATCATATGGTTATTACACTTACTTTTTAATAACTTAACACGAAGGTTATTCTTACACAGTCTGAATCCCTGCAGACCACTTCCAACTAACTTTAACCAAACTGAAACAATCCTTCATGTAGAAGGAAAGTACAATGAGAAGAAAAGATAATTTCCTATTTTATAGCTGACAGGTTTAAGTTCAAAAGTAAAATAAAAATTTGTCTTGGGACAAGATCAGAAAAGAGACTGATCCTAGGTCTGGCTAGTGGATTTTTGTTAACCTCAGTGAGAGAGGATATGTGTAAACTGTTGTCAGCTCTGCAGCCAACATTACTACTTTGTTGTGTTTTTGAGATTCAAAATTGTCTCTTCCTATTACTGTGTTTTCTGTAGACTATACTACTTTCTGCCACCAGGTGGTGATAAAGAGTCACAATTGCTTGTCGGTCCTAAGCAACGTTTCAGGATTGTAGCAGAATTAAATGTAGTTCAGGAACTAGCATTTAAATATGACTAGATTTATGCTATGAGCTGAAAAGAAAGCTTAGAAAGAACAAGGTGAGATTCAAGGGTGTTAGTTGCCAGCTGATGCAGACAGTACTTCATTCCATAGCGGGGCTTGAGTCATAAGCAAAGCTACAAGCCAGGCTCCATGTTCGGTTAGGATCATTGTTTCTGGAATCAGATTACCTGGGAATTGACTTTAGGTTGCTCCTTCTAACCTGTGTATTTTGAAGCAAATTTATTTTAACATCTGAGCACTTGTTTGTTCAATTATAAAATGAAGGAAACAATTACTCCCAATTATCAGGATTACTGTGAGAATAAAAAAACATATACACTCTAGATAAGTTACAGTGGTTTTGAAAGAGTAGATCCTGTAGCATCAGTCTCAACTGGGAACTGCACATTTTGAGCTCTACTCCAAACCCACTGAATCAGAAACTGTGAAAGAGGAACTCAAAACCAGTGTTTCAACCTCAACCAGGTTTTTTTCTGATAGACATCAAAGTTTGAAAGCAAGTCACTTAGAAGACAATGAACCCTTAAAACTGGAAGCAAACAGAATTCCCATTCTACTGGGTTGGTCAAGAAGTCTATTTGGGTTTTTCTATAACGTCTTGCAGAAAAACCCAAACTTTTTCGCCAACCCAGCAGCAATAGAAAAAAGGCAGAAAATACTAAAATAAAAACAGCTATATGGGGTATAAGTCTTGTCCAAGGCATACCAGTTCCTAGACCTACTTATCAGTGATTTGAGATAAATGAGAGCAAAGCTGATCTTAATAACTGGAAATAAGTTGTCCGCCTTAAGACTGGGGCACATATTTTACTCCTAACCTGATGGATTTGAAGCTGCTGACCCTTTATCCCATTAGCTGTGGTTTAGGAAGTGAGGGTCATGTAACAGAAACATATCCACCTGACTCTAACTATTCCTTCAGGAAAAAACTGTGCATAATAATGTCCCAGGTAATGAGATGCTGCTGGGAAGGCGTCCTACATATATTTAATGTAATCATTCTGAGGCCTTACATTTTTAATCTAAGTAGAATTAGTTTTTTCCAAAATTTTAATATCTTCCTTATACCTCAAAAAACTATCTGGTCACTATCCTCTTGAAATATGACATAGTACTCTAAAATTTATTAATACTAAGCACTTAGAATATATTGATTCTATCACTCTATATCTGCTAGCTGGTGGTGTTAATTTCATTTTCTCTGGCTACCCTGCTTCCCCGATTACATTATAAGGTCCTTGAAGCCCCAGGATATGTTAGTCTGCCTTCATCTCTCATATTTGTTATAGGACTCTAACCCAGATTCATATTTTTTAAAACGCTTGA
The DNA here is from genome assembly GCA_022376925.1 of Tragulus kanchil. Lineage (NCBI taxonomy): Eukaryota > Metazoa > Chordata > Mammalia > Artiodactyla > Tragulidae > Tragulus > Tragulus kanchil. Next base: position 113,662,935 of record JAIOJX010000005.1, on the reverse strand, counting down.
GAAAGTTATTATACATGATGATCTATATATATATTTAACCTTAAACAAAACATACATTTTCAACCCTCAGATCACTGTAATTAGCCCAAATTTCACTCCACCACTTAACATTTTTTATTTTTATTTCTGCTTGTCAACTCTAAAATAATATCTAGAAGAAGTAACAAGAATATTCCGTCATATATCTAAACAATATTCAAACGCATCTTGGGTTTAATGTGTGGATCTGTGTCATCCCTCTGATATTAAAGCACTGCTCTAAAACTTTTAGACATGATAACAATGCCTAAGACTGATATGTACATTCTGGAATTAAAAGTAATGTGTACCACTGACAAAATTATTCTTGTAGGATAATGAGTTAAGCACTTTTACTTCACTTCTTTAGAACTTAGGTATAAAGTGTAACAGTTTGAAGTGAATATTTTTGTAACTGGGCTTTCTAGAACGTGCAAGTATTTGCCAGTCTAATTATTAACACATTCCTGCTCTCTTTACTTGACATCAGAAAGATCTGTTGAGGGCCAGAATACTATTATAAGAGTCACGTGTTAAAATGGAAACAGTTGCAAAGCATTCAAAGGAAAAATTTCTATAAATCCCCTTAAAACTTTACTAGAACCACAAAAGTCACAGAACTTTTATATCTCACTCCCAAAAAATTAAGACTTGTAAACCTATCAACACTCATTGCCCCACAACTGGATTGAAATAGCAAGATTCGAAACAAACTAACTCAAGGTAACTCAGGCACATGGTTTTTCTCTAGATACACTGGCAACTGAAGTAGGACAAGATTACTAATTATGAATATTTGGTCTTTCTAAAATTCTCAGGCTGGTAAATCTCATCATACGTATCTTCTTTTACAAATAATTTCATAAATTTCAGCCTGGGTGTCAAAAAACAAACACAAACAACAGAAAACATTCATTATAACAGTTTTTTTGTAACTAATCTGAATTATCCCTATTGAACAGTCAACTCATGGCCTTTTTGTGCCTTCACAGCATTACACACACACACAGAGGACCCTTCTTTAAAAACTACCTTGATTTATATAGCCAATGAGTGAATTTTTTTGTTTTTCATGATTGTCCAAGAGTTCAAAAATAAATTCATAGTAATATTGAAAATACTTTATTCTCATTCTGTTTTTCTACAAACTGGTTCTTCCCCATTTTTTTCTTTAATACAAGGCTTATTTTTCAACACTAGTCATCTTTACTATTTTTGAACTCTCTCCGAATTTAACACAGTATACACAACCTGAAAATAATTTTAAGACAATATCCAGTATTAGTTGACTCTTCAGTAATGATCGCAATGTTTTAAATCAAAAAAGTCAAACAGCCAATGTTGCTGTCAACTTTAATCTAATCATCAAGAGAAGAATTGTACCAAATATACCAGTATGTTGCTTCTCTGAAAGATGCTGGTTTAAGGAAGTTACAGTTTTCCTTTACATTTTATTATTGCTTTCTCTGAATGAAAAAAAAAAAAAAAGCTTGATAGTCATTTGAACATTTAAATTGGAATGCCACTTTAAGAGAAAGTAGGAGGTTTGTGTTAATGCCAAGGGATTGTGGCTCCAATTTGGATATACCAGACAGCCAAGTTCAGCCTCAATAAGACACCAGGGATCTGTGAAAACCCCTAATGTAATGAGTTACCCAAGTCATCCTTTTAAAGTAAACACACATTTTTGTGGAAACCCAGATTGAAATGTGAAATTGAATTTATAAATACAGAAGAACATATACATGAATATAGGGATCTCCAATGTGGATAAAAGCTGAGTTCTGGAAAGAGTATTAATGTGTGGAAAGAACCTGCTATGCTATGACCACATCTAGATGGTCAGATTGGACTTTTAATAGACTTGACAAGTAAGGGCTATGGAAGATTCTTCAGCTAATCAAAGTCATTTGTGTTTCTAACATTTCTCAGTTCCATAACACTGTCACAAGGGAATAGAAAGGTTTCCCTTTCAAGAGGAAAATGACTTTTTGAGAAAGTTGAGTGATTTGCAGGTAGAGTCGTGGCTACTTGTTCCTCTAGCACAATCATGGAATACCACCACGTGGCCAATAATGACAAGAGTCTATCCAGGATCAAGGTCTTTGCTGCTTCATGCTGGTATTTTCAGAAGTTTATAATATCTCTTTCATTCTCACTTAAGGACAGAAGGCTGTCTGGCAAACCCACTGATGAAACTCATTCCCTTCTAGCAATTGCTCAAGTGGATCATCTTAGCCACCTTTATGGCAAATTAGTGAGCTCATAGATTTTGTTGGAAATTTTTCTTAAGTTGAGTATGTCTCTTACTGCTGTCAGTTTCCCTTGCTCTCACTAGTTTTGTTTTTCCTTCTTGGGAGGGTTCTCACCTTGCTTTGGGCCTGTTTTGATCCTAGGAGTATCTCTTATTTTTGATGCCCAGTTTTTCACTGGTGACCTCAGCTATAGCAGTAAGATGACTTCTCACTTTTCTTCATTTTCTTTTAATTTCCCTCCTATTCCCATAAGTCAAATGCATATTACAATTTCACAAAAGTGTAATAAGCCCTTAGATCCCAGGCATCTTGGGAATCGATTTTTCATTCTTTTCATTTTCTCTAAAACGTCGCTACTCTTCAGAGAGTCGTCTGCGATCCAACAGTATGTGCATCACCTGGGAGCAGAATCCAGGGCCCCACCTCAGAGCTACAGAATTAGTATCTGCATTTTAACAAGATTCCAGGTGATATATATGCACATATATTATATACTACAGAAGCACTGCTCTATGATGTCACTGATACGTGATATTATCTTCTTAAACGCCCTAGTGGAATCTCCACCTTATTAAGCAGGTCATTTTATCTGCAGGCAACTTCTATCATAGGAAAGCTCTCCTTTACAATGAAATCAAGTTTACATCTCCATGAATTCTATTTATAGGTCTAATTTCTACATGCTTTGCTCAGGCAAAATGTAATCTTGTGTGTGTGTGTGTGTGTTAGTTGCTCAGTCAAGTCCTACTCTTTGCAGCCCCAAGGACTGCAGCTCACTAGTCTCCTCTGTCCATGGATTTCTCCAGGCAAGAATACTGGAGTTGGTTGCTATTTCCTCCTGCAGCAGATCTTCCCCACCCAGGGATCAAACCAGGGTCTCCTGCATTGCAGGGAGATTCTTTACCACCTGAGCCACCAGTTCTGCTTACAAGATATTCTTTCCAATATATTAAGATAAATATCAGCCCTAGTTATTTTTTTATATTTCAGAGTAGGTATGCTCACTTAATTGCTTCAATAGTTACTCATATCATGTAATTTCAAGTTTCTTCTCCTATGTAGACATTACAGTTCCCCAAAAGGAACTGTTCTGAGTTTTAAGAATCTAATGGTCCAGCATTCAGGGAATAGATGATTGTACAACCTCACATTGGTCAGAATCAGGGGTGGAACTTCCTTTCCAATATTCTCACTGCCACCCTGTTTTCATCAAAAAAGTATGCTAGCATTGCTTGGCATATCATATGCTGGAAATTTCTTACCTGCCTAATATAAACCTATGGGTTTATTATTCCTAAAGGCTTTTAAAATATAGTCAAAATTGTAAATAATCTAATAAATTATTTACCTATCATTTTTTGTCTTTTAAAAAATATTTGTTAGGCCCACTGCCTTATACAGAAATGATGAGACTTTTCCCTTTCTCTCAATGAAAGCATCTGCTAATTGGAGTATAGTTTAAATTCTCTGAAGCTGCATCAAATAAAATAAAAGAATTAAGTGGACTCAAGGAGGAACGAGGGCATAGAATTGGAAGAGGCAAAACTTAAAAATAGAAGGCTGTGTTCTCACAGGGGAAAGTGCAATCACAAACTCAACGATGACATTTAGCCCCATGGAAATACGAGTGTTCTCTAGCGTTCCAGCACTTAGACATCAATTCATGGTGGTCTCGAGCTATGTTTTTGTTCTGGCACATTAAACAGAATGAAGACATATGTCTAAATTTAAGACATCCTTTTAGTGCTGTGAGCACGAGAGCCAGCTGAGAAATTTGAACTATTTCAAAGCACCAGAAAGGGAATTGTAGACATATCCTTTGTTTGGGCATATATTTTTAATTATCTTGCCTTTTAATATTCTTCTCCATTTGAGGATAATCAGACAAAATGGATCCTGCTGGGCATTGTCATGCTTAATAAAAGTAAGACTGAACATCTGCAAATATGGCGACAGGGTGGCGCGTAGGATGCGCCAGTGACTGAGCTGCATTCTGATGTAATTATAGCACCACATGTTGCTGTGATAATGTAACTCCCTGTTTACATTAGTTCTAGCACTCAGAGTAAGTTCTTCTTGTGCTAGGTGCTAAGCAATTTCAACCAGGGCAGGCACAAAAAATAATGAAAGAAGAAATGTATTAAATGCAGAATGTAGATAATGGCAAGGGCAGTCAGATAAAAGCCTGCAGACGATCATGTTTAAGTCCATCGGCCAGAAATAAGATCCCTGGGTTTAATTCCAGCTTCTTCCATTATTAACTGTGTGACCCTGAACAAGTCCTCAGCCTCTGTGAAACGGAGATAATAATCATACGTTTCTCATAAGATTATAGTAAGACTTAAATGTATTAATATATGCAATGTTCTCTTTATCTTTCTTATGCTCCCTTCTCTTGATTTATTTCTTTTTTTTTTTAATTTTTGCTTTACACTGGAGAACAACTGACTTACAATGTGCTAGTCTCAGGTGTACAGCAAAGTGACTCAGTTATACATATATATATATATCATTCATTTTCATATTCATTTCCCATAACGTTTTTATACAACACTGAGTAGAGTACCCTATGCTATGCAGCAGGTCCTTGCTGATTATCTATTTTATAAGGTACATATCAATTTCATATAGATTAACTATTGTATATAGTATATACTTATTTTAGTTAGTATATACATGAACATATATAGTGTATATGTTAATCCCTAAATCCTAATTTATCCCTCTCCCACCTTTCCCCTTTAATAATCATATGTCTATTTTTGAAGTTTCTGAGTCTGTTTCTTTTGGGTTAAAAAGTTCATTCTGTGTCATTTTCATATTTCACATGTAAGCAATATGATAGTAATATTTGTCTTTGTCTGACTTTTCTTAATATGATAATCTCTAGGTCCATCCATGTTAGGGCAAATGACATTATTCATTTTTTTGTGTGTGGCTGTGTAATATCGCACATGTACCACATATTCTTTACCCATTCCTCTTTCAATAAACATTTAGGTTGCTTCCAAGTCTTGACTAGTATAAATAGTGCTGCTGCTGTGAAAATCGAGGTGCATGTATCCTGAGGTACGCTTTTCTCTCTGGCGCGGTGGATGCGCCAGTGACATTTATGGCACCACATGTTGCTGTGATAATGTAACTCCCTGTTTACATTAGTTCTAGCACTCAGAGTAAGTTCTTCTTGTGCTAGGTGCTAAGCAATTTCAACCAGGGCAGGCACAAAAAATAATGAAAGAAGAAATGTATTAAATGCAGAATGTAGATAATGGCAAGGGCAGTCAGATAAAAGCCTGCAGACGATCATGTTTAAGTCCATCGGCCAGAAATAAGATCCCTGGGTTTAATTCCAGCTTCTTCCATTATTAACTGTGTGACCCTGAACAAGTCCTCAGCCTCTGTGAAACGGAGATAATAATCATACGTTTCTCATAAGATTATAGTAAGACTTAAATGTATTAATATATGCAATGTTCTCTTTATCTTTCTTATGCTCCCTTCTCTTGATTTATTTCTTTTTTTTTTTAATTTTTGCTTTACACTGGAGAACAACTGACTTACAATGTGCTAGTCTCAGGTGTACAGCAAAGTGACTCAGTTATACATATATATATATATCATTCATTTTCATATTCATTTCCCATAACGTTTTTATACAACACTGAGTAGAGTACCCTATGCTATGCAGCAGGTCCTTGCTGATTATCTATTTTATAAGGTACATATCAATTTCATATAGATTAACTATTGTATATAGTATATACTTATTTTAGTTAGTATATACATGAACATATATAGTGTATATGTTAATCCCTAAATCCTAATTTATCCCTCTCCCACCTTTCCCCTTTAATAATCATATGTCTATTTTTGAAGTTTCTGAGTCTGTTTCTTTTGGGTTAAAAAGTTCATTCTGTGTCATTTTCATATTTCACATGTAAGCAATATGATAGTAATATTTGTCTTTGTCTGACTTTTCTTAATATGATAATCTCTAGGTCCATCCATGTTAGGGCAAATGACATTATTCATTTTTTTGTGTGTGGCTGTGTAATATCGCACATGTACCACATATTCTTTACCCATTCCTCTTTCAATAAACATTTAGGTTGCTTCCAAGTCTTGACTAGTATAAATAGTGCTGCTGCTGTGAAAATCGAGGTGCATGTATCCTGAGGTACGCTTTTCTCTCTGGATATATCCCAAGAGTAGGGTCATAGGTATCTAGGCATATTTCTGAGCTTCCTATTCTGCTTCATTTATCTGTATTTCTGTCTTTGTGCCAGTACCATACTGTTTTGATTTCTGTGGCTTTGTCGTATAGTCCGAAGTCAAGGAGCCTGATTTCACCAACTTCTTTTTTCTTTCTCAGGATTGCTTTGATTATTTAGGATCTTTGTGTTTGCATGCAAATTGTTAAAATTTTTGTTCTAGTTCTATGAAAAAGGTCACTGGTAATCTGATATGGATTTCATTAAATCTGCAGATTGCTTTGGATAGTATAGTCATTTTGATGATATTGATACTTCCAATTCAACAGTATCATATATTTAAGTGCCTTTCTTCTTTCCTTCATCAAAGAGTCATTAGGAAAGACCAAATTAAGTAGACAGCCCAGGGTTTTCAGAACTCAGTGACAATTGGAGCCAGTCTACAAAGAGGGTGGCAGCCAGGTGGTATCACAAAATTGACTACATTTAGGTACTAGAGGTAATGAGAGCTGGACTCTTCACTGTCAAAGAAGGGAGGTACAAATGTGGAGGAAGCAGCCAAAATGAAACCTGTGATGTTGGATTGGAGTTGAGGTATCAAAAGAAAATCATTATTTTAAAAATTATATATATATATATATATATACTTTACAAATAAATATACATATATAGCTATAAATGTATTTACTATGATCTGAATATTTGTGTCCCCAAATTCATATGTTCAAACTTAACATAAAGTGATGGTTCTAAGACATGTGGTCTTTGGGAGGTTCTTGGGTCATGACAGTGAAGCCCACATTAATAGCATTAGTGCCCTTATAAAAGAGACCTCACGGAGTTCTCAGGCCTTTTTTTTACCATCTGAGGATACAATGAGATGTCTGGGACCAGGAAGATGGCTCTCACCTGAATTCAGACTTTCAGCCTTCAGACCTATGAGAAGTACATTTCTAATGGTTTATAAGCCACCACTGTCTGGTAATTTATTAGGACTAGGCCTGTGTGCGTGTGTGTGTATACACATGCATAGATTTACTATTTCAGTCCCCTGGAAGAGCTTGGGAAAAGAAATATTACAATAGCAACGGGCATGTCTCATGTTCAGATTTTGGTTTCCAAACATTTTCTATCCAAAGGAACCAGGCCGCCTTACTAAAATGACTGATTCTAAGTCTGGTTTAGGAAATGAACAGAATGAGCCTAGAATATGCTATTTATCTGTATTTCTGTCTTTGTGCCAGTACCATACTGTTTTGATTTCTGTGGCTTTGTCGTATAGTCCGAAGTCAAGGAGCCTGATTTCACCAACTTCTTTTTTCTTTCTCAGGATTGCTTTGATTATTTAGGATCTTTGTGTTTGCATGCAAATTGTTAAAATTTTTGTTCTAGTTCTATGAAAAAGGTCACTGGTAATCTGATATGGATTTCATTAAATCTGCAGATTGCTTTGGATAGTATAGTCATTTTGATGATATTGATACTTCCAATTCAACAGTATCATATATTTAAGTGCCTTTCTTCTTTCCTTCATCAAAGAGTCATTAGGAAAGACCAAATTAAGTAGACAGCCCAGGGTTTTCAGAACTCAGTGACAATTGGAGCCAGTCTACAAAGAGGGTGGCAGCCAGGTGGTATCACAAAATTGACTACATTTAGGTACTAGAGGTAATGAGAGCTGGACTCTTCACTGTCAAAGAAGGGAGGTACAAATGTGGAGGAAGCAGCCAAAATGAAACCTGTGATGTTGGATTGGAGTTGAGGTATCAAAAGAAAATCATTATTTTAAAAATTATATATATATATATATATATATACTTTACAAATAAATATACATATATAGCTATAAATGTATTTACTATGATCTGAATATTTGTGTCCCCAAATTCATATGTTCAAACTTAACATAAAGTGATGGTTCTAAGACATGTGGTCTTTGGGAGGTTCTTGGGTCATGACAGTGAAGCCCACATTAATAGCATTAGTGCCCTTATAAAAGAGACCTCACGGAGTTCTCAGGCCTTTTTTTTACCATCTGAGGATACAATGAGATGTCTGGGACCAGGAAGATGGCTCTCACCTGAATTCAGACTTTCAGCCTTCAGACCTATGAGAAGTACATTTCTAATGGTTTATAAGCCACCACTGTCTGGTAATTTATTAGGACTAGGCCTGTGTGCGTGTGTGTGTATACACATGCATAGATTTACTATTTCAGTCCCCTGGAAGAGCTTGGGAAAAGAAATATTACAATAGCAACGGGCATGTCTCATGTTCAGATTTTGGTTTCCAAACATTTTCTATCCAAAGGAACCAGGCCGCCTTACTAAAATGACTGATTCTAAGTCTGGTTTAGGAAATGAACAGAATGAGCCTAGAATATGTTGTTATGCCAAATAGTAAGGAAATATTGTAAGAATGATGAGGACTTGTCAAAAAAATAGAAAAAACTAGCTTAAAGGAGATCAACTAATCAAGTCTAGGGTAATTTTTGATCATTAAAATAAATGATAATAGTAGTAAATTATAAACATTCAATAAAATAGGCAAATAAAAAAAAATAATTAGAAAACTCTTCTTTAAAGAAAGTCAACTAATAAGTACAGAATAAATGATGAAAGTGGAAAACCACCATTTAGCAACCAGCATTATAACAACTCAGAAAAGAAATGTTAGTGATATTATGACTAAAACACGACTTAAGGAATGGGATTATTATATGGGTAAAGATGATTTGGGGCTTCCCAGATGGTGCTAGTGGCAAAGAATCCGCCTGTCAAAGCAGGAGACATAAGAGACGAGTGTTTGATCCCTGGTTCAGGAAAATCCCCTGAATGAGGAAATGACAACCCACTGGAGAATCCAATGGATAGAGGTGTCTGGCAGGCTATAGCCCATAGGATTGCAAAGAGTCAGACATGACTGAAGGGACTCAGCATGCACACACAGACAAACATAATTTGAGGAATGGGATTTTTATTATGGTGTCTAAGTATCCTACCACAAAATATTAATTACAAAGGGAGAAAAGTGGAGAAAAACCTGACAGACATCACTTTAATTAAGTGATCAAAGTCAATGCCACTAGTAAAATCACATGCCACTCAAAAGAATACGGTAAGAACAAAATCCTAACTTGAGGGGTGTTCTACAAAAGGAAGAGTCCATAATCTTTAACAACTTTAAGGTCATGAAAGTGAAGGAAAGACTGAGGAGCTCTTTCAGTTGAAAGAAACTGGAGAGAAAAGACGAGTGGGCAAAAAGCATATTTCCCAGATTGAATTCTTTGCTCAGATATCAGTAGGATAATTGGTGAAAATAGAAACAGGTCTCTGAGCAAAGGGTATGTGAGATTTCTTTGTTCTATTTTGCAACTTTTCTGTATATTTTAAACTCATTTAAAATAAAATACTTTTAAGGGCTTCCCTGGTGGTCCAGTGGATAAGGACACCACCTTGCAGTGCAAGGGGCACTGGTTCGATCCCTGGCCTGGGAAGATCCCATGTGCCGCGGAGTGGCGGACGGATGTGTCCAATTACCGAGCTGGAGTTCTGGAGTGCATGCACCTAGAGCAGGTGCTCTGTGACAACAGAGGCCACTGCAATGGGAGGCCCACACGGGCCAAAGAACAAAGATGGATGAAAATAGACAAATGAAAAACCAATAAAAATGGCCTGCCCAAACCCCCTCCCTCCTCCCCACCTCTCCCCCCACCAAAAAAAACTTTGATAAAATAGTTTTAAAAATTTGGGGGAAACAAGCTTTGTCAAGTATCTGGCACAAAGTGAGGTCCCAACAAACCTTAGTCATTGCTTTTCTAATGGCTGTGCTATAAATTATTTTTTGTTGTAGGTAATTTAATTCATCCTAGCCAAACAGCAAGAAAACATTTTAAACCTACCAACATTTTCATATCCACGCCAAAATTCACCAATGTCATCCAAACTTCTTACATATAGGTTAAGTGAGCTCAAGCATCTACTTCAGTAGATACTCTAAAAATTCTCCATATAGACAGATTCATATGTAGATATGCATATATAATGAACTGAAAAGCAAGAAAACAAGAAAAATATAAGAACAAATAAAAAAGATTATACTGGTTTCTCCCAAATGGAAACCAGCCCCACAATTATAAAGTCATATTTCATATAATTCCTTTTTGGAACAAATCACTAGTAGCTATTTTTTGGGTTGAACACTTTCATCTATAGATTTCAACTTTTTTTTCTACTTTGTTTCAACACAATTGCAATGGTTCCAGGCACCATAAGTGCACATATCTCTAACAACAGGAAAAAAATGGAGTTATTTCTTAATGTGAGGGCCTTTTAATTAAGTAGAAAAACTTTCTCAGAAGATGTAGTGAGACTTTCTCTGATATCCAATTCATCAGAATTAGGTCAAGAAACTTTTTATACCTATCACTAGTGAAGGGAATAAGGCCATAATTGAATTAAATGTATGATCAATTCCTTGAGGCTCGAAAGTAGGGTTCATCTTTTCCTCTGGGTACATTTAAACACCAAAATATAATCAAGAGTTTTTCCAGAAAGGGGGAATAGAGAGGGGAGAAATGGCTACTGCATAGGAACTTTCAGTGTCTGACTACAGAGATAGGAAACAACGTAAGAGGAAAGGAAGAAAAAAGAAAAAGCAAGCCTCAAACAATTAAGAAAATGACAATGGGAACATACATACCAATAATTACCTTAAATGTAAGTAGATTAAATGCTTCAACCAAAAAACAGCATAGCGGTGCTTCCCTGGTGGTCCAGTGGGTAAGGACACTGCCTTGCAGTTCTAGGGGAGCCTGTTCCATCCCTGGCCTGGGAAGATCCCACATACCGCAGAGCGGCTGGATCAATGTGTCCAACTACTGAGCCAGAGCTCCAGAGCGCATGTGCCCAGAGCTGGTGCTCTGCAGCGACAGAGGCCACTGTGATGGGAGGCCCACACAGGCCAAAGAACAAAGATGGATGAAAATAGACAAATGAAAGACCAACAGAAGTGGCCAAAAAAAAAAAACTTAAAAATAAGACAGCGTAGTGGCTAAATGGAAACAAAAACAAGACCCATATGTATGCCATCTATAAGAGACACACTTCAGACCTAGGAACAGATACAGGCTGACAGTGAGGAGATAGAAAAAGGTAGTCAGTGGGATGGAAATCAGAAGAAAACTGGAGTAGCAATACTAATATCAGACAAAATAAACTTTAAAACAAATACTGTTACAAGAGACAAGGAAGGATACCAAGTAATGATCAAGGGATCAATCAAGAAGTAGACAAAACAATTGTAAATATATATGCATGCACATAGGAGCACTGCAGTATATAAAGCAAATGCTAGCAGCCATAAAAGGGCAAATCAAGAGTAACACAATAATAGCGGGGGACTTGAACACTCCACTGACACCAAGTAGACAGATAAACCAGACAGAAAATTAATAAGGAAATAACAGCCTTAAATAAAGGAATTCTCAAAGATGTAAGTGAGGGCCTTTTAATTAAGTAGAAAAACTTTCTCAGAAGATGTAGTGAGACTTTCTCTGATATCCAATTCATCAGAATTAGGTCAAGAAACTTTTTATACCTATCACTAGTGAAGGGAATAAGGCCATAATTGAATTAAATGTATGATCAATTCCTTGAGGCTCGAAAGTAGGGTTCATCTTTTCCTCTGGGTACATTTAAACACCAAAATATAATCAAGAGTTTTTCCAGAAAGGGGGAATAGAGAGGGGAGAAATGGCTACTGCATAGGAACTTTCAGTGTCTGACTACAGAGATAGGAAACAACGTAAGAGGAAAGGAAGAAAAAAGAAAAAGCAAGCCTCAAACAATTAAGAAAATGACAATGGGAACATACATACCAATAATTACCTTAAATGTAAGTAGATTAAATGCTTCAACCAAAAAACAGCATAGCGGTGCTTCCCTGGTGGTCCAGTGGGTAAGGACACTGCCTTGCAGTTCTAGGGGAGCCTGTTCCATCCCTGGCCTGGGAAGATCCCACATACCGCAGAGCGGCTGGATCAATGTGTCCAACTACTGAGCCAGAGCTCCAGAGCGCATGTGCCCAGAGCTGGTGCTCTGCAGCGACAGAGGCCACTGTGATGGGAGGCCCACACAGGCCAAAGAACAAAGATGGATGAAAATAGACAAATGAAAGACCAACAGAAGTGGCCAAAAAAAAAAAACTTAAAAATAAGACAGCGTAGTGGCTAAATGGAAACAAAAACAAGACCCATATGTATGCCATCTATAAGAGACACACTTCAGACCTAGGAACAGATACAGGCTGACAGTGAGGAGATAGAAAAAGGTAGTCAGTGGGATGGAAATCAGAAGAAAACTGGAGTAGCAATACTAATATCAGACAAAATAAACTTTAAAACAAATACTGTTACAAGAGACAAGGAAGGATACCAAGTAATGATCAAGGGATCAATCAAGAAGTAGACAAAACAATTGTAAATATATATGCATGCACATAGGAGCACTGCAGTATATAAAGCAAATGCTAGCAGCCATAAAAGGGCAAATCAAGAGTAACACAATAATAGCGGGGGACTTGAACACTCCACTGACACCAAGTAGACAGATAAACCAGACAGAAAATTAATAAGGAAATAACAGCCTTAAATAACATTTTAGACCACATAGACTTAATTAATATTTATGGACCATTCCATCCAAAAGCAGCAGAATACACTTTCTTATCAAGTGCACATGGTACATTCTCCAGAATAGATCACATCTTGGGTCACAAATCAAGCCCCGTTAAATTTAAGAAAATTGGTATTATACCACAATTCTATGATATTAAAAATCATTTACTGAAAAAAAAATATTTAAAAAAACACAAACACAGAGACTAAACAATATGTTACTAAACAATGGATCAGGCTTCCCTGGTGGTCCAGCAGGTAGAGAGTTCTCCTTGCAGTGCAACAGGCACTGGTTCAATCCCTGGCCCAGGAGGATCCCATGTGCCACGGACTGGCTGGACCCATGTGCCCAGTTGTGAGCTTGCTCTCTGAAGTGCAAGCACCCGGAGCCAGTGCACTGCAGCAAGAGAGGCCATTGCAATGGGAGGTCAACACAGGCCAAAGAATGAAGATGGATGAAAAAAAATAAAGAAAGAAACAATAAAGGAGGCCAAAGTCAAGAAAAAAAAATGTTAAACAATGGATCACTGAAGAAATCAAAGAGGAAACCAAAAAATAATATGGCCATTCATGAATCACCAACTTCATTAAAACAAAAATGCTTCTTAATGTCTAATACATAAATGTCATTAATCCCCCAAATTCACATTTTTTTATTTTTAAACATCCCTGAAATTGAATTTATCTTTATGATATTATATAATTCTTTAATTGGCAATTCTCTTCTTTCTTTGTAGCCTGTAAACTACTTGTGCATTTTTAATATGATTAGGTAACATGTAGTACACAAATTATAGTCACCTTTGTCACTGTTGGCAAATATTGTTTCACTTATTAGAGGAATAGACCTATGAGGTAAGCACTCTTGTTTTCCCTATTTTGAAGATGAGAAAACTGAGGCTTATTAACACTAATTTGTCCAATTCCACAGGATTCCAGTGATTTAAGGGCTGAACTGAGACTTATTTGATAATAGTTTGTCCTTTCACTAATTCACACTTGGCACTCAATTCCTCCATTCAACATATGTACAGTGAGCCTACCAGGTACCAAATACCATACATGACACTAAATATGAGTAGAGATTAATGGAGCTATGGGGCTTAAAGTTGAGTAGGAGAGAATAATGATAATAATAATAAATATATTATTAAAATCATAATAAATAATTAAGATTATGATGGATTGCTCACAAATGTCTGATACTCTACCTTGGGGAAGAATTTTTCTTCACAGTTCCATTAATGACAGATTTTTCTGATCATTAGGAAAAAGTAGCATAAACTATTTTGCTAGAGGACTTTAAGCACCAATATATGGTTTGCCATGTCTCTTTTCCTTCCATCACAATAACCAGCAATGTTCCAGATAGAAGAGTCTCTGTCAGCCTAGGCTCAAAAGTGAAGGTATGGAGCACAGTTGCAGCCATCCTGAAATGTACTAGTGGCAAGAGTGTAAAATACACTTCTGAGGTTGCAAGCCACTGAGATTTTTGAGGTCACTAGCTACCACAGCATATCCCAGTCTGATGATTCACTGACTTCAATTTTAATTAAAAAAAAAAAAAATAAAGCATAATAGTGGGAGAGGCCACCTAGCATAGTGCCTAAAAACAAGAACTCTGCAGCCAAATTGCATTGATTCAATCCCCTCCCCCCATTTACTAGAAAACCAGTCTTAGTAAATGCATCTAACATCTCTTTCTCGGTTTCTCACAGGATAATACTAAACTGAATTCATAGTATTGTTGTGGATTAAACACATTAATTTTACAAACTTTTGAGGACAAAATGACATATGGTGAGTGTTATAAAAATGTTTGGCAAAAAGAAATTTCCTGCCAGGAAATAATAGAGGGTATTTAATTTGGGGGTGAGGGGAAGCAATCATAAAGGGGACATCCTCCAAAGTTTTAAATTTTATTTGTTTGCTTTCCACTTGATGGCAATTTTCCCAAGGAATAAAACTTGCTGAGAATTTCTGGATATTTAAGGATGAGAGAATTATACAAGACCATACTGAAATGTAGGCTCTGGATGGTCGCCTAGTCTATCCTAAGGAATTACTTCCATGAAAATGGTCTCTTAGAGCTCAAGGTTCTGATTGGTGTTTCCACATAGGTACACATTTCTACAGCTTATAGACTTTCTGGATACCTTCAAAACAGCTGAGTGTACAAATGTGTAAAGTCCTGAATGCCCAGGATATTCCATAATTTAACAAATCTTTGTGAAATTTAAAACTGGTATCATCAAAACTTGGAAGTTGACTAGGTACCTTCCTCAGTAATTGGCTGAATAGCTCATGGTTCTCTGATGAGATTCTAAATGAATATGAAGCCTTCTTCCCTTTCTCTTCAGCATTCTCAGTCATCATCTTCTTTCTGAAGACCCAAATTTTTCAGAAGAAAAACTCTTCCACCAATATATGGTTTGCCATGTCTCTTTTCCTTCCATCACAATAACCAGCAATGTTCCAGATAGAAGAGTCTCTGTCAGCCTAGGCTCAAAAGTGAAGGTATGGAGCACAGTTGCAGCCATCCTGAAATGTACTAGTGGCAAGAGTGTAAAATACACTTCTGAGGTTGCAAGCCACTGAGATTTTTGAGGTCACTAGCTACCACAGCATATCCCAGTCTGATGATTCACTGACTTCAATTTTAATTAAAAAAAAAAAATAAAGCATAATAGTGGGAGAGGCCACCTAGCATAGTGCCTAAAAACAAGAACTCTGCAGCCAAATTGCATTGATTCAATCCCCTCCCCCCATTTACTAGAAAACCAGTCTTAGTAAATGCATCTAACATCTCTTTCTCGGTTTCTCACAGGATAATACTAAACTGAATTCATAGTATTGTTGTGGATTAAACACATTAATTTTACAAACTTTTGAGGACAAAATGACATATGGTGAGTGTTATAAAAATGTTTGGCAAAAAGAAATTTCCTGCCAGGAAATAATAGAGGGTATTTAATTTGGGGGTGAGGGGAAGCAATCATAAAGGGGACATCCTCCAAAGTTTTAAATTTTATTTGTTTGCTTTCCACTTGATGGCAATTTTCCCAAGGAATAAAACTTGCTGAGAATTTCTGGATATTTAAGGATGAGAGAATTATACAAGACCATACTGAAATGTAGGCTCTGGATGGTCGCCTAGTCTATCCTAAGGAATTACTTCCATGAAAATGGTCTCTTAGAGCTCAAGGTTCTGATTGGTGTTTCCACATAGGTACACATTTCTACAGCTTATAGACTTTCTGGATACCTTCAAAACAGCTGAGTGTACAAATGTGTAAAGTCCTGAATGCCCAGGATATTCCATAATTTAACAAATCTTTGTGAAATTTAAAACTGGTATCATCAAAACTTGGAAGTTGACTAGGTACCTTCCTCAGTAATTGGCTGAATAGCTCATGGTTCTCTGATGAGATTCTAAATGAATATGAAGCCTTCTTCCCTTTCTCTTCAGCATTCTCAGTCATCATCTTCTTTCTGAAGACCCAAATTTTTCAGAAGAAAAACTCTTCCATTTTTCATGTAGAGATGAGGCTTAAAATATGAATCTTCCTGATAGGAGTAATATAGCTGGGATTAAATTTACATTAAGTTATAGGTTACTATATCAGATTCTCACCAGCCAAGAAGGATTTACCGGAAGAAGGCACAAACCATCGAAAGGAAAAAAGTGGAAATGATTGTTTCTCAGTGTTTAGAGTGGGGCCCTAATTCTTAGTAGCTCCATCTTTTCAAATCATTCATAATTTACTTCATATAGAACTTTGATCAATACAGCCATCCTAGTTTTATCGGCTCTATGTTTGTGCTTGCATAAAGTCTTTCTCTAAACTGAGTCTATAGGATGCTTAATACTAATCTGTGGACCAGACCCTATCTCCAGAGATTGTGACTCACCACATCTTGGAATTTATATTTTATCACTGTAGGATTTACCAGCATAACACGATACATGCAGAGGAGAATAAGCCATGTAAAAGACATATTCTTCAACAGATACTGTCTCACTAGTTTGTACATTCTGGAAAACTAGAATTGTTGTTAATATTTCATAACTTTATCATAATATATGCTTACCATAGATAGTGTGGGAAATCACAGAGGCAATAAAAATTATTTCTAATAAGCCAAATACTCATGATATCCATATAATTCATAAACATTTTCCAGGCTCTTAAGTTTTATTTAAAAAATATATTTTGTCGAGCAAATGTAGCATGATTTATTTGACCAAAGGAGACATTTACAGATTTCCCTCCAAAGTTTTATATTAATTTTAACAATCTCACAAGCATACTTATAGTTAAATACTGAGCATGCCCATGAAGGTAAATTCTGTTTCAATAATAAGAAAACTTTTAAGTTAGGACACTATTGTAAAACTGCCATCTAAAAGCATTTTAAAATCTGAGTTCTTTAAATCACAAGTTTAAGAAAACAACACAATAGTTTTTGAGAACTGAGCTCACACTGTCACATAAAAACTATAACGGGTCTTTGTCATGTTGGAAATTAAGGCACTTTACTATTGAGGTGCAGCATGACAGTCTAAGACATGGTCACTTGACATTGCTGGGTGATAATTTGGAAAGCAAGGCACAGTTGTAAACCAGGTGGCACAGTGGTGAAGAATTCACCAGCCAGAGCAGGAGACACAAGAGACACAGTTCCGATTCCTGGGTGGAAAAGATCCCTGGGATAGGAGTAATATAGCTGGGATTAAATTTACATTAAGTTATAGGTTACTATATCAGATTCTCACCAGCCAAGAAGGATTTACCGGAAGAAGGCACAAACCATCGAAAGGAAAAAAGTGGAAATGATTGTTTCTCAGTGTTTAGAGTGGGGCCCTAATTCTTAGTAGCTCCATCTTTTCAAATCATTCATAATTTACTTCATATAGAACTTTGATCAATACAGCCATCCTAGTTTTATCGGCTCTATGTTTGTGCTTGCATAAAGTCTTTCTCTAAACTGAGTCTATAGGATGCTTAATACTAATCTGTGGACCAGACCCTATCTCCAGAGATTGTGACTCACCACATCTTGGAATTTATATTTTATCACTGTAGGATTTACCAGCATAACACGATACATGCAGAGGAGAATAAGCCATGTAAAAGACATATTCTTCAACAGATACTGTCTCACTAGTTTGTACATTCTGGAAAACTAGAATTGTTGTTAATATTTCATAACTTTATCATAATATATGCTTACCATAGATAGTGTGGGAAATCACAGAGGCAATAAAAATTATTTCTAATAAGCCAAATACTCATGATATCCATATAATTCATAAACATTTTCCAGGCTCTTAAGTTTTATTTAAAAAATATATTTTGTCGAGCAAATGTAGCATGATTTATTTGACCAAAGGAGACATTTACAGATTTCCCTCCAAAGTTTTATATTAATTTTAACAATCTCACAAGCATACTTATAGTTAAATACTGAGCATGCCCATGAAGGTAAATTCTGTTTCAATAATAAGAAAACTTTTAAGTTAGGACACTATTGTAAAACTGCCATCTAAAAGCATTTTAAAATCTGAGTTCTTTAAATCACAAGTTTAAGAAAACAACACAATAGTTTTTGAGAACTGAGCTCACACTGTCACATAAAAACTATAACGGGTCTTTGTCATGTTGGAAATTAAGGCACTTTACTATTGAGGTGCAGCATGACAGTCTAAGACATGGTCACTTGACATTGCTGGGTGATAATTTGGAAAGCAAGGCACAGTTGTAAACCAGGTGGCACAGTGGTGAAGAATTCACCAGCCAGAGCAGGAGACACAAGAGACACAGTTCCGATTCCTGGGTGGAAAAGATCCCCTGGGTTAGGAAATGGCATCCCACTCCAGTATTCTTGTCTAGAAAATCCCATGGACAGAGGAGCCTGGCAGACTAGGGTCTGTGGGGTCACAAAGAGTCAGACATGACTGAGCACACACACACACACAATTTGAAAGGCACACACTACAAAGCAGGTAGGCAGAACTCAGACCGTGCCCAGCACTTGGTTCTCAAGATGGCTTTGTAGTTTATCATCCATTCTCCCATTTCCAAAAATCCCTTGACTTAACAAAATAAATGATGAAACTGATGAAAATTGAAAATTTGTGTATGGTAAAATGGTGTGGGATTCTTTAATGTGATTAAAGGAAAAGCTTAAGGCTTGTACAGACACTGTACAGACATTTCCACTTGAAATTGTGGGTATTCTTGAATGTTTTGGCACGAATTCCAAAAAAATCAATGATGTGTTGCTCATCTAACCTACTGTATAGTTATCTAACATTTATATTTAGCAAAACATAATACGTAGGGAGTGCTGATATGAATGGGATTCCCTGGTGGTTCAGTGGTAAAGAACCCACCTGACAATGCAGGAGTCATAGAAGATGATGGTTCAATCCCTGTGTTGACAAGATCCCCTAGAGAGGAAATGGCAACTCAACTCTGGTATTCCTGCCTGGAGAATCCCATGGACAGAGGAGCCCCAAGGGCTATAGTCCATAGGGTCACAGAGAGTCATATACCAGTGAGTGACCAAGCACGCTGATATGAATATCTAATTCTACCCTTCTAAAAAAGCACAAAGACTACCCATATCTGATTAAAAGGAAGATGTCTCTTTGAATCTAACCTAATCTCATTCTTTCATTGTCCCTTTTCCTATAGTTCCCTTCTTGCCCTTCCTCTATATTTGTCACATGAGAATCTTTCTCCACCCTGGCTGATTCTTGTTCACTGTATTAGGGCCATTACAAATATCTACAAATTTTTAACAGTCTATTTACAACTGCAAGTTCTTTTTAATTCTCTTCTTAAAATTTGTCATTTATTTTATTGAGGTATTACAATGTTGTTAGTTTCTGCTGTACAACAAAGTGAATGAGCTCTACATGTATACATATATCCCTTCTTCTTGACTACCTCCCACTGCCACCTCCATCCCACCCATCTAGGTGACCACAGAGCTGTGAGCTGAGCTCTCTGAACTATACGGTAGATTCCCACTAGCTTTGGTTGTTGTTTTGGTTAGTTGCTAAGCGATGTCTGACTATTTGCCAATCCCGTGGACTATAATCTGCCAGGTTCTTCTGTCTATGGGATTTATCAGGCAAGAATATTGGTATGTGCTGCCATTTCCTTTTCCTGGGATCTTCCTGACTCAGGGATGGAACCCACATCTCCTGCATTGGCAAGCGGGTTCTTTACCACTGAGCCACTAGGGAAGCTCACACTATACAGTAGGTTCCCACTAACTTTAGTAACAATGTTTTTAAGACCAATCTGTTGTTAACTATTTGGGGCCCCAAGAATAACTCCCATGGTTTGCTAGGTCCTACAGCTTTTCTCTCTAACATAAGTGTTCTGTTTGTTGTTTGCATCTTTATTATTATTTGTGAGGCATCTGAGTTGAAAACAATACACCCTTAGGCAGAAATATGGGCACCATGATGTATCCTCTCTTAAATAAATCTTTCTTTAAAACATTGCATTATGCCCCAAATAAGCAACAAAATGATCAGTTATCATTTAACAGAGCTTCTCTGCTCATTGTGGAATTCTTGTTCTCTCAATAATATCTACAAAAAGAGTGTACTATATATTGTAAAGTTGAGAAACACAGTGAAATAGAAAAAAATCAATAGGAAACAAGTATACTTTTTTTTTTTTTCAGTTTTTCTATACTTTGGTATAGAAAACAGAACTGGACATGAAACAATAGACTGGTTTAAGATTGGGAAAGGAGTATGTCAAGGCTGTATAACATCACCTTGCTAACACAAAATATTTTCTCTTTGAATCTAACCTAATCTCATTCTTTCATTGTCCCTTTTCCTATAGTTCCCTTCTTGCCCTTCCTCTATATTTGTCACATGAGAATCTTTCTCCACCCTGGCTGATTCTTGTTCACTGTATTAGGGCCATTACAAATATCTACAAATTTTTAACAGTCTATTTACAACTGCAAGTTCTTTTTAATTCTCTTCTTAAAATTTGTCATTTATTTTATTGAGGTATTACAATGTTGTTAGTTTCTGCTGTACAACAAAGTGAATGAGCTCTACATGTATACATATATCCCTTCTTCTTGACTACCTCCCACTGCCACCTCCATCCCACCCATCTAGGTGACCACAGAGCTGTGAGCTGAGCTCTCTGAACTATACGGTAGATTCCCACTAGCTTTGGTTGTTGTTTTGGTTAGTTGCTAAGCGATGTCTGACTATTTGCCAATCCCGTGGACTATAATCTGCCAGGTTCTTCTGTCTATGGGATTTATCAGGCAAGAATATTGGTATGTGCTGCCATTTCCTTTTCCTGGGATCTTCCTGACTCAGGGATGGAACCCACATCTCCTGCATTGGCAAGCGGGTTCTTTACCACTGAGCCACTAGGGAAGCTCACACTATACAGTAGGTTCCCACTAACTTTAGTAACAATGTTTTTAAGACCAATCTGTTGTTAACTATTTGGGGCCCCAAGAATAACTCCCATGGTTTGCTAGGTCCTACAGCTTTTCTCTCTAACATAAGTGTTCTGTTTGTTGTTTGCATCTTTATTATTATTTGTGAGGCATCTGAGTTGAAAACAATACACCCTTAGGCAGAAATATGGGCACCATGATGTATCCTCTCTTAAATAAATCTTTCTTTAAAACATTGCATTATGCCCCAAATAAGCAACAAAATGATCAGTTATCATTTAACAGAGCTTCTCTGCTCATTGTGGAATTCTTGTTCTCTCAATAATATCTACAAAAAGAGTGTACTATATATTGTAAAGTTGAGAAACACAGTGAAATAGAAAAAAATCAATAGGAAACAAGTATACTTTTTTTTTTTTTCAGTTTTTCTATACTTTGGTATAGAAAACAGAACTGGACATGAAACAATAGACTGGTTTAAGATTGGGAAAGGAGTATGTCAAGGCTGTATAACATCACCTTGCTAACTTAACTTAAATGTAGAGTACATCATGTGAAACACCAGGCTGGATGAATCACAGCCTGAAATCAAGATTGCCAGGAGAAATATCCACCTCCTCCTATGTGTAGATGATACCACCCTAATGGCAGAAAGCAAAGAGGAACTAAAGAGCCTCTTGATTAAGGTGAAAAAGCTGGCTTGAAATTCAACTTTCAAAAAACTATGATCATGGCACCTGGTCCCATCACTTCATGGCAAATTTAGGCTGAGCTGCTTTCAAACTGTGGTACTGGAGAACACTTTTGAGAGACCCATGGACAGCAAAATCAAATCAGTCGATCCTAAAGGAAATGAGCCCTGAATATTTACTGGAAGGACTGATGCTGAAGCTCCAATGTCTTGGCCACCTGATGCAAAGAGCTAACTGGAAAAGACCCTGATGCTTGGAAAGATAGAAGGCATGAAAAGAGGAACGGCAGAGGATGAGATGGTTTGATGGCATCACCAATTCAATGGACATGAGTCTGAGCAAACGATGGGAGATGGTGAAGGCTGGGGAAGCCTAGCAAACTACAGCCCATGGGGTTTCAAAGAGTAAGACATGACCTAGTGCTGAACAACAAAAATAATTTTGTATAATTTCCCAAAGTTTAGTACTTTTCAGAGGTACAGAGTCTTTTCTTTTTTTTTTTTTTTTTTAATTTTTGGCCACTTTTATTGGTCTTTCATTTATTTCTTTTCATCCATCTTTGTTCTTTGGCCTGTGTGGGCCTCCCATCGCAATGGCCTCTTCTTTAGCAGAGCGAAGTGCACCAGCTCTGGGTGCATGCACTCCAGAGTGCTGGCTTGTATCGACACACCAGTACAGTCGCTCTGCGGCATGTGGGATCTTCCTGTGCCAGGGATCGAACTGGCACCTCTTGCAGTGCAATGCAGACTCTTTACCCACTGAACCCCCAGGGAAGCCCAGTACAGGGTCTTAATACCAGTCATCTAATGGGTAAAATTTATGCTCACAAAATGTTTATTGACACATAAAGATAGCTTTACAGTCAGCTATAATTTTAATGATGTTTCATTAAAGAGATAATGACTTTATTAATGATTTATCAACAGTCACTTAGAGGATAGAATTTTTAGGCTAAGGCTCAAGTTTGAAAATTTTACTTGTCTTTACCTTTCTCATCTATATTAAGAAGTGGCTTAATACAGATGAGACATCTTGATATAGAGATTATTCTATTGCTTTAATCTTTCCCGTCCTTTTGACCAACGTACGTGGTCAATCACTCTAGGGCCAAGGTGTGCAGAGGACTCAGACAAAAACAACTGATATATATATTACAATGTCTCAAGGAAAATGAACATAGTAATTCCTTTTTTGGAAAGGGAATGTAAAACTTATTTTAGACTCATTATTTATGGAATATTGTTTATTTTCAAGGCACTATTTATTTTTGAAATCTGTTTATTAATTTTAAATGAAAACATATCCTTTCCCTCTACCCTCCATTTCTTTGTTCTTATCCTCCCCTCTCACCCACATTCCCAATTATATGCTTTAAGATGAACTGAATCAGAACATTTGCATTTGGTATTATGGTGTATAAACCAAGGCTGCTCCACTGCTCAGCTGAGTAAGGAAAATCTGCTTATTCAAGTACTGTATTTACTCAGCTCTTAAAAGTATTTTTATTTACTTGGTAGGACTCAAAGCTGGTGAATGAATCATGCGGGTCAATCTGGGGCAATGCAGCACCAAAAAAATACGGACATGCTTCTTTATAGACATGCTTTTTGACTCTTCAAATTCAATATAAGAAAATCAGTTTTAGGCTGTAAATACTGACTCAGGAAACACTTCCATTTGATCTAAAATTGCATTAAGAGATGAAACCCAAGTAATATCCCTTTTTCTCATAGCATGTCTTACACATATTTAATGTTCTTAACCTGAGAAAGATGTAAACAAACAGGCTCTCACTGTTCATTCACACTAAATTATCCACCAGCTTCAAAGTTGGTTGCGAAAAAAAATACAAGCAAAGAAGATATTGTGATTTTTCCCACCATACAATGGTAAATCAGAACAGACTTACAGAACTTACTAACTAAATAGTGTTTATCTTCCCTTCTTGGCTAACTTACTAAGAGCAAGTAATGAGCTCAGAAGAAATAAAGCAAATACTGAGCCCTTTCCAGTCCTTCCAACTTCCCTGCCACATCAGCTCTTTGAATGTTTTCTCAATTTTGTGTTTGATTGACCTAAGCATCCCAAATGGACTAAGCAAGGGCTTCCAAGAGGCTGTCTGGGCCAGGCAAAGCAGGTTTTTTTGTTTCCCATGTCCTATTGGTAAGGTTCTCAAAGACATATGTCAGTCAACCGATTGACTCAATTATACATGCAGCATTCAAATTAGAAAAAACCCTTTTTTTCACAGTCTTCTATCTGTTGTTGGCCAGGAAAGGTAGCTGTTTGAGAATAAGCATTTACTGTTAGACTTCCATGGCCTTATTTCTGTTCTCTGCTTGAAATCTCTATCTTTTCTCCTGTGGCCTTCTCTTCAGTGAAAGAAGCTAATTCTAAGTATAGTGGAGAGGCCAAAAGGATGTATAAATTACCACCCACATTCCCAATTATATGCTTTAAGATGAACTGAATCAGAACATTTGCATTTGGTATTATGGTGTATAAACCAAGGCTGCTCCACTGCTCAGCTGAGTAAGGAAAATCTGCTTATTCAAGTACTGTATTTACTCAGCTCTTAAAAGTATTTTTATTTACTTGGTAGGACTCAAAGCTGGTGAATGAATCATGCGGGTCAATCTGGGGCAATGCAGCACCAAAAAAATACGGACATGCTTCTTTATAGACATGCTTTTTGACTCTTCAAATTCAATATAAGAAAATCAGTTTTAGGCTGTAAATACTGACTCAGGAAACACTTCCATTTGATCTAAAATTGCATTAAGAGATGAAACCCAAGTAATATCCCTTTTTCTCATAGCATGTCTTACACATATTTAATGTTCTTAACCTGAGAAAGATGTAAACAAACAGGCTCTCACTGTTCATTCACACTAAATTATCCACCAGCTTCAAAGTTGGTTGCGAAAAAAAATACAAGCAAAGAAGATATTGTGATTTTTCCCACCATACAATGGTAAATCAGAACAGACTTACAGAACTTACTAACTAAATAGTGTTTATCTTCCCTTCTTGGCTAACTTACTAAGAGCAAGTAATGAGCTCAGAAGAAATAAAGCAAATACTGAGCCCTTTCCAGTCCTTCCAACTTCCCTGCCACATCAGCTCTTTGAATGTTTTCTCAATTTTGTGTTTGATTGACCTAAGCATCCCAAATGGACTAAGCAAGGGCTTCCAAGAGGCTGTCTGGGCCAGGCAAAGCAGGTTTTTTTGTTTCCCATGTCCTATTGGTAAGGTTCTCAAAGACATATGTCAGTCAACCGATTGACTCAATTATACATGCAGCATTCAAATTAGAAAAACCTTCTTTTCACAGTCTTCTATCTGTTGTTGGCCAGGAAAGGTAGCTGTTTGAGAATAAGCATTTACTGTTAGACTTCCATGGCCTTATTTCTGTTCTCTGCTTGAAATCTCTATCTTTTCTCCTGTGGCCTTCTCTTCAGTGAAAGAAGCTAATTCTAAGTATAGTGGAGAGGCCAAAAGGATGTATAAATTACCACCACCAGCTGAGCCATTTTATATCAGTAGGGAGGGTCAAGTGTATTACCACTTACTGTGGATCACATCATAGGTTTTTATTATGTGTGCTAAGTCACTTTAAACATGTCAAACTCGGGCTTCCCTGTGGTCTAATGTGTAAAGAGGTGTGTAAAGAGTCCACCTTGCAGTGCAAGGGGCACCAATTCGATCCCTAGCCCCAGAGCAGCTGGACTGGTGTGTCCAATTATGAGCCAGCACTCTGGAGCACATGTGCCCAGAGCCGGTGCTCTGCAACGAGAGAGGTCACTGCAATGGGAGTCCCACACCGGCCAAAGAATAAAGATGGATGAAAATAAATAAATTAGTTAAAAAAAAAAAAAAAAAAAAAAACAGTAAAAGAGGCCAAAATTTAAAAAAAACAAAACCAAAAAATGTGTCCAACTCTTTGCAACCCTATGGACTATAAAGAATCTCCATGGGATTCTCCAGGCAAGAACATTGGAGTGGGTTGCCATGCCCTGCTCCAGGGGGATCTTCCCAAGCAGGGATCAAACCCATGTCTCTTATGTCTCCTGCATTGGCAGGTGGGTTCTTTACCACTAGTGCCGCCTGGGGGGAATTCTTTTAATTTCTGATAAAATAGGAGCAAAAATCAATGACTCATTAAAATAAAAAAAAAAAAGCTTAATACTATTTATTGTGAAGAATCACAATGTGTAATATAAAACTTCTGTGACTCTCAATGAATAGGAGGTTAGGGTTATGGAAGAAAAGGGTGAAAGAGGATAACTGAAGTGGAGGAACAACTAATGACAAAGAGCATGAGTTGCCAATTGTTCCACAAAAAGGGAGTCAGACATGACTGAGCAACACACAAACACACACACACACACATACAAATGGGGAAAAATCAGGATTTTTTTTCCCCTAGCATCCTTGACGTCTTCCCAGTTTTTCTAAGACCTAATCATTCTCTTAGAGAAGGGAATGGCAACCCACTCCTGTATTCTTGCCTGGAAAATGCCATGGACTGAGGAACCTGGTGGGCTATAGTACATGGGGCCCCAAAGAGTCAGACACTACTGAGTGATTAACACTTTCACCTTCTCATACCAAAAGTCATTTAAACAGCTAACAAAGTTGAAAAATATTCCCTGTGGAGGGCACCGTATCCACTTCCACTACCTAGCTGTGTTAAAACATACCGAATACAAACTGATTAGTTCCCCAGAGTTAAATATTTATTTTCACTGTAGCTTCCACGTAGTGAAATAGACTAACTTTGAGAATGTTCCTATGTTGTTTATAGTTGTTCAAGCCATTTATTTCAAACACCGTTGACATTTATAATTCATTATTTTCATTGCTTAGATTTACATAGTAGTTACTAAACAAAAAATTAAAGCTTTTTTAATATTGTGACATATTGGGAATTACGCATACTTGAAATTCTTCTCATATGACCTGTAAATAGCCAATTTATTATCATTTTTAATGTAGGGATAGAATCTATTATAAGAAATTAAGTATAATAATTAAGCATACAAAATTAAGCATAAATTAAGCATAAAAAGATCAAGTTTAAGTAACTCTTCCCATACATAGGTCTCCCCAGCTTGGATCTTTTTGCCAAAAAAAAAGAGAAAAGCTATATAACACCTTTAGGCATTACTTAAAAACTTTCCACAGAAAAGGAAACTATAAACAAGGTCAAAAGACAACCCTCAGAATGGGAGAAAATAATAGCAAATGAAACAACTGACAAAGGATTACTTTCCAAAATATACAAGCAGCTTATACAATTAAATACCAGAAAAACAAATCCAATCAAAAACTGGGCAAAAGACCTACACAGACATTTTTCCAAAGAAGTAATACAAATAACTAATAAACACATGAAGAGAAGCTTAATATCATTCATTATTAGAGAAATGCAAATCTAAACTACAATGAAACATATCTACATCTATGGTTAATTCATATTGCTGTATGATAGAAACCAAACCAATATTGTAAAGCAATCATCAATCAATTAAAAATAAATAAACATTAAAAATATTTAAGTGTTAAGGGCTTCCCTGGTGGTCCAGTGGGTAAAGACACCGTCTTGCAGTGCAGAGGGTGCCACTTCAATCCCTGGCCTGGGAAGATCCCCATGTGCTGCAGAGCAGCTGGACTGGCATGTCCAACTACCGAGCCAGAGCTCTGGAGTGCATGTGCCCAGAGCCAGTGCTCTGCAACGAAAGAGGCCACTGCAATGGGAGGCCCACATGGGCCAAAGAACAAAGATGGATGAAAATAAATAAATGAAAGACCAATAGAAGTGGCCAGAAAAAGAAAATGCGAAAAAAAAGTTTAAGTGCTAAGATGCTTGCTTGCACACTCAGTCACTAGGTCATGTATGACATCCCACAACCTCATGGACTGTAGCCCACCAGGCTCTTCTGTTCATGGAATCTTCCAGGCAAGGATACTGGAGGAGGTTATCATTTCCTTCCCCAAGAGATCTTCCTGACCCAGGGGCCAAACCCACATATCCTGCATCTTCTGCGTCTCCTGAACTGGCATGGGGCTTGTTTACTACTGTACCACCTAAGAAGCCCAAGCATTAAGTAAAAAAAAATATATATATATATATATATAGTAAATAAGAAAGCATATATATTAATAATGGGGCAAAATATAGATTTTTAAAACTTTTTTTAAATTTCCATACTTTCTCCGGTAAGCATGTCCCACTTCTATCATGTAAAATAGTTTTTAAATAGAAAGTTTCCTTTCTCCCTGATACAGAAGGAGGTAAAGAGAATAAAAATAAAAGCTATAGTAATAACTGTAACATAAATATTATAGCTTTTCCATTTAGATGCTTATAGTTACATGTTAAGAGACTGAAAAGGATAGTTTCCTATATTACTAATCTTAAGAGGGATGAAACTGAGGCTTAATCTACATTTCAGTAAAATGCCAAAGGTCTCAAAGTGAATAAATGGCTAAACCTGAACTGCAATACAAATTGTCAGCTCTTAGACTCTAACAAATGCCCTCTCCATCACTTCATCATGGGTCACTCTAGAGGATGCCATTGTATGCTTACAACAGCCTTGTAATTGCTTATCCATGCATGTTTTGCTAATAAAAATAATGAACACTCACATAGTCTATGTTGTTGTTCAGTTGCTAAGTGATGTCTGACTCTTTGCAACCCATGAACTGCAGCACACCAGGCTTCCCTGTACTAGGTGTCAAGTTCTACTCTATTCACTTTATAAATATTAACTCAAATAATTCTCACAGCAGCCCTATGGACTAGAATCTATTCTTACCATCCTATTTTACAGATAAGAAAAAAAAAAAAACTGAGCTTATGTAACTTGAACCAACATCATATGGCTAGTGATAAAAGTGAAACACAGGCTAACTGGCTTCAAAGTCTGGGTGCCTAAGGACTACATTAAATGGTGTACCAACTTGCCTTTATCACTTATGTGAAAGCGGAGTATTAATTTCTTTTGGTCCTAGGTAAGCCTCAAGGCAAGGGGCTTCCCTGGTGGCTTGAATAGTAAAGAATTCCCCTACAATGCAGGAGTCCTGGGTTTGATCCTTGGGTCAAGAAGATTCCCTGGAGTGGGGAATGGCAACCCACTCCAGTATTCTTGCCCAGAGAATCCCATTGACAGAGGAAGCCTGACGGGCTACAGTCCATGGGGTCACAAAGAGTCATACATGACTGAGTGACTAACACACACACATATAGAAGCCTCAAGGCAAATAACAGAAAACAGTCTATAAAGAGTGTATGTGCCATCAATATTTTGCCAAGGAATTTCTTAGCCTATATATTCTTCCAGATGACTAGGATTCAACTTGGGCAAATTCATTTCTACACTGAGCCTCAGTCAATGCTTTGCCTATTTTATGAAGAAAGAAACCAAGGTCTGTAAAAATAAAAGCTATAGTAATAACTGTAACATAAATATTATAGCTTTTCCATTTAGATGCTTATAGTTACATGTTAAGAGACTGAAAAGGATAGTTTCCTATATTACTAATCTTAAGAGGGATGAAACTGAGGCTTAATCTACATTTCAGTAAAATGCCAAAGGTCTCAAAGTGAATAAATGGCTAAACCTGAACTGCAATACAAATTGTCAGCTCTTAGACTCTAACAAATGCCCTCTCCATCACTTCATCATGGGTCACTCTAGAGGATGCCATTGTATGCTTACAACAGCCTTGTAATTGCTTATCCATGCATGTTTTGCTAAAAAAAATAATGAACACTCACATAGTCTATGTTGTTGTTCAGTTGCTAAGTGATGTCTGACTCTTTGCAACCCATGAACTGCAGCACACCAGGCTTCCCTGTACTAGGTGTCAAGTTCTACTCTATTCACTTTATAAATATTAACTCAAATAATTCTCACAGCAGCCCTATGGACTAGAATCTATTCTTACCATCCTATTTTACAGATAAGAAAAAAAAAAAAACTGAGCTTATGTAACTTGAACCAACATCATATGGCTAGTGATAAAAGTGAAACACAGGCTAACTGGCTTCAAAGTCTGGGTGCCTAAGGACTACATTAAATGGTGTACCAACTTGCCTTTATCACTTATGTGAAAGCGGAGTATTAATTTCTTTTGGTCCTAGGTAAGCCTCAAGGCAAGGGGCTTCCCTGGTGGCTTGAATAGTAAAGAATTCCCCTACAATGCAGGAGTCCTGGGTTTGATCCTTGGGTCAAGAAGATTCCCTGGAGTGGGGAATGGCAACCCACTCCAGTATTCTTGCCCAGAGAATCCCATTGACAGAGGAAGCCTGACGGGCTACAGTCCATGGGGTCACAAAGAGTCATACATGACTGAGTGACTAACACACACACATATAGAAGCCTCAAGGCAAATAACAGAAAACAGTCTATAAAGAGTGTATGTGCCATCAATATTTTGCCAAGGAATTTCTTAGCCTATATATTCTTCCAGATGACTAGGATTCAACTTGGGCAAATTCATTTCTACACTGAGCCTCAGTCAATGCTTTGCCTATTTTATGAAGAAAGAAACCAAGGTCTGTAAGAATATATTACTCAACAGACTTTATCCAAAGACAGTTTCATTAAAATCCACCATTGTTGGCTCATTAAACTGTGGCCTGTGACATTTCAGGGAGCAAATCAAAATGTGCCACTTGTATTGAAATAAAGTTTTTTATTACAAGGAAGTTAATTCCAGCAGGAGCAAGGCTGCCTAGAAGCAAAAGGTTACCATAAAAAAAAATTGGAACATGCCTTCTTAATTGTACATATGCATTACATCTGGACTGCTCCATGATACAGGCCACTGACAATGACTGTGTTCAAACAGAGTTACTCTAGGAATAAGAAGACAGAAATAGAGTTTCTTTTTTCAACTGTACTAAAATATACATAACATAAATTTAACATTTTAACCTTTTCTAAGTGTACAATCCAGCAGCATTAAATGTATTCACATTGTTGTGCAATCATCTCCATCACCAATCTCCGGGACTTCTTTCATATTCCCAAAGTGAAGCAAAATACCAATTAAACTGTTCATTACTTCCTTATTTCAACTCCTGGAAACAACCATTCTAATTTCTGTCTCTATGAATCTGACTACTCTGGGTACTTCATAAAAGTGGAACCATACAAAATTTGTGTTTTTGTTGACTGGTTTGTTTCACTTAGCATAATGTCTGTAAGCCTCTACCATGTTATAGCATGTATCAGAATGTTGTCCCTTCTTAAGGTTCATAGTATTTCATAACATGTTGATATCTCATTTTACTTATCCATTCATCCACTGATGGACACTTGGATCACTTCTACCTTTTGTTTACTGAGAATATTGCTATAAGAATTGCGTCACTGTTCTTGCTCTATAGTTTATGATACAACCATGAAGAGTCATACATGACTGAGTGACTAACACACACACATACAGAAGCCTCAAGGCAAATAACAGAAAACAGTCTATAAAGAGTGTATGTGCCATCAATATTTTGCCAAGGAATTTCTTAGCCTATATATTCTTCCAGATGACTAGGATTCAACTTGGGCAAATTCATTTCTACACTGAGCCTCAGTCAATGCTTTGCCTATTTTATGAAGAAAGAAACCAAGGTCTGTAAGAATATATTACTCAACAGACTTTATCCAAAGACAGTTTCATTAAAATCCACCATTGTTGGCTCATTAAACTGTGGCCTGTGACATTTCAGGGAGCAAATCAAAATGTGCCACTTGTATTGAAATAAAGTTTTTTATTACAAGGAAGTTAATTCCAGCAGGAGCAAGGCTGCCTAGAAGCAAAAGGTTACCATAAAAAAAAAAATTGGAACATGCCTTCTTAATTGTACATATGCATTACATCTGGACTGCTCCATGATACAGGCCACTGACAATGACTGTGTTCAAACAGAGTTACTCTAGGAATAAGAAGACAGAAATAGAGTTTCTTTTTTCAACTGTACTAAAATATACATAACATAAATTTAACATTTTAACCTTTTCTAAGTGTACAATCCAGCAGCATTAAATGTATTCACATTGTTGTGCAATCATCTCCATCACCAATCTCCGGGACTTCTTTCATATTCCCAAAGTGAAGCAAAATACCAATTAAACTGTTCATTACTTCCTTATTTCAACTCCTGGAAACAACCATTCTAATTTCTGTCTCTATGAATCTGACTACTCTGGGTACTTCATAAAAGTGGAACCATACAAAATTTGTGTTTTTGTTGACTGGTTTGTTTCACTTAGCATAATGTCTGTAAGCCTCTACCATGTTATAGCATGTATCAGAATGTTGTCCCTTCTTAAGGTTCATAGTATTTCATAACATGTTGATATCTCATTTTACTTATCCATTCATCCACTGATGGACACTTGGATCACTTCTACCTTTTGTTTACTGAGAATATTGCTATAAGAATTGCGTCACTGTTCTTGCTCTATAGTATTAAAAATCTAAATGATACAACCATGAAGAAGTACATTATAAATTGAAATGTGGCAAAAGCTAAATAGAGATAATTATCTATGAGTACAGAGAGGAGGAAGTTGAAATAAGAGTGGGGAAATAACCAGTTAAGATTGCTCGAATCAAGTGATGTTTAAGGCTGTGGATGGTTGGAGTAAAGTGTATGAAAGGATTCCCCTGTCTCCGCTGTCTAAGCAACCCTGCTCCAGGACCAAAGAGAGGAAGAGATAATCCTGAGACCAGAGTACCCCATTTACCTAGTTAAGAACTAGAACTAAGAACTAGAGGAGAGGAGGGGGGCAAGATGGCGGAGGAATGAGGAGGGTTTCACCAGCTCCCCAATAGAATCACCAGAACTAATCCAGAAATGAAACAACACCAACAAACCAGCCTGTAGACGACAAAAGAATCCCTCAGGTCTACAAGGGTTGGAGAGCCTCCCATACAGGGGCCTCCTTCCTCCAGCCCCCACACCAGACCGGGCAGAGAGAGCCCTGGGAAGTGAGCCAGAACCACAGAAAGCATCGGTCAGCGTGAGAATCCCACCTGGGACAGGGACGCCCCAGGAGATGAGCTGAGACAACACTAGTAGGGGCGTGAGAACCGGAACAGGGAAATTCCCCACGGGTCTCAGTCCAGAAGCCTGGCTTGAGCCAGATGGGGAAGCTCGCACCCACCTTTGGGGCTTAGTCCCGCATCCGGCAACGCGTGAGGGCCGGCAGCTCCAACGAGCCCGCACAGTCCCAGAGCTGCAGCAAAGAAGCCGGGCACCTGGGAAGAGAAGCCTCAGTCCCACCCGCAGCAGAGCTGCAGCAGAAAAAACCGGGAGAAGAGCAAGGCTTGAAGGCTACCAGGGGGTACACAACAGAACCAGGGAACCTCCTCCAGCACAGGGCCCAGGGGCGCAACTCCCGCCCAACGACTGGGAACCACCCGCCGCACCCGCCCCTGCCAGCATTTGAGCTGTCTTCAGAGTCTCTATTTTGCTTACAGCAAAACAGAAATCAGAGCAACCGGCTCTGCAAGGGTCCTGACTACAAAAAAACCTGACCCTCACTGAAACCTAAGACATAAGCAGCCGTCCAGCCCCCACACCTGACCGCCACCAATACAGACTAGGGAAATCTGGGACAACATCAAGAGCAAACTGGTGGACGGTTCACACGCAGATGAAAGACAAAAACCAGGGACAGTATTTTCCTTTTTATTTATTTTTCTTTTAGTTTTTTAAAATTATTTTTTATTAATTTTTTAATTAATTTTTTGGGGGGGGCACTACTTCCTCTCTCTATGTTCTAACTGTAAATTATTTTTCTATCTACTACAATCATTTCTATATTTCCTATCTCACTGTCTCTACTATTCTCTTCCAGCTGTACTAAACTCTACTACATACCAATCTTTGTTACCTAACCCTACAAAATCCTTGCAACATGAATCTACTCCTTCTCATTACCTGTACATTCTCCTCCTTCTCACCCCCAATACACATCTTAGTTAAAAACTGCTTTCATTATAATATTCCCATCCAGGAACTTGCCCTGGATCTGTTTATCCAGGCAGTATTTTAATGAACTTAGAGCTTAATGGTCAGGTACCAACTTTGCACCATTTGCCAGAAAAATTTCCTGTACTTTATCCACCTGGGACAGGGACGCCCCAGGAGATGAGCTGAGACAACACTAGTAGGGGCGTGAGAACCGGAACAGGGAAATTCCCCACGGGTCTCAGTCCAGAAGCCTGGCTTGAGCCAGATGGGGAAGCTCGCACCCACCTTTGGGGCTTAGTCCCGCATCCGGCAACGCGTGAGGGCCGGCAGCTCCAACGAGCCCGCACAGTCCCAGAGCTGCAGCAAAGAAGCCGGGCACCTGGGAAGAGAAGCCTCAGTCCCACCCGCAGCAGAGCTGCAGCAGAAAAAACCGGGAGAAGAGCAAGGCTTGAAGGCTACCAGGGGGTACACAACAGAACCAGGGAACCTCCTCCAGCACAGGGCCCAGGGGCGCAACTCCCGCCCAACGACTGGGAACCACCCGCCGCACCCGCCCCTGCCAGCATTTGAGCTGTCTTCAGAGTCTCTATTTTGCTTACAGCAAAACAGAAATCAGAGCAACCGGCTCTGCAAGGGTCCTGACTACAAAAAAACCTGACCCTCACTGAAACCTAAGACATAAGCAGCCGTCCAGCCCCCACACCTGACCGCCACCAATACAGACTAGGGAAATCTGGGACAACATCAAGAGCAAACTGGTGGACGGTTCACACGCAGATGAAAGACAAAAACCAGGGACAGTATTTTCCTTTTTATTTATTTTTCTTTTAGTTTTTTAAAATTATTTTTTATTAATTTTTTAATTAATTTTTTGGGGGGGGCACTACTTCCTCTCTCTATGTTCTAACTGTAAATTATTTTTCTATCTACTACAATCATTTCTATATTTCCTATCTCACTGTCTCTACTATTCTCTTCCAGCTGTACTAAACTCTACTACATACCAATCTTTGTTACCTAACCCTACAAAATCCTTGCAACATGAATCTACTCCTTCTCATTACCTGTACATTCTCCTCCTTCTCACCCCCAATACACATCTTAGTTAAAAACTGCTTTCATTATAATATTCCCATCCAGGAACTTGCCCTGGATCTGTTTATCCAGGCAGTATTTTAATGAACTTAGAGCTTAATGGTCAGGTACCAACTTTGCACCATTTGCCAGAAAAATTTCCTGTACTTTATTCCTATAAGACTATTCAGTTGTGGTTTTTGATGTGTATGTATGTACATTTTCCCATTATGCTAGAAGATTTTTGCATGATTTTATGACTGTCATCTATAAGGGATGCACCTCTTGCTCCTCATATGCTTATGCTTGAACTAATACCACTGAACACCATAGCAAACCAGACATAGAGCCTACACTCCCTGGCCAGAGATCAAACCAAGGATCCTTGGGGTGGAAGCCCTGATTACAAGACCCTACATTATCAAAGAACACACAACACTAGAGATTACCCACCTGCAAACAAGACCTAACGCCACCTAAGACACAAACCACTGAAACCTTCTACAAGGACAGAAACCAAAAAGAAGGGAGAATTTAACCACAAAGCCTGGGGGAAGAAGACCTCCAACACTAAGACACACACAAAGAAACAAAAATTAACATAATAATTAAAAGACAGAGAAACACTGCACAAATGAAACAACAAATCAGAGAAACACAGTTACAAATGATAGATGATGAGATAGACAATTACCAGACAGAGTATTCAGAAGAGCGATACTAGTGAGGATTCAAAACACCAAAAATAGAATATTAGAGGAAATTAGTGCACTGAAAAGAGATATGCAAGAAATGAAAAATAAACAAATAGAGAAAGACAACTCAATTGCTGAACTTTAAAATACTATAGAAAGTCTCAAACTGTGGAGTGTCAGAGGCAGAAGAACAGACAAGTGAGCTGGAAGACAGAATGGTGGAAATAACTGTGGAAAAAACAAAGCACAAAGAATCAAAATAACTGAGGGTAGCATAAAAGACCTATGGGACAATACGAAACGCGCCAACATTAGAATTATAGGAGTCCCAGAAGAAGAAGAGGGAAAGAAAGGCTATGAAAAAATTATTGAAAAGGTTATAGTTGAAAACTTCCCCAGCATGGGAAAGGAAATATTCAACCCAGTATAAAGTAAACAAAACTGACAAACCACTGGCCAGACACATAAAGAAAAAAAAAAAAAGAAGAACTAGATCAACAAAATCAAATATGAAAAAGGAGAGATTACAACAGATAATGCAGAAATCCAAAGGATTCTAAGAGACTACTATGAACAACTCTATGGCAACAAACTGGACAACCTGGAAGAAATGGACAGTTTCTTGAAAAAGACTAATCATCCAAGACTGAACCAGGAAGAAATAGAAACTATGAACAACCCAATCACAAGCTCAGAAACCGACTTTCTGATCAAAAATATACCCAAAAATAAATGCCCAGGGCCAGATGGCTTCACAGGTGAATTCTACCAAACATTTAAAGAAAAACTAATGTCTGTCCTTCTAAAACTCTTCCAAAAAATTGCACAGGAAGGAACACTTCCAAACACATTCTATGAGGCCGCCATCATCCTGATACCAAAACCAGGTACAGACAACACAAAAAAAATAAATTATAGGCCAATTTCACTGATGAACTTGGATGCCAAAATCCTCAACAAATCCTAGCAAATAGAACTCAACAACACATCAAAAAACTCATACATCAGGATCAAGTCGGGTTCATCCCAGGCTTGCAAGGCTTCTTCAATATCCGCAAATCAATCAATGTGATATACCATATCAACAAATTGAGAGACAAAAATCACATGATAATCCCAATAGATGCAGAAAAGACCTTCAACAAAGTACATCCATTTATGATTAAAAAAACTCTTCAAAAAATGGACATAGAAGGAACCTATCTCAACATAAAAAAAGTGCAACTCAATTGCTGAACTTTAAAATACTATAGAAAGTCTCAAACTGTGGAGTGTCAGAGGCAGAAGAACAGACAAGTGAGCTGGAAGACAGAATGGTGGAAATAACTGTGGAAAAAACAAAGCACAAAGAATCAAAATAACTGAGGGTAGCATAAAAGACCTATGGGACAATAAGAAACGCGCCAACATTAGAATTATAGGAGTCCCAGAAGAAGAAGAGGGAAAGAAAGGCTATGAAAAAATTATTGAAAAGGTTATAGTTGAAAACTTCCCCAGCATGGGAAAGGAAATATTCAACCCAGTATAAAGTAAACAAAACTGACAAACCACTGGCCAGACACATAAAGAAAAAAAAAAAAAGAAGAACTAGATCAACAAAATCAAATATGAAAAAGGAGAGATTACAACAGATAATGCAGAAATCCAAAGGATTCTAAGAGACTACTATGAACAACTCTATGGCAACAAACTGGACAACCTGGAAGAAATGGACAGTTTCTTGAAAAAGACTAATCATCCAAGACTGAACCAGGAAGAAATAGAAACTATGAACAACCCAATCACAAGCTCAGAAACCGACTTTCTGATCAAAAATATACCCAAAAATAAATGCCCAGGGCCAGATGGCTTCACAGGTGAATTCTACCAAACATTTAAAGAAAAACTAATGTCTGTCCTTCTAAAACTCTTCCAAAAAATTGCACAGGAAGGAACACTTCCAAACACATTCTATGAGGCCGCCATCATCCTGATACCAAAACCAGGTACAGACAACACAAAAAAAATAAATTATAGGCCAATTTCACTGATGAACTTGGATGCCAAAATCCTCAACAAATCCTAGCAAATAGAACTCAACAACACATCAAAAAACTCATACATCAGGATCAAGTCGGGTTCATCCCAGGCTTGCAAGGCTTCTTCAATATCCGCAAATCAATCAATGTGATATACCATATCAACAAATTGAGAGACAAAAATCACATGATAATCCCAATAGATGCAGAAAAGACCTTCAACAAAGTACATCCATTTATGATTAAAAAAACTCTTCAAAAAATGGACATAGAAGGAACCTATCTCAACATAATAAAAGTCATATATGAGAAGTCCACAGCAAACAGTATCCTCAATGGTGACAAACTCAAAGCATTCCCTTCAAGATTAGGAACAAGACAGGGGTGTCCACTTTCACTACTACTATTCAACATAGTCCTGGAAGTTCTAGCAACAGCAATAAGAGAAAAGAAAGAAATGAAAGGAATCCAGACTGGAAAAGAAGAAGTAAAGCTCTCTCTTTTTGCAGATGACATGATATTATACATAGAAAATCCCAAAGACACTATTACAAAGCTACTAGAACTAATCAATGAATTCAGCAAAGTCGCAGGATACAAAGTCAATATACAGAAATCACTGACATTCCTATATACAAACAATGAAAAATCAGAAAACGAAATCAAAGAGGTAATCCCCTTCACCATTACAACCAAAAGAATAAAATATCTAGGAAGAAACCTACCCAAAGAAACAAAAGAATTGTACACAGAAAAATCACAAGACGCTAATGAGAGAAATTAAAGAAGACTAAAACTGATGGCGAAATATTCCACGTTCCTGGGTCGGAAGAACTAATATTGTGAAAATCACTATACTACCAAATATCATCCACAGATTTAATGTAATCTCTGTCAAACTACCAATGACATTCTTCACAGAACTAAACCAAAGAATAACACAATTTCCATGGAAACACAAAAGACTCCAAATAGCCAAAGCAATCTTGAGAAAGAAAAATGGATCTAGAGGGATCAGCCTCCCTAACTTCAGACTATACTACAAAGCAACAATTATCAACAATCACCAGTACGGTACTGGCACAAAAACATAAACATAGACCAATGGAACAAGATAGAGAACCCAGAAATAAACCCATGCACCTATGGATACCTTATTTTTGACAAAGAAGGCGAAACTATAAAATGGGACAAAGACAGCCTCTTCAACAAATGGTACTGGGAAAATTGGACAGCTACATGCAAAAAAATGAAGCTGGAACATTCCCTGACATCATACACACGGATCAACTCAAAATGGATTAAAGACCTAAATGTAAGACCAGAAACCATCAAACTCTTAGAGGAGAATATAGGCAAAACACTCAAGGACGTAAACCAAAGCAAGATCTTCCATGACCTGCCTACTAGAATAGCTGAACTAAAAACAAAAATTAGCATGTGAG
The DNA here is from genome assembly GCA_022376925.1 of Tragulus kanchil. Taxonomy (NCBI): domain Eukaryota; kingdom Metazoa; phylum Chordata; class Mammalia; order Artiodactyla; family Tragulidae; genus Tragulus; species Tragulus kanchil. Next base: position 113,623,402 of record JAIOJX010000005.1, on the reverse strand, counting down.
ACCTAATGAAACTTAAAAGCTTTTGTATAGCAAAAGAAATTACAAAAAAGGTAAACAGACAGCTCACTGAATGGAAGAAAATCATAGCAAATGAAATAACAGACAAAGAATTAATCTCCAAAATCTACAAGCGACTCAGACAACTCAGCACAGGGAAAACGAACAACCCAATCGAAAAATGGGAAAAAGACCTAAAGAGACATTTCACCAAAGAGGACATACAGATGGCCAAAAATCACATGAAATGATGCTCAACCTTACTTATTATTAGAAAAATGCAAACCAAAACTACAATGAGATATCACCTGACACCAGTCAGAATGGCAATCATCAAAAAATTTACAGACAATAAATGCTGGAGAGAGTGCGGAGAAAAGGGAACACTCTTCCATTGCTGGTGAGAATGTAAATTGATACAGCCGTTATGGAGGACAGTATGGAGATTCCTTAAAAAACTAAAATAGAAGCTCCATATGACCCAACAATTCCTCTCTTAGGCTTATACCCTGATGAAAGCAAAACTGAAAGAAGCACCTGTACCCCAATGTTCATTGCAGCTCTTTATACAATAGCTAGAACATGGAAGCAACCTGGATATCCATCAGTGCATGAGTAGATAAAAAAAAAAAAAAAAACCTCTGGTATATATATATATACAATGGAGCACTTCTCAACTGTAAAAAGAAATGCAGAAGAATCAGCCCTAATGAGGTGGCTGGATCTAGAACCTATTATAAGAAGTGAAGTCAGTCAAAAAGAGAAAGACAAGTACAGTATACTAACACATATATATATGTAATCTAGTAAGAGGGTAATGATAACACACTCAGTGAAGTGATGGAAAAACAGACATAGAGAACAGGCATGGACATTGTGGGGAATGAATAGTGGGTGGGAAGCATAGAGGGAGTAACATGGAAACCTGTACTATCATATGTGAAAAAGATAGCTAGGGTCATTGCACTGTGAGAATCGGAGATCCTGCAGGGGTGCAGTGCAACGGCCTGAACGGGTTGGATGGAGGGTACAGGGAGGAGGGAGGGAGCCAGGAATATGCATATGACTGATATGGGAACATACATGTCTGTGAACAACAAAACTGTAAAAATTGAAAAAAAAAAAAAAAAAGAAAAGAAAAGAAAAGAACTAGAGGATGCTGGAAGGGTACGCAATTGAACAGACTGCCAAGGAAGGAAAAATGAGTTCAGAGGAAGTCACAAAGCCCTGAAGTTTCACATGATGCTGCCTAGTTTAAAGAGGATACTCATGCCAGCAGCTCACACTCTGAGCCCTGACCTAAGCTGCCTCACTTCCTGACAAGTTTCTCCAGCTAAGCTATTTCCTGGACTGCTTGAGACTTGTCCCCTCACACCCACTCCAGAGCTGTGGTTTGGCAGCCTGGCAGCAAGAACCCCAGTGGCCAAAGTGCCCTCTGGGTTTGTCTCCTGGGAGCAAAGTCCTGCCTATTTCCACTACTGAATTTACCCAAAGAGACAGACAGAGGAAACTTTTTTTAGATGACCAAAGCAAATTGGCCTGCAGGAAATACATTGGAGTCGTGTGGTAATAATCAAATTTGGCATCTGGGACACCCAAGCGACACATGCATAAGCTGTAAGTAGCTTGGAACTTTTCCTGCTGCATCACTGAAGCTGCTGGCTTAAGAAATGGAAGCATTTGAGGGATGAATGAAAACTCCTCCTCATACATGATGTTTGGCTGTGGCCAAAGGGAGTAGTCAAGTTGAAGTTATTCAACAAACAGTTGTTTTTTTCCAGAGTCAAGAAAGTGACTAGGATTTTCTATATCTGGATGGTGATAAAACCAGTGGTCTGTAAACTCTGGCCTGCAAGCCAAGTCCAGCCTCCTCCCTGTTTTCACATAGCCTACAAATTTAGAACGGTTTCTCCGTCTTGAAATGGCCAAAAAAAATCAAAAGCATATTTTGTGACACATGCAAATGATATGGAATTCACATTTCAGTGCCTGCGAATAAAGTTTTATTGGACTACAACCATACCTATTCACCTACATATTGTCTCTGGTTGGTCTCAAGCTTCAAGTGCATAGTTGATTCATTGCAGCAGAGCCCTTATGTATGGCCTACAAAGCCTAGACTACTGACTATCTATCTGGCCTTTCACAGAGAGTTTTCAATCCCTGCACTAAAGGAGCCGGTGTGACCAAGGGCAAGGGCAAGGTGAGATAACAGTGAGTGAGAAACTTTTTAAATGGGAGCACTGGTTAGTTTTCCTGAGATGCATTTTTTTAATGCTGTAGCAGAGCTAGTTATTATACATTGCTCGATAGCATCACTGACTCAATGGACATGAATTTGAGCAGACTCTGGGAGATGGTGGAGGGCAGAGGAGCCTGCTGTGCTGCAGTCACAAAGTCACAAAGTCAGACATGACTTAGCCACCGAATGCCAACAGCATAGTTGGTTGTAGACTGTACTGCACTGAGGAAGAGCCATATGTGGAGCTCAGCTTTAATGCTCAAAATAAGACAAATTTCATTTCTGCTTTTGTGATATGCCCATCCCCCACACCAGCATGCACACACAAACATGCACGTACGCACGCACACACACGGAAAAAATGATAGGCAAACCACTCACAATCCTCCTAAGAGCCAGGAACATGCTTGTGCTCAGAGAGGCCCAGTGGTCGGAAGAAACACAAGAGCAGTCAATTACAGACCCCCCACAATGGACGCCAAAGGAGGATTAACTAAAACAATTTTATGGAAATGCATTCAGTATGCATAGATGACAACATGGCAGCAAGCCATTGCAGTATGGCATTCTAATTATAGACACCACTTTCAAAGCGCAGCCAAGCTATACAGTACCATCTTTTTTACAGGGTGTGGTTGGAATTGACTGCTTAAAAACTGGAGAGGTTAACTCCAGTTTCTGGTTAACTAGTACAATTTGGTAACTCAAAGGAAACACTGTACCTGACTCATCCTACAGGACTAAGACTTTATTTGCTCGTACAGTTCGAAGATAATTCCCCCAAGCCAGACAACTGGAAAGAAGAGGTAAACATATTGTGTGAAAAGGGCCTAGTGTTTTGTCACAAAGAAGTTTATAAGGAAACCTAATTTCTGAAGAAAGCAAGCTGGGGTAGAGGTGTGTTGATGAGCTGGAGTGTGGCAGCAGTATACACAGGAGTTGTAAGTGGAGGAAGAGGGAAGAGTAGACAATAAAGTTTTTAGCAAACCCCTTAAAGGTACTGGCATCTACTCGTGCCTGGGCACAAACCCAGCCAACCAATGTAGTGAAAGGGCAGAGGGCATGGAGTACAATCTATTCAGTTGTAACAGTCTCCAGCCACATATCAGATTCCTTCATTTGGTAAAGGTAATATTGTGCCTTAGCAATGGCATTAAGCTATTAAACTACATTAAAAACCGCATCCAAGTAGATGTGATCAAAGGAAGCTATCATAGAAGCCATCATAAAAGAAAAACAAAAAATCGAAAAATAATTTCAGTGTTGAGTACGCCTTGCTTGAGCTGGACAGACTTCTAAGTAATGGAAAAGAGAATTTCCCAGTGGTGGGGTGGGAAATTATGCTCAAAATAAGACAAATTTCATTTCTGCTTTTGTGATATGCCCATCCCCACACCAGCATGCACACACAAACATGCACGTACGCACGCACACACGGAAAAAATGATAGGCAAACCACTCACAATCCTCCTAAGAGCCAGGAACATGCTTGTGCTCAGAGAGGCCCAGTGGTCGGAAGAAACACAAGAGCAGTCAATTACAGACCCCCCACAATGGACGCCAAAGGAGGATTAACTAAAACAATTTTATGGAAATGCATTCAGTATGCATAGATGACAACATGGCAGCAAGCCATTGCAGTATGGCATTCTAATTATAGACACCACTTTCAAAGCGCAGCCAAGCTATACAGTACCATCTTTTTTACAGGGTGTGGTTGGAATTGACTGCTTAAAAACTGGAGAGGTTAACTCCAGTTTCTGGTTAACTAGTACAATTTGGTAACTCAAAGGAAACACTGTACCTGACTCATCCTACAGGACTAAGACTTTATTTGCTCGTACAGTTCGAAGATAATTCCCCCAAGCCAGACAACTGGAAAGAAGAGGTAAACATATTGTGTGAAAAGGGCCTAGTGTTTTGTCACAAAGAAGTTTATAAGGAAACCTAATTTCTGAAGAAAGCAAGCTGGGGTAGAGGTGTGTTGATGAGCTGGAGTGTGGCAGCAGTATACACAGGAGTTGTAAGTGGAGGAAGAGGGAAGAGTAGACAATAAAGTTTTTAGCAAACCCCTTAAAGGTACTGGCATCTACTCGTGCCTGGGCACAAACCCAGCCAACCAATGTAGTGAAAGGGCAGAGGGCATGGAGTACAATCTATTCAGTTGTAACAGTCTCCAGCCACATATCAGATTCCTTCATTTGGTAAAGGTAATATTGTGCCTTAGCAATGGCATTAAGCTATTAAACTACATTAAAAACCGCATCCAAGTAGATGTGATCAAAGGAAGCTATCATAGAAGCCATCATAAAAGAAAAACAAAAAATCGAAAAATAATTTCAGTGTTGAGTACGCTCTTGCTTGAGCTGGACAGACTTCTAAGTAATGGAAAAGAGAGGGTGACTTGGCAGTGAGCTAAAGAGAACCAACCCCCAGGAGAACTAAGGCTTGAGAGGGGGGCCTGGGGAACAGTTCTAGAAAGACCCAGGGGTTACATGTTCCCTAGTTTGTGAGAAATCTATTTTCTCTGTATATTTTGTGTCAGGAGCAGGTATATAAACTCTATCTTCCCCTGTGAACACTGAAAGCTCTTACACTGTCAGGCGGTAGAAACTTAATCTCAGCTCTACCCACTTACTAGATCATACTAGAGCTAGAAGAATTATATAGTACAAATGCATTTTTAGGAGCATAAAGAATGCTCTATCCCATTTACAATAATAATAATAATGGTAAATAGCCTATTCAAGTCCACCAGCTCGCTTGTTGAACTCAGAGCCACAATCACTCATACTAGGATTTTCTGCTATTTCTCTCATACTCTGAGGCTGCAAGTACTTTGCTATGGCTGCCTCTGAGACTTCACAATTCCTCTCTGATCTTGGGTGCAATGGAGTCATTCTACTACTTCCATCCCAAGCCTGGATGCAGGGAACTCTGTGGGGCATCTCAGGCCCTCCATCCTAGAAGCAGCATATAGTCATCTCCAGGCTTTTCTAGGAAGGAAGACACAGTAACGTTCCTTTTGTTGTGACCTCCCCTACATCCTGAACCACAGTGGGGTTGCAGAGGTCTCTGGAGGGTCCCTCTCTCCTCTCTGACTCCCCCTCCTCCCCACTCAAGCTACTGAGAGGTCAGGAGGACAGGGGACACCTACTCCTCTGGTGCTCACCCCAGTCTTGGTCTAATGGCCATGGCTAGGCTTTTGGATTCCAAGTCAGAATTTGATCTTTTTTTTTTAAATCTGAATTATGTTGTGAGTTTCAATAAACTAGCTGCTTCCTTGATTGGGGAATGGCAGGATTACTATTCCAGAATATTTTTCCACTATCAATTTATGACCTTTGTGCAGACTTAGTGATACTTCATTAAAATTAAATGTCCACTCTTTTATTTCATATGTGTTGAATATTTTAGAAATTTAGAATCTTTAAAGTGAAATATATAGTGAACAGTGCTTTCTTAGACCAAAATATTTAAATGTTCTTTTATAACTCTAAAATACATATGATTAATTCCCAGTGGCTCTTTTGGTAATCATCATAAAGACTGGATCAACAGAACAGTTTCCACTGACCTTATATGTTAGGAAAAATCCATTATCCTTGTTTTGAGGCAATTTTGTTTTTCTTAGGCATCCCAGGCACGTTTGAACACCTACATTATGCCAATTTTTGAAAGATAATTCAATGTAGAAGGTAAGGGAGAAACAAACAATATTTCAGAATAAAATAGTATATTTTAGCTTGATCTGAGAATTAATGAAGTTGTCAAATTTGACAGCACATAATCCAGGTATTTTTCTTTAAGAATGAATCAATAAAATATGACAACTGTAATTATCCCTCTGCCCTTGATTTAAAGTTGCTTTGTTCAGTCTCTTACTTTACATTGAACCTATTTCTGTAGGGAGTGAGTAGGACAAACGCTTTTAAATGGCAGATCACAGGAACAAATTTTGCTTTCTTAAACATTTGAATATTCTTTATGTTCAACAAAACACTACAGTTTGAAGAAACATGTCTTTAAAAAGTTTGCGGATGAAGGTCTGAGTGCTGGCTTTCAACTAAAAGGAAAGAATACATCATCAGATTTTTTAATGCAGAAAGAACCTCAAGAAATACACAGTTAAACACCCCGTTTATGGAATACCCTCACCATAATCCAGGATATTATATCCTCACAACTCTCAACTTGCCAAGGTGTGTTTTTCTTTTTTCTTCAGATTTTAGTCATCTATTTGAGTCAGAAGAAAATCAAATCAGTACCTTAGATCTTGGAAATATTTTTTTCACAGATTCAGAGTGAAACAGCTGTGATTTTAAAATTATCATTGTATGTTCATACAATTAATTATAAGATAATAAGAGAGATGATTTACCTCTTTCTTTCTAAGCCCTCGTCCTTGAAGCGTGTTATTTTCCCTTTACCACATTTTTACAAAGTAGAAAAGTACTAGTGCCTCTCTCTCAAGAGAATATCTTACCTCTTTGCAGTATGTTACAGTTTATAAAGTACTTTTACATATATTATTTCATTTGGTTTTGACCCTCACAGTACCTTGTAATACATGTAAATAGTTCAGGTGGCCTTGTCTTCAGTTTATTTATGAGAAGTCTGGAATTCAGAAGGGTGAAGTGCCTGTCTGTGTTCTGCATTTAAGAAGTGAAGGAACCAACTTGCTAGGCCTATCCCAGTTTGGATTAATTCCCATCTTTTGGTTTGAATCAACAGAACAGTTTCCACTGACCTTATATGTTAGGAAAAATCCATTATCCTTGTTTTGAGGCAATTTTGTTTTTCTTAGGCATCCCAGGCACGTTTGAACACCTACATTATGCCAATTTTTGAAAGATAATTCAATGTAGAAGGTAAGGGAGAAACAAACAATATTTCAGAATAAAATAGTATATTTTAGCTTGATCTGAGAATTAATGAAGTTGTCAAATTTGACAGCACATAATCCAGGTATTTTTCTTTAAGAATGAATCAATAAAATATGACAACTGTAATTATCCCTCTGCCCTTGATTTAAAGTTGCTTTGTTCAGTCTCTTACTTTACATTGAACCTATTTCTGTGGGGAGTGAGTAGGACAAACGCTTTTAAATGGCAGATCACAGGAACAAATTTTGCTTTCTTAAACATTTGAATATTCTTTATGTTCAACAAAACACTACAGTTTGAAGAAACATGTCTTTAAAAAGTTTGCGGATGAAGGTCTGAGTGCTGGCTTTCAACTAAAAGGAAAGAATACATCATCAGATTTTTTAATGCAGAAAGAACCTCAAGAAATACACAGTTAAACACCCCGTTTATGGAATACCCTCACCATAATCCAGGATATTATATCCTCACAACTCTCAACTTGCCAAGGTGTGTTTTTTTCTTTTTTTCTTCAGATTTTAGTCATCTATTTGAGTCAGAAGAAAATCAAATCAGTACCTTAGATCTTGGAAATATTTTTTTCACAGATTCAGAGTGAAACAGCTGTGATTTTAAAATTATCATTGTATGTTCATACAATTAATTATAAGATAATAAGAGAGATGATTTACCTCTTTCTTTCTAAGCCCTCGTCCTTGAAGCGTGTTATTTTCCCTTTACCACATTTTTACAAAGTAGAAAAGTACTAGTGCCTCTCTCTCAAGAGAATATCTTACCTCTTTGCAGTATGTTACAGTTTATAAAGTACTTTTACATATATTATTTCATTTGGTTTTGACCCTCACAGTACCTTGTAATACATGTAAATAGTTCAGGTGGCCTTGTCTTCAGTTTATTTATGAGAAGTCTGGAATTCAGAAGGGTGAAGTGCCTGTCTGTGTTCTGCATTTAAGAAGTGAAGGAACCAACTTGCTAGGCCTATGGGGAACTTTACACTGCAGAGACAAGAGAAACATTAGGTGGATGATTTGATAGCATATAAGAAAAATATATCAATGGTCTTTATATTTTACTGTACAGTTTTACTCTCTTTTACTTGTGTTACATTTTTCCAATGCCATTCCTATGTCAGATATCCTGTGAAGTACCTCCCAGACTGGATGTATTAGAAACAGCCCTGTCTGTTCCATTCTTCACAGAACTCCAGGGGGTTGCTGGATTGAGGGATTATTTTCTTCTCTGGTTTTACCCTTTGAAAGCCTTGCTCCAGCTCTCAAAGGATGCTGTTAAACACAGAATAAATATTGAACTGTCTCTCTTTGCTCATGGTCTTAGTGGTGGCAAACGAATGTTTCTGTGAAAGAGTTTGCTCCCTGAAGACCCACAAGTGGTGGTTAGAAACTGTCCACAAATTAAAGGTAATGAAAGAACACTAACCACAAGTAATAGATGTTAGAAAAAAGTATGAAATACATAAAATAGCTTTTATACGCATGTATATTCTGGACTCTAACTAGGTGGCTACCGTGTAAGTGTTTTCCCAGTTACGGGTATGTTTATATGTACAAAGATACTTTCATAACAGCAATCTGTGTAAGATAAATATTAGCCATAATGGCGTGCTTTCTTTTAAGCTTGAACAGTAGAGCAGTGTTAATCTGAGAGAAAACACCTCCAGTTTTTAATCCCTTGAAGTTTCTGAGTCAGTAAAGTCTAAAAGACTTTTCTGATTTTAATAAAAGAAAAAGAAAGAAAGAAAATATGGAAATTAAAAAAAAAAAAACCCTTCATTTGACATTGGAAATCATTTTCAGTGAGTTAGGAGATGTGAATTAGTAATTTCTAATAATTTGTATTTCTTCTCATTTGAAAATCATTAAGAATGTAATGGCCACTTTCTATATACCCAGTTCTCTTTTGGAAAAGTCAAGACTAACATGGCAGAAATGAACATCAGTCCCAGTGTAGCATACTGAAGCCTGGGTTTTCTCAGAATAGCTGGAGAAAGATGGAAAACAAATATTTGCCTATTTTTCCTACTAAGAATGTTTCCTTTCTCTTTTCTGCTTAATAAAAACCAAGCGGGTCTTTCAAGGCTCATTTCAAAACCCTTCACAAACGGCTGTCTCCTTCTTCTGAAATCTACTCCTTTGCTCAGTCCTGTTGATTTTGTAACTGCATTTTCTCAAATCCATCTATTTCTTTGTCTCCAGTGAAATTGTTCTAGCCTACATCTTTATTACTCTTCACTGGAAGTATAGCAATAGGACTTTAACTTTCCCTTGACTTCTGTCTTTTTTCCTCTGATGCCGTTTACAAACATCTATAGCCTAACGGTCCTAAAGAACCACTAAGAATATATCATTTTTTCTGTTCGGGACAGGTTGCTCATTGACTATCAAATAAAATGATAACTATTTGATCCTGTATTTTACAGGCTCCTAAGAGCTGTTACTGAGGTGGCTCAGTGGGTAAAGAATCCTCTGCAATGGAGGAGATGCAGCAGACATAGTTTTAACCCTTGGGTTGAGAAGGTCTCCTGGAGAAGGGAATGGAAACCCACTCCAGTATTCTTGCCTGGGAAATCCCATGGACAGAGCAGCCTAGCCGGCTATACAGTTCATAGGGTCACAATGAGTCATGACTGAAGTAACTTAAGCATGCACACAAGAGCTGTTACAACTTGCCTTTTCTTCCCATGCAGTCTCTCACTGACAGTACGCTCAAATAGAACAGAGCAGCTCCTAACATCAGTTCACATTGTGATTACTAGCCTTTCTCACTTCCCCCAAATTCCTCTTCTCATATCTAAGTCGTATCTGATTCTCAGAACTCCATGTGAGCATTAGCCTTCCTAATATCTTTTCTGAAACCTCACGTCAGTCTATCTACTCATGTTCTATGATAACTACTTTTTCACCTCCACGCTTCTTTTGTGAAAGAGAATCACTATATTCTTGGGGGTCAAACTTTCCAAGATCTAATTCCTGGCTATATTTATGTGACTCTGAGAAAGGACTAATCCTTGCTGCCTTAGGAAAGGGAAGCCCAATAGTACCAACAAAAGAGGACTGTTGTGAAAATTATGAGTTAATATATGTAAGTTTCCCTAGTAAGTACACAATGTAAATACAGGTAAGCTACTCTTGAATACATCTCTCTCCTAATGCAGTAGGAACTAAGGATGGGACTTCTGGCTCCACACCACTGGGTTCCACCACAGGGTCAGAACACACAGCAGTGTTCAACACATCTTTGCTGAAAAAAATAAAGGACAGTCATATACTGTGCCTCCCAGTGTCTTATAGAGAGCATCAGAATCCTGTAAAAGACCATTGTTTTTGATGATCTCAGCAGCCTTGCCCCCTTCCCCTTATGATGTAGATGGGAATGATGAATGGGACTTGACCTGTATAAGCCAATGTCCCCCATAAGAATGCTTCCCATTCTTCCTGAAGTGAGAGGGGTCATCTTTGCACATTCTCTTCCTCCAACATTAGAGTAAGATACTCTGTGTGATATACAATTCTAGGCAGGAGAAATTAGGAATTAGCAGGCTATGTACATGCTCAACTGGAACACTCAAACACTTTGGGGGAGCTATGTGCCTTTTAAGGGAATGGGATGCTGACCTGGAGACGGGAACGGACACCCGCTCCAGTATTCTTGCCTGGGAAATCCCATGGACAGAGCAGCCTAGCCGGCTATACAGTTCATAGGGTCACAATGAGTCATGACTGAAGTAACTTAAGCATGCACACAAGAGCTGTTACAACTTGCCTTTTCTTCCCATGCAGTCTCTCACTGACAGTACGCTCAAATAGAACAGAGCAGCTCCTAACATCAGTTCACATTGTGATTACTAGCCTTTCTCACTTCCCCCAAATTCCTCTTCTCATATCTAAGTCGTATCTGATTCTCAGAACTCCATGTGAGCATTAGCCTTCCTAATATCTTTTCTGAAACCTCACGTCAGTCTATCTACTCATGTTCTATGATAACTACTTTTTCACCTCCACGCTTCTTTTGTGAAAGAGAATCACTATATTCTTGGGGGTCAAACTTTCCAAGATCTAATTCCTGGCTATATTTATGTGACTCTGAGAAAGGACTAATCCTTGCTGCCTTAGGGAAAGGGAAGCCCAATAGTACCAACAAAAGAGGACTGTTGTGAAAATTATGAGTTAATATATGTAAGTTTCCCTAGTAAGTACACAATGTAAATACAGGTAAGCTACTCTTGAATACATCTCTCTCCTAATGCAGTAGGAACTAAGGATGGGACTTCTGGCTCCACACCACTGGGTTCCACCACAGGGTCAGAACACACAGCAGTGTTCAACACATCTTTGCTGAAAAAAATAAAGGACAGTCATATACTGTGCCTCCCAGTGTCTTATAGAGAGCATCAGAATCCTGTAAAAGACCATTGTTTTTGATGATCTCAGCAGCCTTGCCCCCTTCCCCTTATGATGTAGATGGGAATGATGAATGGGACTTGACCTGTATAAGCCAATGTCCCCCATAAGAATGCTTCCCATTCTTCCTGAAGTGAGAGGGGTCATCTTTGCACATTCTCTTCCTCCAACATTAGAGTAAGATACTCTGTGTGATATACAATTCTAGGCAGGAGAAATTAGGAATTAGCAGGCTATGTACATGCTCAACTGGAACACTCAAACACTTTGAGGAGCATCTTTGTCTACCACTTGACTATGTGCCTTTTAAGGGAATGGGATGCTGACTCTGAGTTGTGCATTGAAATTCACGAAAAAGGATTGGCTACAGAATCAGAAAGTCAACACACAGGGGCATATGGCATTTATTTAGGGATTCTTAGACTCTGATGTGTAACATTAATCCAGGCACAGACAGAATGAAAATTAAGATTTCTCCAAATGGCACTCATGTCTGAATACCAGCTTTATAAATACTGAATCACTCATAAACCTGGAATATGTGCATTTTTCAGGAGTTTAGCATTTAAAGTTTCTTAACCAAGGACATTTATGATGGATACATTTTGTCAAACCTGTAATTCCATGTATGGATTACATACATGTACATTAAGCTAGAAAGACTGTGTTTTTACTAAAATACTGAAGTTGTTTATTCATATTAATAATTTGTGTGTACTCCTGTGAAACAGTTTCCTTAGCTTGGCTCTCACTCTGTATCATCAACAATCACAAAAATTGTAACAGAAAAAGAGCTACCATTTGCTGAGTACCCATTCCATGATTTGTACTATAATGCTGAGAATAAGCCTACAAGATAGGTATTATTATTATTCCTGCTTTAGAGGTCAGGGAATAGAGCCTCAGAATAGCCCAATCACTTGTTGAAAGTTGACATTAGTAGCAGAGTCAAAACGAAGTCATGTGTCTCATTACAAAGTTCCTTTACTAGTACTAGTTCACAAGTTTGTATTTTTAATTTTTAACTCGGTCACAACACGGGCCCCTTTTGCTGAAAAATAAAGGACAGTCATATACTGTGCCTCCCAGTGTCTTATAGAGAGCATCAGAATCCTGTAAAAGACCATTGTTTTTGATGATCTCAGCAGCCTTGCCCCCTTCCCCTTATGATGTAGATGGGAATGATGAATGGGACTTGACCTGTATAAGCCAATGTCCCCCATAAGAATGCTTCCCATTCTTCCTGAAGTGAGAGGGGTCATCTTTGCACATTCTCTTCCTCCAACATTAGAGTAAGATACTCTGTGTGATATACAATTCTAGGCAGGAGAAATTAGGAATTAGCAGGCTATGTACATGCTCAACTGGAACACTCAAACACTTTGAGGAGCATCTTTGTCTACCACTTGACTATGTGCCTTTTAAGGGAATGGGATGCTGACTCTGAGTTGTGCATTGAAATTCACGAAAAAGGATTGGCTACAGAATCAGAAAGTCAACACACAGGGGCATATGGCATTTATTTAGGGATTCTTAGACTCTGATGTGTAACATTAATCCAGGCACAGACAGAATGAAAATTAAGATTTCTCCAAATGGCACTCATGTCTGAATACCAGCTTTATAAATACTGAATCACTCATAAACCTGGAATATGTGCATTTTTCAGGAGTTTAGCATTTAAAGTTTCTTAACCAAGGACATTTATGATGGATACATTTTGTCAAACCTGTAATTCCATGTATGGATTACATACATGTACATTAAGCTAGAAAGACTGTGTTTTTACTAAAATACTGAAGTTGTTTATTCATATTAATAATTTGTGTGTACTCCTGTGAAACAGTTTCCTTAGCTTGGCTCTCACTCTGTATCATCAACAATCACAAAAATTGTAACAGAAAAAGAGCTACCATTTGCTGAGTACCCATTCCATGATTTGTACTATAATGCTGAGAATAAGCCTACAAGATAGGTATTATTATTATTCCTGCTTTAGAGGTCAGGGAATAGAGCCTCAGAATAGCCCAATCACTTGTTGAAAGTTGACATTAGTAGCAGAGTCAAAACGAAGTCATGTGTCTCATTACAAAGTTCCTTTACTAGTACTAGTTCACAAGTTTGTATTTATTAAGTTTTATAAGTTTTGTCTATAAAGTTTATTGCATTTATAAAGGTTTAAAGTTACGTTCTCTATACACTTCAGTCCTACTTTGGATCCCCCTGCCACATACTTAGGACTACGCCCTGCCTCTGGCCAACTACCCCACATGCATTATTAGCAGTGTTCTTAGCAATTCCCTCCTGGGGCCCTGGATATAAATCTGGCTAAGGACTTGTTTCCTAATCCTGGACTTTTCCTTTAGCTGCACTTCCATAACATACATTCAGAATGATTATGAACACTTCAATCTTAGTAAAAAAAAAAATGAGAGGAGACATTACCTGGACCTTCTCAGATTTCCTTATGAAGAGGTGCCTTCCCTTCGTCTGTTCCAAGATCTCTCTTAAGTACCATGAAAATAAAAGTGTTGGTTCCTTAACCCTGTCTGACTCTTTGTAACCCCATGAACTGTAGCCCCCCAAGCTCCTCAGTCCATGGAATTCTCTAAGGAAGAATACTGGAGTGGTTCCCATTCCCTTCTCCAGGAGATCTTCCAGATCTGGGGATCGAACTCAGGTCTCCTGCATTTCAGTCAGATTCTTTACCATCTGAGCTACCACAGAAGCCCCCTTATGGCACACCTCATGAAAAACAGTTTACAAATCTCTGAATGAGAAGGAGGGCAGTCAGAGTTGAGGACATGGAACTAGGGCTATAAAAAGCAATGTTTGTACACCCATGTTCACAACAGCATTAACATTACTCCCCAGAAAGAGGATGGGCTGTGTTTTACTAAAATACTGAAGTTGTTTATTCATATTAATAATTTGTGTGTACTCCTGTGAAACAGTTTCCTTAGCTTGGCTCTCACTCTGTATCATCAACAATCACAAAAATTGTAACAGAAAAAGAGCTACCATTTGCTGAGTACCCATTCCATGATTTGTACTATAATGCTGAGAATAAGCCTACAAGATAGGTATTATTATTATTCCTGCTTTAGAGGTCAGGGAATAGAGCCTCAGAATAGCCCAATCACTTGTTGAAAGTTGACATTAGTAGCAGAGTCAAAACGAAGTCATGTGTCTCATTACAAAGTTCCTTTACTAGTACTAGTTCACAAGTTTGTATTTATTAAGTTTTATAAGTTTTGTCTATAAAGTTTATTGCATTTATAAAGGTTTAAAGTTACGTTCTCTATACACTTCAGTCCTACTTTGGATCCCCCTGCCACATACTTAGGACTACGCCCTGCCTCTGGCCAACTACCCCACATGCATTATTAGCAGTGTTCTTAGCAATTCCCTCCTGGGGCCCTGGATATAAATCTGGCTAAGGACTTGTTTCCTAATCCTGGACTTTTCCTTTAGCTGCACTTCCATAACATACATTCAGAATGATTATGAACACTTCAATCTTAGTAAAAAAAAAAATGAGAGGAGACATTACCTGGACCTTCTCAGATTTCCTTATGAAGAGGTGCCTTCCCTTCGTCTGTTCCAAGATCTCTCTTAAGTACCATGAAAATAAAAGTGTTGGTTCCTTAACCCTGTCTGACTCTTTGTAACCCCATGAACTGTAGCCCCCCAAGCTCCTCAGTCCATGGAATTCTCTAAGGAAGAATACTGGAGTGGTTCCCATTCCCTTCTCCAGGAGATCTTCCAGATCTGGGGATCGAACTCAGGTCTCCTGCATTTCAGTCAGATTCTTTACCATCTGAGCTACCACAGAAGCCCCCTTATGGCACACCTCATGAAAAACAGTTTACAAATCTCTGAATGAGAAGGAGGGCAGTCAGAGTTGAGGACATGGAACTAGGGCTATAAAAAGCAATGTTTGTACACCCATGTTCACAACAGCATTAACATTACTCACAACAGCCAAGGAACAGAAGCAACCCAAGTGTTCATGGATGGAAGGATGGATCAACAAAATGTGATATACATATACAGTGGAATATGACTTAGCCTTAAAAAGAAAGGAAATTCTGACACATGCCACATTATAATAAACCTTAAGAACATTATGCTAATGAAATAAGCAAGTCACAAAAATTCTATCTGACTTCATTTACATGAGGTGTCTAGAATAGTCAAATTCATAGAACTAGAAACTATAATGGTAGTTGGCAGAGTGTTTTGGAAAGGGAGAAACTGGGAGGAAATTGCCATTTAAAGGGTATATGTTGCAGTATTATAATATGTAAAGGTTCTGGAGTTTGGTTGCACAACAATATGAGTATACTTAACACTACTGAACTTCACATTTATAAATGGTTAAGACAACCAATTTTATATTATGTGTATATTACCATAGCTTTTTTTTAATGGTAAATGTGATTATACTAAAAGACTAAGATTTCAGTGTGTGAGAAATAAAGACACTTGGAGAATGTAGAACAACAGAAAACAACTAATTCTCAAATCCCAAAGTGATCCCCTACCTTATCTTGGAACCTATTTGTAATTCTCTAGTTTGGGGGACAAGCAAGAATAAATGAGAACTTCCACAATTACAGTTTCATTTATTGACATGAATTATTTGGGCAAGTGCTGTTAACTTTCATGATCTTTTGAAGAACTTAAAAGTCAGTCAATGGTATTCTTTCCCTTAAATTTCCTTAAAACACGTAGAATGATTTCTTACCAATTAATTCTAAATGAAGTGCTTCTAATTGGATGTATCCAGCCATTGGTATTTTGTTGTGATTATTTCATTTTTATTGAAAAGATATCCCTTAGGAGATCTTCCAGATCTGGGGATCGAACTCAGGTCTCCTGCATTTCAGTCAGATTCTTTACCATCTGAGCTACCACAGAAGCCCCCTTATGGCACACCTCATGAAAAACAGTTTACAAATCTCTGAATGAGAAGGAGGGCAGTCAGAGTTGAGGACATGGAACTAGGGCTATAAAAAGCAATGTTTGTACACCCATGTTCACAACAGCATTAACATTACTCACAACAGCCAAGGAACAGAAGCAACCCAAGTGTTCATGGATGGAAGGATGGATCAACAAAATGTGATATACATATACAGTGGAATATGACTTAGCCTTAAAAAGAAAGGAAATTCTGACACATGCCACATTATAATAAACCTTAAGAACATTATGCTAATGAAATAAGCAAGTCACAAAAATTCTATCTGACTTCATTTACATGAGGTGTCTAGAATAGTCAAATTCATAGAACTAGAAACTATAATGGTAGTTGGCAGAGTGTTTTGGAAAGGGAGAAACTGGGAGGAAATTGCCATTTAAAGGGTATATGTTGCAGTATTATAATATGTAAAGGTTCTGGAGTTTGGTTGCACAACAATATGAGTATACTTAACACTACTGAACTTCACATTTATAAATGGTTAAGACAACCAATTTTATATTATGTGTATATTACCATAGCTTTTTTTTAATGGTAAATGTGATTATACTAAAAGACTAAGATTTCAGTGTGTGAGAAATAAAGACACTTGGAGAATGTAGAACAACAGAAAACAACTAATTCTCAAATCCCAAAGTGATCCCCTACCTTATCTTGGAACCTATTTGTAATTCTCTAGTTTGGGGGACAAGCAAGAATAAATGAGAACTTCCACAATTACAGTTTCATTTATTGACATGAATTATTTGGGCAAGTGCTGTTAACTTTCATGATCTTTTGAAGAACTTAAAAGTCAGTCAATGGTATTCTTTCCCTTAAATTTCCTTAAAACACGTAGAATGATTTCTTACCAATTAATTCTAAATGAAGTGCTTCTAATTGGATGTATCCAGCCATTGGTATTTTGTTGTGATTATTTCATTTTTTATTGAAAAGATATGTCCGCGATATGATTAGGTTTTGTTACCAAGTCCAAACTCTCTCTGCTTGCCACACGACAGGCCAATGAATCTGAGAGAAGAGGTGTTGACGCAAGGAAAATGACTTTATGTGGAAAGACAGCTGACCGAGATGGCAGGTTAGTGCCTCCAAATAACCATCTTATCTGGGTGAGGAAAGGTTTGCTGGTGGCTCAGGCAGTAAAGAATCTGCCTGCAATCTGAGAGACCCAGGTTTGATCCCTGAATTGGAAAGATACCTTGGAGAAGAGAATGGCAACCCACTCCAGTATTCTTGCCTGGGAAACCCCATGGACAGAGGAGCCTAATGAGCTACAGTTCAGGGGGGTTGCAAAGGGTCAGACACATCTGAGAGACTAACACGTCCACTTTCAAGGGGTCTGGATGCCAAGTTTTTTTCCGGATTAGAGATGGACATGGGAAGAGGTGGGAAAGCAAACCAAAAAGGCCATTAATTTTGAAACTATCTCCCACAATGGCAAGCCTCGGGCAGCTAATATGTTAATTTCCTCCTTCCCGCCATCCACAGGTGAAGAGGGTTTCGCACAAACGCACTTTAAACATTCCTGAAGAGGGGCAGGATTCTCTGAGGCAGGCCATTCTGTATGATTACAATAACAAAAGCAACGAAAAGCAAGTCAGAGAAACACGGGGTCAAGATTGACTTCTTCTCTGCAACAGTGTCTTTCTTATTTTGCATAAGTAATTGCTGGCCATTGCATTTACAAGGATGTCTAAGAGATGTCTCATACGAGATAATTCTTAAAATCATTCCCACCCTCATCCTCTTCGTAAATGATACCTTTGCCATCCAGTTAGCAAGCTAAAAATCTAAGTGCCATTCTAGCGCATTCTCGAAAACCTTTCCCGCACCACCCAAGCCGCCTGCATTTGTTTGAATACCTCTTGAATAAGAAGAATCGCAGAGTTGAGACTTTATACAGCTCTGTTCAAGACAGAAATATTAAGAAGTACTCTGGTTATAAAAGTAAATGTAAATATCATCAAGTAGTCGCTGGCAAAGTCCATAAACAATTCCCGGGAAATAAAAATAGACTGAGTAATAAAAAGCATCTAACCTTTTTTCTTCTTTTCCTTCCTGCTTTGTCAAGTGTCACTTGCTGAGAGGGTGCTATACGCAGAGACCTGCTCCCCACACTTCAGGTGCTGCAAGCCGGGCTTCAGCTCCGCGGACCAAGGGCAGAAGCGCTGCTCAGGCACCTCAGTTTAACATGGAAGCAGCACCCACATGCAGAGACGCTTGGCCTCGCACTGCGTCTGGGGCCAAGAGTGGTGCAACTGCGCGTGCGCCAGCCTGCATGTAGGCCACACCCCTCCCCGAGCACAAGCTCCAGGTCAACAGCCTCTCACCTGACCTTTTTGGGATAGCTTGAATACTATAGTGCAAGTGCCGGCCTCTCCACTCTTAAAGAATAAAACTTTCCTTTGCTTCGGAACTGAATCCCGTCCAGTTCAATTGGCTCCAATGACTGAGCAGGGAGGATGCAGCCGCTAAAGGTCAGTAACAAAGTCAGCAGGGTTGAACAAATCTTAAATGCATCTACTTCTCTCCAGCTCCACTACTATTAGCTGGAGACGCCACTGTGGCTACTTACTTGAACCACCATCGTGCCTGCTAATATTGTCTTTCCTTCCATATTCAGTTTTAACTCCGTTCCCCCAATCTATTCCCTACAGGTTAGACAAAATGATCATCTTAAAACCTAAGTCAGGGCTTTCTTGGTGATCCAGTGTGTAAAGAGTCTGCCTTGTAGTGCTAGGGCCGCCGGTTAATCATTGGCCCAGGAAGATCCCACGTGCCATGGAACCGCTGAACCAGTGTGTCCAATTGCTAGCCAGTGCTCTGGAGCGCATGTGCCCAGAACTGGTGCTCTGCAAGAAGAAAGGCCACTGCAATGGGAGGCCCACACAGGCCAAAGAATAAAAATGGATGGAAATAGGTAAATAAATAAATAAACAATAAAAGAGGCCAAAATTAATAAACAAACAAGAACAAAAAAACTAAGTCATATTTTGCCATTCCCTGTTTGAGATTTTTCATTTCTCTCCCCAAGCACCCATTAGTCTGATATATGTTATTATTTGTTTACTATGTTCCCGGCACTTACTATGTCCTTATCTCATTAAGGAGGACATGGCAGGGAACAAGACAGACAAAAACACCTGATAAATGTAACTTACAATCTAGTGAGGGGAAATAGCCTGCTCAGGCACCTACAGTTTAACATGGAAGCATGCAACCGGGCACCCATGGACCAAGGGCAGAAGCGCTGCTCAGGCACCTCAGTTTAACATGGAAGCAGCACCCACATGCAGAGACGCTTGGCCTCGCACTGCGTCTGGGGCCAAGAGTGGTGCAACTGCGCGTGCGCCAGCCTGCATGTAGGCCACACCCCTCCCCGAGCACAAGCTCCAGGTCAACAGCCTCTCACCTGACCTTTTTGGGATAGCTTGAATACTATAGTGCAAGTGCCGGCCTCTCCACTCTTAAAGAATAAAACTTTCCTTTGCTTCGGAACTGAATCCCGTCCAGTTCAATTGGCTCCAATGACTGAGCAGGGAGGATGCAGCCGCTAAAGGTCAGTAACAAAGTCAGCAGGGTTGAACAAATCTTAAATGCATCTACTTCTCTCCAGCTCCACTACTATTAGCTGGAGACGCCACTGTGGCTACTTACTTGAACCACCATCGTGCCTGCTAATATTGTCTTTCCTTCCATATTCAGTTTTAACTCCGTTCCCCCAATCTATTCCCTACAGGTTAGACAAAATGATCATCTTAAAACCTAAGTCAGGGCTTTCTTGGTGATCCAGTGTGTAAAGAGTCTGCCTTGTAGTGCGAGGGCCGCCGGTTGATCCTTGGCCCAGGAAGATCCCACGTGCCATGGAACCGCTGAACCAGTGTGTCCAATTGCTAGCCAGTGCTCTGGAGCGCATGTGCCCAGAACTGGTGCTCTGCAAGAAGAAAGGCCACTGCAATGGGAGGCCCACACAGGCCAAAGAATAAAAATGGATGGAAATAGGTAAATAAATAAATAAACAATAAAAGAGGCCAAAATTAATAAACAAACAAGAACAAAAAAACTAAGTCATATTTTGCCATTCCCTGTTTGAGATTTTTCATTTCTCTCCCCAAGCACCCATTAGTCTGATATATGTTATTATTTGTTTACTATGTTCCCGGCACTTACTATGTCCTTATCTCATTAAGGAGGACATGGCAGGGAACAAGACAGACAAAAACACCTGATAAATGTAACTTACAATCTAGTGAGGGGAAATAGATAAACAAACCAGAAAAAAAAAAGAAGTAAATTAGGAAACATGTTAGTTACTGATAAACACTATGAAAAAGGGTAAATTAGGAAAGTGGGCAAGGAGTTCAAGAGTAAGAGGAGTTACAACATTAAATAGGATGGTCAGGAAAAGGCCCCACTGTGAAGGGGACCTCTGAGTAAAGATCTGATGCAGATGAGGCAGCAGGCAGGTGGAGTTTGCAAGGAACAG
Source organism: Tragulus kanchil (assembly GCA_022376925.1). Taxonomy (NCBI): domain Eukaryota; kingdom Metazoa; phylum Chordata; class Mammalia; order Artiodactyla; family Tragulidae; genus Tragulus; species Tragulus kanchil. The sequence goes on along the minus strand of JAIOJX010000005.1, from coordinate 113,602,386 downwards.
ATTTCCAGGGAGAATGAAATGCACCTGCCAGGAAATAGCAAAGAAGCAGAGTAAGTGAGGGTGAGTGAAATCAGAGTCCAAGATAACAGAGACCAGGTTATGGAGGATGCTGTAGACTCTAAATGAGGTGTTGAGTTGGGAAGAGATGTGCTCTGACTTGGTTAAGAGGAACATGGGCTACTGGGATGGGATTCTCTGAAGGGAAACAAGGACCGAGGAACTGATACCAGCTAGAACTCCACTGCAATACTTGAGTCAATATGCTCAGCTTCGCTAGGTGGAACAGAGAGAAGTCAAGGATGCTGTCTTAGTTTTTAGTCTGATCCACTGGAAGCTTAGAGTTGCCATCACCTAAGACAGGGAAACGCAAAAAAAGAAAAGATCTGGGGAGGACATATCAGGAACTTGCTTTTGCATGGATGAGTTTGAGATGTGTATTAGACTTCCAAGCAGAGATGTCAAGTAGGGGCTTGGATATTGGGGTTTGGTGTGCAGAGGAGAGGGACAACATATTTGGTGGTTATTCGTGCACAGATGTTATTTGAAACCATGGGGCTGGGTGAGGTCATCAACACACTGAATGTAAATAGAAAAGGGAACAAGTTCTGAAGACTTAGCCCCGTGTACACTGGAAGACAAGGAGGAGGCAGCAAAGGAGACAGAAAAGGAACAGACAGGGAGGGTGGAGGTAAATGGGTAGAGTGTAGTTTCTGAAAGTGTGAAGGTATTAGTCATTTCATTGTGTGTGATTCTTTGTGTTCCCATGGACTGTAGCTCACCAGACTCCTCTGTCCGTGGAGTTCTCCAGGCAAGAATACTGGAGTGATATAGCCATTCCCTTCTCCAGGGGATCTTCCCTATCCAGTGATCAAACCTAGGCTACCTAACGAGTGAAAAATGGATTTCCAGAAGGAAGGAGAAATTAGCTTGGGTTAAATGCTTCATATTAAGTGGAGCAAAATTAGATTTTCTAACTAGAATAATGTTCTATAATTCCTCTTCCTGGATCTTGAAAGCACCTAGATGTCTGATCTCCATTATCTCTCTGACATCATCTATCATCCTCTCCCTTCTTCAATATGACCTGGCCTCTGACTGCCTCTGCAGTCTTCTTTTCTTCCTCACGATCTCTCACATTCACTCTACTTAGCTATAGATACTGGTCTTCCTTCTGTTTTTCCAGCATGTCAATATTTTGTTCTCTCTGTTGTCCCCAATGTCTAGAATGCTCTTTCTCCTCATTATGACTTTTTAGGGTTTTTTGTGTGTCTACCCACTCTAAAACACCAATATCACCAAGACTATTCCCATCTCCTTCCATTTACTCTCTATCACACCACTTGATTCTATTCACTTTATATGATTTTTTGAGACTCCAAAATTGCCAGTTCATTATTTGTCTCCTCACATGAGAGCAAGGATATAGTCTGTCTTGTTCTTTTCATCTTAGGCTAAATCAAAACAAAGACTGATATATTAAGTATTTGATAAATATTTGTGGAATTCAGTGATTAATGTATATCCCAAAAAGTGAACAAAATTGTGTATAAAGTACTCTGGTGAATAATTCTGAACTTAGAAGTACAGAAGAAGAAATCTGGGGTGTATTTTCATTTGAGATGCTATAAAGTATCTTTTCAAGTTTCTTTCAATTTAGACAAAACTAAAAACATAGACAACCTTTACCCATTTATTTGAAACACAAATCATCTAGGTCGTTTCTGTAGCACCTCAAATATAACTTTATATCTATCTACAGTAGTATGTTATTTTTCAAAGCTTTACACATCTGTAAATTGTAGCAGCATTATCTTTATATGGGTAGTAACATACCTTTAGAGTTGGTTACTAAAAAGTTGTTAAAATGAATGAATACATTAATATTGAAATCCTTGAGTAGCTGGTCAATAGTGAAGTTTTCTCATCCATTCATTTCCTACCATCATTCTCAAGAGGGTTTCCTTTTAAGAAATTTAAATGAACAGTACTTATCGTTGAAATCTTTCTTTTTTTAATCTCTCTAATTAAATTCAGGTGGCAACTAGAACTGGGTTATGGGCAAGCTTTACATTTGATAACTTGCTGTGGTCTTTCATCTTCCTTCTGCAGTCTTACACTCATTGTTTGTTGCCTCTAAAGCAGTAAAGGTTGTTTGTCTTAGTTGCAAAACCAAGACTAGGAAACTTTGAAGTGTTTTCTGTTGCTTAATGTCACCTACTGTTCCTGTCAGCAAACTGAGATAAACCTGATGGACTGAGGTGTCTGGTCTAATTCCTTTATTGACACATAGCCCTGTCTTCAAACACGAGTGTAAATGCGTAAGTACTGAGATAGTAATGTGTCAGTAATAGGCTGCCAGATAAATGCCATTGTTTACCTACTGATCCCTGCTTCCTAAGGTCCAAACAGCTCAAAAATCTTACAAATTAGCACCTCGCTGAGATCAAAGAATTTTCTTTTCTTTCTGCAATTACCTACTTGGAGAGCTGAGCAAGCAAATGAGACTAGTTTAAGCTCTCTCTCTCTCTCCAGCCCAAATCTTTCTTTTGAGGAGAACAAATGGTGGAATTATACACTTTTCCAGAAGGAGGTGGTTCAGAATAAGAGACTTTTACTTTATTTTGCTGTGTAAGAGTGAAGGAATTCTGTATTTTTATGTTAATCAATTCTTCTATCCCTATATAGTGCAATTCCTATTTCTAAAATGAATGTCGAGAACCATGCTCATCTTTAACAACCTGTCTTTTGACATCAAACTTTAAATTACAGAGACAAAAATAGTTTTAAACTCAGTGGCAGCATAGTATCTACAAACAAAAGGTATGGTAAAATTAAGTAGTTTCTGAAGAACTGGAAATTTAGCAAGTCTAGTTTCAGTCTTAATGTATCTTAAATATAAAAATGCACTGCTTAAATTAAAACAAAATGAACTTTGTTTATTAAGTAAGTTTTTTTTGCCCCAAGAATATTCTGGTTCCATTAGCCTATGTCAAAAACGAGTTTTTTTTTTTTTTTAATTTGAAGACATTGAGAAATGAAAAAATAAAAATTACTTACAGAGTTACATTGACTTTGCACTGTTTAGTAATCATGTCTTTCATACTAGTCATATAAACTGGAAACAAAAAATCAAGTGGCCAAACCTCATGGTTTAGGACAATATTTATAAGAAAGACAAGATTTTTTTTCCCAGTGACAGGCTTTTTCTTTTATGGAAATGAAGAAAGAGTACTTTCAAATTCTAAGTACAATGACCAATCTTGTGTTAGTCAAAGTCTTGACATCTATGACAGACAAGTTTTAAAAGAAAATGAAAACTGACTGTATACTTTTCCTTGAAAAGTAATTACCAGAAATAGTAAATATGGGCATCAGTTTTTCTAATATATGTTTTAGTTCACTATTCATAGTTATGGTTTATAAAGGGGCATTAAGTACATTCCTTATACATTTCTTCTCATTCATGAAAATGAATGTAAACTAGGGTAAATTTCATTATAATTTGTCTCATTTTCCTAAAAGTACTATCTGCAGAATAAGTCTTGCATCCTCGGAACCATCCAAGGTTAGAGTAAGACTCCCTCCCAGGATTCTATAATCTCCAAGTTTCAGGAATGCTGATAACTCCAACCTGTGACAACTGGCTATGAGACCATCAACATGCAGACAATTCTAGAAGAATTCTGATAATTATCATATGCCACAAAGGTTTCTTCAGTAGCCTTTGAAATTATGTTTAAACATTTTATTATGTTTAGCCTCTTTACATCTCTGTCTGCTTCTGATGTTCAAGTAAAACATGAGGAAAAGTAGAAACATTGAACCAGTGCAGCTAGTTCAAAACAAAAGGTATGGTAAAATTAAGTAGTTTCTGAAGAACTGGAAATTTAGCAAGTCTAGTTTCAGTCTTAATGTATCTTAAATATAAATGCACTGCTTAAATTAAAACAAAATGAACTTTGTTTATTAAGTAAGTTTTTTTTGCCCCAAGAATATTCTGGTTCCATTAGCCTATGTCAAAAACGAGTTTTTTTTTTTTTTTAATTTGAAGACATTGAGAAATGAAAAAATAAAAATTACTTACAGAGTTACATTGACTTTGCACTGTTTAGTAATCATGTCTTTCATACTAGTCATATAAACTGGAAACAAAAAATCAAGTGGCCAAACCTCATGGTTTAGGACAATATTTATAAGAAAGACAAGATTTTTTTTCCCAGTGACAGGCTTTTTCTTTTATGGAAATGAAGAAAGAGTACTTTCAAATTCTAAGTACAATGACCAATCTTGTGTTAGTCAAAGTCTTGACATCTATGACAGACAAGTTTTAAAAGAAAATGAAAACTGACTGTATACTTTTCCTTGAAAAGTAATTACCAGAAATAGTAAATATGGGCATCAGTTTTTCTAATATATGTTTTAGTTCACTATTCATAGTTATGGTTTATAAAGGGGCATTAAGTACATTCCTTATACATTTCTTCTCATTCATGAAAATGAATGTAAACTAGGGTAAATTTCATTATAATTTGTCTCATTTTCCTAAAAGTACTATCTGCAGAATAAGTCTTGCATCCTCGGAACCATCCAAGGTTAGAGTAAGACTCCCTCCCAGGATTCTATAATCTCCAAGTTTCAGGAATGCTGATAACTCCAACCTGTGACAACTGGCTATGAGACCATCAACATGCAGACAATTCTAGAAGAATTCTGATAATTATCATATGCCACAAAGGTTTCTTCAGTAGCCTTTGAAATTATGTTTAAACATTTTATTATGTTTAGCCTCTTTACATCTCTGTCTGCTTCTGATGTTCAAGTAAAACATGAGGAAAAGTAGAAACATTGAACCAGTGCAGGACTGTCAAATGGCAAAGTAACTGCTATTGTGTATATTCAGTGTGAACACATTTACACAGGAATCATTTAATTTTTTAAAAATTTTTTATTTATTTAAAAAATGATAATTAAGGGCTTCCCTGTGGTCCAGTGGGTAAAGAATCCACCTTGCAGTGCAAGGGGCCCTGGTTCAAATCCCTGGCCCGGGAAGATCCCACATGTCAAGGAGCGGCTGGGCCGGTGTGTCCAATTGCGAGTCAGTGCTCTGGAGCGCATGTACCCAGAACTGCAATGGGAGGCCCCCACAGGCCAAAGAATAAAGTTAGATGGAAAATAAATAATAACTTAGAGGCAAAAATAAATAAATATATAAAAAATAATTTAAAAGTAATAATAATAATTTAAAAAAATAAGTCAGGTTTTTATTTACTGACTCCAGAAACTTTTACTTTGTGGCCAGAATTTGAAATTGGCAAAGCAACAGAAACAACTACTTTGACAGTTTTATCTTTTAATGGAGAGGGGGTTGCATAGAATAGATGAAGGAGGATAGTATTGGAAAGTGGAATGCCCAGCAGGGCTTAAGTCTTTCCATCTAGGTGACAGAGGCAAGTCATTTAAATTATAGATCCTCAATTTCTCCCTAATACAACATACCAATTCGGTTCCTTCCACATCATTATATAGCCGTTGTGATGATCCCATGGGATTTTCTAGGCAAGAATACTGAAAGGATAGCCATTCGCTTCTCCAGGGAGCTTCCTAACCGAGTGACTGAACCTGGGTCTCCCACATTGCAGGCAGATTCTTTACCATCTGAGCCACCAGGGAAACCTGATCTAATCACAGATGAAATAGATTTATAGATATTTGCTGATAAATATATTTTGTATGGGAAGATGGTCTATTTTATGTTCTAGAGCTTAAAAAATATCTGTTGCAAGCTGCTGAAGTACACTAATGAGTCTGAATAATCAAAAAGAAAACATATTTTATTTGCTAACCAAACCAAAAAAAAGTTAATGGAGCCTGAAAAGGAAATATCCCTTTTCCATCGGTATTCATTCCTATTTTCCTAAAATAGAGATTGTGATGCTCCACCAGTGATTCTCAGGCCTCAGTTCTGGCTTAGAAATAACTGCTATTGTGTATATTCAGTGTGAACACATTTACACAGGAATCATTTAATTTTTTAAAAATTTTTTATTTATTTAAAAAATGATAATTAAGGGCTTCCCTGTGGTCCAGTGGGTAAAGAATCCACCTTGCAGTGCAAGGGGCCCTGGTTCAAATCCCTGGCCCGGGAAGATCCCACATGTCAAGGAGCGGCTGGACCGGTGTGTCCAAGTGCGAGTCAGTGCTCTGGAGCGCATGTACCCAGAACTGCAATGGGAGGCCCCCACAGGCCAAAGAATAAAGTTAGATGGAAAATAAATAATAACTTAGAGGCAAAAATAAATAAATATATAAAAAATAATTTAAAAGTAATAATAATAATTTAAAAAAATAAGTCAGGTTTTTATTTACTGACTCCAGAAACTTTTACTTTGTGGCCAGAATTTGAAATTGGCAAAGCAACAGAAACAACTACTTTGACAGTTTTATCTTTTAATGGAGAGGGGGTTGCATAGAATAGATGAAGGAGGATAGTATTGGAAAGTGGAATGCCCAGCAGGGCTTAAGTCTTTCCATCTAGGTGACAGAGGCAAGTCATTTAAATTATAGATCCTCAATTTCTCCCTAATACAACATACCAATTCGGTTCCTTCCACATCATTATATAGCCGTTGTGATGATCCCATGGGATTTTCTAGGCAAGAATACTGAAAGGATAGCCATTCGCTTCTCCAGGGAGCTTCCTAACCGAGTGACTGAACCTGGGTCTCCCACATTGCAGGCAGATTCTTTACCATCTGAGCCACCAGGGAAACCTGATCTAATCACAGATGAAATAGATTTATAGATATTTGCTGATAAATATATTTTGTATGGGAAGATGGTCTATTTTATGTTCTAGAGCTTAAAAAATATCTGTTGCAAGCTGCTGAAGTACACTAATGAGTCTGAATAATCAAAAAGAAAACATATTTTATTTGCTAACCAAACCAAAAAAAAGTTAATGGAGCCTGAAAAGGAAATATCCCTTTTCCATCGGTATTCATTCCTATTTTCCTAAAATAGAGATTGTGATGCTCCACCAGTGATTCTCAGGCCTCAGTTCTGGCTTAGAAATAATTGGAGGAAAGACTCCAAGCACATGTGAACTGAGAATGCCAGCGAGTGTCCCAGGGCAGACTGCAGAACCGTGGAATTTGTAAACTTACTTTACTATTCAGACTTGAGGCAGTTTGATGCCTCCTTAAGGACTCAGCTTTTTAGTCTCAACTTAGTAACCATGTCTCTGAGGTTAATGAACCATGAAATGGGCCTTTTGACTTCTTGTTTTTCTTAAACCTGGGAGGAAAATATAGTAAGTTCCTGTGCTTTCATAGTATACCTCTTTTGGGTCTCTGTAAGGAAGAAAGTACAGTGGCATGTAAATTCTGCCAATGTATATGACAACATTCATTTCTGTATTCTAAGTAATAACGGGAGAGAAAGGAAGGCAAGCTTTTGATGTTGTTCCATAATTGAGCTGGGACAGACTCCTGCATGAATTTAATGCTTACACAAGCACCTGAATACAGAGCTGCCAGCCTGGGTCGATGTATTAGATTCTATTAAAGCCCTGAAAGCACCTGTTGTGAAATGCTGGAAAAATGACATGGCTACCAAAACTTATGTTGATTTTTGTCACCCTTTTGAGCAAATATCCTTTGCAGATCAGTAGTCTCCTCATTTATGTTTAAGGATTCTTTCCTTTGAACTTCCCTTCCTCTCACTGTGGTTTCAGAAACTAGTCCGTTAGAAAATGATCCTTTTCATGGAGTAGAAGAACATAATACTCAGAGTGGTCAGATTCTCAAGTTCAAAGATGCTAATGTTTTCCTTTTCTGCAAGTCTTATTTTCAGTGAATTGCCTTGAGACTAGTGACCATCCATTACCTTCTCTATTGACGGTCTGGATAGTGTATGGTCAGCACAATATGAAGCTGCACTTAAATTCTTTGTGTCCAAAAAATCCAAATGTACGTTTTTTTGGGCATTTTCAAATATAAACTTTTAAACTTATTTTATTTGCTAACCAAACCAAAAAAAAGTTAATGGAGCCTGAAAAGGAAATATCCCTTTTCCATCGGTATTCATTCCTATTTTCCTAAAATAGAGATTGTGATGCTCCACCAGTGATTCTCAGGCCTCAGTTCTGGCTTAGAAATAATTGGAGGAAAGACTCCAAGCACATGTGAACTGAGAATGCCAGCGAGTGTCCCAGGGCAGACTGCAGAACCGTGGAATTTGTAAACTTACTTTACTATTCAGACTTGAGGCAGTTTGATGCCTCCTTAAGGACTCAGCTTTTTAGTCTCAACTTAGTAACCATGTCTCTGAGGTTAATGAACCATGAAATGGGCCTTTTGACTTCTTGTTTTTCTTAAACCTGGGAGGAAAATATAGTAAGTTCCTGTGCTTTCATAGTATACCTCTTTTGGGTCTCTGTAAGGAAGAAAGTACAGTGGCATGTAAATTCTGCCAATGTATATGACAACATTCATTTCTGTATTCTAAGTAATAACGGGAGAGAAAGGAAGGCAAGCTTTTGATGTTGTTCCATAATTGAGCTGGGACAGACTCCTGCATGAATTTAATGCTTACACAAGCACCTGAATACAGAGCTGCCAGCCTGGGTCGATGTATTAGATTCTATTAAAGCCCTGAAAGCACCTGTTGTGAAATGCTGGAAAAATGACATGGCTACCAAAACTTATGTTGATTTTTGTCACCCTTTTGAGCAAATATCCTTTGCAGATCAGTAGTCTCCTCATTTATGTTTAAGGATTCTTTCCTTTGAACTTCCCTTCCTCTCACTGTGGTTTCAGAAACTAGTCCGTTAGAAAATGATCCTTTTCATGGAGTAGAAGAACATAATACTCAGAGTGGTCAGATTCTCAAGTTCAAAGATGCTAATGTTTTCCTTTTCTGCAAGTCTTATTTTCAGTGAATTGCCTTGAGACTAGTGACCATCCATTACCTTCTCTATTGACGGTCTGGATAGTGTATGGTCAGCACAATATGAAGCTGCACTTAAATTCTTTGTGTCCAAAAAATCCAAATGTACGTTTTTTTGGGCATTTTCAAATATAAACTTTTAAACTTATTTTACAGTAAAAATAGCAGGAAATTTGTGCCTTTTAAGTACTGAGGGATCATTATTAAATAAAATGTACAGCCATTGTGCTTTGTAAGAGTTCTTCAGAGAGAAATATCCAGAGTTATAGCCAGAAGAAGGGAAGGGGGAAATGCATGTGTGAATGCAAAGGGCCCAGTGTTTTTACACCAAGGTACTGAAAACTCATTCTTTCGGTAAGAGGAAGGTAAACAACTCTCTCTTTACTGTGATTCATTTGTTGTTCTAAGTTACTTCTCAAACCAAGAGTGGACTCTCTCCTGAGTCTCTGTTGATTTATCTGGCTGCCAACAAAGGAAGGTTACTAGTCTCTTGGAATCCATATAATTATACTCCAGTGGGCACTTAAGAGGAGCCCTCAGCTCTGTCCTTGCACACCCCACTTCTAGGCTGCCCTCCATCTGGGGGTGGTGAGAACTTAAAAGAAAACATTTTTTGACCTACTTTATACCTCATAAATCAAACTTTATCCCTTCAAACAACATTCAAATACCATCTTGTTCATAAATGCCAAACTGAATCGAATCTAATTTTATTTTCTTGTTTACCTCCTATATGGTGGCAGGGTGTATGATTTTCATTAAAATGTTGGCAAATACTATTTCACTTAGCATTCACACCCTCACAGAATACTAGGAAATTTTTCTTAACACATTTAAGAAAGTCAGACCTCCAACACTCTTGACTGAAATAAGTTCTGACCAGAGGTTTAACCATAATGTTCCTTTAGCACTACTAAATACATGTTTATTTAGTTATGTTTTTATATAACAATTTGACTTCCCCAATGGCTCGGCAGTGAAGAATCTGCCTGCAATGCAGGAGCTGCAGGAGATACAGGTTCAAACTCCAGATCAGGAAGATGGCAACCCACTCCAATAGTCTTGCCTGGAGAATCCTATGGACAGAGGAGTGTGGAGGACTACAGTCCATAGGGTCACAAAGAGTCATACAAGACTGAAGTGACTAAGCAAGCAAGCGCACACATACCACTTCTCCTTTGAAGAAAGAATTTGATGTAGTTTCCAGAAATGCATACGTACCAAGGGAAGAAAAACAGACCAATTGGAGGAAAATAAAACAATCATGAAGAGACTGGGAAAAAAAAAAAGTTGAAGTAGGATAAATTAAGGTTGGTACCCGTAATACTGTTCCTTAGGTTCCTTCCAGATGTGCCACATACAGATGGCAACTTTGAAGCAGATTATCCTAATAATCCAACCAGTATAGTTTGAAAGTAAATCAGGCATGAGATTAGCCATGTTGCTGACCAAAATCAAACACTTGGAGAGAGCAGAGTTGTTCCTGTTTCTGTGATATGTGAGGAATTTTTCCCATGGTCCCTCAGGGACCGTGAGTGGACCCTGAGTGCTTAGTGACTGTTGGTAGGAAAAGAGGCTTCTGGGAAGAAGGTGAAATGAATGACAGTGTTGAAGGGTGGCAGTGAGGCGGGAGGGCCTTATCATATCCAAAGTGAGCTTCTAATGATTAATGAGTTTGTGATGCCATGTTTGAGTGTGTGTGTTTGATTCCAGGAGAGCTAGACTCCAACAGTTTGCATAGGCACTAAATTCATGGGAATGGAGTTTTCTACCCTGGGCCATGAGCAACCTTCATTGCAGAGTCATCAGAGTAAGCCCCTGTGCATCAAGAAATCAGCCTCACTATTTATTAATTACAAATCTTCCAGAGCTTTCCTCCAATAGGACACCCAAATTTGGGGGTTTCTGGAATTTCCATGCTCCTCAGTCCTCAACACATGGCGAAGAGGTCAGGGATCTAGATATCCAGACTTGCTGTACATTCTAGAGGATGGCACTTTGGTGCTTAGTGATAAAGGCAGATAAGTATAGTCATTTGGAGGCCACCTGTCCCATTTGCAACAGAGGTCTCAATTTCATTGCTTGCCTATTAGAAAAAGGGACTTACTCTTATTGAGTGTCTATTCTGTTCAAGCTACTAGGTAAATAATATGTTTTCCAAGAGACAAAAAATTGAAAGCCCCAAATCTTACAAAGTTGGTGGCAGAGGTTCTACGAAAATTATGAATATGGACTTTACAGAGATATGCATGCCTCCATGCCACTGAAGAAAGTATAATCCCATTAGCTTTGTGGAAAATCTCTCTGATCGTTCCTTCTGTAATTTTCAGAGCAACCAGTAATATATTAATAGGTAATCTTTCTTTCTAACATAAGACAAAATTAGATTAATCAGACAGAGATGACCTATCCAATTGCTGGAGTTGCCAGATGTTAAATTTAAATTTCACTATGCCAAAAAATAATTGTTGTTATGTATATTCCATAAAATATTTGGAACATATTTATTCTTAAAAATTATCTCGTGGTATCTAAAATTCAGTTTTATCTTCTTAGCCTGTATTTTACCTGGCAACCCTATAAACAATTAACAGCCAGGCTTTTAAATACAGATTTATTGTGTATAAAACTCAAGCATATTTTTCACTCCTTCCCTATTATAACTGCCACACACTTAACAATTACTAAGCACAATCATTTTCGCATTAGATAAAAATAATTTTCACATTAAAAATTTTATTTAGGGTTTCTCTGGTGGTCCAGTGGGTAAGGACACCACCTTGCAGCGCAAGGGGGCGCCGGTTCGATCTCTGGCCTGGGAAGATCCCACGTGCCGCGGAGCGGCTGGACTGATGTGTCCAATTACCGAGCCGAAGCTCTGAAGCGCATGCGCCCAGAGCCGGCGCTCTGCAACAACAGAGGCCACCGCGATGGGAGGCCCACACGGGCCAAAAGAATGAAAGATAGATGAAAATAGACAAATGAAAAACCAATAGAAGTGGCCTGCCTGCTCCCCTCCCTCTCCAACCCGACCCCCGCCCAAAATAAATAAATAAATAAATCTTTAAAAAAATTTATTTAAACAACTAAAATTATATATGATATTCTGCTCTTAAAAACTTACTTTTAAACAAGCAATAATATATTGAAAAATTTAAGTACAAACCAAAATATAAATAGACACTTGTAATTCTCTTCTGTAAGTTACTTCTTTATCATTTAGTTTATATACTCTTCTGACTTCTAAGTAGCTACATATAATTTTTAAATAATAGAATCAGTGCTATATATCCTTTGAAATACAAAGTGACTTAAAGAAAAAAGAAAACTTTGTTTTCTTTGTGCTGGGCCTAGTATGGACTTTACAGAGATATGCATGCCTCCATGCCACTGAAGAAAGTATAATCCCATTAGCTTTGTGGAAAATCTCTGATCGTTCCTTCTGTAATTTTCAGAGCAACCAGTAATATATTAATAGGTAATCTTTCTTTCTAACATAAGACAAAATTAGATTAATCAGACAGAGATGACCTATCCAATTGCTGGAGTTGCCAGATGTTAAATTTAAATTTCACTATGCCAAAAAATAATTGTTGTTATGTATATTCCATAAAATATTTGGAACATATTTATTCTTAAAAATTATCTCGTGGTATCTAAAATTCAGTTTTATCTTCTTAGCCTGTATTTTACCTGGCAACCCTATAAACAATTAACAGCCAGGCTTTTAAATACAGATTTATTGTGTATAAAACTCAAGCATATTTTTCACTCCTTCCCTATTATAACTGCCACACACTTAACAATTACTAAGCACAATCATTTTCGCATTAGATAAAAATAATTTTCACATTAAAAATTTTATTTAGGGTTTCTCTGGTGGTCCAGTGGGTAAGGACACCACCTTGCAGCGCAAGGGGGCGCCGGTTCGATCTCTGGCCTGGGAAGATCCCACGTGCCGCGGAGCGGCTGGACTGATGTGTCCAATTACCGAGCCGAAGCTCTGAAGCGCATGCGCCCAGAGCCGGCGCTCTGCAACAACAGAGGCCACCGCGATGGGAGGCCCACACGGGCCAAAAGAATGAAAGATAGATGAAAATAGACAAATGAAAAACCAATAGAAGTGGCCTGCCTGCTCCCCTCCCTCTCCACCCCACCCCCCACCAATAATAAATAAATAAATAAATCTTTAAAAAAATTTATTTAAACAACTAAAATTATATATGATATTCTGCTCTTAAAAACTTACTTTTAAACAAGCAATAATATATTGAAAAATTTAAGTACAAACCAAAATATAAATAGACACTTGTAATTCTCTTCTGTAAGTTACTTCTTTATCATTTAGTTTATATACTCTTCTGACTTCTAAGTAGCTACATATAATTTTTAAATAATAGAATCAGTGCTATATATCCTTTGAAATACAAAGTGACTTAAAGAAAAAAGAAAACTTTGTTTTCTTTGTGCTGGGCCTAGTATGTGATGATAGGGATTTGGCAATCAATTATCAGGATTTGGATTGCAAAAATCAGTTAAGTAGAATACCAGATGTAAATGTTTCCCACAGAAATTCTCACTTCTTTTGAAGTGTGAGATTAATGATCTATATCACATGGCTGGCCCTATTATAGTCAAACTTAATGTGAAGCATTTCAGATGGCTACAGGATGATAGAGGTGTGGCTGTCAAAAAAAAAAAAAAAACCCTCATAACTGAGATAAATTAGCTTGGCCTCATCACTATGATTCACTATCACATAGAGCAATGCAGGCAAGGAAAAACTTTTCTCCTTGATCAATGAATTAATTTCTTACCAAAGTTAACTTTAATTGCAGATTAAAAATAAAGTCAGTCAGTGACTTTTCAGTGGGCCTATATGTCAAATTCAGAATTGCCATGTTTGCTTTATGCTATAAAGTAGAGTTTACTTTTCTTTCAGAGGAATGGAAAAATAGAGACAATAATTTGTCATGAATGTACAAAACATCTGAAATAACTGAAGAAGAATGCAAGTTAGCTTTTTACAGATAAAACTTTTTCATCTATAGAATAAGCTTAGAGTAAGCAAAATCAGTGATCCAGATCAAATGTCAAATTTAGGGGTGTATTGACATAAAACAAGTGGAAGTATCAAGTATACTTCTTCTATATTTGCATTACCATATTGGATCATGTGCACTTCGCTCAGATTTCCAGAGAATCTCCCAGAAACTTTTCCTTAGTGTACCTGCCTGGTCAAAGTTTCTGCTCATCTACAATACCATGTTTCCCTACAGATGACTTAAAAATTTTAAATTTTTGATATTCTGCTCTTAAAACTTACTTTTAAACAAGCAATAATATATTGAAAAATTTAAGTACAAACCAAAATATAAATAGACACTTGTAATTCTCTTCTGTAAGTTACTTCTTTATCATTTAGTTTATATACTCTTCTGACTTCTAAGTAGCTACATATAATTTTTAAATAATAGAATCAGTGCTATATATCCTTTGAAATACAAAGTGACTTAAAGAAAAAAGAAAACTTTGTTTTCTTTGTGCTGGGCCTAGTATGTGATGATAGGGATTTGGCAATCAATTATCAGGATTTGGATTGCAAAAATCAGTTAAGTAGAATACCAGATGTAAATGTTTCCCACAGAAATTCTCACTTCTTTTGAAGTGTGAGATTAATGATCTATATCACATGGCTGGCCCTATTATAGTCAAACTTAATGTGAAGCATTTCAGATGGCTACAGGATGATAGAGGTGTGGCTGTCAAAAAAAAAAAAAAAAAACCCTCATAACTGAGATAAATTAGCTTGGCCTCATCACTATGATTCACTATCACATAGAGCAATGCAGGCAAGGAAAAACTTTTCTCCTTGATCAATGAATTAATTTCTTACCAAAGTTAACTTTAATTGCAGATTAAAAATAAAGTCAGTCAGTGACTTTTCAGTGGGCCTATATGTCAAATTCAGAATTGCCATGTTTGCTTTATGCTATAAAGTAGAGTTTACTTTTCTTTCAGAGGAATGGAAAAATAGAGACAATAATTTGTCATGAATGTACAAAACATCTGAAATAACTGAAGAAGAATGCAAGTTAGCTTTTTACAGATAAAACTTTTTCATCTATAGAATAAGCTTAGAGTAAGCAAAATCAGTGATCCAGATCAAATGTCAAATTTAGGGGTGTATTGACATAAAACAAGTGGAAGTATCAAGTATACTTCTTCTATATTTGCATTACCATATTGGATCATGTGCACTTCGCTCAGATTTCCAGAGAATCTCCCAGAAACTTTTCCTTAGTGTACCTGCCTGGTCAAAGTTTCTGCTCATCATAGACAATCACTCATGTGTTTCCCTACAGATGACCCACCCTGACTCCAGCCCTAACTTCCATCTTTGGAATCAACACCAATTGTTACCTGGAGGAGGGTTAGGTGGCAGTATCTACAGTTAACAGCTATTCTACCATCAGTATCTCAGTAAAATAGAGAAAAGAGACCCCAATGCCTTGGCAACTGGTCATGAATCCACACACAAATTTCCAAGTTAGCACGTCAGCTTAGTCAGCTTGCACGTACTTGTCATAGATCTCAGTGGCCTCACTTAAAAAATACAGCAGTGGGATTTTGTTGAATCTTTGAGTCCACTCTCTGGATTCCTAACTCTAACCCTGAGTTATTTCAAAGTTGTTTTCTTGCTCTTTTTGTTTGTTTGTTTGTTTGTATGGCTGTGCTGTGTTATATGTGAGATCCTAGTGCCTGATCAGAGACAGAACCCATATCCCCTGCATTCGAAGCATGCAGTCTTAACCAGTGGACTGCCAGGGAAGTCCTGAGTTAATTTTTTTTTCTTTTTAAAAAAATTCTAGACACATATTTCTATTTGGAATTTCTTTGAGCAGCTTCTGCTGAAAATTTACCACTGGGTTTACATTAGAAACATCTCTTTGTGAATGAGGGATAATCACGGTAGCAAATTCCTGCTGTTATTTTGAGGATTAAACAGTAAAATATATATTTTGCATGTGTGTTTTACTATTAGTGTCTCATTTTTGTTAAAATTTCAAGTTTGTTGTAGGATTTTGTATATATCTATATCTATCTATCTATATGAATTGTAGCATTGAGCTGTAAACAGTGTCTCTCTTGTTTTTTTTTTTTTTTTGGCCAAATCGTGTGGCATATGAGGTCTTAGTTCCTTGACCAGAGATCAAACCCACCCCTCCTGTAGTGGAAGTGTGGAGTCTTAACCACTGGACCACAGGAAAGTCCCAGAAAACAATGTCTCCATTATATAGTAGATACATATTACAGTAGATACATATTGAAAACAGTATCTTTTTAGTTCCAGTGCATTTCATCTGTAGTGAAGAACCATAGTTTTTTAAAGGTATTATTATTAGTATTATTAGTATTATTTTAATCCTGTGGGAACCAAAATTTTCTAAAATATAATTAAATATCAAATTGCTGCTAAATTTTATGTTTCCTCTTTTCTTGCAAACTAGTAGCAAACAAATAATGACCATAATGAAAATAACAAGGAAAAAACAGGTGCTCTTCAATCAAAGGGAAGCTCAGCTCTGAGACAGTGAGAAACTACAGCTCAGTCTTCACTGAAAAGCAGCTGGCTTAGCCACCATTTGGGCTCCAGTGAAGCTATGTCAGCTATACCCAGAGTGGATATGATCAGGGTCTTTCTCTTTACAGGACAAAAACTTGGCCTCTGCATAACACCATCTTAGAGTCGCTTTGTCCAGGTCTTGTTCTGTCTTAGACAGGGATGCCTTAGCATGAGTACACAAGGACTTGCACTGTGAGCCCTACCCAACCCCACCCCCACATATGTGAACTCCATATAAAGAGGTCATGACTCCCCTTAGCACATGAGACTGGTATCCTTTGGTCCAAATCCATAATCGTACCAGTTATAAGGTGACATGAGATCATACCAACTCCAGCCCGATATTGTTCAAACTGAACCTTGCTAGAAATGATTGACTGTTCCAACAGTACTTTCCCAATGGATTCTTTTTTTATATATGTAAGTAATTTATTTCTTTTTTATTTTACTTTTTACTTTTACAGTGTTTTCTTGTTTATAGATATGTATAATCCCCCTATGGATTCTTAACACAGATATCAAATCATTCCCATTAAAAAAATAAACTGAAATAAAAGTAGTGGAAGACTATGAATATTTGTATAGGATAGTCCTGAGTGTATTATTCCCCAAGCTCTTAGAGACATCCACCTGCTGTTCAGTGGCTGCTGGGGTTGTTATTTTTGCCTTTCCTGGTGAATTAAACAAGTCTCAGGGCACCTGGTATTTGTATCTAATGATGAGGTCACCACCCACTGGCATTTACGGCATCACACACTATTTTCTTAGGAAGAAAATAATGACTAAAAGTAACAGATGGATGAGCTTCCTGTTTTCAGGCTAGGACCACAAAACTTTCTGCTACCCAAGTTCAGAGCAATGGTTCAGAATCTTTTATCTCCCCCTGTCGTTTTTCCCCAGTGGAGGCAAATTAATTAAACATTAATAATACTCAACTCACTCATTAATTTTTTGGAGATTTGAAAAACAAATTGCTAATAACATCACCTTACCAATCCTGAAAGAGATTTAAAATTCTTAAATATAAAATGCCCAATCAAAGCAAAAAAAGGAAAAAACAGGTGCTCTTCAATCAAAGGGAAGCTCAGCTCTGAGACAGTGAGAAACTACAGCTCAGTCTTCACTGAAAAGCAGCTGGCTTAGCCACCATTTGGGCTCCAGTGAAGCTATGTCAGCTATACCCAGAGTGGATATGATCAGGGTCTTTCTCTTTACAGGACAAAAACTTGGCCTCTGCATAACACCATCTTAGAGTCGCTTTGTCCAGGTCTTGTTCTGTCTTAGACAGGGATGCCTTAGCATGAGTACACAAGGACTTGCACTGTGAGCCCTACCCAACCCCACCCCCACATATGTGAACTCCATATAAAGAGGTCATGACCCCCCTTAGCACATGAGACTGGTATCCTTTGGTCCAAATCCATAATCGTACCAGTTATAAGGTGACATGAGATCATACCAACTCCAGCCCGATATTGTTCAAACTGAACCTTGCTAGAAATGATTGACTGTTCCAACAGTACTTTCCCAATGGATTCTTTTTTTATATATGTAAGTAATTTATTTCTTTTTTATTTTACTTTTTACTTTTACAGTGTTTTCTTGTTTATAGATATGTATAATCCCCCTATGGATTCTTAACACAGATATCAAATCATTCCCATTAAAAAAATAAACTGAAATAAAAGTAGTGGAAGACTATGAATATTTGTATAGGATAGTCCTGAGTGTATTATTCCCCAAGCTCTTAGAGACATCCACCTGCTGTTCAGTGGCTGCTGGGGTTGTTATTTTTGCCTTTCCTGGTGAATTAAACAAGTCTCAGGGCACCTGGTATTTGTATCTAATGATGAGGTCACCACCCACTGGCATTTACGGCATCACACACTATTTTCTTAGGAAGAAAATAATGACTAAAAGTAACAGATGGATGAGCTTCCTGTTTTCAGGCTAGGACCACAAAACTTTCTGCTACCCAAGTTCAGAGCAATGGTTCAGAATCTTTTATCTCCCCCTGTCGTTTTTCCCCAGTGGAGGCAAATTAATTAAACATTAATAATACTCAACTCACTCATTAATTTTTTGGAGATTTGAAAAACAAATTGCTAATAACATCACCTTACCAATCCTGAAAGAGATTTAAAATTCTTAAATATAAAACTCTTGAAATATAGCTGTATTATTATAGATATATATTTATTATTTATTCATTTATCCAGCAGTTATCCCCACTGAATACTAACTGCATATAAAAATATTTCCATTTGTGAATCCCTTCATTGTTCACCTGAGACTATCACAAAATTGTTAATTGGCTATACACTAATAAAAATGTTTTCGGTTTTAAAAAAAAGGATTAAAAAAAATAAAAAGTTTTTTTAAAAAAATATTTCCATTTCACAGAGGGAGGGGAAGGAGAAAGTCACCTAGATCTTCCTTCCTATCCAGCTACCACCGCTGAGACTAGTGTAGAACACATGTACATAAATAACTGTAATGTAAGGCACTATGTAAATTTTATAATAAAAGATTGAGATGTTATGAAAAGAAATCATGGGTGGATCACAAGTTCTTTAGATATAAATAAAAACCTTACTCAAGCTGGCCAAAAAAGAAAAAAAGTTGTTTACTAGCTTCCTTAGCCATAAAGTACCAATGTAGATCTTGTTGCAGGCTAGGCTTCATCTAGCAATTTGGATGTCTTCTCTAGTGGCTTCCCTGAACCTCATCGCTATGAGTGTTCCACAGTTCATATATTCTTACCCCACATCTAGGGAAAAAAAGAAAAATTCAGTTTCCTCTCATCTCTTGGACTATGATTGTCTTAAGTGCCCAATCCCAAACCAATCATTTTGACCAGAAGTGTGGGCATTCTAATTGGTTTAAGCCAATCAGGGCCAGTCTCGGGTTAAGGAAGGGACCAAGACCACCAAAACCACATGGCAGAAAATAGAAGGGGTGGCTTCCAAAAGACAATCAGGGTTGTGGAAGTCAAAGAAGGGGACATGGATGCTAGGCAGGCAATAATACTTAACAGTAGGAAACAACACTGAGAGAGAAAGGGAGAAGGTAGAGAGAAAGAAAGAGGGCTCTCTAGAAGCCCTGTTAAACAGGGGTCTTGGATAGAAGATAATAAGCATCTATGATTGAAGAAATGAAGCTGATGACTTTAGTCTGCAACCCATGCTGGAGTGTCAATCACTTCTCTCCTTGAAAATGCCACCAGAACAGCTATAGGAGCTCCACTAGTTTATCGGCTCCACCTTACCTGCCTCACCCACCAGCTACAAGACCATGGCCACAACTCATCAGCTCCTCCTCACCTGCCTCACCAGCTACGAGACCATGGCCACAGCTTTTGCTGCAGTATGAACAATTACTGAGGTTAAGACCATATTTGAAACAGTTTTCAAGGGACTCCTGGAAAGGTAGCTGTGGCTTCAAGATAACTCTTCAGTAGAAACATAAATGAATTTAGCAGTCTCTTCATGAAAAATCAGTGGACCTAAGCACATAGGTGGGCTTCACTGGTGGCTCAGTGATGATAAAGGATCCAACTGCCAATGCAGAAAAGGCAGGTTCAATCCCTGGAGGATCCCCTGGAGAAGGAAATGGCAACCCACTCCAGTACTCTTGCTTAGGAAATTGAATGGACAGAGGAGCCTTGTGGGCTATAGTCCATGGGATTGTAAAAGAGTTGGACATGACCTAGCAACTAAACACGAACAACAAAGCACACAGGTGCATAAATACAGATACCAACTACCACTTAATGAAAATTCACTGCAAAGGAGAAGGAAGTCATAATTGCTCTACATACATTATATCCGATCATCTAAAGCACACAGGAAATTAATGAGGTAAATACTGTTTGTATACCTATTTTACAGATAAAATTTTTAAATTACAGGGACAATATAGTGAAAATGAATCTGAATGTAAAGACTGACAACACAGCCTATGCCCTTACTCTTTATATCTTATACTAAATTTTATGGTTTGGAAACTCTTGGATTATATATAATTCATACAGTGAAATACACTGATTTTATGTTTACAGATTATGAATTGGCAACACAAAACACCTAAGGTTCTGTAGCCTGATCCTGAAGATTTAAATTTTCAATACAGCCAATTTTCTACAGTAATGAGGAGAACTAGAATGTAAAAATATCTGAAACGGTGTTCTTTAAAGGAGTTATTTATATTTTTCTTTGGAATGCCTTATATTATTTTCCCCTTCCCATGCACATTCACGCATATATAGTATATTTTTTGGGGGGGGTCGGGGGTCAGGTTGGGGAGGGAGGGGGTGGGTGGGCCACTTCTATTGGTGTTTCATTTATCTGTTTTCATCCATCTTTGTTCTTTGGCCCATGTGGGCCTCCCATCGCGGTGGCCTCTGTTGTTACAGAGCGCTGGCTCTGGGCGCATACGCTCCAGAGCTCCAGCTCGGCAATTGGACACATCGGTCCAGCCGCTCCCACATGGGATCTTCCCAGGCCAGGGATTGAACCGGCGCCCCTGGCACTGCAAGGCGGTGTCCTTATCCACTGGACCACCAGGGGAAGCCCTATATTATATTAATTGATCTAAAGATATCAGGATTCACTAGTCACAAAATAAGTTTCTATTTTCAGAAAACACATTGATGAATGTAAGGGTCACTAAATATCTTCAGATATGTATGTGTGTGCTAAATCACTTCGTTTATGTCTGACTATTGGCATGCTATGGACTTTCGCCTACCAGGATTCCCTGTCCATAAGATTCTCCAGGCAAGAATACTGGAATGGGTTACCATGATCTCCTCCAGGGGATCTTCCCAATCCAGAGATCAAACCCTCATCTCTTACGTCTCCTGCATTGGCAGATGGGTTCTTTACCACTAATACCACCTGGAAAGTCCAATCTTAAAATGGCTGGAAGATAGATATTTTTCGTGAATAATGCAGGATTTAAAGGTATACTAAAATAGTTTGTGCATCGTATTTCAGTGGTCTAGGAGCTGAGCCTATTTTACTCTAGTTCTAATTCTTTCTAGATATGAAATTGGGGGAATTATTTAATCTTTCTAAATACCTTTTTTCTTCTTTGTATAATCAGAATAACAGTGGTAACTTTTTAAAGGATATAAGTCACATAAGTTCTTGGCACAGAGTAAATGCTATCAACTATTTAATAGAGTCGGTTTTCTTTCTTCTTCCCTCCCCCTTTTGCTCTTCTCTATGTAAGGTAAGTTCATCAAAAGGAAGTAATAATTCTATAGAATTTTAGTATTTCTATAGGAATACTGATACCATTCCTTGACTATAACTCTCCAAGCTCTAACAATATTTTACCTGCTGAGGCAAAACAATTACTGACTATGATCATTTTTATCCTGTTTGAGTCTCTCAAATGTACTCAATGTATTCTTTATCCTGACCCTATGTAAATAAGGTTTTGATAGAATTAGGGAAAAAAATGTTATGACTCCTATACTAATTTTTTTAATTGAAAAATAATAATTATGAGTGGGCAAATGGACTCATCAGCAAACTATCTTTGTACTTGGAAAACAAGCAAAGACAGAATCCAAGACATTTTGCTTTCCAGGTGACAATTGGCAAGGACTGGCAACATAATATGTCTATATTATGTTGGCCCAACTCTGTGTACATGCACATGTGCATATGCGTGCGTGCGTGTGTGTGTGTGTGTGTGTGTGTGTGTGTGTGTGTTGGGAGGTTGCTACTGTGACCCAGTAGATAGAAGCCAGGGATAGGTTAAATTCCTATGATGCATAGGATGGTCCCCAGAACAAAGAAGTATCAGATCAGAATTTTAGCAGTACCAATATTGAGAAACCCTAGTCTGGATATATTATCATTGACATTAAAAACATACTTACTTGGAGTATATTCTCCAAAACAATTATTCAACATGATTGTATTTGGTTAGATATATTAAAATAGCTACATTTTAAATTATTTTTCCCACTTCTTTCCCTCTTCTGAAGTATATAAAATTATATCTGAACCAATTTAGTGGTCTGGGGAAACCCACTCAGTAACTTTCAGAAACACCACTCTTTGACATGTTATTTTCACTTGTTAAATGATAGCTTAACAGCCTTCAGTCACCTGCAGGGAGGTCCTACCATTTCCACTGCAGGAATCCATGTGTGTAAGTGTCATGAGATCACAAAGCAAGAAACCATTTACTGCGACTTTACACTGTATGGCAAAGCCTTTGGAAATACTCTTCATCCTTCCACTGGGACTTGTTGTTTCAGACCCTGAGAGAATCTCTAAGGATAGAAAAGACAAGGGGATTTTTTTTTCACAAAGCACATAAAATGACTCCAAATCTCAAATTATTCTCTGGGTGCTTTTTGTTTGTTATAGAAGGAAGACAAAATGAAACATCTGATTTTTGCAGGATATGAAATTTTCAGAAGAGTTTCACATTCACTAGGTTTCTGTTGCTATTTTGATTTTTCTAAAAGTGTGACATCCTGTATCTTAGTGGTGTGAAACTGAAACAAATTAACACAACATGTTCCAATTGTAAGAATGTGCAATTTTGAATTAATCACACAGATGACTGAAGTATGAGAATGTTCTTTGGCACACTTGGTACCAAGCAATGCAATAAAAATACAAACAGCACTGAAATACACATTGCTACATCACCTTGGAAATTTATTTACCCTGACATAGTTCATTTTCTCATTTTTTAATGTATGTCTTGATAGAAATCTGGGAAATATCTTTGAAATTGTAAAACTGCCTACATTGAGTAGGGAGAAATACAGACTTTTTGTGGTTTATGATTTAGTCTACATCAATGCCTAGAACTTTTTTCCTTCCTTTTAGTTTAGTTTCAAATAGCCCAGGCGTGTGTTTGACTCTTCTACAACATGCCAACTTTTCTCTTAGGTTTATAGTAAACAGAAGAGAATTTAGAGAAAAAACACCTCCTTCAATATGCTTCTTAAAAAGAAAGAAGCTTTTCTTTCTCTTGCTTCAGATTTTCATTTGGAAGACTTGCATTCTGCAGCTTTTTTCTTAGAACTGCAAATGACTTTTTTTTTTTTTTAAGATGTATTTATTTATTTATTTTGGTGGGGGTGGGATGGGGAAGGAGGGGAGCAGGCAGGCCACTTTTATTGGTCTTTCAGTTGTCCATTTTCATCCATTTTTTTTCTTTGGCCCGTGTGGGTCTCCCATCGTGGCGTCCTCTGTTGTTGCAGAGCACCGGCTCTGGGCGCGTGTGCGCCAGAGCTTGGGCTCGGTAATTGGACACATTGGTCCAGCCGCTCTGCGGCACATGGGATCTTCGCAGACCAGATCGAACCGGGAACCTTTGGAAATACTCTTCATCCTTCCACTGGGACTTGTTGTTTCAGACCCTGAGGATTTTAATGAAAAGACAAGGATTTTTCACAAAGCACATAAAATGACTCCAAATCTCAAATTATTCTCTGGGTGCTTTTGTTTGTTATAGAAGGAAGACAAAATGAAACATCTGATTTTTGCAGGATATGAAATTTTCAGAAGAGTTTCACATTCACTAGGTTTCTGTTGCTATTTTGATTTTTCTAAAAGTGTGACATCCTGTATCTTAGTGGTGTGAAACTGAAACAAATTAACACAACATGTTCCAATTGTAAGAATGTGCAATTTTGAATTAATCACACAGATGACTGAAGTATGAGAATGTTCTTTGGCACACTTGGTACCAAGCAATGCAATAAAAATACAAACAGCACTGAAATACACATTGCTACATCACCTTGGAAATTTATTTACCCTGACATAGTTCATTTTCTCATTTTTTAATGTATGTCTTGATAGAAATCTGGGAAATATCTTTGAAATTGTAAAACTGCCTACATTGAGTAGGGAGAAATACAGACTTTTTGTGGTTTATGATTTAGTCTACATCAATGCCTAGAACTTTTTTCCTTCCTTTTAGTTTAGTTTCAAATAGCCCAGGCGTGTGTTTGACTCTTCTACAACATGCCAACTTTTCTCTTAGGTTTATAGTAAACAGAAGAGAATTTAGAGAAAAAACACCTCCTTCAATATGCTTCTTAAAAAGAAAGAAGCTTTTCTTTCTCTTGCTTCAGATTTTCATTTGGAAGACTTGCATTCTGCAGCTTTTTTCTTAGAACTGCAAATGACTTTTTTTTTTTTTTAAGATGTATTTATTTATTTATTTTGGTGGGGGTGGGATGGGGAAGGAGGGGAGCAGGCAGGCCACTTTTATTGGTCTTTCAGTTGTCCATTTTCATCCATTTTTTTTCTTTGGCCCGTGTGGGTCTCCCATCGTGGCGTCCTCTGTTGTTGCAGAGCACCGGCTCTGGGCGCATGCGCTCCAGAGCTTGGGCTCGGTAATTGGACACATCGGTCCAGCCGCTCTGCGGCACATGGGATCTTCGCAGACCAGTGATCGAACCGGCGCCGCTTGCACTGCAAGGCGGTGTCCTTACCCACTGGACCATCAGGGAAGCCCTGCAAATGACTTTTGAAGTGTGCTTGCACAACCAGTACCAGCAGTCGCGTGAGGAGTTTGTTATAAATGCAAATTTTCAAGTTCCAGTTCAGACGTACAGAATAAAACATTTGGGGTGTGATATAGCAATGTGTGTTTTAACAAACCCCCCAGGTGATTCTGTGCCTACTAAAGTGCAAGAACCAGTGACCTGGATGCTTTTCCAAGATATCTAGGGATTCCAAGTTCTGACTTTCTAACTTCTATAATTCTCATCTATCATTTCTTGAGAGTTGCTTAATTTAGTTTATGAGATGAATGCCTCAGTTCCCTACTCATTTCTTGAGTGGAGAGCTTCATTCAAACCCCTATGGAAATGTAACATCCAGTATGGAGTAGGTTATACAAATTACAGGAACTCTGCGAAGTAGAGGTCCATGTGATCTAGTTACTCCGTAGTCTAAAGAGAAAAGCATATCATTATCACTCTGCTATTAGGAGAAGAAGCATATTTCTATTAAATTGAATAGCTAGAAACAATGGAAGAAGTTGTAGCTCTGAAATAGCTCACTTAAGGTTTTTTTTCGGGGATGGTACCTGTAGTACAGTCTGTAATATAATCACATATAAGAGTAAGAGTCCAGAGGTGCTGGGATTAATCTGCTCCTAAACTCTTACAATTTTAGAGGTCCTCCTGCAGTAAAGAAGAGTTGAACTACTGTAGTCATTTATGTGACCCATATTAAGTGGTCAGAAAAGAGTTCTGAAAACTAGTAGAGATATTTCTGCCAGTCTGGCCATTTGCTGTGTTTTTGGTCACATTAGAGAAACAGTAAGCATTATAATAGGAAAGCTGATTTCAGGCAGGCCACTTTTATTGGTCTTTCAGTTGTCCATTTTCATCCATTTTTTTTCTTTGGCCCGTGTGGGTCTCCCATCGTGGCGTCCTCTGTTGTTGCAGAGCACCGGCTCTGGGCGCATGCGCTCCAGAGCTTGGGCTCGGTAATTGGACACATCGGTCCAGCCGCTCTGCGGCACATGGGATCTTCGCAGACCAGTGATCGAACCGGCGCCGCTTGCACTGCAAGGCGGTGTCCTTACCCACTGGACCATCAGGGAAGCCCTGCAAATGACTTTTGAAGTGTGCTTGCACAACCAGTACCAGCAGTCGCGTGAGGAGTTTGTTATAAATGCAAATTTTCAAGTTCCAGTTCAGACGTACAGAATAAAACATTTGGGGTGTGATATAGCAATGTGTGTTTTAACAAACCCCCCAGGTGATTCTGTGCCTACTAAAGTGCAAGAACCAGTGACCTGGATGCTTTTCCAAGATATCTAGGGATTCCAAGTTCTGACTTTCTAACTTCTATAATTCTCATCTATCATTTCTTGAGAGTTGCTTAATTTAGTTTATGAGATGAATGCCTCAGTTCCCTACTCATTTCTTGAGTGGAGAGCTTCATTCAAACCCCTATGGAAATGTAACATCCAGTATGGAGTAGGTTATACAAATTACAGGAACTCTGCGAAGTAGAGGTCCATGTGATCTAGTTACTCCGTAGTCTAAAGAGAAAAGCATATCATTATCACTCTGCTATTAGGAGAAGAAGCATATTTCTATTAAATTGAATAGCTAGAAACAATGGAAGAAGTTGTAGCTCTGAAATAGCTCACTTAAGGTTTTTTTTCGGGGATGGTACCTGTAGTACAGTCTGTAATATAATCACATATAAGAGTAAGAGTCCAGAGGTGCTGGGATTAATCTGCTCCTAAACTCTTACAATTTTAGAGGTCCTCCTGCAGTAAAGAAGAGTTGAACTACTGTAGTCATTTATGTGACCCATATTAAGTGGTCAGAAAAGAGTTCTGAAAACTAGTAGAGATATTTCTGCCAGTCTGGCCATTTGCTGTGTTTTTGGTCACATTAGAGAAACAGTAAGCATTATAATAGGAAAGCTGATTTCATTCTTCTCCCTGGAACTCCCAGGAAGACAGAGATCTCTGCTTTAAAAAAAAAAAAAAAAAAAAAGAAAGAAAAAGAAAACAAAAACAAAACCCAGAATTTAACTGTGATAATTAGTGTTTTCATGGCAAGTGCAAGTAGTATAACTATATAAAGTAGTATAAAAGTAGTATATAAAGTATATATACTACTAAAGTATATATAATATATAAAGTAGTGTAACTATATATGACTTTCATGAGGAGGTCAGAGACTCATGGAGGTTGACAGAATGAATGAGTCAATTTTGTTCTTGGAGCAGAGAGAAGCACTGAATTAGGAAATAGGTATAGGCAGTAAAGGAAAAACTCTACAAACTGGAAATCATTTAGAAGGGAACACAGGTAGTGTGTAGAATTGTTAAATACACTGACAAATTGATCTAGACAGAATACTTAATGTTCCCAATTACTAATTAACTGAGCATGAGGAACTGCTTTACCTCTAACGGTTAATTTTCTTATATGTCAGATTGGGGTAACAATAGTACCTTCTCCATAGGACTGTTGTAAAGACTAAAGAAGACAGTTCTGTAACATATTTAGCAAGTGCTCAGCAAAGACACGCTATTATTTTACAAGAGACAGGAAGGGGTATGAAGTGCATGAAAAATACATAAGTTATAGGAACTCATAAATGTGAAGGGCAATTAAAGTGAAGCTGTAAAAACATTCAGCAAGTACAGGAAAACTTATTTTTTTTAGGTATTTAGCCATTGACTAAACTGCATGGAGTTTTATGACATGAAAGACATTCCCTGGGCTTCCCTTGGTGGTCCAGTGGGTAAGGACACCGCCTTGCAGTGCAAGGGGCACCGGTTCGATCCCTGGCCTGGGAAGATCCCACGTGCCCCGGAGCGACTGGACCGATGTGTCCAATTACTGAGCGGGAGCTCTGGAGCGCATGGGCCCAGAGCCGGCGCTCTGCAACTACAGACGCCACCGCGATGGGAGGCCCACAGGAGCCAGAGAACAAAGACGGATGAAAATAGAGAAATGGAAGACCAACGGAAGTGGCCCGCCCACTCCCCTCCCTCCCCAAACCCGACCCCCGCCCAAAATAAATAAATAAATAAATCTGAAAAAAAAAAAAAAAAGAAAAGAAAGAAAGACATTCCCTTGTAGTTCATCTGGTAAAGAATCTGCCTGCAGTGCAGGAGAGCCTGGTTCGATCCCTGGATGGGGAACATCCCCTACAGGAGGGATAGGTTGCCCATTCCAAGATTCTTGGGCTTTGCTGGTGGCTCAGATGATAAAGAATCCACCTACAACACAAGAGATCTGTGTTGGGAAGATACCCTGGAGAAGAGAAAGACTACCCATTCTAGTATTCTTTCCTAGGGAATTCCATGGCTTGTCCATGGTTCGCAGAGAGTTGGACACAACTGAGTGACTTCACTTAGAACGTGAAAAATTAAAATACAGCAGGCAAATGCACAGAACTACTACACGTGGTTTGGGGAGTTGTTGGAACTCTTGAAAATGTATGGAAAAATTTGGCTGCATGTGTGTGTAAGGATTTGACAGATCAGATTCTCAAATTATTTTAAAATGTTAAACCCCATTGTGATATATCATACTGTGCTGAAACATGCCTCTGTTCTTCTAAAAATGATATGTCTATAGGTTTTTGTGTGCATTGCATTAGCTAAACTCCACTCCAGGGCTGCAATTGCAGTGATGCGTGATGCTGTACCCAAATCATTATCATTTAGTTTAGTTCCTAAGTTATGTAGGACTCCGCAACCCTGTGGACTGCAGCCCACCAGATTCCTCTGTCCATGGGATTCTCCAGGAAGGAATACTGGAGTGGGTTGCCATTTCCTTCTCCATGGGCCAAATCCTTATGGGAGATGACTAATCAGAACATTTTCAGCTGCACGTGACTGAAACTCCATTGTCGTTGCTGTTTAGTTTCTCATTCATGTTCAACTATTTGTGACCCCATGGACTGTAGCCTGCCAGGCTCCTGTGTCCATGGGATTCTCCAGGCAAGAATATTGGAGTTGGGGCTTCCCTGGTGGTCCAGTGGGTATGGAAACCACCTTGCAGCACAAGGGGTGCCAGTTCAATCCCTGGCCTGGGAAGATCCCACGTACCCTGGAGCTGCTGGACCAATGTGTCCAATTACCGAGCCGGAGCTCTGGAGCACATGCACCCAGAGCCGGTGCTCTGCGACAACAGAGGCCACCGCGATGGAAGGCCCACATGGGTCAAAGAACAAAAAGATGGATGAAAATAGATAAATGAAAGACCAATAGAAGTGGTCTGCCCATTCCTCTCCCTCCCCAACCCACCCCCAACCCCAAAAAAGAATATTGGAGTGGGTTGCCATTTCCTTCTCCAAGGGATCTTTCTGACCCAGGAATTAAAACTGCATCTTCTGCACTGCGGGCAGATTCTTTATTACTGTGCCACCAGGGAAGCCCAAAACTCTATTCCAACTAAGTTAAGCCAGATAAAGAATTAATTGGTTCATATCACTGAAAATCCAGATTTTAGGCTAGCTTTAGACATTCAAGGGCTCAAAGGATGATGGTAGCCATTCTGAATTAGCCTGGGCCTGTTCTCCCCTCTCAGTTATACTTCTCTCTATATGAGGTCCTTTCATAGATTCCAGCAGTTCAAGTCTTGTATGCACACAGTCAATTCTCAATGCCTCTTTCCTAAGAAAGCTTTTCACCACAGAAGGCATTCCCCACTAGAATGTATGTTCCACAAGGGTTGGGACTTCTGTTTCTGTTTTCACCATTATATCCCCAGAACTTATGGCGCCTGTCACAGAAAAGTTGTTCAGTATTGATTGATTGAATGAATGAAGCTTGACTGAGCTACATTAGGTCATTTATCTTCCCTGAACCAATCACTTAGGCCAAGGGCTGAAAAATACGGAGTAGGTCATGAGTACCCATGATTGATTGTTCACAAATCTCATCAATACTTTTTCATCAATACCTCTTTTTATTAAGTATGGCTATTTAATACCACAGTTAAGAGATGTATTTTATCTCAGAGAGGCTGGCTTGTTCCTCAAGGGACACTGGACTGTTATTAGAAAAAGAAGAAATAGATTTTGGAACGATCTGCATAAGTTTTCCATTTCTAAAGATCATAGTGGAAGCTCAGAATTACTCCGTGGACTTGTTTTCTGAATGAGAAAATTGCAAGCGCTTTTAAGATAAAATGAAAGAAAATTAATGGATGGAAAATTGAACCTTTATTCCGATGCAATTACGTAGGGGATTTAGATAGATAAAATGTAATTATTTGAGTAGGAATTTGGCCGGATGCCTGATTTTTAGAGATCTTATCATGAGGTTACTGATTCCTGGCTAACTTTGAGAAAAAGCGCTCAATCTGAAGGATTAGTAGTGCCATGCATGCAATCCCCTTTCATTTATCAGAATTGAAGTAGCTAGAAGATGAGAATCACCAGAATGATTTTTGTACAGAGTACGAGGTACTTATCATTATAAACATAAATCTGAATCATCTAAATTTTCTTAGACTATTATGAATGACCCAAAGAAGATATCAATATAATTTAATTCTCNTAAAATTGGCTAGTGAATGCTCTAAATATAGAGCTTAAGTTAACCAACTTTTTTCACTCAACATCTCTGTTTACTGGCATGGTTTTATTTAATGCCATATTTAGAGATGCAATGTATTACCTGTATAATTTAAATGTGTAATTGATATATTTGTATATGATGTCTGTGTTTTATACATTGTAAGAAATAAGCAAAGTTTAAGTAATATGGTATTTGCATTTATCATATGTTATCATTGATATGTATATCTATATGCTCAGTCTTCTCCAACTGTTTGTGATTCCATGGACTGAAGCCCACCAGGCTGCACTGTCCATGAAATTTTCTGAGCCAGATAAACAGTATCTCTTATATATTTGTTTTCTCATTGTTACTTAATTAAAGATATCTAGTATCTAGCTGTTTTTCACACCTCTCCACCACTTTCATACTGATCAACTGGGGCTGATGGCAGGGGAAGACTTAATCTTTGCTCTGGTATACAAACAATTTTCTTTGGGCTTCTTAAATATTGAGAGAGTTCAGTCTTGTGATCACTCCTCTAACCTCAGGTTGAAAACTTGATGTAAAGGCTATTTAATACCACAGTTAAGAGATGTATTTTATCTCAGAGAGGCTGGCTTGTTCCTCAAGGGACACTGGACTGTTATTAGAAAAGAAGAAATAGATTTTGGAACGATCTGCATAAGTTTTCCATTTCTAAAGATCATAGTGGAAGCTCAGAATTACTCCGTGGACTTGTTTTCTGAATGAGAAAATTGCAAGCGCTTTTAAGATAAAATGAAAGAAAATTAATGGATGGAAAATTGAACCTTTATTCCGATGCAATTACGTAGGGGATTTAGATAGATAAAATGTAATTATTTGAGTAGGAATTTGGCCGGATGCCTGATTTTTAGAGATCTTATCATGAGGTTACTGATTCCTGGCTAACTTTGAGAAAAAGCGCTCAATCTGAAGGATTAGTAGTGCCATGCATGCAATCCCCTTTCATTTATCAGAATTGAAGTAGCTAGAAGATGAGAATCACCAGAATGATTTTTGTACAGAGTACGAGGTACTTATCATTATAAACATAAATCTGAATCATCTAAATTTTCTTAGACTATTATGAATGACCCAAAGAAGATAACAATATATTTTAATTCTCTTAAAATTGGCTAGTGAATGCTCTAAAAATAGAGCTTAAGTTAACCAACTTTTTTTTCCCCTCAACATCTCTGTTTACTGGCATGGTTTTATTTAATGCCATATTTAGAGATGCA
Source organism: Tragulus kanchil (assembly GCA_022376925.1). Lineage (NCBI taxonomy): Eukaryota > Metazoa > Chordata > Mammalia > Artiodactyla > Tragulidae > Tragulus > Tragulus kanchil. The sequence goes on along the minus strand of JAIOJX010000005.1, from coordinate 113,570,512 downwards.
ATGTATTACCTGTATAATTTAAATGTGTAATTGATATATTTGTATATGATGTCTGTGTTTTATACATTGTAAGAAATAAGCAAAGTTTAAGTAATATGGTATTTGCATTTATCATATGTTATCATTGATATGTATATCTATATGCTCAGTCTTCTCCAACTGTTTGTGATTCCATGGACTGAAGCCCACCAGGCTGCACTGTCCATGAAATTTTCTGAGCCAGATAAACAGTATCTCTTATATATTTGTTTTCTCATTGTTACTTAATTAAAGATATCTAGTATCTAGCTGTTTTTCACACCTCTCCACCACTTTCATACTGATCAACTGGGGCTGATGGCAGGGGAAGACTTAATCTTTGCTCTGGTATACAAACAATTTTCTTTGGGCTTCTTAAATATTGAGAGAGTTCAGTCTTGTGATCACTCCTCTAACCTCAGGTTGAAAACTGCTGATGAAATAAAGGCTTCTTGAATGGAAGGAAGGCAAATTCCCTGAGTGACATAACATCTGGACTGGTGCTTTTTGGTTGTATGTTTTTGGGTTCTATTCCATGGATAGAGAGTGCAAAAAGCATTCATTTCTTTAAGTATTTATTGAGTGCTTACTATATAACAAGTTCTGCTCTGAACCTTAAAAAAGCAGAAGTAAACCAAACTTAGCAATCCCTGCCAATTCTTGACCCACAGTCAAGTAAAGGAGGTGGAAAAGAAACAGGATCTATCAATAAAACTCATGTAAGAATTACTGAGAACAAGTAGCATTCTGAGTTTAAACTGTTCACAGGACAGTTACATTGAAATTACAGCATTTTGTTAAAGACTGAAAACTGTGAGGACACAAGATATGAGGAAGAAGAGAAAGTGCAAAGGCCCTGAGGCAGAACAAGCAAGGAGGCCAACACTGTTCACTGGGCTGCTTGGATTTCAAGCTCAAGTTCAAGCTGACTGCTTACAATCACATTTCGCTATTTCTCTTTATTCTCCACCAGTCATTGTTAAGTTATACAGCGATCAGAGCAGCCATCTAAAGCTCAGGTCAGCAGTGAAAACCAGCAAAAATCTCTTCAGAGCCTTGAGGTTATTTAGATCACCATTTAGAGCACTACCTTGAAAGCTCAAAATGAACATGATGCAAAGGACCAAATATGGGCTTAGTTGTTACAGTTCATAAGTGTAAATTCATTGCAGCTACAAAACAGTATGAATTTTAAACATTCATGGCAACTATGAAATTATTTACTTTAGTCAGAGTCCATGATATAATCTTTCAACAAAGAAGTGGTTCAAATGATGTTAGTATGTTTATACCTATAAGAATGTTGACTTCAGAATTACAACAACAACAAACCCCCTAATTTTTAGAAAAAGAAAATAACCAAAGAAGAGATGTAATCTAATTTCCAGAAGGGCAGTAAAATGACTGTATATGTAATAGTAGTCTCTTCTCAGTATATTGCCATGATTTGATTACCAGTTAGTTTCTTTTTTTACATTTAGTAAAATAGAGAGGGATAGAGATATAAGCAGCACATAGAGGATTTCACATAACAAATAACATCCTTTAAGCTAGAGAGTACAATTACTGTCTTAGCAGAAACTAAGGCAATGAAGTTTTATCTAGTTGACATCACTGAAGGTTCACAATGAAAGAATCTGACTCAAAAGATATGATGTACAAGCAATAATTTATAATGTACAATGAACTGGAACAATAAAGTAGAGGTAAACTTGGAGTTTAGAAACCTCAGGGCTCATAGCCTAAGAAAACAGACCCTGGAACATGACATTCTGGTGATAGAGCACAGATAGAGTTGGTCCTTGAAGAAGGGTATAAACAAAAGGAATGCTTCAAGGGGGAGAAACCTTAGAGCCAGAAAATTTCTCAGGTAATTTCAGCTAAGATCACCATTTTATCAAGACTCTCCTGTTCAGATTCCATACTGCATTTACATAGACATTTAGAAAATTATTGGAAGTCTCTATTCATGAAAGAGCTCACAAATTTTGTGATCTGAATGTCAATGCCTTTATTGTGAAATGACTTCACCCTCTAACAAAGAATCTTTTGTTACAAGTGTATTATTCATCCAGGGAACAGGCAAGACCCTTACAGACATGCCCTTTGGGTTTGGAAAGAGAAGAAACCAGCAGATAGAGAAACACAATGAACAGACAATATCATTTTATCGTAAGACAAAGCCCAAAGGGACTTAAAATATTTAAACAAATATGCAGGCATTCCCCACTTGCAGGAGCCAAGTATATTTTGGCAGAAGGGAATTTCCATATTGTTTCAACTTTGATTCAGTGGTTAGTTCTCTTTTAATTAGAATCTTTAATGAACAAATGTATTTTTTCCTTCATTGGAATTATCTATGACCATATAACATCTCATAGGTAAACACTTTTCTTTTTTAAATTTTTATAAAATTTAATTTATTTTTTTTCAAATTCAACCACAAACCCCCTAATTTTTAGAAAAAGAAAATAACCAAAGAAGAGATGTAATCTAATTTCCAGAAGGGCAGTAAAATGACTGTATATGTAATAGTAGTCTCTTCTCAGTATATTGCCATGATTTGATTACCAGTTAGTTTCTTTTTTTACATTTAGTAAAATAGAGAGGGATAGAGATATAAGCAGCACATAGAGGATTTCACATAACAAATAACATCCTTTAAGCTAGAGAGTACAATTACTGTCTTAGCAGAAACTAAGGCAATGAAGTTTTATCTAGTTGACATCACTGAAGGTTCACAATGAAAGAATCTGACTCAAAAGATATGATGTACAAGCAATAATTTATAATGTACAATGAACTGGAACAATAAAGTAGAGGTAAACTTGGAGTTTAGAAACCTCAGGGCTCATAGCCTAAGAAAACAGACCCTGGAACATGACATTCTGGTGATAGAGCACAGATAGAGTTGGTCCTTGAAGAAGGGTATAAACAAAAGGAATGCTTCAAGGGGGAGAAACCTTAGAGCCAGAAAATTTCTCAGGTAATTTCAGCTAAGATCACCATTTTATCAAGACTCTCCTGTTCAGATTCCATACTGCATTTACATAGACATTTAGAAAATTATTGGAAGTCTCTATTCATGAAAGAGCTCACAAATTTTGTGATCTGAATGTCAATGCCTTTATTGTGAAATGACTTCACCCTCTAACAAAGAATCTTTTGTTACAAGTGTATTATTCATCCAGGGAACAGGCAAGACCCTTACAGACATGCCCTTTGGGTTTGGAAAGAGAAGAAACCAGCAGATAGAGAAACACAATGAACAGACAATATCATTTTATCGTAAGACAAAGCCCAAAGGGACTTAAAATATTTAAACAAATATGCAGGCATTCCCCACTTGCAGGAGCCAAGTATATTTTGGCAGAAGGGAATTTCCATATTGTTTCAACTTTGATTCAGTGGTTAGTTCTCTTTTAATTAGAATCTTTAATGAACAAATGTATTTTTTCCTTCATTGGAATTATCTATGACCATATAACATCTCATAGGTAAACACTTTTCTTTTTTAAATTTTTTATAAAATTTAATTTAATCCTTTAATTTCTTGAGTTCAGATAAAAACTTCACAAGGCAAAACCAAGTTAAACACCCAATTTCAAAACTGAAATGTATCTACTTCCACGTGTATTGACCCCATTCAAGAAGTCACATTTTTAGTAAGGGTTGAATGTGTTTTTCTGAATATCCCTAGAAAGAAAGCAAGGGAACAGAGCAGGGGAAATGAATGTATAACTTTGATAATATAATTACTATAGGGAAAAATGTATTCTTCACTAGAAAACTATGCTTTGTCTATGGAGATCTATTAGTCTATAACTCTGCAAGTTTTAGAGAACGGATAGTAACATAAAAATAATTCTTGTCTGTAGACATGTAAAACAATTCATAGCAGTGGAGTTTTATCTATCAAAACCCTTTTAACTTGGAAAAAGTTGGATAATAGGTCTAGATGGGATCTTCAATACCTCATATCATTATTTTGTAAGTAAGTTTACAGAATACCATGCCCTCTCACACTTAAATGCAAGCAACAAAATACTTGAGATATGTCCACTAAAGTTATGCTAGAGATCATTTGACAGCTACTTTTTAACCTATTTACCCATTAACCAGATTGTCTAGGAAACAAACAGCTAGCTTCCTAGAGGAAGTCATGAGATCCTTACCCTGACAAAATGAACAACTAAAGGCAATGAATGCTAGGAGGTATTGTCAAAACTCATTAAAGATAAAAATTATTTTAAAGTATACTGAAGTACTCTACCTAGGATTGCTTGAGCATAAAATCTCATTTAGTGTGAAAAATATTCCTTTGAAGGAAAATCCAATAGCTTATAGACAATATGCCTAAAAAACAGAGTTCTCAGTAACTCACTAAAAGCAAAGATAGAATCAAAATGCATTTAACTTTATACAATTAGAGTGGCAAGATCAAATCATATCAGAATGTAGGACAAAAATACATATTAAATCTAAATGAAAATATTAATTGGGACCAAAGCTAATTATGAATCAGATCTGTCTTATTAGTGATAATTTAATTTACTGTCAAAAGCATTACCATCCAATTTTTGTCATGACTGTGTAGACGGCTATGCAAAATTCACTTAAAAATTATTACACATTAGTTTACAGATTTCTATAAGCTGTATGGTACATAAAAGTTAACAATGCGCTCAGTAGCTAATTTTTTATAGACTATGATTTAAAAGTATAAAGCAAATTCCAAACCAATGCCCAGAAATACCAGGAAGGAAGAAGCAGACTAATAAAGCAGTCTTAGTTCAAAGCTATAGGCACTGGTGGAATTTAGAATTAAGTGGAGACCACATCAGCTCTCTGAAGATGATCAGCAGTTACTGACTCCAATAACTCAAGAAGTCACATTTTTAGTAAGGGTTGGCAAAGATATTAAGTTAATGTGTCTTTCTGAATATCCCTAGAAAGAAAGCAAAGGAACTGGCTATTGTCTGGCTATTTTCAGGCAAGGATGTAGGATGTGTTGCTGCACCTGTTTTTTTTTTAAAGTCTGCAATGCAATTTTTATATAAAATCTCCAAATTTTGGCAACTGATTGGGAAAAAAAAAAAAAAGACACCTTTGACATTATACCTACTCATGTGATCCACTAAGAAATAATTACTGGGATATTCCTGACAAAAAAAGGAAAGCTCAATTCCAGTAATAAAGAAACGTTCCTACTGTATAGCACAGGGAACTATACTCAATGCTCTGCAGTAACCTAAATGGGAGAGAAATCCTAAAAAAGAGGAAGCATATGTAAACATATCGCTGATTCACTCTGCTGTACAGCAGAAACAAACGCAACATTGTAAAACAACTGTCCTCCAATTAAAAAATGAAAGAAAGAAAAGAAACATTGAATGGACATCTCTGAAGACATTGTACAAAATAAAAGACCTGTGCTCTAAAACTGTCAGGGTCAGGAAGAATAGGGAAAGCTAGGTAAATTGTTCCAGATTGAAGGATAGTAGACAGATATGACAATTAAGTGCCATGTGAGTTCTTGGGATGGATCATGTCCTAGGACAGCAAAGATATATTGTTAGGACAACTAGCAAAATTTAAATGAGGTCTGTGCGTTGGACAAGGGTCATATCAATGTTGATATCTTAATTTGGATGGTTATACAGTATTGTGTTGGAGAGTGTCCTTGATTTGGACACACTTGAAATGCACACTCAAGTTTTTAGATGTGATAGGGTATCACATCTATAATTTGCTCTCAGCATTCTTGTAGTTTCTAGGTAAGTTGAAATTGTTCAAATTAAATGAAAATTGCAGAACTAGGAGTTACTACTGTACATGGTAAGAGAATAGTAGGGATAGAAAGGTGGCAACAAAGGAAAAAAAATCTGCCTTTCTGAAAATAAAAATTACATCAAAGAAAAAGAAGACAAAGTATTCATAATTTTACTTTAACTTACATTTATGTTTTATGGTGGCACTAGTGGTAAAGAATCCACCTGACAATGCAAGAGAGGTAAGAGCCATGGATTCACTCTGTGTGTTTAGGAAGATTTCCTGGAAAAGAAAATGGCAACCCACATCAGTATCCTTGCCTATAAAATCCCACAGACAGAGGAGTCTGGTGGGCTACATTGCATAGGATTGCAAAGAATCAGACACGACTACGTGTCTAAGCAACTTACAGGAGAGAATTTTCTGGTGACTCATTTTCCAAAACAGCTTACTTCAGTGTAAGACAGAAATGCCAAATCTCCCATAAATATGAAATGTTCAATCTGGACTACATAAATATGGCTCATAAAGAACTAGAGGCACAAATATTCCTAAAGTAAATGATAAACACATGAATCTATACCAAGGGATATTTTCATAACAGTGTGACTTTAAATTCCTACATGTGTTGAAAAAATTATCTTTTTAAAATAACTATGGAACTGTTTAACAAATGAATGTGTTTATGTGCAGCATGCATGGAATACTGATCACAAAAGAGACATTTATGGCAATTGTAAATTTGCTTCTGAATTGGTCCCCCGTGATCCTAATGTATTTTTATTCTTTGCTAACTAATTTTTTCTCTCATAAATGACCTTTCCTCCTTTGTAACACTTACCCTTATTGCATATTTTTCTACCAAATGTATAGTCAACTTTAAATTCATTTTAAAAAGCAAAGAGAATTATTATTATTATAAGAATTATTATTCTTTGAATAACCTTATTTTTTTACCTATATACTTGTGTTGAATTTGTCAGAGTTTCTTCATACCTGAGAGTTATTTAATGCAATGAAATTAAATATCATAGACTAAAACATTAAGATCATACTGGACATGGGAATTGTCATTATTTAATCTTTTTGAGGTCACTATTAATTCTATTTTTTAGGAATAACTAGGTAAGTCACAAAAGAAATATTATTCTCACTGCTTCGTGTCTTCTCAATATTCCTACTAGCAAGAATATTCTCAGGAATTTCTCATGCATGACCTAATTATGAATAATGAAATATATCTGTGAGGCATTGACATAAAATGAAATATTTCACATATGTGAATATCTAAATTAGCTAAACTTTCCCCACATTTAAGCAAAACGTTAAGCAATTCAAATGGATTTATTCCTAAATTATATTTATTGTCACTGATTCATATATCTCCTTATATAATTCAAGGCTGTCCCTGTATGTGGTTCATCATCAGGGGCTCTCAAATCCCTAGCACATTTTCTCTTTCACAATGGGCACTAAGTAAATATCACGTGAGTGAGGAAGGGAAATAAGGTCAGAAAATAAGGAAGCAGGGAGAAATGGAAGGGAGTAGAGAAAGCACAGAAGTTAAGATTGAGAAAGGACCAGAGAGGAGGCTTTAGATAAGCTGTGATTCAGGGCTGTTTTAGCTGTGGACCTTTTCTGACCACTTCTAAGTAGCTGAATTTATCAGAAAAATGAACTGTTGCTGTCCAATGGCAGTGCCTCCTTCAGGAAGTAATTCAGAATATGCCCAACACATTCAATAGTGAGAAAAACTGGAAAACGTATCAAGAACATAAATACAGTTTTATATTTACAAGGATGAAATTATAAGGATGACATTATACCTGGAATGCGTGCTCAGGCTTTAAGGTATAGAAAACAGAAAACTCTCAGGAGACCTGAAGGACGCTGTAGCTAAGAAAATGGATGAAGATATAGTCTGTACCAGATATCTATCACTATGTAACCAATTATCCTAAAACTTAGCAGCAAAAAATAGGTATAGAAAACATTTATGTTCTCACACTTTCTGTGGGTCAGGAATAGGTTAACCGAGTCCTCCAGTTCCACATCAAAAGACTATTGTCAAGATTTTAGCACAGGTTCACAGTGGGATAGGGTCTGCTTCCAACGTCGTTCAGTGCTTTATTATTTTTTTTTAAGTTCATTCTTATGACATATACACCTATTTTAAACCATTTTTATTTTTTTTTATTTATTTATTTTTTCTTATACAGAACTTTAATGGAATGTTTTAAATATTTTTTCAGTAAGTAAAATACTTGCTTTTGAGCTGAGGTATGCACATTTTTTAAGCTTTTATTTTACTTTTAACTTTTACAGAGTTTTGTTGTTTACAGATTTGTATGTTCTCAGATTAGTCATATGTATATCCCCTGCTTGCCACCCCTCCCGACCATCACACAGCACCCCTAAAGGATCTCCTTTTCTCACAGAGCAGTGACTATAGCTATTCTCTTCACTTATGACAATACAGGCCTTCATGCTACTTCCTTTATGCCTCCCACCCTCTGTTCCTTCCCCACAATTTCCATATGTCCACTGTCCATGTCTGTCTGTCTGTCGCTTCACTGCATGTGCCATCATCACCATCCTACTAGATTCCATATATATGTGTTAATATATTGTATTTGTCCTCTTTCTGACTGACTTCACATTTTATGGTACGTTCTAGATTCAGTCACCTCATTAGGGCTGATTCTTCTGCATTTCTCTTTACTGCTGTGTAGTATTCCATTGTATATATGTACCAGAGCTTCTTTATCCATTCATTCATCGATGGGCATCCAGGTTTCTTCCATGTTCTAGCTATTGTATAAAGAGCTGCAATGAACATTGGGGTACAGGTGCTTCTTTCAGTTTTGCTTTCATCAGGATATAAGCCTAAGAGTGAGATTGCTGGGTCATACGGTGCTTCTATTTTTAGTTTTTTAAGGAATCTCCATACTGTCTTCCATAGAGGCTGTATCAATTTGCATTCTCACCAGCAATGCAGGAGTGTTCCCTTTTCTCCGCACCCTCTCCAGCATTTATTGTCTGTTGATTTGTGGATGATGGCCATTCTGACATGTGTGAGGTGATATCTCATTGTAGTTTTGATTTGCATTTCTCTAATAATAAGCAAGGCTGAGCATCGTTTCATGTGTTTTGGGGCCATCTGTATGTCCTCTTTGGAGAGGTATCTGTTTAGGTCCTTTTCCTGTTTTTTGATTGGGTTGTTCAATTTTCCAGTGCTGAGTTGTCTGAGTTGCTTGTAGATTTTGGAGATGAATTCTTTGTCTGTTGTTTCATTTGCTATGATTTTCTCCCATTCTGTGGGCTGTCTGTTCAGCTTTATTGTAATTTCTTTTGCTGTACAAAAGCTTTTAAGTTTCATTAGGTCCCACGTGTTTATTTTTCTTTTTAGTTCTGCTATTCTAGTAGGTGGGTCAGAGAAGATCTTGCTTTGATTTATGTCCTTTAGGGTTTTGCCTATATTCTCCTCTAAGAGTTTGATGGTTTCTGGTCTTACATTTAAATCTTTAATCCATTTTGAGTTGATCTTAGTGTATGGTGTCAGGCAATGTTCTAACTTCATTTTTTTGCATGTAGCTGTCCAATTTTCCCAGCACCACTTGTTGAAGAGGCTGTCTTTGTCCCATTTTATAGTTTTGCCTCCTTTGTCAAAAATAAGGTACCCATAGGTGCATGGGTTTATCTCTGGGTTCTTGATCTTGTTCCATTGGTCTATATTTCTATTTTTGTGTCTTGATCACTGTTGCTTTGTAGTATAGTCTGAAGTTGGGGAGGCTGATCCCTCCAGCTCAATTCTTCTTCCTCAGGATTGCTTTGACTATTCGAGGTCTTTTGTGTTTCCATATGAACTGTGTTATTCTTTGGTCTAGTTCTGTGAAGAATGTCATTGGTAGTTTGATAGGGATCGCATTGAATCTATAGATGACATTTGGTAGTATGGTCATTTTCACAATATTGATTCTTCCGACCCAGGAGCACGGAATATCTCTCCATCTGTTTAAGTCTTCTTTAGGGTTCCCCTGGTGGTCCAGTGGGTAAGTACGTCGCCTTGCAGTGCAAGTGGCGCCGGTTCGATCCCTGGCCTGGGAAGATCCCACATGCTGTGGAGCAGCTCGATCAATGTGTCTAATTACCGAGGCGGAACTCTGGAGCGCATGTGCCCAGAGCCGGTGCTCTGGGACAACAAAGGCTACTGTGATGGGAGGCCCACATGGGCCAAAGAACAAAGAGGATGAAAATAGATAAATGAAAGACCAATAGAAATGGCCCGTCCACCTCCCTCCCACCCCAACGCGGCCCCCCGCCAAAAATAAATAAATAAATATTTAAGTCTTCTCTAATTTCTCTCATGAGTGTCTTGTAATTTTCAGTGTACAGTTCTTTTGTTTCTTTGGGTAGGTTTATTCCTGGATATTTGATTCTTTTGGTTGCCAATAAATCCACAATGAACACACAACAGTGCAAAACCTATGGGATACTGCAAAAGCAGTTCTAAGAGGGAAGTTTATACCAATTCAATTTTACCTCAAGAAACTAGGAAAATCTCAAACAGACAACCTAACCTTACACTTAAAACAACTGGAGAAAGAAGAACAAAAACACCCCAAAGCCAGCAGAAGAAGGGAAATTATAAAGATCAGAGCAGAAATAAATGAAAAAGAAGTGAAAGAAACAACAGTAAAGAAAAAAAAAGATATTCATTTAATTTTTGCATGTAGCTGTCCAATTTTCCCAGCACCACTTGTTGAAGAGGCTGTCTTTGTCCCATTTATAGTTTCGCCTCCTTTGTCAAAAATAAGGTACCCATAGGTGCATGGGTTTATCTCTGGGTTCTTGATCTTGTTCCATTGGTCTATATTTCTATTTTTGTGTCTTGATCACTGTTGCTTTGTAGTATAGTCTGAAGTTGGGGAGGCTGATCCCTCCAGCTCAATTCTTCTTCCTCAGGATTGCTTTGACTATTCGAGGTCTTTTGTGTTTCCATATGAACTGTGTTATTCTTTGGTCTAGTTCTGTGAAGAATGTCATTGGTAGTTTGATAGGGATCGCATTGAATCTATAGATGACATTTGGTAGTATGGTCATTTTCACAATATTGATTCTTCCGACCCAGGAGCACGGAATATCTCTCCATCTGTTTAAGTCTTCTTTAGGGTTCCCCTGGTGGTCCAGTGGGTAAGTACGTCGCCTTGCAGTGCAAGTGGCGCCGGTTCGATCCCTGGCCTGGGAAGATCCCACATGCTGTGGAGCAGCTCGATCAATGTGTCTAATTACCGAGGCGGAACTCTGGAGCGCATGTGCCCAGAGCCGGTGCTCTGGGACAACAAAGGCTACTGTGATGGGAGGCCCACATGGGCCAAAGAACAAAGAGGATGAAAATAGATAAATGAAAGACCAATAGAAATGGCCCGTCCACCTCCCTCCCACCCCAACGCGGCCCGCCAAAATAAATAAATAAATATTTAAGTCTTCTCTAATTTCTCTCATGAGTGTCTTGTAATTTTCAGTGTACAGTTCTTTTGTTTCTTTGGGTAGGTTTATTCCTGGATATTTGATTCTTTTGGTTGCCAATAAATCCACAATGAACACACAACAGTGCAAAACCTATGGGATACTGCAAAAGCAGTTCTAAGAGGGAAGTTTATACCAATTCAATTTTACCTCAAGAAACTAGGAAAATCTCAAACAGACAACCTAACCTTACACTTAAAACAACTGGAGAAAGAAGAACAAAAACACCCCAAAGCCAGCAGAAGAAGGGAAATTATAAAGATCAGAGCAGAAATAAATGAAAAAGAAGTGAAAGAAACAACAGTAAAGATAAATAAAACAAAAAGCTTGTTCTTCAAAAAGGTAAATAAAATTGACAAACCGCTGGCCAGACTCATCAAGAAAAAAAGAGAGAAGAACCAGATCAACAAAATCAAAAATGAAAAAGGAGAGATTACAACAGATAATGCAGAAATCCAAAGGATTAGAAGAGACTGGACAACCTGGAAGAAATGGACAGTTTCTTAGAGAAGATTAATCTCCCGAGATTCAACCAGAAAGAAATAGAAACTATGAACAATCCAATCACAAGCTCAGAAATCGACTTTGTGATCAAAAATCTACCCAAAAATAAAAGCCCAGGGCCAGATAGCTTCACAGGTGAATTCTATCAAACATTTAAAGAAGAGCTAATGTCTGTCCTTCTAAAACTCTTCCAAACAATTGCACAGGAAGGAACACTTCCAAACACATTCTATGAGGCCGCCATCACCCTGATACCAAAGCCAGGCAAAGACAACACACAAAAAGAAAATTTTAGGCCAGTTTCACTGATGAACTTGGATGCCAAAATCCTCAACAAAATCGTAGCAAACAGAATCCAACAGCACATCAAAAAACTCATACATCATGATCGAGTTGGGTTCATCCCAGGCTTGCAAGGATTCTTCAATATCCACAAAACAATCAATGTGATGCACCATATCAACAAATTGAGAGACAAAAATCACCTGATCATCTCAATAGATGCAGAAAAAGCCTTCGACAAAGTACAGCATCCATTTATGATAAAAACTCTTCAAAAAATGGGCATAGAAGGAACCTATCTCAACATAATAAAAGTCATATATGAGAAGCCCACAGCGAACATGATCCTCAATGGTGACAAATTCAAAGCATTTCCTCTACGATCAGGAACAAGACCGGGGTGTCCACTTTCACCACTACTATTCAACATAGTCCTGGAAGTTCTAGCAACAGCAATAAGAGAAGAGAAAGAAATCAAAGGAATCCATATTGGAAAGGAGGAAGTCAAACTCTCTCTATCCGCAGATGACATTATATTATACATAGAAAATCCCAAAGACACTATTACAAAAGTACTAATCAGCGAATTCAGCAAACTCACAGGATACAAAATCAATATACAGAAATCACTGGCATTCCTATACACAAACAATGAAAAATCAGAAAACGAAATCAAGGACGTAAACCATTTTTTTAAATTGAGGTATATTTCATTTTCAATGGTGTGCTAGCTTCAGGTGTACAGCAAAGTGATTGAGATATGTATATATTGGGGTATGTGTATATACATATGTGTATGTGTTATTTTTTGGACTCTTTCCCATTTATATATATATGTATGTGGTAGCACATCATTTTTTAATGGTGAGATTTGAAAGGAAATGTTCCTGAAACTCAAGTATGCCTTCTAAAGTGTACTTTAATATATCACCATTAAAGACAAGGAATATAATTCACATCCTAGATAAAGAGTAATTAAATTCAACTCAAAAAACTACAGTAAGTTTTAATCAAATGGTAAATATAACAAACCTATCTTCCAAACAATTGCAAAGGGAAATTCAAACATTCTATGAGGCCGCCATCACCCTGATACCAAAGCCAGGCAAAGACAACACACAAAAAGAAAATTTTAGGCCAGTTTCACTGATGAACTTGGATGCCAAAATCCTCAACAAAATCGTAGCAAACAGAATCCAACAGCACATCAAAAAACTCATACATCATGATCGAGTTGGGTTCATCCCAGGCTTGCAAGGATTCTTCAATATCCACAAAACAATCAATGTGATGCACCATATCAACAAATTGAGAGACAAAAATCACCTGATCATCTCAATAGATGCAGAAAAAGCCTTCGACAAAGTACAGCATCCATTTATGATAAAAACTCTTCAAAAAATGGGCATAGAAGGAACCTATCTCAACATAATAAAAGTCATATATGAGAAGCCCACAGCGAACATGATCCTCAATGGTGACAAATTCAAAGCATTTCCTCTACGATCAGGAACAAGACCGGGGTGTCCACTTTCACCACTACTATTCAACATAGTCCTGGAAGTTCTAGCAACAGCAATAAGAGAAGAGAAAGAAATCAAAGGAATCCATATTGGAAAGGAGGAAGTCAAACTCTCTCTATCCGCAGATGACATTATATTATACATAGAAAATCCCAAAGACACTATTACAAAAGTACTAATCAGCGAATTCAGCAAACTCACAGGATACAAAATCAATATACAGAAATCACTGGCATTCCTATACACAAACAATGAAAAATCAGAAAACGAAATCAAGGACGTAAACCATTTTTTTAAATTGAGGTATATTTCATTTTCAATGGTGTGCTAGCTTCAGGTGTACAGCAAAGTGATTGAGATATGTATATATGTGTGTATGTGTATATACATATGTGTGTGTGTTATTTTTTGGACTCTTTCCCATTTATATATATATGTATGTGGTAGCACATCATTTTTTAATGGTGAGATTTGAAAGGAAATGTTCCTGAAACTCAAGTATGCCTTCTAAAGTGTACTTTAATATATCACCATTAAAGACAAGGAATATAATTCACATCCTAGATAAAGAGTAATTAAATTCAACTCAAAAAACTACAGTAAGTTTTAATCAAATGGTAAATATAACAAACCTATCTTCCAGACCTAAATATCTAAGAGTAGATTTCCAATGTATCATTGAAGGACTCCTCCCCTAGATTTCTTGGAGGAGGGAAGTGGGTTTGCCAAACCAAAACCTGGTCATTCCTGGATACCTTCCTGAAGATACAGCAGAAGTAGGAAGGGACCATGGGTACTTCTGGGGACATAACTCTCTTATTCCAAGTAAATATTGAATTGAATATTCAAAATGTGCCCACATCTTTTTTCAAAATAACCTAGAAAATAAATACCCAAGTGTGAATTTGTTTACTGGTGATTTTAACTGACCTGAGATTTGGCCCAGCTTGACTTTGTCAGTAAGGGCTACTTTAGTTTATAGTGAAGCAAAATGATTTAACATCACTTTAAAAGGCAGGGAAAGCCAGAAGATCACCTAAATTGGAGACCAACTATGATCTCAAGTTAAAAATCTACTTTGCTCCCTAACTTTATAAATGGGGAATGAAGAAGGGCATTGGCAGGTTCATGCTAGCTCCCAATAATGAATATATTTTCTCCTCCTCTCACTGGTATTGTGTAAAGAAGAAAGCAGTTAGGAAACAGCTGAAAGACCAATTTTTAAATGTAAGAAAAATAAGAGAGGAAAAAGACATAGAAAATGTCTAGTCTGATACTTGAGTCAGAGAAAGAAACCTGGAACTCTATGGTTTTCAAAACACAAAATTAAAACTGAAAGGTATGAAGAACATATATCAGGACAGTCACTTATATTTTCTTGCAAACTGAAATTATGGAAGTGGCAGAGAATAGCTATCAGCCTAGAAATAGACTTAAGCATTAAGTCAACATAGTATGTATATCAAATAGTCAAATAGGAATTGACCATGGTGGGACTATCAAGAACATATGCTTAAAAATTAGTCCTACAGAGGTAGAATTAGAAGGAATATAATGATAGAATTAGAAGTATAATAATCATATCTGTAGATTATCAGGATATTTCCCTCAAAATGAATTAAGTACTGATATTTTATACATGTACAACCTTTTCTTTAAAAAAAAAAAAAGAAACAATAGCAAAAATACAAAAAATCACACTTATTCATCATCCAATGAGCAAGAACCATCTGTGATCCCAGCACTGTTAGCAATTAGTGGGTGTGATGTGTTTGTATGTGTGTGTTTGTCTGTGTGTAAAGAGCAACTGGTAGATGACCTTCAAGATCATGCAGCACAACTATGGATCTAATTCAGTAATAACGTCTACACCCCACCTGTCTCATGATTATTGTGAATCCACTTCAGTATCTTCCAAAACAGAAAATCCACTACTTTGGAAGACAGCCCCCTTTATTTCCAGAAAATATAAATGCCAATATATGCTTCCTTATTGTGAAGTCAAATTTTTTCACTCTATTTTATTCACCATTAATGTCCCAGTCTTAAACTTAATTATGCCTTTGGAAATACACACGCATACACACAATCATGGCTGCATAGACAACAAAAGAACTATTATGGTTGTCACAAAATCTCTTCTCAAATGTCAGACCAAAGTCCCTCATTATTCTTTCATTGTACCCTGGATATGGTTTAGTTGAATCCTCACATGACTCCGCTCAGAAATGACAATATTAACCATAGCCTTGGTCAAATGCTGCAAAAAAGAGTTCAACTCTCTCCTAACTTGTTCCACTCTACTTTTCCTAATGTATTAGAGGAAATCACTAAGGTAGATTCAAATAGGTACTGAGGAGGCCTGTTAGGTGAGAGAGACTTATAAGCCAAATCATGTGAGAAATAAAGACATAATTAGATGGTAAGATTCAGTATAAGATACAGTTGGGAGTCACTTAAAACCTGAGAAAAGGAGGCACATTTACAAAACAACCTGGGACTTCTGACTCCTCCATACAATGAAAGCTATTACACCTTCTTTCGTTAGTTATCAGTGCCTGCTGGTGATTCTATTACATTTGATTTTCCAAAAATAGTTTGAACTTAGTATGTTTTGACAAAATTTCTCAACAATATTGCATATTGAATGTTTAAACAAACTTTCACTGTGTTATTATCAAGTTTTACTAAACACAAAGTGTTTCTGTAAAGTGAACATGTCCATTTACACATGGAATTTTTTCAGAAAAAACATTCCTAAGGTCAAGTTTAAGAAGACTGATGACATGTACTAAAGTATTAGCCATTTTCCTTACTTCCCTTAAACTCTCCTTCTAGGGTGCTGAAATCACATGACTTCAACCACCCCAGAATCTAGAAATAACTCTTCATTCCATGGGCTGCCATTTTAAAGTAATGGACCTAGGTATGGACCAGTATAGATTGTCTTTGCAACAGAAGCTAGAGGGCTGGAAAATGTGAGCAGCTTTCTTATAATCTAGTGGTTACTCTAAGGAGCTAGAAGTTTGGTGGCAATTGGTGTTATTTGCTGGCAGTTGCCAACCAACTGTGCATTGCCTGGTAGAGGAAAACAGTTCAGGATAGTGGGAGAAGGGAGTGGCTTATATATAAAGTGAACTCTTATAACTCCAAAAGATCAAAGCCTGAACCAGATAGGTGAGAATTGTTCACTTAGAGGGTCATCTCAGGAAAAGCTATCAAGAGGAGTTACAAAGCTTGCTAATTCTATTTGAGATTCAACACTAACCAAGAAAAAAAAAAAAAAAAAAAAGAAACCAAGGGGTCTATTTCCAAACAGTTTAAGGGAATGTGTTACATTTGTCTTCCTTCTGTGGCAAGCACCAACTCTGTGGCCACATTGCTGGAAGAAGTGGGCCTCTTGACATTTTGGTTTATCAGAGAGGATGGCTTCCTAAGTAGGTGAAGGTAACAATAATTCAGAAAGGAAGCTAGGAAACCATGACTATTATTACATAGTCAATACTCAGAACCATTACAAGGAACACTCTATAAAAGAAAGTGGGTAACAATAAAATTTTTCAAAAGAAAAAGAAACAGTTTCCTCCGAAAAACTTTCCCGGTTTTTGAAAGCTATTACACCTTCTTTCGTTAGTTATCAGTGCCTGCTGGTGATTCTATTACATTTGATTTTCCAAAAATAGTTTGAACTTAGTATGTTTTGACAAAATTTCTCAACAATATTGCATATTGAATGTTTAAACAAACTTTCACTGTGTTATTATCAAGTTTTACTAAACACAAAGTGTTTCTGTAAAGTGAACATGTCCATTTACACATGGAATTTTTTCAGAAAAAACATTCCTAAGGTCAAGTTTAAGAAGACTGATGACATGTACTAAAGTATTAGCCATTTTCCTTACTTCCCTTAAACTCTCCTTCTAGGGTGCTGAAATCACATGACTTCAACCACCCCAGAATCTAGAAATAACTCTTCATTCCATGGGCTGCCATTTTAAAGTAATGGACCTAGGTATGGACCAGTATAGATTGTCTTTGCAACAGAAGCTAGAGGGCTGGAAAATGTGAGCAGCTTTCTTATAATCTAGTGGTTACTCTAAGGAGCTAGAAGTTTGGTGGCAATTGGTGTTATTTGCTGGCAGTTGCCAACCAACTGTGCATTGCCTGGTAGAGGAAAACAGTTCAGGATAGTGGGAGAAGGGAGTGGCTTATATATAAAGTGAACTCTTATAACTCCAAAAGATCAAAGCCTGAACCAGATAGGTGAGAATTGTTCACTTAGAGGGTCATCTCAGGAAAAGCTATCAAGAGGAGTTACAAAGCTTGCTAATTCTATTTGAGATTCAACACTAACCAAGAAAAAAAAAAAAAAAAAAAAGAAACCAAGGGGTCTATTTCCAAACAGTTTAAGGGAATGTGTTACATTTGTCTTCCTTCTGTGGCAAGCACCAACTCTGTGGCCACATTGCTGGAAGAAGTGGGCCTCTTGACATTTTGGTTTATCAGAGAGGATGGCTTCCTAAGTAGGTGAAGGTAACAATAATTCAGAAAGGAAGCTAGGAAACCATGACTATTATTACATAGTCAATACTCAGAACCATTACAAGGAACACTCTATAAAAGAAAGTGGGATAAAACAGGAAGAAAAATAGAAACTCTGTTTTCCTGTAGCACCTCTTTAAATATGTAAAGAAGAGGAAAAGAGAACAAAGAAATGGTCCCACTGGAAAGTCAATGGCATAGATAGCACATCCATAAAGAATAAACCTGATATTTAAGAGAAGGGCTCTTTCCCACAGAATCTACATACACAAGTCCTTAAATAAATATTTGTTGAATGAATAAATGAGGAATCACTCCTCATTAATAAGGGGGAATCACTCCTAAATTCTAGAAAATCTGATATCTGGGAAAAATAAGTATTTGGAGAGTGATTGACACTGTCAGTGGATTAATAGACCAATACTGAAGTTTACTGCTTTCCTGAAGCATGGATCCGAGAAGTAACAACCCACAGAGATGGCTGTCCAATCTATTCAATCCAACTGAGAATCAAAAATACCACCACACTTTGTAGGGAATGAACAGTGGGTGGGAGGCAGAAAGGAAGTAGCATGAAAACCTGTACTATCATATGTGAAGAAAATAGCTATTGTCATTGCACTGTGAGAAAAGGGAATCCTTCAGGGGAGCTGTGCGATGGTCTGGAGGGGTGGGATGGGAGGATATACATATGACTAATTTGGGAACATGTATATCTGTAAACAACAAAACTCTGTAAAAATTAAAAGTAAAATAAAAATTAAAAAAAAAAAAAAAACACCACAAGAAGTTGAGGGGGGGAATATCTAGGAATAATTTAAATTATTCAGTAATACCAATAAGAAATAATAAATTTGGAAGGGGACAAGAAGAATATCAATACTTATAATCTCAGATCTCCATATAGCAATGCACAGAACAAGAAAAAGTGAGGTGCAATTGAGGTTTTATAAGGTAGGGTAATAAGTCTTTAGGGTAGAACTCAAAATTTATATAATATAAAATATGTGCATTACTGAACAGGAGTCAATATTTGGGGGAAAAACAGAACTAAAATGTATATCTTATTCCTGATAAGATATATTTTAAAAAAGATATATCTTATTTCTAATAAGAAATAAAAAATATATCTTATTTCTGATAAGAATAAGAAAAAAATATATCTTGTTCCTGATAAGAAATAAGAAAAAAATATATATGTATGTCTTATCACTGATAAGATATATAAGGGATAATTAATCTGATATTGAATAGGACTAATACATATTTACTGAACAGATAAATGAGAAAAAGATCAATAAACCAAATGAGATGTAAAAATAAATATAAAAAAGACAGCCAGAGAAAAATGGACTCATTGATGAAAAATTCATATTTTTAGATTACAAAGTTTTGCAATAAGTGAGAAAAAGTTTGACCAAAAAAAGAAAAAATATTGAAAGTTAATGTCATTGGATGCTAAAGAAAAAGCAGGGACATTAAGAGATATGATACTATGATATACTAAATGATCCTAAAAAATAACTTTTCAAATATAATTGAAATGAAGAATTGAAAAAAAAAAAAAACAAAAAAACAGGAAGGGGAAAATATAGCCACAGACAACCCATATGGATCCATAGGGAATTTCTAGGGACAGTCAGACTTCCGGGATTAATAGTTTCCAGCTGAGGCAGCTGGTGTGCGTTCTCTCAGGGCAGGGAACAAAGAGGGAAAGAGCCATGTGTTGTCCTTATGCCCGGCACCTTTCTGAGCAGAGAGTCACACATCTCATCCACCATATCTCTGATGACTTCATCACTCTGTAGGAACCACTGCAGAGAGGCCAGGTGTGTTCCTAATTGATGCCTTTGAACTGTGGTGTTGGTGAAGGTTGAGAGTCCCTTCGACAGCATGGAGATCAAACCAGTCATCCTAAAGAAAATCAGCCCTGACTATTCATTAAGAATGATGCTGAAGCTGAAGTTCCAATACTTTTGCCACCTGATGCAAAGAGACGACTCCTTGGAAAAGACCACGATGCTGGGACAAGTAGAAGGCAAAAGGAGAAGGGGACAGCAGACGACGAGATGGTTAGATGGCATCACTGAGTCTGCGGACATGAGTTTAAGCAGGCTCTGGGAGACGGTGAATGACAGGGAACCTGTGCATGGGGTCACAAAACATCGACATGACTGAGTGACTGAACTGAGCTAATACTTGTCCTGTGGAGCAATAGGACAGCAAACCCACTACCACCACTGCCACCACCATGACCAGAGCTGCAACAACAGGACCTCAGAAAACATCTTGGTTCTTTTAGATCCCTAAGAAAACTAGTACACCCTATGGAGAAATTCATAATCAGGGAAGTCAAAGCATACTGGGGAACACAGAGCCTAAAACGCATGGCCTTAGAAACCAAGCAGTTTTCAATACATCTCTATTGCTATCCTGCTCAAATACCTTTCTTAGATCCAAGCATTCTACTTCCTTCATTCCTTACTGCTCTTTCCAAGGTCTTTGCTGTTTGTATTCACAAACATTGCCTTCCTTTGAAAATGTTGTATTTACTCCTAATACATCTCTATTAGACTCAATATATGATACTATGATATACTAAATGATCCTAAAAAATAACTTTTCAAATATAATTGAAATGAAGAATTGAAAAAAAAAAAAAACAAAAAAACAGGAAGGGGAAAATATAGCCACAGACAACCCATATGGATCCATAGGGAATTTCTAGGGACAGTCAGACTTCCGGGATTAATAGTTTCCAGCTGAGGCAGCTGGTGTGCGTTCTCTCAGGGCAGGGAACAAAGAGGGAAAGAGCCATGTGTTGTCCTTATGCCCGGCACCTTTCTGAGCAGAGAGTCACACATCTCATCCACCATATCTCTGATGACTTCATCACTCTGTAGGAACCACTGCAGAGAGGCCAGGTGTGTTCCTAATTGATGCCTTTGAACTGTGGTGTTGGTGAAGGTTGAGAGTCCCTTCGACAGCATGGAGATCAAACCAGTCATCCTAAAGAAAATCAGCCCTGACTATTCATTAAGAATGATGCTGAAGCTGAAGTTCCAATACTTTTGCCACCTGATGCAAAGAGCGACTCCTTGGAAAAGACCACGATGCTGGGACAAGTAGAAGGCAAAAGGAGAAGGGGACAGCAGACGACGAGATGGTTAGATGGCATCACTGAGTCTGCGGACATGAGTTTAAGCAGGCTCTGGGAGACGGTGAATGACAGGGAACCTGTGCATGGGGTCACAAAACATCGACATGACTGAGTGACTGAACTGAGCTAATACTTGTCCTGTGGAGCAATAGGACAGCAAACCCACTACCACCACTGCCACCACCATGACCAGAGCTGCAACAACAGGACCTCAGAAAACATCTTGGTTCTTTTAGATCCCTAAGAAAACTAGTACACCCTATGGAGAAATTCATAATCAGGGAAGTCAAAGCATACTGGGGAACACAGAGCCTAAAACGCATGGCCTTAGAAACCAAGCAGTTTTCAATACATCTCTATTGCTATCCTGCTCAAATACCTTTCTTAGATCCAAGCATTCTACTTCCTTCATTCCTTACTGCTCTTTTCCAAGGTCTTTGCTGTTTGTATTCACAAACATTGCCTTTTTTCCTTTTTGAAAATGTTGTATTTTATGACCTAGCCCATGTAGGAGTATCATTGTGCTTAGATCAGGATAAAAGCCCATACTTTGCTAATTACTGACTGTGTGGCCTAATGGCAAGTTACTTAAGTAAGGTTATGATGAGCAAACCAAAGTTTCTATGTGAAAATACTTTGAAAACTAAAGACCATCATGCATTGGTCAAACCTTTAAATATTTGTAGCTTTCTGAGTTAGCTATCTATAGATTAAGGATTTTTTTTTTAACCTTTCACAGATGAAGTATTAAGCAACAGGTTCCTGTGGTGTGAACAAGCTCCAAACTGCATCTCATTGGATTCTTACCTGAGTTAAACTAGGTGTGGTTGCATAGCTGCTGTGACAATGAGCTTTTGCGCCCATTTCTAAAAGGAACCTATCTGCAATACAGGTTGGCCTCCTGCAAAAATACCTCTCTACTGAAAGCTGGCACAAGCTGCTGAAATGACTTTATGTCATGAAAAGCATACAGAGCATAAGCTTACCTAATTAATAATTTTCAGGGTTGTTTTCCTTTTCCGCTTTGCAGCTGCTGAACAGAGTGGTTCTGATTAAGCCATACACATTGTGAGAAATGCCACTTCGCAAGGGTGCTACATTCTGTATTTCCCCCCACTTTGATCCCTGTTCATTGGCCCCTTTGATCTCTGAACAGGATGTATAAGGTTCACTAATCAATGCTTTCCCTCATTTTTGCTCCTTAATCTGTTAAGTGTTTATATTTCATACTAGAGCAGGTGAATATGTATCGCCTCATTTTTTTAGCAAACAACAAACCCCTGCCACCACCATGACCAGAGCTGCAACAACAGGACCTCAGAAAACATCTTGGTTCTTTTAGATCCCTAAGAAAACTAGTACACCCTATGGAGAAATTCATAATCAGGGAAGTCAAAGCATACTGGGGAACACAGAGCCTAAAACGCATGGCCTTAGAAACCAAGCAGTTTTCAATACATCTCTATTGCTATCCTGCTCAAATACCTTTCTTAGATCCAAGCATTCTACTTCCTTCATTCCTTACTGCTCTTTTCCAAGGTCTTTGCTGTTTGTATTCACAAACATTGCCTTTTTTCTTTTTTGAAAATGTTGTCTTTTATGAACTAGACCATGTAGGAGTATCATTGTGCTTAGATCAGGATAAAAGCCCATACTTTGCTAATTACTGACTGTGTGGCCTAATGGCAAGTTACTTAAGTAAGGTTATGATGAGCAAACCAAAGTTTCTATGTGAAAATACTTTGAAAACTAAAGACCATCATGCATTGGTCAAACCTTTAAATATTTGTAGCTTTCTGAGTTAGCTATCTATAGATTAAGGATTTTTTTTTTAACCTTTCACAGATGAAGTATTAAGCAACAGGTTCCTGTGGTGTGAACAAGCTCCAAACTGCATCTCATTGGATTCTTACCTGAGTTAAACTAGGTGTGGTTGCATAGCTGCTGTGACAATGAGCTTTTGCGCCCATTTCTAAAAGGAACCTATCTGCAATACAGGTTGGCCTCCTGCAAAAATACCTCTCTACTGAAAGCTGGCACAAGCTGCTGAAATGACTTTATGTCATGAAAAGCATACAGAGCATAAGCTTACCTAATTAATAATTTTCAGGGTTGTTTTCCTTTTCCGCTTTGCAGCTGCTGAACAGAGTGGTTCTGATTAAGCCATACACATTGTGAGAAATGCCACTTCGCAAGGGTGCTACATTCTGTATTTCCCCCCACTTTGATCCCTGTTCATTGGCCCCTTTGATCTCTGAACAGGATGTATAAGGTTCACTAATCAATGCTTTCCCTCATTTTTGCTCCTTAATCTGTTAAGTGTTTATATTTAAATCATTGACTAGAGCAGGTGAATATGTATGACCTGTGCCTTTTTCCATTTGGTGTTTATGTCTTCAAGAGACAGAAAGAAGAGAAATGCTTTCTAATTTTCAACCAAGTTTTCACTAAAGACATAATTAAGAAGGATTGCAGATATGGTATTCATTTCTTCCTTTGAAATTTTGCATCACTTTCTAGGGAGTATGAGAAGATGGTGAAATGGAATAATGAGGCACATTGTCAGCTGATCCCCTCGTACACTAAAATACAAGTCCCTTTTATCTCAACAATAGACAGACATGTATATACAATGGTACTAGTGATGAAACTATGTTATGTGCCACCTTTTCTAAACTCTGACGGTTCGCCTCTCAAGAGACAATGTGCGTGGACAGGTAAGAAGTTTACCACTGGTAAGAGAACTAAATACTAAGCATCAAATGAGGAGCACCGTAAGAGAAGTGTCATTGGAGTTTAGAAAAGGGAGGGAGACCTTGAAAGCTGGATAACCAAGAGAGGCCTCTCGGAGGAAACTGATTTTGTTGAATCAGATTCATTACGGAGACTAGGAACTGTGTACAGAGTTGGAATGCATAAGAGCCTGGGTTTGGCTGGCCACAGTAACTAAGGAGTTAGGGAAAGATTGGTATTGACTGAAAGCAGGCACTCCTAAAAATTGAATAATCCACATAGTTAGGCAGGACTAACTTGGAATTTTTTCTTTTGAAGTGGTTGTGGCAAGATAAGCAGGTTGTTTTAGCCACTGGGGACTTCAACTTTGTTATGGACCAAGTGCCACATACATCTCAAAATTGTGTGTATTAAGTAAAAGAGCACATGCCCTGACTTTCTTCTTTTTTCCTTCTCTCCTTATTTTTATGAACTCGATGATTTCATAGTAATGGTGCAGACAGTTGTCAAAGGAGTATCTCTAATACATGCAGATATTTTTAGATCACCCTACTCTTTATAATAGGGCTTCCCATGTGACGCTAGTGGTAAAGCAGCCTGCCAATGCAGGAGGCAAAAGATATGGGTTCAGTCCCTGGGTTTCACTAATCAATGCTTTCCCTCATTTTTGCTCCTTAATCTGTTAAGTGTTTATATTTAAATCATTGACTAGAGCAGGTGAATATGTATGACCTGTGCCTTTTTCCATTTGGTGTTTATGTCTTCAAGAGACAGAAAGAAGAGAAATGCTTTCTAATTTTCAACCAAGTTTTCACTAAAGACATAATTAAGAAGGATTGCAGATATGGTATTCATTTCTTCCTTTGAAATTTTGCATCACTTTCTAGGGAGTATGAGAAGATGGTGAAATGGAATAATGAGGCACATTGTCAGCTGATCCCCTCGTACACTAAAATACAAGTCCCTTTTATCTCAACAATAGACAGACATGTATATACAATGGTACTAGTGATGAAACTATGTTATGTGCCACCTTTTCTAAACTCTGACGGTTCGCCTCTCAAGAGACAATGTGCGTGGACAGGTAAGAAGTTTACCACTGGTAAGAGAACTAAATACTAAGCATCAAATGAGGAGCACCGTAAGAGAAGTGTCATTGGAGTTTAGAAAAGGGAGGGAGACCTTGAAAGCTGGATAACCAAGAGGGCCTCTCGGAGGAAACTGATTTTGTTGAATCAGATTCATTACGGAGACTAGGAACTGTGTACAGAGTTGGAATGCATAAGAGCCTGGGTTTGGCTGGCCACAGTAACTAAGGAGTTAGGGAAAGATTGGTATTGACTGAAAGCAGGCACTCCTAAAAATTGAATAATCCACATAGTTAGGCAGGACTAACTTGGAATTTTTTCTTTTGAAGTGGTTGTGGCAAGATAAGCAGGTTGTTTTAGCCACTGGGGACTTCAACTTTGTTATGGACCAAGTGCCACATACATCTCAAAATTGTGTGTATTAAGTAAAAGAGCACATGCCCTGACTTTCTTCTTTTTTCCTTCTCTCCTTATTTTTATGAACTCGATGATTTCATAGTAATGGTGCAGACAGTTGTCAAAGGAGTATCTCTAATACATGCAGATATTTTTAGATCACCCCTACTCTTTATAATAGGGCTTCCCATGTGACGCTAGTGGTAAAGCAGCCTGCCAATGCAGGAGACGCAAAAGATATGGGTTCAGTCCCTGGGTTTGGAAGATCTCTTGGAGAAGGGAATGGCAACCCATTCCAGTAAACTTGCCTGGAGAATGCCATCGACAGAAGAACCTGGTGGGCCACAGTCCACAGGGTCACAAAGAGTCAGACATGACTGAAGTAATTTAACATGCACATACACTCTTTATAAACATATGAGAAATCAATTCTTGTTTGAAGATGATATATCTGTTATATATATATATATATATATATATATATATCATCCCCTTCCCCATCCTCTAATTTTTATTAGAACAAAGAAAACAAGGGCACATATCAGCAGTATTAAATTACTCTATGGGGTATCCTGTTTTCCGTATTACTCTGTGCCAATAGCTCATCAAATCAGGTTACTGATTATTGGACCTTTTCTCCTCTGATTCAGAGTACTTTCTTCTCAGATAGCCTAAGTCCTTAAGATTAGAGGAAAGCAAAAAAAAAAAAAGTTCAAATTCCATTGTTTAATATGAAGAATTATAGCAAAAACCATTTAAACCATTTTCCACTTTCATAGAACAACAAATTCATAGTCTGTTGGATCTGGGAATGTGAGATCTAGATTGCAACTTACTTTGGTCAATAACATCAATTTTCAGATGAGAAAATTAAGTCTCAGACTGGCTTTATGCTTAGCTCAGAACTGCATAGCTAATTAATTCCCAGACTTTCTATCCTGTGTGCTTCTCCCTGAATTAAGTATTCCTTATTTATTAAACCAAGAAGTTATATCACTGAGGGTTCAGCAGTTTTAAATTGTATGATCTCTTCTCTGTAAATCTTGAAAAAAATCAAAGCCTAAAAAACAAGTGACAGCACTCTTAATTTCAGCTCATGAAGGACCTTACTAGACGGGTCCACTGCGGTTCCAATGTTAAGTGCTAAATGGCAGAGCAAGTTAATGCCCTAGTTGTTTGCCTTTGGAAGTAAAAATATATCTGTAGGTCTCAGCCAAGTTCCTGTGGAGATTTGTCCACATCCCCAAAATACCACACACATTTGGCAAGAATGACAGATTATGTCCAAGCAAGGCCCAAATCTTGACTAGCAAGAGTATTTCAAGTAAAGAACAACATACAATGGCAAAGCTCTTATTCCTAGATATGCCATTTATCTCCCTAAATTTCTATAAAAGTCTCTCCCTTCTTTTTTCTCTGACTCTCCCCACCTGGTATTCCAAACCCTACAAAAACCTTTCATCTTAAGTTTTGCTGTTGTTGGACTGTAGTCTACCAGCCTCCTCTGTCCATGGGATTTCCCAGGCAGGAATACTGCAATAGATTATTGTCTTTTTCCTTCTCCTTGGGATCTTCCCAATTCAGGAATCAAGCCTGTGTCTCCTGCACTGGCAACAGGGGTCTTTACGCTGAGCCAGCAGGGAAACCCTAAGGTATACTAGAGATTAGATAATAATCACAAGTAAGCATTCATCTCTCCATTGCTTTTTCATCTTTCTCATTTTCCATACTTTCTCTAAAAGAACAGTATCTATTGCTGTCTACCATTATTTTTCCCCCCCTCTTTTTCTCTCCTCCTCATTTGCCCTCCATATGCGTTGAGCTTCTGTGTTCATGTGTATGCATGTGCCTGTAGATATTTGTCTGGGCTTAAGAAACAGTCTTGATAGATATTTTCATTTAACACATTTACAAATCTAGAGAGAGAAATTGCAAAGAAGAAAATATGTGTATCTGTTGCTGTCATCTCATTTCATGGTACATATTCTCTTCATGCCAGTTAAGCAATGCCTTGGCCCAGCCTCCTTGGCTGGCCATGCTTCAGTTCTCCCAACTGATTGATAACTGGCTATTTAACTTATATTCTGTGCCAGTACTGGATCAGTCCTATGTGGAAATGTTCCTATGCACCATATTTGTCCCGACCAGCGGGATTCATCAACAGAGACCTAAAGGGGGGGTGGGGAGTGGGAATTGAGAGGACAAAACACACGAGAAACGGAGACAAAATAGGAGTCTGATCAAGTCTCGTTTTGTTGTTGAAAGGGAGCGGTATTTATGCTGTACAGAAAGAGGAAGGAAAGAGGAAGGAGTCAAACACAGCCAATCGTGTAAAAGGTCAGTTGTGCATGCAGTTACATCATAGCAAGAGTCTATGAGAAGCATGCACTGATCACGAGCACAGGAAACTTCTCTCAGCCAATCATGGCAATGAGCACATGTCTCAAGCCGCGCCTCCCAACATTCACCAGGCGCCATCTTTGGGAACTTGTGGCGATGTTCTAAAACTGGAGGCCAGTGCTAAGTCGGACGTGCTACTATAAAAGTCTCTCCTTCTTTTTCTCTGACTCTCCCCACCTGGTATTCCAAACCCTACAAAAACCTTTCATCTTAAGTTTTGCTGTTGTTGGACTGTAGTCTACCAGCCTCCTCTGTCCATGGGATTTCCCAGGCAGGAATACTGCAATAGATTATTGTCTTTTTCCTTCTCCTTGGGATCTTCCCAATTCAGGAATCAAGCCTGTGTCTCCTGCACTGGCAACAGGGGTCTTTACGCTGAGCCAGCAGGGAAACCCTAAGGTATACTAGAGATTAGATAATAATCACAAGTAAGCATTCATCTCTCCATTGCTTTTTCATCTTTCTCATTTTCCATACTTTCTCTAAAAGAACAGTATCTATTGCTGTCTACCATTATTTTTCCCCCCCTCTTTTTCTCTCCTCCTCATTTGCCCTCCATATGCGTTGAGCTTCTGTGTTCATGTGTATGCATGTGCCTGTAGATATTTGTCTGGGCTTAAGAAACAGTCTTGATAGATATTTTCATTTAACACATTTACAAATCTAGAGAGAGAAATTGCAAAGAAGAAAATATGTGTATCTGTTGCTGTCATCTCATTTCATGGTACATATTCTCTTCATGCCAGTTAAGCAATGCCTTGGCCCAGCCTCCTTGGCTGGCCATGCTTCAGTTCTCCCAACTGATTGATAACTGGCTATTTAACTTATATTCTGTGCCAGTACTGGATCAGTCCTATGTGGAAATGTTCCTATGCACCATATTTGTCCCGACCAGCGGGATTCATCAACAGAGACCTAAAGGGGGGGTGGGGAGTGGGAATTGAGAGGACAAAACACACGAGAAACGGAGACAAAATAGGAGTCTGATCAAGTCTCGTTTTGTTGTTGAAAGGGAGCGGTATTTATGCTGTACAGAAAGAGGAAGGAAAGAGGAAGGAGTCAAACACAGCCAATCGTGTAAAAGGTCAGTTGTGCATGCAGTTACATCATAGCAAGAGTCTATGAGAAGCATGCACTGATCACGAGCACAGGAAACTTCTCTCAGCCAATCATGGCAATGAGCACATGTCTCAAGCCGCGCCTCCCAACATTCACCAGGCGCCATCTTTGGGAACTTGTGGCGATGTTCTAAAACTGGAGGCCAGTAAGGCGTGGCCAAGGCTCTCACGGCCCCAGACAGAATGACGATATACTTAATGCTGGAGGCTCCGTGCTGGAGGCTCCGCTAAGTGCCATCCCAAGCGGCGTTTTGCAACATTCATGCGTGGGAGGCCTAGGATGCCAAGCGGCGTATTGCAACATTCATGCGTGGGAGGCTTAGGATGTGGCGGGGCAGACCCTTGGTCCTGGACACACATTCATGATTCTCCAGGTGTATTCCACACTCACCCAGAGAAATAATTCATGGTGGAAGAGGAAGTTGGGTGGTCAAATTTGAGATCAGATGTAATAAACAGCTGAACCCAGTCTGATGCCTGGTTCAAAACAAAGCAAACAAGCAGAAATAAATGTCAGAGAATTCTTGCCACATTTGGGAACATTTCAGTGTGAACTGGATAATAGAATATGTTAGACATTATTATTATGCTTTTCAGGTATAATTATTATAATACAGTTATATAGAAAAATGCTCTTAATCTTAGAAGATGTATGCCATGCTTAGAAGTGAAGCATTTCAACTGTCATGATCCCTGAGACGTGTTTTCAAAGGGCTTAGATATATAAAATTTATCATTCATATTTTAAACTAGTATGTTTACATGAACAATGTATGTTTCCAGAGAATGCTTATTATATATCTAGATATTACATATACATACATATTATATATAACACATGCTGATATATCTTTATAAATGCATGTTTATATATCAAATATTAACAAATATAAGCACATAAGATATTTATTATATATAAAATGCACTGTGTATAAAATAAATGTGTTATATATAAAATTGTGTATATATAAATTATATTTATATATTAGATATACATATGTAAAATGTGCACAGTTTACCCTCAAACAATATGGGGGCTGCATATTCTGCACAGTGGAAAATCTGCCTGTAGCTTTACAGTCCATTGTCTGTATCCATAACTGAATTAACAGATTCAAGCAGCCACAGGCCATGTAGTGCTGTAGTATTTATTGAAAGAAAGCCCACATATACACAGAGCTGCACCATTCAATCATGTACAGATCTGCACAGTTCAAGGGTAAACTGTATATATTATACATACTACACGCATGACTATAATATCTGAGTATATAGATTTTTTTAATGGGACCATATGTTGCTTATATAAATCTATCAGCAAATTTATAATACAACACACACAAAGAACTGCTGTGAAAATTAAGTAAAGACATTTCTACTTTCTGGAATATATTTATTTATTTTTGAAACTATTTGAAAGTAAGTTGCATGCTCAACTCTGACCAGCTATGTAACAGAGGATTTTTAGGTACTGGGGAAGCAGTTTGGATAGCTGAGGAAGAGAATGGGGTTAGTTAAAAGGAGAGAATATCTTCACGGATACTTGTGTTCACTTAAAAAAAAAAGAAAATGCCCTTACCCATTAGACGTTTTTATGCGGAAAAGAAATACATGAGAGGCGGGGAAGTGGGTGGGGTGAGGGGCAAGCTGCTCATAGCTCAATTTGGGGACTGCTAGACTTTGACAGGAAGTACTTCGCTCCTTACCGCACCCCTTAAACTACTGCTTACGAGGAGCACACTACTAATTGCAGAGTGGTAAGGGTTGGGATGCATGATGAAAAGGTTTGTTTTTGGAAAGAAACTTCTTTATTCCACTTAGGTTCTTATGAAAGATGTTTCTGATGCGGGTAAATAAATCAAATGCTTCAAAAATCCAGGATAAAAAGCAGAATTCAAATATTAGATGGTCACTTGAAACAAAATTTTTAAAAAAATGACTCTGTAATGTGATTATAAGTATGGTGCTACTTTTTAATGTCACTCATTCGTTCCTTAGGAGAGAGGGGTTGAGACCATACCTGCTTTGGGGAAACCACTCTGAGGTGGTTTCTTTTTGAGAACTTAGGCAATTTATATGACTTTAAAAGCAATTATAAACTACTTTGTAAATACAAAGTGCTATATAAACGCTTAATAATCGTCCTTTGAGCCACATGCCATCCCCTAATGGGAGCTTATTAAGGAGTTCCTGTTTAGCTTGGATTAATTCTTTAAAAAAAGGTTTTTTTCACCTTACAAGAAGCAAGGAACTGACTGGGAAAACAGCAAGTGTAATCATAGAATATTGTCATAATTCTGGAAACATGAAATCCAAGGATTGTGCTCCACCCTTCCTTGCAATATCTGCTTTTTCTAAGACAGAACGGAAAGAAACTTCAAAAGGTGTCCTACAGTCTGTGGAGGAAAAAGATGATTGGAGATCTGAGCATAGGCTCTCCTTGAAACTGCTTAGAACCAGACAGTTCTTTCTCTGGGCAATTTAATGGGACAGAACAAAAGTATCCCACCAAGACAGCTCAGGAAAAAGGGGCCTAAATGCTAATATAAACATGTACTTAAATTCTCTATTCATGGAAC
Organism: Tragulus kanchil; assembly: GCA_022376925.1. Lineage (NCBI taxonomy): Eukaryota > Metazoa > Chordata > Mammalia > Artiodactyla > Tragulidae > Tragulus > Tragulus kanchil. The sequence goes on along the minus strand of JAIOJX010000005.1, from coordinate 113,538,868 downwards.
AGATATCAGGAACTACATCAGGTCCCCTTTAAAATTATATGATTTAATCTCCACATCTACCTTTCAAGGGAAACATTTTGCTTCCCAAATTATAGATGAGAAAACTGAGACTCTGGGTAGCCAAGTAATTTACTGAAGCTCACATGCCTGGTACACAGAAGAGCTAGGATTTGATTACAGGTATTGTCTCTGCACAGAATTTCCTTGGATGAGAACATAAAAACTTAACCATGGGATGTGCAAACTAAAGACACTTGCTTGGGCATTGTTTATAATTAAATGCTTTACATTCTTAACTTCCCATATAAGTCTCTATGGTTGCAGAATAATTGTTTCTTGTTGAATATGATATTGTGACTAAGGGCATCTGCCAATGTAGTAGAAACTCCAATTTGTTATCTAATTGTGTACATTTCTTTCCTCAAAGTTTCTTATGCTTATTAAACATTAATTTGACTTTATATTGACTATATACTATACTGTTTTGCATTAGTAGGCATTTTATGAAAAGTTAAAGAGTGGCATGAAGATACAGGATTAACTCTTTTGAGAACTTAGGCAATTTATATGACTTTAAAAGCAATTATAAACTACTTTGTAAATACAAAGTGCTATATAAACGCTTAATAATCGTCCTTTGAGCCACATGCCATCCCCTAATGGGAGCTTATTAAGGAGTTCCTGTTTAGCTTGGATTAATTCTTTAAAAAAAGGTTTTTTTCACCTTACAAGAAGCAAGGAACTGACTGGGAAAACAGCAAGTGTAATCATAGAATATTGTCATAATTCTGGAAACATGAAATCCAAGGATTGTGCTCCACCCTTCCTTGCAATATCTGCTTTTTCTAAGACAGAACGGAAAGAAACTTCAAAAGGTGTCCTACAGTCTGTGGAGGAAAAAGATGATTGGAGATCTGAGCATAGGCTCTCCTTGAAACTGCTTAGAACCAGACAGTTCTTTCTCTGGGCAATTTAATGGGACAGAACAAAAGTATCCCACCAAGACAGCTCAGGAAAAAGGGGCCTAAATGCTAATATAAACATGTACTTAAATTCTCTATTCATGGAACAGATATCAGGAACTACATCAGGTCCCCTTTAAAATTATATGATTTAATCTCCACATCTACCTTTCAAGGGAAACATTTTGCTTCCCAAATTATAGATGAGAAAACTGAGACTCTGGGTAGCCAAGTAATTTACTGAAGCTCACATGCCTGGTACACAGAAGAGCTAGGATTTGATTACAGGTATTGTCTCTGCACAGAATTTCCTTGGATGAGAACATAAAAACTTAACCATGGGATGTGCAAACTAAAGACACTTGCTTGGGCATTGTTTATAATTAAATGCTTTACATTCTTAACTTCCCATATAAGTCTCTATGGTTGCAGAATAATTGTTTCTTGTTGAATATGATATTGTGACTAAGGGCATCTGCCAATGTAGTAGAAACTCCAATTTGTTATCTAATTGTGTACATTTCTTTCCTCAAAGTTTCTTATGCTTATTAAACATTAATTTGACTTTATATTGACTATATACTATACTGTTTTGCATTAGTAGGCATTTTATGAAAAGTTAAAGAGTGGCATGAAGATACAGGATTAACTCTTTAGAGAGATCCACCATTCAAAAGTTGAGTTAAACAAGCATAATAGTGCTAAGCACTGGGTCTAAAAGACAATGTCTGTGGACTATCCAACTAATCATATCTTATGTAGGATCTAATTAAAACACCAATTGAAAGAATGCTCCTATTTGCTTGCAGACATTGAATTAACATATATAAATGGCAGAAAAAATATAATTTCTTTACTCTCATTTTCTTTTCCATTCAGTAGAGGGAGAAGGGGAAATTTAAATCTGAAATTCAAAGAAAGAATAAAGCTCCAAGAAGTGCAATTAATATTATGGACCCAGATGAATCACACTCAAGAGACTCGGGTATTTTAGAAATAAGGTTAAATTGGAGAAGCAAATTCCTAAAACTGTGAAATATGAGATTTACATAGCTGTCAGAAAAAATTTCAAAACAGGTGATGAAATCGGTGTTTTGAAAGCACTCACTAGACTCAATCATGGGTTCATTTCAAACACTTGCAAGGTAGCGGCTTTTTTTTTTTATCAGTAATATTGTTTATCATCATTAGATCAGTTATTTAGGGAAGTGGTGCTAATACTATCGTATTAATTTCAGCAATACAATGATGAAAGTCTACCATTGTTTCTCTAGAATGCTGAAGATATATAATGACTGAGAAACCAGAGTATATACTTTCATGGCAGCATCATCAGAATCTCTGGGCAAAAGCACAAATGTAAAAGGACAAGAATTAGTATGCCTTATCTGGTGATCGACACTCCCACTGCCTCAAAGAAAAGGTGCCCACTCCTAAAGACACTTCACTGCCATCTGCTGGGAAGTAGAACAACTGTAGAAATCTATGATGACCAAGACACAAAGGGTGCCTCCTGGAGTTGTTCAACGCTACTGTACATAATCCTAAGCAGTAACTATTTGTCTGAAGGGCATCTGCCAATGTAGTAGAAACTCCAATTTGTTATCTAATTGTGTACATTTCTTTCCTCAAAGTTTCTTATGCTTATTAAACATTAATTTGACTTTATATTGACTATATACTATACTGTTTTGCATTAGTAGGCATTTTATGAAAAGTTAAAGAGTGGCATGAAGATACAGGATTAACTCTTTAGAGAGATCCACCATTCAAAAGTTGAGTTAAACAAGCATAATAGTGCTAAGCACTGGGTCTAAAAGACAATGTCTGTGGACTATCCAACTAATCATATCTTATGTAGGATCTAATTAAAACACCAATTGAAAGAATGCTCCTATTTGCTTGCAGACATTGAATTAACATATATAAATGGCAGAAAAAATATAATTTCTTTACTCTCATTTTCTTTTCCATTCAGTAGAGGGAGAAGGGAATTGAAATCTGAAATTCAAAGAAAGAATAAAGCTCCAAGAAGTGCAATTAATATTATGGACCCAGATGAATCACACTCAAGAGACTCGGGTATTTTAGAAATAAGGTTAAATTGGAGAAGCAAATTCCTAAAACTGTGAAATATGAGATTTACATAGCTGTCAGAAAAAATTTCAAAACAGGTGATGAAATCGGTGTTTTGAAAGCACTCACTAGACTCAATCATGGGTTCATTTCAAACACTTGCAAGGCAGCGGCTTTTTTTTTTTTTTATCAGTAATATTGTTTATCATCATTAGATCAGTTATTTAGGGAAGTGGTGCTAATACTATCGTATTAATTTCAGCAATACAATGATGAAAGTCTACCATTGTTTCTCTAGAATGCTGAAGATATATAATGACTGAGAAACCAGAGTATATACTTTCATGGCAGCATCATCAGAATCTCTGGGCAAAAGCACAAATGTAAAAGGACAAGAATTAGTATGCCTTATCTGGTGATCGACACTCCCACTGCCTCAAAGAAAAGGTGCCCACTCCTAAAGACACTTCACTGCCATCTGCTGGGAAGTAGAACAACTGTAGAAATCTATGATGACCAAGACACAAAGGGTGCCTCCTGGAGTTGTTCAACGCTACTGTACATAATCCTAAGCAGTAACTATTTGTCTGAAGAGCCTCTAGACTGAATGTTAGCTACTGTCTATTTATCTCACTCCTTCGAACTATTGACCAAGTGAAAACATGTGTTTCTTTAGCTCAGTGGTCTCCAAACTTTATTTATTGCCCACTCTTTCAATATGTATATATTTACTTATACATAGGGGGTATGCTACTGTATTATTGTGGGCTTACCAGGTGGTGCTAGTGGTAAAGCACCTGCGTGTTGATGTAGGAGACATTAGAGGCATGGGTTCAATCCCTGGGTCAGGAAGATCTCCTGGAGGAAGGCATGGCAATTTACTCCAGTATTCATGCGAGAGAAACCCATAGACTGAGGAGCATGAAGGGCTACAGTCCATTGGGTTGAAAGAGTTGGACATGACTAAAATGACTTAGGATACATGCATGTACTTACTATTGTATCACGCACAATATAAAACATTAAAATGGAAATTTTAAATTGTTAAAAAATGTATTTTATTTTCTAGTATTTTCTTCCCACACTCTATTTTAAAGACTACAGATTTAGGTCCCCTAAACTCCTAATTTCAGGATGATGACAGTTTTTGTTCCTTATCAGAAAAATAAATTCTTTTTTTGCCACAACCCTGTCTGAATGTGTGTGTCTGTGTGCACATATGAGTATGTACTCACTTAAGTGAGAATGCATGGGCGAGGTGAGCATTCAAGAGCTATGAGAGATGTTTTTCTTAGAATACCTTGTTTGCCCATCAACAGGGAGTTTCCAAAGGGGGAGTCATATTGGTAAACTATAGGGAGGAATGTTTCAGTTACTCATGCTCGACTTTTCAGGAATGTCCTAGCCTCTAAAATTCCGGCTCTTCCCACTGGCTGAAGTTAATAACTTACCCTGCGCAATGAGTTGGTTTCATCATTAGCCTCAGGGACAATTTCCTACACTGAGGAGCCTGGACAAACCAGAATCTGCTATTTCTGAGCAGTTTCTTCTCTTCGATGCTGCATGAGGATGACCTGAGAAGTATCCTGCAGCTAATGATGGCTCTGGTTCCCTGACATCCTGTTCTCTCTCACTTAACAAGGAGTGCAAAAAAAAGAGCCCTCTAATTCATTCCAGTCTCTTAAATACAGTACAAAAGGCAAGTCATATTTATTAGCACCATTTAAATCACTGGGTATACAGGAAAGTGAATGTTTTTTTTTATTTTATCTTATTTTATTTTTTTGAATAATGGCAAGGTTTACATGTATACCATTGAGTCAGAAAGCCTGGGTTTGATGTCTTTCTCAGTCATTTAATACATTTTGTGACCTTTAGTATTTAGGTTATCTAAATTCCGGAAGATTCACTTTCCTTTATAAAATGAGGAATGTGTGTACTGCAAACTCAGCCCCCTTTCTTTTGTTGTGAGGACTACATGTGATAATAAATATAAAGTACTTTGGGGCTTCCCTGGTGGTCTAGTGGTTAAGAATCTGTCTTTTAGTGCAGGAAACACAGGTTCAATCCCTTGTCCGGGAAGATCCCACAGGCCACAGAGCAACTAAGCCCATGTTTCACAACTACTGAGCCCACTAGAGCCTCAGAGCTGCAACTACAAAGCCCGCACTCTAAAGCTCATGCTCCACAAGAGAAGCCGTGGCAATGAGAAGCTAGAGCACTGTTATGAAGAGCAGCCTTTGCTCGCTGAAAGGAAAACCTCATGTGGCTAAAGATGCAACCCTGTCTGAATGTGTGTGTCTGTGTGCACATATGAGTATGTACTCATAAGTGAGAATGCATGGGCGAGGTGAGCATTCAAGAGCTATGAGAGATGTTTTTCTTAGAATACCTTGTTTGCCCATCAACAGGGAGTTTCCAAAGGGGGAGTCATATTGGTAAACTATAGGGAGGAATGTTTCAGTTACTCATGCTCGACTTTTCAGGAATGTCCTAGCCTCTAAAATTCCGGCTCTTCCCACTGGCTGAAGTTAATAACTTACCCTGCGCAATGAGTTGGTTTCATCATTAGCCTCAGGGACAATTTCCTACACTGAGGAGCCTGGACAAACCAGAATCTGCTATTTCTGAGCAGTTTCTTCTCTTCGATGCTGCATGAGGATGACCTGAGAAGTATCCTGCAGCTAATGATGGCTCTGGTTCCCTGACATCCTGTTCTCTCTCACTTAACAAGGAGTGCAAAAAAAAGAGCCCTCTAATTCATTCCAGTCTCTTAAATACAGTACAAAAGGCAAGTCATATTTATTAGCACCATTTAAATCACTGGGTATACAGGAAAGTGAATGTTTTTTTTTATTTTATCTTATTTTATTTTTTTGAATAATGGCAAGGTTTACATGTATACCATTGAGTCAGAAAGCCTGGGTTTGATGTCTTTCTCAGTCATTTAATACATTTTGTGACCTTTAGTATTTAGGTTATCTAAATTCCGGAAGATTCACTTTCCTTTATAAAATGAGGAATGTGTGTACTGCAAACTCAGCCCCCTTTCTTTTGTTGTGAGGACTACATGTGATAATAAATATAAAGTACTTTGGGGCTTCCCTGGTGGTCTAGTGGTTAAGAATCTGTCTTTTAGTGCAGGAAACACAGGTTCAATCCCTTGTCCGGGAAGATCCCACAGGCCACAGAACAACTAAGCCCATGTTTCACAACTACTGAGCCCACTAGAGCCTCAGAGCTGCAACTACAAAAGCCCGCACTCTAAAGCTCATGCTCCACAAGAGAAGCCGTGGCAATGAGAAGCTAGAGCACTGTTATGAAGAGCAGCCTTTGCTCGCTGAAAGGAAAACCTCATGTGGCTAAAGATAAATACAGAAAATATAAAGTACTTTCTACAGTGACAAGTACCTTACTTGAGGTTAACATCAATCAATTAGCTATTCTTATTAACATAATTATAGGAGCAGAGTTATCTGGATCTCTTATCCAAAATTTTTAGGGTCAGATGTTTCTCAGAATTCAGTACTATCAGATGAGCTTCCTGAATTTTGGAATTATAGAAGAGATTGTGGAACCATATTGCCACCCACAGTACTTTAAATTGTACTCAAAATCAAAACTTGATAATGAATATCTACCCACTTCAGTTTTAATTTGCTTATATATAGCCCCCCCCCTTTTTTTTTTAAACATTCTGGCACCTATTTTTTCAGCTGAGTTCCATTACTCGCCTGATAAGAATTATCTGGGTTACTTATTAAAACTACAGATTCCAAGGTCTGACAAGAGAGTTTACAATTCAGAAGAAGTGAAAGCAGGACTCTCAAATCTGGTTTTCAAGTCAACACTTCCAGATAATCTTTACAATATGCTACATTTGGAAAACCCTGCCCTACTAGACATCCCAGCCTACAGGCCCCTTTACACAGAATCTGAATCTCGAGATACATGGCTCTGACAGTGTTACCATGAACACTAAAATGTCCTCTTCCATCTCCCGTTCTTTGCTGCTATGCATCTGCCTAGCCTTAATGGTCATTCCTTTCTTTTGTATCTGAAGTCTGTTTTGCCAGAAATTCTAGTTTGTTACTCCAAGCCGAGACTTTCTTCCCTTTCTTGCTGTCTTGTCACTGGCGAGTTTTCCCCAGATCCTCTGTCTTCCTCTCTCATCTGGCAAGTCTCATCTCATCCTTTTCATGGATAAGCTCTTTAAATGTGGACGCTCTCAAAATCTACACAATGGTTTCAAAGCTGTTAGAAGAGAGAAAACTAGAAAAATCTGATGACCATAGGGAAATTTATAGTAGTTTTCATCAGGGCTCTGACATTGAACTTTCCCTATTCTATTGAATTTCTATGAAGATGAGGAGTGAAGGCCTTTTAAACACATGAATGATACAGGTCTTGGGATATAATTAGCAATAATAACTGAAAAATTAGTTCAAAATATTCTCACCTACTGAAATGTCCACAGGTAAAACTTACTAATATAAAATATCTCTGTAATAAGAACATTATCTCTTGTATCTCTGAAGAATTAAAGGGAAAAATTAAACAAGAAACAGAAATGGGAGCTCCGGCTTGATATTAATGTATTTATGCAAAATGTTAGTTCCTCAGTCATATCCAACTCTTCAGAACTCCGTGGACTGTAGCTCACCAGGCTTCTTTGTTCATGGACTTCTCTAGGCAAGAATACTGGAGTGGGTTGCCACACCCTTTTCCAAGGAATCTTCCCCACCCAGGGATCAAACCTTCATCTCTTATATCTCCTGCATTGGCAGGCAGGTTCTTTACCACTATGACCACTTGCGAAGTCCCAAAGGGGTCATATTAAAGTCATGTATATATCTTGCTTCTTATGAGTCTTTTCTCTATAGTATTTGTTCACAAAAATTCTTCACCATGAAGAAAAGGAACATGGCATTTTTTTCAACTTCACTACACCTTCAACAATTATTGGATTACTATTCTGAAAACAAAGAAAACTTCCCTTTTCTCTTATTTTTCTATTTATCTGGTTAGCTATCTAGCTATTACATTAGTGTGAGCCCATAAAATACCATTGTTTTCCAATGAGTTATATAACTCCTTACTTTCCTTAACTATATTATTTATTTTTCTCCCATCATGATGCCTCTATTTATTTTTATATTTATTTTCATCCATCTTTTTTTTTTTTTTTTTTTTAATTCTTTGGCCTGTGTGGGCCTCCCATTGCAGTGGCCCTTTTCTTAGCAGAGCACCAGCTCTGGGTACATGCACTCCAGAACACTGGCTCTTAATTGGACACACCAGTCCAGCCACTCTGCAGCATGTGGGACCTTCCTGGACTAGGGATCAAACTGGTGCTCCCTGCACTGCAAGGCGGACTCTCCACCCACTGGATTACCAGGGAAGCCCTATTACTTATTCTTAATGGCAAGTATTCTTAAGTTTTTCTTTAACCTTAAGTAAATAATTATAATCACATTGTACATTTGTTGGTCTTTCCATGCTTTCATAGCATTTTCATATAACTTAATTTCCTCCATCACAAAAGTTGTAAAGTCCATTGAGACAAGAGATTAAACTCATGGCAGTGTTTCAGAACAAACAACTTTTAGGTTCTAAATTAAAAACAAATTTCTTAAGATTCAGAATTGGTCAATTTTAGACTGGTCACAAGAAAAAGAAGCAAGGGGGAAAAAAGTGTAGGGACATTCAAAAGCCTCTTCCCAAAGGTGGATATTTATATTTACTTTAATAATTTTTGGAAAGTGCTCTATTCTGCAAACAAAAATCAATGTTTATAAGTACTAAGTCAAAATTTCTATATTTGTATATCATTCCAAATTTTTAATTATTTGAATTCTTAAAGTCTGACCTTTTGCATGTAACTATAAATATAGAAGATTTCCTCATGAAAACCAACCGAGTTGTTAATAAGAAATAAAGCAAGTTGTATTCTTTACTTTAAATACTTTGTGCAACTCAGTCCAATTACATAAAGAATAATGAATTCTGGACTATCTTTGCTCTTGAAATTATTTTAGGTCATTTGTGGGGTAAAATCAGATATTTTCCATTCAAAGAGATAGTGTATTTATGAGGTCTTATCAGATTTTTAATAGATTGAATTTGTTACCAATACCAAAGTATTGATTCAGTGCATGCATGCTAAGTTGCTTTGGTCATGTCCAACTCTTTGTGACCCTATGAACTATAGCCCGCTAGGCTCCTCTGTCCATGAGATTCTCCAGGCTGGAATATGGAGTGGGTTGCCAGGCCCTCTGCCAGGGGATCTTCGTAACCCAGAGCTTTAGATAATTGGCAGCCAATAGAACATGAATCACTATAATGACACTCACCAGTTGTCATAGAATTATGAAGGTTATATAATAAATGCAAATATGTCAAAAACTATAAAAGCATGGACATAAATAAATTCAACAGAAAATAACTGGGCAATACCTACCTGTCTGCAAAGGTTAAATTTCCATGGTGGTTAATCCCAAGATTTGCTTTCATTTATACTGAATACAGTTGGTGTCAGTTAGAGATAGGAAGCAGGTGATAAATAAACTTCTGCTTTGGTAGAGTTTACATAATATTGGATAGCGTTCCTATATGATCTCTTTTAGTCGGTTTCAAGTCTCTTAGTTGCATTGGAAAGGTCCTTAGCACACTGAGAAAAGGAGCCATCACAGCTCATTCCCCTACTGGGGAAAATCTACTTAAATTTTTTGCATGATCTATGCTTACTACTTGTTCATAAAGATTCTTATTGCAGTTGTTACACACTGAACATTCCCAGTGTCATAGACTATAATGTTGCAAACAAAAGGATTATGACCTCTTTCAGCAGACTTCCTGCTAGATTGGAGCAGGAAGGGGAGATGGATTATATGGAGAAAAGACCTTGTTTGAAAACATTAATCTTTGGTAATTAGTAACTGAGGAAGGAAATGCAACCAATACATGAAAGTTAAATTAGCTTCTGAAAAAACAAGTGATTTCTAAAGCTAATTGAGTCAGAGAATTTATCTTCCTAAATAAAATAACTAAAGCCATAAAAAGGAAAATTCTAACCATTATTTGTCAACCTCATATGAAACCATCTGAATCAAAACATTCTGAGAAGCTCTTTATACCACAAATGTTCCTGTGGTGTGTATGAATGCTTATTTTTCAGCAAAAACAACTATTAAAATTAATATTTCTTCAGCTGCTAGGAGAACAGAAAAGTAAAGATATCTGGGCCCAGGTTATTTTTTTAAACTTTTTTTTTTTTTTCCAAAGGGGGAAAACTATAGCCCGCTAGGCTCCTCTGTCCATGAGATTCTCCAGGCTGGAATATGGAGTGGGTTGCCAGGCCCTCTGCCAGGGGATCTTCGTAACCCAGAGCTTTAGATAATTGGCAGCCAATAGAACATGAATCACTATAATGACACTCACCAGTTGTCATAGAATTATGAAGGTTATATAATAAATGCAAATATGTCAAAAACTATAAAAGCATGGACATAAATAAATTCAACAGAAAATAACTGGGCAATACCTACCTGTCTGCAAAGGTTAAATTTCCATGGTGGTTAATCCCAAGATTTGCTTTCATTTATACTGAATACAGTTGGTGTCAGTTAGAGATAGGAAGCAGGTGATAAATAAACTTCTGCTTTGGTAGAGTTTACATAATATTGGATAGCGTTCCTATATGATCTCTTTTAGTCGGTTTCAAGTCTCTTAGTTGCATTGGAAAGGTCCTTAGCACACTGAGAAAAGGAGCCATCACAGCTCATTCCCCTACTGGGGAAAATCTACTTAAATTTTTTGCATGATCTATGCTTACTACTTGTTCATAAAGATTCTTATTGCAGTTGTTACACACTGAACATTCCCAGTGTCATAGACTATAATGTTGCAAACAAAAGGATTATGACCTCTTTCAGCAGACTTCCTGCTAGATTGGAGCAGGAAGGGGAGATGGATTATATGGAGAAAAGACCTTGTTTGAAAACATTAATCTTTGGTAATTAGTAACTGAGGAAGGAAATGCAACCAATACATGAAAGTTAAATTAGCTTCTGAAAAAACAAGTGATTTCTAAAGCTAATTGAGTCAGAGAATTTATCTTCCTAAATAAAATAACTAAAGCCATAAAAAGGAAAATTCTAACCATTATTTGTCAACCTCATATGAAACCATCTGAATCAAAACATTCTGAGAAGCTCTTTATACCACAAATGTTCCTGTGGTGTGTATGAATGCTTATTTTTCAGCAAAAACAACTATTAAAATTAATATTTCTTCAGCTGCTAGGAGAACAGAAAAGTAAAGATATCTGGGCCCAGGTTATTTTTGCTTATTTTAAAGATTTTACATTAACTTGCCTTCCTTGTTCTCAGTGCCCTTTTCAAGATATATCTCCATAAATCACGAATAACCCATATTTATTCTTCTCATCTTTTCTGTATTTGTCTGTTTTGTAAGTATGTATTCTAGGTTTGGGGAAGAGTCCAACTGGAGCTTCTAAAAACTGAGTAACAATAGCTACCAATAGGCTCATTAAAAATAGTCTCTTCAAAATTTGGAAATTCAGGTGCTGAAAAAAGATAAAACCACTAGCTGCTAAATTTGCAATTCAAAAGAGGTAAATTGGAGATGTGTCAGATTTAACAAAGCCACTACTGGGAGACCAATTTCAGAGATAAAAGATAAAAGGCCAGCAATCAACTTTACCCCCAGCAGTTCAGTGAAAGTTGTGATTCCCATTGCTTCATCAGGTACCTACAAAGTAGTTTCTTCCCAGGGAATTCTGCCTTTTTGTGGATTCTACAATATCTGACGGTGGAATGAGAAAGGCTTATTTGAATATGATAAATGATATCTAAAACTCTGTATGCTCAGTTCTAATACATAGCCACTGACAAACTAGAACTAGTAGCACCTGAACTCAAGCATTCATAGACCAAGCATTCAGCCAAGTGCTTGGGAATTTGCATTCCTTGTATAAATGTGCCACTTTCTCCCCAGTTTTTGCCCAATTCTCCTTTCTTACTCGTTTCAAATTATAATCTGATTAACAGAGTTCTTCAAAACTTTTTTTTTTTTTTTTTTTTGGTTTTTGTCTGGGTAAGTTTAAGATCCTGAACCACATTATGACAGGCAAAACTACATGCCCTTCCCATAATTTTTCTGCCAATCAAAAATTATCTTTGCTGATCACTTAATTATTCAATGTCAGTCAGGCATTTCAGTGATTGCTTAGTTACTTTTTTTCTTCAAATTCGTAGTAAGCAACTTGTCAAAATTGTGGGCCAGAATGCATTCTCATTTCTTTAGACAAAATGACCTTTATGCCTGAACAACACATGTAATGTCCAAATTTGCATCCTTGGAGATAGTCTAGGAGACAGATGGAAAAGTTGTAAACAGACCTGTGAATTGCTTTGGTGAACACAGATTTGCTTTGAAGATTTCATTGAATCTTTTTGACTGGTAAGCCACACAGGGCACAAGAACTCAAATTTACCTTGCAACCCTTAACCAGATACTGGCTACAATGGAGAAACCTCAACAAATGTAGATGTGCAGTTCAGATAATTCCCTTCAAAGTTCAGATAATTGCCTAGAGCTTATTTAAATCTGTGGTGAGACTTTACTCTCTTCTTCACTGCATCTTATCTTGTCTTTCTTCCATGATCCTCCCCACCCCTACTCTGATCTTTTCGTTATTCTCTAGGTCACCCCACTTTAAACCTCCCTATTTTATTTTGATTTTCCACCTGACTTTTGAAAAGACCTTACAGCACTGGCAAATTCCTTAACTCTAATATAATGGATTTCCTTGTCATGCATCTCTTGTGTATCCAGTGTTTTGAGAAGTCAGATCTTTGGAAAGTTTATTAGTCCATTTCTAGGGGGAAAATAAAATGGCTTTTTGCAGGCAGATTCCAGGCAGATTCTTTATCATTTGAGCCACCAGGAAAGCCCGAAAAAATAGCTTTAAAAAAGACATTCTAAGGGAAAGGTGTGAGTCAAGCACCTATCTTCTTCCAAATGTTGCTATGAAAACAAAAATATATTGATTGGCCAATGGAAACATTCACGACTACCTGCAAATCTAAGACATTTGTCTTACCACTGTTTCAGACTGTCAGATGAGTCATTGTGAATAATGTTTAGGATTTACATTCAAATAATTCACATTCGAATACAATATTCCTCACATTCAACTTCCTAAAATATCTTACAATTGGTTTTGGAAGTAGGGGTAGGGAGGTCAAAAACTCTTTGATCTTATGTTCGAAAGCAGCCACCAAGGCCTTGGAAAACAACAGATAAGAGTCTTACCCTTCCAACAAAAGGAAACACATTTTAATCAGACTCAGGCACTCTCTGTCTTGATAAAGGTAGTTGTACTGTTCTCTTGAAGAATCAGTAAAGTTCCTGGGATTTGGATTCAGATAATACAGTCTGTTTGACAATCAACAAACTGCTGACCATTAAACCTGTGAGGGCAGTTATATGTATATATTATTCATTCACATTATTCACATTCATGAAATAAATATTGATTGAGGATCAAGTAAATGCACATGAAACTGTCTCCTCAAAGAATTACCACTATAATGGGGATAAAGCAGTTTCAGAAACAAGTATAATGCAAACTAGAAAGTGGAACATATCCTAAAATGGAACAGAATGAGAGCCACAGGCATAAAAAGAAGCAAGGATCATATCTACTAGAGAATACCTCTCATGAGAGGTCTGTTGAAACTGGATTTTAAATAAATGGGTAGGATTTAAATATCTAGAAGCAGTTGGGAGAAAAAATGTTATAAACTAAGCCACCAACATAACCAGCCTGAATTGGAGAGTACCACACATGCTAAAAATCAAACAATTTAGGTTAATTAGTACAGAGAGTAATGGAAAGAAGGTAGCAAAGCATTATATTGGTTGTGATTAAGTCACAATGGATCCCTGAAATTGTGAGCAAAAGAGTTTTAGTGTCAACCTCAAAAGTTTGAAGCAATTCAGTAGGCAGTATGGAACCATTTAAAACTGATCAGAATACAGTGATTTTCAATCAGTTTTCAACAGATGAGGAAAGGATAATTTTTTTTAACAGTTAAAAAGTTGAATACCCACCCACATGTAAAAAGATGAATTTAAGTTATTATCTTACTCCGTACTCAAAAGTTAGCTCAAAATGGATCACATACCTATATGTAATGATCTACAAACCTTCTAGGAGAAAACAGTAAAAAAATTTCACAACCTTAAGTTAGGCAAAAAAATTTTTAGATAGGACACAAAATGTATGACACTTCAATGAAAAATATTGACAAATTGGGGGGCTTCCCTGGCGGTCCAGTGGGTAAGGACACCGCCTTGCAGTGCAAGGGGCGTCAGTTCGATCCCTGGCCTGGGAAGATCTCACGTGCTGCGGAGTGGCTGGACCCATGTGCCCAACTACCAAGCCGGAGCTCTGGAGCACATGCACCCAGAGCCGGTGCTCTGCGACAACAGAGGCCACCGCGATGGGAGGCCCACAGGGGCCAAAGAACAAAGATGGGTGAAAATAGATAAATGAAAGACCAATAGAAGTGGCCCGCCCACCCCCCTTCCTCCCCAACCCACCCCCCACCGCAAAAAATATTGACAAATTGGATATAATAACACTTTAAATTATAAATTTACAATACTAAAATTTATAATAGCACTTTAATTATAAATTGTTATTATATCCAATTTGTCAGTATTTTTCATTGAGGTGGGAAAGTGTCAAGACAAGACACAGATTGGGAGGAAATATTTGCAAATCATCACCTTCAGTAAAGGAAATTCCTTGATGGTTCAAATGGTAAAGAATCTGTCTGCAATGCTGGAGGCCCAGGTTCAATCCCTAAGTCGGGAATTTTCCCCTGGAGAAAGTTAGCAACCCACTCCAGTATTCTTGCCTGGAGAATTCCATAGACAAAGAAGCCTGATGGGCTACAGTCCATGGAGTCACAAAAAGTCAACTTCAATAAAGGACTTGTACCCAGAATAAATAATGTGCACTTACAACTCAATAATAAAACAATTCAATTATTTTTAAAAAGGGAGTGGGGATTTGAATAGACATTTCAGGGAATAAGATATACTGATGGCTACTAATCACAAGTAATACTCAATCTCATTAGTCATTGGAGAAAAGGAAGTTAGAACCACAATGAAACACAACTTCACACCCACTACAATGGCTATAATAATTTTTTAAAAATTGTAGTAAGCACTGATGAAGATGTAAAGAAACTGAAACTCTTATCACACTACTGTAAGGGGATGCAAAAAGGGGAAACCACTTTGGAAAATAGTTTGATGGTTCCTCAGAAAGTATACAGTTCCTATATGATCCAACAATGTCAACTCTTAGCATACATTCAAAGGTAAAAACAAGCCTACACAAAAACTTGTAAATATATTTTCATAGCAGAATTGTTCATAACTGCCACCCCAAACTGGAAACAATCCAGACATCTATCAAATTTTGAGTAAACAAAATGCAGTATGTTTATACAATGGAATATGATTAACTACTGATAAATTCTACCACATGACTATGCTTTTTAAGTATTATGCTAAGTGAAAGAAGCCAGACTGAAATGATCGTATATTGTATAATTCCATTTATATAAAATGTCCAGAAAAGGCAAATGTCTAGAGACAGGATATGTATTAGTATTTGCCAGGGGCTACAGAGAAAGAATAAGGATTGGATAGAAACATGAATAGCGGGCTTCTAGGCATGACAAAAGTGTTTTAAAACTAGATTTGTTGATTGTTATACAACTTTATAAAGTACTGAAAGTTATCAAATTCTACATTTAAAGACAGATGAATTTTATAGTATGTGCATTATACTTCAGTAAACTTGCTTTTAAAAGTTTATGAGAGGGGCTTCTCTGGTGGTCCAGTGGGTAAAGAGTCCACCTTGCAGTGCAGGGGGCACCCGTTCAATCCCTGGTGCAGGAAGATCCCATGTGCCACAGAGCGGCTGGACTAGTGTGTCCAATTAGGAGCCAGCGCTCTGGAATACATGAGTTCAGAGCCAGTGCTCCACAACGAGAGAGGCCACTACAATGGGAGGCCCACACAAGCTGAAGAATAAAGATGGATGAAAATAAATAAGTAACCAATAAAAGAGGCCAAAATTAAAAAAAAAAAAAAAAAACAAGTTTATGAGAGAAATAGGTAACAGGCAGAGCTGCATCCTAGGTGATTAATCTCATAGTATATTTGTAGCACTGATGGGCATGGGGGAGAGTCAGGTGAATAGAGCTCTATGAGAGATCTCTCACAACTGTCCTAGTAGGAGAAATGGATACCTGAACTAGGAGAGTAGCAATAGGAACAAAAAGGGAAGATCAGGTAGGAGGCATTTTCCAAGGAAGTAGACATCACAAAGAACTAGATGGGTATGGTGTAAGACTAGAATAGTTTGGAATAATCTGTTCCTTGAAGAGGAAAGAAACAGAAAAAATTATGTGTTCAGTGTTTTATAAGCACCTCCTTCCTCCTTGAAAGAACTGCTAGCTTAAAAATAACTCAAATATTTGTATTAACATCTAACCTGCCCCACATTTCCTTACAAGACCTACTTTCCTTCCAAATGAAATACTGAGTCAGATATACACTAAATTATTATCCTCTGAAGAATAAAGGTTACCAGTAGGTGGATTTGGGGGTGTTCATTATAATCTTTTTTATATAATTTATTTTCAGCAACATAGATTATTTTTGTAGCTAAATATTATTTTTAATTATTTTATATTGATCTATTTCTATGTAGCCAGAAAAAAATACTGTTGAATATACCAAGGAAATGCTTAAGTGCCTTTGCAATCTTTATTGAGCCATATTTACCTTTGACTCTGTATTAGGGCAAAAAATATTTCCTTCTATGGAAGAATTCAGTTAAAAAGTCTTGTTCATGGAACTGTTTAGGAGGAAGTCTTTGTCATCATTACTGGAAAAAAAAATCATAATCCCATCTCAGAGGGTCAGAATCCAGACTGTTCCCTTAGTCACGTCTGCAAGTCTGGAATCCTGAAATGCTCTGGTCTTTTTTTTTATCTTTTTTTCACAGTTCTATAGGCCAGTTTTGAAGTCATACATATTAGTGCTAGAGGCTTAGATTTACCACTTTTGGCAGTTTATTCATTTTCCAGCCTCTGTTTTCCTCTTCATAGACTTATTACACATATTAAAAATTGAAATAACATAATCAAACTCATGTAATTATTGTAAAGATTAAATAATTTTCTCTAGACTCAATAAATGGTCAAATTACGGATAAGGATGAAAAGAGGGGAAGACATTTTAGACAGGAGATCCTAGAAAGTAAGGAGAACATTTGAAACTAACATAATCAAACCCTCTATGCTAATTATTGTTTTCTTCAGAGATCTCTCACAACTGTCCTAGTAGGAGAAATGGATACCTGAACTAGGAGAGTAGCAATAGGAACAAAAAGGGAAGATCAGGTAGGAGGCATTTTCCAAGGAAGTAGACATCACAAAGAACTAGATGGGTATGGTGTAAGACTAGAATAGTTTGGAATAATCTGTTCCTTGAAGAGGAAAGAAACAGAAAAAATTATGTGTTCAGTGTTTTATAAGCACCTCCTTCCTCCTTGAAAGAACTGCTAGCTTAAAAATAACTCAAATATTTGTATTAACATCTAACCTGCCCCACATTTCCCTTACAAGACCTACTTTCCTTCCAAATGAAATACTGAGTCAGATATACACTAAATTATTATCCTCTGAAGAATAAAGGTTACCAGTAGGTGGATTTGGGGGTGTTCATTATAATCTTTTTTATATAATTTATTTTCAGCAACATAGATTATTTTTGTAGCTAAATATTATTTTTAATTATTTTATATTGATCTATTTCTATGTAGCCAGAAAAAAATACTGTTGAATATACCAAGGAAATGCTTAAGTGCCTTTGCAATCTTTATTGAGCCATATTTACCTTTGACTCTGTATTAGGGCAAAAAATATTTCCTTCTATGGAAGAATTCAGTTAAAAAGTCTTGTTCATGGAACTGTTTAGGAGGAAGTCTTTGTCATCATTACTGGAAAAAAAAATCATAATCCCATCTCAGAGGGTCAGAATCCAGACTGTTCCCTTAGTCACGTCTGCAAGTCTGGAATCCTGAAATGCTCTGGTCTTTTTTTTTATCTTTTTTTCACAGTTCTATAGGCCAGTTTTGAAGTCATACATATTAGTGCTAGAGGCTTAGATTTACCACTTTTGGCAGTTTATTCATTTTCCAGCCTCTGTTTTCCTCTTCATAGACTTATTACACATATTAAAAATTGAAATAACATAATCAAACTCATGTAATTATTGTAAAGATTAAATAATTTTCTCTAGACTCAATAAATGGTCAAATTACGGATAAGGATGAAAAGAGGGGAAGACATTTTAGACAGGAGATCCTAGAAAGTAAGGAGAACATTTGACTCTATATCTATAGCAATTAAGGCTTTGGTGGTCTTGAACTTCTGTCATTTCCTGGGGGCCTTGTCAATCCCTATCTTGTCTTGGCTACTCATTCTCTAGGCCTCTTCCGATGTCTTCAAATTTTTTTCTACTTTCAAAAACTTCTTTATCTTAATCCTCATCTTTTGCCTTTAAATGTAAAGGAACAATTTGTTTGTAGTAATGAGAAGTAGATAAAACAACAACTTTAATGTCTAGCTGAGAAGTAAGACAATGCTCATTTCCTAATAATTTAAATCCAAAGCTTTCCACAGGGGGTCTAAAGAATCACTCTTGAGCCAGAAACTGTATGTCTGCTCAACTCAAATATTTTAGGAAATCTTGAAGAGACGAGCTGGCATAAAGAAGTTTATCGCACTACAAACAGAAGAAAGAAGTGAGCAATGCAGAGATAAAAGATGAGTGGTTGTTAATTAGGAGGCTGTATGATATGAAACAAAGTGCAAGTCAATTATCTGCATTGTTCCTTCCATAGGAAAATGAGGATAGTGCTTATTGCTTGAAGAGTTGTAGCAGTAAATATCATTATTTATATAAAGTAGCTATTATATAGTAGGTAATTGATAATTATGAAAAATATTAATGTTCTGTATTTCTAGATACTAGCATGCAGTTTTAAAATACATAATACTATTTTATCCTGGGAAATTGTAAGATAAACACATGGTAAGCCAAATGGATATCTCTATTCCTTACTCCTGGCAACAGCAGGGTACTTAAGAGGCAGACATTTTAAATTTCATTTAGAAAGAAAAAAATTTTTCTTACTGCTTTAATAGAAATCTCAGAAACAAAAGATGATTCTAGAACAGAGATGGCAAGCAGAGAGAGGAAAATCAAAGAGTTTAAAGCAAACAAGAGAAGACCTAATCAACATATGGGCTTTGGCAAAAGAGACTGAAGAGGAGATAGGGGTTAAGAGACTGTTGGCCAAGAAGTAAAAAGGTTTGGTGACAGCCTGGATAAGGAGGAAGAAAGGGATGTTGTGTATTTAAAAGATATGGGCGATAACAAAGTCCCCAGTCAGAATGAAGAAGATGAGCAAGTGATTCTTTCTTTAGAATGAAAATAAGTTTGAGCTACATCAAGCTAATTTATTCAACAAATCTCAATACTACTCAAATGAAAATAACATAAATTTGGGGAGAGGAGAAAAAAACATTATTTGAAGGTCATTGATAGGAAAAAATTACAGCAGAGTATTCAGATTTGGCTCATGTAATAATAGTTATATTGTTTTATTTGAATAATGGATTAATTAGTCTAATCTTCACACTATACTAATTTTTTTAAAAATATTATTTTCTTTACCTCTTCAGTGATTGCTAACGTCTTAGAAAAGTCAGAAATGTGGGCAGAATTTGTGGCACATGAAGGCAAAGATTGACTCCTAGAGTTCCATGTAGTTTTAATATGCATCAGCTCATGCTTTAAAATCATATATAATTTCAACTCAGCTATGGGCTAAGTCAATTTACAACAGTCAAGAAGAAAATATTCTCAGTGTGAATTCATTAGCTCTAAATAGCCAAGAAAAGTCTGAAACTTTTGATTTATTTTTATAAAATAACAGTAGATTTACAAATGGTTAAGATATCATAAGATATTTACTTGCTGAAAATGTTTTGCTATTTAAATAGCAAGAGCATCTCAAAAGGAAAAGTATTATGTTAGATTAGAGAAGGGTAGAAGATCTAATGTTGGATTGAATCTCATACTTAGGCAGAGTTTCCAGTCTTTATGAAAGGTCATATAGAAGTCAGTAAAAACCATAAAATGGATATCTCTATTCCTTACTCCTGGCAACAGCAGGGTACTTAAGAGGCAGACATTTTAAATTTCATTTAGAAAGAAAAAAATTTTTCTTACTGCTTTAATAGAAATCTCAGAAACAAAAGATGATTCTAGAACAGAGATGGCAAGCAGAGAGAGGAAAATCAAAGAGTTTAAAGCAAACAAGAGAAGACCTAATCAACATATGGGCTTTGGCAAAAGAGACTGAAGAGGAGATAGGGGTTAAGAGACTGTTGGCCAAGAAGTAAAAAGGTTTGGTGACAGCCTGGATAAGGAGGAAGAAAGGGATGTTGTGTATTTAAAAGATATGGGCGATAACAAAGTCCCCAGTCAGAATGAAGAAGATGAGCAAGTGATTCTTTCTTTAGAATGAAAATAAGTTTGAGCTACATCAAGCTAATTTATTCAACAAATCTCAATACTACTCAAATGAAAATAACATAAATTTGGGGGGAGAGGAGAAAAAAACATTATTTGAAGGTCATTGATAGGAAAAAATTACAGCAGAGTATTCAGATTTGGCTCATGTAATAATAGTTATATTGTTTTATTTGAATAATGGATTAATTAGTCTAATCTTCACACTATACTAATTTTTTTAAAAATATTATTTTCTTTACCTCTTCAGTGATTGCTAACGTCTTAGAAAAGTCAGAAATGTGGGCAGAATTTGTGGCACATGAAGGCAAAGATTGACTCCTAGAGTTCCATGTAGTTTTAATATGCATCAGCTCATGCTTTAAAATCATATATAATTTCAACTCAGCTATGGGCTAAGTCAATTTACAACAGTCAAGAAGAAAATATTCTCAGTGTGAATTCATTAGCTCTAAATAGCCAAGAAAAGTCTGAAACTTTTGATTTATTTTTATAAAATAACAGTAGATTTACAAATGGTTAAGATATCATAAGATATTTACTTGCTGAAAATGTTTTGCTATTTAAATAGCAAGAGCATCTCAAAAGGAAAAGTATTATGTTAGATTAGAGAAGGGTAGAAGATCTAATGTTGGATTGAATCTCATACTTAGGCAGAGTTTCCAGTCTTTATGAAAGGTCATATAGAAGTCAGTTAAATATCACTATTTACCACTCTACACACATTAAAATCTTGGTTAAGTCTTTGGTTTACACAACTGAAAGTGTTTCATTTTGCTACTCACTCTCATCCCATAGATATACATTTAATTATCAGTGGAACCAACCTATTGACTGACAGTCAGAGCCTTGGTATGCAATTCAAAAGAACATAATATTATACCTTTTGATTGGCAAGCTATTTCACTTGTCTTTATTTGGGTTTTCTCATTTTGATTAAACCTGTCCTTAAAGTCTCTGCAGAGTTGATGATGGGTAGGGAAAGGAAAAGAAAAAGGAATTAGATAAATGTGTAAACTGAGGAACGCTTCAAGATTCACTGTGATATCATTACTCCTAACCTTGATGGGGTAAAAATATACTCTTAATCCACTAAGAACTAATTTTTGGTAAATAAATGTCTAATATATTGCTAGCCTCCTTTGTTAAAGAAAAGAGAAAAAATAGAAGGCATAGCAGGAGATCAGCAAGACAAAGATCAAAACCCTGAAACACAGGGCACTAAATACATTATCTAACCTGCTTGTAAAGGTTATCAAGAGCATGCCAAAGATTAAAAGCAGAAGAATTTAACTCTTTCTTCAGGCATCATGCAATGTACTTGGAAGCTTATAACTGAATAGAGAGAAGCAAGAAGTAGTATTAACAGCTCTTACCTGTAAAAGCCCGGGATGAATCCTGATTTGGGTGGAATTTATTGCAGTTTCTTTTACGTTGTGATCAACCTACTCCCCTTATCTTTATCAACCCATGTTTCTTGATGTAGTCTGCTTCTAGACTCCCAGTCCAGCTTTCTCCTGAGGATAAACCCCGGTATCAAACAATTTAATACATCAGCTCATGCTTTAAAATCATATATAATTTCAACTCAGCTATGGGCTAAGTCAATTTACAACAGTCAAGAAGAAAATATTCTCAGTGTGAATTCATTAGCTCTAAATAGCCAAGAAAAGTCTGAAACTTTTGATTTATTTTTATAAAATAACAGTAGATTTACAAATGGTTAAGATATCATAAGATATTTACTTGTGAAAATGTTTTGCTATTTAAATAGCAAGAGCATCTCAAAAGGAAAAGTATTATGTTAGATTAGAGAAGGGTAGAAGATCTAATGTTGGATTGAATCTCATACTTAGGCAGAGTTTCCAGTCTTTATGAAAGGTCATATAGAAGTCAGTTAAATATCACTATTTACCACTCTACACACATTAAAATCTTGGTTAAGTCTTTGGTTTACACAACTGAAAGTGTTTCATTTTGCTACTCACTCTCATCCCATAGATATACATTTAATTATCAGTGGAACCAACCTATTGACTGACAGTCAGAGCCTTGGTATGCAATTCAAAAGAACATAATATTATACCTTTTGATTGGCAAGCTATTTCACTTGTCTTTATTTGGGTTTTCTCATTTTGATTAAACCTGTCCTTAAAGTCTCTGCAGAGTTGATGATGGGTAGGAAAGGAAAAGAAAAAGGAATTAGATAAATGTGTAAACTGAGGAACGCTTCAAGATTCACTGTGATATCATTACTCCTAACCTTGATGGGGTAAAAATATACTCTTAATCCACTAAGAACTAATTTTTGGTAAATAAATGTCTAATATATTGCTAGCCTCCTTTGTTAAAGAAAAGAGAAAAAATAGAAGGCATAGCAGGAGATCAGCAAGACAAAGATCAAAACCCTGAAACACAGGGCACTAAATACATTATCTAACCTGCTTGTAAAGGTTATCAAGAGCATGCCAAAGATTAAAAGCAGAAGAATTTAACTCTTTCTTCAGGCATCATGCAATGTACTTGGAAGCTTATAACTGAATAGAGAGAAGCAAGAAGTAGTATTAACAGCTCTTACCTGTAAAAGCCCGGGATGAATCCTGATTTGGGTGGAATTTATTGCAGTTTCTTTTACGTTGTGATCAACCTACTCCCCTTATCTTTATCAACCCATGTTTCTTGATGTAGTCTGCTGCTAGACTCCCAGTCCAGCTTTCTCCTGAGGATAAACCCCGGTATCAAACGATTCATTGGCTGTGTCTCCTGTATGCTATAAGCAATTCTGTTCATTCATTTTCTCAGGAGGTAAACATGGCGAGTGTGAAGAGGGTATCTGTGTGTGTGACTGAAGGAGAGAAAAGTTTATACCTTAGATAGAAAGTGATAGACAGTGAACTCCTCCGCTCTTATCTCTCTATTTCTTCTAAAACATTTTTCACCACAGCCCACATGAAAGCTGTGTACATGTGTGTGTGTAATAAATTTCTAGGGTTTAGAAGTATTCTGCGCAATGTCCCTGGAGCAGGAAGTTAATCACCACTCCCATCTTTTCCTGAAGAATCCAAGCTACTCCTCCCCAGGAGGTAAATGCCCAAATTCCTTCTAATGTGATCTGGAGATACAGCAGGCATGGTGGCCCCACTCCCCTTCTATTTAGGTGGGTGGCTTTGGTAAATTTGAGGCCTCTCTCAGGGGCAGAATCTGCTAGGTAAAATAAAGATATTGCTGCCTACACCCTTAGTACTTACCTTGAGGCAATTTTTTTTCCCTCCTCCCCTCCATCCGTCTCTATTGAGGTATAACTGACAAAGAGAATAGTATACAGGCATCGAGAATAGTATACATTTAAGATGTATGGCAATTTGATAGACATGCATATTGTAAAATGATTACCACAATAAAGCAGGTTAACATATAGATCACCTCACATAACTTTTGCATGTGTGTGTGTGTGTGTGTGTGTGTGTGTGATGAGTATATTTAAGATCTACTCTCTTAGCCAGTTTCCAGTATACAGTGTGGTATTATTAACTATAATCAACGTGTCAAATGTTCAATTACCAGAACTTACTCATCTTATGACTGGAAGTCTGTATCCTCTGACATATACTTCCGTTGCCCTCACTCGAGTCCCTGGGAACCATCATTCTAATCTCTTTTTTTATGAGTTCAGGCATTTTTAGATAACACATGAAAGTGAGGTCATACAGTGTCTGTCTTTCTTTGACTTATTTTTAGCATAAACCATCGAGGTTAATCCCCATACTGTCACACATGGCAAAATTTCCTTCTTTTTTAATAGCTGAATAATATTTTCTTGTATATATAGTATATATATATATACATACAGATATATATATATATATATATATATATATATATATATCACATCTTCTTTATCCATTTATGTCTTGATGGACAGTAAGACTGTCTTCCATGTCTTGACTATTGTGAGCAATGCTGCAAAGAACAGGGAATGCAGATATCTTTTAGAGTTAGTGTTTTCCCAGAAGTGAGATAGTTGGATTATATGGAAATCCATTTTTAAATTTATTGAGGAAACTTCATCCTGTTTTCTGTAATGGTTGTACCTCTTTACATTCTCATCAAGAATGCACAAGCATTCTCTCTTCTCCACGGTGTCACTAACACTTACCTCTCTTTTATTTATTTATTTTCATAATAGCCATTCTAACAGGTATGAGGTATCCCATGGTGAGGTTCCCATTTGATTCCCATTTCTTGGATGACTAGTGATGTTGAACATCTTTTCATATAAACCGTTTATATGTCTTCTTTGGAAAAATGTCTATTCAGGTTCTTTGCCCATTTTAAAATTATTTTATTTATTTACCTACTATTGAATTGTATGAGTTCTGTAAATATTTTTAGTGTTAACCCTTTATCAGATATATGATTTGCAAATATTTTCTCCCATTACATAGGTTGCCTTTTCAGTTTGTTGATGGTTTCCTTTGTTGTGCAGTAGCATTTTAGTTTGATGCACTTCACTTGTTTGCTTTTGCTTTTGTTGCTGGTGAGGCATTTAAACTGTTGGGCCATATGACTGGTACAGAGCAAGCAGAAAATACAGTGTAGCCCTTTTTCCTGATTATTTTCACTTGCTCATTTTTTTTTTTTTTTTTTACACTCAGCTACCTGAGAAGCTCTTCAAGTCATTCATACTGTTTTGCAGGATCTCACTCAGAATAAGAGAAAAAGATTAAGTCCTAAATAAAAGAACAATTTTAGAAATGTGTACTCTCACTGAACAAAATCTTTAAATTTCTAAGTGCCAAAATAGCAAAACTAAGTAAGATCACGATGACTGAGTATAAAACAGTGGACTGCCACAAAGCACTCAGGGTGAACCTCCCTTTTTACGCTTCTGCCTCGCTTACTTCTTTGAGTGTGGGCTGTTGGAAGGGCTCTCAAACTGGCCTTCCTTCTTTGGTATAATCCTCTCTAATCCATCCTGGCTACTGCCAGTAATCTTTTAAAAATGTGAATTTAATCCTGCCGTTCCTAAACCTCCTGAAAGTCTTCTGTGCCTATCATTTTCCTTCAGCTTAAAATTCAACCTCCTAACCCTGGCATAACTTCAATTCCGCTGCAAAGAACAGGGAATGCAGATATCTTTTAGAGTTAGTGTTTTCCCAGAAGTGAGATAGTTGGATTATATGGAAATCCATTTTTAAATTTATTGAGGAAACTTCATCCTGTTTTCTGTAATGGTTGTACCTCTTTACATTCTCATCAAGAATGCACAAGCATTCTCTCTTCTCCACGGTGTCACTAACACTTACCTCTCTTTTATTTATTTATTTTCATAATAGCCATTCTAACAGGTATGAGGTATCCCATGGTGAGGTTCCCATTTGATTCCCATTTCTTGGATGACTAGTGATGTTGAACATCTTTTCATATAAACCGTTTATATGTCTTCTTTGGAAAAATGTCTATTCAGGTTCTTTGCCCATTTTAAAATTATTTTATTTATTTACCTACTATTGAATTGTATGAGTTCTGTAAATATTTTTAGTGTTAACCCTTTATCAGATATATGATTTGCAAATATTTTCTCCCATTACATAGGTTGCCTTTTCAGTTTGTTGATGGTTTCCTTTGTTGTGCAGTAGCATTTTAGTTTGATGCACTTCACTTGTTTGCTTTTGCTTTTGTTGCTGGTGAGGCATTTAAACTGTTGGGCCATATGACTGGTACAGAGCAAGCAGAAAATACAGTGTAGCCCTTTTTCCTGATTATTTTCACTTGCTCATTTTTTTTTTTTACACTCAGCTACCTGAGAAGCTCTTCAAGTCATTCATACTGTTTTGCAGGATCTCACTCAGAATAAGAGAAAAAGATTAAGTCCTAAATAAAAGAACAATTTTAGAAATGTGTACTCTCACTGAACAAAATCTTTAAATTTCTAAGTGCCAAAATAGCAAAACTAAGTAAGATCACGATGACTGAGTATAAAACAGTGGACTGCCACAAAGCACTCAGGGTGAACCTCCCTTTTTACGCTTCTGCCTCGCTTACTTCTTTGAGTGTGGGCTGTTGGAAGGGCTCTCAAACTGGCCTTCCTTCTTTGGTATAATCCTCTCTAATCCATCCTGGCTACTGCCAGTAATCTTTTAAAAATGTGAATTTAATCCTGCCGTTCCTAAACCTCCCTGAAAGTCTTCTGTGCCTATCATTTTCCTTCAGCTTAAAATTCAACCTCCTAACCCTGGCATACAAGGCTCTTGGTCCCAGCACTTGGCTCATACCAGTCTTCTTTCTCCACAGCCTCTTCTCGCTGTCTTATCCCAACCTCCACAAATTCTAAACCATTTTGCTTAGCTCCTTTCAGTCTTTCAGAGACTGATTTCTGGGCCTTTTCAATGCTTTCCTTCCACCTTCCTCATTGTTGTTTAGTTGCTCAGTCGTGTCCAGCTCTGCTACTCCAGGAACTGCAGCCTGGGAGCCTCTGGCCATGGGATTTCTACAGGCAAGAATACTGAAGTGGGTTGCCATTTCCTCCTCCAGAGGATCTTCCTGACTTAGAGATCGAACACAAGTCTCTTACATTGGCAGGCAAATTCTTTACCGCTGAGCCACTAGGGAAACCCCTATTACCAACCCACTTCTGTACTTACCAAATTGTTTAAGACCCAACCCCCCTGTGCAGCCTTCCCTGATTTCTTCCTCCATCCCATATTGAGTCAGGTTATCCTCCTCAGAGCTCTCATGACATCTACTGATTTTGATTTTATTTTGTAAGAAACGACGTTACTTTTTCTAGTGTGAGAACACCTTGAGGGCAGCAATTGCAGTCTTTTTAATCCCAGGGCATTGTGCAAAATAGATATTCAATGAATATTTGCTGAATAGTATAATTGGGGATGAGTATACTTTATAGAGTGTTTATTAGACATCTTTTAATTTTTGTTTAAATTAAATTGGGGATGAGTAGTAGAACTTTCTATAATTTTATTAGAAATGTGTACTCTCACTGAACAAAATCTTTAAATTTCTAAGTGCCAAAATAGCAAAACTAAGGAAGATCACGATGACTGAGTATAAAACAGTGGACTGCCACAAAGCACGCAGGGTGAACCTCCCTGTTTACGCTTCTGCCTCGCTTACTTCTTTGAGTGTGGGCTGTTGGAAGGGCTCTCAAACTGGCCTTCCTTCTTTGGTATAATCCTCTCTAATCCATCCTGGCTACTGCCAGTAATCTTTTAAAAATGTGAATTTAATCCTGCCGTTCCTAAACCTCCTGAAAGTCTTCTGTGCCTATCATTTTCCTTCAGCTTAAAATTCAACCTCCTAACCCTGGCATACAAGGCTCTTGGTCCCAGCACTTGGCTCATACCAGTCTTCTTTCTCCACAGCCTCTTCTCGCTGTCTTATCCCAACCTCCACAAATTCTAAACCATTTTGCTTAGCTCCTTTCAGTCTTTCAGAGACTGATTTCTGGGCCTTTTCAATGCTTTCCTTCCACCTTCCTCATTGTTGTTTAGTTGCTCAGTCGTGTCCAGCTCTGCTACTCCAGGAACTGCAGCCTGGGAGCCTCTGGCCATGGGATTTCTACAGGCAAGAATACTGAAGTGGGTTGCCATTTCCTCCTCCAGAGGATCTTCCTGACTTAGAGATCGAACACAAGTCTCTTACATTGGCAGGCAAATTCTTTACCGCTGAGCCACTAGGGAAACCCCTATTACCAACCCACTTCTGTACTTACCAAATTGTTTAAGACCCAACCCCCCTGTGCAGCCTTCCCTGATTTCTTCCTCCATCCCATATTGAGTCAGGTTATCCTCCTCAGAGCTCTCATGACATCTACTGATTTTGATTTTATTTTGTAAGAAACGACGTTACTTTTTCTAGTGTGAGAACACCTTGAGGGCAGCAATTGCAGTCTTTTTAATCCCAGGGCATTGTGCAAAATAGATATTCAATGAATATTTGCTGAATAGTATAATTGGGGATGAGTATACTTTATAGAGTGTTTATTAGACATCAGGAATTGTGTGTGAATTTTCTTATTTGATATTTTCAAAAACTTTCAAAGGAGTATAGTAGTATTATCCCCATTTTATGAGTGAGGGCCTTTTTAAAAAACAAGAAAGAAAGGGGAATAGTAGAATTCTGTTCTGTTGTGTCTGGATATATTTTCTATAAAAAATTTCTAATTAGAACTTATTTAATATGCTGTAATAAATTATTTCCCGAAATATATCACAGCCAAATGGTGCCTCACCTATTGCAAGTGACTAATGTTGAATGCTTGTCATAGAAAGAGCTTAGTCTTCATCCTGAATTTCAAAGGTTGGGAGGGAAGAGAGTGGAGGAGGGAAGAGTAGTTTACAGGGGAGCAATTCATCCCAGAAGCTGAAGATGAAAGTGTTTAGGACCAAATAGGAGAGAAGAACTACTAGGTAAATCCTCAACAGGAATTTTTCTAGTTCCTTTTAAAATCATACCCACTGTGTAATCCAAAGGGTGTCTCTTCCCACTTGCTCCCATATTATCCCCAACTTCCCTTTTCTATTCATTGACTGAATGGAGGTCTTTGAGATGCTGGTCAAAGGCTACATGGAAATGATTTTAGAATTACTTTTGCTGCTCAAGTATTCAGGTTAAGGAATATTATCTCTTTTGAGCTCCATGTCATTTGCCATGTTAACAGCACATTCAGAGCCATGAATAGCACAGAAGTCAAATTTTCCTAAGCATAACCCGTTATGCTGCCTTCTTCCATAGTTGCATAATATAGGATATGTCAATGATCAAACAGTCATGGACATCACTGTCTGTTTCACCCAAGTCCCATCAACCAAAGTAGGATGCGTGACACAACCAAAACATTTGCACTGTTATTTGTGTCTTACCAAGTATAGTTTGGGATCACAAATTTTAGTACATCAGCCCTCATGTTTTTAAGACAGAAACCAAGAAAATATTCAAGCAGGTTAACATTTTGCAGACAGTTGGCAAGCTTTGGGTACTTATTTCCTTCCTTTAAATTTGTTTGTTACTGTGGTAGGTTTGTAGTGACAGACACCTCTTTGGTTATTTGTGCAGAAAAACTTCTAAGACTGTGTAATGTAATCATTCTTACCATGGTAGTAGGTGGCTTACCTACCAGTGAGAGAAAACATTTTCAAGTGATGGTTTTTCTAGTATTTTTTCAAAGGGATTTTATTTTCTGGCTACACCATATAGTTTGTGGGATCTTAGTTCCCCAATTAGATTGAACTCAGGCCTTCATCAGTAAAAGTGTAGAGACCTATCCACTGGAATGCTAGGGAATTCCTGATTTTTCTAGTCTTCAAATTCAAGCCAGTTATTGAGCCTCTGCCATTTAGAAGGCATATATTGTATTAACTATACATGTAAAAATTTATATGTAATTTAATATGATAATAGTTATGATTCATCCTTGGGCCAGCTTTGCATTGGTCTCTTCATAAATTTTGCTGCATTTTATCCTTATAATAATTCTGCAAGATAAGACTGGTTCTTACCTTCAACCCCATTTTACAAGTGAGTTCTCTGATTCTGTGAAGTTAGGACAGTTGCCTAAAGTCACATAGTAAGTGGATTGAGGTTTATTTTCCCCTAAAGTCTGTGTTCTTTCACATTAGAGGAACAATAAACAATTAAGGAGCAGGAGTGTGAGCAAAGCATTATGTCAGCTCAAGGGAGGAGAGATCCTTTTGATACTGGGATTCAATTAAGCTCTATAGAAGATGAGTATTTGTGAAATATTCATGAATATGGAAAGGGGGAGAGGCATGCATTAGAAATACAAGCAAAGAGCTAGAGCAAAGGTGAAAAATGCCCAAGATACTCTTGGAGAACAGTGAGTGGTAAGACTAGTTGAACTAAAATAATAAGATATATTCTGGAAAAAAGTTTGGGTTAAGACTCAAAAGTCAAATTGAAGCCAAATAGCCTTGCTTCATGGAGACTGAATCAGTAGGGGTTGTGGGATAGATTAGAGCAGAAAGACTAGAAATAGTTCAAATGGTTGTAAGGATTTTTGCCATAAAACCTCATACCAGAGTGTAATGAAAACACTCCTGTTTTCTTTTACTCACTACTCATGCAATACTCTGTGTTCCAAATGCATGTGGGTTTTCCCACACTAAGCAATTCTGCAGCTCCAGCTGGGATGTCCTACAATCAGTATGTAGTCTTGGATTCTTACCATGGTAGTAGGTGGCTTACCTACCAGTGAGAGAAAACATTTTCAAGTGATGGTTTTTCTAGTATTTTTCAAAGGGATTTTATTTTCTGGCTACACCATATAGTTTGTGGGATCTTAGTTCCCCAATTAGATTGAACTCAGGCCTTCATCAGTAAAAGTGTAGAGACCTATCCACTGGAATGCTAGGGAATTCCTGATTTTTCTAGTCTTCAAATTCAAGCCAGTTATTGAGCCTCTGCCATTTAGAAGGCATATATTGTATTAACTATACATGTAAAAATTTATATGTAATTTAATATGATAATAGTTATGATTCATCCTTGGGCCAGCTTTGCATTGGTCTCTTCATAAATTTTGCTGCATTTTATCCTTATAATAATTCTGCAAGATAAGACTGGTTCTTACCTTCAACCCCATTTTACAAGTGAGTTCTCTGATTCTGTGAAGTTAGGACAGTTGCCTAAAGTCACATAGTAAGTGGATTGAGGTTTATTTTCCCCTAAAGTCTGTGTTCTTTCACATTAGAGGAACAATAAACAATTAAGGAGCAGGAGTGTGAGCAAAGCATTATGTCAGCTCAAGGGAGGAGAGATCCTTTTG
Source organism: Tragulus kanchil (assembly GCA_022376925.1). Taxonomy (NCBI): domain Eukaryota; kingdom Metazoa; phylum Chordata; class Mammalia; order Artiodactyla; family Tragulidae; genus Tragulus; species Tragulus kanchil. The sequence continues at coordinate 113,507,305 of JAIOJX010000005.1, read as the reverse complement.
ATACTGGGATTCAATTAAGCTCTATAGAAGATGAGTATTTGTGAAATATTCATGAATATGGAAAGGGGGAGAGGCATGCATTAGAAATACAAGCAAAGAGCTAGAGCAAAGGTGAAAAATGCCCAAGATACTCTTGGAGAACAGTGAGTGGTAAGACTAGTTGAACTAAAATAATAAGATATATTCTGGAAAAAAGTTTGGGTTAAGACTCAAAAGTCAAATTGAAGCCAAATAGCCTTGCTTCATGGAGACTGAATCAGTAGGGGTTGTGGGATAGATTAGAGCAGAAAGACTAGAAATAGTTCAAATGGTTGTAAGGATTTTTGCCATAAAACCTCATACCAGAGTGTAATGAAAACACTCCTGTTTTCTTTTACTCACTACTCATGCAATACTCTGTGTTCCAAATGCATGTGGGGTTTTCCCCACACTAAGCAATTCTGCAGCTCCAGCTGGGAGTCCTACAATCAGTTTGAAAATCCAGACTGTTACCTGTACTTCTGACTGACTGATGTGAATCAGGTGTTCCCATGACCACCTCGTTGGGTGGGTTAATTTTTCTAGAGTGGCTCACAGAACTCAGGGAAACAGTTTACTTACTAGATTATCAGTATATTATAAAGGATATTAAAGGATACAAGTAAACAGCCAGATGAAGAGATTCAAAAGGTGAGGTCCTGAATGGTCCCAAACTCAGGAGCTTCTGTCCCTGTAGAGTTTGGGGATGCCACTCCCCCTGCATGTGGGCGGGTGTTTGTTCACCAACCCAGAAGCTCTTCAAACCCGAGGAGAGATAACAAGGCCTTGAGAAGAGTCAACATAGCATTGTCAGTAGAGATACACGTTTGGGACTTTTTTAAACAAAAAAGTATCATTACAGTTGGCTATTAAACAATGAAGTAGTTATGCGCACGGAGTGTGTGAAGTTGAAAATATGTATACATTTTGATTTCCCTCAAACTGAACTGATACTAGCATACCGTTGATCAGAAGCCTTACCAATGCCACAATCGGTTAATACATTTTGGTATATGTATTATATACAATGCTTTTATAATAAAGTATAAAATTAAAAAAAGTATAAAATACTTTAGGCAAAGTGTAAAATAAAATGTTACTAAGAAAACCATAACAAAGGAAAATTCATGTACAGTACTGTACTGCATTTACCTATCTCATCTTTGTCATCTATTTACAAGATAAATTGTACCTACATCAGTATTATTGTCTTATATGAAACAAAACACTCTAGATATTTTGCATATTACTAACACAAAACACAAAATAGCAAAAATATAATGTGATAATTCATATTTATTTACAGGTATAACAATTTATGCAATGATAATAACTATGATGGCTATATGGTACCTACTGTAATTGATATAATTGCTTGAAAACAACCTTGCCTTTACATTAGGAATGGTTGTAAGTTTTTTTATGGTATGCAATATTACAGTCATGTTCATAACACAGTATTAAAAACATTGTTATATTTTTAGAAAAAAATCACCTATGATAATAGGCAGATATATACTTTCTTTGATTATGAGGAAAATAAATTTATTAAGGAATTATAGTCAATCTTAAGCTTTTAAAATATTTCTGGGCTATGCAGTTGATCTACAAGTTTTAAAATTTTTTACAAATCTTCCCAAAATTTTACAACATATTTATTCGAAAAAATCTGCATGTAAGTGGACCTGCACATTTCAAACCCATGTTGTTTAAGGGTCAAGTGTATTTGGCATTTGATAACACACAGATTTGAGTAAGGGGGAATTAAAGCATTAATAACAGAATTAGAGTAAATCAAAATAGTGTGCTATGGACATTCTGAATTGATAGAATGGATAACTGGATTCACTAAGGTCACTGGGTGATTGGATCTCCCGATAGGTACTCCTGGGCTCAGCTCTATTCTGCTTTCCTATCAATTCCTGATACGTCCTTACTAAAAAAAAAAGAGAGAGAGAGAAGCTTAAGAAGTTTATATATCAGTCCCTGAACAGATATGAAACAGACAGCAAGAAATTTCCTTGACTTTTAGTGGATCGCAGAGATAGTCAAGTGCTCAGAATTTTTCAGGAATACACTGTTTGTACCCTGTATGAAATTTACATCTTATATTTCAATGAAATAAATACATTCTGAACAGCGTTCTGACAATGAGATCTCAAAAGTTCAGACGAGTCTTTATTGCAGAAAAGATTAAAATAGCAAAGTAAATGCAATGATTTAGGCTATACGTAACTAGTTGTAAGAGGACTGGCTGCTAACTTCCTTGGTCTTTGTCTTGTCAGAAGCTCTATGGCTCTTCTGGGGACATCACATGGAGGGCTATTGAGACTACAGGGAGAAAGATAGGGGTTCATTTGAGCCTTACTTTTCAGTCATCTCCATCAAGATGTATGGGCTTCTGTGTGACTCATTGGTAAATACAGGAAACATGGGCTTGATCCCTGGGCCAGGTAGATCCCCGGGAGAAGGGAATTGAAACCCACTTCAGTATTCTTGCCTGGGCCTGAGGGGGACAGAGGGGCCTGGCAGGGTTCAGTCTATGGAATCGCAAACGAGTTAGACATGTCTTAGCAACTTAACAGCAACAACAACATCCAGGTGCTTAGCTTATGAGTGGAACCATGTTAAATCCTCAAATCTGCTGAGCTAGTAGCTGAATCTCACCAAGTAACCATGTATTGTGCAAAAAACTAGCTAACTGAACATTGCCCAACTTCCTGACCCACAAAGTCAGGAAACATCCAAAATGGTTGTCTGTCTAAGTTACTAAGTTCTGGGGTTGTTTGTTACATAGAAATACATAATCAGAACAAGGGGAGTGATTAATTCTGTCTGACTCAGAAAAGAATCTTCAAATGAGGTGAAATCTGAGTACAGTTTGTAAGGATAAACAGGGGGATTACCTAGGCAACTAATGGCGAGCAAGCACTCCAGTTGATGGAAAATGTGAGAGAACTCTGAGAATTTTTGAAAGAGTTTGGTATATTAGAATTTCTCAGTATTCTGAATAATAAAATAGAGTAGAGAAATAAATAGGAGTGATTGAGGACTAGGTTACAGAAAACTGTATTCTCCCCACACCCCCAAACTCTGGTAATCATTATTTGCCAGACAGATTTTTTTAGGAAATGGTTAGGAGGGTGTTCCAATAATACAAAAAAAGGTTTAAAGATCTAAATACAGTAGTGGAAATAAATACTAAGTAGTTTAAAACCTTGAGTCTCTTCATGTATATTGAATATACACATACACACATTTACATTTGTCAGTGTGTAAACAGTGGTTGAAACTGAATGCAAAGGTGGAATTGCTCAAAGAAACTAAGTGAAATGATAATTGAGGATACAGACATGAATGAAATCCAGAACTCAAGGTGCGGAGAGAGAAAAAAATATCCACATAATCCAAGAAGATCCAGTCAGTAAAATATGCTGTGTTGAGAACTAGATTGTTCACTAAAACTCACTTCACCCACCCAACAATCTAGACTTTATTTCAGTTTTGCTTGGGATTGGGATGCTAATAATATCTAAATGTTATGTAAATCTAAATAACTATGGATTTAGGTCTAGGGGTGGCAAGACTATAAATACATATAATTACATTTTTTCCTATATGTGTATATTTTTTTCCCTACTGTTCAAATGAATGCTTTAAAAATAGCCTTTTCACCAACATAATATGAAAAGTGATATACTTGCCTTCACATTGAATTATCAAATTGCTTCTTTTCAATTCAATGGCAGAAGCCAAAGGAAACACAAATAGTCAGACTTTATAAAGTAACAGCATGTTTCTAAGTGAAGAAAACAAATTAGAAAATAATCCAATTAACGCGTATGGTATTGAGAATATTAACAAATGAAGTGGAAACTGAGAAAAGAACTTGAACTAAATTTTACTTAAATATTAAGAACTATTTGTTACTGTCCTTTCTCAACAATAATCAAATATTTTCATTGAAGCACTGTTACTAATAAGCAGTTTCCTTGAATCTACATGACTGGTATAACACTAAGTTTTACTTAAATATTAAGACATTGTTTCTTCCTTTTAGTTCCTGCAATAATAAAATAGAGTGAGAGAACTCTGAGAATTTTTGAAAGAGTTTGGTATATTAGAATTTCTCAGTATTCTGAATAATAAAATAGAGTAGAATAAATAGGAGTGATTGAGGACTAGGTTACAGAAAACTGTATTCTCCCACACCCCAAACTCTGGTAATCATTATTTGCCAGACAGATTTTTTTAGGAAATGGTTAGGAGGGTGTTCCAATAATACAAAAAAAGGTTTAAAGATCTAAATACAGTAGTGGAAATAAATACTAAGTAGTTTAAAACCTTGAGTCTCTTCATGTATATTGAATATACACATACACACATTTACATTTGTCAGTGTGTAAACAGTGGTTGAAACTGAATGCAAAGGTGGAATTGCTCAAAGAAACTAAGTGAAATGATAATTGAGGATACAGACATGAATGAAATCCAGAACTCAAGGTGCGGAGAGAGAAAAAAATATCCACATAATCCAAGAAGATCCAGTCAGTAAAATATGCTGTGTTGAGAACTAGATTGTTCACTAAAACTCACTTCACCCACCCAACAATCTAGACTTTATTTCAGTTTTGCTTGGGATTGGGATGCTAATAATATCTAAATGTTATGTAAATCTAAATAACTATGGATTTAGGTCTAGGGGTGGCAAGACTATAAATACATATAATTACATTTTTTCCTATATGTGTATATTTTTTCCATACTGTTCAAATGAATGCTTTAAAAATAGCCTTTTCACCAACATAATATGAAAAGTGATATACTTGCCTTCACATTGAATTATCAAATTGCTTCTTTTCAATTCAATGGCAGAAGCCAAAGGAAACACAAATAGTCAGACTTTATAAAGTAACAGCATGTTTCTAAGTGAAGAAAACAAATTAGAAAATAATCCAATTAACGCGTATGGTATTGAGAATATTAACAAATGAAGTGGAAACTGAGAAAAGAACTTGAACTAAATTTTACTTAAATATTAAGAACTATTTGTTACTGTCCTTTCTCAACAATAATCAAATATTTTCATTGAAGCACTGTTACTAATAAGCAGTTTCCTTGAATCTACATGACTGGTATAACACTAAGTTCTTTTGAAAAGAGACAATTCTAAGATGTGACTTGAATCCGTATTTTTGTTTTAGAGGAGATATATAATTATTTTTTACTGATGTTTCTGGGGATTAGTATTTGGGAAGCAAAAACTTCCACTTCATTTCTTATTTTTTTCTGAGACCTTCAATCTCCTTTAAACAGAATATGGTCAATTCCTAGTTGTGGAATAACCACAAGACAATTAGAAGTTAAATTGTTGAGCAGCCCGCATCTAATTGAAGTCTCTCCATTTTAACTCTTTTATTTTTAGCATCTGAAGCAGTCTGTAGCTCTTCTAGGCTATAATCATGTTTATTTAAGAGTAGTGCCGTCCTCAGTGAGAAAATAAAAACCTACCAGAACTGCTGTACTGAACAGAAGAAACCAGGGAGATGAATATTATGTTTAAGATACTTTTCAGTTTATGATTTCCTTCAAATTACTGTACAAATATTTCAGCCTGAGTCCTAGGTCTCCATGTCTGAAAAGATTCCCCTTGCATAATATGATGAATATGTTTATCTATCTTGATTTAAAAAGTTATTCAAGATTTTTACCTTTCATAAAGTTAGAGACCACAAAGCTCTGAAACTGTTGTTTTATTTTGTAGATCATTCTAAGGAGTCACCACATCTAAAATCTGTTTTTTTTTATAAAACATACACAGAAAGTAAATATGATTCTTTACCATATTTTTCCCATAGGGAAAGGACACAGCCTTGGAGAGGTTTTCACCTATTCAGAAATAGGGTGGTGAAATGCCTTACCATCATCATCACCACCACCATCATCATCATCATCATATTAGCAAACATTTCTGAACTGACTACTCTGTCCAGACTCTAACTTACACCCTTCATATGAATTTTCCTCTTTAACTGTCAGAACAACTCCATGAGTTAGGTGATATTACTATCTCTTTTTTTTGTTTATTTTACTAATAGATAAACTGGGTTTTAAGAAGCTAAAATATGCCATGTATTAATACAAGTTGGAAGAGCAAAGCTTTAAATCTAGCAAACCTTATCATTGTACCCCCCTCACCACTCTTTGTGTTATTTTAATGTAAAGGAAATCAGTATAGCAACCTTTTTTTTTTTTTTTTAAGAAAATGATCTAAAAGAAAAGGAAAACTCCTTTTTGCCAGTAGCTTCATTGAAATGGAGGCAGGGTAAAGAAATACTCCATTTCTCTGTCTCAGATCAAATCCTCACCAAGAAGCACTATTACCTTAGACAAGTCTCATCCTTCACTTTTGTCATCTAATAAAGGGCAATACTATTAGCACTTTCCTCCTGTGTTGTAAAGAGTAAATTAAATGGAAAGTATAATTAAACAGCATGTTACCCAGGGCATAAAATATTTTCAATTAATTTATAAATATTCTTATTTTGAGCCTCTGTTATTATTGCCACTGTTATATATTTCAAAATGTAAGTGCATGCCACAGTTCAGTTTGGTTCACCAAGTACTATGGGATCAGTAGTATCCCAGTTCTAAGGGTAGATATCAAGCAAATACAAAAGTGCTTTTCCAGTTATGAATATTATGTTTAAGATACTTTTCAGTTTATGATTTCCTTCAAATTACTGTACAAATATTTCAGCCTGAGTCCTAGGTCTCCATGTCTGAAAAGATTCCCCTTGCATAATATGATGAATATGTTTATCTATCTTGATTTAAAAAGTTATTCAAGATTTTTACCTTTCATAAAGTTAGAGACCACAAAGCTCTGAAACTGTTGTTTTATTTTGTAGATCATTCTAAGGAGTCACCACATCTAAAATCTGTTTTTTTTTATAAAACATACACAGAAAGTAAATATGATTCTTTACCATATTTTTCCCATAGGGAAAGGACACAGCCTTGGAGAGGTTTTCACCTATTCAGAAATAGGGTGGTGAAATGCCTTACCATCATCATCACCACCACCATCATCATCATCATCATATTAGCAAACATTTCTGAACTGACTACTCTGTCCAGACTCTAACTTACACCCTTCATATGAATTTTCCTCTTTAACTGTCAGAACAACTCCATGAGTTAGGTGATATTACTATCTCTTTTTGTTTATTTTACTAATAGATAAACTGGGTTTTAAGAAGCTAAAATATGCCATGTATTAATACAAGTTGGAAGAGCAAAGCTTTAAATCTAGCAAACCTTATCATTGTACCCCTCACCACTCTTTGTGTTATTTTAATGTAAAGGAAATCAGTATAGCAACCTTTTTTTTTTTTTTTTAAGAAAATGATCTAAAAGAAAAGGAAAACTCCTTTTTGCCAGTAGCTTCATTGAAATGGAGGCAGGGTAAAGAAATACTCCATTTCTCTGTCTCAGATCAAATCCTCACCAAGAAGCACTATTACCTTAGACAAGTCTCATCCTTCACTTTTGTCATCTAATAAAGGGCAATACTATTAGCACTTTCCTCCTGTGTTGTAAAGAGTAAATTAAATGGAAAGTATAATTAAACAGCATGTTACCCAGGGCATAAAATATTTTCAATTAATTTATAAATATTCTTATTTTGAGCCTCTGTTATTATTGCCACTGTTATATATTTCAAAATGTAAGTGCATGCCACAGTTCAGTTTGGTTCACCAAGTACTATGGGATCAGTAGTATCCCAGTTCTAAGGGTAGATATCAAGCAAATACAAAAGTGCTTTTCCAGTTTGGAAAGACAACAAACAGGTATTTAAGGCAATAATTAAAGGGCATTCTAAAGGTGGTATTTGGGTAACCACTAAATTGAATATGAGCTAAATATAGTAAAGGTGATGAGTTGTCAAGAACGAGATGTTAGCACAAAAGATGCTATTGAAGTGATCAGTCTTAAGGTAGGAAAGGCTGCTAGCTTCTTGAGTGACAGCCAGGTGATGAACTTAACTATACGTTTGTTTTGTTATGAAAAAAAAATCTTTAAATACTATGAGTAATATTGGATAGCACATCAAAGTGTTGGTGAATAATAACTGTAGATAGAGGAGCTGAGGTGTGATATGAGAAAATTGGTGACAGAAGGAAGGCTGCCCAGAAAGGGGAAAACCTAGTGGGAGGAACATCAGTTGAGGAGGGTTTTGGAGAATCAGTTCTGATTTGATTAGAGCCTGGTACTATCGGGATGACAAAAGAAATGAAGATGTATTAGGCTTCTGACGGACCCAGAGGAATGACTCAATTGGCTGAATTTCAGGCTAGAAGAAGGCAAAGGCAGTTCAGTCATGGCACTGTTTTTGGCGCGCCCCATAGAGTTACCTCAAATCTTCATGAGTAGGTGACTATTTTACATAGTTATTACATAGACCTTTTGAATAAGTAGAGTTTATTTTTAGTTTTTCTGCTATCAATTCTCTCTCGTCCCTGTGAGCTTTTGCAAGCAAGAATCTTTCTCCATCACTACATCACCAATAATCTGCACCATATTGAAGCTATTGCAAGCCTGAGTTCACCTGCATCAGAATTGTTTGTTGCTTCCAAAAAATGTGTATTTCTGGGCGCTGCACCATGTCTACCAAGCCAGAATCTCTGCCAGTGGTCCCTGAGTCAATGTATCATGTTCTTCAAGTCTCATCCTTCACTTTTGTCATCTAATAAAGGGCAATACTATTAGCATTTGGGGGCAGCATGTTACCCAGGGCATAAAATATTTTCAATTAATTTATAAATATTCTTATTTTGAGCCTCTGTTATTATTGCCACTGTTATATATTTCAAAATGTAAGTGCATGCCACAGTTCAGTTTGGTTCACCAAGTACTATGGGATCAGTAGTATCCCAGTTCTAAGGGTAGATATCAAGCAAATACAAAAGTGCTTTTCCAGTTTGGAAAGACAACAAACAGGTATTTAAGGCAATAATTAAAGGGCATTCTAAAGGTGGTATTTGGGTAACCACTAAATTGAATATGAGCTAAATATAGTAAAGGTGATGAGTTGTCAAGAACGAGATGTTAGCACAAAAGATGCTATTGAAGTGATCAGTCTTAAGGTAGGAAAGGCTGCTAGCTTCTTGAGTGACAGCCAGGTGATGAACTTAACTATACGTTTGTTTTGTTATGAAAAAAAAATCTTTAAATACTATGAGTAATATTGGATAGCACATCAAAGTGTTGGTGAATAATAACTGTAGATAGAGGAGCTGAGGTGTGATATGAGAAAATTGGTGACAGAAGGAAGGCTGCCCAGAAAGGGGAAAACCTAGTGGGAGGAACATCAGTTGAGGAGGGTTTTGGAGAATCAGTTCTGATTTGATTAGAGCCTGGTACTATCGGGATGACAAAAGAAATGAAGATGTATTAGGCTTCTGACGGACCCAGAGGAATGACTCAATTGGCTGAATTTCAGGCTAGAAGAAGGCAAAGGCAGTTCAGTCATGGCACTGTTTTTGGCGCGCCCCATAGAGTTACCTCAAATCTTCATGAGTAGGTGACTATTTTACATAGTTATTACATAGACCTTTTGAATAAGTAGAGTTTATTTTTGTTTTTCTGCTATCAATTCTCTCTCGTCCCTGTGAGCTTTTGCAAGCAAGAATCTTTCTCCATCACTACATCACCAATAATCTGCACCATATTGAAGCTATTGCAAGCCTGAGTTCACCTGCATCAGAATTGTTTGTTGCTTCCAAAAAATGTGTATTTCTGGGCGCTGCACCATGTCTACCAAGCCAGAATCTCTGCCAGTGGTCCCTGAGAATCCAAAATTGTATCATGTTCTTCAAGTCATTCTTACATATGCCAGATTTGAGAACCATTATTTAGTGGAGATGAGCTTAGAAGAGAAGCAAATCATACCTACACACCTGCGTAAGCCTGTAGGCTTCTCAAAGACTGCTCTAGCCAAAATCATGTGTTGCTTTAAAGAACAAATCATTGATTTCCATTTTCACAAGTTTGTGGATGGATTAGAGTTTGACAAAGCTGGGCTGGATTGGGCTGGACAGGGCTTTAGGCTTCTGCTCCAGTCAAGCTAGTTTCATGCATCTGTTTCTGAAATGTTTTTTTGGAAAAGGGCAGACATGCAAGTACATTTCAAGTCCACTAATATTCACAGCCTGTGGGTCAGAATGAATCACATGGTCAAGCCCAAAGTCATGGGATAAAGATTTATACTGTCTGCCAAAAGACCATGCAATGGTATGAATTTATAATACCACTAGAAAAGAATGGTAACTTACAACAATTGGGGGCTGTGTCTCAATTATGTTTGCATTCATATCTTCCAAGTGATTTTTTTCACACACAGTAATGATTCAAAAGAGTATTTTTGAACTGAGCAGCATAGTTGTTACTTTCTTCAATGTGGCTAAAAGGTAATGGTAAGAGGAACCATGAAAAAAAGCACATGAACTAGAGATATTCACTGTCAACTGTGCAGGTTAATATTCAATGTGCATATTAAAATTTATTTGTAAAATCTTAAGCTATGTCATTTTAAATTTTATTTTTGCATCTTAATATATAGATATAACATAAAATTCACCATCTCAACCATTTTCAAATGGATAGACCTTTTGAATAAGTAGAGTTTATTTTTTTTTCTGCTATCAATTCTCTCTCGTCCCTGTGAGCTTTTGCAAGCAAGAATCTTTCTCCATCACTACATCACCAATAATCTGCACCATATTGAAGCTATTGCAAGCCTGAGTTCACCTGCATCAGAATTGTTTGTTGCTTCCAAAAAATGTGTATTTCTGGGCGCTGCACCATGTCTACCAAGCCAGAATCTCTGCCAGTGGTCCCTGAGAATCCAAAATTGTATCATGTTCTTCAAGTCATTCTTACATATGCCAGATTTGAGAACCATTATTTAGTGGAGATGAGCTTAGAAGAGAAGCAAATCATACCTACACACCTGCGTAAGCCTGTAGGCTTCTCAAAGACTGCTCTAGCCAAAATCATGTGTTGCTTTAAAGAACAAATCATTGATTTCCATTTTCACAAGTTTGTGGATGGATTAGAGTTTGACAAAGCTGGGCTGGATTGGGCTGGACAGGGCTTTAGGCTTCTGCTCCAGTCAAGCTAGTTTCATGCATCTGTTTCTGAAATGTTTTTTTGGAAAAGGGCAGACATGCAAGTACATTTCAAGTCCACTAATATTCACAGCCTGTGGGTCAGAATGAATCACATGGTCAAGCCCAAAGTCATGGGATAAAGATTTATACTGTCTGCCAAAAGACCATGCAATGGTATGAATTTATAATACCACTAGAAAAGAATGGTAACTTACAACAATTGGGGGCTGTGTCTCAATTATGTTTGCATTCATATCTTCCAAGTGATTTTTTTCACACACAGTAATGATTCAAAAGAGTATTTTTGAACTGAGCAGCATAGTTGTTACTTTCTTCAATGTGGCTAAAAGGTAATGGTAAGAGGAACCATGAAAAAAAGCACATGAACTAGAGATATTCACTGTCAACTGTGCAGGTTAATATTCAATGTGCATATTAAAATTTATTTGTAAAATCTTAAGCTATGTCATTTTAAATTTTATTTTTGCATCTTAATATATAGATATAACATAAAATTCACCATCTCAACCATTTTTCAAATGGATAGTGCTTTTCAGTAGTAAGTACGTTCATATTGCTATGCAACCAATCTCAAGGACTCTTCATTTTGTAAACTGAAACTGTGTTCCCATTAAACAACTTCACATTGCCCTTCTCCCAGCCCCTGACATCCACTATTCTGTTTTTTATCTCTATGAACATATCTACTTTAGTTAATTTTTACAAGTGGAATCATACAGTATTTGTCTTTTCCTAACAGACTATTTTTATTTAGCACAGTGTTCTCAAAGTTCCCTCATGTTGTTGCATGAGTCAGAGTTTCCTTCCTTTTTAAGGTTGAATAGTATTCCACTGTATGCACAGACCATACTCAACTGTTGCCAGATACTAGAGTTGTTTTCACATTTTGGCTATTATGAATAATGTCGATATGGACAAGAGTATACAAATTGCCTTGTTCTGTGTGTTCTTCAATCACATTGTAGGTAGACTCTGCCACTTATGGCCATTAAGACAGTTTCTCTTCCTATCATAAAAAAAATAACAAAAACACTAATACATATTAGGACAGGAACTGGCAAACTATTTGAGTAGGCCAAATCCAACTCATTCCCTATTTTTGTCCAGCCTACAAACTAAGCATTTCTTTTATATTTTTAAACCATCCAAAGAGATGAAAGACCTTTTCATGACATTAAAGTTCTGTGAAATTCAAATTTAAGTGTCCATGAGTAAAGTTTTATCAAAATTCAGAACACGTTTGCCAACCTCTGCTGTAGAAATCAGTCACAACAGCACCAAAGCTGAGACGCTGTGCTCTCACAGATCACTGATGCAACATTTTAGCAGAATGCTATTTTTTTTTAATGCAGATAGTAACTATTTATTATATTGACATATTTACAAAATATTACAAAGTGAAATACAAGTCTAACTCACCATATTACACAGGGCTTAGCAGAACACTATTATGACAGGCTTGGTTATTGTAAATCTGAGTATTTCTAATTCTCTGTGACATATCATTGAACCCTTTATTGATGACAAATGCTATTTTAAATTTTATTTTTGCATCTTAATATATAGATATAACATAAAATTCACAATCTCAACCATTTTTCAATTGGATAGTGCTTTTCAGTAGTAAGTACGTTCATATTGCTATGCAACCAATCTCAAGGACTCTTCATTTTGTAAACTGAAACTGTGTTCCCATTAAACAACTTCACATTGCCCTTCTCCCAGCCCCTGACATCCACTATTCTGTTTTTTATCTCTATGAACATATCTACTTTAGTTAATTTTTACAAGTGGAATCATACAGTATTTGTCTTTTCCTAACAGACTATTTTTATTTAGCACAGTGTTCTCAAAGTTCCCTCATGTTGTTGCATGAGTCAGAGTTTCCTTCCTTTTTAAGGTTGAATAGTATTCCACTGTATGCACAGACCATACTCAACTGTTGCCAGATACTAGAGTTGTTTTCACATTTTGGCTATTATGAATAATGTCGATATGGACAAGAGTATACAAATTGCCTTGTTCTGTGTGTTCTTCAATCACATTGTAGGTAGACTCTGCCACTTATGGCCATTAAGACAGTTTCTCTTCCTATCATAAAAAAAATAACAAAAACACTAATACATATTAGGACAGGAACTGGCAAACTATTTGAGTAGGCCAAATCCAACTCATTCCCTATTTTTGTCCAGCCTACAAACTAAGCATTTCTTTTATATTTTTAAACCATCCAAAGAGATGAAAGACCTTTTCATGACATTAAAGTTCTGTGAAATTCAAATTTAAGTGTCCATGAGTAAAGTTTTATCAAAATTCAGAACACGTTTGCCAACCTCTGCTGTAGAAATCAGTCACAACAGCACCAAAGCTGAGACGCTGTGCTCTCACAGATCACTGATGCAACATTTTAGCAGAATGCTATTTTTTTTTAATGCAGATAGTAACTATTTATTATATTGACATATTTACAAAATATTACAAAGTGAAATACAAGTCTAACTCACCATATTACACAGGGCTTAGCAGAACACTATTATGACAGGCTTGGTTATTGTAAATCTGAGTATTTCTAATTCTCTGTGACATATCATTGAACCCATTTCAGTCAGGTGAGTTGTACAAATGCTATTTCAATAAACTAAACGTTCATGAAGCATAATGCCCTCTTGAGCAAACCACCCTGACTCCAGAATATCCATCAGGCTGGAGCCTGTAGAGTGGATAGGACACCAGGACAGCCCAAAAGGAGCATGCAGGCTGGAGAGGAGACTCTGAACAGCCTTAGAATGGGAAAACCTGGGACATGGGAGCCCTGAAGGGATTTGTGGAAAGGAGCAGTCCTCTCTCTTCTTTTTTCCCAGCAGTCTCACTACAAATTTTAAATTATGAAGTATGTTATACATAATATCCTTGACCCTTTAGGAGAGCTGGCTCCCCTGGTGACCCAGATAGTAAAGAATCTGCCAGTGTTACAGGAAACCTGAGTTTGATACCTGGATCAGGAAGATCCCCTAGAGAAGGAAATGGCTACCCATTCTAGTATTCTGCCTGGAGAATTCCATGGACAGAGGAGCCTGATGGCCTACAGTTCATGGGGTCACAAAGAGTCAGATTGACTAACATTGACACTTTAGGAATTAATTGTAATTGTAATTAATTGTAATAATTAGTGATTCTTAACTAGGTGCTAGGCATTGTGCTAAACCCCTAACAAGTAGGTGTCTCATTTTATCGTATCTCTAAACTCTGTAAAGATAGATATTTATCTTTTGGTTTCTTGGTAGTTTCAGTCCTGTGGGTGGAGGGTTTTTCTATTTTTAATTGTGCTAAAAGTCACATAATATGAAACATACTATTTTAACCATATTTAACTGTACATTTTAGTGGCACTAAATACTTCCATAATGCTGTACAACTCTCACCATCACCTGTCTCTCAAATTATGTACCTTCCCAAACTAAAATGTTATCCCCATTAGTCAGTAACTCCCCATCCCCACCTCCTGCCCCCACCCCTTGGCCTCTAGCAGCTACCAATGTATTTTCTGACTCTATGAATTTGACCGTTCTAAGTACTTCATATAAGTGGAATCAAACTATTTTTCCTGCACTCAATGCATACTGGAATGCATTTTTAAGGTTAATTTAACATATGTCCTACAAATAGATGGTCCCTTCTTCTTTCCCTGTGCTATACAGTAGGCTCTCAATCATCACCCACTCTATCTTAGTATTCCTGTTTACTAGTGAGGAAACTGATGCAGAATGAGGTCACACTACCAGCCCAAGGTGGATTTGGGCTTTGATTTGTGTAGGCAGACTGCGTGCTGGTGCACTAAGGATCAGGAATATACATCTTAATGAAACGTTTCAGGTGATTCTAACCAGGCTCAACACATAGTAGGCTGTAGATACTACGGGCAACTGAAAAGTACTGAACTTGGCCCTAAAGATGCCACACAGCTGGGTCAATCTCCAACAACAAACTGATGTCACCCAGAGATGTCTTCAAACAGCAGTAAAATGGATTGGTGAGACTGTCCAAAAGCAAAGGAGAGAGCACATATAGAGCTTGGGAGGGAGGAAGCTTTGAGACCCTAGCTAGACCTTGGTATTTCATCTCAGTGACCTCTCCTACTCCATTCGGAGATTACACTTGAAGGGTTTCCAGTGTCCTCACTCCATGATTCCTCCCACTTTTCACCTGTCTATCCTATGCCTTTGTTTTCTCCTTTCACCAAGATCTGCGTCATCTGGAATTTGCTTCACACAATTGCCAGTGATCTTCAATTGTTCTCCCTTCTTTTCATAAATTCCAATCTGTCTCCATTAAGCTTCTTCAATAAAATGTTAAACCCTGTGAAGGATAGGAACTTTATTTTCTAAGCTTTTGAAATTTCTCTCCATTCCTTTCTTCTCCCACCTCTCCAGCTTCCCTACTTGCAGTCTCCAGTTTATAGAATTCCTTTCTTCTCCCATTAACTGTACATTTTAGTGGCACTAAATACTTCCATAATGCTGTACAACTCTCACCATCACCTGTCTCTCAAATTATGTACCTTCCCAAACTAAAATGTTATCCCCATTAGTCAGTAACTCCCCATCCCCACCTCCTGCCCCCACCCCTTGGCCTCTAGCAGCTACCAATGTATTTTCTGACTCTATGAATTTGACCGTTCTAAGTACTTCATATAAGTGGAATCAAACTATTTTTCCTGCACTCAATGCATACTGGAATGCATTTTTAAGGTTAATTTAACATATGTCCTACAAATAGATGGTCCCTTCTTCTTTCCCTGTGCTATACAGTAGGCTCTCAATCATCACCCACTCTATCTTAGTATTCCTGTTTACTAGTGAGGAAACTGATGCAGAATGAGGTCACACTACCAGCCCAAGGTGGATTTGGGCTTTGATTTGTGTAGGCAGACTGCGTGCTGGTGCACTAAGGATCAGGAATATACATCTTAATGAAACGTTTCAGGTGATTCTAACCAGGCTCAACACATAGTAGGCTGTAGATACTACGGGCAACTGAAAAGTACTGAACTTGGCCCTAAAGATGCCACACAGCTGGGTCAATCTCCAACAACAAACTGATGTCACCCAGAGATGTCTTCAAACAGCAGTAAAATGGATTGGTGAGACTGTCCAAAAGCAAAGGAGAGAGCACATATAGAGCTTGGGAGGGAGGAAGCTTTGAGACCCTAGCTAGACCTTGGTATTTCATCTCAGTGACCTCTCCTACTCCATTCGGAGATTACACTTGAAGGGTTTCCAGTGTCCTCACTCCATGATTCCTCCCACTTTTCACCTGTCTATCCTATGCCTTTGTTTTCTCCTTTCACCAAGATCTGCGTCATCTGGAATTTGCTTCACACAATTGCCAGTGATCTTCAATTGTTCTCCCTTCTTTTCATAAATTCCAATCTGTCTCCATTAAGCTTCTTCAATAAAATGTTAAACCCTGTGAAGGATAGGAACTTTATTTTCTAAGCTTTTGAAATTTCTCTCCATTCCTTTCTTCTCCCCACCCTCTCCAGCTTCCCTACTTGCAGTCTCCAGTTTATAGAATATGGGTGGCTAGAAATACTTTATAGCACTCCCCAGACCTTACCACCCATCTGCACAAGTCCTGTGGCAAAATCAGCTAACCAAATTGAAGACAATACTTATCCCTGCAAACTTTCTCTAAAAATTACAATGAGATTCCAGCTCAGGCACATTCCTCCTAACAACAGCAAGGGTCACCTGAAAGATCCTTGGCCAGTTGTATAACTTCTACTCAAATCTACTCATCCTAGACACTGCACTCAAAGAATCCACTGCAGCTTGTCACTCCATTAACATCTCTCCCCATTCCCCAGGCCTCTGTGTTAAATACAAATTTGGGTTCTCCACAGTAGAATGTGGCAGGCAGTGCAGCTTAACTCTTAAAAGCACAGACTCTGGACTCAAAATGCTTATGACTGTATGCAAGTTCTACCATTTACTAGCTGAGAGACTTGAGAAAGTTTTTTAATATCTTTGAAATTCAATTTCCTCATCTGTAAAACAGAGCTAATAACAGTACCTTCTTTATAGGACAGTTCTGTGAGAATTCAATGTGAAAATGCCTGTCAATTCAAGCACTCTTCTACAGTACCTGGTTCATAAGAAACCTGTATGGATCTGCATTCATCATCACTATCAGCATCATTATGGATCTAACATAGTAACAGAATTTATATTTGGAACACTTTTGGACTCAGCCCTGAAAACCCAGTCTAAAGCAACCATTTTGGTGTTCCCTCAATAGGAACAACACTTTTTTCTGCCTCATGTATTTTTTGGTTGTCTGTGTTACACTTGAAGGGTTTCCAGTGTCCTCACTCCATGATTCCTCCCACTTTTCACCTGTCTATCCTATGCCTTTGTTTTCTCCTTTCACCAAGATCTGCGTCATCTGGAATTTGCTTCACACAATTGCCAGTGATCTTCAATTGTTCTCCCTTCTTTTCATAAATTCCAATCTGTCTCCATTAAGCTTCTTCAATAAAATGTTAAACCCTGTGAAGGATAGGAACTTTATTTTCTAAGCTTTTGAAATTTCTCTCCATTCCTTTCTTCTCCCCACCCTCTCCAGCTTCCCTACTTGCAGTCTCCAGTTTATAGAATATGGGTGGCTAGAAATACTTTATAGCACTCCCCAGACCTTACCACCCATCTGCACAAGTCCTGTGGCAAAATCAGCTAACCAAATTGAAGACAATACTTATCCCTGCAAACTTTCTCTAAAAATTACAATGAGATTCCAGCTCAGGCACATTCCTCCTAACAACAGCAAGGGTCACCTGAAAGATCCTTGGCCAGTTGTATAACTTCTACTCAAATCTACTCATCCTAGACACTGCACTCAAAGAATCCACTGCAGCTTGTCACTCCATTAACATCTCTCCCCATTCCCCAGGCCTCTGTGTTAAATACAAATTTGGGTTCTCCACAGTAGAATGTGGCAGGCAGTGCAGCTTAACTCTTAAAAGCACAGACTCTGGACTCAAAATGCTTATGACTGTATGCAAGTTCTACCATTTACTAGCTGAGAGACTTGAGAAAGTTTTTTAATATCTTTGAAATTCAATTTCCTCATCTGTAAAACAGAGCTAATAACAGTACCTTCTTTATAGGACAGTTCTGTGAGAATTCAATGTGAAAATGCCTGTCAATTCAAGCACTCTTCTACAGTACCTGGTTCATAAGAAACCTGTATGGATCTGCATTCATCATCACTATCAGCATCATTATGGATCTAACATAGTAACAGAATTTATATTTGGAACACTTTTGGACTCAGCCCTGAAAACCCAGTCTAAAGCAACCATTTTGGTGTTCCCTCAATAGGAACAACACTTTTTTTTCTGCCTCATGTATTTTTTGGTTGTCTGTGTTCAGATGCCTTCTCCTAGCCCCCATCTCAGTTTATCAGAAATCCTAGCAAGACCATCATATCTAAGAGACCATCATACATCTTTCCAAGTGGATAAGATTTCCTCTCCTTTATGACACTATGTTGCAGGACCAGAGGGGAAATGCAAGAAAAGTAATTTATAATAACTAACACCTCATTACATTGTTACATATACTTTTCCCCAAATATTCCTTATTAAATATCTATGAATAATGGGAAGGGAGATTGAATCATGCTATTCAAGATTTGTATTTTCTGATTCCAAAATAGTCACAAAACAATGTTTTATCTTATTCTTGGTATTAGTCAAGATTTCTGTTACAGACAAAAAATTAAGTTGAAATAAGAGAAGGTGGATTTTTATAATAGGATGTTAGAAGTACCTCTCAGAACTCAGTTCTCAAAGACGGGTTAGAACCAAAATTTGGAAAGTTGCAGGGACTCTCTTTTCCCTCTCCCCTCTCTTACACCCCCTTTATTATAGAATTCAACAGCCCCAGCTGATCTATTACATGGTCCCAGAGAAATGCAGAGGTTAATTTACTCCTACTGGGACCTAATTCTAAATCTTTGGAATAAGAATCCAAATGGCTAGGCTTGGATCAGGTCCCTATCCCTAATCCCATTGCTATGCCAGGTAGGAGGGGTTTCATCTGAAAGGTAAGAGGCAGTTCCCTAGGGAAGAAGCAGGCCCTGTGATCTGAGTTGATGCTAAAAGGTATCTACTAAACTTTTCAACTATTTTTGAATCTAGCAGACATTACTAATAGCATTTACCATCTTTCATAATAAATCATTTTTCCATGTTTTATATATTTGGGCCTAGGAAAGAAGGGGTATTATACGAGAATACCTTTGGTTCATAAGAAACAATGTGAAAATGCCTGTCAATTCAAGCACTCTTCTACAGTACCTGGTTCATAAGAAACCTGTATGGATCTGCATTCATCATCACTATCAGCATCATTATGGATCTAACATAGTAACAGAATTTATATTTGGAACACTTTTGGACTCAGCCCTGAAAACCCAGTCTAAAGCAACCATTTTGGTGTTCCCTCAATAGGAACAACACTTTTTTTTCTGCCTCATGTATTTTTTGGTTGTCTGTGTTCAGATGCCTTCTCCTAGCCCCCATCTCAGTTTATCAGAAATCCTAGCAAGACCATCATATCTAAGAGACCATCATACATCTTTCCAAGTGGATAAGATTTCCTCTCCTTTATGACACTATGTTGCAGGACCAGAGGGGAAATGCAAGAAAAGTAATTTATAATAACTAACACCTCATTACATTGTTACATATACTTTTCCCCAAATATTCCTTATTAAATATCTATGAATAATGGGAAGGGAGATTGAATCATGCTATTCAAGATTTGTATTTTCTGATTCCAAAATAGTCACAAAACAATGTTTTATCTTATTCTTGGTATTAGTCAAGATTTCTGTTACAGACAAAAAATTAAGTTGAAATAAGAGAAGGTGGATTTTTATAATAGGATGTTAGAAGTACCTCTCAGAACTCAGTTCTCAAAGACGGGTTAGAACCAAAATTTGGAAAGTTGCAGGGACTCTCTTTTCCCTCTCCCCTCTCTTACACCCCCTTTATTATAGAATTCAACAGCCCCAGCTGATCTATTACATGGTCCCAGAGAAATGCAGAGGTTAATTTACTCCTACTGGGACCTAATTCTAAATCTTTGGAATAAGAATCCAAATGGCTAGGCTTGGATCAGGTCCCTATCCCTAATCCCATTGCTATGCCAGGTAGGAGGGGTTTCATCTGAAAGGTAAGAGGCAGTTCCCTAAGGAAGAAGCAGGCCCTGTGATCTGAGTTGATGCTAAAAGGTATCTACTAAACTTTTCAACTATTTTTGAATCTAGCAGACATTACTAATAGCATTTACCATCTTTCATAATAAATCATTTTTCCATGTTTTATATATTTGAGGAAAAAGTTATTTCCTAACTATGGGTTTAATATTCAAGTTAATAGAGATTCTTCTCTCAATGGATGATGAAAATAAGTGATAGTCATCATGAAATAAGGATTTTAGGTGATACTGCACCAATGATAGGAGTGTTCTTATAAGAAGCTATAGGTTTTTCACCTATGATTCTAGATCATGACCCAACCCTTCTCAGGAACAATGTATGTGGGTCTATACAGACAGGGGCTTTGCAATAAAAGCTAGTTTACTAAAATGTCTGTAAAGCATGGGGGCATTAGAAGTCCTGACCTGCTGCTACCCTACCATAGTGTAATAACACATTCTCCCAAATTGTACTCAGAGTGCCCACAGCTGAGGCACCTTAGGAACTTGTCAACAATTGTGGTGTGTTTATTTGGAGGGCTTAAGTGCATGACTACAACTAGAACTAGAAGAGACAGCCTGACTTGCTCAGCAAATGCCAAAATACTCAGAGGAGAAGTCACATTCAGCTAAAGCTTCTGGGCTCCATGTGAGCTGAGGTGTCTAAACAATACAGCATCATAGCCTTGGTGCGGAGCACATGGTAGTCATTCATTTGGGATCAAAACATGAGACTATAAGCCTTGGCTGTCAAAAGTGCTTGAGAGAAATTGAAGGTAAGATAAACTTAATCTGTGACCCATGGAGTGAAGTTTAGGGAAAGCTGTATTATTATTTCACACATTTATTCTAAGAATATCTGCATTATGTACAAGTTAATGTAATGGAAAATCCAAATACCACATACATAGAGGTATACATTCTAGATTTTAGGCTATCAATTTTACTGGTATGACATACCATGATAGTTTTAATAGCATTCATTACCATTTGTTATATTGTCCCAAGGCAATTTCTATGTTGTATTTGTTGGAATCAATAGTGGAGCTACTAAGCCTGAAAAGGCAGGTGGGTATATAATACATCATTTATTGACAATGCATTCCAACATCTCATAAAATAATCTATGCTTGTGGGCTTTATGGACACCTTGTATTTTTCTATTCTCTTATGCTCAGACAGTGTGAACAACATCTAGACCATCCTGTTCATATCCCTCCATTCTAGCATTTATCATGTTGGATTGTTCCTGTGTTATCAACTTTTCACCTCCCACTAGATAGCACATACTTTGCAAGCAGGACCTTTTCTTATTTACCATTGTGTTCTCTCTCACACATACACTCACCTTAAATTAGGTTCCCAAACTTTATATTTCTCTGTGGATATTTCTTCCCCTTCCCCTCTCCCTACCTCTGTGCTTCTCCTGGGTACTTCCTACCCCATGGCTCCAGTTCTCTCTGCTCTGACTGCTTGAAGCCAAGGAGTCACAATGATTTCTTGTCATTCTTTCCTACTAAGGATATATCTCAAAATTTCTAGTTATTTCTCAACTCTGCCCACACCTTGGTAACTAGCCCCCTTCATTAAATTCTTTTCAATAACACCCCTCTTGATGGAATTTTGTTTCCAGCTGGCATCTTCTCCAAATGTTAGAGTGCCCACAGCTGAGGCACCTTAGGAACTTGTCAACAATTGTGGTGTGTTTATTTGGAGGGCTTAAGTGCATGACTACAACTAGAACTAGAAGAGACAGCCTGACTTGCTCAGCAAATGCCAAAATACTCAGAGGAGAAGTCACATTCAGCTAAAGCTTCTGGGCTCCATGTGAGCTGAGGTGTCTAAACAATACAGCATCATAGCCTTGGTGCGGAGCACATGGTAGTCATTCATTTGGGATCAAAACATGAGACTATAAGCCTTGGCTGTCAAAAGTGCTTGAGAGAAATTGAAGGTAAGATAAACTTAATCTGTGACCCATGGAGTGAAGTTTAGGGAAAGCTGTATTATTATTTCACACATTTATTCTAAGAATATCTGCATTATGTACAAGTTAATGTAATGGAAAATCCAAATACCACATACATAGAGGTATACATTCTAGATTTTAGGCTATCAATTTTACTGGTATGACATACCATGATAGTTTTAATAGCATTCATTACCATTTGTTATATTGTCCCAAGGCAATTTCTATGTTGTATTTGTTGGAATCAATAGTGGAGCTACTAAGCCTGAAAAGGCAGGTGGGTATATAATACATCATTTATTGACAATGCATTCCAACATCTCATAAAATAATCTATGCTTGTGGGCTTTATGGACACCTTGTATTTTTCTATTCTCTTATGCTCAGACAGTGTGAACAACATCTAGACCATCCTGTTCATATCCCTCCATTCTAGCATTTATCATGTTGGATTGTTCCTGTGTTATCAACTTTTCACCTCCCACTAGATAGCACATACTTTGCAAGCAGGACCTTTTCTTATTTACCATTGTGTTCTCTCTCACACATACACTCACCTTAAATTAGGTTCCCAAACTTTATATTTCTCTGTGGATATTTCTTCCCCTTCCCCTCTCCCTACCTCTGTGCTTCTCCTGGGTACTTCCTACCCCATGGCTCCAGTTCTCTCTGCTCTGACTGCTTGAAGCCAAGGAGTCACAATGATTTCTTGTCATTCTTTCCTACTAAGGATATATCTCAAAATTTCTAGTTATTTCTCAACTCTGCCCACACCTTGGTAACTAGCCCCCTTCATTAAATTCTTTTCAATAACACCCCTCTTGATGGAATTTTGTTTCCAGCTGGCATCTTCTCCAAAGTAGATTGGCTTTGCTTTTCCCCTTTTCTCCCAACTTGTAATATATTTTAATATCCAACATCCTCAGAGTTTCCACTATCAATCTAGGAGATCAGTTCCAGGTATAAAAGATGTTCAATTACCTTGCTTTAGAATTTGGAACACATTTCTGCTCAGTTTGGAAGTGTTAAGGCCACGTGTTAACAATAAAACTTCCTTTTTCTTCTTTCCTTCAGAGTAAAGGTAAAAATAAGACAAACCAGAAGCTGCTCTCCAATCTGTGACTTATAGACCACTGTTAAATCATCAGGTCAAATTTCAAAAGGACGGTGGCTAATTAAGTTCCTTATAACTCTAAATTCACTTCTCCCATTTTGATTACTTATTTTTTCTACATATTGTACCATTATTGAGTAATATGGTAATTTTGTGTTCTGATGGTGAAATTTGGCCAGTGAGAACCCCCTGTGATGTCTTTCTGATATGTCTGGATTTTTGGCACAGTGAGGTCTTTGGGGTTTACTTTGTCTTTTGCCTGTCCCAGACTTGGAATCAGAAATTTCTTAAAAGAGTTTTTGCCTCCATTTTTTTCCCTAAAGAGATAAACAATATTTAGAAATCAAGATGTGTACAATAGTTGTGCTTTCACCACTAGTGTCATGGCTTCTAGATTCTCTCAGTAGAGAGGGCTAGGAAAAAAGTAGGTATTTTTGAAACCATGAATTCATAGTAATGCCTCCGGCAAAGATCAACTTATTGCCTGAGAAGTTGCTGGGAGTAGAATGCTCACATGGTCTCAAACTATCACTTCTTAGGCTACTTGTATGTTGATCATAAACGAGAAAGAGTGACTTTACAAGGCAAACATCTAGTGGATACCACCCTAACCAAATAATTAAACTTCACTCCCTACCTCTGTGCTTCTCCTGGGTACTTCCTACCCCATGGCTCCAGTTCTCTCTGCTCTGACTGCTTGAAGCCAAGGAGTCACAATGATTTCTTGTCATTCTTTCCTACTAAGGATATATCTCAAAATTTCTAGTTATTTCTCAACTCTGCCCACACCTTGGTAACTAGCCCCCTTCATTAAATTCTTTTCAATAACACCCCTCTTGATGGAATTTTGTTTCCAGCTGGCATCTTCTCCAAAGTAGATTGGCTTTGCTTTTCCCCTTTTCTCCCAACTTGTAATATATTTTAATATCCAACATCCTCAGAGTTTCCACTATCAATCTAGGAGATCAGTTCCAGGTATAAAAGATGTTCAATTACCTTGCTTTAGAATTTGGAACACATTTCTGCTCAGTTTGGAAGTGTTAAGGCCACGTGTTAACAATAAAACTTCCTTTTTCTTCTTTCCTTCAGAGTAAAGGTAAAAATAAGACAAACCAGAAGCTGCTCTCCAATCTGTGACTTATAGACCACTGTTAAATCATCAGGTCAAATTTCAAAAGGACGGTGGCTAATTAAGTTCCTTATAACTCTAAATTCACTTCTCCCATTTTGATTACTTATTTTTTCTACATATTGTACCATTATTGAGTAATATGGTAATTTTGTGTTCTGATGGTGAAATTTGGCCAGTGAGAACCCCCTGTGATGTCTTTCTGATATGTCTGGATTTTTGGCACAGTGAGGTCTTTGGGGTTTACTTTGTCTTTTGCCTGTCCCAGACTTGGAATCAGAAATTTCTTAAAAGAGTTTTTGCCTCCATTTTTTTCCCTAAAGAGATAAACAATATTTAGAAATCAAGATGTGTACAATAGTTGTGCTTTCACCACTAGTGTCATGGCTTCTAGATTCTCTCAGTAGAGAGGGCTAGGAAAAAAGTAGGTATTTTTGAAACCATGAATTCATAGTAATGCCTCCGGCAAAGATCAACTTATTGCCTGAGAAGTTGCTGGGAGTAGAATGCTCACATGGTCTCAAACTATCACTTCTTAGGCTACTTGTATGTTGATCATAAACGAGAAAGAGTGACTTTACAAGGCAAACATCTAGTGGATACCACCCTAACCAAATAATTAAACTTCACATCAGTAGTAATGGAACAAACCGGTCTTGTGGGCTTCCAGATCTGATACAAATGGAAATCAGACAAGTAGTAAAGTTGCCACAAGGGTTTCATCAGAGTCAATAAATGATCATGTTATTACAAACTGTGGTACATGTAGCAACTGGCCTGGTCTCTTCTTAAACTTTTCCTAAAAGTGCCAACGAAGAAACAAAGATGGGGCAACTTCTCCATCAAAGAGATAAACAGTAATGACAGCCAAGTGAAATGTGTGATTTTTAAAAATTAGATCTAAGATTAAAGGTAAAAGTGATAAAGGGCATTCTCGGGGCGACTGAAGCAATTTGACTAGATTCAAATACTGTATATTAGATAATACTTTTACCTAGGTTAAACTTACTGGGTTTGATAATGCTATTTTAGTTATTTAGAAGCATATTTGGGGCTTCCCGAGTGGCTTAGTGGTAAAGAATCTGCCAGCCAATGCAGGAGATGCAAGAGAGTCAGGATCCATCCATGGATTGGAAAAATCCCCTGGAAGAAAAAATGGCAACTCATTCCAGTACTTTTGCCTAGATTATCCCATGGACAGAGGAGTCTGGCATGCTACAGTCCATGGGGGTGCAAAGAGTTGGACACAACTAAGCAACTAAATAATAATAACAGAAGCATATTCTCATTTAGAAATAACTGCTGAAGTCTTCAGGTTGGGGTGTGTGGAAAGGGCATAATGTCTGCAATTTATTTCAAAATACTTCAGCAATATATATGTAGGAAAGAGAGAAATGAAATGGTAAAAAGGTTTACAATTATTAATCGAGGGGAAAGATTTGTACTGTACTATTCTTTTAACCTTTCCAAATCCAAAAACAAAAAAAAGTTAGAGGGAAATTACAGAGAGGGAAGGTGAATATTTCAAATAGAGAAAATTATTGAGCATTAGTCAGCTTGGAGCATTAGCAACATTTTGGAATTGAGTTCCAGTAAGAAAAAAAAAAAAAAAAAAAGTAAAAATCTCACAGAACTACAGGGAAAGGGATTACTATTTCTTTTTAGATTAACATTTTGAAAATCACATGCTATATCTAGCTAACATTTATTGAGCACTTATATTTCTCTAGAACAATAATAAGTACTTCATATGCAGAGTTAATGTCCAGGCTGCCTAAGCTTGGCAGAGTACCTATGTAGTAGGTACTCTCATTCCTGCTATGAGGAGGAGGGAAAACTAAATTGAGAGAATTTAAGTTCCTTGCCTAAGGCCCAAAGATAGTCTGTGATAAAGCTGGATTCAGCTGCCAATCTAGAGCCTTGACTGCACTCGATTCTACCAGATGAGAGGGCTGGTTAAGGTCCAAAGCTTAGATTTTCTACTGAGTTTCTTCTGTCTACCATGGACTAGTTATATGATCTTGGAAAAGCTACTTAAAAAGAACATTATAATGATTATACATACCATGTGGATTCGTTTGGAAGAGCTAAATCCATCAAAAGCCCTTAGGATAGTGCCTGGCAAAAATAAACTAATAAACATTAACCATTAGCAAGAATCATGTTTTCATATATATTATAACATTCTTATGTATTCTTAAAAACAGTCATGCAAAATAGGTTCTCCTTCTTTTTTATAGTTACTAAAAGGAGAATGTAGATCAGCTGTTAAAGAATCTGCCTGCAGTATAGGAGACACCAGTTTGATTGCTGGGTCTGAAAGATCACCTGGAGACCAGCTACCCACTCCAGTATTCTTGCCTGGAGAATCCTAGGGACAGAAGAGCCTGGCAGGCTACATTTCATAGGGTCTCAAAGAGCTGGACATGACTATAGTGACTGAGCATGATCATATGTATATATTCTGATTCATATCACTGTACAGCAGAAACTAATGATTTAATATTGTTAAATATTATACTCCAAATTCTTTAAGCCTACAAATAATTTAGCAAAATAGGGTAAAACAAAAATAATTCATTATGGTTATACTTCGTATTATCTTTTCTTTACTATATAGCAAAGGGTTATCCATAAACACTCTCTTTGACTTTAGTTCAAAAGAATTATAATTCATAGCAATATAGGAATTAGTGTGATATTTTATAAAGTAAAAATTATAGTGGGTATTAACAATTTTTTAGAATAGCTAGTTCTGGTTTAGACTTTAAATCCAGGAATATGAAGCATCCATTAAACTGCTTTTAAGTTAGAAGCATTTAGAGGCAATTTAGAAGTATTTATTTCATAAACTTAATAATTAAAGTCGAACAATAATCAAGATTGGAGCCTATAATTAGAAGCTCCAGGTTATCACTAAACATACTTACATCACTGAAATTAAAAAGATGGCAACAGAATCAATACATGTTTTGGAGATATTCTTTTACCTGTGAGGTGATAAATCCATGGGAATCCGTGAACTTGCTTAGTTTTTTGCATATGGGTATCTTGATCCAGAAGATTCTTTCACTGAAAAATATGATTATGTCATTGTGATTTTCCTAAAACAAACAGGAGGTATTATAACCTTTTTTCTCCTTTAGTTTTATGGCAAAATTCTATAACCTGCTTCTAACATTCTATATCATATGAAGGAGCTACCAATTCCTATTGTGGAAGGAAGATTAAAAAAAGCTTATAGATGAGTTGGATACATGAATCAGTATATTGTTTATTAAGATATCAGTCAGTTATTTTTTAAAATACTGATTATAGCAATCAAACTCTCCTTACAGTTCATATAATGCCTTAAATTTAGTGACTTTATTAAAGAATAAAGACCCTTTATTCAATATAATCCACTAGCATGTGTTTTTCTAATATATTCAGGCATTTATCATCTTCTATCTGGGTCATAGGAAAACCCATTTCAAAGTAAAATGGCTAAGCAATGAAGAAGATGAAATTATGATAACATTGACAGCAAATCACTAATCAGAAACCATTCTTATTTCAAAAGCTTACTTCCACATTTAACATTTTCTGAGTTTAACTTCTAGAATAGTTAATTGAGTGACAGTAACAATTGACAGTGGGTTCTATAAAACTGTCAGCAAAGAAATGAAACAGAGATGCAAATGAACATCATGAGTTACCAAAATGTTAGTCAAAGGGTTATCCATAAACACTCTCTTTGACTTTAGTTCAAAAGAATTATCTTTCACAGCAATATAGGAATTAGAGTGATATTTTAATAAAGTAAAAATTATAGTGGGTATTAACAATTTTTTAGAATAGCTAGTTCTGGTTTAGACTTTAAATCCAGGAATATGAAGCATCCATTAAACTGCTTTTAAGTTAGAAGCATTTAGAGGCAATTTAGAAGTATTTATTTCATAAACTTAATAATTAAAGTCGAACAATAATCAAGATTGGAGCCTATAATTAGAAGCTCCAGGTTATCACTAAACATACTTACATCACTGAAATTAAAAAGATGGCAACAGAATCAATACATGTTTTGGAGATATTCTTTTACCTGTGAGGTGATAAATCCATGGGAATCCGTGAACTTGCTTAGTTTTTTGCATATGGGTATCTTGATCCAGAAGATTCTTTCACTGAAAAATATGATTATGTCATTGTGATTTTCCTAAAACAAACAGGAGGTATTATAACCTTTTTTCTCCTTTAGTTTTATGGCAAAATTCTATAACCTGCTTCTAACATTCTATATCATATGAAGGAGCTACCAATTCCTATTGTGGAAGGAAGATTAAAAAAAGCTTATAGATGAGTTGGATACATGAATCAGTATATTGTTTATTAAGATATCAGTCAGTTATTTTTTAAAATACTGATTATAGCAATCAAACTCTCCTTACAGTTCATATAATGCCTTAAATTTAGTGACTTTATTAAAGAATAAAGACCCTTTATTCAATATAATCCACTAGCATGTGTTTTTCTAATATATTCAGGCATTTATCATCTTCTATCTGGGTCATAGGAAAACCCATTTCAAAGTAAAATGGCTAAGCAATGAAGAAGATGAAATTATGATAACATTGACAGCAAATCACTAATCAGAAACCATTCTTATTTCAAAAGCTTACTTCCACATTTAACATTTTCTGAGTTTAACTTCTAGAATAGTTAATTGAGTGACAGTAACAATTGACAGTGGGTTCTATAAAACTGTCAGCAAAGAAATGAAACAGAGATGCAAATGAACATCATGAGTTACCAAAATGTTAGTCAAAGTTACATATATATTAATCAGAATGAAGAGATGAAAAGTATAAGTATTAACCTGGAAATTAACCATTTACCATTAATTTAAGAAAATAGTCTATGCATTCCTGATGTGTTTTTCTTATGCTTCCTTCCCCCCACTCCCAGATTTCTCTTTTTAATGATGATGTTTACCTTTTTAGCTGCTTCACCATCTCTCCCCTGTCCTCTCCATATGGCTTTTGTTCCTCAGCGACATGTACGCTTGGCAGATGTCCCCCAGTCCTCCCCTCCTGTCTGTCTGGGACAGAGCATATCATCCCATCACAGGCTTGGATTCAGATCTCCGTGCCCCGTCATCATTCCCAGGACCTCTTTCCCATCAATAAAAATCCTGCTACCAATTAGCATGCCACATAGACAACTTTTAAAGATAAATAAATAAAGACTGTTTTTGTGATTATAATGTTTCTATTTATTATGAGGATAGAAATTACTTGATTACCTCTCACAGGAAGCAAGTGATTATAAATTTAAGTCAATGTACATTTTTAAATTTCTAACATTTTTCCACTTGGAAAGATGTTATGAATGTTATTGAATTTAATATCTGTGTCTTTTTTTTCCCATGGAAATTTAAGAAATTGTGCCATCTTTAATCCAACATATTCCCCACTTAAAAAAAAGAATAAAGTCCAAAACATGTTTAGTTAATTCCTTACGAATGTACTGTTATTCAGAATTTTCTGTGAGATTTATTTGAAACACAGATTTCATGTCTTTCTTCTCAGACATCACAAGTCATCCAAAGATTGTGGAGTTTACATTTTACATAAGTACCTGAGTATTTCTGATACAGGCAGCCCAGTTAAGGAGCTCTCTCATATCGTGAGATCGAGCTGTTAAGCAACAGTTAGGATTGTGAGATCAAGCTAAACACCATGGGACAATCTGGTGCTTTAGTAAACCACTGTGTTTTGGCCTTTTTAAAAAAAGCTTACTTCCACATTTAACATTTTCTGAGTTTAACTTCTAGAATAGTTAATTGAGTGACAGTAACAATTGACAGTGGGTTCTATAAAACTGTCAGCAAAGAAATGAAACAGAGATGCAAATGAACATCATGAGTTACCAAAATGTTAGTCAAAGTTACATATATATTAATCAGAATGAAGAGATGAAAAGTATAAGTATTAACCTGGAAATTAACCATTTACCATTAATTTAAGAAAATAGTCTATGCATTCCTGATGTGTTTTTCTTATGCTTCCTTCCCCCCACTCCCAGATTTCTCTTTTTAATGATGATGTTTACCTTTTTAGCTGCTTCACCATCTCTCCCCTGTCCTCTCCATATGGCTTTTGTTCCTCAGCGACATGTACGCTTGGCAGATGTCCCCCAGTCCTCCCCTCCTGTCTGTCTGGGACAGAGCATATCATCCCATCACAGGCTTGGATTCAGATCTCCGTGCCCCGTCATCATTCCCAGGACCTCTTTCCCATCAATAAAAATCCTGCTACCAATTAGCATGCCACATAGACAACTTTTAAAGATAAATAAATAAAGACTGTTTTTGTGATTATAATGTTTCTATTTATTATGAGGATAGAAATTACTTGATTACCTCTCACAGGAAGCAAGTGATTATAAATTTAAGTCAATGTACATTTTTAAATTTCTAACATTTTTCCACTTGGAAAGATGTTATGAATGTTATTGAATTTAATATCTGTGTCTTTTTTTTCCCATGGAAATTTAAGAAATTGTGCCATCTTTAATCCAACATATTCCCCACTTAAAAAAGAATAAAGTCCAAAACATGTTTAGTTAATTCCTTACGAATGTACTGTTATTCAGAATTTTCTGTGAGATTTATTTGAAACACAGATTTCATGTCTTTCTTCTCAGACATCACAAGTCATCCAAAGATTGTGGAGTTTACATTTTACATAAGTACCTGAGTATTTCTGATACAGGCAGCCCAGTTAAGGAGCTCTCTCATATCGTGAGATCGAGCTGTTAAGCAACAGTTAGGATTGTGAGATCAAGCTAAACACCATGGGACAATCTGGTGCTTTAGTAAACCACTGTGTTTTGGTTCCATCCTGATAGTAATTTGAAAATTCTCCCAGGAGATTGATCTTAAATAGAGTGCTGGTATGGAGACCAACAGCCATAAAAGAGATTAGAGTTCAATTCTGTAATGAAGTTAGAGGAGAAATATGGACAGTAAAAACTCTAAGTAAATTTCATTAATAAACATTGAAAAGCAACCTAAAACAATAAGTGAAGTATTTTTACCCACTTGCTTGTTAAAAATTAAAGGTTGGCATTATCTACCACTAGAAAAGATTCAAGGAATTGAATCCCCTCACATTGATAGTAGGAAGATAATATGGCAGAGACTATTGGAAGGCAAAGAGCAGTACTTATCAACTATAAAGCAAAAGAAATGGTTTAAGGAAACTTATATATATGCAGGAATTAACGTATAAGAATGTTCACATTTCTTTGCTGAGAAGAATGGAAAATTGGGAGCATATCATTAGTCAAGAAGGAAATGATTAACACCCCAGAAACAGGCATGCTATAGAATAATATAACATTTTTATAGAAGAATGTGGCAAGCGTCCATATATTTCATTTTGAAAACTCTCCAAAATGTATTTAATGGATTAAAAAGAATTTAGAGGCAATTAACATAGAACTGTCCCGTTTATACAAGAAGGGTAAATCTGAAACACTTAGTAATTATAACTAGACAAGTGGAAGGATTTGGGAGAGGAAAGACAATCATAAAGCCTTTCAGCTTACATCTTAAACATGTTTTTACAATAAAATATATTAATATATCACTTTTGAACTAAAAGGAGGTAGAAAATAAGCAATAAAGTTGAAAAATAAACAGATTTTTAAATAAGTAAAACTTTTAGTTAATTCCTTACGATGTATTTATTCAGAATTTTCTGTGAGATTTATTTGAAACACAGATTTCATGTCTTTTTTCTCAGACATCACAAGTCATCCAAAGATAGTGGAGTTTACATTTTACATAAGTACCTGAGTATTTCTGATACAGGCAGCCCAGTTAAGGAGCTCTCTCATATCGTGAGATCGAGCTGTTAAGCAACAGTTAGGATTGTGAGATCAAGCTAAACACCATGGGACAATCTGGTGCTTTAGTAAACCACTGTGTTTTGGTTCCATCCTGATAGTAATTTGAAAATTCTCCCAGGAGATTGATCTTAAATAGAGTGCTGGTATGGAGACCAACAGCCATAAAAGAGATTAGAGTTCAATTCTGTAATGAAGTTAGAGGAGAAATATGGACAGTAAAAACTCTAAGTAAATTTCATTAATAAACATTGAAAAGCAACCTAAAACAATAAGTGAAGTATTTTTACCCACTTGCTTGTTAAAAATTAAAGGTTGGCATTATCTACCACTAGAAAAGATTCAAGGAATTGAATCCCCTCACATTGATAGTAGGAAGATAATATGGCAGAGACTATTGGAAGGCAAAGAGCAGTACTTATCAACTATAAAGCAAAAGAAATGGTTTAAGGAAACTTATATATATGCAGGAATTAACGTATAAGAATGTTCACATTTCTTTGCTGAGAAGAATGGAAAATTGGGAGCATATCATTAGTCAAGAAGGAAATGATTAACACCCCAGAAACAGGCATGCTATAGAATAATATAACATTTTTATAGAAGAATGTGGCAAGCGTCCATATATTTCATTTTGAAAACTCTCCAAAATGTATTTAATGGATTAAAAAGAATTTAGAGGCAATTAACATAGAACTGTCCCGTTTATACAAGAAGGGTAAATCTGAAACACTTAGTAATTATAACTAGACAAGTGGAAGGATTTGGGAGAGGGAAAGACAATCATAAAGCCTTTCAGCTTACATCTTAAACATGTTTTTTTACAATAAAAATATATTAATATATCACTTTTGAACTAAAAGGAGGTAGAAAATAAGCAATAAAGTTGAAAAATAAACAGATTTTTAAATATAGAAAAATCTCACTAACTTTCAGGAACTTGGAGAGGTTTGCTTATGGGTGTTGTTTTTTAAAAGGTGACTTAGTCTTGATTTTTCAAGGGTAGTATCCCTTATTAACTTTGTTGTTGTTGTTTAATTACTCAGTTGTGTCTGACTCGTTTGTGACCCCATGAACTGTAGCCCAGCCGGATTTCCTAGACAAGAATACTGGATTGGGTTGCCATTTCTTTCTCCAGGAGATCTTCCCAATCCAAGGATCAAATCCTTGTCTCCTGCATTGGCAGGTGGATTTTTTACCGTTAAATACAGGGGAAGCCCTCCCCAACTACACGTATAAACTAAGGTGTAAGTTTAATAAATAAAATGAAACATGTCCATAAAAATTTTAATCCATGGAAATTCAAATCTATATAAAAATATATATTATCAGAAAGAAAATTTTTGCCTAGAGGAATTATTGATAAATTGCTTATCTAGAGATACAAGGATAGCATGTTAAACTTCATCTATGAAAACACTACATGTTTGAGGATATTATGGTTGCCTGTTAATTTTTTCTTTCTTTCAGTTTAGTTTCGATTGCTATGATGGTGTTTATCCACTAAGTACTCTAAAAGAATAGCTCAGCCCAGAATTCTCATTTAATTAAAGCCATTTAAAAACAATGCTTTCAGTAAGAATTCTTCTTGCTTAAAGAAATTTACAAATTTTAAAAAAAGAGAGAGAAAGTAGCCACTCTGAATGCAGAAAGAAGTAGCTAGGCCATTTCAAAATTACAAAGCCTGAATCAGTAAAATCTGGATTAGTATGGTTTGCACAATTATTCCAAATTAAAGGCTTGATTTTTTTTTTTTAACATTTATTTATTTATTTATTTTTTGCAGGGGGCGGGTTGGGGAGGGAGGGGACAGGTGGGCCACTTCTATTGGTCTTTCATTTGTCTATTTTCATCCGTCTTTGTTCTTTGGCTCTTGTGGGCCTCCCATTGCGGTGGCCTCTGTCGTCGCAGAGCGCCGGCTCTGGGCACATGCACTCTAGAGCTCCGGCTCGGTAATTGGACACATCAGTCCAGCCGCTCTGCAGCACGTGGGATCTTCCCAGGCCAGGGCTCGAACCGGCGCCCCTTGCACTGCAAGGCAGTGTCCTTACCCACTGAACCACCAGGGAAGCCCTGTTCTTTTTTTTAACTTTTATTTTACTTTTAACTTTTACAGAGTTTTGTTGCTAAAAGGTTTGATTTTAAGTCATTGCTTATTCTCAGGATAGAGACAAGATTTTGTCATTATGCATTCGCTGGTGGCTTTTACTTTCTAGCTTTTTATTTTACCCCGGTTTAACCCCGTTTGCAACTCTCCTGAAATCTGGCAGGTGGATTTTTACCGTTAAATACAGGAAGCCCTCCCCAACTACACGTATAAACTAAGGTGTAAGTTTAATAAATAAAATGAAACATGTCCATAAAAATTTTAATCCATGGAAATTCAAATCTATATAAAAATATATATTATCAGAAAGAAAATTTTTGCCTAGAGGAATTATTGATAAATTGCTTATCTAGAGATACAAGGATAGCATGTTAAACTTCATCTATGAAAACACTACATGTTTGAGGATATTATGGTTGCCTGTTAATTTTTTCTTTCTTTCAGTTTAGTTTCGATTGCTATGATGGTGTTTATCCACTAAGTACTCTAAAAGAATAGCTCAGCCCAGAATTCTCATTTAATTAAAGCCATTTAAAAACAATGCTTTCAGTAAGAATTCTTCTTGCTTAAAGAAATTTACAAATTTTAAAAAAAGAGAGAGAAAGTAGCCACTCTGAATGCAGAAAGAAGTAGCTAGGCCATTTCAAAATTACAAAGCCTGAATCAGTAAAATCTGGATTAGTATGGTTTGCACAATTATTCCAAATTAAAGGCTTGATTTTTTTTTTTTAACATTTATTTATTTATTTATTTTTTGCAGGGGGCGGGTTGGGGAGGGAGGGGACAGGTGGGCCACTTCTATTGGTCTTTCATTTGTCTATTTTCATCCGTCTTTGTTCTTTGGCTCTTGTGGGCCTCCCATTGCGGTGGCCTCTGTCGTCGCAGAGCGCCGGCTCTGGGCACATGCACTCTAGAGCTCCGGCTCGGTAATTGGACACATCAGTCCAGCCGCTCTGCAGCACGTGGGATCTTCCCAGGCCAGGGCTCGAACCGGCGCCCCTTGCACTGCAAGGCAGTGTCCTTACCCACTGAACCACCAGGGAAGCCCTGTTCTTTTTTTTAACTTTTATTTTACTTTTAACTTTTACAGAGTTTTGTTGCTAAAAGGTTTGATTTTAAGTCATTGCTTATTCTCAGGATAGAGACAAGATTTTGTCATTATGCATTCGCTGGTGGCTTTTACTTTCTAGCATTATTTAGATTTGTAATCAGAAATAGGTATAGCTCTCTCTGGATATGCTTATTCCACTCCTTTTCATTTGTTTGCATAACTGGATAAGCACTTGTTAGATAATGTTCTGGCATCTTCTGCACTCTGCGGCAACACACATCTATTTCCATTCTGCAAGCACCAAATCCAGTCTATGCTAAAAGTAAATGCAGTAACTTGAAATACACACTCAACAGGTTTACTAAGTTGACAAGACTAAGACTAAGTTGACACACAATGCTATGTACTTGCATTGTGTGTTTTATCACTAAATATTCATGAATGTGAGGTCAAATACAGCTGATGCAAGTGAGCTCTGAAGAGGGATCCTGCAATAGTCATTCTGGAACTTTGCAACATACGGAATCACCTAGGGAGATTTAAAAACTCCCACAGCTTGGCTTCACTCCATGTAAGTTATAGCGGGATCTCTGTTGGTGAGGCAGGAGCCTTGGTTGTTTTAGGAGCAGTCCAGGTGATCCGAGAAACAGCTGAGGTTGATAACCAGCATGCTGGAGAGCATGAAAGACTTTCAGAGCACCAGCAGCAGCCACAGCAAATCAGAGAAGCCAGAAGGAGCAGTAGAAGTCATAGTGTAGGGTAAAAGGAGCTACAGATATCACTCTGGATTAACGAGGCAGTTGGTGTTTTGTTTAAAAGAAAAAAACACACACACACACACAAAATTCAGAGCACTAAATGAAGGATCGCAGTCCTTAAGACTTTGACACCTGTGCCTTTCATTGGAAATGAAATAATTAGAAGTTAGGCCACCTGTGTGTATTTTCCCCACCTCAAGTGAGATCAAGGCTCAATTATTTAGAGATGAGAGCCAAAAGAATTAGAATATACTAGAGATCAGCTTAAGCAGGTGGTTTACTGTTTTTTATATTTGAACAACTTTCTTCATATTCTCTGTGCCTCTGCAACAGGACTGTGTCACCTGGCAGCCGCTGAACAAAGCTTTCAGGGAAATGCAATATGTGTCTGCTCATTCATTAAAACAAACAAACAAAAAACATAAAACGCCTTATGGCCACAGTAGATGTTAGAATATACTCTGTTGGAACACTAATTTCAGCCATTTTTAAGACCATAAACTTTTCAGAAGAGTAACGGTTTTTAAATGTCCGTTTAGGCACAGAAACCACAGGTTTGGTTTTTTTCTGGTGTGTGTGTGGGTGTGTGTCTGTGTCTGTGTGTCTCTGTGTCTGTGTGTGTAGGAGGAACTAAGAGGTCTGAGCCAGCTGAGGACCAGAGGCAGCCTAGAACTGTGTGCTTATCCCTAAGCCCCACTAAGAGAGCTTTTTTTTTTTTTTTTTTTTTTTTTGTCAAAAGAGGGATTACTTTTCCAGAAACAGTGGGGTACACCAGTATTTTCAGCAGAGGTCAAGTGAATGGTTTATAACATTCTTTCAGTTCTCCCTTTCCACCATGTAAATGGCCACAAACTGATCTGGCTTGCGGTGTGATCAAGAAACATTTAAATTACCTGGGGGGAAATTCCACCAATGAAAAGACCCATGACTGGGCAGCGAGATCTGGCCCAGCCAATCCGGCTTGTCCTCGTGCCTGTCCCTCCTCCTCCCATGCCAGCTTTCTTCTTCCGATTCCCTCTTCCTGTCTTCCCCTCCTGCACTTCTGGTGCTCGGACCTCGAGTCCGGAGAACCAGCGGTCCCCTAGATGTATGGTCGTCCCACTGCAGGACCTCTGGTAAGTCTTTAAAGGTCACTGGATCTCATCTTCCACGTTTGTGTTCAGGGAAGGTGGACTCGGCTCTTCAGCCGGCTGTGTGTGGTTTGGTCTGGAGACATGGCAAAGCGGGGGTGGGGGAGGCAACTTAAATTTTCGCTATTATGAATGTATTTGAGTAATTTCATCACACTAGTCTGGAAACTACTCATTTGTGATAACCAGTAGTGGCATAAGACATTT
The DNA here is from genome assembly GCA_022376925.1 of Tragulus kanchil. Lineage (NCBI taxonomy): Eukaryota > Metazoa > Chordata > Mammalia > Artiodactyla > Tragulidae > Tragulus > Tragulus kanchil. The sequence continues at coordinate 113,469,474 of JAIOJX010000005.1, read as the reverse complement.
TGAGTGGACTGGAGCTTCTGCCTTTGCTTAGTCAATGGTTGGTGACCAAAAACATCAACTTGCCTCCTCCTGTCCGCACCCAGTCTCAGACCATGGCATCCTGTGACAATTTGTCAGGGGTAGAGATCTTACTGTGAGCTTTTTGAGTCAGTATAAAAAGTTTGGCATCAGGAACTTAACTTGTATAGTTAAGGAGCCTTTGTTTTTGTCTTGGGCCTCTTACCTAAAGTGGGACTTGGTGAGTTTGAACTCCCTGTTTTGCAGATTTACTGAAACTGGGGTCTGGTTTATAGCTCGTTTAAAAAACAAGTTTTTCTAACTAAATGTGGTGCCTTTGCTATTAAGGGGACAGCTGTGAACAAGTTGCTTTGGTTTGATTTAAGAAACATTGATAGCTCATATTCAGTCTTGTTATCTGTGTTCAAATCTCTTAAACAGTTCATGCAACTTTTTGTTAATCCAGCTCAGTCTAGTTGAAAAAAGCAGCCTGTCATCACTTAAGAAACAAACATTTAAATTGAATCAATCAGTGGCCAGCATAATTATAAATTCTGAAACCTCAAATTAAGCCAACAAGTCTTCCCTTTCCTCTCCACCTGCTCCTTTCCCATTTTCTTTTAATTTATAACATTAACTTCAGGTGTATGATACAATGACTTGATATTTTGTGTCTACTGCAAAATTATTACAATAAACCTAGTTAACATCCATCACCACACATCAAATTTTCTTTTGATGAGCACTTTTAAGATCTACTGTAGGTGACTTTCACATACACAACAGAGAATTAATATAGTCACCATCATGTATGTTACATTCCTATGACTTTATTTTGTATCTACATGCTTCTACTTTTTAAACCCCTTCATTCCTTTTGCCCTTCTCTCACCCCACCCTTGCCTCTGACACATACCCATCTGTTCTCTGGGGCTTCTCTCCTAGCTCAGTTGATAAAGAATCTGTCTGCAATGCAAGAGACTGGGTTTGTTCCTAGGGAGGGAGTGGGGGATAGCCCCTGGAGAAGGGAATGGCAACCCACTCCAGTATTCTTGCCTGAGAAATCCCATGGACACGGGAGCCTGGCAGCCTACAGTCCATGAGTTGGCAAAGAATTGGACGTGACTGAGCTACTAAACTGCCACATCTGTTATCTGTATCCCTGGGCTTTCTTATCTTTTAAGATTCTACATGTAAATGAAAACACAGGCTATTTTTTTCTCTGATACATTTCCTATAGTATAATCTCCTCAAGGTTTGTCCATGTTATAAATGGAAAAAAAATCATTCTCTTTTTATGGCAGAAAAAAGAATGTGTGTGGTGTGTAGCATGTTTTTGCTATCCTTTCATCAGTTGATACTTAAGTTGCTTCTATATCTTGACTCTTGTGAATACAGTTGCAATAAATATGGTGGGGGAGTAATATGTCTCAAAGTTAATGTTTTCCTTTTCTTCAGATAAATCCCCAGAAATGGAATTGCTGGGTCATATGATATTTCTTTTAAATTTTTTGAAGAATCTCCATATTCTTTTCCATAATGGCTGGTCAGTTTATATACTCACACTGATTTCCCCTTTCCTGTGGGCCAACACTTGGTATTTATCATTTTTTACAATTAATTTTTATTGAAATATAGTTGCTTTACAATGTGTGTTTTTTTCCTTTTGTTTTTAATTAGTGTTTATTGGTGTGTAGAAACGGGGGTGTTTTTGATACAGTCATTCTGACAGGTATGAAGTGATAGCTGATTGTGGTTTTGATTTGCATTTTCCTGATGGTTAGTGATGTTGAGCATATTTTCGCATAATAGTATCTTGTGATCCTTTGTATTTCATTGCTATTGGTTGTAATATCCCCTTTTGCATTTCCTCTTTTGATGAGTCTAGCTAAATATTTATCAATTTTTATCTTTTCAAACAAAAAAAAAAAACAGCTCTTAGTTTCACTGATTTTTTTTAAATTGTCTTTGTGGTCTCTGTAGTTTAGAAGCAACTGGTTTTTGAATTGCTTTCGACATTTTGGAAAGAATATTTTGTGAAGTCAGCATACAGCAATATTAATAACAGTGTTAATGTGTGTATGCCCCTCTCAGAGCATAAATTTCTTTGTTATAAGATCATTTAACTGATATTTCAGTAGAGCTTGCTATGATAGGTCTCTTTGGCTAATAAATCATATCATGTTAAGCTCACTTAAATTCCCACTTTTCAGCTAATAGAGTTATAATTCATCTTGCTCAATTCATCTGTGTTTTGAAGAGTTGGGTTAGGAGGGATTAAAATATCCATATATTGTTCTTGCGTGCATGCTCAGTTGCTTCCGTGTGTCTCACTCTTTACCACCCTACAGCCTTACACCTTTTCAACTTTCCCATTTGGTGGTAAACTTACTTTAAAAACTTCTACTGGAGTTGATCCCAATTTCAGGTCTTGACCCACAGGAAATGAAAGATGCTCAAGTTAAGAAATGCCCTGCAATTCTTTGCAGGCGTGTTTAGGTCTGAAAATCCAGTTCTGAATGCCAGTTTCAGAGTTAACATGGCATTCTACAAATCTATTTCAGAATTAAGTTTGAAACATCAGTACTTCTACTTTGCCTGAAGAAGGCAGAAACTGGTGATGGTGGTTCCCAAACTTGTTTCCATTAGAATCACCTGTCCAAGTGCCACAACTGGTAAACCTCAGACCAGTCAGTCACAGTGTCTGAGTGAGGATCATAGACATTCATGACTTTTAAAGCTTTCCAGGTGATTCCAATGTGAGGAAAATATTGAGACCCACCAATTAAGGGCATCCACAGAATTTGCTTTTAGTCAGGGCTGTACACTTGGTTTTAATTTGGGAATTGAATCTATCATTCTCTCTGTCTCTCTTTTCATTCTATTTTTTGAAAGGTAGATCTGAAATATTATCAATTTGCATTTTCCTGATGGTTAGTGATGTTGAGCATATTTTCGCATAATAGTATCTTGTGATCCTTTGTATTTCATTGCTATTGGTTGTAATATCCCCTTTTGCATTTCCTCTTTTGATGAGTCTAGCTAAATATTTATCAATTTTTATCTTTTCAAACAAAAAAAAAAAACAGCTCTTAGTTTCACTGATTTTTTTTAAATTGTCTTTGTGGTCTCTGTAGTTTAGAAGCAACTGGTTTTTGAATTGCTTTCGACATTTTGGAAAGAATATTTTGTGAAGTCAGCATACAGCAATATTAATAACAGTGTTAATGTGTGTATGCCCCTCTCAGAGCATAAATTTCTTTGTTATAAGATCATTTAACTGATATTTCAGTAGAGCTTGCTATGATAGGTCTCTTTGGCTAATAAATCATATCATGTTAAGCTCACTTAAATTCCCACTTTTCAGCTAATAGAGTTATAATTCATCTTGCTCAATTCATCTGTGTTTTGAAGAGTTGGGTTAGGAGGGATTAAAATATCCATATATTGTTCTTGCGTGCATGCTCAGTTGCTTCCGTGTGTCTCACTCTTTACCACCCTACAGCCTTACACCTTTTCAACTTTCCCATTTGGTGGTAAACTTACTTTAAAAACTTCTACTGGAGTTGATCCCAATTTCAGGTCTTGACCCACAGGAAATGAAAGATGCTCAAGTTAAGAAATGCCCTGCAATTCTTTGCAGGCGTGTTTAGGTCTGAAAATCCAGTTCTGAATGCCAGTTTCAGAGTTAACATGGCATTCTACAAATCTATTTCAGAATTAAGTTTGAAACATCAGTACTTCTACTTTGCCTGAAGAAGGCAGAAACTGGTGATGGTGGTTCCCAAACTTGTTTCCATTAGAATCACCTGTCCAAGTGCCACAACTGGTAAACCTCAGACCAGTCAGTCACAGTGTCTGAGTGAGGATCATAGACATTCATGACTTTTAAAGCTTTCCAGGTGATTCCAATGTGAGGAAAAATATTGAGACCCACCAATTAAGGGCATCCACAGAATTTGCTTTTAGTCAGGGCTGTACACTTGGTTTTAATTTGGGAATTGAATCTATCATTCTCTCTGTCTCTCTTTTCATTCTATCTCTCTTGAAAGGTAGATCTTTAATAATGAAAATATCTTTTCATGGTCAACCTACAGGAACAAGTGAAGCCAGAGGGATCTCTGTGTCTACTTTATCTCAATGAATGTGAATTGGGACAGAAAGTAAAATTTCTTTTTTGAAAGCCAGGAAATATCAAGCCATCCATCTAGCTCTTTTCAAAACCAGCTCATCATTAAGCAAAATACAAGAGGTTATTTTATAGCAGACAAGTTAATGCATATTTTAATGTTTTGTGATTTCTGTTTTTGATAAAATTATATTTCTGTACTAAGTACCAAAGCAATGACAAATCATGTAAATCAGGAAGTAATTTTTGTCTAAATGAGTTAATACTGAATTTGTTAGCTGTATTACCTAACCTTATTAATTGCCTAATTCTTTGTAACTTAGGTAATTAAAACTTACTTAATGCTCTTAAATAGTCCTTTTATTGAAAAAAATGATGTAGTTACTGAACCTTTTGTATGCTTATGCATATTACAAATAATAGACATCTGATCCAGGGAAAGAGCACAGGAGTTCTTTGATGCATTCAGCAAAGATTTAATACTATAGGAGAAAACCAGAACTGGGTGCTGTGGGTAGAAAGATGAGCAAGATCCTTGTACTTATGAAGTCTACAGTTTAATGAAGAAGAAATTGACTTTAATAGGATAAAAACAACTTATTAGCTTTGGAATAAGAGCAATGAAAAAAAAAAAAAAACTTACAAAAGAGCATGAAACATCTGACTTGACCCTGTAATAAGTGGTGGGTCAAGGAAATGTTCACATTTAGAAGGAATCTGGGACCTCATGAGACAAAATTCGTTTTAAGAGAAAATGGGAAGGATTCTAGTGAAGGGTTTTCATTTTTGTTTGTTTCTCTTATCCAAGTTTGAAATTTACTAAAAATGACTTTTCCCCAAGGAGTATCTGCAAGCATAGGAATTTAACACCTAGAGTTAACTTTTTTTAAAAAAATTTGGCCTCTTTTATTGGTTTTTCATTTAGTTTATTTTCATCCAATTTTATTCTTTGGCCTGTGTGGTCCTCCCATTGCAGTGGCCTCTCTCCTCACAGAGCACTGGCTCTGGGCGCATGTGCTCCAGAGCGCTGGCGCGTAATTGGACACACCAGTTCAGCAACTCTGCGGCATGTGGTATCTTCCCGGGTCAGGGATCAAACCAATGCTTCTTGCACTGCACAGTAGAGTCTTCATCCACTGGGCCATCAGGAAAGCCCTTAGAGTTACCTTTTTACCACCATTAACATAAACTGAGTTTCAGAACCATGAGCATAGTCATCACTCTGCCAAGTCTTAGCTGTGTGACATTAAAGATATCATTTTATCTTTCAGCATCTCTTTGTCCCATTGCCTTGTTGATTATACTGAACATGTGTACATACATGTGCTAGGGTTGTTGAATGAATCACATGTAATGAAATTCCCCAAGTTCAAGTACTGGTATATGAAAGATCAACCAGTAGCTCCTTTCTTTTCACAGAACCCCTAGATGGCTATTCTGCTGAAAGTAAAGCATTTTAATTAAAGGACATGTAGCAGTGGTTTCCTAAATTAGCTGTATTGTACTGTATCAATCAGTGGAAGGACTGAAAAAAATGCATAACCTAATCCCAAGAGATTTAGACTCGTTAAGCTTTTATATGAGGCCATTATCTGTAGTTTTAGAAGCATTTCATGGTGGCTGAAATGGTAAAGACTCTGCCATTGATGCAGGAGACCAGGGTTTGAATCTTTCGTTGGGAAGACCCCCTGTAAAAGGAGATATTCACCCACTCCAGTATTCTTGCCTGGAAGATTTAATGGACAGAGGAGTCTGGCAGGCTACAGTCCATGGGATCCCAAAGTTGGACATGACTGAGTAACTTAACACTTCACTTTATGTGTTTCAGATGGTGAACTGAGTTTAGAAACCCTTACCTAAAAAAGGTATAAAATTATTACCCTTTTTGAAGTGTAATCAAGAGCATATATAGGAGTGAATTTCAGTACATTGACTTGTAACTGAACCTAAATTGAAATGGAAAATCCTTTCCTCATAGCATGAGACATCACTATTGTGATGTAGTGATAGCATCTTGAACTAATGTCAACTGAAATGGTTTTCAACTCTCACACTGGAGTCAGCAGACACTTGTAGAAGAGCAATCGCTTTTTACTCTCATACTTGTGCCCTTGCTATCCTAAGACTATGCAAAAATTCAACCCTGACTCCCAAGTTCTACCTCAAATCTGTGAGTTCATCAGCTGTGGGCTCTATGAAAAACAGTCACATAAACACTGAATTTAGGGGTGTGTATGTGTATGTGTGAGCAATTTTTATCTCTTTATGGTGAATCCATTATATAATTAGGCCAGGTTTTCTTCTTCTTCTGGAAGTGGAAACCACTCAGCCCTCATTTGTTAATAACTACATTTATGGTTATCATTTGCTGTCAGCACACAAGGTATAATTTGAAGGATGGACTTTAAAAAAAAAGTGGTTATAAACAGAATGCAAGAACATTTATAAAATAGTACACATTGTGACTTGATAACTCACTGCAAGTATTTTGCCATAATGTAGTTACATTAGTGTGTAGAAAAATTTCTCCTACATGGGAGAAATAGCATAAAAGTTTAACAATGACTTTCAACTTTTCTGGTTATTAATTCATTAAACTATTTCTTTAATCCAAGAGATTATAATTTATAAATTTAAAGCAGTTTAACAATTTTATTAATTTAATCCTTGACTTTTTTTAAAAACACATAAGATAGACCATAATAGGATGTTACATTTCAAGTATATCTTAAATAGAATTTCAAGTTTTTCAACTTGTAAACTTGAGATACTGCATTCTGCAAGTCACCAGATAAATCTTTAGCCTATTTTAAGGCAACTCTTACAAGTAACTTGGGCTTCCCAGGTGGCACAGTGATAAAGAACCTGCAGGTAAAGTGGTAAAGAGACACAGATTTGATCCCTGAGTTGGGAAGATCCCCTGGAGGAGGAAATGGCAACCTGCTGTAGTATTCTTGCCTGGACAGTTCCATGGACAGAGAAGGCTGGAGGGCTACGATCTGTCAGGTGTCAAAGAGTTGAACACAACTGAGCACACACATGTTAAGTAACTTAAGGGACGAAGAAACTTTAGACTGTTGAATGTCCAGCTCTGCTAGTGTCAGGAACCTAGAATTTGGAGCAGACTCTGATTTCAAATTGCCATTTTTTAAATAGCTACACAATCTCAAGTTAATGTTTTAAGTTTTATTAGTTTCTATTTCCTCATCTTTAAAATAGGAGTAATAAACATATCTCCTTCATAGAGGTACTGTTAGAATGAAATAAATATATATTTGTTGTTCACCTTTGATGCCTGAAAGATGCTCTCAAAAATGGCTATCATGATCATTTCCTGCCACTTGTATCGCTTAGTTGGGAGACAATTTTATTTGTATTTCCCCCACTTATGAAAAAGTAATTAACTGAATTCCTATTACTGATCCGCACATTGGTGCATGATGTTGTATTTTCATATGAATAGTAACAGTATGAATTCACTTGTACCCCACATGTTCATGCCCTTATTGTTTGTCAGATCAGTGGCAGGGTGGTAGAGTTTTGGAGAAGAAAGGGAAGGAAGGAGAAAGGTAAAGCCATGTAGTGGTTAAAGTAAAACAAAACCAGAAAAACTCCTAAATCTCAGTGGTATATCACAATTAAAGTTCATTTCTTTTTCTTAAAAGTGGAGAATGGGAGTAGGGGAATCTGTTCCAGCTACAGTTTGGAAATGCAGGCTGAGAGTGGCTCTTCTACTAAATTGTAGGGCTGTCGTTATCTCCCTGGAGATCCTCAGATGCAGGAGAAGCTACTGAGGTGTCTCTAGGCAAGCATGCCCATGGCCAACATTGGTCACGTGGCTGTGGGGAAGGCTGGAAAGCATGCTTAGGGGGAAAGGGAAACTGGTTTAGTGAGTAGAGAACAGTTTCAGACACAAGGTCTAAAACAACAGGTCTGGGAGACGGCAGCTGTGAAAAAGTTAGATAATAATACAGAATGGGGGGAAAAAATAAGACATTGACAGTCTTAAAGAAGAGAATAAGGGAATTAGAAGAGAAAGGATGGATGAAAACTATGGAAATAGGAACACAGTTTCCTAAAGGGAGAGTGATATGAGCAGCAGCAAGGAGAAAGTTTCTGAATAAAGTGTTAATATAAGAAAAACATTGGATGGTTTCTGAATTTTCCCAGAAAGTGACCTATCTGTAGAAAAATGGAGATTCTGTTTTTGTTTTTTTTTTTTTTTATTTAAAGATTTAAAAAAAATTTTTGGCCTCTTTCATTTGCTTTTTATTTAAATTTTAGTTTCATCCATCTTTATTCTTTGGCCTCTGTGGACCTCCCATTGCAGTAGCCTCTCATTGCAGGGCACCGGCTCTGGGCACATGCACTCCAGAGCACTGCCTTGTAATTGGACACACCAGTCCAGCCACTCCACATCACGTGGAATCTTCCCAGGCCAGGGATCAAACCAGTGCTCCTTGCACTACAAGGCAGACTCTTTACCTCCTGAACCACCAGGGAAGCCCTACAATTCATTTTTAATTTGTGCTGTCATGATGTGACTGCAGATGGATTTTTTATACATTCATGATTCTGCTCTTCAAATTGCTACAAATTAAAATACTGCATCAAAGAATTTTCACATTTCAAGAACATTTGCTGAATTGTCTTTCAAAAATTTAATGCTGATCACAGTTCCTACTAAAGATGAATGGGATGGTCCTGTTTTCTGCCATTCTGCTGAGACTAAGAACTACCTATCCTCTTAATTTGAACTTTAGAGTCTCACAGATAATATCAATTAAAAATATCACTTTTAAAAAAGTACATTTTGCCCATCAGGATAAAGTTAATATGAAATACTGGAAAATGTAACATGGAATTATCATGCTTAGACATACTTCATGTCTTCTACCAATTGGACTTTTCTATGAAAATTTGTTCAAGTGGAGGGGATTGATTATCACTGGCCTACAAGTATCATTTTACATTTCTAGTATAAACTATCATTTTAATTTATAACTTGGCAAAGAAATAATGATTCATGAAAGCTATATATATTAAGTACCTCAGTCAAAACCAGAATTGCCTCAAATATAGTTTCTTTAACTTCAAGTCTGCCTAATATAACCACTCATTCTGGAACTGAATTACTAGTATCCTTATTTTGTAATTTTTTTATAAAAACAGTCATCACAACAAAGGCACTCTAGTAATCATTTGAAACAGAATATTTCTCAAATGTATTGCCTTCAACTTCACTTTTTACCTAATGTGGAAATTGTCACTGAAAATGAAGGGCTATTATCTCTTTTCTTTCCTGGGTAACAAACTACAAAAAAATTAAAAGAATGAAAATTCAGTAAAATTCTGCTTCTCCCAGGCACAGTCATGTTCTAGCCACAGTAGACTATTGCACTTTTAAAAAAACACAGTATTTATGTTTAGAGCTTTGTAATCTGGCTCACACTGCTTCTGCTGCCTCGAATGTCCTTTATTATGGGAGCTCCTCTCATTCTTCAAAACTATGTGGTGGACAAGATACATGGTGCCTGTACCTACACAGTCCTCGTAGAACTCCTGAAGTTCCTTCCTACTAAAGGAGAACTGGACATAGTCAGCGGTGTTTGAATTGAAGGGTCTGGGTAACCAGGCTAGCCAAGTCTGCTGGAGGGCAAATTAGAGTAGAGCAGAAATCCTTAGCAGACTGTTCAACCCGTCTGCAGAATGGTTTCCATAATCAATTTTTCATAAGAGGTAGCATTCCAGTCCATGTATACTTTTGACTAGTGTAAATAATTTTGTTCCCTTGAAATAAAAGGGTCTTGAAAAGAAGGCAGTTCAAATACCACTGCTTTCCTAAATCTTTTACTGAGTACTTACAGACAATTAAATTACTTTTAATCTGTTGTTAGGGATTGATTATCACTGGCCTACAAGTATCATTTTACATTTCTAGTATAAACTATCATTTTAATTTATAACTTGGCAAAGAAATAATGATTCATGAAAGCTATATATATTAAGTACCTCAGTCAAAACCAGAATTGCCTCAAATATAGTTTCTTTAACTTCAAGTCTGCCTAATATAACCACTCATTCTGGAACTGAATTACTAGTATCCTTATTTTGTAATTTTTTTATAAAAACAGTCATCACAACAAAGGCACTCTAGTAATCATTTGAAACAGAATATTTCTCAAATGTATTGCCTTCAACTTCACTTTTTACCTAATGTGGAAATTGTCACTGAAAATGAAGGGCTATTATCTCTTTTCTTTCCTGGGTAACAAACTACAAAAAAATTAAAAGAATGAAAATTCAGTAAAATTCTGCTTCTCCCAGGCACAGTCATGTTCTAGCCACAGTAGACTATTGCACTTTTAAAAAAACACAGTATTTATGTTTAGAGCTTTGTAATCTGGCTCACACTGCTTCTGCTGCCTCGAATGTCCTTTATTATGGGAGCTCCTCTCATTCTTCAAAACTATGTGGTGGACAAGATACATGGTGCCTGTACCTACACAGTCCTCGTAGAACTCCTGAAGTTCCTTCCTACTAAAGGAGAACTGGACATAGTCAGCGGTGTTTGAATTGAAGGGTCTGGGTAACCAGGCTAGCCAAGTCTGCTGGAGGGCAAATTAGAGTAGAGCAGAAATCCTTAGCAGACTGTTCAACCCGTCTGCAGAATGGTTTCCATAATCAATTTTTCATAAGAGGTAGCATTCCAGTCCATGTATACTTTTGACTAGTGTAAATAATTTTGTTCCCTTGAAATAAAAGGGTCTTGAAAAGAAGGCAGTTCAAATACCACTGCTTTCCTAAATCTTTTACTGAGTACTTACAGACAATTAAATTACTTTTAATCTGTTGTTAGGTATTTGAATATATGATACAATATCTTTTCAACTATGTTTTTTCAGTAGTGAGGACTTAATATTGAGTGCTTATTATAAGCTATACATAATGCTAAGTATTATTAAAATGCATGCAGTATTCTGACATCAATACTCTGTTGGCATTCACAACATATCATTAATGAGGATACATCCTTTGCCCGACATCGTTTAGTTAGAAACAGAAGGAGCCATGGGTTGGTTAGGTTCCCTGGAGAAGGAAATGGCAAGCCATGCTAGTATTCTTGCCAGGGAAATTTCATGGACAGAGGAGCCTGCAGACAGCAGTCCATGGAGTCACAAAAGAGTCAGACATAACTAAGTGACTAAACAGCAAACAGGTGCCCAGAGTATGGATATTTTTTATTTTCTGATTTATTTTTCATATGGAGATAAATAATTTTTTATATATTTTGGTTCTGTAGTCCAACGTTATTTTGGAGCTCAAAAAAATAAAGTCTGTCACTGTTTCCATTGTTTCCCCATTTACTTGCCATGAAGTGATGGGACATGATCTTAGTCTTACGAAGGTTGAGTTTTTTTCTTTTTAAACTTTTATTTATTTATTTTTGGCTGTGCTGGGTCTTTGTTGATATGTGGGTCTATCTGCTCTGTGGTATGTGGTATCTTCCCGGATCAGGGATCGAACCTGTGTCTCCTGCATTGGCAGACGGGTTCTTATCCACTGAGCCACAAGGGAAGCCCCGAAGGTTGAGTTTTAAGCCAGCTTTTTCACTCCCCTCTTTCACCTTCATTAAGAGACTTTTTTAGTTTCTCTTTGTTTTTTGCCATTAAGGTGGTATCACCTGCATATCTGAGATTATAGATATTTATCCTGGCAGTCTTGATTCCAACTTGGGCTTTATCCAGCTCAGTATTTCACATGATGTACTCTGCATATAAACTAAGTAAGCAGGGTGACAATATACAATCTTGACATACTCCTTTCCCAATTTGGAACCAGTCCTTTGTTCAATGTTCTGTTTTAACTGTTGGTTCTTAAACTGCATACAGGTTTCTCGGGAGGCAAGTAAGCTAGTCTGGTATCCCCGTCTCTTGAAGTAATCTGTTGTTAGGTATTTGAATATATGATACAATATCTTTTCAACTATGTTTTTTCAGTAGTGAGGACTTAATATTGAGTGCTTATTATAAGCTATACATAATGCTAAGTATTATTAAAATGCATGCAGTATTCTGACATCAATACTCTGTTGGCATTCACAACATATCATTAATGAGGATACATCCTTTGCCCGACATCGTTTAGTTAGAAACAGAAGGAGCCATGGGTTGGTTAGGTTCCCTGGAGAAGGAAATGGCAAGCCATGCTAGTATTCTTGCCAGGGAAATTTCATGGACAGAGGAGCCTGCAGACAGCAGTCCATGGAGTCACAAAAGAGTCAGACATAACTAAGTGACTAAACAGCAAACAGGTGCCCAGAGTATGGATATTTTTTATTTTCTGATTTATTTTTCATATGGAGATAAATAATTTTTTATATATTTTGGTTCTGTAGTCCAACGTTATTTTGGAGCTCAAAAAAATAAAGTCTGTCACTGTTTCCATTGTTTCCCCATTTACTTGCCATGAAGTGATGGGACATGATCTTAGTCTTACGAAGGTTGAGTTTTTTTTTTCTTTTTAAACTTTTATTTATTTATTTTTGGCTGTGCTGGGTCTTTGTTGATATGTGGGTCTATCTGCTCTGTGGTATGTGGTATCTTCCCGGATCAGGGATCGAACCTGTGTCTCCTGCATTGGCAGACGGGTTCTTATCCACTGAGCCACAAGGGAAGCCCCGAAGGTTGAGTTTTAAGCCAGCTTTTTCACTCCCCTCTTTCACCTTCATTAAGAGACTTTTTTAGTTTCTCTTTGTTTTTTGCCATTAAGGTGGTATCACCTGCATATCTGAGATTATAGATATTTATCCTGGCAGTCTTGATTCCAACTTGGGCTTTATCCAGCTCAGTATTTCACATGATGTACTCTGCATATAAACTAAGTAAGCAGGGTGACAATATACAATCTTGACATACTCCTTTCCCAATTTGGAACCAGTCCTTTGTTCAATGTTCTGTTTTAACTGTTGGTTCTTAAACTGCATACAGGTTTCTCGGGAGGCAAGTAAGCTAGTCTGGTATCCCCGTCTCTTGAAGTATTTTCCAGAGTTTGTTGTGAGCCACACAGTCAAAGGCTTTAGTATAGTCAATGAAGCAGCAGTAGGTGTTTTTCTGGAATTCTGTTGTTCTTTCTATGATCCAGTGGAAGTTGGCCATTTAAACTCTGGTTCCTCTGCCTTTTCTAAATCCAACTTACACATCTGGAAGTTCTCAGTCCATGTATTGTTGAAGCCTGACTTGAAGGATTTTGATTATTACCTTGCTAGCATGTGAAATGAGTACAATTGTGCAGTAGTTTGTACATTCTTTGGCATTCTTTGGGATTGGAAAAAATGGACCTTTTCCAATCCTATGGCCACTGCTGAGTTTTTCAAATTTGCTGGCCTGTTGGGTGCAGCACTTTAAGAGCATCATCTTTTAGAATTTGAAATAGCTCAGCTGGAATTCCATCACCTCCCCTAGCTTTGTTCATAGTAATGCTTCCTACGGCCCACTTGACTTCACATTCCAGGATTGTCTAGCTCTAGGTGAGTGACCACAGCATTGTGGTTATCTGGTCATTAAGACTTTTTTTTGGTACAATTCTTCTGTGTATTCTTGCCACCTCTTCTTGATATCTTTCTGCTAGGTCCATACTGTTTCTGTCCTTTATTGTGCATATCTTTGCATGAAATGTTCCCTTGGTGTGTCTAATTTTCTTGGAGAGATTTCTAGTCTTTCCCATTCTGTTGTTTTCCTCCATTTCTTTGCATTGTTCACTTTAGAAGGCTTTCTTATCTCCCCTTGCTATTCTCTGAACTCTGCATTCAGATGGGTATTTTTTCCCCTTTCTCCTTTGCCTTTTGCTTCTCTTCTTTTCTCAGCTATTTTTAAGGTTTCTTCAGACAGCCATTTTGCCTTATTGCTTTTCTTTTTCTTAGGGATGGTTTGGGTTACTGCCTCTTGTACAGTGTCCTCCTGAACTTCCACCCATGGTTCTTCAGGCTTTCAGTCTATCAGACCTAATCTGTTGAATCTATTTGTCACTTCCACTGTATAATTATAAAGGATTTGATTCAGGTCATAGCTGAATGACTAGTGGTTTCCCTACTTTCTTAAAGTACCTACTTTCTTTGGCACTATGCTCAGTAATATTTTAGAAAGCATGAATATTACAATTTTAAACTCAGTTGAACCCACTTAATAAACATAATGGTAGCAATGTCCATTTTATTTAAGACTATAAAAGGTAGTAACATGATAAAGTTAGTCAGGTTTAAAATTAAGAAATTTTAATGATTATTGAATCAACATTTTTATGGAAGTTCTCAGTCCATGTATTGTTGAAGCCTGACTTGAAGGATTTTGATTATTACCTTGCTAGCATGTGAAATGAGTACAATTGTGCAGTAGTTTGTACATTCTTTGGCATTCTTTGGGATTGGAAAAAATGGACCTTTTCCAATCCTATGGCCACTGCTGAGTTTTTCAAATTTGCTGGCCTGTTGGGTGCAGCACTTTAAGAGCATCATCTTTTAGAATTTGAAATAGCTCAGCTGGAATTCCATCACCTCCCCTAGCTTTGTTCATAGTAATGCTTCCTACGGCCCACTTGACTTCACATTCCAGGATTGTCTAGCTCTAGGTGAGTGACCACAGCATTGTGGTTATCTGGTCATTAAGACTTTTTTTTGGTACAATTCTTCTGTGTATTCTTGCCACCTCTTCTTGATATCTTTCTGCTAGGTCCATACTGTTTCTGTCCTTTATTGTGCATATCTTTGCATGAAATGTTCCCTTGGTGTGTCTAATTTTCTTGGAGAGATTTCTAGTCTTTCCCATTCTGTTGTTTTCCTCCATTTCTTTGCATTGTTCACTTTAGAAGGCTTTCTTATCTCCCCTTGCTATTCTCTGAACTCTGCATTCAGATGGGTATTTTTTCCCCTTTCTCCTTTGCCTTTTGCTTCTCTTCTTTTCTCAGCTATTTTTAAGGTTTCTTCAGACAGCCATTTTGCCTTATTGCTTTTCTTTTTCTTAGGGATGGTTTGGGTTACTGCCTCTTGTACAGTGTCCTCCTGAACTTCCACCCATGGTTCTTCAGGCTTTCAGTCTATCAGACCTAATCTGTTGAATCTATTTGTCACTTCCACTGTATAATTATAAAGGATTTGATTCAGGTCATAGCTGAATGACTAGTGGTTTCCCTACTTTCTTAAAGTACCTACTTTCTTTGGCACTATGCTCAGTAATATTTTAGAAAGCATGAATATTACAATTTTAAACTCAGTTGAACCCACTTAATAAACATAATGGTAGCAATGTCCATTTTTATTTAAGACTATAAAAGGTAGTAACATGATAAAGTTAGTCAGGTTTAAAATTAAGAAATTTTTAATGATTTTACTTGAAATTTCCATAAGTGGCAATGAGTGCTAATTTGACTGTGCAATTAGAAATCCTGAAACTGACACAATTTCTAACTCTGTTTCTAAATCCATGATTGAATTAGTACAATTTGATTTACAATGGGAAGCGTCCATAAAGTGTTTTGATATGCTATAAATATGAATAGCAATATTTAGGCTGCATGTCTGTACTTTTCTTTTTTTAGTATTTATTTATTTATTAGTATTAGTTGCAGCATGCAGGATCTTTTTTGTTGCAGCAGGAGAGCTTAGTTGCCCTGAACCATGTGGGATCTTAGTTCTCTGACCAGGAATCAAACTCATGTCCTCTGCATTGAAAGGCATATTCTTCAATCGCTGGATCATCAGGGAAATTCCTGTACTTTTCTTTTAAACAATATATTCCCACCTTTATTCCTATCAGTAGATTTCAAGTTTAACAAAACTTGAAGTACATAATTCTCCTAGCAAAACAAAAAAAAAGCGATAGGGTTAGGAAAATTTTATTTAAAATCAAAGGAATTAGAGCAAGGCTATTTTTAACTTGGGGCTTCCCCAGAGGATCAGTGGTAAAGAATCTGCATGCCATGCAGAAGACTCCGGAGACCCATATTTGACCCCTGAATGAGGGTGTGGAAAACCATTCCAGTATTCTTGCCTGGAGAATCCCATGTATAGAGAAACCTGGCAGGCTGCAGTTCGTAAGGTCACAGAGTCCTACATGACTGAAGCAGCTGAACATGTGTGCATGCACCTTTAACTGAATGCCAGAGATTACTGTGGAATTGATAGAATACACCTCTCTTCCTTGTTTTATACAGTTTAGCAAGAGTTTAATCATAGATCAGGGATAAACAGGCATCTGGTCCCATTTTGTCCAACGACCCTTCCAGAAAAAGTCTATTACCTACTTTCTTTGGCACTATGCTCAGTAATATTTTAGAAAGCATGAATATTACAATTTTAAACTCAGTTGAACCCACTTAATAAACATAATGGTAGCAATGTCCATTTTTATTTAAGACTATAAAAGGTAGTAACATGATAAAGTTAGTCAGGTTTAAAATTAAGAAATTTTTAATGATTTTACTTGAAATTTCCATAAGTGGCAATGAGTGCTAATTTGACTGTGCAATTAGAAATCCTGAAACTGACACAATTTCTAACTCTGTTTCTAAATCCATGATTGAATTAGTACAATTTGATTTACAATGGGAAGCGTCCATAAAGTGTTTTGATATGCTATAAATATGAATAGCAATATTTAGGCTGCATGTCTGTACTTTTCTTTTTTTAGTATTTATTTATTTATTAGTATTAGTTGCAGCATGCAGGATCTTTTTTGTTGCAGCAGGAGAGCTTAGTTGCCCTGAACCATGTGGGATCTTAGTTCTCTGACCAGGAATCAAACTCATGTCCTCTGCATTGAAAGGCATATTCTTCAATCGCTGGATCATCAGGGAAATTCCTGTACTTTTCTTTTAAACAATATATTCCCACCTTTATTCCTATCAGTAGATTTCAAGTTTAACAAAACTTGAAGTACATAATTCTCCTAGCAAAACAAAAAAAAAGCGATAGGGTTAGGAAAATTTTATTTAAAATCAAAGGAATTAGAGCAAGGCTATTTTTAACTTGGGGCTTCCCCAGAGGATCAGTGGTAAAGAATCTGCATGCCATGCAGAAGACTCCGGAGACCCATATTTGACCCCTGAATGAGGGTGTGGAAAACCATTCCAGTATTCTTGCCTGGAGAATCCCATGTATAGAGAAACCTGGCAGGCTGCAGTTCGTAAGGTCACAGAGTCCTACATGACTGAAGCAGCTGAACATGTGTGCATGCACCTTTAACTGAATGCCAGAGATTACTGTGGAATTGATAGAATACACCTCTCTTCCTTGTTTTATACAGTTTAGCAAGAGTTTAATCATAGATCAGGGATAAACAGGCATCTGGTCATTTTGTCCACGCCATAGCTTATGAGTAGCTACAGCAAGCATGCATTTTAACTCTGGACTTTCCTTTCCTTAGAAAAATGAGTCATTATCTTATCCTACAACTATATCAGCACAGGAACACACAAACACTATATATATATATATATATATATATATATATACACATGTGCATACACACACACACACACACATAAATAGAGAGACAGTGATGGCACAGTATTTGTTATAACAAAAACACTAGAGACAATTTCAGTTTCTCTCAATACTGACTCTGTGGCATAGCCATTCCAATAGACTACATTCTTAAGGAAACCATTAAAAGGAACGAGATACCTCTCTGTGTATTACACAGAACGATCTGCAAGGCACTTTAAATGAAGGGTGCAAGGTATAGGGCAGTGTATGGTAGGCTAAACTCATTTGATAAAATACCTTGTGAATGCATTCCCAAGTTCATGTGTTTTCCATTCAAATAAATTGTTCATAAGTAAAATAATACTCAAGTTATATATATTCAGCAGCCACTATCTCAAATGTTTGAGATTCCTTAAAAGATCCTTTTGATTTTGTTTTGTATCTGACTTCTGCTTTCCAGCCTCCATTATTAACAAAGTATCTACAGTTTTCTTGATTTTCTTTTCTCCCCTTTATAAATGTGCAGAATGGCTTTATGATATCTTCTCCTAAGTACTCAGTTGGGCAGGAAGAAGAAACATGCCTCCTCCATGGTTTCTCATTCTCCCATTCCCACCATGGGATGGGAAGCAAGGGGGACTAGCACCAAGGCTGATGTGCAGAGGTGGAGAGTCTCTGGCCACAGGCTCCTGTGTAAAATGAAGGGATCCTAGCACCAAGGCCTTTTAAACAATTGCTCCTCTCCCTCTGGAAACAGAGGCTCTTCTTTCTTTTGAAGAAAGGGTTTCTGTTTGCTCTCCTTCTTTGGGGAAAGCGACTCGGGAGACATGACTGGAGCAGCTGAACATGTGTGCATGCACCTTTAACTGAATGCCAGAGATTACTGTGGAATTGATAGAATACACCTCTCTTCCTTGTTTTATACAGTTTAGCAAGAGTTTAATCATAGATCAGGGATAAACAGGCATCTGGTCATTTTGTCCACGCCATAGCTTATGAGTAGCTACAGCAAGCATGCATTTTAACTCTGGACTTTCCTTTCCTTAGAAAAATGAGTCATTATCTTATCCTACAACTATATCAGCACAGGAACACACAAACACTATATATATATATATATATATATATATATATATATATATATATATACACATGTGCATACACACACACACACACACATAAATAGAGAGACAGTGATGGCACAGTATTTGTTATAACAAAAACACTAGAGACAATTTCAGTTTCTCTCAATACTGACTCTGTGGCATAGCCATTCCAATAGACTACATTCTTAAGGAAACCATTAAAAGGAACGAGATACCTCTCTGTGTATTACACAGAACGATCTGCAAGGCACTTTAAATGAAGGGTGCAAGGTATAGGGCAGTGTATGGTAGGCTAAACTCATTTGATAAAATACCTTGTGAATGCATTCCCAAGTTCATGTGTTTTCCATTCAAATAAATTGTTCATAAGTAAAATAATACTCAAGTTATATATATTCAGCAGCCACTATCTCAAATGTTTGAGATTCCTTAAAAGATCCTTTTGATTTTGTTTTGTATCTGACTTCTGCTTTCCAGCCTCCATTATTAACAAAGTATCTACAGTTTTCTTGATTTTCTTTTCTCCCCTTTATAAATGTGCAGAATGGCTTTATGATATCTTCTCCTAAGTACTCAGTTGGGCAGGAAGAAGAAACATGCCTCCTCCATGGTTTCTCATTCTCCCATTCCCACCATGGGATGGGAAGCAAGGGGGACTAGCACCAAGGCTGATGTGCAGAGGTGGAGAGTCTCTGGCCACAGCCGGCTCCTGTGTAAAATGAAGGGATCCTAGCACCAAGGCCTTTTAAACAATTGCTCCTCTCCCCTCTGGAAACAGAGGCTCTTCTTTCTTCTTTTTGAAGAAAGGGTTTCCTGTTTGCTCTCCTCTGTTGTGCTTTATTGGAGACAGCAGGCCTTAGAATTGGCCTCCCTGGCACATCAACAAACTAGTATATCTAGAAAGAGAAAGTTTCTCCAGGGTAAGGAAGCCTAAGCTTCCAAACAAAAGGAATGGAACAGCAGACATCCTGCCAGTTCCCTTCTCAGGCGACAACCAGCCTACCCTTGTGCCCTGTTGGCAAAACCCCTTGAAATTGAACCGCTTCTGGTAACAACAATACAACAAACCTTCTAGGACATCTGTGTTATTTAAGGAAACTTTTGAGACGGATTGATCAGTCCGTGTCCTTCAGGATGCCTTGGATCCAGCAGTTTGTGGTTTTGATGTAGACTTTTTTCAGTATTACAGAGTAAGTGTGGATTGGGACAGTTGCTGTCCTCTTCAGAGACAGTATCAGATTTGTCAAAACCAGAGGTGGCAAATGAAGATACAAAGACAGTTGAGGCTTCATTTCTGTGGTTTTCTTTAAAACAGTATATCCTTTCCTTTTCCAGTGAACAGATTTCTGGTTGAGAAAAATTGAAATAACTCACCTAGCTAGAGAAGCGAAGAACAAAATGAGAGAGGATTTGCGGTTTTTAGGTAATAATTATTTACAAATCAAAGTAATTAGAATAAGTCTTCCTGGCATGAAGTAGTATTTTTTTTTTTTTTGGCCACTTCTATTGGTCTTTCATTTATTTATCTTTGTTTTTTGATCTGTGTGGGCCTTCCATCACAGTGGCCCCTCTCACCACAGAGCACCGGCTCTGGGCGCATGCGCTGTAGAGCTCTGGCTCAGTAGTTGGACACATCTGTCCAGCCGCTCAGCGGCACGTGGGGTCTTCCCAGGCCAGAGATTGAACTGGCGCCCCTTGCACTGCAAGGCGGTGTCCTTATCCACTGGACCACCAGGGAAGCCCGAAGTAATATTATAAGATAGTTAAAATTCACTAACGGTACAAAATCTGCATGTATTTGTCAACTGCATTTATACAGCCACGCAAGCACACTCCCACAGCCCCCATACATACAACTCTCTAAGACCACACTGCCAAAATTTATCTGTACTTTTCATATTTTGTGGTATTAAGTTAAATTTTATTTTAAGGAGTATCACAACCTAGAGATAAATATAATCTAAGCACCGAGATAATACATTTTGGAAAATAAGCTAATATTTTCATAACAAATCTTACATACCTATCATTTGTCATTCCAAAAGCTCCTTACACTCTAGATTCTAGAATTAAAAAGGGGAAGGATTTTACATTTAGGAAGTATAAGCTGAAAGTATTTACTTCGATTTAACATAGAGTATTTATCAGAGTCAAGATAACAATCAATGTGTACAAAAATTTACATGACAAGAGAAACAATAGACAATGCAGCACCTTTAGAAAAATAATTAAGTTTTGTTGAATTTACAGGTAAGTGCCACACTGAAAATTTACAACACAGTAATTTACTGCAATCAGTGACAGGGGAGTTCCACAAAGAAACAAAGCTCTTACACTCCAGATTTTCGGAAGGTATTATTGGAATGCTTAACCATAACCACAGAATTTGTACATCCTTAAGGACGGAGCTCACAAAAGTCACAAACGATGTTTATAGCATATATTATGTAAATGGCGTCCACTGTGTCCGGACAGCTGGCTTAGTGTCTCTGACAGGTGTGAAGCCTGGAAGAATTATTGGCTTGATGGTGATCTGTTTGCATCCGGCAAGACAGACCTTCTCCGCAGAAACAGCGCTCAAATATCTCCAGTCCCTGGGAGCCTTTTTTCCGGTGCTTGGTGCACACTTGACCTTCTTTGAGAACAGGTTTACAGATCTTGGTCCAGAAATGTCTAGCACAACACAACCCTGTGACACAGTCTGATGAGCGGAGACAGGGAGAGCCTTCTTCTCCTAGGAAGACAGCGGGGAAAGGACATGGTCAGTGCTAATAAGCCTGTGTTATTTCATCAAGGCAATCCAAAGGGCACTATAGATGTGCTACCAAAAAAGCATGAGTCTTTATCTCCTTTCACCTACCTTTAGTATCAGGCATGCTTGAAGGCAGTCTGGAGTGCCCATCCAAGGTACTTTCATCATTACCCAAGCTTTCAATAATGGTTTCCTCAGTTTCCCCTCGATAGGAATTATTGTTATCAGAAGGCATACATATTCCTAAGGAAGCAGGAGACACTGATGAACTCTTGAACTGTAATGTGTTCCTATTGATAGCTGAGACAGTGGCAGTCGGCTATGCCTGTACCAACTGGAGCTACCTCGTTGGAGGGACATTAAACGTCAGCTGAACTTCCTACTGTTAAAGCAGAACTCCTCGATGGACAGAAGCATCAGTGTGAACACTCATACATAACAGCCCCAATCTAAACACTTAAAATACTTTCTCAGCTGCCATGGTAGTAGAAATGAAATTTCTGCCCATTTTAACATCGCCCTTGGAGTAAGAAAAATAAAATCGATCACTTAAAACTTGTATGTAAAAATAACTTTTCTGCCCTCAGTGTGTAGTCTGGGTTCTGCCAGACTAAGGTAAGCAAATGCAGTGCCTTTTGCCTTTTGCCTGGAAGATTACCACTATTGGAATGAAACAAAGCTCTTAACTCCAGATTTTCGGAAGGTCTTATTGGAATGCTTAACCATAACCACAGAATTTGTACATCCTTAAGGACGGAGCTCACAAAAGTCACAAACGATGTTTATAGCATATATTATGTAAATGGCGTCCACTGTGTCCGGACAGCTGGCTTAGTGTCTCTGACAGGTGTGAAGCCTGGAAGAATTATTGGCTTGATGGTGATCTGTTTGCATCCGGCAAGACAGACCTTCTCCGCAGAAACAGCGCTCAAATATCTCCAGTCCCTGGGAGCCTTTTTTCCGGTGCTTGGTGCACACTTGACCTTCTTTGAGAACAGGTTTACAGATCTTGGTCCAGAAATGTCTAGCACAACACAACCCTGTGACACAGTCTGATGAGCGGAGACAGGGAGAGCCTTCTTCTCCTAGGAAGACAGCGGGGAAAGGACATGGTCAGTGCTAATAAGCCTGTGTTATTTCATCAAGGCAATCCAAAGGGCACTATAGATGTGCTACCAAAAAAGCATGAGTCTTTATCTCCTTTCACCTACCTTTAGTATCAGGCATGCTTGAAGGCAGTCTGGAGTGCCCATCCAAGGTACTTTCATCATTACCCAAGCTTTCAATAATGGTTTCCTCAGTTTCCCCTCGATAGGAATTATTGTTATCAGAAGGCATACATATTCCTAAGGAAGCAGGAGACACTGATGAACTCTTGAACTGTAATGTGTTCCTATTGATAGCTGAGACAGTGGCAGTCGGCTATGCCTGTACCAACTGGAGCTACCTCGTTGGAGGGACATTAAACGTCAGCTGAACTTCCTACTGTTAAAGCAGAACTCCTCGATGGACAGAAGCATCAGTGTGAACACTCATACATAACAGCCCCAATCTAAACACTTAAAATACTTTCTCAGCTGCCATGGTAGTAGAAATGAAATTTCTGCCCATTTTAACATCGCCCTTGGAGTAAGAAAAATAAAATCGATCACTTAAAACTTGTATGTAAAAATAACTTTTCTGCCCTCAGTGTGTAGTCTGGGTTCTGCCAGACTAAGGTAAGCAAATGCAGTGCCTTTTGCCTGGAAGATTACAATCTTTCCCACCAGTTACTTTACTGTATAATTTCTATGTTACAGAGAGATTTAGTTCATCCCAGAGTATTACTGGTGCTAAGGAGGATCACCACCCTTCAGTTTATTTCTGGAGCCTTCTTTGGCTGAGTCTACCTCGCAGAGACTTTAAATTTTCATGGATCTGTGGTTGTGGGAGGTGGAGGAGGAGTATTTATTTTAAGGTAGCAAAGGGTAGGGAACAGAGAAAGATGGAGAAGCCAGGATATAAGAGCATCAAGATCTCCTTTAAGATTGGTCAGTACAGATAAGTCACTCAGCCTGACAGCAGCTTAATCAGGGGTCTTGAAGGAGAAGCTAGTCTGGCAGAGCTGTGAGGGGCACGATAAGAAAAATGGAAAAGGCAACTAAATGCCCATTTCCTTAGTCTCTGTATAATTCCACCTCCCCTCTCATCTTCCTTCTCAAATGGTATCAAGGCTGTCTAGAGAAATTCCTATGGGAGGGCCCACTCTGAAGCAAGACATCATTTAAGTAATGGAGGGGCACAAAGGGTGATAAGGGGGGTTCTGTGCTTCTCTGTGCTCCCAGGTTAAACACTAGCCTGAAAACCTTCAAGGACAACCCCGCACACTGAACTTCATTGGCAAGGTAGTGCCAGAGTGTTCTCACCTGAGAGCACTGTCTTCCAACTGCAGCCGCCCAGGCATAGGACAGTTTGAGCCCGAAAGGGAGCTACCCAACTCACCGTTTTTGCAGTGATTCCCGGGGCAGCACATAGCGTCACGCGTGCAGCGTTTTCGGCGCTTCCGGCAGGCTAGGCAGATTTGCGCGCCGGCGCTGGGTCCGCGGGAGGGACTCCCACAGTACTCATCCGAGCTGCACTCCTCGTCCTCAGAGCACGGGTACGGCTGCGGGAAGGGAGCCAGGAGAGGGTGAGGCACCTGGGCATCCACGACCACACTCCTGGACTCACTAGTTTCTTGCAGCCCACCTCTTCAAAAGCTGTTGCCACCCCCTGCTCCCAAAGGCCCTTTCTAAATGCGCGTTGAACTGTTCGTAAGCAGCCCATTCTGCGCCCTCGTCCCAAATGAGACCCGTTCAGGATCGCAGCGTTCCCAGATCCCCAAAACCCTTCTCACCTGGTGGCTGTCAATGCTCTGGTACTTGTTGCTGGTCTCCAGAATTCCCGGAGTAGCGCTAACTGCGGAGCTTGGGTGCCCGGCAGCGCCGCCCAGTGGTGGGGGCTGGTTCTTGATGGCGTTGGAATTGAGAACCATGGACAAGGTGGCACTCACTTCCAGCAGAGGGTGACCGCAAAGAGCTGCAGCTACCAGGGCGACCAAGACCCTAGCAGCACCCGCTGCGCCCAGAGCCGTCATCTCAGAAGGATTCAAGGAAGAGAGAGAAAGGAGGAATGTCACTTTGCAAGTCAGGTCCCCACGGAGCTGTGCTGGAGCCGCAGAGTCAGGGCTCCGAGAGCCTCCGCTGGTCCCAGAGTGCTGCGGGCTCTGCGGGGCTCTGAGCCGCCACCGTCAGCGAGGCTGCCTTTATACTGCGGGCTGCGAGCATTCCGGCCCCTCGGGGGAGACAACAAAGCCGGATTGGGATTTCAAAGCGTTGGGAGGGGCTGGAAGGGGGTGTGTTTGTGTACATGAAGGGGAGCCTTTGACATTCTTCACCCCGCCCCTCCCTTGCGAAGTCCTGCCCCTGTCCAGCTCACCTTCAGGGTGACGGTAATCAGCGAGCATTAGAGGAGACAGCTTCAGTAAATGCGGGAAGTGGGAGGAACCTCAGCAGCTCTGGTGCCCCGTCCCCTGCAGTAGGGGTAGGGGTGCTGGGATCTGAAACACTTTTCAGACAAGCATTGTGACATTCTCTGCAAAGCCACTTTTCTCTTTTCTTGACGCCAGTGCTGTTTTTTTATTGTGCACATAATATTCAGAATTAAATACAACCCGAATGAGTAATTCAAAGTCCACATCAAAACGTGTCAGCCAGAGGGCCAGATGGTCCTTGCATAGTTGCTGATTAACCCCTTAGACTCAGGGTTTGCAAATTTGGAGTGAGATCCTTGGCTTAGTTCAATTCCAACCGCCACCCCCCATCCCCTTCCTCCACCCCTACGAGAAAAATGTGCAAAGAGAAGTACATTTGCACATCAAACGAGAGTAAGAAGGAAGAACTAATTCTCTTTTGATGGGAAGTTTAGAGAGGGAGGCGAGAGACTGGTGTTTGGAAATTAGATCAGGGGCGGAGGGAAGAGGGAAATGACCATCCAATAATCAAGCTATTTAATGTTGTTCTTTGAATCTGAACAGTTGCGGCAGTCGATGAACTTGATTAGGCAGTCGCGCTAGATCAAAGTGGCCGGAGCGAAAGCGGACAGGGTCCAGTGGTTGGGTCAGTGGTCCTTCCCGGATTCTCCCTTCTCAGTGGTGGGTTAATGCAAGGAGATAAGAAACCCTTAAGGCTTAGCGCCGGACTTCCTCATTAGTATTTCATATTGCAAAACTTGAGAACCTCTGTGTTTGATCCCAAGTCAGCCCGTTCCTGGGACCCCTCTAGGGAGATAAGAGAGACTAGCTTCAGGAAAGCGGAAGCTGATAGTGAATTTGTCATCGTTTAAAGCGATGGATAAAAATAATGAAGTAAGGCTAGTGTGTAAGAATGCTGTCCTGCTGATGCATTGCAAATAATTGATTCAACAACATAGTGGAAACGTAGTGCCCTGGCAGTGGGCTGTCCTTTGCTATGTTGCCCTCTGGAGGAGGGGGTAGGGGGTACACTGAATACAAATAAAGTAACAGTGAAAGGTAAGACAGGTACACAGTTTCTTTTAAATAGGTTGATGTTATAAGTATCAAAAGATAGACAACTGCTTATGTGGATTTAGAAAAGATGATTGAATAATCACTGTTGTATGAAAAAGATTAGGATATATTTCTTTTGTGTTCCCTAACCTCCAGGGTATTTATAATCACTTTACATAGCAACCTGCAATATTCATTACTGGGGCTACCACCAAGTGTAGCCAGCAGTAGTCTTGAAGTAGTATAATAATCCTAAAGTTAAGAGAGAAAGGGGTAATTTTAAAAAACAAGTTTGTAATGATCTGCGTTCTGATTCCTTGGGTTTCAGAAGTCATATGAAGGCTATCTTCTAAACATGCAATGTGGTTTTTCTAATAATGGTTTCTTATAATGGCTCTACTTCAGTAGGTGTCCCTTCCTCCTATCCCAGGTTCTGTTTACCCTGTGAAACTTCCTGTGGCTTACTGATAATTCTTCCTTGAAATCCTAACATGGATTAACTCCCATCTATTTCTTTAGATTTTGTTAAAGACATGCCAATGGCCTAGACTTGGCTACGACTCTAAAATTTTTTGGAACAAATTGAAATTTGGAAACAAAGGGGAGGTTGTTTATATTGGCTTTTAAAAAATGAGTTTAAGAAATGAACAAGTCAATACATCTTTTATTGAG
Source organism: Tragulus kanchil (assembly GCA_022376925.1). Classification (NCBI taxonomy): domain Eukaryota; kingdom Metazoa; phylum Chordata; class Mammalia; order Artiodactyla; family Tragulidae; genus Tragulus; species Tragulus kanchil. Next base: position 113,442,792 of record JAIOJX010000005.1, on the reverse strand, counting down.
AATCAACAATGAACCAAGTGTCCCCTGGGCAGATACACATCATCACCCTCAGGCAAGGTGAAGTTTCTGTGTTTATAGATGGAGAGGTATTCTAGGGCAAAAACATAAAGGCAAAAGGGATTTTAGGTGCTCATCACTTTCTGAGTATTGATAATAACATCAGTAATCAGTGTGTTGAGCACCTTCTGTTTGGTAGAGAATCTATAGTCTTATCTTAAGTTCTTATAGTGTAGAAATGTGGAGAAAGAATTCCATGCCCTTGGGATAGGTTAAAATCTTTCTTCCTATTCCCATTCTCCTTTTAAATATGCTTTGCCACACTGAAAGCCAATTTCTTTTCCTATTTTTGGAAGAGACAGTACATGTTTTAAATAGGTTGATGTAACAGTGAAAGGTAAGACAGGTACACAGTTTCTTTTAAATAGGTTGATGTTATAAGTATCAAAAGATAGACAACTGCTTATGTGGATTTAGAAAAGATGATTGAATAATCACTGTTGTATGAAAAAGATTAGGATATATTTCTTTTGTGTTCCCTAACCTCCAGGGTATTTATAATCACTTTACATAGCAACCTGCAATATTCATTACTGGGGCTACCACCAAGTGTAGCCAGCAGTAGTCTTGAAGTAGTATAATAATCCTAAAGTTAAGAGAGAAAGGGGTAATTTTAAAAAACAAGTTTGTAATGATCTGCGTTCTGATTCCTTGGGTTTCAGAAGTCATATGAAGGCTATCTTCTAAACATGCAATGTGGTTTTTCTAATAATGGTTTCTTATAATGGCTCTACTTCAGTAGGTGTCCCTTCCTCCTATCCCAGGTTCTGTTTACCCTGTGAAACTTCCTGTGGCTTACTGATAATTCTTCCTTGAAATCCTAACATGGATTAACTCCCATCTATTTCTTTAGATTTTGTTAAAGACATGCCAATGGCCTAGACTTGGCTACGACTCTAAAATTTTTTGGAACAAATTGAAATTTGGAAACAAAGGGGAGGTTGTTTATATTGGCTTTTAAAAAATGAGTTTAAGAAATGAACAAGTCAATACATCTTTTATTGAGAATCAACAATGAACCAAGTGTCCCCTGGGCAGATACACATCATCACCCTCAGGCAAGGTGAAGTTTCTGTGTTTATAGATGGAGAGGTATTCTAGGGCAAAAACATAAAGGCAAAAGGGATTTTAGGTGCTCATCACTTTCTGAGTATTGATAATAACATCAGTAATCAGTGTGTTGAGCACCTTCTGTTTGGTAGAGAATCTATAGTCTTATCTTAAGTTCTTATAGTGTAGAAATGTGGAGAAAGAATTCCATGCCCTTGGGATAGGTTAAAATCTTTCTTCCTATTCCCATTCTCCTTTTTAAATATGCTTTGCCACACTGAAAGCCAATTTCTTTTCCTATTTTTGGAAGAGACAGTACATGTTAAACCATTTAAATTTAGTTTATTAAGAGCTTGAATTCACTAATGAAGCCATTGTCTAGAGACCAAAAAAAAAAAAAAAAAAAGAAACGTGGAACAGTTGCATCAGTAAAAGAGAAATTTGAACAAAAAACCATGTTGCGTGAATTCAGTCTTCATCCTTGAACATATACATCTGAGGTGTTGGGTTTGGAGAGCTAAGTCAAAAGAGTAGGACTTCACAAGGAGATCCTTCCCCACTTCCCACAACCCTCCTGAAGTCATGATCGGAAAGCTCATAATAGTAATTTGGTCAGTTACTTGGTCAGCTCCTACTATGAGCTATGTGATGCTGTATGAAAAATGTTGAGTACTCATTTGATTTTTTGTAGGAGGTCCTCAGAGAGAGCTGGGTCTGTAGCAGCCCAATCCTTTGTTCCAGATGGCAAAACTTAGTTTGTCAATCGAATCTCCATTTGAAAATCTTTGTAATGATTGAGTTTGTCAGTGGATTGAGTAAGGAGGATTACAAAGAGCATCCAGTTTATATTCAGTGAGTGCCCATTGCATGCAGAATGCTACCCTCATTTCTTAGGGCGCATCCCCACAAAATATGAAAGGCATCCTTTTTGTCCTCAGAAAGCTTTCTGTTTGTGAGTAGATGGGGAAGCAAATGTGTTTACATGGAATGGGGGAGAACTTTTCCAAAAGAGACTATAGTTTGGTATATATTAGGTCATGGGAAAGATTATATTTTGAAACATTCTAAGTCTAGTCTTATGACCAACAAATATTGGGGACCATAGTGTTCTGCTGACTGAATCTCTCCAACCACATAGATGACAGAGGTGATAGGAGTCAGGACAGGTGTATTTAGTTTATTTGTTGTTGTTCCGTTGCTAAGTCATGTCTGACTCTTTGGGACCCCATGGACTGCAGCATGCCAGGCTCCCTTGTCCTTCACTATCTCTCAGAGTTTGCTCAGATTCATGCCCATTGAGTCAGTGGTGCTATCTCACCATCTCATCCTCCGCCATCCCCTTCTCCTTTTGCCTTCAGTCTTTCCCAGAATCAGAGTCTTTTCCAGTGAGTCACTTCCTCAAATTGGGTGGCCAGAGTATTGGAGCTTCACCTTTAGTATCAGTCCCTCCAATGAATACTCAGTTAACAGGTTTGATCTCCGTGGAGTCCAATGGATTCACAAGAGTCTTTTCTAACACCACAGTTCAAAGGCATGATTTCTTCAGCATTCAGCCTTTTTTATGGTCCGGTACATAACTACTGGAAAAACTACAGGTTTGACTCTATGGACTTCTGTTGGCGAAATGATGTCTTCAGTTTTAATTATTCTGTCTAGGTTTGTCATAACTTTTCTTCCAAGGAGTAAGCATTTCTTAATTTCATGGCTGCAGTCACCATCTGCAATGATTTTGGAGCCCAAGAAAATAAAATGTGTCCCTGCTTGGAATTTTTCCTCTCCTATTTACCATGAAGTGATGGGACTGGATGCTATGATCTTCATTTTTTGAATGTTGAGTTTCATGCCAGAGTTTTCACTCTCCTCTTTGACCATCATCAAGAAGCTATTTAGTTCCTCTTGCCTTTCTGCCATTAGAGTGGTATCATCTGCATATCTGAGGTGGTTGCTATTTTCCCTGGCCTAGTTTATTTCATACTGTAGGGAACGCCTGCCTCTTATTTGGTCTGGTTTAAATAGAACCATAATCAATGCAATAAGTTTAATAGTGGTCATTAGATTTTAGAATGGGTGAAATGTTGACCAATGTGGAATTGAACCACAGAACTCAATAAGGGCATGCTGTGTGCCTTCCATTCTAAGTGCTGTATGTTGGTGATAGGATATTCATCAACCTTTTCATTCCAACAAATATTGGGGACCATAGTGTTCTGCTGACTGAATCTCTCCAACCACATAGATGACAGAGGTGATAGGAGTCAGGACAGGTGTATTTAGTTTATTTGTTGTTGTTCCGTTGCTAAGTCATGTCTGACTCTTTGGGACCCCATGGACTGCAGCATGCCAGGCTCCCTTGTCCTTCACTATCTCTCAGAGTTTGCTCAGATTCATGCCCATTGAGTCAGTGGTGCTATCTCACCATCTCATCCTCCGCCATCCCCTTCTCCTTTTGCCTTCAGTCTTTCCCAGAATCAGAGTCTTTTCCAGTGAGTCACTTCCTCAAATTGGGTGGCCAGAGTATTGGAGCTTCACCTTTAGTATCAGTCCCTCCAATGAATACTCAGTTAACAGGTTTGATCTCCGTGGAGTCCAATGGATTCACAAGAGTCTTTTCTAACACCACAGTTCAAAGGCATGATTTCTTCAGCATTCAGCCTTTTTTATGGTCCGGTACATAACTACTGGAAAAACTACAGGTTTGACTCTATGGACTTCTGTTGGCGAAATGATGTCTTCAGTTTTAATTATTCTGTCTAGGTTTGTCATAACTTTTCTTCCAAGGAGTAAGCATTTCTTAATTTCATGGCTGCAGTCACCATCTGCAATGATTTTGGAGCCCAAGAAAATAAAATGTGTCCCTGCTTGGAATTTTTCCTCTCCTATTTACCATGAAGTGATGGGACTGGATGCTATGATCTTCATTTTTTGAATGTTGAGTTTCATGCCAGAGTTTTCACTCTCCTCTTTGACCATCATCAAGAAGCTATTTAGTTCCTCTTGCCTTTCTGCCATTAGAGTGGTATCATCTGCATATCTGAGGTGGTTGCTATTTTCCCTGGCCTAGTTTATTTCATACTGTAGGGAACGCCTGCCTCTTATTTGGTCTGGTTTAAATAGAACCATAATCAATGCAATAAGTTTAATAGTGGTCATTAGATTTTAGAATGGGTGAAATGTTGACCAATGTGGAATTGAACCACAGAACTCAATAAGGGCATGCTGTGTGCCTTCCATTCTAAGTGCTGTATGTTGGTGATAGGATATTCATCAACCTTTTCATTCATAACAGTGCCAGACAAACACTATGCAATTTGTAAACTAGTCTTTTTGGCCACTTACATTGGTCTTAAATTTATTTATTTTCATCCATCTTTGTTCTTTGGCCTGCGTGGGCCTCCTACTGCAGTGGCCTCTCTTGCTGCAGAGCACCGGCTCTGGGTGCACGCACTCCAGAGCACTGGCTTGGTAGTTGGACACATTGGTCCAGCCGCTCTGCCTCACATGGGATCCTCACAGGCCAGAGATCGAACCAGCACCCCTTGCAGTGCAAGGCGGTGTCTTTACCCACTGGACCACCAGGGAAACCCTGCAAACTATTTTTTATCTTTGATATTTAACATTCCTATGTGATCACTACCTTTGTAATTCATCACCTTCCTCTCTTCCTTTCTTCTTCCCCTTCTCTCCCTTCCTTCCCTTGTTTTTTAGCTTGTGTCTTTTTGTTAAAGGAAACAGATCTGCTGTCATATAATTTTATTTCACTGGGAAAACATGGAATAAATGTCACTCCTTATGGTGAGTGTTCCCATCATTTTAGGAAGTAACAGTCTTGAATTTATGGTAGGGATTCCTCATTCCTGAAGTTGGTTAAAAAAAAAAAAAAAAAAGAAAATCATGACTTTCTCATTGGTCTTTAAAAGATTTTGCTCTTAATGTTCTTCTGAAGTTAAAAGAGCTTTTAGACCAGGCCCTTGTTACAACTCCCTAGAGAACGGATTAGGCTTTTCTGCACTCCTCAGTAAAAAGAAAAGGCTAGATTTGACAATGATTGTGTTTATTTGGTCAGTGGAGATGGCCAACCCTGATAAATCAGGCTCCACGGTAGCTTTCTACCCTGGCTAAGATGTGTTTTACAGAAGCAAGCTGTTAAAAGCTCATCTGAAAATACTTTAATTTTAGAATGGGTCTGGTTTAAATAGAACCATAATCAATGCAATAAGTTTAATAGTGGTCATTAGATTTTAGAATGGGTGAAATGTTGACCAATGTGGAATTGAACCACAGAACTCAATAAGGGCATGCTGTGTGCCTTCCATTCTAAGTGCTGTATGTTGGTGATAGGATATTCATCAACCTTTTCATTCATAACAGTGCCAGACAAACACTATGCAATTTGTAAACTAGTCTTTTTGGCCACTTACATTGGTCTTAAATTTATTTATTTTCATCCATCTTTGTTCTTTGGCCTGCGTGGGCCTCCTACTGCAGTGGCCTCTCTTGCTGCAGAGCACCGGCTCTGGGTGCACGCACTCCAGAGCACTGGCTTGGTAGTTGGACACATTGGTCCAGCCGCTCTGCCTCACATGGGATCCTCACAGGCCAGAGATCGAACCAGCACCCCTTGCAGTGCAAGGCGGTGTCTTTACCCACTGGACCACCAGGGAAACCCTGCAAACTATTTTTTATCTTTGATATTTAACATTCCTATGTGATCACTACCTTTGTAATTCATCACCTTCCTCTCTTCCTTTCTTCTTCCCCTTCTCTCCCTTCCTTCCCTTGTTTTTTAGCTTGTGTCTTTTTGTTAAAGGAAACAGATCTGCTGTCATATAATTTTATTTCACTGGGAAAACATGGAATAAATGTCACTCCTTATGGTGAGTGTTCCCATCATTTTAGGAAGTAACAGTCTTGAATTTATGGTAGGGATTCCTCATTCCTGAAGTTGGTTAAAAAAAAAGAAAAAAAAAAAAAGAAAATCATGACTTTCTCATTGGTCTTTAAAAGATTTTGCTCTTAATGTTCTTCTGAAGTTAAAAGAGCTTTTAGACCAGGCCCTTGTTACAACTCCCTAGAGAACGGATTAGGCTTTTCTGCACTCCTCAGTAAAAAGAAAAGGCTAGATTTGACAATGATTGTGTTTATTTGGTCAGTGGAGATGGCCAACCCTGATAAATCAGGCTCCACGGTAGCTTTCTACCCTGGCTAAGATGTGTTTTACAGAAGCAAGCTGTTAAAAGCTCATCTGAAAATAGAACTCAGACCCCAGAAACTTTTCATTAAAAAACAAGAGAGGACCTTTTCTGATGTCCTGACACTCAGAAAGGTGCCGTGCGATATATTGGATTGGCCACAAAAGTTCTTTGGGGTTTTTCCATAACGTCTTATGAAAAACCTGAAGAAATTTTGTGACCAACCCAGTAGTTACAGGGATTACAAAACTGCCCCCTTAATATGCCCTAAAAGGATTGACATTTCCAGCCATGAAGACTGAGCAATGACAGAAGGCGGCAGGATTCAAGATCTTAAAACAGTCTCCAGAGCTAGAGGAAAAATCATTTTCTTCCGTGTCACTGAGTTCCTACTATAACCTGTGGAGCCCCGTACGGAGGTCACAGGTTAAAAATCACTGGGACTGACCAAGCCCTATAGCAACTGTTGCCATGAGCCTCCAGATCTAAACCGGCCAACTTCCCTGACCCCATATTATGTAAAATAACCACCCTACTAACCACCCTATAGCATCCTAACCAATCACCTAATGCCACCATTCCAGGAGGAACTTTCTCCGTCTTGAGGCTATAAACTTTGACTGTAATCCTGCGGAAGCGTTCAGCTTTCCCTTGAGCCAGACGGCTCTTCTAACAGCGTCTACCATGTCTGGAAATTCTTTTCCAACCTTCACACAGACCACGACATTTCTGGTGGCTCATATGGGGACTTTGAGTCTCTTCCCCAACCAACCTCCTTGCCTCTCCTTTCTCAAAGGGACCCGCTGCAAACAGGCCAGCAGCTGTGGAAGCAACCGAGCAGCTCTGACCAGGGTTACCTTCTGGTGTGTTTCAAAGGCCCCACTGCTCACTGTGCCAGAAGTTGTCACCCAAATGGGTGAGGGTCTCCTTTTGACTTCTAACTAAGGACTAGGCCACGTAGTATTGTGTGGGCGTGGGTCAGGCACTTAAAAGCCATGAGGGTGCCTGCTCATATGAAGACTCTCATGTGAGGATGAGGGGGTCACGGAACAGATCAGGTCCAAAAGGCATCCACTCCCAATAAGACAACTTCAGTGCATCTTGTCAGGCACATAGTGGTTGAAGCAAAACAGAGAGCCCATCGTCCCCTGGCTACCACCTTCCAGATAGGATTATAAGGCGGATTCCTCAGCCTATCCTCCCTGTTGCTTTCACTTCTTTCCTTTTTTGGGCCGGGTTGTTTCGGAGAGTAGGTGTTGCCTCTGAGCCATCTCAAGGGTGCCTTCCATGTTTCAGGGAGTTGCCAAATGGTGAGTCTTCTGGTTGCTCCCAGGAATCTCTGTCCTTTGTTCCCTGGTGCCTTAGTCACCCATTTCCTCCGATGCCTTAGCCGCTTGGTGGCCTGAAGTCACATGGAGAGTCACTAAAACAAAAACGACGCCTTTTTGCTAGTCAGTGACTCGCAGTACCCCCATTCCACGGCATTATAGACTAAGGATGTGTTCTGGTATGTCTTGGCCTCACACGGTGCCTTAGCAGCACATTTCGCATGGAGATGTCACTGGGACAAAAAGGGATACCTTTCTGTCAGCCAGTGACTCTCAGTACCCCTGTTCTATGGCATGTAGGCTAAGAGTGGGTTCTGGTACAACCTAGGAGCCTCTTTCAGACTCACTCCTTGGCTACATTCTCAGAAACTGGAAAAATTTGATTCTGAAAAATCTCAAGAGGCCTGGCCCCAATAAAACTGGGGGACCAAAAAATAGCCTCTGAATGGCACACTAGATTATAACAACTTAATCTGCTTTGCCAAAAGCAGGAAAGACTCAGAGGTTCCTTTCCTCATGGCCCTTAGTCAAGAAACCGGATGTGACATTTCTGGCTCATATGGGGACTTTTCCCCCAACCTCCTTGCCTCTCCTTCCTCAAAGGGACCCGCTGCAAACAGGCCAGCAGCTGTGGAAGCAACCGAGCAGCTCTGACCAGGGTTACCTTCTGGTGTGTTTCAAAGGCCCCACTGCTCACTGTGCCAGAAGTTGTCACCCAAATGGGTGAGGGTCTCCTTTTGACTTCTAACTAAGGACTAGGCCACGTAGTATTGTGTGGGCGTGGGTCAGGCACTTAAAAGCCATGAGGGTGCCTGCTCATATGAAGACTCTCATGTGAGGATGAGGGGGTCACGGAACAGATCAGGTCCAAAAGGCATCCACTCCCAATAAGACAACTTCAGTGCATCTTGTCAGGCACATAGTGGTTGAAGCAAAACAGAGAGCCCATCGTCCCCTGGCTACCACCTTCCAGATAGGATTATAAGGCGGATTCCTCAGCCTATCTTCCCTGTTGCTTTCACTTCTTTCCTTTTTGGTCCGGATTGTTTCAGAGAGTAGGTGTTGCCTCTGAGCCATCTCAAGGGTGCCTTCCATGTTTCAGGGAGTTGCCAAATGGTGAGTCTTCTGGTTGCTCCCAGGAATCTCTGTCCTTTGTTCCCTGGTGCCTTAGTCACCCATTTCCTCCGATGCCTTAGCCGCTTGGTGGCCTGAAGTCACATGGAGAGTCACTAAAACAAAAACGACGCCTTTTTGCTAGTCAGTGACTCGCAGTACCCCCATTCCACGGCATTATAGACTAAGGATGTGTTCTGGTATGTCTTGGCCTCACACGGTGCCTTAGCAGCACATTTCGCATGGAGATGTCACTGGGACAAAAAGGGATACCTTTCTGTCAGCCAGTGACTCTCAGTACCCCTGTTCTATGGCATGTAGGCTAAGAGTGGGTTCTGGTACAACCTAGGAGCCTCTTTCAGACTCACTCCTTGGCTACATTCTCAGAAACTGGAAAAATTTGATTCTGAAAAATCTCAAGAGGCCTGGCCCCAATAAAACTGGGGGACCAAAAAATAGCCTCTGAATGGCACACTAGATTATAACAACTTAATCTGCTTTGCCAAAAGCAGGGAAAGAGCTCAGAGGTTCCTTTCCTCATGGCCCTTAGTCAGAAACCGGATGTGAGGGACTCAGGCCACATGTGTCTTTCTGCTGCGTCCTTACCACCTGTTCCTCTGTCCCTCTCTGTCTCCCTCCACATCAGATTTCCTAGACGACCCCTGCTCGACCTTTCCTATCCACATTTGATCCCTATTGTCAGAGACTAGGAAAGGTTTCTGAGGTTCCCTTTGGTCTGGGCCTTCTCCCATATTCAAAAGTCTGAGGATCAAAAACTCTCCTGAACATTCAAAAAAATTCCCTTTCAACTATGACTGTCTCTCAGGGTGGGGAGATTCCCACCACTCCTGAAAATTCCCTTATTCCTTCAAATTCTTCTGATCAAACTAAGACCCTACTTCCCCCAAAGAGACAATCCAAGATTTTTTTTTTGTTTGTTACTGCAAAACTGGTTCATTTTGCATATGCAATTAAAAAACAGCTAGCCTGTTAAAAGACCTACCTACGGAAAGGCTTGAAGGTAACCATTGTCAGCCATGGCCTTGAAATACACTGCCCGTGTTGCCTGAGACCTCAGCCTTGGGCAGATTAGAACTTCAAGTCAAGGAATAAAAGTGGGGGGCGGTGGGGGCGGTTGGCGATCAAAGAGACATTTCATATCTCAGGAGGAAAACTATAAGATCTCTGCCTGTCTGTCCATCTGAATTTATATATGTTTCAGTGTGTGTTTTTGTTTTTTGATAATGCTGAAGTTGTAAATAAGCTCTAATTTAATTGTCCTAAAGAAAAATAGGCACTTAAAAATCAAGCAATTCTAAATACAAGAGAAATCAACCTAAAAGCATTTCGGCTTCACATGAACTGTGAAGTATTCGATATTAAATACCTAGTATTAACGTTTATTTGCTAATCTAATATAGACATGTATTAGGGTCATTAGCATTAGGCTCAATATTTTCATTGTGCCTAGGTTTAATATAAATTAAATTTTGTTATATTGTTATCTCTGTTACAAGTTTGTCAGCAAGGAAAGTACGTGAAGTGAAGAAACTTCTAAAACAAAACTGTAAATAAAGTATGAGATTTTAGGTAAACTCTATTAAGAATAATTATGGTTGTGCTAAACTAAGTGGCTACTGAATAGTTAGGTAATTTCCAAATAAAATAAGAATTTGAAACATTCATTACTAAGCACTATCTTCCCTTTATAGAGAAACTATAGAGTTTTGGGCTGTTAATGAATATGTTTCGTCCATCCTGCGATGTTCTCTCTAAAAAAGCAATTTTTTTTTGAAATTATCTCTGGCATTTATGCTCACCAATCTATATAATGCTAATATAAAGGTCAGTACTTTGTTGCTTGAGGAAAGTAGGATATGTGTTTTCAGTAAAGAAGGTATGAGGAGGGGCTTCCCTTGTGGCTCGGTGGATAAGAACCCGTCTGCCAATGCAGGAGACACAGGTTCGATCCCTGATCTGGGAAGATCCCACATACCGCAGAGCAGCTAAACCCACACATCAACAAAGACCCAGCACAGCCAAAAATAAATAAATAAAAGTTAAAAAAAAAAAAAAAAGAAGGTATGAGGAATGGAATTGCATTTCATGAAGGGAAAAGGAAGTAGGTCTGACTTATGGGTGGCTGTTTCAGGATGGGAGAACAAAGTAATGGGTACAGAAAGTGATAAGGTTTGTAGAAAGTGGACTCTGAGAAGAGAGTTTGGTGCATGGTTAGAACTAAGTTGTAAATAAGCTCTAATTTAATTGTCCTAAAGAAAAATAGGCACTTAAAAATCAAGCAATTCTAAATACAAGAGAAATCAACCTAAAAGCATTTCGGCTTCACATGAACTGTGAAGTATTCGATATTAAATACCTAGTATTAACGTTTATTTGCTAATCTAATATAGACATGTATTAGGGTCATTAGCATTAGGCTCAATATTTTCATTGTGCCTAGGTTTAATATAAATTAAATTTTGTTATATTGTTATCTCTGTTACAAGTTTGTCAGCAAGGAAAGTACGTGAAGTGAAGAAACTTCTAAAACAAAACTGTAAATAAAGTATGAGATTTTAGGTAAACTCTATTAAGAATAATTATGGTTGTGCTAAACTAAGTGGCTACTGAATAGTTAGGTAATTTCCAAATAAAATAAGAATTTGAAACATTCATTACTAAGCACTATCTTCCCTTTATAGAGAAACTATAGAGTTTTGGGCTGTTAATGAATATGTTTCGTCCATCCTGCGATGTTCTCTCTAAAAAAGCAATTTTTTTTTGAAATTATCTCTGGCATTTATGCTCACCAATCTATATAATGCTAATATAAAGGTCAGTACTTTGTTGCTTGAGGAAAGTAGGATATGTGTTTTCAGTAAAGAAGGTATGAGGAGGGGCTTCCCTTGTGGCTCGGTGGATAAGAACCCGTCTGCCAATGCAGGAGACACAGGTTCGATCCCTGATCTGGGAAGATCCCACATACCGCAGAGCAGCTAAACCCACACATCAACAAAGACCCAGCACAGCCAAAAATAAATAAATAAAAGTTAAAAAAAAAAAAAAAAGAAGGTATGAGGAATGGAATTGCATTTCATGAAGGGAAAAGGAAGTAGGTCTGACTTATGGGTGGCTGTTTCAGGATGGGAGAACAAAGTAATGGGTACAGAAAGTGATAAGGTTTGTAGAAAGTGGACTCTGAGAAGAGAGTTTGGTGCATGGTTAGAACTAAGTTTTAAATAAATTTGAATAAGTTCACTTTTAAATGAATTTAAAAGTAAACTGGTAGAAAAACTTTGGCTTTTCTCTGTTAAGAGCACATCCTTTCTTCAGATGTTGAACTGCCTTTAATAATGTTATATTGCTAAAACTTAAGTTATTAAAAATGCTTTCTTGTGACCGTACATAATATAGCTGCTAGCAATATCCTGTTCTGTGTCACCTGCTTCAGAAAACTTTTGTTGCTTACGTTACTGAATGTGTGATGAAATACTGATACACAGTTCCATGTGAGATCAATGTAACTCTAGATATGGGAAGAAGCAACAAGAGGGAATACTTTCCTGGACCAAGAGAGTAGTAAGACAGGTATGGTCCAGAGATTTTTGCTACTCGCAAGGCCTGGTCTTGAAATGCACAGAGTAGCCTATCAATGGAATCGTTGCTAGACCTGGGAATGAGCCTTCCTAGTATCATGGGGCACAATGGTCATGAAATGCCCCCAAAGCATGGTCAAATATGTGGCTATGGAGGGGCCTGCCAGCAGCCTCTATAAATATTAAATCATGACCACTGCAAGCTGCTGATCTTCAACATCCACTGAAAGGAGTTTAGGGTGAAGATCAGAAATAAGGCACTCTGTGCTCTGGAAAAAACTGGAAAAAAAAAATAGGCCTTCAGATAGTCAGACTTTTTTTTTTAAATTTGGCCTCTTTTATTGATTTTTTGTTTGTTTTTGTCCATCCTCCTCCTTCTGACTGTGTGGGCCTCCCATTACAGTGGCCTCTCGCTGCAGAGCACTGACTCTGGGTGCATGCGCTCCAGAGTGCTGGCTTGCAGTTGGACACACCAACCCAGCCGCTCCAGGACATCTGAGCTCTTAACAAGCCAGGGATCGAACTGGTGCCCCTTGCACTGCAAGACGGACTCTTTACCCACTGGGCCACCAGGGAAGTCCTAGTCGGATGTTTTTAGGTAAAGATTTTTATGAGCCCAAGTTCTTGCATCTTCTTACACCTAAAGAAACACTAACGTCACAGAACAATGTCTGGTCCTGGTTCTCCTAGTTAAGACTGTCAGCAGCTTATTCACTTATATTAATCTTCAAGCCATATATCTTTAACTTTCTTGTTAAGTTTGCTTCTATGAGTGATCGTAAAACAAGAATATCCCGACCGACACCCAGACAGTGCTGCAACAAGCTGTCTTACTCTGTGGACTCTCTTTTGCCTCCGTAAATGCACCCTGACAGAGAGCAGACATTGGAAACCCAGAGCCCATAATGCCCCTGAAGAAGCCAGAGTGGTCACTGACTCTTTTCCCTTGAGCCCAGGTTCCCAAATGCCTGAGACGGAAAATAGGCAGATTAAATAGTCATGAGCAGGGTGTTAAGGGGCCAAAGATTTGGCCCATAAATAAAAAGGGGTCGGGGGTAATGTGGAACCCTGTACAAAGGTCACAGGACAAAAATCTCTGGATCTGACCAAGCCCCATAGCAACTGTTGCCATGAGCCTCCAGATCTAAGCCGGCCTTTTCTCCGCCCCCATGTTCTATAAAATGAGCACGCAGCTATCCACCCTAGCATATAGCATGTAGCATCCTAGCCAATCACTTAATGCCACCAGAGGGATTTTCTCTGTCTCGAGATTATAAAAATGGGCTGCAATTCTGCGGAAGCGTTCAGCTCTCCGTTGAGCCTGCCCGCTGTTCTAACAGCACCTTCCTCTTGAATACCCTGTAGTCTCCTCTCATTCTGCCCCGTGTCTGGAAATTCTTTTCCAGCCCGCGCATGGACCACAACATTACTTTCTTTAATACGCAAGCGCTCTGCAAGGGTCATGCCCAGGAAGGATGTTGTGTCCAGGTTTCAGAATTCTGCGCCTGGAACTCAGCACACTGGGGACCTGCTTCTGTTTGACAGCCAGCAGCTGGCTGGTCAGTCTGGGGATTGGCTCCTCACGAAACTCTCTCAGTGCTGGTGTTGGTCTTCATTTACAAAATGGCATGGAGTGGGAGGTGGAGGGGTCTCTTCTTACTACAGAAGCAGCTCTCGCCCTTCCCACCTTCCTCCCTCCCTCCCTCCTTAAGCTCTGCCCAGGGCAAGGCTTTTTGTACTCTGATTAAGAACCTTCCACAAGAGGACTGTTCGTTCAAGCAGCCTAAAGATACAGAAATAGTCACTGACATCAATACGGTTATTTTGAGTTTGAAGAAAATATGTAAGGTTTTTGAAATAAAAATCCAGTTTTAGATATCTGGAAATAAAATACTTGCACTAGGTGATGTTTTCTTTAAAAGATGGATGTAGATCGATGCAAATACAAATTTGTGGTTAATACCATACATCCTATTGGGGAAACAAGGACAAATACTGAGAGTGCAAAACCAAAATAAATGCCATGTGCAAACCCACCACTCAGTTTCTACACACACATGCACGCAGACACATGTATATGGACGGAAAGGGAGAGAGAGAATATTGCTTCACAAAATCGATTGTGATGCTTTAGAGCTGATTTTTTTTTTTTTCCAACAGTTACTACATCTCAGACTAGTGAATTGTAATGGAATCTTAAGGTGAAAAATAGAGATCAGGAGCTTGTAAACACTTTTGTGCCCTGAGAGCCTGTCTTAGACTTGCCAGGGCGTGAACCAGGATACAGACTAGAAACAGAACTGTTAATTTTAGGGGGAAAGGGAAGTATAAATAGTGCAAGGATTCTTCATCACCGGTAAGTCCCAAAACTAAAAAAGAAATTTCGAATGAGTTTAGGGAGTAGAGAAGAGTGGAGGCAGGTGAGTTGGGGAAGCTAGCTCTTGGGCAGACCCAGTAACCTCCAAACTGGTGCCCTATGCTCCATGCCCAGCCTGCAGCCCTGCCTAATTTCCCAGCAGGCAGGCCTGGGTGTCCTGTATTTAACCAAGCCGCGAATTCCCATTGTTCACGTGCTCTGGGAGGCTACTCACGGTGGCTGCACTTTGGTGTCACAACCCTTTGCCAGCATACAGTAGTGTAAAATGAAGCTTGTTTAAAGACTCTCTTTGATGAGTCAAGATCAAACGGCCTGGGGACCCCCGGTCTTAATCAGACTTGAGCCGGGATGGCATTTTCACAAATAGTCGTTTGCTCGGCGTTGAGCAGACTTTGTGCTCAGCACATTCATCCGGCTGCGGGCAAGTAATCTCGATTAAGAACCTTCCACAAGAGGACTGTTCGTTCAAGCAGCCTAAAGATACAGAAATAGTCACTGACATCAATACGGTTATTTTGAGTTTGAAGAAAATATGTAAGGTTTTTGAAATAAAAATCCAGTTTTAGATATCTGGAAATAAAATACTTGCACTAGGTGATGTTTTCTTTAAAAGATGGATGTAGATCGATGCAAATACAAATTTGTGGTTAATACCATACATCCTATTGGGGAAACAAGGACAAATACTGAGAGTGCAAAACCAAAATAAATGCCATGTGCAAACCCACCACTCAGTTTCTACACACACATGCACGCAGACACATGTATATGGACGGAAAGGGAGAGAGAGAATATTGCTTCACAAAATCGATTGTGATGCTTTAGAGCTGATTTTTTTTTTTTTCCAACAGTTACTACATCTCAGACTAGTGAATTGTAATGGAATCTTAAGGTGAAAAATAGAGATCAGGAGCTTGTAAACACTTTTGTGCCCTGAGAGCCTGTCTTAGACTTGCCAGGGCGTGAACCAGGATACAGACTAGAAACAGAACTGTTAATTTTAGGGGGAAAGGGAAGTATAAATAGTGCAAGGATTCTTCATCACCGGTAAGTCCCAAAACTAAAAAAGAAATTTCGAATGAGTTTAGGGAGTAGAGAAGAGTGGAGGCAGGTGAGTTGGGGAAGCTAGCTCTTGGGCAGACCCAGTAACCTCCAAACTGGTGCCCTATGCTCCATGCCCAGCCTGCAGCCCTGCCTAATTTCCCAGCAGGCAGGCCTGGGTGTCCTGTATTTAACCAAGCCGCGAATTCCCATTGTTCACGTGCTCTGGGAGGCTACTCACGGTGGCTGCACTTTGGTGTCACAACCCTTTGCCAGCATACAGTAGTGTAAAATGAAGCTTGTTTAAAGACTCTCTTTGATGAGTCAAGATCAAACGGCCTGGGGACCCCCGGTCTTAATCAGACTTGAGCCGGGATGGCATTTTCACAAATAGTCCGTTTGCTCGGCGTTGAGCAGACTTTGTGCTCAGCACATTCATCCGGCTGCGGGGCAAGTAATCTCGACTGAAGCCCCTTGCCTGGTCAGAAATCCATTCACACTACAATAGCTGCTGTTGGTTTGCTGTTTCAGTTCATGGACAAACAAATATAGGGCCCTTCTGACTTAATTAAAGAGGGGTGGTGAGAGGAAAGGCGATGGAGAGGAAGATAAAAAAAGCTCCAGGGGCAATAGGCTCCCCTGTGTCTGACTGCCAGTGGGAGAAAGCTGCTCTTCTGCTGCCCCCTTGTGGAAGGTCCATAGAAGTTCTTCATAGAGAAGATAAAATGATCTATCACCCAGTTTATTCTTGAGATTGATTCTCCAGGTTCAGTTACTTGCGTCATAGGCCTTCTTCATGCTTCATCATCCTCGAGGTTGAAAAATCTCTTGTACTTTTTAATATTCCACGCAATTCTTTGTTCACAGAGTAATTTAAATTTTCACAAATTAAAATTAAAATGACAGCTGGGATCCTAGACATAGGTTCTCAACAAATGTTCATTTTGTTCATTTCAAGTTGAAGGGATATAGCATTCCTGTATAAAAATTATAGGGACATCCTAGGCCAAAATATTAACTGTTTCAGAGTTACATGTTCAAAATAAGATAAATGTATATGCTACGTAAAATGACAGTTATAATACACTATTTAATACTTCCATTTCTTTCGAGTCTGCATGTTGTAAGTGAAAGTCACTCAAGTCTTGTCTGGCTCTTTGTGGCCCGTGGAGGAGCCATGGAATTCTCCAAGCTAGCCAGATAAACTGGTGCCCTATGCTCCATGCCCAGCCTGCAGCCCTGCCTAATTTCCCAGCAGGCAGGCCTGGGTGTCCTGTATTTAACCAAGCCGCGAATTCCCATTGTTCACGTGCTCTGGGAGGCTACTCACGGTGGCTGCACTTTGGTGTCACAACCCTTTGCCAGCATACAGTAGTGTAAAATGAAGCTTGTTTAAAGACTCTCTTTGATGAGTCAAGATCAAACGGCCTGGGGACCCCCGGTCTTAATCAGACTTGAGCCGGGATGGCATTTTCACAAATAGTCCGTTTGCTCGGCGTTGAGCAGACTTTGTGCTCAGCACATTCATCCGGCTGCGGGGCAAGTAATCTCGACTGAAGCCCCTTGCCTGGTCAGAAATCCATTCACACTACAATAGCTGCTGTTGGTTTGCTGTTTCAGTTCATGGACAAACAAATATAGGGCCCTTCTGACTTAATTAAAGAGGGGTGGTGAGAGGAAAGGCGATGGAGAGGAAGATAAAAAAAGCTCCAGGGGCAATAGGCTCCCCTGTGTCTGACTGCCAGTGGGAGAAAGCTGCTCTTCTGCTGCCCCCTTGTGGAAGGTCCATAGAAGTTCTTCATAGAGAAGATAAAATGATCTATCACCCAGTTTATTCTTGAGATTGATTCTCCAGGTTCAGTTACTTGCGTCATAGGCCTTCTTCATGCTTCATCATCCTCGAGGTTGAAAAATCTCTTGTACTTTTTAATATTCCACGCAATTCTTTGTTCACAGAGTAATTTAAATTTTCACAAATTAAAATTAAAATGACAGCTGGGATCCTAGACATAGGTTCTCAACAAATGTTCATTTTGTTCATTTCAAGTTGAAGGGATATAGCATTCCTGTATAAAAATTATAGGGACATCCTAGGCCAAAATATTAACTGTTTCAGAGTTACATGTTCAAAATAAGATAAATGTATATGCTACGTAAAATGACAGTTATAATACACTATTTAATACTTCCATTTCTTTCGAGTCTGCATGTTGTAAGTGAAAGTCACTCAAGTCTTGTCTGGCTCTTTGTGGCCCGTGGAGGAGCCATGGAATTCTCCAAGCTAGAGAACCAGAGTGGGTAGCCTTCCCCTTCTCTAGGGGATCTTCCTAAGCCAGGGATCGAACCAGGTCTCCCACACCCCAGGCAGATTCTTTACCATCTGAGCCACCAGGGAAGCCCACGTAGTATATGAGTAGAGAAAAAACAGTAGAAAAATTAATAAAACAACATGCTAGAAATGCAGCTCCTACGTAATACAGGTAGCACTTAAAATTAGTAGCAGTAATGTGTTCTTGTTATTTAACAATTGATAATTCTAAGAAGGAGAAGGAAATGACATCTCACTCTAGTATTCTTGTCTGAAAAAATCCCATGGATAGAGGAGCAAGTAGTCTCAGATTCGATCGTGACTGTGACTAAACACAACAACAAAAACTATAAACTACTCTCCAAGTGTTTTCTTGTAACTCACTTTTCTGAAATGACAGGAAAAAAGTGTTTCACTACTAGAATTTATTTCAATGAATACAGGATTCTGGAAGATATGTGAGAAACACTATCTTTAAACATTCACTTCAGGAAATACTTTTATATACTAAATTTGTAGCTATGTCATATGCAAACTTTAAAATTGTACACTGCTATATCAGTGTTATAATCTAAAATATATTTACAAGAATGACTTATGAATGACAATTTTTGATTAGGCTAGTGTCTTTATTTTCATCTCACAGTATTATTTTGATACAGCAGATTCTATTTACAACAAGAAGAGGACACTTTAAAAACGTAGTTAAAAAGCAGGTGGAAAGCATTTTGCAAGTATCAACAGCTTTGTGAATTCAACTTAGCCACAAATTTACTTGAAACGTATGGAAGTGTCAGGCAAAACATCTAGTGCCCAATTAGCTTGCTATCAATAGCGCATCCCCCTGTCCCTTTCGGCTAATATCATTTACTGTTATCATTTGCATTTGCTAATAATTTTAGCAGGGAAATGTGGCGAGGGCTTTGAAGTGTAATAGTCTAAAGCTAGAGCTGTGTGTTTACTTCGTTTTTACAGTTGTTGATTTGCAGAGTCAAAGTCCTAAATTTGTTTGGAATATTACTTTGCTGTTGTTTTATTAGTCTGAGATTAGATAAACAGGCCAGTTAATAAGTAAGTAAGTAAAAAATAAATGGAGCTATTTTTTTAAAAAAAATTTGACCTATTTTATTGGTTTTTCATGTATTTATTTTCATCCATCTTTGTTCCCTGGCCTGTATGGGCCTCCCACCGCAGTGGCCTCCCAGACTGCAGAGTATCAGCTGTGGGTGCACGCGCTCCAGAGCGCTGACTCGTATCTGGACACACTGGTCCAGCTGCTCCGCGGCACGTGAGATCCTCCCAGGCCAGGAATCGAACTGGCACCCCTTGCATTGCATGGTGGACTCTTCATCCCCTGGACCACTAGGGAAGTCCTAAATGGAGCTTTTACCTGTAAGTGTGTAAGAAACAGGAGCGCTTACCATGATGAAGTATTTCCACCACACAGATAGAATGGGTATAAATAACCTCATGAACGCAGATGAATAGTAAGACGGAGTAAAACAGTTAAGGGATGAACTTTGCATATTTAACAACTTGTTTTAAAAAATACAAGTTATTGTAAATTTATGAACTTCAGGTTTTTTTTAGAATGGCAATCCCTGGGCATTGATCTGTGTCTTTTGTCCCAGATGGTCATTAAATTGAAGTTCAGTTTCGCCAGACTCAAACTTACCAGACAATGTTTGTTCTCAGGGCAAGCACAGCTTCGGTAACTCATTCACTTTTTATGGTTCCCACTTTCCCTTGGGCTTCCCAGGTGGCTCAGCAGTAAAGAATCTGCCTGCCAGTGCGGGAACTGCAGGAGACAAGGGTTCAATCCCTAGGCTGGGGAGGTTCCCTGGAGGACATGATAACCCACTCCAGGATTCCTGCCAGGGTGATGCCATGTCAGAAGGGCCTGGGGACTATAGTCCATTGGGCTGCAAAGAGTCAGACTCAACCGAGTGACTGAGCACACGTGCACACACACGACAATTTTAAAAATGATAAGAAAGTCAGGAGCAAGATTTCCTATAAGACATAAAAGTGTTTGTAAAACTATGTTAAACAGTTTAATAATACTGCTCTGAGGGCATTGTTTATGAATGAATGAATGAACTAGAAAAATTGAACATCTGTATGGGAAAATAGAAGTGAACCAAATCCCACACATTTATAAAATTTATTCCAAGATATTAAAGGCCTACATAAGTGGCAAATATCAGAGTTTTTGGAAATTAGTAAGAGTCTATTTCTAACAACTTTACAAAGAAATCTTATTATGTAAGATATAACTCATAAATTATATAGGAACAGAATGATAATTTGACCACACAAAAAAGATAAAATTTCCTTAAGAAGATGATAGAAGGAAGGTGAAGAGAAGATATTTCCAATATATATAACTTACCATAGCAATCATGAATTTATTTTTAATTACATTAAAGTTCCCAATTTTAGTCTATATATCAGATAGCTAAGAAGATAATGCTATTTTTTCCTCTAAGTGGTGAGGTACACAAAAGGGGATCATATTTTTAATACTATGCCAACTTTGAATTTTTGACATAAAGCCAAGTTGGCTACTTTTAGCATGTATACATAGTTTGATTAGCTTTTGCTAATTTTTAAATTTAATTTTTACTTTATACTGGAATTCAATTGGTTTACAATGTTGTGTTTCAGGTATGCGGCTGCGTGATTCAGTTATTCATATACATATATCCATTTATTCTTCACATATTTATCCCTATAGGCTATTACAGAAGAATAAGTAGAGTTCCCTATACTATATAGTAGGTTCTTGTTGATTATTTTATATATAGTAACATCAATATGTTATTCCAAACTCCTAATTTATCCCCTCCCCAAATGTTTCCCCTTTAGTAACTAACCATAAGTTGGTTGTCAAAGTCTTTGAGTCTGTTTTTATTATTTTTTAATAATTCGTCTGTATACTTTTTACTTAGATTTCACATATAAGTGATACCATATGATATTTGTCTTTTTCTCTGTTTGACTTAGCATGATAATCTCCAGGTCCATCTATATTGCAAATGGCATTTCATACCTTTTTATGACCGAGTAATATTCCATTGCATATATGCACCACAGCTTCCTTATCCATTCCTCTGTCAATGGGCAGGTTCCTTCCATGTCCTGGCTTTTGTCAATAGGGCAGTGAACATGAGATGTGTATATCTTTTTCATATTATGTTTTTTTCCAAATATATTCTCAGGAGTAGGATTGCTGTATCATGTGGAAGCTCTGTTATTAGTAGTTGTTTTTTTAAAAGGAGCCTCCACATACTATTCTGCATAGTGGTTGCGCCAGTTTACATTCACATCGACTGTATAGGAGGGTTCAGTATTCTTCACACACTCTACAATATTTATTGTTTGTAGACTTTTTGACTATGGTTATTGTGACTGGTGTGAGGGGATAACTTGTTTTGATTTGCATTTCTCTAATAATTAGTGATGTCGAGCATGTTTATATGTGCTTTCTGGTCATCTGTCTTTTTTTTTTTTGCTATGTCTTCTTTGGAGAAATATTTATTTAGGATTTCTGATCATTTTGTGATAGGATTGTTTGTGATAAAGAGCTGCATGAGCTGTCTGTATATTTTTAGATTAATCCCTTGTCAGTTGCTTCATTTGCATATATTTTTTCTCATTTTATGGGTTGTTTTTTTGTTTATGCTTTCCTTTGTTGTGTCAAAAGTCAAAGTCAAGTTGTTCGATTGTGTCCAACTGTTTGTGACCCCATGGACGAGCTGTGGAATTCTCTAGGCAAGAATATTGGATTAGGTAGCCTATCCTTTTCATAGGGGATCTTCCTGACCCAGGAATCAGTCAGGGTCTCCTTCATTGAAGGCAGATTCTTTACAAGCTGAGCTACCAAAAAAGCCTCCATTTGTTGTGTAAAAGTTTTTAAACTTAATTAGGTCCTATTTGTTTTTCTTTTAATTTCATTACTCTAGGAAGTCAATCCAAAAAGATACTGCTGTGATTTACATCATAGGATTTTGTGCCTATGTTTTCCTCTAAGAGTTTTATAGTATCTGGTCTTATATTTAGATCTCTATTCCATTTTGAGTTTATTTTTGTGTATAGTGTTAGAGTGTCCTAATTTCATTCTTGTACATGCACTTGTCTGGTTTCCCACCACCACTTATTGAAGAGATGGTCTTTTGCCATTGTGTATTCTTGCCTCCTTTGTCATAGATTAGGAGATAGGTGCATGGGTTTATCTCTCAGCTTTCCATCACATTCCATTGATCTGTTTTTTTTTTTTTTTTCTGTTTTTGAGCCAGTACCATACTGATTTGGTTACTGTAGCTTTGTAGTATAGTCTGAAGTCAGCCTAATTCCCCAAAGTTATGCCAACTTCATTATATAAGTTGGAGTGTATTCCTTTCCTTTCTATTTCTGGAAAAGATTCTATGAAAATGGAATTATCTTTTCACTTGATTTACATGCTGTATAGGAGGGTTCAGTATTCTTCACACACTCTACAATATTTATTGTTTGTAGACTTTTGACTATGGTTATTGTGACTGGTGTGAGGATAACTTGTTTTGATTTGCATTTCTCTAATAATTAGTGATGTCGAGCATGTTTATATGTGCTTTCTGGTCATCTGTCTTTTTTTTTTATGTCTTCTTTGGAGAAATATTTATTTAGGATTTCTGATCATTTTGTGATAGGATTGTTTGTGATAAAGAGCTGCATGAGCTGTCTGTATATTTTTAGATTAATCCCTTGTCAGTTGCTTCATTTGCATATATTTTTTCTCATTTTATGGGTTGTTTTTTTGTTTATGCTTTCCTTTGTTGTGTCAAAAGTCAAAGTCAAGTTGTTCGATTGTGTCCAACTGTTTGTGACCCCATGGACGAGCTGTGGAATTCTCTAGGCAAGAATATTGGATTAGGTAGCCTATCCTTTTCATAGGGGATCTTCCTGACCCAGGAATCAGTCAGGGTCTCCTTCATTGAAGGCAGATTCTTTACAAGCTGAGCTACCAAAAAAGCCTCCATTTGTTGTGTAAAAGTTTTTAAACTTAATTAGGTCCTATTTGTTTTTCTTTTAATTTCATTACTCTAGGAAGTCAATCCAAAAAGATACTGCTGTGATTTACATCATAGGATTTTGTGCCTATGTTTTCCTCTAAGAGTTTTATAGTATCTGGTCTTATATTTAGATCTCTATTCCATTTTGAGTTTATTTTTGTGTATAGTGTTAGAGTGTCCTAATTTCATTCTTGTACATGCACTTGTCTGGTTTCCCACCACCACTTATTGAAGAGATGGTCTTTTGCCATTGTGTATTCTTGCCTCCTTTGTCATAGATTAGGAGATAGGTGCATGGGTTTATCTCTCAGCTTTCCATCACATTCCATTGATCTGTTTTTTTTTTTTTTTTCTGTTTTTGAGCCAGTACCATACTGATTTGGTTACTGTAGCTTTGTAGTATAGTCTGAAGTCAGCCTAATTCCCCAAAGTTATGCCAACTTCATTATATAAGTTGGAGTGTATTCCTTTCCTTTCTATTTCTGGAAAAGATTCTATGAAAATGGAATTATCTTTTCACTTGATTTAATTTGGAAACACAGGAACTTAGGGTCTGACTCCATCTGCCATGATACTCTACATCAGTGCTGTTGGGTAAAACTTCCAGTGATGCTAGATGTTTTCTAGATTTTCCCCGACATATAATGGGGTTTAGGTGGACCTATAATTTTTCCCTGAAAAACTACATTTTCACAATTTTACTTACTTTTAATTTGGAGAGCCATGTGTGGCTAGGTAATACCACATTAAACAATACTGCCCTGCATAAATTCTTGGTAATTGTCTGGGTCCTGTTCCTGCTCTGTCTCCTAACACTTCCCAGTGTAATATGTACCCTTGGTATTTCTCTTACCTTTCTGTGCTAAATCCTCTCTTGTGGGTCTTGAGTTGCAATCTTTTCTGTTGTTTATTTTTCCCTGTGACTGAGTCTGGGCATCCCAGGTGGCGATAGTGATAAAGAACCAGTCTGCCAATGCAGGAGATGTAAGAGACATGGATATGGTTCTTGGGTCAGGAAGATCCCCCTGGAGGAGGGCATGGCAACCCACTTCAGTATTCTTGCCTGGAGAATCCCATGCACAGAGGAGCCTGGAGGGACTTTGGTCCATAGGGTAGCAAAGAGTCAGGTGCACCTGAAGCAACTTAGCAAGCATGCACGTATCTGAGTATTCCATGCCTAGTTCCTTGTTTAATCTTTTTCTTTTAGGAATTTCTTATAGTCCCTAATCTACGAAGACTTTTCCTTTTAGTGTGTGCTGTTGGTACTTGCATCTTTATTTTAAATATGTGCTGTCTTCTTTCTTTGGATTTGTAGTAAGTGGGAACTTCCTGAAGGGACTTCAGTATATGTTCTTGTATAGTTTTCCAGATGAGGAAAGTTAAATTTCAGAAAACTTAGGTACATAAAGTCATATGGTAAATTAATGTTGGAATTTGGACATTACTTGCAACACCTGCTTTCCTGTTTGCCAGCCTCATGCTTGTTCAATAACATACTTGATACTAAAGGGGAAATCAAGTTACGTTTTAAATTCCTTTGTTGTATATAATTTTTTCCTCTAAAAATGTTTTTTTTCCCGTTATACTGAGCTACAATTCACATATATAATGTATGAATTTAAAGCACAGTGATTTGACTCCTATACATCAAGAAATGTTTATCACAGATTTAGTGAACAATCATGATCTCAAATAGGTAGAAAATTAAATAGAAATATTTTTTCCTTGTGATGAACACCCTCAAGATGTATGCTCTTAATAACATTCATATATAACATAGAGCAGGGTTAATTATATTTATCATGTTGTACATTACATTCCTAGTATTTATTCATCTTTTAACTGGAATTTTGTATTTCTTGACTGCCTTCATCCAGTTTCTCTCTCCACCCGCCTGCCTCTGATAATCACAAATCTGATCTCTTTTTCTGTGTTTTGCTTAAATTCTTGGTAATTGTCTGGGTCCTGTTCCTGCTCTGTCTCCTAACACTTCCCAGTGTAATATGTACCCTTGGTATTTCTCTTACCTTTCTGTGCTAAATCCTCTCTTGTGGGTCTTGAGTTGCAATCTTTTCTGTTGTTTATTTTTCCCTGTGACTGAGTCTGGGCATCCCAGGTGGCGATAGTGATAAAGAACCAGTCTGCCAATGCAGGAGATGTAAGAGACATGGATATGGTTCTTGGGTCAGGAAGATCCCCCTGGAGGAGGGCATGGCAACCCACTTCAGTATTCTTGCCTGGAGAATCCCATGCACAGAGGAGCCTGGAGGGACTTTGGTCCATAGGGTAGCAAAGAGTCAGGTGCACCTGAAGCAACTTAGCAAGCATGCACGTATCTGAGTATTCCATGCCTAGTTCCTTGTTTAATCTTTTTCTTTTAGGAATTTCTTATAGTCCCTAATCTACGAAGACTTTTCCTTTTAGTGTGTGCTGTTGGTACTTGCATCTTTATTTTAAATATGTGCTGTCTTCTTTCTTTGGATTTGTAGTAAGTGGGAACTTCCTGAAGGGACTTCAGTATATGTTCTTGTATAGTTTTCCAGATGAGGAAAGTTAAATTTCAGAAAACTTAGGTACATAAAGTCATATGGTAAATTAATGTTGGAATTTGGACATTACTTGCAACACCTGCTTTCCTGTTTGCCAGCCTCATGCTTGTCCAATAACATACTTGATACCAAAGGGAAATCAAGTTACGTTTTAAATTCCTTTGTTGTATATAATTTTTTCCTCTAAAAATGTTTTTTTTCCCGTTATACTGAGCTACAATTCACATATATAATGTATGAATTTAAAGCACAGTGATTTGACTCCTATACATCAAGAAATGTTTATCACAGATTTAGTGAACAATCATGATCTCAAATAGGTAGAAAATTAAATAGAAATATTTTTTCCTTGTGATGAACACCCTCAAGATGTATGCTCTTAATAACATTCATATATAACATAGAGCAGGGTTAATTATATTTATCATGTTGTACATTACATTCCTAGTATTTATTCATCTTTTAACTGGAATTTTGTATTTCTTGACTGCCTTCATCCAGTTTTCTCTCTCCACCCGCCTGCCTCTGATAATCACAAATCTGATCTCTTTTTCTGTGTTTTGCTTATTTACTTTTGAAGTATAATTGACCTACAAAACTATGTTAATTTTTGTTAAACAGCATAGTGATTTGATATGTCTATATGTTTTGAAGTGATTACCATAAATGTCTAGTTATCTGTCACCATACAAAGACATTCCATAATTATTGACTATATTACTCATACTATACATTTCATAACCATGACATTTATTTTGCAACTAAAAGTCTGTACTCCCTGCTGATCTGGCAATTATTTGTTTATTTTTTTGTATCTATGATTCTTTTTCTATTATGTTTGTTTATTTGCATATTTTTTTTGTTTTGACATTGAAGTGAAATCCTACAATATCTGTCTTTCTCTGCCTGACTTATTTCATAGGTTTATCCATGTTGTCACAATGGCAAACCTTCATTCTTTATATGGCTATATAATATGCCATTATATATATTTGTGAATATATGTGTACATACATACAAGCAACAATACATATTTTTAAAATATATTCATTTTATTTATTTTTAATTTTGGTCTCTTTTCATTGATTTTTTTTTATCAATTCATTTTCATCCATCTTTATTCTTTGGCCTGTATGGGCCTTCCATCACAGTGGCCTCTCTAATCGCAGATCACTGGCTATGGGTGCATGCACTCGCGAGCACTGGCTCCTAATCAGACACACTGGTCCAGCCGCTCTGTGGCATGTGGGATCTTCCTGGGCCAGGGATGGAACTGGCACCCCTTATACTCCAAGGCGTACTCTTTACCCACTGGACCACCAGGGAAACCCCCCCCCCGAAGTATTTATTTTTTCTTTTTTGCCACTTCTATTGCTCTTTCATTTATCATCCATCTTTGTTCTCTGGCCCCTGTGGGCCTCCCATTTCAGTGGCGTCTGTCGCTGCAGAGCACCGGCTCAGCGCATGCGCTCCAGAGCTCCGGTTCCATAGTTGGACAATACATTCATATATAACATGAATTATATTTATCATGTTGTACATTACATTCCTAGTATTTATTCATCTTTTAACTGGAATTTTGTATTTCTTGACTGCCTTCATCCAGTTTTCTCTCTCCACCCGCCTGCCTCTGATAATCACAAATCTGATCTCTTTTTCTGTGTTTTGCTTATTTACTTTTGAAGTATAATTGACCTACAAAACTATGTTAATTTTTGTTAAACAGCATAGTGATTTGATATGTCTATATGTTTTGAAGTGATTACCATAAATGTCTAGTTATCTGTCACCATACAAAGACATTCCATAATTATTGACTATATTACTCATACTATACATTTCATAACCATGACATTTATTTTGCAACTAAAAGTCTGTACTCCCTGCTGATCTGGCAATTATTTGTTTATTTTTTTGTATCTATGATTCTTTTTCTATTATGTTTGTTTATTTGCATATTTTTTTTGTTTTGACATTGAAGTGAAATCCTACAATATCTGTCTTTCTCTGCCTGACTTATTTCATAGGTTTATCCATGTTGTCACAATGGCAAACCTTCATTCTTTATATGGCTATATAATATGCCATTATATATATTTGTGAATATATGTGTACATACATACAAGCAACAATACATATTTTTAAAATATATTCATTTTATTTATTTTTAATTTTGGTCTCTTTTCATTGATTTTTTTTTATCAATTCATTTTCATCCATCTTTATTCTTTGGCCTGTATGGGCCTTCCATCACAGTGGCCTCTCTAATCGCAGATCACTGGCTATGGGTGCATGCACTCGCGAGCACTGGCTCCTAATCAGACACACTGGTCCAGCCGCTCTGTGGCATGTGGGATCTTCCTGGGCCAGGGATGGAACTGGCACCCCTTATACTCCAAGGCGTACTCTTTACCCACTGGACCACCAGGGAAACCCCCCCCCCGAAGTATTTATTTTTTCTTTTTTGCCACTTCTATTGCTCTTTCATTTATCATCCATCTTTGTTCTCTGGCCCCTGTGGGCCTCCCATTTCAGTGGCGTCTGTCGCTGCAGAGCACCGGCTCAGGGCGCATGCGCTCCAGAGCTCCGGTTCCATAGTTGGACACATCGGTCCAGCCACTCCATGGCACGTGGGATTCTCCCAGCCCAGGGATGGAACCGGCGCCCCCTGCGCTGCAAAGTGGTGTCCTTACCCACTGGACCACCAGGGAAGCCCCCCAAATATTTATTTTTAATTGGAGGATAATTGCAATATTGTGTTAGTTTCTGCCATACAGCAACACAAATCAGCCATAGGTATATCTATGTTGCCCTCCTTCTTGAGTCTTCCGCTCATCTCCCACCCTATCCCATCCCACCCCTCCGGGTTGTCACAGAGCCATAGTTTGAGTTGCCTGAGTCATACAGAAAATTCCCACTGGGTATCTCTTCTGCATATGTTGGTGTGTATGTTTCCATGCTGCTCTCTATTTGCCTCACTCTCTCCTCCTTCTCCTCTCACCACTTCCATGTCCTTAAGTGTGTTCTCTGTCTGCTTCTCCATTGCTGCCCTGCCAGTAGGTTCATCAGAACCATCTTTATAGATTCCATATATATGCGGAGTAATAATATATGATATTCATTCTTCCCTTTGTGACTTACCTTCACTCGGTATAATAGACTCTAGGTTCATTCACCTCATTAAAACTTACTCAAATGTGTTCCTTTTTATGGCTGAGTAATATTCTTTTGTATATATGTATCACAACTTCTTTATCCATTTATCTGTCAGTGGACATCTAGATTGTTTGCATTTCCTAGCTGTTGTAAAAAAGTGCTGTAATGAACATTGGGGCATGTGTGTTTTTTTCAGTTGTGGTGGTCTCAGAGTATATGCCCAGTATTGGGATTGTTGGGTCATATGGAGTTTTTTCTTTTTTTCCCTTGGCCACTTCTATTGGTCTTTCATTTATTTATCTTTGCTTTTTGACCTGTGTGGGCTTCCCATCTCAGTGGCCTCTCTCGTCACAGAGCACCGGCTCTGGGTGGATGCGCTCCAGAGCTCTGGTTTGGTAATTGGACACATCTGTCCAACCACTCCACGACACGTGAGATCTTCCCAGGTCAGGGATCAAACTGGCGCCTCTTGCACTGCAAGGCAGTGTCCTTACCCACTGGACCACCAGGGAAGCCCCATATGGAGTTTTATTCCTATTTTTTAAAGGAATCTTCATACTGTCTTCCATTATGGCTATATCGATTTACATTCCCACCAACAGTGCAAGCGAGTTCCCTTTTTCAGCACCTTCTGCAGCATTTATTATTTGTATATATTTTCTAATGATGGTCATTCTGACTAGTATGAGGTGATATTTCATTGTAGTTTTGATTTATGTTTCTTTAATAATGAGTGATATTGAGCATCTTTTCATGTGTTTATTAACCATCTTTATGTCTTCTTTTGAGACATGTCTGTTTAGGTCCTTTGGGCACTTGTTTGATTGGGTTATTGTTTTTTTGTTACTGAGTTGGGTAAGTGGCTTGTATATTTTAGAGATTAATCCTTTGTAGTTGCTTTATTTGCTGTTATTTTCTCCCTTCCTGAGGGTTGTCTTTTCACCTAGTTTATTGGTCCCTTTGCTGATCAAAAGCTTTAAAGTTTAATTAGATCCCACTTGTTTGTTTTTGTTTTTATTTCCATTACTCTCGGAGGTAGGTCACAGAAGATCTTGCTATGATTTATGTCATAGAGTGTCTGCCTATGTTTTCCTCTAAGACTTCTATAGTTCCTGGTCTTACATTTAGGTCTTCAATCCATTTTGAGTTTATCTTTGTATATGGTATTAGAAAGTGCTTTTATTTTATTCTTTTACATGTAACTGTCCAGTTCTCCTAGCACCATTTATTGAACAGACTGTCTTTGCCCCATTGCATATTCTTGCCTCCTTTGTCAAAGATAAGGTGCACCAAAACTATGGAACCCTTCATGAATTTGTGTGTTATCCTTGTGCAGGGACCATGCTAATCTTCTCTGTATTGTTCCTATTTTAGTATATGTGCTGGTGAACCAAGCACCATATACCACATTTTTATCTGTTCATCTATTGATGGGCACTTAGTCTGTTTCCATATCTTGGCTATTGTAAACATTCCTAGAATGAACATATGTGTTTATGTTTAGTCACTTAATCATGTCCAACGCTTTGTGACCCCATGGACTGTAGCCCACCAGGCTCCTCAGTCCATCGGATTCCCCAGGCAAGAATAAATGAGTGGGAGCTTCCCTGGTGGTCCAGTGGCACCGCCTTGCAGTGCAAGGCGCCAGTTTTTCAGCCCCCCTTCTTTTTAAAGGAATCTTCATACTGTCTTCCATTATGGCTATATCGATTTACATTCCACCAACAGTGCAAGCGAGTTCCCTTTTTCAGCACCTTCTGCAGCATTTATTATTTGTATATATTTTCTAATGATGGTCATTCTGACTAGTATGAGGTGATATTTCATTGTAGTTTTGATTTATGTTTCTTTAATAATGAGTGATATTGAGCATCTTTTCATGTGTTTATTAACCATCTTTATGTCTTCTTTTGAGACATGTCTGTTTAGGTCCTTTGGGCACTTGTTTGATTGGGTTATTGTTTTTTTGTTACTGAGTTGGGTAAGTGGCTTGTATATTTTAGAGATTAATCCTTTGTAGTTGCTTTATTTGCTGTTATTTTCTCCCTTCCTGAGGGTTGTCTTTTCACCTAGTTTATTGGTCCCTTTGCTGATCAAAAGCTTTAAAGTTTAATTAGATCCCACTTGTTTGTTTTTGTTTTTATTTCCATTACTCTCGGAGGTAGGTCACAGAAGATCTTGCTATGATTTATGTCATAGAGTGTCTGCCTATGTTTTCCTCTAAGACTTCTATAGTTCCTGGTCTTACATTTAGGTCTTCAATCCATTTTGAGTTTATCTTTGTATATGGTATTAGAAAGTGCTTTTATTTTATTCTTTTACATGTAACTGTCCAGTTCTCCTAGCACCATTTATTGAACAGACTGTCTTTGCCCCATTGCATATTCTTGCCTCCTTTGTCAAAGATAAGGTGCACCAAAACTATGGAACCCTTCATGAATTTGTGTGTTATCCTTGTGCAGGGACCATGCTAATCTTCTCTGTATTGTTCCTATTTTAGTATATGTGCTGGTGAACCAAGCACCATATACCACATTTTATCTGTTCATCTATTGATGGGCACTTAGTCTGTTTCCATATCTTGGCTATTGTAAACATTCCTAGAATGAACATATGTGTTTATGTTTAGTCACTTAATCATGTCCAACGCTTTGTGACCCCATGGACTGTAGCCCACCAGGCTCCTCAGTCCATCGGATTCCCCAGGCAAGAATAAATGAGTGGGAGCTTCCCTGGTGGTCCAGTGGCACCGCCTTGCAGTGCAAGGGGCGCCAGTTTGATCCCTGGCCTGGGAGGATCCCACGTGCCATGGAGCGCCTGGACTTATCTGTCCAACTACGGAGCCAGTTCTGGAGCGCATGCACACAGAGCCAGTGCTCTGCAGCGAGAGAGGCCACTGCAATGGGAGGCCCACACAGGCCAAAGAACAAAGATGGAAATAAATGGAAGACCAATAGAAGTGGCCAAAAAAAAAAAGAATAAATGAGTGGGTTGAACAATGAACATAGGGATACATACATTTATTTATAATATTTATTTTTTAACTTTTGAATTTAATTTTTATTTTATATTGGGGTATAGTTGACTCACAATGTTCTGTTAGTTTCAAGTGTGCAGTCAAGTAGTTCAGTCATACATACACATATATCCATTCTTTTACAGATTTATTCTCCATGTAGGTTATTACAGACCATTGAGCACAGTTCCTTATACTATACAGTAGATCCTTATTGATTATCTATTTTATATATAGTAGTGTTTTAGTCCCAAACTTCTACCTCTCCCCCACTTTTACCCTTCATAATCATAAGTTTGTTTACAAAGTCTGTGAGTCTGTTTCTGTTTGGTGAATAAATTCATTTGTATCATCTTTTTAGAATCATCTTTTTAGATTCCATATACAGGTGATACCATTTATGATATTTCTCTTTTTCTGTCTGACTTAGTGTGATCATCCCTAGGTAAACGCATGTTGCTACAAATGGTATTATTTCATCTTTTATAGCTGAGTAGTATTCCATTGCATATACATATCACATCTTATTTATCAATTCCTGTTGATGAACATGTAGGTTGCTTCCTTGTCCTGACTATTGTAAACAGTGCTGCAGTGAACACTGTGGTGCATGTATCCTTTTACATGATGATTTTTTCTGGTTATATGCCCAGGAAGGGGATTGATTGATCATATGGTAGTTCTATTTTAGTTTTTCCTAAGGAACCTCCATACTGTTCTCCATATTGGCAGTACCAGTTTATATTCCCATCAGCTGTGTAGGAGAGTTCCCCATGCTGCATACCCTCTCCAGGATTTACTGTTTGTAGACTCTTTGGCCATTTCTGACCAATGTGAGGTGTTTCTCATTTTTGTTTTGATTTGCATTTCTTTAATAATTAGTAATATTGAAAACTTTTCATGAGGCTTTTGTCCATATATATGCCAGTATGTGGTCAGTCCTGGAGAATGTTCCATGTACACTTGAGAAAAATGTGTAGTCTGCTACTTTTGGATGTTATGCTCTATAAATATCAATTAAGTCGAATTCTCTAGAGTATCATTAAAGGCCTGGATTTCCTTGTTGATGTTCTGTGTGGATAATCTGTCCATTGAGAAAAATGGGGTATTAAAGCCCCCCACTACTACTGTGTTACTGTTGATTTCTCCTTTTGGATTTGTTAGTATTTGCCTTACATATGAGTATTCCAGTAAGTATTTAGACTTTATTTTCTTTAGGATTGACTGATTTGATCTCTTTGCAATCCAAGGAACTCTCAAGATTCCTCTCCAATACCAGAGTTCAAAGGCATCAGTTCTTCAGCGCTCAGCCTTCTTTATGGTCCAACTCTCAAATACATACATGATTGCTGAAAAAAACATAGCTTTGACTGTATGGACCTTTGTCAGAAAGGTGATGTCTCTGCTTTCTAATATGCTGTCTGGGTTTGTCATAGCTTTTCTTCCAAGGAGCAAGCATCTTTTAATTAGATGGCTGCAGTTACTGTCTGCAGTGATTTTGGAGCCCAAGAAAATGAAGTCTGTCATCGTTTCCATTGTTTCCCATCTACTTGCTGTGAAGTGATGGGAGTAGGTGCTTTCACCTTAGTTTTCTGAATTTTGAGTTTTAAGCAAGCTTTTTTACTCTCCTCTTTCAACTTTATCAAGAGACTCCTTATTTCTTTTTTGCTTTTTGCCATTAGGGTGGTATCATCTGCATATTTGAGGCTATTGATATTTCCGACAATCTAGATTTTAGCTTGGACTTCATCCAGATGAGCATTTCGCATGATATACACTGCATATAAGTTAAACCAGGAAGGGATTGATTGATCATATGGTAGTTCTATTTTAGTTTTTCCTAAGGAACCTCCATACTGTTCTCCATATTGGCAGTACCAGTTTATATTCCCATCAGCTGTGTAGGAGAGTTCCCCATGCTGCATACCCTCTCCAGGATTTACTGTTTGTAGACTCTTTGGCCATTTCTGACCAATGTGAGGTGTTTCTCATTTTTGTTTTGATTTGCATTTCTTTAATAATTAGTAATATTGAAAACTTTTCATGAGGCTTTTGTCCATATATATGCCAGTATGTGGTCAGTCCTGGAGAATGTTCCATGTACACTTGAGAAAAATGTGTAGTCTGCTACTTTTGGATGTTATGCTCTATAAATATCAATTAAGTCGAATTCTCTAGAGTATCATTAAAGGCCTGGATTTCCTTGTTGATGTTCTGTGTGGATAATCTGTCCATTGAGAAAAATGGGGTATTAAAGCCCCCCACTACTACTGTGTTACTGTTGATTTCTCCTTTTGGATTTGTTAGTATTTGCCTTACATATGAGTATTCCAGTAAGTATTTAGACTTTATTTTCTTTAGGATTGACTGATTTGATCTCTTTGCAATCCAAGGAACTCTCAAGATTCCTCTCCAATACCAGAGTTCAAAGGCATCAGTTCTTCAGCGCTCAGCCTTCTTTATGGTCCAACTCTCAAATACATACATGATTGCTGAAAAAAACATAGCTTTGACTGTATGGACCTTTGTCAGAAAGGTGATGTCTCTGCTTTCTAATATGCTGTCTGGGTTTGTCATAGCTTTTCTTCCAAGGAGCAAGCATCTTTTAATTAGATGGCTGCAGTTACTGTCTGCAGTGATTTTGGAGCCCAAGAAAATGAAGTCTGTCATCGTTTCCATTGTTTCCCATCTACTTGCTGTGAAGTGATGGGAGTAGGTGCTTTCACCTTAGTTTTCTGAATTTTGAGTTTTAAGCAAGCTTTTTTACTCTCCTCTTTCAACTTTATCAAGAGACTCCTTATTTCTTTTTTGCTTTTTGCCATTAGGGTGGTATCATCTGCATATTTGAGGCTATTGATATTTCCGACAATCTAGATTTTAGCTTGGACTTCATCCAGATGAGCATTTCGCATGATATACACTGCATATAAGTTAAATAAACACAATGACAATATACAGCCTTGATGTTCTCCTTTCCCAATTTGGAACCAGTCCATTGTTCCATGTCCAGTTCTAACTGTTGCTTCTTGTTCTGTGTACAGGTCGCTCGGGAGGCAGGTAAGGTAGTCCTGGTATTCCCATCTCTTTAAGAATTTCGCACAGTTTGTTGTGATCCGTACAGTCAAAAGCTTTAGCATAGTCAATGAAGCAGAAGTAGATGTTTTTTTTTTTTTTTTTTTTAAAGATTTATTTATTTACTTTGGGCGGGGGTCGGGTTGGGGAGGGAGGGGAGTGGGCAGGCCACTTCTCTTGGTCTTTCATTTCTCGATTTTCATTCGTCTTCGTTCCTTGGCTCCTGTGGGCCTCCCATCGCGGTGGCGTCTGTCGCTGCAGAGCACCGGCTCTGGGCGCATGCGCTTCAGAGCTCCGGCTCGGTGATTGGACACATCAGTCCAGCCGCTCCGCGGCACGTGGGATCTTCCCAGGCCAGGGCTCGAACCGGCGCCCCTTGCACTGCAAGGCGGTGTCCTTACCCACTGGACCACCAGGGGAAGCCCAGAAGTAGATGTTTTTCTCAAATTGTCTTGCTCTTTCTGTGATCTATCAGATGTTGGATATTTTGTGTTCTGGGTCCTTTGCCTTTTCTAAATCCAGCTTGTACATCTGGAAGTTCTCAGTCCATGTACTGTGTGAGCACTACTTTGCTAGTGTGTGAAATGAGTGCAGTTGTGCAGTAGTTTGTGCACCCTTTGGCA
Organism: Tragulus kanchil; assembly: GCA_022376925.1. Taxonomy (NCBI): domain Eukaryota; kingdom Metazoa; phylum Chordata; class Mammalia; order Artiodactyla; family Tragulidae; genus Tragulus; species Tragulus kanchil. The sequence continues at coordinate 113,407,263 of JAIOJX010000005.1, read as the reverse complement.
TTGCCCTTCTTTGGGATTGGAATGAAAACTGACTTTTTCCAGTCCTGAGGCCACTTGCTGAGTTTTCCAAATTTGCTGGTATGTTGCGTGTAGCGCTTTAACAGTGTCATCTTTTAGAATTTGAAATAGCTCAGCAGGAATTTCATCATCTCTCCTAGCTTTGTTTATAGTAATGCTTCCTAAGGCCCACTTGACTTCACATTCCAGGATTGTTTGGCTCTCGGTGAGTGATGACACCATTGTGGTTATCTGGGTCATTAAGACTTTTTCTTTTGTAGAGTTCTCCTGTGTATTCTTGTCATCTCTTCTGCTTCTGTTAGGTCCATACGTTTTCTGTCCTTTATTGTGACTATCTTTGCATGAAATGTTCTCTTGGTATTTCAGATTTTCTTGAAGAGGTCTCTAGTCTTTCCCATTTGGTTGTTTTCCTCTATTTTTTTGCATGGTTCCCTTTAAAAGGCTTTCTTTTATTGATATTCTCTAGAACTCGGCATTCAGATGGATACATTTCTTTTTCTCCTTTGCCTTTCACATCTCATTTTTCTCAACTGCTTATAAGCCCTCCTCAGATGATCATTTTGCCTTTTTGCATTTCTTTTTCGTGAGGTTTCACAGCCTCCTGTACACTGTTATGAAACTCCATCCACAGTTCTTCAGGTACTCTGTCTATTATATCTAATCCCTTAAGTCTATTTGTTAACCCCCACTGTATAATTATAAGGTATTTGATTTAGGTCATAGCTGAATGGCTTAGTCGTTTTCCTTACTTTCTTCAATTTAAGTCTGAAATTTGCAGTAAGGAGTTCATAATCTGAGCCACAGTCAGCTCCAGGTCTTGTTTTTGCCAACAGTGTAAAACTTCTCCGTCTATGGCTGCAAACAGTATAAACAATCTGATTTCGGTATTGACCATCTGGTGAACTTCATAGCTAGCAGAAAGCTGCTTTATAGCACAGGAAACTCAGCTCAGTGTTCTTGATGACCTAGAGGGATGGAATGAGGGGGTGGGAGGGGACTAAACAGGGAGGAGAGGTATATATACACAGGGCCGATTCACGTTGTTGTCCAGCAGAAACTAACATAATGTTGTAAAGCCACTGTAATAGAAGTGGTTAACAACACACACAGAATATATGGATATATGCCATAATAAAAAGTTTATTATTAATATACTATTTGAAAATGGGAAAGACATTTATATAGGTAGAATATAAGTGTCATTTAACATTTTTAAGACTTTTGGAATTCAGTGACTCTTAGTAGATCATCTCTCCTAGCTTTGTTTATAGTAATGCTTCCTAAGGCCCACTTGACTTCACATTCCAGGATTGTTTGGCTCTCGGTGAGTGATGACACCATTGTGGTTATCTGGGTCATTAAGACTTTTTCTTTTGTAGAGTTCTCCTGTGTATTCTTGTCATCTCTTCTGCTTCTGTTAGGTCCATACGTTTTCTGTCCTTTATTGTGACTATCTTTGCATGAAATGTTCTCTTGGTATTTCAGATTTTCTTGAAGAGGTCTCTAGTCTTTCCCATTTGGTTGTTTTCCTCTATTTTTTTGCATGGTTCCCTTTAAAAGGCTTTCTTTTATTGATATTCTCTAGAACTCGGCATTCAGATGGATACATTTCTTTTTCTCCTTTGCCTTTCACATCTCATTTTTCTCAACTGCTTATAAGCCCTCCTCAGATGATCATTTTGCCTTTTTGCATTTCTTTTTCGTGAGGTTTCACAGCCTCCTGTACACTGTTATGAAACTCCATCCACAGTTCTTCAGGTACTCTGTCTATTATATCTAATCCCTTAAGTCTATTTGTTAACCCCCACTGTATAATTATAAGGTATTTGATTTAGGTCATAGCTGAATGGCTTAGTCGTTTTCCTTACTTTCTTCAATTTAAGTCTGAAATTTGCAGTAAGGAGTTCATAATCTGAGCCACAGTCAGCTCCAGGTCTTGTTTTTGCCAACAGTGTAAAACTTCTCCGTCTATGGCTGCAAACAGTATAAACAATCTGATTTCGGTATTGACCATCTGGTGAACTTCATAGCTAGCAGAAAGCTGCTTTATAGCACAGGAAACTCAGCTCAGTGTTCTTGATGACCTAGAGGGATGGAATGAGGGGATGGGAGGGAGACTAAACAGGGAGGAGAGGTATATATACACAGGGCCGATTCACGTTGTTGTCCAGCAGAAACTAACATAATGTTGTAAAGCCACTGTAATAGAAGTGGTTAACAACACACACAGAATATATGGATATATGCCATAATAAAAAGTTTATTATTAATATACTATTTGAAAATGGGAAAGACATTTATATAGGTAGAATATAAGTGTCATTTAACATTTTTAAGACTTTTGGAATTCAGTGACTCTTAGTAGATATTTTTGTTCTTCCTTCATCCAACCATTCCTGAAATGCTTTCTGATGGGCCATAGTTTCCAGCACTTCTTCCATGGATGTATATAAATGTTGCCTTCTGCATAAAGTGCTTGTTATAAATTCAGATTCTTGGACTGTACCTCATAATTATTCTGGATGGCGCCGGCAATCTATGGTTTTTACCACATTTTATAAAATTGATATTTGGAAAACCTTATCCTAGAACATGGACCTTAAGCCTGTCCATTAATTTTTATGAAATCTGTGGCCAGACTTTGTGATACCTTGGTCTTTTCCTTTTATTCTTCTTTTTAAAATTTTTTCATTTGTTTATGAAGTGAAGACTTACCTGTTTGGCTTTTGCAAATTGGCACATGGATGGATTTGTCCTTCATAGACTCACCTTGGGTGACAAACAATTGCTAGAGGTAAACATTACATTTTATCAATTTATATGTCTTTTGGGTCAGAAGAAATGTGGGATACAGAAGAAGCCTGTAAATAGGAGTTTTGGAAAAGAATATTCACATTGTGGCTGTCCTGTATCATGTGTGTAAAACATTCAGAGTTATAATTGTGAATCTCAGGGTAGGTCTGCAAACATACTGTGATCATCTTCGGTGATCACACTACTAATTCATTCATCTCAAATACAGTATTGGTTCTTAGTTAAATAACTGGCCAGTAGTTACTTCAATTGAAGTTAGCATGCAAAGGATGTTACAATGACATATCTACAATTTCCTCACCATCATGCCCTCCCAATCAATCTGAGGACTGATCTGTGTGCCTCTGCAAAAGTGTGTGATTAGTACAAAAAAAATACCCTTCTAAGATTAAAGAAGATCATTTTAGGTCAAGTGTATGAAAAAACCAGAACTTAAAGGCAGTACTAAAACTTACAGTTCAGTTTTTGTAGGAAGACATGAAAATTTTCAACATGCTATAGTGACAGTACTTTTTAAAGGTTATTTGATTGGCTCTGAGAAAGCTAACTAAATTTCTTTTAGTTACAAAGAGGTTTCAAACTGGCAATGTGATTTTAATAAAAATTAATATACTATTTGAAAATGGGAAAGACATTTATATAGGTAGAATATAAGTGTCATTTAACATTTTTAAGACTTTTGGAATTCAGTGACTCTTAGTAGATATTTTTGTTCTTCCTTCATCCAACCATTCCTGAAATGCTTTCTGATGGGCCATAGTTTCCAGCACTTCTTCCATGGATGTATATAAATGTTGCCTTCTGCATAAAGTGCTTGTTATAAATTCAGATTCTTGGACTGTACCTCATAATTATTCTGGATGGCGCCGGCAATCTATGGTTTTTACCACATTTTATAAAATTGATATTTGGAAAACCTTATCCTAGAACATGGACCTTAAGCCTGTCCATTAATTTTTATGAAATCTGTGGCCAGACTTTGTGATACCTTGGTCTTTTCCTTTTATTCTTCTTTTAAAATTTTTCATTTGTTTATGAAGTGAAGACTTACCTGTTTGGCTTTTGCAAATTGGCACATGGATGGATTTGTCCTTCATAGACTCACCTTGGGTGACAAACAATTGCTAGAGGTAAACATTACATTTTATCAATTTATATGTCTTTTGGGTCAGAAGAAATGTGGGATACAGAAGAAGCCTGTAAATAGGAGTTTTGGAAAAGAATATTCACATTGTGGCTGTCCTGTATCATGTGTGTAAAACATTCAGAGTTATAATTGTGAATCTCAGGGTAGGTCTGCAAACATACTGTGATCATCTTCGGTGATCACACTACTAATTCATTCATCTCAAATACAGTATTGGTTCTTAGTTAAATAACTGGCCAGTAGTTACTTCAATTGAAGTTAGCATGCAAAGGATGTTACAATGACATATCTACAATTTCCTCACCATCATGCCCTCCCAATCAATCTGAGGACTGATCTGTGTGCCTCTGCAAAAGTGTGTGATTAGTACAAAAAAAATACCCTTCTAAGATTAAAGAAGATCATTTTTAGGTCAAGTGTATGAAAAAAAACCAGAACTTAAAGGACGAGTACTAAAAACTTACAGTTCAGTTTTTGTAGGAAGACATGAAAATTTTCAACATGCTATAGTGACAGTACTTTTTTTAAAGGTTATTTGATTGGCTCTGAGAAAGCTAACTAAATTTCTTTTAGTTACAAAGAGGTTTCAATTTGCCGTCACTGGCAATGTGATATCAATAAGACAAAGGCAATTAGATTAAGGGAATCTTAATGTTCCCAGCAGTTTTAATTTGTGTACCATTCAAGGAATGTAGCAAGAATGTTCACCACAGCTTTGAAGAGTTGAGTTTGTTGATCGCATTGTTTTTTATATCTATATTCTTTATGCACATAAAATTTAACAGAGGAATCAGATGAACAAATCTTAGACAAAGATTTATGAAGTTACTTTTCATATTAAATAATTCCCTCTTAGCATGTCTTATGGGATTCCCTTGTAGCTCAGCTAGTAAAGAATCTGCCTGCAATGCAGGGGACCCTGGTTCGATTCCTGGGCCAGGTAAGATCCCTGGGAGGAGGCAGAGTCTACTCACTCCAGAATTCTTGGGCTCCCCTGGTGGCTGAGATGGTAAAGAATCCACTTGCAATGTGGGGGACTTGGGTTTGATTCCTGGGTTGGGAAAACCCCCTGGGAGAAGGGAAAAGATACTCATTCCAGTATTCTTGCCTGGAGAATGCCATGGCTTGTTCATGGGTTGCAAAGAGTCAGACATGACTGAGTGGCTTCACTTTCACTTTTTCCCAGCATGTCATATATTCTTATATATTGCCCCTTTGTGTGCCTAGCTGAGGAGTTTGAGTAGGGGGGTAACCCCAAAAGGAGTATATGGTAGTAGTGGTGATGGTGGTGGTGTGGTAGTTGTGTACAGAAAACTGCTAAGTGTGACACTGGATGGCCTAATGTGAACCCTGTTGAATTCTTTAAGCCAATTTTTGGATTAGTTTTGCACATCGGGTTTCCCTTGTGGCTCAGTGGTAAAGAACCTGCCTGCAGTGCAGGAGATGTGAGTTTGATCCCTAGGTCAGGAAGATCTCCTGGAGAAGAAAATGATATCCCACTCCAGGATTCTTGCCTGGAAAATTCCATGGACAGGGAAGCCTGGTAGGCTACAGTCCATGGAGTCTCAAAAGAGCTGGACACAACTTTGTGACTAAACAACAAATAATGCAACATTTTTTGAGGAATACTTGAGTTATGTGTTTTTTTCCTACATTGTTATAGTGATGTTCCACAATAGCACTATGGGGTATTTAAATTCTAATATATCCATTCTATCCTTGGAATCTTGTCTGAAATTAAACATCAACTAAGTTCAAAAGTAATTATTTTTTTTTTATTTCAACTCTATAAAGTATACAACAGGCACTCGGCAATTACAGCTGCAGGAAAAATACAGAGCAAATCAAAGCAGGTTAAGTTTATGAAAAAGTTTTTAATCTACATCAAAAGAGTGCAAGTGGTCCGTGACCATTGGATGACAGTTGTTGCATTCTGACTAACAAAGGACTCTTTCATGTAGAACAGATTGTAAGAGGACAATCAAATAACCATAGCTGTAAGAATACAAAAGAACTGACCAGTTGTAAAAACATCATACATTGAAATAAATTTGATAGATGATGCTTCAAGAAATGTCCCTTTACTCGGAAAGTCCAAACCTCTGAGTCACTGTCATGTCCCAGAGCTCTGTCTGTTGATGCCAGGGCAGATAAAGAGGAGGGCTGACAACACACTTTCAATGCTTAGCTTTCTAGGTCTGTTGAAAACTTGCCTTGTAAGTGATTTGCATATACAATAACTCAGAGGAAGCATCCTGTTTTGTAGAGTGGTGCACCAAGTACTTTCTTCACCATTGGTTTCATGACGAGGCTTGGTTAGCACTCATTTTCCAATTTTTCTTTTGAGTCAGACTGTGTTTAATGGAGTCTAAAAAATGAGATTTTATAACTTGACTGCACTATTTATTTTTTAAACTGAATCTGCACAACTGAGCAAAACAGGAATACCTGTATACAGACTGATAGGATGTCATATATTAATTTGACCTGCACATACATTTATACATTTCACAGAAATGACGCTGTATCTCATTAACAGATACACAGCTCTGGTACATTTAACAGAAATAAGAGAACAACTTCATCATTTCTGTAATTCATCAATATTATATAATAAAGGCTTATAAATTGTTCCATGGACAGGGAAGCTGGTAGGCTACAGTCCATGGAGTCTCAAAGAGCTGGACACAACTTTGTGACTAAACAACAAATAATGCAACATTTTTGAGGAATACTTGAGTTATGTGTTTTTCCTACATTGTTATAGTGATGTTCCACAATAGCACTATGGGGTATTTAAATTCTAATATATCCATTCTATCCTTGGAATCTTGTCTGAAATTAAACATCAACTAAGTTCAAAAGTAATTATTTTTTTTTTATTTCAACTCTATAAAGTATACAACAGGCACTCGGCAATTACAGCTGCAGGAAAAATACAGAGCAAATCAAAGCAGGTTAAGTTTATGAAAAAGTTTTTAATCTACATCAAAAGAGTGCAAGTGGTCCGTGACCATTGGATGACAGTTGTTGCATTCTGACTAACAAAGGACTCTTTCATGTAGAACAGATTGTAAGAGGACAATCAAATAACCATAGCTGTAAGAATACAAAAGAACTGACCAGTTGTAAAAACATCATACATTGAAATAAATTTGATAGATGATGCTTCAAGAAATGTCCCTTTACTCGGAAAGTCCAAACCTCTGAGTCACTGTCATGTCCCAGAGCTCTGTCTGTTGATGCCAGGGCAGATAAAGAGGAGGGCTGACAACACACTTTCAATGCTTAGCTTTCTAGGTCTGTTGAAAACTTGCCTTGTAAGTGATTTGCATATACAATAACTCAGAGGAAGCATCCTGTTTTGTAGAGTGGTGCACCAAGTACTTTCTTCACCATTGGTTTCATGACGAGGCTTGGTTAGCACTCATTTTCCAATTTTTCTTTTGAGTCAGACTGTGTTTAATGGAGTCTAAAAAATGAGATTTTATAACTTGACTGCACTATTTATTTTTTAAACTGAATCTGCACAACTGAGCAAAACAGGAATACCTGTATACAGACTGATAGGATGTCATATATTAATTTGACCTGCACATACATTTATACATTTCACAGAAATGACGCTGTATCTCATTAACAGATACACAGCTCTGGTACATTTAACAGAAATAAGAGAACAACTTCATCATTTCTGTAATTCATCAATATTATATAATAAAGGCTTATAAATTGTTAGCAGAAAGAACTGTAAAACGCAGCAAGCTAAGAAAGGACAACATTTTGAGGTGTGTTTGTCTTTGTCATGCAGCATAACACCAAATTTGTTTTTTTTAATAGGATGCCATGAATTTAAGGCACTTGCAACAATGCCAGATAGCCAGGTCATGTTCTAAACTATGGGACGGATGAGTAACAGTACAGTTGACGTAATTTTCAATAATACTGACAATTATGACATTAATTCAAGTCTACTTGGACCTAAAAACGTTATTCAATACAAATTAAATGAAATAATAATGCTGTGAAACACTAAAAAAAGTTATATGTACCACAAAATATCACACAAAATCTTATTTACATAAATATTTGTCTGTGGTCCTATTGTGAAAGAAAACATTATTATGGAGAATGCACAAATCACCTCTACTGTATGAAATCAGTTCTAATAGCCTTACTTTCAAATAGGGAGCTGACTTCAAGTTCACCATCTGTTCAGTCTTTTAGAAATGAAACAGGAAAAAGTCAGTCAGTAGCTAAATTTATATAGTATACATGTATGATTCACATGCGTATCCCATAATTGTAGGTAAAAATTATTTTTTTCTAAAGAATAGAATCAAAATCAATTTGTTTTAAATACCATGTGGATCTGATTCCTGTATTAATAACAAAGAAGGTACAAACATAAACATTATTCATAGCGAATTTCCAGAAATCATTTTCCCTAGTGTAGTCAATCTATCTCAAGTATTATGATATTCCTTTCCTTGGCAGTTTTCAGTTTTCCTGTGAGTGAGGACACACAGAAAGCCCTTATATCCCATACGTGAAATATTTAACAAGAAAGTCAGTTAACAAATCAAACAAGTTGGCACAATTCTAACTTATCCAGACGTTCTTTAAGAAAGAGAGGGGGTGGTGAAAAATTTAGAAACAAAGTGAAATATGCTTTATGAAACCGATCATGAATTTTAGCCCTAGTGTCTTTATTAAGACAAGATTTAAATCCTTAAAATTCATTGCTGAAAATCAGATGAATGTTTTCTCTTAGTAACTCTTGTAAGACGTATTTCATCTTTATTTATTTATTAATTTTTTTTTTTTTTTTTGGTGATCGCTTTAGACATCCTAATGCAGTGCCACAGGTGAAATGAACAAAGATGCAGTAACAAGTGGGAGAAATGACCTACAGTTACGTTATGCTGAATGCTGCTGCTTCTTTCCCCACAGAACTTGAACCTGTTGGTTGTCTTAGACTTGAACCATAGTTCTAAATCCAGAGTGAGTGCTAATTTCTGGGGCTATTGAGATATTTTAAAATTTGCAGGAGAAGATTCTCTTAGTTTAGGTCACTAGGTAAATTTAATATTCTAGCAAGCCTTTAGCAAACCTACACCACTATCTTTGTTTAAAAAAAAAAAATCACTGAACATTGCCTATAACATTGGAACTGTATATTTTTAAAAGCTCAATTAAAAGCAGTATTAAACTTCTGAAGCTGCATTCATAGCTGGATTTTAGGTTGATATGTTTATGTTGTAAAACCTATAGAAGAAGGTTGAGTATCTTGAGGAATAGCTTGATTTTGAGAAATTAGTAAGGGAGGGAAAAATCCAATGAGAATAATATCCTAGGATCAAAATTTTAAATTTATTATCATTAAATATAGTATGCTGTTAGTATTTCTGTTTTCCAAATGTTCCTTAGATTGTTGTTGTGATAATATATTCCAAAGTATCTTGGTGTGAAAAATTCAAACGAAAACCATAAATATATGCTTTCTTGAATGCTACATATTGATTTAGTTGGACATATGTTTTATAGAAATGTCTACATTCGATTGACTTTTAAAACAAAAAAGCAAACCTGTTTACCATATTCACATACAGTTTCAAATCAGGATGACAGCTTATAAAATTATGCATCTGTCTAAGGAGGTATAATGCTACTTGTCTCCGTTACTTAGGACAGCTAATAATACTGGCCTGTCAACAAAGGATTCTAAATTGCTGATTCTTTTCTCCATGTGACAAAGCAAATATTTTCAAATCTAATCTTTTTCTAGCTAGTGTGATACTTCTATATAGGTCTGGTTTACTTTTAAGAGAGCAGGTTCCTGTTTCTCTCTCTCTCCTTCCTCCTTTCACATGCTAATAGACTCACTGTCCATTGACAAAAGAGAAATCACACCTGGCCAGGTTCTCGTCTTGTTCCTTGACCTCACAAAAGTTCCTCATCTGGTGAATCTTAATAATTTTGTGCTTTCTTTTCTTTTTGGTTCAGGCCTAAGACAGGAAGCTAGTTCAAATACATTTTTATTCACCTTTCTTCCTCAACCCTAGACTATGTTGTATAAGAAATCTGACAGGAGTTTGGTTTGATAAATTTAGTGAAAATGCTTGATTCTCTGGCTACACATGTAATGATTAGAATCTTTGCTGTCTGTTCAGACACTGACATTTACAGATGAAAGATATACATAGCACCTATATAGTTTATTGTTTTGGATGGATCTTAATCCCTCTCCACCCCACCCTACCCTAAGGATTTATTTTTATAAAAGGGAATTTCTTAAGCCTCAGTTTGAGGGTATGTTAGGTAATAAATAAAAACCAATTGGCTGCTAGTCATTTATTTCCAGGACCATCTTTAAGCACACTATTAAAAAAAATATGAAATGGTTTGTGAATTGCTTTTTTTTTTCCACTCTGTCATGCCAATTTATCAAAAAGAAACAAACAGATATCATGCATGTTGGTTTTTCTTCAGTACTCTGTGAAAATGCGTAAATACCTGCTATGAGATTTCTCAGCCAAATCCATAGCAGTTGTGCTTTTATCATGTCAGTTTGTAAAATCTGTCAGAAAGGAAAGGTAACATTCAGTCTCGTCATCAGCACTGCTGGGAAATAAAATCATGAAACTTCTAGCACTGGTTTGACATGACCTCTGTGACCAACAGATGTGTGGTCCTCTTGTGTACGGTATATACACCGGCTTGCAGTAACACAACCTACGACCCTCCCTTGACAAAGAGTAGAGTCCAGTTTTTGTACCATCGTAATCTATCGTACCCAATATATTATTTCTTGACCTTCTTGATTATTCTAACAAGGTACTGACTCTTTCACAAGATTGGAGTGTTTCTTACAGTCCTTCAAATTATAATCAGCAAAGCAAGATCATTGCAACAATGGAAAACCTCTCTTGACTGGTGAAATACTTTGCTTCAGGACCACCATGTCAACTGCTATATTTAGGTTCAAACAGAAAACATGTAAAGAGCACTATTGTCATCTAAGCAATAAGTCCTAATGCCACTGTAGTCACTGGAGCAGCATCGATCAAAGGCATCATGGTGACCCCGAGCACTAATCTTCTATCTTTCCTTCAGGTTTGCTGGCAGCTGTGTCTCAGGAAAAGCTGTCTTCAGCAAGGCAGAAGCAGGTAAGAGAAATACATTAGAAGTCTATGTCCCATCCTGAGTTGTCGTCAGGTGGTGGTTCATCATTGTCCTCAGGGAAACTGTCAAAATTGCTTGTGTCTGTGGGTGATGCAACCTGTGAATGAGAGTTTTTGTGGAATTTTAAGCTAGATTTTTAAAAGCAGTCTGTATTCATTCCATTTTTGGCATGTCTATCATGAGCAGGTTTTGTCCTTTGTATTGAGGGTTACAGTGGTGAATACAAATAGGCCGAGTTTCTGCCCTCACACTCTAAGAAAGAATAGATTGTGTGATTAAAACAAATCATTACAAACATCTTGGTTGACCCTTGCAAGTTTAGTGGGCAAAATTCAATATGCAGAGCATAAATAAAAGCAGTCAAGAAGCACACTTTAATTTCTCTCATATTTTATAATATTTAGAAATTCACTTTATGTTTATTCATACACACAGTATACATACTCCTCCATTTAATTTAATACTACTGTTGCATAAAAGGAGACCACAGTGTGTGTAAGTTAGGATATTTTAGGTTTATATTTACCTCTTCAAGTTTCTTATTCTGCCTTTGTTCTAAAGACAAAACTTCATGAATGCATTTAGCATCTGTACTTTGCTTTGTTTGTAAATTTATATAAATTAGCAGAGCAATACATTTTAGAAGTACAGAAAATGTTTCTGTCAAAGGAGCGATCTTAAATTAGCCCCAGAAAAGGGACATATATAAATGAAAAGCTCAGGACTGCAAAGCAGCCTTCTCCTTTTGTTAAGACACATTTTATTAGGTAGATGTATTGAGTAAAAGTATAAATGCAGTCAACTGAAATCTATTTTACGTTAACACAGTGTAAACACTTAGTCTACTTAGTTGGCTAGTAGTTTAACAAAACAACTGATGTATTAAGGAAAGAGAATCTTTCTTTTAGAGCCTGATCAAAGGGCAAAAGAAAACAGTTTTGCTCAGGAGTGCTTCAGCGTACTATGGGGAGGAGGAGGTGTGTGGAATATAAATGAAACAGTATTGGCCAGGAATTGAAAGCTGTTGAAACTGGCTGCTGGACTGTTGACCAAACCCAACAAAAAACCACATGACAGGGAATGCTGTGATGTGGCCCATTTGGATTGGACTCTTGGAGACAGAACATGGTGGAGTCATAAGCAGAAGGTAAGAATAGCAGATGATCCTAACTCATATAAGTATACTCAAGTACACACAGCATTGTTAAGAAATGATTGCATCTTGTATAGAGAGAATGTGTATGTGCAGAAATTTAAAACAGTATACATATTTTTGATAATAATTCATGAATATGATTAAGGTTGTGAATATATTCTTGGGCAAAAATGAATAATGTTTTTATAGTATGTGGAAAGAGATTCATTATACTCTCCTGTCAATATTTATAAGCGCTGGTTTTAAGCTTGGATTTTAGAAGATGTCATTATTTTAATCTGGTATTTTCCTATAGTTTAATCTGATCATAGGATACAAATTTTGAAATAGCACATCTTTGATGACTGACAAATACCTTCATGTGTGTCACACATTTACAAGCTGGAAAGTTTACTTACACTTGGTATTATAGGAGGTGTCAAGGTGCCTTTTCTTAAGCCTTCCCAATTAAAGCCCTCAAACCATCTAAGAAAGGAAAAAAGACAGTTATAGGCATTTTGCCTCAGCTACGCCCTTTTCATTGCAACTTATATGATATCCACGACTGATGGAAAACAGGTAAGTTAAACATTTCACCGAGCTCAGCTAAAGCCTTCTCGTTGCAACTTACGTCTATGACTGTTGGAAAGCAGGTAAGCAAACATTTTCAATATGACAATAATGTTTTATATTTAACTGTGGATTTTAAATGTTAGCTTATTATGTAGAATGCATCTTTAAAAAATCTACTTGTCAAAATTTTAAAGACCAATTAGCAGCTCCATTTTATTCTGGTTATTTCAGTCATGATCTTGTTCTGAAACCATCGTTATCACCTAATAAATGCCATAATATGCTTGGCCCTGTACCCTACAGGAGATGTTATTTTAAGAAGGCAGAATCAGGGAATGAAATGTCAGGATGGAAAATTATCCTTTCATCCTTGTCACTGGGCAGCCTCAGTTAATTAACCTTTTCACATCACTGTTTTGGTCTCTACGTATCCCATTTTCTTTCTTTCTTTCCTTTTTTTGGTACAATGAAGGTATTTTGTGTATGGCTTGTCTGTGAAAATGGGGACCAAATATCATAAAGGGTTTTTTTGTTGTTGTCTTTAAAAGGTTTAATCATTTTCAGATGCTTACACAACATTCTTGGTAGGCCTTTTAGACATTCATTGGTATTCTAGTAAACACATGCTGTAATTCACAAATTCAGAGGGATATGAATTTCCTGTGAGTGTCAAAGAAAACAGACTAATAGGTGTAGCTTGGTTTAGTTGGGCTTGTGGTGGTCCAGTGGGTAAAGAGTCCACCTTGCAGTGCAAGGGGCACCAGTTCGATCCCCGGCCCTGGAAGATACCACATGCTGTGGAGCAGCTGATGTGTCCGGTTAGGATCCAGTGCTCTGGAGCACATATGCCCAGAGCGAGTGCTCTGCAACAAATTTTGAAATAGCACATCTTTGATGACTGACAAATACCTTCATGTGTGTCACACATTTACAAGCTGGAAAGTTTACTTACACTTGGTATTATAGGAGGTGTCAAGGTGCCTTTTCTTAAGCCTTCCCAATTAAAGCCCTCAAACCATCTAAGAAAGGAAAAAAGACAGTTATAGGCATTTTGCCTCAGCTACGCCCTTTTCATTGCAACTTATATGATATCCACGACTGATGGAAAACAGGTAAGTTAAACATTTCACCGAGCTCAGCTAAAGCCTTCTCGTTGCAACTTACGTCTATGACTGTTGGAAAGCAGGTAAGCAAACATTTTCAATATGACAATAATGTTTTATATTTAACTGTGGATTTTAAATGTTAGCTTATTATGTAGAATGCATCTTTAAAAAATCTACTTGTCAAAATTTTAAAGACCAATTAGCAGCTCCATTTTATTCTGGTTATTTCAGTCATGATCTTGTTCTGAAACCATCGTTATCACCTAATAAATGCCATAATATGCTTGGCCCTGTACCCTACAGGAGATGTTATTTTAAGAAGGCAGAATCAGGGAATGAAATGTCAGGATGGAAAATTATCCTTTCATCCTTGTCACTGGGCAGCCTCAGTTAATTAACCTTTTCACATCACTGTTTTGGTCTCTACGTATCCCATTTTCTTTCTTTCTTTCCTTTTTTTGGTACAATGAAGGTATTTTGTGTATGGCTTGTCTGTGAAAATGGGGACCAAATATCATAAAGGGTTTTTTTGTTGTTGTCTTTAAAAGGTTTAATCATTTTCAGATGCTTACACAACATTCTTGGTAGGCCTTTTAGACATTCATTGGTATTCTAGTAAACACATGCTGTAATTCACAAATTCAGAGGGATATGAATTTCCTGTGAGTGTCAAAGAAAACAGACTAATAGGTGTAGCTTGGTTTAGTTGGGCTTGTGGTGGTCCAGTGGGTAAAGAGTCCACCTTGCAGTGCAAGGGGCACCAGTTCGATCCCCGGCCCTGGAAGATACCACATGCTGTGGAGCAGCTGATGTGTCCGGTTAGGATCCAGTGCTCTGGAGCACATATGCCCAGAGCGAGTGCTCTGCAACAAAAGAGGCCATGACAATTGGAAGGCTCACACAGGCCAAAGAATAAAGATGGATGAAAAATAAATAAAAAACCAATAAAAGAGGCCAAAATTTAAAAAAAGAGAAATTCTAGAACATCCAGTCATCATGGGTAAAGTTTAATGTTTAAGGTGATACTGTTGTTTTAAAAAATGATTGTACTTTGTACTTTTTTCCCTCTGTCATAGCATCTAGGTAGGAAATGGTTGGAAAAATCCATTTTAGCTTTAGTTAGAGAAATGAGGCATGATATATGGCGATATGCTTTTGTTTTGAATATTCCGGTCGAGAATAGAGTTCCAGAGTTAAAAATATATATTTCTTCTTCATGCTAGAGGAGAAAAATGCTAGTTAGTTAGCAGCTGGGAAAAACTAAATTCAGTGAGTCTGTTGTTTAGACTATCAGAGGTCAGATGGGCCTAAATAAAGTCCTAGAGATGGAACTAGAAAGGTCTTAAATGCCAAGGCTAACTAGTTTTCCTGTCTCATTGGAATGTTCCCATAGACTAGCTGCATCAGTTATATAACCACTGACTGAAAAATATCAGCCTTGGGAAATACTCTCTGAACTCTCAAATCTTAAGTGATAAGGACACTTACTTGTGCTTTTGAATGTCTTTCACTCCATTTTTCAAATTTCCTAATCTTTCTGATGGATTATCCCTAAAAATAAAGTAATAGTCATTAAGGAGTATCTTGTTTGAAAGGCTCATAATATGAAAAATCATGCAGTTGAAATGCTCACCTGCATAGTTTTTTAATTAAATTAGCAGCATTTTTGGCAATCTTCTTTGGAAATTCTATCATGTCAATCCCCCGCAATATGATGTTATAGGTTTTCATAGGGTCTGGGCCTGAGAAAGGTGGGCTGCAGGAATGACAGATAGGAAAAGAGAGATCATGTTTGGTTTTCTGAAAAATAAAACTGACACTGTTATAACTCCATAAATGACACAGTGTAATGAAACTTGACTAATGGCAAATTGGTATGGAAACCTTTCCAAGGAAATAATTTAGCAAACCCTTCAATGGGGCAAGTTTGTGCACTGTTCCCCTCCTTTCTTTTTAGGGCCAACGACTAATCCCTCTTGCTGTCCTTGGTCATTCAACAAGCCTCTTATGTTTTCGACTCTTTCCCACACTCAGTAGCTCACTGATGACATTTGGAGTGAAGTCCAGCATCATTAGAATGGGCTAATGAAGCAACATCACCTGCACAACCTCATTCAATGCCAGTTTCACACATCAGTCTTCTCTCTGCTCCTCTGAGGATCAGGCATTCTCCCACCACAGGCCACTGTTTATTTCACCTGCAAGGCGCTGGCCAGGCCTCCTGACTAATGCCTCACTTATTAAGTCTTAGCTTACATGTTATGTGGCTGACTCAAAAAGGCCTACTGTGACCAACCTAATGTAACCAATCATAACCATCATCAACCCACATAAAGTAATAACCTAATACTGGAACTGTAAGTTAGAGTCACCTGTCATACTCTTATAGAACTGTTTCAGGCCACTTATTGTACTTTGTAATGACTTCATTTTGGTATTTGTTTTACATCTGTCCTCCCTTCTAGATCCATGCTGGCATTCCCAGAGTCTGGTGGAATGCCTAGCACAGAGCAAGTGGTCAGTAAATATTTGTTGAACTAATGCTCCTATAGAATAGTGCTCTTCCCTTTCTCCCTCTTTATCAATCCTTAGTAGATAACCTAATGCAATATGTCCTCTTTGTTAGAAAGGATGTAGCTAGTAGTCAATCCCTCTTAACCAAATGCATTGGTTTATTAACCTATCAGTCATTGGACTGTGGCTTTGTATCTAGCTCAGGGAATACAGATGTGACTAACGTCAACTCCTTCCACCAAATTTCCCAGGTTCAAAAGGGGATTATGGTATGCCTTGATAGCTGATTGCTTTGGAAAATATCCTCCTGATACAGGGTTTGTTCATGTTTCTTGGGGGAAGACATTTTATAGAACATTTTCTGTCTGTCATTTTATTAATAGTTTCAGTTATTTCTACCAAGAAAGCTGAAAACAATTAGTAAAAAGTGTAATGAAACTTGACTAATGGCAAATTGGTATGGAAACCTTTCCAAGGAAATAATTTAGCAAACCCTTCAATGGGGCAAGTTTGTGCACTGTTCCCCTCCTTTCTTTTTAGGGCCAACGACTAATCCCTCTTGCTGTCCTTGGTCATTCAACAAGCCTCTTATGTTTTCGACTCTTTCCCACACTCAGTAGCTCACTGATGACATTTGGAGTGAAGTCCAGCATCATTAGAATGGGCTAATGAAGCAACATCACCTGCACAACCTCATTCAATGCCAGTTTCACACATCAGTCTTCTCTCTGCTCCTCTGAGGATCAGGCATTCTCCCACCACAGGCCACTGTTTATTTCACCTGCAAGGCGCTGGCCAGGCCTCCTGACTAATGCCTCACTTATTAAGTCTTAGCTTACATGTTATGTGGCTGACTCAAAAAGGCCTACTGTGACCAACCTAATGTAACCAATCATAACCATCATCAACCCACATAAAGTAATAACCTAATACTGGAACTGTAAGTTAGAGTCACCTGTCATACTCTTATAGAACTGTTTCAGGCCACTTATTGTACTTTGTAATGACTTCATTTTGGTATTTGTTTTACATCTGTCCTCCCTTCTAGATCCATGCTGGCATTCCCAGAGTCTGGTGGAATGCCTAGCACAGAGCAAGTGGTCAGTAAATATTTGTTGAACTAATGCTCCTATAGAATAGTGCTCTTCCCTTTCTCCCTCTTTATCAATCCTTAGTAGATAACCTAATGCAATATGTCCTCTTTGTTAGAAAGGATGTAGCTAGTAGTCAATCCCTCTTAACCAAATGCATTGGTTTATTAACCTATCAGTCATTGGACTGTGGCTTTGTATCTAGCTCAGGGAATACAGATGTGACTAACGTCAACTCCTTCCACCAAATTTCCCAGGTTCAAAAGGGGATTATGGTATGCCTTGATAGCTGATTGCTTTGGAAAATATCCTCCTGATACAGGGTTTGTTCATGTTTCTTGGGGGAAGACATTTTATAGAACATTTTCTGTCTGTCATTTTTATTAATAGTTTCAGTTATTTCTACCAAGAAAGCTGAAAACAATTAGTAAAAAGGGCTGTGATAGTATCTAAGTTTTTGTCCATATTTTCTATAGAAAGTATTTTAAAAAAACATTTTATAGTGAAGTATAGCAGATTTCCAATGTGATAGTTGCAGGTGGATAGCATAAGGATTCAGCCATGTATATACATGTATGCATTCTTCCCCAAAGTCCCCTCCCATCCAGGCTACCGCATAACACTTAGCCGAGTTCCCTGGGCTATACAGTAGGACCCTGTTGGCTATCCATTTTAAATATATCACTGTGTACATACCAGTTCCAAACTGCCTAACTATCCCTTCTCCCAGCGCTTTTCCTCTGGAAATCATAAGTCTGTTCTGTAAGTCTGTGAGTCTGTAAACAAATTCATCTGTATAGTTTCTTTTTAGATTCCACATATAAGGGATGTTACAATATTTCTCCTCTCTGACTTACTTCACTCAGTATGGCAGTCTTTAGTTCCATCCATGTTGCTTCAAATGTCATAAATTCATGCTTTTTATGGCTGAGTAATATTCCACTGTATGTATTTACCACAGGTGCTTTTTATCTATATGTCTGCCTATGGAGATTTACTTTGCTTTCATGTCCTGGACATTGTAAACAGTGCTGCAGTGAACACGGGGTTGCATGTATCGTTTCTGACCATGGTTTTCTCTAGATACAGGCCCAGAAGTAAAATTGTACGGTCATATAGTAACTCTATTTTAGCTTTTAAGGGACATCCATACTGTTCACAATTAGTGACTGTACCAATTTACATTTCACCCAAATGTAAATTTGGTGTATTCCCCTGGTGGCTCAGTTGTAGAGTCCGCTTATAATGCAAGAGATGTGGGTTTGATCCCTGGGTTGGAAAGATCTCCTGGAGAAGGAAATGGCAACTCACTCTAGTATCCTTGCCTGGGAAATCTCATGGACAGAGGAGCCTAGCAGGCTCTAGTCCACAGGGTTTTCTAAGGAGCTGGACACAACTTAGTGACTAAAGAACAACCAATAGTGTAGGAGGATTTCTTTCTCTCTACACTCTCTCCAGCACTGATTATTTGTTTTTTTTTTTATTTGGGTTTTTTTTGATAGCCATTTTGACTTACTGTAGCTTTGATTTGCATTTCTCTAATAATTAGCGATATTGAACATCTTTTCATATGCCTTTTGGCCATCTGTGTCTTTTTTTAAGAAATGCCTATTCAGGTCTTCTGCCCATGTTTTGAGTGGGTTGTTTGCTTTGGTGATATTAAGCCTCATGAGCTATTTGTAAATTCTGAAGACTAAACCCTTGTTGGGCACATCATTTGAAAATAAATTTTTCCAGTCTGTGGGTTATCTTTTCTTTTGGTCTGTTCCTTAGTTTTTGAGTTTAAGTAGGTCCCATTTGTTTATCTCTGGTTTTATTTCCATTATTCTGAGAGATGGATCTAAAAAGATACTGCCATTTATGTCAGAGAGTGTCCTGGGTTTATGTTTTCCCCTAGGAGTTTTATAGTGTCCAGTCTCATATTTAGGTCCTTAGTCCATTTTTGAGCTGATTTTTGTGTAACAAGTATTTTCTGTTTACTTTGTCATTAATTTTAAAAAAAGAAAAGAAATAAACTTATTTATAAAACAGATGCCCACGTACAAATAATGAAAATTAACTTATGGGTACCAAGGGGAAAGATAGGGGGATGGATAATCAAAAACTTGGGATGACCACACATATTCTGCTATATATAAAATAGATAACCAACAAAGATGTACTGTGTCACCTGGGGAGCTCTATACTCAATATTCTGTGATAACCTGTATGAGAAAAGAATCTAAAAGAGAGTAGATATGTGTGTTTAATTGAATAAGTTTGCTCTATATCTGAAAATAATGTAACAGTGTAAATCAGCTATACTCCAATAAAATTGAAAAACAAATAATTCACATAATTCAATTGTAAACAAACACTTAAGTACTCCTATAGTTTTTCTTACCTTCTCCCATGTTAAAACATTTAAGACTGCCAAAGACTGTAATGTTTCCATTCTGTTGAATAACCAAAGTTATTTTGATTCATCTCTTAGGTGACCTGATCATACACTAGTGTTGCTAAAAAAGGCCTGGGATACACACAGTATATGTTGTCTTGATATCTTAGAATAACTTAATTTCATATAAATTAGTTGGGTTACACTTTCTGTCTCTCTCAGAATTACATAATTCTTGATATTCTGTCTTTTGGCATTGAAGGTGCTATACAGAAGGTTGAGGCCAACTTGAATTCTAATCCTCCTCACTTCCATCATCATATGTGGAATGCTTTTGGAGCTTCAGAGATCTGTATAATTATGAGATTATTTCTTATTGTTGAAGCTAGGAAATTACACTAGAACACATGGTGGTGTTACTACTCTGAATCTGCTTTCCCATGGTCATTGCTGATCAAAAAAGATCCACTGAATCAAGTCTTTGTCATGGATTTTCCATTATGTAATTATGGTGCCTATCCCATTTGCAACAGTCTCTTCATATACATAGTGGACAGAGGAGCACAGCGAGCTATAGTTCATGAGGTCAGAAAGAGTCGGACATGACTTAGCAACTGGCCAACAACAACGTCATATACATAGTTGTTTTTTCCTATTGCCTTTAACTTCAGTATCTTCTTTCTGCTACAATTTCTATATCCTTTTTTTCTTTTCCAAAGTCTGTTTACTTTGCTGTTAGTCTAGTTTCTCTTGCTCATAATAGGATTTTCAGCTTTGTACTGTACCTGAGCTCTGATGTTTACTATTTTTGTCATCTTTGAAGGTTCAGACATCTTTGAAGATATTTTAAAAAGAGATCATGCTGAACAGCCTCAAAGAAATTCTAGATAAATTTGTCTTAACTCTTCCTATGTTTCTTGCAGTCATTTCTCCGGTATGTTATGTCGCTGCCTTTGCTATGTGACTTTCATTTAAAGTTTAACAGGAAATACCAGAAATTAATAACAGTTCATTTGAAGTCAACATAAGTGTTTCAAAAGTCATGACATAAAATATACACAAGTGAAATAAAAGAATGTCACATACCTATTCCTGGCAATGGTAATATGAGTAGTTGTCATTGGCATTAATGAAGTGCTTCATAGATTCATTGAATATTCACAACCATGAAACTAAATGTTTCCATTCTGTTGAATAACCAAAGTTATTTTGACATCTCTTAGATGATATACTATGTTAAAAGGCCTGGGATACACACAGTATATGTTGTCTTGATATCTTAGAATAACTTAATTTCATATAAATTAGTTGGGTTACACTTTCTGTCTCTCTCAGAATTACATAATTCTTGATATTCTGTCTTTTGGCATTGAAGGTGCTATACAGAAGGTTGAGGCCAACTTGAATTCTAATCCTCCTCACTTCCATCATCATATGTGGAATGCTTTTGGAGCTTCAGAGATCTGTATAATTATGAGATTATTTCTTATTGTTGAAGCTAGGAAATTACACTAGAACACATGGTGGTGTTACTACTCTGAATCTGCTTTCCCATGGTCATTGCTGATCAAAAAAGATCCACTGAATCAAGTCTTTGTCATGGATTTTCCATTATGTAATTATGGTGCCTATCCCATTTGCAACAGTCTCTTCATATACATAGTGGACAGAGGAGCACAGCGAGCTATAGTTCATGAGGTCAGAAAGAGTCGGACATGACTTAGCAACTGGCCAACAACAACGTCATATACATAGTTGTTTTTTCCTATTGCCTTTAACTTCAGTATCTTCTTTCTGCTACAATTTCTATATCCTTTTTTTCTTTTCCAAAGTCTGTTTACTTTGCTGTTAGTCTAGTTTCTCTTGCTCATAATAGGATTTTCAGCTTTGTACTGTACCTGAGCTCTGATGTTTACTATTTTTGTCATCTTTGAAGGTTCAGACATCTTTGAAGATATTTTAAAAAGAGATCATGCTGAACAGCCTCAAAGAAATTCTAGATAAATTTGTCTTAACTCTTCCTATGTTTCTTGCAGTCATTTCTCCGGTATGTTATGTCGCTGCCTTTGCTATGTGACTTTCATTTAAAGTTTAACAGGAAATACCAGAAATTAATAACAGTTCATTTGAAGTCAACATAAGTGTTTCAAAAGTCATGACATAAAATATACACAAGTGAAATAAAAGAATGTCACATACCTATTCCTGGCAATGGTAATATGAGTAGTTGTCATTGGCATTAATGAAGTGCTTCATAGATTCATTGAATATTCACAACCATGAAACTAAAAGCCCCATCTTTCTATTTTCACTATAGCTACTTCATTGTTTTTTAAGTAATTCATTACATTCTACTGCATGCTTCTTCCTAGACCTGAATTATTGGAAAAGTCTTCAAACTAGGTTCCTCATCCCTCTTCTAGTTTGCTGTAAGCACATTACCACCAGCTTGTTTTTCCTTAAATGCCACAACACATGTCACTTCTTTATTAGAAAATCTTCAATGGTTCCTCCTCTGGATGGATTGAAACACTCAGATACAGCAGTCACTATGGTTGAAAGATGACTCTTTTGGCTCTTCCGACATTTCTTACCGTAAGCCTTTTCCACATCTTAGTATACTGCTCCCTCTATTTAAGCCATACTCTGCTTGGAACGTCCTGTACCTTTTATTCCTCCTAGAAGACCCATCTAGTCCTATGTTCTCCAAAAGACTCCCTAGACAAATTTAACCTTCTTCTGAACTCTTTAGTTCACAATGACCCTCTTAATCATTGTGCTGAGCACAGGGCTTAGTGGCCCTATATGTTTTCCTTTTCCTTGAGTTCATAGGTTGTATCTGTAGTACCTTTTTTAGCTGTTGACGACTACATTATTATTATACAACAGATCTGCAAAGCATTTATATTTATATGTACTGACTGCTAATAGGTTCTCTTACCTCTGCAAAAAAACAGACTCTATTTTTATATGACATCTTCCTTGCTGGTTAAATGACTAGGCTCAGAGATCTCACAAAGACAATAGGTCCTTCTACATTCATAAATGTATAAATAATCAGGTTAAGAGTTGCTGTTGAGTTTGTTATGCTTATCTGACCCATTATAGGTTCTGTTCTATGAATCCTTGGCGGTCTGCATAACTAATAAGTGTGGTAACAAGATCTGTGATACTTCAAGATGGACTAATCAGAGGGACTAGTCAGAGTGACAGAGGCAGGAGGGAGTAGCTGTTTGCTGATCTGTCTTTATTGGCAGTTCTTTATCAATGTCCATACCTGCCAGTCAGAAGTTCATACATGAGGATTCCCAGTGACCAATAAAAGAAGTGTAAAACATACCTAATTCCTTTTGGCAATGGTAATATGAGTAGTTGTCATTGGCATTAATGAAGTGCTTCATAGATTCATTGAATATTCACAACCATGAAACTAAAAGCCCCATCTTTCTATTTTCACTATAGCTACTTCATTGTTTTTTAAGTAATTCATTACATTCTACTGCATGCTTCTTCCTAGACCTGAATTATTGGAAAAGTCTTCAAACTAGGTTCCTCATCCCTCTTCTAGTTTGCTGTAAGCACATTACCACCAGCTTGTTTTTCCTTAAATGCCACAACACATGTCACTTCTTTATTAGAAAATCTTCAATGGTTCCTCCTCTGGATGGATTGAAACACTCAGATACAGCAGTCACTATGGTTGAAAGATGACTCTTTTGGCTCTTCCGACATTTCTTACCGTAAGCCTTTTCCACATCTTAGTATACTGCTCCCTCTATTTAAGCCATACTCTGCTTGGAACGTCCTGTACCTTTTATTCCTCCTAGAAGACCCATCTAGTCCTATGTTCTCCAAAAGACTCCCTAGACAAATTTAACCTTCTTCTGAACTCTTTAGTTCACAATGACCCTCTTAATCATTGTGCTGAGCACAGGGCTTAGTGGCCCTATATGTTTTCCTTTTCCTTGAGTTCATAGGTTGTATCTGTAGTACCTTTTTTAGCTGTTGACGACTACATTATTATTATACAACAGATCTGCAAAGCATTTATATTTATATGTACTGACTGCTAATAGGTTCTCTTACCTCTGCAAAAAAACAGACTCTATTTTTATATGACATCTTCCTTGCTGGTTAAATGACTAGGCTCAGAGATCTCACAAAGACAATAGGTCCTTCTACATTCATAAATGTATAAATAATCAGGTTAAGAGTTGCTGTTGAGTTTGTTATGCTTATCTGACCCATTATAGGTTCTGTTCTATGAATCCTTGGCGGTCTGCATAACTAATAAGTGTGGTAACAAGATCTGTGATACTTCAAGATGGACTAATCAGAGGGACTAGTCAGAGTGACAGAGGCAGGAGGGAGTAGCTGTTTGCTGATCTGTCTTTATTGGCAGTTCTTTATCAATGTCCATACCTGCCAGTCAGAAGTTCATACATGAGGATTCCCAGTGACCAGTAGTCGGCTGAAATGTCGTGGCCTTTGTTCAGGATGATCTCTGGGGCTACATATTCTGGAGTCCCACAAAAAGTCCATGTTTTCTTTCCAAATCCTATTTTCTTTGCAAAGCCAAAATCAACCTACAAAGAGAAATGAGATATTTCAGACCACTTTTGATGAAGCTTAAGAGTGAAAAGTTACTTTGTATGAGGTATACTGATTATAATCATAAAATAAAAACAGATGCAAACTACTGTAGTCATCTGTATATTTCGAACAAACAAAACATCCCTGATCAAGTTCAGTTTCAACAGGAAAAGTTGAAACCTTAACATAGGATAAAATTCACATCATTGAAAATAAAGCCAAGCCTTTCTTTGTGGAAATACTTTCCATTTTTACTTGCTTTCATGCCAGTGGATGTTGGAGTATAAACAAATAATTTCTCCTTACACATATTTTCCATTGGATTTAATGGAGTTGACCATTTAGTATTAATTAAAAAGCCAATTTTATTGTTGAAGGAGGTGAATAGCACAGTTATGGAAGCAATAACTCTACCCTTAGGAAACAGATAAAACTGAAGTGTCATTTTCATTATTCTAGAAAACTTTTGAAGGAGGAGCCTCAAATGCAGAAAATCTATTTTTTAAAAAAACAACTAGTTGAGAATACAAATAATTGACAGTAATTATTTATAATTAATGGCATATAGTTTCTTTGAAAACCATAGGTTGAATAAAAATTCCAAAACCTTGAAAAGTAGACTAAGGCACTGAAAGATTCAAAGTCTACAAAAGCTGTGCATTTTAAAGAAAGAGAACTTCCTTGCTATAGTAAATCTTTAGAGCTGTTTTCCAATTTTATTATCACTAATATTATTACCAACATGGACTGGATAATATTGCCTGCAAAGTGGATTTTTTCCATTAGCATCATTATTATTATTTTTTGGCTGTGCTGGGTCTTTGTGTGGTACAAGGGCTCTTTGTTGCTGCATGAGGGCTTTCTCTAGTTGCAGCAAGCGGGATTTACTCTAGTTGCAGGGTGTGAGCTTCTCATTATAGTGGGTTCTTTTGTTGTAGAGAGTGGTCTTTAGAGAGCATGGGCTTCAGTAGTTATAGTTCATGGGCTCAGCTGCCTCATGGCATGCAGGACCCTCCTGGACCAGGGATCAAACCTGTGTCTCCATCAACAGGCGACCTCCCAATCACTGGACCTCCAGGGAGGTCCCATTAGCATTATTCTTAAATTTAAAATAATGATTCATGGTTCTCCATAATATAATTACTTATTCCCTTTGGATGTCAGAAAGCCAGCTAAGAAAAGGACTTCTATGAAGCATTTCTGAAACTAAGCATGAGCCTATTTAAAGCTGTTTTTCCAGGATATTATTAATTCAAAGCTAGCCAATTTAATTTCTCATAACCCTGATGTAACTTGAAGAATAGTTGGTTGAAAACAGTAATGCTGAAACCTGTTTTTAAAAATGTTATAATAATTTAAAAGAAAAATGAGATACTCATATTCACAAAGGAGTACACTTTCATATACCAGTATTTTATAATGCACGTGTCAAACATACTGACCAGTTTGGCGTAACCTCGGTGATCTAGGATGAGATTTTCTGGTTTGAGGTCCCTGTAAATGATTCCTTTGGAATGCAGATAGGCAAAAGCTTCTACCACACATGCTGTATAAAATCTGGTTGTAGAATCTTCAAATGAACCTCTAAGACACAGAAAATGGGGAATAAAAATGTATGAAAAATTGGTTTGTCTAATTAGGTTCAATTTCTCATTTCACACTATTCTTATGGCAAAATTTGACTCCAAAGAACAACGTCCTACGGTGCAAGTGTCATACGTCTACCATTGCGTTGGGTTTTTAAAAGCATTTGAGGGTTAAATCAAGGAATTCTTTGCTTTTATGAATAGGGTGGTTAACTTCCTGAATACATTGCAGAAGAGGTCAGTCACAGACCTTGTTTCATGCTGGATTCTGCCAACAGCCCACTACAGCCTAAAAAGGCACACAGAGGTGGGCAGAAGAGAGGCAAATACTATTTTAGGCCCTGTCTACCAAGGGAAGTCGTTAAAGAAGAGTTTATGAGTTTAGTCATACTTCCTTAGCTTATTTTTTCAATCATTCTAAATAATACAGATATGGTTCATAAGAATGTGAATAAAAATTAATGTTTTCAAAGAACCACTTTGGAAATGAGTTACAATACTACGAATATAGTCATATCTAAGACTTCTTTTTAAAATATATTTAGTTAGTTGGCTACACTTGGTCTCAGTTGCGGCATGTGGGATCTAGTCCCCTGACCAGGGATCAAACTTGGGTTCTCTGCATTGATAGACTAAGTCACTGGACCACCAGGAAAGTCCCTAAGTATTCTTCTGTTTGAATCTTTTGTCAGTAAGACAAACAATACCTATTTTCCTCTGCTGCTGCCTTCTTATTAGAAGGAAAAGATGGAGCTAAAAGATTAGAAGGAAAAAGGTAACTGGAAGGGAATGTTAAAACTCGATTATGGTGTTTAGCAACAAAGCTGTTTGTCTCTCTGTATGTTTTTATGTGTGTGTGTGTGTTTATTGAATGAACTAACAAAATAGGAAAAAACCTTAGCATCTACTGTTAATGCTTTGGTTGTAGGGCAAAACTTTTATACTTTTACCTGTCCCCCTACTCCCATGGAATCCCTTAGAAAGATAAATTACTTTCTCTCCCTCTTCTTTCTCAAGTACTAATAAGTGCAATTAAATAATTTCATGAAAATTCAAGGCTAGTGTGAGCATCAACTCTTGAGGAGGCTAAGGTGTAACAGGAGAGTAGGCACTCAGATAGTTTTGGGGAATGTACAACAAAGTGGAGACCCAGAACTTGCTTTCATGAAAGTCACTGATAACAGTTTGGATTTTGTTCACATTTGCTTCATTTTCAGTATTGAGGAGTAAATTCTGTCAGTTAAAAAGAAGAATATGGCTGCTATTCTTCAAAATTAATCAGTGACTCTAAGGTTAAGGCAGCCATCTTTCAGGTGATGTTTTTCAAATATGTAGCCTTTCCCAGAAAGGTCTAGTCTTCATTTTCAACTACTAATATTCTTAACTAATTAGCTCTTCCAAAAGGGAATGTCTTTCTTTTGAAGTTCAGTTTAAGGCATAGTGATATCTACTTATCTAGATACTAGAATTTTAACTGTAATTACTAAGTTCTAGTATCTCTCTTCAACAATACCTGGGTCGAACAATTGTGAACTTTATAATAAAGATAATAAAATGTTTATTTAAGAATGTGTGTGGGCTCAGTCAACTAATTGCATCTATATTTTGAAATAAATGGTATATAATAAATATACTGCAATTGTTTTCTCACTTGGAGGTATCTTTGCAGAACTAACACTATATAATCCTGTGTATTAGAAAAGGGATTAGCAAACATTCTCAGTTGCGTCTGACTCTTTGTGACCCTATGGACTGCAGCCTGCTAGGCTTCTCTGTCTATGGGATTCTCCAGGCAAGAATACTGGAGTGGGTTTCCATTTCCTCCTCCAGGGGACCCTTCCTACCTAGGGACTGAACCCATGTTCCTGAGCTTCCTGTAGTGCAAGTAGATTCTTTACTGCTTGAGCCATAACTCAACACTATAAACTGTGTATTGAAAAAGGGACTAGAGGTCCCTTAAAGTTTCTTTCATCTTTGGCCTTAATTAAGTTTGCCTATCAAGAGAAGCATATTTCATTGAGAGTTCATTTGTCTGAAATAATAAACATCCATGTGCATTGATTAGTACACAGCTATAAACAGAGTGCTGTATATGACCTCAATCTCTTCTCAATGGAGAGCATTGCAAAGAAAAATCCAAACAAAGACAGTACATGGAATAGTGCTTTGCCTTTTTTCACATTACATGCCTTATTTTGATAAGAAAATTGATTACTGTCCTAATTGCAGCATAAGTGGCCCTTTAATTCTTGTTTCTTGTTAGAAGAAGAGTTACCTCTGCAGTTGTAATGCTGAGCAACAGATGTTCCCCTTAGAATTCAGTTGTTAATAAAACAGAACCAAATGAACATATGCATTGTTATGGTAAAGATATACATTAAGGAAAGATCAATTTCTCATGGCATCTCTGCTGAATGATTATTCATATTTTGCATAAAGATGAAAAATCCTAATACAAACTCAGATTCATCAGAGGCAGTATAGTAGGTTAGGAATGTGAACTCTAAAACAAAATCCTCGGCTCACATCAGAGCTCCACTTACTGTTTAATCTTGAACAATTGACTATAGCTATCTAAGTCTTAGTATTGTCATGTTCAAAATGAGGCTAATAACAAACGGTGGCTTTGGGTTACTGTGAGGGGACAAAGAATTTTTAGTGTGTATCGAATAAGTGCCTGGCACACATCTGGTACTCAGTAAATAGTAACGTGTGTGTGTGTGTGTGTGTGTGTGTGTGTGTGTGAGAGTGAGTGAGTGAGTGAATCTGCCTGCAATGTGGGAGACCCAGGTTTGATCCCTCGGTCAGGAAGACCCACTGGAGAAGGGAATGGCAGCACCGAAAAATGCTGCTTTAGCACCTCCAGTGTCTTAATCTAGGAAATCTGACTGATACAGGACAGTCTTTTGGGGATGGGAGTAGGGAGTTTGCAACTCTAATTATCACTATAACTGGAACATTTGCTGCTTCTCACTGCAAAGGCTCACTGTTTTAAGTCATTTCAAAAATGAAAGCTTGTTTTATCAATAGAAAGTTCCTTAAAGAAATGTATCATTGCCCTGTAGAGCTCTTTGAAATAATAAATTATGCTTTGACAGTTGTGCCATTTCAATTAACAAGTAAGGGGTAGGGCCTTATATCCTCTTTGGGAGTGAGTAGGTATTTTAGCTTAGCTAGATGGCAGTTGATAACAACAATTTGATTCAGGGAATTCATGGGTTTGTATACTTACTGATATGCTCAAAATTTAACCACATTGTTTAATCAGCTTGTCATAAACCAAGTCCAGAAATGGCATAATGTGAAAAGATAAAGCCTCTCTTACTGAAGGAAAAGTTCTTTCTTTTCGTTGACTTGTGACAACAACCACTAGTGAGTATATAAACCTGAAGCATTATGCTACAGCTTTATTGCCAACTGTTTAATTAGGTTAGGTAACTTATTATGACAACTAACTCATTTCCTTAAAATACTTTCAACCAAATTAAGAAATGAAACAGATTCCACCTAATGGGTCATCTAAGATGGAATTTAGGTAATCACTTTTCATGAAGGAGCTGGAAAAAAGGAGAATGCACATAGAAAGTCATTTTCTCACTTATAAAACACATCCAGGAAGACTTAAGACCAGAAGTGAGGCATGAAAATTATGGTTTCTTATTTAATACATTCTATAGGAAAAATGAACAAACACTTTTAAAAAACTTTAGTAGTTAAAATGTTTAAATGTCCTTATATTAGAATATATTAAATACTAATATTAACATATAATATATAAATACTGTTATATAATATATCCTAACATAAATATAGGCACTTATATTAACCACTTGTATTTATAAGAAAGTTGCAAGGGTTTCTAATTCTGTAACTGGTATAGAGGAGAGGTGAATAAAATATAATTTGTACCAATCTATTCTAAATCATGGAACAGAATTTGTGGAAAAAAAGTCATAAACTAGGAGATAAAATATCATAGCTAATGAATAAACCAGGGAAATAATTGTAAGAATTAATCTTCCAGTGCTGTAGTTCATATTTCAAAGATGAGAAAATATTTAATAGTCCTCAAAACTTGTTTTTATATACAGTATCATTTTAGTTCTTGACAATAAATAAAAAACCGCTCTCTCTTCTGTGCTGATGAGAAGAGTGAGAAGCAGGAAATGGGCAGCTCAGCTGGGAGGTAAAGCAAGGAGGATGTCATTGCTGCCAGAGACTTCCTGAGCTAAATCCCTGCAGCTCAGAGGTCACGCGAGCCTTTCTTCAGATTAACCTGACAACCAATACGTTTCTTTTATGCTTTCAGAATAGCTTCTCCCTGAATACTACTTACTGGGACAGGAGAGGAATATTAAACAAATTGAACAACATGGTTTGTTTTGATTACAGATACTTTTATTTATACACTGTGACTAAGAACACAATTTCCTTTTTCTCTTAGTGTTTTTAGGGGGTTTTAACAACTCTTTAGGGTTTTCAACCCCAGTTCAAACAAGCAATGAGAAAGCTTGTCTGTGATGATCGAGCCCAGATGTCCAAAATTGTGCTTTTCCTCCAGAAATTTATTGAGAAGGGGAAAAAAGTCTCTTGGATTAAAAATAATATGGCTACCTATATATATGAAAAAGTTGGCCAGAGGATAATGATTCTGAGATGATTTTATATGTGTTCACTTCTTTGCTTTTAATGTCTGAATCTTTGGGAAAGATCAGCTAGCTGCTTTCTCCAGAGCATGCCTACTTGAGGAGTATTTAATACACTGGGGGGACTTTTACCAACTTGTACCCCAAACCCAAGGATGATAAATTGGAAAACGAAGGAAAGGAGCAAAAAGCAGGCTGGTGGATGTAGAGAAAGGACCATCACCGATCTTCCCTCTCCATCCTCTCCTCCCAAGAAAAGCTGCTTCTTCCTAGCATAACTTCACTACCTTGACAGATCAAAATATATCTTGCTTGGAAGCCTTGGCTAGCATTATCGTATCCCAAAAATGCAAAATCAAATTAAATACGGAGAAATATGAAATATTTTCATTCAAAAATAAGTTGAATATTGATGCCTATGAATGTCTGAGTGTACTTTAGGTTAATATTTGTTTTTCAAATTATTTTAAAAATTTGTTTATCGTTGTTTGTGTCTTGTTAAAGAAGTTAATAGAAATTTAAGATAGCTGTTCCTCTGCGTAAGTGGCGTACTATTGCTTTAATGTTTACTTCTAACTGTAAATCTCCTATTCTAATTAGTAGAAAACAGAGAAGAGATTTCAAATACATCAGTGAATTGAAAGGTCAGGTCAAAAATAATATAGTAAAAGTCCATTAGGAAAGACCAAATATTAAGTCAGAATATTAACTTTGTGCATCAGCCTGTAAGTTATGAGGCTTGGGACCACATCTGTTTTCTTTATCATTTTATTCCCGGCCTCTAACACAATGCCTGACATATAATCTGCACCCTAGTATTAACAGTCCTGCAACAATATGCTGTGATATAATAGCTCAGTACAGATGTTTAACCTCCGTCCCCTTGTGCCAAAATGATATATTCCTTTATACACTTATGTATCCTAAATTTAAGAAAACATTCATTTAATAGGACACAGTAAGGTAAAAAGAAATCGATTAGACGCATAAGGCAATGGGAACAAAGGACCCGAAATGGCACAAAGATATGAAGGCACCATAAGGATATAGCCAGGAATGAGACTTTATAAACAACTGCTTTAAAGAATTAGCTCTCCTATTTGGGGATCTCTACAAGATAACAAATTGTCCAAAAATAACATGGCATTCCGGACACATCAGGGCTGTCTGTCTCTGACATCCCTAGCTTTGAATGATGTTACCTGATGGAGAGTCTGTGGTGTGAGATTTTAAATAAAGAGATGTCTAAAGGTATATGTTCAAAGGAACAAAGATGTCTTTTGAATGATGATTCACAGAAAGTTGCTGTGTTTTTTTCTTTTAAAGTAAACATTTAGGGTTGGTAATAATTTCCCAGGACAATTTATAGAATATTTTTTTAAAGATAGTTTGTTAGTTACATAAGTAGGAAATTAATTTTGCTGAATTAAAACAAACAAGCAGTAACTAGACCAACTTTACTTGTCCTAAAAGGGCAAAAAGGAGTAAATCTAACTTGGATTTTTTGCATGAAATGCTGCTTGTAAGTGGATTCATTTTGTTCCTAAGACCAGGTATGGGCTGAAAGGGATGGCTGGAAGCTTCTGTTTAAAATGTAAAAGTAGAGGAAAAAGTTACTTTAGAAAAAATTCTTACCTGGAGAATGTATGGAACAATTCAGTTGACTACTAGTCCAGATTGCGAGAGTAAAATAACTTTCATTCTCTTCGCCGTTAACAGCAATCAAATGAATTCTAAGTGTACAGTTGTCTGACTGTGATAATCAAGTTAAACTAAGGCCTCTGTATGTACCCTGATAGGTACCATTTTTAAGGTGGACTAATCTTGTATTACTGGCTACAAATCTGAGACAGGGGAGTTTCATATTTATAATAAGTCATATGTGTATAGTGATTTGTGACCCATAAGTACTTTACATTTTGAAATAAAAACTGCATTTTCTATTTGTATGTATATGCATTTGAAAATGTATATATTACATTTGTACATATTACATTTTCAAGTGTAAATATGACTTTTGTAATAATTCATTCTCCTAACAAACCATTACCGTCAACCACATTTTCAAACACATGATAGAAATTTCTTAAAAACTCTTACCGATCCCTGAGAATGGTCCAGAGCTCTCCACCTAGGCAAGCTTCCATCAACATATACAAATATTTGCTGTCCTTAAATGTTCTGTATAATCTGTGAATGGCAAACAGAAAAATATTATAAACATTACTATCTTTTAAAAGCATGTAAATGTCTTCAGTGCCCAGATTACAGTCTTACTCTTGATTCAACAAGCCTGAAATTTTATTAAAAGGATGAGAAATATCTAAATTCACAAAGAGGATAAAGGAGGTGATGCTCATGACCAAGATTTATGCTCTGTAGGGGGTAGTCTTTCCTTTGAAATGGATCAGTCCTAATGATTATGGACCAAGAGGACTTCTTGGGGATTCCTCTGATTCCAATTTGGCTAATGTTTCAAACATGTCCTCTTGAGCAGTATTTAGTAGTCATGAACATGGAGTGATTGTGGATATACAGTAGGTGATACTTTATAGATGTGTATGACATTTCTGCACTGTTCACTTAAGTTTATGACACCTGTTCTCATCAAGGGCACTGACAAATTAACTGGAAAACCTTCTGCCTGTAAAAAAATCTCCATTACTGTCTTATGAGTGCTCTCAAAATACTGAGATGGAACAGTCATGTCATTTTTTTAAATCTTCAAAAACTATTTACATAAAAATATTCAAGATAAAGTAGTTTGATTTTTGGTATTAATATTTTGTCTTTAAAGCACCTGAGGTCTACTGTAGAGTTCCACAATAACCAAGGATAAAAATGGAACATTAGAACTCTGATTTCTCCTTTAGGAGAAACATGTTCTTTATCCAGAATCTGATTCGCATTTTTAAAAAAGAACCCAAATTTTAGTGATTTTTTTTAATTTAGTGAAAGCTTTCTTAAAATCTGATTTAAAAATATGCTTCTTTGTGTGAATGAGATGTGTGTCAGCACACATGGCAGAGGGCTGAGTGATTGTTTTCCCTCTTGGAATGAGGGACTTGAATCCTGGGGCAGGGTCCTTGTTATTTTTCAGTCACTAATTTGTGTCCAAAGCCAGGTTTCCCTGTCCTCCACTATCTCCCAGAGTTAGCTCAAACACATGATAGAAATTTCTTAAAAACTCTTACCGATCCCTGAGAATGGTCCAGAGCTCTCCACCTAGGCAAGCTTCCATCAACATATACAAATATTTGCTGTCCTTAAATGTTCTGTATAATCTGTGAATGGCAAACAGAAAAATATTATAAACATTACTATCTTTTAAAAGCATGTAAATGTCTTCAGTGCCCAGATTACAGTCTTACTCTTGATTCAACAAGCCTGAAATTTTATTAAAAGGATGAGAAATATCTAAATTCACAAAGAGGATAAAGGAGGTGATGCTCATGACCAAGATTTATGCTCTGTAGGGGGTAGTCTTTCCTTTGAAATGGATCAGTCCTAATGATTATGGACCAAGAGGACTTCTTGGGGATTCCTCTGATTCCAATTTGGCTAATGTTTCAAACATGTCCTCTTGAGCAGTATTTAGTAGTCATGAACATGGAGTGATTGTGGATATACAGTAGGTGATACTTTATAGATGTGTATGACATTTCTGCACTGTTCACTTAAGTTTATGACACCTGTTCTCATCAAGGGCACTGACAAATTAACTGGAAAACCTTCTGCCTGTAAAAAAATCTCCATTACTGTCTTATGAGTGCTCTCAAAATACTGAGATGGAACAGTCATGTCATTTTTTTAAATCTTCAAAAACTATTTACATAAAAATATTCAAGATAAAGTAGTTTGATTTTTGGTATTAATATTTTGTCTTTAAAGCACCTGAGGTCTACTGTAGAGTTCCACAATAACCAAGGATAAAAATGGAACATTAGAACTCTGATTTCTCCTTTAGGAGAAACATGTTCTTTATCCAGAATCTGATTCGCATTTTTAAAAAAGAACCCAAATTTTAGTGATTTTTTTTAATTTAGTGAAAGCTTTCTTAAAATCTGATTTAAAAATATGCTTCTTTGTGTGAATGAGATGTGTGTCAGCACACATGGCAGAGGGCTGAGTGATTGTTTTCCCTCTTGGAATGAGGGACTTGAATCCTGGGGCAGGGTCCTTGTTATTTTTCAGTCACTAATTTGTGTCCAAAGCCAGGTTTCCCTGTCCTCCACTATCTCCCAGAGTTAGCTCAGACTCATGTACATTGTGTCAGTGACAGCATCCAACCATCTCATCCCTCTGTCACCCCCTTTTCCTCCTGCCCTTGATCTTTCCCAGCATCGGGGTCTTTTCCAATGAGTCAGCTCTTTGTATCAGGTGGCCAAAGTATTGGAGCTTTAGCTTCAGCATCAGTCCTTGCAATGAAGATTGAGGTTGATTTCCTTAGGATTGACTGGTTTGATGTCCTTTACTGTCCAAGGGACTCTCAAGAGTTTTCTCTAGGACTACAGTTTGAAAGCATCAGGTCTTTGGCACTCAAACTTCTTTATGGTCCTTACCTCACTATGAAGTCGGAATGAGCCCCCTGCATGATCTGCTTTTCAGACCGGATATGTTCCTGCTGTCTTGTGTCCACGATGTGGCGTTTCTTGAGAATCTTCATTGCAAATGTTTTGGATTCTTCACTTTTCAACTGGACCTTAAAGAAAGTCAGAAGGGAATAAGTGAGAAAGCTACCCACAGAGTTAATATGATAGAATACATTCTTAGCCCCTAATTAATGGGTGCATGGAACACTGAAATGACATTCCCAAATACCACCTGTGTTATGGTAAAGCCTGGTTGGAGCTGGTTTTGAAATCCAGGGCTTACAGACATGGCCCAACCTTATTCCACTGGACCTGATACATTCTAACTAACTGGATTCCCAGTTAGCTTTGTGCCCATTGCAATTAGAAGAGGGAAAGTGTATTTGATTCTCATTCTATTATTTCATATTGTTTCATATCATGTGTCTGAGTATACGTTACAGTTTTTCTCCTTCAATCAGAAAGGTAGAAATAAAAATTAATTTCTTCTCCACTTCTACTTCAAGTGAGTTGGGAAAAGTAAGGCCATATGTTCCTATATGCTTTTCCTCTTTAGTTCTAGGCCAATGAGGTCTACTGTACACATAACCAAGGATAAAATGGAACATTAGAACTCTGATTTCTCCTTTAGGAGAAACATGTTCTTTATCCAGAATCTGATTCGCATTTTTAAAAAGAACCCAAATTTTAGTGATTTTTTTTAATTTAGTGAAAGCTTTCTTAAAATCTGATTTAAAAATATGCTTCTTTGTGTGAATGAGATGTGTGTCAGCACACATGGCAGAGGGCTGAGTGATTGTTTTCCCTCTTGGAATGAGGGACTTGAATCCTGGGGCAGGGTCCTTGTTATTTTTCAGTCACTAATTTGTGTCCAAAGCCAGGTTTCCCTGTCCTCCACTATCTCCCAGAGTTAGCTCAGACTCATGTACATTGTGTCAGTGACAGCATCCAACCATCTCATCCCTCTGTCACCCCCTTTTCCTCCTGCCCTTGATCTTTCCCAGCATCGGGGTCTTTTCCAATGAGTCAGCTCTTTGTATCAGGTGGCCAAAGTATTGGAGCTTTAGCTTCAGCATCAGTCCTTGCAATGAAGATTGAGGGTTGATTTCCCTTAGGATTGACTGGTTTGATGTCCTTTACTGTCCAAGGGACTCTCAAGAGTTTTCTCTAGGACTACAGTTTGAAAGCATCAGGTCTTTGGCACTCAAACTTCTTTATGGTCCTTACCTCACTATGAAGTCGGAATGAGCCCCCTGCATGATCTGCTTTTCAGACCGGATATGTTCCTGCTGTCTTGTGTCCACGATGTGGCGTTTCTTGAGAATCTTCATTGCAAATGTTTTGGATTCTTCACTTTTCAACTGGACCTTAAAGAAAGTCAGAAGGGAATAAGTGAGAAAGCTACCCACAGAGTTAATATGATAGAATACATTCTTAGCCCCTAATTAATGGGTGCATGGAACACTGAAATGACATTCCCAAATACCACCTGTGTTATGGTAAAGCCTGGTTGGAGCTGGTTTTGAAATCCAGGGCTTACAGACATGGCCCAACCTTATTCCACTGGACCTGATACATTCTAACTAACTGGATTCCCAGTTAGCTTTGTGCCCATTGCAATTAGAAGAGGGAAAGTGTATTTGATTCTCATTCTATTATTTCATATTGTTTCATATCATGTGTCTGAGTATACGTTACAGTTTTTCTCCTTCAATCAGAAAGGTAGAAATAAAAATTAATTTCTTCTCCACTTCTACTTCAAGTGAGTTGGGAAAAAGTAAGGCCATATGTTCCTATATGCTTTTCCTCTTTAGTTCTAGGCCACAAATATTTCTAGTTATTTAATTCAGTGACAGACCCTTGTCTCTGCTGAGACTGAAAATTTATGTACTGTTACTTCTCTTTATCTCAGTCTTTCCCTTCTCTCCAGTTTAAAAAAGGAAAAAGAGACAGATAGTAATAAGATCTTTTTGAAAAGATTTTGGAAAGTACTTTTCTTTGTCTTCTAGAATAGGCATGTCTGACTTTATATCCTATCTTTACTTTGCTTTAATCCTGTCTGACCTTAAACCTTACTCCTTGGTAATGCTAACTGGGAGACCAAAGCTGAGCCTTGATTTCCCCAGGGCTTCCAAGCCTCTGTTGCAGCCCCACTTGGCTCTTGGTGGCTCTGGAGGGGGCCACCAGATGTCATTCCTCAGATAGGCTGCTGGTCTGTATTCACTGTTTTACAAAAAAAATTGAATAAGGTGACTTGTAAGGAAAGATGTAACAGAGCTAAACACTTATCGGCAGTATAAACAAGCTATCATCATGCTCTAAAGCCACAGTATGCTCAAGATAGTGCCAAACAGTCCATGTTTTTCTGAACTAATGAAAGTATTGGAGAATAAGATGACAAGTCATTACTGCTTTTCAGTTGACATGTGTCTGCCCCCTCTTTAGCTGTGAATTCCTTATAGCTTTAGCTACAAGGATGGTGAAGGTTGTAAGTGTCTTGTTACATTTATCTGTATGGATGACTCACTCTGCTGTGCACCTGAAGCTATCACAACACAGTCCATTGGCTATACTATAGTATAAAATAAAAAGGTCAAAAAAAAAAAAAAAGAATATTAACATTCAGAGGAGAAAAGATCTGATCATATTCCGTCTTTAGAGTCTTAACCCAGATAAATGACTAAAAAGTAGGTCACACAATGTAACAATTATTCTCTCTAAAGATGACAACATTTTAACTTGGGCACAGGTTAAAAGAGGAAAGAACTGTGGCTTTAGGGTACCAGGTCTGGACTTCCATCCTAGCTCCACTTGAGGTCTCTCTCAGTCCTCTTGTGCAGCTGAGTAACTTCTCTGGGCCCCAGTTCTGGCTGCAGATAACACCACCTACTGTATGGAGTTACTGTGACCCTACATGAGAAAGTGCCACCACATGGGCATTCATGGCTGGTCTCTGCACATACTGTTGGTAGGTCAAATGCTATCTTTAAAACAGAGCCAGATCATGTCACTTCTCAGAATACTTCAGTGGCTTCCCAGCTCTCTCATAATAAAGACCAAGGTGTCACAGAGGGCTACAACGCCCTGCCTCATCATCTGAACTCCTGCTCCCTGTGGTCCTCACTTCCCCCTTGCTCATGGTGCTCCTGTCACATGGGCCCTCTTGCTGCTCCTTGAGCACAACAAGCAAGCTCTTATTTAAGGCCACTTGCACATGCCTGCCTGAATCTTCTCCCAGTTATCCTCAGGGCTTGGCCTCTCAGTTCTCTAAATTCTCTGCCTAATGCTTCCTTAATTAGACTAAAGTCTCTTCTCACACCAGTCTACTAAAAGAGTAACCTCTTACTTCTCCCTTGCCTTTTTTAGTGTTCTATCTAGTCTATCACAAGCCAATACACCAAATATTTATTCTGATTACTTTTTTAGTATCTCTCTCCTTTCACTAGTCTGTAAGCAACCCATAACTGAGGACTCTTGTTCACTGTGCCTGATGTAAATACTCATTAAATATCTGACTAAATGAATCAAAGAATGAATGAAATAAGTCATGATAACTTATCCCTGACAAAGCCACAAGAGACCTTGTATCTTGGCTCCATACTGTATATCTCAGCTTCACAGGATAAAAACAAGGGAACTTACAAATGACAAGTACTTAGCATTTACTCTTTTTCTTCTTTCCAAAACTGCTATTATGCATAAAAAGGAAGAAAAGATTTCTACATGCTGATGCTGCACACACACAAAAAAAAACTGCCAAATATTCAGCTCTGTGTTTTCAGTTTTTATATTTACAACATGTTTTCTTAACCTTCCTTTTTTTTGGATGACTAAGAGGTGATATTGTTCCCAAATACATAGTTTACTGTAGTAGTAATCTCATTTCTAGGATG
The DNA here is from genome assembly GCA_022376925.1 of Tragulus kanchil. Taxonomy (NCBI): domain Eukaryota; kingdom Metazoa; phylum Chordata; class Mammalia; order Artiodactyla; family Tragulidae; genus Tragulus; species Tragulus kanchil. Next base: position 113,367,993 of record JAIOJX010000005.1, on the reverse strand, counting down.
TCTCATTTCTAGGGTTTGGGGGACAGTTGTCTATCTACATCAAAATACAAAATATATTGATGAAGAGACAAATAGAAATGTGTTCATTAATATGTTAACATCTTAGGGAAAATTTTAGTTGCTTTAGTTATTTTTATCTTTTTTTGAATCCCTTACCTTTTGTATAGTTAGCATATCTCACTTGTATGATAAGTAAAAATAATGACTCTGGTCATGGAAAAAAAAATTAAAGTCTCTTTTAATATCTATTTATTCTGCCTCTCTCAAAGGATTCTTGTGCAGTGGAAACCACTCTCTTAGGATGCCATGAATGCAAAGACCTTGAGAAGTTGTGTGTAGTAGGAGAACAATCTATACAAGTTCAGGCTGAAACAAACTATTCCTCTCCTTCAAGTACTTGCCATACATTTTTCTTTCAACATAGATTTTCAGAGTAAGCTAGAGCAGTTTGTGTTTAGTGAGCCTAAAGCTATTATGCTTTACTATGAAAGTGTTTTCACAAAACTAATCCATGGAAATTTTTAAGGTGAAATTTAGATTTGTGTTTTATTTGTCCAATTAACTACATTAATTATTCATCAGTAAAGAATCTGCCTGCAGTGCAGGAGATGTTGGTTTGATCCTTGGGTTAGGAAGGTTCCCTGGAGAAGGAAATGGCAGTCCATTCCAGTATTCTTGCCTGAGTAATCCCATGGACAGAGGAGCTTGGTGGGCTACATTCCATGGGGTTAGAAGAGTTGCATATGACTTATCAACTACAATACCAAATTAATTATACCAACTCCCCTTATGCCAGTTTGAGATAATAGTGATGATGATTTTGTAGCAGTCAGCTAGAGATATGATGTAAGTGTTGAGTGTGGACAGAGGCAGACAAAAGGGAAGGAAAGGGATGAATACTTGACAAGTCTTAGCATTTCTCTTTTTCAAAACTGCTATTATGCATAAAAGGAAGAAAAGATTTCTACATGCTGATGCTGCACACACACAAAAAACTGCCAAATATTCAGCTCTGTGTTTTCAGTTTTTATATTTACAACATGTTTTCTTAACCTTCCTTTTTTTTGGATGACTAAGAGGTGATATTGTTCCCAAATACATAGTTTACTGTAGTAGTAATCTCATTTCTAGGATGTCTCATTTCTAGGGTTTGGGGGACAGTTGTCTATCTACATCAAAATACAAAATATATTGATGAAGAGACAAATAGAAATGTGTTCATTAATATGTTAACATCTTAGGGAAAATTTTAGTTGCTTTAGTTATTTTTATCTTTTTTTGAATCCCTTACCTTTTGTATAGTTAGCATATCTCACTTGTATGATAAGTAAAAATAATGACTCTGGTCATGGAAAAAAAAATTAAAGTCTCTTTTAATATCTATTTATTCTGCCTCTCTCAAAGGATTCTTGTGCAGTGGAAACCACTCTCTTAGGATGCCATGAATGCAAAGACCTTGAGAAGTTGTGTGTAGTAGGAGAACAATCTATACAAGTTCAGGCTGAAACAAACTATTCCTCTCCTTCAAGTACTTGCCATACATTTTTCTTTCAACATAGATTTTCAGAGTAAGCTAGAGAAAGTTTGTGTTTAGTGAGCCTAAAGCTATTATGCTTTACTATGAAAGTGTTTTCACAAAACTAATCCATGGAAATTTTTAAGGTGAAATTTAGATTTGTGTTTTATTTGTCCAATTAACTACATTAATTATTCATCAGTAAAGAATCTGCCTGCAGTGCAGGAGATGTTGGTTTGATCCTTGGGTTAGGAAGGTTCCCTGGAGAAGGAAATGGCAGTCCATTCCAGTATTCTTGCCTGAGTAATCCCATGGACAGAGGAGCTTGGTGGGCTACATTCCATGGGGTTAGAAGAGTTGCATATGACTTATCAACTACAATACCAAATTAATTATACCAACTCCCCTTATGCCAGTTTGAGATAATAGTGATGATGATTTTGTAGCAGTCAGCTAGAGATATGATGTAAGTGTTGAGTGTGGACAGAGGCAGACAAAAGGGAAGGAAAGGGATGAATACTTGCCTTCTTTTTTGCTCAGGAATCCTTCCCAGCCTTGGTGGTTAGGCATGATTCCTAGGCTTGTCTTTGCAGATTATTCTAACCCTACTTATGCACTGGTAGAGAATGTGATTTTTGAAACTTGACTACCTTTGTGTAAATCTTGGAAAAATTTTGGAACCTGTTTCTTCATCTGTAATATGGGGATGATTCACTTAGATTTACCTATGAAGATGAAATAAAAGGGCCTATATATCAAACACAGTGTCTAGAACAGAGAACACATTCAGTTAGTCAGTTTCATTCTTTTGTGCTTCTTAGTTCTCTGGTCTCTTCAAGCCAAAGTAATTTTGTCCAAATACAATCTACCACAGCGGGGTTCGGCCCCAGAAATGAACTAAGGAAGAAGACAAACCTCAGAAAAAGAACTAAACCAGTGCATATAAGCACTCTACCTAATAAAGAGTTCAAGACAAGGATCATAAAAATACTCACCAAACACAGGAGAAGAATGGATAAACACAGAATTTCAACAAAGAGGAAATATAAAGAACAATTAAACAGAGCTGAAGAACAAAATAAGTAAAAAAAATACATTAAAAGAAATCAACAATGGATTAGATAATACAGAGGAATAGATAAGTGATCTAGAAGACTGAGTAATGGATATCACCCAAGCTGAAGAGAAAAGTTAAAAAAGAATTGAAACAAATAAGGATAGTTTGAGGCCTCTGATATAACACCATGTATACTAATATTAAAAACAAAAGTTACATTTCTGAACCCATTCTACCAGGCCAGCATCATTCTGATACCAAAACCAGATAAAGATAGCAGAAAAAAAAAATTACAGGCCAAATATCACTGGTGGATATAGATGCAAAACCCTTCAACAAGACGTTAGTAAACCAAACTCAATAATAAAATTAATTAAAATTAATTAAAATGGTCATAAACCACGATCAAATGGGATTTATCCAAGGGATGCAAGGATAGTTAGTGTATAAAAATCAATTAATATAATGCTGTACATTAACAGACTGAGAAGCAAAATATTGTCTCAGCAAACACACACACACAAATCTTGATAAAATTCAACATTGATTCATGATAAAAACTGTCAACAAAGTGAGTATAGATGGGGAAATACCTCAACATAATAGAGGCCACACATGACATCGTCACAGCCAATTTCATATTCAACAGTGAAAAACTAAAAGCATTTCCCTTAAGATTAGGAACAGGGAATACCCACTCTCACCACTTTTATTAAACAGAGTACTGAAGGTCCTAGATACAGCAATCAGAGCAAAAAAGAAATAATAGGAACCCAACTTGGAAGTAGTAAAGGTGTCACTGTTTTCAGATGGCATGATAGTATATAAAGAAAATCCTAATGATATCATAAAAAAATGACTAAAACTAAAAGTTAATTTGGTAAAGTTTCATGATACAAAATTAATACACAGGAATCTAATGCATTTCTATAAACTGTCAATGAATTATCAGAAAGACATTAAGAAAAAAGCCCCATCTATAACTGTATTAAAAGAATAAAATACCTAGGAATAAATCTAACCAAAGTGGTAAAAGAGTTGTATTCTGAAAACTATAAGACATCAATGAAAGACCTTGATGACAGAAACTGAAAGCTATTAGATGCTCATAAGATGGAAGACTCACTATTGTTAAAATGACCATACTACTCAAGGCAATCTACAGATTCAATTCATTTCCTAGCAAAAGTCATTTTTTCACAGAAATAATAACTGTAAAATTTGTATGGAAGCACAAAAGACCCTGAGTAGCCAAGGTAATCTTGAGAAAAGAAACTTTCAGGTACAGTGCTCCTTGATTTAAAACTATACTGCAAAGCTATAGTAATTTAAAAAGTAGGTACTGGCACAAAAACAAAGATCAATGGAACAGAATATAATGAACAGAAATTAATGCTGACTTATATGGTCAGTTGATTTACAACAGTGGAATCAGGGATATATTAATACAATGAGGGAAAAACAGTCTAAAACTATAAAACTAGAAGAAAATATTGGCAGTAGGCTCTCTGAGATCAGTTACTGGGATTACAGTTTTCAGTATGTCTTCCTCAGAGAACAGAAACAAAAGCAAAAATAAATAAATGGGCTACCCCAAAGTAAACATCCTTTGCGTGGTGAAGGAAACCATCAACAAAACAAGAAGGCAGCTTATTGGATGGGAAAAATATTTGCAAATAATGCATTCAATAAAGAGTTGAGATCCAAAATATACAAAGAAACCATACAACTCAACGTCAAAAAACCCCCAAACAATTCAATTTTAAAAATGGGCAGGGCTTCCCCTGGTGGTCCAGTGGGTAAGGACACCACCTTGCAGTGCAGGGGGTGCCGGTTCGATCCCTGGCCTGGGAAGATCCCACGTGCCGCGGAGCGGCTGGACTGATGTGACCAATTACCGAGCCGGAGCTCTGGAGCGCATACGCCCAGAGCCGGCGCTCTGCAACAACAGATGCCACCGTGATGGGAGGCCCACAGGAGCCAAAGAACAAAGACGGATGAAAATAGAGAAATGAAAGACCAATAGAAGTGGCCCGCCCGCTCCCCTCCCTCCCCAACCCGACCCCCACCCAGAAAATAAATAAATAAATAAATCTTAAAAAAAAAAAATTGGGCAGAGGAATGAATAGACATTTTTCCAAAAAGACATACAGATGGTCAAGAGACACTTGAAAAGATGCTTAGTGTCACAAATCCACTAATCATCAAGGAGATGCAAAGCAAAACCACAATGAGAATCTAACTTACACACCTGTGAGAATGGCTATCACCAAAGACACGGAAAACAACAAATGTTGGGGAGGATTCTAGAGAAAGGGAACCCTCATTGCTGTGATTGTAAAGTGGTAGGGCTCCCTTGGTGGCTCAGATGGTAAAGAATCTCCCTATAATGCAGGAGACCTGGGTTTGATCCCTGGGTCAGGAAGATCCCCTGGAGTAGGAAATGGCAACCCACTCTAGTGTTCTTGCCTGGAGAATTCCATGGACAGAGAAGCCTGGTGGACTACAGTGCACGGGGTTACAAAGAGTCAGGCATGACTGAGTGATTAGCACACACATGCATGTGTACTCAGTCGTGTCTGCTCCTGGACTATAGACTATAGCCAGTCAGAATCCTCTGTCCATGGAATTTTCTAGGAAAGAATATTAGAGTGGGTTTTCATTCCCTACTCCAAGGGATCTTCTCAACCCAGGGATCAAACTTCCATCTCTTATGACTCCTGCATTGGTAGGCATATTCTTTACCATTAGCACCATTGATGTAGTCAATTACAATTACCCAATTTTTATAAGTTTCTATAAAAATTTAAAAATAGAACTGCCCCGTGATCTAGCAATTTCACTTCTGGGTATTTGCTCGAGTAACTCAAAAATGCTAATTCCAAAAGATGTATATGCATACCAATATGCATAGCAGCAGTATTAAAAATAGCCAAAAAAATAGCCTATATATGGAAGCAACCTAAGTGCTCATCAATAGACAGATAAAGAAGATGTGGTGTGCTTTATATAAAATAAAATATTAGCCCTAAAAATGAATTCATGCCATTTGCAACAACATAGACAGATCTAGAGGGTAGTATGCTAAGTCAGAAACAGAAATACCATGATATCATAGTTATATGTGAAATCTAAAAGCAAAGCTAAACTTAATGAAAAGAGACTCATAGATACAGAAAACAAATGGGTGGCTGCCAGAGTGGAGGGGATTGGGGGTCATAAAGTAAGTGAAGGGGATTGGAGGTACTAACATTTATTTATAAAATAAATAAGCTAGAGGGATGTAATATACAGCATAAAGGTCATGGTGATTTAATACTGTGATAACTGTATGGGGTCAGATGATTACTAGAGTTATTGTGATCATTGCACAATGCATACAGATATCAAGCACTATGTAGAATATTTGAAACAAACATAATATTATATGCCAACTATATTTCAAGAAAAGAAAAGCTTCAGGAAATCTGGGTTCTAGTCCTGGATCTTTTACTAATAGGTTTATGATTAGTCATATAACCTTATTGGGCCTTAAGCCACTGCTGAGAAAATGAAAAGCCAAACTAAATTACAGCCAAGGGTTCCTTCCAGCTGGAAAATTCTATGACTCTGAAATTTTACCTAATAAATGTGCATTTTAAAAGCATGTTAATTATATTTCACCTTATGGAAATAGCCCAACAAACCTGTGGCAGGAGCTCGGGCCAAAGGATCAAGGGAGGATTGCCCAAGTAACACAAAGGTAGCTTAGGTAAACATGATGACTCACAAATGTGACCATCCGTTTACAGTACATGCATATTCTCTTGGGAGGTGGAGGTTTCACTTATTCTGTTCTCTCAACCCTAATACCTGGAGGAGATTCACTTATCTATTGTTTTCTGTTACTAATTTTCAGAGACTATGCATTGGCTATCCCAAGCGGCTCAGTGGTAAAGACTCTGCCTGCCAATGCAGGAGATGCATTTTCAGTCCCTGGGACAGGAAGATCCCATGGAGGAGGAAATGGCAACCCACTCCAGTGTTTTTGCCTGGGAAATCCCATGGACATAGGAGCCTGGCAGGCTCCTCTACAGTCTATGGGGCTGGAGTCGGACACAACTTGGCGATGGAGCATGCATGCATTGGATGGAAAGAGCAGCAAATGTCCCTAGAAGAGCTTTAAAAAAGGCCTGGAGGCATAAGGAAATCTAGGCAGAGTCACCCTAATTACAATATCTGGATAACTACAAAATAGAAGTGACACATATTTTCTCCAAACAAAATAACACATAATTTAGTCAGGCAATCCATGTTGCATGGGATGGCATAAAATCATTTCTTTATCTTTGACTGTTTTTAAACTGGAAGGAAGTAATCCAAGGTTTAAGTAGCCATGGTCTGCATTGTAAGATTTAAGTAGCCCACACTTCAAATTGAGGTAATTAATGAAATTCATGATAAGGTCTATAATGAAAAGAAAAATTCTGTAAGTGAAGACAGAAGGAAAAGGGGGCAGTAAGGGAAGGAAAGAAAGAAAGAAAACCCTGGAATGAGAGAACGTATAGATCTTCCCTAAGATAAACTGTGTTGGAACTGTCAGAGTATTTCTGCTCCATACGGCAATTACCATTTAAAGGGTTTTCATATAACCTTATTGGGCCTTAAGCCACTGCTGAGAAAATGAAAAGCCAAACTAAATTACAGCCAAGGGTTCCTTCCAGCTGGAAAATTCTATGACTCTGAAATTTTACCTAATAAATGTGCATTTTAAAAGCATGTTAATTATATTTCACCTTATGGAAATAGCCCAACAAACCTGTGGCAGGAGCTCGGGCCAAAGGATCAAGGGAGGATTGCCCAAGTAACACAAAGGTAGCTTAGGTAAACATGATGACTCACAAATGTGACCATCCGTTTACAGTACATGCATATTCTCTTGGGAGGTGGAGGTTTCACTTATTCTGTTCTCTCAACCCTAATACCTGGAGGAGATTCACTTATCTATTGTTTTCTGTTACTAATTTTCAGAGACTATGCATTGGCTATCCCAAGCGGCTCAGTGGTAAAGACTCTGCCTGCCAATGCAGGAGATGCATTTTCAGTCCCTGGGACAGGAAGATCCCATGGAGGAGGAAATGGCAACCCACTCCAGTGTTTTTGCCTGGGAAATCCCATGGACATAGGAGCCTGGCAGGCTCCTCTACAGTCTATGGGGCTGGAGTCGGACACAACTTGGCGATGGAGCATGCATGCATTGGATGGAAAGAGCAGCAAATGTCCCTAGAAGAGCTTTAAAAAAGGCCTGGAGGCATAAGGAAATCTAGGCAGAGTCACCCTAATTACAATATCTGGATAACTACAAAATAGAAGTGACACATATTTTCTCCAAACAAAATAACACATAATTTAGTCAGGCAATCCATGTTGCATGGGATGGCATAAAATCATTTCTTTATCTTTGACTGTTTTTAAACTGGAAGGAAGTAATCCAAGGTTTAAGTAGCCATGGTCTGCATTGTAAGATTTAAGTAGCCCACACTTCAAATTGAGGTAATTAATGAAATTCATGATAAGGTCTATAATGAAAAGAAAAATTCTGTAAGTGAAGACAGAAGGAAAAGGGGGCAGTAAGGGAAGGAAAGAAAGAGAAAGAAAACCCTGGAATGAGAGAACGTATAGATCTTCCCTAAGATAAACTGTGTTGGAACTGTCAGAGTATCCTGCTCTCTACTCCGGTTACACTTAATCATATTCAGCCAAAGAGGCAAAAGACCCATAGTAAAACATTAATAAGCAAGTAAACCAGCAAGCCAACTATTAGACCCTCTAGACATGTGTAAACACTAAGTTATTCTGTCTCCATCATTTTCCAGTACTCCCCTGTTGCCAGACGTCGCTTCATAACTTATGAGACACTGGGCTCAAACTCCATGTTCAGCAAACAACTTAAACAGCTCTCTTCTATAGTAGCTGGGTACAGTAACAGAGATTAAGCTGGGTATAAAGGAGCCAAAAAATCACCTAAACATTTAAAAAGAAGAAAAGCATGAAGTTGCTGTGTATTCAACACTTGTATATTTAGATCTACATTGGGTTTGATTTATATTAAATAATTACATATGTAGAAAATAAAATCATTTAGTGTAAAGCAAAGTTTTAGCATAAGAAAATATGCAGTAAAAAGGCTAATCTTCAGAAAGAGAGTAAATTAGTAGCTTCTGGAGTAGAGGGTAGGAATGGAGAGTATTTGCAAATGGGCCACAAGAGTTCTCATTAAAGTGATGGAAATGTTCTAAAATTGGATTGTGGTGGTGGTTGAGTAGTTTTGTGGTGAGCAGATTATACCTCAACAAAGCTTTTAAGGAATTTTAAAAAGAAAAGGCCTGAAAATATGGGTCTCTCTATTTCCTAGTTCTTTTCTTTATTGATTGTGTGATAGTTATATTTTTAATTCACATTTTAAGGAACTGCACGTCAGAAATGCTTTTCCTTCTATGCTTATGTCTACCTCTTCAGTAAAAATTCCCCAGTTAGTCAAAACTATATTTTATTTTTACTCTAGTTTCTGAAAACAAGTAACATTTTTATAAACAGTTTATTTTATGACTTCTCTATTTTATGACTTCTTCTAAGCCCTAAATTCAAAAAAGTCATGTCCAAAACCAGACTGATTTGTGGGTCAGCTTAAGGAAAATGTACATACCTATCACAAAATTCTTAAAATGCATCTAGTCAAAATAATATGTATTTGCTGGTTAATGTTTTATTATTTTAATAATACACAAACTACAATCATACAATGAGAGAACGTATAGATCTTCCCTAAGATAAACTGTGTTGGAACTGTCAGAGTATCCTGCTCTCTACTCCGGTTACACTTAATCATATTCAGCCAAAGAGGCAAAAGACCCATAGTAAAACATTAATAAGCAAGTAAACCAGCAAGCCAACTATTAGACCCTCTAGACATGTGTAAACACTAAGTTATTCTGTCTCCATCATTTTCCAGTACTCCCCTGTTGCCAGACGTCGCTTCATAACTTATGAGACACTGGGCTCAAACTCCATGTTCAGCAAACAACTTAAACAGCTCTCTTCTATAGTAGCTGGGTACAGTAACAGAGATTAAGCTGGGTATAAAGGAGCCAAAAAATCACCTAAACATTTAAAAAGAAGAAAAGCATGAAGTTGCTGTGTATTCAACACTTGTATATTTAGATCTACATTGGGTTTGATTTATATTAAATAATTACATATGTAGAAAATAAAATCATTTAGTGTAAAGCAAAGTTTTAGCATAAGAAAATATGCAGAAAAAAGGCTAATCTTCAGAAAGAGAGTAAATTAGTAGCTTCTGGAGTAGAGGGTAGGAATGGAGAGTATTTGCAAATGGGCCACAAGAGTTCTCATTAAAGTGATGGAAATGTTCTAAAATTGGATTGTGGTGGTGGTTGAGTAGTTTTGTGGTGAGCAGATTATACCTCAACAAAGCTTTTAAGGAATTTTAAAAAGAAAAGGCCTGAAAATATGGGTCTCTCTATTTCCTAGTTCTTTTCTTTATTGATTGTGTGATAGTTATATTTTTAATTCACATTTTAAGGAACTGCACGTCAGAAATGCTTTTCCTTCTATGCTTATGTCTACCTCTTCAGTAAAAATTCCCCAGTTAGTCAAAACTATATTTTATTTTTACTCTAGTTTCTGAAAACAAGTAACATTTTTATAAACAGTTTATTTTATGACTTCTCTATTTTATGACTTCTTCTAAGCCCTAAATTCAAAAAAGTCATGTCCAAAAACCAGACTGATTTGTGGGTCAGCTTAAGGAAAATGTACATACCTATCACAAAATTCTTAAAATGCATCTAGTCAAAATAATATGTATTTGCTGGTTAATGTTTTATTATTTTAATAATACACAAACTACAATCATACTGAAGTACATGTAATCTGGAACCTCATTTTTATCACTTATGAGAACAAAACTACTTTAGTTTATATCTGCACATATTATATGGCCAAATCAGATGGTGTATGTGAAAATACTTTAAAAATTAAAAAGTGCTATATAGGAATTAGTATTATTATGAATGCTGAGATATGTGGGAATGCTAACTAAAAGTGATACTTATGAATTCTAATAGTAAAATACTATTTATAATTGTATCTGTTTTCAAGTCAGTTCCTATCATCTGAATGAAAAGGAATAGGAAAAATTTATCTGCCTGAATTTAAGGAAGTTTTTCTTTTACAGAGAAAGAAAAAGCAATGCTATTGCTCTGACTCAAATAACACTTTTGGGCACGAAATACTAATGTGCCCAAATATTCAGGAAAAATCGACTTACTACATTAGTGAAAGAAAGTTAAAAATTTTAAGGGTGCAGGAAACTTCTACAAAGTAGACTGTACTCAGTATTTCATAATTGAAAAAAAGGGAAGTTAGCTACTGTGAGACTTACATTTCACTATGTAATCATACTGTATACTTTATTAACCATAATCTTAATTAAAAACTTCCCTGTTTTCACACTGTTGTTAAAAAACTCTTTTCTCACTAGTTATCCACAGTGTTATTACTTATCTGTCTTCCCTGCATTACACAGTAAAATCTAAATTTCTTTTCCTTAGTCAATGTGTAAAGCCTAAGAAAGAACAAACTATGGCATCAGGTTTGTTCCATAGGATACAACAAAGGGAGAAACAGAGGAAACCTGTGAGAGTCTTCATGATGCATGCCCATGTGACAGAATGCAAAGGCTGGACTGTGAGTTGAATGAGAATGTCAAAGTTTAAAAAATCATTCAGGCAGGGGCTTCCCTGGTGGTCCAGTGGGTAAGGACACTGCCTTGCAATGCAAGGGGCAACGGTTCGATCCCTGGCCTGGGAAGATCCCACGTGCCGCAGAGCGGCTGGACCGATGTGTCCAATTACTGAGCCAGTGCTCTGCGAGAGCATGCGCCCAGAGCCAGTGCTCTGTGACAACAGAGGACACTGCAATGGGAGGCCCACACGGGCCAAAGAACAAAGATGGATAAAAATAGAGAAATGAAAGACCAATAGAAGTGGCTCGCCCTCCCGCCCGCACCCCCTCTCCACCCACCCCCCCAAAATAAATAAATAAATAAATGTTAAAAAAAAAAAAAATTCATGCATGAGCACAGAGCCATGGCCCTGTTGTATGATTTTTTTCAGTTAAGATTTCATGTGTAATATTTATTTCATAGATAACCACTACACTATCTATATTAATGGTTAGACATAACAATTTCAGAACAAAGAACCTAGAAAAAGTAGCTTGTATTTTTTTTTTTTTTTTTTCATTTAATTCTACCTGCTATTTGCACAAGTGATAATCAAGACAGTCTTCTTTTCATCCTTGGTTTCCTTTCCAGGGTCACTTCAATCTGTCAGCAAAAATGCTTATAACCCCTTTTTCTCTGTAACTTGCCCTTAGACCTAAAATTCAGTTCTGTGGCTAGTGACACAAAACATAAGGAAATATGTATTTTGTTAAATTCAAGTTGAATAAAAGATGTGCAAAGCAATGGTCAGAGAAGAGAGAGTTTTCGTTTTAATTTTTTAGAAAGACCTTTAACTTTCAGTTGGGAGAAAGATGAGAAAGAGACCTCCATACTTTTCTATTTTTAATTACAACATGAACAAAAGTTTGGATTATTTTATGGAAATCATTTGCAAATGAAAGAAAACTTAATTCACCTTAATAGAGAGCATTGATACATTTTGACTCAATGGGCTAAAGTTTAACATTGTCTACTGCAGTCCTAAGAAAGAACAAACTATGGCATCAGGTTTGTTCCATAGGATACAACAAAGGGAGAAACAGAGGAAACCTGTGAGAGTCTTCATGATGCATGCCCATGTGACAGAATGCAAAGGCTGGACTGTGAGTTGAATGAGAATGTCAAAGTTTAAAAAATCATTCAGGCAGGGGCTTCCCTGGTGGTCCAGTGGGTAAGGACACTGCCTTGCAATGCAAGGGGCAACGGTTCGATCCCTGGCCTGGGAAGATCCCACGTGCCGCAGAGCGGCTGGACCGATGTGTCCAATTACTGAGCCAGTGCTCTGCGAGAGCATGCGCCCAGAGCCAGTGCTCTGTGACAACAGAGGACACTGCAATGGGAGGCCCACACGGGCCAAAGAACAAAGATGGATAAAAATAGAGAAATGAAAGACCAATAGAAGTGGCCCGCACCCCCTCTCCACCCACCCCCCCAAAATAAATAAATAAATAAATGTTAAAAAAAAAAAAAATTCATGCATGAGCACAGAGCCATGGCCCTGTTGTATGATTTTTTTCAGTTAAGATTTCATGTGTAATATTTATTTCATAGATAACCACTACACTATCTATATTAATGGTTAGACATAACAATTTCAGAACAAAGAACCTAGAAAAAGTAGCTTGTATTTTTTTTTTTTTTTTTCATTTAATTCTACCTGCTATTTGCACAAGTGATAATCAAGACAGTCTTCTTTTCATCCTTGGTTTCCTTTCCAGGGTCACTTCAATCTGTCAGCAAAAATGCTTATAACCCCTTTTTCTCTGTAACTTGCCCTTAGACCTAAAATTCAGTTCTGTGGCTAGTGACACAAAACATAAGGAAATATGTATTTTGTTAAATTCAAGTTGAATAAAAGATGTGCAAAGCAATGGTCAGAGAAGAGAGAGTTTTCGTTTTAATTTTTTAGAAAGACCTTTAACTTTCAGTTGGGAGAAAGATGAGAAAGAGACCTCCATACTTTTCTATTTTTAATTACAACATGAACAAAAGTTTGGATTATTTTATGGAAATCATTTGCAAATGAAAGAAAACTTAATTCACCTTAATAGAGAGCATTGATACATTTTGACTCAATGGGCTAAAGTTTAACATTGTCTACTGCAGTGTGAAATTTGAACATGTTTCTCTTCCCTATAGTACTTGTGTTAAATAAACCTTATTTCATTTTGTAGTGATAAAAGAATTGTTTTATTACCTGTGATACACTTTAACTTGCTTTCCTTCATCAAATAATCAGTTTCTTTCCCTTAGGATTTAATTTCTATGTATAATCTCACTCATAAGAAATACTACATGTAATAGTACATGTGAAATATTGAGTATTTCACATAATTCAACTTATTCTAATAGTTAAAGAACACATAACTCAAAGCTTCACATAGGGCTTCCGTGGTGGTCCAGTGGGTAAAGACTCCGCCTTGCAGTGCAAGGGGCACCAGTTAGATCCCTGACCTGGGAAGATCCCAGTGCCGTGGAGCAGCTAGACCGATATGTCCAATTACTGAGCCAGAGCTCTGGAGCGCATGTGCCCAGAGCCGGTGCTCTGCAATGAGAGGAACCACTGTAATGGGAGGCCCACACAGGCCAAAGAACAAAGATGGATGAAAATAAATAAACAAAAGACCAATGCAAGTGGCCAAAAAAAACCTTCACATAAATGGAATATAAATCAATACTTCAGTTTCTCAGTGAATTTTAAAGTGAGTTTAAATGACACAGAGAATCATATATGGCAAAACTGACTCTCTGAGATGTGATTAGAATAATTCTTATGAGAGTCTTTGCATTCTAATCACACTTTTGAGATTAAGACAAGTAGACTTAAATAAATCTTTACTGGCTTTTAATCAAACTGTACATGCCCTTAGACCTAAAATTCAGTTCTGTGGCTAGTGACACAAAACATAAGGAAATATGTATTTTGTTAAATTCAAGTTGAATAAAAGATGTGCAAAGCAATGGTCAGAGAAGAGAGAGTTTTCGTTTTAATTTTTTAGAAAGACCTTTAACTTTCAGTTGGGAGAAAGATGAGAAAGAGACCTCCATACTTTTCTATTTTTAATTACAACATGAACAAAAGTTTGGATTATTTTATGGAAATCATTTGCAAATGAAAGAAAACTTAATTCACCTTAATAGAGAGCATTGATACATTTTGACTCAATGGGCTAAAGTTTAACATTGTCTACTGCAGTGTGAAATTTGAACATGTTTCTCTTCCCTATAGTACTTGTGTTAAATAAACCTTATTTCATTTTGTAGTGATAAAAGAATTGTTTTATTACCTGTGATACACTTTAACTTGCTTTCCTTCATCAAATAATCAGTTTCTTTCCCTTAGGATTTAATTTCTATGTATAATCTCACTCATAAGAAATACTACATGTAATAGTACATGTGAAATATTGAGTATTTCACATAATTCAACTTATTCTAATAGTTAAAGAACACATAACTCAAAGCTTCACATAGGGCTTCCGTGGTGGTCCAGTGGGTAAAGACTCCGCCTTGCAGTGCAAGGGGCACCAGTTAGATCCCTGACCTGGGAAGATCCCAGTGCCGTGGAGCAGCTAGACCGATATGTCCAATTACTGAGCCAGAGCTCTGGAGCGCATGTGCCCAGAGCCGGTGCTCTGCAATGAGAGGAACCACTGTAATGGGAGGCCCACACAGGCCAAAGAACAAAGATGGATGAAAATAAATAAACAAAAGACCAATGCAAGTGGCCAAAAAAAACCTTCACATAAATGGAATATAAATCAATACTTCAGTTTCTCAGTGAATTTTAAAGTGAGTTTAAATGACACAGAGAATCATATATGGCAAAACTGACCTCTCTGAGATGTGATTAGAATAATTCTTATGAGAGTCTTTGCATTCTAATCACACTTTTGAGATTAAGACAAGTAGACTTAAAAAATAAATTAAAAAAAATACTGTTATATACTGGAAGACTTTTAATCAAATGGCTTATAATCAGATCTTAATATCCTAATACATGCTATGCTCAAAAGTTCCCCCTTTCTGATATTAAAAAGTCTAACTTCCTTCTCTGCTGTTTTTCTACTTCAGAATTTTCATAAGATTTTCATACTCCACATGTAGTTATATCAATTCAAAATGTGTTTACTGTTTTTCTTTCTTTGTTATGCTAACTTGATCTGTAGAAATCAGCCACAGTAAACATTGGAACTGTTTTCTCTGTGAAAATGGAATCGGAGCTTAAATGACCAGATAGTGGTTTCCATTGGTTTAGCCTGTAATCTGGGGGATATTGATGATCTCCCAACACCTACTGTGAATTTTCAAGGCAGTTAACTGAAGCTAGGTCTAAGAACCAAGTCATCTGGCCCACAAAATCTGATCACTTAGCACAGTTTTTAGCTTAATATATAATACACATTAGTGGCAATTAGAGACATTAAAATGAGGGAGAGACTATGGCTTAGCAATCAAATAAATGTATACAGTTAATGAGCTACAGTGAAATAATTCAGAATCATCTTTTTCCAGTTTATTTGTGGAAAGCAAGAACAGTCATTTCTGATTTAAGAGGACATTTTTTTCAACATTACTAACTAATACAGGGAGATATATTTACCTTTCACGGAAGGGCTCTGTCTTTGAAAATGTTTATATAAAATTTTCAGGGCTGTGGAATACATCTTGGCACAGAGTAAACTACTTTTTTTGAGCCAGAGCTCTGAGCGCATGTGCCCAGAGCCGGTGCTCTGCAATGAGAGGAACCACTGTAATGGGAGGCCCACACAGGCCAAAGAACAAAGATGGATGAAAATAAATAAACAAAAGACCAATGCAAGTGGCCAAAAAAAACCTTCACATAAATGGAATATAAATCAATACTTCAGTTTCTCAGTGAATTTTAAAGTGAGTTTAAATGACACAGAGAATCATATATGGCAAAACTGACCTCTCTGAGATGTGATTAGAATAATTCTTATGAGAGTCTTTGCATTCTAATCACACTTTTGAGATTAAGACAAGTAGACTTAAAAAATAAATTAAAAAAAATACTGTTATATACTGGAAGACTTTTAATCAAATGGCTTATAATCAGATCTTAATATCCTAATACATGCTATGCTCAAAAGTTCCCCCTTTCTGATATTAAAAAGTCTAACTTCCTTCTCTGCTTTTTTTCTACTTCAGAATTTTCATAAGATTTTCATACTCCACATGTAGTTATATCAATTCAAAATGTGTTTACTGTTTTTCTTTCTTTGTTATGCTAACTTGATCTGTAGAAATCAGCCACAGTAAACATTGGAACTGTTTTCTCTGTGAAAATGGAATCGGAGCTTAAATGACCAGATAGTGGTTTCCATTGGTTTAGCCTGTAATCTGGGGGATATTGATGATCTCCCAACACCTACTGTGAATTTTCAAGGCAGTTAACTGAAGCTAGGTCTAAGAACCAAGTCATCTGGCCCACAAAATCTGATCACTTAGCACAGTTTTTAGCTTAATATATAATACACATTAGTGGCAATTAGAGACATTAAAATGAGGGAGAGACTATGGCTTAGCAATCAAATAAATGTATACAGTTAATGAGCTACAGTGAAATAATTCAGAATCATCTTTTTCCAGTTTATTTGTGGAAAGCAAGAACAGTCATTTCTGATTTAAGAGGACATTTTTTTTTCAACATTACTAACTAATACAGGGAGATATATTTACCTTTCACGGAAGGGCTCTGTCTTTGAAAATGTTTATATAAAATTTTCAGGGCTGTGGAATACATCTTGGCACAGAGTAAACTACCTTATTCAGAAGAGAAATTATGATGTTTATTTCTGGGAGCAGCACCACCTAAAAATAGCCAGTCTAGTCTCCTTATAGTATATTCTTTTATTTCATGGGTGGAAGTTCAGAGCTTTCGTTTTTTTTTTTTTTTTTTCTGTGTTTATTTGTGTTCCTCACTTGACCTAATGGCCATAAATGCCTTATACCTTAAAGTCCATCTCCTTTAAGAAAATAATACAGTTATACCCTATCAGTTGGTCATCTAGTATTTCTCAGAGCTCCCCCACACAACCTCTAGTCAGCCCACTTGCTTTGGTGCCCTGTGAAAACATGTGGCTTTCTGTGTTGTAACCTTTCCCTAGAATGTCCTTTCCCCCCGAATGGCCTTGCTCATTTGTTCGTTTAAACCTCAACCTGTTCTCTCAGCTCTGGTTCAAGTTCTATGTCTTTTCTGGACCTCTCTAGATCATCAGTTCCAAATGCTCTCTATTTGAAATGCTGAGACCCCTTCTGAGTGATTTGTAATTTAATAAAATTCTGAAGTATTTCATTGGCTATTTTTCATAGGTATGAATCTTCGTACTTATGAAAAGGCAAGAAGTTCTTTTGAGGATAGAAATCACACCTGATGTTTCTACATCCCACTAAAATTAGTTATGATTTTAATAGTTAACTTTTGCTGTATGTGATGTGACCATAAATTCACTGGGTGAAAAAAAGAAAAAAGAAAAAATCAGGCCTTCCTTGGTAGTCCAATGGGTAAAGTGGTCCAGTAGGTAAAGAGTTTGCCTTGCAGTGCAAGGGACACCGATTCGATCCCTGACCCAGTAAGATCTCACATACCATGGGGCAGCTGGAGCGGTGTGTCCAGTTACAAGCCAGCGCTCTGGAGTGCGTGTGCCCAGAGCTAGTGCTTTGTACCGAGAGGCGCCACTGCAATGGGAGTCTCACACAGGCCAAAATAAAAGAAAATAAAAACCAATGAGACACCAATTTTTTTTAAAAAAAATCAAATTTATGTCATAGGAAACAAAAAGCTAAGTGAGCAGACTATTTATTAACTGATGATAAAACAGTTAATCCAAAATTTACCTTAAGCCTTGGAAAGACATGTCCATTGCCTTCTCGATTTATGTGTATGCTGAGTAGCTTCAGTCATATCTGACTCTTTGTGACCCTATAGACTCTGTCTAGATTTGTAGTTGTCCCTTAGTATCCTAGGATTGGCTCCAAGATCCCTTGTGGGTACATAAATCCTCAGATGCTCAAGGCCCTCATATAAAAAGGCATACTATTTGCCTAGAACTTAAATACACCCTTCTTTAGCATATCTCTAGATTGCCTATAATACCTAATAAAATGAAAATGCTATAGGTATAAATACAAGTAATATGTAAATAGTTGTAAATACAATGTAATGCTATGTAAATTATTTTTGGTGTGTGCCAAATTCAAGTTTGCCGTTTTTCTAACAGTATTTGCCACATTGTGGGTTTGTGTCACATATTTCTACTGTTTTCATTTACATTTTCTATCATAGTCTGTGATCAGTGATCTTTGATGTTACTACTATGACTCACTAAAGACTCAAATGATAGCATTTTTTAGCAATAAAATATTTTTTAATTAAGTACTGCAGTATTCTTGCCTGGAAAATCCCATGGAGAAAGCAGCCTGGTAGGCTACAGTCCATGGGGCCACAAAAGAGACATGACTTAGCTACTAAACAACTATAGTATACACATAACTTTTATACGCAAGCCAAAAAATTTCTGTGACTTGCTTTACTGGGATACTTGCTTTATTGCCATGGTCTGGACTTGAACCACAGTATCTCTCCAGAATGCCTGTACTGTAACTGCATCTGTTATATTCAATTAGCATTTATTGAATTGGATTTTCATTAACTCTCTGGATAACTTATTTTCTCAGAAATCAACACTATTTATCACAATTAATAATTTGAGTCAGTTTTCATTCTATTGAGGAATAAATATAAATGAGGATGATACATTTCATAATCACCCTAGTAGGGTACGGCAACCTGCTCTAGTAGTCTTGTCTGGTAAACCCCGTGGATGGAGGAGCCTGGAGGAGTACTGTCCATGGGGTTGCAAAGAGTCAGACACGACTGCGTGACCAACGCTGTACTCACTGATGGGGTATTCCTAGAGAAAAGGCTATGTTAGAATGAGGTCATTTTGAGTTTTTGCCCAGCATAGAGTCCTGATTCACTGTGGTTACAGAGGCCACAAGGCCTTAGGGTGGCAGGGTATCCCCCAGGCAACCTCTGCAGCACAAATCATGTGGCCACACATGGTAGCACTGCCCAGTGATCCCACAGCTGTTGTATTTCACTGTCACATGTGCAGACTGGCAGTAAGAAGCTCTTGACATGTTTTCGTCTTCCACGAGATTTCCCTTTAGAGTTAAGCTTTCCCCTTTTGTAATGACAAAAGAAAATTCTGTTGACTGCACAGTAGGTGTATCACCTCATTTCTTGCTTTAATCATTCCTTAATCCCTAGTGTGTTTTTTAGTTGGTGTACACAGTCTTCCATGTCACTTGCATGTGACACATAGTGACAAAGCAGCTGGAAAAAATGCCATGAAAGTGTACAAATACCCATGATTCTGTTACACAAATGTGGCTGTGAGTGTGGCAGAGTTCTTACAACTTGCAACCACATCGCCCCCTCCTGGGAAGTTACATCATGGGATCATGGCACAAGTGAAATGAGAGGTGACCTTTGTCCTCCATTTGGCAACCACCTTGTTGGGCCCAACATGGTTGGGTGCCATGGTTTGAGAAGATTGTGCAGAAACTGGATATGATTCAACAGTTTACTGATTTCGATTTCCTACTGAGAGGTAAAGGGGTGTGGTTTTATGATTTAGAAGATAAATGGATAAATAAGAGCAGACTAGCTTGACAAAAGTGTCTGAGGATAACAGAAAAGTGTTTCCCATCTCCACTCATGGCAGATTGGAGAGTAAGGACCTTATTGATTTGGGAGAACTTAATAGAAGCTATCACTGAAGGTCTTTTGAAGACCTCAGTCTCTTACACTGGAAAAAGCATTCTCAGGACTTGGCCTAACAGTGCCCTTCTCTATGTGCAAAGCTGAAAATGATAAATGGATAGTTATTATTAGCATATGTTAATAACCACACGGCCATCAGTGACTAACCTATGATGTGTAAGGCACTATTTTGAGGACTGGAACTCATTTAATTTTACAGTCTATGAAGCACATATCCTTCTATTACTCTCACTTTATAGATGAGGAAACTGAGACCCAGGAGGTTAGGTAAATGACTAATCACAAACAGTTGGTAAGATCTGAATGCAGAAAGTCTGTTTCCAGAGCTCTGACTTTTACCTGCCATGTCATACTGTCTCACGTTTATTTTTTCCTCCATAGATATTTTAACACTAAAATAGAAGTCACAATAGAAAAAAAGTCTCTGAAGGTTCAATAGAGGAAGAGGTGAATAGCAGATAATCATAGCAGCTATTTTCTTTTTATGTCTAATACAGGTTCTTGAATTCTAGCAGACTTTAAAAATGACTGCAAAGGTGTACCTATGGTAATGACGTGACACTTGTTTGATTTTATAATGGTGGCTGTTATTGCTGGTGACAGAATCTAATTATTTTTAGAAGTCAGAATGCTAAAAAAACTACTTTTAAAATCTGTACTTTTGTTGATGTAAAAATCAACAGCTCTTTCAGTAAGCCATGATCTTAGGTCACTTACACACATATTCTAGACTTCTTTCCTGTACAGCGTGGATTATGCCTCCCAGGTAGCTATAAAAGCAAAATTATATACAGGATATGAATGCAATGTGATTATGAAGTAATGAAGATAATGAAACCTGGGTTCAAATAAAACTTGATTATTTTAGTAAGAGAGTAATACTAATGTATCAATTAATGTCAGTTTATTAATAAACTGTCCTGTGGTAGTTCATTCTATGAGAAGTGTACCATAATGCTTTAGGTTATTTATGCCAGGGCCTTAATGCTGAACCTCTGTCTTAGAAATGCTGCATCCTTCAGGAAGGCTTGCTCTTTCATCCCATGAGCACAAGCTGCTCACACTCTGATCTTAGGTTTACTTATTATTCAGCATGACTGCCTGTCCACAGTCGACTGTGAGTCCCAGAGGCAGTAGCTGTTTTCTGTTAAACCTCGCATGTCCCAGTGGAGAGCTCGCTACATAAATATGAAATAAATGACGTAGAAAGAATATAATCCAGGAAGACAGAGCTCATGTTTTCCATAACACTGTTCCTATATTTTATGCAAGGATGGTGCTCTGGTTTAGGACTGAATGGCTGAAGAAGTAGATTAAATATTCAGTATTTAACACCACATGGCACAGCTAGATTAAAAATTTTGACTAGTACCAATTTACTCTTAAATGCAAGCACTTCCCTGAAAAGAAACAAAGGAGAGTAAATTTGAAATGTGACCATAAAGGCATGAGACTAATTTTCACTTGTGACTTGTAAAATTAATCTCCTTATTTTACACTCATGTCTTATCTTGTAAATTAAGAGGATTACCTAGATGTCTTACAGCAGTGCTTACAGCTTTAATGAATACATCATATATTTAAAAACCTGAGTTCTTTCACAGAAGGTGCTATTATAAAATGGAGTATGGTGCTTTGAGAACTAGTCTGTAAGTAGGTAGCACTGACTACATAAGAAAGCAGTTCTTCAAAATAAAATATGTACAGAAAAGATTACAGAAAGCATAGTGGCATAAATGACTTCCTAAAGGTAATGGGTGTGAATAAGACACATCTGATATTAGACTTGAAATCAGTTATGCTAAGAGTATTTATGAAATAGACTGAATAACATAAGAACAGAGCGCCCATTCATATATGCCTTTAAGATTCTGGGCTCATAACTGAACTAATATTTGTTTCTATTATTTTATAAAATTATGGTCTCATCTCTAAAAGTTGGCAGTAAACCACTTTAGTAATTCATCTATCTGAAAAATTATGGCCAGGAAAACTGTCCTGTGGTAGTTCATTCTATGAGAAGTGTACCATAATGCTTTAGGTTATTTATGCCAGGGCCTTAATGCTGAACCTCTGTCTTAGAAATGCTGCATCCTTCAGGAAGGCTTGCTCTTTCATCCCATGAGCACAAGCTGCTCACACTCTGATCTTAGGTTTACTTATTATTCAGCATGACTGCCTGTCCACAGTCGACTGTGAGTCCCAGAGGCAGTAGCTGTTTTCTGTTAAACCTCGCATGTCCCAGTGGAGAGCTCGCTACATAAATATGAAATAAATGACGTAGAAAGAATATAATCCAGGAAGACAGAGCTCATGTTTTCCATAACACTGTTCCTATATTTTATGCAAGGATGGTGCTCTGGTTTAGGACTGAATGGCTGAAGAAGTAGATTAAATATTCAGTATTTAACACCACATGGCACAGCTAGATTAAAAATTTTGACTAGTACCAATTTACTCTTAAATGCAAGCACTTCCCTGAAAAGAAACAAAGGAGAGTAAATTTGAAATGTGACCATAAAGGCATGAGACTAATTTTCACTTGTGACTTGTAAAATTAATCTCCTTATTTTACACTCATGTCTTATCTTGTAAATTAAGAGGATTACCTAGATGTCTTACAGCAGTGCTTACAGCTTTAATGAATACATCATATATTTAAAAACCTGAGTTCTTTCACAGAAGGTGCTATTATAAAATGGAGTATGGTGCTTTGAGAACTAGTCTGTAAGTAGGTAGCACTGACTACATAAGAAAGCAGTTCTTCAAAATAAAATATGTACAGAAAAGATTACAGAAAGCATAGTGGCATAAATGACTTCCTAAAGGTAATGGGTGTGAATAAGACACATCTGATATTAGACTTGAAATCAGTTATGCTAAGAGTATTTATGAAATAGACTGAATAACATAAGAACAGAGCGCCCATTCATATATGCCTTTAAGATTCTGGGCTCATAACTGAACTAATATTTGTTTCTATTATTTTATAAAATTATGGTCTCATCTCTAAAAGTTGGCAGTAAACCACTTTAGTAATTCATCTATCTGAAAAATACCTCTGCGTCCAAATTGTTCTAAATTGATATAAATGATAAAATTAAGAAATACTACTAAGTATTTGAAGGGTATTACATTAAGACAACATGAACATGATCTGTATATCAGATGATAATGAAACTATACTCCTAACTTAATAGGAAATGGGGTTCACAAATGTAAATTTAATAATTCTTCATACCCAGTTCATGAGTTTATGATCTTATAATCTATATCTGAAAAATTTTAACATACCCTGATAAAAATTGTGTCATTTATCCAATCAGCATTATAGCTGAACTAAGGGTGGTAGGTTCAAGCTATAAATATTATATACTTGGTAGTAACATGTTCAGTACTCTATATACATATGTAAAATGAGTTCATGTTCTATTGTATAAAAATAGTTACTCTATAATATCAACAAAATTACCTCATGCACCTTTGCAGGCGGAGTGGAGTGAAGGGGAAAATTCTGTAATCACAATAGAACGGGGCTCAGCCTTCACCCTTCTCCTACCCTCTCCTGGGTAGTTACCACTGTCCTTAGCACGATTTTGCTATCTGCAGCGATGATAGTATGTGTAATTATAATCAAAGTGTTGAGACCAAACTTCCAATTCGGTATCATTGAATACATTTAAAATGAACCAGAATTATTTTTCATACCCAGGAATTAATGTTATTAGGCAGTGAGTAAGTGGTAAGAACTGGGGGCAGTGGATTCTAGGGTAAAGATGATCACTGAAATTTCAGGCTAGTCCACAGTGAGGACAGCTTGGGTATTCAGATTATCCCGCTTGTTTTGGGAAGTGCAAGACCACACAAGATGATGTCACTTCAGAGGTTAAGGACGTGCACTTCTACCTGCGATGTACTAATTATGCCTTATAACCTATACAAATTCTATTAGTCCATAAACATTTGTGTAAAAGTATAAAATATAATATTCACAAGAACAAAATTAGGCTGAACTACTTCTGATTTCTCTCCTGGGATAAAGATAATAAGTGTGTATGTACTCAGAAACATAAAAGAACAGAGCGCCCATTCATATATGCCTTTAAGATTCTGGGCTCATAACTGAACTAATATTTGTTTCTATTATTTTATAAAATTATGGTCTCATCTCTAAAAGTTGGCAGTAAACCACTTTAGTAATTCATCTATCTGAAAAATACCTCTGCGTCCAAATTGTTCTAAATTGATATAAATGATAAAATTAAGAAATACTACTAAGTATTTGAAGGGTATTACATTAAGACAACATGAACATGATCTGTATATCAGATGATAATGAAACTATACTCCTAACTTAATAGGAAATGGGGTTCACAAATGTAAATTTAATAATTCTTCATACCCAGTTCATGAGTTTATGATCTTATAATCTATATCTGAAAAATTTTAACATACCCTGATAAAAATTGTGTCATTTATCCAATCAGCATTATAGCTGAACTAAGGGTGGTAGGTTCAAGCTATAAATATTATATACTTGGTAGTAACATGTTCAGTACTCTATATACATATGTAAAATGAGTTCATGTTCTATTGTATAAAAATAGTTACTCTATAATATCAACAAAATTACCTCATGCACCTTTGCAGGCGGAGTGGAGTGAAGGGGAAAATTCTGTAATCACAATAGAACGGGGCTCAGCCTTCACCCTTCTCCTACCCTCTCCTGGGTAGTTACCACTGTCCTTAGCACGATTTTGCTATCTGCAGCGATGATAGTATGTGTAATTATAATCAAAGTGTTGAGACCAAACTTCCAATTCCGGTATCATTGAATACATTTAAAAATGAACCAGAATTATTTTTTCATACCCAGGAATTAATGTTATTAGGCAGTGAGTAAGTGGTAAGAACTGGGGGCAGTGGATTCTAGGGTAAAGATGATCACTGAAATTTCAGGCTAGTCCACAGTGAGGACAGCTTGGGTATTCAGATTATCCCGCTTGTTTTGGGAAGTGCAAGACCACACAAGATGATGTCACTTCAGAGGTTAAGGACGTGCACTTCTACCTGCGATGTACTAATTATGCCTTATAACCTATACAAATTCTATTAGTCCATAAACATTTGTGTAAAAGTATAAAATATAATATTCACAAGAACAAAATTAGGCTGAACTACTTCTGATTTCTCTCCTGGGATAAAGATAATAAGTGTGTATGTACTCAGACATACACATTCATACAAACACATATATTTTGTCTTTTTAAACTGTACTACCTTTAATATGCCCATAGGTGTGTGTATGCACGCTCACTCAATTGTGTCGGACTGTTTGTGACCCTGTGAACTTTAGTCTGCTAGGCTTCTCTGTCCATGGGATCTCCATGCTAGAATACTGTAGTGGGTTGCCATGTCCTCCAGGGGATCTTCCTGACCCAGGGATTGAACTTACATCTCTTGAGCCTACTGTATTGACAGGCAGATTTTTTACCAACCTCCTAATTTGAACCTTCCTTAATTTTGTGGTTGTTTGTGCCTCCTCAGATCACTTGGCATTTGATTATGCAGACTGAAGTGGTTTCAATGTCTTTAAGTGATTTCCTGTATTTTAAACATCCTAAGTAAATTCCCATATTACATAAAATATCTTACTTGTAACTTAAAAGTTTTTAGTTGGACATAATCACACCTCTTAGGAGACTACAGTTATAATGCTGATATTTTTCTTGTCAACTAAAACAGTTCTTTTGTTGTCCAGTCCTTAAAAGACTAGTATTTAAGAAACTGTAACAGCCAGAAAATTAATGTCAAGGAAATTCTGTCCCTTATGCTGCATCATAAAGACAGAGATTCAGATACATACAGCTATATAAATAAAAAAAAAAAAACAGACAATAAACCGTTCATGGTTAGGAACTCTGCCCTCTGGTGTTTCTATGTCCTAACACCCCCCAGTGCAAAGAAGTCCCTGTATAACACCGTCATTAAATCTTCATGAAGTTATATTTCATCATAAAATCAATATTATTGGAAAGTAAATCTAAGATTTTGTTAATTGGAAGGATGCAGAAAAGTTTTTTAGGCCCTTACTTGATTTTTACTCTAATAATTGAAAACATTTGTTCCCCAGAGGCACAGTGTGAAGTCAAGAGTTAAGTCAGAAGCAGGATTACTGTAGTACCTCCAGCCAATGTTAACGGAAGCATAATGCAAATTCAATGCAATACCTTATGTCTCTAAATGCTTCTTGTCTAATATTTTAAGTAGATAACATAGTTGTGCCTGTCCAAGTCAAAAATCCCTCCTGCGGAACAGATAGACAAACATAAAAAATTGTGCTAGCTCAATCTGCTTTAATGGAAGGGGATTTCTCCTGTCACCTGATGGCAACAGTAACTGTTTACTGAACTGTATACAGTCTCAGGGAGTTCCTAACATACTGTACTGGTGTCTAATATCAGGGACTCCTCCGTGTTCAGGAGAGGTGGACATTAATCTGAATTTTTAAATATGGTTTTTATCCACACAGTCTGGAATGCAGCAATTCCGTCACTAGAATAATTTTTTCTCTAATTTTTGTTGCATTGTGTCAGTTTTTACATTTATATTTTGAGCAAAGAATATAGAACATGCTTTCATTTGGTTTATACTACATTGATGCAATGTGTTTAATGTATAAACTTGTACCAAAATGTCATCTTCACTTAGCTGTGTGTGTATACATAAAATGAAAATATATCCCATCTCTCTTTATATATATTCAAATTTACATTTTAAATATTGTGATTAGAGATAGAGTACATAATTTAGTAAGCACTGCTCAGAATTAAGGAAGCAAATAAAGATCACAGGAAATCAGCAGGGTAAAATGTACTTTATGACTCCTCGTTAAGCAGATCTGTTTACTTTTCAATATGAAGAGGTTTTCTAAAAAATAAAAGGTGTTTATTTTTCATTTACTGATTACATACTGTACTTCACTTTGTTGCAAACTCTGATACGCTCATATGAAAGTATTGGTACCGAGATTTAGGAATGACAGTAATTAATGGTTAGATAGAGAAGAGAAAGGAATCTTTGGAAGAAAGAAATTTAAAGAGCAGACAGGACTTTCAAAAGCATGTAAAGAATGAACACTTACCAGTTCTACTCGTCCAAAACCTCCAACTCCAAGGGTGTCAATGATGTTGAAATCAGACAGCTTCAGGTTGGCGAAGAAAGCCGCTTCAGCTTCATATCTGGAGTTTTTGATGCGAAAAAATGGAAATTTCTTAGAGGTGCACACACGAGTACCACGTACAACTGTACCGGAATGACATGACTCTGAAACAGGGTTTACCTGCTTAAATTCCATCTTGCTTTTAGAGTCTGTGTTTTCTCACACTCATAATTTTTTTTTTTTTTTTTTGGTCCCAGTTGTGCAGAATAGCCTAGATTTACACTTGTTTTTCAAGTAGAAAAATACAAAGTACCCACTGCATGCCAGTCATCTGACTGATAAATCCAGTTATCAAATCAGTTATATCTTGCTGTTTTTCTACGCATCTTCTTGAGAGCACAGATGGTTTGTGGTGGTATTTTCTGCTTTTGTTTTGGGTTTTTTGGTTTTGGTTGATTTTGTTTTTGCCGTTCAGATTTTGGATGGCAGTTTCTCATTAGGTTCCCTTATCCACAGGCTGGCAGTGGCTCCTATTAGTATTTATTAAAAGCGGCAAGCTCATTGAGGTCTCTGGAGTGAAGTCACAGCCAGGTTTTATGAAAACAGATCCGAAAAGCTGAGGACTGATGTGGAAATATCTGAAATGGATGATTTCGGAAGCGTATTCGCATTCCTAAAAAGTGTCTTCCTTTCATTTGTGTTTACCCACTGGCTCTCAGCTAGTAATCCCAGTGTTGTTAGGCTTGCCAGTTTCTTATATGAGTGGTGTGGAGGAGCACAGACCAGCCTCCAGAAGTCTAACTCTGTGGACAGGCAAATTGGACACATTCAAGTGGCCAAAATAAGCTGCTCCTGATGAGACAAGTGAGTATCAGCTGCTTAAAATATCTCCTTGTGAAAGGCCCTACTATTTTTAGAAAGGGCAGGAAGGCATAAAGATGATCCTCCCACTCACTAAAGTCAGGTCAGGGAGCAATTCAGCTGTCTCAAAAATAAAGTGTTTGAATAGCTATGTGTAACCCATGACCTTCAGCCAGGCAGTACCTGATTCAGTAGTATGCTATAGATAGACATGATGAACATGCCTGAAATAATGATAGTCACACAGCTTGTTTATGTCAATTTGGGGATATAATCATCCATAAGCATGTTTGGCGTTAAGCCGTGCAACATGTTAGCTATTCCATGATCATCAAACACAAATTCAGGTTCCTCAGTTGGGAGAAAGGCCAAATAGCTTTCTAGGTGAGCTTTCAACATTTCTCAGTTTATGAGGACTGTTTGGGTTTTTAATGCATTAATCCTTGAAAGACTCGTGAGAAGGTAAAAATAACATTGCTTCTCGTTATTAACTGATGATGGGAAATCAACGTTAACTCATGATGGGAAATAAACAGGATTGCTAGTCGATCTGAATGGTATTTGTAGACTTATTAACTGCACAATCAAGAGACTGACATAACACTTCAGGAGACGGTTTACTAGAATGGAACAAAAGCAACAAATGTGCATTTCTAACATTCCAGTTGACTCTCTGCTTTTAGAAAATTAAAAAATCCATCCAATTTAAAGGGCCAGTGGCAGAGTCCACTCCAACAGGTGTTTAAAAAGGACATCTGTTGAGATCAGACCCTGTGACAGTTTGTATGTGTTCAGGCATTTCCTGGCAGCAGAATCCTTAATCACATTGTTTTTGAATACTATCCTATGTACTTGCTGGATTTAGAAATCTCAAATGCCAAGGGAATAAACTCAGACTACTTTGATCCAATGTTATGTATTTAAAGTACAGTATTATTACCTATAGCTCTTGAAGATGCCTCTGACATCCTTATATTTAGGATATGTAACATTGGTTTAGAAATGTCCAAACAAGTCATCGTCAGCCATATGCTGCACATCAGAACTATTTGAGCATCTTTTAGAAACCACTTAATTTGGGTCCCACCACAGATCAAGTGCATCAGCAATGTCTAGAAGTAGTATCACGTGTCTATACACTTTTACAGCTCCCGGGTGATTCTGATGGACAATGAAGGGAATCATAATCCTAACCCCTTCTGAAAGCTTCAGGAGGTTCCAGAAGCCAGAGAAGAATTCTGAAATGGCTTTTTAGTTTTCCAGGCAGTACCTGATTCAGGCTATAGATACATTGGCCTGAAATAATGATAGTCACACAGCTTGTTTATGTCAATTTGGGGATATAATCATCCATAAGCATGTTTGGCGTTAAGCCGTGCAACATGTTAGCTATTCCATGATCATCAAACACAAATTCAGGTTCCTCAGTTGGGAGAAAGGCCAAATAGCTTTCTAGGTGAGCTTTCAACATTTCTCAGTTTATGAGGACTGTTTGGGTTTTTAATGCATTAATCCTTGAAAGACTCGTGAGAAGGTAAAAATAACATTGCTTCTCGTTATTAACTGATGATGGGAAATCAACGTTAACTCATGATGGGAAATAAACAGGATTGCTAGTCGATCTGAATGGTATTTGTAGACTTATTAACTGCACAATCAAGAGACTGACATAACACTTCAGGAGACGGTTTACTAGAATGGAACAAAAGCAACAAATGTGCATTTCTAACATTCCAGTTGACTCTCTGCTTTTAGAAAATTAAAAACTCCATCCAATTTAAAGGGCCAGTGGCAGAGTCCACTCCAACAGGTGTTTAAAAAGGACATCTGTTGAGATCAGACCCTGTGACAGTTTGTATGTGTTCAGGCATTTCCTGGCAGCAGAATCCTTAATCACATTGTTTTTGAATACTATCCTATGTACTTGCTGGATTTAGAAATCTCAAATGCCAAGGGAATAAACTCAGACTACTTTGATCCAATGTTATGTATTTAAAGTACAGTATTATTACCTATAGCTCTTGAAGATGCCTCTGACATCCTTATATTTAGGATATGTAACATTGGTTTAGAAATGTCCAAACAAGTCATCGTCAGCCATATGCTGCACATCAGAACTATTTGAGCATCTTTTAGAAACCACTTAATTTGGGTCCCACCACAGATCAAGTGCATCAGCAATGTCTAGAAGTAGTATCACGTGTCTATACACTTTTACAGCTCCCCGGGTGATTCTGATGGACAATGAAGGGAATCATAATCCTAACCCCTTCTGAAAGCTTCAGGAGGTTCCAGAAGCCAGAGAAGAATTCTGGCTAGGATTAAATGGATCCAAGGAAATATGTAGTTTTCCAGTGAGTCTGGAGTGTGATGCATTCACGGCAAGAGTACTGGGGACTCCTAACTTGGCCTTGCCTCCTGCCCTTGTTGTCCCAGAACTAGAGGAATGGACAATAGCTCTGTAAAGGCTAACACGGATTTTTAAAAAAACACATCGATTTAAAAAAAAAGACACATGCAGAATGTAAAACTGTTAATCTTTGCTAATTACTTTGCTTTTTCTAGGTGGATTTTTAAAATACTTCTTTCACTTGGGTGATTTTGTTTGCAGTGGTAGGTGAGATGCCTTTTGAAGGGGCTGTTGGTAATTGTGCTCTTAATCCTTCATTCTATTCCTGTTTGCCTCAGGTCATGATTGTTGGGGAAGCCAAAGTACACAGGAACAGTCAGAGCAACTTCTTCTCCAAGCAAGGACAGGTTGTTGCTTAGTATTTTGTGTGTGTGTTTCTCAGTAAGATTACTGCTTAGGAAGTCTCTTCATCTTAGAGACTCTGCGCACCTTTCCTTTTTGAGTAAATAACTATGTTTTTTAATGTGGAAATCACCACCCCAAGAGACCTTTGTAGAAACAGCCAAACTATAGATGATCTAACTTCTTCAGGTATCTAATCACTCTAGTTTATAACTTGGAGGGAGATTTTCATTCTTTTTACTCAGGAATTACTTGAAAATTATTTGAATCCATTAGTTACGTTCTAGAGTCTTTTTAAGTTGATAATTTGGGGTGGGAAAGGTAAGGAGATAAATTGGTTAAGTAAATGGTCCTTGTTCTATAAAATGTCTTCTGCTGAAAGGAGGTAAATGTTGAACATGAGTTCATAGCTTACTATAGGGCACCAGGTCTGAGGAATTAGGCCCAGATTCACACAATTCTAAGATCCATCTGTGCAAAAGTATCTACGAGAAGGGACAGTTGCCAAGTGCTAAGGGAAATATTTATCAGTAAGGCAACCCTGAATATTCAGTGGAAGGACTGATGCTGAAGCTCCAAAACTTTGGCCACCTGATGTGAAGCACCAACTCATTGGAAAAGACCTTGATGCTGGGAAAGATTGAAGACAAATGGAGAAGGGGGCAGTAGAGGATGAGATGGTTAGAAAGCATCACTGACTCAATGGACATGAATTTGAGCAAACTCTGAGAGGTACTGAAGGACAGGGAAGCCTGGCTTACTGCAGTCCACAGGGTTGCAAGAAGTCAGACATGACTTATTGACTGAACAACAAGGCATACAATTCCTTAAGTCTGGTTGCTTAATCCAGCAATAAGTATGAAGTATATTTTTAATATCCTTAACTTATGAGATACAGATTTTAAAAAATAATATTATTTACAGTTGACCCTTGAACAGTGCAAGGGTTAGGGACACCGACCCTCCAACAGTCAAAAATTCATGTATAATTAATCAGTTATATGGTCTTCCATATCCAGTTTTTCTGTATCTGCGGTTCCACATCTGCTCAACCAACTGCATCATATAGTATTTATGACTGCAAACAGTCTGTAGATTAGTGGATTCACAGTTCAAACCCATATTGTTCAAGGGTCAACTGTACTGAATGAACAAATGAATATGACTGTATTCATGCATTTTTTTTTTAGCATAGGGTGAGAGCTATGGATTCTCTTTCCAGAAAAGTGCCACTACTAAAATACTCTGTATAACTTCAAGGAGCTTACAAACCCTCAGAATAGGTTAACAATGAAAATAACTCTTCAACAGAAGAATAAGTGTATGGGATGAAATAGATAATATATCATTTCTCCACCATGCCTGATCATGTGTTTAACCTGCTTTGGTGATTAGAGTCCACAGACCATCACTAATCTGTACAGGGTACTCTTTTTTCTTTTTTTAAATTTTGGCCTCTTTTATTGGTCCTTTATTTATTTATTTTCATCCATCTTAATTCTTTGCCATGTTTGGGCCTCCCATCACAGTGGCCTCTCTAGCTGTAAAGCACTGGTCCTGGGTGCATGTGCTCCAGATCACTGGCTTGGAATTGGACACACCAGTCCAGCTGCTCTGCAGCATATGGGATCTTCCCATGCCAGGGATTGAACCAGTGTTCCCTGCACTGCAAGATGAACTCTTAACTCACTGGACTACCGGGGAAGCCTCATGGTACTCTTTAAATAGTGAAATTTAGAACTTTTAAGAAGGACTGACTGAAGCTCCAAAACTTTGGCCACCTGATGTGAAGCACCAACTCATTGGAAAAGACCTTGATGCTGGGAAAGATTGAAGACAAATGGAGAAGGGGGCAGTAGAGGATGAGATGGTTAGAAAGCATCACTGACTCAATGGACATGAATTTGAGCAAACTCTGAGAGGTACTGAAGGACAGGGAAGCCTGGCTTACTGCAGTCCACAGGGTTGCAAGAAGTCAGACATGACTTATTGACTGAACAACAAGGCATACAATTCCTTAAGTCTGGTTGCTTAATCCAGCAATAAGTATGAAGTATATTTTTAATATCCTTAACTTATGAGATACAGATTTTAAAAAATAATATTATTTACAGTTGACCCTTGAACAGTGCAAGGGTTAGGGACACCGACCCTCCAACAGTCAAAAATTCATGTATAATTAATCAGTTATATGGTCTTCCATATCCAGTTTTTCTGTATCTGCGGTTCCACATCTGCTCAACCAACTGCATCATATAGTATTTATGACTGCAAACAGTCTGTAGATTAGTGGATTCACAGTTCAAACCCATATTGTTCAAGGGTCAACTGTACTGAATGAACAAATGAATATGACTGTATTCATGCATTTTTTTTTTAGCATAGGGTGAGAGCTATGGATTCTCTTTCCAGAAAAGTGCCACTACTAAAATACTCTGTATAACTTCAAGGAGCTTACAAACCCTCAGAATAGGTTAACAATGAAAATAACTCTTCAACAGAAGAATAAGTGTATGGGATGAAATAGATAATATATCATTTCTCCACCATGCCTGATCATGTGTTTAACCTGCTTTGGTGATTAGAGTC
This sequence comes from Tragulus kanchil, assembly GCA_022376925.1. Classification (NCBI taxonomy): domain Eukaryota; kingdom Metazoa; phylum Chordata; class Mammalia; order Artiodactyla; family Tragulidae; genus Tragulus; species Tragulus kanchil. Next base: position 113,334,459 of record JAIOJX010000005.1, on the reverse strand, counting down.
CACAGACCATCACTAATCTGTACAGGGTACTCTTTTTTCTTTTTTTAAATTTTGGCCTCTTTTATTGGTCCTTTATTTATTTATTTTCATCCATCTTAATTCTTTGCCATGTTTGGGCCTCCCATCACAGTGGCCTCTCTAGCTGTAAAGCACTGGTCCTGGGTGCATGTGCTCCAGATCACTGGCTTGGAATTGGACACACCAGTCCAGCTGCTCTGCAGCATATGGGATCTTCCCATGCCAGGGATTGAACCAGTGTTCCCTGCACTGCAAGATGAACTCTTAACTCACTGGACTACCGGGGAAGCCTCATGGTACTCTTTAAATAGTGAAATTTAGAACTTTTAAGAACTAGTAGAAAGAAACAAAGTTGCCTACATTTTTACCTTCTCTTTTCAATTCTACTTGTACACCAGAGGAATTCTGGAAGCAATCAGAATGTAAAGCTGAAGGTATAAATATGTTGAGACCAAGAAATATATGCAAAGTCTAGAAACAGCAAAATAATACTAGAATAACCTTAACTTTCTCTATCCAAAAAACCACATCTCTCTCCAGCTTTACATTTACTACCTTTCAGAAATAGATAATAACCATTAGTTTCTATTTTTCCATCTCTTCCAATATCACCAGCTCACGCAAAACCCAAAGGTATGACTCATATGTCCTTTATTATTCACCACAATAGTTTTTTTTTTTTTTTTTTTTGCTGTTACAAAATTACCATCTGAGCCACCAGGGAAGTCCATAAAGAATCTACCTGAAATTCAGGAGACCTGGATTCAGTCCCTGTGTCAGGAAGATCCTCTGGAGAAGGGAATGGCTACCCACTCCAGTATTCTTGCCTGGAAAACCCCTTGGACAGAGGAGCCTGGCAGGCTACAGTCCATGGAGTCACAAAGAGTCAGACATGGCTGAGTAACTAATACTTTCACATTCTAGATCCATGAATCAATTCTGTCATCATTTCACAATAACAGAATTGTGTTCTATTCTTTTTTTTGTGGGGGGGGGCACTTCTATTGATCTTTCATTTATTTATTTCCATCCATCTTTGTTCTTTGGCTTGTGTGGGTATCCCATCACAGTGGCCTCTGTTGTCGCAGAGCACCGACTCCGGGCGCATGCGCTCCAGAGTTCCGGCTCCATAGTTGGACACATCGGTCCAGCTGCTCAGTGGCACATGGGATCTTCGCAGGCCAGGGATGGAACAGGCACCCCTTGCACTGAGAGGTGGTGTCCTTACCCACTGGACCACCAGGGAAGCCCAGAATTGTGTTCTATTCTTTATGACTGATCACTATTAGTAAGAAGCAAACACCTCTTCTTAATATTGAAAATAAAACACAACCCAGTACAAAAATACATGAAACTTAAAATTTTATCTTCATCTTGATAGTAAAATAGCAGAAATGGCTTAGTATTAATTTACAAAGTAAAAAATAGTAGGTGCATTTTGAAAGTAAGGTCCAAAAATCACAAAGGACATGCAGGTGGGATACAAAAGCCAGTAATTAAAAGCTAATAAAATAAAAGATTAATATGGCCCAATTTACTCTGTTTCAGTGGTCTACTCTTAAGTGTCTACAAGAAAAATTTAATAGAATCTAAGCATCTTTTAACCCACCTGCAAATGGTCACCACTGCTGGCCTGTGCTGATCCACTCTTGGGTGTATTTCTACTTCCTACTGAATTTAGTTTTATCACTCCTTGGGGAAATCTATAAAGCATTTCAGTAAATATACCTGAACTCCCATCTATGACTAAGTTTTTTATTCTATAACTTTCAATAGGTAAGATGAGATTCAGTCAGACAATCAGTGTCTATGCTAGACTTAAAAATAATGTAAAAATGCATCTTAATACGAACAGAAGCTCATGACTCATAGTCCTGGCTCTGATAGTGTCTCTGTACTTCCAAGTCCTGAATTCTTCAGCACTTAGGCCTTTGTAAAAGTCTCAACATTCACTTAAGTATGTAGGGAGGAGTTGTGTAGAGACAGTCAGAATCCTAGCTTACTTAAATGTTCAGATAAACGCCTAGGAACCCTTTTCCTTTTTATGGGATCAAAGATCATTGGTATCTAAAAATACATGCTTAGAGAAATAGTTAAAGGAGGTTACGAACTCTTCAGTTAGCCTTAAGCACAACATATATATACCTTGTCCATGACACATGCAAGCTATAATGCTGGCCATCTATTGTATAAACACTTACTCTGGTACACAGGATTTTAGGTAGTAATAATTCCTGATTTAATAAAACATGGTGCATTAATTTTTAGATCTTGAAGAGTAAATACAATTTCAGACAGACAGTACTTATATATACAGAGAAAGTAGAATTGAAAACTGGACCAATACTTCTTTAACACAGATGTGTTTTAAGTTTAAACTATTGGGACTATCACCTAACATTATGCTACACTGACTTTGAGAATGTGAAAATAGTTACTACATGTCCTATTCTCTTGATTCTAAAATGTTTGGAATGAAGTAAGCTTAGTCATTAAAATAAAAATGGACAGTCCTTCGTAAGTCAGTCATCTCTTATTAATATAATTGTATTATTTAGAAGTCTTATTGTTAAACTAAACATTAAATCAGACTCTTCTGACTTCATTGGAAAATTGTGAACTGTTTTACTTTTTAAGGTTTATATAGGGAGTTATTTCCTGTTGATATAATGCTTTTCAAATAACATTTTTACAAAAATTCCTATAAGGTTTTTTTTTAAATATCTTTAAACATAAGAAACCCTATTCCTATAATTCTAAACAAAAAGGAATGAATTTTAAAATTTGTTTGGCCAGAAACATACAGGTATAGTCACTATTCTTTTAGCAGCCGTGGCAAAAACTTGAACTAAAAAGTATGAAAATAACTTAGTGACTATAAAGTAATTCATTATGTCAGTTTTCTCTAGAAAGTATAATCTCTTCTTCAGGAAATTTGAGATAGCATTAGTTTACTTTCTATACTTTCAAAATTGTGTTTTTTTTCAGAAGCAGTCTTTTTAAAATTTTTTTAAAGTACTTTAGCCCTGAAATAGTTCTATTTATCTTTCAAATACATTGCCGTGCGAAGATACGCCAACAGGAATACACAGGAAAATTGCATTACTCAATATATGCTGCATAATAAGAATGATAGTAATGCAAATTTTATTATGCATTTAAGAAACACCTTTCTTTTCTTCCGAGGACTCTACAATGTCTCTAATTTAATTTGTCCTCCCTGATTCTCTGTGAAGATGGGATAGTAAATATTTTTAGTTCTATTTTGGAACTGGGTAGACCGGCTACTAATAAAGTGATTGATTTCAGTAATTAAGCAACCAGAAGAATTAGAAATAAAAACCTTGGGCATAGATCACATTGTAGCAAATTTACACTTATTCTGTAAAATTTAGTTTCAGTTTAAACAAGAAAGTAGAATTGAAAACTGGACCAATACTTCTTTAACACAGATGTGTTTTAAGTTTAAACTATTGGGACTATCACCTAACATTATGCTACACTGACTTTGAGAATGTGAAAATAGTTACTACATGTCCTATTCTCTTGATTCTAAAATGTTTGGAATGAAGTAAGCTTAGTCATTAAAATAAAAATGGACAGTCCTTCGTAAGTCAGTCATCTCTTATTAATATAATTGTATTATTTAGAAGTCTTATTGTTAAACTAAACATTAAATCAGACTCTTCTGACTTCATTGGAAAATTGTGAACTGTTTTACTTTTTAAGGTTTATATAGGGAGTTATTTCCTGTTGATATAATGCTTTTCAAATAACATTTTTACAAAAATTCCTATAAGGTTTTTTTTTTTAAATATCTTTAAACATAAGAAACCCTATTCCTATAATTCTAAACAAAAAGGAATGAATTTTAAAATTTGTTTGGCCAGAAACATACAGGTATAGTCACTATTCTTTTAGCAGCCGTGGCAAAAACTTGAACTAAAAAGTATGAAAATAACTTAGTGACTATAAAGTAATTCATTATGTCAGTTTTCTCTAGAAAGTATAATCTCTTCTTCAGGAAATTTGAGATAGCATTAGTTTACTTTCTATACTTTCAAAATTGTGTTTTTTTTCAGAAGCAGTCTTTTTAAAATTTTTTTAAAGTACTTTAGCCCTGAAATAGTTCTATTTATCTTTCAAATACATTCCCTTGAGAAGATACGGCCAACAGGAATACACAGGAAAATTGCATTACTCAATATATGCTGCATAATAAGAATGATAGTAATGCAAATTTTATTATGCATTTAAGAAACACCTTTCTTTTCTTCCGAGGACTCTACAATGTCTCTAATTTAATTTGTCCTCCCTGATTCTCTGTGAAGATGGGATAGTAAATATTTTTAGTTCTATTTTGGAACTGGGTAGACCGGCTACTAATAAAGTGATTGATTTCAGTAATTAAGCAACCAGAAGAATTAGAAATAAAAACCTTGGGCATAGATCACATTGTAGCAAATTTACACTTATTCTGTAAAATTTAGTTTCAGTTTAAACAAGATAGTAGATAATCAGACAACTTTAAAGATGCTTTTATCTCAAAGCAGTAAGATACTAACATGGTTCAAAATCTAGATCAACACCATTGGCAGGTCCTCTAAGTTCTTTCACTTTTTAAAATGGGGAGGTTGGATAACTCCAGAGGTAGTAAGTGACTTAGCCCAAGTCACAAAGACTCAGGCATAGGGCCTGGCGTTTTGATTTGCAATCTGTAAGACTTTTTACTATATGCTTCTATTTTCACAGTGTAGTAAAAAAAACAAAACAAAACAAAAAAACAAACCTCTGATATTTGTAAAATAAAGGCAAACATTTAAGTTATACAATAGATTTGAATCATATGCTATTTTATCACCCTTTTACATTAAGAATGTGACTCCTATCTAAGCACTGACGCCTTTTCATCTTTGATGTGGCCTATGGGTGTGTGTTAAATAAAAGGACTCAGAATGAAAGCACACTGCTACTCAAGAGAGTTTTTAAAAATTCAGAGCTGCATTTGTGAAAGATAGACTGAGGATATGCTAAGCAGTGTGAGCTTGAAATATATTGACCAACATTCATTTTTAGTGATTCAGTTTTTAAAGAGAGTCTGTCTAGTAATTTTACTAAACAAGTGACTTTTTATTTTTCTGAAATAAGGGCCTAAGTAAATATATATTGCCATGAAAAAAACTAGCAAGAAAGGAATTAGAGATTTTCTATTTGTGTTTATTACTTAACAGTCACTAGCCCATAATAACGTTATTTATTTAGTAATTATTGTTTTTGATTTCAAGAATACAGACATTGGATGTATGTATTAAAAAAAAAAAAAAAAAGCATGCTAGGATAGTAGTATTTCCTTCATGTAGCACTTCCATAGCCATCAGAGACCAGTGATCTGAGGAAGTTCTCTCATCTCAGTGCATATTAACATCCCTCCTTCTCCCTTTCCTATGCCTCAGAATCTCATTCTGAGTCATTGGCTTATGGTTGTAGACCAGAATGTTCCAGACTGGCACACCATCACTTCCAAAGCCAGGAAGTTGAAGTTAAAGGGAAAGGATGTTGGTAAAAATGATTCTGTCTTCACTGCTCCAACACCTTGGCCTGGGAAAAGCATTACTTACCCTCATCTTACTGCCTCATGCCACTCCAGAGTGAATATTCACTACAGCAGAACTTTCATCCAATTTCCATGGGACAGTATTTGCCATAGGTGACATTTCTTGGGAAGGGATAGGTAAAAGTGCAAGGTTTCTCCTCAAATATAAACATCTCTTTTTTACCTCCAAGTTAAGAGCTCTTTTGTCTTTTCTTAACTGTCCTTTTTTTATATGGAGGTTAAAATATTGAAATAATGGAAATTTTAAGGTTACCTAACCTCATAATTAGTCTTAATCACCATCTTTATCAAGGAATCAGTCAGCAGGTTGAACTAAGAAGGAGTAAGTAAGACTTAAATGAACAGTAAGGGTCAGCTTTTACTTCTAGACTCAGGACCTTTGCTGTGAACCTCGATTTTCCTTCTCCCTTTTTATTTCTAAAGGATTCTACATGAACTTCAGAGACAAGAGACTTGGGGATGTGGTCACGGTCACAGTGAGCCCCAGGAAGAGAAGGCAGTAAGATGCAGTGGGAGACTATATGAAAATGAGAGTATAAACCACTCTACCAGGCCTCTAGGAATATAGGAAAAGAAGTAATCAGGAGTTGGCCAGGACCAAGCCTGAGCCATACATTCCCGTCTCTGTAAAATGAAGGGTTTGTACTAGACAGATCTGTGAAGCTCAGTTGCAACCTGATCATTCTGGGATTCCAAGTGTTCTGAAAAATACATACTTGACACAAGTGTTGGTTCCCGCAGCTTCTCTTTTGCCTCTTTTGTGCACCAATTCTGTCCTCCAATCCCTGACTCCTGAAGCTTATTTCAGGAAACACTACAGAACTTTTCATTAAAGGGAGTCTTGCTTTCAGCTGCTGGTAAGCAGAAGACCCTGACTCAGCAGTTAGGCAAGATATGTCTTGATGTTCAAAATACAAATGTTAATGCTTCCCCAAATACAAAACCCCACCCAGAATGTTCCAGACTGGCACACCATCACTTCCAAAGCCAGGAAGTTGAAGTTAAAGGGAAAGGATGTTGGTAAAAATGATTCTGTCTTCACTGCTCCAACACCTTGGCCTGGGAAAAGCATTACTTACCCTCATCTTACTGCCTCATGCCACTCCAGAGTGAATATTCACTACAGCAGAACTTTCATCCAATTTCCATGGGACAGTATTTGCCATAGGTGACATTTCTTGGGAAGGGATAGGTAAAAGTGCAAGGTTTCTCCTCAAATATAAACATCTCTTTTTTACCTCCAAGTTAAGAGCTCTTTTGTCTTTTCTTAACTGTCCTTTTTTTATATGGAGGTTAAAATATTGAAATAATGGAAATTTTAAGGTTACCTAACCTCATAATTAGTCTTAATCACCATCTTTATCAAGGAATCAGTCAGCAGGTTGAACTAAGAAGGAGTAAGTAAGACTTAAATGAACAGTAAGGGTCAGCTTTTACTTCTAGACTCAGGACCTTTGCTGTGAACCTCGATTTTCCTTCTCCCTTTTTATTTCTAAAGGATTCTACATGAACTTCAGAGACAAGAGACTTGGGGATGTGGTCACGGTCACAGTGAGCCCCAGGAAGAGAAGGCAGTAAGATGCAGTGGGAGACTATATGAAAATGAGAGTATAAACCACTCTACCAGGCCTCTAGGAATATAGGAAAAGAAGTAATCAGGAGTTGGCCAGGACCAAGCCTGAGCCATACATTCCCGTCTCTGTAAAATGAAGGGTTTGTACTAGACAGATCTGTGAAGCTCAGTTGCAACCTGATCATTCTGGGATTCCAAGTGTTCTGAAAAATACATACTTGACACAAGTGTTGGTTCCCGCAGCTTCTCTTTTGCCTCTTTTGTGCACCAATTCTGTCCTCCAATCCCTGACTCCTGAAGCTTATTTCAGGAAACACTACAGAACTTTTCATTAAAGGGAGTCTTGCTTTCAGCTGCTGGTAAGCAGAAGACCCTGACTCAGCAGTTAGGCAAGATATGTCTTGATGTTCAAAATACAAATGTTAATGCATTTCACCCTAGACTCTTAATACACCAGAGATGCCCTCTCACCCAGGATTCACATTAGAATTACGGGTTGAGTTAAAAAAAGACTTTGATCCAACGTTAGGATTTTTGACCAGGTATCAGTACTTATATGTCTACCACAGCCCTTAATATCAAGGCTAATAATCATATGTAAGTTTTGATGCGCTATTAATCTTAAATCTGATACATATGTGTATGTGATACATACATCTATTATAAAGTATATAAGTATCACAGGGAAATATATCTATAGTTCCAAGGAATAATTCTCAAGTGGTCTTAGACAAAATACCACCCGTTCTTAGAAATTCAGGGAAAGCCTGTATGTCTTTTTGTTAGTAGAGAAAATATTAAGTGAAAAAGAAGAAAACTGAGCAAAAATTTTTCCACATCATGTTCGGTAACAGTGATTTGTGTGTTTATCAAACAAAGTCTCAGGATTGCCGCCTATTTGTTATCAAGTCACTGCCATCTAGATGCAAAATCTGCCACTGTCCAATGCTACAGCCAATACAAATGAATAATAAAGCAAATTACATGGTTTGGGGCTTTTGTAACAAAATGATTTCCTCATTTTATTCAGATTTTCTTAGGTTTTACCTAATGACCTTTTTTCAACTTTTGCACTCTGTTAAAATTTAATTAAATAAATACTGCCATAATACATAAGCTGAACTTCACTGCTGAGTTAACACATATTGGTAATTATTGGTAATTTTGTGTGCTTCTTTTTTTTCTTTTTTTTGGCGGGGGGCAGGTTGGGGAGGGAGTAGGGTGGGCGGGCCACTTCTATTGGTCTTTCATTTATCAATTTTCATCCATCTTTGTTCTTTGGCCCATGTGGGCCTCCCATCGCAGTGGCCCCTGTTGTCACAGAGCACTGGCTTTGGACACATGCGCTCCAGAGCTCCGGCTCGGTAATTGGACACATCGGTCCAGCCGCTCCGTGGCACGTGGGATCTTCCCAGGCCAGAGATCGAACTGGCGCCCCTTGCACTGCAAGGCGGTGTGAAGACAAACCTGACTAAAAGCCAGTTAGGCCAAGAAAAATGTCTTGATGTTCAAAATACAAATGTTAATGCATTTCACCCTAGACTCTTAATACACCAGAGATGCCCTCTCACCCAGGATTCACATTAGAATTACGGGTTGAGTTAAAAAAAGACTTTGATCCAACGTTAGGATTTTTGACCAGGTATCAGTACTTATATGTCTACCACAGCCCTTAATATCAAGGCTAATAATCATATGTAAGTTTTGATGCGCTATTAATCTTAAATCTGATACATATGTGTATGTGATACATACATCTATTATAAAGTATATAAGTATCACAGGGAAATATATCTATAGTTCCAAGGAATAATTCTCAAGTGGTCTTAGACAAAATACCACCCGTTCTTAGAAATTCAGGGAAAGCCTGTATGTCTTTTTGTTAGTAGAGAAAATATTAAGTGAAAAAGAAGAAAACTGAGCAAAAATTTTTCCACATCATGTTCGGTAACAGTGATTTGTGTGTTTATCAAACAAAGTCTCAGGATTGCCGCCTATTTGTTATCAAGTCACTGCCATCTAGATGCAAAATCTGCCACTGTCCAATGCTACAGCCAATACAAATGAATAATAAAGCAAATTACATGGTTTGGGGCTTTTGTAACAAAATGATTTCCTCATTTTATTCAGATTTTCTTAGGTTTTACCTAATGACCTTTTTTCAACTTTTGCACTCTGTTAAAATTTAATTAAATAAATACTGCCATAATACATAAGCTGAACTTCACTGCTGAGTTAACACATATTGGTAATTATTGGTAATTTTGTGTGCTTCTTTTTTTTCTTTTTTTTGGCGGGGGGCAGGTTGGGGAGGGAGTAGGGTGGGCGGGCCACTTCTATTGGTCTTTCATTTATCAATTTTCATCCATCTTTGTTCTTTGGCCCATGTGGGCCTCCCATCGCAGTGGCCCCTGTTGTCACAGAGCACTGGCTTTGGACACATGCGCTCCAGAGCTCCGGCTCGGTAATTGGACACATCGGTCCAGCCGCTCCGTGGCACGTGGGATCTTCCCAGGCCAGAGATCGAACTGGCGCCCCTTGCACTGCAAGGCGGTGTCCTTACCCACTGGACCACCAGGGAAGTCCTTTTGTGTGCTTTTAACAATGGCTTTTACAGAGGACTGCTTAATCACTAACACACTGGATAGGATACTAAGTGAATTCTTCTAATAGTAGGTTACAAAACTGTGTACCTACAATAAAAATGATGAGTTTGATGTATCTGACCACTTGAAAAAGCTCCTGATGTGACACTTTTATAAGTAGAATTGAATAGCACTGAATTCTTGTCTCCTTTTTCATAGCTAATAAATGATACAATGAAATTAAGGAGATTGGGAGGGGCATTTAGATTCTTTGTATAACTTAACAGCCAGAGAATATATTTTCCAAATTTCACTTTCTTTCCCTTACAGATTTTCCAGAGATAGAGTTAACATTTTGGCTACATTCTATATTGAGTTATCTTTTTATGACCTTTTTTTCCTCATCCAAATAATTTATTAGGTATTGTCTCAGGGGTTAACAACTACCCAAATTAACATGGCCTTGGTGAATTAGTCTGGCTTTGCGAGGTCTTTTGACAAGAGAATAACCTATACTCGTGAAGACATCACTTTGACATGCCCCTGTCTACTAGGTTTAATGATCTTACTGTTGTTCACTTATTGTTTTCAGAGAACAGGCAGTATCTGTGTGGATTCTTAGGCTGATTTGCCCTCTTGTAACCGCCGAAATAACAACTGCAGATGGAGGAGAGAAAATCTTTCTTATTCCCCTACAGAACAAGGCATTGATGACCTGAACTTAGGAACTTGTACTCTGTGTTGGCACCTATGAGCAGGAGTCCAGTGAAGTGAATTAGAAGGAAATTGGGGGATTCAGAAGGTGGGGCTTCAGAGAAGGGTGGGCTTTCCTTCCAAGTGGCAAGCTGAAGGAATCAGAGTTGCATCATTTCTGTAGAACTTGTGATATTTGGCCAGGTATAGGTAAGATAGATGGAACATAAACCTCAGTGTAAAGATATACAACATATAAAATATTAAGTAAATAATTACAAATTGAACAAATGTATTTTTAGTAGTGACTCCTCTATTTTTACTGAACTACAAAGGAAATTTCAATAATAATGAAATCACACTATCATGCTCTTTGCATAAAGATAAAACTTATGAAAAGTAATAGAAAATAAGGAGAGAGAGGGTGTCAGTTCGTCCATCTGTGGAGTATTGTCTTTTAAAAAGGTAATATACTGATATTCTAGTGCTAACACCTCCACTGCTATATTCATAACTGTTTCAGAAACAGGATTTCTACTGGCCTTTCTTGCTGAAGTCTGGCAGAATCAAGTCGCTAGTATGGGTCATAAGATGTCCTCAGTGCAAATAAGTTGTTTGACTTGCACAGAGTTAACTTTATGTGTCTAAATTGTGTTCTAGCCTATGTATGAAGCTGAAATAAGGCTCAAATCTATGTTTAGTGTGAGAGACAAGAATTTAAATAGTTTCAGTAAACATGATTATTTCTAGAGTGATAACTTGTTTAATCAGAAATCAAAGATTAAAAAAAATCAGGAATGGGAATTTCTGCAATTTTAGGTTTCAGGCTGTTGACATTACATTTGCTGGCCTTGCCATGTTTGTCTAGAATATATTTATACATAGAGAGCAGAACTCTATACTCTTGTTTAATCTCATATGACAGAGTATTGCTGGACAGACTGTTCAGGGGAAAGACCTTAGGTGACATATCAAATGAGACTTTGATATCTAGCTTATCAGTGGATCAAGAATCTACTTCACAGGCAGAATGCCCTTTAACCATTACTTGAAGCTTTAGAGAAGGTTAGATAAGCTGGATACTTACTGGGTCCTGGATCTTTGAAACCCTATGTATAGTGTTTTTTTTTTTAATAGTAAGACCTAAATATCAAGAAATGATTATTCAAGTGTCTTCTAATCACCATATAGATTTTTCTCACTTAAAAAATAATTTTGGTATCAATATTTCTAGAATGGATTACTTTCTCTCAAATCATTTAAAGAATAATTTATTGAATATAGTAGAGCATTCAGAAGATGACCCCAGACCATCATTTTAAAGAAGGCATTAGGGTGCTGTTACCTCTGTTTAAGATAACTTTAATAAAACTTTTTAAGTATTTGTTACCAGTTGCTCAGTTTTTAGGTATTACCTCTTGATACAATCAGGAAGCCTATCTTACCTCCCATTTATGATCCAGACACACTCATTGTCTGCAAGCTATAAAACCAGATAGTCAATTTGCTATAATTGCAACTATATATATGCAATCAGTGAGTACCTATGGAATAATAAAATAAAATGATTAAAATATATTTTGGACAATTCTGCATGCATGCTCAGTCATGTCGAACTCTTTCTGATGCCATGGACAGTAGCCAGCTATGCTCCTTTGTTCATGGGATTCTCCAAGTAAGAATACGGGAGTGGGTTGCCGTGCCCTCCTCCAGGAGATCTTCCTGACCCAGGTAGCAAACCCAGGTCTCTTTCACTGCAGGTGAATTCTTTACCACTGATCCACTGGGGAAGCCCTTTGGACAAATACCTGCTCTGTTACTCAATGGCTACAGAGCTTCATTCATAGGGTCCCTCTGTCCTCAGTTTTTGTTGTCTAATGGACACATAACCAAACCAGTTTCATTGAGTTACAGTAAACAGGAAATGAGATAATACATGTGAAAGAAAACTTTAAGCAATCAATGACAATAATAGTAAAAAGATGATTGCTACCTCACATGGGGGCATTATTATGTGCTGGGTACTCTTGTTATTACTAATTGCCTAATATTCCTGGCTGTTCTAAGTTGTCTTTTTCCCCCACTGGGCTAGGATCCAGGCATCAGATTAGCAAGTAAAGTAGAGATAAATGGTATGTTACTATATAGAGATAAAAGTTAATTTAGTAATGTGTGAAAGTCAAAGATCAACTCAAAATGGATTAAAGATCTAAATGTAAGACCAGAAACCATCAAATTCTTAGAGGAGAATATAGGCAAAACCCTCAAGGACATCAATCAAAGCAGGATCTTCTATGACCCACCTACTAGAATAGCGGAACTCAAAAGACAAGTTGACATGTGGGACCTAGTGAAACTTAAAAGCTTTTGTACAGCAAAAGAGATTACAAAAATGGTGAACAGACACCCCACAGAGTGGGAGAAAATCACAGTAAATGAAACAACAGACAAAGGATCTCCAAAATCTACAAACAACTCAGACAACTCAGCACTGGAAAAATGAACAACCCAATGAAATAATAGGAAAAAGACCTAAAGAGACATCTCACCAAAGTGGACATATAGATGGCCAAAAAGCACATGAAATGATGCTCAATCTCGCTTATTATTAGAGAAATGCAAATCAAAACTACAGTGAGACATCACCTCACACCCGTCAGAATGGCCATCATCTACAAATCGACAGACAATAAATGCTGGAGAGGGTGCGGATAAAAGGGAACACTCCTGCATTGCTGGTGGGAATGTAAATTGATACAGCCACTATGGAAGACAGTATGGAGATTCCTTAAAAAACTAAAAATAGAAGCTCCATACGACGTAGCAGTCCCACTCTTAGGCTTATACCCTGATGAAATCAAAACTGAAAGAAGCACCTGTACCTCAGTGTTCATTGCAGCTCTCTATACAATAGCTAGAACATGGAAGCAACCTAGATGTCTACTGACGAATGAATGGATTCAAAAGCTCTGGTACATATATACAATGGAATACTACTCAGCTGTTAAAAGAAATGCAGAAGAATCAGCCCTAATGAGGTGCTGGATCTAGAATGTATCATCAAAAGTGAAGTCAGTCAGAAAGAGGAGGAAAAATACAGTATATTAACACATATATATGGAATCTAGCAGGATGGTGATGATGGCACACGCAATGAAGCAACGGAAAGACAGACATGGACAGTGGACATATGGACATTGTGGGGAAGCAACAGAGGGTGGGAGGTGTAAAGGAAGTAGCATGGGCCTGTACTATCATAAGTGAAGAAAATAGCTATAGTTATTGCTCTGTGAGAAAAGAGAATCATTCAGGGGTGCTGTGTGATGGTTAGGAGGGCTGGGAAGGGGGAGATATACATATGACCAATCTGGGAACATGCATATCTCTAAACAACAAAACTGTAAAAGTTAAAAGTAAAATAAAGGTTTAAAAAAAAAAAAAACAGTAATGTGCAAAAGCGCCTTAAAGTTAATATTCTATTATTTTTCCTAATATTTAATTATTCACAATGACTTCATTGATAGTTTATGATGCTCCCAGGAGACCTTGTTAACTCTTTCTACTGCTGCTGTATAATACAATTCTATGTTTTCACCATTTCATTTATGAACCATCTTTTATATAAAAAGTTGCTATCAAATAGTTGGATTAAACTGAAAATGATGAAATCATATAATGAATGAAACATGCAGTCTCTACAGTTTCTTCTAGACTTCCTACTAAAGAAGGATCTTCTTTTGAAATTTGAAATACCTTTTTTTCAGTTTTACTGGGTGTTACTCTTAGAGAATATGAAATTTGTGAGCTGTCACGTGGATGAAATAAAAGCACAAAGTTCTCATGTTGCTTCAGCATAAGATCTTACCTTCATCTGTTCCCTAAACTTGGGAGAGAGGAATGATACATCCCCAAGCTCTTCATCCCAGTCCGGCAGTAGCTACAGACTCAGACAAGGACCATTGTAATCCAGAGCCTGGAAATGCCTCAAGTGAAGTCTCAAGACGCATTCACAGAAAGTCCAATTCATCCTTTCTGAGGATGAATCAGTGCCAAAGTCAGAATTGCTAAGAAGCTACTCAGTGACCTAACCCTGTAAAAAGACCCTCTCCCATTTTCCTTTTGTCATTTATTTTAAAGCCACCTTGAGGGCAGTTCATTGAGAAACAGGACTAAGACTTGGTCAAGTTCTAGAGGCACAAAGGAACTCCTTGATCTTTTTAACATGCATGTGAAACTGCAGATGCCCATTCTGGACCAAAGAGTTATAAGTGTGACTTTCAGACAGGAATAGCTAATAATTATCAACACCCCTTTGATAAAGGCTTACAAGATTATAATGTCTTTACTCCCACTGAACAGTGTTTGTTAGGGGAACATTCCCAGAGCTGAGTTTTGAAGACAAAGTAAATTGAAGAAAGGGAAAATTCCTTCTTTATAGTTTTAGTGCCAAATGACAATAGAAGAAAAAAGGACACAAAAGATCTCTTTTCTTTTTTTTAGGCTCAAATAAAGCATATTTGCAACACTTCATCATGTCACAGGAATTTATTGGCTATGCTTATAATACACAGTTAACATTGCATCGGGATGTCTATGGCAGTGGAAAAGTACTCATTAAAAAGGTCAATGTTTTTGAAATGAAAGTGACATGTTAAGGTTTGAGAATCAACTTAGTGCAGTGGATATCCATTTTAGCAGTTATTGTCAATGGTCCATTTGGATGCTGACCCAAAGAGCCTGGTCTGTATTGCACAGGTTCTAAGGCCCACAGTCCTCCAGACATGGACACCCAGGATCAAGCTAAGCCATGGTCGGCCAAGAAGAACATTTTCATCATGCGTATCATCCTGCGGCTACTGTTCTGTGTCTGTGGGCTCCACTAAAATCAAGCACCTCTTTATGTGCCTGGCCCTTTTCTAGAAGCTCACTTAGTAAAAAGGAGCAGACACTTGCTCAGGTACACAGCCTAGCGGGAAGCACACAAACAAGCATTAAATCTGAAACACAGGCCTCTTCTTCTCAGGCTTGATTTGATCACTTTTAAAATAGTGTTTGCCTATTTGGGACAAATGGAAAAAGCAAAGGCTTCCAAGTCAAATGATACTCCCGCCATCCGCTTTAAGTTCAGATCTCCTTTCTCCAGACCAGATTCTTTCTGAAATCAGCAGTGCAGTGGCTTAAACTCCTGGTTTAGCTGCTTCCTCTTCACTTCACATCTTTTACTTTCTATTGAAAATCCAAAATCAGAATCAAAACAAAGATTATTTGGGAAATGTATGCCACGTTAATGAAAATGAGGCTGTAATGATGATGGCCGTGATGCAATTGAGAGCCACAGTGGCATGGAAATTACATTTCGAAAGAAAGGTTTCTTTTTATTTGGAAGATTACCAGGATGATGACTTCGGCTTAACCTACCCGCATTTGAACTTCAAATTGACTTGCCTTTAAAGAATCCCAAATCATGAGAAAGTGTATACCACCTGCTTTAGATTTTCTAACAGAAAGTGAATATTTGAGTTTGGCTGCTAAAGCAGGCATTTAAAGCTATGGCATCACTAACTTCCTCTGGAAGGGGAAGGAGGAGATCTGAAATCAGAAACATAAAGTTAAGAAGTAACATGGAAATGATCAGGTTTTCAATGCTTACAAAACAGTGTCTCCCTAAGTACCCATAGATAAACAATAAGAATATAACAGGACACACGTGCAGTACAACTTCATCAAGAAGTCAAAAGGGGAAACTTTCGGTTACACTGTCAATCTGGTATGATATTTACCTAAGATGTTTCTCTTACTTAAGTTGTTAATATTATAACATGTAATCAGTCCTTATGAGAAAACTACCTTCCCTTTGTGCAATCTGTATACCATTTCTGAATTGAAAACATTTTATCCTCTGCTGTCAAACAGTATATTATGAATGCATTACCTCAAGGGGAAAAAACAAACCTTAGGTGTTACCACTAAGTGTTAGTTACCTAAGCAGTATTTCCTTATTGGTATTACTCATGAGATGGGACTGAAAATCTTATAAACGATATGAGGGGAGTTTGGAAATAACTCCTGTCTTCGTGTTGCCTTCATCTACTATCTTCCTTTGGCTATCATCCACAAATAATAATTCTTCAATCCTGTCAGATTGCTTCAAGGACCACATATTAAAATTCTCTAATTATATCTTATTCCACTAAGAGCCAGGTGTCTCTGACAAAATATGAGATCTTTTGCAATTTAGGATTATGTATCCATTCTTTCTCCCCATAACATTGGGTAAATCTAACAATATCGAACAACTTGTACACATTTAAAATACATCTTAATTTCAATATATATAAAATACATCTTAATTTCAGTGACGATAACTGCCATGTTGACCCATTTCATAAAAGTTTTAGATCGTTTTTCCCCATTCCTCATGGATTCTGACCTTTACTTAAATGATAGGTACAAGACATCTAGTATTTCTGAAGGAAGGGAAGCAAGTTCTCTTTTTCCTTCCTCCTCTGGAGTTTCCGTGAAATGAACATGACATTCACCGGAACATCCTCTGATCTGGGACTCAGCCATCTCTCACAGTGACTCAGACCCCTGAGAGATGCCTGGGGCAGGCTTGACCCGTTTCACAACTGGTTCTGACACATTTTTCAATTATTATTTTTCAGCATGGAAATAACGTTTCAATTGACCTAAAACCACGACGTCCATTTTCAATGCTTGTAAGACATGATCTTTGCCCTGCATGCTTGATAATGAAAACCAAGTGGTCAAGAGTGACACTTATCCCAATGATCCTGCTGTGAGAGATTCCAGGAAAACTCTGTAACTATTTTAGCATTTACCAATCTAACTCCCTTGAGACTGGTAAATTACGCAAGTCAGTTACGCTAGAAGGCACTTGGGAGACTATCGTAAGTAACTGGAATGAGCTAAGACAAGGCAAAAATTTAAAAAAAGAAAAAGTGGAATTATTTTAGATCATTTAAGCAACCTGAACATTACAATCAAAATGGAATTCAAATTTCCTATATTTCCAACAAAATCAGGCAGTTCTAGGATATCAGGAATTACTTTTAACAAAGTACCAGTAAATCAAGCCTAAGAGGGGAAGTCACCCACGGGTTGCTGACCAGGGACCGGGCACGAGCTGGACGGGAAAGCTCGCGCCCACCTTTGGGACTTAGACACGTAACCGGCAGTGCACTTGTGCCAGTGGCGGAGGAGCCCGTGCACCCCTAGAGCCGCAGCAGCAGCGGAGGAAGCCGGGGAAAGAGCAGGAATTGGAGACTACAGGCGGGTGCGCAGTACAGCCGGGGCGCCCCCCTCCAACACGGGACTGTGCGCGCCGGACCCCGCCCGACGGACTAGGATCAGCCTATCGTCCTGGCCAGCACCCAGGATGGCAGCAAAGCCCTCATTTTGCTGAACACAAAAACAGAAACCTTAGCAACTGGCGCTATAAGGGAAAGACTGCCATCAAGACACCACCATCAAGAGAAGATTGGTTTCCAACAGGCAAATGAGAAGATAAAAACCAGGGACAGTATTTAACATTTTTTTTTTTTCTTCTGCTTGTTTATTTGTGGTGGACTATTTTGCTTATTCAATTGATTGGTTTGGGGTTTATTAGTTTGTTTATTCTTTTATTATTATTATTATTATTATTTTTGGTTTTCATTTGTTTTGTTTTTTTGTGTTTTTTGGTCTCATTAATTTTTTCTGCCCTTTTTAATTTTTAATTTCCTTTTTTGACTTTTATTTTATTGTATTTTTTTTGATTTTAATTCTTGGAAACCTCTAATTCTCTTTCCTCTTTCCCACTGCTTTCTCCCTCTATGTTCTAAATGTACGTTTTCCTATCTACCAATATCCTCTAGATAAATTATTTCCTATCTTCCTGTCTCCACTATTCTCTTCCAAATACACAAAACAATACACACACTAATCTTTGCTACCTAGCCCTATAAAAGCCTTCCAAGATGAATCTATTCCTTCTCATTACTTATACACTCTCGTCCTCGTCACCCCCAACACATGTCCTAGTTAAAAATTGCTCTCATTGTAATTATCCAAGCCAGGACCTTGCACTGGATCTATTTATTCAGGCACTATTTTAATTAATTCAAAGCTTAACGGGCAAGTAACATCTATGATTGCCTGACTTGCCAGAAAGATTCCCTGTGCCTTATCTCTGTAAAACTGGTCAGTTATGGGGATTGCTGTGTATGTATGTATATGTTACGATTATGTTAGAACACATCTGCATGCTTTTATGACTGTCACCCATCAGGGATGCACCTCTTGTTCCTCAGATGCTAGTATGTGAACTAATATCATGGAACACCATAGCAAACCAGACATAGAGCCTACACCCCCTGACCAATCATCAAACCAAGGATCCTCAGAGCGGAAGTGCTGATTCCAAGACCCCACACTATCAAAGAACATACAGCACTAGAGATTATTCCTCTGTAAACAAGACCTAACACCATCCAAGTCACACCACTGAACCCTTCTAGAAGGACAGAAACCCAAAGGAAGGGAGAATTCAACCAAGAAGCCTGGTGGGGGAAAATGAACTCCACACACACAGACACACACAAAGAAACAAAAATTAACCTAATAATGAAACGTCAGAGAAACACTGCACAAATGAAGGACCAAGCTAGAGAAACACCACTTCAAATGACAGAGGAGGAGATAGACAAACTATCTGAAAGAGAATTCAGAAAAGCTATACTAATGAGGATGCAAAACACCAAAAACAGAATATTAGAGAAAATTAGTGCACTGAGAAGAGACATGAAAGAAATGAAAAATAAGCAAATGGAGACAACCAACTCAATTGCTGAACTCAAAAATACTATAGAAGGTCTCAACAGTAGAGTATCAGAGGCTGAAGAACAGATAAGTGAGCTCAAAGACAGAGTGGTGAAAATAAGTGCTGAAGAACACAACAAAACAGAAAGAATGAAAAGAACTGAGGATAGCATAAGAGACCTATGGGACAATATCAAACGCACCAACATTAGAATTATAGGAGTTCCAGAAGAAGAGGACAAGAAAGACTATGAAAAAATTCTTGAAGAGGTTATAGTTGAAAACTTCCCCAGCATGGGAAAGGAAATAGTCAACCAAGTCCAAGAAGCACAAAGAGTACCATACAGGATAAACCCCAGAAGAAACACACCAAGGCACATACTAATCAAACTGACGCAGACTAAATATAAAGACAGATTACTAAAAGCAGGTAGGAGGAAACAACAAATAACATATAAAGGAAACCCCATACGTCTAACTGCGGATCTTTCAACAGAAACCCTGCAAGCCAGAAGAGAATGGCAAGACACATTTAAACGGCTAAAAGACAATAGCCTCCAACCAAGATTTCTCTACCCAGCAAGAATCTCATTCAGAATTGATGGTGAAGTCAAAAGCTTCACAGACAAGCAAAAACTAAAAGAATTCTGTACCACAAAATCAGCCCTACAACAAGTGTTAAAGGCCTGATATAGCCAATAAATACAAGAGTAGGAGAAGCCTTACAAATTAAACCCCAAATTTCTAAGAAGATGACAATAGGAACATTCGTATCAATAATTACTTTGAACGTAAATGGATTAAATGCTCCAACCAAATGACACAGGCTGGCTGAATGGATCCAGAAGCAAGACCCATATATATGCTGTTTACAAGAGACCCACTTCAGACCTAGAGACACCCATAGACTGAAAGTGAGAGGCTGGAAAACGATATTCCATGCAAATGGAAATCAAAAGCTGGAGTAGCAATCCTCATATCAGACAAAATGGACTTTAAAGTAAAGACGATTCTAAGAGTCAAGGCAGGTCACTACATCATGATTAAGGGATCTATCCAAGAGCAAGACATAAGTCATGAATATCTATGCACCCAACACAGGGGCACCTCAATACACAAGACAGGTACTTTCAGACTTAAAAGAAGAAATCAACAATAACACAGTAATAGTAGGAGACTTTAACACTCCTCTCACACCAATGGATAGATCATCCAAACAGAAAATTAATAAACACAAGCCTTAAATGCCACGCTAGAAAAGATGGACCTCATCGATATCTTTAGGACGTTCCATCCAAAAGCAGAAGAATACACTTTCTTCTCAAGTGCTCACGGAACATTCTCTAGGATAGACCACATCTAGGGCCACATATCAAACCTCAATCAGTACAAGAAAACCAAAATTATATCAACCATCTTCTCGGACCACAATGACTAGAGATCATCTACAGGAAAAAAACCCTAAAAACACAAACACATTGATATTAAACAATACATACCTAAAAAACCAACTGATCATTGAGGAAATCAAAGGAGAAATAAAACAATTCCTAGAAGAAAATGACAATGAACACACGACTGTGCAAAACCTACAGGATACTGCAAAAGCAGTTCTAAGAGGGAAATTTATACAATCCCACCTCAAGAAACTAGGAAAATATGAAGCAGATGACCTAAGCCTCTGCTTAAAACAATTGGAGAAAGAAGAACAAAAACACCCCAAAGCCAGTAGAAGAAGAGAAATCATAAGGATCAGAGCAGAAATAAATGAGAAAGAAACAAAAGAAACAATAGTAAAGATAAATAAAACAGAAAGCTGGTTCTTTGAAAAGGTAAACAAAATTGGCAAGCCACTGGCCAGATTCATTAAGAAAAAGAGAAGAACCAGATAAAATCAAAAACGAAAAAGGAGAGATTACAACAGATAATGCAGAAATCCAAAGGATTCTAAGAGACTATTATGAACAGCTATATGCAAACAAACTGGACAACCTGGAAGAAATGGACAGTTTCTTGGAGAAGATTAATCTCCCAAGACTGAGCCAGGAAGAAACAGAAACTTTGAACAACCCAATCACAAGCTCAGAAATCGAATTTGTGATTAAAAATCTACCCAAAAATAAAAGCCCAGGACCAGATAGCTTCACAGCCGAATTCTACCAAACATTTAAAGAAGAGCTATTGCCTGTCCTTCTAAAACTCTTCCAAAAAATTGCACAGGAAGGAAAACTTCCAAATACATTCTACGAGGCCACCATCACCCTGATACCCAAACCAGGCAAAGACAACACAAAAAAGGAAAATTATAGGCCAATTTCACTGATGAACTTAGATGCCAAGATCCTCAACAAAATCCTAGCAAACAGAATTCAACGACACATCAAAAAACTCATATATCATGATCAAGTCGGGTTCATCCCAGGCATGCAAGGATTCTTCAACATCTGCAAATCAATCAATGTGATACACCATATCAACAAATTGAAAGACAAAAACCACATGATCATCTCAACAGATGCAGAAAAAGCCTTCGACAAAGTACAACATCCATTCATGATAAAAACTCTTCAGAAAATGGGCATAGAAGGAACCTATCTCAACATAATAAAAGCCATCTATGAGAAGCCCACAGTGAACATTATCCTTAAAGGTGAAAAACTGAAAGCATTCCCTCTAAGATCAGGAACGAGACAGGGGTATCCACTTTCACCACTACTATTCAACATAGTCCTGGAAGTCCTAGCAACAGCAGTAAGAGAAGAGAAAGAAATCAAAGGAATCCAGATTGGAAAGGAAGAAGTCAAGCTCTCTCTTTTTGCAGATGACATGATATTATACATAGAAAATCCCAAAGACACGGTTACAAAGCTACTAGAGCTAATCTGGAAGTCCTAAAAAACCCCGAACAGCCATAAATAAAACAGAAAGCTGGTTCTTTGAAAAGGTAAACAAAATTGGCAAGCCACTGGCCAGATTCATTAAGAAAAAGAGAAGAACCAGATAAAATCAAAAACGAAAAAGGAGAGATTACAACAGATAATGCAGAAATCCAAAGGATTCTAAGAGACTATTATGAACAGCTATATGCAAACAAACTGGACAACCTGGAAGAAATGGACAGTTTCTTGGAGAAGATTAATCTCCCAAGACTGAGCCAGGAAGAAACAGAAACTTTGAACAACCCAATCACAAGCTCAGAAATCGAATTTGTGATTAAAAATCTACCCAAAAATAAAAGCCCAGGACCAGATAGCTTCACAGCCGAATTCTACCAAACATTTAAAGAAGAGCTATTGCCTGTCCTTCTAAAACTCTTCCAAAAAATTGCACAGGAAGGAAAACTTCCAAATACATTCTACGAGGCCACCATCACCCTGATACCCAAACCAGGCAAAGACAACACAAAAAAGGAAAATTATAGGCCAATTTCACTGATGAACTTAGATGCCAAGATCCTCAACAAAATCCTAGCAAACAGAATTCAACGACACATCAAAAAACTCATATATCATGATCAAGTCGGGTTCATCCCAGGCATGCAAGGATTCTTCAACATCTGCAAATCAATCAATGTGATACACCATATCAACAAATTGAAAGACAAAAACCACATGATCATCTCAACAGATGCAGAAAAAGCCTTCGACAAAGTACAACATCCATTCATGATAAAAACTCTTCAGAAAATGGGCATAGAAGGAACCTATCTCAACATAATAAAAGCCATCTATGAGAAGCCCACAGTGAACATTATCCTTAAAGGTGAAAAACTGAAAGCATTCCCTCTAAGATCAGGAACGAGACAGGGGTATCCACTTTCACCACTACTATTCAACATAGTCCTGGAAGTCCTAGCAACAGCAGTAAGAGAAGAGAAAGAAATCAAAGGAATCCAGATTGGAAAGGAAGAAGTCAAGCTCTCTCTTTTTACAGACGACATGATATTATACATAGAAAATCCCAAAGACACGGTTACAAAGCTACTAGAGCTAATCAATGAATTCAGCAAAGTCGCAGGATACAAAGTCAACACACAGAAATCACTGGCATTCCTATACACAAACAATGAAAAATCAGAAAATGAAATCAAAGAGGCAGTCCCCTTCACCATTGCAACAAAAAGAATCAAATATCTAGGAATAAACCTACCCAAAGAAACAAATGAACTGTACACAGAAAATTACAAGACACTCATGAGAGACATTAAAGAAGACTTAAACAGATGGAGAGATATTCCACGTTCCTGGGTCGGAAGAATCAATATTGTGAAAATGATCATACTACCAAATATCATCTACAGATTCAATGCAATACCTATCCAACTACCATTGACATTTTTCACAGAACTAGACCAAAGAACCACACAGTTCATATGGAAACACAAAAGACCTCGGATAGCCAAAGCAATCCTGAGAAAGAAAAACGGAGCTGGAGGGATCAGCCTCCCTAACTTCAGACTCTACTACAAAGCAACAGTCATCAAGACAGTATGGTACTGGCACAAAAACAGAAATATAGACCAATGGAACAAGATTGAGAACCCAGAGATAAACCCACGCACCTATGGGTACCTTATTTTTGACAAAGGAGGCAAAACTATAAAATGGAACAAAGACAGCCTCTTCAACAAGTGGTGCTGGGAGAATTGGACAGCTACATGCAAAAAAATGAAGCTGGAACATTCCCTGACACCATACACTAAGATCAACTCAAAATGGATTAAAGACCTAAATGTAAGGCCAGAAACCATCAAGCTCTTAGAGGAGAATATAGGCAAAACCCTCAAGGACATCAATCAAAGCAAGATCTTCTCTGACCCACCTACTAGAATAGTGGAACTGAAAAGAAAAGTGAACACGTGGGACCTAATGAAACTTAATAGCTTTTGTACAGCAAAAGAAATTACAAAAATGGTGAACAGACACCCCACAGAGTGGGAGAAAATCACAGTAAATGAAACAACAGACAAAGAATTAATCTCCAAAATCTACAAGCAACTCAGACAACTCAGCACAAGAAAAATGAACAACCCAATCAAAAAATGGGAAAAAGCTCTAAAGAGACACCTCTCCAAAGAGGACATACAGATGGCCCAAAAGCACATTAAACGATGCTCAACCTTGCTTATCATTAGAGAAATGCAAATTAAAACCACAATGAGATACCACCTCACACCCGTCAGAATGGCCATCATCAGCAAATCAACAGACAATAAATGCTGGAGAGGGTGTGGAGAAAAGGGAACACTCCTGCATTGCTGGTGGGAATGTAAACTGATACAACCTCTATGGAAGACAATATGGAGATTCCTTAAAAAAACTAAAAATAGAGGCACCCTATGACCCAGCAGTCCCACTATTAGGCCTATATCCTGATGAAATCAAAACTGAAAGAGGCACCTGTACCCCAATGTTCATTGCAGCTCTCTATACAATAGCCAGAACATGGAAGCAACCTAGATGTCCATCGACAAATGAATGGATACAGAAGCTCTAGTACATATATACAATGGAATACTACTCAGCTGTTAAAAGAAATGCAGAAGACTCAGTCCTAATGAGGTGGTTGGCTCTAGAACCTATCATAAAAAGTGAAGTAAGTCAAAAAGAGAAAGACAAATACAGCATACTAACACACATATATAGAATCTAGGAGGACGGTCTTGATAACACATGCAGTGAACTCATGGAAAAACAGACAGAGCATAGACATACAGACATTGTGGGGAAGAAAAAGGGAGGGGGAGGCATGGAGACAGTGACATGGAAACCTATACTGTCATGTGTGGAAAAGATAGCTATTGTCATTGTGCTAAGGGAATAGGAGTACCTACAATCACTTGGGGCAATGGTCTGGAGGGATGGGAGAGGGGGAACTGGGTTGGTGGAGGGGAAAAAAAAAAGAGAATGGGTTCCAGATCAGCTTTTGTTTTACTAGCATTATTAGAAGACTAAAACCCATCTGTCTTTGATCCTTTTTCTTCCCAGGGACACCTGGGTACTCCCAAATAACAGGAGAGGGCAAAGTCAACTAATTTTTCACAGAGAAATAATTAACCATGGGTGAATTATACTGACTTCTTAAGAGGGGTGACCGCTCTGGTGCACTAGCTGTGAGTCATTAAAGGGTTGATTCTAAGGGAACATCAAGAACTGTTACTGGAGGGAAAGGTCTCCTGACCCATTCACACAATCCCTCAACGCTAGGAGCAAGAAACAGCTGGTGAGTGAATACTCTCATCTCCATCCTCAGCAGATTCCAGAGTCCAACATTAATAAAGTGGTATCTAATTATCCAAACTGTTCTAGAAATCCGAATTTTGGAAGTACTTAAGTGTTTTAAGAAAACAGCATCAAAGTCTACCTTTTTCTAAAGTTTTCGTATGCTGGTTTCTAATTTAAAAAAACTCATTTAAGAAAGAAGCACTGTCCTATTTTGCATGTATTACATTTTCAGAAATACGTTCAGTGAAATTCAATGATATTTTTTTAAGTCGGATTTTAGACCAATTTATTTTCTTATCTTTATTTTGTGTGTGAATTAAGTGAAAAATATCTACAGCTCCCCGTTTATTGATTTAATCTCTTCTTAAGTCTTAATCTCTGACTTAATGAATACCTATGTGAATACTCATATCATATGAAAATCAATATGACTTAATATAGGGCTTTCCTGGTTGCTCAGACCAAAGAGTCTGCCTGCAATGCAGGAGACCCGGGTTTGATCCTTGGAGAAGGAAATTGCAACCCACTCCAGTATTCTTTTCTTTCTTCTTCTTCTTCTTTTTTTTTTTTTTAGAGTGAAAACTTTTATATTTTAATGAGCCAGCAGGACTCAGTTAAGATGATCCCAATTTTGTCGGCAACATCCAAGGCATTGTAGTCGGGAGCCAGTCGAACATATGCCTTCTTCTCTCCATCAGGCCTGATGAGGGTATTGACCTTAGCCACATCAATGTCATAGAGCTTCTTCATAGCCTGTTTTATCTGGTGCTTGTTGGCCTTGACATCCACAGTGAATACCAGCGTGTTGTTGTCTTCTATCTTCTTCATGGCTGACTTGATAGTGAGGGGAAATTTGATGATAGCATAGTGGTCAAGCTCGTTTCTCCTAAAAGGAGAGGGCAAAGTCAACTAATTTTTCACAGAGAAATAATTAACCATGGTGGAATTCTACTGACTTCTTAAGAGGGTTGACCGCTCTGGTGCACTAGCTGTGAGTCATTAAAGGGTTGATTCTAAGGGAACATCAAGAACTGTTACTGGAGGAAAGGTCTCCTGACCCATTCACACAATCCCTCAACGCTAGGAGCAAGAAACAGCTGGTGAGTGAATACTCTCATCTCCATCCTCAGCAGATTCCAGAGTCCAACATTAATAAAGTGGTATCTAATTATCCAAACTGTTCTAGAAATCCGAATTTTGGAAGTACTTAAGTGTTTTAAGAAAACAGCATCAAAGTCTACCTTTTACTAAAGTTTTCGTATGCTGGTTTCTAATTTAAAAAAACTCATTTAAGAAAGAAGCACTGTCCTATTTTGCATGTATTACATTTTCAGAAATACGTTCAGTGAAATTCAATGATATTTTTTTAAGTCGGATTTTAGACCAATTTATTTTCTTATCTTTATTTTGTGTGTGAATTAAGTGAAAAATATCTACAGCTCCCCGTTTATTGATTTAATCTCTTCTTAAGTCTTAATCTCTGACTTAATGAATACCTATGTGAATACTCATATCATATGAAAATCAATATGACTTAATATAGGGCTTTCCTGGTTGCTCAGACCAAAGAGTCTGCCTGCAATGCAGGAGACCCGGGTTTGATCCTTGGAGAAGGAAATTGCAACCCACTCCAGTATTCTTTTCTTTCTTCTTCTTCTTCTTCTTTTTTTTTTTTTTTAGAGTGAAAACTTTTATATTTTAATGAGCCAGCAGGACTCAGTTAAGATGATCCCAATTTTGTCGGCAACATCCAAGGCATTGTAGTCGGGAGCCAGTCGAACATATGCCTTCTTCTCTCCATCAGGCCTGATGAGGGTATTGACCTTAGCCACATCAATGTCATAGAGCTTCTTCATAGCCTGTTTTATCTGGTGCTTGTTGGCCTTGACATCCACAGTGAATACCAGCGTGTTGTTGTCTTCTATCTTCTTCATGGCTGACTTGATAGTGAGGGGAAATTTGATGATAGCATAGTGGTCAAGCTCGTTTCTCCTAGGGGTGCTCTTCCGAGGATATCTGGGCTGCTGCCTGAGCCACAGTGTTTTGGGCCACCAGAAGGTGGGTGACATTCGGATCTTCTTTTTTTGTGGCTGTGGATGCCTTTCAACACTGCTTTCTTGGCCTTCAAAGCCTTTGCTTTGGCTTCGGCTTTAGGGGGGGGCAGGGGCTTCCTTCTCCACCTTCATGAAAAGGTCTACTCCAGTATTCTTGCCTGGAAAATCCCATAGATGGAAAGGACCCTGGTGGGCTGCAGTCCATGGGGTCGCAAAGAGTTGGTCATGACTGATCAACTAACACTTCACAAGTTCACAATTTAATATCCAGAACTTGCATTCAGA
The DNA here is from genome assembly GCA_022376925.1 of Tragulus kanchil. Taxonomy (NCBI): domain Eukaryota; kingdom Metazoa; phylum Chordata; class Mammalia; order Artiodactyla; family Tragulidae; genus Tragulus; species Tragulus kanchil. The sequence goes on along the minus strand of JAIOJX010000005.1, from coordinate 113,306,593 downwards.
TTTTCTTTTTAAAAATGATGTTTCATAAAATTTCTAAGCTCTATATATAAAGAATTAAGTACATTGAAATATGATGCTTGCAAATAATCATTATTTTACTATTAAGTAAAAAGCAAAAGAAAAAGCAAAAGAAAGATGCATCGATTTACTTCTTGAAATAAAATTTACTGCAGTGTATTCATTCAGCATGCTTTTTATATTAGATTTTAATAAAGCTATCCATTAGGGACTTAATGCTGCAGAACACATTATCCAAAACGTATGGGCTTGAAATAACAATAAACATTTATCATCTTATCGTTTCTGTGCATCAGGAGTTTGGGATTAGATTAGCTGGGCAGTTTGTCTTGGGGTCGCTCATGGAGACGTCATCGGAGGCTGTGGTCATCTGAAGCCTGACTGAACTGAAGGTTTGGTCCAAGCAGCTCACTCATGTAGTTGGCAAGCTGGTGTTCACTGCTGGCAGGGGCGCCCAGTTGCTCTCCATGGCAGCTTCTCCACAAGTTGCCTGAGTGTCCTCATGACATGGTGATTGGCTTCCTCCTAAAGCAGGTAATCTCAGAGAGTAAGGCAGAGGCCACAGTGTTTTATAACCTAGCTTCAAAAATCACATACCAGTTACTTGCATAGTATCCTGTTGGTCACACAAGCAGTAGTCACTCAGTGTAAGAGGTGAAGACAAGGGCATGAAAATCAGGAAGTGAGGCTCATTGGAGACCATCTTAGAAGCTGGCAGTTCTTTGATTAGGATAAAAGACCTGGAGTTAATTTTCTCTCTCTCGCTCTCTTTTTTTCTCTTTTAGCCTCTGCCCTCTTGATTGTCACTTCTTCCTAAGTCATACCTAATTGCCCATTTTTGAAATTAAAAAGCTGCTCATTTTTGAAGTTGAAGAGTTTTCTCAGCCTGTATCCTACTTAAAGAAATTTGAAGTTTCAAAGACCTCTTCCTTTTGTGTGGCCTTGGTTGCTTTTGGTCCAAGCTAGTGATACTTTGTCAGACTAATTCTCTGAACTTTGTGGGTCTCTGATGAATTTTTCTGGAGTTCATTCCATAGACAGAAGCCACATCCACAGATCTCTTTGGTGTGAGGTCTTTTCAACTTCAGGCTTCTGCTGAGACACTGAGGGACAACACCCTTAGACATTTTAGAAGCTCCACTGTCTGACTGAATAGGTCTCTGAGGCAAACCCTGACATACTTCTGAGGTCATCATGGAAAATTTCATAGACAGGATTTCAGCTCCATTACTCATCTCGTATTTTCTTGACAGTGTCCTGGATTCAATCTGGCCTGGAAGCCACCTCTTAATTTTAGCATTTAGAGAGGTCAAGAATGATTAAAACCAGAAAGTCCTGGCTCTTTTCTGTGTGGCATCCCTTCATTTAACTTATTTCTCTCATATCACATTTTCCATAAGCAGCAGGAAGAAACCAAGCTGCACTTTCAACACTTTGCCTTGGAAATGACTCATTGCCCACATTATCCAGTTCACCAGATACATTTGTCCATGTTACCATAGAGCCACCAGGGAATCCCAGTAACTAGATTAGTAGGCTTGAACGCCAGTGACTAGAGGAAAGATCATCACGTGAACATGTAGCCAGAAATCTGAGTAACACAGTTACCAACAACACATAGTATTTACCAGCAGCTACAAGAAGTAGGATGAAGCAAGCAAAACTTATTTCCTAGAGCCTTCAGAGATCCTGACTCTGCACAGTTTGATTTCAAACTTCTAGCCTCCAGCTAGAATTTGTTATAGCAGCCCTAGTATCCTGTTGGTCACACAAGCAGTAGTCACTCAGTGTAAGAGGTGAAGACAAGGGCATGAAAATCAGGAAGTGAGGCTCATTGGAGACCATCTTAGAAGCTGGCAGTTCTTTGATTAGGATAAAGACCTGGAGTTAATTTTCTCTCTCTCGCTCTCTTTTTTTCTCTTTTAGCCTCTGCCCTCTTGATTGTCACTTCTTCCTAAGTCATACCTAATTGCCCATTTTTGAAATTAAAAAGCTGCTCATTTTTGAAGTTGAAGAGTTTTCTCAGCCTGTATCCTACTTAAAGAAATTTGAAGTTTCAAAGACCTCTTCCTTTTGTGTGGCCTTGGTTGCTTTTGGTCCAAGCTAGTGATACTTTGTCAGACTAATTCTCTGAACTTTGTGGGTCTCTGATGAATTTTTCTGGAGTTCATTCCATAGACAGAAGCCACATCCACAGATCTCTTTGGTGTGAGGTCTTTTCAACTTCAGGCTTCTGCTGAGACACTGAGGGACAACACCCTTAGACATTTTAGAAGCTCCACTGTCTGACTGAATAGGTCTCTGAGGCAAACCCTGACATACTTCTGAGGTCATCATGGAAAATTTCATAGACAGGATTTCAGCTCCATTACTCATCTCGTATTTTCTTGACAGTGTCCTGGATTCAATCTGGCCTGGAAGCCACCTCTTAATTTTAGCATTTAGAGAGGTCAAGAATGATTAAAACCAGAAAGTCCTGGCTCTTTTCTGTGTGGCATCCCTTCATTTAACTTATTTCTCTCATATCACATTTTCCATAAGCAGCAGGAAGAAACCAAGCTGCACTTTCAACACTTTGCCTTGGAAATGACTCATTGCCCACATTATCCAGTTCACCAGATACATTTGTCCATGTTACCATAGAGCCACCAGGGAATCCCAGTAACTAGATTAGTAGGCTTGAACGCCAGTGACTAGAGGAAAGATCATCACGTGAACATGTAGCCAGAAATCTGAGTAACACAGTTACCAACAACACATAGTATTTACCAGCAGCTACAAGAAGTAGGATGAAGCAAGCAAAACTTATTTCCTAGAGCCTTCAGAGAGATCCTGACTCTGACAACAGTTTGATTTCAAACTTCTAGCCTCCAGCTAGAATTTGTTATAGCAGCCCTAGGAGGCTAATACACACATGTTCCTTATCTTTTAGGTGCTTATTAATCCAACCAGTTTTCAACTGTAGTAGTTGTAAGAATCGTAAAGACACGGCGGGCTGCAAGCTGTTAGGGAAGAAGTTTATTTGGGAAGAGTTCCCGGGCGAGATCCACAGGTCCGAGAGATGGGCCAGGGAAATCGCGCCCCGGAGATGGGACGAGGAGGTTTTATTAGGGAGGAGGGGAGCAGGAGAAAATGGGAGGGGGATCCCTCAGGGCAGGCGCAGAAACGAGTTCTTTGTTTAAGTTTGGCGGGAAGTCCAGTGATGAGCCCACTATCCTTCAGGTGGCTGTGGGCGGGGGGTGTGAAATTCTTGACACTTTGTGAGGAATTTTTATGGCCAAGGCTATCTCCTTATCGCAGGTCTAGGGAGATTCTCAGGCACCAGCAGGTAAGCAACTGACCCCCTGATTTGGTGCCGGGAGTCTGGTCGCGGTGTTGACCCTAACAATTTGGCCCTTTCTTATGATTATTTAGTGCTGGGGAATCTCCGGCCGCAGTGTTAACACTTTAATAGCCTACCACCCTAACAGTAGTAATCTTTCAGTTTGCAAAATATGAATAATTCATATATTGCTCAATTAAGTGAAATTGCATAATGAAATATGAAACTGTCATAACCCACCCATTCCAATCCTACATGTGACCACTTCAGCACATGCGTTAATTACATTTATTAAGCATCTACCAGTTGCAGGATTCTGTGCTGGATATGCTGGAAGGGTTTGAAATCAAGAAGGATCCAGTTACTTTCTCCATCTCAGTAAACATTGTAATTTCCCAGACAAGAAAGTTTTCCTCGATTTGTCTCTTTTTTTTTCTCAGTCCTGTATTTGTTCATCAGATTTATTCAATTCTACTTCAAAAAATGCCCCCTGGTGCTCACTTTGGCGGCACATACACAAAAATTGTCCTCAAATGTGTCTTTTCTAATTTCCTCCACTGCTGCCACCCTATGACAAGCCATCTCCATTTCTGACCTCGACAATTACAGTAGCCTTTTAACTGGTCTGTCTGCTAACTGATTTGACTGATCCCAATATCACAGAATTATTAGCCTAAGTGCAGGCTTGTTTTGTGATCATAATACTCAAGGCAGTTATGAAATCATTCTAATTCTGCTCAGTCAACAATTTAAGTCCTTAATGAAGGAGAGACATGCACAATGGGCCAGAAGAAAGCATCTCAGATGAATAAAAGGTGGTTCCTGCAGCGACAGGAGGTAGTATACGGCCAGTTCTAGGATTGCATCTCCAAAATAGCACTCAGAATGGGATCTGCAACAATTTCTGGATGACATTTGCTTTTAAAACCCCACGGGAAACCACTGAAGAAATGACTGGCTGGCCCAGTAATGGGGTTGGATGATGCTGGGAGCCATACCCTAGAAGACCCTGAATGCCAGACTCCAGCTTCTGGACTTAGTCCTGAATTTTGGAGGAATCAATGTCACTTTTTAAAAAATCTGGTTACTGGAAGAGATGCCAGGAAAATGGAGCTTGTTTTGCTTGCTTGTTTACAAGAACATGTGATTCAGTATGTCTGATCTACACATGGCTTTTGACTTTCAAACTTCCTCTCCAAGGGTATTTATTAAATTACTTTATCACAGTGAATTGGAAATGCACATTTATCTTGGTTCCCTCACCCCTTTCCTTTGCAATATTTTAAGATGCATTGCTTACTCTTGGAGTATCATCATAAATATGTCCAATATTTCATTGCAATGAGGGTCAAAAGTAGCCATTTCTTTAGGCCCTGAATAGAAATTCACTTTCTGAGTGAGTAACAACAATAAAAAAAAAAAAAAAACCCTCAAATCAACAAATAAGAGGGAGCGTGTTTTTCAGCCAATTCTTGGTTAGTCAGTGACAGATTATTTGGAATCCTCTCAGCTTCATCTCCTGCCCTCTAACAGGTCACTTGAAGAAGCATACTATTCATTAGTAAGTGGTAGGAAAAATCAGTTTAGTAGTTTGTTAGCAACCCTGGAGGAAGGAGAGGAACCTTTTGGGGAGACTTCAAAAATGTGTGCTCACTTTGCACATACACAAAATTGTCCTCCACTGCTGCCACCCTATGACAAGCCATCTCCATTTCTGACCTCGACAATTACAGTAGCCTTTTAACTGGTCTGTCTGCTAACTGATTTGACTGATCCCAATATCACAGAATTATTAGCCTAAGTGCAGGCTTGTTTTGTGATCATAATACTCAAGGCAGTTATGAAATCATTCTAATTCTGCTCAGTCAACAATTTAAGTCCTTAATGAAGGAGAGACATGCACAATGGGCCAGAAGAAAGCATCTCAGATGAATAAAAGGTGGTTCCTGCAGCGACAGGAGGTAGTATACGGCCAGTTCTAGGATTGCATCTCCAAAATAGCACTCAGAATGGGATCTGCAACAATTTCTGGATGACATTTGCTTTTAAAACCCCACGAAACCACTGAAGAAATGACTGGCTGGCCCAGTAATGGGGTTGGATGATGCTGGGAGCCATACCCTAGAAGACCCTGAATGCCAGACTCCAGCTTCTGGACTTAGTCCTGAATTTTGGAGGAATCAATGTCACTTTTTAAAAAATCTGGTTACTGGAAGAGATGCCAGGAAAATGGAGCTTGTTTTGCTTGCTTGTTTACAAGAACATGTGATTCAGTATGTCTGATCTACACATGGCTTTTGACTTTCAAACTTCCTCTCCAAGGGTATTTATTAAATTACTTTATCACAGTGAATTGGAAATGCACATTTATCTTGGTTCCCTCACCCCTTTCCTTTGCAATATTTTAAGATGCATTGCTTACTCTTGGAGTATCATCATAAATATGTCCAATATTTCATTGCAATGAGGGTCAAAAGTAGCCATTTCTTTAGGCCCTGAATAGAAATTCACTTTCTGAGTGAGTAACAACAATAAAAAAAAAAAAAAAACCCTCAAATCAACAAATAAGAGGGAGCGTGTTTTTCAGCCAATTCTTGGTTAGTCAGTGACAGATTATTTGGAATCCTCTCAGCTTCATCTCCTGCCCTCTAACAGGTCACTTGAAGAAGCATACTATTCATTAGTAAGTGGTAGGAAAAATCAGTTTAGTAGTTTGTTAGCAACCCTGGAGGAAGGAGAGGAACCTTTTGGGGGAGAATAATTTGTAGAGTAAGGGGTTGGGATTATTTATTCTTAATATTTTCTACCTCACTGGTAAGGCCTGGTCATATTCCAGATTATTAGTAAAAGCATTTTAGACTCAAAATGCTTTTTAGACTATTTTAGACTATTGGAATACTCATCAGATAGTTTGTAATCTGAAGGAAAACAGTATAATTGCATTTTCTAATTGGCCAAATTATTGTCATTCTTTTGAGTTAATTTCTTTATTTTATTTTCCCATGACTTTTCCAATTCTCATAAGCTTGTAAATGGGTTGCACATGGCTAATTAAAACTCTTCACTCAAAATCTATTCACAAAAGTATGTAAATGTTTGATGAGCCATTTACCTCTAAGTGTGAACACAGAAAGGAAGAAAATTCCTTATGGAAAAGCGGACTATGGAAATATAGACATCCTGCAAGGTCAGATGCTTATTTCTTTTTCTTTCTTCCATTTTGATTTCTTTTTAAATACATGTGCTGGCATTTGCCTTTCACATGTAGTTTTGCTAACTTCCATTGAATTTTGTCATGGTGGAATACAGGTAGGTCATATTATCTCATACTTGGCTCAAGAGGCTCTTGGGAAATAGAATCATTAGCCTTAAACTATATTTGATTTAAAGGTTTGAAGAATTAATGCTGATAAGGCTCAGAAAGACCAATGGCATTTTATGAGAGGGCCAGAAAATGATCAGGGTTTCTTTACTCATCAAATACTTGGAAGATACACAAAGGGCAATTCACCTAGAGAAAGCATCCCAAATCTTAATAACTTCTTAAATGTAAGAATACAAAGTAGCCACCCTTTTGCATTAAAAATATTTCCAAGAGTGATGAATACAGAATATAATTTTTAAGAAAGTGAAGTGAAGTGCAAATTGTTCAAGGTTCAGACTGCAATTCAGGTTATGAGAACACTTTCTCAGTTGCTATGACCAAATATTTTGACTTTCAACTGTTCACACCATTGAGTACATTTGTGCTCAGTCAATCAAAAAGGAATTACATCAGACTTGAGCACACCTCTAAAACAAAACAAAACAGCCAGAAGCCTGTAAACATCTAATAGCTTCTGTCTATCCTTTCTGTTGTCTTCTGCTTCACAATTACTTGGAATTATTTGGAATCAGTATTTCTTAATGACGGCCTTATGCTTGTGATCTCCACACCAGGCAAAAGGCAAACCCTCTAATGGATGCCAGTTGTTAAGAGTCCCTCATTCAAAATGGTGCTGATGAATAGTATGCATTCACAGGGCAGGAATGGAGACACACACCTAGGGAACAGACCTATGTGCACAGTCAGGGAAGGAGAGGGTGGGACAGATTGAGAGAGTAGCATTGAAAGATACATATAACCACGTATAAAACAGATAGCTAGAGGGAAGTCACTGTATAACACAGAGATCAACCTGGTGCTCTGTGACAGCCTAGACGGGTGGGATGAGGGAGGTTCGAGAGGGAGGGGACAGGTGTATACACAGAGCTGATTCATGTTGCGGTATAGCAGAAACCAACACAACATTGTAAAGGAGTTATCCTCCAATTAAGGATACATTTTTCAAAAAAGATTTAAAAATCCCTTGTTCATGCTATTTTTATGAAAAAACCTTATTTTCTAAACTATGAGTTTCCTAAGGGAAGTCGTTTGAAGTGCGAAGCAAAAAGAGCAATCTCATTCTTCATGCAAATTACAACTACAGAGTTAAGGAGGAAGAGATGCACTAAGAACATGGTCATTACTAAAATACTTTTTGTGATGATGTCTATACAGTCCACAAGGCAGAGAGGCCTGGTGGGCCTCCTAAGGAGTGCATCTGCCTCAGCGGCCCCACGCCTCTAAGGAAATTTGTTCAGGATAACTTAGGCAGCATATATTTCAATCCATTGTGTATTGTTTATTCTTTGGCATTAGAGTAATGGTAAACCTTAGTAGATGTTTGTGTCAATGTGCGTGCATGCTGAGTTTCAGCTCTGTGCTACCCTATAGACTGTAGCCCACCAGACTCCTCTGTCCATGGGATTCTCCAGGCAAGGATACGGGAGTGGGTAGCCATGCCCTCCTCCAGGGGATCTTCCTGACCCAGGGTTTGAACCTAGGTCTCTTACACTGCAGGCAGATTTTTTCCTGTCTCTTGTGTCTGTTAAACCATACCAATTAGTTAAATCTCTCTATATACCATTTATGAGTAAAGTCAAAAGTGTATTAAAATATAAAATTCAGAGTGAGGTGGTTTGCGTTAGACCCTAGACTAGCAGATTCACTGGATGTTAACCTTGTAACCAAAAGAACTCAGTCATACATACATGTATATATTTTACCTAACTGATCTCTCAAGGGAACTCTAGACTCTTTCAGGATATGCGTTTATTCCTCCTCAATTAAAAACAAATACGACAAAAGGAAGTCAGATAAAACCCTAGTAGGCTTACGATTCAGAGGTGGAAGGAGGCAAGGTCAGAAGAGCCTTGGGTACTATTTTGGAAGAAAGGGAAACAGAGCCTACATAGCCACCCTTGCATGACCTGTGGTTTGAGAAACACAACTCTGAACAGTTCCCACACAACAGCTGTTTCCCTGCATCCCCATCATTGAGGACAGGAAGTGGAATGGCACAGAGCATGCCGTTTATAGGATCTGTTCTCTCAGAAAGTGAAACAGGATCTCCAGGCTGTTAAATTCACTCCAGTGCCGCATCTGAACTCACTTGGTAAGAGCAACTGTCCGCCTAGGAAGAAACAGCTTGCCTTTGTGAAAACTGAAGAGCTTTTAGAAGTATTATATAAAATAGAATATAAAAAGTCGCTGGGTTTCCACAAAACTATATGAAACTTTAGAGACATGTTGATCCATTTAATTCTCATAACAGGACTCCAAAGTGATCTGAAGAAAATAAAAAATAAATCTACAACCACATAAAGCCCAAAAAGCTCAATTATCTGTAAGGCCCAGGGAAGAAATGGTTATCTAATTCCAGCCAGAAGAATCAAAACCTATCTAAGGTGCTCCACAGACCTGCTTTTACTAATGACATCTAATTCTGGGACTAAACTAATGCTGAAAGGTAAAGATGAAAAAAATACATAACTTCAGTTTAAATGTTTTAAAAGTCATGCTGAGCTGGTTCAGCTCTGTGCTACCCTATAGACTGTAGCCCACCAGACTCCTCTGTCCATGGGATTCTCCAGGCAAGGATACGGGAGTGGGTAGCCATGCCCTCCTCCAGGGGATCTTCCTGACCCAGGGTTTGAACCTAGGTCTCTTACACTGCAGGCAGATTTTTTCCTGTCTCTTGTGTCTGTTAAACCATACCAATTAGTTAAATCTCTCTATATACCATTTATGAGTAAAGTCAAAAGTGTATTAAAATATAAAATTCAGAGTGAGGTGGTTTGCGTTAGACCCTAGACTAGCAGATTCACTGGATGTTAACCTTGTAACCAAAAGAACTCAGTCATACATACATGTATATATTTTACCTAACTGATCTCTCAAGGGAACTCTAGACTCTTTCAGGATATGCGTTTATTCCTCCTCAATTAAAAACAAATACGACAAAAGGAAGTCAGATAAAACCCTAGTAGGCTTACGATTCAGAGGTGGAAGGAGGCAAGGTCAGAAGAGCCTTGGGTACTATTTTGGAAGAAAGGGAAACAGAGCCTACATAGCCACCCTTGCATGACCTGTGGTTTGAGAAACACAACTCTGAACAGTTCCCACACAACAGCTGTTTCCCTGCATCCCCATCATTGAGGACAGGAAGTGGAATGGCACAGAGCATGCCGTTTATAGGATCTGTTCTCTCAGAAAGTGAAACAGGATCTCCAGGCTGTTAAATTCACTCCAGTGCCGCATCTGAACTCACTTGGTAAGAGCAACTGTCCGCCTAGGAAGAAACAGCTTGCCTTTGTGAAAACTGAAGAGCTTTTAGAAGTATTATATAAAATAGAATATAAAAAGTCGCTGGGTTTCCACAAAACTATATGAAACTTTAGAGACATGTTGATCCATTTAATTCTCATAACAGGACTCCAAAGTGATCTGAAGAAAATAAAAAATAAATCTACAACCACATAAAGCCCAAAAAGCTCAATTATCTGTAAGGCCCAGGGAAGAAATGGTTATCTAATTCCAGCCAGAAGAATCAAAACCTATCTAAGGTGCTCCACAGACCTGCTTTTACTAATGACATCTAATTCTGGGACTAAACTAATGCTGAAAGGTAAAGATGAAAAAAATACATAACTTCAGTTTAAATGTTTTAAAAAGTGTCTTTCTAAGGTGGATGTTTTATGCAACTACTGCTCTTTTTGGGGGTGGAGGGTGGAGCAGGTTGGGGAGGGAGGGGAGCAGGCGGGCCACTTCTATTGGCCTTTCATTTGTCTATTTTCATCCATCTTTGCTCTTTGGCCTGTGTGGGCCTCCCATCGCAGAGGCCTCTATTGTCGCAGAGCACCGTCTCCCGGCGCATGCGCTCCAGAGCTCAGGCTAGGTAATTGGGGACACACTGATCCAGCCGCTCCGCGGCACGTGGGATCTTCCCAGGCCAAGGATCGAACCGGCTCCCCTTGCACTGCAAGGCGGTGTCCTTACCCACTGGACCACCAGGGAAGCCCCCAACTACTGCTCTTGACTTAAAATTTTATAGCAAACCTCTTTGCTTTGCCAGTGCAACCTCATTTTGAGGATCTTGCCACATCTATGTAACACGGTGAATATTTTTACATGGATTTCCCTGGCATTCTGAGAGTGGTCTGCTGGTTTCCAAAGGACCCCAAGCCCAGGAGCCTGTTCGCTGAGAGTCCAGCTCCCACAGCCTCTGACTCTGTGTCATTTGTGTCTCATGTGTGAGTCCTTTGGGGTGAAAATGCAAGCTTCCATGCTGAGCATGGTAGTCTCATGTTCCATAAAGCCTAAGAATATATAGGGACAAACTTGAACTCACTTGGTAAGAGCAACTGTCCGCCTAGGAAGAAACAGCTTGCCTTTGTGAAAACTGAAGAGCTTTTAGAAGTATTATATAAAATAGAATATAAAAAGTCGCTGGGTTTCCACAAAACTATATGAAACTTTAGAGACATGTTGATCCATTTAATTCTCATAACAGGACTCCAAAGTGATCTGAAGAAAATAAAAAATAAATCTACAACCACATAAAGCCCAAAAAGCTCAATTATCTGTAAGGCCCAGGGAAGAAATGGTTATCTAATTCCAGCCAGAAGAATCAAAACCTATCTAAGGTGCTCCACAGACCTGCTTTTACTAATGACATCTAATTCTGGGACTAAACTAATGCTGAAAGGTAAAGATGAAAAAAATACATAACTTCAGTTTAAATGTTTTAAAAAGTGTCTTTCTAAGGTGGATGTTTTATGCAACTACTGCTCTTTTTGGGGGTGGAGGGTGGAGCAGGTTGGGGAGGGATGGGGGCGGGCGGGCCACTTCTATTGGCCTTTCATTTGTCTATTTTCATCCATCTTTGCTCTTTGGCCTGTGTGGGCCTCCCATCGCAGAGGCCTCTATTGTCGCAGAGCACCGTCTCCCGGCGCATGCGCTCCAGAGCTCAGGCTAGGTAATTGGGGACACACTGATCCAGCCGCTCCGCGGCACGTGGGATCTTCCCAGGCCAAGGATCGAACCGGCTCCCCTTGCACTGCAAGGCGGTGTCCTTACCCACTGGACCACCAGGGAAGCCCCCAACTACTGCTCTTGACTTAAAATTTTATAGCAAACCTCTTTGCTTTGCCAGTGCAACCTCATTTTGAGGATCTTGCCACATCTATGTAACACGGTGAATATTTTTACATGGATTTCCCTGGCATTCTGAGAGTGGTCTGCTGGTTTCCAAAGGACCCCAAGCCCAGGAGCCTGTTCGCTGAGAGTCCAGCTCCCACAGCCTCTGACTCTGTGTCATTTGTGTCTCATGTGTGAGTCCTTTGGGGTGAAAATTCAAGCTTCCATTCTGAGCATGGTAGTCTCATGTTCCATAAAGGCCTAAGAATATATATTCAAGAATGATCAAAACAGCTCTCTGGGGTTCCAAACCAATAGTTCTTTTTGAATTCTTGGAAGCAGCCTGAAGATTCTCTAAAGTCAGCTAGCTCTCTTCTTCTTTAGTTAGATACGATTTGCAATTTTCTGTGTTCTCCTTAGCTATGAGGATAGAACAATTCTTCAAAGTACCACTAGAGGGCAGAAGAGTACACGATTTGCCTCAAGTTGAACCTGTAGTTTTGTTATTCATTCTGTACTTAATCCATCCTTAAAATAGTCAGATGTTACAAAACATTTTAGTCTTTAGATTAACAACTATTCAGCATTTACCTTGTCATCTGATTTTTTGTTGTTGTTGCTAATATATTCTGAATAAGATCAAAACCAAAAGTTATGTGTCTATTATTATAGAACTATATTTTAATATAGTCATTAATTCCTATTACCTCTTTTTGTATTTGAAGGTTATCCAACCAAATACACAATTTTAGATTTTCAAAAGATTATTTTCTTTTGAAAAGTGCATGCATTTATGACTACCGTCAAAATGTATCCCATCCATTTTTTTTTTCATGATGAAAAGAGACACTGCCAAGCTGTTATAGTGAAGTATTGTGCAGTGAGTTGAGACACACAAAAGAAAGCCTCTTTAGTTTCTTTCCTCTTTCACTGAATGCTGGTGTACCTACCTCTCTTTACAGAATATATGTTTCTAGAAAGTCAGTTTCAAAATTAAACTTTGTATTTAGAGTTAATCTACTTGAAAGTGGCATCATCTTACTGGCAGTTTTTCAGGGTATAATATTTTAGCATTACAATTATAGCAATACAGAAACTCTTAGAATATATTTCAAAAGAAATATATAACTAATGAACACCACAATATTCAAAATGACTCACAAATTATAAAAACTATTCTGGTTTCACAGGAGAAATTGTTCTCTCAGTGAAAGACTTCCTAATGAGTCTCTTGTTCTGTATCATTTTTCATCATCCTCAGAACGGGTCTTCTAAAACACACGATCACATTGGCTGGTTGCCTAAAGACTGGATATTTCCTCGCTGTATTTGCATTAAGTTGGAACTCTTTTCTGGGGATTAAAAAAAACCCTCTGCAGTGTGGCCCTCCTTTTGGCCTCTTTCTTTAATGGACTCACCTAACTTCACACTAGTCCCGTAGGACTAGGTAAGACTCTAAAGACTCTCTTCCCATCCCTATACCTAGTACTCCTTTAACAAATAAAAATAAATTTTAACATTTATGGTACCTGACCACCTGAGCAGCCACTCTTCAGAGTGCTCTCTATATAGACTCTCATTTCATCTTACCCCAAATTCCAAAGGGAGTGTATACAAGCTTCACGTTATATAAAAAAAGAGTCACCCTACATGTCATTTCAAGGTTCACTCATGTAAAAGTCACTCTGGCATAATGTTTACCATCTACACACTTTCATTCGGCCATGGATTTTGCTCTAAAGGAGTACAGTGAGTGCAGTAAGGTCTGTCTTTGGAGAAGGACATCTTGAATCTCCCTACCTTCCTTCCTTTCCAAGAAGAATGGTTACCTCTTTCATGCTCCTGGTACACTCTAAGTTTCTAGGATGTTGGTTTCTTATGTATTTATACCCCCTGGCAGAGTGGATCCTCCTAGAGGCTGGAAAGACTGTATTATTCATTGTAGCTCTTAATTCCTCTACAGAAGGTCACATCAAAGGGGATGTACAGGGCTTCCCTGGTGGTTCAGCAAGTAAGGACACTGCCTTGCAGTGCAAGGGAGCGGCTGGACCGATGTGTCCAACTACCGAGCCAGAGCTCTGGAGCGCATGCACCAGAGCTCGTGCTCTGCAGCGAGAGAGGTCACTGTGATGGGAGGCCCACACAGGCCAAAGAACAAAAGATACATAGATGAAAGACCAATAGAAGTGGCCAAAGAAAAAAAAAAGCGGGGGAGATGTATAAGTTTGGATTGCCCCATCTATCAATTGCTCTCTGAGGAAACAGGGCTTATTCTACCCCTCAGTGCCCCTCACATTCATGACTTTATCCTTCTTCCAAGGGATTCTTTTGAAACTTATACATTTACTTCCTCAGAAGCTAGTTCTTGTGAATACAGTATGTATTTTTTTTCCTTTTAAAATACCTAGATAGTATTCTTCATAAACACTGACAGTTTGAAGATGTGTATGTTCAGCATTGTCTATAAAAGTTTTATTGTTATAAAACAGCCATTTAGTATTCAAAAGATAACTACCGGGCTCCCCTGGTGGTCCCATGGGTAGAGAGTCCACCTTGAAGTACAAGGGGCACTGGTTCGATCCCTGGCCCGGGAAGATCCTGCGTGCCGTGGAGCAGCTGGACTGGTGTGTCCAATTAGGAGCCAGCAGTCTGGAGTGCATGCGCCCAGAGCTAGTACTCTGCAGCGAGAGAGGCCACTGCAATGGGTGTCCCACAGAGGCCAAAGAATAAAAGATGGATGAAAATAAATATAAAAATAAAAGAGGCATGGAAGAGGGGGGAAGAGAACTACCTAAATGATTGGTTTTCACTCCAAGGGGGCTTGCTCTTCCACTGTGGCAATTGCCTCTCCCTCAGTTACTCTCCATTGCTAAGGCAGGCCCCTGCCCATCCCTGCAGTGAGTCTCCACTCAAGAGACAAGATGGCACTGTGCTGCTTAGATAAGCCTGTCTGCAGACCCTCCTCCACAGCACCCACAATCCATGGGAAAGGTTGCTCTCCCTTTCTAATGAGCCACAAAGCACATCGTATTGGCTCCAGCTAAGATTTTATAAATGCAGTGGTGTTCTATTCAAATGAACTCTTCCTTAAGTGAGCCTTGAAGACTTTTCCCTTGAGCGTCACTAAAACAAAAAAAACAGCTACGATTTGTATTGATTGTGCATGTTGAGGAGTTAGCATTATGAATAAGAGATGAGGTTTTGGTGAAGACCATAAAAAAGACCACAACAAATGATCTACTACACAGCAGAATCAGGTAAGATGTTCACTAATTTTGTTCGCTGCCAGCTCAGTTTCTAAAACCATTAAGTGCCCATAGGTTTTGCCCCCCTCTCAAAATGAAAAAAAGGGAAGACAACCACTGTAAACAGACCAAAGAGAAAACAAAGCTTCCTGAGAGCCAGGACTAATCTTCCATTTCATTGTTTCACAGAGTGCCTGAGTCACAACAGATGTTCATTTAATAGTTAGCTATTTGAAAATGTATTTGCTTTCAGAATAAAAGTCTATATCATCTTTGTAAAATAGAAAAGCCATTTCAGAGTTGGTGATCTTTCCCACCTGTACCTAATTTGCTCTTAGTATGGCAAAATAACTCCATATATATTTTAAAGACCTTGCTCAGTTTGCTTTCAGGGCTTCAACTGTAGGTTAACTTAAAATTGTTTTAATAGGAAAAACTATGATCCCTTTGAAAAAGATAATCTCCATCAGAAAGCAAATTAAAATTTGGTTTCAAAATCAAGTTATAACATAATAAAAATGGAGCCAAAACTTGGTGTGAACTTAAGAAACATCTTCTGTTGGAGAGGAAACAATCCATGAGGTATCATGCAAATCAGAAGAAGAATTCTCCCTGTAACTCATATTTCTCTCACTTACTGTCTCATCTTCAACTTTACAGATGGAGATATTTTAAAAGCTAGACTGGAGGGCATGAAGTACCTATTACCTTTCCAATTCTTTTACTTTTAGCAAAGAAAAAGAATCTTACATTTAGAAATGTTAGATTTACAGAGATCCTTTTTCTGGTTTTGATATCCAGAAAATGAGTCAGGAGGGGCTGACTCACAGCTGGTCATGTAATTAGCAGGCCATGCCACTGGATTCTTCCTAACTCCATTTCACTACTACTGCTTGTGACCCTCCTACTTCTTCACCAACTAAGTATACTTGTGTTTATTTTTGTTTAACAGAGTAGGCCTTTTCAGTTTTTTTCCAACTGCTTTAATAGTGTTAAGTAATATCTTTCTCATTTATAATAAATATAAATCAGTAGAAACTTATCATTCTCTCCTTACATTAACCCATGTACTGTAGAAATCTCATAGCTTAGCCAGGAGGGTAGCAATTTCTAAATGCATGTGAAGCAACTTAAATGTCTACCAATGGATAAAGATGATGTGGTATATATATGCAATGGAATATTACTCAGCCATCAAAAGCAGAATAAAAAAAATTTGCAGCAACATGGATAGACCCAGAGACTGCCATACTGAGTGAAGTGAGACCAAAGAAAAGAAATATCAGGTGATATTCCTTATTTGTGGAATCTAAAAGAATGGCACAAATAAGCCTATTTATAAAACAGAAATTGAGTCATAGGAGATGTAGAAAATGAACTTATGGTTACCAAGGGAGAAAGGGAGGGAGGAATGAATTAGGAGGTTGGGACTGACATATATACAGAGTCAAAGTCAGGTCACTCAGTCGTGTCCAACTCTTTGAAACCCCATGGACGAGCCATGGAATTCTCCAGACAAGAATATTGGAGTGGGTAACCTATTGGACCCCGAGGCTTTCAGGGCTTCAACTCTAGGCTAACTTAAAATTGTTTTAATAGGAAAAACTATGATCCCTTTGAAAAAGATAATCTCCATCAGAAAGCAAATTAAAATTTGGTTTCAAAATCAAGTTATAACATAATAAAAATGGAGCCAAAACTTGGTGTGAACTTAAGAAACATCTTCTGTTGGAGAGGAAACAATCCATGAGGTATCATGCAAATCAGAAGAAGAATTCTCCCTGTAACTCATATTTCTCTCACTTACTGTCTCATCTTCAACTTTACAGATGGAGATATTTTAAAAGCTAGACTGGAGGGCATGAAGTACCTATTACCTTTCCAATTCTTTTACTTTTAGCAAAGAAAAAGAATCTTACATTTAGAAATGTTAGATTTACAGAGATCCTTTTTCTGGTTTTGATATCCAGAAAATGAGTCAGGAGGGGCTGACTCACAGCTGGTCATGTAATTAGCAGGCCATGCCACTGGATTCTTCCTAACTCCATTTCACTACTACTGCTTGTGACCCTCCTACTTCTTCACCAACTAAGTATACTTGTGTTTATTTTTGTTTAACAGAGTAGGCCTTTTCAGTTTTTTTCCAACTGCTTTAATAGTGTTAAGTAATATCTTTCTCATTTATAATAAATATAAATCAGTAGAAACTTATCATTCTCTCCTTACATTAACCCATGTACTGTAGAAATCTCATAGCTTAGCCAGGAGGGTAGCAATTTCTAAATGCATGTGAAGCAACTTAAATGTCTACCAATGGATAAAGATGATGTGGTATATATATGCAATGGAATATTACTCAGCCATCAAAAGCAGAATAAAAAAAATTTGCAGCAACATGGATAGACCCAGAGACTGCCATACTGAGTGAAGTGAGACCAAAGAAAAGAAATATCAGGTGATATTCCTTATTTGTGGAATCTAAAAGAATGGCACAAATAAGCCTATTTATAAAACAGAAATTGAGTCATAGGAGATGTAGAAAATGAACTTATGGTTACCAAGGGAGAAAGGGAGGGAGGAATGAATTAGGAGGTTGGGACTGACATATATACAGAGTCAAAGTCAGGTCACTCAGTCGTGTCCAACTCTTTGAAACCCCATGGACGAGCCATGGAATTCTCCAGACAAGAATATTGGAGTGGGTAACCTATCCCTTCCCCAGGGGATCTTCCCAGCCCAGGGGTCAAATCCAGGCCTCCCGCAATGAAGGCGGATTCTTTGCCAGCTGCGACACCAGGGAAGCCCACTATATACACTACTGTATACAAAACAAATAACTAATCAGGATGTACTGTATAGCACAGGGAGCTCTACTCAGTTGTCAGTAATGAGCAATATGGGAATAGAATCTAAAAAAGTGGATGTGTATGTACATGTATAACTGACTTCGCTTTACACCTGAAACTAATGTAAATCAACTGCACGTCAATAAAGTTTAATTTAACAATACACATGCAACTCTTGAAATGCAATACCAAGTGAGAGTAGAGCCTATGAACAAAGCAGGTACCTACGGAGCTGCGCACTATATGCGTGAAAACCACAGTTACCTGCAATGCAGAGACAGGTATCCAAGGAAGATGCTCTGTGAGTTACGAAGATTTAATCTCTTTAAGGACAAAAATGTTTTTAAGTAATCAGCACTGGAAAAATCTTCCTTAAGATATGTCTATGCACTTCCTGGTCTTAGTGAGCATCCTGGGTAAAATACAGTCTTTCTTAGACCAGAGACCTTGCAGATTCTCAGGGTCCAAATGAGCGCCCACGATACGGGCCTACCTCTCTCAAGTCATACCTGCAAACATCAAAGCAACAGAATCTCCAATACCTCATACTAGTGACTTTTGATTCTTTCTCTTAAGACTAAAAGGTAGCAGGAAAAAATTGAACTTTTATTGGCTGGATAATAAACCCATTAGGATTTTAGTTCCTAATATAGTAGCTGGCACATACCCAGTAACTGTTTATTGAAAAACTGATGGGGCTTGTTAGACTTGCTATTCGATAGGATGATGCTATGATGGAAAAGGAAATGGAAGCTTAAACCTGGCAGGTGGTAATACACTGACTTATTGAGAGAGATTTAAAAAAAAAAAAACACATTTATTTATTTATTTATCGGGGGGTGCGGGTTGGGGAGGGAGGGGGGTGGGCGGGCCGCTTCTATTGGTTTTTCATATATCTATTTTCATCCGTCTTTGTTCTTTGGCCCCTGTGGGCCTCCCATCGCGGTGGCCTCTGTTGTCGCAGAGCACCGACTCTGGGCGCATGCGCTCCAGAGCTCAGGCTCGGTAATTGGACACATCGGTGCAGCTGCTCCCGGGCACGTGGGCTCTTCCCAGGCCAGGGATCAAACTGGCGCCCTTTACACTGCAAGGCAGTGTCCTTACCCACTGGACCACCAGGGAAGCCCATGAGAGAGATGTTTTAATATATACTTTTAAATTACAATGTATCCAGTTATGTTATAAACTCCTAAAATGCTTTTACCAATATTCTTGATCCTATGTTCCTTGTACAAGCCTAACTCAGAAGCTGCTTCATACATGTTTATTGAATGAATGGACAGAAGAATGAACGAGCCTACTGATTACCTAAGTTCAGGTCCACTGAATTTACATGACTTTATCAGAATGCAGATGAAACAGACAACTCTGAGGTTTTCTTTGCTTCATTCAGTAAATAGTAAAGGCCACTGTTTGCACAGAGTGTTAAAGGAAGCAGATCTCTCTCTCCCCCCACCTTCTGGGAGTTACTTACATTCTAATAAAGATACAGAATACAAATGTATTAACAGTTCATTTTTGGAATTATTATAAAGGATGCATGTTGTCTTCTTTGATAGAGTGGGGTATGAGTTTATGGGACAGTTTTAAAATGAGCAGTCAGGGAAGCTTCCCTAAGGAAGTGGCATTTAAATTGTGAATCCAGTTCTAAGCAGAGTACTGGGGGGCAGGTGTGAAGGTCCTGAAGAGCTTGGGACCAAAACGAGATCAAGGGGCTGACGCAAAATGAGCTCTGGAGATGAGGCAAGTGAGGACAAAGAGGAAGATCACGGCAGGCCTAAGAGGTCAGGCATTCTGACCGTATCTTGACTGCACTCCACTCAGCTTTAATTAGGGAAGTGACAAGGATGGGGACAGAGACGGTAATGATAGCAGCTACCACTTAATGAGCACCAGCCCATTATACAGGGATTGAACGGGAGCCATCCTGCTAACCGTTCTAACATCATTAGTCATTTACTCTTCACATCAAACCACAGAAGCATAGATAATTACCCTGTCTGTTTACAGAAGAGGAAATTGAGTCTTAAAGAGTTTAGTTAACTTGCTCAAGATTGAAGTCAGAATAAGTGCCGTCATCGAGTTTCTGATTTGAAATGGTTCTCGAGATGTTTTGATGGGTTTGACATGGAGGATGAATGAGGGAGGAGAGAATGGATGGTCTGCCATTGAAAGTCATAGGAAAGATCAGGGGAGAAACAGGTTTAAAATAGCCTGGCCTTGTTTTCTGTGTGATCGAGTGGGAGAATGGTATCTATGTCTTTAAATGGTTGATAAAAAATTTTAAAAGAGTAATATTTTATGACACATGAACACTAGGGACAATTCATGTTTCAGGCTCCACAGATACTTGCTGGGACACAGGTGTTCTCATCTGTTTATACATTGCCTGTGTCCGCTTTCCAGTGACAATGGAACACCTGAATAGGCTGCACAGCCAAGCCCTTTACAGAAGAATCTTGCAGATCCCTATTCTAGTGCAATATCCTATTTTGTAAGAGAAAATTAATGACATTTTGTCAATAAAACTTCAATCATGATTTCCCCCCCAGGCATAGTGGTGGTGGTTGGTAGTCTAGTCACCAAGTTGTATCCGACTCTTGGAACCCCATGGACTGTAGCTCACTGGGCTCCTCTGTCCATGCGATTTCCCAGGCAAGAATACTAGAGTAGGTTGCCATGTCCTTCTCCAGGGGATCTTCCCAACCCAGGGATCGAACCTAGGTCTCCTGCATTTCAGATGATATCTTGCATTGAAGGCTGATTCTTTATGGACTGAGCCACCAGGGTTAGAAAACTTCTGAATTCATTCTCTCTCTCTAAAGCATATTTTCTACATTGCTAAAAAAATTTTAAAGGAAAACAATAACAGAAAACCCACAAACATTTTAAAGACCTCTGAATAATATGGACTTGATCAGACACTGCTGTGTTTTGCAGTGGGGCTAGTGGTTTAGCTTGAGGTCAGTGAGTTTGACTGCACTCCACTCAGCTTTAATTAGGGAAGTGACAAGGATGGGGACAGAGACGGTAATGATAGCAGCTACCACTTAATGAGCACCAGCCCATTATACAGGGATTGAACGGGAGCCATCCTGCTAACCGTTCTAACATCATTAGTCATTTACTCTTCACATCAAACCACAGAAGCATAGATAATTACCCTGTCTGTTTACAGAAGAGGAAATTGAGTCTTAAAGAGTTTAGTTAACTTGCTCAAGATTGAAGTCAGAATAAGTGCCGTCATCGAGTTTCTGATTTGAAATGGTTCTCGAGATGTTTTGATGGGTTTGACATGGAGGATGAATGAGGGAGGAGAGAATGGATGGTCTGCCATTGAAAGTCATAGGAAAGATCAGGGGAGAAACAGGTTTAAAATAGCCTGGCCTTGTTTTCTGTGTGATCGAGTGGGAGAATGGTATCTATGTCTTTAAATGGTTGATAAAAAATTTTAAAAGAGTAATATTTTATGACACATGAACACTAGGGACAATTCATGTTTCAGGCTCCACAGATACTTGCTGGGACACAGGTGTTCTCATCTGTTTATACATTGCCTGTGTCCGCTTTCCAGTGACAATGGAACACCTGAATAGGCTGCACAGCCAAGCCCTTTACAGAAGAATCTTGCAGATCCCTATTCTAGTGCAATATCCTATTTTGTAAGAGAAAATTAATGACATTTTGTCAATAAAACTTCAATCATGATTTCCCCCCCAGGCATAGTGGTGGTGGTTGGTAGTCTAGTCACCAAGTTGTATCCGACTCTTGGAACCCCATGGACTGTAGCTCACTGGGCTCCTCTGTCCATGCGATTTCCCAGGCAAGAATACTAGAGTAGGTTGCCATGTCCTTCTCCAGGGGATCTTCCCAACCCAGGGATCGAACCTAGGTCTCCTGCATTTCAGATGATATCTTGCATTGAAGGCTGATTCTTTATGGACTGAGCCACCAGGGTTAGAAAACTTCTGAATTCATTCTCTCTCTCTAAAGCATATTTTCTACATTGCTAAAAAAATTTTAAAGGAAAACAATAACAGAAAACCCACAAACATTTTTAAAGACCTCTGAATAATATGGACTTGATCAGACACTGCTGTGTTTTGCAGTGGGGCTAGTGGTTTAGCTTGAGGTCAGTGAGTTTAGCTCTAGTCAGGTTTTATTATGACATATCTATATGTAAACTATAAATTATACATAATTCATAAATTATACATATAATACATTAAAAACCAGCTGTCCAAGAAACAAAAGTAGCTAATATTTCTTGACCAAATTGAAAAATTATTGACTGCAGGGCAGGAATAATTTGCCATTTCACCTGCTGTTGCCTTGAAGATCATCTTTCTACAATTTCCTGTCCCTTAATGGATGCAGTGTTACTTGAAACTCGTAGTAGATCATTAATGGTATCTAAATGCCCTTGTGTGAGCTCTAAATGGCTGTGGATTTGCTAATGCTGAATTAAAGCAAACTCAACTGTCTAAATATGCAGATCTGTGATGCTGTAGGATTTTATAGTAAAACATTTAACCACAATGCACTCATGTAATGTGAATAAATATGATAGGAAGAAAGAATTCACGCTATTTAGAGTTGTTACTACTTTTACATTATGACAAGCCCTAAACTATCAGCTTCTATGTTTTACTACTCATGGTTTAGCTACAAACTGAAAATTCAAAAGCAGTTTGAAAAGGCAGTGTCTTCTTTCTTGAGTGTCTTATAAAGGATAAGCAAAGGGTATTTTCACAGTTACTTAGGTACATTTCCATATTAAAACCAAGGTCATAACAAGATCATCACTATGGTCAAGAGATAGTGTTGGCAGGGTTAAAAAGATGAAACTTTGGGTTTAAATCCTGACTCATGTTGTTGACTTACAGTATAGCCTTCAACTCCTCAGCTGACTGTAAAGTCAAATAGTCCCTCTTAATCTCATCATCATGAAAGTTACTTCCTAATTATGAAAGCTAGGATAATACCAATGATAGATACTAATTCAAAGAACTGAATGAAGGAATAAAAAATGCTTAACTCAGTGCCTGGCACAAATCAAGTGTTCAATTTCAACTAATTATTTTGGAAAGATGTACTCATGAATCCAGAGGTACTCTTTCTGTGATCTTACAGGTTTTACATATCTTCTTGGTCAACTCATAGAGAAAAAGTTGGTAATAGCTCCATGGGTAATACCCTCTATGGTAATAAAGTTCACCTGTTTATCCCAGTGAAATGAAACAAACCCACAAGACTATGATTGCAAAAACAGAGTGAACAGGAGCCAGAGGATGATCCAGTCCTGGTATGAACACTGTTGCTCCCCAGGATATGTGTCTTCCCTAAAACAACCTGAAGAATCCACATTCACACTCCCCTCTGCATGTGAGGGGCGCTTACGTAGAGGAGGCAGAAACTACAAGAGACACAGAGCAAGCCCAGGCAGGAGGCTCTGGGATGAGAATTTCAAGAACAGATGGTTGAGACTTCTCTCCACCATCAGATGGTGGTCCAGTAGTTAGGAATCTGCCTGCCAACGTAGGGGACACAGGTTCGACCCCTGCTGCAGGAAGATCTCACGTGCTGCAGAGCAACTAAGACAGTGCATCACAATGACTGAGTTGATGTGTCTACAGCCTGTGTTCCACAACAAGAGAAACCACCACAAGGAGAAGCACTTGCACCACGACTAAGAGTAGCCCCTGCTCACTGCAACTAGAGAAAGCTTGCGTGTAGCAATGCAGACCCAGTACAGCCAATAAGTAAATGAAAGAAGATGGTTATTTTGTAATCTCTGTGGCGATCAGGCAACCATCTGCTCATGGCGGGGCCAGCCTTCACTGTTGGTACTTACTTCCAAGAGGAGAGAGTCAACACAGTCCTTGGGAATTTTCTCTGAAAAACACATACACAGCCATTCCACAGGTCATGCTGAGTATATCCAGTGGCCTTCTAGAATATTCTAGCCCAGGATATCAGTAATAGAGGATGTGTTTAGAATATGTGGCAGGCATAAGCCTTGAGTGATGGATGAATCTGGTTGTTTTAGTTCAGCCTAGTGATTTCTAGTGCTTTGTCTCTAAGAGGACA
This sequence comes from Tragulus kanchil, assembly GCA_022376925.1. Classification (NCBI taxonomy): domain Eukaryota; kingdom Metazoa; phylum Chordata; class Mammalia; order Artiodactyla; family Tragulidae; genus Tragulus; species Tragulus kanchil. The sequence goes on along the minus strand of JAIOJX010000005.1, from coordinate 113,282,572 downwards.
AGAAGACTCTTCACTCTTCTGTGAGAGTGAGTTTCACTTACAGGGAGGCACGTGGTAGCTCAAGGTCACACCTAGAAATTAAAAAGGCATGAGAAATCAGCATGATAGACTGGGGGTGAGAAAGGATGCCTGCAAACTTTACAGGATCTTCTTGGTGATCTCTGCATGGCAGTTGAGAAGAAAAACATAATAGCTCCATGGGTAATACCCTCTATGGTAATAAAGTTCACCTGTTTATCCCAGTGAAATGAAACAAACCCACAAGACTATGATTGCAAAAACAGAGTGAACAGGAGCCAGAGGATGATCCAGTCCTGGTATGAACACTGTTGCTCCCCAGGATATGTGTCTTCCCTAAAACAACCTGAAGAATCCACATTCACACTCCCCTCTGCATGTGATGGGCGCCTTACGAGAGGAGGCAGAAACTACAAGAGACACAGAGCAAGCCCAGGCAGGAGGCTCTGGGATGAGAATTTCAAGAACAGATGGTTGAGACTTCTCTCCACCATCAGATGGTGGTCCAGTAGTTAGGAATCTGCCTGCCAACGTAGGGGACACAGGTTCGACCCCTGCTGCAGGAAGATCTCACGTGCTGCAGAGCAACTAAGACAGTGCATCACAATGACTGAGTTGATGTGTCTACAGCCTGTGTTCCACAACAAGAGAAACCACCACAAGGAGAAGCACTTGCACCACGACTAAGAGTAGCCCCTGCTCACTGCAACTAGAGAAAGCTTGCGTGTAGCAATGCAGACCCAGTACAGCCAATAAGTAAATGAAAGAAGATGGTTATTTTGTAATCTCTGTGGCGATCAGGCAACCATCTGCTCATGGCGGGGCCAGCCTTCACTGTTGGTACTTACTTCCAAGAGGAGAGAGTCAACACAGTCCTTGGGAATTTTCTCTGAAAAACACATACACAGCCATTCCACAGGTCATGCTGAGTATATCCAGTGGCCTTCTAGAATATTCTAGCCCAGGATATCAGTAATAGAGGATGTGTTTAGAATATGTGGCAGGCATAAGCCTTGAGTGATGGATGAATCTGGTTGTTTTAGTTCAGCCTAGTGATTTCTAGTGCTTTGTCTCTAAGAGGACAAGAAGACTCTTCACTCTTCTGTGAGAGTGAGTTTCACTTACAGGGAGGCACGTGGTAGCTCAAGGTCACACCTAGAAATTAAAAAGGCATGAGAAATCAGCATGATAGACTGGGGGTGAGAAAGGATGCCTGCAAACTTTACAGGATCTTCTTGGTGATCTCTGCATGGCAGTTGAGAAGAAAAACAGTGGGAATAGGATTGATTTAGAATTGGAGGAATAAAGAGGGGCTTTCCATGGTGGCTCTGAGGTTAAGAATTTATCTGCCAACACTGGGGATACACATTTGATCTGCCAACACTGGGGATACACATTTGATCCCTGGTCTGGGAGAATCTCACATGCCAAGGGATATCTAAGCCACAGGTGTGCACCACAACTACTGAGCCCTCACTCTAGGGCCTCCAGCAGCAACTACTGAGTGCATGTACCTTAAAGCCTGTGCTGTGTAACAAGAGAAGTCACTGCAGTGAGAAGCCCATGCACCACAGCCAGACCCCCCCCACCCCCCGCCCCACAGTAATGAAGACTAAGGACAGCCAAAAGTAAATACATGGATCTTTAAAAAAAGACACAGAGAGAGAGCAAGGACGGATGCAAGCTCAACCTTCATCAGGTGTCACTTAGGATATGCTTAAGAATAACATCCTCTACATTCTGAAAAGGAAGTGTGGCCATGATATGCTGTGCAACCTCAGCTGGTTAGCTTCTCTGTGGTAGGCAGAAAATAGTCCCCCCAAATAATAGATCTTGGCCTCCCCTGGTGGTCCAGTCGGTAAAGAGTCTACCTTGCAGTGCAAGGGACACCAGTTCAATCCCTGGCCACGGGAACATCCACATGCCGTGGAGCAGCTGGACTGGTGTGTCCAATTGTGAGCCAATGCTCTGGAGTGAGAAAGCCACACTGCAATGGGAGGCCCACACAGGCTGAAGAATAAAGATGGATGAAAATAAATAAATAAAAAAACCAATAAAAGAGGCCAAAATTTAAAAAATAAAATTATTAAAAAAAAAAAGGTCTTAATTCCTGGAACCCCTAAATGATATATTATTTGGAAAAAGGGTCATCACAGTTATAATTTAAATTAAGGGTCCTGTAATGGAGAATTTTTCCTTTATTATTAATACCTGGTTAGACCCTAAGTGCTATCATAAATAGCCTAATAAGAGCTATGACAGTGAGCTTCTATGTAACATGAGGAGAAGACGATCTGAAGGCTGAGGCCAAGATTAAAGTGATATAGTCATAAAACAAGGGATGCTGGCAGCCACCAGAATTCTGGAAAAGGCAAGGGAAGATTATTCTCAGGAGCCTCCAGAGAGAGTGTGGCACTGCCAATACCTTGACTGAGCCTGGTCAAAACTTATTTCATACTTTGAAGGCTGCAGAACTGTGAGAAAATAAATTTCTCTTGTTTTAAGCCATCCGTTTTGTAGTAATTTGTTATGCCAACTTCAAGAAACTAATACAACATCATTACAACATTTATCATCACTAACCACTATAGATTTTCTTGATTCTATTCATTCACTGTTTGCTTCTTCCTGAACTCATTCTCAGACATTACAAAATTATTATTTTCCTTTCTGTTCAGTTACATTCACTGTGTGTGCTATTGTATACACAATTTTTTCGACTCATCTTCAGGATGCTTTGTCACAGAAGCAATGTATATCAGTCATCAATGAAGTTCCCAAACAACTTGTTTCTTTTCACAGAATAAATATTTATCAAATGGCATGCCAATTAAGTCAAGTAATTATACTCTTAAGAGATGCAGTTTTTCAAATTCATTATCTCAACACTATATACTACAGATGTTCAAGTTTTAATGCGTATCTGTCTGGAAAATGATTCAGCTGAGTCACACAAAGCAGAACAAAAGACAGTAAACTATTTGAATATTTATAACATTGCATTTGTCTTTTACTGTTGGAGTTATGTGCATAGAATCAAACTCAAAGACTAACTAAAATGAGTGATGAAAAATAATGTCAAGTTCTCCCAGTGAGTAAAATGCTGCTCTGAGACATTTCTGTGTGTTCCATACTGTAAATCAAATCCTTCACTGCTCCAAACAGTACTCCAGTGACCAGGAAAGGTACATTAATCATCCCAGAGTATGTGTCACTAGGGAAGACACTCTTGTACCAGCTCAATATTTTATCTGCAGGTAGAAGTTAACACCTTTTTTAAACTGACTATCTCCAAAAAGGCTGTAGGCCTAAAGATTAAAAGCCTAATAAGAGCTATGACAGTGAGCTTCTATGTAACATGAGGAGAAGACGATCTGAAGGCTGAGGCCAAGATTAAAGTGATATAGTCATAAAACAAGGGATGCTGGCAGCCACCAGAATTCTGGAAAAGGCAAGGGAAGATTATTCTCAGGAGCCCCCAGAGAGATGTGGCACTGCCAATACCTTGACTGAGCCTGGTCAAAACTTATTTCATACTTTGAAGGCTGCAGAACTGTGAGAAAATAAATTTCTCTTGTTTTAAGCCATCCGTTTTGTAGTAATTTGTTATGCCAACTTCAAGAAACTAATACAACATCATTACAACATTTATCATCACTAACCACTATAGATTTTCTTGATTCTATTCATTCACTGTTTGCTTCTTCCTGAACTCATTCTCAGACATTACAAAATTATTATTTTCCTTTCTGTTCAGTTACATTCACTGTGTGTGCTATTGTATACACAATTTTTTCGACTCATCTTCAGGATGCTTTGTCACAGAAGCAATGTATATCAGTCATCAATGAAGTTCCCAAACAACTTGTTTCTTTTCACAGAATAAATATTTATCAAATGGCATGCCAATTAAGTCAAGTAATTATACTCTTAAGAGATGCAGTTTTTCAAATTCATTATCTCAACACTATATACTACAGATGTTCAAGTTTTAATGCGTATCTGTCTGGAAAATGATTCAGCTGAGTCACACAAAGCAGAACAAAAGACAGTAAACTATTTGAATATTTATAACATTGCATTTGTCTTTTACTGTTGGAGTTATGTGCATAGAATCAAACTCAAAGACTAACTAAAATGAGTGATGAAAAATAATGTCAAGTTCTCCCAGTGAGTAAAATGCTGCTCTGAGACATTTCTGTGTGTTCCATACTGTAAATCAAATCCTTCACTGCTCCAAACAGTACTCCAGTGACCAGGAAAGGTACATTAATCATCCCAGAGTATGTGTCACTAGGGAAGACACTCTTGTACCAGCTCAATATTTTATCTGCAGGTAGAAGTAACACTTAAAAACTGTATTTCATAATTCTCCAAATAGTTTGATTTTAAAATGACTAGGTCTGCATTGCTAGAACAGCTAACAGTGTCCTTCCCTGTGAAATGAAGGAGCTGGACCTGAGTATCTCTCTTCCATCTCTAATGCTCTATGTGGATAAGATACTGATGCAATGTGACCACCCTCATATTCGGGGGGTTCATCAAACTTTCAAATGGACAGACTAGGTGGTGCTGTAACTTAACAAAGAAAGTAGCCAGAATAAGCATCCAAGTATGGATAGTTCAACCTGCAGGGCTATGACTAGTTCCTAAGTGTTTCTGTTACCAGATGAAGCCGTTTCTGTAGTCTTCACAAAGACACAATATTTGTCAGATACAAATGTATCTCTTCTGCTAATTTCATTCAGGCTACATCAAAACGTGCTTCAAAACAATGAGCAGTGTAGTTGCTGAGTGTAATCTTGTCCTCAATTGACATGTTTATTTATTTTTATCTAGCCAGCATGAGCTCACTTCTCATGCTGGGTGTAATGTAAGCCTCACAAGTACAAAAGGAGCAATCCAATTCTTTCACATCCTTAGAGATTATCTCACAAACCAAGATTTAGTTTAGAGGTCTGAAAGCTGCCTGACACTGACTGCTTAACTCTGCAGAGAAATACACAAAAGGTTTAAATTTTCAGACAAATGCTGGAAAAAAGAGAAAAACCTTGTGTTGAAAACAAGATGGAGTTTGCAAAGTTATGTGTAATTTAAAAGCTTGACATTTTATGGAAAGTTAGAAAATCATATTTAAGGCAATGTTATTGATCTTAAAATTTTGGTGACTGTTAGTCACTCAGTTGTGTCCAGCTCTTTGTGACCCCATGAAATGTAGCCCACCAGGCCCCTCTGTCCATGGGATTTTCTAGGTAAGAAAAGAATACTGGAGTGGGTTGCCATTTCCTTCTCCAGGGGATCTTCCCTACCCAGGGATTGAATCTTTCTCCCGTATTGCAGGTGAATTCTTTACCACCTGAGCTACAAGGGGAATTCTCTGGGGGATGAAGAGCTAAAATGTTTAAGATAAGTTGTTCACATATTGTAATATAGTTGTATATTTCTGAAATGATTTCTAAAAATGTTTTAAATGAAAACTTGACCAACATCAAGTCATTTTAATGCCCAGGCACTAAAAACAAGCTCTTAAACGAACAAAAAACATACTTCCACTTCAGGAAGTATCAGCTCTATCAGAAGAGAACCAAGAAGGATTCCGGGCCTTCTTTTTGTTGGCTTCTCCTGCCAACCTTTGATCCAAGTGTTCCCTAATGTGCCCATTTGATTATGCAAAGATTAGAGATGAACTTCAGTGTTATGAATCATAGTTTCTTCTATCTTTCTTGCATCTCAAGAAATTCTGCCTATAATCTCCTCACACACACACACAATTCCATTTGTAGACCAAAATTATTTAAATAGTAATGCAAGTGGTAAATCTATAATTGCTGTTTTGATAAGCTCTACTTCTAGAGTAGAGCATATCAAAAAAAATCTATTGTATACATCATGTTTATATGTATGTAATCTCCAGTTCATGAAACTGCATGAACGCCTGGAAAGGAAATTATTTAAAAAGCTCTTAGTTTCATTCTCCTTCTAGTACCTCTAAAAAAAGAAGGAAAAACAGTACCAACAAAGCAAACTAGAACAAATGCCAACCTAAAGAAAACCTTCCAAACTGTCCTCTAATATTCTGAATCACAACTCTAAGAGAGAAACCAGAGGTACTGAAGTAACATTACAGAAGCTGTTTCCTTGAAGTTATGAGGTATATGCAATATCCTATTTTCTGATCTAGAAAGTGAAGTATTACTTCTTGGTAATGCATCACCTCTGCCTCTCAGACACCTTTACACTGTGAACTATGTTCTCTTGCTAGCTCTGTGACTTGGAGGGTGGTTATTCTCCGTGCTTCAGTTTCCTCATTTATAAAATGGAATTCTATTAAGTGTCTTTCTTATACAGCTTTATGGAATCCAGCACATGCAAGCACCTCCATCTCATTTTCAAGGAAATTCTATGGACATTTCATACTATTTAATTACTGCCTATGAAAAAAAACAAAATTAGCATCATAATCTATTGCAGGTGAATTCTTTACCACCTGAGCTACAAGGAATTCTCTGGGGATGAAGAGCTAAAATGTTTAAGATAAGTTGTTCACATATTGTAATATAGTTGTATATTTCTGAAATGATTTCTAAAAATGTTTTAAATGAAAACTTGACCAACATCAAGTCATTTTAATGCCCAGGCACTAAAAACAAGCTCTTAAACGAACAAAAAACATACTTCCACTTCAGGAAGTATCAGCTCTATCAGAAGAGAACCAAGAAGGATTCCGGGCCTTCTTTTTGTTGGCTTCTCCTGCCAACCTTTGATCCAAGTGTTCCCTAATGTGCCCATTTGATTATGCAAAGATTAGAGATGAACTTCAGTGTTATGAATCATAGTTTCTTCTATCTTTCTTGCATCTCAAGAAATTCTGCCTATAATCTCCTCACACACACACACAATTCCATTTGTAGACCAAAATTATTTAAATAGTAATGCAAGTGGTAAATCTATAATTGCTGTTTTGATAAGCTCTACTCCTAGAGTAGAGCACATCAAAAATCTATTGTATACATCATGTTTATATGTATGTAATCTCCAGTTCATGAAACTGCATGAACGCCTGGAAAGGAAATTATTTAAAAAGCTCTTAGTTTCATTCTCCTTCTAGTACCTCTAAAAAAAGAAGGAAAAACAGTACCAACAAAGCAAACTAGAACAAATGCCAACCTAAAGAAAACCTTCCAAACTGTCCTCTAATATTCTGAATCACAACTCTAAGAGAGAAACCAGAGGTACTGAAGTAACATTACAGAAGCTGTTTCCTTGAAGTTATGAGGTATATGCAATATCCTATTTTCTGATCTAGAAAGTGAAGTATTACTTCTTGGTAATGCATCACCTCTGCCTCTCAGACACCTTTACACTGTGAACTATGTTCTCTTGCTAGCTCTGTGACTTGGAGGGTGGTTATTCTCCGTGCTTCAGTTTCCTCATTTATAAAATGGAATTCTATTAAGTGTCTTTCTTATACAGCTTTATGGAATCCAGCACATGCAAGCACCTCCATCTCATTTTCAAGGAAATTCTATGGACATTTCATACTATTTAATTACTGCCTATGACACAATTAGCATATAATCATAGTGATTTATTCAACATGAAACCATCATAATCGTATTTTAAAGAGGTTTCAAGCACCAACTTAGTGATAGAAAATATTTTGAAAAAGGCTTCATCTGGGGAAGTTCTATTGCCATTATTATCTCCTATTTCTAATAAAGCCCATCTGCCTACAAGTCCCTGATAGAACCGGCCATGTTTTTGCTGCAGTCCGGTGCTGTCTTAGCAAGTTCACATCTAGTTTGCTAGCTAACTAATAACCTGCAGTCTCTTTGGAGAATTTACAAACCTCCTACTTTCATCAGCTAAAATGAGTATCTTTCCTTGTTGGTAAACATATGGATTTCAGACAACTACTTGCTGGTGAGCCTTGTTTTTCTAATTTATGTTTTAGTTTATTTCCTCTCCACCTTACTCTATTTTTTGCATCCTTTTCCTCAGTGTTTGCAACCGTTCCTAGGGGAAAAGCTTCTACATTTTGAAATACAGATTTGTTGACTGCATCCTTTAGGTAATGAAGATGTTAACAGAGATTAGACTCAACTATGACTCTTTTAGCATTTCTCTGAATGTTTAATCAACCATTGTACACATCATTAATTGAGATAAATTTTCATTTTCTCTTCAGCTCTCACTTAAACCATGAAAATAATGGGGGTAGGTTTTTCCCTAAATACATACAATGTATATATATTAACACATAACGTTAACAAATATGTGAGTAACTGTTAGTTTTTAATTTAGATGATTCCATTATGGTTATGTAATTCATCCAAAAATAAAATTAAAATTGTCATTCAGACACTGCAATTAGAAATCATTAACAATGGCCTTTGACGTGTGAGTTATTACATCTAAGTGATCTCTAAAGTCAGGTTACATTAAAATTAAAACTTAAAAAATTTTACTTTAATTTCAAAAGGTTGTACATAAAAATGATAGGCTTTTGAAAACACTTGTGTATGAGAACCTTCAAGGAATATAATTCAATCCAGCATACACTGACCAGGTTTTGCTGCAAGCACCTCCATCTCATTTTCAAGGAAATTCTATGGACATTTCATACTATTTAATTACTGCCTATGACACAATTAGCATATAATCATAGTGATTTATTCAACATGAAACCATCATAATCGTATTTTAAAGAGGTTTCAAGCACCAACTTAGTGATAGAAAATATTTTGAAAAAGGCTTCATCTGGGGAAGTTCTATTGCCATTATTATCTCCTATTTCTAATAAAGCCCATCTGCCTACAAGTCCCTGATAGAACCGGCCATGTTTTTGCTGCAGTCCGGTGCTGTCTTAGCAAGTTCACATCTAGTTTGCTAGCTAACTAATAACCTGCAGTCTCTTTGGAGAATTTACAAACCTCCTACTTTCATCAGCTAAAATGAGTATCTTTCCTTGTTGGTAAACATATGGATTTCAGACAACTACTTGCTGGTGAGCCTTGTTTTTCTAATTTATGTTTTAGTTTATTTCCTCTCCACCTTACTCTATTTTTTGCATCCTTTTCCTCAGTGTTTGCAACCGTTCCTAGGGAATAGCTTCTACATTTTGAAATACAGATTTGTTGACTGCATCCTTTAGGTAATGAAGATGTTAACAGAGATTAGACTCAACTATGACTCTTTTAGCATTTCTCTGAATGTTTAATCAACCATTGTACACATCATTAATTGAGATAAATTTTCATTTTCTCTTCAGCTCTCACTTAAACCATGAAAATAATGGGGGTAGGTTTTTCCCTAAATACATACAATGTATATATATTAACACATAACGTTAACAAATATGTGAGTAACTGTTAGTTTTTAATTTAGATGATTCCATTATGGTTATGTAATTCATCCAAAAATAAAATTAAAATTGTCATTCAGACACTGCAATTAGAAATCATTAACAATGGCCTTTGACATGTGAGTTATTACATCTAAGTGATCTCTAAAGTCAGGTTACATTAAAATTAAAAAAATAAAAAGTTTTACTTTAATTTCAAAAGGTTGTACATAAAAATGATAGGCTTTTGAAAACACTTGTGTATGAGAACCTTCAAGGAATATAATTCAATCCAGCATACACTGACCAGGTTTTGCTGCAGATACAGTAAAGTGAACAGAAAATCGGGGGTTCAGATAGAGACTTAGGTCCTCAATAAATACTAATTCTGCTACTTAATGAAAAATTCAACTCACTGAATTACCAATATTACTAAGAACACATTGAAATTCTGTGTCTGCTCTTTGTGGCACATGATTTGGTTATCAAATGTATAAAACAGGTAGCTACCCTAGAGAGCAATGCCTTCACTTGGGTGCTAGGTGCCTCCCGAACAAAAGCAAGACAAAATCCCATGAATGGAGTTGGGCCAACGAGGAAATAAGGAAACATGAAAAGCAGGGGCATTAAGTATGCTCCACCTGGAGCTGTTTGGCTGCTTAGTTACATTCACTTTTGCATCCATTTCTCTTTCATTGATGTAGGGGTTATATTACAAAATATCAGTTCACCGAATGGTGTGTTTTATTTCTTCATCATCACAAAACCATCTAACCATCCATTTTGGCAAAACATTTCTAACACGTTTTCCGTTTTAACCAGGTACTTTCCTACATTCAATTCGAAGTGGATAAAACCTTCAGTAATTCATTATAACACGTGCCACTGTAAAGAAGTTTTCCCTAATTATTTCACACTAATTAGCTCATACAGTAAAATGTTCCATTTTAGTCACCTTGATACACATAGCTAATGGGGATAGTAAATTCTGTCATATTTTAAAAGTAAAAATGTCATTGGATATAGTCCCCCTTTTTTTGACAGTGCTTTTACTGTCAGATGATAAAACATTGAAGAAAAAAAATAGATTTTTTTTTTTTCAAATGTCTTACCAGGGATGGCTCAATTGCTATTTATTTTTTCTACACTGAACCTCATTAATTAAAGGATGTTCCAACATTTAGCTTCTCATTGTTAAAGGCAGAAGCACAGACGGCACAAATGGAAACTTGACAGCACTGACGGGAGCTGTGTTAATGTGTCTTTACCTTACATGCTAGATATGTACTTAATTTTCTCTTTGAGAGCTCATAGAGTAATTCTGTAGTGCTTTGTAAGAGCTGTATAATCCTGAGTATTTAATGCTGTGATCACTTTTATCTTTGAATAACAGTCCTCCTCCCCACCCCCACTTCTATTGTCATACCTATCATGTTTCCATGGAAACTGTAGAGAAAGAAGGAAATGGTAAAACACCTCCATTTTAGGTCTAAGTCGACAGTGTGGTTTTTATTAGGAGCCCCAATTATTCTGACTGGTAAGGATATAGAGAGTGGTTTCATAAATTACATAGAAGAATTGTTGATCTTTTATACAAAATCGAGCAAAAGAACCCTAGAGAGCAATGCCTTCACTTGGGTGCTAGGTGCCTCCCGAACAAAAGCAAGACAAAATCCCATGAATGGAGTTGGGCCAACGAGGAAATAAGGAAACATGAAAAGCAGGGGCATTAAGTATGCTCCACCTGGAGCTGTTTGGCTGCTTAGTTACATTCACTTTTGCATCCATTTCTCTTTCATTGATGTAGGGGTTATATTACAAAATATCAGTTCACCGAATGGTGTGTTTTATTTCTTCATCATCACAAAACCATCTAACCATCCATTTTGGCAAAACATTTCTAACACGTTTTCCGTTTTAACCAGGTACTTTCCCTACATTCAATTCGAAGTGGATAAAACCTTCAGTAATTCATTATAACACGTGCCACTGTAAAGAAGTTTTCCCTAATTATTTCACACTAATTAGCTCATACAGTAAAATGTTCCATTTTAGTCACCTTGATACACATAGCTAATGGGGATAGTAAATTCTGTCATATTTTAAAAGTAAAAATGTCATTGGATATAGTCCCCCTTTTTTTGACAGTGCTTTTACTGTCAGATGATAAAACATTGAAGAAAAAAAATAGATTTTTTTTTTTTCAAATGTCTTACCAGGGATGGCTCAATTGCTATTTATTTTTTCTACACTGAACCTCATTAATTAAAGGATGTTCCAACATTTAGCTTCTCATTGTTAAAGGCAGAAGCACAGACGGCACAAATGGAAACTTGACAGCACTGACGGGAGCTGTGTTAATGTGTCTTTACCTTACATGCTAGATATGTACTTAATTTTCTCTTTGAGAGCTCATAGAGTAATTCTGTAGTGCTTTGTAAGAGCTGTATAATCCTGAGTATTTAATGCTGTGATCACTTTTATCTTTGAATAACAGTCCTCCTCCCCACCCCCACTTCTATTGTCATACCTATCATGTTTCCATGGAAACTGTAGAGAAAGAAGGAAATGGTAAAACACCTCCATTTTAGGTCTAAGTCGACAGTGTGGTTTTTATTAGGAGCCCCAATTATTCTGACTGGTAAGGATATAGAGAGTGGTTTCATAAATTACATAGAAGAATTGTTGATCTTTTATACATAAGAAATCATGTTTCTAGCTAAAGGAGCTTAACCCTTTCTGTTGATAATTAGTTATTTGGAGGTGAGATTTCGGGGAGTTGTTTTTCCTCTTCTTTACATTTTACTTTATTGCTTGAATTTTCTGTTACCATGTAAAATAAAATAAACAAAAATTAAAATATTCTTTACAAATCTGACTCTTTGGGACCCCAGGGACTGCAGCCTGTCAGGCTCCTCTGTTAATGGGGATTCTCCAGGCAAGAATACTAGAGTGGGTTGCCGTGCTCTCCTCTGGTGGATCTTCTCAACCCAGTCATCAAATCCAGGTCTCCCGCATTGAAGGCGGATTCTTTACCATCTGAGCCATCAGAGAAGCCCACAAATAACTAGTTATTTGTCATACATCAATACATTTTAATCTTTACTAAATATTACTAGACCCATACGGCAAGGATTTAGATACATATTTATAATTTTAAAAATTATTTAATGCACATAGGAGGATTTAGAGGTGTCTTATAATTATAAAATCTCTTTCAGGCTTTGTCCAAAATATTTATTACTTCCCACATTTTTCTGCTCTAAAAGACCATGCATTTAAAAGAAGCAATTAATTTTAATTTAAAATAAGTTAATTGCAATTTGAGTAATTGAAGGGATCCAGGGGAAACTGTTTATAATGCTTGTTTCTAGAAAGGAAGATTTACGTCTTGCACTGTACATAGTTTAAATTACTTGATTTTTTTTTTTTTTTTTTTTATGAGTATAGGTGTTAGTTACTTAAAGAGAAATGGAGACCATGTCCTGAAATATTGTTGGTAATAAAAAGTCATGGAGGGCTTCCCCTGGTGGTCCAGTGGGTAAGGACACCGCCTTGCAGCGCAAGGGGTGCCAGTTCGATCCCTGGCCTGGGAAGATCCCACGTGCCGCGGAGCGGCTGGACTGATGTGTCCAATCACCGAGCCGGAGCTCTGGAGCGCATGCGCCCAGAGCCAGCGCTCTGCAGTGACAGACGCCACCGCGATGGGAGGCCCACAGGAGCCAAAGAATAAAGACGGATGAAACTGGAGAAATGAAAGACCAATAGAAGTGGCCCGCCCGCTCCCCTCCCTCCCCAACCTGACCCCCGCCCAAAATAAATAAATAAATAAATCTTAAAAAAAAAAAAAATTAAAAAAAAAGTCATGGAGTTAAAAGATGCTTAAGCAATTGAGTGAAGTATTAGGATTTTACCCGTGTGGTTTTTTACTGAGAAAATAGACACAATTTCTTTTTGCTCTTCCCCCAACAGGAATAAGGGGCAGCTTCTAAAATGAGAAGTTTTACCTTAATATTTCCTCTACAGAGACGGGAGAATTGGACAAATTACTGAGAAAATGGGTGCATTTTGTTTCTCCTGGAGAAATTGGTAGAAATCACCCTTTAACTGTTTGTGCTTACTGCTTACTAAAGGATTACAGGCTAAAGATAGAAACCTTTGAAGTTCATTACAACAACAAAATTAAAATCTTGGCAAAGAAAGAAATAAATGGAAACACAAGTGACATGGATGTTGGAAAGCTTTTGCTCTAAGTGCCAGTAGGCAAGTTGCTTCAGTAAAAATTTTTTTAAAAATCTGTGGCTTATTATGTTTTCTAAAATGATGCTGCGGTCTTAGTCTCCTTAAAACTTAAAATAATAAATTTCTAATTCAAATTAAGTTTGACATCCAAACAGATAATTTTCTTTCTTTTTTTTTTTCCTTTTCATACAAATACTGAGTATCTTGGTAAGCCACCAACTTTATGAAGGTTCTGGTATTTACTGGTCTTTGGAAAAAAAAAAAAAAATTATTTGATAATACAAGCTAAGTTCCCATCTTTGACTTCCTCCTAAACAATGTGAAAAGTCCCTTTGAGCTATGAAGTCAGATAAAAATCTTGATGTGAATGTCATTCTTAAGGAAACATACCTTATTTTTAACTTAATGCGCTACTGTCTTAGAATAAGATAGGAATGGTGCAAAATTACATAGCTCATTTTGAGAGTCAAATAATCTGCTTATTACAAAAATCATTCCCATACTTTTTCTATTAAAAAAAGATCTAGAAGCTAAGAGACCCAGTAGCAGTGACCACTCTTACTCATCATCATTTATAGTGAAGAGGAACCGTGATTTGTTGAGAAAAGGCTGATTTCAGGTTCAGAGGAGTAAATGTACACAAATGATCTGGGCCATCATATCATTCAGAAAGCAAGGGAGCTTCTGGCAAATAATGAACTATTTGAAGAGGAAACAAGGACCCAGTCTGATGCTCTGAATGTATAAAAATCTGTGAATTGGCTTCCCTAGTAGCTCAGTGGTAAGGAGTTTGCCTGCCAATGCAGGAAACAAAAGTTCAATTCTTGATCCGGGAAGATCCCACATGCTGTGGAGCAACTAAACCCATGAGCCACAACTATTGAGCCTGTGCTCTAGGGCCTCAGAGCCACAACTATTGAGCCCATGTGCCTCAACTACTGAGGCTCGTGTGCTCTAGAGACCAAGTTCTACAACAAGAAAAGTCACCACAACAAGAAGATCCCACACGATGCAGAGCAACTAAGCCCATGAGCCATAACTATTGAGCCTGTGTTCTAGAGCCTCGGAGCCACAACTGTTGAGCCCATGTGCCGCAACTACTGCAGCCTGTGAGCCCGAGAGTCTGAGTTCCACAGCAAGAGAAGTCACCGCAACAAGAAACCTGCTCACCTCAACAAGAAGCCTGCTCACCTCAACTAAAGAGTAGCCCCTACTCCCTGCAACTAGAGGAGAGCCTGCAGCAACAGCGAACACCCGGAATAGCCAAAACAAATAAATAAATTTTTAAAAATCTATGAATAATTATACCAAAAACAAACAAACAAAAAAAGCAACCCTCATTTCTCAGTAAGAGTTAACTAAAGCACCATTTACTGACTCTGGAGATTGGTGAATAATGGGAAAGAATAAACAGCATTCATCCTGCCTGTCTTGAATGAACAGAAGAGTATGAGTCTATCAAAATCTTAGTTGATGATAGAGAAAGTTTGGAGAATTCCAGTTAATAGATATTGAAAGAATGATGAAATTGGATAATGATCATATAAAAAGCCTAGTGAGATAGTTTTTCAGGCAATCATCATTACTGGTGTCAAACCATTTAATAAGAGGTAGATAGGAAACATTACAAAGAAAGGATTAAGCTATCACCTCCTAATCTACTGTTTGAATTTCAAGTAACTGAGAGTGGAAATGTTAGGCCCTATTTGCCTTCTGTTAAATGCAACACTGAACCTCCTATGAAGTTTTCTTACCACAAAAAGTTGAGCATGAATTTAACCAGTCCTTTAGGTTTGATGATCCTTTATAACAAATGCAGAGAATACAGAGATACAAGGTGGATGACGCCACTTACAAACAATATGACAAACCTGAAATGGGGAAGCAACTGATTCATTTCCTCAGCACCTAATGGGGATACTAAACAGACTCTTCTCAAGCAAAGGAGACTTAAAGAAACATAATGTGCAGTGGACTGGGTGTATTTTGATCTCAAGTCAAACAAACCCTTAAGATGAGATTTTTGAGAAAATTCAAGAAAAAATGAATAATGCTTAGATATTCCTTTTGTTAGGTGCAGCGATACTTTGATTATGTAAAAACTTGGTCTTATTTTTAGAAGATACATATGGAAGATAAGTATTTAGAGGGAATGATACAATATTAGTGATTTGGTTAAAATATTTCAGTAAGAAAAAGTTACAGGGATTGATGAAATAATTGTGGAATAAAACTGATAATTTTTGAATCTGAGTGATGTTTATAAAGGGAAGGGTTCATTCATTGCACAACCTTCTCTAATTGAAAAGTGGGTAATAACAAGTATCCCAAATTTATCTTATGAAAATATGTATGTGGAACAGTTGGGATCTAAAAGTATAAAAATGTGCTTTGGCAATAGACATCTGGTGGCCAGTGTGAATCCCTGTTCTAACCATTGCAAGTTACATGACTTTTCGATTAATTCTTCTAGGCCTTAGTTTCCTTATCTATAAAATCAGGAAAAATAACAGTATTTGCTTCATAGCATCAGAGTCAGGATTAAGATAATTCATATAAAACCTAGGACTTAAAAAAAAAAAAAACTAAGAATAAGTGCTCAAACATGTGAGCTATTATTATCACTATCACTATATTGATATTTAATAAAAATATAAGAAGAATGGAATAATCTTATAATTACAAAGCATTTCAGCATTTAGTGAAGTGGTTTCAAATATCACAAAGCGCATGAAAAGATGCTCAACATCACTAATTGTTAGAGAAATGCAAATCAAAACAACAATGAGGTATATCACTTCAAAGTGATTAGAATGGCCATCATCAAAAATATCTATAAACAATAAACAGTGTATGGAGAAAAGGGAACCCTCCTACACTGTTGGTGGAAATGTAAACTGGAACAGCCCTTATGGAGAACAG
Organism: Tragulus kanchil; assembly: GCA_022376925.1. Lineage (NCBI taxonomy): Eukaryota > Metazoa > Chordata > Mammalia > Artiodactyla > Tragulidae > Tragulus > Tragulus kanchil. The sequence goes on along the minus strand of JAIOJX010000005.1, from coordinate 113,266,047 downwards.
TTACAGAGGTTCCTTAAAAAACAAAAAGAACTACTATATGATCCAGTGATCACGCTCCTGGGCATATGTCCAGAAGAAAACATAATTCAAAAAGATACATGCACCCCAATATTCATTGCAGCACTATTTACAATAGCCAGACATGAATGCAACCGAAATGTTCATCAATAGATTAACTGGTAATGAAGATATGATACATATATACAATGGAATGCTCCTTAGCCATGAAAAAGAATGAAATAATGCCATTTGCAGCAACAGGGACAGACCTAGAGATTGTCATACTGAGTGAAGTCAGTCAGACAGAGAAAGCAAATACTGTGTATCACTTAAAATGGGTGTAAACTGATGAAACAGAGATCCAGTCACAGATATAAAAAACAAACCATGGTTACTAAAAGGGAAAGGTGAGGGGGAGGGATAAACTTGGAGACTGGGATATACACACGACTGTCCAAAAAACAGATGACTAATAAGGGCCTAGTGAATAGCACAGGGAACTCCACTGAGCCCTCCGCAATGACCTATATGGAAAGGAATCTACAAAAGATGGAATGCATAAGTGATTCACTTTGATGTACAGCAGAACCTACCAACATTGTAAATCAATGACGCTCCTATAAAAATTAAATATATATATTCTGATTTAATATATTCAAATTTCCAGATCATTTGGGGTTTCGGTTGTTTTAATTACTCGAGTATCTTAATGACAGGTATTTATTTTGTAAAAGTTATGTGTAAAAATTACTAATTTACAAAAAAACAGAATAAAGTACACAAAATCAACAAGGCTTTGTCTTACAGTTCAGAAATGTATATGAGTCCTTGCTGATACTCCTGGTCCTCATTATCATTAGCATCCACACAGCAGAATTAGTTTGAAGTACTGAAACTTTCTAGTTCTTAAGATTTTTCGATGCGTAGGAGCTTATACTAAGTTGATTATGCTTACACTAAGTCACTTCAGTTATGTTCTACTCTTTGCAACCCCATGGACTGTAGCCCACCAAGCTCCCCTGCCTATGGGATTTTCCAGGCAAGAATACTGGAATGGGGTGCCATTTCCTCCTCCAGGGGATCTTCCCATCCCAGGGATTGAACCTGTGTCTCTTGTCTCTCTCTTGCATTGGTAGGTGGATTCTTTACCACTAGTACCACCTACTGTCTGTATCTTTAACAAATGCAGAGATATCTCCATATTGACATGCACCTGTAGTGATTATGGTGATTACAAGATTATGAAAGTGTTCAAACTCTGAAGGTAGCTTAGGAATATAAATGAGCATACTCACTAAAGAAGAGACTGTAAAGAGCTGGCAACTAGCCCCCAGAGGCAGGGTACATTTTTTTTTTTTTTGCTTTTGTTGCATGTATAAAGATAGACTCTAAATCCTACAACCTGATCAAGGTCATTCTTTTGAAATGCAGGTAAAGGCTTGTAATCAATTAATAATGATAACTGGCAGATGGAAATCAGTTCAATAGGACCTGAGGGTTTTGAGTCCCACCTACTTCCCCAGATACAAATACAGACCTCCAGGCAAGGAAGGAGCTAATAAGGGCCTAGTGAATAGCACAGGGAACTCCACTGAGCCCTCCGCAATGACCTATATGGAAAGGAATCTACAAAGATGGAATGCATAAGTGATTCACTTTGATGTACAGCAGAACCTACCAACATTGTAAATCAATGACGCTCCTATAAAAATTAAATATATATATTCTGATTTAATATATTCAAATTTCCAGATCATTTGGGGTTTCGGTTGTTTTAATTACTCGAGTATCTTAATGACAGGTATTTATTTTGTAAAAGTTATGTGTAAAAATTACTAATTTACAAAAAAACAGAATAAAGTACACAAAATCAACAAGGCTTTGTCTTACAGTTCAGAAATGTATATGAGTCCTTGCTGATACTCCTGGTCCTCATTATCATTAGCATCCACACAGCAGAATTAGTTTGAAGTACTGAAACTTTCTAGTTCTTAAGATTTTTCGTGCGTAGGAGCTTATACTAAGTTGATTATGCTTACACTAAGTCACTTCAGTTATGTTCTACTCTTTGCAACCCCATGGACTGTAGCCCACCAAGCTCCCCTGCCTATGGGATTTTCCAGGCAAGAATACTGGAATGGGGTGCCATTTCCTCCTCCAGGGGATCTTCCCATCCCAGGGATTGAACCTGTGTCTCTTGTCTCTCTCTTGCATTGGTAGGTGGATTCTTTACCACTAGTACCACCTACTGTCTGTATCTTTAACAAATGCAGAGATATCTCCATATTGACATGCACCTGTAGTGATTATGGTGATTACAAGATTATGAAAGTGTTCAAACTCTGAAGGTAGCTTAGGAATATAAATGAGCATACTCACTAAAGAAGAGACTGTAAAGAGCTGGCAACTAGCCCCCAGAGGCAGGGTACATTTTTTTTTTTTTTGCTTTTGTTGCATGTATAAAGATAGACTCTAAATCCTACAACCTGATCAAGGTCATTCTTTTGAAATGCAGGTAAAGGCTTGTAATCAATTAATAATGATAACTGGCAGATGGAAATCAGTTCAATAGGACCTGAGGGTTTTGAGTCCCACCTACTTCCCCAGATACAAATACAGACCTCCAGGCAGAAGGAGAGAGGGAGAACTGCTAAGGATAAAGGAAGTGTTAAGTTCTACTTTCTCAAAACTTTTGTCAGCAATCACACCATATAGCACTATAGAGAACAGAACCCATAGAGACTTACAGACACATCTACATAGGCTAAACTCACCCTTTGGGCTCAAAACATTTCTGTTATTTTTTATAAAGAAGAATATTTGGTAAAGAGAGTTAAAATCCTTAGGTCGATACTGATGTCTCTTCTAAATATTCATATAGGATTCCATATGTCCTTTCTTATTAAATAATACCACAATAAACAGTATAATCGCTGAATGTATTAGAAGAGAACATGTCTGTTTTGTATTTCCTTTGCTTAGTACATGCCTAGCATACATGAACTTAAAAATATTGACTTAATTAATTTTTCACAATAATGATACACTGTCCTTCGATAGGGAGATGACTACACAAGCATTTGTTTTTGCCTACTCACAGATATGCCCCTTACCCCTGTCACTTTCTTTTGTCTTCTTGAATTCAACTGCATGCATTTTTAAGGTACTTAATTGACCAAGGGGGTGTGATCTTACCACAAGGTAAGTCTAACTATTCAATGCAAACAATAAAAATATACATCTATTTTAAAAACAAATTGAAAGAATAATGAATACTACAACTGAATTGGTAGGGAAGCATTTATATTAATTAGTGTCCATACCTTTTTAGCTACAGTCATACTAAGAAATACATTTTTCATCATACCTTACTTAGATACACACACAGGGAAGTACTAACAAATCTATACTACTGCATGCGTTAGACCTGAAATAATAAAAATGCTGGTCGTGATACACTATCTGAACTTTACAACCCCTAGAGATTTGTAACTCACAGTTTGAACCACACTGTAAAGGTTTATTCTTTTTTAAACAATCCCAGAAGTCTACTATTATAAATTACTATTCTCCTTGGGGCTTTTTTTTAACAATCCCAGATCCTATGTATTTCCCTAGTTCTTGCTAACTTTCTTCCCCGGCACAGAAATTTCAACCTTCTCTGCATTCCAAATGTCTACTTTCTGCATCTGAGGATGTACAGATGCCTGTACCTCATAGACTGACATGGCTATGTCTCTAATTATTTCTGGCTCTTTAGTTAATCGGCAGGGAATCAAACAAACAGAGGCGCCTGGTGAGGCTACAGTCCAAAAAGTTGGACACAATTGAAGTGACTTAGCATGCAAGTATGCCACAACATTGTACTAATGCAACATTGTTAATCAACTATATACTCCAGTATTTCTTTTAAGAAGGAAATAATGTTGGGACAGGAGACTTATGAAGTGGATTTATGACTAAGAGACCCTACAAATTCTCCACAGCCTCCAATCCCTGCAGGTTTCTGCCACAGACTGGATGTCTCTGATTCATATACCTTTTCTTCTTCCTTGTTTCTTCCTTTTGTGATGAGTATGCAGTGGCATGCTGATCCCACTATTGTATTTTGAAAGAATGTCTGTTTGATTTCACAGCTTCATAACTGGAGGAACTTGCTTTGGGATGGATTGCTCCTGGGGTCTCATCCATATCTGAATTGGATGATATTTAGTTGAGTCATTGAACTTTAGACTTGTAGGGCCTTACCTGTCACTTTCTTTTGTCTTCTTGAATTCAACTGCATGCATTTAAGGTACTTAATTGACCAAGGGGGTGTGATCTTACCACAAGGTAAGTCTAACTATTCAATACAAACAATAAAAATATACATCTATTTTAAAAACAAATTGAAAGAATAATGAATACTACAACTGAATTGGTAGGGAAGCATTTATATTAATTAGTGTCCATCCCTTTTTTAGCTACAGTCATACTAAGAAATACATTTTTCATCATACCTTACTTAGATACACACACAGGGAAGTACTAACAAATCTATACTACTGCATGCGTTAGACCTGAAATAATAAAAATGCTGGTCGTGATACACTATCTGAACTTTACAACCCCTAGAGATTTGTAACTCACAGTTTGAACCACACTGTAAAGGTTTATTCTTTTTTAAACAATCCCAGAAGTCTACTATTATAAATTACTATTCTCCTTGGGGCTTTTTTTTAACAATCCCAGATCCTATGTATTTCCCTAGTTCTTGCTAACTTTCTTCCCCGGCACAGAAATTTCAACCTTCTCTGCATTCCAAATGTCTACTTTCTGCATCTGAGGATGTACAGATGCCTGTACCTCATAGACTGACATGGCTATGTCTCTCTAATTATTTCTGGCTCTTTAGTTAATCGGCAGGGAATCAAACAAACAGAGGCGCCTGGTGAGGCTACAGTCCAAAAAGTTGGACACAATTGAAGTGACTTAGCATGCAAGTATGCCACAACATTGTACTAATGCAACATTGTTAATCAACTATATACTCCAGTATTTCTTTTAAGAAGGAAATAATGTTGGGACAGGAGACTTATGAAGTGGATTTATGACTAAGAGACCCTACAAATTCTCCACAGCCTCCAATCCCTGCAGGTTTCTGCCACAGACTGGATGTCTCTGATTCATATACCTTTTCTTCTTCCTTGTTTCTTCCTTTTGTGATGAGTATGCAGTGGCATGCTGATCCCACTATTGTATTTTGAAAGAATGTCTGTTTGATTTCACAGCTTCATAACTGGAGGGGAACTTGCTTTGGGATGGATTGCTCCTGGGGTCTCATCCATATCTGAATTGGATGATATTTAGTTGAGTCATTGAACTTTAGACTTGTAAATTGATGCTGGAAAGAATAAAGGCTTTGGGGTCTGTTGTGAAAAAAAATACAACAGTCAAACAGTGTCTGGCTCTTGGAAACACTTAGGGAATAGTAACCATGTCAGTGGGCAGAAGGATGACAATATAGCATTGTATTGGAAGGATCTATTATTTGTGATTACTACAGAGGTGGAATTTAAGAATGTTGTGACCTTAATTTCTAAAAGTTAATGAAATCACGTCAATGGAACGTGTAAGGCCAAAATGCTGCTATTTGGAGGGACTGTCAGATCTGTGGTGGCTAGTCCTCAAAAGCACTTTTTTTTTTTGCCGGTGGCTCATTATTCTCTTTAGTAATACATTCAACTCCACAATATAAGCTTGTAATTTATTACCAATGTAATATCAGTCCTCTATTATGGATGTTAGTTTTACCTAAAATGTTGTTTTTGTGTTTTCTGTCTTAATACAATGCCATGTTTTACCAGTATAACCCAATGCGTTATATGAATAGAAAGAAAACTCACTGTATTATACACAAAGTAATTTACATTTGAGACTATTATAGTGACTTAGCATCTAGTGTGAAAAATGTCAGTCAACAATGTGAGGAACAAACTGAGAGACTGTGTACTGGACAATTTACTGACTCTACCACCTCAAAACAAAGTTTTAGCATCCTGCTAAATCAGGTTCTCCCAATGAATTCATTCTCCCATTATGCTTAAAATTCTGCTTCTTTGAAGGAATAGATATAATTTTTAAAAATCTTGAGTTTAGGCCAGGATATAGAAATCTTAATTGACTCTGAACAGATTATTTTCTATACCTTGTATTCTAGCAACTGAATTAATCAAATGCTGGCCAACCCTGTGCTTTTGGAACTCAGTCTTGTCTGATGACACCTGTGACACTTTTATCACATCTAAACTTTCCTCCTAGAAATGAAAGTACAGTAAAGTGAGGCTCATTTTGAACACCCAATTAAATTCTGTACTCTAATACTAACGTAATTTTAGTGTTCCCTCTCCCCCATAATTTTGCATTTATTTGTCTTCTCTATACCAAGGGCTCTCAACCAGGGGAGATTTGTTCTTCCTCCACACCCTCGTTACTCTGGAAAATATTCGGCTATGTCCACTGACACTTTTGATTGTCATGACTTGAGTGGTGGGAGTATGGTACTGATAGTGATGTACTCTAATGGGGAGTAGGTACTTTTGACCCCTGGTTCCCTGTACAGCACACCTAAACCCTTGGAATCCCTGGAGCGGTAAGTGCCTCTTTGGCAGGCTAACGAGATGACTGGTGGCCGGAGGTGGGGTGGGGAAGCTCTAGAGAGCGTCAGGACGGGGGCTGGCTACCAGCAGGAGCAAAGCAAGATTAGAGGTTTAGAACTTCCAGCCCTAGCCCCAGCCTCTGGAGAGTGGTGAGGAACTGGAGGGCGCCTTCAGTCACAGGAGCCAATGATTTCATCAATTCTGCTAACACCATGAAATCTGTCTACATAATAAAAAAAAGAAACCTCTAAATAATAGGATTAGGAGACCTTCCAGGTAACTCATAGACCCTCCACAATGCCATGTTTTACCAGTATAACCCAATGCGTTATATGAATAGAAAGAAAACTCACTGTATTATACACAAAGTAATTTACATTTGAGACTATTATAGTGACTTAGCATCTAGTGTGAAAAATGTCAGTCAACAATGTGAGGAACAAACTGAGAGACTGTGTACTGGACAATTTACTGACTCTACCACCTCAAAACAAAGTTTTAGCATCCTGCTAAATCAGGTTCTCCCAATGAATTCATTCTCCCATTATGCTTAAAATTCTGCTTCTTTGAAGGAATAGATATAATTTTTAAAAATCTTGAGTTTAGGCCAGGATATAGAAATCTTAATTGACTCTGAACAGATTATTTTCTATACCTTGTATTCTAGCAACTGAATTAATCAAATGCTGGCCAACCCTGTGCTTTTGGAACTCAGTCTTGTCTGATGACACCTGTGACACTTTTATCACATCTAAACTTTCCTCCTAGAAATGAAAGTACAGTAAAGTGAGGCTCATTTTGAACACCCAATTAAATTCTGTACTCTAATACTAACGTAATTTTAGTGTTCCCTCTCCCCCATAATTTTGCATTTATTTGTCTTCTCTATACCAAGGGCTCTCAACCAGGGGAGATTTGTTCTTCCTCCACACCCTCGTTACTCTGGAAAATATTCGGCTATGTCCACTGACACTTTTGATTGTCATGACTTGAGTGGTGGGAGTATGGTACTGATAGTGATGTACTCTAATGGGGAGTAGGTACTTTTGACCCCTGGTTCCCTGTACAGCACACCTAAACCCTTGGAATCCCTGGAGCGGTAAGTGCCTCTTTGGCAGGCTAACGAGATGACTGGTGGCCGGAGGTGGGGTGGGGAAGCTCTAGAGAGCGTCAGGACGGGGGCTGGCTACCAGCAGGAGCAAAGCAAGATTAGAGGTTTAGAACTTCCAGCCCTAGCCCCAGCCTCTGGAGAGTGGTGAGGAACTGGAGGGCGCCTTCAGTCACAGGAGCCAATGATTTCATCAATTCTGCTAACACCATGAAATCTGTCTACATAATAAAAAAAAGAAACCTCTAAATAATAGGATTAGGAGACCTTCCAGGTAACTCATAGACCCTCCTAAATTCAGGTCACCACTCTCAGAAATGCACCATTGTTCATTTGGCCTGTTATAAAGGTTCTCTTCAATGGTCTTTTTGTTGTTGATAATCTCAAGGCAAATTTTTGGATTCCATTTGAAAAGAACTGTCAGACTAGAGCATATTCTTCATCATTAATTTAATTGTTCGCATAATATAACAAACTTAAGGGGCTTAAGAATAAAAACCCTGAACACCATCCAGATGCATGTCCAAAATAACTTGCTTACCAGCATGGTGAGCAAGGGAGGTTGACTTGGAAGAGGGAAAGCATTTTCAGTAGAAATATATATTTAACTAAGTTGTGACATTTTGATAGGCAGATTTTACTACCACAGTAAGCACATGGTGCTTAAAAAAATTAAACTGGGCCATTTTAACAAAAGAAAATGTAGAAAAACTGATGGGTATTTCCCTATGAATCACACTCTACAAGTCCTTAAATGGAAAGTAATCTTGTTAATCATTTTAGGAAGCTGCTTTATCCTTTTTACAAGGATATCAGGATGATCACTTTTCAGTATGCTCAATCAGTAACTTACCTAAATTGTCTAAAATTTTTGAACAATTTCTGAGTATTAAAGTAAGAGGTGGGATTCCCGAGGTAATTAATACAGTTTATAAAGTTGACTAGTGTTTGCAATGTATGCATTGGAGGAAACTGGTGTGACGCACACACAAATGTCTATGAACAATAGCCATGCTTCACTTTATGATACCTCTTCTTTCTCAAATAACAATTTAAAGGCATAAACTAACAAGGTGTATCATGTTCATTGTATCACAATGACTTGTGTTGACATTTTAATTCACTATTTAAAGCTCCTTTCTAAAATGATTCATAGGGGGAAAATGTTGGTATAATATTTCCAGTTTCAAAGGCACTCTATAATTTTCTAATGGCATTTTATTTAAAGATAGCTTGGCTTATTATCATATCTACATGATCCACAAATGATTTCATCAATTCTGCTAACACCATGAAATCTGTCTACATAATAAAAAAAAGAAACCTCTAAATAATAGGATTAGGAGACCTTCCAGGTAACTCATAGACCCTCCTAAATTCAGGTCACCACTCTCAGAAATGCACCATTGTTCATTTGGCCTGTTATAAAGGTTCTCTTCAATGGTCTTTTTGTTGTTGATAATCTCAAGGCAAATTTTTGGATTCCATTTGAAAAGAACTGTCAGACTAGAGCATATTCTTCATCATTAATTTAATTGTTCGCATAATATAACAAACTTAAGGGGCTTAAGAATAAAAACCCTGAACACCATCCAGATGCATGTCCAAAATAACTTGCTTACCAGCATGGTGAGCAAGGGAGGTTGACTTGGAAGAGGGAAAGCATTTTCAGTAGAAATATATATTTAACTAAGTTGTGACATTTTGATAGGCAGATTTTACTACCACAGTAAGCACATGGTGCTTAAAAAAATTAAACTGGGCCATTTTAACAAAAGAAAATGTAGAAAAACTGATGGGTATTTCCCTATGAATCACACTCTACAAGTCCTTAAATGGAAAGTAATCTTGTTAATCATTTTAGGAAGCTGCTTTATCCTTTTTACAAGGATATCAGGATGATCACTTTTCAGTATGCTCAATCAGTAACTTACCTAAATTGTCTAAAATTTTTGAACAATTTCTGAGTATTAAAGTAAGAGGTGGGATTCCCGAGGTAATTAATACAGTTTATAAAGTTGACTAGTGTTTGCAATGTATGCATTGGAGGAAACTGGTGTGACGCACACACAAATGTCTATGAACAATAGCCATGCTTCACTTTATGATACCTCTTCTTTCTCAAATAACAATTTAAAGGCATAAACTAACAAGGTGTATCATGTTCATTGTATCACAATGACTTGTGTTGACATTTTAATTCACTATTTAAAGCTCCTTTCTAAAATGATTCATAGGGGGAAAATGTTGGTATAATATTTCCAGTTTCAAAGGCACTCTATAATTTTCTAATGGCATTTTATTTAAAGATAGCTTGGCTTATTATCATATCTACATGTCACATTGGCAAGAGAAAATTGTATGTATAATGCTGAAAATGGAAACTGCTCTGTTTCTAAAAGCTGTGTTATCAAAACATAGTCAAACAAAACTGTGTGGATTTTTTTTTGGTAAGTATTTTGAGTAAAGTAAGCACTAACAATAATACTTTCAGATTCTAAGAGGAGAGAAATATGACTTTAGTGACTTCTTTTAAAATATAGATCTGCAAGGTATTCCACACTCCCAAAGAGTCTGTTTTCTATTGACAGTCACAAAGACTGTCAATTATTATCAATTTAGAAAACCCCAAAGGTGAAAATAGTGTTTATTTAAAAGGGAGTTACATTTCTAAAAGAATGGCTCGTTAACTTCCACATTCTAAGTATTTGAACAGAAAGGATTTCATAATGGATCATTTTTACAGACAAGAAAACAAGTCCAGAGGTGCTAGGCGCTAGGCTCTGGACTTGTGCTCAGGTTACATGCAGAAGTTGGCATCATCGCTGTAACTAAGGCCCAGGTCTCCCAACTCCAAGGAAATATTCCTCTTGCTATGTGAGCATGACCTCACCAGAAGGACCTCTCTCAGCACTGAGCATCAGTCTTGCTCTCACGAGTTTCAAAGATTTTCCCTCTGGTATGGTCCAGTCATGAATATCAAGCAGAATTACTAACAGACCAATGCTATACCCTATCTTCACTTTAGGGAGAGACTCCCCCTTCACTGAAGAAGCAAAGGTATTCTGGTCACATACTATTATTTTTCAATTGAAACTACTGAGCACACAAAGGGACTATTACTAATACAATTAACAGACATCATTCATTTTTGCTTTTTAAAAGGTATCACATCACAACAGGCTCTAGAACATAACAAACTTAACAAAACATAACCAAAAGCCAGGAGCACTGGAATGTTCTCTTTTCTAAGTTTGAGGCTCTGGAAAGGCTGACCTAATTGGCATTTGGGACAAAAATATTCTTATAATTTAATAAGTTCTTGATGTTTTGAAAGTAATTTCCAACTCTTGTGATGTAATATGACATCAGTGGAAAGGAATCATCTTTCCTTTTCAGAAAAAGAAAACAGGGTCAATAATGAAATGGCTTGTCTGCATCCACCAAGCAAGTCAGCAGCACTAGATTTTCAATTATCTTTAGTCATCTGCTGTCAATTAGAAAAGGTTGCTGGCAAGGACATACTGAGATCCACCTTCATAAAGTCTTGCTACCTAGAAAATCTTTAAAAAAAGTGCAATGGAGAAGAAATTAACAAATAACCTTTGAGAGTTGAAGCAGAAATAAAAATACTTCTAAAAATCATTAAAAAAAAAAAAAAATGTTTGAAAAACTTTACTCTGACCATGTCTGTACACACAAGTCAGTCTAAAGTCTTAACCTGCTAGCAGTGGTGGTTTCAGAAATTTGTCTATACTTCTTTCCAGGCAGATTACATGTACCAGCATTTGAAAAGCAAACAGCTCTTGCACAGCTGAAAGCCAACTTATTAGTTCAGGGCCAACTGCTGCATATGGTTCAAACCTCCTATACCTTGTCCTGCCATAAAATGGAAACAATTTTTATTGCTCAGAGAACGGGGCTGTCTTCTAACTATTCAATCCAAGAAGTGGTCAGCAAATTCTAATTCTGGTTTGAGGGCTATTTCATAATGCCATTCTTAGTGTTCTTTCCATTTAATTGGCATATAGTTCCCTGTTTGGAACAGGATATTACTCACTTGAATTCTTTCCACAGGGGGAGAAACAATTTTCCAGGCTCATTTCCCTGAGAACTGCTTAGATCAAGACCAAGTTGGTTGAAGTAAATTGTTGATAAGATTGTGGGAATACTAAGATCTTTACTCTAAATTGCTTGGCAGAAAAACACTAATAAGAAAGGCCAAAATTTCAAAGTCAGAGCATTCAAAGACCAACCCTGGGTGCATTTGATTGTGCATTTAAAATCTCATGTTTGTTAGATGCTAGACAACCCTGGGGCACTGAAAAGATGTTTATTGAACAATACAGATCTCTGTTCTGATTTGCATAGCGTTGTGTGTTTTGAGACGCTTAATTGGCATTTGGGACAAAAATATTCTTATAATTTAATAAGTTCTTGATGTTTTGAAAGTAATTTCCAACTCTTGTGATGTAATATGACAGCAGTGGAAAGGAATCATCTTTCCTTTTCAGAAAAAGAAAACAGGGTCAATAATGAAATGGCTTGTCTGCATCCACCAAGCAAGTCAGCAGCACTAGATTTTCAATTATCTTTAGTCATCTGCTGTCAATTAGAAAAGGTTGCTGGCAAGGACATACTGAGATCCACCTTCATAAAGTCTTGCTACCTAGAAAATCTTTAAAAAAAGTGCAATGGAGAAGAAATTAACAAATAACCTTTGAGAGTTGAAGCAGAAATAAAAATACTTCTAAAAATCATTAAAAAAAAAAAAAAATGTTTGAAAAACTTTACTCTGACCATGTCTGTACACACAAGTCAGTCTAAAGTCTTAACCTGCTAGCAGTGGTGGTTTCAGAAATTTGTCTATACTTCTTTCCAGGCAGATTACATGTACCAGCATTTGAAAAGCAAACAGCTCTTGCACAGCTGAAAGCCAACTTATTAGTTCAGGGCCAACTGCTGCATATGGTTCAAACCTCCTATACCTTGTCCTGCCATAAAATGGAAACAATTTTTATTGCTCAGAGAACGGGGCTGTCTTCTAACTATTCAATCCAAGAAGTGGTCAGCAAATTCTAATTCTGGTTTGAGGGCTATTTCATAATGCCATTCTTAGTGTTCTTTCCATTTAATTGGCATATAGTTCCCTGTTTGGAACAGGATATTACTCACTTGAATTCTTTCCACAGGGGGAGAAACAATTTTCCAGGCTCATTTCCCTGAGAACTGCTTAGATCAAGACCAAGTTGGTTGAAGTAAATTGTTGATAAGATTGTGGGAATACTAAGATCTTTACTCTAAATTGCTTGGCAGAAAAACACTAATAAGAAAGGCCAAAATTTCAAAGTCAGAGCATTCAAAGACCAACCCTGGGTGCATTTGATTGTGCATTTAAAATCTCATGTTTGTTAGATGCTAGACAACCCTGGGGCACTGAAAAGATGTTTATTGAACAATACAGATCTCTGTTCTGATTTGCATAGCGTTGTGTGTTTTGAGACGCTTTTGATGAGTGAATTTTCAAAGGCTTGAGCAACGTCAGTTCCTTCTGTGAGCCAAAGAGCAGAGAGTAACCTCCCCATGATGAGCAAAGTGAGCAACTAAAGCGTTGTCTCTGTTAATGTGATGTAACATGAGAATATCTTTTACCTCTGTCCCTTTGTGTCAAACAACAAGGCTTGGCACCAAAAATAATCCTAAAAATATCAAACTAAAATGTTCCTTGTAAATAGAATGGAGCTCTAAATCAGTGAGGACTAATTATAGAAATAGGAATAAAATATTTATTTGGACTACATCAAAAGGGCCAAAGAGTAGCCCATATGTTGGCAATATTCTCGATAGCTATTGAGCCAAGGAAAGTGACTGTGGTCCTTCATTGTTTCCTCAGTAATAAGTCATTCAACACTGGTGCATCTGACTGACTTCACTGTACAGCATAAACTAACACAACATTCAGCTATACGCTAATAAAATTAATTTTCAAAATTAAAAAAAAAAATCACATCACAAAGTGGTATAAACCTTACCCAGGGAGATGATCTGACTTTTCTTTTGAAGTTCTGCTTTTGTCTATGAAACTTAAAGGGACCTGAGACCCTCTTGTTTAGTGTTAAACTCCTTAACTTTTTAAAAAAATTTTAGGTGCCAGGTGGCATGAGGGATCTCAGTTCCTGACCAAGGATTGAACCGAGCCCCCCACCATTGGGAGCACTCCAGTGGACCACAGGGAAGTCCCTCCCTCAGTTTTACACTTTCTCCTTCTTCACTGGATTTAACATGTTCATCTCTCTCTCTCTTTCAATATTGGTGATCTGTAATAATCACTACACCTGACTAGATATTTAACTTGAAATTTCTTGTAATTCTATATAAATTTACTCTTACTTCTTCAAATAAGTTTCATTTTTAGTCCTTTTAGGGACTTGATCCTTCCACTCCATTCCTAAATTGCTTGGCAGAAAAACACTAATAAGAAAGGCCAAAATTTCAAAGTCAGAGCATTCAAAGACCAACCCTGGGTGCATTTGATTGTGCATTTAAAATCTCATGTTTGTTAGATGCTAGACAACCCTGGGGCACTGAAAAGATGTTTATTGAACAATACAGATCTCTGTTCTGATTTGCATAGCGTTGTGTGTTTTGAGACGCTTTTGATGAGTGAATTTTCAAAGGCTTGAGCAACGTCAGTTCCTTCTGTGAGCCAAAGAGCAGAGAGTAACCTCCCCATGATGAGCAAAGTGAGCAACTAAAGCGTTGTCTCTGTTAATGTGATGTAACATGAGAATATCTTTTACCTCTGTCCCTTTGTGTCAAACAACAAGGCTTGGCACCAAAAATAATCCTAAAAATATCAAACTAAAATGTTCCTTGTAAATAGAATGGAGCTCTAAATCAGTGAGGACTAATTATAGAAATAGGAATAAAATATTTATTTGGACTACATCAAAAGGGCCAAAGAGTAGCCCATATGTTGGCAATATTCTCGATAGCTATTGAGCCAAGGAAAGTGACTGTGGTCCTTCATTGTTTCCTCAGTAATAAGTCATTCAACACTGGTGCATCTGACTGACTTCACTGTACAGCATAAACTAACACAACATTCAGCTATACGCTAATAAAATTAATTTTCAAAATTAAAAAAAAAAATCACATCACAAAGTGGTATAAACCTTACCCAGGGAGATGATCTGACTTTTCTTTTGAAGTTCTGCTTTTGTCTATGAAACTTAAAGGGACCTGAGACCCTCTTGTTTAGTGTTAAACTCCTTAACTTTTTAAAAAAATTTTAGGTGCCAGGTGGCATGAGGGATCTCAGTTCCTGACCAAGGATTGAACCGAGCCCCCCACCATTGGGAGCACTCCAGTGGACCACAGGGAAGTCCCTCCCTCAGTTTTACACTTTCTCCTTCTTCACTGGATTTAACATGTTCATCTCTCTCTCTCTTTCAATATTGGTGATCTGTAATAATCACTACACCTGACTAGATATTTAACTTGAAATTTCTTGTAATTCTATATAAATTTACTCTTACTTCTTCAAATAAGTTTCATTTTTAGTCCTTTTAGGGGACTTGATCCCTTCCACTCCATTCTAAGAAGAAAATGAACTAGTGGATTGATGAATTCAGTAGTTATTTGTTAGCTAACACACTAGAACTCTCAATAACAACAGTATCATTGTCTGCTCTTCCATTCTTCAAATAGACTTGGTCTCTGACTGGTTTTCCTCCCACCTCTTATTTCCAGTTAGGCTTTGGACGTGGATTTTGTGGGTGTGTGTGTGACATTCTTCCTCTTTCCCTGATATTTAAATGCTAAATTTCCTCAAGAATCAATCCTCAGTGCCATATTCCTCTCATACACTGATTTCTCTCTCACCCACATCTCTAATTGCCATTTACATCTAAATTCTCATTCTTTTCAAATGAGTACCAACCTCTTCTCTGAGCTCCAGACCTAACTATGTCTCAAAAGCATCTCATATGTAACCTGAAAATCAAGTTATGACAATCCCACTCCCCAAACGTGCCCACCGTCCCTCTTTATCTTAGTGGATGCCACACCCTCCCTTGGATTTCTAGACTGAATATTCTTGCATCATCCTTGGCCTTTCTGCCCTTCATCACCAAAATCTATTTCCTTAAGGAGACCTACTGGCTTTGCCACCTAACTAGCTCTGAAAACCTTTACTCCTAACAGCTGTCATCCTATCCTATCTACTGTCAGTTTTTACCTGGAAAATATTCTGGATGGTCTCCTTGCTTTCACGTTCTCGCGCCTCTAGCCAGAAGAAAGAGTGTGTAATTATAAACCAACTCATCTCATTTGCTAGCCTACAAGCCAGAAATGCTTTCTTTAAATCCTTAACATCTGATATCCATCTGGTATATTCTAAGTCCTACCCACATTGGTGCTTTGGTTCCTTGAATATGTAATGTCATCTTCTACCTGGTTGTCTGTCTAGAATGCTATCTATGCTTCTTTGTCCAACTAATACCAACTAATTCTTTCCTAGCCAGTGTCAACTAATTCTTCAAAATTCAGCTCAAATCTAGTTAAAATGTCACTTCCTCAGGGAAGTCTTCCCAGAATAATTAATATCTCTCTCTCTCCTCCACTGGACCAAAGATACCATAAAGGCATGGTGCATGTTTGTTTTATTCATTGCTTTATATGTAGCCTTTTGTAAGTATGCAGAAAATATTTGTTAAATAAATGCATGCATATGATAAACAGAATGAGCATGAATGATGCTGTTACCTAATGGGCTGCTAGATCATTGCAGGATGTCTTTAAATCAGTCAAACTGTCTATCTACCTACCAATCTACTGACTCATTGCAAAGACCCTCATGCTGGGAAAGACTGAAGGGAAAAGGAGAAGAAGGTGACAGAGGATGAGATGGTAAAACAGCATCACTGACTCAAAGGACATGAACTTGAGCAAACTCCTGGAGACGAAGGACAGGGAAGCCTGGTGCGCTGATGTTCACGGGGTCGCAAAGAGCTGGACACGACTTAGCAACTGAGCAACAGCAACATCACCTCACCTAGCTGCCTACTTGCCAAGTAACGTAGATTAATAAACATAAGCATACTCAAATATTTAGAGACTTTGTCATAAGGAACAGTCCCTCATGAAAAACAATACTGAGAATCATCAACTGAGATCATAAATAAATGCAGTCATGAATATTTATGAACATAGCTATCAAAGCTTCTCAGCTGAAGGGCTTAGCTATGAATCCCTTCAGCCTTCAGAGCAGCAAGATAGAGCCTAGGGCAGCTGAACCAACTGGCAATTCCCATTTTCTATGAATGTCGTGACATATATGGAAAGTGCTGACATATATGACATATATGACATAATTTGGAAAGTGCTATTTGATGGGACCAGTTTGGAGATGTTATTTGTTGTTTATGCCCCCCTCTTTTAATCCATGATTGAGATTTTATTTTCAAAAGCACAGTAAATTGAATCAACAAGGGTATGAATTGAATCAGTCTATAATACTAGGACTCATTCACTGTGTTACCAGGTTACCACCAAGATTATGTTTAAGAAGTATATAATCACATATTATAATAAGATGGGTGCTAAATTTAAAAAAGCAGGATATGAACTTTTAAGTGAGCATTTACTTATGGGAAGATAATTATTAGCAGTTGTACTAGATTTGTTTAGACTGTGATTTTTATTTTTTAATCTACATCATTATATTATTTCTATTAAAGTCAGTCACTGGACCAAAGATACCATAAAGGCATGGTGCATGTTTGTTTTATTCATTGCTTTATATGTAGCCTTTTGTAAGTATGCAGAAAATATTTGTTAAATAAATGCATGCATATGATAAACAGAATGAGCATGAATGATGCTGTTACCTAATGGGCTGCTAGATCATTGCAGGATGTCTTTAAATCAGTCAAACTGTCTATCTACCTACCAATCTACTGACTCATTGCAAAGACCCTCATGCTGGGAAAGACTGAAGGGAAAAGGAGAAGAAGGTGACAGAGGATGAGATGGTAAAACAGCATCACTGACTCAAAGGACATGAACTTGAGCAAACTCCTGGAGACGAAGGACAGGGAAGCCTGGTGCGCTGATGTTCACGGGGTCGCAAAGAGCTGGACACGACTTAGCAACTGAGCAACAGCAACATCACCTCACCTAGCTGCCTACTTGCCAAGTAACGTAGATTAATAAACATAAGCATACTCAAATATTTAGAGACTTTGTCATAAGGAACAGTCCCTCATGAAAAACAATACTGAGAATCATCAACTGAGATCATAAATAAATGCAGTCATGAATATTTATGAACATAGCTATCAAAGCTTCTCAGCTGAAGGGCTTAGCTATGAATCCCTTCAGCCTTCAGAGCAGCAAGATAGAGCCTAGGGCAGCTGAACCAACTGGCAATTCCCATTTTCTATGAATGTCGTGACATATATGGAAAGTGCTGACATATATGACATATATGACATAATTTGGAAAGTGCTATTTGATGGGACCAGTTTGGAGATGTTATTTGTTGTTTATGCCCCCCTCTTTTAATCCATGATTGAGATTTTATTTTCAAAAGCACAGTAAATTGAATCAACAAGGGTATGAATTGAATCAGTCTATAATACTAGGACTCATTCACTGTGTTACCAGGTTACCACCAAGATTATGTTTAAGAAGTATATAATCACATATTATAATAAGATGGGTGCTAAATTTAAAAAAAAAAGCAGGATATGAACTTTTAAGTGAGCATACGTGTAACTTTAAAATGGGAAGATAATTATTAGCAGTTGTACTAGATTTGTTTAGACTGTGATTTTTATTTTTTAATCTACATCATTATATTATTTCTATTAAAGTTATAATTTAAAATACCCTAATCTGGGAATATAGCTGTGGTATATATAAATCACCTTATTAGAGAGCAGTTTTATATTAAAAATTCTTTTGATTATTATAGCTAGATATATTTCTACTTAATTTGTTAATATACATAGGCATTTTATTCAGAAAAAGATGTTTTGCCTATAACCACTGAGCACAAATTCAACAATAAGAAAGAAATGATGATCTATCTTGAAAATATTTCATTTCAGTAATAGTCTGTATTCATATATCAGAAATACTTAGTATGAAATAGAACATCTGCTTTTTTCTGTTTGATTTTCTGGATAGCTATTTTTTTTATAAGCCAAACTGTAAGTATGGAGACTGGTCTCTCTACCCAAACAGGGCTTTATCATATGAAGTATCATAACTTATTCTTAGAAGTAAACATTAAAAATAATTATTGAATTATACAATAGTCTTCCCACTGAACTGCAAGATCCTTACTATTAGAAAATATGTTATAAATTATACACAGTGAATTAAGTCAAAGTAAGTAAGTCAAAATAGGACAGATAGGGTATACTAACACATATATATGGAATCTAGTAAATTCGTTCTGATAAATACACACACAGAGCATCGATAGAAAAACAGTCGTATAGAAGAGACTTATGGACATTGGGGAGAGGGAAATGTGGGTGAGAGATATGGAAAGAGCAACATGGAATTCTGTACTAACTTATGTAAAAGAGTTAACTATTGTCAACGCACTGTGGGACTAAGGGATCATACATAGGGGCTATATGACAGCCTAGAGGGGTGAGATGGTGGGGAATGGGATATACATATGACTAATCTGGAATTATACATATCTGTAAACAACAAAACTCTGTAAAATCAAAATATCAAAATAAAAAAAACCTTGTTATTGTGATAAAAAGAAAGTATGTTTTCTATTTAGTATGCACACTGTAAAGTCCAATGCCTGACTTATTATATTTCTAAATATTTATAAAATGAATGAAAACATAGTCCCTAGGGAAAATAGTGTTTACCTTTCATTGTACATGCTATTTTCTGCTCTAAATAACATTTAATGAGCTTTGCCTTAAATCTGAGGTTGTCTCTTCTAATGTCTTTGTGGATATAAGTTCATATTTTAAAAAGAGAAGTCCTTAGTGTATAATTAGCAGCAATTAAGAGAAATCTAAACATGCCATAA
Organism: Tragulus kanchil; assembly: GCA_022376925.1. Taxonomy (NCBI): domain Eukaryota; kingdom Metazoa; phylum Chordata; class Mammalia; order Artiodactyla; family Tragulidae; genus Tragulus; species Tragulus kanchil. The sequence continues at coordinate 113,246,231 of JAIOJX010000005.1, read as the reverse complement.
AGGTACAGTTTCTGTCATGAGTAATTTTCTTTCTAGGAAAATCATGAGAGAGGCTAAGGGCACATATTCTACAGTAGAGGAGTGGTGGGTTTTTGTTGTTGTTGTTGGTAGAGGAGTTTTGGGAAATATTTCTCTGGGATATTCCTTTCTAGTCAATACTCCTAGAGCAGCCATCCAGACTAAATGCATGGAATGGTTTCTCAGAAAGGGATGGTCTGTTTTCTGCCCTTGAAGCCTGATTGTGCTAACAGCTAATAACTGAGTTTCTAATTGTCTCAGCTGAATCCATCTTTATAGTCAGTCCTACTTTTTTTCTTTTTACCCAAATATACATAATCAATGAGACAATACCAACAATAATGCCACATGAATGAATAATATGATCATTTTAGTTGAGTTTTGCAAAACACTAATATTTACAGGATCTTGCACAGTCAACCTTTAAGTACACACTGCAGCCAAATCATCATCACTTTAATCTAGTAAATTCGTTCTGATAAATACACACACAGAGCATCGATAGAAAAACAGTCGTATAGAAGAGACTTATGGACATTGGGGAGAGGGAAATGTGGGTGAGAGATATGGAAAGAGCAACATGGAATTCTGTACTAACTTATGTAAAAGAGTTAACTATTGTCAACGCACTGTGGGACTAAGGGATCATACATAGGGGCTATATGACAGCCTAGAGGGGTGAGATGGTGGGGAATGGGATATACATATGACTAATCTGGAATTATACATATCTGTAAACAACAAAACTCTGTAAAATCAAAATATCAAAATAAAAAAAACCTTGTTATTGTGATAAAAAGAAAGTATGTTTTCTATTTAGTATGCACACTGTAAAGTCCAATGCCTGACTTATTATATTTCTAAATATTTATAAAATGAATGAAAACATAGTCCCTAGGGAAAATAGTGTTTACCTTTCATTGTACATGCTATTTTCTGCTCTAAATAACATTTAATGAGCTTTGCCTTAAATCTGAGGTTGTCTCTTCTAATGTCTTTGTGGATATAAGTTCATATTTTAAAAAGAGAAGTCCTTAGTGTATAATTAGCAGCAATTAAGAGAAATCTAAACATGCCATAAAGGTACAGTTTCTGTCATGAGTAATTTTCTTTCTAGGAAAATCATGAGAGAGGCTAAGGGCACATATTCTACAGTAGAGGAGTGGTGGGTTTTTGTTGTTGTTGTTGGTAGAGGAGTTTTGGGAAATATTTCTCTGGGATATTCCTTTCTAGTCAATACTCCTAGAGCAGCCATCCAGACTAAATGCATGGAATGGTTTCTCAGAAAGGGATGGTCTGTTTTCTGCCCTTGAAGCCTGATTGTGCTAACAGCTAATAACTGAGTTTCTAATTGTCTCAGCTGAATCCATCTTTATAGTCAGTCCTACTTTTTTTCTTTTTACCCAAATATACATAATCAATGAGACAATACCAACAATAATGCCACATGAATGAATAATATGATCATTTTAGTTGAGTTTTGCAAAACACTAATATTTACAGGATCTTGCACAGTCAAGGGGACCTTGAAAAAATAAAGCTTACACACTGCAGCCAAATCATCACCTCACTTTTAAACGGTACAGAATTTGTGATCTATATGGAGGCATTAACAAAATTACCCAGGGAATTTAGATCAATTAGAGCCTGTTCCTATTCCCTGCAGTGCTGGCAAACCACGTAAGTTCCTTAAATACAAAGTGAAGGCATAATGTACTTAAGGAAAAGAAATCCAATAGAGAGAGAAAACAGTGCTGACACAAATATATGTTTAAATTCGTTAGTTCAACTAAAAATTTTTCCAAGGGAATAATTTACAGTTTTCCTACTCTGAGTGATAGATAGGATACCTAATTAGAAAGATGATTTCAACCTCAGAAATATTTAGACATTAATTATTAGGAAGCTATAAAATGCTAACAGTGTAAAATGCATCACAATACCTCCACCAGTATTTATTTACTTAGCTGTTTTGAGGACTAAAATTTACATTATGAATTCTTAGAATTTAGATCAATGGTCTTACACTTTTGTTTTTCATCAAGTTATTCCCATTTTCTAAATAAGAATCAATTTTAAGGTATGTGGGCTATGCTGTCATTTGGATTTCATATTAATAGAAAAATTCAAACTAATTTATTCTCACCACTAACCAGTTTTAAGCTTGTGACTGACCTTGACTTTGGGTAAACAGAAGTTGTACAAAATCTTTCACTAGAGAATCTGAAATTTAACAGGAAAACAGAATAAGATGAAAGGTATATTTTAGTTTAAAAGAACTTCAACTTTTTCCAGTAATTCAACAAATATTTAGATAGTTGCCTGAGTACATTTTAGACATAAAATGATGTGTGTGAGTATATGTACACAAAGATAAATATATATAAAATGACCCAGAGTAACCTTGTTTAAAGATATACACTCAAGAAAAACTTTGCTGATGCAAGTTATAAATATGAGCTTTCATACAGCAAGAAAATGTTCCTCTAAGGAGAATGTCTAATAACAACAAAGTTTGATAGCTTTAAAACTGATAAGATGCATTGAATAGCCACCTCTACCATCTCAGGATAATTAGTGTAAATACCAGAGACTAAAGTCTAATCTTAATGTTCATATGTATGTTAACCTTAAGCAGAAAAGCAGAAAATTCACATCAATCAGCTACAGCTTGGGAAACAGTGATGACTACATGGAGTTTGTTGTTAAAACTGGCTTAGTGTAATTTCCTCAGCAGATCTTTAGCAAAGGCACTACTGGCTCTTCATACAGGTATAAGTCTACATCCCTCCAAAGAGCAGAGGAAACAAAAGCCAACTATATAGAGAAGAAAACATGAATATCCATATACAGCCTTGAAAATACTAGAATTTTATCAGTCAAAATGAATTATGATAATTACTTAGTTCTAGCCCTAATTTTTCATCTCCATAGACTCTCAAGGAAAAAGAACATTTATAGAGCATTCCATCCAAAAGCAGCAGACTACACATTTTTCTCAAGTGCACACATAACATTCTCCAGGATTGACCACATGCTGGGTTACAAGGTGAGCCCTGGTAAATTTAAGAAATCTACAGTATTTACACTTTTTGTAATTTTTTCTTAGAATTTAGATCAATGGTCTTACACTTTTGTTTTCATCAAGTTATTCCCATTTTCTAAATAAGAATCAATTTTAAGGTATGTGGGCTATGCTGTCATTTGGATTTCATATTAATAGAAAAATTCAAACTAATTTATTCTCACCACTAACCAGTTTTAAGCTTGTGACTGACCTTGACTTTGGGTAAACAGAAGTTGTACAAAATCTTTCACTAGAGAATCTGAAATTTAACAGGAAAACAGAATAAGATGAAAGGTATATTTTAGTTTAAAAGAACTTCAACTTTTTCCAGTAATTCAACAAATATTTAGATAGTTGCCTGAGTACATTTTAGACATAAAATGATGTGTGTAGTATATGTACACAAAGATAAATATATATAAAATGACCCAGAGTAACCTTGTTTAAAGATATACACTCAAGAAAAACTTTGCTGATGCAAGTTATAAATATGAGCTTTCATACAGCAAGAAAATGTTCCTCTAAGGAGAATGTCTAATAACAACAAAGTTTGATAGCTTTAAAACTGATAAGATGCATTGAATAGCCACCTCTACCATCTCAGGATAATTAGTGTAAATACCAGAGACTAAAGTCTAATCTTAATGTTCATATGTATGTTAACCTTAAGCAGAAAAGCAGAAAATTCACATCAATCAGCTACAGCTTGGGAAACAGTGATGACTACATGGAGTTTGTTGTTAAAACTGGCTTAGTGTAATTTCCTCAGCAGATCTTTAGCAAAGGCACTACTGGCTCTTCATACAGGTATAAGTCTACATCCCTCCAAAGAGCAGAGGAAACAAAAGCCAACTATATAGAGAAGAAAACATGAATATCCATATACAGCCTTGAAAATACTAGAATTTTATCAGTCAAAATGAATTATGATAATTACTTAGTTCTAGCCCTAATTTTTCATCTCCATAGACTCTCAAGGAAAAAGAACATTTATAGAGCATTCCATCCAAAAGCAGCAGACTACACATTTTTCTCAAGTGCACACATAACATTCTCCAGGATTGACCACATGCTGGGTTACAAGGTGAGCCCTGGTAAATTTAAGAAAACTGAAATAATATCAAGCATCTTCTTTGATCACAACACTGTAAGATCAGAAATAAACGACATGGAAAAAACTCTAAGAAACACAAACATGTAGCAGCTAAACAATATGCTACTAAACAACAGATGGCTCACTGAAGAAACCAAAAAAGAAATTAAAATATACAAATGAAAATGAAAGCATAACAGTTCAACACTTACGGGATGCAGCAAAAGTAGTTCTAAAAGGGAAGTTTATAACAATACAATCTTACCTCCAAGAAACAAGAAAAATCTCAAATAAACAACCTAACCTTATGCCAAAAAAATTAGAGAAAGAAAAACACACAAGACCTAAGGTTGATAGAAGAAAATCATAAAGATCAGAGAAGAAATCAATGAAATAGAGACAAAATGAATGCAAAGATCAGTCAAACTAAATGCTAATTCTATGAAAAAAGATAAACAAGACTGATAAACCTTTAGCCAGACTCATCAAGAAAAAAAGGGAGACGACTCAAAGCAGTAAAATCAGAAACGAAGGAGAAGTTACAACTGACCCCACAGAAATACAAAGAATTACAAGAGACTACTGGGAACCACCATATGCCAATACAATGGACAACCTGAAAAAAATGGACAATTTCCTAGAAAGGTCCAGTCTCCCTTGACTGAACCAGGAAGAAATAGAAAATATGAACAGACCAGTGACAATCACTGAAATTGTAACTGTGATTTAAAACCACCCAACAAACAAAAGTCCATAACCGGACGGCTTCACGGGTGAATTTTATCAAACATTTAGAGAAGAATTATCACCTATCCTTCTGAAACTATTCCAAAAATTTGCAGGGGAAGGAAAACTTCCCAACTCTTTTATTTGAAGCCACCATCAACTTGATACCAAAACCAGACAAAGATAAAAAAAAAACCAACACAATAACAATGCAGAAACTATACGAAGTTTATAATTTTTCATCTCCATAGACTCTCAAGGAAAAAGAACATTTATAGAGCATTCCATCCAAAAGCAGCAGACTACACATTTTTCTCAAGTGCACACATAACATTCTCCAGGATTGACCACATGCTGGGTTACAAGGTGAGCCCTGGTAAATTTAAGAAAACTGAAATAATATCAAGCATCTTCTTTGATCACAACACTGTAAGATCAGAAATAAACGACATGGAAAAAACTCTAAGAAACACAAACATGTAGCAGCTAAACAATATGCTACTAAACAACAGATGGCTCACTGAAGAAACCAAAAAAGAAATTAAAATATACAAATGAAAATGAAAGCATAACAGTTCAACACTTACGGGATGCAGCAAAAGTAGTTCTAAAAGGGAAGTTTATAACAATACAATCTTACCTCCAAGAAACAAGAAAAATCTCAAATAAACAACCTAACCTTATGCCAAAAAAATTAGAGAAAGAAAAACACACAAGACCTAAGGTTGATAGAAGAAAATCATAAAGATCAGAGAAGAAATCAATGAAATAGAGACAAAATGAATGCAAAGATCAGTCAAACTAAATGCTAATTCTTTGAAAAAATTAACAAGATTGATAAACCTTTAGCCAGACTCATCAAGAAAAAAAAGGGAGAGGACTCAAATCAGTAAAATTAGAAACAAAAAAGGAAAAGTTACAACTGACCACACAGAAATACCAAGAATTATAAAAGAATACTATGAACAACTATATGCCAATAAAATGGACAACCTGAAAAAAATGGACAATTTCCTAGAAAGGTCCAGTCTCCCTTGACTGAACCAGGAAGAAATAGAAAATATGAACAGACCAGTGACAATCACTGAAATTGTAACTGTGATTTAAAACCACCCAACAAACAAAAGTCCATAACCGGACGGCTTCACGGGTGAATTTTATCAAACATTTAGAGAAGAATTATCACCTATCCTTCTGAAACTATTCCAAAAATTTGCAGGGGAAGGAAAACTTCCCAACTCTTTTATTTGAAGCCACCATCAACTTGATACCAAAACCAGACAAAGATACCACAAAAAAAAAAGAGAAAATTACAGGCCAATATCACTAATGAACACTGATGCAGAAATCCTCAACAAAATACTAGCAATCCGTATTCAACAATACTTTAAAACAATCATACACCATATGATCAAGTGGGGTTCATCCCAGGGATGGTTTTCTCAACATCCTCAAATCAATCGATGTGATACACCATATCAACAAATTGAAGAGTAAAAACCATATGATCATCTCATTAGATGCAGAAAAGAGTTTTGATAAAATTCCACACCCATTTATGATAAAAATCTCTCCAGAAAGTAGGCACAGATGGTACATACCTCAACATAATAAAGACCATATATGACAGACCTACAGCTAGCATCATACTCAATGGCCAAAAGCTGAAAGCATTCCCTCTAAGATCAGGAATAAGACAAGGATGCCCACTCTCCCCTCTTTTATTCAACACAGTTCTGGAAGTCCTAGTTACAGCAATCAGAGAAGAAAAAGAAGTAAAGGGAATCCGGATTGGAAAAGAAGTTATACTGTCACTCTTTGCAGATGACATGATACTATATATAGAAGATCTCAAAGATGCTACTGGAAAACTACTGGAACTCATCAATGAATTTAGTAAGGTTGCAGGTTACAAAATTAACACAAAGAAGTCTGTTGCATTTCTATACACTAATAATGGAAGAGCAGAAGGAGAAATTCAAGAACCTATTCCACTTACCATTGCATCAAAAAGAATAAAATACCTAGGAATAAACCTACCTAGGGAGACAAAAGACTTGTACTCCAAAATCTATAAGGCGGTGATGAATAAATTGAAGAAGACATAAACAGATGGAAAGATATACCTTGTTTGTCGATTGGAAGAATCAACATTGTTAAAATGACTATACTACCCAAGGCAATCTATAGATTCAATGCAATCCCTATCGAATTACCAATCACATTTTTCACAGATCTAGAACAAAAAAATCTCAAAATTTATATGGAGACACAAAAGCCCTCGAATATCCAAATCTATCTTGAGGAAATAAACATGGAACTGGAGGAATCAGGCTCCCTGACTTTAGACTATACTACAAAGTTGCAGTCATCAAGATAGTGTGGTACTGGCATAAAAATAGAAATATAGATCAAAGAAACAGGATAGAAAATCAGAAATAAGCCCATGCACATATAGTCAATTAATCTACGACAAAGGAGGCAAGACTATACAATGTTGGAAAGACAGTCTCTTCAACAAATAGTGCTGGGAAAACTAAATAGCCATAGGTAGAAGAATGAATATAGATCATTCATTAACTCCATATACAAAAACAAGTTCAAAATGAATTAGAGACCTAAATATTAGACTGGACACTATAAAACTCTTAGAGGAAAACATAGGCAGAACAGTCTCTAACATAAATCACAGCAAGATCTTGTATAATCCATCTCCCAGAATAATGGAAATAAAAGCAATAATAAACAAATGGGACCTAATTAAACTCAAAAGCTTTTGCACAGCAAAGGAAACAATAAATAAAACAAAAAGACAGCCCACAGATTGGGAGAAAATATTTGCAAATGACTGATTATATCTGTGACTGATAAGGGATTAGTTTCCAAAATTTACAAACAGGTTATGACACTCAATAACAGCTAAACAACCTGCTCAGAAAGTGTGCAGATGACCTGAATAGACATTTCTCTAAAAAGGACATGCATATGGCCAACAAGCACATGAAATGATGTTCAAAATCACTAGTTATTAGAGAAATGCAAATTAAAACTACAATGAAATACCACTTCATACCAGTCAGGATGGCGATCATCAAAATTCCACAAACAACAAATGCTGGAGAGGGTGTGGAGAGAAGGGAACCCTCCTGCACTGTTGGTGGGAATGCAAATGGCTACAGCCACTATGGATAACTGTGTGGAGGTTCCTTAAAAAACTAAACATAGAGCTACCATATGAACCTGCCATTCCACTCGTGGGCCTATATCCAAAGAAAAACAGGGCCCGAAGAGATACATGCTCCCCAAAGATCATTGCAGCACTGTTTACAATAGCCAAGACATGAAAACAACCTAAATGTCCACTGACAGAGGAATGGATAAAGATGTGGTATAGGGCTTCCCTCGTGGTCCAGTGGGTAAAGAGTCCACCTTACAGTGCAAACTTTTGAGGAAATAAACATGGAACTGGAGGAATCAGGCTCCTGACTTTAGACTATACTACAAAGTTGCAGTCATAAGATAGGGGCATAAAAATAGAAATATAGATCAAAGAAACAGGATAGAAAATCAGAAATAAGCCCATGCACATATAGTCAATTAATCTACGACAAAGGAGGCAAGACTATACAATGTTGGAAAGACAGTCTCTTCAACAAATAGTGCTGGGAAAACTAAATAGCCATAGGTAGAAGAATGAATATAGATCATTCATTAACTCCATATACAAAAACAAGTTCAAAATGAATTAGAGACCTAAATATTAGACTGGACACTATAAAACTCTTAGAGGAAAACATAGGCAGAACAGTCTCTAACATAAATCACAGCAAGATCTTGTATAATCCATCTCCCAGAATAATGGAAATAAAAGCAATAATAAACAAATGGGACCTAATTAAACTCAAAAGCTTTTGCACAGCAAAGGAAACAATAAATAAAACAAAAAGACAGCCCACAGATTGGGAGAAAATATTTGCAAATGACTGATTATATCTGTGACTGATAAGGGATTAGTTTCCAAAATTTACAAACAGGTTATGACACTCAATAACAGCTAAACAACCTGCTCAGAAAGTGTGCAGATGACCTGAATAGACATTTCTCTAAAAAGGACATGCATATGGCCAACAAGCACATGAAATGATGTTCAAAATCACTAGTTATTAGAGAAATGCAAATTAAAACTACAATGAAATACCACTTCATACCAGTCAGGATGGCGATCATCAAAATTCCACAAACAACAAATGCTGGAGAGGGTGTGGAGAGAAGGGAACCCTCCTGCACTGTTGGTGGGAATGCAAATGGCTACAGCCACTATGGATAACTGTGTGGAGGTTCCTTAAAAAACTAAACATAGAGCTACCATATGAACCTGCCATTCCACTCGTGGGCCTATATCCAAAGAAAAACAGGGCCCGAAGAGATACATGCTCCCCAAAGATCATTGCAGCACTGTTTACAATAGCCAAGACATGAAAACAACCTAAATGTCCACTGACAGAGGAATGGATAAAGATGTGGTATAGGGCTTCCCTCGTGGTCCAGTGGGTAAAGAGTCCACCTTACAGTGCAAGGGTCACTGGTTTGATCCCAGGCCTAAGAAGATCCCACATGCCACAGAGCAGCTGGACCAGTATGTCCAATTGTGAGCCAGTGCTCTAGAGTGCATGCATCCAGAGCCAGAGCTTTGCAATTAGAGAGGCTGTTGCAATGGGAGGCCCACACAGGCTGAAAAATTAAGATGGATGAAAAATAAATAAATTTTAAAAAATCAATAAAAAAGAGGACAACATTTTTTAAAATGTGTATATATATAATATATTATATATTAATATACTATACATTATATTAATATATTATTATAATAAAACCATATTATATATATATATATTAGAATATTACTCGGTCATTAAAAATAATTAAATAAGGCCATTTGCAGCAATATGGATGGACCTATAGAGTGTCATACTGAGTGAAGTAAAGTCAGAGAAGGAGAAATATCATATGACATCCCTTTTATATGAATTCTAAAAAGAAACAATACAAATGAACTTATTTACAAAACAGAAAAAGATTCAGAAATTTGGAAAACTAACTTATGTTTGCACGGGGGGAAGGGACACTTGGGGACTTTGAAAAGTCAAATACACACTGCCACATTTGAAATGGATAAACAACAAAAATCTATTGTAGAGCATGTGGAACTCTGCTTAATGTTATGTACCAGCCTGGATGGGACAGGGCTTTGGAGGAGAATGGATTCATGTATATGTATAGCCAAGCCTCTTCACTATTCACCTGAAACTATCACAAAATTGTTAATTGGCTATACCCCAATAAAAACCAGTTTCAGGATGGCGATCATCAAAATTCCACAAACAACAAATGCTGGAGAGGGTGTGGAAGGAACCCTCCTGCACTGTTGGTGGGAATGCAAATGGCTACAGCCACTATGGATAACTGTGTGGAGGTTACTTAAAAAACTAAACATAGAGCTACCATATGAACCTGCCATTCCACTCGTGGGCCTATATCCAAAGAAAAACAGGGCCCGAAGAGATACATGCTCCCCAAAGATCATTGCAGCACTGTTTACAATAGCCAAGACATGAAAACAACCTAAATGTCCACTGACAGAGGAATGGATAAAGATGTGGTATAGGGCTTCCCTCGTGGTCCAGTGGGTAAAGAGTCCACCTTACAGTGCAAGGGTCACTGGTTTGATCCCAGGCCTAAGAAGATCCCACATGCCACAGAGCAGCTGGACCAGTATGTCCAATTGTGAGCCAGTGCTCTAGAGTGCATGCATCCAGAGCCAGAGCTTTGCAATTAGAGAGGCTGTTGCAATGGGAGGCCCACACAGGCTGAAAAATTAAGATGGATGAAAAATAAATAAATTTTAAAAAATCAATAAAAAAGAGGACAACATTTTTTAAAATGTGTATATATATAATATATTATATATTAATATACTATACATTATATTAATATATTATTATAATAAAACCATATTATATATATATATATTAGAATATTACTCGGTCATTAAAAAGAATTAAATAAGGCCATTTGCAGCAATATGGATGGACCTATAGAGTGTCATACTGAGTGAAGTAAAGTCAGAGAAGGAGAAATATCATATGACATCCCTTTTATATGAATTCTAAAAAGAAACAATACAAATGAACTTATTTACAAAACAGAAAAAGATTCAGAAATTTGGAAAACTAACTTATGTTTGCACGGGGGGAAGGGACACTTGGGGACTTTGAAAAGTCAAATACACACTGCCACATTTGAAATGGATAAACAACAAAAATCTATTGTAGAGCATGTGGAACTCTGCTTAATGTTATGTACCAGCCTGGATGGGACAGGGCTTTGGAGGAGAATGGATTCATGTATATGTATAGCCAAGCCTCTTCACTATTCACCTGAAACTATCACAAAATTGTTAATTGGCTATACCCCAATAAAAATGCTTTTGTGTTTTTTAAAAAAGAAATTAGTCATTTAGTTATAGCCCTAATTTTTCATCTCCATAGCTTTTCAAGAAAAAAAAGATTATTTTATTCTTTCTTAGGTTACTACAAGACTAACCAATCAAATTCTTCTCCTGCATTATCTAGTCCCTGATACTTGCTGATTTAATCCTCCATGTATCCTGTATGACATCAATACAAAACTGTTTTTACTGAAATTACCTTCTCAAGAGAAAGAAGTTTATACTTGTTTTCTTTTTTAAAAAAAGTAACCTAAAATTTTCACAGAAAAATTCAATCTTGAATTACTTCACATTCTTGTTTAAAAAAAAAGAGAAAAAGTAAAGCATTGTTTTAAAGCAAATTATTCTAGTAGATAAAAATGTACTTTGTTATATAGAAATGACAGTGGGATATGTACTACATCATATCATAACTTGGTGGCATTGAAGTTGTGAAATAAAACTCATATATTATGGCAAGACAGTAAAAATTCAAACAAAAAATTTTCTCTGCCCTTTATCCTCCTCTCCCTCCTCATGGTGCCTTGTGTTTATGTATCATGCAGCGACCAAACCACCTGCTCAACCATAAAAAGGAACATCCTCCTAACAACAGTAAGACACCTCCTTAAAGGTAACTTTCCTGCTCGAACTCTTAAGGGGTTATATGACACGTAGATCTGGATTGTGTCAAAGCAATGTCACTGGAAGTACAAACCTCTGTCAAGAAAAAAAAATGCTTACATTAACTATGCCTTGACTTCTAATGGGCAGAAACACCTCACAGAGCTTTCTGAGATGTTCTTCCAGGTTATAACCTATTAAGGAAACAATACAAATGAACTTATTTACAAAACAGAAAAAGATTCAGAAATTTGGAAAACTAACTTATGTTTGCACGGGGAGGGACTTTTGAAAAGTCAAATACACACTGCCACATTTGAAATGGATAAACAACAAAAATCTATTGTAGAGCATGTGGAACTCTGCTTAATGTTATGTACCAGCCTGGATGGGACAGGGCTTTGGAGGAGAATGGATTCATGTATATGTATAGCCAAGCCTCTTCACTATTCACCTGAAACTATCACAAAATTGTTAATTGGCTATACCCCAATAAAAATGCTTTTGTGTTTTTTAAAAAAGAAATTAGTCATTTAGTTATAGCCCTAATTTTTCATCTCCATAGCTTTTCAAGAAAAAAAAGATTATTTTATTCTTTCTTAGGTTACTACAAGACTAACCAATCAAATTCTTCTCCTGCATTATCTAGTCCCTGATACTTGCTGATTTAATCCTCCATGTATCCTGTATGACATCAATACAAAACTGTTTTTACTGAAATTACCTTCTCAAGAGAAAGAAGTTTATACTTGTTTTCTTTTTTAAAAAAAGTAACCTAAAATTTTCACAGAAAAATTCAATCTTGAATTACTTCACATTCTTGTTTAAAAAAAAAGAGAAAAAGTAAAGCATTGTTTTAAAGCAAATTATTCTAGTAGATAAAAATGTACTTTGTTATATAGAAATGACAGTGGGATATGTACTACATCATATCATAACTTGGTGGCATTGAAGTTGTGAAATAAAACTCATATATTATGGCAAGACAGTAAAAATTCAAACAAAAAATTTTCTCTGCCCTTTATCCTCCTCTCCCTCCTCATGGTGCCTTGTGTTTATGTATCATGCAGCGACCAAACCACCTGCTCAACCATAAAAAGGAACATCCTCCTAACAACAGTAAGACACCTCCTTAAAGGTAACTTTCCTGCTCGAACTCTTAAGGGGTTATATGACACGTAGATCTGGATTGTGTCAAAGCAATGTCACTGGAAGTACAAACCTCTGTCAAGAAAAAAAAATGCTTACATTAACTATGCCTTGACTTCTAATGGGCAGAAACACCTCACAGAGCTTTCTGAGATGTTCTTCCAGGTTATAACCTCAAGTTTGGCTCAAATAAAATTTACCACTTCTTTCTTAGATTGATTAATTTTCATCCACAAAGTTCAACATAAAGCAACAGTGTACTCACATGAGGAAATATTACCAGCCTTATTATTTTTCATACAATTTCACAAACTGGTGAACACAGCTGCAACTCATTCAGAAAACATTTTCAGTAAAAGAAATAATGTATTTGTATTCAGTTGTTTATACTGGATTTTCAACTAATCATTTTCCCTTCTTCAGATGATGTTCCTCACCAAATTAAGGTTTCAGTGTTTAAGTAGAGACATACTTACTAAGTAAGCCTACTATGTGATACTTACCTGGAACAGATTCCTTATTTTTACTCTTCCGGCCAGTGTTGAGCTTTAAGTCCAACAAAATATTTGATCTTATTTCTATTCAAAATCATTTTTTTTTAAATAAAAAATTTCACTTACTTTGCTTTAGCTTCTGCATCTTCATATGCTTTGTTAGAAACATCATCCAATCCTCCAATCAAATGCTTGAAAGAGCTGTCAGAGAGAGAAAAAAAAGCAGTAATTAGAATAAATCCTCTGCAAAGCTTTTAATAATGACAGCATAGTCAATGCCATAATGAAATGATCTGAAATGATCTAAATAAAAATGAATTCAAACATTTAATATCAGTAATTACTAAGAAGCATACCAGATAATGATATACATTGAGAGCAGGGATGTCTTTTAAAGTAATACGAGATTTTTACATTTTAATTTTAAACCTTTATAATATTAATATAATGGCTGTGTGCAGTGAGTTTTAAAAAACAAAACATGCATGAAACATGTAGGATGCTTGCTAATTTATACTTATGTGTTGCTTTGTCATTTTTACATATACTTAAAAAAGAAGAAACCTATAAAGAGGAACTTGACACTCTGCTTGGGAGCTGACAGGAAGGGGAATGGAGGAGCTATTATGTCAGGCCCTTGGGTAATGATCTCATCTGTGGAACAGGGCAACTAGGGTGCTCGGCTAAATACACTATTTCTCTCTTTTTTTTTTTTTTTTTTTGATTGTTGGATGTAGACCATTTTTAGAGTCTTTATTGAATTTGTTACCGTATTGCTTCTGTTTTATCTCTTAGTTTTTTGGTTGCAAGGCATGTGGGTCTTAGGTCCCCAACCAGGGATCAAACCTGCCTTGAAGGCAAAGTCTTAACCACTGGACTACTGGGGAAGTCTCTATACTAAGTATTTTTAATACAAAAAGGAACCAAAAGACAATGATGAGACAGAAAATCAAAGAATCAAGAAATGTATTTGGTGTATAGAGTGTCAAATGAATTAATGTGAATGAATGAGCAATAGGCTGCAGTCCATGTAAAATTTTCAAAAATCATTAATGATAGATATAAATCCCCATAATTGAGAATAGTTCAAATATGATTTTGGCCATTATTCTTTATGTGGTAAAATCCCCCATTTTCTCATTGAATATCTTAGTCCTTATTAAAGAAAGCCTTCTTTTAGAGAAACTCCTTCAGACTAGATGGACTTATATTATAAAGTAAAATACAACATTTCTTTCATTATGAAAAATGGTAATATCTGGTTGATTTCCTGTTTTCATAAATAATATGAAATTTAAACACAGATAGTTTAAGTTATTTATCCAATATGATAGTAATTTAGCAGCCTGTCCAGAATAATAATCCATACTCTGATACCCACACCTTTCCTTCATAATAGTTAGGTATTTTCAATGCAACCATATCCAAACACTGTGAAAAGGCACTGACAGAGGAAACAAAGAGCATTAAATAGGAAAACTAAGGAACAGCTACTACAATTTAGCTTTTCAAATATACTTGGCTCTATTAGTAACTGTATCCTCAAACATTTAAAACACATAGTAATTTTGAAAATTCATATAGTTCAAATAATTCCTATCTTCCTCCTAGTATCTACTTAAACAGACTAGTATGTTATCAGAGAATTACAGAGCAAAGTGATAACAAATTTTGCTAAAGAAGGAGACCCTTAAGAAAATCTGTTCATCCCACTAGGCTCAGTTAAAACATGCTGATCACATTTGGAAATACAGTTGGAAATTTCTATTAGCAAATTATACAAGTGGAGAAGCCTCCATCAGGCAAATGGATACAGTTTTTTACAATGTATTCATTTTTAATTGAAGGACAACTGCTTTACAATATTGCGTTGGTTTCCAAAGTATAAGTCATCTAATCACAGCAGTAAGTTTAAAAGTGAGAAGAAAAGAAGTTTCAGACCTGATAATGACCTGTTTATATCCATTTCATTTGCTAAACCTGTGTCATATAAACTCATTTTAAAAAGAATGAACAAAGGAAGATTTGAAGTAAGGCTTTTTCATACGTCTTCTTAAGTGCCCTTGGTTTAAAAATACTAGATTTCTGTGTGGTGCTAATGATCCAATATTTATGTTTTTAATACTAGATAAAACAAAGCTAAGGGAAATCATATGCACTTACAAAAGGCCCCTATCTTGATATAACAGAAGAATATTTTTGAAGTACATTTCCTCTGAGGAAAACCTTTTCATTTAATGTGTAAGTGATTTGTTTTATCATGGAAAAATTTTTTTACATGAGAGAAGAAATTAAAGAATCACTGATAGTTCTCTAACCACAGATAACAGGGACATCTTTATGTACTGATAATTCTTTTTACTTTTTTCCTGCATTAGCTTTATTGTTTGTAGAGATGTAAGGACAAAGTAGTTACAATTAAATACGGTTTCTTATTTTGATTGTAAACCGTTACAACATAAGGGAATACTTTTTTTTTTTTGGCCACTTCTATTGATCTTTCATTTATTTATCTTTGTTCTTCTGGCCTGTGTGGGCCTCCCATTGCAGTGGCCTCTCTCACTGCAGAGCACCGGCTTTGGGCGCATGCGCTCCAGAGCTCCGGCTCGGTAGTTGGACACATAGGCCCAGCCGCTCCGCGGCATGTGGGATCTTCCCAGGCCAGGGATCAAACCGGCACCCCTTGCACTGCAAGGTGGTGTCCTTACCCACTAGAACACCAGGGAAGCCCAAGGGAATACTTTTATCTCTTAAAATTCCATAAACAATACTTTTACAGTCAAAGTAACAGGTCATCACATGTATATCTACAATAGAATATCTACTTGTCCATCTACACATAAGCACAGACACCAACCAACGTACACACACACACATACAGATGAAGGAGTGGGCATGGCATCTATAAAAACATTTATCTTTAAATGCTCCATTAGAGATTAAACATATGGAATGTCTTTTCAAAATAAAAATAGGCAGAGCTATAATCTTGACTTCAGAACTACAACCATATGTCATTTATAAACAATCTTTATTTAGAAAGCAATCCTGGCCAAATAACACTTTTTGAAACATGAAACAAATGCATTCTGCTAATATTCTAAGTCTCCATAATAACCTAACCAGTATAGATAACTAGAAGTTTAAGAAAATTTAGCACTTTTGAGCAATATTAATAAGCTCCAAATAACTGTCTCTGTATCTCTGTACTGATCAATGAATAATTTAGGACATCTTGATAAACCTGATTGATGGCATTACAGAATTTCTCACTCCTGGTGCAAGTATGAACTAATTAGTGTTTCATTTCTCCCTCTTACAGACACTCTGTAGGAACACCTGCCACCTGTATGGAACTTTCATCAAACGAACATTTGGAAAAGTCTACTATAGATGTCACATGCCCTTTTAAATATTTACTTGGGTCTTAGGACATTTGTTGACTACTAAAGGAAATGATTTTAGTTGTTCTAATCAGAAAGGGATTATAATCAAGAGTTTTGAAAACATTACCAACTGAATGACCAGAAAACGATAACATCAGTTATAACAAATATAGGAGACTAGAGGAAAATCATTCAAATCTCTTTTTAAAAACAAACTCCTAATTCATGTATGAGTTATATTTTATGACTGTAAAATAGCCAACTTCACATATACTCTAGACATAATTTCAGAATAAATGTATGAGCAACACATTTATAAGCAAATACATTATGAGTGAAAGGCTTTAGGGCATTTCAACAGAAAATCTTACTGCACACACACTAAGTATGAAGCACTTATCTGTTCCTTTTCTTGGGATATAAAATCAAACTTTAACAAGTCTTTTTTTTTTTGGCCTCTTTAATGGACTTTTTTAAAATTTATTTTCACCCATCTTTATTCTTCTGCCTGTGTGGGCCTCCCATTTCAGTGGCCTCTCTCATTTCAGAGCGCCGGCTCTGGGTGCATGCACTCCAGAGCACTGGCTCACAACTGGACACATTGGTCCAGTGGCTCAGTGGCACATGGGATCTTCCCAGGCCAGGGATCGAACCAGTGTCCCTTGCACTGCAAGGCGGACTCTTTACCCACTGGTCCACCAGGGAAGCCCAAACTTTAACAAGTCTTGACCGAATTTTTTGAAGAAGGCAGATACCATGTTATAAGTTGAGTGCACTGAAGCAGAAAGAGAGCAGGTAGAAAAATCCCTCTTATGCTTAATATTATAGTTTAAATACACTTGCAAGGAAGGTGTAGAAAAGGAAGAGGAGGAAAGAAGGAATGAAGGAAGGAAGGAAAGAAAAGTGGATGGAGGAAAAAGAGGAGGGAGAAAGGGAGGAAAGAGGAGGAGGGAACAGAGAAGATGACTCTCTCACATCAAGTGCATTGTGCTAATATTCTAAGTCTCCATAATAACCTAACCAGTATAGATAACTAGAAGTTTAAGAAAATTTAGCACTTTTGAGCAATATTAATAAGCTCCAAATAACTGTCTCTGTATCTCTGTACTGATCAATGAATAATTTAGGACATCTTGATAAACCTGATTGATGGCATTACAGAATTTCTCACTCCTGGTGCAAGTATGAACTAATTAGTGTTTCATTTCTCCCTCTTACAGACACTCTGTAGGAACACCTGCCACCTGTATGGAACTTTCATCAAACGAACATTTGGAAAAGTCTACTATAGATGTCACATGCCCTTTTAAATATTTACTTGGGTCTTAGGACATTTGTTGACTACTAAAGGAAATGATTTTAGTTGTTCTAATCAGAAAGGGATTATAATCAAGAGTTTTGAAAACATTACCAACTGAATGACCAGAAAAACGATAACATCAGTTATAACAAATATAGGAGACTAGAGGAAAATCATTCAAATCTCTTTTTAAAAACAAACTCCTAATTCATGTATGAGTTATATTTTATGACTGTAAAATAGCCAACTTCACATATACTCTAGACATAATTTCAGAATAAATGTATGAGCAACACATTTATAAGCAAATACATTATGAGTGAAAGGCTTTAGGGCATTTCAACAGAAAATCTTACTGCACACACACTAAGTATGAAGCACTTATCTGTTCCTTTTCTTGGGATATAAAATCAAACTTTAACAAGTCTTTTTTTTTTTGGCCTCTTTAATGGACTTTTTTAAAATTTATTTTCACCCATCTTTATTCTTCTGCCTGTGTGGGCCTCCCATTTCAGTGGCCTCTCTCATTGCAGAGCACCAGCTCTGGGTGCATGCACTCCAGAGCACTGGCTCACAACTGGACACATTGGTCCAGTGGCTCAGTGGCACATGGGATCTTCCCAGGCCAGGGATCGAACCAGTGTCCCTTGCACTGCAAGGCGGACTCTTTACCCACTGGTCCACCAGGGAAGCCCAAACTTTAACAAGTCTTGACCGAATTTTTTGAAGAAGGCAGATACCATGTTATAAGTTGAGTGCACTGAAGCAGAAAGAGAGCAGGTAGAAAAATCCCTCTTATGCTTAATATTATAGTTTAAATACACTTGCAAGGAAGGTGTAGAAAAGGAAGAGGAGGAAAGAAGGAATGAAGGAAGGAAGGAAAGAAAAGTGGATGGAGGAAAAAGAGGAGGGAGAAAGGGAGGAAAGAGGAGGAGGGAAGCAGAGAAATGATGACTCTCTCACATCAAGAATGGTATTTATAGAAATTTTCTTTAAGAAATATCAGTTAACATGGCTGTGTTTCTCATTCCAAGAAATTTGTCTAGTTTAGAACACTGTAGTGACAGAAACTCAGTGGGTAATAATTTCAGTTATTAAGATGTTTTCATTAATTAGCCAAAACATTCTTCTGAAGGGAGCTGATTACTCAGTGGTATGTCTAAAAAGTGTATAATTTTGTTCCTCTGCTATGATATGATGAGACTTCATCTAGAGAGAAACACCTATTATATCATTAGAAAGGTAGCTAAAATATCAGAGATCAGCATTTTCATGCTGCTAAAAATCAATGGCATTTATATTTTACTTTGCCATTTACAAAGAGGTTTTTATATTCATAAATCATATATGTATTCAATAATATATGACAGTTGAGCCCTCCTATTTCCTGTCCCTGATTAAACTATGTTGTTTAGAAATCTTGTATAAAAATATTTAAAATAGAATTTTTTCAAATTCAAAATAGGATGGGAGAAAATCTCAAAACTTCTTTAGAATATTTGTTCCTTGATTACATTCTTAAATGAGATATTTTTTATTTTCTTTAGAGAATTTTCTCTTTTTTTGCCTCTAAGTCATCATTCATTTATTTTCATCCATCTTTTTTCTTCTTTGGCCTGTGTGGGCCTGCCATTGCAGTGGCTTCTTTCATAGCAGTGCACTGGCTCTGGGTGCATGTGCTCCAGAGCGCTGGCTCGTAATTGGACACACCAGTCCAGCCACTCCGTGACATGTGGGATCTTCCCAGACCAGGGATCAAACCAGTGTCCCTTGCACTGCAAGGCAGACTCTTTTCCCACTGGCCACCAGGGAAGCCCTATTTTTAACAACCAAAGATTATAAATCCAAAGTAAAACTGTAAACTAGAAAGCATCGCAAATACTTAGCTAAGCAAAATGTTTCTCAAACATTATCTGAAGTCCTACGTTTGACTGTAGGACTGAAGCTCTCTTGATTTGACAGGCATATATGATTATAGCCTATTTAGACATTCTTAGCATGAGTCTTGGATAAATCCTTTAATATATATTCATTAAAAGAAAATACAGTGTTCCAACTGGGACACCTGTTACTTAGCTAAGACTAAGATTTTAGAGGTGTCTTTCATTATTTTGTTTCTTTTATTGTAAAAAATCTAATAATTCACTTTGTGACTTGAGGCAAAGACTCATGTTTGTTCCATTAACTTTTGTTTAACTAGTAGTCATAATTATTACTGGTTTGTTACTAGCAAGTAACATATGAATACATTTATTCAGAGGGAAAATGAGCTCCCAATACAGTAAAACTAACTAATCTCCACAATTTTTCTAATTATCTATCCTTCCATCCATCTACCCACCCATCTATTCGTCCAGACACACATATATATTTAGGCAATGCCTATGATCCATAAAGAACAACTCAAGCTACTGTGGATTATACAAAGAGATTAAGATGCACCCTTATGGTAACAGTATTTTCTATTCTGAATACATGTTTATATTTGCAAGAGAAAAATTATACAGAGTGCCACCATCCAAAACATAATGAGTCAGGAGCAAACTGTGGTGAGAAGGGAATAAGCCTTTAACCAGGGAAGTTCTCCACTGCCCCTCATTTCTCAGAGCTTTATTTCACATTATCTGGAGTAAACTAGCAGATGCCCAGATTACGTGTTTGTGCTGATTTACTCTTTGGATGAAAAAGCTATGACAAACCTAGACAGCATACTAAAGAGCAAGGATAACTTTTCCAACAACGGCCCATTATAGTCAAACTTATGGTTTTTCCAGTAGCCATGTACGGATGTGAAAGTTGGGCCATAAAGAAGGCTGAGCACCAAAGAATTTATGCCTCCGAACTGTGGTGCTGGAGAAGACTCTTGAGAGTCCCTTGACAGTAAGGAGATAAAACCAGTCAATCCTAAAGGCAATCCGCCTTGAATATTCATTGGAAGGATGATGCTGAAGCTCTTTTTAACAACCAAAGATTATAAATCCAAAGTAAAACTGAAACTGAAGCATCAATACTTAGATTTCTCAAACATTATCTGAAGTCCTACGTTTGACTGTAGGACTGAAGCTCTCTTGATTTGACAGGCATATATGATTATAGCCTATTTAGACATTCTTAGCATGAGTCTTGGATAAATCCTTTAATATATATTCATTAAAAGAAAATACAGTGTTCCAACTGGGACACCTGTTACTTAGCTAAGACTAAGATTTTAGAGGTGTCTTTCATTATTTTGTTTCTTTTATTGTAAAAAATCTAATAATTCACTTTGTGACTTGAGGCAAAGACTCATGTTTGTTCCATTAACTTTTGTTTAACTAGTAGTCATAATTATTACTGGTTTGTTACTAGCAAGTAACATATGAATACATTTATTCAGAGGGAAAATGAGCTCCCAATACAGTAAAACTAACTAATCTCCACAATTTTTCTAATTATCTATCCTTCCATCCATCTACCCACCCATCTATTCGTCCAGACACACATATATATTTAGGCAATGCCTATGATCCATAAAGAACAACTCAAGCTACTGTGGATTATACAAAGAGATTAAGATGCACCCTTATGGTAACAGTATTTTCTATTCTGAATACATGTTTATATTTGCAAGAAAAAAATTATACAGAGTGCCACCATCCAAAACATAATGAGTCAGGAGCAAACTGTGGTGAGAAGGGAATAAGCCTTTAACCAGGGAAGTTCTCCACTGCCCCTCATTTCTCAGAGCTTTATTTCACATTATCTGGAGTAAACTAGCAGATGCCCAGATTACGTGTTTGTGCTGATTTACTCTTTGGATGAAAAAGCTATGACAAACCTAGACAGCATACTAAAGAGCAAGGATAACTTTTCCAACAACGGCCCATTATAGTCAAACTTATGGTTTTTCCAGTAGCCATGTACGGATGTGAAAGTTGGGCCATAAAGAAGGCTGAGCACCAAAGAATTTATGCCTCCGAACTGTGGTGCTGGAGAAGACTCTTGAGAGTCCCTTGACAGTAAGGAGATAAAACCAGTCAATCCAAAAGGCAATCCGCCTTGAATATTCATTGGAAGGGATGATGCTGAAGCTCCAATAGTCTGACCACATGACATTAAGAGCCAACTCATTAGAAAAGACCCTGATTCTGGGAATGATTCACAGGGCAACAGAGGATTAAGATGATTGGATGACATTACAAACTCAATGTACATGAGTTTGAGCAAACTCCGGGAGACAGTGAAGGACAAGGAAGCATGGTGGACTACAGTTCAGAGGGTCACAAAGAGTCAGGTCCAACTTAGCGACTGCATAACAACAACCTCTCATCTATGGTAGAGTTTTTAGTTAACTATGAGGTGTTAGGTTTGGAATATTACCTTCAATAATCTGAAACAAATTTCCTTTTTTCTATTCCCCTTTGGTCCCAGCCACCATGTTCTCTCTTAGGAGTTGTTAGAATTTCCTTGTATTATATAATTAATGTGTGTGTGTGTGTGTGTGTGTGTGTGTGTGTGCGCACGCGCGCATGTGCGCACTAGGTCACTTCAGTCGTGTCTGACTTTTTGCGACCCTATTGATTGTAGCCCTTCCAGGCTCCTCTGTCCATTGGATTCTTCAGGCAATAACACTGGAGTGGGCTGCCATTCCTTCCTCCAGGGGATCTTCCCAACCAACAAATTGAAGCTGGGTCTTCTGCAGCTCTAGCACCATAAGCAGATTCTTTATGGCTGAGCCCCTGTGAAAGCCCTTATATTTTAACATACATACACATATTTTTTTCTACAACTCTTATCCTCACACAGTTGGTAGGGTAATCTTTTTAAAAAGTCAGATCATGTGTGATCTCTTAGACTGATTTCTCCCCTACTCTTCTCCCTCTGACTTTGGAATACATCAAGCTTACATCTGCCTCTGAGACTTTACCTCTGCTTGGACCATTCTTTCTCTAGGTCTTGGCATGACTTTGTCTTAAAGCTGTTCATGTCTCAGATGCAGTGTGTTCTCCTCAGACACGTCTTCTCTGACCAACCATAGCAAAGCAGCCTTTATTTTATTTATTTTTAACTTCAGGCCCCTGGCGGCTCCATGCCCCCTCTGGCACCATCTTCTTGCTGGCAGCCTCCTGAGAAAAATTTATGCCTCCGAACTGTGGTGGAGAAGACTCTTGAGAGTCCCTTGACAGTAAGGAGATAAAACCAGTCAATCCAAAAGGCAATCCGCCTTGAATATTCATTGGAAGGGATGATGCTGAAGCTCCAATAGTCTGACCACATGACATTAAGAGCCAACTCATTAGAAAAGACCCTGATTCTGGGAATGATTCACAGGGCAACAGAGGATTAAGATGATTGGATGACATTACAAACTCAATGTACATGAGTTTGAGCAAACTCCGGGAGACAGTGAAGGACAAGGAAGCATGGTGGACTACAGTTCAGAGGGTCACAAAGAGTCAGGTCCAACTTAGCGACTGCATAACAACAACCTCTCATCTATGGTAGAGTTTTTAGTTAACTATGAGGTGTTAGGTTTGGAATATTACCTTCAATAATCTGAAACAAATTTCCTTTTTTCTATTCCCCTTTGGTCCCAGCCACCATGTTCTCTCTTAGGAGTTGTTAGAATTTCCTTGTATTATATAATTAATGTGTGTGTGTGTGTGTGTGTGTGTGTGTGTGTGCGCACGCGCGCATGTGCGCACTAGGTCACTTCAGTCGTGTCTGACTTTTTGCGACCCTATTGATTGTAGCCCTTCCAGGCTCCTCTGTCCATTGGATTCTTCAGGCAATAACACTGGAGTGGGCTGCCATTCCTTCCTCCAGGGGATCTTCCCAACCAACAAATTGAAGCTGGGTCTTCTGCAGCTCTAGCACCATAAGCAGATTCTTTATGGCTGAGCCCCTGTGAAAGCCCTTATATTTTAACATACATACACATATTTTTTTCTACAACTCTTATCCTCACACAGTTGGTAGGGTAATCTTTTTAAAAAGTCAGATCATGTGTGATCTCTTAGACTGATTTCTCCCCTACTCTTCTCCCTCTGACTTTGGAATACATCAAGCTTACATCTGCCTCTGAGACTTTACCCTCTGCTTGGACCATTCTTTCTCTAGGTCTTGGCATGACTTTGTCTTAAAGCTGTTCATGTCTCAGATGCAGTGTGTTCTCCTCAGACACGTCTTCTCTGACCAACCATAGCAAAGCAGCCTTTATTTTATTTATTTTTAACTTCAGGCCCCTGGCGGCTCCATGCCCCTCCTCCCACTTCTTGCTGGCACGCCTCGCTCCACGGTGCACCGCTGCCACCGCCATCGCGCGCTCCAACTGACCCTTTTTATTGTCATATCAGCATTTATAACTTGTTAAAAACTACTTTTAAGTGCTGCAGTGAACATTGGGGTACATATGTCTTTATAGGAGATTAATTTAGGGTAATTAGTTTAGCCTAATAATGGCATTTATATCCATGAATCCCAATTGCAGTTAAAGTGAAAGAATGAGTTTTTAAATATAGCACAACTTTGTTTTTTCAACTAAAAGCATAAGAGATTATACTCAAATCTCATGTGGGTTCAGCTTTTTGGGTTATAGAGAAAAATATGTTTCTAAGTATAGGCTGCCCTGGCATGTGAAAGATTTCATTTTCTCCAGATTCGCTTATTTTTTAAGCAGAATCTATGGCAACACTGGATATTTTGTCTCTTTAGTATTTTTCATTCTTATTTACTTAGAAATTATTTTAAATTTAAAAACTTATATGTCTTAATAAAAATTGTCTGAAAATAGGCCATTTAATTAAATGCAATAAAAATACAAAGGTGATATATCAATATCTTAGTTAATATAGACATATCAACTGTATCAAATATCAGTTATAAAAGAAAACTACAGTTTTGGTTACCATTTACAGACTTTCTAGAAAACTCTGGCTAAGGCTTTGACAAAGTACAGCATCCATTTATGATAAAAACTCTTCAAAAAATGGGCATAGAAGGAACTTATCTTAACATAGTGAAAGCCATATATGAGAAGCCCACAGCGAACATTATCCTCAATGGTGAAAGACTCAAAGCATTCCCTCTAAGATCAGGAACAAGACAAGGGTGTCCACTTTCACCACTCTTATTCAACATAGTCCTGGAAGTTCTAGCAATAGCAATAAGAGAAGAGAAAGAAATCAAAGGAATCCAGATTGGAAAAGAAGAAGTCAAACTCTCTCTATTTGCAGATGACATGATATTATACATAGAAAATCCCAAAGACACTATTACAAAACTACTAGAGTTAATCAGCGAATTCAGCAAAGTCGCAGGATACAAAATCAATATACAGAAATCACTGGCATTCCTATAACAAACAATGAAAAATCAGAAAATGAAATCAAAGAGGCAGTCCCCTTCACCATCGCAACCAAAAGAATCAAATATCTAGGAATAAACCTACCCAAAGAAACAAAAGAACTGTACACAGAAAATTACAAGACACTCATGAGAGACATTAAAGAAGAGTTAAACAGATGGAGAAATATTCCATGTTCCTGGGTCGGGAGAATCAATATTGTGAAAATGACCATACTACCAAATGTCATCTATAGATTCAATGCGATCCCTATCAAACTTTCAATAACATTCTTCACAGAACTAGACCAACGAATAACACAGTTCATATGGAAACACAAAAGACCTCGAATAGCCAAAGCAATCCTCAGGAAGAAGAATGGAGCTGGAGGGATCAGCCTCCCCAACTTCAGACTCTACTACAAAGCAACAGTCATCAAGACAGTATGGTACTGGCACAAAAACAGAAATATCGACCAATGGAACAAGATCGAGAACCCAGAGATAAAGCCACGCACCTATGAGTACCTTATTTTTGACAAAGGAGGCAAAACTATAAAATGGGACAAAGACAGCCTCTTCAACAAATGGTGCTGGGAAAATTGGACAGCTACATGCAAGAAAATGAAGTTGGAACATACCCTGACACCATACACAAAAATCAACTCAAAATGGATTAAAGACTTAAATGTAAGGCCAGAAACCATCAAACTCTTAGAGGAGAATATAGGCAAAACCCTCAAGGACATCAATCAAAGCAAGATCTTCTCTGACCCACCTACTAGAATAGTGGAACTAAAAGACAAATGAACATGTGGGACCTAATGAAACTTAAAAGCTTTTGTACAGCTAAAGAAATTACAAAAAAGCTCAACAGACAGCCCACAGAGTGGGAGAAAATCATAGCAAATGAAACAACAGACAAAGAATTAATCTCCAAAATCTACAAGCAACTCAGACAACTCAGCACTGGAAAAACCAACAACCCAATCAAAAAATGGGAAAAGGACCTAAACAGACACCTCTCCAACAATGACATACAGATGGCCCCAAAACACATGAAACGATGCTCAACTTCACTAATAATTAGAGAAATGCAAATCAAAACTACAATGAGATATCACCTCACACCCGTCAGAATGGCCATCATCCACAAATCGACAGACAATAAATGCTGGAGAGGCTGCAGAGAAAAGGGAACACTCCTGCATTGCTGGTGGGAGTGTAAATTGATACAGCCTCTATGGAAGACAGTCTGGAGATTTCTTAAAAAACTAAAAATAGAAGCACCGTATGACCCAGCAATCCCACTCTTAGGCTTATACCCTGACAAAATCAAAACTGAAAGAAGCACCTGTACCCCAATGTTCATTGCAGCTCTCTATACAATAACTAGAACATGGAAGGAACCTAGATGCCCATCGACGAACGAATGGATCCAAAAGCTCTGGTACATATATACAATGGAATACTACACAGCTGTAAAGAGAAATGCAGAAGAATCAACCCTAATGAGGTGGCTGGATCTAGAACGTATCATCAAAGCAATCCTCAGGAAGAAGAATGGAGCTGGAGGGATCAGCCTCCCCAACTTCAGACTCTACTACAAAGCAACAGTCATCAAGACAGTATGGTACTGGCACAAAAACAGAAATATCGACCAATGGAACAAGATCGAGAACCCAGAGATAAAGCCACGCACCTATGAGTACCTTATTTTTGACAAAGGAGGCAAAACTATAAAATGGGACAAAGACAGCCTCTTCAACAAATGGTGCTGGGAAAATTGGACAGCTACATGCAAGAAAATGAAGTTGGAACATACCCTGACACCATACACAAAAATCAACTCAAAATGGATTAAAGACTTAAATGTAAGGCCAGAAACCATCAAACTCTTAGAGGAGAATATAGGCAAAACCCTCAAGGACATCAATCAAAGCAAGATCTTCTCTGACCCACCTACTAGAATAGTGGAACTAAAAAGACAAATGAACATGTGGGACCTAATGAAACTTAAAAGCTTTTGTACAGCTAAAGAAATTACAAAAAAGCTCAACAGACAGCCCACAGAGTGGGAGAAAATCATAGCAAATGAAACAACAGACAAAGAATTAATCTCCAAAATCTACAAGCAACTCAGACAACTCAGCACTGGAAAAACCAACAACCCAATCAAAAAATGGGAAAAGGACCTAAACAGACACCTCTCCAACAATGACATACAGATGGCCCCAAAACACATGAAACGATGCTCAACTTCACTAATAATTAGAGAAATGCAAATCAAAACTACAATGAGATATCACCTCACACCCGTCAGAATGGCCATCATCCACAAATCGACAGACAATAAATGCTGGAGAGGCTGCAGAGAAAAGGGAACACTCCTGCATTGCTGGTGGGAGTGTAAATTGATACAGCCTCTATGGAAGACAGTCTGGAGATTTCTTAAAAAACTAAAAATAGAAGCACCGTATGACCCAGCAATCCCACTCTTAGGCTTATACCCTGACAAAATCAAAACTGAAAGAAGCACCTGTACCCCAATGTTCATTGCAGCTCTCTATACAATAACTAGAACATGGAAGGAACCTAGATGCCCATCGACGAACGAATGGATCCAAAAGCTCTGGTACATATATACAATGGAATACTACACAGCTGTAAAGAGAAATGCAGAAGAATCAACCCTAATGAGGTGGCTGGATCTAGAACGTATCATCAAAAGTGAAGTCAGTCAGAAAGAGAAGGACAAATACAGTATATTAACACATATATATGGAATCTAGTAGGATGGTGATGATGGCACAGGCAGTGAAGCGACAGAAAGACAGACATGGACAGTGGACATATGGACATTGTGGGGAAGGAACAGTGGGTGAGAGGCGTAAAGGAAGTAGCATGAAGGCCTGTACTATCATAAGTGAAGAAAATAGCTCTAGTCATTGCTCTGTGAGAAAAGGGGATCCTTCAGGGGTGCTGTGTGATGGTCGGGAGGGGAGGGAAGGGGGGGATATACATGTGACTAATCTGAGAACATGCATGTCTGTGAACAACAAAACTCTGTAAAAGTTAAAAGTAAAATAAAGGTTTAAAAAAAAAAAAAAAGAAAACTCTGGCTAAGGAAAAGGTCATGAGAACATAAAATACTACAAAAATCACTGATTTTTAAATAAACTGAAAATGAAATGCTAGGATGGCACAATAAATCTATCTCAAAATAGCTTTTTAGTATACTTATTTATGCCTTGAAGCTGAAGCAAAGACACATTAGTCTTTAGCATAGCATTTTTCAAAATTCTGTCTGCACTTTTAAAAAAACTTTTATTTTACTTTTTACATTTACAGAGTTTTGTTGTTTACAGATATGCACGATCCCAGATTGGTCATATGTATATTCCCCCCATCCCACCAGTCCAGGCTATTCTGCTCTTTATATTTCTTCTAAAACTCATTATAAATTTAGACATAAATATATCCTTTGATGGCACAAATTAGTGATCAGAAAATCTTTTAAAATAAAGCAAAACATGAAAATAATAGCTAGCATGTGTTAGAAATTGTACAAACTTAAAAAACAGCCCTTAAAAAAAAAAAGAAGCACCGTATGACCCAGCAATCCCACTCTTAGGCTTATACCCTGACAAAATCAAAACTGAAAGAAGCACCTGTACCCCAATGTTCATTGCAGCTCTCTATACAATAACTAGAACATGGAAGGAACCTAGATGCCCATCGACGAACGAATGGATCCAAAAGCTCTGGTACATATATACAATGGAATACTACACAGCTGTAAAGAGAAATGCAGAAGAATCAACCCTAATGAGGTGGCTGGATCTAGAACGTATCATCAAAAGTGAAGTCAGTCAGAAAGAGAAGGACAAATACAGTATATTAACACATATATATGGAATCTAGTAGGATGGTGATGATGGCACAGGCAGTGAAGCGACAGAAAGACAGACATGGACAGTGGACATATGGACATTGTGGGGAAGGAACAGTGGGTGAGAGGCGTAAAGGAAGTAGCATGAAGGCCTGTACTATCATAAGTGAAGAAAATAGCTCTAGTCATTGCTCTGTGAGAAAAGGGGATCCTTCAGGGGTGCTGTGTGATGGTCGGGAGGGGAGGGAAGGGGGGGATATACATGTGACTAATCTGAGAACATGCATGTCTGTGAACAACAAAACTCTGTAAAAGTTAAAAGTAAAATAAAGGTTTAAAAAAAAAAAAAAAGAAAACTCTGGCTAAGGAAAAGGTCATGAGAACATAAAATACTACAAAAATCACTGATTTTTAAATAAACTGAAAATGAAATGCTAGGATGGCACAATAAATCTATCTCAAAATAGCTTTTTAGTATACTTATTTATGCCTTGAAGCTGAAGCAAAGACACATTAGTCTTTAGCATAGCATTTTTCAAAATTCTGTCTGCACTTTTAAAAAAACTTTTATTTTACTTTTTACATTTACAGAGTTTTGTTGTTTACAGATATGCACGATCCCAGATTGGTCATATGTATATTCCCCCCATCCCACCAGTCCAGGCTATTCTGCTCTTTATATTTCTTCTAAAACTCATTATAAATTTAGACATAAATATATCCTTTGATGGCACAAATTAGTGATCAGAAAATCTTTTAATAAACAAAGATATCAAGCAAAACATGAAAATAATAGCTAGCATGTGTTAGAAATTGTACAAACTATTTCACATGAGTTTATCCTGTTCTACTGGATAACGGAACTGGAGGTTATATGACTAGTATCAGCATGAGATGTGAATGAAGGTAACCTGACTCTAATACCCATAATATCAGCCATCCCTCACATTGTTTTTTATTTCCCAGTATGGAGAGCTGAAGCCAGGTAATAGCTCATGCTAGAATTTGATATAAAATATCTGTTTTCTCTCACATCCTCCCTTCATGGTCAATTCAATACTTTAAGACAACTAACGTTTATTGTAACAGATCATCTTATTTCTTTTACTGCATTATATGTACAGAATTTTGAATTAGGAAATAGACTGATAGGGATGTGCTACCAAAACACTACAGACTGTGTGGCTTAACAACAGAAATCTGTTCTCTCACAGTTTTGGAGATATCAGGAGGGTGAATTTCTGGTGAAGGTTTTCTTCCCAGCTTACAGCCCCTTCTTCCCATGTCCTTACATGGACTTTCCTCTGTATGCACATTGTCCTGATGTTTTTTCCTCTAATTATAAAACACCAGTCCTTTTAGATTAGTGGCTACCCTGGTCCATATGGTTAAGAATCTGCCTGAAGTGCGGGACACCAGGTTCAATCCCTGGATTGGGAAGATCCCCTGAAGAAGAGAACGGTTGCCCACTCCAGTATTCTTCCCTGGAGAATTCCATGCACAGAGGAGCCTGGCGGACGGCAGCCCGTGGAGTCACACTGAATCAGACATGATTGAGCGACTAAAATCTCTTAGATAAGGGGCCCAGCCCTATGGCATCATTTAACCTTGATTACCTTGTAAAGGTCCTATCTCTAAATACAGTCATACTCAGGGACTAGGGCTTCAACATATGGATTTAAGACATAATCAGTTCATAACAGAAAGTTCCATGAAGAAGTATTAACAACAATTTAGAAGATATATCTTCTTGTGTATTGGGGCTATTTAAGAAAATTATTTTTGTAATTTGTGAGAAGTTCATAAAAGCTAAATTCTTGGTTTCTACTTCTTAACCTAGAGCAAAAGTATAATGAATTTATCATTGCAGTTCTTTCCCAGAGAAAGTGCCCCAACTTCTTTCTACTTCTTTCTTCTTTCAAATCCTGTTTTCATTACTCCTGATCACAAACTCTATCCTTACTCTCCATTGGACTCTTGCTCTGTCAATTACAACAGTTCTTATTGTTCCATTGCCTCCTTTTAGGCATTTCTTTTCTTTCAGTCTATAAATAGGATGGTCTCTCCAATCTTAAAACATAAAATATCATTGTGATTAAATAGCCAGTTTGGATAAGCTTCATTTACTATTTCTCATCCTCATTTTTCATTTAATTCTCAACCTACTGCAACCTGCGCTTCCCTGATGGCTTAGATGGTAAAGAATCTGTCTGCAAGGGAGGAGACGTGGGTTCCATCCCAGGGTTGGGAAGATCCTTTGGAGAAGGGAATGGCAACCCACTCCAGCATTCCTGCCTGAAGAAATCCATGGACAGAGGGGCCTGGCAGGCTGCAATACTTGGGGTCACAAAGAGTCAAACATGACTGAGTGACTAACACTTTTCACTTTTCTTTCTACTGCTCCTACCATTCTTTTCCTTTTTTCCTTTCACTCTTATTACAACTTTTTCCTGAAAGTTATCACTTATTTGCTGTTAGCCTCAGTGATCTCTTTCCAGCTCCCATCCTCAGTGACTAACCTGAAAGTCATGGCCTGCTAGCCTTCTCTGTTGGTAGCTATGAAGCAGAAAGTTGTGCCAGCGCTCTGAACTACTCCCCTCCTTCCCTGGATTTCTCCCCCTCCAGGTGACAGCTCAGCATGTGTCACACACATTTCTTCCTCTCCCATATTCTTCATCCCTTAAAGGTAAGCAGTTACCCAAATTATGTCTTTTTTTTGCTCTTTTCCTATTCAACTGATTGACTTATTTTTCTTAAATATTTATTGTTTATAGCATATTCAGTCTTGTTTCTTTGTTTTATCAGCAACTCCTCACTGAAATCTCACAACAACTTTATGAGGTACATATAATTACCTTCACTTTATAGAAGTTTTATGGCAGGTTTTCTCAAACTCTGCTCTACGGACAAAAATGTCATCAGATAACTCTTTATTGTAGAGTCTATCCTGTGCGTGGTAGACTATTTAGCAATGTCCCTCACTTTACCCAGTAGATATCCTTAGAAAACCCAACTGTGACAGTGGAAAATATCTCCAGACAGTGTCATTGTCTCCAGAACAAAAAGCAACAGTGAGGCTTACAGAGACTATGCAACTTGTCAGAGACCACAAAGCTAGGAAGAGGTGAATTTGGGATTTGATCCCAGGTACACTGATCTTTACTAGACCCTAGATCTTACATGATATAAATAATTACACTTTTCTTTAAGCTATCCCAGAAAATAAGATTTACTCTTAAAAGGGTAGTTAGGATCCCCAGGCTAATGACTTTCAAATCTGTATCTCAGCCCTCGTTCTCTGCAGATCCATCCTGCAGTGATGTCACTCAGTGTCATATGCATATTTATTTCATCAGTGCCTCAAACTCAGCTTAGCCATAAGTGCATGAGTTACCTTCCATCAAGACTTGCTGCTAAGTTCCCTGTCTCTCTTAATGACATTATCATTTAACCACTGATGCAGGCTAGAAATCTTTACAAGATCATCAAGTCTATCATTTAATCATTCCTGAACTGGTTTCCCCCTGTCAGTTCTACTTCTGTTGTCTTATTCAGGCTACTGACATGCTTCCTTACTTTACTTTCTCTGCCTAAATCTCTCCCACTCTACTCTTTTAAAACGAGTCATGGCCTGCTAGCCTTCTCTGTTGGTAGCTATGAAGCAGAAAGTTGTGCCAGCGCTCTGAACTACTCCCTCCTTCCTGGATTTCTCCCCCTCCAGGTGACAGCTCAGCATGTGTCACACACATTTCTTCCTCTCCCATATTCTTCATCCCTTAAAGGTAAGCAGTTACCCAAATTATGTCTTTTTTTTGCTCTTTTCCTATTCAACTGATTGACTTATTTTTCTTAAATATTTATTGTTTATAGCATATTCAGTCTTGTTTCTTTGTTTTATCAGCAACTCCTCACTGAAATCTCACAACAACTTTATGAGGTACATATAATTACCTTCACTTTATAGAAGTTTTATGGCAGGTTTTCTCAAACTCTGCTCTACGGACAAAAATGTCATCAGATAACTCTTTATTGTAGAGTCTATCCTGTGCGTGGTAGACTATTTAGCAATGTCCCTCACTTTACCCAGTAGATATCCTTAGAAAACCCAACTGTGACAGTGGAAAATATCTCCAGACAGTGTCATTGTCTCCAGAACAAAAAGCAACAGTGAGGCTTACAGAGACTATGCAACTTGTCAGAGACCACAAAGCTAGGAAGAGGTGAATTTGGGATTTGATCCCAGGTACACTGATCTTTACTAGACCCTAGATCTTACATGATATAAATAATTACACTTTTCTTTAAGCTATCCCAGAAAATAAGATTTACTCTTAAAAGGGTAGTTAGGATCCCCAGGCTAATGACTTTCAAATCTGTATCTCAGCCCTCGTTCTCTGCAGATCCATCCTGCAGTGATGTCACTCAGTGTCATATGCATATTTATTTCATCAGTGCCTCAAACTCAGCTTAGCCATAAGTGCATGAGTTACCTTCCATCAAGACTTGCTGCTAAGTTCCCTGTCTCTCTTAATGACATTATCATTTAACCACTGATGCAGGCTAGAAATCTTTTACAAGATCATCAAGTCTATCATTTAATCATTCCTGAACTGGTTTCCCCCTGTCAGTTCTACTTCTGTTGTCTTATTCAGGCTACTGACATGCTTCCTTACTTTACTTTCTCTGCCTAAATCTCTCCCACTCTACTCTTTTAAAACGAGTCCTCCAACTGAATCTAGCTTATTTGTCAACACTTAATTTGTTGGTATAAAAGCAACAATTTAAACAAGGTATACTAGACAGATCTTGGTTGTGAAGTCAAACATCCCACTATTGGCCCTGAAAAATTCATGGAATCTGATTCTCAGTTTCTTTTTCTAGACTCAATGGACATGAATTTGAGCAAACTCTGGGAGAAGTCCGACAGTCCATGGGGTCACAAAGAGTTGGACACGAATTTAGCGATGGAACAATAAATCCAAAATAAAGAAAGAGCTCATACAACCCGATATCAAAAAAAGCTAATTAAAGATGGGCAGAAGACCTGAATAGGTATTTTTCAAAAGACATGCAGAGGATCATCAGGCACATGAAAGGATGCTCAACATGGCTATTAATCAAGGAAAGGCAAATCAAAACCACAATGAGATATCACCTGACATCTGTCAGACAACAAATAACAAATGCTGTAGGATGTAGAGGAAAGGAAACCCTTGTGCACTCTTGGTGGGATTGTGAATTGATTAGTCACTATGGAAAACAGTATGGCTATTCAAAAAAGTAAAGATCGAATTACCATGAGAGTCAGTAATTTCACTCTTGGGTATTTACCAAAATAAAATAAAACCATTAATTGGAAAATATATGCACCCCAACATCCATAGAAGCATTATTTATGATAGTCAAGATGTGGAAGCAACTCAGCCATTCAAAAAAACTTGACATTTTGTTATTTGCAACAACATGGATGGACCTGGAGGGTATTTTTCCTCTTATACATCATGATCATCATACTTCTCATATGGACCCACTCCACTGCCACTGCATTTAATATATTAATATCTTTCTAAATTCTGGCACTAGGAATTGAGCTCAGTATTACAAATGCAGTCTAGTTAGTGTTGACTGCCAGAGGATTGTAACTATCTGGAGGGTATTATGCTTAGTGAAGTAAGTCAGACAGTGAAAGACAAATACTATATGATTTCACTTATATATGGAATTTAAAAAATAAAGTAAACAAATCAATATAGCAAAGCAAAAACAGACTCACGGATACAAAGAACAGATTAGTGGTTACCATAGAGAAGATGGTAGGAGGAGGGGCAAAATAATGGAAGGAGATTAAGAGGTACAAACTATTAGGTATAAAGAAGATATAAAGATGTATGTACAGTAAAGGGATATAGCCAGTATTTCATGATAAAAGCAACATTTAAAGGTCTAGACAGATCTTGGTTGTGAAGTCAAACATCCCACTATTGGCCCTGAAAAATTCATGGAATCTGATTCTCAGTTTCTTTTCTAGACTCAATGGACATGAATTTGAGCAAACTCTGGGAGAAGTCCGACAGTCCATGGGGTCACAAAGAGTTGGACACGAATTTAGCGATGGAACAATAAATCCAAAATAAAGAAAGAGCTCATACAACCCGATATCAAAAAGCTAATTAAAGATGGGCAGAAGACCTGAATAGGTATTTTTCAAAAGACATGCAGAGGATCATCAGGCACATGAAAGGATGCTCAACATGGCTATTAATCAAGGAAAGGCAAATCAAAACCACAATGAGATATCACCTGACATCTGTCAGACAACAAATAACAAATGCTGTAGGATGTAGAGGAAAGGAAACCCTTGTGCACTCTTGGTGGGATTGTGAATTGATTAGTCACTATGGAAAACAGTATGGCTATTCAAAAAAGTAAAGATCGAATTACCATGAGAGTCAGTAATTTCACTCTTGGGTATTTACCAAAATAAAATAAAACCATTAATTGGAAAATATATGCACCCCAACATCCATAGAAGCATTATTTATGATAGTCAAGATGTGGAAGCAACTCAGCCATTCAAAAAAACTTGACATTTTGTTATTTGCAACAACATGGATGGACCTGGAGGGTATTTTTCCTCTTATACATCATGATCATCATACTTCTCATATGGACCCACTCCACTGCCACTGCATTTAATATATTAATATCTTTCTAAATTCTGGCACTAGGAATTGAGCTCAGTATTACAAATGCAGTCTAGTTAGTGTTGACTGCCAGAGGATTGTAACTATCTGGAGGGTATTATGCTTAGTGAAGTAAGTCAGACAGTGAAAGACAAATACTATATGATTTCACTTATATATGGAATTTAAAAAATAAAGTAAACAAATCAATATAGCAAAGCAAAAACAGACTCACGGATACAAAGAACAGATTAGTGGTTACCATAGAGAAGATGGTAGGAGGAGGGGCAAAATAATGGAAGGAGATTAAGAGGTACAAACTATTAGGTATAAAAGAAGATATAAAGATGTATGTACAGTAAAGGGGATATAGCCAGTATTTCATGATAATCCTGGAAGTGAAGTCGCTCAGTCTTGTCTGACTCTTTGTGACCCATGGACAAGCATAGAATTATCCAGGAAAGAATAGTGGAGTGAAAAACACACACACACACACACACACACACACACACACACAAAAGAATAGTGGAGTGGGTAGCCTTTCCCTTCTCCAGGAAATCTTCCCAACCGAGGGATGGAACTATGGGATTCTTTACCATCGGAGCCACAAGGGAAGCCCAGGAATATTGAAGTATCAAAAGCCTGTAAGAATAACACAATAAATAAAAGTTCCCACTGAGCCCAACTGGGTTTCTTATCGAGGTGAAAATATACTATCTTTCATTCATCTGGGAGGACCTCATCTTTATTAACTATCAAATAATGATTTGTCTTTGCAGTCTTATATTTGTTTTAATATTAGTTCACTGACATGATCATAGTCAGACAGTGCATAATATTATTGTTACATTTCATCCAGACTAATAAATTCTGAAAAGTTCTCCTTTGTAAACAAAACTTAGTCTGGGAGTAAGATTTCACTGTTATTGTAGCTTATGCTAATCCAATTCATGTGCTGAGGCTGTGAGTTTCAAAGTAAGTACCAACTGCTAGCCATATTGAAAAGAAAAGGAAAGTTTTAAATCTTTATGACCAAGCTGGGCCTGTAATAACTGTCTCACCAGGAAGTGTGCCTACTAAAGTAAGCAAAACCACTTAACTCTACAAAAAAAGCAATGTGAATATCTAAAGCAGAATTCAACTTTCAAACTTAATGAGTATCCTGATGATTTTTAAATTGATTATTAAACTTCTATCAGAACCTGATCCTGGCATCTCTGCTCCTTATCTTTAAGAACACCAGAAGCACTATGATCCCCTTCCCAAATTAACATCCAAAATTCCACACAGAAAACTTTTTTTTTTCTTTTCACTTTTTCTGTTTTTTGCCTCTAAGTCACTGTTTATTTTTCATCCATCTTTATTATTCTTTGGCATGTGTGCACCTCCCATTGCAGCAGCTCCTCTCCTTGTAGAGCACTGGCTCTGGGTACATGCACTCCAGAGCGCTACCTAGTAATTGGACACACCAGCCCAGCCACACCTTGGCATGTGGGATCTTCCCATGCCAGGGATTGAACCAGTGCCCCTTGCACTGCAAGGTGGATTCCTTAGCCACTGGACCACCAGGGAAGTCCCACGCAAAAAACTTTTAAAGAGAATTTCAAATATAAAATTTCAACTCTTCCCTTTATAATTGAAGAAATTAAGATTAAAGAGAATTTCAAATATAAAATTTCAACTCTTCCCTTTATAATTGAAGAAATTAAGATTAAAGAGAATTTCAAATATAAAATTTCAACTCTTCCCTTTATAAACTGAAGAACTTAAGATTGATTTTTCATATTCAAACATTAAATGATTTCACAGATTTTTCTTATTCATTCATACAACTGGCTTATGAATTCCAAAGACATTGCTGGATCTCTGAATAACAGTTTGGAAAACAAAATGTCTTAATAATGGGAAAAAATGCAAGCCTCGGAAGATTTTAAACATTAACCGGGCAAAATGAGTTATTTACTCATTGGCCGTGGTGGTTTAGCTGCTAAGTTGTGTCTTGACTCTTGTGACCCCATGGACTGTAGCCCACCAGGCTCCTCTGTCCATGGAATTTTCCAGGCAAGAATACTGGAGTCGGTTCCATTTCCCTCTCCAAGGGATCTTCCCAACCCAAGGATCAAACTTGTGTTTCCTGCATTGCAAGCAGATTCTTCACTGACTGAACTACGAGGTAAACCCAAAAGCACTCATTGGTGTAAAATGAAAGTCACTGTAATTAACAGAACCAAAGCTGTGACTTTGTTATTTTTAAATTGATACACTGTGAAATCCAACATCACTTTCCATTTATCATCTAACTGTCAGAAAGATAAAATAAAATAACTCATTTTTGTCAGTGCACTTCTCTATCTGAATATCTGAATATCATTTAGATAGTCCAAACTTAACATATCCTTAACTGAATCACATCCGTAACCAAATCACCCAGTTGCTTTCATCTTAACCTGCCTGATCTTTCATACTTTTGATCTGTTATACACATCTGCCAAGTCTCCTAAGACAAGCACTTGTAAACCTCTCATATTAAATTATTCCCCCAAATCTGCCTTAGGGTTTCCCTGGTGGCTCAAATGCTAAGACTCTGCCTGTAATGCAGAAGACCTGGATTTAATCCCTGGGTTGAGAAGATCCCCTGGAGAAGGGAATGGCTATCCAATTCTGATATTCTTGCCTGGAGAATTGCATGGAGAGAGTAACTGAGCGGGCTACAGTCCATGAGGTCGCAAAGAATTGGACACACACACACCCCAAATTTGCTTTAAAGTTCAGACTAGTGAGCACCCCCTAGGGCTGTTGCTTTAATCTATCAGTTTCCCACTTTGAGCTCATCCCATTGGCATCAATCTTCCACTCTCTTTCTTCAAAAACAAATATTTACAAACTGCAGTAGCAACTGTCTTCATGGTTCCTCATTGCCCAGAGGACAAATCATATTCTTTCAGCTTGAGATATTAGAAGCTTTCTTTATAATCTACCCCATCTCCTCTTTCTAACTGTATCTTCTTGTGCACAGCCTGTCTAGTTCACTCTCCAGTTCCTTGACCCATGAATCCTCGTTTCTTGATATATTCCACATTATACTGTACAATAACATTTCCAAATCCATCTTTGTGTATGCTCAGGAGCTGTGTTTACCCTCCCTTCTTCACTTGTAAAATCCCTAATTAAATGTAAAGACTTGACTCATACATCCCTTTGTCCAGCAAACCCTTTAGGATGCTACAGGCAAAACACATTTCTCCATATTTAGTTTCCCCCAATTTCTTACTTTCCCATACTGAAATGGCAATTTTTCAAGATTTTTCATGCACCTGTATTGTTCAGGAATTAACAGAACCAAAGCTGTGACTTTGTTATTTTTAAATTGATACACTGTGAAATCCAACATCACTTTCCATTTATCATCTAACTGTCAGAAAGATAAAATAAAATAACTCATTTTTGTCAGTGCACTTCTCTATCTGAATATCTGAATATCATTTAGATAGTCCAAACTTAACATATCCTTAACTGAATCACATCCGTAACCAAATCACCCAGTTGCTTTCATCTTAACCTGCCTGATCTTTCATACTTTTGATCTGTTATACACATCTGCCAAGTCTCCTAAGACAAGCACTTGTAAACCTCTCATATTAAATTATTCCCCCAAATCTGCCTTAGGGTTTCCCTGGTGGCTCAAATGCTAAGACTCTGCCTGTAATGCAGAAGACCTGGATTTAATCCCTGGGTTGAGAAGATCCCCTGGAGAAGGGAATGGCTATCCAATTCTGATATTCTTGCCTGGAGAATTGCATGGAGAGAGTAACTGAGCGGGCTACAGTCCATGAGGTCGCAAAGAATTGGACACACACACACCCCAAAT
Source organism: Tragulus kanchil (assembly GCA_022376925.1). Classification (NCBI taxonomy): domain Eukaryota; kingdom Metazoa; phylum Chordata; class Mammalia; order Artiodactyla; family Tragulidae; genus Tragulus; species Tragulus kanchil. The sequence continues at coordinate 113,206,121 of JAIOJX010000005.1, read as the reverse complement.
TTGCTTTAAAGTTCAGACTAGTGAGCACCCCCTAGGGCTGTTGCTTTAATCTATCAGTTTCCCACTTTGAGCTCATCCCATTGGCATCAATCTTCCACTCTCTTTCTTCAAAAACAAATATTTACAAACTGCAGTAGCAACTGTCTTCATGGTTCCTCATTGCCCAGAGGACAAATCATATTCTTTCAGCTTGAGATATTAGAAGCTTTCTTTATAATCTACCCCATCTCCTCTTTCTAACTGTATCTTCTTGTGCACAGCCTGTCTAGTTCACTCTCCAGTTCCTTGACCCATGAATCCTCGTTTCTTGATATATTCCACATTATACTGTACAATAACATTTCCAAATCCATCTTTGTGTATGCTCAGGAGCTGTGTTTACCCTCCCTTCTTCACTTGTAAAATCCCTAATTAAATGTAAAGACTTGACTCATACATCCCTTTGTCCAGCAAACCCTTTAGGATGCTACAGGCAAAACACATTTCTCCATATTTAGTTTCCCCCAATTTCTTACTTTCCCATACTGAAATGGCAATTTTTCAAGATTTTTCATGCACCTGTATTGTTCAGGAATTACTCCAAGGCAGACAAAGACTTTGCTATTTATGGCTCTGGACCTTGGAGTAGGATTTAGTTTGTAATCTGTACTGGTTATTGGTTTATTTTTATTGTTTGTCAGCTCTAAATTCACCCTTTTCTGACTGCTCTATAAAATGGATCTGGGGCATTAATTTCTTTCTTTGCCAACTTGCACTGAAACTTTGCCACTGGGGAGATACTACAAGAATAAAGAGATTTGTTTCCTGGCTCCAGTCAGCGTGTTAGGATTTTGTGGCTTCTTCAGGGTATGGCTATTATAGTACCTGGAGTCCAAGCAGCCAGCAGCTTCCCCAGCACATCACCCCTCAGGTGGTTCCTGGTTATGAGCAGCTTTCCCTGGAGCCCTTCTGGCATAAGTTCTACTGCCACAGCATCAGGGCACTTTACTGCCGTTTAGCCAGCCGTGTCTGTGTCCTTTCCAGCAAGGGTGATTTTCTCCTGAGGGACACTTGGAAATACCTGGAGACACTTTCTCTTGTCAGGTTGGGGTTGTTGAGGACTGTTAATTGTATCTAGTGGGTAGAGGTCAAGATGCCACTAAATATTCTACAATGCACAGGAAAACCCTCCACCAAAACCATCTCTGATCCAAAATGCCAACAGTATCCCCTTTCTCCATAACAAGGTTTGGTTCTTAGTCTCAGGAAGGCAGGGATGAGGGATGAGTGTTTTCCCTAAGGGCTCTCTTACAGGCCTGGGGTCTATGGCTTGTACCCGCTGTATCCTGAATTTCTGCTATGGCTTTTGACTAACTTGGTCAACATCAAAAATTTTTAGTAAAAAGCAATTTATTAAACCAAAAAATTGCAAAGTTCACTCTCCAGTTCCTTGACCCATGAATCCTCGTTTCTTGATATATTCCACATTATACTGTACAATAACATTTCCAAATCCATCTTTGTGTATGCTCAGGAGCTGTGTTTACCCTCCCTTCTTCACTTGTAAAATCCCTAATTAAATGTAAAGACTTGACTCATACATCCCTTTGTCCAGCAAACCCTTTAGGATGCTACAGGCAAAACACATTTCTCCATATTTAGTTTCCCCCAATTTCTTACTTTCCCATACTGAAATGGCAATTTTTCAAGATTTTTCATGCACCTGTATTGTTCAGGAATTACTCCAAGGCAGACAAAGACTTTGCTATTTATGGCTCTGGACCTTGGAGTAGGATTTAGTTTGTAATCTGTACTGGTTATTGGTTTATTTTTATTGTTTGTCAGCTCTAAATTCACCCTTTTCTGACTGCTCTATAAAAATGGATCTGGGGCATTAATTTCTTTCTTTGCCAACTTGCACTGAAACTTTGCCACTGGGGAGATACTACAAGAATAAAGAGATTTGTTTCCTGGCTCCAGTCAGCGTGTTAGGATTTTGTGGCTTCTTCAGGGTATGGCTATTATAGTACCTGGAGTCCAAGCAGCCAGCAGCTTCCCCAGCACATCACCCCTCAGGTGGTTCCTGGTTATGAGCAGCTTTCCCTGGAGCCCTTCTGGCATAAGTTCTACTGCCACAGCATCAGGGCACTTTACTGCCGTTTAGCCAGCCGTGTCTGTGTCCTTTCCAGCAAGGGTGATTTTCTCCTGAGGGACACTTGGAAATACCTGGAGACACTTTCTCTTGTCAGGTTGGGGTTGTTGAGGACTGTTAATTGTATCTAGTGGGTAGAGGTCAAGATGCCACTAAATATTCTACAATGCACAGGAAAACCCTCCACCAAAACCATCTCTGATCCAAAATGCCAACAGTATCCCCTTTCTCCATAACAAGGTTTGGTTCTTAGTCTCAGGAAGGCAGGGATGAGGGATGAGTGTTTTCCCTAAGGGCTCTCTTACAGGCCTGGGGTCTATGGCTTGTACCCGCTGTATCCTGAATTTCTGCTATGGCTTTTTGACTAACTTGGTCAACATCAAAAAATTTTTAGTAAGATTTTTTAAACAAAAAAATGTGCTAAATTTTAATTAACGACCTGCCAACACATTAATGACATTAGATTTCTTTTAGTTAGAAGAGAGTCAAGTTTACCAAATATTGTTAGAATCTGAGCTTAGGACTCAACAAATTAGAGCTGGAGATTATCTGTATGACAGGGATAGAAATAGGTAGTGTAAATTTTACACATTTGCTTTGAATCTCCTCATATACTAGATGTCTGAGTAGATGAATAAGGCCAGGAACCAGGAAATTCTATTTGGATAAATGAGGCAAAAGAGCAGCCCTTCTCTGTGAACTCTCTAGTCAGTAAGGCTACATATAATTTCTTAATGGCATCACTGAGTCAATGGACGTGACTTTGTGCAGGCTCTGGGAGATGGTGAAGGACAGGGAAGCCTGGTGTGCTGCAGTCCATGGGGTCGCAAAGAGTCAGACACAACTGAGCGACTGAACTGACTTGCAAGAGGAGGAAGAGTTACCATATTAAAGTGCTAGAACAGGCACACATGATGAAGAGCAGTCCCATTCAGGTCTTCCCATGAGCTGAAACCATTAACACTGTCTCTGGATATAAACCCGTCTCGGTAGCTATGTGCCTATTTTGTAGTTAGATCATGTTTGCTCAGGGTATGCTATAATTCAACTTCCATTATTATACTGAACCAATGTAATGACTCTCTTTCAGGCTTCTGGATTTTCATCTCTCTGGTTTAAAAAACATTTTGCGTAAAGCACACCAATCAATAATAGCTCCATATAAAGGCAAGCCCAGGTGATCCCAACTGACACCATTCTAGTGATGCATATTTATTTTTTTGTCCTCTCCCTGCAAATATCCTCACTTTACCCCAGATATCATTCTTGAAAATGAACCAGAGTAAAATCTACTCAGGTTGTGGGGCAGACTGAGGCTCTGAAACATTTTAAATTCATCACCCTATCAGTTAAGTAGTGTGACTACAGGCAATGTGGTTTGGTTCTTAGTCTCAGGAAGGCATGAGGGATGAGTGTTTTCCCTAAGGGCTCTCTTACAGGCCTGGGGTCTATGGCTTGTACCCGCTGTATCCTGAATTTCTGCTATGGCTTTTTGACTAACTTGGTCAACATCAAAAAATTTTTAGTAAGATTTTTTAAACAAAAAAATGTGCTAAATTTTAATTAACGACCTGCCAACACATTAATGACATTAGATTTCTTTTAGTTAGAAGAGAGTCAAGTTTACCAAATATTGTTAGAATCTGAGCTTAGGACTCAACAAATTAGAGCTGGAGATTATCTGTATGACAGGGATAGAAATAGGTAGTGTAAATTTTACACATTTGCTTTGAATCTCCTCATATACTAGATGTCTGAGTAGATGAATAAGGCCAGGAACCAGGAAATTCTATTTGGATAAATGAGGCAAAAGAGCAGCCCTTCTCTGTGAACTCTCTAGTCAGTAAGGCTACATATAATTTCTTAATGGCATCACTGAGTCAATGGACGTGACTTTGTGCAGGCTCTGGGAGATGGTGAAGGACAGGGAAGCCTGGTGTGCTGCAGTCCATGGGGTCGCAAAGAGTCAGACACAACTGAGCGACTGAACTGACTTGCAAGAGGAGGAAGAGTTACCATATTAAAGTGCTAGAACAGGCACACATGATGAAGAGCAGTCCCATTCAGGTCTTCCCATGAGCTGAAACCATTAACACTGTCTCTGGATATAAACCCGTCTCGGTAGCTATGTGCCTATTTTGTAGTTAGATCATGTTTGCTCAGGGTATGCTATAATTCAACTTCCATTATTATACTGAACCAATGTAATGACTCTCTTTCAGGCTTCTGGATTTTCATCTCTCTGGTTTAAAAAACATTTTGCGTAAAGCACACCAATCAATAATAGCTCCATATAAAGGCAAGCCCAGGTGATCCCAACTGACACCATTCTAGTGATGCATATTTATTTTTTTGTCCTCTCCCTGCAAATATCCTCACTTTACCCCAGATATCATTCTTGAAAATGAACCAGAGTAAAATCTACTCAGGTTGTGGGGCAGACTGAGGCTCTGAAACATTTTAAATTCATCACCCTATCAGTTAAGTAGTGTGACTACAGGCAATGTGGTGTGTGAAGTCCCCATAGTCTTATCATCTGGACACACACTGGCAATGTAAGACAAGGACAGAGGTGATGTAGGTGGCACCCATGCCACTTGATGCATGGGCCTTCATAAGACTGACCTGGTTAGAACAGTAGGGTAAGAACAGTGGTGGAAAAATTCTGCTGTCATCAAATCCTTCTGTATGGTTCTGCCCCTCTCCCTAAATTATACCTGAAATTCTAAGGCCTTTTGGATTTTTGCAATTTTTCAGTCTTTATGTGTATGTCATCAGAATGCAAGTAACCCACAGAAAATCGTTATTATCTCTATTTAGCTACTACTCAAATGAACACAAAGCCTGAAGTGAAGTCCTTGAGATTTCAAGAGTGGAATTAAGAAATCTAGAGATCGGGCTTCCCTGGTGGTTCAGTGAGTAAGGACACTGCCTTGCAATGCAAGGGGCGCCGGTTAGATCCCTGGCCTGGGAAGATCCCACCTGCCGAGGAGCGGCTGGACTGATGTGTCCGATTACCGAGCCGGAGCTCTGGAGCGCATGCGCCCAGAGCCGGTGCTCTGCGACAACAGAGGCCACCGCGATGGGAGGCCCACAAGGGCCAAAGAACAAAAAAGATGGTTGAAAATTGATAAATGAAAGACCAATAAAAGTGGCCCGTCCGCCCCCCCCCCCTCCCCCCCCCCCCCAACAAAAAAAAAAAAGAAATCTAGAGATCAGGCTTCCCTGTTGGTCCAGTGAGTAAGGATACCACGTTGCAGTGCTAGGGGCACCGATTCGATCTCTGGCCTGGGAAGATCCCAACGTGCCGCGGAGTGGCTGGACCGATGTGTCCAACTACTGAGCTGGAGCTCTGGAGCATAGGCGCCTGGAGTCGGTGCTCTGCAGCGAGAGAGAGGCCGCTGCAATGGGAGGCCCACACAGGCCACAAAACAAAGATAAATAAATGAAAGATCAATACAAGTGGCCAAAAAAAAAAAAAAAAAAAGAAATCTAGGGATCAAGGACTTTCCCAACAGTCCCTGGTTAGGTCTCTTCCACTACAGGGGGCACGAATTCAAGCCTTGGTGGAGGAACTAAGATCCTGCATGTCACTTGGTACAGCCAAAGAAGAACGTGTTGGGGGTGGGGGGTGGGGTGGGGGTGGGGTGGGGCAGGGCTAGCGGGTGTATCAGGAAAGATTAGTGCCTGTAGAAGAGTAATGTTATGAGGGAACTGAGGATGGAGTATGTCAGAGAGTGGAAAGTACAGTGGCAGATGGCACTGGGAAGACCAATACTGATGGCACCTCAAACCAGCATTGTTTATATTTTTGCTTTATTTAAAAGATAGGCTGAACACAGCCTGCAGGAAGATCACAAAAGGACCCCTGGAGGCAGCACTCATGTTTTTTTAATATTGATTAAGTGAGGGGTCAGCAATTATGGCTCACAGGTCAAATTCAGCCCATTGACTACTTCTTGTATGGCCATTAGCTGAGACTAATTTGTATATCTTTTAAGTGGCAGAAAAAAGAAAGTTTCCAAAAGATGAATAATACTTCTTCACCTCTAAAAACAATATGAAATTCAAATTCCATCATCCATAAGCAAACTTTTATTTGAACATGACAAGTTAATTTACTTACTGTCTTTGTTTTTGCATCACAATGGTAGAAATGAGTAGGTGCAACAAGGATCATTTGGCCCACAAAGCATGACATACTATCAGACTTTTTATAGAAAACATTTTCCTATTCCTGGTTTGTCATGGAGCTATGACTTCAAATTTGCATACTCCACTCAGAAAATAAACCTCCTGCATGTAAGTAACCCATCATTTTTGTGGAGAAATTCAGTGATCATCTGTTCCTCTTTGAGCATGAGCCTTAGTGAGCCTTGCCCCTCACCAAATTGCTTGACAGAAATATCAATAGCACCTTTCCTGAGAGAAGCTGGATAACTACTATTTTGCCATCTGTTTCCATCTCTGACATTATAAATCCTGATGGGAATGCCTTCCTTAGCTCCTGCCTGGCTGGTTCACTGCTTTTTTCTACAGAGCCCAGAGCACGGATTCAGTATTCTTTTCTGGGAGGCCTTCAATTTGATCACTGTATACCCATAACAAAAGGGGAATGGAGGAAGGCACCAAGCCACCATAAGCAAGATTAGATCTGGGTAGAGGCTAAGATCAGAAGCACTATCCTTGGAAACTGATGAAGATGTGGCAAAGAGGTTACAAGAGGAGAGAAGGATGAATTAACAGAGAGGAGGTTTTGCTACCAGCACTAGTAAAGGAACAACAGCAGAAAAACTTAATGTAACTGAGTCTGTCCTACATACTCAGTTTTCAGACCTATACTGAACTTCTGTCTTGTTCATCTCAGTAGCCCAAGTAACTGATACAAAAAACAGGCATTCCACATTAGTACAGTGGCAGATGGCACTGGGAAGACCAATACTGATGGCACCTCAAACCAGCATTGTTTATATTTTTGCTTTATTTAAAAGATAGGCTGAACACAGCCTGCAGGAAGATCACAAAAGGACCCCTGGAGGCAGCACTCATGTTTTTTTAATATTGATTAAGTGAGGGGTCAGCAATTATGGCTCACAGGTCAAATTCAGCCCATTGACTACTTCTTGTATGGCCATTAGCTGAGACTAATTTGTATATCTTTTAAGTGGCAGAAAAAAGAAAGTTTCCAAAAGATGAATAATACTTCTTCACCTCTAAAAACAATATGAAATTCAAATTCCATCATCCATAAGCAAACTTTTATTTGAACATGACAAGTTAATTTACTTACTGTCTTTGTTTTTGCATCACAATGGTAGAAATGAGTAGGTGCAACAAGGATCATTTGGCCCACAAAGCATGACATACTATCAGACTTTTTATAGAAAACATTTTCCTATTCCTGGTTTGTCATGGAGCTATGACTTCAAATTTGCATACTCCACTCAGAAAATAAACCTCCTGCATGTAAGTAACCCATCATTTTTGTGGAGAAATTCAGTGATCATCTGTTCCTCTTTGAGCATGAGCCTTAGTGAGCCTTGCCCCTCACCAAATTGCTTGACAGAAATATCAATAGCACCTTTCCTGAGAGAAGCTGGATAACTACTATTTTGCCATCTGTTTCCATCTCTGACATTATAAATCCTGATGGGAATGCCTTCCTTAGCTCCTGCCTGGCTGGTTCACTGCTTTTTTCTACAGAGCCCAGAGCACGGATTCAGTATTCTTTTCTGGGAGGCCTTCAATTTGATCACTGTATACCCATAACAAAAGGGGAATGGAGGAAGGCACCAAGCCACCATAAGCAAGATTAGATCTGGGTAGAGGCTAAGATCAGAAGCACTATCCTTGGAAACTGATGAAGATGTGGCAAAGAGGTTACAAGAGGAGAGAAGGATGAATTAACAGAGAGGAGGTTTTGCTACCAGCACTAGTAAAGGAACAACAGCAGAAAAACTTAATGTAACTGAGTCTGTCCTACATACTCAGTTTTCAGACCTATACTGAACTTCTGTCTTGTTCATCTCAGTAGCCCAAGTAACTGATACAAAAAACAGGCATTCCACATTATCTTCAGTAATGAATAAATGTAAAAATTCCCTACTCTAGCTCTAATCTCAGTTTTAATACCTAGGTTCCAGTTTGGGTGTTGAGAAATAGTTTTCAGTTTTCTTATTCCAGTGACTTCTTCTCTGTGTCCAATATTTCTTGGTAACTTATTTCACATGTTATTTTGTATAGGTCTTGGGACCAGCCTAATGACACAGGAATTGACCAATCAGGATGGATACTGGTCCCGGTATATGCCAGATACCCCTTTTTAGTTGTTGGATAAGGAGAGATCTGGAGATTCCTAACTGGACAAATCAGAGGACAAGGGAGCTGATGAGTGCGAAAAAACACACAGGGAGCTCAGACCATTGTTATTTACCAAACTACTATGAGAATGTTTCAGTTTTCATGACCAATATAGCTGCATCTTGGAGTTATACAGTAAATGAGGGATAGTGTGGAAACTCTTAGATTTTAATGTTCTGGGGGAAAATACGTAACTCTTTGAATATTTAGTAGTAGTTTTATTGTTTCTAACAATGATCTCAACATATCAAAAAAATAAGACATCTGACTTGAAACCCTTACTTCGTTTATAATTTACCACACTGATGAAGTAGATTGCATAACTGATTGTAAGACACAAAGATACACTTTCACATTAACTTTTTTTCATAAATTCCAAAATAAGATATGCTAAATATACTTAGTTGTGTGTTATATATTGAAGAACATCATTAATGGAAACAGATTGTTCTGTTAACATTCCTTTGTGTCAATTTTCATGAATTTTATAATCACTGCAGATAATTATTAACATAATGATCAGGCTAGAAGAGATCCATCCTCAGAGAATGCTTCTTGAGAATAACATGTACCTGTTTATCATTTTCTAGTTTGTCACTGAGCATTTTCTTAAAAAGATTTTGACACGCATGATTAGTTACAATGATGTTCTTTTGCTCTCCTTCTGGGATAATACAGCCTAATCACTGGCTTATGTAACATGGTACCTCAGTTGTAAATTTGTGAAAGACACTCCTTTTTGATGACAGTTCTAACGCCTGCCATCTGTTTGCACAGGATGAAGCCCTGGTGCTCCCTTAATTGGCCATAAATTAGGTACCAGCAGCAGGCTTATGACAAGATCCTTCAGTTATAGTTTAATTTTTTAAAAAGCTGTGAATTCAACATTTGGTGGGAATCCGAATGCGTCTAAGGGTATAGAAATGCATTACTAGAGCCCTAGACTCAAGCCATCTGCTCCATATTTATGTTTTAAGCTAGACCTCCCTCAAGGTTTGTTCTCTGTATATACCCCTGAAGATAAACTTATCATGATTAGAGACAAAAACATACCAAATCCAAGGATTTCTAACACCTTCTCTAAGAAGAGGAATGGCACATTTATTGAGTGCTCACTACACATCTTGTGCTGTGTGTGATCCCTGACATATATTAAATCGGTTGACCTTCCAACCAATTTTATAGTTTAGATATTTCCCATTTTGCAGACAGAGAAACTGAGACTTAAAATTTAAGAAAATAAAATAAAATTTAAATAAGGTGCTCATATCCTTACAACATGGCACAGTCAAGACTCAATTATCAAGCTTTATTTGACAAAGTATTGTCCTTTATCTGACAAAGTCATGCAGTCCCTACTGTACACTATACACTTGAAAAGAGAAAATGGATGAGGGCAAAAGTATGTGTTTGATGCTAACTTGATGCTCTTTCATCTCGGGATTTCAGTCAATGAAATTGAAGACCTTGCACTAGATTACTCCCTGTGTCCCAACGGTTTGTATCTATGACTCGATTAATCCAGGCTTTACTATTTGCCACAAAACCTTATGAAGTGATTACATTTTCAGGGACTTCAGTTTCCTTTTCTGCTAAACATCCTGTCTTTCAGTTAGGATCATTACAAAGGAGAGTAGGGATATAAACTGACTTGATTATGCATCTACCCTCAGCCCCACAGTCATTCTTCCTTCATCAGATACCCTTGCTTTATGCTTTGGAGGGAAGGTTAAGGTCATCCAAGTTACCATAACTTTCCTTGTTTACATCTCTACAAATTTTCACCCTCTCCTTTTTGTCACTATTTTCAGAAAATTAAAAAAGAAAATGTTTTCCAAATCCTCTTTCCTTGTCTGTCCACAATTTCCTCCCCTGTGGATGGATTTCTACCAAGCATTGCCTCTCTATGCCCTCACCCCTTTTCTTTCTTAACTTGGACACCATGGCATGTGGAATCTTAGTTCCCTAACCAGGGTAACATGAAGTCTTAACTGCTGGACTGACTTGGAAGCCCCAAGCAATCCCTTTAGTATTTCACCTGCTTCATCTTCCTTAACGCTTGTGTAGACCTCACTAGTGCCATATGTTCTTTGTTTAGCCCAATTTTTTGAAAGAAAAAAATTCTTTAGTCTCAGTGCTCTCACATCCTCATGACCCACTTACTCTGTAATCTGGATTTCATTGTCACCATTTTGTTATATTTTTTCTCCTGGGTTGCTAAATATATTGCCTTTTTCTCTAAATATGCCTCTAAATTTCTCACTTGCATATCATTCTGCTGATTATCCCTTTTCTCTCCTATGGTAGCTGAGGTTGCCTACACTGTTCTGATTGCTAGCACGGCACATGCAGTTTTACTCACAGGTTTTATCCCTCTGTCTTACTCTAAAATGTAAGAATTTTCCCAGATGCTAAATTTGGTCTTTTATCTATTCTATTCTTTCATGCAATTTCACCCAGTTTTATGGCTTCAGTTGTTAACACTATGCAATTTTTTGGTAAAAGTTAACTCTAGCAAGAGTTTTTGTCCCACATTTTCTAGCTCCTGCAGGGCACCTGTTCCTTGATGCTCTTTCATCTCGGGATTTCAGTCAATGAAATTGAAGACCTTGCATTTGTCCCAACGGTTTGTATCTATGACTCGATTAATCCAGGCTTTACTATTTGCCACAAAACCTTATGAAGTGATTACATTTTCAGGGACTTCAGTTTCCTTTTCTGCTAAACATCCTGTCTTTCAGTTAGGATCATTACAAAGGAGAGTAGGGATATAAACTGACTTGATTATGCATCTACCCTCAGCCCCACAGTCATTCTTCCTTCATCAGATACCCTTGCTTTATGCTTTGGAGGGAAGGTTAAGGTCATCCAAGTTACCATAACTTTCCTTGTTTACATCTCTACAAATTTTCACCCTCTCCTTTTTGTCACTATTTTCAGAAAATTAAAAAAGAAAATGTTTTCCAAATCCTCTTTCCTTGTCTGTCCACAATTTCCTCCCCTGTGGATGGATTTCTACCAAGCATTGCCTCTATGCCCTCACCCCTTTTCTTTCTTAACTTGGACACCATGGCATGTGGAATCTTAGTTCCCTAACCAGGGTAACATGAAGTCTTAACTGCTGGACTGACTTGGAAGCCCCAAGCAATCCCTTTAGTATTTCACCTGCTTCATCTTCCTTAACGCTTGTGTAGACCTCACTAGTGCCATATGTTCTTTGTTTAGCCCAATTTTTTGAAAGAAAAAAATTCTTTAGTCTCAGTGCTCTCACATCCTCATGACCCACTTACTCTGTAATCTGGATTTCATTGTCACCATTTTGTTATATTTTTTCTCCTGGGTTGCTAAATATATTGCCTTTTTCTCTAAATATGCCTCTAAATTTCTCACTTGCATATCATTCTGCTGATTATCCCTTTTCTCTCCTATGGTAGCTGAGGTTGCCTACACTGTTCTGATTGCTAGCACGGCACATGCAGTTTTACTCACAGGTTTTATCCCTCTGTCTTACTCTAAAATGTAAGAATTTTCCCAGATGCTAAATTTGGTCTTTTATCTATTCTATTCTTTCATGCAATTTCACCCAGTTTTATGGCTTCAGTTGTTAACACTATGCAATTTTTTGGTAAAAGTTAACTCTAGCAAGAGTTTTTGTCCCACATTTTCTAGCTCCTGCAGGGCACCTGTTCCTGAGTGTCCAACTTGTATGTCAAATTCATTATTTTTTTAATTGAAAAACCATTATAAATCTCAAACGATTTTTTTTTTCTACATTCCTTCTTGATCTTCTTAATTTCTCTCTTGCCCTTCACATCCAGTGGTGTTCAGCCCTCTGGGTTTAGGTCTTCTTTCTTATGCATGCTTCCTAGGTATGATCTCATGATCACCACTTGGATGTACAGACTGCTAACCAGATATTGTCTCTATCTTCTCCCTCTAATTCATCTTACACATCCTTCTCAGTGTCCTGGTGACACTATTGTGCTGCATACAGTTGTCTCCATTACCCTGATTTTGGCGATCCTGGTGAACCAGCTCCCAACATGTTTCTAAACTTATTTGTCACTCGTCCTCCATCAGCTACGTTCACACAGACTAACTTTAGTTAGTTGAAGTGACATATAGCCAAGTACTCCTGATGCTGTCCACTCTGTTCCTCTTACTACTCTTATGCTTACAGATCCACTTAATAAAACCATTTATTTCATGAAGATTTCTCTGATTCTCCCCAGATGTAGTTAACTCCCTTCTCTAGACACCCACAAATGTGTACTCTGGACCCTTCTTACATTCTGCTTTGCACGATGGTTATTTGCATAAATGCTGTTGCAGTTCTTCTATAAGAAGTTACTGCCCCCTCCCCCCTACAACAAACCAGGATCTGTCATTTCTTTAATTCTCACAACACCTAATAATGCCTTGTATGTGGTGCATGCATGCTCAGTGCTTCAGTCATGTAGAACTGCAAAAGTTAGTTAAATGAAAGAATGAATGAATAATTGTTCCCAGGAATTAGATGAATAAATATGCATGGATATGGCCATCATCTAGAGAAGGGCATGGCAACCCATTCCAGTATTTTTGCTTGCAGAATACCGTAGACTGAAGAACCCCGTGGGCTAACAGTCCATAGGGTCACCAAGAGTTGGACAGGATTGAAGTGACTGAGCCCACGGGCATGCACATGCATGCACACACACACACACACACACACACACACACACACACACACACACACATTATCCTGCAATGATGCCACTGCTCTGGATTTATCGATACAGCACAGAGAGGCACGCAAAATGAGATTTGTGAATCAAGTGGGATTTCTTTTCATCCAGAGCCCCCTGAGCTCAACATTCAATTCCATCATTCTGAACTCATTATTTCTGCCCCTCAGTTTCATTCCACACTGACACAGCCTATTTCAGCTCTAATTGCTCCACTAAAATGGATGGTTTACAGTTCTCCTCCTGGGTCAGGCACTTGGCTTTTGTGATAAATGCAGCCACAAACATCGCAATGAGAAAATATTTGGAATGCTGCTTCCAGATGCTGGACATGAATTTTACTCAGGCTCTTGGAATGTCAGCAATCTGATATTTGTAGCCTAACCTATAAAGCATTCAGGTAAAGAGATGAGCAAGGGAGAATACAGAGAAGAAGCAGGGAGAGGCATTACCAAACAAACTTTGAATGGCCCTAAATATGCCTATGTCTAGAACTGATGCTTTCTCCAAAAGTGTCTTCTAGAAGAATAATGCTTCTATTTTACGAATTTGAGAAATGGAAAAATAGAGGAGAAGAACATGCTCAAGGACTAGTCCATTTCCTAATAACAATAATAACAACAATTTTATATCATATACATATATACTAAGTTATAATTGTTAAAAAACACATTATAAATATTTTATAAATTATAAAATATAATTGAAAGTATTAATGAATTTTTAAATTTTATACCAATAGCACTGGTTGAGTGTCTCTTGGGTACAGACTACTTGGGCATATGATTTTCTCATGTGTTCTCACCAATTCTCAGAATATCTCTATTATGCATTGTCTACAGCTTACCAATGAGCTAACTAGGGTGAGGCTCACAGTGGCTTAAGTACCTTGTTAAAGATCACAAAGCTAGAATGGCAGAATGAGCCACTTCCAAGAGTAACAAGGAATAAGAATCAAATATTCAACTAATTTTTTTTTGGCCACTTCTATTGATCTTTCATTCACTTATCTTTTTGTTGTTGTTGTTCTTTGGCCTGTGTGGACCTCCCATCTCAGTGGCCTTTCTCGCTGCAGAGCACCGGCTCTGGGCGCATGCGCTCCAGAATTCCAGCTCGGTAATTGGACACATCGGTCCAGCCGCTCTGCAGCACGTGGGATCTTTCCAGGTCAGCGATTGAACCGGCGCCCCTAGCACCGCAAGGCAGTGCCCTTACCCAGTGGATCACCAGGGAAGCCCAACTAACTTTAAATTTTAAAAAATTACAGCAAGTATTTATAGTTCCACGAAGTGATGTCTCAGCCAGGAACTTTTGTGTGTCACTGATATGAGCATGCAATATGTATAAGAAAGCAAGGTACTCACTCTCTGTCAATCACAAGGCAGGTTACAGCTTCTGCCGCAATTACATTTGCTGTTCTCACATCTTCCCTGTATAAAAAATAGAGAGAAGTTAGAGTACTCTTAAAAACCAAAGAAAATGTTCATTATGATTAACTCGAGACATTAAATTATGTATGCTTTTCTGATTTTTTCACTTCCAGGTTTAAGATTTGTTCATGTTTCAAATATCTTTATCCTAAAGAACCACATTAACTCTTGTCATTAGTCACACAAATCTTACAATTATAATCCAGTAGTTATAATTTTCAAACTTCAAGTTTCACTTACACAAATGAAACAAACTTTTGTGTCACCATTTCTTACGCTACTTGGGAAGCTGATAAAATAAATAGATGATTGCAAGAACATGAATGAAGATAAACAGGTAAATTCTAGCAAAGATCTGAAGATACAATTCTAGAAACGTGAGTACCTAATTCATGTGTGTATGAATTTATCATTATTACCTTGAGAATGATGGATCTATTTTAATTGTTTTCTTGCTTTAGAGACCCTGCACTTATATCTCTATTATGCATTGTCTACAGCTTACCAATGAGCTAACTAGGGTGAGGCTCACAGTGGCTTAAGTACCTTGTTAAAGATCACAAAGCTAGAATGGCAGAATGAGCCACTTCCAAGAGTAACAAGGAATAAGAATCAAATATTCAACTAATTTTTTTTTGGCCACTTCTATTGATCTTTCATTCACTTATCTTTTTGTTGTTGTTGTTCTTTGGCCTGTGTGGACCTCCCATCTCAGTGGCCTTTCTCGCTGCAGAGCACCGGCTCTGGGCGCATGCGCTCCAGAATTCCAGCTCGGTAATTGGACACATCGGTCCAGCCGCTCTGCAGCACGTGGGATCTTTCCAGGTCAGCGATTGAACCGGCGCCCCTAGCACCGCAAGGCAGTGCCCTTACCCAGTGGATCACCAGGGAAGCCCAACTAACTTTAAATTTTAAAAAATTACAGCAAGTATTTATAGTTCCACGAAGTGATGTCTCAGCCAGGAACTTTTGTGTGTCACTGATATGAGCATGCAATATGTATAAGAAAGCAAGGTACTCACTCTCTGTCAATCACAAGGCAGGTTACAGCTTCTGCCGCAATTACATTTGCTGTTCTCACATCTTCCCTGTATAAAAAATAGAGAGAAGTTAGAGTACTCTTAAAAACCAAAGAAAATGTTCATTATGATTAACTCGAGACATTAAATTATGTATGCTTTTCTGATTTTTTCACTTCCAGGTTTAAGATTTGTTCATGTTTCAAATATCTTTATCCTAAAGAACCACATTAACTCTTGTCATTAGTCACACAAATCTTACAATTATAATCCAGTAGTTATAATTTTCAAACTTCAAGTTTCACTTACACAAATGAAACAAACTTTTGTGTCACCATTTCTTACGCTACTTGGGAAGCTGATAAAATAAATAGATGATTGCAAGAACATGAATGAAGATAAACAGGTAAATTCTAGCAAAGATCTGAAGATACAATTCTAGAAACGTGAGTACCTAATTCATGTGTGTATGAATTTATCATTATTACCTTGAGAATGATGGATCTATTTTAATTGTTTTCTTGCTTTAGAGACCCTGCACTTATATGGCTAACCTTTTGGCAACTTAAATAGTTATTCACCTATACCAGAGTTTATGATTCTTCAAGAATATTCAATAAATCTTTATCACTTTGCTTGAAATATGTATATACAACTGTGGTGTTGGAGAAGGCTCCTGAGAGCCCCTTGGACTGCAAGGAGGTCACACCAGTCAATCCTAAAGGAAATCAATCTGGAACATTCATTGGAAGGACTGATGCTGAAGCTGAAGCTACAATACTTTGGCCACCTGATGCAAAAAGATGACTTGTTGGAAAAGAACCCAATGTTGGGAAAAACAGAAGGCAAAAGGAAAAATGTACAGTAGAGGATGAGATGAATGGATGGCATCACTGAGTTAAAGCCCATGAGTTTGAGCAGGCTCTGGGAGATGGTGATGGACAGGGAAGCCTGGCAGTCCGTGGGGTCATAAAGAGTCAGACATGACTGAGCAACTGAACTGATGATGACTGTCCCTTTACAATCATCTAATTGGTCACTATCAACGCCTTAAACCTTTAAAAATCTGTCATGATAGCTCATCTTATCCAATGGCCAAAGGTGGATCTGGTAAGTTAACATTCACATTTTTTTTAATACCAAAAACATTTTTATTGGGGTGTAGCCAATTAACAATTTTGTGATAGTTTCAGGTGAAGAGTGAAGGGGCTTGGCCATACATACACATGTATCCATTCTCCCTCAGATCCCCTTCCCATTCAGGCATTAAACAGAGCTGGGGCATTATGTATGTCTTTTTTGATTTTTCACTTCCAGGTTTAAGATTTGTTCATGTTTCAAATATCTTTATCCTAAAGAACCACATTAACTCTTGTCATTAGTCACACAAATCTTACAATTATAATCCAGTAGTTATAATTTTCAAACTTCAAGTTTCACTTACACAAATGAAACAAACTTTTGTGTCACCATTTCTTACGCTACTTGGGAAGCTGATAAAATAAATAGATGATTGCAAGAACATGAATGAAGATAAACAGGTAAATTCTAGCAAAGATCTGAAGATACAATTCTAGAAACGTGAGTACCTAATTCATGTGTGTATGAATTTATCATTATTACCTTGAGAATGATGGATCTATTTTAATTGTTTTCTTGCTTTAGAGACCCTGCACTTATATGGCTAACCTTTTGGCAACTTAAATAGTTATTCACCTATACCAGAGTTTATGATTCTTCAAGAATATTCAATAAATCTTTATCACTTTGCTTGAAATATGTATATACAACTGTGGTGTTGGAGAAGGCTCCTGAGAGCCCCTTGGACTGCAAGGAGGTCACACCAGTCAATCCTAAAGGAAATCAATCTGGAACATTCATTGGAAGGACTGATGCTGAAGCTGAAGCTACAATACTTTGGCCACCTGATGCAAAAAGATGACTTGTTGGAAAAGAACCCAATGTTGGGAAAAACAGAAGGCAAAAGGAAAAATGTACAGTAGAGGATGAGATGAATGGATGGCATCACTGAGTTAAAGCCCATGAGTTTGAGCAGGCTCTGGGAGATGGTGATGGACAGGGAAGCCTGGCAGTCCGTGGGGTCATAAAGAGTCAGACATGACTGAGCAACTGAACTGATGATGACTGTCCCTTTACAATCATCTAATTGGTCACTATCAACGCCTTAAACCTTTAAAAATCTGTCATGATAGCTCATCTTATCCAATGGCCAAAGGTGGATCTGGTAAGTTAACATTCACATTTTTTTTAATACCAAAAACATTTTTATTGGGGTGTAGCCAATTAACAATTTTGTGATAGTTTCAGGTGAAGAGTGAAGGGGCTTGGCCATACATACACATGTATCCATTCTCCCTCAGATCCCCTTCCCATTCAGGCTGGTAGATAACATTAAACAGATGCTTGGGGACTTTGGGAAAGTCATATTCACACTGCCATGTTTGAAATGGATAACTTACATAAATCTATTGTATAGCACATGGAACTCTGCTTAATGTTATGTAACATTCAATTTTGAGCTACTAAAAATTTAATTGTACTACTGTCATGGAAACATTAAGCTATATTTGAAAATGCACTTTGTTTCCTAGAATGGTAAAATTTCTAAGATAATATAATGATGAATATAGAAGTATGTACTATATTACAGAGATATGTACATAGGAAATGATATGATATTAATAATATCTTCTAAAAATAATAATTGGAACATCATATATCTCTGGGGCTTCCCTGATGGCTCAGCGGTAAAGAATCTGCCTGCAGTGTAGGAGACTAGGATCTGATCCCTGGATTAGGAAGATCAAATGGCTGCCCACTACAGTATTCTTGCCTAGAGAATCCCATGCACAGAGGAACCTGATGGGTTATGGTCCATGGGGTTTCAAAGAGTCGGACACAACTGATTGACGTGTCTCTAACATGAGGCTTTTAAAGTCTGGAAAATAAAGATACTCCCAGTGGATTTTTATTTTTTCAAAATACTTAAGTTCTCAAAAGTATGTCTGACCTATTTTTTTTTTCCATTGATTTTTTTTCTTTCACTGTTGCTATATCCTGCTTTAACGACTATGGTTGCTTTGTAGCAACTAATACTATGTGGAAAACCAGTTTTTCCTTACCAAAATTCTTTTTCAGAAATGTCTTGATGATATTCTTAAGCATTCATATTTAATACAGACTCTAAAATCATTTTCCACTTCTAAAGAAACCCTCAATGGGATACTAGTATAGCTGTATTACAGTTTTACATTGATTCCAGAAAAAGGATTTTCTGATTATAGTAAATTTCTTTACAAGAGAATGACATGTCTCTCTACTTGTTTGGATCTACCTTTAGGTTTTCATCTTTCTTAATCTTTTTCATTTGGGCCCTGGCATCTTTAAAAAACTTCCTTAGGAGTTTTATATCATCAGAATCTTTTATGGCATTCCTTTTCCATTTTTGTTTCTTATTGGTATTGCTTTTAAAGAAAAAAAAAAAAAAACTATTGATTACTGTATATTTGTACTCTACGTACCATCCAAAGTTCTCTTCTGATTCTAAACTTTCTATTACAGTCTTTTTAATTCCCACTGTGATCCTCCCAGTTCCTCCCCTACATCCTCAAGCTTCTAGCCAAACTGGTCTCTAAATGACTGAACACCTCATTTCCTTCCTGTCATGACTTCTTCCTACCATACCTTTCCTAAGTCTAGGAACTTCTCTCTAGTTCCTTGACTAGTTCACACATGCTTATCCTTTAGATCTCAGCCTAGCTGTCCCTTGCTTAGTGATGCCATGCTGAATTAACTAGATTGGGTTCCCTATTTATGTGTTCTTACGTCCCTATGTACCTCTCCATACAAGTCCCTGACACAGTTCACGATTTACATTCATTTGTATGGTCATTTGGTTAATGGCTCCATCCTCCTTTCACTAAATGATATGAGGCCAGGGTTCATGGCTAGTTTTGCTCTCTATTTTAGCCTGAATGGCTGACACATAGGAGGCACTCTGTAAGTATGTGACCCAGGAATATTGAACCCTTGGGAAGAACAGTGTTCAGGCTTTGGAGTCACACTGTTTTGGTTTTACAAGACACAGTACAAGTCTTGTAAAACCCTCAATTTTCACCTATAAAAATGAGAAGGATAACAGTGCCCTTTTAATGATCTTAAATTCAGCATATGTAAATTTATCACAATGCCCAAATACATAGAGAGCAATGGTTCTGCCATTCATTACTTTTCTCATTCACCAAAATATCATGTGTCCTTGTGGAGCTTCTATCTGGTTTTTTATAGAACATTATTGCCCAAGAAACAAGTGAGCATGTTTTTCTATTCCATAGAAATAGATTATACACTTAAAAGTCTGTTATCTCTCGAGTTGGAATTTTTGCTAATGTGGACAGACAGAAATTGTCAGTAATGGCCACGAGGTGCCTCATAAATTATATGAATGATTTACTGCTTAGGGGACTGCTCATGGCAGCAAACATCACAACAAATAGCTGCCTGTGTATTTTTTTAAAATCCACAACAGCTTTATAGAAAACTTAACTTTCCCTGAAATACACTTCTTCCTTGACAACTTAAAACTGTTCAGTCTTT
The DNA here is from genome assembly GCA_022376925.1 of Tragulus kanchil. Taxonomy (NCBI): domain Eukaryota; kingdom Metazoa; phylum Chordata; class Mammalia; order Artiodactyla; family Tragulidae; genus Tragulus; species Tragulus kanchil. Next base: position 113,185,837 of record JAIOJX010000005.1, on the reverse strand, counting down.
AAAAACATAATATATTCACAAGGAAATGCAAATCAAAACAACAAGATATCACTTCACACATTACATGTGAAGAAAGGGGCATCCTTGTACACTGCTGGTGGAAATGTAAATTTGTGTATCCACTGTGAAAAAAGTATAGAGGTTCCTCAAAACACTGAAAATAGAAGCACCATAAGACCCAGAAACCCCACATGTGGGTATATATAAAAAGAATTAAACTCAGGATCTCAGAGAGACAGCTGTGTTACCATGTTCACTGCAGTAATTTCATAAAAGCCAAGATTTATAAACCTAAATGTTGATTGATGGTTAATGGTTTCCCTATTTATGTGTTCTTACGTCCCTATGTACCTCTCCATACAAGTCCCTGACACAGTTCACGATTTACATTCATTTGTATGGTCATTTGGTTAATGGCTCCATCCTCCTTTCACTAAATGATATGAGGCCAGGGTTCATGGCTAGTTTTGCTCTCTATTTTAGCCTGAATGGCTGACACATAGGAGGCACTCTGTAAGTATGTGACCCAGGAATATTGAACCCTTGGGAAGAACAGTGTTCAGGCTTTGGAGTCACACTGTTTTGGTTTTACAAGACACAGTACAAGTCTTGTAAAACCCTCAATTTTTTCACCTATAAAAATGAGAAGGATAACAGTGCCCTTTTAATGATCTTAAATTCAGCATATGTAAATTTATCACAATGCCCAAATACATAGAGAGCAATGGTTCTGCCATTCATTACTTTTCTCATTCACCAAAATATCATGTGTCCTTGTGGAGCTTCTATCTGGTTTTTTATAGAACATTATTGCCCAAGAAACAAGTGAGCATGTTTTTCTATTCCATAGAAATAGATTATACACTTAAAAGTCTGTTATCTCTCGAGTTGGAATTTTTGCTAATGTGGACAGACAGAAATTGTCAGTAATGGCCACGAGGTGCCTCATAAATTATATGAATGATTTACTGCTTAGGGGACTGCTCATGGCAGCAAACATCACAACAAATAGCTGCCTGTGTATTTTTTTAAAATCCACAACAGCTTTATAGAAAACTTAACTTTCCCTGAAATACACTTCTTCCTTGACAACTTAAAACTGTTCAGTCTTTAAAAACATAATATATTCAAAAGGGAAATGCAAATCAAAACAACAAGATATCACTTCACACATTACATGTGAAGAAAGGGGCATCCTTGTACACTGCTGGTGGAAATGTAAATTTGTGTATCCACTGTGAAAAAAGTATAGAGGTTCCTCAAAACACTGAAAATAGAAGCACCATAAGACCCAGAAACCCCACATGTGGGTATATATAAAAAGAATTAAACTCAGGATCTCAGAGAGACAGCTGTGTTACCATGTTCACTGCAGTAATTTCATAAAAGCCAAGATTTATAAACCTAAATGTTGATTGATGGGTATGGATAAAGTGTTGTGGTATATAATTCAATATAATATTATTCAGCAGTTAAAACATGTAACATATAAAAAATAACACTATTTTGAACATGTTTTCTATGCATATATATATATTTTTTTTACTTTTATCCACATTTTTTTTAATTTGCTGTTTTGATTTTACAGTTTTGTTGTTTACAGATATGTATAACTCCAGATTAGTCATATGTACATCCCATACAAATTTTAAAAAATGCTTTCATCACAGATGTCCAGCATTTAAAATTTGTATTATATTATCTGATCTAATTTAGATATACTTTAAAACTGAATGCAGAGGGGAGCCAAGATGGCAGAGGAATGAGAGGAGGGTTTCACCAGCTCCCCAACTGAATCACCAGAACTAATCAAGAAATGAAACACCACCAACAAGCCAGCCTCAAGACGGCAAAAGAAGTCCTCAAGTCTACAAGGGACAGAGAGCAAGTAGCCTGAACTTTCCCAGAGTTCCCATCCCATGGGTCCTGTACCACAGTTCCGATACCAGACTGGGTGGAGAGAGTGCTGGCAAGTGTGCCAGATGGATGGAAAGCAGTGCTCAGTGTGAGAATCCCGCTGAAATTCCCCCTGTGACAGTACTGTGACAGGGACATTGGGCGCCAGGTGAGGTGAGACAATGTAAGCAGGGGCGTGGGAAACAAAACAGGGAAATCCACCGCGGGTCGCAGTCCAGAAGCCCGGCTTCAGCAGGAAGGGGAAGCTGCCGCCCGCTATTGGGGCTTAGTCCCGCATCCGCCAGTGCCGGGACAGGCATGCACTGGCAGCTCGAATGAGCCCGCGCAGCCTCAGAGTTGCAGCAAAGAAGTGGAATGTGGGACAAGAAGCTTCAGTCCCACTGGCAGCAGAGCAGCGACACCAAGAGAAGAGCAAGGATTGAAGGCTACCAGAGGGTATGCAGTAGAACCGGAGAACCCCCTCCAACATGGTGTCCAGAGGCACAACCCACCCATATGGCAGTAGAACGACGGGGTGTTCACTGCAGTAATTTCATAAAGCCAAGATTTATAAACCTAAATGTTGATTGATGGGTATGGATAAAGTGTTGTGGTATATAATTCAATATAATATTATTCAGCAGTTAAAACATGTAACATATAAAAAATAACACTATTTTGAACATGTTTTCTATGCATATATATATATTTTTTTTACTTTTATCCACATTTTTTTTAATTTGCTGTTTTGATTTTACAGTTTTGTTGTTTACAGATATGTATAACTCCAGATTAGTCATATGTACATCCCATACAAATTTTAAAAAATGCTTTCATCACAGATGTCCAGCATTTAAAATTTGTATTATATTATCTGATCTAATTTAGATATACTTTAAAACTGAATGCAGAGGGGAGCCAAGATGGCAGAGGAATGAGAGGAGGGTTTCACCAGCTCCCCAACTGAATCACCAGAACTAATCAAGAAATGAAACACCACCAACAAGCCAGCCTCAAGACGGCAAAAGAAGTCCTCAAGTCTACAAGGGACAGAGAGCAAGTAGCCTGAACTTTCCCAGAGTTCCCATCCCATGGGTCCTGTACCACAGTTCCGATACCAGACTGGGTGGAGAGAGTGCTGGCAAGTGTGCCAGATGGATGGAAAGCAGTGCTCAGTGTGAGAATCCCGCTGAAATTCCCCCTGTGACAGTACTGTGACAGGGACATTGGGCGCCAGGTGAGGTGAGACAATGTAAGCAGGGGCGTGGGAAACAAAACAGGGAAATCCACCGCGGGTCGCAGTCCAGAAGCCCGGCTTCAGCAGGAAGGGGAAGCTGCCGCCCGCTATTGGGGCTTAGTCCCGCATCCGCCAGTGCCGGGACAGGCATGCACTGGCAGCTCGAATGAGCCCGCGCAGCCTCAGAGTTGCAGCAAAGAAGTGGAATGTGGGACAAGAAGCTTCAGTCCCACTGGCAGCAGAGCAGCGACACCAAGAGAAGAGCAAGGATTGAAGGCTACCAGAGGGTATGCAGTAGAACCGGAGAACCCCCTCCAACATGGTGTCCAGAGGCACAACCCCCACCCAATGGACTGGGACCACCCGCCGCGCCTGCCCAGCAAGCATCAGGGGCAGAGAGGGAGGGGTCAGCTGCACTGGCTACAGACACCGTGGAGGAACCAGAGCAACCAGTTCTGCAGGGCTCCAGACTACAAACTTACCTGACCCTCACTGAAACCCAAGACATCAGCAGCCTCCCAGCCCCTACACCCTACCCTCACCAGTACAGACTAGGGAAATGTGGGACATCAATAGCAAACTGATGGAAGGTTCACACGCAGATGAGAAGATAAAAACCAGGGACAGTATTTTCTTTTTATTTATTTATTTATTTTTTTATTTTTTAAAAATGTTTTAATTTTTTTTTGGCCACTGCTTCCTCTCTGTATGCTCTAACTGTAAAATCTTTTTATATCTACTACATACTCTCTATAAATATTTCCTGTCTTCCTGTCTCTGCTATTATCTTGCAGCTGTACTAAACTCTACTACATACTAATCTTTTACCTAACCCTACAAAATCTTTGCAACACAAATCTATTCCTTCTCATTACCCATACACTCTCCTCCTTCTCACCCCCAACACATATCTTAGTTAAAAACTGCTTCCATTGGAATATTCCTAGCTGGGACCTTGCTCTGGATCTGTTTTTCCAGGCAGTGTTTTAATTAACTTAGAGCTTAATGGTCAGGTACAAACTTTGATTGCACCGTATGCCAAAAAAATTTCCTATACTTTATCCCTTTAAGACTGTTCAGTTGTCTTTAGTGATGTGTATGTATGTATATTTTTCCACTATGTTAGAAAATATTTGCATGATTTTATGACTGTCATCCATCAGGGATGCAGCTTTTGTCCCTCATATGCTTATATTTGAACTAATACCACTGAATACCATTGCAAACCAGACATAGAGCCTACACTCCCTGGCCAGAGATCAAACCAAGGATCCATGAGGTGAAAGCCCTGAGTCCAAGATCCTACACTATCAAAGAACACAAAACTGGAGAGATAATTCACCTGCAAACAAGATGTAGCACCACCTAAGACACAAACTATCGACCCCTTCTACAGGGACAGAAACCAAAAGGAAGGGAGAATTCAACCAGGAAGGCTGGGGAAAAGACCTCAATCACACAGACACACACAAAGAAACAAAAACTAACATAATAGTGAAAAGACAGAGAAACACTGTACAAATGAAGGAACAAATCAGAGAGACACAGTTACAATTGACAGAAGATGAGATAGACAAATTATCGGAAAGAGAATTCAGAAGAGCAATACTAGCAAGGATCCAAAACTCCGAAAACAGAATATTAGAGGAAATTAGTGTACTGAGAAGAGACATGCAGGAAATGAAAAATAAGCAAATAACTCAATTGCTGAACTCAAAAATACTACAGAAGTTCTCACCAGTAGAGTATCAGAGGCAGAAGAGTTCCATACAGGATAAACCCCAGAAGAAACACACCAAGGCACATTCTAATCAAGCAAACACAGATTAAATATAAGAACAACATACTTAAAGCTGCTAGGAACAAACAACAAATAACTTAAAAAGGAAACACCATATGTGTAACCGCTGATCTTTCAACAGAAACCCTACAGACCAGAACAGAATGGCAGGACACATTTAAACGGCTAAAAGAGAATAACCTATAACCACGAATTCTCTACCCTTCAAGGATCTCAGTCAGAATCCACTGAGAAGTCAAAAGCTTCACAGACAAGCAAAAGCTAAAAGAATTTTACACCCCCAAATCAGCCCTACAACAAGTATTAAAGGGCCTGATATAGCCAATAAATACAAGAGTAGGAGAAGTTCTACAAATCAAACCCCAAACATCCAAGAATATGGCAAATTCATATCAATAATAGGACAATAGGAAAATTCATATCAGTAATTACTTTGAATATAAATGGACTAAATGCCCCAACCAAAAGACACAGACTTGCTCAATGGATAAAAAAGCAAGACCCATACATATGCTGTTTACAAGAAATCCACTTTAGACCTAGTGATGCACATAGACAGAGTGAGAGGCTGGAAAAAGATATTCCATACAAATGGAAATTAAAAGAAAGCTGGAGCAGCAATCCTCATATCAGACAATATAGACTTAAAAATAAAGAAGATTATAAGAGACAAGACAGATCACTACATAATGATCAAGGGATCAATCCAAGAGGAAGTCATAACAATTGTAAATACCTATGCACCCAACACAGGAACACCCCAATACATAAGACAAACACAGATATTAAAGAAGAAATCAACAGTAACACATTAATAGTAGGAGACTTTAACACTCCTCTCACACCAATGGACAGATCATCAAAACAGAAAATTAATAAAGAAAAACAAGCCTTAAATGCCACACTAAAAGAGATGGACCTCATGGATACCTTTAGGACATGCCATCCAAAAGCAGAATACACTTTCTTCTCAAGTGCTCATGGAACATTCTCCAGGATAGACCACATCTTGAGTCACAAATCAAACTTCAGTCAATTCAAGAAAATTGAAATTATATCAACCATCTTCTCTGACCAAAATGCAATGACACTAGAGATCAACTACAGGGGAAAAAGCCACTAAAAACACAAGCACATGGAGATTAAACGACAGGTACTTAAAGAATAAACTGATTACCAAACAAACAAAGGAGAAATTTAAAAATTCCTAGAATAAAATGACAATGAACACATGACAGTACAAAACCTATGGGATACCGCAAAAGCAGTTCTAAGAGGAAAATTTATAGTAATACAATCCTCCCTCAAGGAACAAGAAAAATATCAAACAGATGACCTAACACTGCACTTAAAACTGGAGAAAGAAGAACAAAAACACTCAAAAGTTAGCAGAAGAAACAAAATCATAAAGATCAGAGCAGAAATAAATGAAAAAGAAATGAAAGAAACAATAGTAAAGTTAAATAAAACAAAAAGCTGGTTCTTCAAAAAGGTGAATAAAATTGACAAACCACTGGCCAGACTCATCAAGAAAAAAGAGAGAAGAATCAGATGAACAAAATCAAAAATGAAAAAGGAGAGATTACAACAGATAATGCAGAAATCCAAAGGATTCTAAGAGACTATTAAGAACAACTCTACGGCAACAAACTGGACAACCTGGAAGAAATGGACAGTTTCTTAGAAAAGATTAATCTTCCAAGACTGAATCAGGAAGAAATAGATACTATGTACAACCCAATCACAAGCTCAGAAATCGAATTTGTGATTAAAAATCTTCCCCAAAATAAAAGCTCAGGGCCAGATGAATTCACAGGTGAGTTCTACCAAACATTTAAAGAAGAGCTAATGGCCAGAACCTTCAAAACTTCTGAAGAAACAGATATAAAAAAAGTAACACATTAATAGTAGGAGACTTTAACACTCCTCTCACACCAATGGACAGATCATCAAAACAGAAAATTAATAAAGAAAAACAAGCCTTAAATGCCACACTAAAAGAGATGGACCTCATGGATACCTTTAGGACATGCCATCCAAAAGCAGAATACACTTTCTTCTCAAGTGCTCATGGAACATTCTCCAGGATAGACCACATCTTGAGTCACAAATCAAACTTCAGTCAATTCAAGAAAATTGAAATTATATCAACCATCTTCTCTGACCAAAATGCAATGACACTAGAGATCAACTACAGGGGAAAAAGCCACTAAAAACACAAGCACATGGAGATTAAACGACAGGTACTTAAAGAATAAACTGATTACCAAACAAACAAAGGAGAAATTTAAAAATTCCTAGAATAAAATGACAATGAACACATGACAGTACAAAACCTATGGGATACCGCAAAAGCAGTTCTAAGAGGAAAATTTATAGTAATACAATCCTCCCTCAAGGAACAAGAAAAATATCAAACAGATGACCTAACACTGCACTTAAAACTGGAGAAAGAAGAACAAAAACACTCAAAAGTTAGCAGAAGAAACAAAATCATAAAGATCAGAGCAGAAATAAATGAAAAAGAAATGAAAGAAACAATAGTAAAGTTAAATAAAACAAAAAGCTGGTTCTTCAAAAAGGTGAATAAAATTGACAAACCACTGGCCAGACTCATCAAGAAAAAAGAGAGAAGAATCAGATGAACAAAATCAAAAATGAAAAAGGAGAGATTACAACAGATAATGCAGAAATCCAAAGGATTCTAAGAGACTATTAAGAACAACTCTACGGCAACAAACTGGACAACCTGGAAGAAATGGACAGTTTCTTAGAAAAGATTAATCTTCCAAGACTGAACCCGGAAGATATAGAAACTATGTACAACCCAATCATAAGCTCAGAAATCGAATTTGTGATTAAAAATCTACCCAAAAATAAAAGCTCAGGGCCAGATGGCTTCACAGGTGAGTTCTACCAAACATTTAAAGAATAGCTAATGCCTGTCCTTCTAAAACTCTTCCAAAAAATTGCACAGGAAGGAACACTTCCAAACACATTCTACGAGGCCACCATCACCCTGATACCAAAACCAGACATAGACAACACAAAAAAAGTAAATTATAGGCCAGTTTCACTGATGAACTTGGATACCAAAGTGCTCAACACAATCCTAGAAAACAATTCAGCATCACATCAAAAACCTCATATAGCATGATCAAGTCAGGTTCATCCCAGGCATGCAAGGATTCTTCAATATCCACAAATCAGTTAATATGATACACCATATCAACAAATTGAGAGACAAAAATCACATGATATTCTCAATAGATGCAGAAAAAGCCTTCAACAAAATCCAAGACCCATCTATGATAAAAAAAAAAAAAAAAACTCTTCAGAAAATGGGCACAAGAGGAACCTACCTCAAAACAGTGAAAGCCATATATGAGAAGCCCACAGCAAACAATATCCTCAATGGTGAAAAACTGAAAGCATTCCCTCTAAGATCAGGAACAAGACAGAGTTGTCCACTTTCACCACTGTTACTCAACATAGTCCTGGAAGTTCTAGCAACAGCAATAAGAGAAGAAAAACAAATAAAAGGAATCCAGACTGGAAAAGAAAAGTAAAACTCTCTCTATTTGCAGACAACGTGATATTATACCTAGAAACTCCCAAAGACACAATTAGAAAACTACTAGAGCTAATCAATGCATTCAGCAGAGTTGTGGGATACAAAATCAATACACAGGAATCACTGGCATTCCTATATACAAAAAATGAAAAAATAGAAAACAAAATCAAAGAGTCAATCTCCTTCTCCATTGCAACCAAGAGAATAAACTATCTAGGAATAAACCTACCCAAAGAAACAAAAGAACTTTACACAGAAAATTATAAGACACTCATGAAAAAAATTAAAGAAGACTTAAACAGATAGAGAGATATTCCATGTTCCTGGGTCAGAAGAATCAATATTGTGGATATGACCATACTGCCAAATGTCATCTACAGATTCAGTGTGATTCCTCAAAATGTAAGATCAAGGAAGGGAAAAAAAAAAGATGGCTTCACAGGTGAGTTCTACCAAACATTTAAAGAATAGCTAATGCCTGTCCTTCTAAAACTCTTCCAAAAAATTGCACAGGAAGGAACACTTCCAAACACATTCTACGAGGCCACCATCACCCTGATACCAAAACCAGACATAGACAACACAAAAAAAGTAAATTATAGGCCAGTTTCACTGATGAACTTGGATACCAAAGTGCTCAACACAATCCTAGAAAACAATTCAGCATCACATCAAAAACCTCATATAGCATGATCAAGTCAGGTTCATCCCAGGCATGCAAGGATTCTTCAATATCCACAAATCAGTTAATATGATACACCATATCAACAAATTGAGAGACAAAAATCACATGATATTCTCAATAGATGCAGAAAAAGCCTTCAACAAAATCCAAGACCCATCTATGATAAACAAAAAAAAAAAAACTCTTCAGAAAATGGGCACAAGAGGAACCTACCTCAAAACAGTGAAAGCCATATATGAGAAGCCCACAGCAAACAATATCCTCAATGGTGAAAAACTGAAAGCATTCCCTCTAAGATCAGGAACAAGACAGAGTTGTCCACTTTCACCACTGTTACTCAACATAGTCCTGGAAGTTCTAGCAACAGCAATAAGAGAAGAAAAACAAATAAAAGGAATCCAGACTGGAAAAGAAAAGTAAAACTCTCTCTATTTGCAGACAACGTGATATTATACCTAGAAACTCCCAAAGACACAATTAGAAAACTACTAGAGCTAATCAATGCATTCAGCAGAGTTGTGGGATACAAAATCAATACACAGGAATCACTGGCATTCCTATATACAAAAAATGAAAAAATAGAAAACAAAATCAAAGAGTCAATCTCCTTCTCCATTGCAACCAAGAGAATAAACTATCTAGGAATAAACCTACCCAAAGAAACAAAAGAACTTTACACAGAAAATTATAAGACACTCATGAAAAAAATTAAAGAAGACTTAAACAGATAGAGAGATATTCCATGTTCCTGGGTCAGAAGAATCAATATTGTGGATATGACCATACTGCCAAATGTCATCTACAGATTCAGTGTGATTCCTATCAAAACTACCAATGACATTCTTCACAGAACTAGACCAAAGAATAACACAGTTCATATGGAAACACAAAAGACCCCAAATAGCCAAAGCAGTCCTGAGAAAGAAAAATGGAGCTGGAGGAATCAGCCTCCCTAACTTCAGACTATACTACAAAGCAACAGTCATCAAGACAGTATGGTACTGGTGCAAAAACAGAAATATAGACCAATGGAACAAGATAGAGAACCCAGACATAAACCCACGCACCAATGAATACCAATGTTATTTTTAACAAAGGAGGTGAAACTATAAAATGGGACAAAGACAGCCTCTTCAACAAGTGGTGCTGGGAAAACTGAACATCTACGTGCAAAAAAACGAAGTTGGAACATTCCCTGACACCATACACAAAGATCAACTCAAAATGGATTAAAGACCTAAATGTAAGACCAGAAACCATCAAACTCTTAGAGGAGAATATAGGCAAAATCCTCAAGGACATAAATCAAAGCAGGATCTTCTCTGACCCACCTATCAGAATAGCAGAACTCAAAAGACAAACCTAGTGAAACTTAAAAGCTTTTGTACAGCAAAAGAGATTACAAAAATGGTGAACAAACAACCCACAGAATGGGAGAAAATCATAGCAAATGAAACAACAAAGGATCTCCAAAATCTACAAACAACTCAGACAACTCAGCACTGGAAAAAATGAACAACCCAATGAAATAATGGGAAAAAGACCTAAAGAGACATCTCACCAAAGAGGACATACAGATGGCCAAAAAGCACATGAAATGATGCTCAACCTTGCTTATTATTAGAGAAATGCAGATCAAAACTACAGTGAGACATCACCTCACACCTGTCAGAATGACCATCATGTACAAATCGACAGACAATAAATGCTGGAGAGGGTGCGGAGAAAAGGGAACACTCCTGCATTGCTGGTGGGAATGTAAATTGATATAGCCACTATGGAAGACAGTATGGAGATTCCTTAAAATACTAAAAATAGAAGCTTCATACGACGTAGCAATCCCACTCTTAGGCTTATACCCTGATGAAAGCAAAACTGAAAGAAGCACCTGTACCCCAATGTTCATTGCAGCTCTTTATACAATAGCTAGAACATGGAATCAACCTAGATGTCCACTGACGAATGAAACACAGTTCATATGGAAACACAAAAGACCCCAAATAGCCAAAGCAGTCCTGAGAAAGAAAAATGGAGCTGGAGGAATCAGCCTCCCTAACTTCAGACTATACTACAAAGCAACAGTCATCAAGACAGTATGGTACTGGTGCAAAAACAGAAATATAGACCAATGGAACAAGATAGAGAACCCAGACATAAACCCACGCACCAATGAATACCAATGTTATTTTTAACAAAGGAGGTGAAACTATAAAATGGGACAAAGACAGCCTCTTCAACAAGTGGTGCTGGGAAAACTGAACATCTACGTGCAAAAAAACGAAGTTGGAACATTCCCTGACACCATACACAAAGATCAACTCAAAATGGATTAAAGACCTAAATGTAAGACCAGAAACCATCAAACTCTTAGAGGAGAATATAGGCAAAATCCTCAAGGACATAAATCAAAGCAGGATCTTCTCTGACCCACCTATCAGAATAGCAGAACTCAAAAGACAAACCTAGTGAAACTTAAAAGCTTTTGTACAGCAAAAGAGATTACAAAAATGGTGAACAAACAACCCACAGAATGGGAGAAAATCATAGCAAATGAAACAACAAAGGATCTCCAAAATCTACAAACAACTCAGACAACTCAGCACTGGAAAAATGAACAACCCAATCAAAAAATGGGAAAAAGACCTAAAGAGACATCTCACCAAAGAGGACATACAGATGGCCAAAAAGCACATGAAATGATGCTCAACCTTGCTTATTATTAGAGAAATGCAGATCAAAACTACAGTGAGACATCACCTCACACCTGTCAGAATGACCATCATGTACAAATCGACAGACAATAAATGCTGGAGAGGGTGCGGAGAAAAGGGAACACTCCTGCATTGCTGGTGGGAATGTAAATTGATATAGCCACTATGGAAGACAGTATGGAGATTCCTTAAAATACTAAAAATAGAAGCTTCATACGACGTAGCAATCCCACTCTTAGGCTTATACCCTGATGAAAGCAAAACTGAAAGAAGCACCTGTACCCCAATGTTCATTGCAGCTCTTTATACAATAGCTAGAACATGGAATCAACCTAGATGTCCACTGACGAATGAATGGATCCAAAAGCTCTGGTACATATATGCAATGGAGTACTTCTCAACTATAAAAAGAAATGCAGAAGAATCAGCCCTAATGAGGTGGATAGATCTAGAACCTGTTATAAAAAGTGAATTAAGTCAAAAAGAGAAAGACAGGTACAGTATACTAACACATATATATGGAATCTAGTAAGAGGGTAATAACACACGCAGTGAAGCGATGGAAAAACAGACATAGAGAACAGACATATGGACATTGTGGAGAATGAGCAGTGGGTGTGAGGCATAGAGGGAGTAACATGGAAACCCATACTATCATATGTGAAAAAGGTAGCTATTTTTATTGTGCTGCAGGAATAGGAGATCCTGCAGGGGCACGGTGCGATGGCCGGGAGGGGTGGGATGGGGAGACTGTGAGGGGGGAGGATGCCAGGCATATGCATATGACTGATCTGGGAACATACATGTCTGTGAACAACAAAACTCTGTAAAAATATTTTTAAAAATAAAATATAAGAAAACAATGCAATTTCCTTGTAAGAAAAATAAAAATATATATATATATACATCTTAAAATGCAAATGAAAAATCAAAGATCAAATGAGTGACATAGTAGATAGAAACTGAAAATACTTTATTTTTAAAGAGGAAACTATATAGACTGCCCTATAGTCAGGCTCAGCACCTAGTAATGTGGCATGTATCAAAGCAGAACAATGTGCGTAACATGGGGAAAAGAACATATTAAAGAGGGGGTTATAATAATTGGTGTTTATTGAGCATCTGGCTCAGTGGTAAAGAATACACTTTGCCAATGCAGGAGACATGGGTTCACTCCCTGCGTCAGGAAGGCTCCCTGAAGAAGGAAATGGCAACCCACTCTACCATTCTTGCCTCAGAAATCCAATGGACAGGGGAGCTTGGCAGGCTACAGTTCATGGGGCTGCAGAAGAGTCAGAAACAACTTAATGACTTAAACAACATGTATCAGGAACCACATAAAACAGTGTGCACAAATCTCAGTTAATGCATACAACAGAGGGTATTTTATATGAAACTGATACATGAAGATAGATTTTATGTAATACACTAAGAGACAGGCATAGCAAATGAGTTGCACTCCTGTATTTTGAACAAAGATCTATCTGGTTCCAAAGCCCATGTTCTTTTCTCACCAGTTCACTGCCTAAACCCTCTGCTATAAGATTTTAAATGAACTATCCTAAATTCATTCTAATTCAGAATGACATCTAAGTAGTAAGAAGTTATGTCTCTCCATCATTATAAAAAATATATTTAATCATTAATAAAAGCAGCACTGATATGTTCATGAAGGTGGTTAACTGCAAAGCTAAACCAGTTTCGCTCTCAGATTATTAGAACTATCTGTAGTTATGTCCTAGCCCTGCTACGCTGCTTTATAACAATATGTTATAATAGAAAAATCACTCAATGACAAGTTCACTCAATGCCAAACTCCTGTTGCCATTACACTGTTATTGCATTTCTACTATTAAGATATTTAATGCCACTATGCCTCTCTAAGCAAGAGTTTGGAAATGCCATTCCTGTGTACCCAGCCAGTTTGCTCCTGTGAGAGAGAAATGCTATCAGATCTAGTATTGACATACTCATCCCTTATTTTAGGAGATAATATAGAAACTTCCAATGAGGAGTATTATTTATATAACTCAATACTGTGATTTACTGTGTGTTCTTATTTCCTTTATAGGACCAAAGACCATAGTAAAAGCAAATATCCTTTAGATTGAGATATGAAATTTATTGAGCATCGGCTCCAGTGGTAACAGTAATCTTTAAACTGCGTAACATGGGGAAAAGAACATATTAAAGAGGGGGTTATAATAATTGGTGTTTATTGAGCATCTGGCTCAGTGGTAAAGAATACACTTTGCCAATGCAGGAGACATGGGTTCACTCCCTGCGTCAGGAAGGCTCCCTGAAGAAGGAAATGGCAACCCACTCTACCATTCTTGCCTCAGAAATCCAATGGACAGGGGAGCTTGGCAGGCTACAGTTCATGGGGCTGCAGAAGAGTCAGAAACAACTTAATGACTTAAACAACATGTATCAGGAACCACATAAAACAGTGTGCACAAATCTCAGTTAATGCATACAACAGAGGGTATTTTATATGAAACTGATACATGAAGATAGATTTTATGTAATACACTAAGAGACAGGCATAGCAAATGAGTTGCACTCCTGTATTTTGAACAAAGATCTATCTGGTTCCAAAGCCCATGTTCTTTTCTCACCAGTTCACTGCCTAAACCCTCTGCTATAAGATTTTAAATGAACTATCCTAAATTCATTCTAATTCAGAATGACATCTAAGTAGTAAGAAGTTATGTCTCTCCATCATTATAAAAAATATATTTAATCATTAATAAAAGCAGCACTGATATGTTCATGAAGGTGGTTAACTGCAAAGCTAAACCAGTTTCGCTCTCAGATTATTAGAACTATCTGTAGTTATGTCCTAGCCCTGCTACGCTGCTTTATAACAATATGTTATAATAGAAAAATCACTCAATGACAAGTTCACTCAATGCCAAACTCCTGTTGCCATTACACTGTTATTGCATTTCTACTATTAAGATATTTAATGCCACTATGCCTCTCTAAGCAAGAGTTTGGAAATGCCATTCCTGTGTACCCAGCCAGTTTGCTCCTGTGAGAGAGAAATGCTATCAGATCTAGTATTGACATACTCATCCCTTATTTTAGGAGATAATATAGAAACTTCCAATGAGGAGTATTATTTATATAACTCAATACTGTGATTTACTGTGTGTTCTTATTTCCTTTATAGGACCAAAGACCATAGTAAAAGCAAATATCCTTTAGATTGAGATATGAAATACTCATATAACATAGAGTTCCTAATTGCACCATGTTATTATAAAACTTCTATCTGTCCATATATAGCTGTTATGATGCTGGTTTTATGCATCACTTGCCAAGGTCTCAGAGGCTTCAAGTAATATAGTTTAGACGTGGGGTAAAAAAGAAAGAGGGAGATAGTAAGATTTTTTAAAAACAGCATTCTTTCAGGTTTACTTTTCAACATATTTCGGTGTTTGATAATTTCTAGTACAATAATACATGATACTTTGAAAAGAAAAACACTGACCTCAAGCTCATTTTATAAATAGAATTATAAGATAATGTCTAACATACTTAAAGCTTTCACAAA
This sequence comes from Tragulus kanchil, assembly GCA_022376925.1. Lineage (NCBI taxonomy): Eukaryota > Metazoa > Chordata > Mammalia > Artiodactyla > Tragulidae > Tragulus > Tragulus kanchil. Next base: position 113,170,374 of record JAIOJX010000005.1, on the reverse strand, counting down.
CAAATTGCCTCTGAGCATAGCATACTTCTTTATAGTAAGTAAAGATATGTGTATCTACATAGCAGTCCAAGTCTAACATGCATGTTGTCTTTAAAAATAAAAATCTCATATTCATCCATTTTTGTACCTATTTATTAGTTTAGTTCAGCATGGCAATTAGTAACTATGTACTACTGCAGAAGTAGCTAGTGTTTGGCAGATTAGTAGGTATTTCACAAACTTGCCATTGATTAATGAACAAAGCTGTGCAGTTTAGTAGTGTTCTTACGCATTTTTGGAGGAGTTAGAAATTGCTTTCAGTGAAAACAGAGAGCATGAAAAATATCCAGAAATATTTCAGATACAGTTTTCTGTGCACTAACTCGTATATTCTTTGACCTTCATCACTGGAATCTTCATCATCGCTGTATCCCAGGGTAGAGTCACTGTCAGTATCTGAATAATCCATAGCAAGAGTTTACATTGACTCTTCTCGGTCAGAAGCAATTCCCCTGTGTCTCATGGTGGCTAGGAAACCCTATAGCGCATTGATAGCTCTCTGGGAACAAACACAGAGCGTACGAGGCCAAAGCAGAATGTATTTCACGCAAAGCAACTGACTGTGCCAGCAGGAACTCTCCCTTTTCAGCTCTAGAGCAATGTGACTGCTGTCATTAGTCCGAGCATTCCCTCAGGGCCAGCCCTGATGGAAAGTGACCCTGCTCCAATTGCCTGTGAGTTTAATGGCAACAGTGGGTCACAGCTCCTTGTTCTCCATCGAGTGCAACAGGCCGTGTTCATAGTTTGGTTTGGGACAAAATAAATCCTTTTCATCTCAAAATCAAGGGCAGTCTTACTACAACATGTAAGACATTCAAAACTGATAGGTCATGATGAGCATCAAAGAGTCATTTGAAATGAAGACTTTCAATTAATTATGAGCTAGGTTTGTAGAATTGAACTGTGCTGTTTGAAAGTTTGGACCCAGTACAGATTAAGTATCTTGGAGAAAAAAAAAAAAAAAAAAAAAAAAGAAGCCGTATCAGGTCATTCACTGACTCTACTTCCTATTCAGTCATAAAGTTATTTCAACATGATTTATAACTCCCACACTCCAACAAAACACATATACTAAGTGCAACATGAATTAATACGTACAAGTCACTACGTGCCTTCTCATCAAGCTTGGCACAGAGTAAACAACCAATAAATGTTACCTGTCACTATCATTGTCACTTGAAGATGCTCTGACATCCAGAAAGCATGTTACCCTTTTGCATGTAGTTTCTCTCAGGAAACCTCTTCTAAATTTCTATAATAAGCAAGTCTCTCAATTGTTTTCTGACACTATCCTCTGCATTTGTTTTCCTGAATTTTCTTGGTTCACTAGAATACAGGTGTTTCTCCAGAATTCTCCTTTTGTCCTTTCCACTGCTCTAACTTTTCTTCTTGGGGAAATCTCTGTGGCATCAGCTGTTACTTTTATATTAATGATTTCTAAGTCTTAATTTCTAACCTTACTTTTCTCCTACTGGAAACCCTTGTCTGAAAGTTCCATGGCAACCTCAAATTCAAACCTAACTCATTTTATTTTTTGGGGGGGAAGGGCAGGTGGGGGAGTGAGGGGGGCGGGCGGGCCACTTCTTTTTTTTTTTTTTTTTCTTTTTAAACCTTTATTTTGCTTTTAACTTTTACAGAGTTTTGTTGTTTACAGATTTGCATGTTCCCAGATTAGTCATATGTATATCCCCCCCTTCCCAGCCCTCCTAACCATCACACAGCACCCCTGAAGGATCCCCTTTTCTCACAGACCAATGACTAGAGCTATTTTCTTCACTTATGATAGTACAGGCCTTCATGCTACTTCCTTTACGCCTCCCACCTTCTGTTCCTTCCCCCACAATGTCCATATGTCCACTGTCCATGTCTGTCTTTCCGTCGCTTCACTGCATATGCCATCATCACCATCCTACTAGATTCCATATATAGGGAAGCCCTAACTCATTTTCTTTTAACCTCAAAACTACTGTTTTCTTCAGGCTTCCTTTCTTAGTAAGTGACATCATCACTGTTATATGTCTGTCTAGCCTCAAAAGATTAGATTCATTTTTTAACTCTTTTCTCCATGACTGCCTATGATTGGTTATGCTGGTTCTATCTTTACTTTACTCTTACCTCCATTCTCCCTTTCCGTTCTCATAGCCACTGACCTACTTTGGGCTATCGCCATCTCTACCCTGGAATGTTGATCTGACCTTATAACTGATCCCCTTGCCAACATGCTCTCCCTTCTCTAAGCCGCATCTCACTCTGCGGCACAATTTCAAGTGTAAATCCAGCCATGTCAACTCTTTGGATGAGCATTTTCAGAAGAAAAAACTCCCTACACATTCATTTAGAGTTTGAGGTCCTCCACTAGCTGACCTATCATCATTCCAGGCACTGTAAACACTACCTTCTACTGCACATTCAAGTAACTGTTTCCTTAAAACATGTCAGCTATCATCTCCATGCCTATGCACATTCAGATGGCTCCTTCAAGAACCCTCTTTTCGGGCTTCCCCTGGTGGTCCAGTGGGTAAGGACACCGCCTTGCAGTGCAAGGGGCGCCGGTTCGAGCCCTGGCCTGGGAAGATCCCACGTGCCGCGGAGCGGCTGGACCAATGTGTCCAGTTACCGAGCCGGAGTTCTAGGGCGCATGTGCCCAGAGCCGGCGCTCTGCAACGACTGACGCCACCGCGATGGGAGGACCACAGGAGCCAAAGAACAAAGGCGGATGAAGATAGAGAAATGAAAGACCAATAGAAGTGGCCTGCCTGCTCCCCTCCCTCCCCAACCCGACCCCCGCCCAAAAAAAAAAAAAAAAAAAGAACCCTCTTTTCTAGTTTCAACTTTCATCCGTGAAACATCTATGATCTTTCATTAGCATTTTAAAGACATAAAAATCCGCATAAGAAATATGTCTACAAATTAGGACTTCCGTGGTAGCTCACTAGTAAAGAGTTCACCTGCCAATGCAGAAGATACAAGTTTGATCCCTGATCTGGGAAGATCCCACATGCTGCAGAGCAACTAGGCCCGTGAATCACAACAATGGAGACCTGTGCTCTAGAGCCTGGGAGCCACAACTATGGAGCCCATGTGCTGCAACTACTCAAGTCCATGTGCCCTAGAACCCGCGTTCCATAATAAGAGAAGTCACTACAACAAGAAGCCTGCTCACCTCAACTACAGAGTTGCCCCCACTCGCCTGTATCAGCAGTGAAAACCCTGAATAGCCCCACAAGATAAATAATATAAAATAAAAAATTAAAAAATTAAAAAATAAATACATCTACAAATTATTTACAGATATATATATACATATATGTATATAAATATATATACATACAGACAGACAGACAGACACACACACACATATATATACATACCAACAAAAACAGTGAGGAAATAGAAAGGCATTATAATTCAATCTACCAGGAGATAATCAAGTTTAACACCTTAGCAAATATCTTTCAAATACTTTATTATTCTTGAAAGAAAAAGTGAAAGTCACTCAGTTATGTCTGACTCTTTGTGACCCCGTGGACTGTAGCATGCCAGGCCCCACAGTCCATGGAATTCTCCAGGCAAGAATTCTGGAGTGGATAACTGTTCCCTACCCACTTGGGGACCTTCCAAACTCAGGGACTGAACTCAGGTCTCCCTCGAGGCATGAAGATTCTTTATCATTTGAACCATCAGGGAAGCCCTATTTACATTTTTCGTAAATATAATAAGTCAATATTTGCACTAACAAATATTTATTGAAGGGTATTGTATCATGAATGTCTGAACCCTATGGTCTAGTGGGGACAGAAGTTAAATTAATAGGCAAATGTATAACTGACTATGTTGATCAAAAAGCATGCAAACAGAGATATTAATAGAGAGGATGCCATCTGGCAATTCAGAGGACAGACAGCCTTTGTAAGGACATTAAAATTAAGACTCCCCTGACAAAATAAGTTGAGTTAGCAAGGTAAGTCAGGAGATGTACCTTCTAGGGGAAAAATATATATGCAGTAGCTCTGGGATAGGAAATACCTTACTGTAGAACAGGTAAGGCTGGAGTTCAGGGATGGAGGAAACGAAGGCAGGGGCCAAGAGAAACTGTAAAGGCAGGGCCCGACCACCGAGATCTGGAAGGCTAGTCCAAGAATCTACTTTTCAAAAGAGATGGACTCACTGAAAATATTTTACTTTAACATAGCAATAAAAATTTTAAAATTAGTTGGAAATCACAGGCTTAGAGGAAATAATTTGTATGAAATAAAATGTCAAGGAAACAATTTTAGATGGGTAATTTTAAAACACCCACATCATTTCCACTTACTAAAGGTTACTGTATGGAAATATACACATTAAAGGATATCTAAACAGAAAATATGATCTTTGCCCTTTAGAACCTTCCAATGTAGAATATAACAGTAATGAAAAATGCATAAAATCAGAGTATTATCAGGAATATTTACCAAATTGTGAAAAACTTAAGTTTAAAACACACACACTTTCTAGAGTCCCCCAAGGCAGGTCACATCTTTCTAAGAGCTAAAAACTCTTGAAAGACAAAATATCTTTCAAATACTTTATTATTCTTGAAAGAAAGTGAAAGTCACTCAGTTATGTCTGACTCTTTGTGACCCGTGGACTGTAGCATGCCAGGCCCCACAGTCCATGGAATTCTCCAGGCAAGAATTCTGGAGTGGATAACTGTTCCCTACCCACTTGGGGACCTTCCAAACTCAGGGACTGAACTCAGGTCTCCCTCGAGGCATGAAGATTCTTTATCATTTGAACCATCAGGGAAGCCCTATTTACATTTTTCGTAAATATAATAAGTCAATATTTGCACTAACAAATATTTATTGAAGGGTATTGTATCATGAATGTCTGAACCCTATGGTCTAGTGGGGACAGAAGTTAAATTAATAGGCAAATGTATAACTGACTATGTTGATCAAAAAGCATGCAAACAGAGATATTAATAGAGAGGATGCCATCTGGCAATTCAGAGGACAGACAGCCTTTGTAAGGACATTAAAATTAAGACTCCCCTGACAAAATAAGTTGAGTTAGCAAGGTAAGTCAGGAGATGTACCTTCTAGGGGAAAAATATATATGCAGTAGCTCTGGGATAGGAAATACCTTACTGTAGAACAGGTAAGGCTGGAGTTCAGGGATGGAGGAAACGAAGGCAGGGGCCAAGAGAAACTGTAAAGGCAGGGCCCGACCACCGAGATCTGGAAGGCTAGTCCAAGAATCTACTTTTCAAAAGAGATGGACTCACTGAAAATATTTTACTTTAACATAGCAATAAAAATTTTAAAATTAGTTGGAAATCACAGGCTTAGAGGAAATAATTTGTATGAAATAAAATGTCAAGGAAACAATTTTAGATGGGTAATTTTAAAACACCCACATCATTTCCACTTACTAAAGGTTACTGTATGGAAATATACACATTAAAGGATATCTAAACAGAAAATATGATCTTTGCCCTTTAGAACCTTCCAATGTAGAATATAACAGTAATGAAAAAATGCATAAAATCAGAGTATTATCAGGAATATTTACCAAATTGTGAAAAAAAACTTAAGTTTAAAACACACACACTTTCTAGAGTCCCCCCAAGGCAGTCTCTGGTTTTTCACTGATCAATTAAACTCATGAAATGAGCTCAAAAGAGAATAACTATAAGAGTTATCCATAAAGTGACTCCAAACTTCTTTCTTTCTGAGAATATAGGTGGGCATTTTCATTCACTGTCTTCACTCACTTTCTGAGACAATGAAAGTCCTTTTGGTTCTATACCTTCGAAGGTCACAATAAATAAGAGTGATGAATTTGGAAGACTTTCACATTCCTTTTTCATATTCTGCTGGGTTGGTGGTATAATGAATTTTTGACGTGACTTATGAACTCTGCATTCTATGACATGCTTCAGTAGCAATGGACATGGAACCAAAAGATTAGATTGAACTCAAGAACCTGCTTTTTGTGCAGGTTAAGAGGGCCAATTATTGGCAATTTCATGTTTCAACCTAACACATGGAATTAGTGAAAGTGAAAGGGGGTGGAGAAGCAATGACAGAGGGATATGTGTTGCTCTTCCTCTTCTGCTGTGCTCACTCTGTCATAAACTGAGCCGATTTCAACAGTAATTCGTATTACTTCTATATTCCATATGTGATTTCTCTGAATGCTGACATGATAGATTGTTCTTGTTCTATCTAGTCATTAAAGATAATTTTCTGTCCACTCCAACTAGGCTAAGAAATAACCACAGAAGAAATTCTGAGTCTTAGTGTTTTGTTGTGGTTATTGCTAGAGTCAAAATGATATTTACTTTGTGCTCTGGTTTCAAATTATTAAATGCTTTGGTAAAAGTCTTACAGATTTAAAGAATGTCTCTCCAGAGTGCATTTTCTGCAGAGAAAGAAGAGCTTATTGTTCTAATTTCTCCTTGTTATTGTTGTATCAGTTATTTAGAAGTACAGATTGGATATTACATTGCCATTGTTTTCTTAGGGGCCTATTTGGTCTGTTTCTGAATGATTTACAAGCATTTTCATTTATGAGGAATTTTATGCTAATAAAATGTATTTAATTTAATAAAATTCATTTAGGAGGAATGTTACTCTAATAAAATAGAAGAAAAAATCAAACCTGGAGTACAACACAATAGACATTCTGTTCAAAGCAAACACTTACTTTCTACTTAACACTATGTGTCGTCTTCTTTGAACCATAATTCATAATATGGATTAAGTTAAATCTCATAGGTGTCTTATCTTTTCAGATAGTGATTCATGTAATTTTGTAATGTAATTGCCAAAAATTTGAATTCTGGGAGAAGACATTAAGAGTCAGATTATTCCATGGGTGTTTCATGGGTCACGAATACTTTCAAGAATAAAATAATGCATAGTATATTCCTTTTCATGTTTCTAGTATATTCCACAGAGCCAACAAAATTATTCTTCAGTTTTTCATATTTTTAAAGTATAGGAAAACGCATATTCAAATGATGACTGGAAATGATATACTAGTAAACTTCAATTCATGGATGTTTCAAATGAATGTTAATTTTCTTGGTCACATATTTCAAAGGACTGTTGCCTTTACAAAGTGCCTTCGAGTGAGGAGTGTGTCCTTTCCTATAAAGAATTCTAGACAGCATGCCAGAGGAGAGTCTCCTATTTCTTGTTCTATTGCCCACTTAGTGGGTGACCTTGAGAAAAGGTCTCATTCTCTGTTTCATTTTTCAGATGTGAAATGGTGATTGAAATCACTGCTCTGTTCTCCTCTGTAATTAGTTTTACCAACATGGACACTTTTTAAAAGCTCCAATTACCATGGTTTTTAATGCTCCTGAGACAATTCATCCCAAACCCAAGGATATTTTTTTAGATTAAAAAAAAAAAAAGGTACTATTAGCCTGTAATTGGGATCTACTATCTGAGTATGTAAGTGACATATTATGGTATAGATTTTCATATTAACATTTTTATCCAAGACTAAAAAGTATTTCATGTAGAAATCAGACATGTTCACTTGAAATAATTGTCTCATGATAATAAAATAAGAGTTATGTAATAGATCTTTATGAAATCATATTTTGATTGTTAAAATTTATATTGAGATTTTAATTGGGCTCTTCCAAGGACAAGAAATATGTAGAATTTAAAAACAGAGTTTAACTGTTTCTTCTGGTGCTTTTTATAATCCAATATTTGCATCATTTAAATAAGGAAGCAGCTCTCTAAACAAAATTCTTGAGCAATTTTAGAATTTAATTAATCTAATATGCTACAGCTTCATCCACATCAAAGAGCAACTCTGAATCAAAAATAAACAGCCAGGGGCTTCCCTGGTGGTCCAGTGGGTAAAGAGTCTACCTTGCAGTGCAAGGGCCGCTGGTTCAGTCCCTGGTCCAGGAAGATCCAACGTGCCACAGACCGGTTGGACCAGTGTGTCCAGTTACGAGCCAGCACTTTGAAGTGCATGCAGCCAGAGCCAGTGCTCTGCAACGAGAGGCCACTGCAATGGAAGGCCCACCCAGGGCAAAGAATAAAGATAAATGAAAATAAATAAATAACAAATGAAAGAGGCCAAAATGTAAACAAACAACAACAAAAAAGAAATATTTAAAAAAAAAAACAAAATAGCCAAGGGGCTTCCCTGGTAGCTCAGTGGTAAACAATCTGCCTGCCAATGTAGGAGACACGGGTTCAATCCCTAATCTGGGAAGATCCCACATGCTGTGGAGCAACAAAGCCCATGAACCACAACTATTGAGCCTGTGCTCTAGAGCCTCGGAGCCACAACTATTGAGCCCATGTGCCACAACTTCTGAAGCCCGTGTGCCCTAGAACCCAAGTTTTACAACAAGAAAAGTCACAACATGAAGCCTTCTTGCCTCAATTAGAGAGTAGCCCCCACTCCCTGCAACTAGAGAAGAGCCTGCAGCAGCAGTGAAAACCCAGAATAGCCAAAAATAAATAAATAAATAAAATTCTCAAAATAAAGGAATAAACAGCCAAGAAACAACTTACTGGATAAAGAAAAACAGGGTACTAAATTATTAACTATATATAATATCCCAGTTTCTACCAAAATTAATAGCCTTCTCATACCTGTTCAACAAGTGATTTAAAACACACACACACACACACACACATACACATACACCCCACACACATATATGGGCTTCCTAGGCAGTGCTAGTGGTAAAGAACACACCTGCTCATGCAGGAAATTAAGAGACTCAAGTTGGATCCCAGTGTTGGGAAGATTGCCAGGAGGAGGGCATGGCAGCTCACTCTAGTATTCTTGCCTGGAGAATCCCCATGAACAGAGAAGCCTGGTGGGCTACAGTCCATAGATTTAGACACATTGAAGCAACTGGTCACACATATATATATACATACACATATGTACATATGTTCATACATATATATGCTATTGAGAATATAAAAGTCACTGAGAATATAAAAACTACCTCTTCACTTAAAACATGAGCAACTGATAAGGATAGCTCATAGACGAGGAAGAAAAAGGTTCTTCACACATGAAAATATGCTACATCTTAGAATAAGAGAAGTGCAAATACATGTAAATACTCTACTGGGAGAAAAATAATCTAGTACAAACTTTGCCAGCAATTCAGCTTTGTGTAACAATTCAGCACTATTTTTAAAATATTTTTCTTCCAACTATTTATCACACGTATGTATTGATACTTTGGGGAAATGATGCTATTACCTGGATGTGAGACAGCATTGTGTGTAATAATGTTGGGAATACCCGAAATACCTATGAATGTGGAATTGATTAAATAAAATTTTCTAGAGCAATGCAAGGGATTATTCCAAAAAATTAAAAGAACTGAAGAAAACCTATATGAATATGATCTCCAGGATATGTTAGGTGAAAAGATCATAGTACAGAACCATGTATATATGCTTTCATTTATGTAAAATGCACACACACAAACATACATTAAAACACATGAATTATTTTAAGATGCATTAGGAAAAAATTATTATATCCGGGACTAGAATGTATGATTAAAGGACGGAAAATTACTCCTGTAGCTTTTGAATTTTATGCTATATACTTGAACAACCTCCTATAAATAAGTATTTTTTTTTAAATAAACATGAAATAATAGAAATTGGCTGTTACAGGGAATTTCTGGGTAGAGAGGCTGCTGAGTGAGGTCTTTCACTCTCTTGGAAAGCCTGGTCTGAACTGAATGCATGGACTCAGTACCTGCTGTCCATCCCTGGGTCACCCCTCCCCTCTCCCTCCAAAGCCATTCCCAGTCAGCAGAGCTGGAGTTAACGTAGGCTGGCCCAGTCTAATCACACTGAAAGGGTAGCAACTTTGTAGACAGAGGAAGTAAAAACGCTTGACACAGTATCCTCAGCGTTACTTGCCGCACTGCCTTTTGCTCCATTTTCATTGGCAGCAGTTATAGGGACTAGATGACAAACTAAGGAAGGTATTTTTGAGCAGGAACATCTGCGTCTTAACACCTTTAACCATGGTTAGGTTGACATGTTGGACCTCTTGAAAGGTTAAGTTACCAATTCTATTTGTATATAGAAAACATTTCATAGAGATATCTATTTATATATAAAATAATATTTATATATAATATTCCTTTGAGATTATATTTTTGCTATATCCACTAGAAATTGGGAAACAAATTATCTCTATAATATTTTTCAAAGTTTGTTATTGTGATTATTTTAATTATTATAGCATGTCTTATCTCAGTAGATTCTATTTATTCTTGCTTACCTACTGATAAACCATCATAACTGCTATGCTTCTATTAATCTGTAAAACACCTCAATGACTAATGGTTATCTCTTTATAATGACTAAGTCCCTCTATTGCTAACAGAAAAGCATGCTTTCAAAGCACCATCAAATGTTTCAGATGACACTGATGCTATTTTCTACTATGGCTTGCTCTCTATAATTAGAAAACTGCATAAATTAAGAAAAATGGTCTCTTGCTTAATACAACAAAGAATGACATTTATCCATTCATTTATTCACTCACAAGTAACCAGGATGCACAAAAAACAAAACAAAAAAATACATTAAAACACATGAATTATTTTAAGATGCATTAGGAAAAAATTATTATATCCGGGACTAGAATGTATGATTAAAGGACGGAAAATTACTCCTGTAGCTTTTGAATTTTATGCTATATACTTGAACAACCTCCTATAAATAAGTATTTTTTTTTAAATAAACATGAAATAATAGAAATTGGCTGTTACAGGGAATTTCTGGGTAGAGAGGCTGCTGAGTGAGGTCTTTCACTCTCTTGGAAAGCCTGGTCTGAACTGAATGCATGGACTCAGTACCTGCTGTCCATCCCTGGGTCACCCCTCCCCTCTCCCTCCAAAGCCATTCCCAGTCAGCAGAGCTGGAGTTAACGTAGGCTGGCCCAGTCTAATCACACTGAAAGGGTAGCAACTTTGTAGACAGAGGAAGTAAAAACGCTTGACACAGTATCCTCAGCGTTACTTGCCGCACTGCCTTTTGCTCCATTTTCATTGGCAGCAGTTATAGGGACTAGATGACAAACTAAGGAAGGTATTTTTGAGCAGGAACATCTGCGTCTTAACACCTTTAACCATGGTTAGGTTGACATGTTGGACCTCTTGAAAGGTTAAGTTACCAATTCTATTTGTATATAGAAAACATTTCATAGAGATATCTATTTATATATAAAATAATATTTATATATAATATTCCTTTGAGATTATATTTTTGCTATATCCACTAGAAATTGGGAAACAAATTATCTCTATAATATTTTTCAAAGTTTGTTATTGTGATTATTTTAATTATTATAGCATGTCTTATCTCAGTAGATTCTATTTATTCTTGCTTACCTACTGATAAACCATCATAACTGCTATGCTTCTATTAATCTGTAAAACACCTCAATGACTAATGGTTATCTCTTTATAATGACTAAGTCCCTCTATTGCTAACAGAAAAGCATGCTTTCAAAGCACCATCAAATGTTTCAGATGACACTGATGCTATTTTCTACTATGGCTTGCTCTCTATAATTAGAAAACTGCATAAATTAAGAAAAATGGTCTCTTGCTTAATACAACAAAGAATGACATTTATCCATTCATTTATTCACTCACAATGTAGGTTTTCAGACTTAGTAAATAAAAATACATGGTATCTAATTTAATTTGAATTTCAGATAAACAATGATTTATTTTTCTTACTGAGCATCCTATGTAATACAAACTTATAGTAAAAAAAAGGTAGTCGTTTATCTAAAATTTGAATTTAAATAGTACTTTTTATTTTATCTGGCAATTCTAAGTAGTTTCTAAATATAGACTGAGCCAGGTGCTGTCCTAGGTGCTGGGTATATGGGGGGGTAAAGAACAAAATCTTTGCCTCCAAGAGTTTATAATATAGTTGGTTAAATACACACACACACACACACACACACACACTGATAGTTGTAATGCAGTGAGACTGGGTTATCAGAGGTGTGAACAATGTAACATAATCACACGGGAATGCCCCAACTCTGATTGGAAGATGGAGTGGGGAGGAACATGGGAAGCTACATGAAGAGGTGATGACTCAGATAAGAATTGTGCATGTAGACATTTGTCAACAGAGAGAGTGAGGTGACCCTATCACAACGAACAGCTTCTGGAAAAGCATAAAGGAAATCTTGTGTGTAGGGAACACCAAGTAATTCATAATGGCTGAAACCCTGGGAGCAAAAAGTAGAGAGAGAAATGAGGCTAGCAGGGTTGGAACAGGAGAAATTATAAATGGCTGTATATTGACTATGTGTGTGTATGTGTGTGTGCTCAGTTGTGACCAACTTTCTGCAACCCCATGTACCGTAGCCCGCCAGGTTCCTCCGTTCATGGAATTTTCCAGGCAAGAATACTGGAGTGGATTGCCATCTCCTACTCCAGGGGATCTCCTGACCCAGGGATCGAACCCATATCTCCTGAATCTCCTGCATTGGCAGGCAGATTCTTTACCACTGTGCCACCTTGGAAGCCTTATGGAATACTATTGACTACATACATGTCTTTAAAATTTCAACAGGTTTCTTTATCACATCTGTTTGCTATGTAGATAAAGTTAATGGTGATGATGTTAGAACCACCAAGATGTCTTCCTTGATTCACACTACCCTATTTCTATCCTTATTCCCTCTACTCAACATGACCATGATACTTCAGTTTGAATGACAGTTATTTATGGATACCAGATGTTTAGAAAATGATTTGTTAGTTGTCTTTTATTTCTTGGCGGTATAGAACTGACTGTGCATCTGCTCTATACTTCACCTATTATGTGCTATTCAGAACAAATGCCCCATGAATGCTGAGGCACTTGGTACACTGAGCATCGCTTTCACTGTTAGCAAACAATTCTTAATTGAGCATCTATTGTGTTAAGAGCACTATGGAGGCGGGGAGCAAGGCACATATGGTACCAAAGTCAGGTCATCTATACAATAGCTGTGGCACCATGAAAACTGACCAAAATTTTAGCTTCAGTGATACTTGGGGGAAGCAATAATTATTGAGCACTTCTAAAAGCCAGACATTTTCTGCTTAAAAGTGAAATCTTAGTAATATAATCATAGAGGGTGAGAAAGTATTGTCCCTGGCCCCAAACCAACCAGCAGCCTGCTTTGTTTGATGAAAAAATATTTCAACATGAAAGTGTACAGAGAAGTGAGGTGACCCTATCACAACGAACAGCTTCTGGAAAAGCATAAAGGAAATCTTGTGTGTAGGGAACACCAAGTAATTCATAATGGCTGAAACCCTGGGAGCAAAAAGTAGAGAGAGAAATGAGGCTAGCAGGGTTGGAACAGGAGAAATTATAAATGGCTGTATATTGACTATGTGTGTGTATGTGTGTGTGCTCAGTTGTGACCAACTTTCTGCAACCCCATGTACCGTAGCCCGCCAGGTTCCTCCGTTCATGGAATTTTCCAGGCAAGAATACTGGAGTGGATTGCCATCTCCTACTCCAGGGGATCTCCTGACCCAGGGATCGAACCCATATCTCCTGAATCTCCTGCATTGGCAGGCAGATTCTTTACCACTGTGCCACCTTGGAAGCCTTATGGAATACTATTGACTACATACATGTCTTTAAAATTTCAACAGGTTTCTTTATCACATCTGTTTGCTATGTAGATAAAGTTAATGGTGATGATGTTAGAACCACCAAGATGTCTTCCTTGATTCACACTACCCTATTTCTATCCTTATTCCCTCTACTCAACATGACCATGATACTTCAGTTTGAATGACAGTTATTTATGGATACCAGATGTTTAGAAAATGATTTGTTAGTTGTCTTTTATTTCTTGGCGGTATAGAACTGACTGTGCATCTGCTCTATACTTCACCTATTATGTGCTATTCAGAACAAATGCCCCATGAATGCTGAGGCACTTGGTACACTGAGCATCGCTTTCACTGTTAGCAAACAATTCTTAATTGAGCATCTATTGTGTTAAGAGCACTATGGAGGCGGGTAGCAAGGCACATATGGTACCAAAGTCAGGTCATCTATACAATAGCTGTGGCACCATGAAAACTGACCAAAATTTTAGCTTCAGTGATACTTGGGGGAAGCAATAATTATTGAGCACTTCTAAAAGCCAGACATTTTCTGCTTAAAAGTGAAATCTTAGTAATATAATCATAGAGGGTGAGAAAGTATTGTCCCTGGCCCCAAACCAACCAGCAGCCTGCTTTTGTATAGTTTTCAAGGCATGCAAAAATTTTAAACTGTTACAGGATTACTTTTTTTTTAAAGCAAATCAAGCCAAGAATATGTGAAGAGAAACATATGTGATATGCAAAGCCTAGAATATTTACTATCTGGATCTTTACAGAAAAAGTTTGCCAACTTCTAAATAAATGAAGGGACTGAATCTTAGAGAGATTCAAGAACCCACTTAGAGTTCATAAAATTAAAAAGTGACAGATCTGGATCTTAAGTCAGATTTATCTGTTCACCATGTACATGCCCCTTCACTGATCAAGTTATCTTCCTGATCTTGGGGATATCTATCCTTGCCGGTTCTGAAGCTGTGGTCCTTGGTGTTATTCTGCAGTCTGTGTTTGCTTTAACCCTCCTGGTGGGATACCAGCATAGGCATGAACTCACTTTCACCCAGCCACAAGTCCACTGCTATAAAAAAAAAAACAAAAACAAAAACAAAAAACTGCTGCTACTCCCTTCTATTCTAGCGACTTTATGTATCTACATCTCCAAGGCAGGCAATCTAATCAAATCCAGGTGTTTAACTAGTGTTTTCTGGGCAGTAACAAAAATGGAATCTACAGTGCAACTAATTGCTTAGTAAGTTAACAGTAACTTTTGTAAACTCAACTACTTCTAAAATAGCTTGAAAGAAAATGCTCGATAAACAGGATCTGTTGTTTAATAAAACATCATACTACTTGATTGATTCTTAAAGATCTCACAGCAAGTAAACCTGCTAATTGAAAAATGTCTTACTGAAATTTTAAGGCATTAACACTATTAATGCCTTAACAATCTTAAGGTATCGAGTGGTTTTAATAGGTGCAGCTACCACACAAGGCTGGCAACCTTCAGTTGCTATATTCAGTCGATCACAAAATTGAGAAATAGACCTTATAGCACTACCAAACAGTCATAGTTAGTATTTTGAGCTATAGAGCAGAACAGTTGGTTATTATTCCATCAGATACATGTTGGATTATTTTATCTATTCTGCTCTCAGTTTGTGGATTGATATCCTTTATGAATAAAGCTGCCGCCTGCTTTTCTACTTCAAAATTTGCTAATATGTAAAAAAACAATTTTATGTTTTCAAGGCATGCAAAAATTTTAAACTGTTACAGGATTACTTTTTTTTTAAAGCAAATCAAGCCAAGAATATGTGAAGAGAAACATATGTGATATGCAAAGCCTAGAATATTTACTATCTGGATCTTTACAGAAAAAGTTTGCCAACTTCTAAATAAATGAAGGGACTGAATCTTAGAGAGATTCAAGAACCCACTTAGAGTTCATAAAATTAAAAAGTGACAGATCTGGATCTTAAGTCAGATTTATCTGTTCACCATGTACATGCCCCTTCACTGATCAAGTTATCTTCCTGATCTTGGGGATATCTATCCTTGCCGGTTCTGAAGCTGTGGTCCTTGGTGTTATTCTGCAGTCTGTGTTTGCTTTAACCCTCCTGGTGGGATACCAGCATAGGCATGAACTCACTTTCACCCAGCCACAAGTCCACTGCTATAAAAAAAAACAAAACAAAACAAAAACTGCTGCTACTCCCTTCTATTCTAGCGACTTTATGTATCTACATCTCCAAGGCAGGCAATCTAATCAAATCCAGGTGTTTAACTAGTGTTTTCTGGGCAGTAACAAAAATGGAATCTACAGTGCAACTAATTGCTTAGTAAGTTAACAGTAACTTTTGTAAACTCAACTACTTCTAAAATAGCTTGAAAGAAAATGC
Organism: Tragulus kanchil; assembly: GCA_022376925.1. Taxonomy (NCBI): domain Eukaryota; kingdom Metazoa; phylum Chordata; class Mammalia; order Artiodactyla; family Tragulidae; genus Tragulus; species Tragulus kanchil. The sequence goes on along the minus strand of JAIOJX010000005.1, from coordinate 113,154,288 downwards.
TCGATAAACAGGATCTGTTGTTTAATAAAACATCATACTACTTGATTGATTCTTAAAGATCTCACAGCAAGTAAACCTGCTAATTGAAAAATGTCTTACTGAAATTTTAAGGCATTAACACTATTAATGCCTTAACAATCTTAAGGTATCGAGTGGTTTTAATAGGTGCAGCTACCACACAAGGCTGGCAACCTTCAGTTGCTATATTCAGTCGATCACAAAATTGAGAAATAGACCTTATAGCACTACCAAACAGTCATAGTTAGTATTTTGAGCTATAGAGCAGAACAGTTGGTTATTATTCCATCAGATACATGTTGGATTATTTTATCTATTCTGCTCTCAGTTTGTGGATTGATATCCTTTATGAATAAAGCTGCCGCCTGCTTTTCTACTTCAAAATGCATTTAAAGAATTTTATTCTTTCCTCTTTCTATCTTCCTCTCTCTCCCCAACTCTTTCCCTTCTTTTCTTCCTTCCAGGCATGAATGATCCATTCATCTGTTGATAAATCTATCCATTTATCCATCCATCTGCTATGTCTAAAATGTGCAGGAAACACATTATATGCTATGACAGATACAGCAATATATAATGCATAGCCCTTACTCTCAAGAAATGTATAGTTTCATAAAGGCAAGTAGTAGAGGCTGGAGAAAAATCTTTAGTTCATGCAAATGATAGGTTAGCAACTATGCAAATCATTTGATTAAACAATATGTAATATGTACTGAATGATCACCACACACCAGTTTCTATACTAGTGAATTACACTTTCAAACTTCATCTTCACAACAATGCTACAATTAGTCACCATTATATTTCCCAGTGTGACGGATGAAGAAACTAAGGCAAATAGAGATTAAGCAGCTTTTCCAAGGCGGACATTTCCAGGTGAACGCTTCATCACCCTTTTCCTTGGCCTTCAGGTTCTTATGCTCATAGCTGATTGATAACCAGTGGTCACGGCCACTAGGCTATTTTTGACCCTGATCAAATTGGACAATCCGATTCTGTTTAGGGGGAACTGAAAATCAAGGACCCTTGTAACAGAACAAGTAGGAGGAGCTCCAGAGAAGTAATCTGTACTATATGGATAGAAAAAAGGAGAAAACAGGTCTGTTATGGGAAAGACTGAAAATTGCACAGAACAGCTGAGATCAAAAGAGAATTCTTATTTTGAATGGATTTCTGTATTTGCAAGTAAACCTGCTAATTGAAAAATGTCTTACTGAAATTTTAAGGCATTAACACTATTAATGCCTTAACAATCTTAAGGTATCGAGTGGTTTTAATAGGTGCAGCTACCACACAAGGCTGGCAACCTTCAGTTGCTATATTCAGTCGATCACAAAATTGAGAAATAGACCTTATAGCACTACCAAACAGTCATAGTTAGTATTTTGAGCTATAGAGCAGAACAGTTGGTTATTATTCCATCAGATACATGTTGGATTATTTTATCTATTCTGCTCTCAGTTTGTGGATTGATATCCTTTATGAATAAAGCTGCCGCCTGCTTTTCTACTTCAAAATGCATTTAAAGAATTTTATTCTTTCCTCTTTCTATCTTCCTCTCTCTCCCCAACTCTTTCCCTTCTTTTCTTCCTTCCAGGCATGAATGATCCATTCATCTGTTGATAAATCTATCCATTTATCCATCCATCTGCTATGTCTAAAATGTGCAGGAAACACATTATATGCTATGACAGATACAGCAATATATAATGCATAGCCCTTACTCTCAAGAAATGTATAGTTTCATAAAGGCAAGTAGTAGAGGCTGGAGAAAAATCTTTAGTTCATGCAAATGATAGGTTAGCAACTATGCAAATCATTTGATTAAACAATATGTAATATGTACTGAATGATCACCACACACCAGTTTCTATACTAGTGAATTACACTTTCAAACTTCATCTTCACAACAATGCTACAATTAGTCACCATTATATTTCCCAGTGTGACGGATGAAGAAACTAAGGCAAATAGAGATTAAGCAGCTTTTCCAAGGCGGACATTTCCAGGTGAACGTTTGATAACCCTTTTCCTTTGCCTTCAGGTTCTTATGCTCATAGCTGATTGATAACCAGTGGTCACGGCCACTAGGCTATTTTTGACCCTGATCAAATTGGACAATCCGATTCTGTTTAGGGGGAACTGAAAATCAAGGACCCTTGTAACAGAACAAGTAGGAGGAGCTCCAGAGAAGTAATCTGTACTATATGGATAGAAAAAAGGAGAAAACAGGTCTGTTATGGGAAAGACTGAAAATTGCACAGAACAGCTGAGATCAAAAAGAGAATTCTACTTATTTTGAATGGATTTCTTGGCTGATCATTATAGTTTGAGGTAGGTCCAAGGAACTTTGGGCCCATAAAATAGCTCGTTATCCCTCCAATATGGTCTCTCTTTAAGTCATCCTAGGAAGAATATGTTACTTTGTTACTTAAAAGAATCACTACACTACACTACATATAAGATCCATATGCTTATCTCTAATTGTCAGCTGGGGAAAACTGAAGATCCAGGCATCTTTCTAAGAAAGACAAATATAAGCATAATATAAGGTTGGGGGAAATCTCACAAGGTAAGTACATACGAAGCAATCTGGAAGGAAGAGAAGGAAACTTCATGTAGGTAGAAACCCCAGGAATGGCTATAATAAGAGACAATGACCAGGCATTAAAATACTGGAAGAACTTGGTATTATAATAGTTGAAGACAGTGTTCTAAACAGAGGCGACAGAATGAATGATGGAGTGTGTTGAAAAGTCCAGCTTCACTGGAACCGGGGTGGATTGAGGGCATTTGGGAACATCAGCCAGAATGTAGACTGGGGCCAGATTGTAATAGGCAGAGAATACTAAACTGTCATGTGCCTATATTTTAAGTATTTATTAAAGGGTATGTAGGTCACATGATCCTAAGCCTTAAGAAAATCCTTCTAGCAATGTTAAGTAACATGTGAACAGAAACAAAATACTAGTGAATTACACTTTCAAACTTCATCTTCACAACAATGCTACAATTAGTCACCATTATATTTCCCAGTGTGACGGATGAAGAAACTAAGGCAAATAGAGATTAAGCAGCTTTTCCAAGGCGGACATTTCCAGGTGAACGCTTTGATAACCCTTTTCCTTTGCCTTCAGGTTCTTATGCTCATAGCTGATTGATAACCAGTGGTCACGGCCACTAGGCTATTTTTGACCCTGATCAAATTGGACAATCCGATTCTGTTTAGGGGGAACTGAAAATCAAGGACCCTTGTAACAGAACAAGTAGGAGGAGCTCCAGAGAAGTAATCTGTACTATATGGATAGAAAAAAGGAGAAAACAGGTCTGTTATGGGAAAGACTGAAAATTGCACAGAACAGCTGAGATCAAAAAGAGAATTCTACTTATTTTGAATGGATTTCTTGGCTGATCATTATAGTTTGAGGTAGGTCCAAGGAACTTTGGGCCCATAAAATAGCTCGTTATCCCTCCAATATGGTCTCTCTTTAAGTCATCCTAGGAAGAATATGTTACTTTGTTACTTAAAAGAATCACTACACTACACTACATATAAGATCCATATGCTTATCTCTAATTGTCAGCTGGGGAAAACTGAAGATCCAGGCATCTTTCTAAGAAAGACAAATATAAGCATAATATAAGGTTGGGGGAAATCTCACAAGGTAAGTACATACGAAGCAATCTGGAAGGAAGAGAAGGAAACTTCATGTAGGTAGAAACCCCAGGAATGGCTATAATAAGAGACAATGACCAGGCATTAAAATACTGGAAGAACTTGGTATTATAATAGTTGAAGACAGTGTTCTAAACAGAGGCGACAGAATGAATGATGGAGTGTGTTGAAAAGTCCAGCTTCACTGGAACCGGGGTGGATTGAGGGCATTTGGGAACATCAGCCAGAATGTAGACTGGGGCCAGATTGTAATAGGCAGAGAATACTAAACTGTCATGTGCCTATATTTTAAGTATTTATTAAAGGGTATGTAGGTCACATGATCCTAAGCCTTAAGAAAATCCTTCTAGCAATGTTAAGTAACATGTGAACAGAAACAAAATAAGGAAAGACCACTTAGGAGTTTCATAAAAAGACAGAGCTTCAGAAAGCAACTTCTTTAGATTTACGATGCTTTGTTAACAAGTGAGCAGGTGAGTGGTTCACCACACAATAGGGCTCACCATCAATATCCACCTCCAAATGCCAAAAAGAACTCCCCACCACATACACAAAGCATCAAACAATCTGGATAATTACATAGCTATATGGACCTCCAATGCTAAATATGTTCTAAGTACACATAGATCATCCTTTTCCCTGGAGGAGTTAGAAATAGTGTCGGGACTAGTTTTCTCATCTACAGAATAAGGATATAGGCAGAAGGCAGGGGAAAGGCAAATGCAGAAAAGCTAGATCTAATAAAATGTAATTATAACTAAAATAAAAGTGGTATGGCTTGACCCAGAGGAGAGCAGCTTATGCCACTGGGTTGGAAACATTTTATCGCAGCCTTCTTGGAAGAACTTATGGCTGAATTGAGTCTTAGGTCAGAGGTGGTGGGAAGTGGAGAAGGTGTTAAAGTGAACAGGCATTTTAAGCAAAGAGGACCATGTGAGCAAAAGCAGACCGTTGAAAAGAGAGAAACTGTAAACACATCTTTGTATCTGGAGCACTAAAGAAAGAGCTTGGGAGTAATGGGAGATCAGGCTGGAGGGGAAGCAGAAGCCAGATAACAGAAGCACCTATCGAGAGGTCCAAATGACCTAACACGAGACAGAAGTAGTGAATTCTCAAATAACACTGCAGAAGTGATTCCAGGAAACTTTTTAGCATGAAGGCATTTCACCTTGATCCTCACAAACTATTTATATACAGAGAAAATCTAAAATTAGATAGGATAAAAATATCACCATTGACATACACAAAAGAGATCATCTGTCAGCAACTAGCTTTCTGAATTATATATCTTAGTGTCAAAGCAATAGGATGGATAAGGCACGAATAACTACCACCTTTGTTAAGAGATTTTAATAACAGAAAGACATGACTACACACACACACACACACACACACACACACCATCTTTTGTTATCTACAAATCCTATAATCCAGGGTTTGGGTGTCAACAGAGGCTTTTATTACACTGCTAAGGAAGCAAAATTATTAAAACAACATGTTAGCATAACAGCTGAAAAATGTGTCCGTGTACTAGGCACTGTGCATATGCTCTAAATAAGCTGTCTCAAACATGCATAAAATTACTTCTCCCAAATATTTTTCCTACCACTTTTCCCTTCACTTCTATCTGCAATCTTTGATACTGGATGATGTGAAAGAATATGGCTATCAGAATCCAATATTCTCAGTTCTGAACTCTACTAGTTAAATATCTACAGATAGATTATAATGCTTAACCTTACTGAACCTGAGTTTGCTTATCTGTAGATATTGATAGTATCTATATTGTAGGGTGATAAGATTTAATGAGATAAGCTAAATGAAGACCTCTGGGAAAATTCTAGCCTTTGTTGGTGTCAGCGCACATTACTTGTCCAAGCTTGCTTAGGTACTTTCCAGTCCAGTGGCACATACTTCTCTTTTGGCATCTGCCTTTGGCAGCTAATTCAATTTTCATAAGAAGATGGCAATCCTTCTGACCTCCAGAACATGAAGTTCTGCACGTAACTGGTCACATGAGGCAGCAACACTGAAACTATGGTGGGCTGGTTATTGTGGGATGATACCAGCAGTGTGAATAAATCATGCTGCTTTTGAGCAATGTGTCTGTTAGTATTTTATGACCTCTTTGCACTTCTGCTGGGAAGCACAGCTCCAAAGCATAACCCAGTTTTAAAATGCATTCCAGACCTCCCAGAAGAGACTGTTGTTCTGATTTCATTCTCCTTTCCTATCTGCTTCCTGTCCCCACACATATCATTCCCTTCTGCTTCACTTTCTCAGTATATTTTTCCTAGTATTGATCTTTCTTCCTTCCACCTTCCATGTTTCTAAAAAGAAAACAAAATCCTATGTGAAATAGGCAGATTATCAACAGCTTACTTAAACAGAGCTCTGCCAAGCAGGTATCCTCAACTCAAAATTAGGCTCTCTAAAAAGCCCAAACAGCACAAAGCTGTTTGTGCTACTGTCATGATCAACGCATGGCACATCATGACCCTGCTCTTTGCTCCTGAGGTACTTGGCAAAGGCCCTGAAAAGTTGACAGTGGTAGGGTACCAGACAGAAGCTAGGCTGACAAGGAAGCACTATCCAAAGCCAAGTGAAGCTCTCTGTAAGTGACTTATATAGAGGAATTGCATTATTATTGCTATTCAGTCACTCAGTCATATACGACTCTGTGACCCCATAGACTGAAGCACGTCAGATTTCCCTGTCCTTCACCATCTCCCAGAGTTTGCTCAAACTCATGTCCATTGATGCCATTCAACCATCTCATCCTCTGTTGTCTCCTACTCTTTTTGCCCTCAATCTTTCCAGCATCAGGGTCTGTTCTAATGAGTCAGCTCTTCACCTCAGATGGTCAAAGTACTGGAGCTTTGCCATCAATTCTTCAAAGAATATTCAGGGCTGATTTCCTTTAGGACTGACTAATTTGATCTCTTTGCCATCCAAGGGACTCCCAAGAGTCTTCTCCAACACCACAGTTTGAAAGCATCAATTCTTTAGTGCTCAGCATTCTTTATGGTCCAACTTTATTATTACTATTATTTTTATGTTGTTGCTACTTTAAGAACACATAAAATCCTTTGGGGCTAAAACATTTTATATCTAAATAAATGGTAGGTGTTTACTATTTTTCTTTCTCTAGATGACCAGGAGTTCAAATCATGTATTTCCTGATCAAGAAAATAAAATAGAAAAATACCCTTATCTGGTTTCATAGAAACATTTTTAAAAGCTACTACAACTGCCCCACTAGGGAGACAGTGAAGTAGGAGAATAAAGGAGTATTGAAATTTATGTTCAGCAAAATAATGTGGTTTCTAGAATCTGCCTCCTCTAGCTCTGAACTTCTTGATCCTGTCCCTAGTCATTTTCCCTCAGGGGTTTGTGATGACTTTCTGATTACACGGCTGTACTACACACTCAGCAACTTCATCCTTCTTCCACAAAGGTAAGATAAAATTTCACTTTAGTTTCATTATAATATCTATCTTAGTAAGAAGAAAATAGCATTCATGAATTATGTACACATTTAAAAGGCAACCTTTCATAATAATAAACTTTTAATCTGTAGAATGGTCCTGTGCTAGGTTTTAAATTCAGAACAATACAGTGAATACAACTGAAAGAAAAACAGACCAGCTGTTCTTTTACCCTGCTTATTTATAGTATACGGAAAGAGAAATGATTAGCCACCATCACGCATGACAAAGCAAACTGTGATCCACTAGGGCCATGATACTTGGACCAGCTCCTAAGCAAACCACATCTAGGCATCTCTGCCAGGGCATTGTTTGAAGATGGAATAAGGACTTCTCTGTCAGCATGCTTGACATCACAGGGATCAGACAGAGAGCTCTGAACACAGTTACTTTACCGGCTTTTACAGAGTTTAAAAGTGGTCACTTCCTTGAAGTAAGTCATAAAGAGAAGGGTAAATATAGCATACTAACACGTATATATGGAATCTAGAAAGATGACACAGATAAAAGTATATACAGAGCAGCATAGAGAATCAGACATAGAGAACAGACTTATGGACATTGCGGAGAGCGAGGAATGGGAGAGAGGTATAGACAGAGTAACATGGAAACTTACATTACCATATGGAAAAGAGACAACCAGTGTGAATCTACTGTAAGTCTAAGGGGCTATGCAACTACCTGGAGGAGTGGGATGGGGAAGGAGATGGGAGGGAGGTTCATGTGGGAGGAGTCACGTGTATACCTATGACTGTATGCAGTAAACAACAACTCCGTAAAGAGAAAATAAAAATCAATGTAAAAAATAAAAAATAAAAATAGTCACCTCTTGCACATCTCCGCCTCCTTGCTATAATTTCATTTTCCTAATGGACAATCTTGACATCTAAATTCTCTTCAAGAGTTCACAAAGAAAGATGGCATGTAAGAAGGAATACATATGAAACCAGAAACACTGAACTCAGTATTTTATTACTCTCCAGACTAGTTCTAGACTATCAGACCAGCCTTCAAACTCTCTGGACCTTCATCTCTCTTCTATAGTATAAGGATATACAAACAAATATGTAGCTGGTATGTATGCATGTGCATGCCTAGGTAATTAAAAAAAAATAGAAATGTTCTAAATTAACAGCTGGAACCTGGACAGGTGCAACAATTAGACCAATCCATGCTCTATGGTGGAAATTGATTCTTTTTGTGATACATTTTTACCATTTTTGCCATATAGTCTCGGTGATTTTGCCAGCCATATTCTATTTCACGAGGTAAATCATATTTCTTATCTTATTTGTGGTTTCCAAGCTGGATTAAGCAATAAGCCACAGAATTTTTGAACTGACAAATAATACCCAAAGGCAAGATTGGAAAGCAACACAGTGATGATGAAAATCAATGGCCCACAGACTCACAAGGCCTGAGCTTCATTACTTTCCATAATAAGAATGTACAAAAACATTGTCATTTTGTTAAACAGCTGCTATTTTGAAGATCCTTTCAATATTTCCCAGACAATCTATTTAGAACATTGAGATACGAGATAAAGTATATTTTAAAAGTTCAAGTGATTATTTACAGAGATTATTTGAAAAAATAAGTAATAATCTTCTTCATGATACTGTAAATATTTGGAGACACTCTGAGGTTAGAGAAAGTTTTCCCAAGTAACTCTCAACTGCTCTTCGGGCTTTACATAAAAATGCCATTTCTCAAACTCTCAAACTCATTTGAGAATTTAAAATATTTAAAAGTTTCATTTTGCTATAAATCTAATTTCTTAAATGCTGTTTAGCAATTAAAATACAACAGAATAGACAAAGAAGCTGTGACTAGATAGGAAGACACTGCTGCATCTTTCCCAATGGTGTAAGCCTTTGTCTGAAATGCACTGCTTTGTCAAAAGAGGCTTTTTGAGGTAACCCTTCCATTGATTTTCAATGATTTGAGGTAGCTGAGTGGGTATTTCTATTTTTGGGTAGTCTCTTGTTCTGATCTTTTTCTTTAACTTTTTTTTTTTTTTAATTTTAATTAATTTATTTATTTGGCTGTGCTGGGTGTTAGTTGTGGGACTTGGAATCTTTAGTTGTAGCTTGTGGGATCTACTTCCCTGACCAGGGATCGAACCCAGGTCCCCTGCTTTAGGAGCACAGTGTCTTTAACCACTGGACCACCAGGGAAGTCTCATGTTCTGGTCATTTTATTGACTGGGAATTGGCTACCCTTGTGTATCTATTGCAAAATTTTCAGGCTGTCAACATAATTGCATTCTCTATGCTTTCAAGACCTCATTTCTATTACATTTCTCCAAAGTTACTTTTCCCAACTCTTCTGATTCATACTGATCTTGGGGGAATCAGGACATCCAATGACATCCAAAGATAATATGATGGGACTTCTCTAGTGGTCCAGTGGTTAAAACTCTTTGCTTCCACTGAAGGAGGCATGGGTTCAGTCCCTGGTCAAGAAACTAAGATCTTGCATGTCATACAGTATGGTTAAAAATTTAAAAAAATAATAAAGATAACACAGGGCTTCTTAACAACACATGAGTTAATGTGACAAAATCTTTGAGAGTAATTTGTTACTAATAATAGCTAAAAGGTTGTTGTTGTTCAGTCACTAATTTGTGTCCAACTATTTGCAACCCCACAGACAGCAACATGCCAGGCTCCTCTGTCCTTCACTATCTCCTGGAGTCTGCTCAAATTCATGTCTACTGAGTCAGTGTATTATCTAACCATCTCATCCTCTGCCTCTCCCTTTTCATTTTGCCTTCACTTTTTCTTGGCACCAGGGTCTTTTCCTGTAAGTAAGCTCTCCACATCAGATGAAAAGGTACTTGTGAAAATTTAATTTAAAAGTATACATAGACTAGAATAGCTTCAGGATTATCTCTATAATAAAGGCACTCTCATTAAATGTTTTTACATTTGTTTTCTTGAATGAAAAGAAATGGAAGAAATAACCAGGAACTATCATAACTCAAAATTTATGCTACAGGGCTTTCCTGGTGGTCCAGTGGGTAAGGACACCGCCCTGCAGTGCAAGGGGCACCGGTTCGATCCCTGGCCTGGGAAGATCCCACGTGCCATGCAGTGGCTGGACCGATGTGTCCAATTACCGAACCAGAGCTCTAGAGCACATGCGCTCAGAGCTGGTGCTCTGGGACAACAGAGGCCACCGCGATGGGAGGCCCACACGGGCCAAAGAACAAAGATGGATGAAAATAGATAAATGAAAGACCAATAGAAGTGGCCCACCCACCCCCTCCCTCCCCATCCCCCAAAATAAATAAATAAATAAATTTTAAAAAATTATGCTACAAACCTTAATGCTTCTCACTAGGGTCATCTATAAATTATGCCACAGGAGAAGAAAAAATTAACAAACCAAAAACTGACCTAAATGATACAATTTAGAACCTGCTTACATGCTGTTTTTGTTACTCCTGAAGGATTCAATATATCTAAGTTATTTCTCTCACTAACTCATGAGCTTTTGGAGGAAGATAGTTTCAAATGTAGCAAGTAAAAATACAGATTTAGAAAATGTTACATGGAACATCTTTATCCTAAGAAAAGCTATTGTTTATCTGATAGTCACATGTAACTGGGTGCTCTGTGCTTTATTTGGCAAGCCTAGTTAGGAAACAAGTCATACTGTTGACTTTTTTCTGTCTTCAACATACCTGGTCCCATGTTGGACCCCTAGTAGTTTGGAGACTATTATGTCATTGGTATTTTATAAACAAATATTGAAAAACAAACAAACAAACTAAAGTGAATGTTCATGTATGTGGATGATTTCAAAGAGGAACTAAGAGTAGAAGAACCCAGGGCTCTATTCTACCCTCTGTTGCAATCCTGCATAGTACTCGCTACACACTACAAAGCAAAGGATAACTTAATGACATGATGCCTTAATTCCACATGGCACTTCATGGTTATTATCTCATTCTTCCCACAACTTAAGTTTCAAAACAGATCTTCTACTTCTCAGCAACTTCCTGAATATGTGTTCAAGAAGAACCAACCATAAACCACAAGTGATCCAGCAGCCTAAAAACTAATATGGACTGTTTTTATATGCATTGTAATTTCTTCTTCCATCTGGAATTGGAGACAGTATAGACACAGACATGGCTTTCTTCCAGTTGGTAATAAAGAAAAGCCATGTCTCTTATTTCACTAAACAATAAAGCAACATTCTACTTTGCATATAAATTGATGAGTTGCTCCTTGTAAGAGTTTAGGAAAATATGAATAGGAAAAGACTTCTTACTGTTTCTTAAAACAGCAGCTGTGAAGTCTCCATTTAGTCATCCATGATGTTTATCCTCAAACTTCACAAAAAGATGCCATCAATATGAATCAAATGAAAGTGCATACAACCTTTAGTCAAATTAAATTAAAGATATATTCAGATATGCATATTCTTTTAGAAATTAAAGAAGGATATTACATATTCGCACCTGGATTCTGAAATTCAAGAGCTCACAAAAGTATATGCCCAAGAGTTAAATCCATAAAAGGTTGATGTCCTATAGTTTTATCAGATTTGGTATCATTGACAGAGTGGTAGTAAATTAAGTAAATAAAGAATATGATGACCTGTCTTAGTTACAAAGAAAAAAATATATTTTCAATTCTTGAACTATGTCTTACAGGAAGAAAGTCTTGTATATATACATATGTGTGTGTGTATATATATATATATATGTTATATTACATAATATATACATATTTGTATACATGCTATATTATGTAATATGCATAGATACACACATTCCCTCTTTTTATTTCCATGTCATAATAGAAAATTATGAAAATGATGTCAAACAATCAAAAGGCTCAGCACAGGTGATCTCATTAACACATTCCATTTTCTACTCTCCAGAGTGATAAAACATATTTTGCTCATAAATAGCTATACCCTCTGTTGCAATCCTGCATAGTACTCGCTACACACTACAAAGCAAAGGATAACTTAATGACATGATGCCTTAATTCCACATGGCACTTCATGGTTATTATCTCATTCTTCCCACAACTTAAGTTTCAAAACAGATCTTCTACTTCTCAGCAACTTCCTGAATATGTGTTCAAGAAGAACCAACCATAAACCACAAGTGATCCAGCAGCCTAAAAACTAATATGGACTGTTTTTATATGCATTGTAATTTCTTCTTCCATCTGGAATTGGAGACAGTATAGACACAGACATGGCTTTCTTCCAGTTGGTAATAAAGAAAAGCCATGTCTCTTATTTCACTAAACAATAAAGCAACATTCTACTTTGCATATAAATTGATGAGTTGCTCCTTGTAAGAGTTTAGGAAAATATGAATAGGAAAAGACTTCTTACTGTTTCTTAAAACAGCAGCTGTGAAGTCTCCATTTAGTCATCCATGATGTTTATCCTCAAACTTCACAAAAAGATGCCATCAATATGAATCAAATGAAAGTGCATACAACCTTTAGTCAAATTAAATTAAAGATATATTCAGATATGCATATTCTTTTAGAAATTAAAGAAGGATATTACATATTCGCACCTGGATTCTGAAATTCAAGAGCTCACAAAAGTATATGCCCAAGAGTTAAATCCATAAAAGGTTGATGTCCTATAGTTTTATCAGATTTGGTATCATTGACAGAGTGGTAGTAAATTAAGTAAATAAAGAATATGATGACCTGTCTTAGTTACAAAGAAAAAAATATATTTTCAATTCTTGAACTATGTCTTACAGGAAGAAAGTCTTGTATATATACATATGTGTGTGTGTATATATATATATATATGTTATATTACATAATATATACATATTTGTATACATGCTATATTATGTAATATGCATAGATACACACATTCCCTCTTTTTATTTCCATGTCATAATAGAAAATTATGAAAATGATGTCAAACAATCAAAAGGCTCAGCACAGGTGATCTCATTAACACATTCCATTTTCTACTCTCCAGAGTGATAAAACATATTTTGCTCATAAATAGCTATAAGTCCTCAGAAAATGCTAAGTCATTTTGTTAGGTAATGGATTAAGTACTGTTGAACGGTATTGGGTGTGCACTGCATTGGACACTGTGCTTTGATGCTTATTATATAACATCAATTTTTAACCATCTACAATCTCTTCCTTTACAACTCATTGTATAGTACAGTCTTTAACAATTAAAATATCATCATTAAATCATTCCTTCAAAGAATTGTGTTTTATGTACTACTTCATCATCCATTTGATAGCAAGCATGACATTCAGTGCTAAATCGATATGGACGAATCTGAACGAGGTGAATAAATCATTAGAACAAACATGCAAGATACATGCATGTACACATATGTAGACTAAAATAAATATGAAAACACTTGTTAATCAGCTTATCAGAGCAGGACAGCTAAAAATTCAGGCTTTATGTTTAATTTTACATTTGAGTTAGACTATAATTAATTCTGAGTTAATATAATAATTTATTAACTATAATTATATTTTTAAAGTTATGGTAGAGGACAGCTTATTAAGTCACAGAATTAAAGGCTAATTTTAATTAACTTTTTTCTAAGATGTATTTTTGATCCTGAGAAATACCTAGTAAGATATATAAATCCTAAAATATGCAGTTTATTGACTCAACTAGTGACTTAAAACTAATGAACACCTAATGATATTTTATATAAAGAACAAAATGAGACCTCTGAACTCATTTAGTATTATTTTATCAATATTACTATCATTTCTCCTAAATTTCCTATATATATATTTCTGTCTATGAAAATACAGACCAAATTTCAGCTAGACACAAAGATTCAGCTGAATTAGAATCTGCTAAATTTTACTTCATTCTAGCACCATGCCAACAGTGCTCATAGGCATTGGGGTATTTAATCTTCACAGGAAGTCCTTTCAGGTAGGCTCTACGATCACTGGTTCACACCTGAAGATGTAATTGAGCTTCTCCACAACCCACTGGCTGTTCTGTACTGTGAAAAGCTATAGGAGTTACTGAATGAACCATTTCACAATATACTGAATTAATGTCTCATATTTTTATCTAATTTTGATTGAACAATGTGTCTTTCTGTTGACATCTTTTTTTTTTAAAGATGTTGGAAATTTCATATGGTTTTATTTTCTTTTTTTTTAAAGATTTATTTATTTATTTATTTTAGGGGGAGTGGGGAGGGAGGGGAGCAGGTGGGCCACTTTCATTGGTCTTTCACTTGTCCATTTTCATCCGTCTTTGCTCCTTGGCCCGTGTGGGCCTCCCATCGCGGTGGCCTCTGTTGTCGCAGAGCACCGGCTCTGGGCGCATGCGCTCCAGAGCTCCGGCTCGGTAATTGGACACATTGGTCCAGCCGCTTCGCAGCACGTGGGATCTTCCCAGGCCAGGGATCGAATCGGCGCCCCCTGCACTGCAAGGCGGTGTCCTTACTCACTGGACCACCAGGGATGCCCCTCTGTTGACATCTTGAAGGAAGGGACTATTCTTATACAACACACCTGGCAAAGAATTACATATACAATAGACATTTTTAAATGATTGCATGAATAAATAAATGAATGCCTATTGAGAGTCAAATGAGTTCTACAGTTATTTTTGTAGTTTCTCATTCCCATTAGCAAAAATAAATGGAAATGCTATTCTTTGGTAGTGAAGTCTTTTAATACTCTGTGATATGGGAAGGTAAGCAGACAGGCAGACAAGTTCAATACTCTACCAGACACAGCGATGCTCTGTGCATTTCTGCTTCAGTCTCTCACCAGTGTAGTGCCCATAGACTCATGATGTATTTTCCCTTCTCAAAACCCAAAGTTCGGTCTTATTAAGGGAGGGATGCCCTCAGGCAACTGGAATCTATTTGTAATCAAGCAGGAAATGCCAAGGGATTTCCTCTGGGAGGACAGGCTGAACCAATGACTTAGGTTGTAGGGGTGTAACTACTCCATTCCTCTGGTCCTCAGTCAGTGCTGTACATCTCTGAACTATGACCCACACTGTTTCCAGATCTTTCCCTGCAGGACTGAACCAACTTTTCCCTCCCTGTGATTTTGCTTCATATGACACCCTGGCTTGTGTCCTTTCACCTCTCCTTCCCATTTCCTCACTCCCTCACATCTATTTTTCCCTGACAACACTTCTTAGATAAGTTGCTTTTACAGCGACCTTAGTTTTAAATTTTACTTCCCAACTTAAAACAAATGTCTTCTTCCATAGAGCCATAACAGACTGGAGATACTGAAATTAGCTTGTATATTTCATTCAAGTCTCAACTAAAGAAATGACCTTGCTGTATCAATAACCCTGTGTTAAGGCAGAAAAATGAACTCCCTAAAAAGTCTACTTCCTAATCTCAGAATCTGGGAATACTATGTGACATGGCAAAGTGGAATCACGGTTGTAGATGATAGCTGATTTTAAGTCAGCTTAAAGTCAGCAGACCTTAAAATAAAGAAATTGTCCTAGATTATTTAGCTGAGCCCAATGTAATGACAAGGGTCCTTAAAAGGTGAAGATGGAAGCAGAAGAAAGAGAATCAGTGTCATGATGTGAGAGACTGCTGGCCATTGCTGGCTTTGAAGACAGAATTAAAGGCTAATTTTAATTAACTTTTTTCTAAGATGTATTTTTGATCCTGAGAAATACCTAGTAAGATATATAAATCCTAAAATATGCAGTTTATTGACTCAACTAGTGACTTAAAACTAATGAACACCTAATGATATTTTATATAAAGAACAAAATGAGACCTCTGAACTCATTTAGTATTATTTTATCAATATTACTATCATTTCTCCTAAATTTCCTATATATATATTTCTGTCTATGAAAATACAGACCAAATTTCAGCTAGACACAAAGATTCAGCTGAATTAGAATCTGCTAAATGCTTCTTTCTTAACTTCATAGGCAAAGGATTATTGAAAGCCTCCAGAAGCTGTTAAAAAATCTCCCTAAGAACCTCTGTAAAGGAACACAGGACTGAGAAGATGCTGATTTTAGCTTAGTGAAATTCATTTTGGATTTCTGTTCTTTGAAACTGTAAGATAATATACTTACGTTGCTTAACCAATGAAATTAGTGGCAATTCATTACAGCAGCAATAGCAAACTAATACAACCACTGTTCATTTAATTCTGGCTGTGGAAGTCAGCATCTAGGTGACCATAGGCAAGATATTTTAACCCGCTGGGCCACAGCTGTCTAACTGATAAAATAACTATCTACCTCATAGAGTTGTTCTGAAGGCTAAACAAGTCAATATATAGCAATATTTAGCCTAGTAAGACTTCACTAAATGTCATCGACTTTGTTGTTATTAAGTGTACTGTATTCCTGGGAAACTTGGAACTTGTTTTTCCTTTGTGTTTATGTAAACTTGTGCAGTATAAGTAGTATTTGAAGAAAATTTCTAAAAGGAAATGAAGGCCATTCTGGTCCTCTGCATCCATGATGACATTCCTAATCTCAGAATCTGGGAATACTATGTGACATGGCAAAGTGGAATCACGGTTGTAGATGATAGCTGATTTTAAGTCAGCTTAAAGTCAGCAGACCTTAAAATAAAGAAATTGTCCTAGATTATTTAGCTGAGCCCAATGTAATGACAAGGGTCCTTAAAAGGTGAAGATGGAAGCAGAAGAAAGAGAATCAGTGTCATGATGTGAGAGACTGCTGGCCATTGCTGGCTTTGAAGACAGAATTAAAGGCTAATTTTAATTAACTTTTTTCTAAGATGTATTTTTGATCCTGAGAAATACCTAGTAAGATATATAAATCCTAAAATATGCAGTTTATTGACTCAACTAGTGACTTAAAACTAATGAACACCTAATGATATTTTATATAAAGAACAAAATGAGACCTCTGAACTCATTTAGTATTATTTTATCAATATTACTATCATTTCTCCTAAATTTCCTATATATATATTTCTGTCTATGAAAATACAGACCAAATTTCAGCTAGACACAAAGATTCAGCTGAATTAGAATCTGCTAAATGCTTCTTTCTTAACTTCATAGGCAAAGGATTATTGAAAGCCTCCAGAAGCTGTTAAAAAATCTCCCTAAGAACCTCTGTAAAGGAACACAGGACTGAGAAGATGCTGATTTTAGCTTAGTGAAATTCATTTTGGATTTCTGTTCTTTGAAACTGTAAGATAATATACTTACGTTGTTAACCAATGAAATTAGTGGCAATTCATTACAGCAGCAATAGCAAACTAATACAACCACTGTTCATTTAATTCTGGCTGTGGAAGTCAGCATCTAGGTGACCATAGGCAAGATATTTTAACCGCTGGGCTACAGCTGTCTAACTGATAAAATAACTATCTACCTCATAGAGTTGTTCTGAAGGCTAAACAAGTCAATATATAGCAATATTTAGCCTAGTAAGACTTCACTAAATGTCATCGACTTTGTTGTTATTAAGTGTACTGTATTCCTGGGAAACTTGGAACTTGTTTTTCCTTTGTGTTTATGTAAACTTGTGCAGTATAAGTAGTATTTGAAGAAAATTTCTAAAAGGAAATGAAGGCCATTCTGGTCCTCTGCATCCATGATGTCCATTCATGTTAAATGTACGTAACAGGACTCATTAAACATGTGTTAGAGTTATAATAAAATTATGTCAAATCCGTGTTCCTTAATATTTTTCAGGCCAAACAAATACAAACTGGACAACTGTCACCAAAAGTATAAGCAGTATTAGAGATAGAGCCTTTGAAAGAAGCATTCAGCCATCATATTAAGGGAAGACTATAATACAAAAATAAGTTTGCTTGTAATTTTTATCCAAATAACTTCAGAAATACAGAGATATATGCTGACATGAATACTAGTATTAAAACTAAGTCAAACAGATAAATTTTCATCAATATGTATGGCACATACATGAACATACTAATCTTACAACACTGTTTGAGTATAGCAATCAAATTATCTTGACCAAGAAAACTTAATAGAAGTTCTTTAGATGACCTCTAATGAATATGTTCAGAGGGACAAAGCAGAAACATCAGAAATGTAAAAGAAATGAAAGCAACATTACAAATCTCTTTTCCCAACATAAAAACATGGAGAGATATTCCATGTTCCTGGGTTGGAAGAATCAATATTGTGAAAATGACCATACTACCAAATATCATCTACAGATTCAATGTGGTTCCTATCAAATTACCAGTGGCATTCTTCACAGAAGTAGACCAAAAAAGTAGCACAGTTCATATGGAAACAAAAAAGACCCCGGATAGCCAAAGCAATCTTAAGAAAGAAAAATGGAGCTGGAGGGATCAACGTTCTTAACTTCAGACTATACTACAAAGCAACAGTCATCAAGACAGTATGGTACTGGCACAAAAACGGAAATATAGACCACAGAATAAGATAGAGAGCCCAGAGATAAACCCACGCACATATGGGTACCTTATTTTTGACAAAGAAGGCAAAAATATGCAATGGGGCAAAGATAGCCTCTTTAACAAATGGTGCTGGGAAAACTGGACAGCTACATGCAGAAAGAATGAAGCTGGAACATTCCCTAACACCATACACATAGACAAATTCAAAATGGATTAAAGACCTAAATATAAGACCAGAAACCACAGAACTCTTAGAGGAGAATATAGGCAGAACACTCAATGACTGTAAAATCAAAAGCAAGATCTTCTAAATCAAAGCAAGATCTTCTATGACCTGCCCACTAGAATAATGGAAATAAAAACAACAATAAATGAGTGGGACCTAATGAAACCTAAAAGCTTTTATATAGCAAAAGAAACTATAATCAAGGTGAAAAGACAACCTTCAAAATGGGAGAAAACAATAGCAAATGAAACAACTGACAAAGAATTTCCAAACTTTACAAGCAGCTCAGATAACTCAACACCAAAAAAACAAACCACCCAATCAAAAAATGCGCAAAAGACCTGAACAGACATCTCTGCCAAAAAACACATGAAAAGATACTCAATGTCACTCATTATTAGAGAAATGCAAATCAAAACTACAGTGAAATATCACCTCATACAATCAGTATGGCCATCATCAAAAAGTCTACAAACAATACATGTGGAAAAAAGGGAACCGTCTTGAACTGTTGGTGCGAATGTAAATTGATACAGCCACTATGGAAAACGGTATGGTGATTCCTTAAAAAACTAGAAACAGAACCACCATATGAGCCAGCAATCCCACTATTAGGCATATATCCTGATGAAATCAAAATTGAAAGACACATATACCCCAATATTCATTGTAGCACTTTTTACAATAGCTAGAACATGGAAGCAACCTAGATGCCCATCGACAAATGAATGGATAAAGAAGCCCTGGTACATATATACAATGGAATATTTCTCAACTGTAAAAAGAAATGCATTTGAATCAGTCCCAGTGAGGTGGATGAATCTAGAACCTATTATGCAAATTGAAGTCAAAATGAGAAGGACAAATATAGTATACTAACACATATATGCAATCGAGAAAGATGGTACTGATAACTACATATGCAGAGCAGCAATGGAGAAACAGACATAGAGAACAGACTTACGGACATTGTGGGGAGGGAAGAGTGGGTAAGAGGTATGGAAACCTACACTATCATATATAAAAGAGATAACCATTGTGAATATGCTGTAAGACTAAGGGAACTTACATACATGGGGGCTATGCAATAAGCTGGAGGGGTGGGATGCGGAGGGGGGGAGTAGGGAGGTTCAGGCAGGAGGGGTCAAGGATATACCTATGACTGATTTGGGTTTATATATAGCTGTAAGCACAAAACTCTGTGAAAGCAAAATTTTAAAAATTAATAAAAATAATGTCATTTCCTTCAAGCTATGTTTCTTTATAAAAGAAATTTAATCCTTCCCTTATGTTGGTAAAATCCCAGTTAGTACTAAAGCATCTATAAATAAGAGGTTAGAAAAAATTAAAATGAAGTAAAGGTGATCCACAGATGTCGACACCATGACTATATGAAACCAACAAAATGATTCTAACAATTCATCCTGGGAAAATGGTCTCATTTTGGCCATAATGTTATGTAAAGTGAGTAGTTTCTTAGCAGGAGGTATTTCTATTTCCTCTCAGAGGGAATAAAAGAGGAGTTGCCAGGATTTTTGAGAGGGGCTTGTTTTCTCTTAGGAAGCTATAGAGATCCACTCAAGCTAGGCTCATTTTAGCTTTTGAAGGTCAGTATGGCCATCATCAAAAGTCTACAAACAATACATGTGGAAAAAGGGAACCGTCTTGAACTGTTGGTGCGAATGTAAATTGATACAGCCACTATGGAAAACGGTATGGTGATTCCTTAAAAAACTAGAAACAGAACCACCATATGAGCCAGCAATCCCACTATTAGGCATATATCCTGATGAAATCAAAATTGAAAGACACATATACCCCAATATTCATTGTAGCACTTTTTACAATAGCTAGAACATGGAAGCAACCTAGATGCCCATCGACAAATGAATGGATAAAGAAGCCCTGGTACATATATACAATGGAATATTTCTCAACTGTAAAAAGAAATGCATTTGAATCAGTCCCAGTGAGGTGGATGAATCTAGAACCTATTATGCAAATTGAAGTCAAAATGAGAAGGACAAATATAGTATACTAACACATATATGCAATCGAGAAAGATGGTACTGATAACTACATATGCAGAGCAGCAATGGAGAAACAGACATAGAGAACAGACTTACGGACATTGTGGGGAGGGAAGAGTGGGTAAGAGGTATGGAAACCTACACTATCATATATAAAAGAGATAACCATTGTGAATATGCTGTAAGACTAAGGGAACTTACATACATGGGGGCTATGCAATAAGCTGGAGGGGTGGGATGCGGAGGGGGGGAGTAGGGAGGTTCAGGCAGGAGGGGTCAAGGATATACCTATGACTGATTTGGGTTTATATATAGCTGTAAGCACAAAACTCTGTGAAAGCAAAATTTTAAAAATTAATAAAAATAATGTCATTTCCTTCAAGCTATGTTTCTTTATAAAAGAAATTTAATCCTTCCCTTATGTTGGTAAAATCCCAGTTAGTACTAAAGCATCTATAAATAAGAGGTTAGAAAAAATTAAAATGAAGTAAAGGTGATCCACAGATGTCGACACCATGACTATATGAAACCAACAAAATGATTCTAACAATTCATCCTGGGAAAATGGTCTCATTTTGGCCATAATGTTATGTAAAGTGAGTAGTTTCTTAGCAGGAGGTATTTCTATTTCCTCTCAGAGGGAATAAAAGAGGACTTTTGCAGAGTTGCCAGGATTTTTTGAGGGAGGGGGGCTTGTTTTTCTCTTAGGAAGCTATAGAGATCCACTCAAGCTAGGCTCATTTTAGCTTAATTTGGATCAAGGGTAAAACCAGAGCATCTTACTCCCTGGTTTAATGACAAAGATCAGTTAATTTTGTGGAAAATAAAAATGAAACCAGGTCTTCACTGCAGAGACCCTTCAGTGGATAGGCTGGCCTAATAGTTCATTTGGGTTTTTCCATAAGATGTTATGGAAAAAACTGAATGAACTTTCTGGCCAGCCCAATATCTTCTGGCATGTGACAAATGCACCCCCTGCACCACTGCAGGTCCAGGTGGGCATGCTTGTAACTCCATTAGTGTTACTGGAAAAGACTCCAAATTCCTCTTCCACTGGCTCTGGGCATGTGCTAATTCTTCCCCAGAGATAGCAACAGAGGTATCAAAAGCAAAATCAACTACTAAAACTCAACATTAGCAAGACCTTCCTTCACCTCACACCAAAAGGGATTGTTGCACAGCTTTATCATTTGGCATTCAATTGACTGTGCCAAGAGAAGGCTGAGAATACCCCAGGGCAAGAAGCACTACCCCTCACTGAATTTGTTAGCAGTCCATACTCCCAGGGTTGGACTCATCTGGAAGTGTCACTGCCATTCGTAGCTTAAAGAATTTTTTGAAGGCCCCTCTTGTTCTTCTGTGAGTAGGTCATTATATGGATACCAGCACCACTGTCATCAAAAATAATAATAATAATAAAATCTGCAAGAACAGAAGCATTAACCAGATTTTGGATTTTATGCCAAATGTGAGGCAAGTCTTACCCTGTTTCTACCATATTCTCTTCCTCTGAGGGCTTTGCTCATATTTTATTCCTGGTGAGGAAAAGGAGGCCCCAGAATAAAGTAAAACCAGGACTCCGTGACCATCAACTGTCAAGTCTGGCTTCTACATCAGGGCTGTGATTCCAAAGCAACCATCCTGGTATTCAAAGCACTATGAAAGGTAACCTCTTAAAAGTGATCTCATGTATACATACCTATGGGGGATTTGGGTCAATGTGTGGCAGTCAACAACAAAAAAAAAAACACAAAAAATATAATAATAATAATAATAATAAATAAAATTTGTATGGAAAAAAGTAATCTCATATCAAATTTTAACTTGATTGGCTAAAGGCTGATATAGATGGAGATTATTCTTTAAAATTTCTGTGATCTACTTTTTCTATTTCCTATAGGACATCTCTGCACCCTACTCCAAACATGATCCTTTTATTGCTTCGAGGATCCCATGGATTTTAAAGCAGAGCAAAGAGAGCAAAGATAGTCCACACTAATAGGACTATATCAAAATACTGTGTGACACTGTGCCACTGTGGTCAGAGGATCATATTGGGCACAAGTGGTTTCTCCAAGGCTTATCACAGGGAAAAGCCTCAACCTTGACTGTAACTCCAGCGAATTATTCACCACCTAATTCTGTAGTAGAATGATTCACTATAAACCTAGGTGTTTCTGAATAGTTTGGAAGGGTGCTGTTTTAAAGCGTTCCGTATTTTCTACCCTTTTGTTCTCCACATTATACACACTGAAATAGTCCCCATTACTACTGTCAGCCACAAATGTAAGTCAGCTGAGATAACGATGAAATTAGGCTGCAATGTTATGAACAGATTCTCTTTTGAAGTATTCCATACAACTGCAGTTTTACAGAATTAATTCTGCAATGGCAACTTAACCAGAACAGTCCATTCATTCTACAATCTTACCCTTTTCTTACTTTGTTATTACATACTGGAAAAAAATTTTTTTTTTAATTACTATTCAGGGACTTCCCTAGTGGTCTGGTGGTCAAGAATTCACCTTGCAGTGCTAAGGGCACTGGTTGGTTCTCTGGTCCTGGAAGACTCCACACACTGAGGAACAGCTAAGCCTGTGCACCACAGCTGCTAAGCCTGTGCTCTAGAGCCTGGGAGTCGCAAGTACTGAGCCGGTGTGCCGCAGCTACTAAAGCCTGTGATCTACAACAAGAGAAGCAACTGCAATGAGAAGTTTGTTCCCCACAATGAAGATTTGTCCCTGCTCTCCGCAACTAGAGAAAAGCCCACACAGCAACAAAGACCCACTGCAGGCAAAAAATAAAATAAATAAATCTTTTCTAAAAATGTATTCACTATAATGAGGAAGATTAAGTTAATTTTGATTTTTTTTGGGGGGGAGAGTGATAAGCTTCTCTGTTGTCTTCCTCTATCTTTTTTTGTTCTATCTTTACATCTTGATATTTGCTTTAAACAAAAAGGATACACAGGAACAAATAATTTTAGTGTTTCATTGGTTTCTTATTATTTAGATACTTAGGTCATTTGAACCTTTTCATTACCCACCCTTCATACGTGATCATTGGAGAGTTGAGAGGTGAAGTGTTATTCATCCTCTTTAACATTCAGTTCATAAATCATTTTTTCTTCACCATTTTTTATTTCCTGACCCAGCCTTGATTAGGTACTCCACTGTGTTCTGATGGTAAACTATCAAAATTCCTCATAGAGTATTTTACACTTACACATTTACTTACATGTCTGTCGTTCCCCACTCTTTATCATATTGTTTCTTCAAAGCTTATACAGTATACGGATATTGAAGGTGCCTAACAAATGTTGATAGAATGTAAAAGAAACCTGGTTCAAATTACTGTTAAACATTAGCCTTGTCTCTCTAAAAAGGGAGCTAAACCCTCATTACATCCTTGTATGGAGTTTCCTCATTACATCCTTGTATGGAGTTTCAGGTACAGTTTTATAGTAAGTAACAGGAATGGTTACCCCAGATTCATGAAAAATTAATGTAATTACAGGTGATTGTGGAAACTTACTTTATAAGGAACCAAAGGCTATCAAGTATTATTTTTATGAAATGTAAATTATTATAATTAAAAACATTTGAGGTATCTTCTTGAAGTAGAAATGATTATTGCCTCAGTTCTCAAGCAAGCTTTTTCAGTATATGCTGAATTAACCTACTGTAGCTTTTTCTTCTTTTTTAAATTTTTCAACTGCAAGCAATTTTTCTGAACTGAATTTTTTTTCCTTACTGGACTAAAACTTATATATGCCATTTCAACATTCTATATGATAACATTTTATAAAACTTGTATTGATGCATATGCAAATTAAAACAAGAATATTTTACCTTTAATAAAGAGCTTTTAGGCTTATAATCTCTAATATTTTTGTCCCAAGGAATCAAGAATTATGCTGTCCCATAAGTAAGCACTCCTCAAATTAATGACTGTGACTATAGCACTTTTAAATCTACAGGGTTTTTTTTAAACTTTTTTCACAAAATAATTAGCCTAGGATGCAGTGATAACTAAAAGTAATTTAGTTTTTTTATTCATCCTCTTTAAAAAATTCATTGGTTTCTTATTATTTAGATACTTAGGTCATTTGAACCTTTTCATTACCCACCCTTCATACGTGATCATTGGAGAGTTGAGAGGTGAAGTGTTATTCATCCTCTTTAACATTCAGTTCATAAATCATTTTTTCTTCACCATTTTTTATTTCCTGACCCAGCCTTGATTAGGTACTCCACTGTGTTCTGATGGTAAACTATCAAAATTCCTCATAGAGTATTTTACACTTACACATTTACTTACATGTCTGTCGTTCCCCACTCTTTATCATATTGTTTCTTCAAAGCTTATACAGTATACGGATATTGAAGGTGCCTAACAAATGTTGATAGAATGTAAAAGAAACCTGGTTCAAATTACTGTTAAACATTAGCCTTGTCTCTCTAAAAAGGGAGCTAAACCCTCATTACATCCTTGTATGGAGTTTCCTCATTACATCCTTGTATGGAGTTTCAGGTACAGTTTTATAGTAAGTAACAGGAATGGTTACCCCAGATTCATGAAAAATTAATGTAATTACAGGTGATTGTGGAAACTTACTTTATAAGGAACCAAAGGCTATCAAGTATTATTTTTATGAAATGTAAATTATTATAATTAAAAACATTTGAGGTATCTTCTTGAAGTAGAAATGATTATTGCCTCAGTTCTCAAGCAAGCTTTTTCAGTATATGCTGAATTAACCTACTGTAGCTTTTTCTTCTTTTTAATTTTGCAACTGCAAGCAATTTTTCTGAACTGAATTTTTTTTCCTTACTGGACTAAAACTTATATATGCCATTTCAACATTCTATATGATAACATTTTATAAAACTTGTATTGATGCATATGCAAATTAAAACAAGAATATTTTACCTTTAATAAAGAGCTTTTAGGCTTATAATCTCTAATTTTTTTTTGTCCCAAGGAATCAAGAATTATGCTGTCCCATAAGTAAGCACTCCTCAAATTAATGACTGTGACTATAGCACTTTTAAATCTACAGGGTGACTTTTTAAAAACTCATTGTCAATCTATATTCATATAGTAGATATGGGGAAACCACCACTCCATTCACAAAATAATTAGCCTAGGATGCAGTGATAACTAATTTTGTTGAGACATCAAAGACTTGACAAGAAAACAAAAATGTTTTACTGGGGAATCAATTAGTTTGCAGAAGAGGTAATGAGCCAAATTTAATCTAATTAAATACCATGAGTAAAGTGTAAGATCAAAGTAACAAAGAAAAAAGAAGGCAAACTGCTATCATAGCATTATTCAGATTAAATTTTGGTTATCTTATCGACAAAGCTTAACACAGAGTCATTAAATCTTTACAACAAATACCAACACAGCACCACAGCAATTCTGTTTTTAAAAAAAATGCAAAAGAGCACCCATACCCCTAATGAAGAGTCAACAACTGCTCTATGGAACTTAAAATTGTATACAATAAACACTAGATAGAAATAATTGTTCCTTTCTTTTCCCAAGCACAAAACAAATGAAGCAATGTGTAACAGGGATGTGTTTAAAAAGTCAAACATGGGTTATCAACTAGCAGATAAATAATCATAAGTTTTTTTTTTTTAAGAAATTGAGCCTACTGTTTACTTGGAGTAGAAGGAATACACAAAGCTCTTCTGAATCTTTCTAAATGCAAAACTTTAGTTAATTTTATTTATGCATGCTAATCCTCAACTTTCTAATCTACAGAAGGTAGATAAGATCTGCTCCCAATTTGTAAGAATTAATTTAGATAATGCATATTAAACCATTAACTCTTGAACTCAGCCCAGAATGAACAGTCATTATATGTGAGTTAATAATAATAATTAAAAAAGCACAAACTTATGTTACCACACTGGAATATAAGCAGTGGAATATAAACAAATTCTAATTTGCTTTCTTAGGTATAAAACAGTCTGAAGGGATTTATTTTAATTTCACTATGAATCTTTTCTCTTTCAACTTAAAAATAGAATCGCATATGTGTTACATTAAATATAATATGTATATATCTCTAAACACACACACATGCATCATCCCCATGAGCAGCCAGGATTTAGAGGGAATTCTGAGGTGGAATAACTGTGCCAACCACCATCTACTCAAAGAACAGAGCCAGTATTGGAGCAAGTATCCCACACTATTTACTGCATTTTCACAAAGAATATATAGAAAAGAGAAATGCCACAAAACAGAGGAAATTACCTGAAAGAGCAAACTTATCCACAGTTCAGTCAAAGGTTCACAAACTCAGAAGTCTGCAGGATGGAATGCTATGCTGTTGCTTCAGACATGTCCAACTCTTGTGGTTTGGCTGTACCTACCAGACTCCTCTGTCCGTGGATTCTCCAGGATGATTATTCAGATTAAATTTTGGTTATCTTATCGACAAAGCTTAACACAGAGTCATTAAATCTTTACAACAAATACCAACACAGCACCACAGCAATTCTGTTTTTAAAAAAAATGCAAAAGAGCACCCATACCCCTAATGAAGAGTCAACAACTGCTCTATGGAACTTAAAATTGTATACAATAAACACTAGATAGAAATAATTGTTCCTTTCTTTTCCCAAGCACAAAACAAATGAAGCAATGTGTAACAGGGATGTGTTTAAAAAGTCAAACATGGGTTATCAACTAGCAGATAAATAATCATAAGTTTTTTTTTTTTAAGAAATTGAGCCTACTGTTTACTTGGAGTAGAAGGAATACACAAAGCTCTTCTGAATCTTTCTAAATGCAAAACTTTAGTTAATTTTATTTATGCATGCTAATCCTCAACTTTCTAATCTACAGAAGGTAGATAAGATCTGCTCCCAATTTGTAAGAATTAATTTAGATAATGCATATTAAACCATTAACTCTTGAACTCAGCCCAGAATGAACAGTCATTATATGTGAGTTAATAATAATAATTAAAAAAGCACAAACTTATGTTACCACACTGGAATATAAGCAGTGGAATATAAACAAATTCTAATTTGCTTTCTTAGGTATAAAACAGTCTGAAGGGATTTATTTTAATTTCACTATGAATCTTTTCTCTTTCAACTTAAAAATAGAATCGCATATGTGTTACATTAAATATAATATGTATATATCTCTAAACACACACACATGCATCATCCCCATGAGCAGCCAGGATTTAGAGGGAATTCTGAGGTGGAATAACTGTGCCAACCACCATCTACTCAAAGAACAGAGCCAGTATTGGAGCAAGTATCCCACACTATTTACTGCATTTTCACAAAGAATATATAGAAAAGAGAAATGCCACAAAACAGAGGAAATTACCTGAAAGAGCAAACTTATCCACAGTTCAGTCAAAGGTTCACAAACTCAGAAGTCTGCAGGATGGAATGCTATGCTGTTGCTTCAGACATGTCCAACTCTTGTGTGAGACTCTATGGACTGTAACCTACCAGACTCCTCTGTCCGTGGGATTCTCCAGGCATGAATACTGGAGTGGGTTGCCATGCCCTCTCCCAGGGGATCTTGCTGACCCAGGGATTGAAACTATGCCTCTTATGTCTCCTGCATTGTCAGGTGGGCTCTTTACCACCAGAGCCACCTGGGAAACCCCAGCAGAATGGACTGTAGCTGTGGGAGGCTGTAAGCAAGTGTGATCCATTTACCAGATTTCTAAAGAAAATCCAGACAAGTTCATGTAAAAATGCCCTGACTTTAAAATGTTGGTTGTAATGCTTTTGTATATCTAAAACCTATAGTCTGGAATCTCTGTTAAGAATTCTCAGTCTACTAGGCATCTCATAGCTAAGCTTGATGCCCACTTTTACTTATTTATTTATTTTGAGTGGAAGACATTTTATTTTTTTACAGAGTTTTGTTATTTACTGCCTAATAGTCAACCCAAAAGGGAATGCATGGTAATTTATTAATCATTTATTAAAAGAGGGTACTCCAATCTGTTTTAAAAAAGAAAAAAGGAAGAATTCTCATAGTAAATAAAGAGCCAGGAAAGACAGAAGATATCACTGATAAGATCAAGAAGTAGGCACTGAGCTGGAAATAAATAACAAGGCCTTACAGATAGGGCTCCTTTGTCTGGAAAGTTCTTCCCCACAGAATCTACTTCACAGACTTCGGATTCCCTTGGCTACCTCTACTGGAACCTCTTCCTGACCCTTCCACTACACACAGCTACTACTGGAACCTCTTCCTACAGACACAAAAAAAAAAAAACACAAAAATGCATCATCCCCATGAGCAGCCAGGATTTAGAGGGAATTCTGAGGTGGAATAACTGTGCCAACCACCATCTACTCAAAGAACAGAGCCAGTATTGGAGCAAGTATCCCACACTATTTACTGCATTTTCACAAAGAATATATAGAAAAGAGAAATGCCACA
Organism: Tragulus kanchil; assembly: GCA_022376925.1. Lineage (NCBI taxonomy): Eukaryota > Metazoa > Chordata > Mammalia > Artiodactyla > Tragulidae > Tragulus > Tragulus kanchil. The sequence goes on along the minus strand of JAIOJX010000005.1, from coordinate 113,125,031 downwards.
AAACAGAGGAAATTACCTGAAAGAGCAAACTTATCCACAGTTCAGTCAAAGGTTCACAAACTCAGAAGTCTGCAGGATGGAATGCTATGCTGTTGCTTCAGACATGTCCAACTCTTGTGTGAGACTCTATGGACTGTAACCTACCAGACTCCTCTGTCCGTGGGATTCTCCAGGCATGAATACTGGAGTGGGTTGCCATGCCCTCTCCCAGGGGATCTTGCTGACCCAGGGATTGAAACTATGCCTCTTATGTCTCCTGCATTGTCAGGTGGGCTCTTTACCACCAGAGCCACCTGGGAAACCCCAGCAGAATGGACTGTAGCTGTGGGAGGCTGTAAGCAAGTGTGATCCATTTACCAGATTTCTAAAGAAAATCCAGACAAGTTCATGTAAAAATGCCCTGACTTTAAAATGTTGGTTGTAATGCTTTTGTATATCTAAAACCTATAGTCTGGAATCTCTGTTAAGAATTCTCAGTCTACTAGGCATCTCATAGCTAAGCTTGATGCCCACTTTTACTTATTTATTTATTTTGAGTGGAAGACATTTTATTTTTTTACAGAGTTTTGTTATTTACTGCCTAATAGTCAACCCAAAAGGGAATGCATGGTAATTTATTAATCATTTATTAAAAGAGGGTACTCCAATCTGTTTTAAAAAAGAAAAAAGGAAGAATTCTCATAGTAAATAAAGAGCCAGGAAAGACAGAAGATATCACTGATAAGATCAAGAAGTAGGCACTGAGCTGGAAATAAATAACAAGGCCTTACAGATAGGGCTCCTTTGTCTGGAAAGTTCTTCCCCACAGAATCTACTTCACAGACTTCGGATTCCCTTGGCTACCCTCTACTGGAACCTCTTCCTGACCCTTCCACTACACACAGCTACCATCCCACATTGCCCGATGTAGGCACATACATATCACTAACCAGGACACACTTGACATTAAGAGCAAACCTGATCATTAATCCAAATGTGAGCCACACGGGGGCTGTATCCTCACTGGGTTTTATTCACCATCGCCTCTCCAGTGTACCTAGAGATGATGTTCCATCAAGAGACGTCATTTATTTGCTCTTCTTCCCTTCTAGGCGGAGGCTTCTTAGGTGACCAGGTGATATATTTCATTTGCATCCAGCAACTGTCTCAATGCTGAATACATGACAGTTATTCATTTAATGTTTTTAAAGCATATTCACTTAGTGACTCTTGTTAGGCCCTGTTTTAGATACTTAGGATCTATCAATGAGCAAAAGAGACACAGATCTCAGCCTTCAGTTCTCATGTGCCTTTCACTCTTTTGCGTGGGTGTAGTAGCTCGGAGAGGCACAGTTAGGGGCTGAACAATGAACCGATAAACTATGAAATCTATCAAAAGGTGCTAAGTAATATGGAAAAACAAACAGCAGGATAGAGACTGGAAATAAGGAGATTTGGTGTGGGAACAGAAGCAGAATTAAATAGAGCATCTAGATAGATACCATTGGGAGGGTAAATTTGAACAGAGATTTGAAGAAGATGAGGAAGTCAGTTAATCAGATTTATGGGGAAAGAACATTCCAAGCAGAGGAAATAACTTAAGAGCAAAGCCTGAAAGGCCTGGCTCTCTGACGTGTTCAAGAAATGGCAACTGAGGCCAGCTTGATGACGGAGAGGAGGAATAGGACAAATCGGCTGGGGCAGCGGGGTACAGATAGTCTAGAGCCTACAGACCATGTTCAAGACTGGGAATGAATGAATACCAGTAGAATCAAGTGGCCAAAAATCAAGTCTTAGATAATGGGAAAAGATGAGTCTATAAAATATCATCAAAGAATGTACTCCAATTCAAATGCAGTGAACCATGTGGGGTTTGCTTTATTTTTTGTGCTCAAGTATCCAAGCAGTGGTGATGGAAAGAAAATAAATAAAAGGGAATGATACTGGGAGTATGAAAAGGAGAGTTGTGTTTCTCTGTGTGTGTGTGTGTGAGAGAGAGAGAGAGAGGAGGCAGAGAAAGAGGCAGAGAGAGACAACCAGGTGCTATGAGTATAAATTCATGTATAGTAATTAATTTTTAAAGACATGGAAAAATTAGAAAAGCACCTGATGAGGAAAATATAATACCAGTATTACTCACCAGTGTGGAAGAAAAATGTTTTAACAACCACAAGTAATAGTAGAAATGGCTGCATACATTTGATGTTATAGACATCTAGGTGAATTTTCAGAACCTTCATTGTATTTTAGACATTTTTTTCTCATTCATAAACTACAAGAATATTTTCAACATCTTCAAAACATTTATTTCATTAATACATTCTATATTAGAATTAGAGACCCCTGAGCAAACAGTGTTCCCATTTTCTTTAAAAAAATTTTAATATACATTACAGGGTACATGTTATGTAACACCTTTTCAATTTGGCTGGAAAATGGCAGCCAGTTTATTTCTCCAACAGCAGGAGTTCTTAACCTGCTTTTCACTGGCAGGTTTTGGAATGTCTAGGAGGTTCTCAATTGTATGCACAATATTCTATATATGGGAATTTCTCTGGGAAAGGAGTCTGTAGTTTTCAGAGTTTAAAACTATAAAAGATTATGTTTCAAGGCATTAAAAACTCTTTTAAAATGGTATCTAACAGTTGGATTTCTTAAGATGACTCCAAAATGCTGGAGTTTTTTCTCATGTTCTACACTAAGGGAATACCTACACTAATGAATGGAAATAATAACCAGAAATAATTATTTGCATAATTCAAAACAAAGAAAAAATTACTTTCCAGAATTAATCTGAACAAGATTAATAATTAATAGGCATTAATAATAGGTCTGCTTTGAATTAGATAATTGCCCTAGTCTCCCATTTACAGCATTAGAGGTAATTTTAAAGGTAAAATAATAATCCCTTTTCCTATAAAGCACGTATGGTTGCATTTCATTTCCGAGATTTGTTTTCTCAGTGCTTTTTCTTTACCTTACCTGTATATTTTCAAATAACCTGTTTTCACAGAAAATATCAATGAGCTCCTTAACATCTGAGCTCCTTAAAAAGACAGAGATATAATACATCAGACTTTGTTCACTTTTATTTTTTCTGCCAAATGGAAAAAAGAAAAAAAAAAAACAAAAAACAATTGGGAGGGGCTTCCCTGCTGGTCCAGTGGGTGGAGAGTCCACCTTGCAGCACAAGGGCCACTGGTTGGATCCTTGGCCCGGGAGGATCCCATGTGCCATGGAGTGGCTGGAGCTGTGTGTCCAATTATGGGCCAGCACTCTGGAACACATATGCTCAGAGCTGGTGCTCTGCAGTGACAGAGGCCACTGCAATGGGAGGCCCACACAGGCCAAAGAATGAAAGATGGATGATAAATAAATAAATAAACCAATAAAAGAGGCCAACATTAAAAAAAAAATTGGGAAAGGAGAACAGCTATTCAAGCTAATTCCTTTAAGAAAAAAATTCAGAAACATCCTTATTTTTACTATGATGACTTAAAGATCGAGTTAAACTTTCACTCTCCAAAAAAGTCCCTACAATAACTATCTTCACTTAGACAATCTGTATTTATTGTGTCTTTCTAACAATAAAATTTAAATCAATGCCACAAAGTCCTAATAATGTTCTCTTGTCGAAGGTCTTCTTGAACACTCACATTCCATATAGCATGACAACTGTCATCCCATTTTATAGAAGAGTAAACAAACATCTATTTATTCACACTGACATCACCAGTAACTGGGATGTAAAACTAGGATATCAGAAACCACCATTTTGCATTCCTCTATGAATTCAAAGCCACTTCACCTTGCAATTCACAAGTAAAGAATGGAAATAATAAGCAGAAATAATTATTTGCATAATTCAAAACAAAGAAAAAATTACTTTCCAGAATTAATCTGAACAAGATTAATAATTAATAGGCATTAATAATAGGTCTGCTTTGAATTAGATAATTGCCCTAGTCTCCCATTTACAGCATTAGAGGTAATTTTAAAGGTAAAATAATAATCCCTTTTCCTATAAAGCACGTATGGTTGCATTTCATTTCCAGATTTGTTTTCTCAGTGCTTTTTCTTTACCTTACCTGTATATTTTCAAATAACCTGTTTTCACAGAAAATATCAATGAGCTCCTTAACATCTGAGCTCCTTAAAAAGACAGAGATATAATACATCAGACTTTGTTCACTTTTATTTTTTCTGCCAAATGGAAAAAAGAAAAAAAAAAAACAAAAAACAATTGGGAGGGGCTTCCCTGCTGGTCCAGTGGGTGGAGAGTCCACCTTGCAGCACAAGGGCCACTGGTTGGATCCTTGGCCCGGGAGGATCCCATGTGCCATGGAGTGGCTGGAGCTGTGTGTCCAATTATGGGCCAGCACTCTGGAACACATATGCTCAGAGCTGGTGCTCTGCAGTGACAGAGGCCACTGCAATGGGAGGCCCACACAGGCCAAAGAATGAAAGATGGATGATAAATAAATAAATAAACCAATAAAAGAGGCCAACATTAAAAAAAAAATTGGGAAAGGAGAACAGCTATTCAAGCTAATTCCTTTAAGAAAAAAATTCAGAAACATCCTTATTTTTACTATGATGACTTAAAGATCGAGTTAAACTTTCACTCTCCAAAAAAGTCCCTACAATAACTATCTTCACTTAGACAATCTGTATTTATTGTGTCTTTCTAACAATAAAATTTAAATCAATGCCACAAAGTCCTAATAATGTTCTCTTGTCGAAGGTCTTCTTGAACACTCACATTCCATATAGCATGACAACTGTCATCCCATTTTATAGAAGAGTAAACAAACATCTATTTATTCACACTGACATCACCAGTAACTGGGATGTAAAACTAGGATATCAGAAACCACCATTTTGCATTCCTCTATGAATTCAAAAGCCACTTCACCTTGCAATTCACAAGTAAAGAATTGTGCAGGTAATCCAAGGAAGAAAAATCATACTTCCCATGGAAATAGGATTTTCAATTTGTGTTACTTATAAAGTGACTCAGTATCCTACTTTATTTGGGGTTTCTAACAAGCACTCCAATGGTAAGAGATTTTAGAAACTTCATTTTAAAACTCATTTTGCTAACCTGTAAAATTTAAGGCACTTAATAAAAGGTTTTTCCACATTTGAACTGTATTTGTTGTATTTTATATGAAGACATTTACATTTTCTAAACCCTTTACTGCCTCTAAGAGAATACAACATGGACAAAGTACTAATAAGTGTTTGAGTAAACTCTAAACACCATGGAACTCAGTGCCTAAGGGGGTCAGGTTACTACTCAGAAATGAAGGACAACCTAAGAATTGCAGAAACTTCCTTATCACAGAGAAAGGAATCAAATTTATGTCAGAACTGTGATTGTTTTCTAAACTGTGGCCTCTAAGGAATATTACTCAGAAAATTATCTTTAGTCTATTATTCTTTAAATTTTAGCATCCAGGCATACTAGGTGAAATTAAGTCAGAAAGAGAGAAATAAATACCATAGTCACTTATATATGGAATCTAAAATATGACACAAATGAACCTATCTGTGAAGCAGAAACAGACTCACAGACATAAAGAACAGGCTTATGTATACCTGTCACTTATTAATGTTAATATTTGGTACTAACAGCAAAACTTGTAAAGTTATTATCCTTCAATTAAAAAAAAATTAAAAAAAGAACAGAGTTATAGTTGTGAAGGGGGTGAGGGGTAGGAGAAGGATGAACTGGGAGTTTGGGATTTGCAGATGCCAATTATTATATATAGAGTGGATACATAATAAGGTCTTACTGTATAGCATAGACAACTACATTCAATTATCTGTGGTAAAACACAGTGGAATAATGCAACATTGTAAAACAAATATACCCCAATAAAAATAAAAATAAAAATAAAAAAAAATACTGGAGTGAGTTGCCATCCCCTTCTCCAGGGGATCTTCCCAACCCAGGACTTGGACCTAGGTGAAAAAAACACACACAATGGAAAAAAAAATTTAAGAATGTGTGTATGCATATATATGTATATACATAGCTGAGTCACTTGCTATTCAGCAGAAATTAGCACACTATACATCAACTATACTTCAATAAATAAGTTTTAGCATCTGAAAAATCTATACTCCATATATAACAAGCACAGGAAATCTTGTCTACTTAAAACATTCAGTATGTCTCAGATTGTTCCACATATAATAGAATAAATCTGAAGAAGTCACAAGGAACATTTTCATCTAAAACACGCATTCTTTGTCATATTCTAATTGAATCATCCTCCACAACAGATGTAACTGAGGCACATATAAAAACTTAATAAACCTGCCTAGAAGTTCTGAAGAACAATGGAGAAAGTAAATTGAGTTTCATAGGAATATCAAGAAAATCCTAAAGGCTGAAGCTCTGAAGTACAGGCTTATCTGCAATCACTAGGAAAACTGCAAGCAACTCCAGGGAAATTGGCCCAAAGTAGTAACAGAATTACCTCAAACCAGATCCACTTTCCCAACCCTTTCCCTTATACCAAAGAGGAAATATCTAATCAGCTTATCCATTACTACTCACTGGGGACTGTTGCACCACAAATAGACTATTGTCATTGAATCAATGTGCAGTAAACCTTGCTCCTTCACTCCTTTGAAACAACACTTAAATGCATACTTTGATTATATAATGACACCACCCTAATCCACTTGTGAAGAGCATACCTATCGCAGTATCTTCTCCTCACGTTTAAGCTCTGTGAAATAAAAACATCTGGCATAACAGGAGATTGTTTACTTTTACTGATGAAAATCAGGATGATGGGCCATATTGTTTTCAATGACTAAAATATCATATTGTATAAGAAAAATTTTATCTGAATCCAAATTGTTTGCCTACATGATAGGAATAAAACTGAACAAGAGATCCAACTCTAAAGATTCACAGGACATTACTGTGTTGGGCAAAATTTCTAAAATGGCTCCCCTCCCACCCCTAGCACCAATAGATATAACAAAACATCCCCTCTGTGATTAGATTGTTATATGGCTGATCTTAAAGTATAGAGTGTGTCCTGCTCTAAACACACAGCCTCTTTAGAAAGCAAAGAGTTTCCCCCAACTGGTAGCAGAAGAGGAAGAGAGGAAGATGCTAATGGCGACAATAAGCTTAAACAGGGGAAGGGTCATTTGACACAGAAACAGCCACTTCAGTTCAGTTGCCTGAATTCCATCTAAAACTTGAAAGATTATAAAGAAGATTCTTCCCTAGAGATTTTATTGCAGCCTTGGGAGACTCTGAACAGAGAACCCAGTTGAATGCCTTAAGAATTCTGAGCTACAGAACTGGGAGACAGTAAGTCGGTGCTGTTTTTAAACCCCCAAACTTGTGGTAATTTGCTATGAAGCAATCTTTAAAATAACAGATATTTCAACAAGGATGGAATAACACATAGCAATAAAAAGCTTCCTCCCTGTTTTGTCATTTTCACAGATGATTTTTTTTGAAATGTTTTACCTTAAGGTGAAAATAAACTAGTTTTAATTAATAACTTACTATTTATTTATTTTTTCCTTATATGAGCCAACTAAAATTGACAACTTGCCATAATACTATAGTGCAAAAAAAAGGCAATGCAGGTAATGGCTATCTACTCAGACATTCACATGATATTTGCTTGCCAGAAAGTCTGTAAAAACATACGTTAACAATTATTCTCATAATTAGTACGTATCATGCAGGAGATAATTTGAAACTATTCAAATATCCTATTTCATCTCAGTTTTACCCAAGGATTGTAATCATTTTCAGTGAATCATACCTACAGCAATTGTTAACTGTGATGGTCTAATGATAATTTAATAAATCCTTCATTTTTCTATATTTATTAATTAGAATTATTCTGTAAGGAGTCACGGATCCTTGTGATTTATTCATTCATAGTATTTCCTTACTTTTGGGCTCCAGCATCATCTTCTCTTTCCTCTACCCCACTGTAGAGTCAGTCATTCTTCCAAGGATCCCTGTTTTCTTGGCATTTAAAGGCCAAGACCTGGGCAATCAATATGCTTGTTGCTACTAGAATATCACTGTGTCTACATTCCTCAGTGAATAAACCTGAAAAATGTGTAGATGTATTCCAACTTATGCATGCATGTATGTATGAGTATGTATGGATATGTGTATCTACCTGGATTCATACTAGTATCTCTGATTCTAATCTGGCACCATAAGGCAATTCTAGTCTTCCTCCCTGCTGTTTTTATTTTTAACTTACTTTCCTCGCAGTGAAAATTCTGGCTCTCATTAGATATATTTTTAAACATCTTTCTATCAGCACTTAAGATAGTATCACATTTATATAGCATGGAGTCAATATATGGAAGCAGAGCATAAAGAAATTAAGGTCTGACCAAGTTTTACCAATTGGTCTGGCAACTCAGAGAAACATTCTGTGTATGAGTCTGTTTCTGTGAATAGACAACTATGTACAATTCAAGAAAATTACAATTTATAATCCAAGAAAACAACAGATTATGAAATACAGTTTTCACAACTAAGGGAAGCATGCTGAGCCATTGTATTTGCACTACTTCTTTGAGTTTCTAGTTCTTAATTCCACCTTGTCCTTGGAACAAAAGCCTATATATTTTAAAATGCCAGGTTATCGACTTTATCTAAAAATTTAGCATAACTTGAAACTATCATGTTATTCTTATCCTATTTAATTAACTGTTCAGATCTTCCACATAATTTCATTTAGCTCCTACCTTAAGAAGGCTTCCACTAAGGAAAACAGTATGGGGGCTTCCCCTAAAATTCCAAATTAAAAGTACACCTACCATTTCTCCAAAGAAGATACAGAGATGGTCCACAGGCAAATGAAAAGATGCTCATTATTGTTAATTATTAGAGAAATGCAAATAAACACAACAATGAGATATCACCTCTTACCAGTCAAAATGGCCATCACTGAAAAGTCTACAAAGATAAATACTGGATAGGGTGTTGAAAAAATGGAACTCACATACAATGTTTGCGGGAATGTAAACTAGTTCAGTCACTATGGAAAACAGTATGGAGGTTCCTCAAAAAATGAAACACTGTTACCATATGGTCCAGAAATCCCATTTCTGAGATTTACACCAGGCAAAACTATAATTCAAGAAAAATACATGCACTGTATGTTAACAGCAGCACTATTTACAATGCCTAAGATACAGAAACAACCTAAATGTTCATCAATAGATGAATGAATGAGTAGATGTGGTATACACCATGCACCCACTGGAATATTACTCACTCATTAAAAATAATGCAATAATGACATTTGCAGCAACATAGATGGACCTAGACATTATCACACTAAGCAAAGTAAGTCAAAAAGAAAGACAAATACTGTGTTATACCACTTATACTTTTCATATGTGGAATCTAAAATATATCACAAATGAACATATCTACAAAGCAAAAACAGATTCACAAATGTAGAAGACAGATCTGTGGTTGCCAAGATGGAAGGGAGAGAGGATGAGCTAAGGACTCGGAGTGTGGGGTTAGCAGATGCAAACTATTACACATCATTTTTTTCCCCAAGAAATTACAATTTATAATCCAAGAAAACAACAGATTAGTCAGTTTTCACAACTAAGGGAAGCATGCTGAGCCATTGTATTTGCACTACTTCTTTGAGTTTCTAGTTCTTAATTCCACCTTGTCCTTGGAACAAAAGCCTATATATTTTAAAATGCCAGGTTATCGACTTTATCTAAAAATTTAGCATAACTTGAAACTATCATGTTATTCTTATCCTATTTAATTAACTGTTCAGATCTTCCACATAATTTCATTTAGCTCCTACCTTAAGAAGGCTTCCACTAAGGAAAACAGTATGGGGGCTTCCCCTAAAATTCCAAATTAAAAGTACACCTACCATTTCTCCAAAGAAGATACAGAGATGGTCCACAGGCAAATGAAAAGATGCTCATTATTGTTAATTATTAGAGAAATGCAAATAAACACAACAATGAGATATCACCTCTTACCAGTCAAAATGGCCATCACTGAAAAGTCTACAAAGATAAATACTGGATAGGGTGTGGAAAAAAGGGAACTCACATACAATGTTGGCGGGAATGTAAACTAGTGCAGTCACTATGGAAAACAGTATGGAGGTTCCTCAAAAAATGAAACACTGTTACCATATGGTCCAGAAATCCCATTTCTGAGATTTACACCCAGGCAAAACTATAATTCAAGAAAAATACATGCACTGTATGTTAACAGCAGCACTATTTACAATGCCTAAGATACAGAAACAACCTAAATGTTCATCAATAGATGAATGAATGAGTAGATGTGGTATACACCATGCACCCACTGGAATATTACTCACTCATTAAAAATAATGCAATAATGACATTTGCAGCAACATAGATGGACCTAGACATTATCACACTAAGCAAAGTAAGTCAAAAAGAGAAAGACAAATACTGTGTTATACCACTTATACTTTTCATATGTGGAATCTAAAATATATCACAAATGAACATATCTACAAAGCAAAAACAGATTCACAAATGTAGAAGACAGATCTGTGGTTGCCAAGATGGAAGGGAGAGAGGATGAGCTAAGGACTCGGAGTGTGGGGTTAGCAGATGCAAACTATTACACATAAGATGGGGAAACAAAAAGGTCCTACTGTATATCAAAGTGAACTATACTCAATATCCTGTAATAAACCATAATGGAAAAGAATATGTAAAAGAATATATACACATACATATATATATATATATATATATATATATGTATATATATATGAATCATTTTGCTGTATAGCAGAAATTAAGCACAACACTGTAAATCAATTATACTTTAGTAAAGTATTTTTTAAAAGTAGATCTACTATATGATCCACTGATTCCACTAGTAGGTACCCATCCAAAGAAAATGAGCTCACTATTTTAAAAATACATATACACAATGTTCATCTCAGCATTGTGTAAAACAGCCAAGAAGATGTGGAAGCAGCTTAAGGCTCCATCAATAGATGAACGGATAAAGAAGATATCCCCCAAAGAAGATGTCCCCCCCACACAATGGATATTACTAAGTCATAAAAAATATCTTACCATTTGCAATAGCATGAGTGGACCTTGAGTGCATTATGCTATTATTAGACAGAGAAGCACAAATACTGCATGATTTTATGCCGATTCTAATAAACAAAAACAAAACCAAACTGAAACTCATAAGTACAGAAAACAGATTAGTTGTTACTACATGGGAGAAAGGGTGAGGTCAGAGTGAAAAATGGATAAAGGAGACCGATAGGTACCAATATCTGGTTATAAAATAAATAATTCATGGGGATATAAAATACAGCATGGGGGAAATACAGTCAGTAATACTGTATTAGCTTTGTATTGTGACAGATGGTTGCTAGACTTACTGTGGTGATCATTGGTAATGTGTACAAGTGTTGAATTTCTATACTGTATGTGTGAAATTAATATACTTTATGTCAAGCATATCTCAAAAAATTATTTAAATAGGTCCAAGTTTCCAGAATTTCTGAGGCTCAGATAAGAAAAGAAGCACACAATATCATTTATAAAATAGTCTTTTCAGAGATACATGACTTCAATATAGTCATGAAGACATATCACGTAAACCTAATGTAAGTAATACTCTAAAATAATTGGCTGTGATCCTCAAAAGATGTCAGTGCCCTAACAGATAAAGAAAAACTAAAGAGTACCTTTGGTTTAAAGGAGACCAAAGGGCTTCCCTGATGGTCCAGTGGGTAAGGACACTGCCTTGCAGTGCAAGGGGCGCCGGTTTGATCCCTGACCTGGGAAGATCGCGGCTGCACCGATGTGTCCAACTACCGAGCCAGAGTTCTGGAGCTCATGCGCCCAGAGCTGGTGCTCTGCGACAACAGAGGCCACTGTGATGGGAGGCCCATGCGGGCCAAAGAACAAAGATGGATGAAAATAAATGAATGAAAGACCAATAGAAGTAGCCTGCCCACCCCCTCCGTCCCTAACCTCCCCCTCTAAAAAAAAAATTAAAGAAAAAAAAAATAAAATGAAATAAAAGAGACCAAAGAGGCATGACAATATGTGATCCTGGATTGGATTCTGAACTGGAGGAAAAAAATCTATAGCAATACAATTGGGACAACTTGTAAATTTGCAATAAAAGCTATAGATTAGATAAACTATCAATGTTAAATGTCTTGAATTTTGATGACATAGTGATTATATAAGACTATACCCTTGTTCTTGGGAAAAAGACATTAAAGCATTCAGGAAAAAGGCATGACATGTTGAACTTATTCTCTGAAATAATTCAGAAATAAATTAAATATATAATATGCATTCATATAATATATTAGAAAGAGATGACAAAACAAGTACAGAAAAATGTTAAAAACCGCTTAATTTTTCTTTTAATTAATTTTTATTGGAGTATAGTTGCTTTATAATGTTGTGTTAGCTTCTCCTGTATAGCAAAATGAATCATCTGGGAACATTCTGTATTAATCTTGCATTTTCTATGTAAATTGGAAATGATTTTAAAATATTTTTTAAAAGCCATAGCAGTATCTTTGAAGGCAGCAGATATTTCAAACTTCAGTCTCTGAGTAGCATCAGGTCCCATTATTGTAAGTGAGCAAATGGAGGCAATAAAATTTGGAGCTGCAAAATTTTTCATTTTATTTGTCCTGAAAACATCTTAGTTGCACAGACATTAGTTTCATCATATTATGTAAATGAAATGTATTTGATCAAATATTCAAGTAGTAAAGAAAGCTTTACTGTTCTTTTTAAAAATCAGAGCTAACCAAGCACTTTAAATGTACTATTAATCATTTTTTAATGAATGTATCATAAAGTTGGGCAACTTTATGTGCTAATACTAAAATAAGCCATACCCTTTACGTTAAGTCCCTGAAATTTTTCCACAAGGTTCTTTATAGTCCGCAAACATCAAATGGTATCTCATGATGTATTTATGTAAACATTAATTTGAAATGTAAAATAGTTATTTAAAATTCAGATAGAAGACAATAAGCAACAAAAGAGCTTTGTTTTAGTGACCATTGATCTTCCTATCCCAGTGGACATGTTTTGCTTCTTTATACTTGTAGCAATATTTACTAGTATTACTGCAATGAAACATTCTTTTCACTCAGGTTTAACACAAAATAAATCTACATCTAATTTCCCAGGCAATTTCACATCCATCCTAGAACTCTTCAGGCAAACACTCTGAGTAGGTCGCAGCCACCGAAAAAATAGATTTTGTCCTACATTGCCTTGAATTTTGATGACATAGTGATTATATAAGACTATACCCTTGTTCTTGGGAAAAAGACATTAAAGCATTCAGGAAAAAGGCATGACATGTTGAACTTATTCTCTGAAATAATTCAGAAATAAATTAAATATATAATATGCATTCATATAATATATTAGAAAGAGATGACAAAACAAGTACAGAAAAATGTTAAAAACCGCTTAATTTTTCTTTTAATTAATTTTTATTGGAGTATAGTTGCTTTATAATGTTGTGTTAGCTTCTCCTGTATAGCAAAATGAATCATCTGGGAACATTCTGTATTAATCTTGCATTTTCTATGTAAATTGGAAATGATTTTAAAATATTTTTTAAAAGCCATAGCAGTATCTTTGAAGGCAGCAGATATTTCAAACTTCAGTCTCTGAGTAGCATCAGGTCCCATTATTGTAAGTGAGCAAATGGAGGCAATAAAATTTGGAGCTGCAAAATTTTTCATTTTATTTGTCCTGAAAACATCTTAGTTGCACAGACATTAGTTTCATCATATTATGTAAATGAAATGTATTTGATCAAATATTCAAGTAGTAAAGAAAGCTTTACTGTTCTTTTTAAAAATCAGAGCTAACCAAGCACTTTAAATGTACTATTAATCATTTTTTAATGAATGTATCATAAAGTTGGGCAACTTTATGTGCTAATACTAAAATAAGCCATACCCTTTACGTTAAGTCCCTGAAATTTTTCCACAAGGTTCTTTATAGTCCGCAAACATCAAATGGTATCTCATGATGTATTTATGTAAACATTAATTTGAAATGTAAAATAGTTATTTAAAATTCAGATAGAAGACAATAAGCAACAAAAGAGCTTTGTTTTAGTGACCATTGATCTTCCTATCCCAGTGGACATGTTTTGCTTCTTTATACTTGTAGCAATATTTACTAGTATTACTGCAATGAAACATTCTTTTCACTCAGGTTTAACACAAAATAAATCTACATCTAATTTCCCAGGCAATTTCACATCCATCCTAGAACTCTTCAGGCAAACACTCTGAGTAGGTACGTGCAGCCACCGAAAAAAATAGATTTTGTCCTACATTGCCTCTCATAAATTTTACCCTTAAATCTGTCAGAGAATCACTTGTAAAATAACTCAAAGCGGAAATTTTACATGGACAATTTCCTGACTAATCATTTTTAAGTAAAAGGCATTAAATGGGCAATATGAAAGAATACTTCTCAAATATTGTGTAAGTCAGGAATGAGTTTCATAGAATATTATGACCTAGACCAGTTCTAAATTCTCTGGATTACATGGTACTTTGTGTATATGTTTTTTGCTGTTGTTTACTTTTTTGCCTTGTTGTATACGTGTGTTTTCAATCAGTCAACTATACATTCCATGAGCATTTAGAAATAAAAAGTACATGCTGCATTAACATAGCTATACTGATGATTACTAAATAAAAATCATTTGAATAACTATTAAAATGCAGGAAATGGCTGCTAAGAACAATTTTGGTACCTACCTAAGGAACTAAATTTATGGCAAACAGTCTCAAATTAGGTAAATTAGAATGGATTTATTTACAGTTTAGTATGAAAAACGTCAAACATACATGGAGCTTAAGAGAAAAAATAGAATGAATGATAGAGTACCTGTCACCCAGTTTCAACAATGACCCAATCTCTTCCTGTCCATACCTTTCCACTCACTGAATTACTCTGAATCAGATCCATACTTTATGTATTTTGTCTGCAAACACTTGGTAGTCTCTAAGATATAAGGGCTCTTTTTAACCTCACAACCACAATATCACTGTCATTCTAAAGCAAAGAACTTATGTTTAATATCAACTATTAGAGGAAAATATTAAGAACAAGATGTCTACTAAATTGATGATTTAAAAATTATGTTACTGCTATGTGAGGGATTATTCTAAGCATCACCAGTGTGAAAATGATAATCACCCATAAGTGCTTAAGTCTTTTGGATAGACAAAAATAAAAAAATGCTACAATAGAGGGAAGAATGTAGTGTGCCTTTGGAAGGCAGAAGGTTATCAAACCCACCAAGGGATGGCAGTTAAAAGGCAGAGGGAAATTTAAATAAGTTACACCTCATGAGAAGAGATGAATCAAGTGGTGCGCTATGATGGAGCTGCCTCATACCAGCCGTGAGAGCTGACTTCGCATCTCTCTACCTAGTTGCATATTCAGGGTCTATCACATCGGTAAATTGATCATGGTGACAGTATTTATATCATAGATATCAATAACCATCAGTACTTATTTTTCCCCCAGAGAGCTGACTGCTAAACATTTTATAAGCATCGTACGGGCCTCCCTAGTAAATACACATTCCCTGGAGGAGAGAAGGAAATGGCAATCCATTCCAGTATTCTTGCCTGGGAAATCCCATGGACAGAGAAGACTGGAGGGCTAGCGTCCATGAGGTTGCAAAACAGTCAGACATGACTTAGTGACTAAACAAAAACATAAGCATGGTAACAGACATATGAAAGGGTTCCCCATATATCGTAGCAACTTTGACCAAGTCTCAGGGGCAAGAAAGGACATGAATAGGTTGTTTCATTAATCATATCAAGCAGATTTGGTGAGACCTTATTATTAGTATGTGGGATGTCCTGCCTTCACATATCTCTGAGCTCATTCCCTACCACTTCAAATCTTTTCTTAAGTATCATTTTCTCACTGAGGATCACATTGACCGCCTGACTTAAAATGATAAATGCCGAAAAGGCATTTATCCCTGAGAAGGAAGAGTAGAAAACACTGAACTCACCTTCTCCACAGATACAGCAAAATCACAACTATTTACAGAGTCACAATCTATGAGAATGACCTGAAGACTAACAGGAAAGATTTTCCACAGCTAAAGACATCAAGAAGGAACTACAAGATGAACAGGGGGAATGGAGATGCAGTAGAGTCATGGCACACACCTCTGGACTGGTGATCGATAAATGGGAGAAACATCACAATCATAGATTCTCTCCAAGGAACAAGGGTTTTCAAAACCCACACTGGTCTCCCCAGGCACAGGGTCCTGCAGTGGAAAGACAAGTCCTCAGAACATCCGGCTCTGAAAATAAGGTACTTTGTCTCTTCTTGATGAAAAAGAGAAAGGAATAAATGTGAGAAATATTGTGGAAGAAGAGTATACAACATTTGGTGTCAAAATATGGAGGAAGAGCTATGTCAAGGCGGTTGGGTGGAGGTTGCAGAGCTCATCCTTGACTTTCAAATTTGGATGACTAGGGAAATGAAGATATTCTTAACAGAGCACCTGCTTTGAAGGGAAAATAATACGTTTGAGATAAAGAAAGAAAAATGTTAGTCAAGGCTTGTCTGTCATAGTACTTTTCTGTAAGTATATTCAGCTCCATTCTTAGGAGAGACAGAGATCCACGATCTACTCTCTGAATCTTGAGATGAATAACAGAAACTACAAATATAAAATATCTCATTTATCATCCAAAATTATTTCTTCTTCCCAGAAACACAGAGTCTTGCTACTTTAAATAAAATCATTTGGGTAAGCAGCTCTTTTAAGGATATTTTGACATTACTAGAAGGAGAAATTGTAAACTTATATCCCAATTCTTAAGGACTCACTGTACTTTAGCAAATGGAAAATTAATGAAATTTGTGGTGACTTGTGACAAAATAATTTATCCTATCTTCTATTGGATAAAAATACCCATTAAAAAATTAATAAAAATAAATATGGTCTGTTGTATGCTAATTTGTGACAGCTGCCTTATCCTCAGAGGATTTAGGTGCATGTATCAAAGGAGAGCATATGTTACCACATAGTTAGTATATGGACTCTGGATGTAAGAAGTTGACATATACAAAATATCAATTGCTGATAAGCAGCAACGGGCAAAGGTTCTAACACTGATTATTTTCTATGACCTCAAATTCTGATTATTCTGGAGTAGGTTTAAAAATAAACATATCTTTTATATTAAGAAAAGTATATGATTGTGTTAAAAATTCATAATTTTAACATTCTCAAATTTAAAAGCTAACATCAGGCACATTCTTAACTATTTGTGTTTTGTAACACAAATGCAAAAGTCTAAATGGAAAAAAAAAAAAAAAAAGTATTTCTCCAGGAGAGCAAATCCAAGTTACTAAGGGAAAGTAAGTACATATGGATGGGGGCGGTAGAAAAACCTGTATTCTTCTTAAGGAGTGTTTGTGGAAAATGTTCCTTTCAAATCAACATGTTTCCCCATATGGGGAGCAGGTTTGTAGCAAAGATGTTGCTAAGCAGACAGTGAGAGAGGCAGTCAGCCATCTGGGTAGCAGGCAACTGTCATCCACTGATGCTGATGCCATCACTAAGCTCAGGAATATTCTAGAAAACAGAAGGGATGCCATAACACCTTATAGGATAAACGCTCAATACCCACAGATTTGGGCTGTGGGACAGTTTTAGAAAAGGCTCTAAAGCCACTTAGAGAAAAAAGAAGGGTGATGGACAGGTCAGTTTGTGCTAAAATTGCTTTAATTAGCAATGGAAAACTAGAGCTTTCGGCCAAGATGAAGCCACAAGTATTTTATGCTAAGTGACCCTATATCATGGGGACTGGTAGAGGACACATGTGTTGAGCATCTCAGGAGAGTATGAACTATGAGGAAAAAACAACAAAAAAAAGCAGCAATATACTTTTTTCCCAGGTATGCAATTTGGGTAGGAAAAGGTGGCAATAATAAAATTTCCCAGGCTATGATTTGTTACTGTAAAAATTTATCCTATCTTCTATTGGATAAAAATACCCATTAAAAAATTAATAAAAATAAATATGGTCTGTTGTATGCTAATTTGTGACAGCTGCCTTATCCTCAGAGGATTTAGGTGCATGTATCAAAGGAGAGCATATGTTACCACATAGTTAGTATATGGACTCTGGATGTAAGAAGTTGACATATACAAAATATCAATTGCTGATAAGCAGCAACGGGCAAAGGTTCTAACACTGATTATTTTCTATGACCTCAAATTCTGATTATTCTGGAGTAGGTTTAAAAATAAACATATCTTTTATATTAAGAAAAGTATATGATTGTGTTAAAAATTCATAATTTTAACATTCTCAAATTTAAAAGCTAACATCAGGCACATTCTTAACTATTTGTGTTTTGTAACACAAATGCAAAAGTCAAAAAGGAAAAAAAAAAAAAAAAAGTATTTCTCCAGGAGAGCAAATCCAAGTTACTAAGGGAAAGTAAGTACATATGGATGGGGGCGGTAGAAAAACCTGTATTCTTCTTAAGGAGTGTTTGTGGAAAATGTTCCTTTCAAATCAACATGTTTCCCCATATGGGGAGCAGGTTTGTAGCAAAGATGTTGCTAAGCAGACAGTGAGAGAGGCAGTCAGCCATCTGGGTAGCAGGCAACTGTCATCCACTGATGCTGATGCCATCACTAAGCTCAGGAATATTCTAGAAAACAGAAGGGATGCCATAACACCTTATAGGATAAACGCTCAATACCCACAGATTTGGGCTGTGGGACAGTTTTAGAAAAGGCTCTAAAGCCACTTAGAGAAAAAAGAAGGGTGATGGACAGGTCAGTTTGTGCTAAAATTGCTTTAATTAGCAATGGAAAACTAGAGCTTTCGGCCAAGATGAAGCCACAAGTATTTTATGCTAAGTGACCCTATATCATGGGGACTGGTAGAGGACACATGTGTTGAGCATCTCAGGAGAGTATGAACTATGAGGAAAAAACAACAAAAAAAAAAAGCAGCAATATACTTTTTTCCCAGGTATGATTGTTACATCAACTTTGGGTAGGAAAAGGTGGCAATAATAAAATGAAATTCCCAACCACTGAGAACTCTCTAGGGTGTTCATTCTGCCTCTGACTGGTCACTGTTGCATATAACTGCAGTATGGTCAGGTGAAAAGGCAATATATCATGGGATCAAAGGGACTCGGGTTTGAATTCTAGCTTCTGGATGGCTAGTTGTTTGTGCAAATCACTTAAATTGACTAAGACTATTTTCCCATGTGTAAAACAGGGCCAATAATGATTGTTGTAAGCATGAAATAGAATAATGCATATAAGAGTATGCTACACAATGGCTTTAAGGGAAGGAAGTCAGTCTTATTTGAAACACCTTGGAACACCTCAGCATCAAGCCATATTACAATGCATTTTTGCCAAGTGACTAGACAAATTTAAAAGGAACACTAGGGGCTTGTACCTGCCTGGCTAGCTCAGTCAGCAGAGCATAAGACTCTTAAAGTGCAGGCTGTTTAAATGTAAAATCTTGTAGCATCATGTATTGTAGTTACATATAGGTATATTGTTTTAACTGTCTTAATATTTATCTTACATTTCCTCATGTGGAATGTGGGGATCATTGCTGTTGCAGATGACTTTAGGCAGTGCACTAATAAATATCTTCTGCAAAATATATTTTGTGTGCTATTTCTTTAATTAGTAGTAAACTTATTTATCTAGATGTATAGGTTCATACTGTCAATGACATTACTGTTCAGTAAAAGTCTGAAGAAAGGAGTTAACTCATCAGTCTGGAACCACCAATTTCCTTTCAGAGAACGGAAGGATCTTTTCCCACCCCTAGGTAACACTGATCACTATGGATTAGTTGGCACTTTCTATATTTTACATAGATGGGAGGATATACTATTTACTCATTTTATCTGGCTTATTTCACTCATTACAATTACTTTGATATGCCTCTGCATTGTTGAGTGTTGTGTGTCAATACTTCATTGTTTTTATTGCTCAAAAGTATATGATTGGGCTTCCCTGGTGGTCCTGCCGCGGAGCGGCTGGACTGATATGTCCAATTACCGAGCTGGAGCTCTGGAGCGCATGCGCCCAGAGCCGGTGCTCTGCGACAGCAGAGGCCACTGTGATGGGAGGCCCACACGGGCCGAGGAACAAAGATGGATGAAAATAGACAGATGAAGGACCAACAGAGGTGGCCCGCCCACCCCCCTCCCTCCCCACCCCTCAATAAATAAATAAATGTTTTAAAAAAAAAGTATATGATTTGTTTATCCATGGATCTGTTGACACACTCAGGCTGTTTTTCAGTTTGGAGATAATAGAAATAAAGCTGTCATGAACATTTGTGGACAAGTCTATGTATAGATATAAGCTTTCAGGTTTCATATAAATACACAGGAAAGGAATGGATCACTGATGTGGCAGGTAATATGGTTAACATTTTAAGAAGCTGCCAGATTGTTTTCAGAAGTATTTGTTCCATTTTCATAACTGCCCTCCCAGCAGTACACAAATGTTTCACTTGTTCCAAATCCTCTCCAACATCTTCTAAACTTTAGACATCCCAATGCACATTGTAGCTTTAGTGTGCACTACCCTAGTGACAAATTATGAGTAGAAAATTTCCATGTGCTTATTTGTGGTCAGTTTCTCTTTATTGATGAAATGTCTGTCTGCATCATTTGCCTATTTAAAACTTATTTCCTGATTATTGAGATTTCTTCATATAGTCTGGAATCAAGCCTTTTTCATTTATATTATTTGCAAATATTTTCTCTCAGTCTGTGAAGAGCAAATACTTTATTTCCTAATAGTGTTTTATAAGAGATTTTATAATTTTAAAATCTATGTTTTTTGAAGAAAACCAAATGACATTACTGTTCAGTAAAAGTCTGAAGAAAGGAGTTAACTCATCAGTCTGGAACCACCAATTTCCTTTCAGAGAACGGAAGGATCTTTTCCCACCCCTAGGTAACACTGATCACTATGGATTAGTTGGCACTTTCTATATTTTACATAGATGGGAGGATATACTATTTACTCATTTTATCTGGCTTATTTCACTCATTACAATTACTTTGATATGCCTCTGCATTGTTGAGTGTTGTGTGTCAATACTTCATTGTTTTTATTGCTCAAAAGTATATGATTGGGCTTCCCTGGTGGTCCTGGCGCGGAGCGGCTGGACTGATATGTCCAATTACCGAGCTGGAGCTCTGGAGCGCATGCGCCCAGAGCCGGTGCTCTGCGACAGCAGAGGCCACTGTGATGGGAGGCCCACACGGGCCGAGGAACAAAGATGGATGAAAATAGACAGATGAAGGACCAACAGAGGTGGCCCGCCCACCCCCCTCCCTCCCCACCCCTCAATAAATAAATAAATGTTTTAAAAAAAAAGTATATGATTTGTTTATCCATGGATCTGTTGACACACTCAGGCTGTTTTTCAGTTTGGAGATAATAGAAATAAAGCTGTCATGAACATTTGTGGACAAGTCTATGTATAGATATAAGCTTTCAGGTTTCATATAAATACACAGGAAAGGAATGGATCACTGATGTGGCAGGTAATATGGTTAACATTTTAAGAAGCTGCCAGATTGTTTTCAGAAGTATTTGTTCCATTTTCATAACTGCCCTCCCAGCAGTACACAAATGTTTCACTTGTTCCAAATCCTCTCCAA
This sequence comes from Tragulus kanchil, assembly GCA_022376925.1. Taxonomy (NCBI): domain Eukaryota; kingdom Metazoa; phylum Chordata; class Mammalia; order Artiodactyla; family Tragulidae; genus Tragulus; species Tragulus kanchil. Next base: position 113,103,269 of record JAIOJX010000005.1, on the reverse strand, counting down.
CATCTTCTAAACTTTAGACATCCCAATGCACATTGTAGCTTTAGTGTGCACTACCCTAGTGACAAATTATGAGTAGAAAATTTCCATGTGCTTATTTGTGGTCAGTTTCTCTTTATTGATGAAATGTCTGTCTGCATCATTTGCCTATTTAAAACTTATTTCCTGATTATTGAGATTTCTTCATATAGTCTGGAATCAAGCCTTTTTCATTTATATTATTTGCAAATATTTTCTCTCAGTCTGTGAAGAGCAAATACTTTATTTCCTAATAGTGTTTTTATAAGAGATTTTTATAATTTTAATTAAGTCTATTTATATGTGTTTATATCCTAAACATATACATTTATATAGAGAGAGAGTCTCTGCCTAATCAAAGCTCTCAAATTTTATCTCATTTTTTTTCTAAAGATTTTATAGCTTTGGTTTCACATTTAGGTCTATTATACATATTAATTTTTATATATGTTGCAAGGCATACAGTCAAGCTAAAAAAATAATGGATTTTCAGTTGTTTCAACACCATTTACAGAAATGCTGAAGTTTCTTAACTGAATTATGTTTGAATTGTCATTGAGAGCCAATTGACAAATACTATGGACTGAACTTTGTGTCTCTATCCCCATGACCAACCCATATGGTGAAGCCATGACCCTCAGCATGATTGTATTTAGAGATAGAGTCTTTGGGAGATACCAAGGTTTAGATGAGATAATAAGAGTGAGGCATTCATGATGGAATTGGTGCCCTTTTAAGAAGAGATAGCAGAGAGCCTGTACTACCTCCATGTGATCATGCTGATTAATGGACACGTAAGCACCCAGCAAGAAGGTAGCCATCTGTAAGCCACAAAGTGATTCTGCACCAGAACCAAACCATGCAGGGCATTCTAATCTCAGACTTCCAACTTCCAGAAGAGGGAGAAAATAAACTTCTGATGTTGAAGCCACCTAATCTATAATACTTTGCTATGGCAGCCTGGAGTGACTAGGGCAACACTGCATTAGATCTGTTTGTCTATCTTGACATCAATCCCACACTGAGTCTGTGGATTTTAGGTTAAGATAAGTCTCAAAGTCTAATAGATTTAATCTTTTAAATTTGTTCTTGTTCTCAAAGTTTTTTTGAATGCTCTGGGTCCCTTAAATCTCCATATGAATTTTAAAATCAATTTCTACAAAAAAGGGGGGATATACGTATGAGTAATTTGGGAACATACATATCTGTAAACAATAAAACCCTGTAAAAGTTAAAAGTAAAATAAAAGTTAAAAAAAAAAAAACATGAAAAAAAATTCTACAGAAAAGCTTGCTGGGAACTTGACTGGGATTTCATGGCATGTGAAGGTCAATCTGAAAGAACAATATGGAGTCTCATAATGCATGAAAAGTGATGTCACCAATATAGTAAATCTCAACATTTCTCTTGGAAATGTTTTATGGTCTACAGTGTGCAGGTTTTACATATCTTTTGTCAAATTTATCTCTAATTACTTCATAACTTTAAAACTATTATAAACAGTATTTTTTTTTCAATTTTTTAGTGTTTTTTATTTGATTAAACTATGGATACCTGTAAGATTATTGACATAGTTGAGCATGGCCCTGAGAAGGGGTGGTGAACTTGAAACCCCTTAAATGTTACTTGAAATATTCTAAAAATTATTTTTGTACTTGCCCTAATGCCTAGAACTTAGGATAAGACAATTATCACATAGCACAATTTCTGAAAGATTTCCTGCTCCCATTTCATTGTATGAAAGGAATGAGAACAATGTGAAGTCAGTATATCTGGAAATGCTGTTTCATGTGGATACAGTTTCGATCAGAATACATTAGTAAATGTTACATTCAAAAATAATTTTTGGCAAAAATATTCAGCGGGTTTAAAAACACTTTTCAGTCATAAGTGATTAGTGTAATGACAATGAATCTAACTAATTAAAATCTTTGTTGCCCGTCTATGATTGATAACAAGTCATTTTTCTTCTATAATATATAAAGGAACAATTAGGAAGCAATCATTTAGATTCAGACAGAGCAAAAATTACAGATACAAAATATTAGCTGAGTTCATTAACAAGGAAATTAGTTTCAAATGAAGTATTTTAATATCTGTTTTTGAAGAGATTTTCAAATTCATATTATATTTTCTTATCTAACGGCACCTGAAGTAAATTATTTGTCTGAATGACATGGTGGAGAATAACAATGAGGAATTGAATTGTTTTCTAAGTAGCTCAATTTCCACACTGAAATGGCTTCATATTTAAGACAGTAGGGATAAAGAACATATCTCATGCAAAAGTACTAAAGCTCTGTGATGTTTCCTCAACCATCTACAAAAATCTTAGGTTAATGATCAGTTACTGACAATTTTAAAAGCTAAATCAACTACTAATGCTGTATCTGAGTCTACAGTGCACACTCAAGCATTTACAAGATTATTAAGTAAATTTAAACAACAACAGAAATTGTTTTGTGCAACTAATTTTATATTCCAGGTGAAGCTAGTTTTTGGGACAGTCCAGAAAGGATGTGTTCAAATTGTGTTGATGAAATTAAATTCATTTGTGTGTGTGTATATGTATGTGTGTACACATAGGCTAGGCCAAAGGTGTTCCTATACTACTATCTGTAATTCAGGACGTATGTGAGGAGGAGGTTGTGTATATGTTGGTGGAGGGGAGGTTCATGTGTGTAAATTATATTTTGTATGCAATGTAGCTGCTTTAAAACCAAGATATTACTTCCATAAATATGATGGGTTCCTTGACATCAAAGCTCAATGAAGTATTGTATCCTGGATATCTTTATGTTACGATATGAGAGAATATGTCCATATCATGAGGATATGGCTACCCCCTCCAGTATTCTTACTGGGAAAATTCCACGAACAGAGGAGCTTAGCGGGCTACAATCCAAGGGGTCACAAAGAGTCAGACACGACTGAGTGACTGTGCACATGAGGATAAGTGCCTGGAGAACAACAGGTCAATGTCTACATGCCTACACATCTGGGTTCTAGGCTGTGCTGGATCTCAGGTTCTTATGTCCCACTTGGGGCTTACTGTAAGTTTAGGTACCCATCCTACCAGAAGGAATGGAATAATCGTAAAAGATTATTCAAGTTGCCTAACAGCAAAATACATTATGGGGATTATGAAGACATAAAGAATTATCTGTATGACTAGAACACAGATCATGAAGCAGGCACATGTGATGCGGCTCAAATAGTAATAATGGGAACAGATCACACAAGTACCATAGACAGCCTTCGAGGTGGAAAATGACATGAAGCTAGTTGTTATGAATTGAATTGTGTCCCCCCAAAAGCTATATCAAAGTCTTAAGCCCCCCAAACCTGTTAATGTGACCTTATTTAGAAACAGGGTCTTTGCAGACATGATTAAGATGCTGATGTATTGGATTAGGGTAGGCTCTAAATCCTCCTTATAAGGAGAGAGAGATTTTGATACAGAGACACACACAGAGTGGGGACAGCCATATGAAGGAAGCAACATGGAATCATGTAGCTATCAGCCAAACTTATCAAGGATTGCTGGGAGCGTCCAGAAGCTGGGATTGAGACATGGGACATATTCTTCCTGAGAGCTTTCAGAGGACACATGGCCAGTTATACCTTGATTTTGAATTTCTACAATTAATAAAAATAATTTCTATTGTTTTAAGATACTCAGTTTGTTTTAATTATCATGGCCAGCCTAGAAACCAATATGAGAGATTATCACAGTGTGTGGAATGGATGAGAGGTGAGCAAGATAAACAGAGAATGATGAATGAGAAGAAACCTACAGTAACCCAGGTGACAAAGCATTAATCAGAACTGATCAGAACAGTGGCCCTCATCAGAAAAGTGGCAGAGAGAATGGCAAGACATAGGTGATGTTCAGAGTTATTTAGAAGGGAGAATCAACAGGATTAGTTGTCAGTTATTAGAGTATTTTAGGAAATTAAAAGTCAGGGATAACCTCCAAATGTGGCTTGAGAAACATTTATTGGAATAGGGCTCACTTTTAAGAAAGCAGCTTGGTTGGCAGTAGAGAGAAGATGAATTTAGCTTTGTCTTGGTGCCACTTGAAGCAACTAAGTGATATAGACATGTATCATGGGAAACTGGGTCTAGGGTTCACGAAGAAGCTTGGAGATGGAGATACAGATATAACAATGATGATATAGCTTTGTGATTCTCCCACAATATCATTTAGCACACTCTCCATTTTAATTTCCTGTTCATCTGTAAATCCTCAACAAGGAAGCAAACTGAGACTAGAGAACTGAGGGGCTATTTCTTCTGAGGCCACTCTTCTCTCCAACAAGCCAACCTCAGATGTACCTACTGGTCCAGTCTTATGGATGAAGGAGTAATACTAATAAAGCAATTCTGGCTCTCTCTAGCCAGCTGTGATAAAAGAAGCTGGCCCTAAGTACTGAAGCCTTTCAGCTTTGGACCTTAGCCACAAATCCAGGACAACGGGGGGAGAAAAATCCCACTAGATGTTCTGTTACATTTTACAAAGATAGTCTGTTATAATCCTCATAAGAGTTATCTTCACTAAAAACCTTATTAATCATAATCCTCAGCACAAAAGACAAAGAAGTGAAAGAAAAGAAAAATCCTAAAAGTCTCAAGAGCAAAAAAACAAGAGGAAAGGAGTCCTATTAGAGAAGTGAGCTGGAGTTTGGCAGAAGAGCTCATGAGGGGCAGTGAGGAAGTCCTGCTAGGACCCTATCAAGATGGCACCTGGGATGGAGCCCTGTATAAGTCCTGGACTATTTCTTCACACAAAACACAAATTTCAGACTTAACTCTCTATGTTGTCCCAGGTAAGCATCAAAAAGGTTTTCCCTGAGAGAAACAGAAACCCGAGCCTTGGAAATGATGGATCTAAATTCTTTCTGTTCAAAATCATGGCACATGGATAGGATGGGGAAAGGGACAGTACTGGGAGAGGATCAAAAAGAGGCTTGGACTGTATCTACAATATTTCGTTTTCAAATAAATAAATAATTGGATTCAAATATTGTAAAATATTAAAATGCTATATCCAGGCTTTATAATATTTTATGTGTCATCACTTCATTAATTTTCTAAAAAGCAGGCTAAGAAATGTTAATTAACTTGCCCCATAATATAGTTCATGAGAGGAAAAACTATGGAAATACAGACTTCTAATACTGAAGTCTGTTGAATTGACTTGCTTTATTCATTTTGTATTATTTTTTTTAATTGGAGGATAATTGCTTTACTTTTCTTGTACTCCAAAATAACTGCTGATGGTGACTGCAGCCATGAAATTAAAAGACACTTGTTCCTTGGAAGAAAAGCTAGATAAAGTATTAAAAAGCAGAGACTTTGCCAACAAAGGTCTGTAGAATCAAAGCAATGTTGTTGTTGTTTTTTTTCAGTAGTCATGAATGGCTATGTGAATTGTACCATAAAGAAGGCTGAGAGTACCAAAAAATTGATGCTTTCAAACTGTGGTGCTGAAGATTCTTGACAGTCCCTTGGACTGCAAGCAGATCCAACCAGTCAATCCAAGGAAATTAATCCTGAATATTATTGGAAGAACTGATAGTGAAGCTAAAGCTCCAACACTTTGGCCACCTGATAGGAAGAGCTGACTCACTGGAAAAAACATGATGCTGGGAAAGACTGAGGGCAGGAGGAGAAGGGAAACTTGATGGTGCATTTGGAACAAACGAGGAAAAGGAAGTGAAAGAAAAGAAAAATCCTAAAAGTCTCAAGAGCAAAACAAGAGGAAAGGAGTCCGATTAGAAGTGAGCTGGAGTTTGGCAGAAGAGCTCATGAGGGGCAGTGAGGAAGTCCTGCTAGGACCCTATCAAGATGGCACCTGGGATGGAGCCCTGTATAAGTCCTGGACTATTTCTTCACACAAAACACAAATTTCAGACTTAACTCTCTATGTTGTCCCAGGTAAGCATCAAAAAGGTTTTCCCTGAGAGAAACAGAAACCCGAGCCTTGGAAATGATGGATCTAAATTCTTTCTGTTCAAAATCATGGCACATGGATAGGATGGGGAAAGGGACAGTACTGGGAGAGGATCAAAAAGAGGCTTGGACTGTATCTACAATATTTCGTTTTCAAATAAATAAATAATTGGATTCAAATATTGTAAAATATTAAAATGCTATATCCAGGCTTTATAATATTTTATGTGTCATCACTTCATTAATTTTCTAAAAAGCAGGCTAAGAAATGTTAATTAACTTGCCCCATAATATAGTTCATGAGAGGAAAAACTATGGAAATACAGACTTCTAATACTGAAGTCTGTTGAATTGACTTGCTTTATTCATTTTGTATTATTTTTTTTAATTGGAGGATAATTGCTTTACTTTTCTTGTACTCCAAAATAACTGCTGATGGTGACTGCAGCCATGAAATTAAAAGACACTTGTTCCTTGGAAGAAAAGCTAGATAAAGTATTAAAAAGCAGAGACTTTGCCAACAAAGGTCTGTAGAATCAAAGCAATGTTGTTGTTGTTTTTTTTCAGTAGTCATGAATGGCTATGTGAATTGTACCATAAAGAAGGCTGAGAGTACCAAAAAATTGATGCTTTCAAACTGTGGTGCTGAAGATTCTTGACAGTCCCTTGGACTGCAAGCAGATCAAACCAGTCAATCCGCAAGGAAATTAATCCTGAATATTATTGGAAGAACTGATAGTGAAGCTAAAGCTCCAACACTTTGGCCACCTGATAGGAAGAGCTGACTCACTGGAAAAAAACATGATGCTGGGAAAGACTGAGGGCAGGAGGAGAAGGGGGAAACAGTGGATGAGATGGTTCAATAGCATCATTGACTCAACGGACATGAGTTTGAGCAGACTTTGGGAGAAGCCTGGTGTGCTGAAGTCCATGGGATTGCACAGAGTTGGACACAACTATGCAACTGAACAACAAGTTGCTTTACAACACTGTGTTGACCTCTGCTATACACCAACATGAATCAGCCACAGGTGTATAAATGCCCGTTCCCTCCTAAACTACTTTTCCATCTTCCACTCCATCCCACCCCAGGTTGTAACAGAATGCTGGGTTGAGCTTCTTATGTCACACAGAAAATTTCCACTTGCTCTCTGTTTTACATATGGTAATGTATATGTTTCCATGTTATTCTCTCAATTTGTCCCACCCTCCCCTTCCCCCACTGTGTACACAAGTTTTTTTCTTTATAAAAGAACTCTCAGAATGGAAAAAATAATTGCAAGTGAAACTGACAGAGGATTAATTTGCAAAACACACAACAAACTCATGCAATTTAATACCAGAAAAACAAACTCTGCAATGAAAAAATGAACAGATTTGCATTTCAGCTCATTACCAAGTTCTGATTTATATTTTTCCAAAGAATACATACTGATGGCCAACACATGAAAAGATGCTCAATGTGGTTCATTATTAGAGAAATACAAATCAAAACTACAAGAAGGTATCACCTCACACGGGTCAGAAGGGTCATCATTAAAAAATGTGCAAACAGTAAATGCTGGAGAGGATATAGAGAAAAGGTTTATTCATTTCTGCATTAACAAGGAAGGCCTGGAATGTGGCCTAGGTGTTCAGAATGATAGACAACAGTTAGGATAGTTCCTGGAAGGAAGAGCCTTACTGACAGAGGTCTGGTATCAAATATCACCATTTAACAGGGTGGCCCACAGCTGAATTCGGTAGCCAAGTCTCTGTTCCAGTTGGAAAGGCCAAATCTCGAGAAAAGCAGAAGTTGTTACCTAAGGAAACTTAGACATCATCTACCTCAAGTGGCTCAATTTACAAATTTAGACCAAGAGAGACTAACTGGCTTGCTCAGTAATGGACAATTCAAAATCTAACACTTTGCCAATTATACCCAGTGCTCTAAATTTGAGTCAAGACCTAGCAGAACATCCTTGGGAATGGCAATACTGATGATAAATAAAAACAATAATTCTGGTGGTGGTGATAAGCACTAATCTAAATTCTAAGTATTTACCTTAATGCTGTAAAAGTATCTCCTTGATAATTACAACAATCCAAAAAGTGAGGTATAACACTCATCTCCATTTAAGATCAAAGTAGAACCTCTCAGGGCCTTGAAATACATAAAGGAGAGAGGGGATTCCAACCAAGGCAGTCTGACTTTTGAGCTGTAAATCATAACCATGTGCTGCATTGAAGACTCAAATCTTAGGGGAAGGGGTAGGTTAGGGAGCAGGGTAAGTGGAGTTCAATCTTATCTCTCTCAGGTTCAATTTGGGCTTATGTATTTCCCATTACTACATGTGCAAAGTGTGGATATGGTTTAGAATTTGACATCAGCGGATGCCAATGTGAATTGTACATAGTTTAAGTCAAGTAGAGATCCTAAAGCAATGATATGTCAGAATGTAGAGGGACTGCCTCATAAATCATTGGACTATACCTGAAGTAAATTCCCCTCAACACAACACTAGTTTTCATGTATATAAAGAAGTACTTCTGAAAAGAGTAAAATAATATTCCTTCCTCTAGTGTGGAAAAACCATTATCATATTCAAAAAATATAAATAAATAATGCTAAAACCAAACAATATTTGAGTAATTTGCTTTACATCAACCAAAAAATATAAAAGTGAAAGCGACAAATGAAGCAAATTTTTCTAGTAATGAAATGCCACTGGTTAGTGAATGTTAATAATGTAGATTACAGAATAGCTAGATTTAAGACTATTGTCTTCATCCAAAAAGGAAATGAAACTTGTTACTTCTATAGGTAGAACTACTTAGTGAAGTTCTAGAGTTGGGTTACTTAGGTCACATTCCAGCTTTGTCATTCAACAATACACTGTGTGTGTTAATCAATTAGTATTAGGCACTCTCAATTTAAAAAGACTGGTCAAGAATTAATTTCAATATAAACCAATTTGTCAATATTTTAATGACTTGCTAAATATCCTCAGAAAAATAAAACAAAAATTCTTAGTACATATAAATTTTACTAGTGAGAAAATGACCATCTGAAGTGCCATATTATGTTGACACACAGAATGTGGACTATAAAATATGTTTTCCATGGATGAAAATTATAAGGTTCCCAAAGAAGCATAGCTATTACTCAAAAGGATATAGACAGCTACTGAAAAGACTTTATATCCTAAAGTTACATAAAATTGTAAGGTACTTGCAGAGAAACAAGGGAAACAAATCAATCTGATTTGTGAAAAGTCAGAATTTCTTTTATGAAACATTGAAATCCACAGAAAAGATCAAAAAAAAAAAAAAAGAACACGAGCACACAGGGAAAACCAGGTTAGTGACTGAACATCAAAACATTAAAATGCCAAAAAATAATCAAAACAAGGAAATAACAAGGGTAAAACTGACAGGCTTCCTTCACTGAAATCTAGTTACAGAGCTTTGAAGAGGCATATCTGATTGACAGAAATCACAAAATGACAAATCATAGGTCAAATCATTTGCAGAAATGTTTTGTTTGCTAGCAGAGCTATTTTTTTAAGTCATCAAATCACATACTTTTTCTCAGAACCCATATTTTTCTGCTTTTCTTAAAAAAAAAAAAGGCAATGAACTCAAGCTCAGTAATTGTTGTTCTCATTGTATAAGGCTTTCTAGTGTGCCACCAGTTTTATTCACCTTATTTTATTCATTTAGAATACAATACCAGCCTGCCATCTACAGTCAAGTGAGTTCATAAGTCCTTATCCCCCATTAAATTAATTCAAGTCATGAAAGTGATCCATTGCTGGAAGGATCGCAAGACTGGGTATCATTAGGAAGCCTCATTTGTTCATTCACTCATTTGTTCATTCAACAAATATACATTGAATTGAAAAGTGCCAGATGCTGAGCTCGAATCAGAATATATGTATTTGGGATTTCTTTTCATGAAGATAATAGGCAGTCATAGATCTGGGTGTGTATCAAGATGCATGTAATACAGCTGAGGATAAAACAATGGTGAATTTTAGGAAATGATATGAGAATATGTAAATAGTGCTAACAATTTGCTAATTATTACAGGAGTCTCAAAAGATGAGCATTCTAAAGAAGAAGTGGTCAACAGTGTAAAAGTATGGCTAACCAGTGAAGTTAAATGAAGACAGAAAATAAAGACCATTCTATGATGGAAGTAGCAAATCCCTAGTGACACTTAAGAGGGCATAGGTAGAGTAGCCTGATAAAGCCAAGTTGAGTGATGAGAAAAATGAGAGTAAGGGGCATAAGAAAGAGGGAGCTGATGACAGGTTGGACAGTAGGTATAATGGGAAATGGTGGGCTGGGGTAAGAGATGGACAGTGAAGAGGACTGAGTATGCACAAAAGAGAGATTTGGCACCAGACAATTCACAAGAATAATCATATGAATTCCATCTAGATGAAGTCCATAAGCTTAAATTTGTATATCAGTGCAAAATTTGTTAACTTTTCTCTAAACCATATTCCCAAGTTCACTTCTTGAGACCCATTCTGCAAAGGTGTTTTCACTCTAAAATGTTATTTAGTTTGCACCAAAATTCACCGACAATAAGTTACCAAAGAGTATCTGTCAATTATGAGTTATATTTTGGTTTCTGGTGTTCCACTTGTGATCTCAATAAGAAATGTTTGAAATGTTTGTGGTTGTTTGGTTCTCCTGGAAATGACATTTTGTACAGAGCCATCTAATTTTGAATTGATGGAATGTGTTGTTCTTTATTTGCTCAGTCATGTCTGACTCTACAACCCTGTGGAATGTAGCACACCACTTTCCTTGTCTTTCACTCTCTCCCAGAGTTTGCTCAGACTCATGTCCATTGAGTCAATGATGCCCTCCAACCATTTCATCCTCTGTCACCCCCTTCTCCTTCTGCCCTCAATCTTTTCCAGCGTTGAGGTCTTTTCCAATGAGTTGCCTCTTCATATCAGGTGCTCAAAGTATTGGAGCTTCACCTTCATCATCAGTCTGTCCAGTGAATATTGAGGGTTGACTTCCTTTGTGATTGACTGGTTAGATCTCCTTGCAGTCCAAGGGACTCTCAAGAGTTCTCCAGCACCACAATTTGAAAGCGTCAGTTCTTCGCTGCTCAGCCTTCTTTATGTGCATGACTATTAGAAAAATCATAGCTTTGACTATACAATTGGCAAGTGATGTCTCTACTTTTTTGTACACTGTCTCGGTTTGTCATAGCTTTTCTTCCAAGAAGCAAGCATCTTTTAGTTTCATGGCTATAGTCCCAATCCGCAGTGATTTTGGAGCACAAGAAAATGAAGTCTCTCACTGCCTCCATTGTTTGCCCATCTATTTGCCATGAAGTGATGGCACTGGATGCCATGACCTTAGTTTTCTGAATGTTGAGTTTTAAGCCAGCTTTTTCACTATCCTCTTTTACCTTCATCAGGAGGGTCTTTAGTTCCTCTTTTCTTTCTTCCATAAGGGTGGTGACATGTTCATATCTGAGATTACAGATATTTTTTCCCAGGAATCTTGATTCCAGCTTGTGACTCATCCAGCCTGACATGTGTACTCTGCATAGAAGTTAAATAAGCAGGGTGGCAGTATACACCCTTGACACACTTGTTTCCCAATTTTGAACCAGTATATTGTTCCATGTCCAGTTTTAATGGTTGCTTCTTGACCTGCATACAAGTTTTGCAGGAAGCAGGTAAGGTGGTCTGGTATTCCCATCTCTTTCAGAATTTTCCACAGTTTGTCGTGATCCACATGGTCAAGGGCTTTAGTTGTACTCAACGAAGCAGAAGTAGATGTTTTTCTGGATTTCCCTTGCTTTTTCTATGAGCATATGGATGTTGACAATTTGATCTTTGATTTCTTTGCCTTTTTAAAATCCAATTTGTACATCCAGAAGTTCTTAGTTCATGTATTATTGCAGCCTAGTTTGAAGGACTTTGAGAATTATCTTGCTAACATGTGAAGTGAGTACAATTGTATGATAGTTTGGACATTATTTGGCATTGCTCTTCTCTAGGATTGGAATGAAACCTGACTTTTTCCTGTCCTGTGGCCATTGCTGAGTTTTCCAAATTGGCTGGCATATTGAGTGCAGCACTTTAATAGCATCATCTTCTATGATTTGAAATAACACAGCTGGAATTCCATTTACCTCTACTATCTTTGCTTCCTAAGGTCCAATTTACTTCACATTCCAGGAATGTGTAAGTCTGGCTCTTAGTGAATGATAAAACATGGTCCACTGAGGAAGGGAATGGAAAAACCACTTCTGCATTCTTGACTTGAGAACTCCATGAACAGTATGAAAGGCAGAAAGATATGACATTGAAACATGCACACACACCCCCAGGTAGGTAGGTATCCAATATGCTACTGGAGAAGAGTGGAGAAATGGCTCTAGAAGGAATGAAGAGGCTGAGCCGAAGTGGAAATGATGCCCAGTTGTGGATATGTCTGGTGCTGAAAATGAAGTCGTATGCCATACAAAACAATATTGCATAAGAACCTGGAATGTTAGGCCCATGAATTAAGGTGAATTGAAATGGTCAGAAGATGGCAACAGTGAACATCAATAGCTTAGGAATGAAACTAAAATGGACGGATGATTCCAGCTTGTGACTCATCCAGCCTGACATGTGTACTCTGCATAGAAGTTAAATAAGCAGGGGGCAGTATACACCCTTGACACACTTGTTTCCCAATTTTGAACCAGTATATTGTTCCATGTCCAGTTTTAATGGTTGCTTCTTGACCTGCATACAAGTTTTGCAGGAAGCAGGTAAGGTGGTCTGGTATTCCCATCTCTTTCAGAATTTTCCACAGTTTGTCGTGATCCACATGGTCAAGGGCTTTAGTTGTACTCAACGAAGCAGAAGTAGATGTTTTTCTGGATTTCCCTTGCTTTTTCTATGAGCATATGGATGTTGACAATTTGATCTTTGATTTCTTTGCCTTTTTAAAATCCAATTTGTACATCCAGAAGTTCTTAGTTCATGTATTATTGCAGCCTAGTTTGAAGGACTTTGAGAATTATCTTGCTAACATGTGAAGTGAGTACAATTGTATGATAGTTTGGACATTATTTGGCATTGCTCTTCTCTAGGATTGGAATGAAACCTGACTTTTTCCTGTCCTGTGGCCATTGCTGAGTTTTCCAAATTGGCTGGCATATTGAGTGCAGCACTTTAATAGCATCATCTTCTATGATTTGAAATAACACAGCTGGAATTCCATTTACCTCTACTATCTTTGCTTCCTAAGGTCCAATTTACTTCACATTCCAGGAATGTGTAAGTCTGGCTCTTAGTGAATGATAAAACATGGTCCACTGAGGAAGGGAATGGAAAAACCACTTCTGCATTCTTGACTTGAGAACTCCATGAACAGTATGAAAGGCAGAAAGATATGACATTGAAACATGCACACACACCCCCAGGTAGGTAGGTATCCAATATGCTACTGGAGAAGAGTGGAGAAATGGCTCTAGAAGGAATGAAGAGGCTGAGCCGAAGTGGAAATGATGCCCAGTTGTGGATATGTCTGGTGCTGAAAATGAAGTCGTATGCCATACAAAACAATATTGCATAAGAACCTGGAATGTTAGGCCCATGAATTAAGGTGAATTGGAAATGGTCAAACAGAAGATGGCAACAGTGAACATCAATAGCTTAGGAATCAGGAAACTAAAATGGACGGGAATGGATGAATTTAATCCAGGTGACTCTTATATCTACTACTGTGGGCAAGAATCCCTTAGAAGTAGAGTAGCCGTCATAGTCAACAAGAGTCCAAACTGCAGTACTCAGGTGCAATCTCAAAAATGACAGAATGATCTTAGTTTATTTCTAACACATGTCTATGAGCCCAGCCTTTTTAGCCCATCCTCAGAGATTGTGAATCTGTATTACCTTCACTTGCACCTCCTCCTCTACCTTCACTACCAGACTACTGAGAATAACCACCACCTAAAATCCCACAAGGCTTCACTGTCTTTTGATACACTGTTTATACAGTCAGGTATAGAGATTTCAAAATTCTCAAGCAATCATCTTCCATGATCCCAAGCAAAATTGTCATCCATAATAAGCTTAGCAGAGACTTATCTCTCTCTTTAAAGTCTACATAGAGATTACAATTGAGAATTTTTCCTATTAATATCTAATGATATAAAATGATTGATTAAAAAAATTAATCACTCAATTCCATAGCCTACCCAAATAGATTTTTAAGGCCAGCTGGAAATATAAAACTGATCATCCAGGGTCTGTATCTGATGCTAGAATAAGCACTAAATCCTCTATGATGCTAGAAGATCAACATGTAAGGCAAATTTATGTAGCACTCAACCAAAAACTCTGTAGCATGTAATCTACTTACCCCTGCAAGGCTTTTTCTCCAAACCAATCTCCTTTTCCCAAGGTTCTAAGAAAGACTGGGTCTTCACTTGGTGAGTCTTCACGAGTAACATTAACCTAGACAGAGAAACAATGAAAGTTTATATCCACTGCATACACACTGGATGATTAAATAAACATTAGTTAATTATGTTCACTCTATTTCTTATTTTTTAAATTGATTTTTATGAAGAGAAAAAGTACATTACCACTACAGGGGCCAAAGAATAGAATCACAAATTCCCATGCACCCCAAGAAATAATCTCCAAATACTGTTAAATTTCAAGTTGCTATATAAAAATAATAAATTATTCAGAAATTTGAATTTCACTCAAATCTTCATCTCTATTCCCATTTCCAACTTCCTGTGAGGCAATTACTATGACGAACTTAGTAGTAAGTGTTCCTTCAGTCCTTTTTTATGCATTTCTATGCATGTGTTTTTAAACTATATGAATAACATAATACAGTATGACTCATTCTGCAACTCACATTCTTTCCTCGCATTGTTTTAATTATTCATTCCATGTTACTATACATAAATCTAGTTCATTCATTTTAATGGTTTAGTGTCTTCTTCCATCCCATATTAATTACTTTCTTTGTAGATAGATACTTATATTGCCTCAATTTTTTGACTTATTTAACATATACCTCTACATGTACACCCCAGGGACAATAGTTGCTAAGAAGAATCCTTCAGTAGGATTCATTCAAAGTCTTCATTCAAAGGCCAGTTACACATTTTAAGTCAACTATACTTTAATAAATACATTTTTTAAAGGCAAAAAAAAAAAAGAGAGAAAAAGGTCAGTTACATTTTCATGAAGACTTCCTTTACCCATCATCCTTATGATTCATAAGTTTCATTCATCAAGATTTTTTTGAAGATATATAAATGACATATTGTAGTTTTATTTTACAATAAAAAAATAGTATGCTCTTCAAATAAATGGGTATTTCTTGGCATTCTCTATCATTTATAGTCAGTTCTCAATAAAGAACAGGAAGGAACAGTAAATTACATGAAAAGAATGCTTCATTACTAGTTTAACAATTTCTCCACCCATATGGGACTTGGGTGATAGTCCACGGAAAGCAAATATATCTGTTGCATGAATGAAGACATAAATGCAGTAAACTGCACCTTTGTGTTAATTCACTGTCTCCTAAAGCTCTACAAATATTCATAATACTGGCTATGTGTCATCTAGAAAGGTGAAATTGTTAAAATTCACCTGCTTGGAAAATGCAATGAAATAGAAAGACTAATTTCTTGAAACAGCGCTAGACACTCAGACACATTTAAAAATACTATGCTTCAGGTTCCTGAATTTAGAGATTAGAAAGACAAAAAATCTCCAAATACTGTTAAATTTCAAGTTGCTATATAAAAATAATAAATTATTCAGAAATTTGAATTTCACTCAAATCTTCATCTCTATTCCCATTTCCAACTTCCTGTGAGGCAATTACTATGACGAACTTAGTAGTAAGTGTTCCTTCAGTCCTTTTTTATGCATTTCTATGCATGTGTTTTTAAACTATATGAATAACATAATACAGTATGACTCATTCTGCAACTCACATTCTTTCCTCGCATTGTTTTAATTATTCATTCCATGTTACTATACATAAATCTAGTTCATTCATTTTAATGGTTTAGTGTCTTCTTCCATCCCATATTAATTACTTTCTTTGTAGATAGATACTTATATTGCCTCAATTTTTTGACTTATTTAACATATACCTCTACATGTACACCCCAGGGACAATAGTTGCTAAGAAGAATCCTTCAGTAGGATTCATTCAAAGTCTTCATTCAAAGGCCAGTTACACATTTTAAGTCAACTATACTTTAATAAATACATTTTTTAAAGGCAAAAAAAAAAAAGAGAGAAAAAGGTCAGTTACATTTTCATGAAGACTTCCTTTACCCATCATCCTTATGATTCATAAGTTTCATTCATCAAGATTTTTTTGAAGATATATAAATGACATATTGTAGTTTTATTTTACAATAAAAAAATAGTATGCTCTTCAAATAAATGGGTATTTCTTGGCATTCTCTATCATTTATAGTCAGTTCTCAATAAAGAACAGGAAGGAACAGTAAATTACATGAAAAGAATGCTTCATTACTAGTTTAACAATTTCTCCACCCATATGGGACTTGGGTGATAGTCCACGGAAAGCAAATATATCTGTTGCATGAATGAAGACATAAATGCAGTAAACTGCACCTTTGTGTTAATTCACTTCTCCCTAAAGCTCTACAAATATTCATAATACTGGCTATGTGTCATCTAGAAAGGTGAAATTGTTAAAATTCACCTGCTTGGAAAATGCAATGAAATAGAAAGACTAATTTCTTGAAACAGCGCTAGACACTCAGACACATTTAAAAATACTATGCTTCAGGTTCCTGAATTTAGAGATTGAATGTCAAAGACCAGAATTTTTATAAGTATTAAGAATGTCTGTGCAAGGTGGAGGAAATTCAATTATTATCCTCCACTGATTCATTTGATTACTCCTCAACATGGTGTTTCAAAACCATGGAAATACAGTTTTAAACACTTACCACTAAGCTACAGTAAAGATTCATTTGCATACTAATGAGGTTTTCATAGATGTAAAGGGAAATAAACTGGCCTAGTGGTTCTCAAACTTGTGTGGGGGTTTTTTGGGGGTGTGTGGGGGCCTTACTTAAAACAAAGGTCACTAAACTCTTATTCCTGAAGTTCTGATTGAATGGGTTTTGGAAATCTGCACTTCAAAAGATTAACTGGGTGATTTAGATGCAAATGTTCTGTAGAACAATCTGGCAAACATTGACACATTGTTTCATTTCTGAACCTCAGTTTTCACATCTGCATAATGAGACAACTCTAACAAAATTATTTCTGTCATTTCTCTTGGCTGTTAAAAATGTCATAGACTAAGGTATAATACACTATAAGTTAAGCTTATTAATTCAAATTAGATAGGAGAACAAATATAACTGTACATTTGCCATTTGGCTGACACAAAAGATTATAATTTCAAAATGGCAAACTTATGCAAGCCATGGAGAAACTCTGGTGGATTTAAAATGTTCTTTAAAACATGTTACTGAGGACTTTCCTGGTGGTCTAATGGTTAAGAATTTGCCTACCAATGCAGGGAACATGTTACTTGAGGACTATTGCAGGGCTGGTTTTGCTTCTCTATCATTTATAGTCAGAAAAACAGGAAGGAACAGTAAATTACATGAAAAGAATGCTTCATTACTAGTTTAACAATTTCTCCACCCATATGGGACTTGGGTGATAGTCCACGGAAAGCAAATATATCTGTTGCATGAATGAAGACATAAATGCAGTAAACTGCACCTTTGTGTTAATTCACTTCTCCCTAAAGCTCTACAAATATTCATAATACTGGCTATGTGTCATCTAGAAAGGTGAAATTGTTAAAATTCACCTGCTTGGAAAATGCAATGAAATAGAAAGACTAATTTCTTGAAACAGCGCTAGACACTCAGACACATTTAAAAATACTATGCTTCAGGTTCCTGAATTTAGAGATTGAATGTCAAAGACCAGAATTTTTATAAGTATTAAGAATGTCTGTGCAAGGTGGAGGAAATTCAATTATTATCCTCCACTGATTCATTTGATTACTCCTCAACATGGTGTTTCAAAACCATGGAAATACAGTTTTAAACACTTACCACTAAGCTACAGTAAAGATTCATTTGCATACTAATGAGGTTTTCATAGATGTAAAGGGAAATAAACTGGCCTAGTGGTTCTCAAACTTGTGTGGGGGTTTTTTGGGGGTGTGTGGGGGCCTTACTTAAAACAAAGGTCACTAAACTCTTATTCCTGAAGTTCTGATTGAATGGGTTTTGGAAATCTGCACTTCAAAAGATTAACTGGGTGATTTAGATGCAAATGTTCTGTAGAACAATCTGGCAAACATTGACACATTGTTTCATTTCTGAACCTCAGTTTTCACATCTGCATAATGAGACAACTCTAACAAAATTATTTCTGTCATTTCTCTTGGCTGTTAAAAATGTCATAGACTAAGGTATAATACACTATAAGTTAAGCTTATTAATTCAAATTAGATAGGAGAACAAATATAACTGTACATTTGCCATTTGGCTGACACAAAAGATTATAATTTCAAAATGGCAAACTTATGCAAGCCATGGAGAAACTCTGGTGGATTTAAAAATGTTCTTTAAAAACATGTTACTGAGGACTTTCCTGGTGGTCTAATGGTTAAGAATTTGCCTACCAATGCAGGGAACATTAGTTTGATCTTTGGTCCAGAAAGATTCTACATGCTGCAGGGCAATTAAACCCGAGTGACCAAACTTCTGAGCCTGTGCCCCTAGAGCTCATGCTCTGCGACAAAAGTCACTGCATGCGACGTCCATGCACTCCAGATAGAGAATAGTCCCTGCTCACCACAACTAGAGAAAGCCTCTGCACAGTAGTGAAAACCCAGTGCTGCCAAAAATAAAGTAAAAAAAGAAATTTTTAAATGTTACTGAAATGCTGGAAACATAAATAATGGGTTACCTACAGAATAAACCACTTTCTGTTTATATGATAAATATGAGAAAAATCTCTTATCATTCATCTATGTGGGGGAAAAAAAAAGGCAGCTCAAAGCTCAAGAACAAAAGTTTTCCTTTAAAGTTGTAATTTCCATAGCTTTTCTCTGTATACACAGTGAATCATTCTAAATATGCACAGACACCTGTCAATTATAAATTGGCATTTACCAATTACACTGCCAATGACTGAACAACAAGGGCATTTGCCATCTGCCTCTGTGAAGATTGACCCCTGTACTGGCTGGAGGTGCTGACCTTCAACACCCCCTGAGGCTGTTCTGGGTGGAGCAGGCACTCTATGCTCCAGGGAATCTGATGGGGCAGCTCTTTAGATAGGTGGATGCTTATCTCAATCCTTGCATCTTCTCCTGTTTAGAAAAGCACTAAATCTCATGGTGACATCAGATCCTGGGGACTAACAGAAAACCCCTTGTAAAATGACTATTTATTGGTATGAAACTCCCCTTCCTCAAAATGTTATGTATTGATTTTCCTCCTGCTGCCTCTTTGGGGCAGTCTCTCAGAGCTATCTCGGGGGGCAGTCTACAGAAACAGCCTTTCTAACTTTGATCCATATGCATAGTCTTTTCACCTAAACCACTAATGGAAGGGAACTAGTCAGGGAGTCTTAAAGATAATATTTGGTCCATTTGAGCCACTTTGCTTGGAAAATGGAAGGATTATCTCATTTGGATGTGTCTGTGCTGTGTGCTAACTAAACAAGAACATTAATGAAAAGCATCCTCTTAATTATTTGTGCCCCCAAAAGTTGATTCCTTTTTTCCTTAATTTTCCCTTTGTTGCATTTCTCTCATTTACTTCAGAAATTTCATGCATTTGATTGTAGACATGATATGTAATTATTTTATACCTTTACTGTTCCTCTTATTGTCATAAAATAGTTTTTAGAGCAACAACTACTTTTAGTTCCAGGTAGATAAAAGAAATGTATATTTTTTAATCCCTTTACTTATATACATATTAATTTTCCAATAAAACATGCCAAGTCTTTGTCATTTAAAATTCTGGAACATTTAAAAATTTTAATTTTAAAATTAAGAATCAAAATAGAAATTAGATGTTTTAAATGTGACACATAAAATCAATCCAAAAAAAAAGTCTTGGGGCTTCCCTGGTGGTTCAGTGGGTAAGGACACCGCCTTGCAGTGCAAGGGGCGCAGGTTCGATCCCCGGCCTGGGAAGATCCCACGTGCCACGGAGCGGCTGGACCGATGTGTCCAATTACCGACCTGGAGCTCTAAAGCGCATGTGCCCAGAGCCGGTGCTCTGTGACAACAGAGGTCACTGTGATAGGAGGCCCACCAGGGCCAAAGAACAAAGACAGATGAAAATAGATAAATGAAAGGCCAATAGAAGTGGCCCGCCCACTCCCCTCCCTCCCCAACCTGCCCCCACTCGCAAAAGATTAAAAAAAAAAAAAGTCTTAAAAAAAGTGACACATAAAATTAATCCTTAAATCAAAAATTTTCAATAAATAATATCGATATATTCAATCATCATGTTTGCCCCAAAGCAACTCACAAATAAATGCTCTGCACATATTGCTCAAAAACTGGTCCTGCTGTATGAAAAAAAATGTTTCCTAATGTAGAAAAACACTTTCAGAAGCTATCGTTGATCATTTAAACTATGTATAAGGAAGGAATTTTTTTCTGAGCTTGAAGATTGCCCTAATTCTTGAGTCATTGGTTAAATACAGTGTGAGACCTATGACTCCCATGAGTCTGACTGACAACTGAACCTTCTGTGCAACATAGCAATGAATTAGAACTCACTATATGTCCACTCACTATATGCCCACCCCCTCCCCCCAAACATTTCTGGTGACTCTTTTTCTTTTTAATTTTTCTCACTGACTGCTTCTTTTTTTCTTTTTTGAAACATTTATTTATTTATTTATTTTGGCAGGGGTGGGGAGGGAGGTGGGTGGGCAGGCCACTTCCACTGGTCTTTCATTTGTCTAGTTTCATCGATCTTTGTTCTTTGGCCCGTGTGGGCCTCTCATCACGGTGGCATCTGTTGTCGCAGAGCACTGGCTCTGGGTGCAGGCGCTCCAGAGCTCCGGCTCGGTAATTGGATACATTGGTCCAGCCGCTTCGCGGCACGTGGGATCTTCCCAGGCCAGGGTTCAAACTGGCGCCCCTTGCACTGCAAGGCAGTGTCCTTAGCCACTGAACCACCAGGGATGCCCTTCTGGTGACTCTTATGTTCATGATTCTCTTTCTGGTACTTTTACTTTAATGAATGTGTGCACATGCACACACATACATCTCATTCCATGCATAAATACCATATATTTACTTGCTTTTAAACCCAATATAAATAACATCACGGCACACATATCTTTGAAATTGTTTCTTTTGATCAGCATTGTATTTGAGACCTACCCAATTCACCCATGTTAATTATGTGTGGCTGTAGTTAATAGTATGCCATTATATGCATACTTTATAATTTAGTCTTATGTATGTATGAATTTTCCCAGGTTTATTGTTATATTTTAGTTTTGTGCTATTAACATTACTTATAAATATTTTTGCATGTCTTGTGCTAGCCATGTGTAAGTATTTCACTAGAGTCAATACCTGTGAATGAAGAACAAGTTTATAAAATACATGCATCTTCTGTTTTACTAGGTACTGATTTATTCTCAGTACAAAGAGGTTACACCAACTTAATGCATTTCTACTATCAATGAATGAAAGTTCATATTGTACTATATTGTCATCAGCATTTTATGCTAGACATTGATTCTTGCCAAAAAGGTAGGTATGGAATGGAATTTTAATGGAATTTTTCTGGTTATTAATAAAGGTAGAGTGCTGTCATTATTCTATGAGCCAGTAGTATTTTTTGTGATGTATTTGATTATGATTTCTGCTGATTTTTCTATTGAATTGGTTGTCATTTGTACTGATTTGTAAGACAGCAGCTTATCTTTTTACATGACCATATTTAATCACATTATCCCTTGTTGATTATACTTTGGAATTCTCTTTCAAGAAATTCCTTCTTGTTCATATATGATAAAAGTATACTCTGCATTCTTTTTTTTTTTTTCCTCTATATTTTTCCCTTTACACTTAGGCCTGGAAATGACATTTTTGTATTTTTGTACACTGTGATCTGGTTTTATGTTTTGGAATCTACATTACCTGTGCTGTCCCAAATCAAGTTTCCGTAGACCATGGATGTTTACTTGAGTTCAGTATTTCTATCCTGACATATTTACCTAGCTCTCAATAGAATTAAGACTACATTTTCTTCATTATTTTAACCTTTATATCTACTAAAGTAATTCTCCCCAGTATATTTTTTTTTCTTTCAAATGTTTTAGCGATTTTGTCCTTTTGCTAGTATCTTTAAATAAAATTTGCTCCTTAAACAAATGGAATATTTTTGCATTATTAGGTATTTAATTTTGGAAATCATTTTTTTCTACTGATATTTTTTTCATTCTTTTGGATTCTTCTTCTTTTTAAAAAATGTTTGGCCTCTTTTATTTATTTATTTTTTCATCCATCTTTATGCTTCCACCTGTGTGGGCCTCCCACTGCAGTGGCCTCTCTCACCACAGAGCACCTGCTGTGAACACATGTGCTCCAGAATGCTGGCTAGCAATTGAACACACCAGTTCCAACCACTCCGTGGCATGTGGGATCTTACTGGGCATGGGATCAAACTGGTGCCCTTTGCACTGCAAGGAAGACTGTCCATCCACTGGACCACCAGGGAAGCCCTGGAAATCATTTTTAATTATACATTTTTTAAATGTATTTTTAATCGAGCTTATCAGTATTTAGAAATATATGTAATTATCAAAATGGTCATATAATAAAACTGGTTTTTTCTTCTTTTGTTAGAGAGTTCTATAAATTTAAATTCATGTATATAAATATGTGCGTTAGTCGCTCAATTGTGTCCAACTCTTTAAGAGCCCATGGACTGTAGCCCGCCAGGCTTCTCTATCCATGGGATTTTCCAGGCATGAATACTGGAGGGGATTGCCCTTCCTTTCTCCGGGAGATCTTCCCAACCCAGGGATGGAACCTGGGACTCTTGCACTGCAGACTAATTCTTTACCATCTGAGCCACGAGGGAAACCCAAATACATGTATAGATTTGTTAAGTTATGAAGATATAGATAGAATAGTTCCAAAAACAAAGGAAAAAGTACTGAACAATGTTGATCTAGCTAAGCTTTTATTATAAAATTAATAATAATTTATCTGCCTGCATAAGAGTAAAGGAAACTAAAATCACCCATATACAAATAATTACTGACTTATTTCTTCATTCCAAATGCTACAAATTTTTCTTGACTTACTTCAATGGTTGGGATGTTCAGTTCCACTCTGAACAGAATAGAGGATAATGTGCATGTTTATTTTATTCTTGATCTAAAACAAAATGCTTCTCATCTTTCACCCTGACACACACACACACACACACACACACACAGACACACACAGACACAGAAAATGTCTTTAAAAGAATACTTTCAGTATTGAAACACTAAACACTGTATTATAAGCCAATTTGTTTAAACAACATGCTTAAGCACTTGTTAATTCTAAACAAAGCCATGTGGCTTTAAGTGGCATTTAACGAACAAGAATATTTGAAATATTTTTTCTAATGGTAGCATACAAGGTATATTGAATAGAATAAAAGAAAACAAAATACATTTGCATTATTATTTATACTGTGAAATTCTATCTGCCACTCCTTTTCAGTTTGTATTCAACTTATCTCTAAGAGAAATTTTTTTGATGTAACCCAACTGCAAGGACATATGCATAAAGTTTTATCAGGTATTTTTCATGCTTAACTGTGAACCTTTGTGTGCTTTATAGTCTGTGGGAGGCACAATGCCGGTTCTCAGACAATTGGGAAGGATGGGTTGTAAAGTACAGAGAAATAACTCCGTTTCCTCCTGAGGCATCACTGGGGACTCTTTCAAAATGGTCATATAATAAAACTGGTTTTTTCTTCTTTTGTTAGAGAGTTCTATAAATTTAAATTCATGTATATAAATATGTGCGTTAGTCGCTCAATTGTGTCCAACTCTTTAAGAGCCCATGGACTGTAGCCCGCCAGGCTTCTCTATCCATGGGATTTTCCAGGCATGAATACTGGAGGGGATTGCCCTTCCTTTCTCCGGGAGATCTTCCCAACCCAGGGATGGAACCTGGGACTCTTGCACTGCAGACTAATTCTTTACCATCTGAGCCACGAGGGAAACCCAAATACATGTATAGATTTGTTAAGTTATGAAGATATAGATAGAATAGTTCCAAAAACAAAGGAAAAAGTACTGAACAATGTTGATCTAGCTAAGCTTTTATTATAAAATTAATAATAATTTATCTGCCTGCATAAGAGTAAAGGAAACTAAAATCACCCATATACAAATAATTACTGACTTATTTCTTCATTCCAAATGCTACAAATTTTTCTTGACTTACTTCAATGGTTGGGATGTTCAGTTCCACTCTGAACAGAATAGAGGATAATGTGCATGTTTATTTTATTCTTGATCTAAAACAAAATGCTTCTCATCTTTCACCCTGACACACACACACACACACACACACACACAGACACACACAGACACAGAAAATGTCTTTAAAAGAATACTTTCAGTATTGAAACACTAAACACTGTATTATAAGCCAATTTGTTTAAACAACATGCTTAAGCACTTGTTAATTCTAAACAAAGCCATGTGGCTTTAAGTGGCATTTAACGAACAAGAATATTTGAAATATTTTTTCTAATGGTAGCATACAAGGTATATTGAATAGAATAAAAGAAAACAAAATACATTTGCATTATTATTTATACTGTGAAATTCTATCTGCCACTCCTTTTCAGTTTGTATTCAACTTATCTCTAAGAGAAATTTTTTTGATGTAACCCAACTGCAAGGACATATGCATAAAGTTTTATCAGGTATTTTTCATGCTTAACTGTGAACCTTTGTGTGCTTTATAGTCTGTGGGAGGCACAATGCCGGTTCTCAGACAATTGGGAAGGATGGGTTGTAAAGTACAGAGAAATAACTCCGTTTCCTCCTGAGGCATCACTGGGGACTCTAGACTTCACCACAGCTTTCTGTCTCATTTTAGAAAACAGTTTGTATAGGTTTAATAAAGAAATAAAATATATTTCGATGTTTATTTCATAATTCTTTTCTCTTTGTGTGAATGTGCTTTATAGAAAAAGAAAAACTGCTTTACAGCTAAATAAATGAATGTGAACAAGGGGAAATCCACTTAGAGTTGTATGGTCCCTAATGCGTCCCGTCTTTCTCACAACATTTTCTAAGGAAAAGCCAGTTTGGTTATAACAAAGAAAATATCTTTGTCATGCCTATCCTTTATACATTTTTATATGTGTATGAAAACAAGTTGACTACAACAAAACATACAACATCAGAAAATTTCAATTCTACCACTTATATATCTGCTCTCCTGAACCCACTCACATTACTCTTTTCATTCTCTATTCCTTCTCATTAGGACTTATGTGGATTCACTCTCTACTTAAAACTTAATATAATTTCAATACAGTAATGTTAGAATTCACATAATGAACATACTGATCAAGCATATATTATTATATAATAATCATGATAGCTAAGTTGTACAACCTGAAAATCAAGGTTAGGGAAAAAAATGATGCCTGATTTAAAAAAAAAAAAAAAAAATCTTGCATATGTTGAGAAATTCCATTATAGGCTTACTACTTTTCTGCCAGCATTCCTACAGTGCTCTGAAATATTACCAAGGGAATCAGTTCCTGTGGTGTGATTTCCATGTAAGTATTCCATCACAAAACTTATAAGATAGCACCACTAATGTACCTGTCTTCAACTGAAACTTATTTAAAGGCATGATTTCTTCCAGGCAGTTCTCAAATTGGACAGTAGTCACAAAAGTCTGTCAGAAATTCACCTTCATGGATAAGCGTATCATTCCATGATAGCAATGAATTAGAAATATAAGGGCTTCTCTAGTTGTTCAGATGGTAAAGAATATGCCAGCAACGTGGCAGATTCGCGTTTGATCCCTGGGTTAGGAAGATCCCCCACAGAAGGGATTGCCTACCTACTCCACTATTCTTAAATGGAGAATTCCATGGACAGAGGAGCCTGGCAGGCTACAGTTCATGGGGCTGCAAAAAGTTGGAGATACCTGAGCAACTATCACACACACACACACACATGCACACACACACACACACACCCAGAAATGTAATATAGAAAGAAATCCAGGATTTCCATTTATGCAGACATATTCATGAAATATAGCATCATGATTACTATACTATAAGAACACAAACTTCTTCAAAGGTCTTCAAAGTTCTTTTTCTTCTTCCTGTCCCATTTTTAGATCCATTCTCAAATATTTATCAGTTTCAGAAAAAACAACTACAGATCAAGACTCTGCACAGGGGCACTTCCAGGGGTCACTGATGAACCCCAGACTCCTCTCCGGAGACACCAGAGCTTACCTTTCCTTTGCTGATGATAAAGAAGGTGTCCCCTCTTGCACCTTGCCTGATGATATATTCCCCATTTTCATAGTGTGTCTAAAAACAGAAACAGTAACAGGGAAATTAATTAAGAAAGAAGTAATCTACTCAACAGCTCATCCTCTTCAAATATCAGCTCCTAAAGGAGGAATTCATCCTCACAGAGTTTTACCCAAGCCTAGAATTCGTCATTATTTAAGAATGAATAATAGTCAGTGAACAAAGTCATTACAAAGACATCATTTCTATCCTACTCATCTGAAAAACTATTTTGTTTGTGCCATTTTTGGGGTGATGATTATATTAATATCTTTAAATTCATTCATGTTAACAGTTTGATGAAATTCCATTATAGGCTTACTACTTTTCTGCCAGCATTCCTACAGTGCTCTGAAATATTACCAAGGGAATCAGTTCCTGTGGTGTGATTTCCATGTAAGTATTCCATCACAAAACTTATAAGATAGCACCACTAATGTACCTGTCTTCAACTGAAACTTATTTAAAGGCATGATTTCTTCCAGGCAGTTCTCAAATTGGACAGTAGTCACAAAAGTCTGTCAGAAATTCACCTTCATGGATAAGCGTATCATTCCATGATAGCAATGAATTAGAAATATAAGGGCTTCTCTAGTTGTTCAGATGGTAAAGAATATGCCAGCAACGTGGCAGATTCGCGTTTGATCCCTGGGTTAGGAAGATCCCCCACAGAAGGGATTGCCTACCTACTCCACTATTCTTAAATGGAGAATTCCATGGACAGAGGAGCCTGGCAGGCTACAGTTCATGGGGCTGCAAAAAGTTGGAGATACCTGAGCAACTATCACACACACACACACACATGCACACACACACACACACACCCAGAAATGTAATATAGAAAGAAATCCAGGATTTCCATTTATGCAGACATATTCATGAAATATAGCATCATGATTACTATACTATAAGAACACAAACTTCTTCAAAGGTCTTCAAAGTTCTTTTTCTTCTTCCTGTCCCATTTTTAGATCCATTCTCAAATATTTATCAGTTTCAGAAAAAACAACTACAGATCAAGACTCTGCACAGGGGCACTTCCAGGGGTCACTGATGAACCCCAGACTCCTCTCCGGAGACACCAGAGCTTACCTTTCCTTTGCTGATGATAAAGAAGGTGTCCCCTCTTGCACCTTGCCTGATGATATATTCCCCATTTTCATAGTGTGTCTAAAAACAGAAACAGTAACAGGGAAATTAATTAAGAAAGAAGTAATCTACTCAACAGCTCATCCTCTTCAAATATCAGCTCCTAAAGGAGGAATTCATCCTCACAGAGTTTTACCCAAGCCTAGAATTCGTCATTATTTAAGAATGAATAATAGTCAGTGAACAAAGTCATTACAAAGACATCATTTCTATCCTACTCATCTGAAAAACTATTTTGTTTGTGCCATTTTTGGGGTGATGATTATATTAATATCTTTAAATTCATTCATGTTAACAGTTTGATGAAAATATTCCTGTCTCCCATCAACTGAACATGAAATAAAATAGTAGAACTGATCATTTGGTGTGCCATTTGGCATTATTTTGTCATTCTCACTTAGTTTTAATATTTCTCTAATGAGAGCCTTTTTTTCCCCCCTTCTGAGAAAGCCCTATGGCATCTAGCATTTTGAAACATCTTCAATTTGAAACCAGGTTGATTTTTGGTGGAGGTCAGATGACACCCGTCACTTTTTAAGGCACTGCTTCGGGCTTTCATGTCCTGCTCCAGCAGTCTAAATTTGGCCCTGTCACACAGAATGTCTGTATGTTATGTACTGAACTCTGGTCCAGCATCAGCGAGCTCGTAAACCACCAAACGAGGAACAAAGTAAGACTGCGAGAGGATTAGCCCAGTCAGTGTGTCAGTATTCCGAATTGGGCACAGTTACCAGGTTGAGTCCCTGGGTGAAGATTGCTCCTGCAATGAACAAAAGCAATCACTACACGGAAAGGTGGGAGAAAGTATATTGTTGGGTCAGAAGATATAAAAGCAAACTGAAAAGTACGCCATCTGGCCCTAGCATTCTCTGAAGCTTAGCAAGGGAGCCACATTTGGAGAAAGAAAACATGACTTGGTATACTCCTTAGGAAACAGGTTTCACGGTTTGCATGTTAATGTTCACTAGGCCCATGGCTGTGACATGGCCCTCTACTTCAACACTGTTTCTTAGTACTTTATTCATTCTTAAAATGACATTTCACTAATACTTTCTATTAAGAATAGCCAAATGTTTTTCTTCGCACACCAAGAAAATTAACCTATCCACCTAATGTGCTACATTTTTTACTCTAATGTATTTTCCCGACAACAAATTCTTTTAAGTAAAAAAGCTCCCCCTCATTTGTTTCCCCAGTCTCAACCAGTAGATGGTATACATTGTCTGGTGTGTATCTTTCAAGACCTTTTCCTATGCTTTAAAACATATATATGTATGTGCATACACATATTTATTTGTAAATAAAAAATAAGTTAACAAAGGCATAATGCAGATTCTTCAACTGACTTATTTTAACAAAATAGGTTAAATAATTAAAATAGTGTATTTGGCAAAAAAAAAAAAAAAAAACCCTATGTTTCAGATATTTTGTTAAATATCTCTTCTTTCATTTTTATTAGACAGGAAAGAGCAATTTATTATTTCTCTTGAGACTGAATGTTAGCCTAGAAGGTCCTCCATTCCATATTTACCATATCATTCAGTATCAACTGCTTATCAACTGCTTCCCCCACTAGAATGTTGGCTCTATGAGGGATTCTTATGTTGTTTCCTGTTGTGTCCCTTGACACTAGAAGAATGCCTAGGTGTTCAGTAAATATTTCTAGAATGAACAGTTTAAGTTATAAGGATATTTAGTCTATCATGTCATAAGAAGTCTGGAAATTAATCAGTTCCAAGGCTGGTCAATATGTTGGCTCAAGAAGTCTTGCAGGGCTTCCCTGGTGGTTCAGTGGTAAAGAATCTGCCTCCCAGTGCAGGGGACAAAGGTTTGATTCCTGGTCAGGGAAGATTCCCACATGCAGCCACTAAGCCCCCAGGGTTCAACTACTGAACCCGTGCCCTAGAGCCTAAGAGAACCACAAGTACTGCGAGTCCATGTGCTGCAACTACTGAAGCCTACCTGGCCTAGAGCTTGTGCTTCCTAACAAGAGAAGCCACTATAATAAGCCCAAGCACCGCACACAACTAGAGAGCAGCCCCTCACTGGCCATAACTAGAGAAAACCCTGTGCAGTAACAAAGACCCACACAGCACAGCCAAAAATTTAAAAACAAACAACAACAAAAAAAGAACAAAAACAAAAATAAAACAAGTCTTGCAAAAATCAGGTTCTTTCTTTCAGTTGGCTTGCCCTCACTGGAGGAGTCCTTATGGTCCCAGGATGACTGCCACTGCTCCAGCCATCACAGCTGGGTCAGAAGTGGAAAAGGTGAGTTTCTCATCTTACCATGCCATCTAGGTAAAAAAAAAAAAAAAAAAAAAAAAATCTCAGAAGCCCCTAGCAATCATCCCTTTATGTCACCTCTGAGTAGCATCCCTGTTCTTAAATAAATGTCTGATAAGAGGAATAGAATTATTCCAAATGGTTCTTATTAATCTAGCTCACACAGTAGGGCTGAGAAAAAACCATTCAAATGCAATAAAAACTCTAGAAGTGGGAAAATAGAAAGGAGGATCTATGGAGGCACCCAAGAGGGCATTCATTAACTTCATGGACAAACCCGATCAGACTCTGAAGGGTCAGGGCTGAGATGGGGTTGAAAAGAAGAGGAGGAAGTGAAGGATGCTAGGCTGTAAGGATAGGCTCAGAGTCCATGGAAGCCATCTTCAAAGCTCCACTGAGCTGTGATGAAGGACAGGGAGGCACCTGCTCCTGGTAAACGTACAGAGAGTATATGAGAACCAGGGGAAAAAACCAAGGGTTACAGGTGGCACTTCAACAAAAGAAGCAAATGTACACAGGTCTTAGCAATTTCTAAGTGGAATGGACTGTCCCAGTGGGCAGGAGGTACCATGTACTGAGCACACACCAGTGAAGGCTAGGTGAGCAGGGGCCAGAACACTGCAGAGGAATTTGAGGTTGGTGTCCAAGGATGCCTGAGAGCTAATTTTAGGCACCCTTTCAGTCTTGAGATACTGTGATTCTCTGACAGGTAATATTTCCCAAAGATGGCCACAAAATATCTTTCATTTCACCAGCTCTCCTGCATGGTGACCTGGCAACTCTCCCATTAAGAGCTGACCAACAGCTATGGCAGAACATGGCTTTCTTTTCATTCTTGGAATCATGACCCTTATCTCTTGGAAACTTCACAAAAGCATAGAAGGGGTTATGGTTAAAACCCCTTCTATGGTTTCAGCAAAGCTAATACTAAGTAACTGTCTCAAGGTCACACCCCTGACAAGAGTAGAGGAGAATCTTTACTTTTCACATTCCACAATAATTTGTGGTGGGGATGGAGGAGAGGCCAGGCCATGCCCTGCCCTCTTCTATCTCCCTGTCTGTCACCAGGCATTTTCATGTGGGTAATGACCAAGTTCTATTATGTTGTAAAGAAGATATGCATCCAAGTCACCTTCAGTGATACACAAAGAGATTGGTCACACCTTCCTAATGATGAGTGACAAAAATTTAACCCCAAATGGTAACTGAGAAGGTACTGAGTCACAAGACAGCATAGTCCAAAGTTAGTGGTGTCTGAAATGACTGATTCCAGGGTTAAGTCATGGCATCAGGGGCTGGTTTCTCTCCTCTTCTCTGTGTGCCCTTTCATGATTCTAATTCCTTTATTCCAGAGAGCAGAAAGTTTGGCAGGAATATCCAAATCTTTTTATTTAATTCATGGAAATCATCTAATCACTTTCATAATATCATCTAATACAGCTTTGTAACTCCACACCCTCAACTGCCATATCAATTCTTTTAGTTTACCTATGTAGGCATGCAATGCACATATTTTCATGCTTCAGAAGCTCATGAAATTCAGGGGTCCAGAGAAAAGCCTCTGGGACAGTGTCCAAAGACAGTTCAACTTTGGAAAAGATAACACAAATGGTGTCATAATATGAGGACTCTAATGGTTGTGTGACTCTGAATCATTCATTTGCACCTGAGGGGAAGATGATCACACATACTCATTCTTAGAGAATCTAATTATGTTCATCAAATGCCAGCAATCTCACTGTTTTTTGAAGGTCACTTTGCAGTTCTGCTATGTTCTTGTTTCAAATTAAATCATACAAAATGCAGAATTTAGAAAAGGAAAGAGTCCTAGTTACTGGCAGGTTCATTTATGGGTTTCCATAGTTATTAGGAAAAAAGCCAAACTCCCTTAACATGGCCTGCGAGACCATCTATAGGCTGCTCTGTGTCACCAAATTCAACCTCTTCTCTCTCTCCTTCACTCTGCCCTCCAGCCTTGCTGACCCTCATAGGTCTCTTTCTCCACTATGTCACACTCCCCCCTTCCTACCATCAGGACGAAGCTCTCCCATTGCTGTGCCCTCACTGCTTCTCACCTAGCTACTAGTTCCAGCCTACTTTCTCAGACCTTAGCTTCCCCTGACTGGCGTACCCTCCTCTTCTACACAAATACACATAGGCTAAATCAAGTCTCTTCCATTGCCCTTTTCTGAATGCATAGTTATTTATCTATCTACATGATATTCGAATGATGTTTTTCACCACATTTTAAGTTCTACTCTGTGGTTGGTTTTGTTCACTGTAATATCTTCAGAGTCTAACCATAGCTTGGAACAGGGCAGAGAGACTCAGAAAAGACTGAGACTGGGTCATTTGTAAAGACATGGGTGGACCTAGAGTCTGTCATACAGAATGAAATAAGTCAGAAAGATAAAAAAACAAATTTGGGACAGGCGAGACAATATGCAGGGGGCAGAGAGATTCTAATTCCTTTATTAGAGAGCAGAAAGTTTGGCAGGAATATCCAAATCTTTTTATTTAATTCATGGAAATCATCTAATCACTTTCATAATATCATCTAATACAGCTTTGTAACTCCACACCCTCAACTGC
The DNA here is from genome assembly GCA_022376925.1 of Tragulus kanchil. NCBI lineage: Eukaryota > Metazoa > Chordata > Mammalia > Artiodactyla > Tragulidae > Tragulus > Tragulus kanchil. Next base: position 113,070,664 of record JAIOJX010000005.1, on the reverse strand, counting down.
CATATCAATTCTTTTAGTTTACCTATGTAGGCATGCAATGCACATATTTTCATGCTTCAGAAGCTCATGAAATTCAGGGGTCCAGAGAAAAGCCTCTGGGACAGTGTCCAAAGACAGTTCAACTTTGGAAAAGATAACACAAATGGTGTCATAATATGAGGACTCTAATGGTTGTGTGACTCTGAATCATTCATTTGCACCTGAGGGGAAGATGATCACACATACTCATTCTTAGAGAATCTAATTATGTTCATCAAATGCCAGCAATCTCACTGTTTTTTGAAGGTCACTTTGCAGTTCTGCTATGTTCTTGTTTCAAATTAAATCATACAAAATGCAGAATTTAGAAAAGGAAAGAGTCCTAGTTACTGGCAGGTTCATTTATGGGTTTCCATAGTTATTAGGAAAAAAGCCAAACTCCCTTAACATGGCCTGCGAGACCATCTATAGGCTGCTCTGTGTCACCAAATTCAACCTCTTCTCTCTCTCCTTCACTCTGCCCTCCAGCCTTGCTGACCCTCATAGGTCTCTTTCTCCACTATGTCACACTCCCCCCTTCCTACCATCAGGACGAGCTCTCCCATTGCTGTGCCCTCACTGCTTCTCACCTAGCTACTAGTTCCAGCCTACTTTCTCAGACCTTAGCTTCCCCTGACTGGCGTACCCTCCTCTTCTACACAAATACACATAGGCTAAATCAAGTCTCTTCCATTGCCCTTTTCTGAATGCATAGTTATTTATCTATCTACATGATATTCGAATGATGTTTTTCACCACATTTTAAGTTCTACTCTGTGGTTGGTTTTGTTCACTGTAATATCTTCAGAGTCTAACCATAGCTTGGAACAGGGCAGAGAGACTCAGAAAAGACTGAGACTGGGTCATTTGTAAAGACATGGGTGGACCTAGAGTCTGTCATACAGAATGAAATAAGTCAGAAAGATAAAAAAACAAATTTGGGACAGGCGAGACAATATGCAGGGCAGGAACAGAGCAGACATTGAGAATAGACATGTGGGCACAGAAGGTAGGGGACTGTGGGGTGAAATGGGAGGTTAGGTTTGATATAAATATGCTACCATGTGTAAAATAGACTGTTGGTGGTAATCTGCTGTACAGTGCAGACAGCTCAGCTTGGTGCTCGTGGTGATCTAGATGGATGGGATGGGGGTAAGGGTGGAGGGAGGTCCAAGAGAAAGGAGATTCATATATACATTCAGCTGATTCACTTTGTTGTACAGCAGAAACAAATACCATATTGTAAAACAATTATACACCAGTAAAAAAAAGTAAATAAAATACTAATTGCATGAACGAAGCAGCCTCCCTTAATCTCCATCTTCCCAGCACTGCCCATGGCCACACTCAACAAAAGGCCTACACCTCAATACTTGTGTTGAGTCCAGCTGTCTTTCACTGTCTCCCCCTGTTAACTCCCTAGTCCAAGCCAAAATCACTTATTGGATATTGTTAAATCCTCCAATCTGGCCTTCCTGCATTGGCTCTTGCCCCTTCATCTGATTCTACACCATTTCACCTAGTCTTCTTTTGGCAACCAAAATGACCTTTCAAATAACAAATCAACTGAAGTAAATGACTTTACTGCCAAAGTGCTTCCAATGGCTCCTTAACATCCTTAGCAAGTTTCTGTGGTCTGTAAAGTTCTCTATATTCTGGCCTCTACCCCTCCATCCTCAGCCCCTCCCACTGGCCTCATTCATTCTGTTTCAGAAATGCTGGCTTTCTCTCTGTGCTTTGTGCTTACCAGATTGGATCCATCCTCAGAACTCTGTATCAGTAGACCTTCGATCTAGAATACTCCTCCTTAAGGTCTAGGTCATTATCTTAGTCTAATTAGCTAGGGCTCAACAAGGTCTTTCCTTACCACTCTTATTACGTGCTCTCTACCCTCATTCACTTTCTATACTCCGTATGTCCTTGTTTTACGACTTTTATTGTAGAAAGCTCTCTAAAGCTGTGTGATTGTGCTTTGCTGCTGCCAAAAGGCCACTGGACACTTCAATGACTGCTGGATGCCAAACACAGTTGGTAACCACAGCATGCTGGAGTCTCCGTCAGAAAACCTTCTGTCACGACCTTCACAGTTTGAAACTTTTCTTCTTGTTTGTGTGCTGGAACCACTTCCCCCCATCACCTGCTGCTCAGAGGATTTAGACAACTTTATATTATATCCATTGTTTGACTTAGAACAATGCCTAGGGCACAACAGGCATTTAGTGTATTAGCTAGATAAAAGGTATATTTGGTCCAAACTGCTATATTTTGAATGGAAAGCTGGGTTATAAATCATAGATTAGAGGAATGGATACAGAAGGGGAATTGACAGTATCTCAAAATATGTTATGTATTCCCAAAGGTAATAACTTGGAATAAATATTTCCAAAACCTGTGAATTAGGAAAACCTAGTCTTCACTCTGTCACCAGAAAAAATATAAATACATATTTTATTATTAATATTGATTTCTGGATTCTCAGAATTTACCATTAATCTGTAAATGTCCACTTTAGTCTTTTTAAAATTCTGCATATGCTTGCTGACACTAGGCAGAACGCTTAGTACAACCCTGGATATGGCACTTCAAGGCCTTGGGAGTTGCTCCCTGGCAAATATGTATGATTCATTTCCATGTTTCAGACTGACATCAAACATACTTGTAATTTAACTGATGTCTTATTTTCAGCTTCCATCAATCTTTAATTGAAGCTCCATTAATATAGAATTATCACTCTGAAGTAAATTCTCACCTGAATTATTTCAGTCAGAAATTATATCATTATTTCACTTTATACTTAAGTTTAATGAAGTTTAAGGTTAGCGTTATCCTTAAGTCTTTTCTATAGGATGGTGTATCTATTAACTGACACTATCTTTATGGATTGAGACATATATGATATAAACCAATGGTAATTGCTACTGATTATAAAAACAGCTGCAGTAAGTATGAATCACCTCTGTTGCCTGAATTCCTAGTAAATATTTGCAAGAGGAACAACTGGAAAATTAGTGAGTTAAGAAGAATATGGTCTTGGATAATGATTTCTTTCTGTCTTTCAGGGGATAGTTATATCTTGGAAAAATATATGACATCAAGAAGAACAATATTCTAATAACTTCCCTGGAAACCCTGTGGTTAAGACTTAGTTTTCCAGGGCTTCCTCTGGTGGTCCAGTGGGTAAGGAAACCGCCTTGCAGTGCAAGGCACCGGTTCGGGAACTTGTTCTTCTTGTTTGTGTGCTGGAACCACTTCCCCCCATCACCTGCTGCTCAGAGGATTTAGACAACTTTATATTATATCCATTGTTTGACTTAGAACAATGCCTAGGGCACAACAGGCATTTAGTGTATTAGCTAGATAAAAGGTATATTTGGTCCAAACTGCTATATTTTGAATGGAAAGCTGGGTTATAAATCATAGATTAGAGGAATGGATACAGAAGGGGAATTGACAGTATCTCAAAATATGTTATGTATTCCCAAAGGTAATAACTTGGAATAAATATTTCCAAAACCTGTGAATTAGGAAAACCTAGTCTTCACTCTGTCACCAGAAAAAATATAAATACATATTTTATTATTAATATTGATTTCTGGATTCTCAGAATTTACCATTAATCTGTAAATGTCCACTTTAGTCTTTTAAAATTCTGCATATGCTTGCTGACACTAGGCAGAACGCTTAGTACAACCCTGGATATGGCACTTCAAGGCCTTGGGAGTTGCTCCCTGGCAAATATGTATGATTCATTTCCATGTTTCAGACTGACATCAAACATACTTGTAATTTAACTGATGTCTTATTTTCAGCTTCCATCAATCTTTAATTGAAGCTCCATTAATATAGAATTATCACTCTGAAGTAAATTCTCACCTGAATTATTTCAGTCAGAAATTATATCATTATTTCACTTTATACTTAAGTTTAATGAAGTTTAAGGTTAGCGTTATCCTTAAGTCTTTTCTATAGGATGGTGTATCTATTAACTGACACTATCTTTATGGATTGAGACATATATGATATAAACCAATGGTAATTGCTACTGATTATAAAAACAGCTGCAGTAAGTATGAATCACCTCTGTTGCCTGAATTCCTAGTAAATATTTGCAAGAGGAACAACTGGAAAATTAGTGAGTTAAGAAGAATATGGTCTTGGATAATGATTTCTTTCTGTCTTTCAGGGGATAGTTATATCTTGGAAAAATATATGACATCAAGAAGAACAATATTCTAATAACTTCCCTGGAAACCCTGTGGTTAAGACTTAGTTTTCCAGGGCTTCCTCTGGTGGTCCAGTGGGTAAGGAAACCGCCTTGCAGTGCAAGGGGCACCGGTTCGATCCCTGGCCTGGGAAGATCCCACGTGCTGCGGAGCGGCTGGACCGATGTGTCCTATTGCCAAGCCGGAGCTCTGGAGCGCGTGCGACCAGAGCCGGTGCTCTGCGATGACAAAGGCCGCCGTGAAGGGAGGCCCACAGGAGCCAAAGAACAAAGATGGATGAAAATAGAGAAATTAAAGACCAATAGAAGTGGCCCGCCTGCTCCCCTCCCTCCCCAACCCGATCCCTGCCCAAAATAAATAAATAAATAAATCTTAAAAAAAAAACAAACAAAAAAGAGTCTTAGTTTTCCAGTGTCGGGAGCACAGGTTCTATCCCTAATGAAGGAACTAAGATTACACATACTGCATGGCCATGACTTAAAAAAAGAACAACATTCTGAAAAATACTGATAACTGTCTTTTCAGAGCCTATATCAGTAACATGCTCAGAGGAAATTCTTTGTTGTTGTTTAATCACTAAGTCATCTCTGACACTTCTCCTCCACTACCTCCTAGAACTTGCTCAAGTTCATGCCCACTGAGTCAGTGATGCCATTCAACCATCTCATTCTCTATCACCCTCCTCCTGCCTTCAGTCCTTTCCAGCATTAGGGTCTTTTCCAATAAGTCAGCTCTTTGCATCAGGTGGCTAGTGTATTGGAGCTTCAGCATCATTCCTTCCAATGAATATTCAGGGTTGATTTCCTTTAGGATCGACGGGTTTGATCTCCTTGCAGTTCAAGGGACCCTCAAGAGTCTTCTCCAGACCCACAAGTCAAAAGCATCAGTTTTTCAGTGCTCCGCTTTCTTTATGGTCCAGCTCTCACATCCATACGTGACTACTGGGAAAACCATAGCTTTGACTTACAGACCTTCATTGGCAAACTGATGTCTCTGTTTAAATTTTAGCTTTCGAACAGCTGCAGTAAGTATGAATCACCTCTGTTGCCTGAATTCCTAGTAAATATTTGCAAGAGGAACAACTGGAAAATTAGTGAGTTAAGAAGAATATGGTCTTGGATAATGATTTCTTTCTGTCTTTCAGGGGATAGTTATATCTTGGAAAAATATATGACATCAAGAAGAACAATATTCTAATAACTTCCCTGGAAACCCTGTGGTTAAGACTTAGTTTTCCAGGGCTTCCTCTGGTGGTCCAGTGGGTAAGGAAACCGCCTTGCAGTGCAAGGGGCACCGGTTCGATCCCTGGCCTGGGAAGATCCCACGTGCTGCGGAGCGGCTGGACCGATGTGTCCTATTGCCAAGCCGGAGCTCTGGAGCGCGTGCGACCAGAGCCGGTGCTCTGCGATGACAAAGGCCGCCGTGAAGGGAGGCCCACAGGAGCCAAAGAACAAAGATGGATGAAAATAGAGAAATTAAAGACCAATAGAAGTGGCCCGCCTGCTCCCCTCCCTCCCCAACCCGATCCCTGCCCAAAATAAATAAATAAATAAATCTTAAAAAAAAAACAAACAAAAAAGAGTCTTAGTTTTCCAGTGTCGGGAGCACAGGTTCTATCCCTAATGAAGGAACTAAGATTACACATACTGCATGGCCATGACTTAAAAAAAGAACAACATTCTGAAAAATACTGATAACTGTCTTTTCAGAGCCTATATCAGTAACATGCTCAGAGGAAATTCTTTGTTGTTGTTTAATCACTAAGTCATCTCTGACACTTCTCCTCCACTACCTCCTAGAACTTGCTCAAGTTCATGCCCACTGAGTCAGTGATGCCATTCAACCATCTCATTCTCTATCACCCTCCTCCTGCCTTCAGTCCTTTCCAGCATTAGGGTCTTTTCCAATAAGTCAGCTCTTTGCATCAGGTGGCTAGTGTATTGGAGCTTCAGCATCATTCCTTCCAATGAATATTCAGGGTTGATTTCCTTTAGGATCGACGGGTTTGATCTCCTTGCAGTTCAAGGGACCCTCAAGAGTCTTCTCCAGACCCACAAGTCAAAAGCATCAGTTTTTCAGTGCTCCGCTTTCTTTATGGTCCAGCTCTCACATCCATACGTGACTACTGGGAAAACCATAGCTTTGACTTTACAGACCTTCATTGGCAAACTGATGTCTCTGTTTTTAATGCACTGTGTTTTTCATAGCTTTCTAGAAGAAATTCTTACCTCTTCCTAATACCCCAGGATTTACGACAAAGATACGACCTCTTAAGGGAGAACAGGATCACAAAAAAAGCTTGATCAGTCAAAAACCATGCTAGTTAGATAGACAACAAAACATGTATCTCTTGACTCAAGATTCCTCTTCTATTTAGTAACTCTTTGTCCATTAGCTATGCCTGGACTTAAATTATGTAGGGCTATCAAGAGAGATCATTATGAAAAGATAACATCATCTACCTAGTTATGCCTGAATTCTGATAGTTTGGAATCCAGGGTTCTTATGTAAAATCTATCATGGAACCAATGATCACACTTGTAAACCACAGATATTTGCCTCTTTTTCTCAAGCCATGATCTTTAATGATTTCATCAAAGCACTAGTGCTCTACTAGCAAATGACAACAGTAGTTTTAGTATAGGTACATTGTCATAAATGGGCCATCTCCCTTTCACGGAACAGTAATTGTGAAGGTGACTTGTTCTGTGATGAAGTATTTTCTTAGATAATATCTAACCTCATTAATGGTACAATTTTAATGTACCTTCCTTCCTATTCTCTAGAAAAAAAAATAATTTTTCCTCATACTGCCACTCACAAAGTATAAAAAGAACACCAAAAGAATAAATTGAAGCATGGAACATTTTTTCTATCCATGTCCCTTCCTCATACCACCATTACCCTGCCCCAACCAACTGGACATCTGGGGTACACATTTCTCTACTGCACATTTTTTTCTATTTTAATACCACACCTCACTTTCCATTCAGGACAGTCTCTCTTCTTATGTCCAAAATGTCCCCCCTGACCATTTCTTAGGCATAACAACAAGAGCCTACTCCAAAACTTCTCAAACTAACCTTTAAAACCTCCTTTATCAACCCTGAAATTTCCATATATATGGAATCTAGAAAAAAAAATGGCATCAATGAATCTACTTGCATGGAAGGAATGCAGATGCAGATATAGAGAATGGACTTGTGGACACAGTGGGGGAAGGAAAAGGTAGGATGAATGGAGAAAGTAGCACTGACATATGTACGTACCCACCATGTGTAAAACAGACAGAGGTAAGAGTTGTCACATAGCACAGGGAGCCCAGGTTGGTGCTCTGTGATGACCTGGAGAGGTGGTATGAGGAAAGAAGTGGAACACTCAAGAGGGAGGTGATATGTGTATAATTATGCCTTATTTGCATTGTTGTGCAGCAGAAACCAATACAACATTGTAAAGCTATTTCCCTCCAATTAAAAAAAGAAAAAACCCTGAAATTTGGGTCCAGATGAGAGATGCACTAACAAGAGTTCACTTCATCCAGTATCATTAATTTGTATCTTTTATAAAAAAGACACTACACTGAGGCCTCAAAGACACACAAGACACAGTGTTTCACCTGAGAGGTAGCACGCCATTGTGGCTAAACAGATGGATACTGGAGCCACACTGCCTGGCTCCAATTCCAACACTGGAAACCTAAGCAAGTCACTTTCTTCCCTTTGCAGTGTCCTTTTCTGCAAAATGCAAGCATCCCTCCAGATTATTGTAAGGATGAAATGAGTTAATAGTGACAAATCGCAGAGCCTGCCGCACTGTAAACACTACATACCTGTAAATATTATTTTCAGGGAAAGCTTGGTGTAAAAAGACAGAATTACATACAGGTAACTTAACATACGTCACATACAGCTTTCCCCAGGCCAGCAGTGATTCCCTGCTGGATGGGGAAGAAGGGCTTTCCAGGCAGAGGGAAAAGTACTTTAAAAGGCACAGAGAAATGAGTACAGGCAGTTTACAAAGAGAAGGGAAGGTCAGAGTGGCTGAACCTTACAACTCACCAGGGTTGAAGCACATTTACTTCTATCAGTATCATTAATCCAGTGCTCTTCAAATTCCCTAAACAACCTGAAGCTGCATGTGTTCTTGGTCATTCTGTCTTCTATTACAAAAAAATCACAACAGTAAACTTCATTCCCTACCAGATTTTGTATTCTATTCATAGATATTCCTAATGAAGGCTCAATGGACTAAAAGGAATACAGAAATATACCCTCAGGAGTCAAAACTGCGGGCATAGCAAACACAAGCACACATTTTTCCTGCTTGGACATTTTATCAGGACAACCCACCATGCTGGTCTATCAAGGTTCCTGTGAGAAAAAAGGATGATGCTGAGATCCCCATAATCAGTCATCAGCCAACACCAAGGACCATCATTCCACTGAGGGTGAGAATGGTAGACTCACAGAGCCCCCAGAGAAACCAGTCACCTTAATAAAATCCAAATAGAGACAGAAATTTCCACCCCCGCCCCCAGTAAACCCAGTTATCTAAAGTTTCTGGATAGAGAATTGGCCTATTGTTGGTCCTCAAGGCACTAAGCCTGACCAGTTCACCAAAGCTATTTAAGAAGCAAATATTTAGAGCCTCAAGTAGAAGTCTGTGCTGAGGATCTGTGTCTACACAGCAGCTGTCTCTTGGCACACTCTTTGATGTCATAACAACACGGAGGAAGCATTCCTCACTTGCCTGTCACACTGTTCATTAAACTCTCTCACTCCAACCTTGGCCTTTCTGATACTATGATCCCTTCTAACTGCTAGGCACTTAAGCTCTGTCCTTGACAGTGCTATCAGGATCTGATCTCTACGCAGGTACTCACCTGTACCTGAAATGCAGAGATTGCTTTATAAGTCAGCCTGACCCCACTGGATAGAGATATTGTGAAACACCATTGTCAGCTCCTGGAGGACTTGCAAATCAGCCAGAATTACATACAGGTAACTTAACATCGTCACATACAGCTTTCCCCAGGCCAGCAGTGATTCCCTGCTGGATGGGGAAGAAGGGCTTTCAGGCAGAGGAAAAGTACTTTAAAAGGCACAGAGAAATGAGTACAGGCAGTTTACAAAGAGAAGGGAAGGTCAGAGTGGCTGAACCTTACAACTCACCAGGGTTGAAGCACATTTACTTCTATCAGTATCATTAATCCAGTGCTCTTCAAATTCCCTAAACAACCTGAAGCTGCATGTGTTCTTGGTCATTCTGTCTTCTATTACAAAAAAATCACAACAGTAAACTTCATTCCCTACCAGATTTTGTATTCTATTCATAGATATTCCTAATGAAGGCTCAATGGACTAAAAGGAATACAGAAATATACCCTCAGGAGTCAAAACTGCGGGCATAGCAAACACAAGCACACATTTTTCCTGCTTGGACATTTTATCAGGACAACCCACCATGCTGGTCTATCAAGGTTCCTGTGAGAAAAAAGGATGATGCTGAGATCCCCATAATCAGTCATCAGCCAACACCAAGGACCATCATTCCACTGAGGGTGAGAATGGTAGACTCACAGAGCCCCCAGAGAAACCAGTCACCTTAATAAAATCCAAATAGAGACAGAAATTTCCACCCCCGCCCCCAGTAAACCCAGTTATCTAAAGTTTCTGGATAGAGAATTGGCCTATTGTTGGTCCTCAAGGCACTAAGCCTGACCAGTTCACCAAAGCTATTTAAGAAGCAAATATTTAGAGCCTCAAGTAGAAGTCTGTGCTGAGGATCTGTGTCTACACAGCAGCTGTCTCTTGGCACACTCTTTGATGTCATAACAACACGGAGGAAGCATTCCTCACTTGCCTGTCACACTGTTCATTAAACTCTCTCACTCCAACCTTGGCCTTTCTGATACTATGATCCCTTCTAACTGCTAGGCACTTAAGCTCTGTCCTTGACAGTGCTATCAGGATCTGATCTCTACGCAGGTACTCACCTGTACCTGAAATGCAGAGATTGCTTTATAAGTCAGCCTGACCCCACTGGATAGAGATATTGTGAAACACCATTGTCAGCTCCTGAGGACACGCTGACTTGCAAATCAGCCTTGCTTTAACTAAGTACTCTGACTAATTCTCACTAGCTTCCACAGTGCTGAAAAAAAGATCAGTGTAAAATCCCTAGGGCAAGAAGTCCTGGGACTATGTGAAATTATTTTAGAAAATTCATTTATGACTTGTATTGGAATGTATCAAGCCAACAGGCTGGATGGGAGTCAAAATTAACAGCCTCTGCAATGGACCTAGGTGTAGCTTCTTGAATGAACTAATGGGACTGTCACTGTGATAAACAGGCACTGCTGACAGCTTTGCATCCTCAAGGGTTCCAAAGGACCAAGGACAGTCGTAATTCCATCTGCTGTGTCCCTTGCTCAGTGCAACCCAGTGATATTAAAAATATCACAAAATCTCTTTCAGTGGATTTTATAAGCAGATTTTTAAAATGGAATAGAACATATCAAATGCATCACACATAGTAAGGATAAATAAAATTTATAAATGTTTTATATGTGTATGTATGTGAATACTTGCATACTAGGTCCAATATAACGTGTATTGCTTATTACACGAACATTACTTTGATAAAGTATTTTTCTTTCTTTACAAAAGTTATAACATCTTCAGAAAAGGTAGGTATCCTTACTTGTATATGAGCTCACTATTACAAGTTCTATTATCCTTTAGTAAAAAACACTAGGATTGGATTTTTTTTTCATTTTTGACTTATTTCACTTTTGAAAAAGTACATGTAAGTTGCAAGTATTAGCTCTTCTTTGAAAGGATGTATAATCTACACTTAGCAGGTGGCACTTAGCTTTCTCATCAGGCTCTCTGAACTTAGAACCTGTCTTCCACCCCCCTTCCCATTCCTCCAGTCTGATAAAATGCAATCATGTTCATTTACCTTTTTGTATATCCAAGTACCCGGTTTTGTAAAGAAACATTTAGAACTTCCCATAGTGCAGTAAAACTATTCTAAGCTTGTGTTCAACTAATACTCAATTCTGGTTTCCTTCTCTGAATCTCAGACATTCCTAAGGTCTTCATGCCATTGGTGGACAGATCACATCATTATCCTTTAAATCTCTCAAATATTTTCAGAGTTTATGATTCAAAGACAGCTGTGGGCCCAGCAGTCACCGTCTGGACTAACTGAATCCTCCCCCTAAACATCAGACAAAGGAGGGAAAACCTGGGCTAAAATTCCATAAATGCTTGGGTTCGGGTGGACATTTAACTGAGATCTTCAATGACATCATTCCAAATGGATTTTAAACCTCTTCTTTCACTTTCAGAGGTTTCTGAGGCAAACATGTTCATATAACTCAATTAGTGACAGCTATCTAAGGTGGGCATGTCAAATGTCAAAGAATCTCTACAAAGAATAGTTCATTCAGATCCATTTAGTCACCAGAGCATAAAACTGTTTACAGAGCAGACATGCAGGCATTTCCATTCCACATAATTAAACTATAACTCAACTTTAACAATTTGATCTATAAAGGCAATTAGCTTCAACAGAACTTTGAAAGTGTTTGCCCTGATGGATTATGAAATGTGTCACGGAGAAGCATACAATTGGGTGTCTCAGAGTCACCATCTGAAGTAAAAATAATGTTTTGAAGTTTCAACTAAAAGAGAGGGTACTCAAAAAAGAAAAATAAAGATTAATCAGTTTTTCATGAACCCTATAACAGAAAGAGAGTGGAGTGAGTCCAAAGTATGTGTAATTCACTCACTATTTTCACATCTTTGGGCTTTTAAACATTTCATGCTTGTCTTTGAAAAGATGCTATTTAAAGGGCATCTTGAGTCACAGAGGATGAGGAAGAAGAGGAAGCAAGAAGGCTTTAGATGGCACAAGAGGAAAGTGCTCCTTCGAAAGTGCTTTTTAAAATTTTTTAGTTAACTACACTTAGCAGGTGGCACTTAGCTTTCTCATCAGGCTCTCTGAACTTAGAACCTGTCTTCCACCCCCCTTCCCATTCCTCCAGTCTGATAAAATGCAATCATGTTCATTTACCTTTTTGTATATCCAAGTACCCGGTTTTGTAAAGAAACATTTAGAGCTTCCCATAGTGCAGTAAAACTATTCTAAGCTTGTGTTCAACTAATACTCAATTCTGGTTTCCTTCTCTGAATCTCAGACATTCCTAAGGTCTTCATGCCATTGGTGGACAGATCACATCATTATCCTTTAAATCTCTCAAATATTTTCAGAGTTTATGATTCAAAGACAGCTGTGGGCCCAGCAGTCACCGTCTGGACTAACTGAATCCTCCCCCTAAACATCAGACAAAGGAGGGAAAACCTGGGCTAAAATTCCATAAATGCTTGGGTTCGGGTGGACATTTAACTGAGATCTTCAATGACATCATTCCAAATGGATTTTAAACCTCTTCTTTCACTTTCAGAGGTTTCTGAGGCAAACATGTTCATATAACTCAATTAGTGACAGCTATCTAAGGTGGGCATGTCAAATGTCAAAGAATCTCTACAAAGAATAGTTCATTCAGATCCATTTAGTCACCAGAGCATAAAACTGTTTACAGAGCAGACATGCAGGCATTTCCATTCCACATAATTAAACTATAACTCAACTTTAACAATTTGATCTATAAAGGCAATTAGCTTCAACAGAACTTTGAAAGTGTTTGCCCTGATGGATTATGAAATGTGTCACGGAGAAGCATACAATTGGGTGTCTCAGAGTCACCATCTGAAGTAAAAATAATGTTTTGAAGTTTCAACTAAAAGAGAGGGTACTCAAAAAAGAAAAATAAAGATTAATCAGTTTTTCATGAACCCTATAACAGAAAGAGAGTGGAGTGAGTCCAAAGTATGTGTAATTCACTCACTATTTTCACATCTTTGGGCTTTTAAACATTTCATGCTTGTCTTTGAAAAGATGCTATTTAAAGGGCATCTTGAGTCACAGAGGATGAGGAAGAAGAGGAAGCAAGAAGGCTTTAGATGGCACAAGAGAGGAAAGTGCTCCTTCTGCTTTGAAAGATGCTGTTCTCCACTCAAAGACACTCTGTTTCTATCGAGACTGGTTTGAGGATGGTCTTCTTCAGAAATGAAACAACAGAATCATTTATAATCCTGTCCCTTTAGTATTCTTCAGTATTCCATACAACCACTTGGAGACAGTGCACTGTGGTGCTTCTCAAGAACTATGACACAAAGGAAGCAAAGCTGCTTCCAGAATATGAGGTTAGTGTGTATACTGCTAATCTCTAAAGTAATAGAAAAACTAATTGATCACTATGCCCTGAAGACCACTAACCAACCAGAGTGAACCCAGGCTGCAGCAGGACCCTGGAGATAGATACTCCTGGACAGTGGGGAGGTTTAGGGACCCAGGAAAACTCTACTAACCAAGGAAGTAGGTTTGTGGCTCAGGCAGTAAAGAATCTCCCTTCAGTGCAGGAGACCCACGTCTTATCCCTGGGTTGGGAAGATGCCCTGCAGAATGAAATGGAGACCCACTCCAGTATTCTTCCCTGGAGAATTCCATGGACAGAGGAGCCTGGCAGGCTAGTCTATAGGGTCACACAGAGTTGGACATATTTGAAGAGACTCAGCACACATGTGGTAGGTTAACAATGCGTTTCAATGTGTTAACAACTTACGCAAAGTCACTGAATACAAGCCCTTGAAACATCTTCCTATCTACTACCACTCCCTGCTTCGCACATATTTTAAGGTTTTTGAATTCAGAATGAGCATCACTACTTCTATATTGGTAACAGAAGTTTTTATGACGGAATCAAGACAATACAATTGATAATGTCTTGGAAAAAAAAAAAAAAGAAAGTAAGAAAAGAAAACAGTAAATCTACACAAAGTGGAAGGTAGATGGTCTCACAGAACAGAGATCCTGGCTGGGAATATGTAGCTAAGCAAATGGGTTCAACACATTTCTACTTGGACTTTGTGGTCTCCCAGAGAAGTACTGTTGTCGACCAGTATATTTTATCAGTCTCAGCCCCATGAATGAAATATGCTTTTTAGACAAGCCATTTTCATTAGCTTTAAAGGAACATGCAACCTTCTCATTAAAGTGGCTGCTTCCCAGGTGCCTTGAAATCGGCTGGAAGGAGTCTGAATGTAGGAGTTGTACATTACAATCACATCTGGATGAGACTCCCTCACATCAGAAAGTGCTAGGCTCGTATTGGGATCTGTATATTAAATTTCAAGTGAAAAATTGGAGTTCTAAAAGTATGCTGGGTACATATACAAGATCTGGTTTCTTTTCCTGCCTAGATGAAGCCCAGATCCTATGTATGGTCATATTTAACACTATGTATGATGAAATAAACATCCTTTGATCTCTACAAGGACGAGTCTTCTTACTCCTACCTTCAGGCCCAGGTACCTACAGGATACATCATGGCATCTCTGTAGATATTCACTATTAAAAAGAACCAGTACCTTTGCCATCCTAACACTCAGAGGGCTTTTATCTCTTCCACAGAACTATGTCTAATGCAGCCAGTGTTGTGAGCACAGATTTACAGAATTTGGTTGCTGTGGAAACACTGGTGGTTAACTTATTTGCATTTAAATGGGACAACAGTGGTTGAGGCTGCCTTCCAGCATGTTTATTTTCCTGTTCTCCCCCACAATGGAGAGAAAGGAATTGTTTTTAAAAGAAATGATCAGGGGCAATACTGCTAATTCTCCAGACCACGATATGATTTAATATTTTATGATAACTATAAAAACTCACTTCTACACTCCAGTGTTAAATCACATCATAAAAAATAATAGCTAATATTAATTGGGGTTTACAACATATTAGACAATGTGCTAAGGATATCTCAATTAGGACAACGACTCACTGAGGTCTTATAATTTCCATTTTCCTACAGCGAAATGGAAATTTGGATAGGTTGAATGATTTTTTTCCAAGATCACCCAGCAAATAAATTTTAGAGGCAGAATCTGAATTCAAGTTTGCTTTAGAAAGCCCACACATACAGTCTGACTTTCTACTAATTTTAAAGACTATTTTCCTTAATCCAACAAAGAAAGAAAGAAAGAAAAATAACCTGTTGGTTTTAGCAATCCTAGGAAGACTATTTAAACACAAATGGAGATTGAAGTCTTTTTTTTTTTTGGCAAAAAAAAAAAAAAAAGAAAAGAGATTGAAGTCTTGAACTTAATGGTAGTGTGCTGAAGTCTATCATTAGAAATTGACTCCTAAACACTGCTGTAATCCTCCCACGCTTGGGCTCAAAAACTTGACTGGTTCAATCTTCTCAATGGCATAACATTTAAGCTCCCTGCCTTGGCATTTAAGGCCCCCTGGGATCTGGTATAAATGCCTGTCTGTCCCTCTCCACTCCAGCCACCCCAGGGCCTTAGCTGTCCTCCTAATCTCTTCTCACTTGTATGCTTTGCATCTGCTATTGCCCCTCAGCCTGGAATGCTCTTTCATTACTGTCTCTACTTAGAACGTCCTCATCTTTGATAAACCTTTCCTTGATTCTCAAAATAGAAAGGCCTTCTTCATTTTTGTCTTAAAAGTGCACCCCCTGGGCTTCCCCTGGTGGTCCAGTGGGTAAGGACACCACCTTGCAGTGCAAGGGGCGCCGGTTCGAGCCCTGGCCTGTGAAGATCCCACGTGCCGCGGAGCGGTTGGACCGATGTGTCCAATCACCGAGCCGGAGCTCTGGAGCGCATGCGCCCAGAGCGACGACAGAGGCCACCGCGATGGGAGGCCCACAGGAGCCAAAGAACGAAGACGAATGAAAATAGAGAAATGAAAAACCAGTAGAAGTGGCCCGCCCACTCCCCTCCCTCCCAAACCCGACCCCCGCCCAAAGTAAATAAATAAAATCTTAAAAAAAAAAAAAAAAAAGTGCACCCTCTAACTTTCTACCTTTTGTTCTTGTTCAGTATTTATATATCTATCATATCCCCAAATGAGAATAGACCCCACTTATTTTTTATCTTCCTTATGCAACTATAGCCACCACAAAGCCGTATACTAAGAATAGGCTCAACAAATATTTGTTAAACTGAATTAACTTGAATTTACACTGAAGTATTGCTTGTTTTGCACTATTTTTAAAACAAATACCTTTGACAGAGAGGACTCTGTCATTCAGCTTTGCAACACCATTCACAAATTAGTATTACTAACACATACTTCCTAATTTACAAAGAGTTTTCATATATATTAACTGGGATCATTATAAGGAGTTCTCTGGATAGTTAGCAAAAATCTCATTATTACCTCTATTTTTCAGATGAGGGATCAAAACTAAAAATAATTAGTCAATTTGCAAAGTAATTCTGTAGCAGTTATAGTGCTTAGCACCTGCCTGGACTATCTTATTCCCTGAATGCTTGAGATGAAACAGAGGTGTTTCTTCCAAGTATTTAGGAGTTTATGAGCAACCAAAAATGGAAACAAGTTTATTTCCAAACCTGTGAGTTTGAAACAGAAATTCACAGGCAATAACTTGGTATCTATATTATGTGATGCATCTGGCCCCATAAACAGAATTCCCATATAATTCCTTATTTTTAACAGATGCAATTAAAATGCATTCATACTGCAATATGAATTACTTTTTAAACAACATCTATGGGATCCATTTAACTTGTTCTGACTGACTTGGGTTCATCATTATTCACATCCGTTACTGTCCTGGGCCATAGCATGGTCCTGTTTTGTGTGGTAGCCGAGGCATGCAGGCCAGATGATTTTACATAGTAACCCACACTCCTTCCCACCCACCCAGTTGTTGATCTTTATTCTATCTCTTGTTTCTTTCTTTTGCTGTCAAACTATTAGATCTGACTTCTCTCCTCCTTAAATACCAGATCCCTAGCAATCTTAACATGTCAAGCTCCAAATCAGTTCCCTTTCAATGAACAATCAAATGAGTGGATTAGACACCACCCTAGGAGATGGGCATACACTAGATGAGTAAGACATGCCTTGTAGGAGTTTGCAGTGCATAAGGGAGCAGAAGTAAAATCATGAGGTTGTACCATTTCAAAATAACACAGAAGTGCTTTGCTATTTATTTATTTCATGTATTTACAGCATGAAAGGCTTGGTGCCATGGGGTGCAGAGAACGACTGAGAAAAGTTAGTGGCTGATCTGCACCTTGATGCATAAATAATAACTTGTCAGCTGACAAGGTACATTGTGGCACAACAGTGGAAGGGTGAATGCTCAGGAACATAAAACAGCAGGGTTTGCACAGAGAATGACTAGTAGCACTAGAGCCCAAGTTTACACAGCAAGAAGCAGAACCTGACACTTGAGAGGTACAAAGGTGGCCTTTGGAGATATGATATCTTGAACTTTATGCCAGGGATGACAGAAGCTACTGATGGAATTTAAACAAAAGAACAATATGGGGTCTGGACAAGAATTTAATGACAAAGATTTGGAGCCAGATAGGCATAGGTTCTCAAATTTATTTTTTCTTTTTTGAACACATGAATTCCTTAAAAATGAATGTGCTTCAGTAGATGATGAGCGAGTATAACAGGAAGGGTAGGTTTAATCTGGAATAATTCTTGTGGGAAAGGCGCCTGAGGATTCAGGCTATCCATGTGTCTAGCAGGAAGTCAGATATACTGTTTCTAATCACCTATGGGATGGAAAACCTGAGTTGAGCAAACCATACAGCTCTAACTTCGGCTGCTCATTAACATCAGCAGGGAGGTTTTAAGAGTCCTGAGACCTAGGCTTCTCCCCAGCATATTAAATTAGATCCCCTAGAGATGCAACGAGTCCTCATTAAAGTCCTCCAAGTGATTCCAGTGTTCAGCCACTGCTTAGCACCCTGACAACAGAGTACCAGGTTCAGACATAAGACTCATAAACAATCTTCTTTCTAACAAAACCTATGAACTGTGATAATCTTAGATTTTTACTCTATTTTGACATAGGAAATAGGCATGTATTTGAAGGTTCCACTGTTGCTTCCTCTGAGAAGCCTTCTCCAGGGGCTTTAGAAGCTATGCCATTCTTTTTTTTTTTAAGATTTATTTATTTATTTATTATTGGTGGGGGTTGGTGTAGGGAGGCAGGGGAGCAGGTGGGCCACTTCTATTGGTTCTTCATTTATCCATTTTTTCATCCATCTTTGTTCTTTGGCCCGTGTGGGCCTCCCATCGCGGTAGCATCTGTTGTCGTAGAGCACTGGCCCTGGATGCACACCAGAGCTCCACCTCGGCAACTGGACACATGGGTCCAGCTGCTCCGCAGCACATGGGATCTTCCCAGGCCAGGGATCGAACCCGCGCCCCTTGCACTGCAAGGTGGTGTCCTTACCCACTGGACCACCAGGGAAGCCCTATGTCATTCTTAACAGTACTTTTGTTTCATATTTATAATGGTGCTGGTGGAAAGGAGGGATATCAGTCTAAACAAGAGTCAAGTGAGATGAAGCCAGACAATATTGGAAGAAAACCCATTTGGCAACATTTAAATGCAAGGGGAGAAAAAAGTCTAGTATACTGGTGACCAAGCATGAAAGGCTCTTGAGGATATTAATGCATAAGGCCTTTCGATTTCACTGTGAAGAAGAGGATATAATCTGGAGGGTTAATAATTTCTGGAGTGTGTGTTACCAGTACAGTGAAAAATAAGAAATACCACCTTGGATCATAGACCACACTGTTTAAATAAGCTTCATACATGTCACATTCCTAATGGCATTCACAATTTCTAGGATTCATGAGGGTTTCAAGTCATGTATAAAGTACTATTTATTTTTTCATATGAAAATTTTAATCAGTATGTTGTTGTTGTTTAGTCACTAAATCATGTTCAACTCTTTGGCAACTCAATAGACCGGAACCTGCCAGGTTCCTCTTTCCATGGGACTTCCTAGGCAAGAATACTGAAATAGGTTGCCATTTCCCTCTCCAGGGGATCTTCCCAACCCAGGGAGAGAACCCAAGACTTCTGCATTGGCAGGTGGATTCTTTACCACTGAGCCACCAGGGAAGCCCTTTAATCTGTATAGAGAATTCTGAAACAAGTCAGATTAAATCTATGAACAGTTTCAAATGTTTGTCATATTTTAACAATAATACTCATTTCTATGAAGCCCTGACCAAACATAAGGTTTTATTGCACTAATATTCTAGAATTGTGGGTAGTAATGTGGGTTTAGGTAGAGTTAAATTCTTCGACTAGTCGTTAGTGTTTAAAATATCAAAACCAATTCTAAGCAGGCACTAAAACTCTGTGGAAGTACACATACCTTAGGGCAAAGATAAACTAAACTTCGCAACAGTACATCTGGGATCTATTTAACACAAGTACAGGGCTACAGCAGCCCGAAGTAAATCTTAGGCACAAGTTACACAGTATAATGTACTACCTTCTCCTTCTCTTCTAGACGTTATGCTTAAGGGGGTGCCATGAAGTGGAGATGATGATAAATGCTTTTTAAAAATGGTCTATCTCCAGAGGAGGAAGGCCAAAGAAAAGGGACTGAGGAAAAGGTAACTGACTGGTTTGACTTCAAATATAGTATATGAGAAACACATACAATTTGCTGCACATTAAAGGCACTCAGGCTCGAGGGTTCTGTTTTCAAAACATGTATGTACTAAAGTGCAAACAGGCACCATGCACATCTGAAAGGTAGAAAAGTCAAAATCTAGTTCGTTAGAATTGGAGCATAGACCACACGGGTCTTGAGGATATTAATGCATAAGGCCTTCGATTTCACTGTGAAGAAGAGGATATAATCTGGAGGGTTAATAATTTCTAGTGTGTGTTACCAGTACAGTGAAAAATAAGAAATACCACCTTGGATCATAGACCACACTGTTTAAATAAGCTTCATACATGTCACATTCCTAATGGCATTCACAATTTCTAGGATTCATGAGGGTTTCAAGTCATGTATAAAGTACTATTTATTTTTTCATATGAAAATTTTAATCAGTATGTTGTTGTTGTTTAGTCACTAAATCATGTTCAACTCTTTGGCAACTCAATAGACCGGAACCTGCCAGGTTCCTCTTTCCATGGGACTTCCTAGGCAAGAATACTGAAATAGGTTGCCATTTCCCTCTCCAGGGGATCTTCCCAACCCAGGGAGAGAACCCAAGACTTCTGCATTGGCAGGTGGATTCTTTACCACTGAGCCACCAGGGAAGCCCTTTAATCTGTATAGAGAATTCTGAAACAAGTCAGATTAAATCTATGAACAGTTTCAAATGTTTGTCATATTTTAACAATAATACTCATTTCTATGAAGCCCTGACCAAACATAAGGTTTTATTGCACTAATATTCTAGAATTGTGGGTAGTAATGTGGGTTTAGGTAGAGTTAAATTCTTCGACTAGTCGTTAGTGTTTAAAATATCAAAACCAATTCTAAGCAGGCACTAAAACTCTGTGGAAGTACACATACCTTAGGGCAAAGATAAACTAAACTTCGCAACAGTACATCTGGGATCTATTTAACACAAGTACAGGGCTACAGCAGCCCGAAGTAAATCTTAGGCACAAGTTACACAGTATAATGTACTACCTTCTCCTTCTCTTCTAGACGTTATGCTTAAGGGGGTGCCATGAAGTGGAGATGATGATAAATGCTTTTTAAAAATGGTCTATCTCCAGAGGAGGAAGGCCAAAGAAAAGGGACTGAGGAAAAGGTAACTGACTGGTTTGACTTCAAATATAGTATATGAGAAACACATACAATTTGCTGCACATTAAAGGCACTCAGGCTCGTAGGGTTCTGTTTTCAAAACATGTATGCTGAACATACTAAGATGTGCAAACAGGCACCATGCACATCTGAAAGGTAGAAAAGTCAAAATCTTACAGATCTCTTAAGTATAAGAACGTGGAAACCTCATCACAGTCTGTGTGACCTGGGTGTTCTATAGACAATCTCCTGCTCATGGCTATCTTTTGGTAATGATATATGAAGATGTAAGAGTTTTTAGCTTAAAAATGTTCCAATTCAAAAAAAAAAAAAGATTCAGCAAAAAGATTTTTTTCAGTGTTGCTTCATGTCAAGATAGTTTAATAAACCAGCTTGAGGGCCATATTTTGCAAAGCAGTAAGTTACTATCATCACTTGCAGTATACAGACTGAATTATTGTCTTCTCATCCCCTTCTCTCAATTGTTTATGTACTTGGACAAGGTTAAGGTGCAAAAGACATGCAATTTTAATTTTCCAGATGGTTTAGAAGAGTTGTTCTCATCCTCGGTTGTGCATGAGAAATAAAACTTGGTGTCTATAAAAATACACAGCCAAACCTTATATTGAACGATTCAGAGGCAGTAGCAGTAACTACCCTCTGTGTATTCACCTTCTCGAATGCAAGTCTTTTGCTATACAAAATCTGTGCCATTTCACTGAAAACAAAACACACACTTGTTTCTCCCCAACACATACAAATCCTTATACACACTGCATCCCTCTGGATTGAGTTTTGCAAAACTCTTTCACTAGATGCTTGTGGTCACGGTCACCATCATCCATCAGGTGTGCACACAGAATAGTACACTTGAATGATTACCCAGGTGATCTAAAGGCGCACAGCCAGCCAGCTGGAAAAATGCAGACCATATAAACTTCTTTCTTCCCCCAAGTGCAGTTACAGGTGGGATTGAATTATAGGTTTAATGTCTTCTCTTATTCACCTAACCTGACCTGAACAGTTTCAAGACATCTCTTGATTGAAATATAATTAATATAACATTCATGCTTATAAAGTGTACAATGCAGTGTGTGTTACGTAGTTGAGCAATCATTCCCACTATCTCCTTTGAGAATGTTTTCACCACCTCATCAAAACAACTCCACACCCTTCAGAGTTCATTCCTCATTCGGTCTTTGGTAATCAGTCATGTTCTTTCTGTCACATGTTCTTTCTGACACAAGGAATCATACAACAAGTGGCCTTTCATGCTTGGCTTTGTTTACTTTGCATGTTTCATCTATATTGAAGCCTGAATTAGTACCTCACTTCTTTTCATATCAAGTGGACAGATGAACATGGAAAGTGTAATTTTGTTTGTTACTTTTTGTCTTTGGCAATGAGTTGTTGAAGATATACTGATTTTATTTTATTTAACTAATATGTTCCAATGATTAAATCTTATCAACTACTTTATACAGCTTTTTCTTTGGGACGCTATCTTTTACACACTATCCTTTCATATATTCTAATAAATCAAAATTACTTTGGCATAGTTTTAAAAAAAGCACAAAAGTCTAATAAAGAAATAGTGTGCTTCTTATGGTCCCAAATTCTTGCCTCCTTACAGTAGTAATGATCAACAGTGTCCTGGTATTTATTCTGTAGTATATTGTTATATATTATTTATGAACTTCATACATACTCTGGTCCTAGGTAAACACACATTCCCTTCTCTTCCTCTCATCCCCTGCAAACATTTTGGATTAATTAATATTCAGTTTTTATAAGTTTATGATCATGTAAGTATTATTTTCAGGTGAGCTGTAACATTCACTTTGTATAACTATGTTTTCCCTGAAATTAATCAACCTTTTCCTTTTCATTTTCTTAGATGTTTATGTACCTATCACAAATTCACCCAAAGATTCTTTGCCCACAGAGTGAATCTACATACAGTGTGTTCATACAGATTACATCTTCCCTTAATTTCACTTTTTTCCTCCTGGTGACATCCCTCTTGGAGTCCTTCATTCTACCGGATGGTTTGGTTTCTTTCCAGTCTGCTATATTTTTGTCATAGCAGAGTCTCCTTCTAGCATTATTGTGGGATTTAGGGTCTTTTCATCCAATAAAGGATTTCATTTTTCAGGGAGGAAGGCATATACACTCTAGTATCTTCCTGTGAGTAGTGACTGGCTTCAGTGCTTATAAAGTGTACAATTCAGTGGTTTTACGTAGTTGAGCAATCATTCCCACTATCTCCTTTGAGAATGTTTTCACCACCTCATCAAAACAACTCCACACCCTTCAGAGTTCATTCCTCATTCGGTCTTTGGTAATCAGTCATGTTCTTTCTGTCACATGTTCTTTCTGACACAAGGAATCATACAACAAGTGGCCTTTCATGCTTGGCTTTGTTTACTTTGCATGTTTCATCTATATTGAAGCCTGAATTAGTACCTCACTTCTTTTCATATCAAGTGGACAGATGAACATGGAAAGTGTAATTTTGTTTGTTACTTTTTGTCTTTGGCAATGAGTTGTTGAAGATATACTGATTTTATTTTATTTAACTAATATGTTCCAATGATTAAATCTTATCAACTACTTTATACAGCTTTTTCTTTGGGACGCTATCTTTTACACACTATCCTTTCATATATTCTAATAAATCAAAATTACTTTGGCATAGTTTTAAAAAAAGCACAAAAGTCTAATAAAGAAATAGTGTGCTTCTTATGGTCCCAAATTCTTGCCTCCTTACAGTAGTAATGATCAACAGTGTCCTGGTATTTATTCTGTAGTATATTGTTATATATTATTTATGAACTTCATACATACTCTGGTCCTAGGTAAACACACATTCCCTTCTCTTCCTCTCATCCCCTGCAAACATTTTGGATTAATTAATATTCAGTTTTTATAAGTTTATGATCATGTAAGTATTATTTTCAGGTGAGCTGTAACATTCACTTTGTATAACTATGTTTTCCCTGAAATTAATCAACCTTTTCCTTTTCATTTTCTTAGATGTTTATGTACCTATCACAAATTCACCCAAAGATTCTTTGCCCACAGAGTGAATCTACATACAGTGTGTTCATACAGATTACATCTTCCCTTAATTTCACTTTTTTCCTCCTGGTGACATCCCTCTTGGAGTCCTTCATTCTACCGGATGGTTTGGTTTCTTTCCAGTCTGCTATATTTTTGTCATAGCAGAGTCTCCTTCTAGCATTATTGTGGGATTTAGGGTCTTTTCATCCAATAAAGGATTTCATTTTTCAGGGAGGAAGGCATATACACTCTAGTATCTTCCTGTGAGTAGTGACTGGCAGATAAACTTTTAAGTGCTTTTCATTCTGAAAATGTCTTTATTCCACCCTCATACTTGATAGAGTCTGGGATTCAGCAACTCTGAATGCTCTGCATCAATTTTTTTTCAGGTTCCGAGGCCTTCATTCCTGATCCTGTGTGAACCTGTGGCCTGCTTTTTACCTATGGAAGAATTTAGCATCCTCTCTTTGGTAGGTTCTGAAATTTCTTGATGCGATATGTTGGTGTAGGTCTTGTTTGATAGTGACTACTCAGAGATTTGTTTTGCTCTTATTTTCGTTATCAACTATTTATTGAGGTATTGTAAAATAAACTGCACACATTTAAGTGTAAACTTTGATAGTATTTAGTCATGTATACATCCATAATGCTGTTGCCTTTATAAAGATGATAGATATATTTCTCATTTCTAAAAGTTCTCTGGGTCTGACTTTATCATCCCTCTCTTCCATCCCTCCCTAGAGAGCCACTCATTTGTTTTCCATTCCTGTAAGTTACTTTGTATTTTTCTAGTGTTTTATATGAATAGAATCAGAGTATATACTCATTTTTGCCTCTCTTATTTCACTCAACATAATGTGGTTGAGATTCATTCAAGGCAAACTTTGTTCCTATTCATTACTACATAGTATTACAAAGTATAGATATATTAATACTTCAATGTGTATATCCACAAACCTGTCAATGACTATTTGGCTTGTTTCCATTTTGACTATTGCAGATAAAGCCACAATGAAAATCATGTTCAAGTCTTTGTGTGACATATGCTTTGGTTTCTATCAGGTGAACAACTCAGGTTAAAGGGCCTAGGCAGTGTGGTGGCTCTATGCTTAACTTTTCAAGAAAATACTCAACAGTCTCTCAAAGAGGCTATGTCCTTTTGCTTTCCCATTAGCAGTGCAGAAGAGTTCCCTTACTTCATATCTTCACCATTATTTGACTGTAATTCATTTCTTAAATTTTAGCCATTCTAGTGTTTGTGTGCTGATAACTTGGATTGTATCAATCATTGAGACTTGCATTCCCTAAAGACAAATGGTGTTGAACATCTTCGTGTTCTTCTTTACTACCCATGTATTTCCTTTGGTAACATTTTTCAAGTTTTCTGCCAATTAAAAATTGTGTTCTTCTGTTTTATTCTTAAATACTAGGAGTTCTTTATACATTCTTGATATATGTAGCTTCTCTCATATAATGTACGTTTTTCTTTTTCTGTATACTCCCTTTCCATTTTTGTAACAGCATCTTTTTGATCTGCACATTTAAGTACCTGACTTTATTTCATCGATTGTGCTTTTTGTGTCCTGGTTAACAAATTTTGCCAAACTCAATGTCATCAAGATTTCCCTCTCCATTTTCTTCTATAAGGTGCATAGTGTTAGCTTTTACATTTATATGTGTGATCCATTTAAACTTAATTTTGTATATAATGTGTGATACAGGGTGTTCATTTAATGCATGACTATCCAATTGTTCTAGTACCATTTACTGAAAAAATAATTCTTTCCTCACTGAACTGACCTAGTATCTTTGTCAACCATTTATCAATATGTATGTGAGTTTATTTCTCTTTTGTGTCTATTAATTCAATCACTTTGATCTTACACACCTATCTTTAAATCCAATAACCCATTGCCTTAATTATGGTGAGTTTTGAAATCAGGAAGTGTAGTCCTAAAAATTTGTCCTTTTCATCAAAGCTGTTTTGGCTATTCTAGGTGTTCTAAATTTTCATATAAACTTTAGAATCAGCTTCTCAAGTTTTTACAAAATAACTAACTGAAATTTTCACTGGGATTTCAGTGAATGTTTAGATCAATTTGGAAAGAACTGGCATCCCGGTGGTACTGGCTCATCTGACACATAAATATAGTACATCTCTCTGTTAAGCTTATTAACAAATTTTTTCTGTGATATTTTGCAGTTTTCAGTGTACATTTCTTATACATATTCTGTCAAATTTATCTTTAAATATTTCATACTTTTGGTACTACTGTAAGTGACAGTGTTATTAAATCTCAATACCTGACTGTTGCTAGTGTACAAAATAAAGTTGATTTTTGTGTATTGACCTTGTTTCTGGCTATACTCAATCCCTGACTTCTATTAATCCTAGCATCCATTTTGTTGATGCCTCAGGATCGTCCACATAGATGATAATATCATCTGTGAATAAAAATCTTACTTTACCCCTTTCAATCGACATAATTTTTATTTTATTCTTGTTTACCTATTGCACTAGGTAGAATCTGCCAATTAAAATTGTGTTCTTCTGTTTTATTCTTAAATACTAGGAGTTCTTTATACATTCTTGATATATGTAGCTTCTCTCATATAATGTACGTTTTTCTTTTTCTGTATACTCCCTTTCCATTTTTGTAACAGCATCTTTTTGATCTGCACATTTAAGTACCTGACTTTATTTCATCGATTGTGCTTTTTGTGTCCTGGTTAACAAATTTTGCCAAACTCAATGTCATCAAGATTTCCCTCTCCATTTTCTTCTATAAGGTGCATAGTGTTAGCTTTTACATTTATATGTGTGATCCATTTAAACTTAATTTTGTATATAATGTGTGATACAGGGTGTTCATTTAATGCATGACTATCCAATTGTTCTAGTACCATTTACTGAAAAAATAATTCTTTCCTCACTGAACTGACCTAGTATCTTTGTCAACCATTTATCAATATGTATGTGAGTTTATTTCTCTTTTGTGTCTATTAATTCAATCACTTTGATCTTACACACCTATCTTTAAATCCAATAACCCATTGCCTTAATTATGGTGAGTTTTGAAATCAGGAAGTGTAGTCCTAAAAATTTGTCCTTTTCATCAAAGCTGTTTTGGCTATTCTAGGTGTTCTAAATTTTCATATAAACTTTAGAATCAGCTTCTCAAGTTTTTACAAAATAACTAACTGAAATTTTCACTGGGATTTCAGTGAATGTTTAGATCAATTTGGAAAGAACTGGCATCCCGGTGGTACTGGCTCATCTGACACATAAATATAGTACATCTCTCTGTTAAGCTTATTAACAAATTTTTTCTGTGATATTTTGCAGTTTTCAGTGTACATTTCTTATACATATTCTGTCAAATTTATCTTTAAATATTTCATACTTTTGGTACTACTGTAAGTGACAGTGTTATTAAATCTCAATACCTGACTGTTGCTAGTGTACAAAATAAAGTTGATTTTTGTGTATTGACCTTGTTTCTGGCTATACTCAATCCCTGACTTCTATTAATCCTAGCATCCATTTTGTTGATGCCTCAGGATCGTCCACATAGATGATAATATCATCTGTGAATAAAAATCTTACTTTACCCCTTTCAATCGACATAATTTTTATTTTATTCTTGTTTACCTATTGCACTAGGTAGAATCTCCATTACAATTTTTTAAAAATATTTATTATTTATTTATTTCGGGGGGGACGGGTTGGGGAGGGAGGGGGCGGGTGGGCCACTTCTCATTGGTCTTTCATTTATCTATTTTCATCCATCTTGGTTCTTTGGCCCGTGCGGGCCTCCCATTGCGGTGGCCTCTGTTGTCGCAGAGCACTGGCTCTGGGCACATGCGCTCCAGAGCTCCGGCTCGGTAATTGGACACATCGGCCCAGCCGCTCCGGGGCACATGGGATCTTCCCAGGCCAGGGATTGAACTGGCGCCCCTTGCACTGCAAGGCGGTGTCCTTACCCACTGGACTACCAGGGAAGCCTCCATTACAATTTGTTTAACAAAAGTGGTGAGAGAACATTCTGATCTTGTTCCTAATCTAAACAGGAAGGTATTCACCATTAAGAATGATACTAGCTGCAAGTTTTCTAGATGGTACTAATCAGGTTGAGAAAACTAAGTTTTCTGTCAATTTTTACTTTAGTGGATGCTATATTTTTTTTTCAAATACTCTGCTGAGTCTAATACAACTTTTTGCTTTTTATGCTACTAATACAGCCAATTAAATGGGCTATTTTTTATATTGTAATCTAGACAATTTCTTGGCTTAATCGGAATAAACCCTGCTTGGGCATGATATGTTGTTCTTTATATGGACTGCTGAATCCAATTTGCTAAAATTTTAACTATGCTTGAATCTTTTTGTATTAGTCTTTTTATTAACAAATTTTTCTGTGATATTTTGCAGTTTTCAGTGTACATTTCTTATACATATTCTGTCAAATTTATCTTTAAATATTTCATACTTTTGGTACTACTGTAAGTGACAGTGTTATTAAATCTCAATACCTGACTGTTGCTAGTGTACAAAATAAAGTTGATTTTTGTGTATTGACCTTGTTTCTGGCTATACTCAATCCCTGACTTCTATTAATCCTAGCATCCATTTTGTTGATGCCTCAGGATCGTCCACATAGATGATAATATCATCTGTGAATAAAAATCTTACTTTACCCCTTTCAATCGACATAATTTTTATTTTATTCTTGTTTACCTATTGCACTAGGTAGAATCTCCATTACAATTTTTTAAAAATATTTATTATTTATTTATTTTGGGGCGGGAGTCGGGTTGGGGAGGGAGGGGGCGGGTGGGCCACTTCTCATTGGTCTTTCATTTATCTATTTTCATCCATCTTGGTTCTTTGGCCCGTGCGGGCCTCCCATTGCGGTGGCCTCTGTTGTCGCAGAGCACTGGCTCTGGGCACATGCGCTCCAGAGCTCCGGCTCGGTAATTGGACACATCGGCCCAGCCGCTCCGGGGCACATGGGATCTTCCCAGGCCAGGGATTGAACTGGCGCCCCTTGCACTGCAAGGCGGTGTCCTTACCCACTGGACTACCAGGGAAGCCTCCATTACAATTTGTTTAACAAAAGTGGTGAGAGAACATTCTGATCTTGTTCCTAATCTAAACAGGAAGGTATTCACCATTAAGAATGATACTAGCTGCAAGTTTTCTAGATGGTACTAATCAGGTTGAGAAAACTAAGTTTTCTGTCAATTTTTACTTTAGTGGATGCTATATTTTTTTTTCAAATACTCTGCTGAGTCTAATACAACTTTTTGCTTTTTATGCTACTAATACAGCCAATTAAATGGGCTATTTTTTATATTGTAATCTAGACAATTTCTTGGCTTAATCGGAATAAACCCTGCTTGGGCATGATATGTTGTTCTTTATATGGACTGCTGAATCCAATTTGCTAAAATTTTAACTATGCTTGAATCTATGTAAGTTCATTAGGCATATTAGTCTGTAATTTTTTTTCTTCTTTTCATGATGCATTTTTGTGGGACTTTGTATACAAGGTTAATAATGGCCTTGTGGAGTAAGCTAGGAAACCATCATTTTTTTCTGTTTTCCGGAAAATTTTGTATACAACTGCTATGATTTTTTTCTTAAGTATTTAATATTCACTAGTAACAGTCCAGAGTTTTCTTGTATGTATGTTTTAATCAAAAATTTAACTTAACAAACATAGGCCTCATAAATCCAGAAATACATTTTACTTATATCTAAGAAATATTTATGAATTGTCTTTTGAAGCTCTTCCCTCTATTTTCTTTGTTCTCTCCTTCTAAATCATTTTTTAATTTTTCTGTTGTTTGCATTATTTGAGATTCTAGATCGAGTCACTGATTTCCTCATGTAATTTTCCTCCATGTTCCAGTTTCTGTCTTTTTGCTCTATATCATGGAAATGTATTCCTCATCTCATCTTTGGACTCTTAAACTTCTCATTTCTGATATCATTTGAGGACGACAAAATCTATCTGTCTTTTAGTCAGGGTTTTCTTTATTTTTTTGTTAGTCAGGCTTTTAGATAAGCATTCCATTTTTATCCTCAATCAGTCCTCACAAAAGTACTTACTTCTTCCAGCCCTGTGTCTTTCCTGGGCAGCAAAATTCATTTGTCTTTACCTGAGCATTACACTTTCCTGCTACCAGCCATTTATCTTTTTGAGCTTCCAAAATTTTGTGACTGTAGGCTTCTTTCTCATTCTGCAGTCATTTTTCCCTTTATTTGAAGTTCTTCTGTTTGTTTAATGGGATTTCAAGAAGTAGCAACAATAAGCACCATAATCAATCCATCACTTTACACTGAGTGTCTTCCAGATTAACAACAATAAAAAATAGGAAGGTATTCACCATTAAGAATGATACTAGCTGCAAGTTTTCTAGATGGTACTAATCAGGTTGAGAAAACTAAGTTTTCTGTCAATTTTTACTTTAGTGGATGCTATATTTTTTTTTCAAATACTCTGCTGAGTCTAATACAACTTTTTGCTTTTTATGCTACTAATACAGCCAATTAAATGGGCTATTTTTTATATTGTAATCTAGACAATTTCTTGGCTTAATCGGAATAAACCCTGCTTGGGCATGATATGTTGTTCTTTATATGGACTGCTGAATCCAATTTGCTAAAATTTTAACTATGCTTGAATCTATGTAAGTTCATTAGGCATATTAGTCTGTAATTTTTTTTCTTCTTTTCATGATGCATTTTTGTGGGACTTTGTATACAAGGTTAATAATGGCCTTGTGGAGTAAGCTAGGAAACCATCATTTTTTTCTGTTTTCCGGAAAATTTTGTATACAACTGCTATGATTTTTTTCTTAAGTATTTAATATTCACTAGTAACAGTCCAGAGTTTTCTTGTATGTATGTTTTAATCAAAAATTTAACTTAACAAACATAGGCCTCATAAATCCAGAAATACATTTTACTTATATCTAAGAAATATTTATAAATTGCCTTTGGAAGCTCTTCCCTCTATTTTCTTTGTTCTCTCCTTCTAAATCATTTTTTAATTTTTCTGTTGTTTGCATTATTTGAGATTCTAGATCGAGTCACTGATTTCCTCATGTAATTTTCCTCCATGTTCCAGTTTCTGTCTTTTTGCTCTATATCATGGAAATGTATTCCTCATCTCATCTTTGGACTCTTAAACTTCTCATTTCTGATATCATTTGAGGACGACAAAATCTATCTGTCTTTTAGTCAGGGTTTTCTTTATTTTTTTGTTAGTCAGGCTTTTAGATAAGCATTCCATTTTTATCCTCAATCAGTCCTCACAAAAGTACTTACTTCTTCCAGCCCTGTGTCTTTCCTGGGCAGCAAAATTCATTTGTCTTTACCTGAGCATTACACTTTCCTGCTACCAGCCATTTATCTTTTTGAGCTTCCAAAATTTTGTGACTGTAGGCTTCTTTCTCATTCTGCAGTCATTTTTCCCCCCTTTATTTGAAGTTCTTCTGTTTGTTTAATGGGATTTCAAGAAGTAGCAACAATAAGCACCATAATCAATCCATCACTTTACACTGAGTGTCTTCCAGATTAACTTGATGGATTTCTCAATAAAAATGCCCCTGAAACCTCTACGATTACTGAATTACTAATTCTTTCCTTGCACGATGATTTCAGTTAAACTCTAAGGTATCTGAATGTTGTGCAAAATAACCCACCCCCTGAAACAAACAAGAAAACCTGTGGACAGCTGTGCCATTCTGAAAAGTTTATCCTAAAGAGATTACCTGTAAATTCCTACAGTGTATATCCACACCTTCTTCAGCCACAAAATGTTTCTAGGATCTATTAAAGACTGTTTTAGCAAGGTCTTCCCCTATTCTCGATTCACATTAACCAATTCTACCCACTGCTTCTCTTTTCCAATTCCCATTCACGTATCATGGAAACATTTAACTGTAGTATTTTCAGTTCTCCTCTCATGACATCACAACTTAGATCTATCCCGTCACTAAGTAAGATACCTGAGGCAATTTTGACTCTCTTTCTTCACCTTTAATCAGGTACCAAATTCTGCCAGTTCACACTCTTGAGTATCTATCTCCTCATCTGTCTCCTCTTCCTGTGATCCATAGCCACTGACTCAGGACCTGTGTCGGGTATAAAACTGGCCCAGTGGTCCATCCAATCTTCTCCCTGGAATCTGTCATCCATGCTGCATGAACAACTTCTCTAACACAAAAATCTAGTCATATACATAGTATCTGTATTGAAATGCACACATATATACGTATGTGGGTGTTTACTTGTGTTAAAATTATCTGATAGCTACCAATTGCTGACAGAGAAAGTAACAATTCTTGAACTAGTATAAATAGTCCACAAAATCTTGACCCCTAGGCTTACTTCATCTCCTGTTCTTCCCTGACTTATTTTATCTTTTACTGCTGAGTTTATATATACTTTTCTGTCTCTGTGGAATGTCATTTCTTGAGTTTATTTATGTAATCCTATTATGTTCCACAATGCTCAATGCAATTTTCTCTTCCTCTGTGCTTGCCTAGCATTTCTGTTCCACAGAACCCTATGTCTTATTTACATATTTTCCTTTCTAGACTGAATTCTTTAGAGCAGGGAATGTGCCTTTATCATTATTATGGCTATTAGGTAGCACAGACCCTGGAATTAAAACATGCAACAAACATATAAAATATATAGAGCAAATAATTCATTAGAATCTGCTGCTTTCTCATTATTTCCCTAGATATTACCTGATTGAATTGACCTGTTCTAATCTGTACTGGGAACCACAGCCTGAAAAGTTGAAATATTTAAAGAACAATGAAGATGACTATGTAACAGTGTAAAACCATGCTGAGACTAGATTTGGCATATAACAATTTTCTCATGTTAAAATTTAATGTTAAATAGCATACACTTCATCAGAAGTTAGGGCACCAAATCTACAAAACTGAAAATGCAAATTTTTGAAATATATTTTTCATTAATCAAAAATGGAATATACAAGTGTTCAAATTGATGCCATAATGCTGTAAGTTATATGTTGTTATGGTTATTGAAATACTAACTATAAATAAAATGAAGATTATAAGAAACAACATGGATGTGGGTAGTAATATCAAGCTATATCCATCCTCTTCTGCTCTTGGCTACAATACTGCCATAATCAGAGTATCATGATTAAATAGGCTAGACCTGAGATTCCTCAAATCTGTCTACACATCTGAATTACCTAGGGAGTATCTTTATGCTACTGTCATTTTCAACATCACAAAAGTAATAAATGCATATGATTTAGTAAGAAATTTAATTAATGTAGATTATATGAAGGAGTATACATGCCCTAGTTCTCTGATTTCATTCCCAAAAGGTAACTGCAA
Organism: Tragulus kanchil; assembly: GCA_022376925.1. NCBI lineage: Eukaryota > Metazoa > Chordata > Mammalia > Artiodactyla > Tragulidae > Tragulus > Tragulus kanchil. The sequence continues at coordinate 113,037,252 of JAIOJX010000005.1, read as the reverse complement.
ATTACTATAGCATATTTGAAAAGTTTCTTTTTGAATTTTTTAAAGGTCTTTATACATCTTCCCACCCACCATGCTCCTGTCACACACACACACACCTATATTTTTTCAAAGACGAATGGAAATGTCCCATACGTACTAGCCTAAAATTGTTCTTTTCACTTAAGAGTGATCTTGGAAATCTTTCCATATTGGTACACAGAGATATAAATTATTTCTCACTCTTTTTAATGACTGAATCCTATTCCTTCCAATCAAAAAGTATCTTCTACAAGGGGCACCGGTTCGATGCCTGGCCCAGGAAGATTCCACGTGCCATGCAGCAGCTGGACTGCTATGTCTTATTTACATATTTTCCTTTCTAGACTGAATTCTTTAAACATCATTATTAAGGCTATTAGGTAGCACAGACCCTGGAATTAAAACATGCAACAAACATATAAAATATATAGAGCAAATAATTCATTAGAATCTGCTGCTTTCTCATTATTTCCCTAGATATTACCTGATTGAATTGACCTGTTCTAATCTGTACTGGGAACCACAGCCTGAAAAGTTGAAATATTTAAAGAACAATGAAGATGACTATGTAACAGTGTAAAACCATGCTGAGACTAGATTTGGCATATAACAATTTTCTCATGTTAAAATTTAATGTTAAATAGCATACACTTCATCAGAAGTTAGGGCACCAAATCTACAAAACTGAAAATGCAAATTTTTGAAATATATTTTTCATTAATCAAAAATGGAATATACAAGTGTTCAAATTGATGCCATAATGCTGTAAGTTATATGTTGTTATGGTTATTGAAATACTAACTATAAATAAAATGAAGATTATAAGAAACAACATGGATGTGGGTAGTAATATCAAGCTATATCCATCCTCTTCTGCTCTTGGCTACAATACTGCCATAATCAGAGTATCATGATTAAATAGGCTAGACCTGAGATTCCTCAAATCTGTCTACACATCTGAATTACCTAGGGAGTATCTTTATGCTACTGTCATTTTCAACATCACAAAAGTAATAAATGCATATGATTTAGTAAGAAATTTAATTAATGTAGATTATATGAAGGAGTATACATGCCCTAGTTCTCTGATTTCATTCCCAAAAGGTAACTGCAAATTACTATAGCATATTTGAAAAGTTTCTTTTTGAATTTTTTAAAGGTCTTTATACATCTTCCCACCCACCATGCTCCTGTCACACACACACACACCTATATTTTTTCAAAGACGAATGGAAATGTCCCATACGTACTAGCCTAAAATTGTTCTTTTCACTTAAGAGTGATCTTGGAAATCTTTCCATATTGGTACACAGAGATATAAATTATTTCTCACTCTTTTTAATGACTGAATCCTATTCCTTCCAATCAAAAAGTATCTTCTACAAGGGGCACCGGTTCGATGCCTGGCCCAGGAAGATTCCACGTGCCATGGAGCAGCTGGACCAGTGTGTCAAGTTACAAGTCAGTGCTATGGAGTGCACACACCCAGAGCCAGTGCTCTGCACCAAGAGAGGCCCCTGCAGAGGGATGCCCACACAGGCCAAAGAATAAAAGATGGATGAAAAATAAATAAATAAAAAACCAGGGCTTCCATGGTGGTCCAGTGGGTAAGGACACTGACTTGCAGTGCAAGGGGCGCCCATTCGATCTCTGGTCTGGGAAGATCCCACGTGCCACGGCTGAATCTATGTGTCAACTACCAAGCCAGAGCTCTGGAGTGCATGCACCCAGAGCCAGTGCTCGGCAGCGACAGAGGCCACTGCGATGGGAGGCCCACACAGGCCAAAAAACAAAGATGGATAAAAATAGGTAAATGAAAGACCAATAAAAGTGGCCAAAAAAAAATAATAATAATAAAAGAGGCCAAGATTTTTTAAAAATTACACACATATATATATATCTAGAGAGAGAGAGAGAGCATCTTCTGTGAAACTACCAAGTGCCTGGCACCAAGTCAGATACCTACAAGTGGAACTGAGAAGAACTTTGTAGCACTTCTCAACCTGATCAAGTACAAAACGCCTCTACATTCCCTGTCTGTATTTTGTGGAAAAGCTGAAGTCTTCCAGGCTTCCCTGAGTCACAAAAGAATAGACTTGAGCAGCTAATAATTAGGACAGTAGAGTCACAGACTCAGCGTCTGATGCACATTAGTTGTTTTAGAGATACTATCACTGCCACCAGAGGAAATGACACAGCTACTCCATCTTGAGTAACACTGAATCTATGGCTAGCACAACTCTATGAACTGGCCTTGAGAGATTGAGATTAACATTATTTCTCATAATAAGCTATATATTTTTGGGCATCAAAATAATTTTAGCTTGCTCCACCTGTATAAGTGAGCAACTAAAACCGTCAGTGAAGAGATGTTACAGACCATTGTTGACATCCTTCACTCTGAATAGTATGCCCTGTATCAGCATGAATAAGTGATAGAATATGTACCTTCCATGGGAGCACCCTGGCCCAGGAAGATTCCACGTGCCATGGAGCAGCTGGACCAGTGTGTCAAGTTACAAGTCAGTGCTATGGAGTGCACACACCCAGAGCCAGTGCTCTGCACCAAGAGAGGCCCCTGCAGAGGGATGCCCACACAGGCCAAAGAATAAAAGATGGATGAAAAATAAATAAATAAAAAACCAGGGCTTCCATGGTGGTCCAGTGGGTAAGGACACTGACTTGCAGTGCAAGGGGCGCCCATTCGATCTCTGGTCTGGGAAGATCCCACGTGCCACGGCTGAATCTATGTGTCAACTACCAAGCCAGAGCTCTGGAGTGCATGCACCCAGAGCCAGTGCTCGGCAGCGACAGAGGCCACTGCGATGGGAGGCCCACACAGGCCAAAAAACAAAGATGGATAAAAATAGGTAAATGAAAGACCAATAAAAGTGGCCAAAAAAAAATAATAATAATAAAAGAGGCCAAGATTTTTTAAAAATTACACACATATATATATATCTAGAGAGAGAGAGAGAGCATCTTCTGTGAAACTACCAAGTGCCTGGCACCAAGTCAGATACCTACAAGTGGAACTGAGAAGAACTTTGTAGCACTTCTCAACCTGATCAAGTACAAAACGCCTCTACATTCCCTGTCTGTATTTTGTGGAAAAGCTGAAGTCTTCCAGGCTTCCCTGAGTCACAAAAGAATAGACTTGAGCAGCTAATAATTAGGACAGTAGAGTCACAGACTCAGCGTCTGATGCACATTAGTTGTTTTAGAGATACTATCACTGCCACCAGAGGAAATGACACAGCTACTCCATCTTGAGTAACACTGAATCTATGGCTAGCACAACTCTATGAACTGGCCTTGAGAGATTGAGATTAACATTATTTCTCATAATAAGCTATATATTTTTGGGCATCAAAATAATTTTAGCTTGCTCCACCTGTATAAGTGAGCAACTAAAACCGTCAGTGAAGAGATGTTACAGACCATTGTTGACATCCTTCACTCTGAATAGTATGCCCTGTATCAGCATGAATAAGTTATAGAAGATGCACCTTCACCCCTAAACCCATAGAAACAGAATAAGGTTTGACAGTGTGGAATTGAAAGCATATCTTTTGGCCTTTTCCTTTGTACCCATTCCATTTCTGTTCCTCTCTAACTCGGAATCAAATCTAATTCATTCTTTTTCCTAGATAAAAAGAATGAATAATTAAGTAGTTAATGAATGATTAGCTCTGCAAACATATCCATGTGCAAGATGCCATCTGAAGAGTCAGCCAGCCTGCACACAATGAAGAATGATGCAGAACCCAACCTTTTGCTTTGATGATTCACTGAGATTCTTCCCTCTCTTTCCTTTTAAAAACTGAGCAGAATCTTCCTAGTTGGTCTCTGGACATAAGTCCATCTTCCTTCCAGACTGCCAGCTTTTCTGATTAAAGCACCTTTCCTTTCTGTTGACACTTGCCTCTCAGATTGTGAGCTTCTGAGCGGCAAGCATAGTGTCTGCCTCATACCCACTCCATGTGTCCTATATTCCATATTAAAATCCATATGCACCATCACCCAGAGAATTGAATCTAAAACAGCATCTCACACAAGACCTTTTTATACTCTCAAACATCAAGTGCTACCTTTCCTTGTTTTAAACCATTCTTCTGTAAATGAATAATCTGTTACTTTTTACATACTATGGGGCTAGCCAGTTGGTAATCTGTATAGGATCCCAATAAACAGCTTGATTTGAGGACTTCTGGCCTATAAGACATTCTGAGAAGTGCAAGTAGTGTTACCAACACGCTCATGTGGTCATTCAGTTAACAGATCCTTATGAGGCACTCTACTGATCACTAGAGATCCCAAGATAAAAACTTCAGCTCTGCTTTTAAAGGAGATGAAGTCTAATGGACACTTCACCAAACACCAAGAAATAATAAAAAGGTAGGAAATAGTTGAGATTTTTACTAAACATATGATTGCATTTATTCTTATAATAACTCTAAAAAGCAGATTCTATTATTATCATTATTATCCTAAGTTTCTAAAAGGGAAAAGAAATAAAGCTCAGAAGCTGAGGTAAAGAGAAATCAATCCGCTAAAGAATACAACATTAATTTCCACTAGCAAATACAGTCTAAGTTTTCTTTTTTTTTTTTTTTTCAGACTTTCCTTCTGTCTCCATTGTTTGCCTTTGTAGGGCTGTGTCTCTGAACTCCAGAGTCTCTGAAATGCAAGTTACAGGAATTCAGAGCTCAGTCATTGCCTGAGGCCATGCAGCTCAGAAAATTTCATTTTGTGATACTCTCCAGGGCCTAGGGTACTCTTCAAACCAGAAGGCTCTCAGTCCTGGGCAAGAAGAACTCCAACTCCAGCAAATGACTTGAAGCAATGTGATGAAGAGGAGGAAGATAAACCCATCCTGATAAATGATATGGCTAAAATTATTAACTACAATAGCACTCCTTTTTTTGAGCAGAATCTTCCTAGTTGGTCTCTGGACATAAGTCCATCTTCCTTCCAGACTGCCAGCTTTTCTGATTAAAGCACCTTTCCTTTCTGTTGACACTTGCCTCTCAGATTGTGAGCTTCTGAGCGGCAAGCATAGTGTCTGCCTCATACCCACTCCATGTGTCCTATATTCCATATTAAAATCCATATGCACCATCACCCAGAGAATTGAATCTAAAACAGCATCTCACACAAGACCTTTTTATACTCTCAAACATCAAGTGCTACCTTTCCTTGTTTTAAACCATTCTTCTGTAAATGAATAATCTGTTACTTTTTACATACTATGGGGCTAGCCAGTTGGTAATCTGTATAGGATCCCAATAAACAGCTTGATTTGAGGACTTCTGGCCTATAAGACATTCTGAGAAGTGCAAGTAGTGTTACCAACACGCTCATGTGGTCATTCAGTTAACAGATCCTTATGAGGCACTCTACTGATCACTAGAGATCCCAAGATAAAAACTTCAGCTCTGCTTTTAAAGGAGATGAAGTCTAATGGACACTTCACCAAACACCAAGAAATAATAAAAAGGTAGGAAATAGTTGAGATTTTTACTAAACATATGATTGCATTTATTCTTATAATAACTCTAAAAAGCAGATTCTATTATTATCATTATTATCCTAAGTTTCTAAAAGGGAAAAGAAATAAAGCTCAGAAGCTGAGGTAAAGAGAAATCAATCCGCTAAAGAATACAACATTAATTTCCACTAGCAAATACAGTCTAAGTTTTCTTTCTTTTTTTTTTTTTTTTCAGACTTTCCTTCTGTCTCCATTGTTTGCCTTTGTAGGGCTGTGTCTCTGAACTCCAGAGTCTCTGAAATGCAAGTTACAGGAATTCAGAGCTCAGTCATTGCCTGAGGCCATGCAGCTCAGAAAATTTCATTTTGTGATACTCTCCAGGGCCTAGGGTACTCTTCAAACCAGAAGGCTCTCAGTCCTGGGCAAGAAGAACTCCAACTCCAGCAAATGACTTGAAGCAATGTGATGAAGAGGAGGAAGATAAACCCATCCTGATAAATGATATGGCTAAAATTATTAACTACAATAGCACTCCTTTTTTTTCCTTCAAAATTAACGGATCCTGTAGTGTTCAAATCTGCCTTCTCTAGAAATGACTGAGAATTCTGCACCTCATGGGGACAGTGTCTGTAAGACGCTGACCAAGCCAGCCTTAACAGTCCTCTCAGCTTGACTAAACTTTTGACAGGTTTCTTCAAGATGCTAGAATTCAACCTCTTTTTCCTTAGAGCATTTACTTCAGAAAATTTGCAATTGTAAATTCTTTCTCTGACCCAAGAGAGGTAAATCTTCTCTCAGCTTCTTGCTCAGGGATGTCTTTCTCAAGGACCTAGAAGTCATTCCTTTGAAATATAATCATCAAAGTTTCTGTGGGAGGGAAGCAGCCTGATGTAGAATTTGTACCAGTTAGCAAATACAAGATTGTTCAATCACACTGACCAACCCACCTACTAATATCCTCCAATATTTTCCCTCTAGCTCACCTCAGCTCTTACTCGGCACCTAATACTCCTCCCCTCTTTTGTTTTAGATGAGCTGAATGCAATCTCTTTCCCTTATTGCAATAGTCTTCAGGAAAAGCTGCTCAGCTAGTTAACTCTGATACCATGTTTCTCTAGCAGTGCTAAACACAAAGTCATAAATAGGGACACTAACCACCCCATTCCCAGGAGAATATGGAAGAAACTAGGTAATGTAGTACAAAATTCAAAGGCCCTAGTACTGGGGGGATACAAGAAGTTTAAATTTGTTAGAAGAGGCTGTCTAGTCAATTTTCTTTCAAAATATAATTCATTCTATGTTGATGGTATAGACAGGAAACTCTGTGTTTCTTACTGTATGAAAGATGGATATATCGTTGTCAAGAAAAACCTATTCCACAAACTTTAAATTCACTTTATAAACAGTCACGCTTCCCACAAATATGTTTACGCTTTAGGCATTAAAGGTACATGATTTCAGTTTTAAAAATGTTTTCAAAGCATGAAATGAGTAAGAACAGAGCAAAATTCGGTCCAACACCACCTTCTGTGAGCTGTTAATAGGTGTCTGGAGTTCATGATATATTAATTTCACCCTAGAAAACACTAAGTCTTTAGAAAACATGTTATAGGTTACATGCATATAGATTCTGTGAGGGTGCTAAATTGCTTCAGTCACGTCTGACTCTATGCTATGAACTGTAACCTGCCAGGCTCTGCCCATGGGATTCTCTCAGCACAGGACACTGGATCTCCAGGGATCTTCCCACCCAGAGTACAGACAAAGGTTTCTTCAAGATGCTAGAATTCAACCTCTTTTTCCTTAGAGCATTTACTTCAGAAAATTTGCAATTGTAAATTCTTTCTCTGACCCAAGAGAGGTAAATCTTCTCTCAGCTTCTTGCTCAGGGATGTCTTTCTCAAGGACCTAGAAGTCATTCCTTTGAAATATAATCATCAAAGTTTCTGTGGGAGGGAAGCAGCCTGATGTAGAATTTGTACCAGTTAGCAAATACAAGATTGTTCAATCACACTGACCAACCCACCTACTAATATCCTCCAATATTTTCCCTCTAGCTCACCTCAGCTCTTACTCGGCACCTAATACTCCTCCCCTCTTTTGTTTTAGATGAGCTGAATGCAATCTCTTTCCCTTATTGCAATAGTCTTCAGGAAAAGCTGCTCAGCTAGTTAACTCTGATACCATGTTTCTCTAGCAGTGCTAAACACAAAGTCATAAATAGGGACACTAACCACCCCATTCCCAGGAGAATATGGAAGAAACTAGGTAATGTAGTACAAAATTCAAAGGCCCTAGTACTGGGGGGATACAAGAAGTTTAAATTTGTTAGAAGAGGCTGTCTAGTCAATTTTCTTTCAAAATATAATTCATTCTATGTTGATGGTATAGACAGGAAACTCTGTGTTTCTTACTGTATGAAAGATGGATATATCGTTGTCAAGAAAAACCTATTCCACAAACTTTAAATTCACTTTATAAACAGTCACGCTTCCCACAAATATGTTTACGCTTTAGGCATTAAAGGTACATGATTTCAGTTTTAAAAATGTTTTCAAAGCATGAAATGAGTAAGAACAGAGCAAAATTCGGTCCAACACCACCTTCTGTGAGCTGTTAATAGGTGTCTGGAGTTCATGATATATTAATTTCACCCTAGAAAACACTAAGTCTTTAGAAAACATGTTATAGGTTACATGCATATAGATTCTGTGAGGGTGCTAAATTGCTTCAGTCACGTCTGACTCTATGCTATGAACTGTAGCCTGCCAGGCTCTGCCCATGGGATTCTCTCAGCACAGGACACTGGATCTCCAGGGGATCTTCCCCACCCAGAGATCAAACCCGCATCCCTTACGTTTCTTGCATTGGCAGGCAGGTCCTTAACCACTAGTGCCACCTGGGAAGCCCACAGGTTACACCCATGTGATCTCTAGTGAGCTGGAAATAACAAATGTGAACCACTAATAAATATTTTTCAATTAAGTAAACTAGTTGTCATAGTAGAACATTAGGAGTGGAGTCTTGCCTAGAAAAAGGAGGGAAAGTACAATTGTAGTCTATAAAGTTGCCAAAAGATAGTTACCTAGGCTTGATGCTAATATTTTAAAATACATAAAATCATGATACAACTAAAATAACTAAAATAAATTAATAAAATTAACTTAAGAAAGGGTAAGGGAATACCGGAAAAGGACATTTGGGGTAGGGGTGGGGTCACTAAGCACATGCCAGGTGATGCAAAGGTTCAGATTACAGATAGCAAAAAAAAAAAAAAAAAAAACCCAAACTAAGCAAGTAAGTATGAAAAGTGAAAGTGTTAATCACTCCACCATGTTCAACCCTTTGGGAGCCATAAACTGTATCTCACCAGGATCCTCTACCCGTGGGATCCTCCAGGCAAAAATACTGGATTGTGTAGCCTTTCCCTTCTCCAGATCTTCCGGACCCAGAGATAGAACCCTGGTCTCCTACATTGCAGGCCAACTCTTTACCATCTGAGTTACCATGGAAGCCTCAAATTTTTTATGAAGAATTTCGTAAAATGAAGAGACTGGTGACGAATTAAAGATGGAAGTTACTAAAAACAGAGGCAATGTTCCTCTCTCAACCAGTTTGCAGTGACAGGAAGGAGCAAGGGTGGGCACTGAAAGTGGTAACCACTTAAATAACAAATGGATATTTGTTCTCTTAATAGACCTGTTCCCAGGAGAAGCAAAGGAGCCCTTGAAAAAGATAAGCTTGGTGATATGAGCAAAAGTATATGTTGCAAGAAGGAAAGAGAGGGAGAAATTTGTAGCTTTGGGGCCCCAGATAGAAAAAGAGGAGAGGAAATTACTTCAGACTGAAGGAAAAAGGAGAAACTTGTAGAAATATCCAAGTCTGCTTTCCCAGTCCTTCTTCTGACCACTGGCATGTATTTTTGAGGCACAAAATAATTGTGGGGGGGTGGTGCCCAAGAAATGCACATGCAGATTCTGGCAAAACATCCACAGGCTCATTAACACCAGCCAATCTATCCTGCCCGGAACTATGTAGCATGAAAAATGAATTCTAAAAATAAGACCTGGATGTCTCCCTAGAGGCACAAACTTAAAGGAAAATGCTCTTTGCAGAATTTTACTTCAGGCTGTTTGGCAAACCCAAGCAGACACAGATCCATCCACTGACACTTAATGAACGCAAACTAATCATGTCACATTTTGCTCTGGGCAGTTGATATTCTAAAATTAAATGCTAGCTCCTACTTGCTACCCATAACAGAGCTGAAGAAACTGTCCAACACTGACAGAACCGATTTTCATGCTTGAATCAAGCATAGGAAATGTGTAAGATCTGGGGTTAATAAATGTCTCAGAAAGGGATTGAACACAGCAACAAGGCTGAAATGGTCCAGAAGTCAGAAGCTTGTCTCAGCAACACTGTCACCAAATCTGGCTTTTTCTTTTACGAGTATTTATTTTTCCTGCATTTTGTAAGTACTCTAAAGTTTATCCCTAAAACCAGGCTAATAACATTGGTTGCAAGACCTCATGGATCATGGAGAACAGAATACAATATAAGAATTTACACTATTCCCTCTTTTAAAAAGCAAATGTGTTTCTTAAAACACATACATATAGGGCTTCCCCTGGTGGTCCAGTGGGTAAGGACACCACCTTGCAGTGCAAGAGGCGCCGGTTCGAGCCCTGGCCTGGGAAGATCTCACGTGCCGCGGAGCGGCTGGACTGATGTGTCCAATTACCGAGCCGCAGCTCTGGAGCGCGTGCGCTCAGAGCCAGTACTCTGCAACGACAGACGCCACCGCGATGGGAGGCCCACAGGAGCCAAAGAACAAAGACGGATGAACAGAGAGAAACGAAAGACCAATAGAAGTGTCCTGCCTGCTCCCCTCCCTCCCTCCCCAACCCGATCCCCGCCCAAAAATAAATAAATAAATAAATCTTAAAAAAAAAAAACAAAAAACACATACATATAAGGGTTTCCCTGGTAGCTCAGTGGTAAGGAGTTCTCCTGCCAATGTGGGAGACATGGGTTCGGTCCCTGATCCAGGAGGATCCCACCTGCTGAGGAGCCCCCAGTCCCTGCAACTAGAGAGGAGCCTGGGCAGCAGTGAAAACCCAGAAGAGCCAAAAATAAATAAATAAAATTGTGAAACAAACAAACAAAAAAAAACAAAAACAAACAAAAAACACTTACATATATATACAACTGAATCACTGCTGTTCAACAGGAATTAACAACATTCTAAATCAACTGTTTGCTGTTGTTCAGTTGCCAAATCACGTCCGACTCTTCACGACTCCATGGACTGCAGCACACCAAGTCCCTGTCCCTCACCATCTCCTGGAGTTTGCCAAAGAAATCAACTATACTTCAATTTAAAAAAAGTTAAACACACAAAGAAGATAATACACACCATTCTTTATACCGCTAGTTTTATATCAGTGGTAGAAGAATGGAGAGTAGAAGACCATGGGCTTCTCTGGATTACTTCAGGTCCCTGACTGGCCTCTGTAAATTCTTACATGCCCTGGGTTAAATGAGTATTTTGGGAAAAGGAAAAAAAAGAAAACAAACAAACAAACATGATTGTGTTGTTGTTCAGTCACTAAGTTGTGTCAGCCTTTTTGTGATCCCGTGAACTGCACACTGCCAGGCTTCCTTGTCTTTTACTATCTCCCTTAGTTTAGGGCAACAGTTCCTCTTGATCTACCTCATCCTGATGTACTTCTACTCATGACCTGATCTGTGTCCCTTTGTCCAGAAAATGTTACATGTCAGGTTCTTAGAAAGCTGGACCAGGACACAGGTATTTCCATTTATTTGTGTACAGACTATGGCTGCTTTGTGCTACAATAGCCAAGCTGGAAGTTACAATAGAGGCTGTCTGGCCCATGGAATTGAAAATATTGATCTGGGCTTTGAAGAAAAAGTTTACTAGTCTACTCTTAGATTATTAGGCAAATTAGACAGTGTCACAGTAACCTCTTAATATATTCAGTATTGTTCTCATCATTGTTGGTGACTCAGGGATCATCTCAGACTTTTCTCATTTCAGACTGGCTCGCTGCTGATGTGTTATGCTCAGTCGTGTCTAACTCTTCTGATCCCAGAGTCTGCAGCCTGCCAGGGTCCCTTGTCCATGGAATTTTTCAGGCAAGAAGACTTCAGTGGGTTGTCATCTCCTACAGATTCACTTGAAGTCTGGTCAAAAGCATATTTTTATCAGTTTATGAAGATTATCAATATTGGAAATCTGTCTACCAAAAATCACACTCACATTCAAAGAACAAACACCTTGGGGAAAATTTCTCACAGTGCAAGAAATGTAGAAAAAGCAGAGCAGTGAACTAACGTTACTTAAATAGTCTCAAGCAACTACAAGTGGAAATAAAAACAAGAGTTAATGTTTCTTATGTGTAAAAATTACATTTCTTTGTCTCCTTAATCCTGTTCTTTGTAGAATAGCTTCAAACACTCAAATCAACATTTACATGGATTTCAAGGCCTTCACTGGCCAGGGAGTGAGAAGTGATTTCTGAAAGAGGAGTCCTGACGAGATATTTCTAAGAGATACAGAATATTTCCCCTTCATTGGTCCATAAGTGATAGTGTCACACTGTGTGAAACACAAACTCCCTACTGCCATTTCCAAGGCAAACCATTCAATATCACAGTCTATGCCCCAACCACTAATGCTAATTAAACTGAAGTTGAACGGTTCAATGGAGACATACAAGATCTTCTAGAACTAACACCAAAAAGAGGAGGTCCTTTACATCGTTAGGGACTGGAATGCAAAAGTAGGAAGTCATGAGGTACCTGAAGTAATGGACAAGCATATTCTTGGAGTACAAAATGAAGCAGGGCAAAGGCTAACAGAGTTTTGCCAAGAGAACACACTCATCATAGCAAACACCCTCTTCCAACAACACAACAGACAACTCTACATATGAACATCACCAAATGGCCAATACCAAAATCACACTGATTTTACTCTTTGCAGTCAAAGGTGGGGAAGTTCTATACAATCAGCAAAACAAGCCCTGGAGCTGACTGTGGCTTTGAAGAAAAAGTTTACTAGTCTACTCTTAGATTATTAGGCAAATTAGACAGTGTCACAGTAACCTCTTAATATATTCAGTATTGTTCTCATCATTGTTGGTGACTCAGGGATCATCTCAGACTTTTCTCATTTCAGACTGGCTCGCTGCTGATGTGTTATGCTCAGTCGTGTCTAACTCTTCTGATCCCAGAGTCTGCAGCCTGCCAGGGTCCCTTGTCCATGGAATTTTTCAGGCAAGAAGACTTCAGTGGGTTGTCATCTCCTACAGATTCACTTGAAGTCTGGTCAAAAGCATATTTTTATCAGTTTATGAAGATTATCAATATTGGAAATCTGTCTACCAAAAATCACACTCACATTCAAAGAACAAACACCTTGGGGAAAATTTCTCACAGTGCAAGAAATGTAGAAAAAGCAGAGCAGTGAACTAACGTTACTTAAATAGTCTCAAGCAACTACAAGTGGAAATAAAAACAAGAGTTAATGTTTCTTATGTGTAAAAATTACATTTCTTTGTCTCCTTAATCCTGTTCTTTGTAGAATAGCTTCAAACACTCAAATCAACATTTACATGGATTTCAAGGCCTTCACTGGCCAGGGAGTGAGAAGTGATTTCTGAAAGAGGAGTCCTGACGAGATATTTCTAAGAGATACAGAATATTTCCCCTTCATTGGTCCATAAGTGATAGTGTCACACTGTGTGAAACACAAACTCCCTACTGCCATTTCCAAGGCAAACCATTCAATATCACAGTCTATGCCCCAACCACTAATGCTAATTAAACTGAAGTTGAACGGTTCAATGGAGACATACAAGATCTTCTAGAACTAACACCAAAAAGAGGAGGTCCTTTACATCGTTAGGGACTGGAATGCAAAAGTAGGAAGTCATGAGGTACCTGAAGTAATGGACAAGCATATTCTTGGAGTACAAAATGAAGCAGGGCAAAGGCTAACAGAGTTTTGCCAAGAGAACACACTCATCATAGCAAACACCCTCTTCCAACAACACAACAGACAACTCTACATATGAACATCACCAAATGGCCAATACCAAAATCACACTGATTTTACTCTTTGCAGTCAAAGGTGGGGAAGTTCTATACAATCAGCAAAACAAGCCCTGGAGCTGACTGTGGCTCAGATCATAAACTCCTAATTGCAACATTCAAAAATGAAGATCATAACATCCTATTCCTTCACTTCATGGCAAATAAATGAGCAAACAATGGAAACAGTGACAGACTTAATTTTCTTGGACTCCAAAATCACCGTGGATGGTGACTGCAGCCATGAAATTAAAAGACGCTTGTTCTTTGGAAGAATATCTATAACAAATCTAGACAGTGTATTCAAAAGCAGAGACATCACTTCGCTGACAAAAGTCCATAGAGTCAAAGCTATGGTTTTTGCAGTAGTCATGCATGGATGTGAGAGTTGGACCATAAAGAAGGCTGAGCAATGAAGAATTGATGCCTTTGAACTGTGGTGCTGGAGAAGACTCTTAAGAGTCCCTTGGACTGCAAAGAAATCAAACCAGTCAATCCTAAAGGAAATCAACCTTCAATATTCACTGGACAGACTAATGCTAAAGCTCCAATACTTTGGCCTCCTGATGCAAAGTTATGACTCATTGGAAAAGAGCCTGGAAGGGAGACAGGGTCTTTGCTTTGTCACTTACTGATACTTTTAAACACACTTAACCTTTCTAAAATCTAGTTTCCTGAACCATGACCAATTATCCTTTAGGAAACTATATTCTAGGAAGATTAAGTGTCTTCTTTAAAATTATCAGTTAGTAAGTGGCAAAGGAAAGACCCTGCTTCCTAAAATTCCTTCACTCAGTACACAGTGAGGCTTGGTCATAAAACAAGAAGAAAAACAAGGATGGCACTGGAAAAGGAAAATCTGCAGGCTTCAACACATGCAGGAGTACGAAAACAGACTTGATAAGGGACATACAGAGATGTAGAGTTGAGGGAGGAAAATGAAAGAAAATTCATAAACAAGTAATCGTTATCACTTAAAATCAAAATCTCACACTGTACCGACTTTCACCAACTTAGGAAGTCTTTAGGTCTTTTATGCTTATTCTCTAATTTCTGCCTTGTATTTTTTTAGGAGGACTGTATGGGGCAGGGCAATTTTTAGTACACTGAAAAATGCTTCTAAGTATTATCATGTATGTCAACAGAACTGGCAAAATGCAAGAAAACAAGCCACTGCAAATGATCTTACCTATTGTTTTTAATATTTAAGAGGGAAAAACAGAGTATTCATATTTGTATTTTGATGTATTATAAAATGAATCTTTTATGCTGTCCCTAGTTCTCTATCCATCTTCATTTCTTCTATGGAATCTGTACTCTCCATCACTGCAAATTATATAGAATGTCGAGTGGTTGTCAGGCAATGACACAGTCACAGAAGAGAAAGCCTACTACTCAATCATTAGTAACGCAAAACTTCTAATCTTAATTGAAACAGTCTCAAGAGTTACTTGACTCACACAATGGCAAGCTCTTTCCTTATTACTCCTAAGTAAATCAGTTGGAGTGTTATTTTAATTGAATGGATTTATATCAACATGACCCCCCCAAAAAGGAAGAAAGGATAAAAGAAATGAAGAATAGGAATTACCTGTATATCACAGAAGATATGCTAGCATACAAGAACTAATAATCTTAAAACATAATCTCTATCCTAAATGGGAACAGAATGCTTTCATCAAATTGTGTAGAGAACTGTATGAAGCTTGAGAAGTGACTCAAATCAAGACAGATTTAAATTTCCCCAAATCAGAAATGTGCCTTGTATTTAACAGTATCTGCAAAGAACTTCCTAATACAGACTATGTTTCAAAAAGGTGGACAGCGTTAATAATGCAAATCTTAAGTTTTCTTTCAATTAGTTGGGTATGAATAGGTTTTTAATTCTTTAGGTTAAAACAAGTCATGGAACAAAGTGACTACACATTTAGAAAGAATAATATTCTCTTGAACTTCTTATGAAAAGAGAAAAAATGGACTTACGGTCCTCACTAATAGTTACTAGATTATCCTCTTTCCTTTCCACTGATCACATTAGATTACCTCACAGCAACTGTTCTCCCTTCATTCCAGAAGAGATACAGAAGTAACACTAAATTTCTTTGGTGTAACTATTTGCTCTAATTTTTTTAAAAATGGGCTGTAATATAAAAAATGTAAATTGTTTTATTGTTAAATGTGATCATTAGCTTTGACTGTTGACTGTCGTATCTTCAACAAGATAACTGTTCTTATTAGCCTTATTAGCAAGATGGCATTTATTATTAATAAAGGATAAATAAGAATAAGGAGATAAAAGGACAAACTTGTGGGTCTGAGTTCCATACTCTATAGCTAAGACCCAAGGCTTTTAATAATAAATAATAGTTTATACTAAATAAATGTGTGTGGCTGAGACAACAATTCTGTTGTTTAAACCAATCCCCCAGTGTAGTGGTGAAGATTTTTTTTATTTCCTTTTTATTGTTTAAATACATGTTTTAGCATTTACATATGCTAACAGAGAATTTTTTAAAGGTAGGCTATTAAGGTGGAGAGTATTTTACTTATAGGCATACTTTGGAGATACTTGACTCACACAATGGCAAGCTTTTTTAAAAGAACATAATTTTTTTTTTCAACATGACCCCCAAAGGAAGAAAGGATAAAAGAAATGAAGAATAGGAATTACCTGTATATCACAGAAGATATGCTAGCATACAAGAACTAATAATCTTAAAACATAATCTCTATCCTAAATGGGAACAGAATGCTTTCATCAAATTGTGTAGAGAACTGTATGAAGCTTGAGAAGTGACTCAAATCAAGACAGATTTAAATTTCCCCAAATCAGAAATGTGCCTTGTATTTAACAGTATCTGCAAAGAACTTCCTAATACAGACTATGTTTCAAAAAGGTGGACAGCGTTAATAATGCAAATCTTAAGTTTTCTTTCAATTAGTTGGGTATGAATAGGTTTTTAATTCTTTAGGTTAAAACAAGTCATGGAACAAAGTGACTACACATTTAGAAAGAATAATATTCTCTTGAACTTCTTATGAAAAGAGAAAAAATGGACTTACGGTCCTCACTAATAGTTACTAGATTATCCTCTTTCCTTTCCACTGATCACATTAGATTACCTCACAGCAACTGTTCTCCCTTCATTCCAGAAGAGATACAGAAGTAACACTAAATTTCTTTGGTGTAACTATTTGCTCTAATTTTTTTAAAAATGGGCTGTAATATAAAAAATGTAAATTGTTTTATTGTTAAATGTGATCATTAGCTTTGACTGTTGACTGTCGTATCTTCAACAAGATAACTGTTCTTATTAGCCTTATTAGCAAGATGGCATTTATTATTAATAAAGGATAAATAAGAATAAGGAGATAAAAGGACAAACTTGTGGGTCTGAGTTCCATACTCTATAGCTAAGACCCAAGGCTTTTAATAATAAATAATAGTTTATACTAAATAAATGTGTGTGGCTGAGACAACAATTCTGTTGTTTAAACCAATCCCCTAGTGTAGTGGTGAAGATTATTTTTATTTCCTTTTTATTGTTTAAATACATGTTTTAGCATTTACATATGCTAACAGAGAATTTTTTAAAGGTAGGCTATTAAGGTGGAGAGTATTTTACTTATAGGCATACTTTGGAGATACTGTGGCTTCAGTTTCACACTACTGCAAAAAGCAAATATTGCCATAAAGCAAGTCACAAATATTTTTTTTTTTGTTTACCAGTGAATGTAAAAGTTATGCTTGCACCAGACTACAGCCTTCTAAGTTTGTAATACCACTGTGTCTAAACAAAATGTGCATACCTTATTAAAGATACTTTACTGATAAAATACACTAACCATAATCTCAAACTTAAGTGAAGATGGTAGCGAGTATTCACTGTATAGCTACTATATTTGGGAATCTCAATACATCTATTTTGGTTTCACTTTTCTTGGGAAGACATTCGACAGTTACAGGGCTTCCCCACAGGCTCAGCCATGAAGAATCTGACTGCCAATGCCGGCTAAAGCTGGAAATGCAGGTTCGAGTCCTGGGTAAGGAAAATTCCCTGGCGAAGGGAAGAGCGACCCACTCTAGTATTCTTGCCTGGAGAATTCAGTGGACAGAGGAGCCTGGAGGTTACAGTCCACAGGATCACAAAGAGTTGGACAGGACTTAGTGACTAAACAACAAAAAATCGACAGTTATAACAAATTCATAAAAATTCAGATACAGTTGTATTTTTATATTACTCAGTATAATTTGAGTACTTTTGTGCATTTTAAGATTTCAAGAAGTCAAAAGGTTAATTTTCTTTTGTAACTATATATAAAATATATATATATATATATATATATATATATATATATATATGTATATGTATATAGAGTGAATTCTTTTAAGCAAAAAAATTTTTAGCTACTGAAGAGGAATCTAAACATAAAAAGTGAGAAAGACTGGCACTTATATGTTCCCGGCCTATATTTTACTGAAAACTTACAGTGTATACTTTGGTGAGCTCTGCTTTTTTATTATGTTACAGAAATCCAGAGCTGTACATTATCTAGGATTTGATTTGAAATACTGTAACAGCAAGGATGTGGATGAAGTTTATGGAAAAATAATAAAAACCAAAAATGAAAATGCATTAAAAATCAGCGACAGTTATTATATTCCCTAGGACATTAAAAAGCCAAATTGAAACCTTCTACTGGAAGAATTTAAAATGGAAAATATCTCCTGCCATCATGTAATGTCACATTTTGCCTAATTTCATTGTCTTTTAGTCTTATAATTTTCATTTGCATATGCTTAAAATATTGAATATATGGTTTAAAAGAAAATTAACCTTTTTAAAAAGAAATTAACCTATTTAAGAATCCTTAAAATGCAGGAGAATGTTTAAATTATACTAGATACTGGAAAAATAAAACTATATCTGAATTTTTATAAGTTTACTATTAATTGTCAAAGGCCCTCCCAAAAAAGTAGAACCAAAATAGAATAGATAGAATCCTAAATATAGTAGACATATAGTATTCTGAAGAATCACATATCAATGGCTCCAGAAGTTTCCTCCCCGAAAGCTTTGAGTTGCATATATGTAGTTGGAAAAAAATGTTGATCTTTTTATTTTTTAACAGATAAATACAAAGACATGGATATAGATGATATAGATATTTAATCAGATTTTACGTGTATCCTGGTCTAGTTGCATTTCTAAGCCTGGAGGTTACAGTCCACAGGATCACAAAGAGTTGGACAGGACTTAGTGACTAAACAACAAAAAATCGACAGTTATAACAAATTCATAAAAATTCAGATACAGTTGTATTTTTATATTACTCAGTATAATTTGAGTACTTTTGTGCATTTTAAGATTTCAAGAAGTCAAAAGGTTAATTTTCTTTTGTAACTATATATAATATATATATATATATATATATATATATATATATATATATATATATATATATATATATAGAGTGAAATCTTTTATGCAAAAAATTTTTAGATACTGAATAGGAATCTAAACATAAAAAGTGAGAAAGACTGGCACTTATATGTTCCCGGCCTATATTTTACTGAAAACTTACAGTGTATACTTTGGTGAGCTCTGCTTTTTTATTATGTTACAGAAATCCAGAGCTGTACATTATCTAGGATTTGATTTGAAATACTGTAACAGCAAGGATGTGGATGAAGTTTATGGAAAAATAATAAAAACCAAAAATGAAAATGCATTAAAAATCAGCGACAGTTATTATATTCCCTAGGACATTAAAAAGCCAAATTGAAACCTTCTACTGGAAGAATTTAAAATGGAAAATATCTCCTGCCATCATGTAATGTCACATTTTGCCTAATTTCATTGTCTTTTAGTCTTATAATTTTCATTTGCATATGCTTAAAATATTGAATATATGGTTTAAAAGAAAATTAACCTTTTTAAAAAGAAATTAACCTATTTAAGAATCCTTAAAATGCAGGAGAATGTTTAAATTATACTAGATACTGGAAAAATAAAACTATATCTGAATTTTTATAAGTTTACTATTAATTGTCAAAGGCCCTCCCAAAAAAGTAGAACCAAAATAGAATAGATAGAATCCTAAATATAGTAGACATATAGTATTCTGAAGAATCACATATCAATGGCTCCAGAAGTTTCCTCCCCGAAAGCTTTGAGTTGCATATATGTAGTTGGAAAAAAATGTTGATCTTTTTATTTTTTAACAGATAAATACAAAGACATGGATATAGATGATATAGATATTTAATCAGATTTTACGTGTATCCTGGTCTAGTTGCATTTCTAACCCTAAAACATCTCTGAAGCTGGCATGATTCCTTTTAAGAATGCTCAGCTTTACAAAGCTCAGTCCCTGAAAGTCCTTCCTGAGGGTTCTTTCCCTCAGAGGCAGTCATTAACAGATGGCATCCTTTCTGGACATGTCCTGATGACACAAAATATAGTTCTGTTCTGGACAATGCAATGCCGTCAGCCTATATTTGGAATCAGAAATGAGGAAATAACGGGAGGATCCTAATTGAGACCTAGTTTGGGGCAGAATAAATTCAGTAGTTTTAGCTCTTGACCCTCCCCCGTCCCACTTAAACTTTTAGCCCAGCATCTGCTGCTTTTGGTTTGGTTAGAGTCAGCTTCCTCTCTGATTCAAAGCTTTAGCCCAAAGTCCCCCTATTCCACTCCCAATCCCCTAGAAAGAAGAGAGTGAAGGGGCAGGTGACTTTCACCAAGAAATTTCTTAAATGATGTAAAGTTAGCATGAAGATTTAACACCTCCCAGTCTACAGAGAAAAGCAGCAGAAAAGCTCCTAGGAGCTTTTCTTTTGCTTATCGCTCTGGGGTTTCCCACGATCAAACCTGAAAAGAAAGCTGTGAAACATTCCCCTCAGAAGTGCCCCAGGGAAAATGACTCTGACACGTCAGGAAAATGTGAGGAATCTAAAGAAAAAAACAGTCAGAGATTTCAGTATGGGCTAAATGCTTTTCCTGGTAAGCAGAATGTCTCTTTAAAACAAAACAAAACAAAACAACGACTGGGCTTCTACTGTCAAAAAATATAAAAATGGCCACTGGATTTGCTCTGCCATGGCCCACACTCTGTCTGTGGAGTATGCTTTCTCTGAATCTGAATAAATCCATTTCTTGCCTAAAATATATAAATATATATAGATACACACACACACACATATATATATATATATAATTACAGGAAAAAAATGAACAAACACTAATGCACATTTCACTCAGATTTAATTCAAGTTGACAGTATGCCATATTTACTTCAAAATCTTTTTGAGGGGGGAGGCTGGTTAAGGAGGGAGAGGGGCGGGCAGGCGGGCCACTTCCATTGGTCTTTCATTTATCTATTTTCATCCATCTTCGTTCTTTGGCCCGTGTGGGCCTGCCATCACAGTGGCCTCTGTTGTCGCAGAGCACTGGCTCTGGGCGCACATGCTCCAGAGCTCCAGATCGGTAATTGGACACATCGGTCCAGCGGCTCCGCGGCACATGGGATCTTCCCAGGCCAGGGCTTGAACCGGCGCCCCTTGCACTGCAAGGTGGTGTCCTTACCCACTGGACCACCAGGGAAGCACCCAAATCTTTTTAAAATAAATAATATATTGGATTTCTGTTTTCAACAGTATATTTGATACATACCCTGATAAACCAGGCTCTAGAAAACAACTGAACACACTAGATAAAATATTTTTTTAAAAATCTTTCTAAATGCATGATAATCTGGCAAGACACTAAGGACTACTGCAAGACAAAAAATGACTATAAAGTAGAGAGGTAAGCAGGCATTCAGGTATTTCAGCCTAGGGATATATGTTGAGTCCTAGGGTCTGTAAACTTCCATTTGGATGGCTAACTGGAGTTCCCATGTGAAACTGGGGACCTGAAGCTCTACAATGTCAATGTCATGGATAGTGTAAGCATTACTTAGACATTTTTGTAGCCACAAAATGCATAGTTGAGGCAAACAATCCATGAATGCCATTCATTTAACCAATTAAAGGAGAAAAATAAAAAGGCAAAGTCCCAATAAATTCAACATTATTTTGTAACTAAAAATGCATATTCTTAGCAAATGCCTGTTAGAGTCTCTACCAAAAAGCTAAAGAAAAAAAAAAAGATGTTCTTAGAAGGAAACATGAAAAGCTTTCCTTTGAGAGTAGGAAAAAGGCAAAGATGACCACTATCACCACCTCTATCCAACATTATGGTACAAGTCCTGGTCAGCAGAGAAGAGAACAAAAAAGGATGGAACAGAAAGGAAAAAAGAACTGTCATTATCACAGCTGATATGATCATATATATAGAAAATTCAAAAGAATACACTCAAAAATTATTAGAGGGCTTCCCTGGTGTTCCAGTGGGTAAGGACACCGCCTTGCAGTGCAAGGGGTGCCAGTTCGATCTCTGGCCTGGGAAGATCCTATGTGCCGCGGAGCGGCTGGATCGATGTATCCAATTACCGAGCCGGAGCTCTGGAGCGCATGCGTCCAGAACCGGTGCTCTGCGCCAACAGGGGCCACCGCGATGGGAGGCCCACATGGGCCAAAGAACAACGATGGATGAAAATGGACAAATGAAAGACCAATAGAAGTGGCCCGCCTGCTCCCCTCCCTCCCCACCCTCACCAAATAAATAAATAAATAAATCTTAAAAAAAAAAATTTTATTAGAATTTAACAAAAAGTAACTGAATACCAAGCAATGTAGCAGGACACCAAGAGAACAAACATTATAGCATGACTAGAAACTGTGCTGTAATATAGAGTATTTAGTTTACCTACATATTAAATTTCTAGGAATAAAATAAATGATTTATAAAACCTCTATAGAAGAAAGCAATAAAATATTATTGACAGATATCCAAGAATACCTAAAGAAATGAAAAGATATAACATATTCAGGAAGCAGAAGTCCTGATATTAATAATGATGTCAACTTCACCCACATAATTCTATAGTTTTACAATAATTATAAACAAAATATCACACTTTTAAACTTCTTGAGTCTCAAATTATTTTGAAATGGTATGGAATATCAAAATATTAGGACCAACTAGAAAACTCCTAAAGAGTAATAAGGCCTGAAATTTATCTTAACAGTTATCAGAATAGAATAACCTATTTTTCGTGTATATAACTTATAAGAAATTAGCATGAAAAATGTAAGTTTAACTTTCATAAATCAGTAAAGAAAACATACATATTCATTTAAACTCAATAAAAATAAGCCAAAAACAGAACATGCATTTCACAGTTTCAAAGTAAAGTTAATGTAACTACATGATCATATGGGTTAGTGTGGGGCTCTGAATTGAAAGAGGACCATTGCAAGCATAAGGAAGCTTAAGCACATTGTTTCAGTTTGGAGCTAAGATGGGCCTACAGGAAGGGACGTGGGAGTGAAAGAAGCTTAAGCACATGTTTGCAGTTTGGAGGTAAGATGGGCCTACAGGAAGAGACAGGGCGTGATCTAAATTGTTAATTGATGGTCAAAATTTCTGATTGGTTCCCCTGGTTTCCGCGCTCATGGATGACTGCTTGACCTTTAGGAAGTCCCGTGCAAAACCCCCTTCACTTGCCTATAAAAGCTGTGAGTCTTCACTAATAAAGCGGAAATGCTCCGACAGAACCCCTGCCGTGTCTGGTTGCCCCTGGCATGCACCAGCGGGCTGGAGGGGGCATGGCAGGAAGGCTCGCCTCTCTCCGAGATCTCCTGGTTCAGCCGGGGTAATCCCGCTGCCTTCCCTTTCTGCGGAAGGTCCCCGCAGTTAGGACCCTGTCTAGGATTAATTCACTATTAAAATAGGCATCTTGTCAAACAGCTACCACCTTAAATTCATTAACCATCACCTTTTGTTTAGAATAATGTCAGTGGCTTCAAAGCTGTTCAAAGAGCTTGCAGTCAGTACTAGACAGAAAAAAAGTACATTAACTTTGGCGCCAACATAAATGGCTTTGAATCAAAGCTAGTCTTTTACTATTTATGTGATCATAAGCAAGTGCTTTAACTTCTCTGAATCTAGTTTCCATGAGTAATAAGCAGAGATAATAGCAACTATGTTTCTGGGTTATGGTGAAGATCCAAAGATGTATGTATGTATGCCTGATGTATGTATGCAAGTTATCTGCTGTCTATTAAATGTCTACTAAGAATATTGGTGGAAGGCTACCATTGTCAGTTTCCCCTTAGCTCGCAATGTTGAAGACAGTTTACCACCTTTCACTGGTCAGATGAAAAGAGGTAATGCCTTTTTTCAAGTTCAGGGAGCACTGTGTTTCCATATGTCAAATAAGAGAGGATTTTCTTCCCTTTAGATTGCAAAAGATCAACAGGAGTGCTTTAATATATGAAGAAACAATAGCACTGTCCCTTCTCCCGGAGCTGTGAAGAAGCACATAGTTCTTGGGAGAGAACAATGTTGGAAGGAATAAAAGCACTATAGACCTTGGGATTAGGGCTCCTCAGGGACAGCTCAGTCTTTTTCAGCAAGAAGAGTCTATGCTTTCACACCTGTGCTGACAACAGACCTTGAGAATTGATTAGCATGGCAGCTGAGATAAGCCTAAAGAAAAATCACTATTCCCTGTGAGAAAACACCCAAAGGTGTTTCTGGAGGGGTAGTAAACTAGCCATACTATTATCTCCTTTGGAGGTCTTCAAAGATACACACTGCCTCGCTGAGACAATAAAGACACCTATTGTTTAACCTATGAGAACATATTTGTTGGCGATATAGAGCCACGTGGATCGGTGTGGTTTCCTCTGAGGTGTCATCTGAAGGGCAGACAGGAAGACTGGCAGACTGACATGAAAGTTAATAGGTAAGCAAATTACACTGTGAAACCAAGCCTTGTGAATACAAAGCCGTAAGATGAGAAGAAAGGAGAAATTGGGCTCAGTTCCTCAGACCCATCCCCAGGGAGAAAGTCAGAGCAGTGTGCAGCAGTCCTGAGGTGTGAAAACGGTGCGGTACCCTCAAAGAGATGGAAGTGCTAAAGAAAGTGAATGACTTCCTGACTACAGAACAGAGCTTCAGCATTATGGCATCCTGTGGTATTTCCTCCTAGGAGATATCCTTAGTCAAAGCCACCAAATGCCAGAGACAGACCATCTTTCATAGCAGGTTAATCTGGCAAGGAAGTTCCTAAGGAAGGCTTAGTGCTGATGGAGCACTAAGTGCTGATAAGAGTCCTATAACTGTGGGACAAAAGTTTCAAATGTATAAAGGTGGTTTCAAGAGAGTGAGGGAGAAAATACTCAGAGCAAATTAGAGGCTTTAAATTAACCTTACGATTGAGATGCAAATAAAATCACCGAGAGGTAATCTGTGAGTGAGTCTGCAGCCATCTGGATGAAAATCTAGAGGAAAAGGACACAGGAGCAGAAACAGTGGAGGGAGCAGAGACTTCTCCAGTTGCTGCTGCTTCTTGGCTGCTTCCTCCTCCTCCTCCTCCTCCCCACTCTGACTAGGAGGGATGGTGCCTCAGTCTAGCTCTGGGCTGAGTACTTTACCTGTGTCAATCTTTTAAATCCTCAGTATAACCCTATGAGGGTTGAAATCCAAGCATTGCTAACTGCTAGCCATGTAAATGAAAGCAAGTTATTCCAATTCTCACTGTCTCAGTCTTATCATGTAGAACACATGGATGATGATAATCCTTCTCACTGAGTTATAATAAGGACTATATAAAAAAGCATAAGGGCTCAATTAAATGGAAATTTGTATTAATGTTCCCACTAGGTCTGTTCCCTTGATCCACATTTCTTGTTTCAAATTTCTGTTCCTTTTGTTACTTGTACATGGCTTTGAAGAGGGACACATAGCCTGTATTATTTTTTTTTTTTAATGAGAAGATGTATCAAGGCACAGTATAGATTTATTACAGTCTGTAACACTAAACCAGGCTTACTAAAGATGAAATGAAGACCTAGGAATAATGAGGAGAAAAATCTTACACAGTTGTGCTGGAAATCTACTATATTCTAGCTTTACATGTGTATGAGCTGGATAATGAGAAGGTAAGTTTTACAAACTCCTCAGTAATAGTTCCTTTTCATAAAAGGTAATTATAAAAATAGTTTTTGAATTATACATTATGCTTCTTTCAGATGCTAATTTAAAATAATGCCTTCAATTTGATTCTTTCCTTCAGCGGATAGAAATAATGTACCAGACACAAATCTCAGCCTAAGTTTTGTAAATATCAAGCTAGCAGCAGATTTTTTAATCAAACTGACAAGATTGATTTAAAACTAACTCATCACTCTAGACTCCTACTTTTCTTTTACTGACTCAAACTGGCACAGGATATGAAAATAATTTTCTAGTTTTATGTCCAACTACACCACCAATTTTTAACCTTATTGGAGGCATTTGAGAAGAAATTATACCAATAATATATATACATGTATATATATTCACACATACATGTATGTACACATACAGACACACATATTCTGTCCAATTTAAACCTGACTAATCTAAGAGAGAAGACTGTATTATTCTGATGGGTAATCTAGAGATCACCCAGAACAATGGAAGGGTGAATAAGAAAAAAAAAAATGCAATACTTCTTATAGAAGTCCTACCAGTGTCTTATTCAGCTATCATTCAAAGGATTTAAATCCTCAGTATAACCCTATGAGGGTTGAAATCCAAGCATTGCTAACTGCTAGCCATGTAAATGAAAGCAAGTTATTCCAATTCTCACTGTCTCAGTCTTATCATGTAGAACACATGGATGATGATAATCCTTCTCACTGAGTTATAATAAGGACTATATAAAAAAGCATAAGGGCTCAATTAAATGGAAATTTGTATTAATGTTCCCACTAGGTCTGTTCCCTTGATCCACATTTCTTGTTTCAAATTTCTGTTCCTTTTGTTACTTGTACATGGCTTTGAAGAGGGACACATAGCCTGTATTATTTTTTTTTTTTAATGAGAAGATGTATCAAGGCACAGTATAGATTTATTACAGTCTGTAACACTAAACCAGGCTTACTAAAGATGAAATGAAGACCTAGGAATAATGAGGAGAAAAATCTTACACAGTTGTGCTGGAAATCTACTATATTCTAGCTTTACATGTGTATGAGCTGGATAATGAGAAGGTAAGTTTTACAAACTCCTCAGTAATAGTTCCTTTTCATAAAAGGTAATTATAAAAATAGTTTTTGAATTATACATTATGCTTCTTTCAGATGCTAATTTAAAATAATGCCTTCAATTTGATTCTTTCCTTCAGCGGATAGAAATAATGTACCAGACACAAATCTCAGCCTAAGTTTTGTAAATATCAAGCTAGCAGCAGATTTTTTAATCAAACTGACAAGATTGATTTAAAACTAACTCATCACTCTAGACTCCTACTTTTCTTTTACTGACTCAAACTGGCACAGGATATGAAAATAATTTTCTAGTTTTATGTCCAACTACACCACCAATTTTTAACCTTATTGGAGGCATTTGAGAAGAAATTATACCAATAATATATATACATGTATATATATTCACACATACATGTATGTACACATACAGACACACATATTCTGTCCAATTTAAACCTGACTAATCTAAGAGAGAAGACTGTATTATTCTGATGGGTAATCTAGAGATCACCCAGAACAATGGAAGGGTGAATAAGAAAAAAAAAAATGCAATACTTCTTATAGAAGTCCTACCAGTGTCTTATTCAGCTATCATTCAAAGGAAATACAAATAACCTCTCCTTTCATACTTCCAAAGTATTTCTAAAGAAGAAGGAAACTGAAGATATTATAGAAACTGGTAATCTTTAGTCTACTTTAGTAGATTAGATGGCAGGTAGGTGAGAGCATGAAATTTGTATTATTTCTCTGTTCATAAATTCCCCCCTCACACACATGTGTCCACAAAATTAAGCATATATTTTTGGTGGATTCATGGATTTCAGGTTGTAAACAACAGCTCTATAGGAAAGAACACAAAATGGATGTATCATATGCCTATAATTTATTACTGGATTTAAACACATGGGGAATATTATACAATTTTCATGTCTAACCTAAGGCAGATAGAACTATATTAAAAAGGTATTATAATATTTCTCAAATTATAGACTTTTTAAAATTTTTACTTTTTTGAGTTGGTGCTTGAAACTTAGAATGTATGTTTCTCCATAGAACAACTGGATACATTGATATTTTAACTCCCAGACTCATCCCCTCCATCCAGTTTTACCCATTTAATAGTTTAAATCTCACTGCTGTTAAAATCATCAAAATACCAATTGAGGTAAGTAATGACTGAATTACATTAAAATAAAGGAGAGGAGAGTAAGGATGGAAAAGAGATAAGAACATGCAGAAAAATTCATTTTTCCTCTTTGGGGATCAAAAAAAAATTGTTGTAACTCTATAAAATGCAGAATTTCATCTCCTTTTATCCCTTGAGAAATAGGGTCTCAAGATGATTTACAGACTCATGCAATGAATATATTCATATCAATTTGTCTCAATCCACAATAACTTGAAAGTGGCTTTTCTCCATTCATTGTAAATGAAAACTTTCTTTTCCTTTAATGCAGACGGGGTCAGCTAGCAATCTGATTAAATATCAGTATGTTGCCATGAAGTCCAAATGAAAACCTCCAGACTCTGAAATATTTGAATGGTTAAGCTATTTGTTGATCCTGAGAATATCTGTGAGCAATCAGCATACCATGATGACACGTCAGGGAGACAGGAAAGATGATTTGGATAAAGGAAAGGGCACAAGGACAAGAAATGACTCATTACCTAGCAGTCTGGGAGAAAGTCACTGTTTAAGGATGAGCCTGGCTTCCAGCAGATATTTTTTTCTCTGCTGACTTTACAGATTCTCTAAATTGTTCTCATGCTCATGATATGCATGTTGCTAAATGAACTATGAGACATTTCTCAAAGCAAGCATGGGTCCTGGGTGAAATGTCCCATTAGAACTTTCTAAGTTTCTTTTCATGATCATGATCTTTGGAGATAATAGCCACAGCTATCAATTGGCACTACAAGGCATCTGATTATCTGCTAAATTTATCTTGAATTTACTTCTCTTCATCTCTGGCTATGTGTAGCGCGGGGCTTACCTCTATATTCATCTTAGTTGCTTCAATTTAACCTTGGATTATCACAAATTCTACTATTTTTCTAGTTAATAGGTATTATAATATTTTCTCAAATTATAGACTTTTAAAATTTTTACTTTTGAGTTGGTGCTTGAAACTTAGAATGTATGTTTCTCCATAGAACAACTGGATACATTGATATTTTAACTCCCAGACTCATCCCCTCCATCCAGTTTTACCCATTTAATAGTTTAAATCTCACTGCTGTTAAAATCATCAAAATACCAATTGAGGTAAGTAATGACTGAATTACATTAAAATAAAGGAGAGGAGAGTAAGGATGGAAAAGAGATAAGAACATGCAGAAAAATTCATTTTTCCTCTTTGGGGATCAAAAAAAAATTGTTGTAACTCTATAAAATGCAGAATTTCATCTCCTTTTATCCCTTGAGAAATAGGGTCTCAAGATGATTTACAGACTCATGCAATGAATATATTCATATCAATTTGTCTCAATCCACAATAACTTGAAAGTGGCTTTTCTCCATTCATTGTAAATGAAAACTTTCTTTTCCTTTAATGCAGACGGGGTCAGCTAGCAATCTGATTAAATATCAGTATGTTGCCATGAAGTCCAAATGAAAACCTCCAGACTCTGAAATATTTGAATGGTTAAGCTATTTGTTGATCCTGAGAATATCTGTGAGCAATCAGCATACCATGATGACACGTCGGGGAGACAGGAAAGATGATTTGGATAAAGGAAAGGGCACAAGGACAAGAAATGACTCATTACCTAGCAGTCTGGGAGAAAGTCACTGTTTAAGGATGAGCCTGGCTTCCAGCAGATATTTTTTTCTCTGCTGACTTTACAGATTCTCTAAATTGTTCTCATGCTCATGATATGCATGTTGCTAAATGAACTATGAGACATTTCTCAAAGCAAGCATGGGTCCTGGGTGAAATGTCCCATTAGAACTTTCTAAGTTTCTTTTCATGATCATGATCTTTGGAGATAATAGCCACAGCTATCAATTGGCACTACAAGGCATCTGATTATCTGCTAAATTTATCTTGAATTTACTTCTCTTCATCTCTGGCTATGTGTAGCGCGGGGCTTACCTCTATATTCATCTTAGTTGCTTCAATTTAACCTTGGATTATCACATAATTTCTATCTATCTGGCCCTGTTTCATCCTGACCGTTTTAATCCATTCCTCACATTATAGAGAATGATTTTTAAAAATGTATATTTGATGGTGCTACTCTCATTTTCTAACACCCTGAATTACCCTCTACCAATTTCAACATGAAACCCATCTCCCTGAGTGAATTTAAGTCCTTATACAAGATCCATCTAGCTTCCCCATTCCTCATTCTTTAAGCCTCTCCCCTTCCACACATCCAATAATGTGCCCTATAAGTTGACTTAACTTCTGTTTGAACTTCTTTGTACCTGCATTTGCAATGCCTTCTCTTAGCTCTGCATTTTCCCCTTACAATAAAGCTGTTATCACAGCCTTCTATATTCTTTCTCAGCTGCCTAAATGTAAAACAAGACGACAGGCTATAACATAATTTGGAGCACAGAGAAAAAGTTTAAAAGTATAAGCTAACTCTTATAAGAAACTATAGAATAGTTTTGTGATATATGAAAAGGGAAGGGTTTCTTAAACAGGATAAAGAAAAGGTTAAACCATAAAATAAAATATTGATGTTTTAATTAAAATTTAAAACTACATTTAAATGAACACACTTTCTGCAGAACAAAAGATCTTATTAAAGTTCAAAGACAAGACAAAGAGAAAAGCAGGATATATAACTGGTAAGAGATTCGTGTTTAAAAATGTAAAGAACTCTTACCAATCAACAAGAAAAAGATACTTGCTCCAAGCAAAAATGGAAAGGAAAAATTATAAAGAATATACATAGGCAACTCAGGGACATCTTTCCTTTCCTTTCCAGGATATCATTCACGTCAAGAGCATCACAAAACTTACATATTTACTAACCTCAAATTTAAAGGTCAAATATGAAATTTTAAGATATATTTTTATTTGAAGCTTTTCATAATATCTGTAATTTTCAAATAGGACATGTGTTTTGCTCTTATTCTTAACTCTAGATATAATATTCATGTATTTACCGATGGAGACTAGATAGATAGACATCCAATGATCAACAAGTAAAGCAAGAGTATTGAAGAAACAAACTGGACAGACTTCCCTGAATCCCTGAATTCCACAGGAGAATTTCTTTCAGCAAGATGTGACCACTCAAGATAGAAGCATAGTTGATTTCTTTCCGTGGAAGAATGTCCACAATGCCAGCTGCTCTGAAAGAGGCATCTTATTTTTCCATGGGAACAAGCTAGTTCTAACATCTCATGTGCTTTGGACTGCACACATGGGAGACACCACTGCAGCTGAAGTTTCACTTCTAATCCTGGACATCTGTTATCATGGTGGAGGCTACTCTGAAGAATCAAATAACCCAAGCCCAGGGACCAAAGTTCACTTTGAAGCAGGTGTTTTCACAGTGATCAGTCCACAAAGGACTCTGTCTCCGGCAGCTGGTGTTCAATGTCTCAGCATAACTATGTTTTAAACTATAAAGAATTTGATATTCAGCTCACATCATCTCATGTTCTCCTATTTTGCCCAAATCCCCAAGAAAATGCTCATCAAAAATCGTAGTGCTTTTGTGTAACTTCTTCCTTCACTGACACTTGGACAGTCTTTTGACATTACTGTCTTCTTTGTTTTAGGTGACTATATTAAAATAAGTTCTAAATACTACAGCTTTGGAAGACCTAATGAAGGAAATCATGACGAGTCACTCAAATAAAAATTAAAGGTGGTGTGAGTGCTCATTCTCTAGTTTAGAAACTCATTTCCTAGTTTAGAAACTTTTCTTTATTCATTGTAATCTTTAGATCACTTTTTCCTATGAACATACACAAAGTAGAAATGACCAGAGTAAACTATGCACATTGTCCCTTAAGATATTTTACATTTAAAACATAACACATTCAAGTTCTGGCAGTAGATTACAAATAGAGAATAGTTATAAACTATATAACTTAAATCACACCTGTGTACCTTCTCCAATATCACAATCAAAACTGAGGAAATGATAAGATTTTCTTCCTCTGACTGATGTGCTAAGAGTCACAGCAGTAATCTTAAAAATAAAAAGAACAATTGATATAATTCTCATGTTCTTTCCATGAGCTTAGTACACTTTTTAGCAATGCTAAATATTTCTGCAATATCACTAATTTAAATAAAGTGATGGATAGATAACTGACAAGGACCTACTGTGTAGCACAGGGAACTCAACATTCTGTGAAAATCTATATGAGAAAAGAATTTAAAAAGAATGAATATATTGGGAGAAAACAACAAAACTCTGTAAAGCAACTATCCTTAAATTTAAAAAAAATTACAAAAAACTAAAAAAACGAATTATATATACATGTATAACTGAATCACTGCCGTACACCTGAAATTAACACTGTAAAGCAATCATAATCCAGTAAAATCTAAATAAAGTGAAAGATAATAGTTTTCAACATTGATATCGATCACATCCATAATCTTATGGATTTCCAAGGGTTTTGCTCCGAGGTGCTCTGATTTTGTGCGGATGCTCAGTTAACTATGTTTTGCCTCTGTCAGTTGTGTGAAATAAATCTGAGCTATTTTCCTCAAATAGTCCATGAGCACCTCAGCTCATGGAGTAATCTCATTTCTTGTCACTATCTAACAAGTGTTTGATTAATTTAGTGTGATCTGGAAAAAAGTAAGTTTAACATTAGGCATTGACTCAAACTCAAAGATAAGCTCCATGAATAACCATGCTTCAATATTATTCTAATTTAGAATCAACTTCTGTGTAAATATATATTCTATGAAACTGATAAAACGTTAGCAAAAGGGAAGCAGTTTATTTGGTTGGCATATATTCTATCATCCCATTCTTTTTCAGACATGTACTCTTCAATGAAACATTAATGACGCTGCACTAAAGAAATAACATTATTCAGGACTGAACTTGACCTTACTGTCATGCCCTCCTCTTATAACTGAAAGCACCACACCTCCTGATACAGTATCTGCTAAATTCTAATCTACACTTAACGGAATTAAAATCATTTAGAATGCTTAGGACTCAGCTGCAACCAAGATACCTAAGCAGCATTCAGCATAAACTTCTATCCAACTGAAACCATTTTTATAGACTAGAAAAATGACGTTTATTATTAGAAGGTTCCACTTCAACAGTCCACAACTAGACACCTGGAGATTGTAAACTACAGTATTTCCTAATAGTTCTTTGAATTACTTTGGCTATTTTGCATCTACAGGTGTAACCAAGGTCTCACAGGAACTTCTGTCTTCCCTGTTCTGCCTGGAAACATTCTACAATGCAGTCACAACCTAGCTCATTATAACTGCACACATCTTGAGTGCAATAGGAAAACTATTACAATATCATCTTGCATACAAAACTTAAAAATTATGTGAATCTACCAAAAGAAAATAGTTCTTAAAATCACATCATTTTTAAAATGACAGAAGTAAATAATAAGCAATGTTGACACTATTGCACTTGCCAGTGCATCTTCAGCTCATAAAGAATAGTTACCAGCTTGTCCAAATACATCTTAAATTACACAAGTTTTGAACCACACACCATCCTGGCTCACAATCCAGCTTGAGTAAGCTTTGGATGGGTTCTTTCTATAAAATATGACTACCATGTACTTTTGCCAAGTCATCTCCTACATCACCCCCTGTGACATATAACAGAAAGAAGTTTTTCCCTTCTGCAGGTTCTGTGTGCACTTGGCTTATGTATTTAGTATCACACAGATCCTTTCAAACCACCCTTGGTGGTTAATATATCTGCATTTTGTGTGTTTTTTACAATTTTTAATTGGAGGATAATTGCTTTATAATGTTGTATTGATTTCTGCTGAACATCATGAAACAGGGTGAGCATGCATTTTAAGGGGAGTGTGGCTTCCTCATCTTACCCCAACACTTCAAAGGTAGTCAATCACCTTGCATCCAAGTACTCCTCATTATTGGGAATCTTTTTTTGGGTAGGGGGGGCGGGTTAGGGAGGGAGGCGGGAGGGCGGGCCACTTCTATTGGTCTTTCATTTATCTATTTTCATCCATCTTTGTTCTTTGGCCCATGTGGGCCTCCCATCGCAGTGGCCTCTGTTGTCTCAGAGCACCGGCTCTGGGTGCATGCGCTCCAGATCTCCTGCTCAGTAATTGGACACATCCGTCCAGCCTCTCTGTGGCACGTGGGATCTTCCCAGGCCAGGGATCGAACTGGCGCCCCTTGCACTGCAAGGCGGTGTCCTTACCCACTGGACCACCAGGGAAGCCCAGGGGATCCTATTTATCATTTAGATACAATGTTTTTATCAATGTTCATTTTTGGAAATGTTACATATGCACAGAAAATAAATAAATAAATAAATAACAACTGCTGCTTTGAGTACAATCACAAATCATAAACTAGTGACTAGAGGTTCAGGTCCAGAACTTTATTAAAAATCTAAATGTAGTTTGTCCTAATAAATTATATACCCAGTATCTTTTTACTACCTCTATTGGGATATAAACCATACACCATAAAATTCAATGTTTTAAATTGCACAATTCAGTGGGCTTTAGTATATTCAAAAGATTGTGTAACCATTACCACAATCTAACTTTAGAACCTCTTCTTCACACTCCAAATAGCTATCTACTAGAAGTCAGTCCCCATTTTCACACATTGTCTCCATCCCACCCTCCAGCAACCACTCATCTGTTGTTTCTACTGATTGGCCTGATGAGGGCAATTCATATAAATGGAACCATACACTATGCAGTCTTTTGTGCCTGATTTTTTTCACATAGCATATTATTTTCAAGGTTTATCTCTTTGCAGTTTCTATCAGCCTTTCATTTGTAATGGCTGAGCAATAGTTTATTGTATGGATAAACTACATTTGATTTATTCATTCACCAGCTGACAGACTCTGGGGTAATTTCCACTTTTGACTATTATGACCAATACTGCTACATACATTCGTGTAAAAGTTCTCATGTGAATATATGTGTTCATTTCTCTTGAGTATATACCTAAGAGTAGAACTGCGGAAGCCAATGGCAAATCAACATTCACTATTTAATAAATTGTTAAATAGTTTTCCAATGAAAACTAGTTTTAATGAGATCCTAGTAAGAGTCTCATGCATGAGAATCCCAATTTCTCCACACTTTCCCTAACATTTACAACCAACCCAGTGGGTGTTAAGGAATAGCTCTGTGGTTTTGATTTGCATTTCCCTAATGACTTGTGCTGGTGACCATCTCTTCATATGCTTATTTAGTCACCTGGTTTTTCTTCTTTGGAAAAAATACCTATTCAGTCTTCAACCCAGTTTTCGATTGGGCTATTGGTCTTTTGTACTGAGTTGTAAGAGTTACATATTCTAAATGCAAGTCCCTTTTCAGATGATTTTCAAATGTTTTCTCCAAAAGGCTTTTGTTCACTCTACAGATATCATCAATTGGAGCACAAACTATATTCATTTTAATGAAGTCCATTTTACCTATTTTTTTTTTTTTTTTGCAACTTTTGTTTTTGGTGTCATGGCTAAGAAACCACTGGCCAAGCCAAGACTACAAAGGCAAGTGTATTCTTCTACCAATTGTATACTCTGAGCTCACAGTGCTGTCAACTAGGCCCAGATGGCAAGCATATGGATTAACCCATTGCACAATTTTTTTTTACCAACACCACATATGTGTAAATATACAGATGTTTGCAGACACAAAACTATTGATGCCAGAAATCTTTAAACTTACTTAAGAAGTAAACCTCTCATAATGGGCCATGTGAAGGCTACTTTGGTTCTAAGGTGATGGAAACAGCCTGGCCTGAACTAAGGACTCAGACACACTTATGTTCTACTCTAAACTCTGCTTCCTGTGTGTCCCCAAGTAAAGGACTAGATATCTCTGAATTTATTTCTTTAACTAAAAAATGGATCCATGAAGTCTACATTTGATGGTTGCCTGTCACTACTGAGAGAACATTTAAAGCACTCAGCATAAAATCTGTCACCAAACAGACACTTTATAATATATGAATCTTCCTCTCAAACCCCAATTAATAGAATCAATATACTTTTCCATTTCCCACTATTTCAAAATGAAAACCTTTTGTCTATCTTTCAAAACCATCTCTGTAAAACTGGGTGCCAATGTACTCACTCATTCAATATATTTTACTAGGTATAGCTACAGGGTAGGTTTAAAAAAAAAAAAAATGCTCTCAACCTCAAGGGCCTTCTTATCTTCCTGGAAAGGCTTAGAGCTTTTATTTAAAAAGGCATAACGTTATCAGTATCCTAAGAGACACAAGCAAATCACTTTGGGGCTCAGAAAATGATAAGGTTA
Organism: Tragulus kanchil; assembly: GCA_022376925.1. Taxonomy (NCBI): domain Eukaryota; kingdom Metazoa; phylum Chordata; class Mammalia; order Artiodactyla; family Tragulidae; genus Tragulus; species Tragulus kanchil. The sequence goes on along the minus strand of JAIOJX010000005.1, from coordinate 113,001,033 downwards.
TGCAGAAGAGGAAGTCAGAGAGAAATTCCTTGAGGAGCAATTAAACTGAAGCTTGAAAGGCGGATAGGATTTGGACAGAGTGAAAGAAAACTTGCATGAAAATATGAAGATATGAAGAAAGAGGTAATGCTTGGAAAAAATAAGGAGAATTCTGATTTGTGACATGTTTGAAGTGCAGGGTATACACAGGACTCAAGCAAACCTAGAGCACAGGCGGCATTGAATGGCAGGTCAGGCGTTTGACCTTTATTTGACAGGGCATGAGGGGCTAAGCAGAAAAATAACATGTCAAGAAGAGTATCCTAGGAAGGTCATTCTGCCAGCAATATACAAACTGATTTGGGTGGGGAAGAGCAGAGGCAGACCAGCAATAGAGACTCATTAGCTGTCATATTTCCAATAAGGCCAGCACTGTTCTGTGCCTGTCACTAGCCATCATCCCCCTCAGGGTTCTGCTAACATAACCTTGATTTTGTTCCAGAATCATGCAAGTACCAGCGTATTCAGTGAAAGTGGACATGGACTCAAGGGATGAAAAGAGCGTGATCGAAACCAGGAGGAGTAAATTTTTACTGTAAATGGTCAGAGAATAAATATTTTATGTTTTGCAGGCTGTGTGGTTTCAGTTACAACTCCACCACTGTAATGGGAAAGAAATGGTAAATGACATGCAAATGAATGAAGGTTTAACTGCTCATTAAATTTTATCTATGGATACTGAAATCTGAACTTTGTGTAATTTTCATGTGTCATGAAATATTATTCCTTTGATTTTTTTTTAACCATTTAAAAATATAAAAACAACTCAACTCCTGGCTCTTTCCTAGAAAATCGGCAACAGGCTATATTTGACCCATGGGCCCTAGCTTGCCAGCCCCTGATCTAACCAATTATAGCTGCTCCTTTTTTTAGGGAGCAGTTGGGTAGGTGGTGTGGTTTTGAGCAGTGAGATATAAGGGAAAGTAAGCTGGAGGATTTCCAGAATAGATATTCCCACCCCACAAAAATGGATGTGAAAGAAAAATTATATCTCTGAAGATGAATTGTTGAGAGCTGTGTAAGCTATTTTGCATCCTTGAGAGGAAGTCCAAGAGACTTACCAAGGACCATTCTGATATATCAAGAAATAAGCATGACCTGAATGAGCACAGAGAAATGGGACAGGAGATGAGTTGGTCCAAGGGAAACTACAGAAGTGGAATTGGTGTTCCAGTGGATCCTGGGATAGAACACAGGCAAGCCAACATGATAAACATTAAAGCCATGTCTCATGCATTTGCGCCTAAATGAAGAGGAGAATGATGTTGCTTTTAAGGAAGAAGAGATGGTTTGAGTTAAAAATGAGGGTGGAGAATTCTGATTTGTGACATGTTTGAAGTGCAGGGTATACACAGGACTCAAGCAAACCTAGAGCACAGGCGGCATTGAATGGCAGGTCAGGCGTTTGACCTTTATTTGACAGGGCATGAGGGGCTAAGCAGAAAAATAACATGTCAAGAAGAGTATCCTAGGAAGGTCATTCTGCCAGCAATATACAAACTGATTTGGGTGGGGAAGAGCAGAGGCAGACCAGCAATAGAGACTCATTAGCTGTCATATTTCCAATAAGGCCAGCACTGTTCTGTGCCTGTCACTAGCCATCATCCCCCTCAGGGTTCTGCTAACATAACCTTGATTTTGTTCCAGAATCATGCAAGTACCAGCGTATTCAGTGAAAGTGGACATGGACTCAAGGGATGAAAAGAGCGTGATCGAAACCAGGAGGAGTAAATTTTTACTGTAAATGGTCAGAGAATAAATATTTTATGTTTTGCAGGCTGTGTGGTTTCAGTTACAACTCCACCACTGTAATGGGAAAGAAATGGTAAATGACATGCAAATGAATGAAGGTTTAACTGCTCATTAAATTTTATCTATGGATACTGAAATCTGAACTTTGTGTAATTTTCATGTGTCATGAAATATTATTCCTTTGATTTTTTTTTAACCATTTAAAAATATAAAAACAACTCAACTCCTGGCTCTTTCCTAGAAAATCGGCAACAGGCTATATTTGACCCATGGGCCCTAGCTTGCCAGCCCCTGATCTAACCAATTATAGCTGCTCCTTTTTAGGAGCAGTTGGGTAGGTGGTGTGGTTTTGAGCAGTGAGATATAAGGGAAAGTAAGCTGGAGGATTTCCAGAATAGATATTCCCACCCCACAAAAATGGATGTGAAAGAAAAATTATATCTCTGAAGATGAATTGTTGAGAGCTGTGTAAGCTATTTTGCATCCTTGAGAGGAAGTCCAAGAGACTTACCAAGGACCATTCTGATATATCAAGAAATAAGCATGACCTGAATGAGCACAGAGAAATGGGACAGGAGATGAGTTGGTCCAAGGGAAACTACAGAAGTGGAATTGGTGTTCCAGTGGATCCTGGGATAGAACACAGGCAAGCCAACATGATAAACATTAAAGCCATGTCTCATGCATTTGCGCCTAAATGAAGAGGAGAATGATGTTGCTTTTAAGGAAGAAGAGATGGTTTGAGTTAAAAATGAGTGTGGTCTGGAATTTCAAGGAAGCAGCAAGAGACGAATAAAAAAGACTGTTGGGTGACAGCAAGGGTTCTGCCAAGTCAAGAATGCTGGAATGTGCACCTTGGTTCTTACTAAGAGTGTTTTTTAGCTGGGGGAGTTTTTCCCTCTAACAGTGTTTATTCAGCGAATAAAACCATGACAGGCAGTGGTCACATTCTGTGTGACAGGATCAGTCGATACATTCTCTCAACCAGAATCTCATCGCCAGAGAATAATATGGTCAAGCCTTGGTATGATTTTCCTGCTCCAAAGTGTTATTGTCTCATAAGGTTGTCACACAAGAGAACCCATACAAAGAGGAAGCTTCAGTCCCTCCATGCTCTGACTATATCAGTGGTTTGCAGTCTGTGCTTCTGGGAGGCTTAGTGTTCAGTGGTACACTGGGAACTGCTGTGGGCAGCACTGATGCTTCCAATAAAATGACAATAACATACAATGTTGTAAAAAGCAAACATGCCACAAATGAGAATGACAAAAAAAAAATTATTCTATACTTACTCTGAAAAACTATTAACAAGATGGGATATAGCTTTCAATGTTTGCTGTGCTATAAAGATCTATGCTTATACATCTAGAAAGGGCAGGTCAGAGTTTTAAACTTGGGATTAAATTCTAACTTAATTTATGAGGACAGAAACAATTTAATAAAAACAGAAAGTTGAAAACAGAACTACTACCCAATCCAGCAATCCCAGTCCTGGTTATTTATCCAAAAGAATTAAAGTCAGGATCTCAAAGAGATGTTGACAATTCCGTGTTATTACAACTTTGTTCTCAATAGCCAAGACTGAGTAACAGCCTAAATCAAGAAAGCATGACTTTTTTGAAATGAGCACAAGGACCATTCTGATATATCAAGAAATAAGCATGACCTGAATGAGCACAGAGAAATGGGACAGGAGATGAGTTGGTCCAAGGGAAACTACAGAAGTGGAATTGGTGTTCCAGTGGATCCTGGGATAGAACACAGGCAAGCCAACATGATAAACATTAAAGCCATGTCTCATGCATTTGCGCCTAAATGAAGAGGAGAATGATGTTGCTTTTAAGGAAGAAGAGATGGTTTGAGTTAAAAATGAGTGTGGTCTGGAATTTCAAGGAAGCAGCAAGAGACGAATAAAAAAGACTGTTGGGTGACAGCAAGGGTTCTGCCAAGTCAAGAATGCTGGAATGTGCACCTTGGTTCTTACTAAGAGTGTTTTTTAGCTGGGGGAGTTTTCCCTCTAACAGTGTTTATTCAGCGAATAAAACCATGACAGGCAGTGGTCACATTCTGTGTGACAGGATCAGTCGATACATTCTCTCAACCAGAATCTCATCGCCAGAGAATAATATGGTCAAGCCTTGGTATGATTTTCCTGCTCCAAAGTGTTATTGTCTCATAAGGTTGTCACACAAGAGAACCCATACAAAGAGGAAGCTTCAGTCCCTCCATGCTCTGACTATATCAGTGGTTTGCAGTCTGTGCTTCTGGGAGGCTTAGTGTTCAGTGGTACACTGGGAACTGCTGTGGGCAGCACTGATGCTTCCAATAAAATGACAATAACATACAATGTTGTAAAAAGCAAACATGCCACAAATGAGAATGACAAAAAAAAAATTATTCTATACTTACTCTGAAAAACTATTAACAAGATGGGATATAGCTTTCAATGTTTGCTGTGCTATAAAGATCTATGCTTATACATCTAGAAAGGGCAGGTCAGAGTTTTAAACTTGGGATTAAATTCTAACTTAATTTATGAGGACAGAAACAATTTAATAAAAACAGAAAGTTGAAAACAGAACTACTACCCAATCCAGCAATCCCAGTCCTGGTTATTTATCCAAAAGAATTAAAGTCAGGATCTCAAAGAGATGTTGACAATTCCGTATTTATTACAACTTTGTTCTCAATAGCCAAGACTGAGTAACAGCCTAAATGTCCATCTGTTGATGAAGGGATAAAGAAGCTGACATATATAAATTCCATGGAATACTATTCAACCTTGAAAAAAGGAAGTCCTGCAATATGCAAGACACGGATGAGCCTTCAGAGTATTATGCTAAGTGAAATGAGCTAATCACAGAAAAACAAATAGTACATGGTTCTACTTATTGATATATCATATCTTGATATATTGATATATGGTATCTTATATGATACTTTGATACACTGACAAAGTATATCAGTATATCAAATAATGGTATCTTAAATAATCAAATTCATAGAAATTTGCCAGGGATTGGAAAGATAAGGAAATGAGGAGTTACTAATCAGTGAGAAAGTGTGTCAAGCAAGATAAAGAGTTTTAGACATCTGCTATACAATTCCATACCTAAAATTAACAATAACACATTGTGCATTTAAAAATGTGTGACAAGGGTAGACCTCATCTTAAGTATTCTTTCCACAATAAAGGAAACTTAAAAAAAAAAAAAAAAAAAAGAAAGAAACAGAAAGGTAGGTAGGGCAAATTAATTCATTGCTTGTTTTAACAATAATAGAGTAACTCACAACTATAGTTTAAATAAAACCAATGATTGGAGGGAATGGAGGAGAGTGAGAACTCCCATTTACTGCTGGTATGAGTATAAATTGGTAAATTCCCTTGGAAAGCTGTTTGTCAAGATCTAGCTGAGTAACAGGGTGAATTTTCTGACTCAGTCCAGCAATCTCACCATTAGTCATATACCCAGAGATATATGTTGGAGTGAATGAAGACCCAATGTAGGACCAGCTTCCAAAGCAGTGTCGTACTAGCACACAGTGGTTAACAATTAATAATATTTGAATGGGTAAATTATCATGTCATATTCATTAAACAGAATACTCCAACTGAAACAGGAGGCGAGGGGGCATGGCACAATCTTTAAAAAATGACATAGCCCAAGAACATGACATAAACTGATAAGAAACAAACAGGTCCAAGAAGCCGGACAAGTCCACTTCCACTAGACCTTGAGCCTCAGTATATGCTCATTATAACACATTAGCATGCTAAATGACACACCCACAGGCACCCTGACAGTTCCAAGGCCAGCCATAAAAGTCAAAGTGATCAGTAGCTTAATTTCTGGAAATCCCCACCCCTTGCTCAAAATAGCTGGAATACTCCTCCCACTCATTAGCCTATGGAATTATACTTTTCTACAAAACACGACAACTCCATATCCTGGTGCCACTCACCTGCTGAGATGGCCCACCAGAGGGAAGTGGGAAGGGCACAACTTGTTTCTTACTTATCACTTAGTCTTTCACTGAGTTCTTTCTGTGACAAGATATCAAGAACGTGAGTTTCATTAAGTCCTGAGACCAGGTGCATCATCTGTTAAAAGACCATGGGTTCAAGTCCCAATCTGAGTTACATAGTTTCACAACTACATGTTTGATTTTGATATTTCAAACTGAAAATGTCAGTCGCTTAGTTGTGTCAGACTATTTGCGACCCCATGGACTGTAGCTTGCCATTCTCCAGGCAAGAATATTGGAGTGGGTTGCCATTCCCTTCTCCAGGAAATCTTCTTGACCTAGGAATTAAACCTGGGTTTCCTGCAATGCAGGCAAATTCTTTGCCATTTGAGCAACCAGGGAAGCCAAAGCATGTGTAAAAAGTAAACACAGAGGCTATATACAGTTCATAGTAGCCATATCTGTGATTTCTCCATCAGTAAATTCGACTGTGGATAAAAATATATATATAAAAAAATAGACATTCCCAAAAGCTTCTAAAAGCAAAACTTGAATTTGCTGCCTGCTAGTAACTATTTACATAGCATTTACCCTGTGTTTACAACTATTTACATAGCATTGCATTGTACTAGATTTTACAAGTGATCTAGAGATTACTTACAGTATGAGGATAATTATATGCAAATACTAGATCATTTTATATAAGACACTTGAGCCTCCATGGATTTCAGTATCCATGAGGGTTCCTGGAATCAATCCCCCGTGGACACCAAGGGTCAACTGTACAATCTTTTATGCCAAATTTTTAACATACAAAACATTTATTGTACTTGCTTACATATATCCCAAGCATAATTAGAAAGCTTTGCACTAACTTTAGGAGATTTTTACTTGGGAGGGAAAGAAAAAGAGGTAGAGTTTGTGGGGACTAGGACAGCAAAGACCAGGCTTTGAAAGGATCTGTATTTTAAACTTCATTTAACATAACAAAGACCTGCAATAAATGTGGCAACCTACTAAAATGTATTATACCCAGATGGTGGATTCATGGATACCTACAAAACTGTGTAATTGTATGTATGAAATATTACATAGTTTTTAAAGAATGACTTGCACAGTTTGTTTTAATAACAAATATATTTTAAGGCAGAATATTCCCCACCACCAAGTCTATGACAAAATTAAACAATTTTACTGTACATAATAAGGTACTATAATAAAAAATGAGGTATAGATTAGAATGAAGTATTTCTGTGAGATTGTAAAAGAGATAAAGAATCATTTGGTTCACTCAATGACACTAGCGATCTGAGCCATTAGCGGAAGATAGATGTACCAACATTGCCCTCAACGGTAGGCTGAAGCAATCACTCATACGGCTGGGAAAGCAGTGGGGGAAAAAACTCCTAACTTTTATAACCTTACATAAACTTTTATATTATATACAAACATAAATAAAATACTCCAACATTTATACTCAAAACATGTTGACAGTAAGACAGAAAGGAGAAATTGCCTGAATGCAAAGCCTAAGAAGTGCTATTATTCTTATCACTTCAAATCAGTTTTCTCATTTTGAAGTTTAATACAACGGCATCTTAACCATTTAGCAAGGAGTAAAGTGCTTTATTACTTTTAAATAATTTGAAACAGTGTCCTTATATAAAAATACAGATATATTAAGAGATATAAAGCAACCTCTACTTATATTTTTTTTTAAATAATGTGCACTGAATTATAATGAGTATAGAGAAACACACAACTCTATAGCTCTATGAATTTTTGTAAAATGGACAGAAAATGTAATTACAACCCATTAAAAAATAGAAACAGAATATTGTTTGAAGATCCTCTATTCATGATCATGATTCCTAAATACACTATCCTGTCTTCTAACAAGGATCTGTATTTTAATACTTTTATGCCAAATTTTAACATACAAAACATTTATTGTACTTGCTTACATATATCCCAAGCATAATTAGAAAGCTTTGCACTAACTTTAGGAGATTTTTACTTGGGAGGAAAGAAAAGAGGTAGAGTTTGTGGGGACTAGGACAGCAAAGACCAGGCTTTGAAAGGATCTGTATTTTAAACTTCATTTAACATAACAAAGACCTGCAATAAATGTGGCAACCTACTAAAATGTATTATACCCAGATGGTGGATTCATGGATACCTACAAAACTGTGTAATTGTATGTATGAAATATTACATAGTTTTTAAAGAATGACTTGCACAGTTTGTTTTAATAACAAATATATTTTAAGGCAGAATATTCCCCACCACCAAGTCTATGACAAAATTAAACAATTTTACTGTACATAATAAGGTACTATAATAAAAAATGAGGTATAGATTAGAATGAAGTATTTCTGTGAGATTGTAAAAGAGATAAAGAATCATTTGGTTCACTCAATGACACTAGCGATCTGAGCCATTAGCGGAAGATAGATGTACCAACATTGCCCTCAACGGTAGGCTGAAGCAATCACTCATACGGCTGGGAAAGCAGTGGGGGAAAAAACTCCTAACTTTTATAACCTTACATAAACTTTTATATTATATACAAACATAAATAAAATACTCCAACATTTATACTCAAAACATGTTGACAGTAAGACAGAAAGGAGAAATTGCCTGAATGCAAAGCCTAAGAAGTGCTATTATTCTTATCACTTCAAATCAGTTTTCTCATTTTGAAGTTTAATACAACGGCATCTTAACCATTTAGCAAGGAGTAAAGTGCTTTATTACTTTTAAATAATTTGAAACAGTGTCCTTATATAAAAATACAGATATATTAAGAGATATAAAGCAACCTCTACTTATATTTTTTTTTAAATAATGTGCACTGAATTATAATGAGTATAGAGAAACACACAACTCTATAGCTCTATGAATTTTTGTAAAATGGACAGAAAATGTAATTACAACCCATTAAAAAATAGAAACAGAATATTACCAGCATCCTAGAAGATCCTCTATTCATGATCATGATACCTTCCTTCCTCAAAATAACCACTATCCTGTCTTCTAACACCACAGAGTCATTTTCCTGTTTTTGATCAAAATCATCTATTTTGGTTCTCTTTGCTCTGCTTAATTTTTGTGAGATTCATCAGTGTTTTGCAAGCAGCATTATTTTATTGATTTTCATTGCTGTATACTATCCCATTGTGTTAATATACCACAAGGTGCTGATCCATTATACTAATAAAGGACATTCAGATTATTTTCAACTTCTGGCACTTATAATTAATGCTGCTATAAACATTCTAGTTCATATTCTTTTAGGTACACAAATAGGCCTTTCATACACACACACATGAAAAGTTGATGATTTATAATTTATGCAATATACTCAGCTTTAAAGATCTCATAAATAGGGACTTAACTGGTGGTCCAGTGTTTAAGAATCTGCCTTCCAATCCAGGGGATGCAGGTTCAATCCCTGGTCAGGGAACTAAGTTCCCACATACCACAAGTATGACTAAGCTTGTATGCCTCAACTAAGACCCAATGCAGCCAAATAAATATTTAAAAAATGAAAAAAGACCTCATAAATAGTTGTAACATTGAGTAGAAGTACAAATGAAACTAAATTGACAAAATCTTGATAGTTGCAGCTGTGTTTGTGAAATTCATGGTACTGTTTTACTTCCTATTAATTTTTGATTAAAGAACGTTTTTAAAAATGTTGTATCAATTGACCCTTAATAATAAGAAGGGAACTATGTTCTTTAAATCATGTCATAAAAGATATAGAAAGTCTGTGGGTGTGTTTAAGGGGCTACAGCGACATGACAACTAAACCTGATCCCTGATCTATGACTGAAGCCTAAAGAAAAAAGGGTGAAAGTACCATGATGGACTTTATTAGCTCAACAATTGACTCAACGGATAAAACAGAAAAGCGAATGGTAGGTTTAGTAAAAGGAATCTAACAGTGCTAAAATTCACTGATGTTGATTACTGTACAGGGGTTATATAAGAAAATATCCTTACTTTCAGGAAACATACATTGCCGTATTCTGGGCCAGTATATGCCCCATAATCAGCCTATGAACATGGCAACATAGTAGAATGTTAGCAACTGACATCCTGTATAAGAAGTATATACATGTCCTATTTGTAAGTATTTTTATTTTTCCAACTTTTCTGTAAATTTGAAATTATTTCCGAATAAAAAGTTTTAACAAATGCTGTGCTAATTCATACCCCACACGTAGGTATGATTTCCTGCTGCTCAGACCTACTCATTGATTGGTTCACATTTTAGCCTTTTGTGGGGGTAGGGCGGAAGATAATTATATTTCACTGGGGCTTTAATTTGCACATGCAAATATGATTGAAAAATAATTCCAAATTGGTATTTATCTTCACTACACTTTTGTTTATCATACCCTGGCATTTTTCATATACTGCTTTATCCCATTTTCATTGTTGCTGTTTTTCACACAGACTGTAATTCACTAAACTGATTTTATATGACAGCTCTTAGGAAAACACCACTTTAGAACACTGCTTCTCTAATATCAATATGTGTACAAATTATCCAAAATTCTCATTGAAATGCAGATTTCTGTCTTGGTAACTTGGGGGGAAAAGCATTGTTATTAATAATACTATTATCAATGCCATCTTCAGCTCTACTCAGCACAGACACAAATTGGAAGAAACACACATGGGCAATCTGGAATGTCGGAAACTATTCATCTCATAGTCTATATATCTTCTTCTTTCCCATTCTCCCCATACACAGCATTCCCAGAACCTGCTGTTTCTTGCTATGCTTAGATCAAAAGTGAAAAGTGTTAGCTGCTTAGTTGTGACTGACTCTTTACAACCTCATGGACTGTAGCCCACAAGGCTTCTCTGTCAGTGGGATTTCCCAGGCAAGAATATTGGAGTTAATTGCCATCCCCTGCTTTAGGGGATCTTCTCAACCCCGGATCCAATCCGGGTATCCTGCATTCAAGGTGGATTCTTTACCATCTGAGCCACCAAAGATGCCCATGCTTAGGTTAGTGAGGGTCAATCAGTCACCTTTAGAGCTCCTCTGGCTTGCCAGAGAAGAGAGAAAGAGTACAGACATCCCTAGTTCCTTGGTGTTCTAGAGCAGGGATCCCCAACTTTGGGGATCTAATGCCTGATGATGTGAGGTGGAGCTGACATAAATTTCACAATATATATAATACGTTTGAAATATTCTGAAATCATCCCCCCCAGCCTTGATCAGTGGAAAAACTGTCATCCATGAAATCTGTCTCTGGTGTCAAAAAAGTTGTAGGCCGCTGCTCTCAAGCAGTGCTTCTCCAACTTTAATGTGCATAAATGTCAAAATACAGATTCTGGTTCATTATTCTGGGGTAAAGCCTGAGATTACGAATCCCTACCAAGTCCCCAGATGATACAGGTACCACAGGTGCATAAACCCCATTCTGAGGAACAAAACTCTAAAAGACAATAAAGGAGATAGTTAAGAATTTCAGATTCAGATGCTGAAATCAATGACATAACTAAACATGACACTAAGCTCTGAAACTTCTAAGAGGCAACACAAAGATTTTTAAGGAGGCAATACACACAGAAACACTGAAATGGTTGATAGGGTCCTGACTACAAAGGAAAACAAATAAGGCATAACACATGGGATGGGCAGAGAAAATGAAGATGCACCAAAGCATTGATGCCCTGGGTCGTATGGAAGTCAGATTGTTCAGAAGAGGGAGAAGGAAGAATGAAGGTGGATTTGGTCACAAAGCAGTGTAGAAACTCATGATATTTCTGGAAGACCCTGAATAACGAGATCCCAGCTAGAAAACTACAGCAATCTCCTGGCATTGAGGATATAAAAGGCTTTGAAGTTAACAATTCTAGAAATTACAAAGAACCAAGTCAAGGCCAAAGAATGAGGTCACTGGGACACAGGGAGACTGCTGGTTCCCGGGTCTGGAAGACAATCTTGGCTAGGATGCAGAAAGGCTGGTCTAGACAAAAGCAGAGGATTCTAAAAAAATTTTGGGGGCAAGACGTACCCTGCAGTTAACATTTACCACAAGGTGGATTCTTTACCATCTGAGCCACCAAAGATGCCCATGCTTAGGTTAGTGAGGGTCAATCAGTCACCTTTAGAGCTCCTCTGGCTTGCCAGAGAAGAGAGAAAGAGTACAGACATCCCTAGTTCCTTGGTGTTCTAGAGCAGGGATCCCCAACTTTGGGGATCTAATGCCTGATGATGTGAGGTGGAGCTGACATAAATTTCACAATATATATAATACGTTTGAAATATTCTGAAATCATCCCCCCCAGCCTTGATCAGTGGAAAAACTGTCATCCATGAAATCTGTCTCTGGTGTCAAAAGTTGTAGGCCGCTGCTCTCAAGCAGTGCTTCTCCAACTTTAATGTGCATAAATGTCAAAATACAGATTCTGGTTCATTATTCTGGGGTAAAGCCTGAGATTACGAATCCCTACCAAGTCCCCAGATGATACAGGTACCACAGGTGCATAAACCCCATTCTGAGGAACAAAACTCTAAAAGACAATAAAGGAGATAGTTAAGAATTTCAGATTCAGATGCTGAAATCAATGACATAACTAAACATGACACTAAGCTCTGAAACTTCTAAGAGGCAACACAAAGATTTTTAAGGAGGCAATACACACAGAAACACTGAAATGGTTGATAGGGTCCTGACTACAAAGGAAAACAAATAAGGCATAACACATGGGATGGGCAGAGAAAATGAAGATGCACCAAAGCATTGATGCCCTGGGTCGTATGGAAGTCAGATTGTTCAGAAGAGGGAGAAGGAAGAATGAAGGTGGATTTGGTCACAAAGCAGTGTAGAAACTCATGATATTTCTGGAAGACCCTGAATAACGAGATCCCAGCTAGAAAACTACAGCAATCTCCTGGCATTGAGGATATAAAAGGCTTTGAAGTTAACAATTCTAGAAATTACAAAGAACCAAGTCAAGGCCAAAGAATGAGGTCACTGGGACACAGGGAGACTGCTGGTTCCCGGGTCTGGAAGACAATCTTGGCTAGGATGCAGAAAGGCTGGTCTAGACAGAGAGCAGAGGATTCTAAAAGAGAGTGAGTGGTCACTTGGGTGTTGTTGACCTACACGACACTTTTGTACACGCCCAAGTAATCAGAGGGCTTCCCAGGTGGTGATAATGGTAAAGAACTCGTCTGCCAATGCAGGAGACATAGGTAAGAGACATAGGTTCAGTCCCTAGGTGGGGAAGGTCTCCTGGAGGAGGACATGGAAACCTACTCCAGTGTTCTTCCCTGGAAGAGTCCAAGGACAGAAGACCCTGATGGGTCCATAGCATTGCAAAGAGTTGAACACAACTGAAGTGACTATGCACACACGCACACAAGTAATCAGAGACTGAGCTTAGCCTACACAGGACTGGGCCACACACAAAAAGCAGGACCACAGCAGGATGTAGGTTAAACTCAGTCCTTCCTCCCAGTAATGGTTAAAGGAAGTAGGACAAAGTGTAGCATCTTTTGCATAATGCTTTGAAGGAAATGGGATCAACAGGAAATGCCAATTAAAGTTAGGAAAGAGAAAAACAGTGCTGATAGGAAATGCCGCTTAGGGCAGGAAAAAAGGAAAAGAAATCTGGAATAGGTTAAAAAATATCACATACAATAATGTTGAACTTATGTGTAATGAAAGTATTTCACAGGCCACAGAGAAAGAGATTATTAAAGGTTAGGGGGCTCAGAAGGTCTCTCACTAAGCTGCTTATGGTAATAATAAGAGATTACAGCATTGTGCTAAGGGCTTTCTATGTAGGATTGCAATATAATTTGTTAACCAGACCACAACATCTAGAAAATAAAAAAGTGCTAAAATCATTAATCACATAAAATCATGAATAATTATTTGATGAACAGCTTCTGTCATTGCATTAGACCTATGACGGTTCTATTCAAAAACTATTTTATGTTCATCCAAATAAATATAAAATATAACCATATATATTAAAGCAAAGTTAAAGAAAAACATATAAATATATAATATTTTCTATAGTGAATATTTAATTACTAAAAATCACAATCAGATAATAATAACTATTGCTACTAAAAATCAATATCAGGGCTTCCCTGGTGGTCCAGTGGGTAAGTACACAACCTTACAGTACAGGGGGGGCCGGTTCGATCCCTGGCCTGGGAAGATCCTATGTGCCGCAGAGCAGCTAGACTGATGTGTCCAATTACCGAGCCAGAGCTCTGTAGCGCATGCACCCAGAGCCGGTGCTCTACGACAATAGAGGCCACTGGGATGGGAGGCCCACACGGGCCAAAGAACAAAGATGGATGAAAAAAATGATAAACGAAAGAGCAATAGAAGTGGTCCTCCCTCCCTCCTCCCCCCCCCCCCCCCAAATCAATATCATACAATTATTGTTCTTGGTAAATGACCACACACTATACCCACATTTGTATCTGTCTCTAATACATGTCAGTGATATTTTTTTAAAATAATGTGTTTTTCTAAATGATATTATTGCTTAACAAAATTTCCCATAATATTCTTTTAAATTATATTTTAAGTTTCTTAAATTTGAAAATGACATTTTCAATAGACTGCACTCTATGCATCATAACATTTTTGAGGACAAATTCTTTCTTCAGCTGCAAATTATCTGTTTGGATAAAAGCCATCTTCTAAATGGAAGATATTCTCAAATCTATTTTTTTCATGTTGAAATCCATAAATACTTCCATCCAGATATATTTCTGTTACTATGATAATGACTCTCCCTAGAATATGCTTTATCAAGAAGTATTTTGAAAGGAAGTTTCAAGTGACTTGTTTTGATGCATTATTCCTTTCAAAATCATAGACCCTCCTTATTTGGATTATATTCTGATATGAATATGAATTTATCAAATTAAAAACAGGTGCTTAATCAAAAGATTCTTCCCACAAGTCATGATGGTTCAAAAGACAATCATAGACTTCTAAAATTAAATCTTGGCTAAAACTGGAGTCCTCAGATTTTAATTTGTTCAGTTTCTTCCATGCTTTTATGAGAATAAATTTCAGCATCTTCCCGTAAGCCTTTGGCTTTTAATAACTGCAACTTTCTAATAGCTTCTTAGTCTTAATTTCTGGTTTTCATTTTATTAAATACTTTAAGTTCAAGTTTCCAACTACTTTTGCAAAAACTTTCCAGAAAATTCAGGTGATTTATTTGCAAATTAGTTGAAGACCACTATAGGACACTAGGATTGATTTACAAGTTAGTCCTTCATAGCCTCGAATATTTTTAAATGTAACTGAAGGAAAACAGCGAGAAAGACTGTAAAGCTCAAGTCTTACTTCATTATTTTTTAAAATCCAATGTCAACTCCAATAATAAGTCATTTAGTTGAGTTACTGAGTTGTGTGTGTGTGTGTATGTGAGTGTACTTGCAAAACTTGATAATGAGAGCATCTACTTTGATTGTTGAAATAGTCTAGGGTTAATTATGGGCACATCAATTATTTTTACACCACAACCTGTTCCAGATACAAATTCTACTCCATGAATTCCTCATTTTGTAAGAACACTGCTTTGACCATGACATCCCTCTGCAAAATTTGTGGTTCTCTCCAAAACAGTAACTTCATCTTCTATGTTGAACTTTTCAACTTAATTTACAACAACATTCACAAAAGGAAATTTTTATCTAATTTGATAGAGCTTCCAAAAATATTTATTTAATCCCGTGTACTGAATTAACTATTACTGGAATTCACAAAACTAATAATGTACCTGAAGCACCTTTGCTAAGCAGAATAAGGAACCTTCAAAGTTATCTACATCCTAATTCTCAAAATTGGTACATGGTTTAGCTTACATGTGAGTATCTTTATAGATGTGATTCAGTGAACGATCTCAAGGTGAAGAGATCATCTTGAACTCTCTGGATGGACTCTACTACAAGGATCATTATGAGGCAAAGGTAAGAGGGTCAAAGACAAAAGGATGTATGACAACAGAAACTGAGATTAAAGTCACGCACTTTGAAGAGGTCACAAGCCAAGGAATGAAAACAGTCTCCAGAAGCTGCAAAGGGCAAAAACCAGATTACTTTAGAGCTTCCAGAAGACCACAAACCCATGGACATTCTAATTTTAACCAGTTATTTTCATTTCAGGCTTCTATCTCTGCAACATTAAGATAATATATTTGTGTTGTCTCAAACCACTAAGCTTATGTGTATTTGTTACAGCAGCAATACCAACCTAAGGCAGCATCCAATAATACTGATGTAACCAAGCAGCCCGCATTGTTAAACTACTTTTGCAAAACTTTCCAGAAAATTCAGGTGATTTATTTGCAAATTAGTTGAAGACCACTATAGGACACTAGGATTGATTTACAAGTTAGTCCTTCATAGCCTCGAATATTTTTAAATGTAACTGAAGGAAAACAGCGAGAAAGACTGTAAAGCTCAAGTCTTACTTCATTATTTTTTAAAATCCAATGTCAACTCCAATAATAAGTCATTTAGTTGAGTTACTGAGTTGTGTGTGTGTGTGTATGTGAGTGTACTTGCAAAACTTGATAATGAGAGCATCTACTTTGATTGTTGAAATAGTCTAGGGTTAATTATGGGCACATCAATTATTTTTACACCACAACCTGTTCCAGATACAAATTCTACTCCATGAATTCCTCATTTTGTAAGAACACTGCTTTGACCATGACATCCCTCTGCAAAATTTGTGGTTCTCTCCAAAACAGTAACTTCATCTTCTATGTTGAACTTTTCAACAATTTACAACAACATTCACAAAAGGAAATTTTTATCTAATTTGATAGAGCTTCCAAAAATATTTATTTAATCCCGTGTACTGAATTAACTATTACTGGAATTCACAAAACTAATAATGTACCTGAAGCACCTTTGCTAAGCAGAATAAGGAACCTTCAAAGTTATCTACATCCTAATTCTCAAAATTGGTACATGGTTTAGCTTACATGTGAGTATCTTTATAGATGTGATTCAGTGAACGATCTCAAGGTGAAGAGATCATCTTGAACTCTCTGGATGGACTCTACTACAAGGATCATTATGAGGCAAAGGTAAGAGGGTCAAAGACAAAAGGATGTATGACAACAGAAACTGAGATTAAAGTCACGCACTTTGAAGAGGTCACAAGCCAAGGAATGAAAACAGTCTCCAGAAGCTGCAAAGGGCAAAAACCAGATTACTTTAGAGCTTCCAGAAGACCACAAACCCATGGACATTCTAATTTTAACCAGTTATTTTCATTTCAGGCTTCTATCTCTGCAACATTAAGATAATATATTTGTGTTGTCTCAAACCACTAAGCTTATGTGTATTTGTTACAGCAGCAATACCAACCTAAGGCAGCATCCAATAATACTGATGTAACCAAGCAGCCCTAGGGCTCTTACTCAACTACATACTCCAGCTAGCTTCTAGGAATTCCTCCTCCTGCGCCTTTTCCTGAACTGTTATCTTCGAAATAAATGTCCTCAAGCCTGAAGTTTGTTCACTGCTTTGAAGCCTTTGATTTGCCTCTCCTCACCTAATGAATTCCTCTCTTTGTCCCATAGTCCTTCAATCAGACTCAACTTGCTTTCTTGCATGCCAATGTCTTCACCTGATATTTGTGGTGCTATTCTTACAAATTATGCTTATTTAGTGACTTCCCTGGTGGTCCAGTAGTTACAAATCTGCCTTGCAGTGTAGGGGACAGAGGTTCAATCCCTGGTCCGAGAAGATTCCACATGTCTTGAAACAACCAAGCCCATGCACCACAGCTACTGAGCCTACATGCCTAGAGCCTGTGCTCCTCAGCCAGAGAGCCACCAAAATGAGAAGCCTTGTGCACTGTTACTAGAGAGTAGCCACTGTTTGCCACAACTAGTGAAAACCCTCCTGCTATAATGAACTCAGAAAGGCGATAAAGAAGTTAGAAATTATGTTTCTTTTCCTTAAAAATTGGATGTGATTTTTGTTTTTCTGAAATGGCCATCACAGATTCAGTTTTCTGGTGGCTTTAGTTGGAATCACCACCTGATCTAATGATTTGAACAGTAATGACAAACAGCAACAATAGTACAACCTATCTCTAAAATAATCAAGTATCAACTAACCATGAAACTCAAAAGTGAATTAACCATTAGTCCATTCTGTCATATGAAAATCTGGTGAAGTTCAGACTGTGGGAGAGGCTCAGATTAAGCCTTTTGATTTAGTGCCAATAATCACCACCATGAATGTGTTCTCATATATTTTTATTCAAATAGTTTTGCATGCTACAGAATAAGGAATTAAGTCATATCAATTTTTGAACTTTACTGGCCTAGTATCTCAGTCTGTGTCTTCCTGTGTGTGTGCACATGTGTTAATGCATGTGTGCTTGAACATCAACACTGGGGAAGATGCTGAGATCCGTGAAATGTACTACTGTTCTAAAGATCCAGTTATACCTTCTTTCAACCACATATACTATATCTTACCTTTGTGCTCTGCAATTATGCAAGCTCCTCTTCCCGAAGCTCTAGCAATACCAACCTAAGGCAGCATCCAATAATACTGATGTAACCAAGCAGCCCTAGGGCTCTTACTCAACTACATACTCCAGCTAGCTTCTAGGAATTCCTCCTCCTGCGCCTTTTCCTGAACTGTTATCTTCGAAATAAATGTCCTCAAGCCTGAAGTTTGTTCACTGCTTTGAAGCCTTTGATTTGCCTCTCCTCACCTAATGAATTCCTCTCTTTGTCCCATAGTCCTTCAATCAGACTCAACTTGCTTTCTTGCATGCCAATGTCTTCACCTGATATTTGTGGTGCTATTCTTACAAATTATGCTTATTTAGTGACTTCCCTGGTGGTCCAGTAGTTACAAATCTGCCTTGCAGTGTAGGGGACAGAGGTTCAATCCCTGGTCCGAGAAGATTCCACATGTCTTGAAACAACCAAGCCCATGCACCACAGCTACTGAGCCTACATGCCTAGAGCCTGTGCTCCTCAGCCAGAGAGCCACCAAAATGAGAAGCCTTGTGCACTGTTACTAGAGAGTAGCCACTGTTTGCCACAACTAGTGAAAACCCTCCTGCTATAATGAACTCAGAAAGGCGATAAAGAAGTTAGAAATTATGTTTCTTTTCCTTAAAAATTGGATGTGATTTTTGTTTTTCTGAAATGGCCATCACAGATTCAGTTTTCTGGTGGCTTTAGTTGGAATCACCACCTGATCTAATGATTTGAACAGTAATGACAAACAGCAACAATAGTACAACCTATCTCTAAAAATAATCAAGTATCAACTAACCATGAAACTCAAAAGTGAATTAACCATTAGTCCATTCTGTCATATGAAAATCTGGTGAAGTTCAGACTGTGGGAGAGGCTCAGATTAAGCCTTTTGATTTAGTGCCAATAATCACCACCATGAATGTGTTCTCATATATTTTTATTCAAATAGTTTTGCATGCTACAGAATAAGGAATTAAGTCATATCAATTTTTGAACTTTACTGGCCTAGTATCTCAGTCTGTGTCTTCCTGTGTGTGTGCACATGTGTTAATGCATGTGTGCTTGAACATCAACACTGGGGAAGATGCTGAGATCCGTGAAATGTACTACTGTTCTAAAGATCCAGTTATACCTTCTTTCAACCACATATACTATATCTTACCTTTGTGCTCTGCAATTATGCAAGCTCTCCAGAGAGAACATCCTTCCCACAGAGAAGCTTAGAATATAACTGAGAAGAGAAAATCACATTGTCTACTCTTATAAAACTTTTCTCGAATTAAACATGTTCAGTGAAAATGAATGCCTTTGTTGATACTTAATAGCTTCTGTGATAATAGGCAGACTCCGGCAGAGTGTTTCTTAGATGAGCTCACTATTTCAGGTTTGTGTTTCTAAAGGGTAGTAATCCCACTGGAATAGCAAGACGCATAAGCAATTTGTCCCCTAATATGTGGGAACAGCTGAATTCTTTGAATCTCTTAGTTTCACAGCCTCCTCCTTTTTGGCAGAGCCACAAACTGGGGAAGTAGGATATTGTGCTTCCCTGCTCCTATTTGGATCCCCGCTAAATGACAAAGTTGAGCATCCCACGTAGAACACGTGGCTCAGTTTCCATTTCAGGCAGATCACAGACAGCATCTGCTTCCTAACAGCTGTCTGCGAAAATCCAAGGCAGATCTCTTAAGTGACCACGGAATCAATTTCAGTTTATAGAAAAACAGGCTATGCCGTCATTGCTTCATATGACCAATAGGTGGCACTGTGGGCAATGCTATAGTATGAATGAAAAATCACAGTAACATCAAAAAATATAAAAAGCTGTGGGGGGGGTGGGGGTGGAGGTGTGTGGAAAGAGTCCTTCCCATTTACAACTATTTTGGTCATATAAATATTTCTATAGTTTTATAAATGTTTCTACCTTAATTAATATTCTTTCTTTTTTATACTTTGTTTCACCAAAGACTGAATCATTTAGCCCAGTTTCACATCTATTATATGAGAAGGTTGGATGAGCCCAAGGGTAGAAAATTCAAGTGTCTGCTAGAGTCAGGCAGCTTATTTAAATGAGTTCAGAGGATCTGGTGCAAGAGGATAAGAAGTTAACCAGAGCCTGTCCAAAATAATTCCATTTTAAATACTTTTGTTTGTTTTCTGGTTAGTTTTGCTTTTTTTTTTTTTTTTTCGATAAAGGAAACAAAAGCAAAAATGTCTTTGGTAACAAGTTTTTCTTTTCTTGATTAGCTGATGTCTGGAAGCTCCTCCAGCTCTAGGACACTATTTGGATTCTAAACTCTCCTATAGGAGTATCTATATAAAACCACACATGTATTCTACTTATGTACATATATCTAAAATCATTCTAACATGGTCAATATTAACAAATTTGCTTCAGTCTAATGTGAAACAAAGTACAAAGATACTATTTCCCTTCTGTTAAAGCCCAGGACAATATGAAATAAACCTTGAGACCATACGATTCCCTCAACCTCCAACTTTTTCCGTCTCTGATGACGGTAACACCATCCACAGTTAAGATGTGCAGTTCCACAGTTAGAAATACTTGAGTTGTATTAAACTTCAATCTCCTTCACCTTTGGCATCTCATCACTCACTGAGCCAAACTGATTTTACCTCTAAACTCTCTGTATACCATTCCTAATTTTTAATCCCTATGACTACTGCCTTAATTCAAAAGTTCATTGTATCTCACTCCATGCTGAGTAACTGGAAAGGTTTATGGGTGGCTTATTGGTAGAGGAAAATTATCAGTGATTCAGGAGGCATCAAGGCAGAAATTGGGATACAAGAATTTGGTCCATTCTTACCTCTCCAGTCTTATCTCTTCTATATTCCCTCAAACATACTGTACATTTCCATCCTCACTTGCAGGAAACTACTGACTGTTATTACAACAAACCACGTGACACACTTCAACAACTTCCATAGTCTGTAGTATTTTGGAGGTCTAACGAATGCCTAGAGGTTCTTTCAAGATTCAGCTCAACTCTTTTTTTTTTTTAGAGGGGGGCGCGTTGGGGAGGTTGAGGGGTGGGTGGGTCACTTCTATTGGTTTTTCATTTATCTATTTTTATCCATCTTTGTTCTTAGGCCCATGTGGGCCTCCCATCGTGGCAGCCTCTGTTGTCACAGAGCACCAGCTCTGGGCACACGTGCTCCAGAGCTCCGGCTGGGCAATCGGACACGTCGGTCCAGCCGCTCCACAGCACGTGGGATCTTCCCAGGCCAGGGATTGAACCGGCACCCCTTGCACTGCAAGACAGTGTCCTTAAAACACTGGACCACCAGGGAAGCCCAGCTCAACTCTTTTTGCCTCTACAAAATCTTCTCCAGTTCTCCTGATAAAAAATAATGAGCACTTACTCCATCCCCACATGTTTATATCTATTTCTCACATAACACTATCACAATATGCTGACTATGTTTTGCCAGAGAAGAGACTTCAGTCATTCATCTTTCATTAATTACTGGGTTGCCGCTAAAACTATCTCCTCAATCAGTCTGCCAATGTGAAACAAAGTACAAAGATACTATTTCCCTTCTGTTAAAGCCCAGGACAATATGAAATAAACCTTGAGACCATACGATTCCCTCAACCTCCAACTTTTTCCGTCTCTGATGACGGTAACACCATCCACAGTTAAGATGTGCAGTTCCACAGTTAGAAATACTTGAGTTGTATTAAACTTCAATCTCCTTCACCTTTGGCATCTCATCACTCACTGAGCCAAACTGATTTTACCTCTAAACTCTCTGTATACCATTCCTAATTTTTAATCCCTATGACTACTGCCTTAATTCAAAAGTTCATTGTATCTCACTCCATGCTGAGTAACTGGAAAGGTTTATGGGTGGCTTATTGGTAGAGGAAAATTATCAGTGATTCAGGAGGCATCAAGGCAGAAATTGGGATACAAGAATTTGGTCCATTCTTACCTCTCCAGTCTTATCTCTTCTATATTCCCTCAAACATACTGTACATTTCCATCCTCACTTGCAGGAAACTACTGACTGTTATTACAACAAACCACGTGACACACTTCAACAACTTCCATAGTCTGTAGTATTTTGGAGGTCTAACGAATGCCTAGAGGTTCTTTCAAGATTCAGCTCACCTTTTTTTTTTTTTGGGGGGGGGGCGGGTGGGGGGGGTTGGGGGGTGGGTGGGTCACTTCTATTGGTTTTTCATTTATCTATTTTTATCCATCTTTGTTCTTAGGCCCATGTGGGCCTCCCATCGTGGCAGCCTCTGTTGTCACAGAGCACCAGCTCTGGGCACACGTGCTCCAGAGCTCCGGCTGGGCAATCGGACACGTCGGTCCAGCCGCTCCACAGCACGTGGGATCTTCCCAGGCCAGGGATTGAACCGGCACCCCTTGCACTGCAAGACAGTGTCCTTAAAACACTGGACCACCAGGGAAGCCCAGCTCAACTCTTTTTGCCTCTACAAAATCTTCTCCAGTTCTCCCTGATAAAAAATAATGAGCACTTACTCCATCCCCACATGTTTATATCTATTTCTCACATAACACTATCACAATATGCTGACTATGTTTTGCCAGAGAAGAGACTTCAGTCATTCATCTTTCATTAATTACTGGGTTGCCCCTAAAACTATCTCCTCAATCAGTCTGCCAATGATTAGATCCTAGCACTACCACCAAGGCAGCAGGACATTTTGAGCAAGTTATCATCAAATCCCATTTATTCATGACTAATAGCAGACACCACAGAAGTGCTGTGAAGATCCGATGTGACAAGAGATGCAAAGCACCTATCACCCTGTCTGGCACACATGACCCACTTCATTATTTCTATTTCAACATCCTCACCTGTAGAAGGTTGGGCTTGGCCTAGAAGATGCATGTGTTCCCTTCTAGCTCTAACATTATCTCACTTTATGTTTTGATTCAAGTAGACATAAGGATGGTGTTAAACCAGTCTATCACACACATGGAGGTAGCAACCAGTCATAGGAAGTTATACCCCTGCTTCTAAATGAGATCATTTTACTGAAATCCAAGTTTGGGGAACTATATATTTTAACTTACTAAAATAATAAAATGTGTAAGTGTCTGATTAATTTATGTCATTCCTGATACAGTCTTTCCTTCTTAAATTCCCTTCTCACACTCAGATATACAAGTATTCATTTCTAGAAAAATTCATTCTGGAGTCAATCAACTGATCAAACAAAAAACTGCTTAAAAATTACTTAAAATATTGAAGATCATCATGGGCCCACAGGACCAAGCTACCTCAGAAAAGTCTGGCAAATTTTAAACCTCTACTATCCCTGCACCAGTCCCAATACACACACACACACACACACGCGCGCGCGCGTGCTCAGTATCAGCTTTCTTTAGATAACATGGATTTTCTATTCCATTTTTATTGTTTCTACAAGGACAAGTTCTCTCCAAGTTTTCAGTTCTTCTGGTTTGATTTAGCTTGTTACAAGAAGTTCTCTGATAGAGGCCCAGAAAACTCGAGTGATGGGAGAAAATAAATCAGGTATATATGCCAGCAAATATTAGACTTGGTAAAATTATTTTGCTTGCCCTCACAAGTATAAAATTCTTATTCATAGTAACCTATGCTCTAGCTAAAGCTCTTTTTACAGACAAATGAAACTGGTAAAATGCTACTATTTTATTCAAATTTGAGTGACTGCTATGTAAAACACTCTAAGATAAATATCATAAATTATACTTTTAAGAATTTTACTATTTACATTTTTATTCATTCAAAAAACATAATTCAACTGAGATTTAAGCACCAGGCGCTATCTTTAAATGCCAACATGAACAATACCTGGTCCCAGACTTCAGGCAACTTACATAATATAGGACATATATAAGAGTACCTAATTATATGTTCTTTATTATAAGGGAATGTTATAAACTGATTTCACTGAATGATGAAAAATGTTTTTACCAGATCCAAATAGCCCTAAAGAGAGGAGAATTGAACAAACATTTGGTAAGTCACAATGATATAGAGAGATTCTCTGATTCTGAAAAGAAAAAAGGGCAATTTTTCAAACTGAAGAAATTAGACTCATGTAATCTAATGATAGGTTCTTCCCTGGTGGCTCAGTGGTAAAGAATCCACCTGCCAATGCAGGAGACACAAGGTTGATCCCTGGATTGGGAAGATCCCCTGGAGAAGGAAATGGCAACCCACACCAGTATTCTTGCCTGGAAGATCCCAAGGACCGAGGATCCTGGTGGGCTACAGTGGGGTTGCAAAAGAATCGGATATGACTTAGCGACTAAACAACAATAACAATCCAGTCACAAAAGTTTTGAAGTATCTCTCTCCCCAATTTACCTTCAAGACTAAAAGCATGTCTACATTCTCACATTTCATGGCTAGCAGTTCATGGACCAGTGGATATGTTACATAGATAAAGAATTAGTTGGTACATACTAAACAAGAATGGGATAATTTATAGTTTCATTGTGGATATAAAAAATAGAAGGGAGAGGGCTTCCCTGGTGGTCCAGTGGGTAAGGACACCGCCTTGCAGTGCAAGGGGTGCCAGTTCGATCCCTGGCCTGGGAAGATCCCACATGCCGCGGAGCGGCTGGACTCGTGTGTCAAATTACCGAGCTGGAGCTCTGAAGCGCGTGCGCCCAGAGCCGGTGCTCTGTGACAACAGAGGCCACTGCGATGGGAGGCCAACACAGGCCAAAGAACAAAGATAGATGAAAATAGACAAATGAAAGACCAATAGTAGTAGCCCGCCTGCTCCCCTCCCTCCCTACCCCGCCCCCCCAAAATATATAAATAAATAAATAAATCTTTAAAAAAATGGAAGGGAGAGTTTTACTTTTAGAATATTAAACATTTCATTTATTTACATACCAATTGTTTAAGATTCATAGCTTCAGAGAAAAGAGGTGTTACCTCGGTAAAGTTCTAAACCTGGATAACTTTAAAGCCATGGAGTATAATTAAAATAGCCTCAGCTCTTTTCTTTTAAATTTAGATTGAATATCCAGAAGATGGATGATGAACTCTTAGAAAACTATTCTAAGTTTGTTTAAGTTTAAATATCAATGGCACCCCTAAATTCACTGCAGCATTATTTACAATAGAAAAAGAAAGGAAGCAATCTAAGTGCCAATCAACAGATGAATGGATAAGGAAGATGTGATTTATATGCACACAATGAAATATCACTGGGCCACAAAAAAAGAATCTTGCCATTTGCAACAACACAGGCATACCCAGAGAGTAGTATACAAAGAGAAATAAGGCAGAAAGAGAAATACACATACAGTATGATTTCACTTACACATGGAATTTAAAAAAAAATAAAAGAATGACCAAACCTAACAGAATAGAAAGGGGCTACAGATAAAGAGGACAAACAGGTGGGAGTCAGAAAGAAGAGGATTAGAAAAGCAGGTGAGAGAGGTTTAGATATACAAACTTCCAGTTACGAACTAAGTCAGAGGTATGAAACATACAGTGTAGGGAATGTAGTCAACAGTTAGCTAATATCTTTGTATGGTGTGTGTGTTATTTGCTCAGTTGTGTTTGACTCTTTGCAACCCCATAGGACTATAGCCTGCCAGGCTGCTCTGTGCATGGAATTCTCCAGGCAAGAATGCTGTAGTGGGTTGCCATTTCCTTCTCCGGGGGAATCTTCTGAACCCAGAGATCAAACCCAGGTCTCTAAAACCGCAGGCAGATTCTTCACCCTTCAAACCACCAGAGAGGTCTCTTGTATGTTGAGAGATGACACCTCTACTTATCATGATGTTCACTTTGAAATGTACAAAGATTCTGAATCACTATGTTGTGTACCAGAGACTAAAATTGTGTTATAGGTCAATTTTACTTGAAATGTAAACAAAACAAACTTACAGAAAATGAAATAAGGTTTGTGATTCCACAGGTATGGGTTAAGGGAGGGGAGAATGAATCAAAGCAGTGAAAAAGTACAAACTCCTGGTTATAAGTGAGGCTGTAATGTGCAACGTAACTAAAATTAACACTTCTGTATGCCATATACGATGATTGTTAACAAAGAAAGCAAGAGTTCTTGTTGCAGGGAGGAAGCCAATTCTGACACCACTTTGTAAACTGTTTCTTTGACTTGCTTTCCATTGTTTTTGTTATTATAATCATACT
The DNA here is from genome assembly GCA_022376925.1 of Tragulus kanchil. NCBI lineage: Eukaryota > Metazoa > Chordata > Mammalia > Artiodactyla > Tragulidae > Tragulus > Tragulus kanchil. Next base: position 112,974,579 of record JAIOJX010000005.1, on the reverse strand, counting down.
TAATGGCTTGCCTCGAGAACCCTGACCCTCCCCGACTGTAAACTAAAGTGCATTTGTTCAGAACCCTGTTCACCCACAGATGGTAGAACGGAAGAAATTAAAACATCCCCTGCCTGAGGCTTGCCATTTTCTGAGTCATTTGCAAGATCAATGACCCTTTTATAGTTGCCTCCTCACCTACTCCCATCTCTGATCTATAAAAGAACATGGCATCCAGACCTTGATAAGGTATTTATTTTAATGTGCTAGCCTGCTATCTTCTTGGTCAGCTGCTTTCCAACTAAAGTAGCTTTTCTTGCCTCAACACCTCATCTCTCAGATTCATTGGCCTGTCGTGTGGTGAACAGACTGAGCTTGGACTTGGTAACATTCTCATTACAGGGGAAACTTTTTTCTATTTAATGTCATATCTACATGAGATGAGGTCATATCAGCATACTAAGCATCTTAAGGGGGAGTCAGAAAGAAGAGGATTAGAAAAGCAGGTGAGAGAGGTTTAGATATACAAACTTCCAGTTACGAACTAAGTCAGAGGTATGAAACATACAGTGTAGGGAATGTAGTCAACAGTTAGCTAATATCTTTGTATGGTGTGTGTTATTTGCTCAGTTGTGTTTGACTCTTTGCAACCCCATAGGACTATAGCCTGCCAGGCTGCTCTGTGCATGGAATTCTCCAGGCAAGAATGCTGTAGTGGGTTGCCATTTCCTTCTCCGGGGGAATCTTCTGAACCCAGAGATCAAACCCAGGTCTCTAAAACCGCAGGCAGATTCTTCACCCTTCAAACCACCAGAGAGGTCTCTTGTATGTTGAGAGATGACACCTCTACTTATCATGATGTTCACTTTGAAATGTACAAAGATTCTGAATCACTATGTTGTGTACCAGAGACTAAAATTGTGTTATAGGTCAATTTTACTTGAAATGTAAACAAAACAAACTTACAGAAAATGAAATAAGGTTTGTGATTCCACAGGTATGGGTTAAGGGAGGGGAGAATGAATCAAAGCAGTGAAAAAGTACAAACTCCTGGTTATAAGTGAGGCTGTAATGTGCAACGTAACTAAAATTAACACTTCTGTATGCCATATACGATGATTGTTAACAAAGAAAGCAAGAGTTCTTGTTGCAGGGAGGAAGCCAATTCTGACACCACTTTGTAAACTGTTTCTTTGACTTGCTTTCCATTGTTTTTGTTATTATAATCATACTTAATGGCTTGCCTCGAGAACCCTGACCCTCCCCGACTGTAAACTAAAGTGCATTTGTTCAGAACCCTGTTCACCCACAGATGGTAGAACGGAAGAAATTAAAACATCCCCTGCCTGAGGCTTGCCATTTTCTGAGTCATTTGCAAGATCAATGACCCTTTTATAGTTGCCTCCTCACCTACTCCCATCTCTGATCTATAAAAGAACATGGCATCCAGACCTTGATAAGGTATTTATTTTAATGTGCTAGCCTGCTATCTTCTTGGTCAGCTGCTTTCCAACTAAAGTAGCTTTTCTTGCCTCAACACCTCATCTCTCAGATTCATTGGCCTGTCGTGTGGTGAACAGACTGAGCTTGGACTTGGTAACATTCTCATTACAGGGGAAACTTTTTTCTATTTAATGTCATATCTACATGAGATGAGGTCATATCAGCATACTAAGCATCTTAAACTTACATTGCTGTATGTCAATTATATCAATAAAATTGGAAAACAAAAAAACCAACTGGGCAGACTCACATTTTGATTCTTATTTGAAAAATATTGATCAGTGTTATCTTTCAAAAACAGTGCAGGTGATACTATTATAATGATATACATGCATTCTTGAGAAATGTGTGTCCAACAACACAGCACGCCAAGAATCATACAGCTTATGGGAAAAGTAATTGACTCAAAATGTGTAAGATGATAAAAGCAAAATACCAACAATATCAATTCTAATAAAAATACTAGAACAACTAAATCTTCACTGACTTTTGGACCAAGTATATACACTGTCAGTCCATCTTTTGCAGCCCTGGATGCTGGGATTCATACTTCCCTCCTTCAAGATATACTTCCTTAAAAAAGGCTTGCTTCTAGTTAGAGACCAATTTCATCAAAATTACAAGTATGACCCAAATAGCCTTCCTCACCAGTCTTTCTCCTGCACACCACCCAAACACAGAACAAAACTCTTTTTATCTTTTTAGCTGTATCTGCGGCTTTCCCAGAGGCCTGGCATAGAGAAAAGAGAAGAATGGCAGCCCTAAAGTCACAAAACCAGCTCTCCTTGCATGAAAGAGAGACACATTGTAAGACCAGCTCCTAATTTTAAAAAGCTTGCTTCCTATCATTTCAAAACATTAACATGTGGGGAAAATTATGTATAAATTCCCACAAATTCCATGTCATCCTGAGCACTCCTCATTTTACCAACCATGTATGAACCAGTTACCATTAGGAGAACATGGACAATACAGAATCAGCTGCACCAGACCTTGCTAAGGTATTTATTTTAATGTGCTAGCCTGCTATCTTCTTGGTCAGCTGCTTTCCAACTAAAGTAGCTTTTCTTGCCTCAACACCTCATCTCTCAGATTCATTGGCCTGTCGTGTGGTGAACAGACTGAGCTTGGACTTGGTAACATTCTCATTACAGGGGAAACTTTTTTCTATTTAATGTCATATCTACATGAGATGAGGTCATATCAGCATACTAAGCATCTTAAACTTACATTGCTGTATGTCAATTATATCAATAAAATTGGAAAACAAAAAAACCAACTGGGCAGACTCACATTTTGATTCTTATTTGAAAAATATTGATCAGTGTTATCTTTCAAAAACAGTGCAGGTGATACTATTATAATGATATACATGCATTCTTGAGAAATGTGTGTCCAACAACACAGCACGCCAAGAATCATACAGCTTATGGGAAAAGTAATTGACTCAAAATGTGTAAGATGATAAAAGCAAAATACCAACAATATCAATTCTAATAAAAATACTAGAACAACTAAATCTTCACTGACTTTTGGACCAAGTATATACACTGTCAGTCCATCTTTTGCAGCCCTGGATGCTGGGATTCATACTTCCCTCCTTCAAGATATACTTCCTTAAAAAAGGCTTGCTTCTAGTTAGAGACCAATTTCATCAAAATTACAAGTATGACCCAAATAGCCTTCCTCACCAGTCTTTCTCCTGCACACCACCCAAACACAGAACAAAACTCTTTTTATCTTTTTAGCTGTATCTGCGGCTTTCCCAGAGGCCTGGCATAGAGAAAAGAGAAGAATGGCAGCCCTAAAGTCACAAAACCAGCTCTCCTTGCATGAAAGAGAGACACATTGTAAGACCAGCTCCTAATTTTAAAAAGCTTGCTTCCTATCATTTCAAAACATTAACATGTGGGGAAAATTATGTATAAATTCCCACAAATTCCATGTCATCCTGAGCACTCCTCATTTTACCAACCATGTATGAACCAGTTACCATTAGGAGAACATGGACAATACAGAATCAGCTGCACCAGACTAGTGATTTACAGAGGTTTTTAAACCAAAAATGGATTAGACAACTTTAAAAAGCTATTAATCATAGTAGCAAAGTCAAATGACACCTTGCATATAAGATCTTCATTTGAGTGACATTTAATATGCTGAAACATACAAACTATTTAACAGATGCATGTGGTAAGAATTTTTAGAATTATTGATCTTTCAAAGAACTTAAAAAATAGATACACTATTTCCTTCAAGTATGATACTTGTGAAAAGTGCTTGAATTTTTGGGAGGGGTTCAATATGCTACAGTAACCCATGAAATGACAGACCTTTTCCTATCAAAAGGAAAACATGACTCTGAGTGACTATAATGATCAGGCCTTGTTCTGAAAGAGCTGCTGATTATTGGAGGATGAGACAGGTTTGTTGACTCTGCCCCCTTGGAAAGGGGATCCCCCAAAGAGACAACTTCCCACTAGTTGATACACAGAAACCATTTCACAATTGCATCCCCTATAGAATACCCTGGGAGAGAATGATGCTTCAGACCACTGAAACGGCATGTTATCTGAGGTTGTTTTAAAGCACTCCAGCAAAAAGAACTATTAAAAAGCAGAAAGGAGAGATGACAAAAGACTACCAAAATTCTGATAAATATTGAAGTTGAGTGAAAGGTACAAGGGATGAGGAATGCATTTATTTTATTTTTGTATATCTGAAAACTTGTCTCCTAATAGAAACTAAAAATGAATCATAAGGAATACCAATTCTATTCCATTCTGCACAGTGGATATTAGTTATAAAAAATAAATATAAATGCTCTGCTCATTTATTGAGTTAACTAAATTCATACGGTTTACATATTTATTGCCAAGATACAAATGTATGTATGACTCCTTCCAAAATCAAATTCTGAAGCAAACCTGAGTCTGTGATTGGAGAATTTCATTATACTAACACATCATATGTTATCTAAGTGTTATTCAAATGCAAACAAACACAAAGCATTTTAAGTATGGATAACAAATCTAACAGCCATTGCATGTAATACAGAGTTATCAGAAGACATTCTGAAACTCTTTATTATAAACATTTGTCTGTCAAAACATTGGGATTTTTAAAAGTTCTAGTTGATTCAGTAAAGCTTTATCCTAGCAATGTTGCTCTAAAATATGAGTATCATTAATTTATTTCTTAGTTACTTGGCAAAATCAGAAAAGCAATGACTATACTCTCTACTTCTAGTTTATTTCAAATGCAGAAAGAACACATAGCCATTCTATACCAATAATCCAATAAACTGAGCCCATCATTTTCAATGGGTCATTATAAAAATCATCATTTTAAAATTGTTAAAAAAAAAAAAAACCTGGAAAGTGCTCGGTTTTATGTTTTCTTTAAGCAAACCCGGTATTCTCTGACATGCACTTGTGATTCCACTGGAATCACATGCATAGAATCCTCAATAAAAACATGATCTGGTAGTAAGAATACTTCGTTAACAGATCATTAACAATAGTAAAGAAAAATTCCTTTATCTGAATCCTAAACTATGGATTTATAAGAGCCAGACAGCTAGTTTTGCTCAGTGGGAATCCACGTCAAAAGCAAAACAGGAACCATTTCCTTATGACAAAGATACAGAGTCACTGATAATAAATAAAAATAAAAACATGGTGTTTCCATGGAAAATGTTCATGTAACATTCATTGACCAAATGTTTTTGAGCACTTTCTCCATGCCAGTAACCGTGCTAGGCACTGCATATATACCAGTATACAAGGGCCACTTCTTGTAATTCCCAAACTAACTTGAGACCAATAAATCCTTCTCATGATTCTATAGTCGCCGTCCAGTTAGCAGCCAGCCGTAGGAGGGGGAATTAGGACAAAATGGAGCAAAATATTTAGTAGAAAAGAAACTTAACATGACACCAGCCCACTACTACAAGTTGGAAATCACTGAAGATCTGAGTGTAAGTTGGAAAGAACTGACTTTGTGTCTCATTTTAAAACCTGTGTGTGTCACATTCTGACAGTTAAATTTCTGCCTGGGAAACAGCTTGAGGGTCTGTGGGATTTTTTGGTGTGAGACAAATCACTTTTAGACTTTTTTTCTCCTTTCAAATTTCTAACAATTTGTGAAACACAACATGCAAACATTATCTTCTATTTGGAGCATCCCTGTCTCTCCCACAGCAATCATTTCTGATCTTGCCACCAGGATTTTGACTCCAGTGGGGAAGCGAGCAGCAGGAGAAAATGAACTCTTAATTGAAAACAAATTTCGACTTACATGGAGAGGAGAAGCTAAAGACGTTTACAAAATACTTGCATTTAAGCAAAGGCCATTTTGAAGGAAAAAAGGATCAAAGTAGAAAATATTAATATTACTCTGTATCAGACATGCGTCAGTTAGAGTCTGTTGAATACAATAGACATGCATTAATCACATTGTGCCAAGCTCTGTACTACACACTGGAATAGAGTTGCTAGCATTTATATTGCTTTTTTGCAATTTTCAGAGTTTTAGAAATGACTGTGAGCTACACATGTATTTTTATTTCCATTTTATAGATGAAGCAAATGAGTTTCAATGAAGCTAAGTGGTTCGATGTTATTCATTTAATTAGAGACAGAATTGCAACTCATATTCATGTCTTCTGACTCTTAGTTCTTCGTTCTCACCAAGATGCTTCATTTAATTGGTACATCTAATAAAACTACTGTTAATGATACTCATACTAACAGGAATAATAGGTAGCAGTTAAGAATTTATTATGTGCTAGGCACTGTGCTAACACTATGCCTAAATTAATTACTTTAGTCATCACAACAACCTGATGAGTTATTGATCATTCCCATCATTGAACACATGAATTTACTGAGGCTTGCAAAGTCAAGTATATTATGTTGTACAAGATAGCCCAAGGTTTCCCAGCCAGTAAGAAGCAGAGCTCAGATCTGAATCCTACCTATTTCTATAGCTTGTGTTCATGGTCAGAACTAGTGATTCCCAAACTTGGCTGATAAGAGAACACAGTTGGGACTTACAAAAGCCATGAACTTCCAGGTCTCTGCTCTTGGACTCTGATTTAGTTGGTCAGGCCTAAGGCCAATAATATGAACTTTAATAAGCATTAGACAAAACACACTGTCTCTATTGGCACTATATAATTTCAACTTCTCTGACTTATCCCTGGCTGAGAAGTTGGCAAGGTTTTCTGTAAACACTTCAGGCTTTGAGCACCATTCACTTTTTCAAATACTCCTCTTCAAGAGTGTAGTTTGAAAGTAGCCCAAGGTTTCTCCTTTCAAATTTCTAACAATTTGTGAAACACAACATGAAAATTCTCACTGTCTCTCCCACAGCAATCATTTCTGATCTTGCCACCAGGATTTTGACTCCAGTGGGGAAGCGAGCAGCAGGAGAAAATGAACTCTTAATTGAAAACAAATTTCGACTTACATGGAGAGGAGAAGCTAAAGACGTTTACAAAATACTTGCATTTAAGCAAAGGCCATTTTGAAGGAAAAAAGGATCAAAGTAGAAAATATTAATATTACTCTGTATCAGACATGCGTCAGTTAGAGTCTGTTGAATACAATAGACATGCATTAATCACATTGTGCCAAGCTCTGTACTACACACTGGAATAGAGTTGCTAGCATTTATATTGCTTTTTTGCAATTTTCAGAGTTTTAGAAATGACTGTGAGCTACACATGTATTTTTATTTCCATTTTATAGATGAAGCAAATGAGTTTCAATGAAGCTAAGTGGTTCGATGTTATTCATTTAATTAGAGACAGAATTGCAACTCATATTCATGTCTTCTGACTCTTAGTTCTTCGTTCTCACCAAGATGCTTCATTTAATTGGTACATCTAATAAAACTACTGTTAATGATACTCATACTAACAGGAATAATAGGTAGCAGTTAAGAATTTATTATGTGCTAGGCACTGTGCTAACACTATGCCTAAATTAATTACTTTAGTCATCACAACAACCTGATGAGTTATTGATCATTCCCATCATTGAACACATGAATTTACTGAGGCTTGCAAAGTCAAGTATATTATGTTGTACAAGATAGCCCAAGGTTTCCCAGCCAGTAAGAAGCAGAGCTCAGATCTGAATCCTACCTATTTCTATAGCTTGTGTTCATGGTCAGAACTAGTGATTCCCAAACTTGGCTGATAAGAGAACACAGTTGGGACTTACAAAAGCCATGAACTTCCAGGTCTCTGCTCTTGGACTCTGATTTAGTTGGTCAGGCCTAAGGCCAATAATATGAACTTTAATAAGCATTAGACAAAACACACTGTCTCTATTGGCACTATTTAATTTCAACTTCTCTGACTTATCCCTGGCTGAGAAGTTGGCAAGGTTTTTCTGTAAACACTTCAGGCTTTGAGCACCATTCACCTTTTGTTGCAAATACTCCTCTTCAAGAGTGTAGTTTGAAAGTAGCCCAAGGCATTCTGTTAACAAAAGGAGATGGCAGGTTTCCAATAAAACTTTACTTATAGATACTAAAATTTGAATTCCATATAATATTCATGAGTCATACAATATAAGTGGGGCTTTTTTCTGGCCATTTAAATATATAAAAAAGACTCACAGGTTACAGGCCATACAAAAACTGGTTATTTGGACTTGGGTTGTGGGCTTTTTGCCTAAACCTGCTCTAGTCCTGTTTCTGTGAGAAGTTCGTTCTAGCTAGAACAGTAGCTGATAGAAAAATTATTTTCTCAGCTTACTCCAATTGACATTTTCAGTAATATCCCATTGATTTTTTTTTGTTGTTTTTCTTCCTGTCTCCTGCCTTCCTGCCCTGACATCTGGATATTGTCTCATTTTAAATTCTAAGATACAAAAGAGTATACTTTGAACAATTTTGTAAATAGTGCCATGAGGTCTTTGGCAAAATAAACTAATAAACCAAAACATAAATTTAGTATAAATAAATGCATTATAAGGAATAAGAATCTCTTGAAAACTATTTAGGCCATATCCACAGGATGATAAGTGGCTTTTATCATTTCAGTGGATCATTACCAATAAGCATTAAGCTTCAGAATCATAAAGAGTATCATTTGGCATGCAATCATTTAAGTTTATGACATTCAGACTGGCTGGGCATCTCTGGACGTCAGAAAACCTTTGCCTCAGTGGCATTTTATCATTTCAGTGCTATGCAGTCAAGTATATTATGTTGTACAAGATAGCCCAAGGTTTCCCAGCCAGTAAGAAGCAGAGCTCAGATCTGAATCCTACCTATTTCTATAGCTTGTGTTCATGGTCAGAACTAGTGATTCCCAAACTTGGCTGATAAGAGAACACAGTTGGGACTTACAAAAGCCATGAACTTCCAGGTCTCTGCTCTTGGACTCTGATTTAGTTGGTCAGGCCTAAGGCCAATAATATGAACTTTAATAAGCATTAGACAAAACACACTGTCTCTATTGGCACTATTTAATTTCAACTTCTCTGACTTATCCCTGGCTGAGAAGTTGGCAAGGTTTTTCTGTAAACACTTCAGGCTTTGAGCACCATTCACCTTTTGTTGCAAATACTCCTCTTCAAGAGTGTAGTTTGAAAGTAGCCCAAGGCATTCTGTTAACAAAAGGAGATGGCAGGTTTCCAATAAAACTTTACTTATAGATACTAAAATTTGAATTCCATATAATATTCATGAGTCATACAATATAAGTGGGGCTTTTTTCTGGCCATTTAAATATATAAAAAAGACTCACAGGTTACAGGCCATACAAAAACTGGTTATTTGGACTTGGGTTGTGGGCTTTTTGCCTAAACCTGCTCTAGTCCTGTTTCTGTGAGAAGTTCGTTCTAGCTAGAACAGTAGCTGATAGAAAAATTATTTTCTCAGCTTACTCCAATTGACATTTTCAGTAATATCCCATTGATTTTTTTTTGTTGTTTTTCTTCCTGTCTCCTGCCTTCCTGCCCTGACATCTGGATATTGTCTCATTTTAAATTCTAAGATACAAAAGAGTATACTTTGAACAATTTTGTAAATAGTGCCATGAGGTCTTTGGCAAAATAAACTAATAAACCAAAACATAAATTTAGTATAAATAAATGCATTATAAGGAATAAGAATCTCTTGAAAACTATTTAGGCCATATCCACAGGATGATAAGTGGCTTTTATCATTTCAGTGGATCATTACCAATAAGCATTAAGCTTCAGAATCATAAAGAGTATCATTTGGCATGCAATCATTTAAGTTTATGACATTCAGACTGGCTGGGCATCTCTGGACGTCAGAAAACCTTTGCCTCATGGCTTTAATAGATGTATAATAACATCCTTTAGGCTTTCCCCTTCACTGGATCCTTTTCTAAATAAGATGCTCCTACAACCTTTTCTCTCCGAAAGAACCTCACCTGTCATTCTCTATAATTGAAAATATATAATTTTAAACCAGTTCAATAAGTACTATATCCACCATACACCTGGTACTCTAGCTTATCCCTTGGTTTTTATAGCTTATTGCAATTACTTTCTAAGAAACATATGTTTTATTTGCTAAGAAGAAATATTTTGTAGGGTTTAATTATACATTGAAAAGTCAGGTGCACATTTGGAACAAATGGGTGTATTCCAAGATCCTGATATGATTTTGGGAGTAGAAGTGAGAGATTTGGGAAAAAAATGAGACTTTTATAGACTTTCACATATGGCAGGGATCTAGGAATTACCTAGCCCAACTTTTGTCTTCATTCTGTGCTCTTGTTCAATGGAATCACTTACTAGTTGCTTAAATAGCTTCAGGGAGAGAGAACTCAATACTTACTGTAGCAATCATCAGCATTTTTAACCAACTCTGTTAGTTCTTCTTTCCTCATGTTAAGCTAGAATTCTCTCCTTGTAACTTTCATCCAATTGTTCTTTGAGAACAACAAATCCAATTATAAGTCAATGATGCTATATGATAATATATTCAGAAATGCTTCTTGTGTGCATGTGCATGTATATGTATATATATACACATACATACATGCATATATATATATATATATATAAAACTATTCTATGATAAACAAAGTCTTTCAGCCAAATAGATAAATAAGGAAAAAAATGTCAATGATGATGCCCCAGCTCTGCCCCATGTGAATCCTCTGGTTTTAGAACTGACCAAGTTAAAAGTCATAGACTGAAAGAAGTGAGGAGATATATTTGGTTTGAATCAAAGTAAGCTCAGGAAAACGTCATTTGATGAAATGAAATGTCATTTCATTCCTATGTGCTTTAACGTCTTATCCCAGGCATGCGGGATTCTTCTAAACATGAAATTCACAGCAGGAGTTAGAAGCTAAATTTGAGATTCCATTGAAAAAATTGGAAACAGGAAAGGCAAAATGATTGAGTAAACTGATATCTATTCAACCAGATACAACAAGATGAAAGGGAGTGTCCTGAAAAATACCCTTAAAAAAAACCCTCCAAAACCCTAGGAATTCATTTGATAGACTAAACAGTGAAGGCAAGGATCTTATGATACTTCAAGACTGTTCCAGTTCAGATTTTCAGTCTTTCTCCATCCAGAAATCCTGGACCCCAGCTAGTAAGACAATCATCTAGAAAATGCGTATGTAGATACAGAAACAGTGTCTAGCTACCTTGGTTTTATAGCTTATTGCAATTACTTTCTAGGGTTTTTTATTTGCTAAGAAGAAATATTTTGTAGGGTTTAATTATACATTGAAAAGTCAGGTGCACATTTGGAACAAATGGGTGTATTCCAAGATCCTGATATGATTTTGGGAGTAGAAGTGAGAGATTTGGGAAAAAAATGAGACTTTTATAGACTTTCACATATGGCAGGGATCTAGGAATTACCTAGCCCAACTTTTGTCTTCATTCTGTGCTCTTGTTCAATGGAATCACTTACTAGTTGCTTAAATAGCTTCAGGGAGAGAGAACTCAATACTTACTGTAGCAATCATCAGCATTTTTAACCAACTCTGTTAGTTCTTCTTTCCTCATGTTAAGCTAGAATTCTCTCCTTGTAACTTTCATCCAATTGTTCTTTGAGAACAACAAATCCAATTATAAGTCAATGATGCTATATGATAATATATTCAGAAATGCTTCTTGTGTGCATGTGCATGTATATGTATATATATACACATACATACATGCATATATATATATATATATATAAAACTATTCTATGATAAACAAAGTCTTTCAGCCAAATAGATAAATAAGGAAAAAAATGTCAATGATGATGCCCCAGCTCTGCCCCATGTGAATCCTCTGGTTTTAGAACTGACCAAGTTAAAAGTCATAGACTGAAAGAAGTGAGGAGATATATTTGGTTTGAATCAAAGTAAGCTCAGGGAAAACGTCATTTGATGAAATGAAATGTCATTTCATTCCTATGTGCTTTAACGTCTTATCCCAGGCATGCGGGATTCTTCTAAACATGAAATTCACAGCAGGAGTTAGAAGCTAAATTTGAGATTCCATTGAAAAAATTGGAAACAGGAAAGGCAAAATGATTGAGTAAACTGATATCTATTCAACCAGATACAACAAGATGAAAGGGAGTGTCCTGAAAAATACCCTTAAAAAAAACCCTCCAAAACCCTAGGAATTCATTTGATAGACTAAACAGTGAAGGCAAGGATCTTATGATACTTCAAGACTGTTCCAGTTCAGATTTTCAGTCTTTCTCCATCCAGAAATCCTGGACCCCAGCTAGTAAGACAATCATCTAGAAAATGCGTATGTAGATACAGAACAGTGACAGTGGTCACAAGCTACTGACTCAATCATATAATAAAATGTATACCCTGGAGCTATTTTCTGTACTACAGTTTTCTTATGCACTAAATGGCAATAATACCACCTACTATACTGTTGGAAGTTACATGAGTTAATATATGCAAAGTACACAGAACAGTTTTGGCACAAAGTAAACAAATTTTATTTACTTAGTATCAATATAATATCACCCTATCCTAATATTTACAAAACTGCCATACAATTATAGATTTTAGCATTCGTTGCAGATTGTAAACTCTTCAAGGCCTGAGAACTTTGTGCTACTTACTATTTAGTTATTGTGTCCTCAGTGCCCTGCATAAAGCCTAGAAAATAGCATGGGTCTTCAATAAATGTTTATAGAAAAATGGACTAAATAAGCTGCTTTTTCATATTTCACTTGGCTGGTAACTTGCTCTTTAGATTTTAATTTTTATAAATACTTTAACTCACCAAAGTTATGATAGGAAGTTTGGGATTCCATAAATAAATTTAGTTAACTATGAAATCTAATACATTTGCTTTAATCACTGAAAATATAATGCACCAAATTGTATAAATAGCCTGTTAAAATCACTCCTTGACAACCTAAATTAAAAGCCTCACATTAAAACTTGCAAAAAAAAAGGAAACAAATAAGCTTCAATTAATGAATCCAGGACTATTTATTATAATTTGCATGAAATGAAATGTCATTTCATTCCTATGTGCTTTAACGTCTTATCCCAGGCATGCGGGATTCTTCTAAACATGAAATTCACAGCAGGAGTTAGAAGCTAAATTTGAGATTCCATTGAAAAAATTGGAAACAGGAAAGGCAAAATGATTGAGTAAACTGATATCTATTCAACCAGATACAACAAGATGAAAGGGAGTGTCCTGAAAAATACCCTTAAAAAAAACCCTCCAAAACCCTAGGAATTCATTTGATAGACTAAACAGTGAAGGCAAGGATCTTATGATACTTCAAGACTGTTCCAGTTCAGATTTTCAGTCTTTCTCCATCCAGAAATCCTGGACCCCAGCTAGTAAGACAATCATCTAGAAAATGCGTATGTAGATACAGAACAGTGACAGTGGTCACAAGCTACTGACTCAATCATATAATAAAATGTATACCCTGGAGCTATTTTCTGTACTACAGTTTTCTTATGCACTAAATGGCAATAATACCACCTACTATACTGTTGGAAGTTACATGAGTTAATATATGCAAAGTACACAGAACAGTTTTGGCACAAAGTAAACAAATTTTATTTACTTAGTATCAATATAATATCACCCTATCCTAATATTTACAAAACTGCCATACAATTATAGATTTTAGCATTCGTTGCAGATTGTAAACTCTTCAAGGCCTGAGAACTTTGTGCTACTTACTATTTAGTTATTGTGTCCTCAGTGCCCTGCATAAAGCCTAGAAAATAGCATGGGTCTTCAATAAATGTTTATAGAAAAATGGACTAAATAAGCTGCTTTTTCATATTTCACTTGGCTGGTAACTTGCTCTTTAGATTTTAATTTTTATAAATACTTTAACTCACCAAAGTTATGATAGGAAGTTTGGGATTCCATAAATAAATTTAGTTAACTATGAAATCTAATACATTTGCTTTAATCACTGAAAATATAATGCACCAAATTGTATAAATAGCCTGTTAAAATCACTCCTTGACAACCTAAATTAAAAGCCTCACATTAAAACTTGCAAATAGGACAATAAGCAGCAGTGAATAAGTCCAGAAACTGACATGCTGTTATGATCCTGCAAAAGCAATCTCTTTCAATTAATGAATCTCCAGGACTATTTATTCATTAATTTGCATAAGAAATTTGAATTTCACTTTTATATTGGACAGTTATGCAGAGAGCATTTTATAAATGTATCCAAACTCAATTCTATCCAAGGACTGCCAAATGAAGCTCAGTCAGACAACAAAAATGTATGCAGAAGAATGTACATACTAGTCTCAAGGGAATGAGACTCCTGTATTCTGGTGGTTATGTCTGGTCCTTTCCATGTACGTCCATGCAAAATTTAAACATTAGATTTAGCTTGAGATATGACTGAATTTAACAGTAACCATATTAACAGCAAGGCTCTATTCACTTCGTGAAATTCCTATGGTGCTGGAGAAGACTTTTGAGAGTCCCCTTGAACTGTAAGGAGCTAAGCAGTCAATCCTAAAGGAAGTCAACCCTGAATTTTTACTGAAAGGACTGATGTTGAAACTGTAGCTCCAGTATTTTGGCTACCTGATGCCAGGAATCAACTCAGTGGGAAAGACCCTGATGCTGGGAAAGACTGAAGGTGGAAGGAATAGGGGACGACAGAGGACAAGATGGTTGGATGGCATTACCAACTCAATGAACATGAGTTTGAGCGAGCTCTGGGAGGTGGTGAAGGACAGGGAAGCCTGGTGTGCTGTAGTCTGTGAGGTAGCAAAGAGTCGAACACAACTGAATGACTAAAAAACAACAAAACCAGTGTGCACGCACTGGTATACTACATAAATATGCATATATGCACATACATAGACACACATGTATATACACACCCACATATACATGGAGGCTTCCCTGGCAGCTCAGGTGGTAAAGAATCTGTCTGCAATGTGGGAGACCCCATTTTTGATCCCTAGGTCAGGAAGATCCCCTGAAGAAGGGAATGGTTACCCATTGAATATTCTTATCTGGAGAATTCCATGGACAGAGGAGTCTGGCAGACTGCTGCAGTCCACGGGGTCACAAAGAGTCAGACATGACTGAGTGACAAACATTTTCACATATATATGCATATCTACATATTTCACATATATGTACGAGAAACAAGTTTTGTGTAACAATGCTATTATCATGCAGTCTGAAATCCTGACCAATTTCAACCTATTCTTGATATTTTCTATACCTCAGTCAATCTCAATTCCATTAATATCACAATCACAATTTAAAAAATACTACTTAAGAGGGAAAAATACAATTTTAAAATACTAGAAATTTTAAATTGGCAGGAAAATTCAACTTCAATGTCTTCAAAGTCAGTCTATGAAATAAATGTGTATCATATATATGGCAATGATCTATTCTCAGTATATCAAAATCCTGAAATGTTATAAATCATGGTGAGCTAGTACTTGACCAAAGTAACAATTTAAAGAAATAATATATATTATAAATTGAGAAAGGTTTTTATAAATCTATATTCTTTAATCACACAAATATCATTTATAGAAAAGCAACAATAAATATAAAGTTGATTTTTTATTTTGCCCGTGTTGCACAGCATGTGGGATCTTAGTCTGTGCCTCCTGCATTGGAAGTCCAGAGCCTTCACCAATGGACCACCAAGGAAGTCCCCAAAAACGAAAAGACCAAAGAATAAACCTTAAAAAATGCATGCAAATGCTTTAAGAAAATTGTTAAACTTATTAATGACATAAAAATCTGAATACATTCAGAGTTGTATCATTCGTGGATAGGAATATTCAAAACCATAAAGAGCTTAACCCTTGCCATATTAATCTACAAATTCAATATGTTTTTAATAAAAATCATAACTGGATTTTTGAGTGTTTAAGATGGGATACTGAATAAACTTTTACTAAAATTCATGTGGAAAGCAAAAAAGCTAAGAAGAGAGAAGACAATTTTGAAAAGCAATAAAAAGAGGTACTATCCTATTTACCATAAATGCATAATCATTAAGAGCATAACACTGATCTATATAGCCCCAGACTGATCTGTATAGATGGATGGAACAGAAGAGTGTGTACAGAAATCACACTGTACAGACACACACGACACACTGTCTTGCTTGTTTGTGGCAAGAAATGTACAAAGAGGTACTACCAACATTGAATACCCATATGGAAATGGAGAACATTTGCTGGGAAGATCCACAGGCATAGTTTTTTCTTTTTTCCCAACAAATAAAAGTCAAGGAAAGAAGAGGTGAAAATTCAGAGAAGCAACCTGATAGACGTAAATGAACCTAAAAGACATATTGATCAAACCCAGCATGCCAACTTGGATTGGATCCTGACTCAAATAAAACTACTATAAAAAGAAATGTCTAAGATACATGGGAAAATTTGATATATTAACTGATGTTTAATAATATTAAGGAATTACTATTCATGGTTTAAGTGTGATACTTGTCTTAATGGTTATGATTTCTAAAATTCTTTCTTTTAGCGATATATACTGAAGCACTTATTGGGAAAAAAGATATAATATTTGGACTTTTCTTCAATCTAATAGTGGGGGAGGGGAAAGAGAAAAGTGGAGTGATGGATAAAGCAATACTGGCCAAATGTTTATAATAGTTAAAACTAGAAAATGGGTAAATGCATATTTATTAGACTATTCCTTCTACTTCTGTTTAAAGTTTTGTATAAACAAAGAAAATAAAGACTGTCAATGATACTAAAAAATGTTTATCAACAAAAGCACGTGTGATCAAAATGTTGATTTTTATTTTGCCCGTGTTGCACAGCATGTGGGATCTTAGTCTGTGCCTCCTGCATTGGAAGTCCAGAGCCTTCACCAATGGACCACCAAGGAAGTCCCCAAAAACGAAAAGACCAAAGAATAAACCTTAAAAAATGCATGCAAATGCTTTAAGAAAATTGTTAAACTTATTAATGACATAAAAATCTGAATACATTCAGAGTTGTATCATTCGTGGATAGGAATATTCAAAACCATAAAGAGCTTAACCCTTGCCATATTAATCTACAAATTCAATATGTTTTTAATAAAAATCATAACTGGATTTTTGAGTGTTTAAGATGGGATACTGAATAAACTTTTACTAAAATTCATGTGGAAAGCAAAAAAGCTAAGAAGAGAGAAGACAATTTTGAAAAGCAATAAAAAGAGGTACTATCCTATTTACCATAAATGCATAATCATTAAGAGCATAACACTGATCTATATAGCCCCAGACTGATCTGTATAGATGGATGGAACAGAAGAGTGTGTACAGAAATCACACTGTACAGACACACACGACACACTGTCTTGCTTGTTTGTGGCAAGAAATGTACAAAGAGGTACTACCAACATTGAATACCCATATGGAAATGGAGAACATTTGCTGGGAAGATCCACAGGCATAGTTTTTTCTTTTTTCCCAACAAATAAAAGTCAAGGAAAGAAGAGGTGAAAATTCAGAGAAGCAACCTGATAGACGTAAATGAACCTAAAAGACATATTGATCAAACCCAGCATGCCAACTTGGATTGGATCCTGACTCAAATAAAACTACTATAAAAAGAAATGTCTAAGATACATGGGAAAATTTGATATATTAACTGATGTTTAATAATATTAAGGAATTACTATTCATGGTTTAAGTGTGATACTTGTCTTAATGGTTATGATTTCTAAAATTCTTTCTTTTAGCGATATATACTGAAGCACTTATTGGGAAAAAAGATATAATATTTGGACTTTTCTTCAATCTAATAGTGGGGGAGGGGAAAGAGAAAAGTGGAGTGATGGATAAAGCAATACTGGCCAAATGTTTATAATAGTTAAAACTAGAAAATGGGTAAATGCATATTTATTAGACTATTCCTTCTACTTCTGTTTAAAGTTTTGTATAAACAAAGAAAATAAAGACTGTCAATGATACTAAAAAATGTTTATCAACAAAAGCACGTGTGATCAAAATACAAAGAAATGCTCGTGAATGTTAAATTCGGTCTAGGGTTTGATACCGGTGGCTCAGCCAGGACATTTTACTTTTTACTTTGGAGGACACATTGAAAGCTTCCATTTTTGCTACTGTTTTATTTCTTAAGACTCATGGTTAGTGCTTCAGTGTCCACCATACTACTCTTTATCATCTTTTTCATCTGGCACATATTTTGTTTAGAAGAAAAAATACACAGAAGAAAAAAATCCTAACCACACATGAAAGCTACTACCAAATTTCACTGGTTCCTAGATATTCCAGTTTATATTTACTCTCTCTAAAATTAGGGTGTGTCTTACAATTGAGGGTACCTAAAACTCAATGAAACAGAGTGCTTTTCTGTTATGTTACAAACTGGATAGATATAATAAGTAGGCTGATAAGTTAATCTTTTCTCTAACTAGAATTAGTTTCCCCAAATCATGTGTTTCAATTTCATCATGTGGATAGTCATGATAATAATACCACTGTGACCTGATGGGAATGGTTTACTTTAAAAGATGTTTTACTCATTTTAGGTCAGTAAGTGGATAAGGGTTTTGGTTCTTTAGTAGGAAAAGAGAGAGAGAGAGAGGAAAGCAGTATCTTGAAAGGGAACAGGAATGCAAAGTTGAATAGAAACAGTGTTTTGGAATCCTAATAAACAACTCCCTAAGGATGGACTTGTAGAGTGGAACTCCCATGTTACAATGACGCTAAAAAGCCTTACAGTCCGGAACTCAGGCCAGTTTTGGCAAAAGATATGCCTCGTTGACCCTGAAATGAGGTGGGGCTTACTCTTCCTTGAACTTTGAAAAACCAGTACAGGCACGGTAGTATTAAAACTAATACTAGTAGCAAGGATGCTAAGCAGAGGTTTAGTCTCAACCCCAATTCCTTGTACCACATTAACAGGGATTCTCTCTTACTCACAGTAATGTTGTTGTTAAGAACAGCAAGGACTAAACTTTGAAGAAAAGCAGATGCCCTGGGGACATCCTATGATTATCACCGAAGGGCGAATCTCCCAAATAATCGAAGGGCTTTCTTGAAATAAACAGGTTGGAGCTCAAACTATTTAAAAGAAGGCAATTTTTCACTCTGAACCAGAAAACATAGATACTATTTGCTATATCCATCTTGCAAGCAATAAAGAGAAGTTATGGGGAACAGAATTGAATTAATGGCCACAGTGAATGACTAATTACCTATCTCTGTCAAATGGGAAAGTACAGAACCCCAGAAATTCTCCATCAATGCTAATTTTAATTGAAAGGAAGCACAGAGTGAATCAGTCAGTATATAAAAGACTCTCCTTCACGGAAGGTTTCAGCTTTTCTAGGAATTCAACAAATAGTCTCTAAGTCATGCTTAGTGATACCTAAGAAAAACAAACAAGCAAGGCAGCAAACTAAATAAATTGGCTCACTCATCAGTATGAATTCTTACAGAAACCAAATTTTAGTAGGTTTGAGAAAAAAATGTAAGGTTTTTTTCTTCAGTCATGTATTTCTGCACTGGTCTATCATCTTTTTACCATTCCCACTGGTTTTCGTTTTTTTAAATTTTGGCCTCTTTTTACTGTTTTTTATTTACTTATTTATTTATTTTCATCCATCTTTGTTCTTTGGCCTGTGTGGGCCTCCCATTGCAGTGGCCTCTCTAGCAGCAAAGCACCAGCCCAGGGCACATGTGCTCCAGAGCGCTGGCTTATAATTGGACACACTGGTCCAGCCGCTTTGCGGCATATGGAATTTTCCCGGGCCAGGGATGGAACCAGTGCCCACTGCACTGCAAGGCAGACTCTTTACCCACTGGACCACCAGAGAAGCCCTCCCATTGGTATTTTAAAGTGCTGTTTCATAGCCACATAACATATTTAAAGATTCCCCTCCAAAAAATAGTTAGCCAGAGGCCCTCTGAGATAAGCATATTATGCTCAAGACAGCAAAGTCTCGCCAAAACCAAGTAGAAATTTTTATTTTATTTTTCAGCTTTATTGAGATATAATTGATATATAGCACTGTGTAAATTTGAGGTGTGCAGGGTAATGATTCAAGCTGGGTATACTGCGAAATGATCACCACAATAAATTTACTTAACATCCATTATTTCACATAGACAAAATAAAAAAGAAAAAGCTTTTCCTTCTGAAGAGAACTCTTAGAAATTATTCTCTTTAAAATCTTCAGATACATTATGTAGCAGTGCTAACTGTAGTCAAATTGTATATTACATCCTTA
Source organism: Tragulus kanchil (assembly GCA_022376925.1). NCBI lineage: Eukaryota > Metazoa > Chordata > Mammalia > Artiodactyla > Tragulidae > Tragulus > Tragulus kanchil. The sequence goes on along the minus strand of JAIOJX010000005.1, from coordinate 112,954,369 downwards.
CTACTTATTTATCTTACAGCTGAAAGTCTGTGCCTTTTGATCACCTTCATCCAATTCCCACTTCGCTCAACCACCACCTGTCTGACTTATTTCACTGAACATAACACCATCATGGTTCATCTATGTTGTTGCCAAGAGTAAGATTTATTTTCCTTACAGCTGAATAATATTTGTATATGTGTGTCCATTTATGTATGTATATGTGTGTATGTATGGATGGAATTCTCAAGGCAAGAATATTGGAGTGGGTAACCATGCCCTTCTCCAGGGGATCTTCTAAACCCAGGGATCAAATCCAGGTCTCCCACATTGCAGGCAGATTCTTTACCATCTGAGCCACCAGGGGAGCCCATAAACATATATCACAATTTCTTTATGCATTGATCTGCTGATGGATACTTAGGTTGTTTCTCTGTCTTAGCTATTGTAAATAATGCTGCTATGAACATGAGGGGGTATAGATATCTCTTTGACATAGTGTTTTTTTTTCCTTCACAATACTCCCAGAAGTAGAAATACACGATTCATTCTTCATTTCTGACTAAGCATGTACAAGCCCATCAAGGAAGGAAAGGTGAGAATGGAATCAGAGTTTGCTCTTAATTTTATATATTTATTAAGCATACGCTCTACTTCCTAATATCCCTCGTAGTTTATATGTTTAGTGAGGCTTATAAAATAGGATTGTGAAGTTTTTAATTTATTTTTAGCCTCTAAGTCATCCTTCATTTCTTTTCATGCATCTTTTTTATTCTTTCGGCATGTGTGGGCCTCCCATTGCAGACACCTCTCTCATTGCAGAGCACTGGCTCTGGGTGCATGCATTCCACAGCACTGGTAAGTAATTGGACGCACCGTTCCAGTCACTCTGCAGCATGTGGGATCTTCCCGGGTCAGGGATCAAACCAGTGCCCCCTTCCCTGCAAGGTGCACTCTTCACCCACTGGAACACCAGGGAAGCCCAGGATTGCAAACTTTTTAAAATGAAAGATAGTTTCAAAATGAACAAAACCAAACAGTACCAGTTACAACTGAGCAGAAGGAATCTCAATTCAGTGGTATGTTATATCTTTTCTATATCAAAAGCAGATAAACAAAAATGTTTGAGAAATTTCTATTATAGTCATCATAGCAAAATTATATGAAATAAGTTGAGATTCTAAAAAGGTCACAAAATATCATTCAATTATGGTGACTAATGTTTGGTAACAATGGGATGATGACAAGAGCATGGGCAACTATGAAAGCTGGGGTTGTTCAAAGCAGCAAGGGCAACCTGATGGATGGGATGGACTGGTGAAAACTGAACTGACCACTAGCATGGAACCAGAAGAATTAATTAATAGACTAGAATCCACAGGCTCATGTACAACGAGATCCATCCTCTCTGATGAGTCCATCCACGTATCTTAATTCTAACTGCCTCCCACTTGGAATATAGTGACAATAAAATCACATTAATAATACATTTCATTTAATCTTTTCCAAATCTTACAAAAAACTTCTGGAATATATACCATTATATTATTCCTATTTTACTTGGTAGAGAAACTGAGCCTTATAAGATTAAACAATTGGTCCCAAATCACACAGCCGGATGGGAAGTAGAAGTGGGATTTGCATGTGAGTATCCTGACATCAAAGAAGTGCCCAGATGGCTGCACTGCAAGGTAAATCAAAGGGGGAGGGGTCCCTTTTAAGCCAGGGGATTCTGGGAGGCTATCGCATGCTAGTGAGACTTCTCAATAGAAGAAAAGATGCATAAGAAGGAAGAAAGAAGCAAACATATCATTACATGCTTGGAATAATGGAATCATCGTTGAATAGAAAAAATTGTTTGAGAATATACTTTCTAGTCACTGTAAGAAACAGGAATGGGGCTTCCCTGGTGGTCCAGTGGGTAAGGACACCGCCCTGTGGTGCAAGGGGCACCTGCTCAATCCCTGGCCTGGGAAGATCCCACGTGCCACGGAGCGGCTGGACCGATGTGTCCAACTACCAAGCTGGAGTTCTGGAGCGCATGTACCCAGAGCCGGTGCTCAGCAAGGAGAGAGGCCACTGTGATGGGAAGCCCACACAGGCCAAAGAACAAAGATAAATAAATGAAAGATCAATAGAAGTGGCCAACAAAAGAATAAAAAAAGAGGGATGATGCCAATGGCCTCCTCAAGAAGGCGGCAGCTTTCCACATACCAATTTAGATTCAGTATGAGCTTATTAGAATGAATCCTTGAACCCTGGCAAAAATAGTCAGTGGAAATTAAATACTCTTGGATAGTGGCTATACTGGGAGTCTCCATTTTTAGTTTATACAAAAATAAAACTACGGCCTTATTTTTAAGAAATAAGTTACAGTAGGAGCTGGGCAACTGCTGGGGTTGAAAGGGGTGGATGGGATGGACTGGTGAAAACTGAACTGACCACTAGCATGGAACCAGAAGAATTAATTAATAGACTAGAATCCACAGGCTCATGTACAACGAGATCCATCCTCTCTGATGAGTCCATCCACGTATCTTAATTCTAACTGCCTCCCACTTGGAATATAGTGACAATAAAATCACATTAATAATACATTTCATTTAATCTTTTCCAAATCTTACAAAAAACTTCTGGAATATATACCATTATATTATTCCTATTTTACTTGGTAGAGAAACTGAGCCTTATAAGATTAAACAATTGGTCCCAAATCACACAGCCGGATGGGAAGTAGAAGTGGGATTTGCATGTGAGTATCCTGACATCAAAGAAGTGCCCAGATGGCTGCACTGCAAGGTAAATCAAAGGGGGAGGGGGCCCTTTTAAGCCCGGGGATTCTGGGAGGCTATCGCATGCTAGTGAGACTTCTCAATAGAAGAAAAGATGCATAAGAAGGAAGAAAGAAGCAAACATATCATTACATGCTTGGAATAATGGAATCATCGTTGAATAGAAAAAATTGTTTGAGAATATACTTTCTAGTCACTGTAAGAAACAGGAATGGGGCTTCCCTGGTGGTCCAGTGGGTAAGGACACCGCCCTGTGGTGCAAGGGGCACCTGCTCAATCCCTGGCCTGGGAAGATCCCACGTGCCACGGAGCGGCTGGACCGATGTGTCCAACTACCAAGCTGGAGTTCTGGAGCGCATGTACCCAGAGCCGGTGCTCAGCAAGGAGAGAGGCCACTGTGATGGGAAGCCCACACAGGCCAAAGAACAAAGATAAATAAATGAAAGATCAATAGAAGTGGCCAAAAAAAAAAAAAAAAAAAAAAAAGAGGGATGATGCCAATGGCCTCCTCAAGAAGGCGGCAGCTTTCCACATACCAATTTAGATTCAGTATGAGCTTATTAGAATGAATCCTTGAACCCTGGCAAAAATAGTCAGTGGAAATTAAATACTCTTGGATAGTGGCTATACTGGGAGTCTCCATTTTTAGTTTATACAAAAATAAAACTACGGCCTTATTTTTAAGAAATAAGTTACAGTGAAATTAAACAGTCAATAAACAGGTAGTTCACAGAGTCTCTGAATGCAGATGGTATGTAGAAGTCTTGATTAAATTTCTACAGTCAGTCTAGAACAAAAGGAAGTCAGACTAACCAAGGACTTACTTCTCATACTTCTGCCAAGATTTACAAACCATGGTCTATATCAATATGCTGTTTCTCTCAAAGTACATAATAGCTAAAACCCACTGGGAACATTAAATTGGGCGAACCACTCAAAACAGGCCAACATTGGAGGACAGTCAGGTGCATATTAATTTGTTCCTTATTTCATAGGTTTATTTAATATCTTAATACCTTTCCTTTTAAGAGCTCATGATACATTGAATGTGGCCAAAGTTAAAATAATGTGAAATATACACTTTTTTGGAGAATAATTCTACACTTCTAAATGAAGTCCTATCAAGTGGCCTGGAAAATCTAGAATTAACACTGTAAACATTACATTCATCACTTTACCAGTACTGAGAGTGCCTCAGTTTTGTTTCTGTAATTTTCCCTAAAGCAAAGTGATTTCCAACTCTAGTCTATGTTAAAGGTGAAGAGAAAGCACACGTACTGACTGAACAGCAAAATAATTATTTGTTTCGGAATTTCTGTATATCACAGAAATCTTCCCACAAATCTCTTCACTTCCAGCATCACTCAGTTTCCATGACCAGTGCCATCTTTAGATTGGATGCTGATAAAAAGACTCTTCCAAACCCGTAAGTCACAGTTCTGTTCATTTGATTCTTCCTCTTTCGTGGTTGATTACCTTGTCACTTGATCAAAATCCATGTAATATAGAATGGTTTAACTCTTTACTCAATTTCTCTATGAGAAAATACATTGCTCAGACATAACTGTGAGTTTTATCTTTGGAAATACAGTCTAATAATGCTGAAGCAACAGGGATGCTCTTTACAGTCTACCCTTTTCATTACCTATTGGTAAAGCCAATTTTTTTTTTTAATATTCCAGAGGTTCTAGAAAGAAGGTAGGATGAACAAGGATAAGCCCTATTAGTCTTGGTCTGTGAGAGACCCCAGTGAGCAAAATACCCAGAGTGACCTACACTGAACATGTAACATGAGTGAGAAATAAAGGTAAGCTGCTAATATTTGGGGACTCTGTTATTGTGTAGCACAGCTTAGTCTGTCTTAACTAATACAAGGTGACTGGTGTTAGTGATCTTAACTAATATAAGGTGATTGGTAATTTTCAATAGATTTCAAAAGCATGAAGTTAAAAATGTCCACTGAAAGTGATCTTCCCAAAATAATTCTCAAAACGTGAAACGTGAAGAAAGTTTAAGAGTTGTTTCTTAATAAACATGGTGCTTTGGCTGACATAACTCCAAAAAACAACCCAAAATAGCCCAGGGTGTGTGTTTGTGTATGCGCGCACACGCATGAATTGTGCACATTTTCTCTTTTCCAATGATGACTCTGCCTTTCCTATCTGATTTGTTCTTCTAATCTTGGAACCTGAATGATTGCTTTCTGAATCATATCAGCAAAGCCCTTCTTCCTACTTCAATTTCTGTGTGATTCTATTGCTGTAAGTCAACAAAGGGTATTTCTCGCTAGTCCCCTGGCTTATTTAGCTTGTGTGTGTGAATAAATACACACATAAGCATTCACCGCTCAAAGTAAAAAGTTTCTAACTCTTTTTTAACAGAAATCCAAACAATTCTCCTGAGGTTTTTTTTTTTTTTTTTTTTTTTTTTTTTTAAAGATGATGCTACAAGTGCTTCTCTTGTAATGCAAGGGATACCGGTTTGATCCCTGGTCCGGGAAGATGCTACAACTAGATATTAACTATGTCTGTGTCATGTCATTGTTGAAACTCCTATTTTTTAATTGTGATTCTGGTAAACCTCCTCTTTCCTGCTGCATTGATAGTGATATGAAATACTGTTATTATTGCTATTAAAGCAGGTATACCTTACTAAGCAGCTCAAGGTTTATGCCAGATATATTCTAATTATCTTGTTTAATCCTCACAGCAACCTGAGGATACTACCTCATTATATCGCATGATATGACTATCTCATTGGAGAAAGCAAGAGGCACACAAAGGTTGTGTAATTTGCTCAGGATAACACTAAATGTAAATGGTAGAAACAAGATTTGAACTCTGGAAGGCTGGTTCTGAAAGGACTTGGTTTCAACTTAGTTCCAAGTTGTAATTTTGTGTGCCTTCAGTTTTCAGAATAATATGTGTCCTGCCTACTGTATGGATTTTCTGGATGGCTTAATAACAGCATCATGATTCAAAATACTTAAAAATGAGTGGGTACACATATGCAAATCCATATTGTAGAAAATGTATGGTTTTACAAAACTTAATTAAAATGCCAGAAATATCTTCCCAAAATAATTCTCAAAACGTGAAACGTGAAGAAAGTTTAAGAGTTGTTTCTTAATAAACATGGTGCTTTGGCTGACATAACTCCAAAAAACAACCCAAAATAGCCCAGGTGTGTGTTTGTGTATGCGCACACGCATGAATTGTGCACATTTTCTCTTTTCCAATGATGACTCTGCCTTTCCTATCTGATTTGTTCTTCTAATCTTGGAACCTGAATGATTGCTTTCTGAATCATATCAGCAAAGCCCTTCTTCCTACTTCAATTTCTGTGTGATTCTATTGCTGTAAGTCAACAAAGGGTATTTCTCGCTAGTCCCCTGGCTTATTTAGCTTGTGTGTGAATAAATACACACATAAGCATTCACCGCTCAAAGTAAAAAGTTTCTAACTCTTTTTTAACAGAAATCCAAACAATTCTCCTGAGGTTTTTTTTTTTTTTTTTTTTTTTTTTTTTTTAAAGATGATGCTACAAGTGCTTCTCTTGTAATGCAAGGGATACCGGTTTGATCCCTGGTCCGGGAAGATGCTACAACTAGATATTAACTATGTCTGTGTCATGTCATTGTTGAAACTCCTATTTTTTAATTGTGATTCTGGTAAACCTCCTCTTTCCTGCTGCATTGATAGTGATATGAAATACTGTTATTATTGCTATTAAAGCAGGTATACCTTACTAAGCAGCTCAAGGTTTATGCCAGATATATTCTAATTATCTTGTTTAATCCTCACAGCAACCTGAGGATACTACCTCATTATATCGCATGATATGACTATCTCATTGGAGAAAGCAAGAGGCACACAAAGGTTGTGTAATTTGCTCAGGATAACACTAAATGTAAATGGTAGAAACAAGATTTGAACTCTGGAAGGCTGGTTCTGAAAGGACTTGGTTTCAACTTAGTTCCAAGTTGTAATTTTGTGTGCCTTCAGTTTTCAGAATAATATGTGTCCTGCCTACTGTATGGATTTTCTGGATGGCTTAATAACAGCATCATGATTCAAAATACTTAAAAATGAGTGGGTACACATATGCAAATCCATATTGTAGATTTATTTCCTTTAACTTGAATCATACTGGTTTTACAAAACTTAATAAAAATATGGATTTTTCAGCTTAAGAAAAATCAGAACAGGTGTCACAGTAGCCTTTCATTCCTGCACAGAAAGAACTGGCAAGAGCAGAACAGCTGGCCATCAGAGACCAGGTGACTTCCTACCATGCTGGTCTCAACCGTCATAGGTGTATGTATTCGCTTTCCCTTTCTGTAAAGCATAAAACACCAGGAAAACATAAGGTAGGATTGTGATGAAGAGGCACCGTGCCAGTCCATGTTGCCTTACATCTGTGCTTTGAAAATAGGACCCACACTGAATATTTGATAAACAGCCGCTATTGTTATCATCCAAGGGTGACAATTCAGGATCAACGGTGAGCTAATTTTCTCAAATATCTTTCTTCTATTGTTTTTCCAGATAGTGTAGCATATTCTGGGTATTTTTAGAATTAATAGAAACAATTTCATTGAAATGAGTTAAAGAAAATTATCCTCAATTAGGAAAAAAAAAACAACTCAGGGGAGGGCAAATGATATTCAATATTCAAATGAGAACATTTCTGAGGTGAGGACTATAACAGAATATTTATAAGAATAGTGAGTTATAGTATTACATTAACAAAAATTATCCTTTCTAATGAGGAGCACTCAGGCTAAATTTCTACATTACTCAGCAAGATAAAATTGCTTCCTACAGAGAAAGACTGAAAATAATAGGATTTTCCAACGTATCAACTATGTACGGTAGTAATATTTTTCTCCTTTTTTCTTTTTAATTCAAACTTTGAAGACAGAACTCCACAGTACATAGTTTGGATTGAAAATTTGTATGAGGTCACATAAATCCTTAAATATGGAGAAAATTATAATAGTATTTCTCATGAATGTGAGTTTTGTTAGTTTACTAACAACTTACAAAATGTTATATACTGTGATTGTCACATAGCAGAATGGAATGTGTAAAACGCATCCCTTGATTCTTTCCAAACTCTAGCAACAGTGAATTCTATTTTCTATTGCATTAGCTTATCCTAATGCAACTGAAAGTCCTTTTCTATGGGAAGTGATGGAACACTTTTAACTGAGTGGAGTTTAATTAGTTGGTATCCAGGAAACTATATATTTATCACATTCAATCTGGCTTCCTCATTTACAGCATGAAAGGGTTGACCAAGATCATTTCCTGGGGCCTCTCCCATATCTAGCATTTTACTTATTATCGCTCTATGACTTTCCTGTGACAGAGGTCATTGCAATTTTGAGATGCTGGTTTGATCACTGGTTCATCAGTTTCCAGGTGATAACACTGTAATAGGTGCAGTCCAGGATAATTAGTTCTGTGTCAGATAGATGTGCAAGAAACAGCAAGAATGAATATTCTGTTCCATAATAGGACAGTGAACTCAGACATCCAACCTACTTCACAGTCACAGTACTCCTTTAGCGTACACATTTAAGCTGATACCAAAAAGGAAACAGAGAAAGACATCTTCAATAAAAGGAGCAGCTAGCTCACTAAGGCTCAGCATTGCTACTGGCTGCGATCTGTCAATTGGGAGAGGTGCCGGAGGTGGAGGCAGCAACTCTAAGATATTGTAAATTCCTGCAGAGGCTAGCAACTCAGTAATATTTTTATAACAGTATAAAAACAACCCGAGGACAGCATTTTCCCCAAGTAAGAGCAGCTCAACACAAAATGCAATTAAAACTATGCTTGTGTGTGTTTTTTTTAATTTTCTTGTTTTATATGGTCTTTTTTTTGGGGGGGGGGGGCTTTTTTTTTTACTGTTTTATTTATTTATTTTTAATCCATAATTATTCTTCTGCCTGTGTGGTCCTCCCATTGCAGTGGCCTCTCTCGTTGCAGAGCACTGGTTCTGGGCACATGTGCTCCATAGCGCTGGGTCATAATTGGACACACTGGTCCAGCCACTCCACGCATGTGGACTCTTCCCCGGCTAGGGATCGAACTGGTGTCCCTTGCACTGCATGGTAGACTATTTACTTACTGGATCACCAGATAAGTCCTCGTCCTTCATTTTTTTAAGTAAAATAAAGCTCATTTAGATGTCAAAAAAATCAATCTCATAATAGAAAACATTCCTTTCAATTAAATAAATGTTTGCTTTGAAAAACTAACTATATATTGGTCTTTCTGGTATCACCATAGTAAAAATGATGAAAACTAGTTTTATTGAAGAGGATTTAAGCAATGAAAAAGGTACATTTAGGACATGTACAGAAGTGTCTCTCTGCCATGTATAAAAGATTCATAAGAATCTACTACAGGATCTACTATATAGTATCCTGTGCTCTGTGGTGACCTAAAAGGGAAGGAAATCCAAAAAGGAGGGGATATATGAATATGTACAGTTGATTCACTTTTCTGTACAGCAGAAACACAATATTGTAAAGCAACTATTCTACGATCAAAATTATAAAAAAAAAATTTAACCAGATATAAAACTCCATACTCATAAAAAGTATGTGTCTCTTAGAAGAGGGTTGCCCAGGCCGTGCGGTGGAGCAAACATCTGGGGTTGATGTGGCACCACTTTCCTTCCCTAGAGTGCACCCACTCAGCCCACTGAGCACCCACTCTGGACCTCTCAGATCCTACTGACACCTTGGACCCGACTGCTTCCTTCCCTTCCCACTGATTATATGCAGTAATCAGAATCTCCCACATTCCCTTCCTACTCAAACCAATTTTACTGCAAGAAGCTTCATGCCTAGATCAGTATCTCCCACTGTCTCTTTCACGGTGGTCTGTGGAACACTGATAGATAAAAAGTGAAAATTATATGCCCTGAAAATGCCCTGGGTCAAGTTTGGGAAATGGTGAAAGAAAATTCAGAAGATTTTATGAGGTTGCACTATGTCACCATCTTTCAAGGTAACATTATGGAATGACTATTTCTCAAATTTTACTTGGAAAATAGGTTTACAAATTCTAATGTGCTCTATTTGGGCACTCATATTAGAATTCAGATCTGAATCAAGTAATGCTGGGAAACAGAGTACACATTTTAGATGGAAAGAAATCATTTGCTTTCTATACTTTTCTACCTAAAAGCAAATTAATGTAATTTTGTGACTGAAGGTGTCACCTTAAGGTTATCAATAAAGCCCACCTTTGATCCATTGATAAATATTTAGTAACTGTCTGGTAAGTCACCTTTGATTAATCAAAATTCAGATAAAACAATTAATTAGTTTTGGTCTGTTAAATTCACCTTTTTTGACTTACACACTATAATTCCAAATATTACTTTCATCTGATTTTGGATATATTTATCACTGATTTTGGCATGCAGTTTAATCGCTATCCTTGAACATCAAATAAAAGCAAGTCAAAGACGAATGACTGGGAGCAATACCCCCTTCTCAACAATTTCAAAATAATGGATTAACCAATTATGTGACTGTAGCCACAATTTGTTTATGCTTTCAGCACTTGGTGAACATCTTGCTTATTTTCAGATTTGGACAGACTACTATAGATAAACTATGAACATTCATATATAAATCATTGCAAGAATTTATAGCTTTATCGTTCTTGGATACATGTTTCATGAGTAGAATTGAATTTCTAATCATTTCCCAAACTATTTTCCTAAATGGGTTTTTCTTTTAATTTTTGAATTTGTCTTATTGAACTATAGTTGATTTATAATGTTAACTTCTGCTGTACAGCAAAGTAATTCATATATATGCGTGTGGAGTGTGTATATAGGTGCGTGTGTGTGTCTGTGTCTACCCATTCTTTTTCATATTCTTTTCCATCATGGTTTGTCACGGGTTACTGAATATAGTTTCCAGTGCTATATACTAGGATCTTGTTGTTTATCCATGATATACATTCTTTAATATGGTCAAAAACAGATGTCCATGAGAAATAATTTTTTCATATGGTATTTTATTATGGAAAATATCAAAACATTTAGAAAAGTAGAGAAAGACTCTAATAAACTCTCATACCCACACACACACAAAATGGATTAAGTAACTAAATAGTGAAGAATACAGTTTAGACTACTGTACACAATTGTGTGGTCTGCTTCTAAGCAACAGATTTAATATTTTAAAAATCTTAAAACCATTTCCTACTGACTATATCTTTTGGATCAGTAGTAATATGCCTTGAGGTACCTGATTACTATGTTCTTACAACATGCCTAGAGTCTTAATGTAATTTTGTGACTGAAGGTGTCACCTTAAGGTTATCAATAAAGCCCACCTTTGATCCATTGATAAATATTTAGTAACTGTCTGGTAAGTCACCTTTGATTAATCAAAATTCAGATAAAACAATTAATTAGTTTTGGTCTGTTAAATTCACCTTTTTGACTTACACTATAATTCCAAATATTACTTTCATCTGAGTTTGGATATATTTATCACTGATTTTGGCATGCAGTTTAAGCGCTATCCTTGAACAGCAAATAAAAGCAAGTCAAAGACGAATGACTGGGAGCAATACCCCTTCTCAACAATTTCAAAATAATGGATTAACCAATTATGTGACTGTAGCCACAATTTGTTTATGCTTTCAGCACTTGGTGAACATCTTGCTTATTTTCAGATTTGGACAGACTACTATAGATAAACTATGAACATTCATATATAAATCATTGCAAGAATTTATAGCTTTATCGTTCTTGGATACATGTTTCATGAGTAGAATTGAATTTCTAATCATTTCCCAAACTATTTTCCTAAATGGGTTTTTCTTTTAATTTTTGAATTTGTCTTATTGAACTATAGTTGATTTATAATGTTAACTTCTGCTGTACAGCAAAGTAATTCATATATATGCGTGTGGAGTGTGTATATAGGTGCGTGTGTGTGTCTGTGTCTACCCATTCTTTTTCATATTCTTTTCCATCATGGTTTGTCACGGGTTACTGAATATAGTTTCCAGTGCTATATACTAGGATCTTGTTGTTTATCCATGATATACATTCTTTAATATGGTCAAAAACAGATGTCCATGAGAAATAATTTTTTCATATGGTATTTTATTATGGAAAATATCAAAACATTTAGAAAAGTAGAGAAAAGACTCTAATAAACTCTCATACCCACACACACACAAAAATGGATTAAGTAACTAAATAGTGAAGAATACATTTTAGACTACTGTACACAATTGTGTGGTCTGCTTCTAAGCAACAGATTTATTATTTTAAAAATCTTAAAACCATTTCCCTACTGACTATATCTTTTTGCGGATCAGTAGTAATATGCCTTGAGGTACCTGATTATTGTCAAACAGTGATGCTAGATGTTTGCAAATTTAGCAGGGGAGTCATGTTTCAGAGGCCAAGGTTTATATGTGCAACTCAAACTACTATGGAACAAATCCAGTGACTCTCTGAATCAGCTAAGAAGCAGAATGAAAGCAGAGGGTCACTCTCCAGAATTCTTTTGGCTGGTGGATCCCCAAATAATCAACACATTAAACAGCTACACTGCCCTTTTAATAGCTACTTTGTTCTTACAAATGGCTTCTTTTCTAGAGCTGGGGATGGTAATTAGGATTTCAGAGTTTGGGGTAGCCAGCCAGCATTAGCCTCAAGGTTTTGCATGTTGAGGAATTAATAGCAGGAGCCACAATGATAACAGAAAATGATAATAGTTCTAATTAGTGATATTCATCTTAGGATGGTGAGCAGCTGTTAAAACATCTCTTTAGAGGTGACAGTTCACTAACATATCTTTTTCACCAAATAGGGAAAGCTTTAATGTTAATTAAGAAGGAAGATTGCCAATTCAAATGTCAGAGTGCCCTGTGATTTGTCCTTATTAGCTTTTTTTCTCTCCCCACCTTGAGCTTTGTGGCCCTTAATGCCTTTTAGCAGCTGACACTGAAAGAAATGACAAAAGCCCCAGCAGCCTCCTGGTTTCCACTTAAAACAACCCTTTCCAATTCGGTAAGGGAGGTGTCTCATCTGCTTGCATTTGAAGAATATGATCTGTTTCCTCAAAAGTGTCACTAACTGGTAAGCCTAGAAGGTCACTGCCTACTAGTAATTATTTTAAGGCATATGATATAATGCCAAGAAAGTCTTTCAGAGAAACGAAGTCTAGTCCATCACTTCCAAAATGGGTTACAAATACCTTCAGCAAATGACTTGACTTCCTGACAAGCAAGTCCATCCTTTCCTCTATGAAATGAAGTTAGAATTGGTCGGTGTTTCCTAAATTATCTGAACCACATTTAATCACCTAGGATATTAGGGAGGGAATGGATTGTGACTGTGGTCTTCAGTCTAAATTCAGTATCTGAACTTCTAGGTCAGAGGATATAAAGTCAGCATCAGGGTTAGATGGGGGAAAAGTGTTTCCAGGACCCTGGAGAGTGAGGAGCAGACAGTGATCCTTAGAGATCACTTGGGCACTGATTGCATCCACTTCCACCAGGTAAGGATGGGACTGTGCTGAGGCTGGTCACAACTCAGGAGTGTCTAATACCTGTCACCATTCTCTTAGATCAAGGTTTGTCCAAACTTTCTCTGTAAAGGTCCAGCTAAGTGAGTCGTCCAGGTTTTCAGGTCTTGTCTGTGTTGTAACTACACAGCTCTTACCCAGCTCTATGAGTGGTCAAACCACTCATAGACAGTAAGTAAAGAAGAACGTAGCTGGCTTTCAGTAAAACTTACTTTTGAATTTCACAAAGATTTAATTTGGCATGAAGTGCTATTATTCTTCTGATTTTTTTTCAACTATTTAAAAATTCAGAAAACATTCTTAGCTCATGTACAAAAATCTGGCTATTTGCTGATCCCTGCCTTAAATGGAAGTGCCAACATTTTAAGGTAATGTCTTCTCAAATGACAACAGACACCACACAATGAAAGGACAGGGACAGAATTAAGTGTCACTTTCTCTTTCAGTCCTAGCAGGATCCCATTGGTCTCACATGTCACCCGCAGCAGGGTATCATAGGAGCAGGGGCCATCCTGCTGGTCTAGTGACCTCACTGCCACTGCACTATTTCCTTAACTGAATACATTGAGAATATAAGAAAAGTGAAGGCATGCATGTATGTGTATGAGTGTAAGCATGCACATATGTGTGGTCTCTGATGGCAATCTCTAACTCAAACTGCAAAGTTGTAGTACTATTCAAAATCCAAGGCTCCCAGGCTGGGTCCTCAGTAATTATTTTAAGGCATAAAAAACTTCCAAATTTTGGGTTACAAATACCTTCAGCAAATGACTTGACTTCCTGACAAGCAAGTCCATCCTTTCCTCTATGAAATGAAGTTAGAATTGGTCGGTGTTTCCTAAATTATCTGAACCACATTTAATCACCTAGGATATTAGGGAGGGAATGGATTGTGACTGTGGTCTTCAGTCTAAATTCAGTATCTGAACTTCTAGGTCAGAGGATATAAAGTCAGCATCAGGGTTAGATGGGGGAAAAGTGTTTCCAGGACCCTGGAGAGTGAGGAGCAGACAGTGATCCTTAGAGATCACTTGGGCACTGATTGCATCCACTTCCACCAGGTAAGGATGGGACTGTGCTGAGGCTGGTCACAACTCAGGAGTGTCTAATACCTGTCACCATTCTCTTAGATCAAGGTTTGTCCAAACTTTCTCTGTAAAGGTCCAGCTAAGTGAGTCGTCCAGGTTTTCAGGTCTTGTCTGTGTTGTAACTACACAGCTCTTACCCAGCTCTATGAGTGGTCAAACCACTCATAGACAGTAAGTAAAGAAGAACGTAGCTGGCTTTCAGTAAAACTTACTTTTGAATTTCACAAAGATTTAATTTGGCATGAAGTGCTATTATTCTTCTGATTTTTTTTCAACTATTTAAAAATTCAGAAAACATTCTTAGCTCATGTACAAAAATCTGGCTATTTGCTGATCCCTGCCTTAAATGGAAGTGCCAACATTTTAAGGTAATGTCTTCTCAAATGACAACAGACACCACACAATGAAAGGACAGGGACAGAATTAAGTGTCACTTTCTCTTTCAGTCCTAGCAGGATCCCATTGGTCTCACATGTCACCCGCAGCAGGGTATCATAGGAGCAGGGGCCATCCTGCTGGTCTAGTGACCTCACTGCCACTGCACTATTTCCTTAACTGAATACATTGAGAATATAAGAAAAGTGAAGGCATGCATGTATGTGTATGAGTGTAAGCATGCACATATGTGTGGTCTCTGATGGCAATCTCTAACTCAAACTGCAAAGTTGTAGTACTATTCAAAATCCAGGCTCCCAGGCTCCTCCTTAGGTCTGTCTCAGTCATTCTGAGATGGTGCCTAAAAGTCTCTATTTTAAGCAACTTCTCCAAATGAGATATGATACAATCTTTTTAGGTAACTAAGATTGGAATTAAGGTCTAGCGAAGACTAAGAGTTCATGGGACTTTAGGGTTCAATTTAGAATCCAATCTTCTTTCAGGCTGCAAGGATGACCTTTTCTATCTTATACATATAAAACTGGTTTTCTAAAGTGATATCAACAAGTCTACCAATCTTAATACTAAAAGGTAAAGCAGGATGGTGGACCATGAGGTCCTGGAGCAAGAAAAGCTTCTAGAGCTACTAAGAAAGAAGGACAAAATGCTAACCAAGTAATATGCAAGGAAAATAAGGCATAGTAATCAGTCTTTGGTGAACTCAAATGACCACAAGCAGGCAAGACAGAAAGCATCACCTTTTGCAGGTACTTTTCAAACACTGGCAGTTCTGAACCATTGAGAAACATGGCAGCATCAGGGCAAGTGATCCCCCAGACACCCACAGTAATCAGGGATGAGGAGGTTCTATCTGAGCGAAAAGGCTCGGCAGGTCACACGTCTATGACAGCTTTGGTCTAAACAGTGGCGACAGCTGTGAACCAAAGGGTAGCCTTTGTTGGAATACTGCTGTTGTTCAACAGCATCTCTTGGCACAAGCAGCAACTCCCAACAGAAGCACCATCTTTGAATACAAAAGGCAAAGCTAGTGGCATCAGTTCTTCTGCAACTATTTAAAAATTCAGAAAACATTCCCATGTACAAAAATCTGGCTAAAATGGAAGTGCCAACATTTTAAGGTAATGTCTTCTCAAATGACAACAGACACCACACAATGAAAGGACAGGGACAGAATTAAGTGTCACTTTCTCTTTCAGTCCTAGCAGGATCCCATTGGTCTCACATGTCACCCGCAGCAGGGTATCATAGGAGCAGGGGCCATCCTGCTGGTCTAGTGACCTCACTGCCACTGCACTATTTCCTTAACTGAATACATTGAGAATATAAGAAAAGTGAAGGCATGCATGTATGTGTATGAGTGTAAGCATGCACATATGTGTGGTCTCTGATGGCAATCTCTAACTCAAACTGCAAAGTTGTAGTACTATTCAAAATCCAGGCTCCCAGGCTCCTCCTTAGGTCTGTCTCAGTCATTCTGAGATGGTGCCTAAAAGTCTCTATTTTAAGCAACTTCTCCAAATGAGATATGATACAATCTTTTTAGGTAACTAAGATTGGAATTAAGGTCTAGCGAAGACTAAGAGTTCATGGGACTTTAGGGTTCAATTTAGAATCCAATCTTCTTTCAGGCTGCAAGGATGACCTTTTCTATCTTATACATATAAAACTGGTTTTCTAAAGTGATATCAACAAGTCTACCAATCTTAATACTAAAAGGTAAAGCAGGATGGTGGACCATGAGGTCCTGGAGCAAGAAAAGCTTCTAGAGCTACTAAGAAAGAAGGACAAAATGCTAACCAAGTAATATGCAAGGAAAATAAGGCATAGTAATCAGTCTTTGGTGAACTCAAATGACCACAAGCAGGCAAGACAGAAAGCATCACCTTTTGCAGGTACTTTTCAAACACTGGCAGTTCTGAACCATTGAGAAACATGGCAGCATCAGGGCAAGTGATCCCCCAGACACCCACAGTAATCAGGGATGAGGAGGTTCTATCTGAGCGAAAAGGCTCGGCAGGTCACACGTCTATGACAGCTTTGGTCTAAACAGTGGCGACAGCTGTGAACCAAAGGGTAGCCTTTGTTGGAATACTGCTGTTGTTCAACAGCATCTCTTGGCACAAGCAGCAACTCCCAACAGAAGCACCATCTTTGAATACAAAAGGCAAAGCTAGTGGCATCAGTTCTGCTATGGGTCAACCATCTAAGGAGGCGATTACCCCAATCATCACCTTTTCTATTCCCAAATGTATACTCCCTTGAGTCTAACTGTGGCTATTTTTCTTCATGTTCCTCACAGGCCCCCTCCTTAGAGTCTCAGGCTCAGCTTTCAGCTTAGATTTGTTCTTCATGTCAGCATCATCCTGTGATTTGGATTACTGCCAACCTCTGATCAAAGTCAATTCCTTCCCTAAACCTGTAAATGTTGTAAAGAACTAATTTTTAGTTGGCTCAGAGAGATGTGATGACTTTTTGATACCTGTTATATCATGTTATTTAATGATTATTAGAAAACAAGAAGTGCACTGCAATCCATGTCAGTATTCTTGCCTAGAGAATCCCATGGACAGAGGAGCCTGGTGGGCTACAGTCCACAGGGTAGCAGAGTTGGACAGAACCGTAGCGACTAAGCATGCACAGAAAACTTTTTTGATGAAATCAATAAAAAATTACAGTAGCTAGCAATCTAACCTCACTTTATGCCATGAGTTATACTAAGTGCTTTATACAGATATTACATTTAATAGTAAATAAGTGGTTTCCAGTATGACATGTAAGGAGCTTGGAAGGCATCACTCTCATTTTCAAAAGAAGAAAAAAGCTGAACAGACTGATAACTGGGAATTTTTCTTAGATCCATCAGAAAACTGAGGTCACAGGGCTAACTGCAGCTCTCAAGTCCAGTGATGAGGATAAAGAGATTCACAGCAAAGCCCAGAGGGGAACCCTCCAGCTGGAGCCAGCATAGGTAAGAACACTTTAACTGTCACTGATGCATTGCTAGAGGCTCCCAGCAGACTAGCTTGAGAATTAAAAAGTCCTTGGGGGTCCAGTCCTAGGGGGCCCCCTAAACTTTCCTGAATTTTACCTTCTACTAGGTTCTAACCCTGAAAAGCATTTTGCTAGAGGCTCCAAAAAAAACCTGGTTCTATCTGAGCGAAAAGGCTCGGCAGGTCACACTAGACAGCTTTGGTCTAAACAGTGGCGACAGCTGTGAACCAAAGGGTAGCCTTTGTTGGAATACTGCTGTTGTTCAACAGCATCTCTTGGCACAAGCAGCAACTCCCAACAGAAGCACCATCTTTGAATACAAAAGGCAAAGCTAGTGGCATCAGTTCTGCTATGGGTCAACCATCTAAGGAGGCGATTACCCCAATCATCACCTTTTCTATTCCCAAATGTATACTCCCTTGAGTCTAACTGTGGCTATTTTTCTTCATGTTCCTCACAGGCCCCCTCCTTAGAGTCTCAGGCTCAGCTTTCAGCTTAGATTTGTTCTTCATGTCAGCATCATCCTGTGATTTGGATTACTGCCAACCTCTGATCAAAGTCAATTCCTTCCCTAAACCTGTAAATGTTGTAAAGAACTAATTTTTAGTTGGCTCAGAGAGATGTGATGACTTTTGATGCCTGTTATATCATGTTATTTAATGATTATTAGAAAACAAGAAGTGCACTGCAATCCATGTCAGTATTCTTGCCTAGAGAATCCCATGGACAGAGGAGCCTGGTGGGCTACAGTCCACAGGGTAGCAGAGTTGGACAGAACCGTAGCGACTAAGCATGCACAGAAAACTTTTTTGATGAAATCAATAAAAAATTACAGTAGCTAGCAATCTAACCTCACTTTATGCCATGAGTTATACTAAGTGCTTTATACAGATATTACATTTAATAGTAAATAAGTGGTTTCCAGTATGACATGTAAGGAGCTTGGAAGGCATCACTCTCATTTTCAAAAGAAGAAAAAAGCTGAACAGACTGATAACTGGGAATTTTTCTTAGATCCATCAGAAAACTGAGGTCACAGGGCTAACTGCAGCTCTCAAGTCCAGTGATGAGGATAAAGAGATTCACAGCAAAAGCCCAGAGGGGGGAACCCTCCAGCTGGAGCCAGCATAGGTAAGAACACTTTAACTGTCACTGATGCATTGCTAGAGGCTCCCAGCAGACTAGCTTGAGAATTAAAAAGTCCTTGGGGGTCCAGTCCTAGGGGGCCCCCTAAACTTTCCTGAATTTTACCTTCTACTAGGTTCTAACCCTGAATATAAGATAAAAATCCCTAGTGCTTCCCTCTGTAAAGAGGAAAACCATCATTTTGAATTATATACTCAGAGCTCTCTCTCCTGTTTAACAAGACCTGCCTTTAGGAAAACTTAGCAGAGCCAAAGGAGGTTTTACCAAAGGTTGATCAACCTCAGTGAAGAAAACACTCAATTCTAGCCCTATCGAGCCTTTGATGTGAGGTGAAAGGAAATACCTAACTCAAGCTCACTAAAGGACTAAGACTTAATGACTTACAGAATAAATTCCTCTCCTCCAAACCTTACCATCTGAGGGGTAATTTTACATGTCAACTTAATTGGATCACAGGGTGCCTAACTATTTCACTAAACATTATTTGTGAAGGTGTCTATGAGTGTTTCTGGGTGAAATTAGCATTTGAATTGGTGGGCTCAGTAAAGCTGTTTGCCCTCTCCAATGTGGATGGATATCATCCAATTCATAGAGATATTAAACAGAAATAAAAGGCAGAGGAAAGGAATTTGGCCCCTCTTCCCTGATTGCTTAAGCTGGAATATCAATCTTGTACTGTTAGGATGCCTGGTTCCCAGACTGGAACCTACAGTATTGATTTCCCTGATTCTCAGCCCTTTATATATTCAGACTGAATTATACTAACAGCTTCTCTAGGTGACCAGCATGCAGATGACAGGTTTTAAGATGTCTATAAGCTAGTCAGTTGCTCAGTTGTATCCGACTCTTTGTGACCCCATAGACTGTACCCCACCAGCCTCTCCTGTCCATTGAACTCCCCAGGCAAGAGTACTGGGGTGATTAGCCACTCCCTTCTCCAGGGGATCTTCCTGGCCGAAGGACTGAACCCAAGTCTACCATACTGCAGGCAGATTCTTTACCATTTGAGCCACCACCGAAGCCCTTAAGATGTCTAAACCTCCAAAATTATGCGAGCCAATTTCATATAACCTCTTTTTCTCCCCTATATACATATATACACACACAAACACACACACACATTCTCTCTCTCCCCACATTCCACCCTCCCTCCACTCTCTATCTCTCTCACACACACATACTCTCCTATTGGTTCTGCTTTTGTGGAGAACCCTAATACTCCACTGCATCAAGAGAGCTCCTGTATAATAATAGAGGATTATAGCTGAAAGACTGCACATCTCAGAACCTGTTTAAGAAACAGTTTTCATGAGACCTGAAGCCAACAACAAAAACAAAACCCTAGGGGAAATTATAGCATTTGACACCACCATTACAACAAACAATAAACATGATCCAACTCTTAGGCTGATAAACACAAAAATGCCCACTAAAGGTCTATCTCCATAGGTTCTTGTTACTCAATACATCATCCCTTACATTCAGCAAAAAAGCTGAAAGGCACACTGAAAGGCAGAAACACAATTTGAAAGGACAAAGTCAGCCTCAGAAGCAAACTTGGATATGGCAGAAATTCTGAAAGTATCAGACAGCCAATTTAAAATAACTATGAATAATATGATAAGGGGTTCTTACAAAAAAAGTGAACAGCATACCAGTGCAGCTGGGTAATGTAAGCAGAAAGGTATAAACTCTAGGGAAGAATCATAAGAAAATGCTAGAAAACAAAAACATCATAACTGAAATCAAGAATGCTTTTGCTGGGCTTCCCTAGTGGTCCAGAGGAAAGGAATTTGGCCCCTCTTCCCTGATTGCTTAAGCTGGAATATCAATCTTGTACTGTTAGGATGCCTGGTTCCCAGACTGGAACCTACAGTATTGATTTCCCTGATTCTCAGCCCTTTATATATTCAGACTGAATTATACTAACAGCTTCTCTAGGTGACCAGCATGCAGATGACAGGTTTTAAGATGTCTATAAGCTAGTCAGTTGCTCAGTTGTATCCGACTCTTTGTGACCCCATAGACTGTACCCCACCAGCCTCTCCTGTCCATTGAACTCCCCAGGCAAGAGTACTGGGGTGATTAGCCACTCCCTTCTCCAGGGGATCTTCCTGGCCGAAGGACTGAACCCAAGTCTACCATACTGCAGGCAGATTCTTTACCATTTGAGCCACCACCGAAGCCCTTAAGATGTCTAAACCTCCAAAATTATGCGAGCCAATTTCATATAACCTCTTTTTCTCCCCTATATACATATATACACACACAAACACACACACACATTCTCTCTCTCCCCACATTCCACCCTCCCTCCACTCTCTATCTCTCTCACACACACATACTCTCCTATTGGTTCTGCTTTTGTGGAGAACCCTAATACTCCACTGCATCAAGAGAGCTCCTGTATAATAATAGAGGATTATAGCTGAAAGACTGCACATCTCAGAACCTGTTTAAGAAACAGTTTTCATGAGACCTGAAGCCAACAACAAAAACAAAACCCTAGGGGAAATTATAGCATTTGACACCACCATTACAACAAACAATAAACATGATCCAACTCTTAGGCTGATAAACACAAAAATGCCCACTAAAGGTCTATCTCCATAGGTTCTTGTTACTCAATACATCATCCCTTACATTCAGCAAAAAAGCTGAAAGGCACACTGAAAGGCAGAAACACAATTTGAAAGGACAAAGTCAGCCTCAGAAGCAAACTTGGATATGGCAGAAATTCTGAAAGTATCAGACAGCCAATTTAAAATAACTATGAATAATATGATAAGGGGTTCTTACAAAAAAAGTGAACAGCATACCAGTGCAGCTGGGTAATGTAAGCAGAAAGGTATAAACTCTAGGGAAGAATCATAAGAAAATGCTAGAAAACAAAAACATCATAACTGAAATCAAGAATGCTTTTGCTGGGCTTCCCTAGTGGTCCAGAGGCTAAAGGGTCCACCTTGCAATGCAAGGGGCACCAGTTCGATCCCTGGCCCAGGGGGATCCCATGGGCCACAGAGTGGCTGGGCTGGTGTGTCTGATTACCCAGCACTCTGGAGCACGGGCGCCCAGAGCTGGTGCTCTGGAACGAGAGAGGCCATTGCAATGGGAGGCCCACACAGGCCAAAGAATATAAAGATGGATGAAAATGAATAAGTAAAAACAAAATAAAATAAAAAAAGAATGCTTTTTCTAGGCCCTTCAGGAGACCGGACATGACCAAGACAAAACTCAGTGTGTTTGAAAAACATGGGGATAGAAACTTCCAAATCTGATATACAGAGAACAAAAATGAATGAAAGAACAGAATATCCAAAATCAAAGGAACATTTACAAAAGGAGTTGATTATTTTCTTGTATTACGTATGTGTTATGGGAAGAGATCCCCTAGAGAAGGAAATGGCAACCCACTCCAGTATTTTTGCCTGGAAAATCCCATGGACAGAGGAGTCTGATGGGCTACAGTCCATGGGGTCACAGAAAGAGTCAGACACAATTCAGTGACCAAAAAACACCAATACACACATGTCAGGTAACTATCTCTATTCTTTAAATGAGAAACTAAGTTAAAAACAGAAAAAAAGGTAAGATGTGTAAACTACAAAGCATTAGATTGGGGAGTTTTCATAAGCAAGTACTGAATTGCAAGTGTAGGAAACTGGGAAGATGACTTCTAGAGGCCGTTATTCCCTTGCTATCAAGTAATAAGCTATAGTAATTCAGCTCTCTGCCTAAGGACATTATATTGGAATATTAGCATCTTTGTAAGAATGTTCATATTCTTTTGGAAGGGATATTGTTCCCAAAGTGAGACATTTGTTATATCTCTCTGAATAAATAAGGGAGACCAGAAAGCTGACAGAAGAAAAGTCTTACTGTCTTTCTTGTAAGCCCTTGGTTCTCCCACGTCTTCTCTATGATCAACCTTCATTTTGAATCCTTGGGAATTTTCTGTCTATGCCTTCTATAAAACAGGTTGTTGTTATTGTGTAGTCACTAAATTGTGTCTAACTCTCTTGTGACCCCATGGACTGTAGCCTACCACAGTCCTCTGTCCAGGTAAGCATACTAGAGTGGGTTACCATTGATTTCTCCAGAGGATCTTCCTGATCCAGAAATCAAATTGACATCTCCTGCATTGGCAAGAGAATTCTTTACCACTAAACCACAAGGGAAGTCAGTATCATCAGATAGCACTTATAAATTCTTCTATTTCAGTCACATGCCTCTGATCCTTGATACATTTGCAGTCAAGATGTGGTCAGAGCATCCAAACATAAAAAAGAACAGTTTTGTTTCATTCATTGAGTCATTCACATAGCACACGTTTACTGAAAACCTACTTACACTATTCATTCAGCAAATACTTATTGGTTATGCAGTAAATGTCGGGAAAATCCTTGCTACGCTAGAAATAGGATATAAGCTGAGACATATCCTATCCTCAGGTATTTTCAGAAAATTGTGGAAAAAAGACGAGTAAGGAGCAGGCATGATTCTAAAGCACAAACTATGAAATAATTAGGGAAATAACAAATAAACTGAGAAAGCTTTCTTAGGGCAAGCTTCTAAAAAAGAAAGATCTTAACATTTCTAGAGGAGAAAAAGAGTCATGGATAGCTGAACTGCTCTCATACTCACAATAATGAATAATTCTTGGAAACAAAGCAATTTGCACAAGTCATATGAAGCAAAGAGAGCTGACGGAATGGCGCTGTACTGCAAGTCTATTTACAAAACAAAGCATGTTACCTTTATGAAAATAATTGCTTTCCATTGTAAGTAAAAATAAATAAATACATAGTAACGCTTCCCACAAAGCCAAGAGAAGCTCACTTACAACATCTCATAGTAATTAATGGAACACACAGGACATAAAATGCATATGATTTTTCCATACAGCTGCTGTCTCACTATAGCCTTGGCTGGTCACAGTTCCTTCCTTGTTAATACTGACTGACTTCTGAAAAACACTTTTGCCTGAGTTACTGCCTGTTCTGGTTGAGATTCAACCTTCATTTTTAATCCTTGGGAATTTTCTGTCTATGCCTTCTATAAAACAGGTTGTTGTTATTGTGTAGTCACTAAATTGTGTCTAACTCTCTTGTGACCCCATGGACTGTAGCCTACCACAGTCCTCTGTCCAGGTAAGCATACTAGAGTGGGTTACCATTGATTTCTCCAGAGGATCTTCCTGATCCAGAAATCAAATTGACATCTCCTGCATTGGCAAGAGAATTCTTTACCACTAAACCACAAGGGAAGTCAGTATCATCAGATAGCACTTATAAATTCTTCTATTTCAGTCACATGCCTCTGATCCTTGATACATTTGCAGTCAAGATGTGGTCAGAGCATCCAAACATAAAAAAGAACAGTTTTGTTTCATTCATTGAGTCATTCACATAGCACACGTTTACTGAAAACCTACTTACACTATTCATTCAGCAAATACTTATTGGTTATGCAGTAAATGTCGGGAAAATCCTTGCTACGCTAGAAATAGGATATAAGCTGAGACATATCCTATCCTCAGGTATTTTCAGAAAATTGTGGAAAAAAGACGAGTAAGGAGCAGGCATGATTCTAAAGCACAAACTATGAAATAATTGGGGAAATAACAAATAAACTGAGAAAGTTTTTTAGGGCAAGCTTCTAAAAAAGAAAGATCTTAACATTTCTAGAGGAGAAAAAGAGTCATGGATAGCTGAACTGCTCTCATACTCACAATAATGAATAATTCTTGGAAACAAAGCAATTTGCACAAGTCATATGAAGCAAAGAGAGCTGACGGAATGGCGCTGTACTGCAAGTCTATTTACAAAACAAAGCATGTTACCTTTATGAAAATAATTGCTTTCCATTGTAAGTAAAAATAAATAAATACATAGTAACGCTTCCCACAAAGCCAAGAGAAGCTCACTTACAACATCTCATAGTAATTAATGGAACACACAGGACATAAAATGCATATGATTTTTCCATACAGCTGCTGTCTCACTATAGCCTTGGCTGGTCACAGTTCCTTCCTTGTTAATACTGACTGACTTCTGAAAAACACTTTTGCCTGAGTTACTGCCTGTTCTGGTTCAGAGACTCATCTACCAGGAAACAGCCTTGTAGCTACTGGCCTAGGAAACTGCGACTCCTTCTCTGCACGGGCGGATGGTAAGCTGCCTTGCAGTAGATTCCCAGGGGGACCTGTAACCAAAGGCCTCTGGGAGACCTGGAACTCAATGCCCACTTTACCTCCTGCTCTAAGTGATTTGATAGCTCTCTGAGCCTGGACAAGCTTTGTATTTTGTGACAAACATTGAAAGTCCAATTGGTTTCCTTATCTTCAACTTCTTCCTGTAAGCAAAAGTGGGCTTCTGTTGTTTAATTATTTATATCTCGGATGGCAACTGTGTACAGGACCCTAATTTTTTCGGCAGTTACAAAGATGCCTCTGATTAAAAAAAGAGAAAGTTGAAAATATCAGGTCATAGTTTCTTTTTATCAGAGCAATCTGTATAATTCAGACCAAGGTTTATCACTCTGGGCAAAGAACTCAAGGTTGATGATCATGATCTGCTCCAATACTATCAACCAGAATTCTGTAAAATAGGGTCTCACACTTAAAGATGAGCCACTTATTCATACTTTCACACGGCAGCCTTGACCATATTCCCCAATTTAATTTCCTTCATATTTTAAGCAAAGTTTCCCAAGTGCTGTCACACCTACCCTACAGGAGAATTTCCCAGACTCAGCAGTACTGACATCAGGGGCTGGATGACAACTGCAAAGCTGTCCTACACACTGTAGAATGTTTAGCCTCGTCCTAGCTTCTATCCACTAGAGGCCAGTGACAGCCTTCTGTCAACCTCACTCTGTATTATAACCACATAGATCTCTCCAGATAAATACCTGCTCAGCCCTTAAAAAAGATTACTTTTGTTTTCCATTGTAAGTAAAAATAAATAAATACATAGTAACGCTTCCCACAAAGCCAAGAGAAGCTCACTTACAACATCTCATAGTAATTAATGGAACACACAGGACATAAAATGCATATGATTTTTCCATACAGCTGCTGTCTCACTATAGCCTTGGCTGGTCACAGTTCCTTCCTTGTTAATACTGACTGACTTCTGAAAAACACTTTTGCCTGAGTTACTGCCTGTTCTGGTTCAGAGACTCATCTACCAGGAAACAGCCTTGTAGCTACTGGCCTAGGAAACTGCGACTCCTTCTCTGCACGGGCGGATGGTAAGCTGCCTTGCAGTAGATTCCCAGGGGGACCTGTAACCAAAGGCCTCTGGGAGACCTGGAACTCAATGCCCACTTTACCTCCTGCTCTAAGTGATTTGATAGCTCTCTGAGCCTGGACAAGCTTTGTATTTTGTGACAAACATTGAAAGTCCAATTGGTTTCCTTATCTTCAACTTCTTCCTGTAAGCAAAAGTGGGCTTCTGTTGTTTAATTATTTATATCTCGGATGGCAACTGTGTACAGGACCCTAATTTTTTCGGCAGTTACAAAGATGCCTCTGATTAAAAAAAGAGAAAGTTGAAAATATCAGGTCATAGTTTCTTTTTATCAGAGCAATCTGTATAATTCAGACCAAGGTTTATCACTCTGGGCAAAGAACTCAAGGTTGATGATCATGATCTGCTCCAATACTATCAACCAGAATTCTGTAAAATAGGGTCTCACACTTAAAGATGAGCCACTTATTCATACTTTCACACGGCAGCCTTGACCATATTCCCCAATTTAATTTCCTTCATATTTTAAGCAAAGTTTCCCAAGTGCTGTCACACCTACCCTACAGGAGAATTTCCCAGACTCAGCAGTACTGACATCAGGGGCTGGATGACAACTGCAAAGCTGTCCTACACACTGTAGAATGTTTAGCCTCGTCCTAGCTTCTATCCACTAGAGGCCAGTGACAGCCTTCTGTCAACCTCACTCTGTATTATAACCACATAGATCTCTCCAGATAGTACAAAATACCTGCTCAGCCCTTCAGATGGAGTCCAGTAGGACACAGGACAACCTAAATCCCTGACCAGTTACCTCCAGTCACAAGGAGCTTTATTTGTTATCCTTAGTATGAGTGTAGGATAAACACTTTCTATTATGTATCAGTAGGTGAACGAATTAATAAGCACTGACAATGGGCACCTGAAATTATGTCTGCATGTTAATGATTTTATATTCAGTACTATAAGAGGCAGAAACTGCTATTGTCCCAATTTATCAATGATGCATTAAATCATTCATTTTTAGAGATGGAGCTCCCCATCCTTGGAACATAGAAAATTGTGCCCACTAAGTTAGAAAGGAATCCAATACCTTCCCCCAAATCTTTTCTAAGGCAAATTTATAAGTTACTTCAATTGCTTTTTTCCATAGTTTCCAGCACTATTGCCTATATTCTGGCCTTTCATTACTATCCTCTCCTTCTGTTCCATTCTTCTGGAATTGTCATTTTAATCTTGTGCAAAACTATACATGTTCCCCACTGTTACCTCATCTTAGTGGTGTCCACCCATTATTTCAAACTGTTTAGACAGTTTGGGTCGTTGTAGGGTCACTGATTCAACTTAAGTGAGGAAAATGAAGAAAAATGAAAAAGTCACTATTTTGTAGACTGTAGAATAGGTTATTTGGAAAACTAAAATATGTAACTTAAAGAGGTAGAAAGTTCAGGGTAAGAAAGAATTGGGAAAATGCTTATGGATCAAGCTCTAGTCCATTTTTCAAAGAAGATGCACCGTTTTACAATCCCACTAGCAACATGCTAGACTTATAACTTCTTCACATCCTTACTAACATTTGTCATTGTCGTTTTTATCTAGCCACACTAGAGGGCATGAAGTAGTGCATAATTACGGTTTTTATTTTTGTTTCCTAAGCAACGGTTAATAAGGAACATGTGTTTATTGGCTTTTTTGTATATCTCATTTTGAAAAATATCTATTCACATTTTTATTTATTAACTTTTAAAATTCCCTCATTTTTAAATTGAACTCTTTGTTATTTTATTATCAAGCTATAAATATTCTTTAGGTACTCTAGATATAATTCTTATATCTATATTATATGATAATACTATGTGTCAACTTACATGGGCCATAGTGCCCAGATATTTGGTCAAATATTCTGGATTTTTGGGTGTGTTATAAGTGAAAATTGAAAGTGCAAGTCACTCAGTCATGCCTGACTCTGCAACCCATGGACAAGCCATGGAATTCTCCATACTGGAATGGGTAGCCTTTCCCTTCTCCAGAGGATGTAAAAGTAACATTAAAATCAGTGAACTTTGTAATCAGATTACTCAAAACTCATTGAAGTAAATGGTAAAGTAGATTACCCTCCATAATATAAATGGGACTCATACAATCAAATAGAGGTCTTAATAGATCAGTGGTGGCGCTAGTGGTTAAGAACCAGCCTGCCAATGCAGGAGACATAAGAGATACTGGTTTGATCCCTATGTTGGGAAGATCCTCTGGAGGAAGGCATGACAATCCACTCCAGTATTCTTGCCTGGAAAATCACCGTTGACAGAGCCTGTGAGGTTTAATCTTCAAAACTAGTTAAGACATTGTCATTTTAATCTTGTGCAAAACTATACATGTTCCCCACTGTTACCTCATCTTAGTGGTGTCCACCCATTATTTCAAACTGTTTAGACAGTTTGGGTCGTTGTAGGGTCACTGATTCAACTTAAGTGAGGAAAATGAAGAAAAATGAAAAAGTCACTATTTTGTAGACTGTAGAATAGGTTATTTGGAAAACTAAAATATGTAACTTAAAGAGGTAGAAAGTTCAGGGTAAGAAAGAATTGGGAAAATGCTTATGGATCAAGCTCTAGTCCATTTTTCAAAGAAGATGCACCGTTTTACAATCCCACTAGCAACATGCTAGACTTATAACTTCTTCACATCCTTACTAACATTTGTCATTGTCGTTTTTATCTAGCCACACTAGAGGGCATGAAGTAGTGCATAATTACGGTTTTTATTTTTGTTTCCTAAGCAACGGTTAATAAGGAACATGTGTTTATTGGCTTTTTTGTATATCTCATTTTGAAAAATATCTATTCACATTTTTATTTATTAACTTTTAAAATTCCCTCATTTTTAAATTGAACTCTTTGTTATTTTATTATCAAGCTATAAATATTCTTTAGGTACTCTAGATATAATTCTTATATCTATATTATATGATAATACTATGTGTCAACTTACATGGGCCATAGTGCCCAGATATTTGGTCAAATATTCTGGATTTTTGGGTGTGTTATAAGTGAAAATTGAAAGTGCAAGTCACTCAGTCATGCCTGACTCTGCAACCCATGGACAAGCCATGGAATTCTCCATACTGGAATGGGTAGCCTTTCCCTTCTCCAGAGGATGTAAAAGTAACATTAAAATCAGTGAACTTTGTAATCAGATTACTCAAAACTCATTGAAGTAAATGGTAAAGTAGATTACCCTCCATAATATAAATGGGACTCATACAATCAAATAGAGGTCTTAATAGATCAGTGGTGGCGCTAGTGGTTAAGAACCAGCCTGCCAATGCAGGAGACATAAGAGATACTGGTTTGATCCCTATGTTGGGAAGATCCTCTGGAGGAAGGCATGACAATCCACTCCAGTATTCTTGCCTGGAAAATCACCGTTGACAGAGCCTGTGAGGTACAGTCCAGAGGGTCACAAAGAGTTGGACACGATTGAAGTGACAGAACACGTACAGCACAACGGACCTATATATGACTCACTGGAAAAACCCCTGATGCTGGGAAAGATTGAGGGGAGGAGGAGAAGGGGACAACACTGGAGTAGATGACTGAGTGACATCACTGTAGCTCATGGGGTCACCAAGAGTTGGATACAACTTAGTGACCAAAACACAATGAAACAGAACAAAGATGCACATTCCTCAAGCAAGAAGGAATTCTGCCAGAAGATGGCACTGGACTTGAATTGAATTATCAGCTCTTTCATGGTTTCCAGTAGCCAGCCCATTCTGTAGATTTTTCACTGGCTGGCTTCCATCATCAAGGAGCCAATTTCTTAAAATAAATTTCTATACACGCACATCCTATTGATTTCTGTTTCCTCTGGAGAACTCTAATACAATTCCCTATCACATTTATAATTGGCAAATCTATTCTATGCTACATTTACTTCTATAACAGAATGAGATGGGGAGATGTTAAAATTCAACTGAGTTTGTCTTTACTTTTTAATCTCTCCACCCTGACACAAAATACACACACACCCTTTTACTTCTTTCTCCTTTGGAAGCAGCCATTTGCCCCATAGACGGGAAGAGCCAAAAGGAACCAAAAGGAATCCAGAGGATCTAAATAGGTATTTGTCCAAATTCAGAATCCTCCAGGCCAAGCACTCGATTTCTTCATTTTTGGGTGTGTTATAAGTGAAATGGTCAACATCAGTCATGCCTGACTCTGCAACCCATGGACAAGCCATGGAATTCTCCATACTGGAATGGGTAGCCTTTCCTTCTCCAGAGGATGTAAAAGTAACATTAAAATCAGTGAACTTTGTAATCAGATTACTCAAAACTCATTGAAGTAAATGGTAAAGTAGATTACCCTCCATAATATAAATGGGACTCATACAATCAAATAGAGGTCTTAATAGATCAGTGGTGGCGCTAGTGGTTAAGAACCAGCCTGCCAATGCAGGAGACATAAGAGATACTGGTTTGATCCCTATGTTGGGAAGATCCTCTGGAGGAAGGCATGACAATCCACTCCAGTATTCTTGCCTGGAAAATCACCGTTGACAGAGCCTGTGAGGTACAGTCCAGAGGGTCACAAAGAGTTGGACACGATTGAAGTGACAGAACACGTACAGCACAACGGACCTATATATGACTCACTGGAAAAACCCCTGATGCTGGGAAAGATTGAGGGGAGGAGGAGAAGGGGACAACACTGGAGTAGATGACTGAGTGACATCACTGTAGCTCATGGGGTCACCAAGAGTTGGATACAACTTAGTGACCAAAACACAATGAAACAGAACAAAGATGCACATTCCTCAAGCAAGAAGGAATTCTGCCAGAAGATGGCACTGGACTTGAATTGAATTATCAGCTCTTTCATGGTTTCCAGTAGCCAGCCCATTCTGTAGATTTTTCACTGGCTGGCTTCCATCATCAAGGAGCCAATTTCTTAAAATAAATTTCTATACACGCACATCCTATTGATTTCTGTTTCCTCTGGAGAACTCTAATACAATTCCCTATCACATTTATAATTGGCAAATCTATTCTATGCTACATTTACTTCTATAACAGAATGAGATGGGGAGATGTTAAAATTCAACTGAGTTTGTCTTTACTTTTTAATCTCTCCACCCTGACACAAAAATACACACACACCCTTTTACTTCTTTCTCCTTTGGAAGCAGCCATTTGCCCCATAGACGGGAAGAGCCAAAAGGAACCAAAAGGAATCCAGAGGATCTAAATAGGTATTTGTCCAAATTCAGAATCCTCCAGGCCAAAGCAATCGGGAAAGAATGCGTACTTAAAATTCCCTTCAGCTTGGCTTTGAATAGCAAGAACCAAAAAATTTAGTCAGGACATTAGATTCGGAAGAGAGCTAATAATGTGTCGGTCCACTCCACTAGTTTCTTTCTGAGCAGTGTAGGCCTGTTTAGAATGATAAAAAGAGAAAGCTTCACAGCTCTCCAATAAATCATCAAGTGCAGGACTTTTTCCTTGTAGTACTCATAACTGGACATAATGCAAAGGAATCTGAGAAGATGTCAACATGACATGGTAACACCTAGGAATACTCCCACAGCTAAAACAATGCATACTTAATCAGCCCTAGGGTACCCTGTGTTACATTAGCTCCTTTTCCTATAATGATGCGTGGACTGTGATCCACTATTTGCTTTTTACTGTATTATCAAGCAATGGTAAGATGAAAAAGGCTTTCTGTCCTTACCTATTTTCTGTTTTTCTCATCATGTTTTCCTTGATATTTCAGAAAGTTGGAGGAGTATTATTTGTCCAAGAACTTGTCAGGGACATAATAGTATAAATATCCCCAAACCGAAAACATAAATAAATGCCCCATGTAAGGACACAGACTAGAACACACTTAGAACCCATGATTTAGACTCACATGTATCTGAGATCTAATCATATAAATTTGCAGATCCAAAGCTCTTAAAAAGTCATAAAGCAGAAATAAGTCTCATTCTATGACAACCAAATTGAATGTTTTAATGAGAGAATTGGACATGAAACAGATTTCAGTACTGGCTGGCTTCCATCATCAAGGAGCCAATTTCTTAAAATAAATTTCTATACACGCACATCCTATTGATTTCTGTTTCCTCTGGAGAACTCTAATACAATTCCCTATCACATTTATAATTGGCAAATCTATTCTATGCTACATTTACTTCTATAACAGAATGAGATGGGGAGATGTTAAAATTCAACTGAGTTTGTCTTTACTTTTTAATCTCTCCACCCTGACACAAAAATACACACACACCCTTTTACTTCTTTCTCCTTTGGAAGCAGCCATTTGCCCCATAGACGGGAAGAGCCAAAAGGAACCAAAAGGAATCCAGAGGATCTAAATAGGTATTTGTCCAAATTCAGAATCCTCCAGGCCAAAGCAATCGGGAAAGAATGCGTACTTAAAATTCCCTTCAGCTTGGCTTTGAATAGCAAGAACCAAAAAGTTTAGTCAGGACAATAGATTCTGAAGAGAACTAATAATGTTTCTGTCTACTCCACTAGTTTCTTTCTGAGCAGTGTAGGCCTGTTTAGAATGATAAAAAGAGAAAGCTTCACAGCTCTCCAATAAATCATCAAGTGCAGGACTTTTTCCTTGTAGTACTCATAACTGGACATAATGCAAAGGAATCTGAGAAGATGTCAACATGACATGGTAACACCTAGGAATACTCCCACAGCTAAAACAATGCATACTTAATCAGCCCTAGGGTACCCTGTGTTACATTAGCTCCTTTTCCTATAATGATGCGTGGACTGTGATCCACTATTTGCTTTTTACTGTATTATCAAGCAATGGTAAGATGAAAAAGGCTTTCTGTCCTTACCTATTTTCTGTTTTTCTCATCATGTTTTCCTTGATATTTCAGAAAGTTGGAGGAGTATTATTTGTCCAAGAACTTGTCAGGGACATAATAGTATAAATATCCCCAAACCGAAAACATAAATAAATGCCCCATGTAAGGACACAGACTAGAACACACTTAGAACCCATGATTTAGACTCACATGTATCTGAGATCTAATCATATAAATTTGCAGATCCAAAGCTCTTAAAAAGTCATAAAGCAGAAATAAGTCTCATTCTATGACAACCAAATTGAATGTTTTAATGAGAGAATTGGACATGAAACAGATTTCAGTATAACCAAAGAAATGGTTCTCATATGTTTTACTTTCTATTTAAAAATCAGGAGATTTAAATACTGTACCCATGTCCCACTTTTATTTACAAAGGAAAAATGAGCTATACCAGTGGTGAAAAGTGAATTTCTTGGCTTAATTTGATTCTTCAATCTAACATCTTCAATAAAATACAGTTTTACCCGAGTTATTTAAGCATTTTCACCCTTATTATTGAAAGCATAGCCCTTCCCAAGCTTTAATTCTTAAGCTTCTTTGTAACATATTACGTTAATCTCTCCTCCTCCTCACTATGGAAATTGTTTTCATCTGTCATTTCCTTTAAAGGTCTTACTGCAGCCCTGATCTGTGGATTTGTTTAGACACCGAGTTTATTTACAGTGACTTTCCCCCATGACGTCTGGGTAGGTAATCACTGAAGGAAGCTATATCTCAGGTGGAGATTAGCTACAGTTGCTCTCTCCATCTGAAAAATGTAATTCATCTGCAGAGACTAATTATGTGTACATAAAGGAAGAAGGAAATTGTTAGGTTGCTATAGTAAGAAGAAAAGATTAGATCCTGTTTATAACTTCATAGCTCTTTTCATTTTCCCAGAAGAACTTCCAAGGCTTTCAGACTAGACTCCAGTTATTTGACTAATCTATTCAATAGAGTTTTCACTGTGTTATATAGGATAGTATAGAAGTTAATGAACCCAGTTTATAAAGTCAGGTCTTGGTATTCCCCATATGTACCTAAACATCCTCTTATAATTTATCTTACAAACTATAAAAAAGCTTCTCTAGAAAATCAAATCTAAAGCTCCTAAAATGATCTCTACTATTTATTAAGACTTAATTGAAGTCAGATATGAGATGAAAATCCTTGATATTTCAGAAAGTTGGAGGAGTATTATTTGTCCAAGAACTTGTCAGGGACATAATAGTATAAATATCCCCAAACCGAAAACATAAATAAATGCCCCATGTAAGGACACAGACTAGAACACACTTAGAACCCATGATTTAGACTCACATGTATCTGAGATCTAATCATATAAATTTGCAGATCCAAAGCTCTTAAAAAGTCATAAAGCAGAAATAAGTCTCATTCTATGACAACCAAATTGAATGTTTTAATGAGAGAATTGGACATGAAACAGATTTCAGTATAACCAAAGAAATGGTTCTCATATGTTTTACTTTCTATTTAAAAATCAGGAGATTTAAATACTGTACCCATGTCCCACTTTTATTTACAAAGGAAAAATGAGCTATACCAGTGGTGAAAAGTGAATTTCTTGGCTTAATTTGATTCTTCAATCTAACATCTTCAATAAAATACAGTTTTACCCGAGTTATTTAAGCATTTTCACCCTTATTATTGAAAGCATAGCCCTTCCCAAGCTTTAATTCTTAAGCTTCTTTGTAACATATTACGTTAATCTCTCCTCCTCCTCACTATGGAAATTGTTTTCATCTGTCATTTCCTTTAAAGGTCTTACTGCAGCCCTGATCTGTGGATTTGTTTAGACACCGAGTTTATTTACAGTGACTTTCCCCCATGACGTCTGGGTAGGTAATCACTGAAGGAAGCTATATCTCAGGTGGAGATTAGCTACAGTTGCTCTCTCCATCTGAAAATGTAATTCATCTGCAGAGACTAATTATGTGTACATAAAGGAAGAAGGAAATTGTTAGGTTGCTATAGTAAGAAGAAAAGATTAGATCCTGTTTATAACTTCATAGCTCTTTTCATTTTCCCAGAAGAACTTCCAAGGCTTTCAGACTAGACTCCAGTTATTTGACTAATCTATTCAATAGAGTTTTCACTGTGTTATATAGGATAGTATAGAAGTTAATGAACCCAGTTTATAAAGTCAGGTCTTGGTATTCCCCATATGTACCTAAACATCCTCTTATAATTTATCTTACAAACTATAAAAAAGCTTCTCTAGAAAATCAAATCTAAAGCTCCTAAAATGATCTCTACTATTTATTAAGACTTAATTGAAGTCAGATATGAGATGAAAAGAACATACTACGGTGACAATGAAGGTGAATAATTAGGGAATCAATTAATTACATCAACTGGTCTTGCAAAACACAACCTAAGAAAATGATGGAATTGTTGCTCTTGATTTAGATAGACCTTTGGCCAAGAACCTCTTGATATCTCTGCATCAGCACAACGTCCAAAGGAACTAGAGAAAGCTTTCCTATGTTCCTGAAAAAGACATGAGAGATTCAATATATAAAGGAAACATCTTACTATGTGATACAAAAGAAATGAAGAAAGGGACACTAAATTGCTACACTAAGAATATTTGTTTCTGTTTTATGATCTCATAAGGAAGAACAGATAAATGGGTACATCTACACTAGAAATTATGGAAGTGGTAAGTGGGGGTTGGGGTGGTAATGGCAGAAATTACTCATGTAATGGTTTCTTTGTCCATTTAGAACAGAATGCCCAACCCCAAGCATCATCTATTTGGCCTCTAGTTATAGGTCTCTTTCTCAATCACTTTGCCAATAACATTATGTTCATTTCTCTTTCATTATGTTTGTCTCCTTTTTCTGGTTCTCTATCTATCTACATTTTTCCCTCTCAGTCCTTGCCTACACTCTCCTTATTTTTTAAAACTTTTCCCTTTGTGCTGGAAGTAGTTTATAGGTCTCTTTCCCTCCCAATCACTTTGCATTAAGCAATTTTAGGCATTATGTTCATCCGTCATTATAATCACTTTTCGGGAGATTAGCTACAGTTGCTCTCTCCATCTGAAAATGTAATTCATCTGCAGAGACTAATTATGTGTACATAAAGGAAGAAGGAAATTGTTAGGTTGCTATAGTAAGAAGAAAAGATTAGATCCTGTTTATAACTTCATAGCTCTTTTCATTTTCCCAGAAGAACTTCCAAGGCTTTCAGACTAGACTCCAGTTATTTGACTAATCTATTCAATAGAGTTTTCACTGTGTTATATAGGATAGTATAGAAGTTAATGAACCCAGTTTATAAAGTCAGGTCTTGGTATTCCCCATATGTACCTAAACATCCTCTTATAATTTATCTTACAAACTATAAAAAAGCTTCTCTAGAAAATCAAATCTAAAGCTCCTAAAATGATCTCTACTATTTATTAAGACTTAATTGAAGTCAGATATGAGATGAAAAGAACATACTACGGTGACAATGAAGGTGAATAATTAGGGAATCAATTAATTACATCAACTGGTCTTGCAAAACACAACCTAAGAAAATGATGGAATTGTTGCTCTTGATTTAGATAGACCTTTGGCCAAGAACCTCTTGATATCTCTGCATCAGCACAACGTCCAAAGGAACTAGAGAAAGCTTTCCTATGTTCCTGAAAAAGACATGAGAGATTCAATATATAAAGGAAACATCTTACTATGTGATACAAAAGAAATGAAGAAAGGGACACTAAATTGCTACACTAAGAATATTTGTTTCTGTTTTATGATCTCATAAGGAAGAACAGATAAATGGGTACATCTACACTAGAAATTATGGAAGTGGTAAGTGGGGGTTGGGGTGGTAATGGCAGAAATTACTCATGTAATGGTTTCTTTGTCCATTTAGAACAGAATGCCCAACCCCAAGCATCATCTATTTGGCCTCTAGTTATAGGTCTCTTTCTCAATCACTTTGCCAATAACATTATGTTCATTTCTCTTTCATTATGTTTGTCTCCTTTTTCTGGTTCTCTATCTATCTACATTTTTCCCTCTCAGTCCTTGCCTACACTCTCCTTATTTTTTAAAACTTTTCCCTTTGTGCTGGAAGTATTGTTTCATAATGAATGGAATGAAACCGTCAATAAGAAAGAAAATTCACATACAACCATGTACTCTCACTCATACATGTCTAACATTAAGCAGACTATTTTCATAGTGCCTAGGTTTAAGATAAGTTAAATATTATTATATCTGTTACAAGTTTGTCAGCAAATAACTCGAGTGAAGAAATGTCTAAATTTAGATACACTCTATTAAGAATAATTGCCCTTTAGGAATATCTGTCTAAAATAGTCTCTCCAGATTGGGGTAGCTTGAATATCTAAGGGTTGTGTTGAAGAGCTAGGTTATTTCCAAATGAAATAAGGTTTTGAAATATCTATTACTGAACACTAATTTTCTCTTAAACAGCAAAACTATAGAGACTTAGGACTATTAATGAATAATATTTGGGCTTCCCTATTGGCTCAGATGGTAAAAAATCTGCCTGCAACGCAGGAGAGCTGGGTTTGATCTTGTGGTTGGGAAGATTCACTGGAGAAGAAAATGGCAACCCAGTATTCTTGCCTAGAGAATTCCATGAACAGAGGAGCCTGAAGGGCTACAGTTCACGGGGTTGCAAAGAGTTGGACATGGGTAAGGGACTGACACACCAATTCTCACCTGGGGTTATTCTGTCTAAATAATTGATCTGTCCCTCTATAATCCTTTCTTCTCACAGACAGGTATCATTAAAACACAGCCTTGACCATGTCATTTTATGGCTTAGAATCCTGGAATCTTCCCATTGCACATGGAACAAAAACCTTATCATAACTCCTTATCACACACAGACAGGTATCATTAAAACACAGCCTTGACCATGTCATTTTATGGCTTAGAATCCTGGAATCTTCCCATTGCACATGGAACAAAAACCTTATCATAACTCCTTATCACAATCAGCAAAGCCCCCTGCCATCTGGCCTTGGCTATCTTCTTTAGTTTCATCTCATTTCATTGTTTTTTTTTTTTTTTTTTTTTTCCTTTCTATTTCTTAAGAACAGCAAACTCATTCCTAGTTTAGGATGTTATGCCTGCTATTCTCTTTATCCTGTACACACGGCATCCTGAATCCGCATTTAGATCTCAGCTTAAGACCAGAGAGGTCTTCCCTTACTAACCCAATACAGAGAGGCCTTCTCAATGCTATTTTGACACTACTTCCTTACACCTCATTGGTAATTTCCACTGGAACATATGCTTTGGAAATCTCCAGAGTTTGGAACAATTACTGGCACGTGGCAGATGCTCCATAAACATTTGTTAAACAAACGAGGCATTTAACAAATAAGTTTACAGCAATGTTTATATGAGGTTTCTTTTCAAAATGATCTGGGATTCTTTCATTTGCTTGTAGATGTTGTAGGAAGAAAGATAGCTCAATTATTATGCAAGCACATTTTCTTTTAATGTTACATGACACTGGTATTGCTTTTGTTTTTCCAAATTTGTTTCACTCTATCTGATACATAATTTAATCTAATTTCTCATTGTGCTTGCTTATTCAACTTAAATTGAACACTTTCGTGCATCGGATAGTATATTCATACGTCCAACTTCATATCTTGGCTATTTACTTCATTTGTATGTCTTCAAAACAAATGTGTGGGCACTTAATCATCTGTTTCTATTTTCATGCGGCTTTGCTGTAGACTGTACTGTGGCTTATATAACATAAATTAAGGCATCTTCTGATTAGAAAATCGGACATAAAATGCTAAAATATTTCTTTGATCGGAATTATTTATAGAGCTATGGCCATTGTTTTGCAAAACATAGCAAATGCTTCCACAGCTGTGGAAAAGAAAGAAAATGATTAAAGGATTTCATGGGATTTTATTTTATTTTGGATGGGTTTGATTGGGGCCAGTAATTTTCTACTTTAGTTTATTTTGTTTAGAAAAAAAGAAAAAAAGTCATCAGAGAGTTCTTCAATGTATTCAACAAGGAAAGCAAAAAAGCAAAAGAACTGGGAGAAGTGGTTTTGCATTTACAGAGGTTGTAAATACAGTGGCTGGCACATTACAAAGAAAAGTAGCCAGTGTTTTTTCTCATAAATCTTTTTCACTTGAACATAGGAATCAAATGTGACTTCTGCTTCACTATGCGTTCCCACATAAAATGAGGGAGACTGATAAATCCTAGGTAACTGCATTGTGAAAAGACTCTTAAGAATTTGTGGATATAAATCTTTGAATTTCTACAGATAATTACTGGCATAGTTTGTACCTAGAGACAGAAACATTTTCAGTATCTTTCCAGTTTATCTCTATTAGAGCAGAACTCCAAAAATTCTTCAGCCTCCTATAACTAAAATCCATTGATCCCAGTCGCTTACTGGCCCTTGCTTCTTCCAGCATTCCTCTCCTCTTTGCCCAGTCAAAATGCTAGGAGCAGTCACTATAATTTTTCCTTCACATGCATCTGCAATCCCATTTTCCCTCTTTAAACCACTCATCTTTCCCTGGCAAGACACCATTCAGGTTAAATCCCATTCTCTGTCTACTTGGGCCTTAAATCCAGGGAAAGAAATGGGGCTGAAAAAGCACACACAAAGAAATAGGCTGGTAACCAGACACACTGAACACGCTTGCTAATTTGACTAAACTTTAGGCTTCTCTCTGACACTGCTAGGCTCCCGATAACTATTTTCTTAGAGCATTTACTTTAAAAAGTTTTCAACAGTAAATTCCTAATTTGCCTGTTTGAGATACATATCTTCTTCCATGCTGATAATTTGTTGTTTTACAGCACAGGGCTGTCTTTCTCAAGGACCCAGGAGCCATTCCTTAGAAATATAATTAAGAAGAAGATAGTGCCTCTGCCTCCTAGTCGCTGGCATGACAGGAGCCCAAGGGACAATCAAAAAACATAGATGACTCAGTCACATTTACCCAACTTCCTCCCTACTAGAGGACAAATGTAGAACAGGTTTTTTTTGGATGGGTTTGATTGGGGCCAGTAATTTTCTACTTTAGTTTATTTTGTTTAGAAAAAAAGAAAAAAAGTCATCAGAGAGTTCTTCAATGTATTCAACAAGGAAAGCAAAAAAGCAAAAGAACTGGGAGAAGTGGTTTTGCATTTACAGAGGTTGTAAATACAGTGGCTGGCACATTACAAAGAAAAGTAGCCAGTGTTTTTTCTCATAAATCTTTTTCACTTGAACATAGGAATCAAATGTGACTTCTGCTTCACTATGCGTTCCCACATAAAATGAGGGAGACTGATAAATCCTAGGTAACTGCATTGTGAAAAGACTCTTAAGAATTTGTGGATATAAATCTTTGAATTTCTACAGATAATTACTGGCATAGTTTGTACCTAGAGACAGAAACATTTTCAGTATCTTTCCAGTTTATCTCTATTAGAGCAGAACTCCAAAAATTCTTCAGCCTCCTATAACTAAAATCCATTGATCCCAGTCGCTTACTGGCCCTTGCTTCTTCCAGCATTCCTCTCCTCTTTGCCCAGTCAAAATGCTAGGAGCAGTCACTATAATTTTTCCTTCACATGCATCTGCAATCCCATTTTCCCTCTTTAAACCACTCATCTTTCCCTGGCAAGACACCATTCAGGTTAAATCCCATTCTCTGTCTACTTGGGCCTTAAATCCAGGGAAAGAAATGGGGCTGAAAAAGCACACACAAAGAAATAGGCTGGTAACCAGACACACTGAACACGCTTGCTAATTTGACTAAACTTTAGGCTTCTCTCTGACACTGCTAGGCTCCCGATAACTATTTTCTTAGAGCATTTACTTTAAAAAGTTTTCAACAGTAAATTCCTAATTTGCCTGTTTGAGATACATATCTTCTTCCATGCTGATAATTTGTTGTTTTACAGCACAGGGCTGTCTTTCTCAAGGACCCAGGAGCCATTCCTTAGAAATATAATTAAGAAGAAGATAGTGCCTCTGCCTCCTAGTCGCTGGCATGACAGGAGCCCAAGGGACAATCAAAAAACATAGATGACTCAGTCACATTTACCCAACTTCCTCCCTACTAGAGGACAAATGTATGAACAGGTAGATATGAGTCAAGAAGCATCGGTCACATAGAAGGAAACCATACATGTTGTGAACAACAGGGGTCCTAGAAGCAGGCAAAGAAATGTGGGGAAAAGCAGGAATCCCTGGCATCCAAATGTAATCTGCCTATTATGCCCTCATTACAGTAAAATTAGCCATGCAGACAGGAAGTTCTGGTCAAGACTAAATAAGGACAAAATTCCTCCTCCCCTGGAGAAGATAGAGCTAGGATAACAATCAGCAAATAAGACCCCAGATCCCTCCCTCTTCCATGAATATTCTGCCTATTCATTTTCACAGCTCCTATAACCAGCTTGCCAAAGAAACTCAGAGCAATTGTTCACCTGAGTCTACCACGTCTCCCCTTGAGAGTTTACTATTGCTTAATAAATCCTCAGTTTGCTTTCTTGACTTCTGTCTCATCTCTGAATTCTTTCTGCAGTGAGACAAGAACCGATTCTCTGGTAGCCCTCTAGTGAAGTACCTTTTCACCAGATCACTCCATTGCTTTAAAAATTCTCCCACCTTTTGATCCATCAGAGTGGAGCTTGACCTCTTTCTCTTATCTTACATCCTGGATAAACTTATTTTTCCTGTTTAATTGAGATTTGCAATTGGCAACATCAAACAACAGCTGAATGATGACTGGCAATCATACTATGTCTTCCTAGTCTGTTCCCTCTTCTATTTTTCTCATACTTTCTCTTCTGTCTTCAAATTTCTACCCAATACTCACCCTAAAGTTGATGGTCTTGCTTTCTAAACCACTGCGAAAATAGGAGATGCCAGAAAAAGTTTGCCACAGTGCCAGCCACTCCATCAACCCCCACCCCACCTGCATAATTGCCCAGGCACTCTGCCTTCCCTGTTTCTATAGGCACCAGGGACTCTATCCC
Source organism: Tragulus kanchil (assembly GCA_022376925.1). Classification (NCBI taxonomy): domain Eukaryota; kingdom Metazoa; phylum Chordata; class Mammalia; order Artiodactyla; family Tragulidae; genus Tragulus; species Tragulus kanchil. The sequence continues at coordinate 112,912,252 of JAIOJX010000005.1, read as the reverse complement.
TCCTATGTTCACTCAAGACACTGCATGTGTAAACCTCCTCTCTTCTCCTGGTTCAATATTTCCTGGACTTTTAGAGAAAAGAAGTAACAGTGAGTGACACTTTCACATTCAGACATACAATTATGTGTAAAATACTCTTGTATGAAAAATCCCAACTTCCTCCCTACTAGAGGACAAATGTATGAACAGGTAGATATGAGTCAAGAAGCATCGGTCACATAGAAGGAAACCATACATGTTGTGAACAACAGGGGTCCTAGAAGCAGGCAAAGAAATGTGGGGAAAAGCAGGAATCCCTGGCATCCAAATGTAATCTGCCTATTATGCCCTCATTACAGTAAAATTAGCCATGCAGACAGGAAGTTCTGGTCAAGACTAAATAAGGACAAAATTCCTCCTCCCCTGGAGAAGATAGAGCTAGGATAACAATCAGCAAATAAGACCCCAGATCCCTCCCTCTTCCATGAATATTCTGCCTATTCATTTTCACAGCTCCTATAACCAGCTTGCCAAAGAAACTCAGAGCAATTGTTCACCTGAGTCTACCACGTCTCCCTTGAGAGTTTACTATTGCTTAATAAATCCTCAGTTTGCTTTCTTGACTTCTGTCTCATCTCTGAATTCTTTCTGCAGTGAGACAAGAACCGATTCTCTGGTAGCCCTCTAGTGAAGTACCTTTTCACCAGATCACTCCATTGCTTTAAAAATTCTCCCACCTTTTGATCCATCAGAGTGGAGCTTGACCTCTTTCTCTTATCTTACATCCTGGATAAACTTATTTTTCCTGTTTAATTGAGATTTGCAATTGGCAACATCAAACAACAGCTGAATGATGACTGGCAATCATACTATGTCTTCCTAGTCTGTTCCCTCTTCTATTTTTCTCATACTTTCTCTTCTGTCTTCAAATTTCTACCCAATACTCACCCTAAAGTTGATGGTCTTGCTTTCTAAACCACTGCGAAAATAGGAGATGCCAGAAAAAGTTTGCCACAGTGCCAGCCACTCCATCAACCCCCACCCCACCTGCATAATTGCCCAGGCACTCTGCCTTCCCTGTTTCTATAGGCACCAGGGACTCTATCCCTCCTATGTTCACTCAAGACACTGCATGTGTAAACCTCCTCTCTTTCTCCTGGTTCAATATTTCCTGGACTTTTTTAGAGAAAAAGAAGTAACAGTGAGTGACACTTTCACATTCAGACATACAATTATGTGTGTAAAATACTCTTGTATGCTAATAAAATAGGTACCCAACTTGCTATTTCACACTATAAATTTGTTTATTTGTATCTTCAGAGTAGCAATTTCTGCAGTCTTGCTTAACACGAATTGAAATAAGAGATGAATGCCATCTCACATTTTTGGAAGTCAAAGTAACAATATGTCTGCCACAGTGACAAGATTTCCTCCTTCAACAGTTAGGTTGAGTAGCACATTTCTAACTACATACAAATGTCAGATATGCTGAGCTGCTTTTTTATTTGAAACCAAATATATATCTCATCCCAGTGCTCAAAAAAATTTAAAAGGTCTCTCTGCAGTTTGTAACTTGTCATTGCACAGCTGTGATGGGCTCAGTCCTATCTCAAAAAGTTCAAGGACTAAAAACAATTACCTCTTCAAGGACATCAGCAAGCTTACTGAGGATCTCTTCAGGAAGGCTCTGGAATGTTGGAACGCTGAAAAATAAGACAGAGATGATGCTGAAGGCAAGTACTGCATCTCACTTTTATAGATAGAACAATATATCTGAATGAACATGCAAAGACATTTCATATCTAAGAATCTGCAGATCAAAGCAATAACTTAACCATAATTTAATGAGTAACCAGGAAAAGACATGACATACAAGAAAGAAATGGAGGTTGTGATTTGCTAATAACAACTCAAGAGTATACGTTGAATAAAGTTATGAAAATATGGATGTACAAATGCTCCCTTAGGACAGTTATAGGGATCTGATCAGACAGAGAAAAGAGTGAGACTCAGAAGATACTGAAAAGTATCCTCTCAGCTTATTAGAGAAACTCACTAACCAACAAGGACATATTCAATGATGCTGAATACACAAATCAATGAAACTTGTTTTCTACGATAATGATGATGATTTTAAAAGGAAAAACTCATTAATGTAAAATTCTTGAAATCCATTCCACTGAGAAATCTAACTGGGATATGAAACTACATTCTCATTTAATCCTATCTCAATCTCCATTCAGAGAAAAGACTATAAATGAGTGAACATACATTTGTATGTTTAGTATCTGACTTCCAGATGTTATCTTTAGATACATTCAATCTTTAGGTAAATTACTGTGGAACAAACATATTTAAATGACTTAGTTAAGTTGGATGAGACTTGCTTCAGGTTTGTTGCTAGAGAACAATGTCTTTGGCTTGATTAGAATAATGCAATGTAAGAAGCCAGAACATACTGTTTGGATATAAGCATGAAACTTTGTTAATTTGTCACTCTGGTTCTTCCTATTTAGTGTAAAGCCTATTGATAAAACCCTAAGGTTTGTGTAGATATAACAATTCATCATCAAGAACCATCTGCTCTACCAGATTTACTGATGTGGTCTGAGCCATGTGGGTTTTAATTTCCAGAAGACAGTCTATTTCAACAGCTGGACAGAATATATGAGAGAAAGGCAGGAAGACAGAGGAAGCTGTTTCCATGAGTTACGAGTCATTGCACAGCTGTGATGGGCTCAGTCCTATCTCAAAAGTTCAAGGACTAAAAACAATTACCTCTTCAAGGACATCAGCAAGCTTACTGAGGATCTCTTCAGGAAGGCTCTGGAATGTTGGAACGCTGAAAAATAAGACAGAGATGATGCTGAAGGCAAGTACTGCATCTCACTTTTATAGATAGAACAATATATCTGAATGAACATGCAAAGACATTTCATATCTAAGAATCTGCAGATCAAAGCAATAACTTAACCATAATTTAATGAGTAACCAGGAAAAGACATGACATACAAGAAAGAAATGGAGGTTGTGATTTGCTAATAACAACTCAAGAGTATACGTTGAATAAAGTTATGAAAATATGGATGTACAAATGCTCCCTTAGGACAGTTATAGGGATCTGATCAGACAGAGAAAAGAGTGAGACTCAGAAGATACTGAAAAGTATCCTCTCAGCTTATTAGAGAAACTCACTAACCAACAAGGACATATTCAATGATGCTGAATACACAAATCAATGAAACTTGTTTTCTACGATAATGATGATGATTTTAAAAGGAAAAACTCATTAATGTAAAATTCTTGAAATCCATTCCACTGAGAAATCTAACTGGGATATGAAACTACATTCTCATTTAATCCTATCTCAATCTCCATTCAGAGAAAAGACTATAAATGAGTGAACATACATTTGTATGTTTAGTATCTGACTTCCAGATGTTATCTTTAGATACATTCAATCTTTAGGTAAATTACTGTGGAACAAACATATTTAAATGACTTAGTTAAGTTGGATGAGACTTGCTTCAGGTTTGTTGCTAGAGAACAATGTCTTTGGCTTGATTAGAATAATGCAATGTAAGAAGCCAGAACATACTGTTTGGATATAAGCATGAAACTTTGTTAATTTGTCACTCTGGTTCTTCCTATTTAGTGTAAAGCCTATTGATAAAACCCTAAGGTTTGTGTAGATATAACAATTCATCATCAAGAACCATCTGCTCTACCAGATTTACTGATGTGGTCTGAGCCATGTGGGTTTTAATTTCCAGAAGACAGTCTATTTCAACAGCTGGACAGAATATATGAGAGAAAGGCAGGAAGACAGAGGAAGCTGTTTCCATGAGTTACGCAGGTTGAAAAACCTAGCCCTTCCTTTTTCTTTTAATGAGCTATATATTTCAGTTTCTTCTAAGATGTAAGAATAATTAGACTGTTTCTATCCCAGTGGGTATTTATGAAAAACACAAACTACAACTGAGTTTTTCTCACTTTATTATAATTTCCTGCCTTCTTTAGACAGCCCTAATACTTCTATGCTAAGTCTATGTCAAGACACTCTACAATATTTTCATTTTCATGAGCATTCTTATTCATGAGAAAAAATTTAATACTTGCTTGAATGCATAACCCACTAAAGAAAATAAAAACATTACATTTTAGGAAAGCACTATAAAAATTATATTTTTATAATTTTATTTAGATAAAAACATTCAACTTTATTTAGGTATAACTGACAAAAATGCAAGCTTTTTAAACTGAATACTGAAACAATTCCTCTCATTAAGTTAACCTAGCTAATTAACACATCCATCTACTTTTTTTGCAAATTTCAATTATACAATAAACTGTTATCAACTATGGTTACAAGCCAAAAATTTGTAACCTGTTTGCCCTACTTCCCAGCCCCTGACAACTACCATTGTGTTCTATGTTCCTATGAGTTTAATTTTACATTTAGATTTCACATTTAGACAAAAATGCAAGCTTTTTAAACTGAACACTGTGAAACAATTCTTCTCATTAAGTTAACCTAGTTAATTAACACATCCATCTACCTTTTTTGCAAATTTCAATTATACAATAAACTGTTATCAACTATTGTTACAATCCAAAAATTTGTAACCTGTTTTCCCTACTTCCGAGCCCCTGACAACTACCATTCTATTCTATGTTCGTACGAGTTTAATGTTCCATTTAGATTTCACATATAAGTGACGCCATGCAGTATTTTTCTTCCTATGTCTGCTTATTGCACTTAGCATAATGTCCATGTTCTATGAAACAAAAATATCAGGATTTTCTTCTAATGCAATGTATTACTGTATATTATATAATAATACTCCATTGTATGTGTGTATTTCCCAGTGGCTTACAGGTAAAGAAACTGCCTGCATTGCAGGAAAAACAGGAGGTGCAGGCTAGACCCTGGGTGGGGTAGATCCCTTGGAGGAGGGCATGGGAATCCACTCCAGCATTCTTGCCAGGACAGTCCCATAGACAGAGGAACCTGGTGGACTACAGTCCACAAGGTAGCAAAGAGTAAGACACAGCTTAAGTGACTGAACAATCATGCACACATACATAATATACATATATAAAGATCTCATAAAAGATCACATATATATATATATATATATATATATATACACACACACACACACACACACACACATATATGTAATCCTTTACAATTTTAAACGCCTTAAAAACTTCAGTGGCATTTATTACCAATAAAAATTAAGGATGCTTGGGCTTCCCTGGTGGTCCAGTGGGTAAGGACACTGCCTTGCAGTGCAAGGGGTGCTGGTTCGATCCCTGGCCTGGGAAGATCCCACGTGCCACGGAGCAGCTGGACTGATGTGTCCAATCACTGAGCCAGAGCTCTGGGGCGCAGGCGCCCAGAGCTGGTGCTCTGCAACGACGACAGACAGCAGACGCCACCGGGATGGGAGGCCCACAGGAGCCAAAGAACAAATACAGATGAAAATAGAGAAATGAAAAACCAATAGAAGGGGCCTGCTCGTCCCCCTCCCTCACCACGCTACCCCCCAAAAAGATAAATAAATAAAATAAATGTAAAAAAAAAAAAAATTAAGGATGCTTTTAAAGAAGAAACACTCTCAAGAATTCTTAGGAACAATTTAAGCCTTTCAGATCTAACAAAATGGAAACCAACTAATAGAAAATAAACCTCTTTGCTTTTATAAATTATACTAGAAACACTTCTGTAGCCATTTTTAAAATCTTAAAATGTGTACTTCCTCAAATAGTACATAAGTTCTTTCATGTATTAATTTAGGATAATTATCAGTCCACTGAACAAAATAAGGATATTCACACTGAAATTCTACCCATGAATTGTTTGAATTTTTCCAAATATATCAAAAGATATTTAGATTTCACTAATTTGTACATGTTCTAACTCAACACGAAGTTGTCTATGATTTAGAAAACTTAAGGAAAAATAGGTCTAAGAAAAACACCTTGATGCTAGGAAAGACTGAAGGCAGGTGGAGAAGGAGACGACAGAGGATGAGATGGTTGGATGTCATCACCAACTTAATGGACATGAGTCTGAACAAACTCCAGGAACGCTGAGAGGGAAGTCTGGTGTGCTACAGTCCATGGGGTTGCAAAGAGTCAGACATGGCATAGCAACTGAACAATAACAACAAATCCAAAATAATTATAAGAATGAGCATCCATATAGGAGGTCCTTTTTTACCCTTGTTTCTTCTACATAAGACTCCAACATCTATGACTTTTCCTGAGTTCCAAAGTGTAGTTTCTAATAGTTGCTCTTCAAGAAAACTGGAGATACCAAAAGAACATTTTCATGCAAAGATGGTCACAAAAAGCACAGAAATGTCAAAGACCTAATAGAAGCAGAACAGATTAAGAAGAGGTGGCAAGAATACACAGAAGAACTCTACGAAAAAAAAAAAAAAAAGGTCATAATCACCCAGATAACCATGATAGCGTGATCACTCACCTAGAGCCAGATATCCTGCAGTGTGAAGTCAAGTAGAATTTAGGAAGCATTATTACTAAAACTGTTTGTGCCAGATTGAGACTTGAAGCCATGTGTTGGGACTCGAAACCAGTCAAAACCCAGTTTGGGACTTGAAGCCATGTGGGACTTGAACTCAGCCAAAACCCTGCTTGGGAATTGAACCCACATGGCTGGGGAGGTGAACCCAGCCAAAACCCTTGGTACCTAGTTCCGGGACCTAATGAAGCTTAGTTTCTTCATGTCTCATCACAGAAAGAATTCACTGAGAGACAAAGTGATAGCTAAAAAGTAGGTTTATTCAGATTTAGAGAGAAGTACACCTCACAGAGTGTGGGCTCTCACAGAGAGTGAGTGTAGCTGCAAAATGTTGTATGGTTAGTTTTTAATGGGTGGGGCAATTTCATATGCTAATGAGCAGGAGGATTGTTACAACTATTTTCGGAAAGAGGAGAAACTGTCATGGCACCTATGGGTGTGTCATTTAGCTTGCTGATTGAGGATCAAGGTCCAGTCTACCATCTTGGACCCATTTGATTCTAATAGGTTTATGTTGTGTCAAAACACCTTGATGCTAGGAAAGACTGAAGGCAGGTGGAGAAGGAGACGACAGAGGATGAGATGGTTGGATGTCATCACCAACTTAATGGACATGAGTCTGAACAAACTCCAGGAACGCTGAGAGGGAAGTCTGGTGTGCTACAGTCCATGGGGTTGCAAAGAGTCAGACATGGCATAGCAACTGAACAATAACAACAAATCCAAAATAATTATAAGAATGAGCATCCATATAGGAGGTCCTTTTTTACCCTTGTTTCTTCTACATAAGACTCCAACATCTATGACTTTTCCTGAGTTCCAAAGTGTAGTTTCTAATAGTTGCTCTTCAAGAAAACTGGAGATACCAAAAGAACATTTTCATGCAAAGATGGTCACAAAAAGCACAGAAATGTCAAAGACCTAATAGAAGCAGAACAGATTAAGAAGAGGTGGCAAGAATACACAGAAGAACTCTACGAAAAAAAAAAAAAAAAGGTCATAATCACCCAGATAACCATGATAGCGTGATCACTCACCTAGAGCCAGATATCCTGCAGTGTGAAGTCAAGTAGAATTTAGGAAGCATTATTACTAAAACTGTTTGTGCCAGATTGAGACTTGAAGCCATGTGTTGGGACTCGAAACCAGTCAAAACCCAGTTTGGGACTTGAAGCCATGTGGGACTTGAACTCAGCCAAAACCCTGCTTGGGAATTGAACCCACATGGCTGGGGAGGTGAACCCAGCCAAAACCCTTGGTACCTAGTTCCGGGACCTAATGAAGCTTAGTTTCTTCATGTCTCATCACAGAAAGAATTCACTGAGAGACAAAGTGATAGCTAAAAAGTAGGTTTATTCAGATTTAGAGAGAAGTACACCTCACAGAGTGTGGGCTCTCACAGAGAGTGAGTGTAGCTGCAAAATGTTGTATGGTTAGTTTTTAATGGGTGGGGCAATTTCATATGCTAATGAGCAGGAGGATTGTTACAACTATTTTCGGAAAGAGGAGAAACTGTCATGGCACCTATGGGTGTGTCATTTAGCTTGCTGATTGAGGATCAAGGTCCAGTCTACCATCTTGGACCCATTTGATTCTAATAGGTTTATGTTGTGTCCTTGGGTTCTGTCATTCTTTCAAGAGTTGTGCCCTGCCTCTTTCCCTCCTGTTAAATTAGGAGCAAAGCTAGTGGAGGTGACAGAATCCCAGCTGAGCTATTTCAAATGCTAAAAGATGATACTGTTCAAGTGCTGCACTCAATATGCCAATAAATTTGGAAAACTAGGCAAAGGCCACAGGACTGGAAAAGGTCAGTTTTTATTCTAATCCCAAAGAAGGGAAATGCCAAAGAATGTTCGACCTATCATACAATAGTGTTCATTTCATATGCTAGCAAGGTAATGTTTAAAATCCTTCAAACTATACTTCAACAAGAACTTCCAGATGTACAAGCTGGATTTAGGAAAGGCAGAGGAACCAGAGATCGAATTTCCAATGTATCTTGGATCATAACAAAAGCAAAGGAGTCCCAGAAAAACATCTAGTTCTGCTTTACTGATTATGTGAAAGCCTATGGCCGTGTGGATCACAATGCAACCAACTGGAAAATTTCTAAAAGATGGGAATACCAGACCACCTTACCTGCCTCTTCGGGAACCTTTATGCAGGTCAAGAGGCAATAGTTAGAACCAGAAACAAGAGACTTGTTCAAAATTAGGAAAGGAGTATGTCAAGGCTGTATATTGTCACCTTGCTTATTTAACATATGCAGAGTACATGATGCAAAATGCTGAGCTTGTGAAGAATCACAAGGCGGAATCAAGACTGCAGGAAAAATATCAACAACTTCAGATGCGCAGATGATGACACCGTAATGGCAGAAAGTGAAGAGGAACTAAAGATCCTCCTGATGAGGCTGAAAGAAGAGGTGAAAAAGCTGCCTTAAAACTCAGTATTCACGGGCTTCCCTGGTAGCTCAATGGTGAAGATCACCTATCAATGCAGGAGGCATAGGTTCAGTCCATGATCTGGGAAAATCCCATATGCTGTGAAGCAACTAAGCCTGTGAGCCACAACTATTGAGCCTGTGCTCTAGAGCCTCGGAGCCACAACTATTGAGCCCATATGCCACACCTATTGAAGCTCTTGAGCCCTAGAACCTGACCTCCACAACAATATAAGTTACCCCAACAAGAAGCCTGCTCACCTCAACCAGAGAGTAGCCCCCACTCCTTGCAACTAGAGAAGAGCCTGCAGCAGCAGTGATAGCCCAGAATAGCCAAAAATAAATGAATGAATAAAACAAATAAAAGTAAAGTAACTTTAAAAAACTCTCAATATTCAGAAAACTAAGATCATGGCATCCATGCCCATCACTTCATGGCAAATTGAAGGGGAAAAAGTAGAGGCAGTGACAGATTTTATTTTTTTGAGCTCCAAAATCACCAGGGATGGTGACTGCAGAAATAAAAAGATGCTTGCTTCTTGGAAGAATATCTATGACAAACATAGACAGCATATTGAAAAGCAGAGACATCACTTTATTGACAAAGGTCTGTATAAGTCAAAGTTATGGCTTTTCCAGTAGTCATGTATGGATGTGAGAGTTGGATCATAAAGAATGCTAAGCAATGAAGAATTGGTGTTTTCAAATGCTGGTGTTGGAGAGTCTCTTGGACAGTAAAGAGATCAAACCAGTCAATCCTAAAGGAAATGAATCCTGAATATTCATCAGAAAGACTGATGCTGAAGCTGAAGCTCCAATACTTTGGCCACATGATGTGAAAAGTCAACTCATTGGAAAAGATCCTGATGCTGGGAAAGATTGAGGGAAGGAGGAAAATGGGGTGACAGAAGATGAGATGGTTGGATGGCATCACCAATTCTATGGGCATGAGTTTAAGCAATTTCCAGGAGCTAGTAAGGAACAGAGAAACCTGGTGTGTGGCACTCCATGGGATCCCAGAGTTGGACAAGACTTAACAACAACTGTCAAGGGAGGGGCAGCCAGGAAACCACCAGAGGCAAAGATTAAAGGGATCAAAGAAGATTACTGACATTAGGAGATTAAAGAATTAGAGGGATGCAAGTCCTGCACACACCCTAATCTTGTCAGAGATCCCATCCTTGGACCACTGTTATAAAAACCTGTCATCAAATCCTCTGGGGGTTGGGACACTTAGGTTTTCTAGGCAGGAGTCCAATGTGTCCCTCTCTTCCTGAACAAGTAATAAAGCTAGCCCTTTCTACTTCACCCAAAACTATCTCTGAGTTCAATTTGGCACTTGTATACAGACAGTTGTGTTTCTGGCACTATGTTTCACTGATGGTGCAAAGCAAACTTCCCTCAAATCAGATTAAGGCAGTAACACCAAGTAGGTGTGTGCTGTTTCACTTGGGTCATGTCTGACTCTTTGCAGTCCTATGGACTGTTGCCCACCAGGTTCCTCTGTCCAAGAGATTTTCCAGGCAAGAATACTGGAGTGTGTTGCCATGCCTTCTTCTAGGGGGTCTTCCTATCCCAGGGATTAAACTCCAGTTGCTTTATTTCTCCTGTCTTGGCAGGTAAGTTCTTTACCACTAGTTCCATCTAAGAAGTGCCTGGGTTCCACTGAGACTTACACTCGGATCACTGGATCCAGAATCCAAACTGCTAACCATTACATCACAGAACCTAGTATACTAGTTGCCATTATATTCTTATATATACAGTAAAAATTAATAAAATAAAAATCCAGTTTTCTTTAAACTGTTTTGGTGAAAGAATGAGTTATTAACTGTATTAAGTTTTAACCCTTGAGTAGACACCTTTTTAATATTGTGTGTGACAAACTGGTGAACATACAGAAAGCACCTCTGCTGCTTACTGAAGTACAATGGTTTTCTCAAGGAAAATCCTTTGTGTAATAGCTGTAGTTGCAAGCTGAATTAGCCACTTCTTTTTTTTTTTTTTTTCCCAAATACAACATCAGTTTTTACCTGGCAATAACCACAAACTGTGGTTATTCAGACTTAAGCATCTGGCAGATCATTTTTCAAAAAAGAACAAAGTGAGTCTGTCTCTTCAAGGGAAACAACAGACAGCATTTGTTGCCAAAAACAAAATTTCGACTTTCAAATCAAAGTTCAAACTTCAGAAAACTTTATCTGCCAGAGTGGGCTTAACAGCTTTCTGATAATTGATGACTTCTGGTGAGAGCATTGATGAATGTTGATATTAGCAAATGTGATTCTTTGGTATTATAAATTTTGTAATTTCTGAAGCAGTATTTTCCATATGACTAATACATGATGTTATAAGGTCAGGCAAGGGAAAGATCTATTTGAACTACAAGATGGATAAATGGATTACCATTTAACAAAGTAGGAAAAGTTCATTGAAATGGTTTCAGAGTGCACATTACAATTAAGTTGTAACATATTAGCCCTCTACTGGGTTTTGGTGTAGTGTCAATTTCTTTTCTTTTTTTTTTTTTTTAGTTTGTTTTGGAAAATATGTGAGAAAAGTAAAAGTGTTAATCACTCAGTTGTATACAACTCTTTGTGACCCCATGGACCGTAGCCCACCAGGCTCCTATTTCCATGGAATTCTCCAGGCAAGAATACTGAAGTGGGTAGCCATTCCCTTCTCCAAAGGGACCTTCCCAACACAGGGATCAAATCTGGGTCTCCAGCATTGCAAACAGGTTATTTGTTGTCTGAGCCAATGCAGGTTTTTTTTGTGCCTCAAGAATTTTTTTTTTTTTTTTTTTTTTTTTAAATACACTATATTGGAAAACAAAGAGGCTGAGGACCTCAGAGGCCAAAGCCAAACCCACATTTCCCACAGAACACTGGAACATCTATGAATGGACATGTGATAAGATTCTAATAACAAAAAAACAGTACAGAAGTTTCTATAAAGCAATACCAAAGTTCAGTCATAAATACATATCCTGGTATTCAGAAACTAATAACTCTCTTAATGAAGGAAGAAATCAGTGAAAAAGAAAAGGTGCCATGATCATGAGGAGACAAATCAACAAGCAAAACACTTCTAATACTTTGAATGAAAGACTTCAAAGACAAGTGGTTAGTTACAACCCACAAGATAAAATCAGTTGTTTGGTAGGATAGTCACAAATCTTCATACACTCTTTTAATTAACTTTTTAAAACTGCATACTACAAGAACATTTTTTTTTTTTTTTTAATTTATTTATCCTTTTTGGGGGGTGGGGTGGAGAGGGAGGGGGACGGGCGGGCCACTTCTATTGGTCTTTCATTTCTCTATTTTCATCCGTCTTTGTTTTTTGGCCCCGTGGGCCTCACATCGCGATGGCCTCTGTTGTCGCAGAGTACCAGCTCTGTGCGCATGCGCCCCAGAGCTCTGGCTCAGTAATTGGACACATCAATCCAACTGCTCCACGGCACGTGGGATCTACCCAGGCCAGAGATCAAACCAGCACCCCTTGCACTGCAAGGCAGTGTCCTTACCCACTGGACCACCAAGGAAGCCCCAAGAACATTCTTAGTATTGTAGGAAACTTGGTAGGATAGTCACAAATCTTCATGCATTCTTTTAAATAACTTTTTTTTTTTTTTTTAAAGATTTATTTATTTATTTACTTTGGGCGGGGGTCGGGTTGGGGAGGGAGCGGAGTGGGCGGGCCACTTCTATTGGACCTTCATTTCTCTATTGTCATTCGTCTTCATTCTTTGGCTCCTGTGGGCCTCCCATCGCGGTGGCGTCTGTTGTCGCAGAGCACCGGCTCTGGGCGCATGCGCTCCAGAGCTCCGGCTCGGTAATTGGACACATCAATCCAACTGCTCCACGGCACGTGGGATCTACCCAGGCCAGAGATCAAACCAGCACCCCTTGCACTGCAAGGCAGTGTCCTTACCCACTGGACCACCAAGGAAGCCCCAAGAACATTCTTAGTATTGTAGGAAACTTGGTAGGATAGTCACAAATCTTCATGCATTCTTTTAAATAACTTTTTTTTTTTTTTTTAAAGATTTATTTATTTATTTACTTTGGGCGGGGGTCGGGTTGGGGAGGGAGCGGAGTGGGCGGGCCACTTCTATTGGACCTTCATTTCTCTATTGTCATTCGTCTTCATTCTTTGGCTCCTGTGGGCCTCCCATCGCGGTGGCGTCTGTTGTCGCAGAGCACCGGCTCTGGGCGCATGCGCTCCAGAGCTCCGGCTCGGTAATTGGACACATCAGTCCAGCCGCTCCGCGGCACGTGGGATCTTCCCAGGCCAGGGCTCGAACCGGCGCCCCTTGCAGTGCAAGGCGGTGTCCTTACCCACTGGACCACCAGGGGAAGCCCATTAATTAACTTTTTTAAACTGCATACTACAAGAACATTCTTAGTATTGTAGGAAACTGCCTTTCTTTCACACTGTCTGTACCTAATTTATATTCTTAATCTTTTTAAGTGACTTAGGAAATAATTTTGTAAAATGTGCTCAGTTGGGCTTCCCTGGTGGTCCAGTGGGTAAGGTCACTGCCTTGCAGTGCAAGGGGCACTGGTTCGATCCCTGGCCTGGGAAGATCCCACGTGCCGTGGAGTGGCTGGACCGATGTGTCCAATTACTGAGTCGGGGCTTTGGAACGCATGTGCCCAGAGCCAGTGCTCTGCTACAACAGAGGTCACTGTGATGGGAGGTCCATGGGGGTCAAAGAACAAAGACGGATGAAAATAGAGAAATGAAAGACCAATAGAAGTGGCCCACCCGTTCGCCGCCCGCGCCACCCCCACCCCCCCAAAAAAAAATAAAAAAAAAAAAATGTCCTCAGTTTTCAATCTTAGTACAGTTAACATCAAAAAATAAAAACCACATGAGATGTGGGAAGAGTAGTAGTAACAGAAGTGGTGAGAAGTGGTTGAGCTCTGCTATATTCGGGGGGTAGAAGCAACATGATTTTCTGGAAGACTATATGTGGGATGAGAGAGAAAGAGGGGAGACAAGAATGACTCTTTACAATTAGAAGGAACATATAAAAACAGTTCAAATAGTTTTCATATTGAATAAGCAAGCTTTTTTTTTTTTCTTTTTTTTCTTTTTGGCCTCTTTTATTGGTTCCTTGTTTATTCATTTTCATCCATCTTTATCCTTTGGCCTGTGTGGGCCTCCTAAAGCAGTGACCTCTCTCACTGCAGAGCACTGGCTCTGGGCGCATGTGCTCCAGAGCGCTGGCTTGTAACTGAACACACCAGTTCAGCCACTCTGCAGCACATGGGATCTTCCCTGGACAGTGATGGAACCAGTGCCCCCTGGAAGGCAATGTGGACTTTTTACACACTGGACTACCAGGGAAGCTCTAAGAAAATTTATGTCATGTGACATCAGCCTTGTATCCAGTTTAATGATAAGAAAATTGACAGGTATTATTATATGGTTCCTACAGCTCATACAACTGAATTAAAGCAGATGTATATGGCTTATCAAAGAAATCAACTTACTTCTATTGATGAAGAATTCAAGTAAGGGTCCTTCTTAATCTTATAGTTATCTAACCATTCCTTTTAGTAAGCTCATCAAAAGGTTTCCTGCCCTCAACATACCTTCTCTTATTTGAATCCTTTGGCATTGATCTTGGTTTATTCTGTTCTGGAAGTCTTAAAACTGGTCTTCTTTCCACACCCACTTCATCATCTCCCACTTCAATATATTTTACACATCACTGTCTAGTTAATTTTCTATCATCAGCATTTAGCCTTTATCACACAATGGCTCCAACCCTTAAAGAGTTGCCTATCACTGTGATGGGAGGTCCATGGGGTCAAAGAAAGAGGAGAACAAAAGGATGAAAATAGAGAAATGAAAGACCAATAGAAGTGGCCCACCTGTCCCCCTCCCTCCCCACCCCATCCCCCAAAAAATTAAAAAAAAAATGTCCTCAGTTTTCAATCTTAGTACAGTTAACATCAAAAAATAAAAACCACATGAGATGTGGGAAGAGTAGTAGTAACAGAAGTGGTGAGAAGTGGTTGAGCTCTGCTATATTCGGGGGGTAGAAGCAACATGATTTTCTGGAAGACTATATGTGGGATGAGAGAGAAAGAGGGGAGACAAGAATGACTCTTTACAATTAGAAGGAACATATAAAAACAGTTCAAATAGTTTTCATATTGAATAAGCAAGCTTTTTTTTTTTTCTTTTTTTTCTTTTTGGCCTCTTTTATTGGTTCCTTGTTTATTCATTTTCATCCATCTTTATCCTTTGGCCTGTGTGGGCCTCCTAAAGCAGTGACCTCTCTCACTGCAGAGCACTGGCTCTGGGCGCATGTGCTCCAGAGCGCTGGCTTGTAACTGAACACACCAGTTCAGCCACTCTGCAGCACATGGGATCTTCCCTGGACAGTGATGGAACCAGTGCCCCCTGGAAGGCAATGTGGACTTTTTACACACTGGACTACCAGGGAAGCTCTAAGAAAATTTATGTCATGTGACATCAGCCTTGTATCCAGTTTAATGATAAGAAAATTGACAGGTATTATTATATGGTTCCTACAGCTCATACCAACTGAATTAAAGCAGATGTATATGGCTTATCAAAGAAATCAACTTACTTCTATTGATGAAGAATTCAAGTAAGGGTCCTTCTTAATCTTATAGTTATCTAACCATTCCTTTTAGTAAGCTCATCAAAAGGTTTCCTGCCCTCAACATACCTTCTCTTATTTGAATCCTTTGGCATTGATCTTGGTTTATTCTGTTCTGGAAGTCTTAAAACTGGTCTTCTTTCCACACCCACTTCATCATCTCCCACTTCAATATATTTTACACATCACTGTCTAGTTAATTTTCTATCATCAGCATTTAGCCTTTATCACACAATGGCTCCAACCCTTAAAGAGTTGCCTATCATCTTGAGAAGAGAAGAGCCTGATGTTGGGAAGAAGGAGAAGGGGACGACGGAGTATGAGATGGTTGGATGGCATCACTGAGTCAATGGACATGAGTTTGAGTAAGCTCCAGGAGATTGTGAAGGACAGGGAAACCTGGTGTGCTGCAGCCCAAGGGGTTGCAAAGGGTCTGACACAACTGAGAGACTGAACTGATCAGTTTGTATCAGATTATAAAAATTAGAAGAATTTTCTTTCTGGCATACAAAACTCCTTTAGGTAAAACAAATCATTACAGACACAAGAGACATAATTTTACTCTCTGTGTGATAAATATAAACTCCTTATCTAGGAAGACTTTATAATGACTAAGCATATGAACTTTAGAATGAAAGAGAACAGGTTGAATTAGGCTCTGCTAACTAATTATCAACTATGCTTTTGGCAAGTAATTTAACTTCACTAGATTTCAGCCTCCTTAGCTTAAAAAAATGCGGCGGGGGAGGTGGAGGGAATACCACCTGCTGCACAGGGTTGTGGTAAAAATAAGTTAAATATTAGATATAAGACATTAATAAGGTCTGGCATTACCTGGCACATAGTAACCTTTCAGTAAACTACGCCTATCCCAGTGATGTATTTTTTTGTTGTTCTAAATGTTGATATTATTTAACACATTTAATAATTAAAGCAAACTTTCTAATGCATCAGAAATGAATCTTAGTATAGACTACAAAGTGCTGAAAATATCCATGTCTTCATTTCCTTAAATCAAATTATATTTGGATGATATGGCTTATCAAAGAAATCAACTTACTTCTATTGATGAAGAATTCAAGTAAGGGTCCTTCTTAATCTTATAGTTATCTAACCATTCCTTTTAGTAAGCTCATCAAAAGGTTTCCTGCCCTCAACATACCTTCTCTTATTTGAATCCTTTGGCATTGATCTTGGTTTATTCTGTTCTGGAAGTCTTAAAACTGGTCTTCTTTCCACACCCACTTCATCATCTCCCACTTCAATATATTTTACACATCACTGTCTAGTTAATTTTCTATCATCAGCATTTAGCCTTTATCACACAATGGCTCCAACCCTTAAAGAGTTGCCTATCATCTTGAGAAGAGAAGAGCCTGATGTTGGGAAGAAGGAGAAGGGGACGACGGAGTATGAGATGGTTGGATGGCATCACTGAGTCAATGGACATGAGTTTGAGTAAGCTCCAGGAGATTGTGAAGGACAGGGAAACCTGGTGTGCTGCAGCCCAAGGGGTTGCAAAGGGTCTGACACAACTGAGAGACTGAACTGATCAGTTTGTATCAGATTATAAAAATTAGAAGAATTTTCTTTCTGGCATACAAAACTCCTTTAGGTAAAACAAATCATTACAGACACAAGAGACATAATTTTACTCTCTGTGTGATAAATATAAACTCCTTATCTAGGAAGACTTTATAATGACTAAGCATATGAACTTTAGAATGAAAGAGAACAGGTTGAATTAGGCTCTGCTAACTAATTATCAACTATGCTTTTGGCAAGTAATTTAACTTCACTAGATTTCAGCCTCCTTAGCTTAAAAAAATGCGGCGGGGGAGGTGGAGGGAATACCACCTGCTGCACAGGGTTGTGGTAAAAATAAGTTAAATATTAGATATAAGACATTAATAAGGTCTGGCATTACCTGGCACATAGTAACCTTTCAGTAAACTACGCCTATCCCAGTGATGTATTTTTTTGTTGTTCTAAATGTTGATATTATTTAACACATTTAATAATTAAAGCAAACTTTCTAATGCATCAGAAATGAATCTTAGTATAGACTACAAAGTGCTGAAAATATCCATGTCTTCATTTCCTTAAATCAAATTATATTTGGAGTATCAACCCTTCTTTTTCAGTCATATAGTTAATCACATCCATTGCTTAGCTCTTCTTCAAGGTCATACCTGAACTCAGGGGGCATATCATGCCTAGAAGGTAGGGGGATAAAGTCTCTAATCTCTCTGCCACTAAGGTCATAAAGAGCCCTTGAAGTCCACATCTTTCTGGACTTTGAACCATCTCTCTGGTTTTCTGAAGGGAACCTTTGGTCAAGCTGGGAATTCTGGTGCTTCTCCCTTAGCCTCTTTAGGCAGGTCCATACAGACAAATCCACTTCTGGAAAAAAAAAAAAAACATATATATATATATATATATATATATATACCAAAGATCCTCCCCTCTTCTCTTTCACTCCAGACACTCCTTGTAATCTCTTTATATGAATTTAAGCTTTAAAAAAGATATTAACTATCTTATCTTCTAGAAGCTTCTAGGCACTGAACAAAAATGGAGGTCAAAAAAATGCAGTCTATGAAACTGCCTGGCATAGAGGTAATGTAGAGGGAAATACTTCAATAATTTGTACTTGAATAAACCATCCTCCAAATTCCCTATTGCAGGACCCTGATTCCCTGTGGGTACACAATCCACTACAACCATACCTCCCCCACACACATATGCAGGTACCTTCAGGTCAACACTTGGACATAGGTGAGCAAAATGGCAGGGTAGGAAGAAAGTACCTGGTAAGAGATTCCCATATGCCTAGAAATGAGCTCAAGGCCATTTGGGCAGAAAATTCTAGGGTCCTGATCTTGGCATGTAGCTTAGAAGGGGTCAAGGGACATCCTCTCAGCTCCTCTCCAACAGCATGGGCGTACCCAGAAGAAAATTGAGCGGTACACTTAAAAAACAAAAGAATTCAGAGGTAGGCAGCTCTTAGAATGGTACCAGTGTCCACTTGCCTAGTTTTCCATTCCCTTCTTGCTTTGCAGCCAAACACCATCTGTCCCTACATAAGCTTAAACTGAATACATTTTGTTATGTAAACTCATCAAGTACATTCTTCACATCTCTTTATTCACTCACTAGGTCTTCACTCAAACAGTTAATGGTGGTATAAAATTAAATATTTTTTCGATGATTAAAAACAGGAAAATCCATGAAATTATTATATCTTCAACTCCCAATAAAAACAGTTATATTTTCATCAGTTAGGTATCTTTAAGATCCCTCTAACTCTAGGTAGCATATGTAAAAGATAGGCAAGTCACTTTAGCTCAGTGAATTTTCCCGTATTTTCATCTCTAACACAGATAGATATAGTTTCGGGCTGAGCAAAGTCAAACAAATACCATTAATAATATGAAAGAATGCATGTGAAATGGCTTTAGTTTCAAGTTAAAGCCCTAGACAAATATCAGTGATCAAGTTCCATGTTAAAATAACAAAAATCCTAAAAGTATTATCTTAAAAACCATCTTTTATAACTACAGTGTATTCAACTATAAACTTTCAGATTTGGTTGTGATGATTTACAATTTTGAAGATTCATTTTTAAGTATTTATTTTTTCTTCAGATTTGGTTGTGCATAAGTAATGGAGGTCAAAAAAATGCAGTCTATGAAACTGCCTGGCATAGAGGTAATGTAGAGGGAAATACTTCAATAATTTGTACTTGAATAAACCATCCTCCAAATTCCCTATTGCAGGACCCTGATTCCCTGTGGGTACACAATCCACTACAACCATACCTCCCCCACACACATATGCAGGTACCTTCAGGTCAACACTTGGACATAGGTGAGCAAAATGGCAGGGTAGGAAGAAAGTACCTGGTAAGAGATTCCCATATGCCTAGAAATGAGCTCAAGGCCATTTGGGCAGAAAATTCTAGGGTCCTGATCTTGGCATGTAGCTTAGAAGGGGTCAAGGGACATCCTCTCAGCTCCTCTCCAACAGCATGGGCGTACCCAGAAGAAAATTGAGCGGTACACTTAAAAAACAAAAGAATTCAGAGGTAGGCAGCTCTTAGAATGGTACCAGTGTCCACTTGCCTAGTTTTCCATTCCCTTCTTGCTTTGCAGCCAAACACCATCTGTCCCTACATAAGCTTAAACTGAATACATTTTGTTATGTAAACTCATCAAGTACATTCTTCACATCTCTTTATTCACTCACTAGGTCTTCACTCAAACAGTTAATGGTGGTATAAAATTAAATATTTTTTCGATGATTAAAAACAGGAAAATCCATGAAATTATTATATCTTCAACTCCCAATAAAAACAGTTATATTTTCATCAGTTAGGTATCTTTAAGATCCCTCTAACTCTAGGTAGCATATGTAAAAGATAGGCAAGTCACTTTAGCTCAGTGAATTTTCCCGTATTTTCATCTCTAACACAGATAGATATAGTTTCGGGCTGAGCAAAGTCAAACAAATACCATTAATAATATGAAAGAATGCATGTGAAATGGCTTTAGTTTCAAGTTAAAGCCCTAGACAAATATCAGTGATCAAGTTCCATGTTAAAATAACAAAAATCCTAAAAGTATTATCTTAAAAACCATCTTTTATAACTACAGTGTATTCAACTATAAACTTTCAGATTTGGTTGTGATGATTTACAATTTTGCAGATTCATTTTTTTTAAGTATTTATTTCTTCATTTGGCTATGCCAGGTATTCGTTATGGCAAACAGGATCTCTTTTTAAGTGATAGCATGTGGTATCTAGTTTCCTGACCAGGGATTAAACCTAGGCCTTCTGGACTGAAAATTTGGACGTCCTAGCCACTGGACCACCAGGAATTCCCTTTGCAGATTCATTTTCTAATGCAAGTATAAATCTCTTAGGCCAGATCTTTCGTCAAAATGTCCTAGGTCAGGTATTTCCAAAATAGAAAGTCATTAGAAAATCAGATTAAATAAGTTATGTAGTGAATTCCAAGAAAACAATGTATTTTTATAAAGTGCAATAAAATGCACCTACGTGTATCATTTAAATCATTTTAAGTGTACAATGCAATGACACTAAATACATTCATATTGTACAACCATCAGCATTGTCTACCTACACAACTTTTTCATCCTCTCAAAGTGAAACTCCATACCCATTAAAAAAATAACTCTGTGGAGAAGAAAATGGCAACCCACTCCAGTACTTGCCTGGAAAATTTCATGGAAAGAGGTGGCTATAGTCCACCGGGCCACAGAGAGTTGGATGTGACTACACAACAACACTTAAGACCTTCAGAGAGATTGATCTGAGGCCACCCTGTGTGTCTAGGGGGACTTTATTCTGAAATGTTGTGGGATGCCCTCAAGCCTCTTGCAAGCAGATGACAAGCTGCTGGACACTGAGAAGGCATGGCACTTCCCTAGAGGACAGCGCTGCATTCTGAGGAGGCTTCAGGGAGTGTCACCATACCACTGCCTTCTTGGCCGGAAAGGCTAGGTCAGATCTTACAACGTATTTTCATCTCTAACACAGATAGATATAGTTTCGGGCTGAGCAAAGTCAAACAAATACCATTAATAATATGAAAGAATGCATGTGAAATGGCTTTAGTTTCAAGTTAAAGCCCTAGACAAATATCAGTGATCAAGTTCCATGTTAAAATAACAAAAATCCTAAAAGTATTATCTTAAAAACCATCTTTTATAACTACAGTGTATTCAACTATAAACTTTCAGATTTGGTTGTGATGATTTACAATTTTGCAGATTCATTTTTTTTAAGTATTTATTTCTTCATTTGGCTATGCCAGGTATTCGTTATGGCAAACAGGATCTCTTTTTAAGTGATAGCATGTGGTATCTAGTTTCCTGACCAGGGATTAAACCTAGGCCTTCTGGACTGAAAATTTGGACGTCCTAGCCACTGGACCACCAGGAATTCCCTTTGCAGATTCATTTTCTAATGCAAGTATAAATCTCTTAGGCCAGATCTTTCGTCAAAATGTCCTAGGTCAGGTATTTCCAAAATAGAAAGTCATTAGAAAATCAGATTAAATAAGTTATGTAGTGAATTCCAAGAAAACAATGTATTTTTATAAAGTGCAATAAAATGCACCTACGTGTATCATTTAAATCATTTTAAGTGTACAATGCAATGACACTAAATACATTCATATTGTACAACCATCAGCATTGTCTACCTACACAACTTTTTCATCCTCTCAAAGTGAAACTCCATACCCATTAAAAAAATAACTCTGTGGAGAAGAAAATGGCAACCCACTCCAGTACTTGCCTGGAAAATTTCATGGAAAGAGGTGGCTATAGTCCACCGGGCCACAGAGAGTTGGATGTGACTACACAACAACACTTAAGACCTTCAGAGAGATTGATCTGAGGCCACCCTGTGTGTCTAGGGGGACTTTATTCTGAAATGTTGTGGGATGCCCTCAAGCCTCTTGCAAGCAGATGACAAGCTGCTGGACACTGAGAAGGCATGGCACTTCCCTAGAGGACAGCGCTGCATTCTGAGGAGGCTTCAGGGAGTGTCACCATACCACTGCCTTCTTGGCCTGGACTGAACAGGTTTCCCTAGGTAAGAGAAAGAGGAGCTTAGAGAACTCTATGATGACACACTCGTCTGTGATTCCAATTCTCTGCTACTCCAGGCTTCTGCTGACAGCTTCTGGAACAAAATCGCCACAGAGCATCATGACTAGCTGCCAACAGAAGAGCACATGGAGTGGGCTGGTTGAAAACCCCAACCCAGAGTTTGGAAAGTTGTCTTAAAATGGCTACAGGTCTTTTGGAGTAAACAATTGAGTTCATTTTGAGGAGGGAACATTTATGATTAAAAATGACCCATATAAAATGCTGGGAGAAACAACTTTAAAGGCTGCAAGAAAAAGAGCTAGAGTTTACTCACGGGCTGGCCTCCCTGCTGAGAATGTAAGAAACACTTTCTCCCTCCTGTAGATTTTAGCAGGAGAAGGTACTCACTGGTAGGAGACTTGGGATTGCTTTTCCCTCTTCCCTAGTGGACTTGCTCTGGACTCTGGCTGGCACCCTGTTAATCATCACCACTGACTACATTTCTGGCGGAATGTGGGAGGTAGCTGGTGGGAGAACTGTGTGCTTTTGTGGTCAAGGAGCATTCAAAAGAACAGAAGAAGGAACAGCTACATCAAGGCCTGGCTTGTCCACGGGACGTGCCTTTGCCAGGAGTCACGGTTGCCTGATCCCAGTACAAGGAAGGCCACATGGAGAAGCTGGCAGTAGAACTGGCCACTAGCAGGGCAAAGGAAGCAGCTTCTGAGGGTTTTCTCAGCAGCCACACTGCCCATGTTACACAATGTGATACGATGGGGAAAACGGTCTTTCTTTTGCTTTCCGGTGGCTATAGTCCACCGGGCCACAGAGAGTTGGATGTGACTACACAACAACACTTAAGACCTTCAGAGAGATTGATCTGAGGCCACCCTGTGTGTCTAGGGGGACTTTATTCTGAAATGTTGTGGGATGCCCTCAAGCCTCTTGCAAGCAGATGACAAGCTGCTGGACACTGAGAAGGCATGGCACTTCCCTAGAGGACAGCGCTGCATTCTGAGGAGGCTTCAGGGAGTGTCACCATACCACTGCCTTCTTGGCCTGGACTGAACAGGTTTCCCTAGGTAAGAGAAAGAGGAGCTTAGAGAACTCTATGATGACACACTCGTCTGTGATTCCAATTCTCTGCTACTCCAGGCTTCTGCTGACAGCTTCTGGAACAAAATCGCCACAGAGCATCATGACTAGCTGCCAACAGAAGAGCACATGGAGTGGGCTGGTTGAAAACCCCAACCCAGAGTTTGGAAAGTTGTCTTAAAATGGCTACAGGTCTTTTGGAGTAAACAATTGAGTTCATTTTGAGGAGGGAACATTTATGATTAAAAATGACCCATATAAAATGCTGGGAGAAACAACTTTAAAGGCTGCAAGAAAAGAGCTAGAGTTTACTCACGGGCTGGCCTCCCTGCTGAGAATGTAAGAAACACTTTCTCCCTCCTGTAGATTTTAGCAGGAGAAGGTACTCACTGGTAGGAGACTTGGGATTGCTTTTCCCTCTTCCCTAGTGGACTTGCTCTGGACTCTGGCTGGCACCCTGTTAATCATCACCACTGACTACATTTCTGGCGGAATGTGGGAGGTAGCTGGTGGGAGAACTGTGTGCTTTTGTGGTCAAGGAGCATTCAAAAGAACAGAAGAAGGAACAGCTACATCAAGGCCTGGCTTGTCCACGGGACGTGCCTTTGCCAGGAGTCACGGTTGCCTGATCCCAGTACAAGGAAGGCCACATGGAGAAGCTGGCAGTAGAACTGGCCACTAGCAGGGCAAAGGAAGCAGCTTCTGAGGGTTTTCTCAGCAGCCACACTGCCCATGTTACACAATGTGATACGATGGGGGAAAAACGGTCTTTCTTGCTTTTCCAAATTAAGACAGCATTTCCTGAAAAATTAATTAAAAATGAGGTTTTTAGAGTGCAAAGTAAAAAAAATAAATAAATAATTCTTCATTTCTCTCCTCCTAGCCTCTGGCACTCAACAATGCTAGTATCTCTTAAAAGATCATGGTTTCAATTCTTTTGGTTGTTGTTGTTCAGTTGCTATGTCATGTCCGACTCTCTGTGATCCCATGGACTGCAGCACAGCAGGTTTCTCTACCCAGAAATGATATTGGTGGATCATATGGTATCTGTATTTTTCATTTTTTGAGCAAATCCTATATTGTTTTCCTCAGTAGCAGCACTATCATTTTTCATCCTTTCAAATAGTGTGCAACACTTCCAAAAGTTCCAATTTCTCCACACACATCCTCACCAACACTTTTTTTTTTTTTTTTAATTGTAGCCAGCCTGGTAGGATGAGGTGATACCTTGCTGAGGTTTTGATTTATCAGTCTTTGAATCCCCACATGAGTTTTTTTTTTTTTTTTTAAAGATTTATTTATTTATTTATTTTGGGTGGGGGTCGGATTGGGGAGGGAGGGGAGCGGGAGGGCCACTTCTATTGGTCTTCCATTTCTCTATTTTCATCCGTCCTTGTTCTTTGGCCCGTGTGGGCCTCCCATCGCGGTGGTGTCTGTCGTTGCAGAGCACTGGCTCTGGTCGCATGCGCTCCAGAGCTCCAGCTCGGTGATTTTAGCTTTTGGCTGGATTGCTTTTCCTCTTCCCTAGTGGACTTGCTCTGGACTCTGGCTGGCACCCTGTTAATCATCACCACTGACTACATTTCTGGCGGAATGTGGGAGGTAGCTGGTGGGAGAACTGTGTGCTTTTGTGGTCAAGGAGCATTCAAAAGAACAGAAGAAGGAACAGCTACATCAAGGCCTGGCTTGTCCACGGGACGTGCCTTTGCCAGGAGTCACGGTTGCCTGATCCCAGTACAAGGAAGGCCACATGGAGAAGCTGGCAGTAGAACTGGCCACTAGCAGGGCAAAGGAAGCAGCTTCTGAGGGTTTTCTCAGCAGCCACACTGCCCATGTTACACAATGTGATACGATGGGGGAAAAACGGTCTTTCTTGCTTTTCCAAATTAAGACAGCATTTCCTGAAAAATTAATTAAAAATGAGGTTTTTAGAGTGCAAAGTAAAAAAAATAAATAAATAATTCTTCATTTCTCTCCTCCTAGCCTCTGGCACTCAACAATGCTAGTATCTCTTAAAAGATCATGGTTTCAATTCTTTTGGTTGTTGTTGTTCAGTTGCTATGTCATGTCCGACTCTCTGTGATCCCATGGACTGCAGCACAGCAGGTTTCTCTACCCAGAAATGATATTGGTGGATCATATGGTATCTGTATTTTTCATTTTTTGAGCAAATCCTATATTGTTTTCCTCAGTAGCAGCACTATCATTTTTCATCCTTTCAAATAGTGTGCAACACTTCCAAAAGTTCCAATTTCTCCACACACATCCTCACCAACACTTTTTTTTTTTTTTTTAATTGTAGCCAGCCTGGTAGGATGAGGTGATACCTTGCTGAGGTTTTGATTTATCAGTCTTTGAATCCCCACATGAGTTTTTTTTTTTTTTTTTTAAGTTTTTTTTTTTTTTTTTTTTTGGGTGGGGGTCGGATTGGGGAGGGAGGGGAGCGGGAGGGCCACTTCTATTGGTCTTCCATTTCTCTATTTTCATCCGTCCTTGTTCTTTGGCCCGTGTGGGCCTCCCATCGCGGTGGTGTCTGTCGTTGCAGAGCACTGGCTCTGGTCGCATGCGCTCCAGAGCTCCAGCTCGGTGATTGGACACATCGGTCTAGCCACTCCGCGGCACGTGGGATCTTCCCAGGCCAGGGATCGAACCGGCGCCCCTTGCACTGCAAGGCGGTGTCCTTAGCCACTGGACCACCAGGGGAAGCCCCGCACATGAGGTTTTTATAAACTTCTTTAAGATTAGGCTCAGGGACTATCTCTTTTGGAAACTGGTTCCTGGCAAATTTGTCTGTCTTTGTAGGTAAATCTGCCTAAAAAGCATCTACACTTGTACTTTAACCATGTGTTAACATATTTGTCTCTTCACAACAATGTATGGACTCTTTGAAAGCCTTACACTATAGTAACTAAGAGGATTTTAGAGTCAGAAAAAGAGAGTAAAAATATAAAAGGAGAGAGAGAGATAACCTTGATTCTCAATGCCTCCATTTCCTAGCTATGTAACTATGCATGAGTTATTTATAGCCAAGAAGTTCAGATTTCTTGGGGAATGAAAACAATAAAGCCTAGCTCATGGAGCAGAATATTAATAAAGATGAAGCACTTAACAAAGAAGCTCTGCCATAGAGTACACAATCAAAGGGACCTATAATTCAGCTTGTAGAATATCACACAACATAGAGTGTCTTGTGGAGCAGGCACTCAAAAGCATGCAAGCTGCAGGCATATATATATATATTAAAGCCAAATGCAATAAGGCAATAGTTGTTTCAATCCAGGGTTACTAGATATAGGTGCCCAGTTTGTTCACTGTATTAGACATGGGGGATGGATGAAACTCAGTCCATATATTCTCTGCATGCCTTTTAGCTTACCCTTGTTAGGGTCTACATCAGTCCATAATTTTAAGCCCTTATATTTTAAAAAAATGTGCCTTGGATTTGTTCAAGAGGATAGATTATAAAGACATGCTCTTATCTCTTCCTGTGAGAATGCTGAAATTGCAACTAACTGTTGAACAGGCATTGACAGGAGGACACTGAAAGTGAACAAAAAAAGATACCCCAAGTCCAAAGAAAAAGAGCTGTAGCAAGATGTTAGAAAGGGAGCAGTCATGATAAAATCAAATCCTATTGCTGCCCAATGGATGACCAACAATCTGAAGAACAACACGAAATAAATTTTCTTCCTGTTGTTAAGGTTCTGAGCCTCACATCAGGGTTCTGAGTCCTATGCTGTGCTTCTCAGTCTAGAGATCTGGCAAAGGAACTTGGGATACCAGGGGATCTGATTTCAAGGGCAGTGGGATCTGACTGCAACATTTCCATGGGACTGGGAGAAAGAGAGTCCACTATCGAAGGGCACACACAAAATCTTGTGTGCACCAAGACCCACAAGAAAGGAGCAGTAATCCCATAGGAGACTGAATCAGATCTACCTGCTAGTATTGGAGGGTCTCTTTCTGAGGCATGGTTGACAGTGGCAAGCTGTGGGGACAAATGCATACAGTGGTCCTGGGAGATGATCATTTGTGTGAATTCTCTTGGAAGTTGCCATTAGTCTTACTATAGAGCCTTTGGACCTCTGGGTTGGATCAACTCAGGCCAAACAACCAACAGGGAGGGAACACAGCCCCACCTATCAGCAGACAACTGAATTAGAGTTTTACTGAACATGGTCTTGCCCACCCGAGAAAGACTCAGTTTTTTCCTAATGCCACTCCCTCTCATCAGGAAGCTTGCACAAGTCTCTGAGCCTCATCTACCAGAGGGAAGACAAGAAAGGCAAGGAGAACTAAAATTCTGCAGCTTCTAGAACAAAAGTAACTATCATAGAAAGGAAATAAAAATAAACTGCAGAGGATAATGCTCCAGATGAAGGAACAAGATAAAATACCAGAAAAACAAGTACATGAAGTGGAGATAGATGACCTTCTAGAAAAATAATTCAGAATAATGATAGTAAATATGACTGAGGATCACAGAGGAAGAATGGAGAAAACACAAGAAATGTTTACCAAAGACCTAGATGGCCTAAAGAACAAAAACAAAACTGGACAATACACTTGAAGGGATTAATAAGTGAATTGAGGCAGAAGTATGTGACCTAGAAAACAGAATGGTAAAAATCACTACTGCAAAATAGAATATAGAAAAAAACAATGAAAGGGAATGAAGACAGGCTAAATAAGTCAAAGTGAAGGGAAAGTTGCTCTGTTGTATCTGTAGCAAGATGTTAGAAAGGGAGCAGTCATGATAAAATCAAATCCTATTGCTGCCCAATGGATGACCAACAATCTGAAGAACAACACGAAATAAATTTTCTTCCTGTTGTTAAGGTTCTGAGCCTCACATCAGGGTTCTGAGTCCTATGCTGTGCTTCTCAGTCTAGAGATCTGGCAAAGGAACTTGGGATACCAGGGGATCTGATTTCAAGGGCAGTGGGATCTGACTGCAACATTTCCATGGGACTGGGAGAAAGAGAGTCCACTATCGAAGGGCACACACAAAATCTTGTGTGCACCAAGACCCACAAGAAAGGAGCAGTAATCCCATAGGAGACTGAATCAGATCTACCTGCTAGTATTGGAGGGTCTCTTTCTGAGGCATGGTTGACAGTGGCAAGCTGTGGGGACAAATGCATACAGTGGTCCTGGGAGATGATCATTTGTGTGAATTCTCTTGGAAGTTGCCATTAGTCTTACTATAGAGCCTTTGGACCTCTGGGTTGGATCAACTCAGGCCAAACAACCAACAGGGAGGGAACACAGCCCCACCTATCAGCAGACAACTGAATTAGAGTTTTACTGAACATGGTCTTGCCCACCCGAGAAAGACTCAGTTTTTTCCTAATGCCACTCCCTCTCATCAGGAAGCTTGCACAAGTCTCTGAGCCTCATCTACCAGAGGGAAGACAGAAAAAGCAAGGAGAACTAAAATTCTGCAGCTTCTAGAACAAAAGTAACTATCATAGAAAGGAAATAAAAATAAACTGCAGAGGATAATGCTCCAGATGAAGGAACAAGATAAAATACCAGAAAAACAAGTACATGAAGTGGAGATAGATGACCTTCTAGAAAAATAATTCAGAATAATGATAGTAAATATGACTGAGGATCACAGAGGAAGAATGGAGAAAACACAAGAAATGTTTACCAAAGACCTAGATGGCCTAAAGAACAAAAACAAAACTGGACAATACACTTGAAGGGATTAATAAGTGAATTGAGGCAGAAGTATGTGACCTAGAAAACAGAATGGTAAAAATCACTACTGCAAAATAGAATATAGAAAAAAACAATGAAAGGGAATGAAGACAGGCTAAATAAGTCAAAGTGAAGGGAAAGTTGCTCTGTTGTATCCAACTCTTTGGGACCCCATGGACTGTAGCCCACCAGGCTCCTCTGTCCATGGAATTCTCCAGGCAAGAATACTGGAGTGGGTAGCCTTTCCCTTCTCCAGGGGATTTTCCCAACCCAGAGATCAAGCCCAGGTCTCCCACATTGCAGGCAGATTCTTCACCACCAAGACCTGCACCCGTGGTGGCTCCACCCAGGCCCACATCCTAAGCTTCAAGGTCACCACAGTGACCTTCCTACTCTTCATGATGTAGCAACCGAGGAGGCAGGGGGGTTCCTGTGGATGCTATGGAAAGAGCTACTCTGGGACAACCTTAAATGCACCAACATTCATATTATAGGGGTCCTGGAAGAAGAGAGTGAGAAAGAACCTGAGAGCATATTTGAACAGAAAACAGCTGAAATTTTCCATAACATGGTAAAGGAAATAGTCAAACAAGCTCGGAAAACACAAAGAGTCCCACACAAGATACACTCAAGGAGAAACATACTGAGACACATAGTAATCAAACTGACAATAGTTAGGTAAAGATAAATATCAAAAGCAACAAAAGCAAAATGATAGATAACATACAAGGGAATACCAACATGGTTATAAGCCGGTTCCACAACAGAAACTCTACAAGCCAGGAGGGAATGACACAATATATTTAAAGTGATGAAAGGGAAGAATCTACGACTAAGAATACCTCACATAGCAAGACTCTTGTTCAGATAGGAGAAAGCAATCAAAAGTTTCACAGACAAGCAAAATTTAAGAGAATTTAGCATTACCAAACCAGCTTTACAACAAATGCATAACAAAGTTGGAAAAGACCTATAAAAAAATAAACCCAAAACAATAAGGAAAAAGACAATGGGATCATACATGAATATCTTTAAATATAAATGGATTATAAGACACAGACTGGATAGAGCGGATAGATAAAACACAAGAACTGCACACATGCTTTCTACAAGAGACCCACCTCAGACCTAGGGACACTTAGAGAATGAAAGTAAAGAACTTGGGAAAAGGTATTCTGGAACTCAGAAGAAAGCTGGAGTAGCAATACTCATATCAAACATAACATACTTTGAAACAAAGATTATTATAAGAGACAAAGAATACTACATAATGATCAAGGGTTCAATCCAAGAAGATATAAATTATAAATATATATGCACCCAATGTAGGAGCACCTCAATATGTAAGGCAAACCTTAACAACCATAGAGGGAGAAACTGACACAAACACAATAACAGTGGGGGACTTTAACACCCTATGTTTGTCAATGAGCAGATAATCAAAACAGTAAATTAATAAAGAAACAGGCCTTAAATGACTTTAGACCAAATGAATTTAATTATCTATAGAGCTTTCCATCCAAAAGTAGCAGACTACACATTCTTCTCAAGTGCACATGGGACATTCTCCAGGACTGACCACATGCTGGGCCATAAATTTTGGAAAACTAAAATCATATCAAACATCTTTTTGGATCACAACAATATGAGATTAGAAATAAATTACAAGAACAAAAATGTACAAAACCACAAACACATGACAGCTACACAATATTCTGCTAAGCAATCAATGAATCACTGAATAAATCAGAGAGGGAAAAAAAAAAAAAAAAAGCTAGAGAAAAATGGAAATAAAAGCACAATAGTCCAAAACTTATGAGACACAGCAAAAGCAGTTCTATGGGGGAAGTTTATAGCAATAGAGTCTTACTTACCTCAAGAAACAAGAAAATCTCAAATTAACAACCTAACCTTGCATCTAAAACAAATAGATTAAAAAAGGACAAACAAAATCTTAAGTTAGTAGAAGGGAAAGAATCATAAAGATCAAAAAAGAAATAAATGAAATACAGAGAAAATATCAATCAGAAAGATCAATGAAAGTAAAAGCAAGTTCTTTAAAAGATAAAAAAAAAAAAAAAAGATAAATCCTTAGCCAGTCTCATCAAGAAAAAAAGATGACTCATATCAATGAAAAAGAAGTTACAACTGATTCCACAAAAATACAAAGGACCATAAGAGACTACCACAATCATTGGGTGCCAATAAAATGAACAACCTAGAAGAAATAGATAAATTCTTAGAAAACTACAATTTCCCAAAACTGAACCAGGAAGAAATAGAAGATATCAACAGATCATTCATAAGCACTGAAACTGAAACTGATTTAAAAATTACCAACAAACAACAGTCCAGGGCCTGATGGCTTCACAGACAAATTCTATCAAACATTTAGAGAAGAGTTAACACCTATCCTTTTGAAACTGTCCCAAAAAATTGCAGACAAAGGAAAACTTCCAAATTCATTCTCGGAAGCCATCACCATTCTATTTTAAAGTCAGATGAAGATACCACACACACACACACACACACACACACACACACACACACGGGCAGGCCAATATCACTGATAACATAGATACAAAAATTCTCAAGAAAATACTAGCAATCTGTATCCAACAATATATTAAAAAGATGATACACCATGATCCAGTGGGATTCATCCAAGAGATGTAAAGATTTTTCAGTATCCACAAATACATGTGATATACCACACCAATAAACTGTAAAATAAAACCATATGATCATCTAAATAGATGCAAAAAAAGTTTTTGAAAAAATTAAATACCTATTTACGATGAAAAAGCTCTCCAGAAAGTGGGCACAGAGGGAATACCCCAACATAACAAAGGTCATATACAACAAACCTACAGCTAACAGCATACTCAATGTTGAAAAGCCATTAGAATTTCCTCTAAGATCAGGAATAAGACAAGGATGTGCACTTTCACCACTTTTTTTCAAAGTAATTTTGGAAGTCCTACCTATAGCAATCAGAGAAGAAAAAGAATATAGGGAATCCAAATCGGAAAAAAAAAGAATTTAAAATGTTACTGTTTTCAGATAACATGATACTTATATACATAGAAGATCCTAAAGATGTTACCAGAAAACTACTACAACTCAATGAATTTGATAAAATTACAGGTTATAAACTTAATACACAACAGTTTGTTGCATTTCTATACACTAACAATGAAAGATCAGAAAGAGAAAGTCAAGAAACAATTTCATTTACCACTGCATCCAAAACATTAAAATATCTAGGAGATAGAAGGCCTGTACTCTGAAAATTGTAAGACCCTGTTGAAATAAATTGAAGATACAAACAGATGGAAAGTTATGTCGTATTTGTGGATTGGAAGAATCACTATTGTCAAAATGACTATGCTACCCAAAAATTGAAAGACAAAGGAAAACTTTTCCAAAAAAGGGGCTTCACAGACAAATTCTATCAAACATTTAGAGAAGAGTTAACACCTATCCTTTTGAAACTGTCCCAAAAAATTGCAGACAAAGGAAAACTTCCAAATTCATTCTCGGAAGCCATCACCATTCTATTTTAAAGTCAGATGAAGATACCACACACACACACACACACACACACACACACACACACACGGGCAGGCCAATATCACTGATAACATAGATACAAAAATTCTCAAGAAAATACTAGCAATCTGTATCCAACAATATATTAAAAAGATGATACACCATGATCCAGTGGGATTCATCCAAGAGATGTAAAGATTTTTCAGTATCCACAAATACATGTGATATACCACACCAATAAACTGTAAAATAAAACCATATGATCATCTAAATAGATGCAAAAAAAGTTTTTGAAAAAATTCAATACCTATTTACGATGAAAAAGCTCTCCAGAAAGTGGGCACAGAGGGAATACCCCAACATAACAAAGGTCATATACAACAAACCTACAGCTAACAGCATACTCAATGTTGAAAAGCCATTAGAATTTCCTCTAAGATCAGGAATAAGACAAGGATGTGCACTTTCACCACTTTTTTTCAAAGTAATTTTGGAAGTCCTACCTATAGCAATCAGAGAAGAAAAAGAATATAGGGAATCCAAATCGGAAAAAAAAAGAATTTAAAATGTTACTGTTTTCAGATAACATGATACTTATATACATAGAAGATCCTAAAGATGTTACCAGAAAACTACTACAACTCAATGAATTTGATAAAATTACAGGTTATAAACTTAATACACAACAGTTTGTTGCATTTCTATACACTAACAATGAAAGATCAGAAAGAGAAAGTCAAGAAACAATTTCATTTACCACTGCATCCAAAACATTAAAATATCTAGGAGATAGAAGGCCTGTACTCTGAAAATTGTAAGACCCTGTTGAAATAAATTGAAGATACAAACAGATGGAAAGTTATGTCGTATTTGTGGATTGGAAGAATCACTATTGTCAAAATGACTATGCTACCCAAGGCAACCAACAGAGTCAATACAATCCTATCAAAAACTAATGGCAGTTTTCACAGAACTAGAACAACAATAAAAGAATCTTGAAATCTGTATGGAGACATAAAAGTCCCAAAATAGCCAAAGCATCTTGAGGGGAAAAAAAAAAAAAAAAGAAAAGACAGCTGGGAGGAATCGGGCTCCCTGACTTCAAACTATACTATGAAGTTACAGTTATCTAAACAGTAAGGTACTGGCAGGAAAACAGAAGTATAGGTCAATGGAACAGGATAGAAAACTCAGAAATTAACTCATGCACCTATGGTGCATTAATTAATCTATGACAAAGGCGGCAATGTTGAAGAGTCTTTTCAATAAATGGTGCTTGGGAAACTGGACGGCTGCATGTTAAACAGTAAAATTAGATCATTCTTTAACACCACACACAAAAACAAGCTTAAGATGGATTAGAGACATAAATGTGAGATAAGACACTGTAAAACTCTTAAAGGAACACATAGGTCAAACAATATCTTTTTGATATTGGAATAATGGAAATAAAAACTAAACACATGGCACCTACCTACTTACGAGATTGTTTGGAGGTTCTAGCAGGGGAGCTCAGCTACTCATATACCCCTGGCCAAAGACCAGGCCTTCTCCATCAGGGATGGTTATCCTCTCTGAGTGCACAACTTCAGGAGGGATGCACATGGAGCAGTGTGGGAGGGGATACCTGCCCAGTCAGTCAGATCAGCAGAATCAACTCTGGCGATCAGTGAAGTGACAGATATCACAACCAGATTGCCCTCACATCCCAAATGGGACATACTCAAACTCAACACATTTTCCACAGCAAAGAAAACAATAAAACAAAAAGAAAATCCACAGATTGGGAGAAAATACTGGCAAATGATGTGACCGACAAGGGATTAGTCTCCAATATTTACAAACAGCTCATGATGCTTAACAGCATCAAGACAAACTAATTGAAAAGTGGACAGAAGACCTAAGTAGTTATTTCTTAAAAGAAAACATATATATGTCCAAGAGGCACATGCAAATCATCAGTGGGAATGTAAATTGGTACAGCCACTATGGAGAACGAGTAGCTACAATGGGCCAATTTCTAATTGTCGATTTGTGGATTGGAAGAATCACTATTGTCAAAATGACTATGCTACCCAAGGCAACCAACAGAGTCAATACAATCCTATCAAAAACTAATGGCAGTTTTCACAGAACTAGAACAACAATAAAAGAATCTTGAAATCTGTATGGAGACATAAAAGTCCCAAAATAGCCAAAGCATCTTGAGGGGAAAAAAAAAAAAAAAAGAAAAGACAGCTGGGAGGAATCGGGCTCCCTGACTTCAAACTATACTATGAAGTTACAGTTATCTAAACAGTAAGGTACTGGCAGGAAAACAGAAGTATAGGTCAATGGAACAGGATAGAAAACTCAGAAATTAACTCATGCACCTATGGTGCATTAATTAATCTATGACAAAGGCGGCAATGTTGAAGAGTCTTTTCAATAAATGGTGCTTGGGAAACTGGACGGCTGCATGTTAAACAGTAAAATTAGATCATTCTTTAACACCACACACAAAAACAAGCTTAAGATGGATTAGAGACATAAATGTGAGATAAGACACTGTAAAACTCTTAAAGGAACACATAGGTCAAACAATATCTTTTTGATATTGGAATAATGGAAATAAAAACTAAACACATGGCACCTACCTACTTACGAGATTGTTTGGAGGTTCTAGCAGGGGAGCTCAGCTACTCATATACCCCTGGCCAAAGACCAGGCCTTCTCCATCAGGGATGGTTATCCTCTCTGAGTGCACAACTTCAGGAGGGATGCACATGGAGCAGTGTGGGAGGGGATACCTGCCCAGTCAGTCAGATCAGCAGAATCAACTCTGGCGATCAGTGAAGTGACAGATATCACAACCAGATTGCCCTCACATCCCAAATGGGACATACTCAAACTCAACACATTTTCCACAGCAAAGAAAACAATAAAACAAAAAGAAAATCCACAGATTGGGAGAAAATACTGGCAAATGATGTGACCGACAAGGGATTAGTCTCCAATATTTACAAACAGCTCATGATGCTTAACAGCATCAAGACAAACTAATTGAAAAGTGGACAGAAGACCTAAGTAGTTATTTCTTAAAAGAAAACATATATATGTCCAAGAGGCACATGCAAATCATCAGTGGGAATGTAAATTGGTACAGCCACTATGGAGAACAGTATGGAGGTTCCTTAAAAAAAAGCTAAAATGGAACTTCCACAGGACCCTGTAACCTCACTCTTGGGCATATAACTGAAGGAAAACATGATCCAAAAAGATACACGCTCCCAGAGCTCATTCTAGCACTGTTTACATTTACAATAGCCAATACAGAGAAGCAACCTAAATGTCCATTGACAGAGTAATGGATAAAGAAGTTGTGGTACATATACATAATGGATTATTACCCAGTCATTAAAAAGAATGAAATGATGTCATTTATAGCAACATAGAATGACCTAGAGATTGTCACAGTGAGTGAATTAAGTCAGACAGAGGAAGGGAAATTTCATAGAACATCTCTTGTATGTGGACTCTGAAAAAAAATGCTACAAATGAATTTAGGAAACAGAAACAGACTCACAGACTTGCAGAACAAAATTCTGGTTGCTGGGTGGGAAAAATGGGAGGAAGAGAGAGTTAGGGAGTTTGGAATGGACAGGTGCACACTGCTGTATTTAAAGTGAATAACCAACTAGATCCTACTATATGGCACATGGAGCTCTGCTCAGTGTTATGTGGTAGGCTGGATGGGAGAAGAGTTTGAGGGAGAAGAGATTCATGAATATGTATGGCTGAGTCCCTTTGTTGCTCACCTGAAACTATCACAATGTTGTTAATTGACTATATTCCAGTACAAAATGAAAACTTTAAAAAAAAAAAAAAGTCCTTACTTAAGCAAGTGTGATTTTCTCAAGAGATATTCTGCCTGGTATTCTCAAGAACCATAGGAATATTTCACTGAGGCTATTTACTCAAGAAGTATTCAAAAATTTATTTATTGACAAAGTCTACTTTAAAAACAATTAGAATAACTTTAAAAAACATCACTGACTAGCCACTTTCAAAATCAGAACTAAGGTCACTCTGGTGCTCTTGTCAAAATGACCGTGAAGTGAGGCACTAATAATGTACTTTATTATATTATCTCTGAAAATCTTCTTCCAGCACTGACTTGTACAAAAGATCATGTTGTACCTGATCTTTGCTCTGTAAATCTTATAACAGTCTATGCCTGAAGAAAAACAAAATCAGATGAACTTTTATAGAATTAAACAAATTATATCTGGTGTTAAAACCAAAAAAAGTAGTTTTAGGACATATTTTGCCATTTTAAGCATGTAATGCCACACTAATGATTGATAATCAGTCTAAAAGTTTCTGCCCAGCTTTCCTACCCAATCTTTTAAAACATCATGACCACTAATTCCCTGGTCCCACAGGTTAAGCCTTTTCTACTGTACTGTTTGTCCATGGGCTTCCCTTGGTACCTAGGCAGGATGCACCTTCACTGAGCAGGGATGTCATATGTATTACTTCTTCTGTTGCTACCACTCAAATGCCAGAATCAGTCCTTGTCATTGTGACAAGCAAGCATCCTTCAGGGGTGGTACTGCCCGAGGATTAGAACCATCACTCTATAATTTATTTTCTCAGTTCACTGAATTCATTGACTGTCCTGCCTGAAATCTCAAAACCCCTGGTACTTACTCAAAATTTCCATCTCCCAGTGGCTAGATATCAGTAACTTGAACACTGAAGGGCCATCTGTTTAAAGTGCTTTTGCAACCTAGCTGTTTAATACATTGATAAACAGGACCCGGGATTCTTCATACCTGCTTTATGGCTGTTTCCAAAGTCACATTATGCAAGACAGCACTTGCATAATGTGCTGTCATTAATAGGCATTCCACACTGAAAGGATTCCACAGACAAATAAGGAATTTGAGGGTTATAGAAAATTAAATTTTTTTCTTTACTATCAGGTTTATCAGAGTGTTCATCTTGAATAAAAGATTGAGAAGCTAACCACAGAGAGAAATAGTATTTTGCAAATTTATTCAACTAGGTAGCCCCTTTATTCAGGATTAACTATTAACTTGATAAGGAACTAGAGTTCAAGGCTACTGATAGATCTTTTATAATCATTGACTTATATTAAGATAACAGAAGTCACAATAGTACTTATAGTTAACATGCAGAAAATGTTAGTGTGGCCTATGAGTGAACTGCTCCCTCTTTTTAGGATGAAATTCAGATATGAACTTCTCTGAAAAGCCTGACTGATAATCTCCCTACCCTTCTTCCCAGTCCACTGTCAACTTTGCACAGACATATACACAAAGGCAGAGAGTCCAGACGCCTTTTGCTGGTGCTTCTGAGATCCTTTGTGTCTGCCCCTGTCACAGCTATTATGATATTGTGACTGTTGATTTCTCTATCTGCTTCACTCTATATGAGACAAGTAAAACCTACTGGCTCACCATCTAAGTTTGTAAATCAAATTTTCATGGAAGACCTCATGTTTACTGGTTTACGTACATTTGATGGCTGCTTTCATGATATAACCAAAGAGTTGAGGAGTTGCAACAGAGACTGTATTGCCTGGAAAGCTAAAAACTGCCTATTTGGATATTTAAGGGCAACTTTGCCTGTACCTGTCTAATGCTGGCAAATGACAGATGCTCGAAGTTTGTTAAATAAAAGGTTTTATCATTGAAAATCAGTCCAAGAATATATGACCTTAAGATAACTGCTTTAATGATATTCAAAAAATATTTTTCTATGTTGACTTGGAAATGTAGATTCAAAGAAAGTAAGCTCAAAAAAAAAAAAAAAAAAAAAAAACCTCCATGTAGAAGTACAGAATCCAAAGATAGAACAGTGTTCAGGGGTTACTATAGAGCATCTTCTATATATTAATTTTATCCTCCAACATCATTTTGGATCTTTTCAACATGAAGCAGCTACTTTTTCCCTTGAGAAATAGTTTTGAATGCAACTATTTAATAAGTAACTTTTCCTGGCATTTGAGCAAAGTTGTATTTTGCTTTATTTCATTCTATTATTCCTAAATTTTTTCTTTACTATCAGGTTTATCAGAGTGTTCATCTTGAATAAAAGATTGAGAAGCTAACCACAGAGAGAAATAGTATTTTGCAAATTTATTCAACTAGGTAGCCCTTTATTCAGGATTAACTATTAACTTGATAAGGAACTAGAGTTCAAGGCTACTGATAGATCTTTTATAATCATTGACTTATATTAAGATAACAGAAGTCACAATAGTACTTATAGTTAACATGCAGAAAATGTTAGTGTGGCCTATGAGTGAACTGCTCCCTCTTTTTAGGATGAAATTCAGATATGAACTTCTCTGAAAAGCCTGACTGATAATCTCCCTACCCTTCTTCCCAGTCCACTGTCAACTTTGCACAGACATATACACAAAGGCAGAGAGTCCAGACGCCTTTTGCTGGTGCTTCTGAGATCCTTTGTGTCTGCCCCTGTCACAGCTATTATGATATTGTGACTGTTGATTTCTCTATCTGCTTCACTCTATATGAGACAAGTAAAACCTACTGGCTCACCATCTAAGTTTGTAAATCAAATTTTCATGGAAGACCTCATGTTTACTGGTTTACGTACATTTGATGGCTGCTTTCATGATATAACCAAAGAGTTGAGGAGTTGCAACAGAGACTGTATTGCCTGGAAAGCTAAAAAC
Source organism: Tragulus kanchil (assembly GCA_022376925.1). Lineage (NCBI taxonomy): Eukaryota > Metazoa > Chordata > Mammalia > Artiodactyla > Tragulidae > Tragulus > Tragulus kanchil. Next base: position 112,872,952 of record JAIOJX010000005.1, on the reverse strand, counting down.
TGCCTATTTGGATATTTAAGGGCAACTTTGCCTGTACCTGTCTAATGCTGGCAAATGACAGATGCTCGAAGTTTGTTAAATAAAAGGTTTTATCATTGAAAATCAGTCCAAGAATATATGACCTTAAGATAACTGCTTTAATGATATTCAAAAAATATTTTTCTATGTTGACTTGGAAATGTAGATTCAAAGAAAGTAAGCTCAAAAAAAAAAAAAAAAAAAAAAAACCTCCATGTAGAAGTACAGAATCCAAAGATAGAACAGTGTTCAGGGGTTACTATAGAGCATCTTCTATATATTAATTTTATCCTCCAACATCATTTTGGATCTTTTCAACATGAAGCAGCTACTTTTTCCCTTGAGAAATAGTTTTGAATGCAACTATTTAATAAGTAACTTTTCCTGGCATTTGAGCAAAGTTGTATTTTGCTTTATTTCATTCTATTATTCCTAAATTTGTTCTTTATCAGAAATTTTATTCGTTAATTTTAGAGTAAAATTCTAGAAAGTATAAGGACACAGAAAATAAAATTTCATCCTTAGAAAGGTTTAGCAATTTCATGGAGCCCTTGATAAACAGATTTGCTATTAAGGCTGGAAAGAATCAAATCCCTGACATTTAAAAGGTTTTCAATAGTTACAGAATTTATCTAAAGTCAGATGGTAGATCAGGAATTAAATGATATAATCTATGTTAAATTCCCTTTAGATAAGATTTAGCACAAAGAATGAACACAGTAACTACTTACTGTTAGTAATTATCATTCATAGTTCTAGTTCTAGTGACTTCATACAGATCATGGTTAAGAGTGGCATTTGCAACCAGTGGCCCTGTGATTTGAAGAAATCTTCTGCCACACCAAGGGTCGTTAAACTGTTAAGTTATGCGTCATGCAAAGGAATCATACATTAATGAGTAATATGAATTTTGCATGAACACATTGTACTGTACAAAAGACAGCAAAAAGTTTGTCAATGGTGATACATAAGAAAAAAAGACCTATCAAATGATGATGCTGTACTTTTGCAAATTAAACCCAAGTAGAGATTCTAATAGCAGAAAACAAAGAGTAACTAAAGAGTCTCTTGATGATGGTGAAGGAGGAGAGTGAAAAAGCTGTCCTAAAACTCAAGATTCAAAAAATTAAAATCATAGGGTCCAGTCCCATCACTTTATGGCAAATAGATGGGGAAAAATGGAAGCAGTGATAGATTTTATTTTCTTGGGCTCCAAAATCATTTCAAGTGGTGACTGCACCTACAAAATTAAAAGATGCTTGTTCCTTGGAAGAAAAGCTATGCCAAACCTAGACAGTATATTAAAAGCAGAAACATCACTTTGTTGACAAAGGTTTGTATAGTCAAACCTATGGTTTTTCCAGTAGTCATGTACAGATGTGAGAGTTGGACCATAAAGAAGTCTTGAGCACCAAAGAGTTGGTCCTTTCGAACTATGGTGCTGGAGAAGACTCTTGAGAGTCCCTTTGACAGCAATGAGATCAATTCAGTCAATCCTAAAGAAAAACAACCCTGAATATTCATTGGAAGGACTGATGCTGAAGTTGAAGCTCGAATACTCTGGCTACCTGATGTGAAAAGCCAGTTCAGTGGAAAAGATGCTGGGAAAGATTGAGGAAAGGAGGAAAAAGGGGTGACAGAGGATGAGATGGCTGGATGGCACCATGTACTCAATGGACATGAGTTTGAGAAAATTCCAGGAGATAGTTAAGGACAGAGAAAGAGGGAATGCTGCAGTCCATGTGGTTGCAAAGAGTCACACATGAGTTAGTGATCTGAACAACAAAACAAAGACTCTAAACCCTCTGAATCTTAGGCAACCCATTGAGAAATAGGTACCTTAATAAAATAGTATTTTTAATTAATAGTGATAATAAAAATAATTATACTTATCAAATATTTGGATGTCAAATGTCTTTCTTAGTCACTTTAACAATAATAACCACCACTAACAACTGTTAGTGTGAGCTCAGTCATGTCTGACTCTGGCTCGCCAGGCTTCTCTGTCCATGGGATTTTCCAGGCAAGTATAATGGAGTGGGCTGCCATTTCCTCCTCCAGGGGATCTTCCCAATTCAGGGATTAAATTGAAGTCTCTCATATGTCCTTCATTGGTAGGCAGATTCTTTACCATTGAGTCAGTGTTGGGAAGCTCCAACAATTATTAAGCACCTACTATGATCTAGGTATTCATTTGCTGTTTTATAGCTTCATTTAATTCATAGAGGAACTCACTTTAAATCAAAAATGATTTAATACAACTTATATAATGATGTGTATTTCTTTAGTTATCATCCATATTCATTTTCAGCCAACCTTAGTAACATAGCTTAGTCCTAAATTGATGCACTTTTCCTCAATGTATCATGACTAATTGAAAAAAACAGCATGTATGACAGTTTTGCAGTTAGGGATTGGCCTATATAATCTGACAAATTCATTTATCCTAGAGTATCTGTAAATGATGATGGATTAATGTACTATTTTTTAACCTACACATTTTGATTTCTGTGAACAGATGTTATAATCCAAATGACTGACTTTGGATAAAAATATAGGGATTATAATAGATTAATATGAAAGATGGGAATAGATGCTTGCTAAAGAGGCGTATGGACCTTTGTCAGGACTGAAAGTAATATACAACACAACACTGAGTGCATAAAGAAAACCCATCATTTGGGGGAAAAATCAGATCACTTTCACTTGCTTTATAATGGCAATTAAAGTGCTATTATATTTTATCATCTTTCAGCATTTAATAAATCCAGCTCAGCCATCACATACTTCTGTGATCATGAATATGATCATGTGATCATATTAAATTTATTAAGTTTAAGCTTTCTGATTTAGCAATAGTCATAAATGTGAGAGCCTCACAAGACAGTATTAAATGTTTATTCAAGCTTACTGGTGTTTCTTAAGATATGACTTATACCTTTAATATCAACAATGCTTACTAGTGACATCTTCTAAGTATTGTGTTATACTGATTCTAATCCCAGCCGTGCTGCTTAGTTACTATGTAATTCTGGGTAATTTAATAAAACTATCTGAGTCTGCTTTCTCATCAATGAAATGATGATAATAGAATATTGTGTGAATTAAGTTATATTATTGTTAAATAATTCTTACCTTCCCTTATCATCCATATTATGCATATAAAAAAATAGGACATTTAAGACCTCTCTGAAACAATATTAGACCTCTCTTGTTTAAGTGACATAGCCTGGACTCAACCTCAGAGCTGAAGCTCCACTGGGAACTCTCAACCAACCAGTGCTCGGGTTTATTTGCCAACATCATAGATTCCTTAGTGAGCAGGCCCTAGAAAATGAAATATAAGCTTGACAACATTACCCTTTGCCTTGTGCATTTCTCTTGCTCTAGGGTAAGGGCACCGTGGAGGAAGCTAGCAGCTCTTTTGAAAAGTAAAGCTGTGTCTATCATCAGTCTATAAAAGTTGCAGTAACCTGAGATGTAAGGCTGAAAGATGACAAAAAAAAAAGAAAAAAAAGGAAGCACAGACACAAAAAAAGGAATATATAATCTGACAAATTCATTATGAGTATCTGTAAATGATGATGGATTAATGTACTATTTTTTAACCTACACATTTTGATTTCTGTGAACAGATGTTATAATCCAAATGACTGACTTTGGATAAAAATATAGGGATTATAATAGATTAATATGAAAGATGGGAATAGATGCTTGCTAAAGAGGCGTATGGACCTTTGTCAGGACTGAAAGTAATATACAACACAACACTGAGTGCATAAAGAAAACCCATCATTTGGGGGAAAAATCAGATCACTTTCACTTGCTTTATAATGGCAATTAAAGTGCTATTATATTTTATCATCTTTCAGCATTTAATAAATCCAGCTCAGCCATCACATACTTCTGTGATCATGAATATGATCATGTGATCATATTAAATTTATTAAGTTTAAGCTTTCTGATTTAGCAATAGTCATAAATGTGAGAGCCTCACAAGACAGTATTAAATGTTTATTCAAGCTTACTGGTGTTTCTTAAGATATGACTTATACCTTTAATATCAACAATGCTTACTAGTGACATCTTCTAAGTATTGTGTTATACTGATTCTAATCCCAGCCGTGCTGCTTAGTTACTATGTAATTCTGGGTAATTTAATAAAACTATCTGAGTCTGCTTTCTCATCAATGAAATGATGATAATAGAATATTGTGTGAATTAAGTTATATTATTGTTAAATAATTCTTACCTTCCCTTATCATCCATATTATGCATATAAAAAAATAGGACATTTAAGACCTCTCTGAAACAATATTAGACCTCTCTTGTTTAAGTGACATAGCCTGGACTCAACCTCAGAGCTGAAGCTCCACTGGGAACTCTCAACCAACCAGTGCTCGGGTTTATTTGCCAACATCATAGATTCCTTAGTGAGCAGGCCCTAGAAAATGAAATATAAGCTTGACAACATTACCCTTTGCCTTGTGCATTTCTCTTGCTCTAGGGTAAGGGCACCGTGGAGGAAGCTAGCAGCTCTTTTGAAAAGTAAAGCTGTGTCTATCATCAGTCTATAAAAGTTGCAGTAACCTGAGATGTAAGGCTGAAAGATGACAAAAAAAAAAGAAAAAAAAGGAAGCACAGACACAAAGGGCAGAAATGATTATGGTTGACATGTCAGGATATAGTTTGTTGGAAGACAAAATGCTATACTTTTTCTTAAGTGGAATTCATACTGCCACTACTTTAGTTAGACTAATCTAACCTTGTCAGCAGCTGCCAATAATTTCTGTTGATGATCCTACTAAGCGGTGCTTTGCAAAAGGTATACAATTTGTGGCCACCACTCCCCCGACTTCAGACTGTGATCTGAACCTCAAGTCCTATATTCAATGAGTAAAGTATAATCCAATGTGAGTGTGTTAAGAGACCACAAATTATCTCACATAAAAATGTCATGGGAGGGGCTTCCATGGTGGTCCAGTGGGTAAAGACACTGCCTTGAAGCACAAGGGGCACTGGTTCAATCCCTGGCCTTGGAAGATCTCACATGCCATGGAGCTGCTGGACTGATGTGTCCAACTATCGAGCCAGAGTTCTGGAACACATGTGCCCAGAGCCAGTGTTCTGCAATGAGAGAGGCCACTGCAATGGGAGGCCCACACAGGCTGAAGAATCATGATATATGAAAATAAATAAATGAAAGACCAATAAAAGTGGCCAAAGGGAAAAAACAAAATCATGGGAATGTACTGGCCCCCAAAATATGCTTTAAAAAACAATTTTCAGGGCTTCCCCTGGTGGTCCAGTGGGTAAGGACACCGCCTTGCAGTGCAAGGGGCGCCGGTTCGATCCCTGGCCTGGGAAGATCCCACGTGCCGCGGAGCGGCTGAACCCATGTGTCCAATTACTGAGCCGGAGCTCTGGCGCGCATGCGCCCAGAGCCGGTGCTCTGCCATGATAGTGGCCACCGCAATGGGAGGCCCACAGGAGCCAAAGAACAAAAGACGGATGAAAATGGAGAAATGAAAGACCAATAGAAGTTGCCCGCCCATCCCCCTCCCTCCCCACCCCACCCTCCAAAAGATAAATAAATAAAATTAAAACAACAACAACAACAATTTTCATGAAAATAAAATGTACATGTGTAAATTCTAAAAAGCCTATTCACTGGATTCTTAAATGGGCTAGATTAAGGACCAACAGGTGACATTTTAAAAAAAGACTATGGCTTATAAAGGCAGTTGTGACATATGAGCTTTACTTATAAATATCTTGTCAAAGAACAAACCTTTCTGTTTCCTATTGTGAAGAATCATGGTTTTAAAAATACATATTAAGAAGTCTTATTCTGGGAACTAAGTATACACGTGATGACAGCTTTTTTTGGTACTATACAACATTTTGAGAAATAAGAAAAAAAAAAAGGAAGCATTTCACATCTTACAATTCAAAGAAGCTACAGAGGTGGATAAGTAATAGATAATTTAAAATGTGATTAAGTCTTATGAAAGAACTAATCACATGAGGTTAGGGAACAAGTAAAAAAAAAATGTATCCAAACAGATTCACATTAAGTGAAGATGTCAAGAAAGGAGCTGGGCATATCTAAGATAAAGAAAGAAAAAAAACAGAATAATTAGACATCAAAATACAAGAATATGAGCATTCCAAGAACTAGCATTAGTAATATATAAAGGCACAGGGATAGGAAACAACACTGTAACTATGGCTGAAGAATAGGATTGGACAGGAAAGAAGTAAATGGAGACTTGAAGAGATGAGGAAGTGTCTAGTCATGAAGGGCCATGATAGTAATTGGAGTCAGAAAAAAATCAGAATGGAAAATATATCCTATAAATCCATGTAACTTGCCTGCAAAGTGTTTCCAGAGAATTTTGAGGTGCCTGGCACCATTTTTCACATATATTAACTCATTCTATATGTTCTACATGTAACATCACAATCATGAAAATTAAATTACTTATTACATCTGGATCAAACATTCTTATCATCATGTCCATTCTACAAATGAGAAGAATAAGTCGGAGATGAAAAGAAACTTGGCCAAGATGCACAGCTTGCCAGTAGTGAAACTGAAAGAAAGCTGAGTAAGATACACCCTGGAGAGACTATTCCTCATAGCTCTCAGAATAATGTCAGACATAGTAAGCAGACATTCAAATCTTAAATGAATGAATGAGCAGGTATCTCTGAGGTGCTATTAAAGATAGATCCAAGTTCTTCACCATTTCTCCCCAAGAGATGTGAAGGCTAATTCCACTCTCACTGAATCTAAGGTTAACCTGGAAACTTGCTCTGAATCAAAGGAACAGGGTCAAAATGCCATTTCTGGATCTAACCCTTAAAAAGGTAGTTAGTTTCACTTTATGGCTATAGAAAGGCAGCAACCAAGCTATAAAGTATCTCAGTCTAGACTCCTGCATGATGACAGGCAATTTGAGAGATGATGGTAGACATGACGTCATCTTGGATGTTCCAGCTATAGCCTGGCCTCAGCTATACCACATGGAGTCCCAGGATTAGCCACTGAGTCTAGTCAACCCAAAGAATCATGAGAAACAATGTATCACTGTTGTTTAAGTCACTACATTCTGGGGTGGTTTAGGGAATAGAAACAATCTTGGTGGCACTAGATATACTACTTATCTCCTCTAAAACAACAGTAAAAATTCCAAACAGATTCACATTAAGTGAAGATGTCAAGAAAGGAGCTGGGCATATCTAAGATAAAGAAAGAAAAAAAACAGAATAATTAGACATCAAAATACAAGAATATGAGCATTCCAAGAACTAGCATTAGTAATATATAAAGGCACAGGGATAGGAAACAACACTGTAACTATGGCTGAAGAATAGGATTGGACAGGAAAGAAGTAAATGGAGACTTGAAGAGATGAGGAAGTGTCTAGTCATGAAGGGCCATGATAGTAATTGGAGTCAGAAAAAAATCAGAATGGAAAATATATCCTATAAATCCATGTAACTTGCCTGCAAAGTGTTTCCAGAGAATTTTGAGGTGCCTGGCACCATTTTTCACATATATTAACTCATTCTATATGTTCTACATGTAACATCACAATCATGAAAATTAAATTACTTATTACATCTGGATCAAACATTCTTATCATCATGTCCATTCTACAAATGAGAAGAATAAGTCGGAGATGAAAAGAAACTTGGCCAAGATGCACAGCTTGCCAGTAGTGAAACTGAAAGAAAGCTGAGTAAGATACACCCTGGAGAGACTATTCCTCATAGCTCTCAGAATAATGTCAGACATAGTAAGCAGACATTCAAATCTTAAATGAATGAATGAGCAGGTATCTCTGAGGTGCTATTAAAGATAGATCCAAGTTCTTCACCATTTCTCCCCAAGAGATGTGAAGGCTAATTCCACTCTCACTGAATCTAAGGTTAACCTGGAAACTTGCTCTGAATCAAAGGAACAGGGTCAAAATGCCATTTCTGGATCTAACCCTTAAAAAGGTAGTTAGTTTCACTTTATGGCTATAGAAAGGCAGCAACCAAGCTATAAAGTATCTCAGTCTAGACTCCTGCATGATGACAGGCAATTTGGAGAGATGATGGTAGACATGACGTCATCTTGGATGTTCCAGCTATAGCCTGGCCTCAGCTATACCACATGGAGTCCCAGGATTAGCCACTGAGTCTAGTCAACCCAAAGAATCATGAGAAACAATGTATCACTGTTGTTTAAGTCACTACATTCTGGGGTGGTTTAGGGAATAGAAACAATCTTGGTGGCACTAGATATACTACTTATCTCCTCTAAAAACAAAGTTTTGTCATAATTAACTTATGACCCAGTCAAACGAAACTTTCACTGCCATAGGTAGTGCATGATATTTAGAAGTGCAAAAGCTACCTTCTTTTTAAAGAGCTCTTGAATTTCAGGAAATTAATTTTCAAAGAAAACCTCTTTCTGTTTTACAATGGCTTTTCTTCTAAGAAGCCTCTCAAAAATTGAAGAATGCAATTATTCCTCTGTTTATTTTCTCCAACAGTCTTAAGGCATTCTATCATCTGGAAGGTCAAATGGGCTAATGACAGGAAAACTACAAAGTTGGAGATGGCCACAATCACACATAAAAATTTATATAAACATAACCAGTTCTTTTCAAAGTATGTCTATTGTCTCAACCAATTCCATTTTGACACACAGACCTTCCAGTGGGAACATGCTGCCAATTTTTTTTCAGAGAAAATACCTGTGTCCTTTAAAAATCCAAAACAACTCAAAATAAGTAGAAATGTTAATCCAGCAAGTGGTTGTTTGAATAACATGAAAACTTAATAGCGTGGATGTGTAGCCCAATAATTTATTTCCTTTCATAAGGAAACATGCCTTTCTTAACCCATGGGTAAATCATGATTGCCTCAATATTGCAGTGAACTCACATGAGGCTGGCACACAAAATTTGTAGGAATTAACAAAAAATATTACTAACATGATAGAATGTTCATGATACCAGCTCAAGCCTAAAGTACGTTTCAGAGTCCAGTATCCATACATGCACAGCAGTCACATCTAAGATACTTGTTTCTGAATCAAAGGAACAGGGTCAAAATGCCATTTCTGGATCTAACCCTTAAAAGGGTTTTTCACTTTATGGCTATAGAAAGGCAGCAACCAAGCTATAAAGTATCTCAGTCTAGACTCCTGCATGATGACAGGCAATTTGGAGAGATGATGGTAGACATGACGTCATCTTGGATGTTCCAGCTATAGCCTGGCCTCAGCTATACCACATGGAGTCCCAGGATTAGCCACTGAGTCTAGTCAACCCAAAGAATCATGAGAAACAATGTATCACTGTTGTTTAAGTCACTACATTCTGGGGTGGTTTAGGGAATAGAAACAATCTTGGTGGCACTAGATATACTACTTATCTCCTCTAAAACAAAGTTTTGTCATAATTAACTTATGACCCAGTCAAACAAACTTTCACTGCCATAGGTAGTGCATGATATTTAGAAGTGCAAAAGCTACCTTCTTTTTAAAGAGCTCTTGAATTTCAGGAAATTAATTTTCAAAGAAAACCTCTTTCTGTTTTACAATGGCTTTTCTTCTAAGAAGCCTCTCAAAAATTGAAGAATGCAATTATTCCTCTGTTTATTTTCTCCAACAGTCTTAAGGCATTCTATCATCTGGAAGGTCAAATGGGCTAATGACAGGAAAACTACAAAGTTGGAGATGGCCACAATCACACATAAAAATTTATATAAACATAACCAGTTCTTTTCAAAGTATGTCTATTGTCTCAACCAATTCCATTTTGACACACAGACCTTCCAGTGGGAACATGCTGCCAATTTTTTTTCAGAGAAAATACCTGTGCCCTTTTAAAAAATCCAAAACAACTCAAAATAAGTAGAAATGTTAATCCAGCAAGTGGTTGTTTGAATAACATGAAAACTTAATAGCGTGGATGTGTAGCCCAATAATTTATTTCCTTTCATAAGGAAACATGCCTTTCTTAACCCATGGGTAAATCATGATTGCCTCAATATTGCAGTGAACTCACATGAGGCTGGCACACAAAATTTGTAGGAATTAACAAAAAATATTACTAACATGATAGAATGTTCATGATACCAGCTCAAGCCTAAAGTACGTTTCAGAGTCCAGTATCCATACATGCACAGCAGTCACATCTAGAAGACTGGTAGACAGCTCTCAGAAGTTTACTGGCATGGGGGACTGAGGACCCCTCTGGAAGAAAACTCATCCTAAGCAAAGATTAAGTCAGAAAAGCTCAAACCAATATCAAAGCCTTGTTCAAAAGAGGAAGACACAAATCTCAGAGTACTGCATGGTATCTGCCATTTGGATTTGTCCTAGGGAAGGCGGACCTACGGATGTAAACTCCATCTTCTGTGATTTACATCTTTCTACTAAAAATCTAATAAACTATCAGGATATGAGGTAGAACTGGTGGCAGTATCTTTAACAGAATTAAAAACAAAGAAAGAGAGGCAAACCTATCTCAGGAACAAATAAACAATTAGACTTTAGATGAATGGAAATTTTGGACAGTGATCTCACTAAAAATGCTGGAATTGGAGAAAAGTGAACACCAGGTGGTAGTGGAAAGATGTATTAATGATTCACATGAGACATGTCTGAGATTTCCAGAAATAAGTAGGCAATTAACATGGAAGTTGGATGAAGAGAGCATCTAATGTCACCGATAACATGTCTCTATCTGGCTAGGGTAACTTTGGGAATCTCAACATATAACAATCATGGTAGATGGGACAAGCGAGTTAGAGCTAATGCACTCCTTTGTTCATAAATTATTAATTCATTCTCTGAAACATATCAGGAAGCGAATCAATAGTGAGATTTTCTGAAGGCATAAATGGTTGTGCTTTAAACATGTGTATGATGACTTTAATTATTATGATAATAACACTTTTAACTCTTCCTCATAGAACTTCTTGTCATGATTGAAAAGGTGAAGAAAGGATGATGGGGACCCAGTAAAATGTCACACACAGCAGCACAGTGGTCAAAAACAGACTGGTGCATTTCTCTGGAAGCCCTTTGGTTAAGAATCTGCCTGCGAGTGCAGGGGTTCTGTCTTAGCAGATTCCACATGCCATGGGGCGACTAATAGGCCTGTGTGTCACAATTACTGAGCCTGAGCTCTAAAGCCAGTGAGCTGCAACTACTGAGCCCACACTGCACAACTACTAAAGCCCGTGCACTCTAGAACCCATGTGTTGCAACTACTGAGCCCACATACTGCAACTACTGAATCCCATGCACCTTGAGCCAGTGCTTCACCGGAGAAGTCACTACAATGAGAGGCCTGAACACCACAAGGAAAAGTAACTCCTGCTTGCCACTGCTAGGGAAAGCTCAAGCTCCCCAATGAAGACCCAGTGTAGCATAAATAAATAAACAAAACCACAGCAAAGTAGACTGGCTCCAGTCAGACCTCAGTCAATGCCTGCTCCTGTTACCTAATAGCTTTGTGACCCACCTGACTTAAGGAGGAAATGATAATATTGATTATTTATTGCAAGACTGTGAGGATTATGGGAAATAAGGCACCTCAAGCATACCAGGCATGCAATGAATAATAAAAATCTCAGGCCTAAAATGCTTAAATTTTTCAATATGGTACAATGTCTTCAAAGATGCTTCCTAACTAATCTCCCTCTCTCTATGGCTTTGTCATAATCCTTAATAAAAGACAAAGTTTATTTCCCCACAAGTCTGGGTTGTGAATTTGACTAACAGAACAGCTATACCAGTCTTAGGACTAGGTCATAAGAGGTCTTGTACCTTTAGTTCCTACCCTCTTGGAATCTAGCCAGCCTTTAAGAAGCTCTAGGTAAGACTGGCGAATTATGAGAGACCATGCACAGAGTTAGCTCCCAGCTATTCCAGCCACCCTGAGGAAACCATAGACCTATAAGAAACCCTAGCTGAGCTCACAGGCAAATACAACTAGTAGCTAACATGCAGAGCCAAAGAACTACCCAACTTAGCCTAGCCAACAATCATGATTGAAAAGGTGTAAGAAAGGATGATGGGGACCCAGTAAAATGTCACACACAGCAGCACAGTGGTCAAAAACAGACTGGTGCATTTCTCTGGAAGCCCTTTGGTTAAGAATCTGCCTGCGAGTGCAGGGGTTCTGTCTTAGCAGATTCCACATGCCATGGGGCGACTAATAGGCCTGTGTGTCACAATTACTGAGCCTGAGCTCTAAAGCCAGTGAGCTGCAACTACTGAGCCCACACTGCACAACTACTAAAGCCCGTGCACTCTAGAACCCATGTGTTGCAACTACTGAGCCCACATACTGCAACTACTGAATCCCATGCACCTTGAGCCAGTGCTTCACCGGAGAAGTCACTACAATGAGAGGCCTGAACACCACAAGGAAAAGTAACTCCTGCTTGCCACTGCTAGGGAAAGCTCAAGCTCCCCAATGAAGACCCAGTGTAGCATAAATAAATAAACAAAACCACAGCAAAGTAGACTGGCTCCAGTCAGACCTCAGTCAATGCCTGCTCCTGTTACCTAATAGCTTTGTGACCCACCTGACTTAAGGAGGAAATGATAATATTGATTATTTATTGCAAGACTGTGAGGATTATGGGAAATAAGGCACCTCAAGCATACCAGGCATGCAATGAATAATAAAAATCTCAGGCCTAAAATGCTTAAATTTTTCAATATGGTACAATGTCTTCAAAGATGCTTCCTAACTAATCTCCCTCTCTCTATGGCTTTGTCATAATCCTTAATAAAAGACAAAGTTTATTTCCCCACAAGTCTGGGTTGTGAATTTGACTAACAGAACAGCTATACCAGTCTTAGGACTAGGTCATAAGAGGTCTTGTACCTTTAGTTCCTACCCTCTTGGAATCTAGCCAGCCTTTAAGAAGCTCTAGGTAAGACTGGCGAATTATGAGAGACCATGCACAGAGTTAGCTCCCAGCTATTCCAGCCACCCTGAGGAAACCATAGACCTATAAGAAACCCTAGCTGAGCTCACAGGCAAATACAACTAGTAGCTAACATGCAGAGCCAAAGAACTACCCAACTGAGCCTAGCCAACAATCATGAAAAATGATTATTGCTTTAGGCGTCTTCAGATTTTGGGTGGTTTGATATGCTGCAATACATTAGGGAAACAATCTATAAGGCCATGTATGATATACTGTTGCTAGTGTCACCAATATTAACTCTTACCCCTCCCCCTCATTCATGCTGCACCAGCCACTGTGACCTTTTGAGTTTTCAGATATACTATGGAGCACACAGTCTTCATACATGCTGCCTTCTCTGCCTGGAACATGCTCCCAGCAAGCCCCTCCAGCACTCATGTCCACAAACTATGTGTCTCCTTTCTCTCTCAGTAACATCTTGTGGTCTCAGAGACCTAGATGAGTCTTACTAGCCTTATTAGTCCATAGAGTAATTCAGCTGCTTGTCATTTACGCTCATAAAAGACTAACTTCTTTGTAGAGTTTATCCTAATTACAATTACTCATGTAATTATTTCATGTATGTCTTCCTTTTGCTCTGTAAGTTTACTAAAAGACACTATGCTCAATATTTTTTTTATCTGGAGGGCTATCTCTGATGGCTCAGGCAGTAAAGAATCAGACTGCAAAGCAGGAGACCTGGGTTCAATCAATCCCTGGGTTGGGAAAAATCCCTGAAGAAGGGAATGACTACCCACTCCAGTATTGCCTGGAAAATTCCATCACAGAGGAGTCAAGCAGACTACAGTTCATGAGGGCACAAAGAGTCAGACATGACTGAGTGACCAACACATTCACTTTTCAGATGCTTAATATTAATTGCTTGAGTTAATGAACCAAAAGGTTTCCTGCAGTAGAGCCAGAAGTAAAAACTGTATACTAACCTGTAGGTTCCTGGTCTTGTCCTGATAATTTACCATTCTATTCCCTTTTATGAGAAATCAGTATGAGGTTTTATTTACAGAATTCCTTCTGTATTTTAAATTCAGGATATGGGTTGATACCATTTTTAGAGGAGGAGACTTTAAAGAATTAACACATATCAGAAATGGAGAACTTTTATATTAGTGATCCTTCTCTGAAATCTCCAGAGTATTCTATGTTAACTACAACTAGTAGCTAACATGCAGAGCCAAAGAACTACCCAACTGAGCCTAACAATCATGAAAATGATTATTGCTTTAGGCGTCTTCAGATTTTGGGTGGTTTGATATGCTGCAATACATTAGGGAAACAATCTATAAGGCCATGTATGATATACTGTTGCTAGTGTCACCAATATTAACTCTTACCCCTCCCCCTCATTCATGCTGCACCAGCCACTGTGACCTTTTGAGTTTTCAGATATACTATGGAGCACACAGTCTTCATACATGCTGCCTTCTCTGCCTGGAACATGCTCCCAGCAAGCCCCTCCAGCACTCATGTCCACAAACTATGTGTCTCCTTTCTCTCTCAGTAACATCTTGTGGTCTCAGAGACCTAGATGAGTCTTACTAGCCTTATTAGTCCATAGAGTAATTCAGCTGCTTGTCATTTACGCTCATAAAAGACTAACTTCTTTGTAGAGTTTATCCTAATTACAATTACTCATGTAATTATTTCATGTATGTCTTCCTTTTGCTCTGTAAGTTTACTAAAAGACACTATGCTCAATATTTTTTTTATCTGGAGGGCTATCTCTGATGGCTCAGGCAGTAAAGAATCAGACTGCAAAGCAGGAGACCTGGGTTCAATCAATCCCTGGGTTGGGAAAAATCCCTGAAGAAGGGAATGACTACCCACTCCAGTATTGCCTGGAAAATTCCATCACAGAGGAGTCAAGCAGACTACAGTTCATGAGGGCACAAAGAGTCAGACATGACTGAGTGACCAACACATTCACTTTTCAGATGCTTAATATTAATTGCTTGAGTTAATGAACCAAAAGGTTTCCTGCAGTAGAGCCAGAAGTAAAAACTGTATACTAACCTGTAGGTTCCTGGTCTTGTCCTGATAATTTACCATTCTATTCCCTTTTATGAGAAATCAGTATGAGGTTTTATTTACAGAATTCCTTCTGTATTTTAAATTCAGGATATGGGTTGATACCATTTTTAGAGGAGGAGACTTTAAAGAATTAACACATATCAGAAATGGAGAACTTTTATATTAGTGATCCTTCTCTGAAATCTCCAGAGTATTCTATGTTTCTTATTTTTAAAACCTTATTTCCCATTTCCCCATAGGAAACCAGAAAGGGAGCAGCACTTAAATGGGGAAATGGGAACTTGGCAACTGCAGTAAGAGAAAACCATTGTTCAATGAAAAGTTCTCAAGAGGCAGGACAGAGCAGATCCATAGACTTGGTTCTACCTACAAGGGCTCACCTCCTCTCCTCCCCAGTCTTGCTGACAAAATATTATAAAACTTCGGGATAATTAATCACAAATCCAATCACTTAATATACCTTTAATTAAGTCACATTACTTAATCTTTTTGTAGATCATCACCAATAACAAAAACTGGACTAATAACTATTTCCTAGAAGAATTATAAGGATTAAAGTGCTTTGCCAAATATAAATCATAACTTACATTTATGATATCACACAAAACAATAAAAAATCAAAATCAATACATTTTTTGTTTCTGTTGTACAAAAAGGTATCTCTTTCTGATGTAAAAGATGAAGACTGGAAACAAAATAATAACTTTCAGAAGCAGATGTCCCATGAGTGTGGAGGCTGGGAGGGTGCAATTAAAGAAATGTCACTTGTCTTTCAGTCCCTGTGATGATGCTTGCTGAAACTGCACAGGGAATTCGTAGGCTGTGGCAATGATTCCATTGCTCACCTTGGTGCCCCATGGGGTCTGAGTAGCACCGTTTTGACATTCTTCCCACTCTGCAACCTGCATCAAATTTTAGAACCCAGGTGCCCAGGTGAGGCATTAATTCTATCGTTCCCCAGAAGAGACTGCAACTGCTTTCCCTAAGTTCTGACACCTACTCTCAAGCCAACATGAGGAGAGAGAAGTGCTAGATGGTAACAGCAGAAGACCAGTGCCAAGTCTATGTAGGACTTCATTCCCTACAGGGGTAGGTACATTTAAAGTTATGGACACATAGCTCTAACAGCTCAGCTGGGTTTGTTAAACACAGAGAGATCTAGACTCATGGAACCAAGTGAAGAAGGAAACCTCTAGAGACAGTGATTCATGGTAGTTCCCTGTCTGCAGAACACTTTATACCTCTTCTGTAACTTCTCATATATGGATATGAATCATACTCATGCCTGTGTCTATTTCCTAAGAGACAGTCAGGTACTTGAGGCCATTGACTTGACTTACTCATCTCAGGGTGACTCGAATGTAAGTAACTAAGTCTCGTTGAGTCAGTCCTGTACTCACCCTAACCAGACTTAAAACCAATCTTATTCACAGCAAAGCCTATACAACAGAAGACTAAGCAAAGAATAAAAAGTTTAAAGATGTGTGCTAGTATAGGTTTCTGGTATCTTTAAAAAGTACAGGTAAGGTCATACAAGTCCACACAGAGGTGATTACAGGCAAAATCAAAGATTTATTTACAGATGTTGATGCTGGTTTCATTTTAGCCACTGCCTATTCTGTTTTGATATCAATTGAAGTATTTAAGGTGGGACACAAACAGCCAAAGCCACAGGCCCTGGATGTACTGAACAGTTACAGAAAGGACGGTACTGCTGCTTCTCCAAAGCAGAGATCTGACAGACCTGAGATAATGTGATCAGACACTCCAATTCCATTTTCAGAAGACTGTTTCTTATATAAGTGACTCAAGCACTTCATTTTGTCACTGCACTGAAGTCAATGTGTGTGTCTGTTTTTCCCTACACGTTGCTTTCTCTCTGACAAAATTCATGAAAGACAGCCACTTAGACTGAAGCTTATTTTGAATTCACTATGTAGACAGCTCTAGTCAGTGAGTATGGGGAGAAAGGAAAACGCCAAAAAATTGAGAAATGTGGAAGAACTTATTTGAATTCACTCACCAAAAAAGGGTAGGTACATTTCCAAAGTTTTAATTGCACCTACTCTCAAGCCAACATGAGGAGAGAGAAGTGCTAGATGGTAACAGCAGAAGACCAGTGCCAAGTCTATGTAGGACTTCATTCCCTACAGGGGTAGGTACATTTAAAGTTATGGACACATAGCTCTAACAGCTCAGCTGGGTTTGTTAAACACAGAGAGATCTAGACTCATGGAACCAAGTGAAGAAGGAAACCTCTAGAGACAGTGATTCATGGTAGTTCCCTGTCTGCAGAACACTTTATACCTCTTCTGTAACTTCTCATATATGGATATGAATCATACTCATGCCTGTGTCTATTTCCTAAGAGACAGTCAGGTACTTGAGGCCATTGACTTGACTTACTCATCTCAGGGTGACTCGAATGTAAGTAACTAAGTCTCGTTGAGTCAGTCCTGTACTCACCCTAACCAGACTTAAAACCAATCTTATTCACAGCAAAGCCTATACAACAGAAGACTAAGCAAAGAATAAAAAGTTTAAAGATGTGTGCTAGTATAGGTTTCTGGTATCTTTAAAAAGTACAGGTAAGGTCATACAAGTCCACACAGAGGTGATTACAGGCAAAATCAAAGATTTATTTACAGATGTTGATGCTGGTTTCATTTTAGCCACTGCCTATTCTGTTTTGATATCAATTGAAGTATTTAAGGTGGGACACAAACAGCCAAAGCCACAGGCCCTGGATGTACTGAACAGTTACAGAAAGGACGGTACTGCTGCTTCTCCAAAGCAGAGATCTGACAGACCTGAGATAATGTGATCAGACACTCCAATTCCATTTTCAGAAGACTGTTTCTTATATAAGTGACTCAAGCACTTCATTTTGTCACTGCACTGAAGTCAATGTGTGTGTCTGTTTTTCCCTACACGTTGCTTTCTCTCTGACAAAAATTCATGAAAGACAGCCACTTAGACTGAAGCTTATTTTGAATTCACTATGTAGACAGCTCTAGTCAGTGAGTATGGGGAGAAAGGAAAACGACTTGTGACAAGAATAAATCCTTCAGCAGAAACTGTGGAAATTTCCTTTCCGGTGATGCTCTGGGAACTCACAGAATCAGGTGTGTAGCATTAAAGGAGGACCTCAAGAATCAGACAGCTTTAAAAAAAGATGAGCACATCATAATACTGTGGTCACCTGATACAAAGAGACAACTAGGTGGAAAAGACCCTGATGCTGGAAAAAACAGAAGTCAGAAGGAGAAGGGGACGGCAGAGGACAAGATGGTTGGACGGAAGCACCAACTCAATGGACATGAGTTTGAGCAGGCTCCAGGAGATGGTGAAGGACAGGGAAGCTGCAGTCCGTGTGATTGCAGAGTCGGATGTGACTGAGTGACTGAACGGAACTAAAAAAAGTTATTTAGAATGCTTTTATGAGATATATTGGGTGTAAAGACAATTAATTAACTCTGAATATTTTCACTTACACACTTCTTAGACCTGTTATCCATTTTGTGTAGACTTGCCAATTACTGAATGTGAGTGTTTCTTACTGATGCATCAAAGGAAACTTCTTACTGCTCAGCACTGCATATGGAGCCAATAAAAATGGCTCTGAAATCTAATTTGCTTACTCATAACTTACGGGTAAGTAGTGATGGATATATATGTTCTGAAGGTAGCCTTTGCGATGGTATTAGAAGTTGAGGTTTTGAGGAGGTGGTAAGGACATGAGAGTGGAGCTGTCATGAATGGGATTAATGTTTTATAAAAAAAAGTCTTAAAGAGCCCCTTCACCCCTTCTACCATTCGAGGACACAATGAGAAAACTGTTACCTGGAAGAGAGCCCTCAGCTGCCCATGCTGGCAGCCTAGTCTCATGCTTCCAGCTTTGAGAACTATAAGAAATTAAAATTCTATTGTTCACAAGATACCAGTCTAGGGTATTTTGTTATAGCAGCCCCAAAGACTATATATATTGATGTGTTTTAAAATATCTGAATGCAACATCTGGATGGTATCAACCCAAATACCCATCAAGAGATGAATGGATAAAGAAGACATGGTGCATATACACAGCAGAATATTACTCAGCTATGAAAAGGATGAAATAATGTCATCTGTAGCAACATGGATGACTTGATATGAAGTTAGACAAATATCATATGATATTGCTTATATGTGGAATCTAAAAAAGTGATAACAGATGAACTTACATACAAAATAGAAATGGACATACACACAGAAAATAAATTTATGGTTATCAAAGGGGAAAAGGTTGGGGGATAAATTACGAGTTCAGGATTAGCAGATACAAGCTGCTATATATAAAACAAACAACATCCTACTGTACTAATCAGGGAATTACATTTAGTATCTTGCAATATATTATCATGGAAAAGAATCTGAAAAAAAATATGTACATGTACAACTGAAGCACTTTTCTGCACTTTTCTAGCACAATATTATAAATCAACTATTTCAATCAAAACCATTTATATATGTGTGTGTACATATATATACATATATGTATGTGTACATATATGTATGTACATATATGTGTGTATATATATACATATATGTATGTATGTACGTGTGTGTATATATATATATATATATATATATATATATATATATATATACACATATATATATATATATACACACGTACATACACATCCATTTTAAAAGCATAGTTTTTGCCACAATGTTAATTTTTTTTAAATCTCCCTGTGCTGGTTAAATATGTATAACATGTATAGTTAGTCTTCAGTATACATTGCTTCTGCATCCAAGGATTCAACTAAGTAACTAACTAAATATACATATATATTTTTTTATTCAGAATTTAAAAAAAATTTGCCTCTTTTGTTGGCTTTATCCATTCATTTTTATCTAGCTTTATTCTTTGGCCTGTGTGGGCCTCCCATTGCAGTGGTCTCTCATTACAGAGCACTGGCTCTGGGCACATGCGCTCCAGAGCTCAGGCTCCGTAGTTGGACACATCGGTCCAGCCGCTCTGTGGCATGTGGGATCTTCCCAGGCCAGGGATTGAACCGGTGCTCCTTGGACTGCAAGGCAGATTCTTTACCCACTGGACAAGCAGGGAAGCCCTATTCAGAATTTTTTTCAGAAATGTCTTAGAAAAAAAGTTTGAATTTTCCACACACTAGCAGCTATTTATATAGCTTTTATATTGCATTTACAACTATTTACAGACAATTTAGTCTGCATTAGCTATTATAAGTAATATAGAGATGATTTAAAGTGTACAAGAGGAGGGTATATGCAAATGCTAAGCCATCCTATAAAGGGGATGTGAACATCAAGGATTTTTGTATCCAAGAGGGGTTAATACCAAGGGATGAATGAGCATAGAAGCATAAAGAAAAAAATAAATAAATAAAAACTAAATTTTGTTAACTCAGTTATACATTTTACTGAGAAGGAATAAAATACAACTCCTCCAGGACACTTTATCTAAACAAAAAAGTCATTTCCAAAATGTCCACTAGTCTCTCAACTGCTAAAGAGGCAGCACCCTTCTGAACATTCGGCCTACCAAATTGTGAGCATGTGTTTGCCCTAATTAGGAGAAACAGTCATTTGACAAAATAATTGTAATTTAGAAGCTGTTGGCATGGAGTAGGAGACTGAAGTAAAACAGTGTCTTTCCGATTAGTTTTATGAAAAAGTTACTGCTTAGAATATGTGTGACATGAAGGAATGGCAGGTCTTGAAGAGCATAAAAAACCTCTCTAGATGAAAAATCCTCTCAGTGCAATCTTTCTGAAATGAGTTTACTATTCTTTACATTTCTGTGGCAAAGGCTATTATGGAAAGATGTTAGATGGTCATGGACCAGTGATTACAGAGATTGGGTGCCAGGGTAAAAAAGAAGCGAATTTCATGGTTTTTAAAAATGCATATTTCACTTGAAACCATGAACTTTTGAAATCCAAACAGTTAGAATACAGAATATATAATCAACAAATTCTGGACCAAAAAAACTTATTCACAAATGGCACCTGTTTGCAGTAATAAGCAGGGCAGTAATATGCCCAATATGCTACTGGGTAAGAGTGGAAGGCAATTAATAACTCCAGAAGGAATGAAGTGGCTGGGCCAAAATGGAAATGATGCTCAGTTGTGGATGTGTCCAGTGGTGAAAATAAAGTTCAATGATAAAGAACAATATTGCATAGAGACCTGGTATGCTAGGTCCATGAATCAAGATAAATTGAATCTGGTCAAGCAGGAGACAGCAACAGTGAGTACTGACATTTTAGGAATCAGTGAACTAAAATGGACAGGAGTGGGCAAATTTAATTCAGATGACCATTATATACACTACTGTGGGCAAGAATCCTTTAGAAGAAATGGAGTAGCCCTCACAGTAAACAAAAGACTGAAATGCAGTACTGGGTGAAATCTCCAAGAGGGTTAATACCAAGGGATGCATGAGCATAGAAGCATAAAGAAAAAAATAAATAAATAAAATAAAATTTTGTTAACTCAGTTATACATTTTACTGAGAAGGAATAAAATACAACTCCTCCAGGACACTTTATCTAAACAAAAAAGTCATTTCCAAAATGTCCACTAGTCTCTCAACTGCTAAAGAGGCAGCACCCTTCTGAACATTCGGCCTACCAAATTGTGAGCATGTGTTTGCCCTAATTAGGAGAAACAGTCATTTGACAAAATAATTGTAATTTAGAAGCTGTTGGCATGGAGTAGGAGACTGAAGTAAAACAGTGTCTTTCCGATTAGTTTTATGAAAAAGTTACTGCTTAGAATATGTGTGACATGAAGGAATGGCAGGTCTTGAAGAGCATAAAAAACCTCTCTAGATGAAAAATCCTCTCAGTGCAATCTTTCTGAAATGAGTTTACTATTCTTTACATTTCTGTGGCAAAGGCTATTATGGAAAGATGTTAGATGGTCATGGACCAGTGATTACAGAGATTGGGTGCCAGGGTAAAAAAGAAGCGAATTTCATGGTTTTTAAAAATGCATATTTCACTTGAAACCATGAACTTTTGAAATCCAAACAGTTAGAATACAGAATATATAATCAACAAATTCTGGACCAAAAAGACTGTTTCACAAATGGCACCTGTTTGCAGTAATAAGCAGGGCAGTAATATGCCCAATATGCTACTGGGTAAGAGTGGAAGGCAATTAATAACTCCAGAAGGAATGAAGTGGCTGGGCCAAAATGGAAATGATGCTCAGTTGTGGATGTGTCCAGTGGTGAAAATAAAGTTCAATGATAAAGAACAATATTGCATAGAGACCTGGTATGCTAGGTCCATGAATCAAGATAAATTGAATCTGGTCAAGCAGGAGACAGCAACAGTGAGTACTGACATTTTAGGAATCAGTGAACTAAAATGGACAGGAGTGGGCAAATTTAATTCAGATGACCATTATATACACTACTGTGGGCAAGAATCCTTTAGAAGAAATGGAGTAGCCCTCACAGTAAACAAAAGACTGAAATGCAGTACTGGGTGAAATCTCAAAGACAGAAGAATTATTTCAGTTGGTTTCCAAGCCAGATCATTCAACATTATGGTAATCCAAGTCAATGCCCCAACCACTGATGCCAAAGAAGCTGAACTTGAACTGTGCTATGAAGACCTCCAGGATCTTCTAGACCTAAAACCAAAAAAAGATGTCCTCCTCTTTTTTTTTTCCTCCAGACATTTTTTTTTTTTTTTTTTAAATTATGGCCTCTTATATTGGTCCTTCATTTATTTATTTTCATCCATCTTAATTCCTTGGCCTGGGTGGGCTTCCCTTAGCAGTGGTCTCTCTCATTGGAGAGCACCGGCTCTGGGCTCATGTGCTCCAGAGCACTGGCTCGTAATTGGACACACTGTTCCAGCTGCTCCATGCCACGTGGGATCTTCCTGTGCTAGGGATCAAACTGGTGCCCCTTGCACTGCAAGGCGGACTCTTTATCCATTGGAACACCAGAGAAGCCCTCTTTTTTTACTTTTTAAATTACTTATTTATTTATTTTTGGCTATTCTGGGTTTTCACTGCAGCTACAGGCTCTCCTCTAGTTGCAGGGAGTGGGGGCTACTCTCTAGTGGAGGTGAGCAGACTTCTTGTTGTAGTGACTTCTCTTGTTGTGGAACTTGGGCTCTAGGGCACACAGACTTCAGCAGTTGCAGCTCCAAGGCTCTAGAGCACAGGCTCAATAGTTACCGCTCACAGGCTTAGTTGTTCTGCAGCATGTGGGGTCTTCCCAGACCAGGGATCGAACCAGTGTCTCCTGCATTGGCAGGCAAACTCTTTACTACTGATCTAGCAGGGAAGGCCCAAGATGTCCTTTTCATCATAGGGGACTGGAAAGCAAAAGTAGGAAGTCAAGAGATACCCAGTAACAGACAAGTTTGCCTTGGAGTGAAAAATGAAACAGGCCAAAGGCTAACAGTTTTGTCAAGAGAACACACTGGTCATAGCAAACAGCCTTTTGCAACAAAACAAGAGACGACTCTACACTTGGATATCTCCAAATGGTCAACAGTGAAATCAGACTGATTATATTCTTTGAGGCCAAAGATGGAGAAGCTCTACACAGTTGGCAAAAATAAGACCGGGAGCTGACTGGCTCAGACTATGACTGCTTAATTTCAAAATTCAGTATTAAGTTGAAGAAAGGAGGAAAAATGAGGTTATTTATGTATGACTAAATCAAATCCCTTATGATTATACAATGAAGGTGACAAATTGATTCCAGGAATTAGATCTGGTAGACTGAGTGCCTGAAGAAAAATGCGTGGAAGTTCATAACACTGTACGAAAAAAATGATCAAGGCATTTCAAAGGGGAAAAAATGCAAGAAGGAAAAATAGCTGTCTGAAAAATCTTTACAAATAGCTGAGGAAAGAAGGGAAGCAAAAGGCAAGGGAGACAAATAAAGACATAGCCGACTGAATGCATTCCAGAGAATAGCAAGGAGAGATAAGACCACCTTCTTAAATGAACAATGGAAAAAAAATAGAGAAAAACAATAGAATGGGAATGACTAGAGATCTCTACAAGAAAAATGGAGCTATCAAGGGAATATTTCATGCAAGGATGAGCATGAGAAAGGACAGAAATATTAAGGAAGTAGAAGAGAATTAAGAAGAGGTGGAAAGAACTATGTTGCATAGGGACCTGTAATATTACAAGGAGAACTATACAAGAAAGGTTTTAGTGGCCTGTACAACTCTATGGTGTGATCACTCACCCAGAGCCAGACATCCTTGATTGTGAAGCCAAGTGGGAATTAGGAAACACTACTATGAACAAAGCCCATGGAGGTAGTAGAATTCTAGCTGAGCTATTTAAAATCCTAAAAGATGATGCTGTTAAAGTGCTGCACTCAACATGCCAACAAATTTGGAAAACTCAGAAGTGGTCAATAGACTGGAAAAGATCAGTTTTCATTCCAATCCCAAATAAGGTCAATGTCAAAGAATGCTCAAACTACTGTACAATTGCACTCATTTCACGTGCTAGCAAGACTGTGGTCAAAATTCTTCAGCTGGGATTTAGCAATATGTGAACTGAGAACTTACAGATGCACAAGCGTTGGGGAGACGACTCTACACTTGGATATCTCCAAATGGTCAACAGTGAAATCAGACTGATTATATTCTTTGAGGCCAAAGATGGAGAAGCTCTACACAGTTGGCAAAAATAAGACCGGGAGCTGACTGGCTCAGACTATGACTGCTTAATTTCAAAATTCAGTATTAAGTTGAAGAAAGGAGGAAAAATGAGGTTATTTATGTATGACTAAATCAAATCCCTTATGATTATACAATGAAGGTGACAAATTGATTCCAGGAATTAGATCTGGTAGACTGAGTGCCTGAAGAAAAATGCGTGGAAGTTCATAACACTGTACGAAAAAAATGATCAAGGCATTTCAAAGGGGAAAAAATGCAAGAAGGAAAAATAGCTGTCTGAAAAATCTTTACAAATAGCTGAGGAAAGAAGGGAAGCAAAAGGCAAGGGAGACAAATAAAGACATAGCCGACTGAATGCATTCCAGAGAATAGCAAGGAGAGATAAGACCACCTTCTTAAATGAACAATGGAAAAAAAATAGAGAAAAACAATAGAATGGGAATGACTAGAGATCTCTACAAGAAAAATGGAGCTATCAAGGGAATATTTCATGCAAGGATGAGCATGAGAAAGGACAGAAATATTAAGGAAGTAGAAGAGAATTAAGAAGAGGTGGAAAGAACTATGTTGCATAGGGACCTGTAATATTACAAGGAGAACTATACAAGAAAGGTTTTAGTGGCCTGTACAACTCTATGGTGTGATCACTCACCCAGAGCCAGACATCCTTGATTGTGAAGCCAAGTGGGAATTAGGAAACACTACTATGAACAAAGCCCATGGAGGTAGTAGAATTCTAGCTGAGCTATTTAAAATCCTAAAAGATGATGCTGTTAAAGTGCTGCACTCAACATGCCAACAAATTTGGAAAACTCAGAAGTGGTCAATAGACTGGAAAAGATCAGTTTTCATTCCAATCCCAAATAAGGTCAATGTCAAAGAATGCTCAAACTACTGTACAATTGCACTCATTTCACGTGCTAGCAAGACTGTGGTCAAAATTCTTCAGCTGGGATTTAGCAATATGTGAACTGAGAACTTACAGATGCACAAGCTAGATTTACAAAAGGCAGAGGAACTAAAGATCAAAATTACCAACATTCATTGGATCATAGGGAGAGAAAGGGAATTCCAGAGAAACATCTACTTCTGTTTCATTGACTATGCTAACGCCTTGGACTGTGTGGATCACAACAACATGGGAAATTATTAAAGAGATGGAAATACCAGACTACTTTACCTGTCTCCTGAGAAACCTGTAATGTGAGTCAAGAAGCAACAGCTAGAACCAGGTATGGAATAAATCACTGGTTCAAAATTGGTAACAGAGTCAACAAAGCTGTATACTGTCATCCTGCTTATTTAACACATATGCAGAGTATATCATGTGAAATGCCAGGCTGGATAAAGCACAAGATGAAATCAAGACTGCTGAAGAAATATCAACCTCAAATATGCAGAGGATACCACTCTAAGGCAGAAAGTGAAGAGAAACTATAAAGCCTCTTGATGAGGGTTAAAGAGCAGAGTCAAAAAGCTGGCTTAAAACCTCACATTCAAACAACTAAGATCATATCACCTGGCCCATCATTTCAAGGTAAATAGAAGGGGGAAAAGTGGAAGTAGTGACAGATTTTATTTTCTTGGGTTCCAAAATCACTATGGATGGAGACTGCAGCCATTAAATTAAGACACTTGCTCTTTGAAAGTAAAAGTATAACAAACTTAGACAGCATATTAAGAAGCAGAGACATCCCTTTGCCAACAATGATCTGTACAGTCAAAGCTGTAGTTTCCAGTAGTCATATATGGGTAGAAGTTGGACCATAAAGAAGGCTGACTGCTGAAGAATTGATGCCTTCAAACTGTGGTGTTGCAGAAGACTCTTGACAGACCCTTGGACTTCAAGGAGATTAAACCGGTCAATCCTAAAGGAAATTCACCCTGAATATTCATTGGAAAGACTGATGCTGAAGATCTAATACTTTGACCACCTGATGCGAAGAGTTGACTCAGAAGTGGTCAATAGACTGGAAAAGATCAGTTTTCATTCCAATCCCAAATAAGGTCAATGTCAAAGAATGCTCAAACTACTGTACAATTGCACTCATTTCACGTGCTAGCAAGACTGTGGTCAAAATTCTTCAGCTGGGATTTAGCAATATGTGAACTGAGAACTTACAGATGCACAAGCTAGATTTACAAAAGGCAGAGGAACTAAAGATCAAAATTACCAACATTCATTGGATCATAGGGAGAGAAAGGGAATTCCAGAGAAACATCTACTTCTGTTTCATTGACTATGCTAACGCCTTGGACTGTGTGGATCACAACAACATGGGAAATTATTAAAGAGATGGAAATACCAGACTACTTTACCTGTCTCCTGAGAAACCTGTAATGTGAGTCAAGAAGCAACAGCTAGAACCAGGTATGGAATAAATCACTGGTTCAAAATTGGTAACAGAGTCAACAAAGCTGTATACTGTCATCCTGCTTATTTAACACATATGCAGAGTATATCATGTGAAATGCCAGGCTGGATAAAGCACAAGATGAAATCAAGACTGCTGAAGAAATATCAACCTCAAATATGCAGAGGATACCACTCTAAGGCAGAAAGTGAAGAGAAACTATAAAGCCTCTTGATGAGGGTTAAAGAGCAGAGTCAAAAAGCTGGCTTAAAACCTCACATTCAAACAACTAAGATCATATCACCTGGCCCATCATTTCAAGGTAAATAGAAGGGGGAAAAGTGGAAGTAGTGACAGATTTTATTTTCTTGGGTTCCAAAATCACTATGGATGGAGACTGCAGCCATTAAATTAAGACACTTGCTCTTTGAAAGTAAAAGTATAACAAACTTAGACAGCATATTAAGAAGCAGAGACATCCCTTTGCCAACAATGATCTGTACAGTCAAAGCTGTAGTTTCCAGTAGTCATATATGGGTAGAAGTTGGACCATAAAGAAGGCTGACTGCTGAAGAATTGATGCCTTCAAACTGTGGTGTTGCAGAAGACTCTTGACAGACCCTTGGACTTCAAGGAGATTAAACCGGTCAATCCTAAAGGAAATTCACCCTGAATATTCATTGGAAAGACTGATGCTGAAGATCTAATACTTTGACCACCTGATGCGAAGAGTTGACTCACTGGAAAAGACCCTGAGGTTGCAAAAGACTGAAGGGAGGAGGAGAAAGGGATGGCAGAGCCTGAGATGGTTAGATGGCATCTCTGACTCAATGCACATGAGTTTGAGCAAACTCTGGGAGATAGTGAAGGACAGTGCTGTGCTGCAGTCCATGGGGTCGCAAAGAGCTGGATATGTGCTAGGGACAGAAAAACAACAACATATCATTAGGGACCGTCATGTATTTATTTAGTGGGGAGATGAGGAACTCACACCAAAAAAATCAAAGTTGTTCAGGTAGGAATCTACCCTGATTCACAACACTGTTCATCAGATTATTTTAGCACTTTTGGCATACTGATGACCCTGATCAGATAATCTGTAAAATAAACCTAAATTCACAGAAAAGAGATATTCAATCACTGTTTTATTTTGTGTGTCCCTTCCTCCACACCCTAAAAGACCCTAGACATGATTTAACCGTGAGAAGCCTATTTGTGAGCTGATCACAAAAACCATTAGTAGGGAGGGTTTCATTATGAAGGAAATTTCCACATGTAACTGGAACTTGATTCTGCTGGGACATATTGGGAATTAGGGTAGAATATGGAATTATACCTGAGAATGCTGCCAGACCCCAGGGTGCTTGGGAATGTATATACCAGCTCCTAATGATCTCTGGGTAAGGGCTACTTTCAATGCCATGAACATCCTGGTACTTCTAGCTTTCCACATGGGAAGGCAGAATTTGATCTGGTGGCAAAACAGAAACACCCTCATGGAAACAAGTGCTGGTGCTGTCAGTTGGGAGTCTGAGTGAGAAAGGAAAGCAATGTGGGTGGGATTTGCTACACAAAGTAACGGACTGTTATGAGTGAAATGGAATTAACATTGATTTGCCTGAGTTCCTCTATATTAGCAATTCAAAAACAAACATTTAAAAACACAAATATTAAGACATACTCAGAAATAGAAAAAGAAACTAAACCGAACATCTAAGCCTTCTGAGCTGTAACAAAATTCATCCTTATACCTGCTATAAGATTAGGCAACTGTCTCTGGAGTCTGATTTGGGAACAGAAAAATCCATTAACCAAATATTTTCTCTAAAGCCTCCCTGTTCCAGTATCTCCAGTGTTTCCTTTTGGAACAGCCTGAGATGGTTAGATGGCATCTCTGACTCAATGCACATGAGTTTGAGCAAACTCTGGGAGATAGTGAAGGACAGTGCTGTGCTGCAGTCCATGGGGTCGCAAAGAGCTGGATATGTGCTAGGGACAGAAAAACAACAACATATCATTAGGGACCGTCATGTATTTATTTAGTGGGGAGATGAGGAACTCACACCAAAAAAATCAAAGTTGTTCAGGTAGGAATCTACCCTGATTCACAACACTGTTCATCAGATTATTTTAGCACTTTTGGCATACTGATGACCCTGATCAGATAATCTGTAAAATAAACCTAAATTCACAGAAAAGAGATATTCAATCACTGTTTTATTTTGTGTGTCCCTTCCTCCACACCCTAAAAGACCCTAGACATGATTTAACCGTGAGAAGCCTATTTGTGAGCTGATCACAAAAACCATTAGTAGGGAGGGTTTCATTATGAAGGAAATTTCCACATGTAACTGGAACTTGATTCTGCTGGGACATATTGGGAATTAGGGTAGAATATGGAATTATACCTGAGAATGCTGCCAGACCCCAGGGTGCTTGGGAATGTATATACCAGCTCCTAATGATCTCTGGGTAAGGGCTACTTTCAATGCCATGAACATCCTGGTACTTCTAGCTTTCCACATGGGAAGGCAGAATTTGATCTGGTGGCAAAACAGAAACACCCTCATGGAAACAAGTGCTGGTGCTGTCAGTTGGGAGTCTGAGTGAGAAAGGAAAGCAATGTGGGTGGGATTTGCTACACAAAGTAACGGACTGTTATGAGTGAAATGGAATTAACATTGATTTGCCTGAGTTCCTCTATATTAGCAATTCAAAAACAAACATTTAAAAACACAAATATTAAGACATACTCAGAAATAGAAAAAGAAACTAAACCGAACATCTAAGCCTTCTGAGCTGTAACAAAATTCATCCTTATACCTGCTATAAGATTAGGCAACTGTCTCTGGAGTCTGATTTGGGAACAGAAAAATCCATTAACCAAATATTTTCTCTAAAGCCTCCCTGTTCCAGTATCTCCAGTGTTTCCTTTTGAAAGTTCATCACTTTGGGTAGCCTATAGTGCATGTGCGTGTTTGTTTAATAAATGCATACGTATTTACAAGGGCTTCCCTGGTGGCTCAGTGGTAAAGAATCCACCTGCCAATGCAGGCGACACAGGTTTGATCTCTGGGTCAGGAATATCCCCTGGAGAAGGAAATGGAAACCCACTCTAATATTTTTGTCTGGAAAATCCTATGGTCAGAGGAGCCTGCAAGTTGTAAAAGAGCTGGACACAACTTAGCGACTAAACAACAAACATCTAAACACATACATGCTCTCACATGTGGTGGGGGTAGGGGGTGAGTGTATTAAACAATTTCTGGAAGATGAGTAAACAGCTATCTTGAAGAAATGTAATGCAGAAAAGTACTAATTTTTTTTTTTTTTTTTACATATTTTTAAAGGGAATACTTTCCTTACTGAAAAGACAGGAAAGTGTTAGGTCCCATGTTCCACAGACCTTCAGACAGCATATTTACATAAGAAACCAAAGGTCACAGGGCACTGGGACACTAGGAAATATTCTCGGGGTTTGGGAGGAGGTGGAGAAAAGAATGAGGAGGAGGAGAAGACTAAAAGCACTCTGGAGATAATGTCTCTTCCTGACAGTTGTACTGAATAGATGTGCAGGGCCACACTGAATTGAACAACGCCAGATGGTGTCATTCTTACAGAATACAAAATGAAGCATGCCTGTGGTGTTGTGAAATGTGACGTACTTGTCTGGAAACAGATAGGAACTGCTGGTGCTGTCATTAGTTATGAGAAAGGAAAGCAATGTGGGTGGGATTTGCTACACAAAGTAACGGACTGTTATGAGTGAAATGGAATTAACATTGATTTGCCTGAGTTCCTCTATATTAGCAATTCAAAAACAAACATTTAAAAACACAAATATTAAGACATACTCAGAAATAGAAAAAGAAACTAAACCGAACATCTAAGCCTTCTGAGCTGTAACAAAATTCATCCTTATACCTGCTATAAGATTAGGCAACTGTCTCTGGAGTCTGATTTGGGAACAGAAAAATCCATTAACCAAATATTTTCTCTAAAGCCTCCCTGTTCCAGTATCTCCAGTGTTTCCTTTTGAAAGTTCATCACTTTGGGTAGCCTATAGTGCATGTGCGTGTTTGTTTAATAAATGCATACGTATTTACAAGGGCTTCCCTGGTGGCTCAGTGGTAAAGAATCCACCTGCCAATGCAGGCGACACAGGTTTGATCTCTGGGTCAGGAATATCCCCTGGAGAAGGAAATGGAAACCCACTCTAATATTTTTGTCTGGAAAATCCTATGGTCAGAGGAGCCTGCAAGTTGTAAAAGAGCTGGACACAACTTAGCGACTAAACAACAAACATCTAAACACATACATGCTCTCACATGTGGTGGGGGTAGGGGGTGAGTGTATTAAACAATTTCTGGAAGATGAGTAAACAGCTATCTTGAAGAAATGTAATGCAGAAAAGTACTAATTTTTTTTTTTTTTTTTTTTTTTTACATATTTTTAAAGGGAATACTTTCCTTACTGAAAAGACAGGAAAGTGTTAGGTCCCATGTTCCACAGACCTTCAGACAGCATATTTACATAAGAAACCAAAGGTCACAGGGCACTGGGACACTAGGAAATATTCTCGGGGTTTGGGAGGAGGTGGAGAAAAGAATGAGGAGGAGGAGAAGACTAAAAGCACTCTGGAGATAATGTCTCTTCCTGACAGTTGTACTGAATAGATGTGCAGGGCCACACTGAATTGAACAACGCCAGATGGTGTCATTCTTACAGAATACAAAATGAAGCATGCCTGTGGTGTTGTGAAATGTGACGTACTTGTACACATGGTTGCCATGTTTTCCCCTTAAGCTTGAGTATTACTTCAAAATTAACTTTATTAAGTCATTTTTAAATAAGCATATTTTAAATGTTCTTGAAAAGCTGAAAAATACCTAGTCAGTCGAAACAGTTTTAAAAGCTAATTAGATGAGCTCTTCATCTATAGAGAATATGGAGTCGATTTTTTTGTTGTTGTTGGCCTCTTTTATTGGTCCTTTATCTATTCATTTTCATCCATCTTTATTCTATGGCCTGTGTGGGCCTCCCACTGCAGTGGCCTCTCTCACTGCAGAGCACTGGCTCTGGGTGCATGTGTTCCAGAGCATAACTGGACACACTAGCCCAGCCGCTCTGCAACACGTGGGATCTTCCTGGACCAGGGATCGAACTTGTGTCCCTTGCACTGCAAGGCAGAGTCTTTACCCACTGGACCACCAGGGAAGCCCTGGAGTAGATTTTTAAAGTAAACTTTCAAAAGACAAATTGATGTGTTTGGTATATCCTGACTGTATACTGTTCCTTCT
The DNA here is from genome assembly GCA_022376925.1 of Tragulus kanchil. NCBI lineage: Eukaryota > Metazoa > Chordata > Mammalia > Artiodactyla > Tragulidae > Tragulus > Tragulus kanchil. Next base: position 112,840,537 of record JAIOJX010000005.1, on the reverse strand, counting down.
TTTTTTTTAAGTGAAATTTTAGAATGTTTCTCATGGTCACCAATTACTGGCTGTATGGCCTGAGATAATACACTTGGTTGCTCGGCAGCACAACATCCTTATCTATTCATGAATTTACCCAACACTTATCCGACCCCAGGTTGTTTGGCACTTCTAGTATTCCTAAAAAATTGAATTTGGGGTTTCCTTCCCTGGTGGTCCAGTGGGTAAGGTCATCACCTTGCAGTGCAAGGGGTGCTGGTTTGATCCCTGGCCTGGGAAGATACCACGTGCCACAGAGTGGCTGGACGGATGTGTCCAACTACCGAGTCGGAGCTCTGGAGCGCATGCGCCCAGAGCCGGTGCTCTGCGACAACAAAGGCCACCGAGATGGGAGGTCCATATGGACCAAAGAACAAAGATGGATGAAAATAGATGAATGAAAGACCAATAGAAGTGCCCCCCCCCCACAAAAAAAAGTGGATTTGATGGGCAGTGTCCTGTTATTTTATGCCTCTCTCATCTAATCAGTCAGGCTTTCACAGAGAAGAAGTCCTAGGCGAGAGGAAAAGGATGAGTACTCTGATAATTGCTGTTTTCAAGAGACTTCATTTCTAAGGCCTAGTGCTATAACAAGGTAGAGACTCTGGCCCAACCTAGTCCCAGAATCCAGCAAGCATCCAAAATACAGTAGGTGCTCAAATAATAATTTCTTAATTGATGAAATAACTAATTGTACATAATCCTCCAAATTAACTTCATTCTAAAGTGGGAAGATTGAATCAAAGAAATTGAATACTTATACCCAATGATAAATAGCTCTGTATGTTAGAGGCCTGTACTTATAATGACTTTTCTAGGGAGAGAAAACAACTAGTCCATCTTATTATATGTTTTCTATGATCTGAGTAACATATGTATTTACCATAACTTGATATAGTTTGTGATATATCACATGCCTTTTTGTAGGAAGGAAGTGGGTTAAAGCTCCCGGGAAAGATCTATTTAGATGCTGGAGACTTTGGGATTTTAACACTCTGCCAAACCATTAACATTTCCAGTTCAAGTGAACACAAAATCTGCCTCCACAACACAGTTTGCAGATAATGAATTTACACAAAAATGGTGAAAATATTAAAATAACTTCACAGCCCCAAGATATGTTGATGTTATCTGTCCTGCTACTTTCTTTCCTGTTCTCTTGCATAAATCATCTAACCTCTACTTTCTCTATGAAGGCATTTTTGAAAAAGTTGAATATCCGTGTATCTTTTAGTGAAACAGAATAATCTGTTTAAGAATGCAAAAGGCGACAGTTTTATCCTATTCCATAAGTACACAGATTGGTGGCAAAGGTACAGAAAATCACATTCAGAAAAACTCATCTGACAAGCAAGATGAGAAGGAGTCTCTAAAGTCTGACCAGTAAGCAAGACTTAGTGAATATGTTTGCCTGCATTCTCATTTGGTCTTAATTTGGCTCAGATCTTTCCATAAACACACACTAGTCATGGACCTTCATTTTCCCAGCAAGTAGCTAACATGGATGAATGAAGGCCAAAGCAAAGTACAAACTTTTACCTCAATACAGGGGCAAATTAGCTCTCTATACAATAGCCAGAACATGGAAGCAACCTACATCGACAAATGAATGGATACAGAAGCTCTGGTACATATATACAATGGAATACTACTCAGCTGTTCAAGAGACTTCATTTCTAAGGCCTAGTGCTATAACAAGGTAGAGACTCTGGCCCAACCTAGTCCCAGAATCCAGCAAGCATCCAAAATACAGTAGGTGCTCAAATAATAATTTCTTAATTGATGAAATAACTAATTGTACATAATCCTCCAAATTAACTTCATTCTAAAGTGGGAAGATTGAATCAAAGAAATTGAATACTTATACCCAATGATAAATAGCTCTGTATGTTAGAGGCCTGTACTTATAATGACTTTTCTAGGGAGAGAAAACAACTAGTCCATCTTATTATATGTTTTCTATGATCTGAGTAACATATGTATTTACCATAACTTGATATAGTTTGTGATATATCACATGCCTTTTTGTAGGAAGGAAGTGGGTTAAAGCTCCGGTAAAGATCTATTTAGATGCTGGAGACTTTGGGATTTTAACACTCTGCCAAACCATTAACATTTCCAGTTCAAGTGAACACAAAATCTGCCTCCACAACACAGTTTGCAGATAATGAATTTACACAAAAATGGTGAAAATATTAAAATAACTTCACAGCCCCAAGATATGTTGATGTTATCTGTCCTGCTACTTTCTTTCCTGTTCTCTTGCATAAATCATCTAACCTCTACTTTCTCTATGAAGGCATTTTTGAAAAAGTTGAATATCCGTGTATCTTTTAGTGAAACAGAATAATCTGTTTAAGAATGCAAAAGGCGACAGTTTTATCCTATTCCATAAGTACACAGATTGGTGGCAAAGGTACAGAAAATCACATTCAGAAAAACTCATCTGACAAGCAAGATGAGAAGGAGTCTCTAAAGTCTGACCAGTAAGCAAGACTTAGTGAATATGTTTGCCTGCATTCTCATTTGGTCTTAATTTGGCTCAGATCTTTCCATAAACACACACTAGTCATGGACCTTCATTTTCCCAGCAAGTAGCTAACATGGATGAATGAAGGCCAAAGCAAAGTACAAACTTTTACCTCAATACAGGGGCAAATTAGCTCTCTATACAATAGCCAGAACATGGAAGCAACCTAGATGTCCATCGACAAATGAATGGATACAGAAGCTCTGGTACATATATACAATGGAATACTACTCAGCTGTTAAAAGAAATGCAGAAGACTCAGTCCTAATGAGGTGGCTGGCTCTAGAACCTATCATAAAAAGTGAAGTGAGTCAAAAAGAGAAAGACAAGTATAGTATACTAACTCATATATATGGGATCTAGTAAGATGGTCATGATAACACACGCAGTGAACTCATGAAAAAACAGAGAACAGACATAAAGACATTGTGGAGACCGAACAGTGGGAGGGAGTAACATGGAAACCTATACTGTCATGTGTAGAAAAGATAGCTATTGTCATTGTGCTAGGGGAATAGGAGTACCTACAACCACTTGGAGTGATGGTCTGGAGGGATGGGAGGGGGGGAACTGGGTGGGGGGAGGGTCAAGGGATATGCATATGAATGATCTGGGAACATACATGTACAAAAATAAAAAAAAAAAAAAAGAAAAAAGAAAATCTCATCCAATTCCTGAATAAATACGTCTAATATCAGGCAAAAAAAAAAAAAAAGAAGTTGAGAAGTTGATACTAAGTTTTCAATAAAATTATTCCAGAATTAAAAAAAAAAAAAAAATACAGGGGCAAATTTAGTACCATAAAGTGTGAAGAAAAGGCCTTATTTCAAAAACATAATTATGCAGAGAAATAAGAGTATGAAAATCATGAATTATTCAGTAACTAAGGGAAACATTTAAAAATCTGTTATAAAGATGCTGTTACTTATATTAATTTGGTAATTATTCAGGCTTTTGAATATAGAAAAATATAGCTATGATAGATTAAAATGTCTGATAACTTGAAAAATAACCTCACATAATTAAATTTTCACTGCATTAAACTTTTAAGCATAGAAGCTATCCTAACAACTACCAAAAATGAAATTCATGAAATACAGTTTTTAGTAAATAAAGATTAAAAAATAAGCCCAAAATATAACTATGGCATTATTATACAATGATAAGAATATTTTATTTTCAAATCCTATAGTATCACAGATTAAAAATATTTAGCATATTTCATAACCATGGAAGAGAGACTGAAATCTTTTAGAGTCAATCCTTATCACTAATTGAATTACTTGAGATTAGAGATTATTCCCTTCTTCAGGAAATCTTCCCAACCCAGGGACTGAACCTGGGTCTCCTGCATTGTAGAGATTCTCCACTTCCTCAGCCACAAGGGAAGCCTTGATTTGAGGTACAGCAAAAAGCTAGTATGAAACATGTAATACAATTGAAGAAAGGGCCAGGATCAACCAGCTACAAATTTGTAAGGCCCAGTGCAACGTAAAAATCCAGGGTTCCTTACTCGTAATATAGGGGAAAAGTTCATTAAAGGTTACTAAAATATGAAACTCTTTTTTTCTCTCTCCACATGTTGTGTGTTTTTCATTTGCTATTTAATCTTGTAGTCTTTAAACACAGGGATGTTTCCAGGGAAGTGCAAATCCTTATAGGCTCCCACGTCGCCTACCCCATGGACCCAGACTCTGTACTAGAGTAAACCACTGGCTGGCTGCCTGCCCACCCTACCAATCCATGGTGGAATAGGTATTGCAAACTTTTTTCTGGGACAGTGGTTGTGAGGTGATTGCAAAAGGGCAGGGAGTGGACAAGAAGCTCTTCTGGGGTGTTTCCTTGGCTGTCCAGTGGCTGAGACTCTACACTCCCAAAGAAAGGGGCCCAAGTTCAATCCCGGCTCAGGGAACTAGATCCCACATGCCACAACTAAAGGATCCTGCATCCACAACTAAAAGAGCCCACATGAATCAAATTCATGTACCACAGCTAAGACCCAATGCAGACAAATAAATAAAATCTTTTTTAACTTAAAACAACAACAAAAAAAAAGGATCCTCTTGGCTGAGCCCCATCAAATTACCACAGCGCTGACAGTCTGTGCTGGTATGGCAGGTATGCATGCCCACCTCCAGGGTCCTAGTCAGTGGTGAGAAGTGTGGAGAGGTAGGACATGTAGAGTCCAGCGGCGTGAGTGACCCAGAACCAGTTTTGGGGATGTGCGGAAGCCAGAAGAGGTGGCATCACTCATGAGTCAGGCTCCAAGGGGCTTCACTGTCCCATTGAGTCCCAGTGATACAAATTCAATGATAAAATTATTACGAATTTCGGGATAGTGGTCACAGAGCATTCAAGTGCAAGCAGTGGGCTCTTCAAAATCCCATGTGATTACACTGACCCCTATGGAAGCTGGCCCTCAGAGGGACTGTGACTCAAAATAGTGCAGAGAGTAAATAGACAGCTCACCCTGGTTACTACCATAGTACCACATCCATGGTCTGATAGGGACAACAGCATCCTTGTAGAAACAAGATCAAAAAGGCTGGAGAAGTCAGTGTCCATAGCAAAACAAAATGAAATGACTCTCAAGAAGCCAGAAGCTTCAGCTAGTTAACCCTAGTTGAGACAAAACGCTTTTGAGGATAAAGTCAAAGATCAGAAGGCAAAACAGTTCCATAGTCAACAACTGTCTTGTGGTTCAGGGAAAGGAGAAAATGATCAAAAGCCATGTGCGCAGCCTACAGGTAGTGTCACTTGGCTGGTGGAGAGGAGTAGAGTGAGTGGAGAGAGGAGAGAGCTGAAAGCTCACTGGCTGAAAAAAGTTGTGATGCAGATGTTTAAACCTCAGAAATAACAACGTTAAGACTCAAATGTTTGTGAAGATAATGTGTGGAAGGATCTGGAAGGGTATTTTTTTCTTTTATTGGATAGGCAATGCAGAACCATTCATAGGATCCCTGTGGTTCTTCATTAAATAAATCTGATCACATCATAGAGGATTGTATTGGAGACGAAGCTGACAGAAGGAATGTTGCAGGGTACCGCAACAAAGACACAACAGTAGGATGAGAGAAATGTAAGGCAGTCTGAAAGAACAAATTAACCAACGAAAACTGATTTGATAAATTGAGGTAAATGATATGGATGGAGGAGGTACCAAAAAAAAAAAAAAAAAAAAAATCTCCCAGATTTAAACCCTGGTATACTGGAAAGACCATGGTACAGCTCACAGAGAAAAACAGATGGTATAATAGATTTCACAAAATTTTCACTTCAATTTAAAGATATGTTTTTAGGTACTATGAATGCCCCTGGGCAAGTGCTGGTAGGAATTCAGGAGTTCAGGAGTAAGGACCCAGTTAGAGATAATAAGCGAACACTCCACGTCGGAATCGTTCACTAAGAATGGTAGTTTAAGAACTGAATGGGGGACGTGTGAGGAGGAAGGAGCAAAAGAGCAGAGGATGAAGGGAATGCCCTGGCAACTATAAGCAGAGGAAGAGGAGGAACCATAAGTCAGAGCATAACTATCCAAGTGTCATCTCCGATAACACAAGGAAGAAATAAGTCCTCTCTAATGAAGAAATTCATTCTTGACCATCATTGAAAATCTAACCTCCAGAGGACTTGCTCAGATAAGCACTAAAAACAGTAGCAATGAATTCACATCACGTCCCTTGACCAGGGGAAATTTGACACTTCATTTCCTAATAATGCAAATACTGGTATTTACAAAAAACCCCTTAGGAAGAGTTAAAGATTTTACTGTCAGAACTGCCCGGTCTTAGGACAAAAGCCATTGTAAACATTTGTTAGTTGACAGTTTTTGAACTTGGCAGGTGATTAGTTAGGGTGGTAGGCAAAGGACACAGTAAAACAATGATTATCCTGGATTGTTCAGGGAAGAATCCTTTCACATTGCTTTGGTTGTCTGTGGAAGATAACTGAGACATAAGAAACAGTGTTGCCCTCAATTCCTTAGTATTGAAAAAACTTGTAAGCATCTTGGTTGTTGCTAGGATAATTAGTAAAATATAACATTATAACTTACAGACATAGCCCTATTCTCCAGCTAATAATCTAAGTTTGATTTAACAGTAATATAATTTATGGACACAGAAACAACACATCTTTACTAAATACATAAAGTATTTTCCTTTGCTCTTCACTACTATGCAACAAAGACACAACAGTAGGATGAGAGAAATGTAAGGCAGTCTGAAAGAACAAATTAACCAACGAAAACTGATTTGATAAATTGAGGTAAATGATATGGATGGAGGAGGTACCAAAAAAAAAAAAAAAAATCTCCCAGATTTAAACCCTGGTATACTGGAAAGACCATGGTACAGCTCACAGAGAAAAACAGATGGTATAATAGATTTCACAAAATTTTCACTTCAATTTAAAGATATGTTTTTAGGTACTATGAATGCCCCTGGGCAAGTGCTGGTAGGAATTCAGGAGTTCAGGAGTAAGGACCCAGTTAGAGATAATAAGCGAACACTCCACGTCGGAATCGTTCACTAAGAATGGTAGTTTAAGAACTGAATGGGGGACGTGTGAGGAGGAAGGAGCAAAAGAGCAGAGGATGAAGGGAATGCCCTGGCAACTATAAGCAGAGGAAGAGGAGGAACCATAAGTCAGAGCATAACTATCCAAGTGTCATCTCCGATAACACAAGGAAGAAATAAGTCCTCTCTAATGAAGAAATTCATTCTTGACCATCATTGAAAATCTAACCTCCAGAGGACTTGCTCAGATAAGCACTAAAAACAGTAGCAATGAATTCACATCACGTCCCTTGACCAGGGGAAATTTGACACTTCATTTCCTAATAATGCAAATACTGGTATTTACAAAAAACCCCTTAGGAAGAGTTAAAGATTTTACTGTCAGAACTGCCCGGTCTTAGGACAAAAGCCATTGTAAACATTTGTTAGTTGACAGTTTTTGAACTTGGCAGGTGATTAGTTAGGGGTGGTAGGCAAAAGGACACAGTAAAACAATGATTATCCTGGATTGTTCAGGGAAGAATCCTTTCACATTGCTTTGGTTGTCTGTGGAAGATAACTGAGACATAAGAAACAGTGTTGCCCTCAATTCCTTAGTATTGAAAAAAAACTTGTAAGCATCTTGGTTGTTGCTAGGATAATTAGTAAAATATAACATTATAACTTACAGACATAGCCCTATTCTCCAGCTAATAATCTAAGTTTGATTTAACAGTAATATAATTTATGGACACAGAAACAACACATCTTTACTAAATACATAAAGTATTTTTTCTCCTTTCGCTCTTCACTATTCTGTATAGGTCAGATTATATAAATAGGCACATAATTCTGTTCTTTGTTTCATACAGAGATTTCTCATTCCATCTTCTCTTGTCCTTTGAAATACAGTTTATGGTGAACAAATGATGGTAAGGCAGATGAGCTAAATAATAAGATCTTCAAGTTCAAGGACTGTATTTTTCTTTTTATTGCCCGTGCTTAGGGACACTTTCCACTGTCTTTTCAGGAGTTTTGTTTAGAATGTTGATTGTTTTCTAGTTACAAAGTAGTCACAAAATAACACAACTTCTATCTCAAAAAAAAAAGGCAATTACATAGAATGCTTACAGATAGGCCAAAATTGATCATCAAAACCCTGGATAATGACAATGAATTTTGAGTTACAGCAATCCAGGGCACATCAAACACATTATCTAATGTATATAATGTAAGTGGCAGGATTCCTATTTACAGCTAGAAGCTACAGCCACACAGAGACTGACAGTATTTAAGGGTGGCTAAAGGAACACAGGCTCATAAGTTTCAGCAGCAGAGGCAGAGATGTAAACACAGGTGGCACATAACACCTGAGAAGCAGAGCACATTCCCTGCAGACACATACTAGGGAATGGTCTTTTCAGTCACTGAAAGAGTGATCAGCACTGCTGGTGTCAATTTTCATAAACAAAGAAAGAAATGTATTAAGAAAGGTGCAATCATAACATGTCAATATCAAAATGAATGTTACACTGCAGCTGAATATTCATAGACTGAAAGTCGTACTGCAAAATTCAGTTTGAAAACAATCAGTCCATAAAAGAGAAGTACTCAATAAATATTATAAATATGAATAGAGCAATAAAATTATTCATTGGAAAAACAAACCTGGGAAAACGCCCTAAGCACATTTAAATTAGAAAACAAATGTATTCAGCATTCTAGCCTCACTTACTCAACAAAGTCCCTCCTTACATGGACTCAGAACACAGAAAGAGATTAGTTTATCTTTGACATCTTCAAGAGAATTCATACCTTCAGGCTCTTGTCCTAGGAGCTTAATGAATATTAATACAGATCTGTGGGTTTTTTGGGTTTTAGAGAAAGTTTATGTTACTTACAGCAGGAGCTGGTATACATTAGACAAGTCTGGACCAAGGCAAAGAGTTTCCTGAAATAGAGAGTTCTCCAAGAGTGTTGGCATAAAGAGGAGAGGCCTAAATGCAAACCAGGTGATTGGGCAGGACTCTGTAAAGCTGCTGATGGCATTCAGGATGAGCTACCTCAAAATACAGCACCTTGGTATGTCAACTATTTCAAGCTGAAGGAGTCTGAGAAAACAACAGAAGCAGGAAGAATACATTGACCTCTGACCCCTTGCCTTTCTCCCTGGAAACAGGCCATACAGCCCTCATGTGAAACGTGCCTTCCTATATCTGAAGGAAAGGAACATCCTTATCTCCAAAGATACAGGGATGCTGAAAAGAACCCTAGCAAACAGTCCTTGCTAAGTTTTCCCCAGCTGATGACACATATCTCATAGTCTTCGATCTATCATAGTTCTACATGTTTGCTCTCTTTTCATTTATCCCCAGCACAGAAATACTCAAGTTTAAACAGTTCCTTCTGGCCTTCATTTCTTTATGAAGGCTCCCACATTATAAGTTATATAAATAAACATGTATGCTTTTTTTCCCTGTTAAGTTGTCCTTATCCATTTACTTTTCAGACTCAGCCAGGTACCCTACAAGGGCTCAGGAAAATGTTTTCTTGCCTTACACTATGAAGACATGCCTGTTAGAGAGGTAATACTAGAAGGAGCAAAGGAAGAAATGACTCCCAGAATGCCAGGGCATGATTTTTTTCTGCATTCTACAGGTGAAAAGAAAAAAATTAGGTAGAGTTCAAGGAAATGGTAATAGCTGCATCCATTAGCAATATATCTTTCATTGTCATAAATCACACATTTTAACTGTTTTCACACCAAAGCTGAATTCCAAAGACCTCCACAGCACTCCACATGCCATAGTTCCCCTAATAGCTGATCTATGTTCCACCATGACCACTGCACTCTTACCATCCATGGACATGTACAGTTGTTGACCTTCATTTTTGTTTTCCTGGAAAGCTGGCTTCCACCTACTTACTAATCAAAATCCCTTCTTGTATGGGGTATCCTTAACTTTTCCAAGACTATTGAGTCTTTCTTCTGCACTGATTACACATTATTTTTCATTCCATTTTCCTTCCACAAACGTTACCTGAGGATGAGTTATCCCCTTGGCCGTGGTGCACACAGACCCTGGAAATGGAATTGTGAGCAAAATCTCCAAACTCAAGGGACTTCACATGCACAGTCAAGAGTAAGATACAGGGCTTCCCCTGGTGGTCCAGTGGGTAAGGACACCGCCTTGCAGTGCAAGGGGCGCCGGTTCGATCCCTGCCCTGGGAAGATCCCACGTGCTGCAGAGCAACTGGACCGATGTGTCCAAACACCGAGCCAGAGCTCTGGAGCGCATGCGCCCAGAGCCAGCGCTCTGCGACAACAGACGCCACTGCGATGGGAGGCCCGCAGGAGCCAAAGAACAAAGATGGATGAAAACAGAGAAATGAAAGATCAATAGAAGTGGCCCGCCTGCTCCCCTCCCTCCCCAATCCGACCCCTGCCCAAAATAAATAAATAAATAAATCTTTAAAAAAAAAAAAAAAAAAAAGAGTAAGATACAAATGAAACTGCTTTAAAATTTAATTATTAATAAAATGTGACTTTTAAAAAGATTTTTGTGTTTGTTAGCCTTATCCTACTCCCTTATCCTACTCCCAAATTCTTAAAAGACAGATATCTTTGACCTCAATGATTTTAAGTGTCTTCTCAATTCAGATGTCAGATGTGCTATACAAATTTTACACAGAATTTGTCTTAACATGTCAGAAGATGGCACTACATCTAAAACATCCTCTTCTCCGCTGCTTCTCTGATCTTCCAGTTTTTAGGTAGTATTACCTCCAACCAGTAACTCAGGTTGGGCAGTTTCCTAGACCCCTTCCTCTCCCTTCTTTCTCTCATATTTAATTCATTCACCACATCCAGTTGATAAAACTGAATCCTTCCATTTCCAGTGCCATGACATAGGGTCACATACTTTTTATTTCTCACTCACAAATTATATCACCTCCATTCCTCTCCCCCCCTTCAATCCCTTCTCCAGATTATTTCAGGGTATTTTTATTAAATGCATATCCAATATCCAATGTACCCTTCTGCTAATTAGAACTATTTAATGGCACAACTGTACTCCTTTCACATGCTAGCAAGGTAATGCTCAAAATCCTTCAAGCTAGGCTTCAACAGAACATCAACTGAGAATTTCCAGATGTACAAGCTGTATTTTAAAAAAGCAGAGGAAGCAAAGATCGAATTGCCAACATCTGTTAATTCATAGAAAAAGCAAAGGAATTCCAGAAATACATCTACTTCTGCTTTACTGACTACACTAAAGCTTTTGACTGTGTGGATTACAACAAACTGTGGAAAATTCTGAAAGAGATGGGAATATGTGACCACCTTACCTGCCTCCTGAGAAACCTGTATGTAGGTCAAGAAGCAACAATTAGAACTGGACATGGAACAACAGATTTGTTTCAAATCGGGAAAGGAGTATGTCAAAGCTGTATATTGTCACCCTGCTTATTTAACTTCTATGCAGAGTACATTACAGCTGGATGAAACACAGACTGGAACCAAGACTGCAGCATGAAATACCAATAGCCTAATGGCAGAAAACAAAGAAGAACTAAAGAACCTCTTGAAGAAGGTGAAAGGAGTGAAAAACTGGCTTAAAACTCAACATTCAAATAATGAAGACCATAGCATCCAATCTCATCACTTCATGTGGCAAGTAGATGGAGAGACAATGGAGACAGTGACACACTTTACTGTTTGGTGCTCCAAAATCACTGTGGATGGTGACTTTGTCCATGAAATTAAAAGACATTGGCTCATTGGAAGAAAAGAAATGACAAATCTAGACAGCATATTAAAAAGCAGAGGCATCACTTTGCAACAAATGTCCCTATAGTCAAAGCTGTGGTTTTTTCAGTAGTCATGTATAGATGTGAGAGCTGGACCATAAAGAAGGCTGAGTACCAAAGAATTTATGCATTTGAACTGTGGTGCTGCAGAAGACCTTTGAGAGTCCCCTCTACAGCAAGGAGATCAAACCAGTCAAGTCTAAAGGAAATCAACCCGAATATTCATTGGAATGACTGACTCTGAAGCTGAAGTTCCAATACTTTGACCACCTGATGCAAAGACCTGATTCATTGGCAAAGACACTGTTGCTGAGAAAGATTGAAAGCAGGAGGATAAGGGGATGACAAAGGATGAGATGGCTGAATGGCATCACCAATTCATTGGACATGAGTTTGAGCAAACTCTGGGAGATAGTGGACAGGGAAGCCTGGCATGTGGCAGTTCATGGGATTTGCAAAGAGTCAGACATAACTGAGCAACTGAAAAACAACAAATGGCTGTCTATGTGTCTTTCAGATAAAGCCATTTATTTAGCATATAGTCCATGTGCTAGGCCCCTACATGCCTCTGCAGGTTACCTGTAGTTACTTTATAGCCTCAGTCTCCATGGATGTTGACGTTCTTAAAACTCTCTAAATGTAGGTTCTCATATCTCTATTTGAGTAGTTATTCTTCTGCCATGGAACAAAAAGGGAAATTTAAAGATGGGAATATGTGACCACCTTACCTGCCTCCTGAGAAACCTGTATGTAGGTCAAGAAGCAACAATTAGAACTGGACATGGAACAACAGATTTGTTTCAAATCGGGAAAGGAGTATGTCAAAGCTGTATATTGTCACCCTGCTTATTTAACTTCTATGCAGAGTACATTACAGCTGGATGAAACACAGACTGGAACCAAGACTGCAGCATGAAATACCAATAGCCTAATGGCAGAAAACAAAGAAGAACTAAAGAACCTCTTGAAGAAGGTGAAAGGAGTGAAAAACTGGCTTAAAACTCAACATTCAAATAATGAAGACCATAGCATCCAATCTCATCACTTCATGTGGCAAGTAGATGGAGAGACAATGGAGACAGTGACACACTTTACTGTTTGGTGCTCCAAAATCACTGTGGATGGTGACTTTGTCCATGAAATTAAAAGACATTGGCTCATTGGAAGAAAAGAAATGACAAATCTAGACAGCATATTAAAAAGCAGAGGCATCACTTTGCAACAAATGTCCCTATAGTCAAAGCTGTGGTTTTTTCAGTAGTCATGTATAGATGTGAGAGCTGGACCATAAAGAAGGCTGAGTACCAAAGAATTTATGCATTTGAACTGTGGTGCTGCAGAAGACCTTTGAGAGTCCCCTCTACAGCAAGGAGATCAAACCAGTCAAGTCTAAAGGAAATCAACCCGAATATTCATTGGAATGACTGACTCTGAAGCTGAAGTTCCAATACTTTGACCACCTGATGCAAAGACCTGATTCATTGGCAAAGACACTGTTGCTGAGAAAGATTGAAAGCAGGAGGATAAGGGGATGACAAAGGATGAGATGGCTGAATGGCATCACCAATTCATTGGACATGAGTTTGAGCAAACTCTGGGAGATAGTGGACAGGGAAGCCTGGCATGTGGCAGTTCATGGGATTTGCAAAGAGTCAGACATAACTGAGCAACTGAAAAACAACAAATGGCTGTCTATGTGTCTTTCAGATAAAGCCATTTATTTAGCATATAGTCCATGTGCTAGGCCCCTACATGCCTCTGCAGGTTACCTGTAGTTACTTTATAGCCTCAGTCTCCATGGATGTTGACGTTCTTAAAACTCTCTAAATGTAGGTTCTCATATCTCTATTTGAGTAGTCTATTCTTCTGCCTGGGATGATTTCCTCCTCCTCTTTCTACTTTCTAGGTGATTTAATGAACTAAAGATTAAATTCAATTATACAGTCTTACCAAGAAATCTTTGTACTCAATCTATTCCCTATCTTTCAACCCATTCTCTAGAATGGAGTAGATACCTTCTCATAACATCTTTTATAAGTCTTCTTTTTTTAAAAAAAATATTTTGGCCTTTTTTATTGGTTTTTTATTTATTTATTTTCATCCATCTCTATTCATTGGCCTATGTGGGCCTCCCACTGTAGTGGCCTCCTTTGTAGCAGAGCACCAGCTCTTGATGCATGCGCTCCAGAGCACTGCCTTGTAATTGGACAGTCTGTCCAGCTGCTCCACAGCACGTAGGATCTTCCTGGGCCATGGGTTGAACCGGTGCCCCTTGCATTGCAAGGTGGACTCTTTACCCACTGGACCAGCAGGGAAGCCCTCCTTTATTGAATTTTAAAGCAATCATCTGTGTCCACAACTACACTGGTGTATTGGTAGTAAGGTGTCCCTTAAGGGCCAATACTATGTTATTCCATCTTTGCAATTCTCCCTCCAAGCAATTTTTCTGGCCCAAAGGAAATTTTCAGTAATGCATACAGTAAGAGTTCAGATGCTTTTTGGCTGAACTGACACCACATTCTTTGGAGAACAGAACTTTATAATCTTTTATATTTTTAAGAATAAAAATATTAATCTTACTTTATTAGAAAATTGAAGATATTTTAAATTAATACACCTTAAAGACAAAAATAAACACATCAATTCACTAGTGACTTTTTCAGTGGCAAGTTGATAAAAGAGAAATCTCAACAGCAACTAATGAATCCAGAAATTATCTGTGATATTTGATCTGTTTCTTTCAAACTTTCTAGTAAAAAATGTTTTTAGTTAATTATCTGGTACTTTAGAATAGGATCATTCTTGTATGAAACTTATAATAAGGCTAATCTTCAAAAACAATTATGTTTAGTGATATTTCTTTTATTTCACCCAAAGATGATTAACACTAATGATTCTTCTCTTTTCTTCCAGTTTTATTGAGATATAATTGACACATAACACTGTGTAAGTTTGTGTTGCTGTATATGTGTATGTACTAAGTTGCTACAGCCATGTCCAACTCTTTGAGACCCTATGGACTATAGTCCATCAGGCTTCTCTGTCAATGGGATTATTCAGGCAAGAACACTGGAGTGGGTTGCTAGTTCCTCCTCCAGAAGATCTTCCAAACCTAGGGATCCAATCTAAGTTTCTTCTATCTTCTACTCTGGGAGCCAGGTTCTTTACCACTAGCACAATTCAGCAAGTGATGATTTGATATATATATTGCTAAATGATTACCTATCAGTGTACAAGAGTTCCCTTTTCTTCACATCCTCACCAACAATTGTTAACTTTTCTCTTTTTGAAGATAGCCATTCTAACAAATGTGGTGGTATCCCATAGTTTTTTTTTTTTTTTTTTTTTTTTTTTCTTTTTTAAAGATTTCTTTCTTTCTTTATTTATTTAGGTGGGAGGGAGGGGTGGGGAGGGAGGGGAGCAGGCGGGCCACTTTTATTGGTCTTTCATTTGTCCATTTTCACCCATCTTTGTTCTTTGGCCCGTGTGGGCCTCCCATCACGGTGGCCTCTGTTGTCGCAGAGCACTGGCTCTGGGCGCATGCGCTTCAGAGCTCTGGCTCGGTAATTGGACACATCAGTCCAGCCGCTCCGTGGCACGTGGGATCTTCCCAGGCCAGGGATTGAACTGGCACCCCTTGCACTGCCAGGCGGTGTCCTTACCCACTGGACCACCAGGGAAGCCCCCATAGTTGATTCTTTAAGTAATTTTTATTTTAGTTAACTGAGGTCAACTTTATATACACTATTTCATAGTTTTTATTTGTGTTTTCCTGATGATTAGTGATGTTTAACACCTTTTAATGTACCTATTGACCATTGGTATACCTTCATAGAAAAATGTCTATATGTAGATCATCTGCCTACTTTTTACTTGTATTTTTTTGTTGTTGTTAAATTTTGGCCTCTTTTATTGGTTTTTTATTTATTTATTTTTGTCCATCTTTATTCATTGGCCTGTATAGGCCTCCCATTGCAGTTGCCTTGCTCGTTGCAGAGCACGAGCTACAGAGTGCTGGCTCACAATTGGCCACAACGGTCCCGCCGCTCCGTGGCACGTGGGATCTTCCCAGGCCAGGGATTGAACTGGCACCCCTTGCACTGCCAGGCGGTGTCCTTACCCACTGGACCACCAGGGAAGCCCCCATAGTTGATTCTTTAAGTAATTTTTATTTTAGTTAACTGAGGTCAACTTTATATACACTATTTCATAGTTTTTATTTGTGTTTTCCTGATGATTAGTGATGTTTAACACCTTTTAATGTACCTATTGACCATTGGTATACCTTCATAGAAAAATGTCTATATGTAGATCATCTGCCTACTTTTTACTTGTATTTTTTTGTTGTTGTTAAATTTTGGCCTCTTTTATTGGTTTTTTATTTATTTATTTTTGTCCATCTTTATTCATTGGCCTGTATAGGCCTCCCATTGCAGTTGCCTTGCTCGTTGCAGAGCACGAGCTACAGAGTGCTGGCTCACAATTGGCCACACCAGCCCAGCTGCTCCATGGCATGTGGGATCCTTCCTGGCCAGGGATTGAACTACTGTCCCTTGCACTGCAAGGCAGACTCTCTACCCATTGGACTACCAGGGAAGTCTGATTGTTTGTTTTTATTAGTTTGTTCTTTTCGCCATTGAATTGTATGTGTTCTTTATAATATTTTAGATGTTAACCCTTTATCAGATATATGGGGTGGCCAGAAAGTTCATTTGGGTTTTTCCATAACAGTTCATAGAAAGACCAGAACAAACTTTTTGGCCAACTCAATATAATTTGCAAGTATTTCTCCAGTTCAGCAGGTCATTTTTATTTTATAGATGGTTTCCTTTGCTGTGTAGAAGCTATTTGCTTTGATGGAGTTCCACTTGTTTATTTATATTTTTGGCCTAATATATACTTTTAATGAATTCAAACATAATAAATAAGACGATAAAGGAAAGAACAGAAAGATTGTGCACAAACAAGACTTCAGTCCAGAAATACAGGAATGGAAATTGGATTGTTTTGCCCCAGTGCAATTCATACCAAGTTCATTTTTGAATACCCAGATCTGAGTTCCAAGCAAGAAATCCCTCGAAGACAACTATGGCCACACTATATTACTTCAACTGCAGTTTTAATGCCATTCAAAATGCATGCATGAACTTAACTGAGTGGCTCTTTCAGAAATATCTTATCTAAAATTTCACAGTTTATTTTTTTTTTCAATACAACGCAGACTCATGAATGGAAAGGTCAGAGTGAGGAAAAAGGAAGGGAAATCCCAGGTGTCCATCAGTTCCTTAACTGTTATTTTTTTGTCCTACTCATTGAAATGAAACTAATGCTGAATGCCTACACAGGAACAGTACACATAAAAGAAGAAAAAAATATTTTTCGTCATTAAGATAGCTTTATCTATGCCCATTATAAACTATAAGATTGGTAATAAATACTGATGTATTTAATTAGATGAAAATATATAATAGTAACAACATCATAATTATTTATGTTGTGAAACTAATTTCACTGTGAAATTAAGATAAAATTAAGATAAATTAAGATAATTTCACTTATCTTACTAAAAGAAGAACATGATGGCACTCTGAAAACTTATATAAGTATTGACATATTCTTTAATGCTTATATTTTGAAGAAATACAAGTGTTGTCTGCTATATAGAGATCTTGATTTGTAAATTTTCCTGAGCATGTAAAATCCTTCCATAATTTATCAATGTAGCTCATACAAATTAAAAGCTTTACCTTCAACAAAACTCTACTTTCATTTATATTTCATAATTCTACCGGACCAAGGCAATTAGCAACATACTTTAATTGATGTACAGCTTCTTAATTCTTGTGAAATAATAAAATGAAAGGAAAAAATTATGCTGATAAATATTTAATATTGGAGATTTACAGAAAATAATGATGAAGTCAAGACATCTTTTTCCCCAAGCTGATGACAATATTTCATTCTGAAGTCTGCTTAATTCAACACTATATGAATAATTTAGAGATAAGTATTTTGTTTGAAACACAGTGTTGCTAAGAAAATAAACTTTCTTGTCCATGATACCCAACCTATCATAAATATCTAGTTTCTCAACCTTCTAGTTTTAAGTTCTAGGGAAATGTAGTATTTTAAAGAATGCACTTTGATAAAACACACATGTGTTTAATAGCATATAAAATAATGGTTTAATATAGAATGTTCTGAAAGGAATGAGACAAAATCCATTACCTTGCAATTACTACAAGAAAGTCAGTAGAATAGCTGACATGTGATATACTGTATACTGTGACAGGAATTATCCACGGCTGTAAAGCCTAACTACAGACTTTTTTTTTTTAACATTATGGAACATATAGACTATGATGCTATTTATTAACATTTGGAGTAAATAGATAAGTCAGCAGAGAGAGAGAGACCAATGATCCAGAGCTCCAGCTAATCTGAAGGCCAAGGGAACCAATAACTTTAGCACACTTTACACTTGTGACTTCTTATAGCATACTCTGGTAGGATGCTCTAGTCAAAGAGGAGTGAGAAATGTATTTTATCTCCCATCCCAGCTGGAACAGAACTCCTTCCAGTCAGTAGTGCTATTCCTAGTATAGGGTGATCAACTTCTCCTGGTTTGTTCAGGACACTTCCACTTGAAAACTGAAAGTCTTATGTCCCAGATACCACCTTCAGTGCCAGGCAAACCAGGTCATTTGGCTACCCTACTCCAGAGGGATGCTCGAAGGAAGCTGAGATTGCATCTAAGATTGGTGGGAAAGAAATGTCATAAATTTGGGAATGGAGAGAGTCAGGCAAGAGACCCACGAAACGGGAGAGCCAGGCAAGGATTTTTCCATGCGAATGAGACATAAAGAGGACTGTTCATAAGTAGAGATATAAACAGAACTAGCAGAGTTGAAGCTAGACATGCAAACTGAATATAAAGTGGGCTAAAGTACGAAGGCCAGAAAATTTAAGGCAATCTCAAATTGAGGTTGTTGGCATCTTTAGAGTTTAAAATATAGTATGAGAAGTAGAGCATATATAAAAATAACCATAACTCATAAAAACTATAGAAAGGTAGGTTTTAAAAATTTTAGAAACAGAAATATTTCTATTAATTTCTAGAAATAGAAATTTTAGAAAAGTAAAATCATCCCATACATGGGAAATGGAGAATGCATAGTAAATGATATGGAATTTTTAATGTATCTTAAAAAATAATGTTTCAAGGTAAAGATGAAATAATTAGGGAGTAGGGGAGGCAAAAAGTACTTGAGAAGATAAAGAAAGTATGGCACAATTACCATGTGCATTTGTGTAGAATATTAACCTAGCTATGTAGCTTTAATATTCTGTTCATATTGTCAGGATTCTTTTTCTGATGTGGACAAGACCAGGTCAAGGGCTTAAATTTAACTACAGCAACTCCTGGTACGAGAAAAAGTGTAAGTGTTAGTCACTCAGTCATGTCTGACTCTTTGCAATCCCATGAACTACAGCCCACAAGGCTCTTCTGTCCATGGAATTTTCCAGGCAAGAATACTTAGTAGGTAGCTATTCCCTTCTCCAGGGTATCTTCCTGATCCAGGGATCAGACCCAGGTCTCCTACATCAAAGGCAGATTCTTTATCACCTCAGAAGAAGCACTTAAAGGGGCACTTAATATGAGTGCTATTGGAGGTTACAAACATAAAGACCTCTTATTTTCTCAACATGAGAAAAAAAAATGAAAATGGTCTCTTTTGAATTAAAGCTATTCCTAGTATAGGGTGATCAACTTCTCCTGGTTTGTTCAGGACACTTCCACTTGAAAACTGAAAGTCTTATGTCCCAGATACCACCTTCAGTGCCAGGCAAACCAGGTCATTTGGCTACCCTACTCCAGAGGGATGCTCGAAGGAAGCTGAGATTGCATCTAAGATTGGTGGGAAAGAAATGTCATAAATTTGGGAATGGAGAGAGTCAGGCAAGAGACCCACGAAACGGGAGAGCCAGGCAAGGATTTTTCCATGCGAATGAGACATAAAGAGGACTGTTCATAAGTAGAGATATAAACAGAACTAGCAGAGTTGAAGCTAGACATGCAAACTGAATATAAAGTGGGCTAAAGTACGAAGGCCAGAAAATTTAAGGCAATCTCAAATTGAGGTTGTTGGCATCTTTAGAGTTTAAAATATAGTATGAGAAGTAGAGCATATATAAAAATAACCATAACTCATAAAAACTATAGAAAGGTAGGTTTTAAAAATTTTAGAAACAGAAATATTTCTATTAATTTCTAGAAATAGAAATTTTAGAAAAGTAAAATCATCCCATACATGGGAAATGGAGAATGCATAGTAAATGATATGGAATTTTTAATGTATCTTAAAAAATAATGTTTCAAGGTAAAGATGAAATAATTAGGGAGTAGGGGAGGCAAAAAGTACTTGAGAAGATAAAGAAAGTATGGCACAATTACCATGTGCATTTGTGTAGAATATTAACCTAGCTATGTAGCTTTAATATTCTGTTCATATTGTCAGGATTCTTTTTCTGATGTGGACAAGACCAGGTCAAGGGCTTAAATTTAACTACAGCAACTCCTGGTACGAGAAAAAGTGTAAGTGTTAGTCACTCAGTCATGTCTGACTCTTTGCAATCCCATGAACTACAGCCCACAAGGCTCTTCTGTCCATGGAATTTTCCAGGCAAGAATACTTAGTAGGTAGCTATTCCCTTCTCCAGGGTATCTTCCTGATCCAGGGATCAGACCCAGGTCTCCTACATCAAAGGCAGATTCTTTATCACCTCAGAAGAAGCACTTAAAGGGGCACTTAATATGAGTGCTATTGGAGGTTACAAACATAAAGACCTCTTATTTTCTCAACATGAGAAAAAAAAAATGAAAATGGTCTCTTTTTGAATTAAAGCCCAGAGGAGTCATCAGATGTTTTCAGTTTCTCCCTGAGTTTAATATCTTAGCACTTGGCTCTGTTTCCACAGCTGTGGGTGTATATAATCTCTATAATTCTATGTAGAATGTGGGTCTTTGAAAAGAACCCATTTCATAGAGTCTCAACATCTGTGTAAACAGAGGATTGAACACCAATTTAAGAGAATCAAGTTTATGGATTTAAACCAATCCCAGGTCATTCTGCAAATCTCCAGTTCACACCTAACATCCTGATTATTCCTTTCTAGGATCCTTTCTTCAAATAACCTGTAATTTTTGTTTGAGCAAATAGATGACATTGGACAAGAGGTGAAAAAGCACAGTGTTAAGGATACCTGTCGACAACAACTCCATGGGAAGCAAGGAGAAAAGCCAAGGGAATACTGAAAGCAGAAATAGGCAGCCAGGAAAACCACTGTTTCCCTACTGGGATAAAGACCATCTAATCCGTTAAGATCAGCGATTCACTGAAAATGTCTTTAAAGCATGATGGGAAAAGCTTATAGCACAGAGCAGATTCCAAAGTGATTTTAGTAGATGAGAAGTGTCAGGAAGCTCTCTGAAGCCGAGGATCAATGTCTTGCATCTTTCATCATCCCTGACATCACACCTGGAATATGGCAGGTACAAGCTAAATGCTTCCTAGTAAACAAACAGATCCTTAGCGTGGGTATTTGAATGGAAAAACTTTTCTGATGTGGACAAGACCAGGTCAAGGGCTTAAATTTAACTACAGCAACTCCTGGTACGAGAAAAGTGTAAGTGTTAGTCACTCAGTCATGTCTGACTCTTTGCAATCCCATGAACTACAGCCCACAAGGCTCTTCTGTCCATGGAATTTTCCAGGCAAGAATACTTAGTAGGTAGCTATTCCCTTCTCCAGGGTATCTTCCTGATCCAGGGATCAGACCCAGGTCTCCTACATCAAAGGCAGATTCTTTATCACCTCAGAAGAAGCACTTAAAGGGGCACTTAATATGAGTGCTATTGGAGGTTACAAACATAAAGACCTCTTATTTTCTCAACATGAGAAAAAAAAAATGAAAATGGTCTCTTTTTGAATTAAAGCCCAGAGGAGTCATCAGATGTTTTCAGTTTCTCCCTGAGTTTAATATCTTAGCACTTGGCTCTGTTTCCACAGCTGTGGGTGTATATAATCTCTATAATTCTATGTAGAATGTGGGTCTTTGAAAAGAACCCATTTCATAGAGTCTCAACATCTGTGTAAACAGAGGATTGAACACCAATTTAAGAGAATCAAGTTTATGGATTTAAACCAATCCCAGGTCATTCTGCAAATCTCCAGTTCACACCTAACATCCTGATTATTCCTTTCTAGGATCCTTTCTTCAAATAACCTGTAATTTTTGTTTGAGCAAATAGATGACATTGGACAAGAGGTGAAAAAGCACAGTGTTAAGGATACCTGTCGACAACAACTCCATGGGAAGCAAGGAGAAAAGCCAAGGGAATACTGAAAGCAGAAATAGGCAGCCAGGAAAACCACTGTTTCCCTACTGGGATAAAGACCATCTAATCCGTTAAGATCAGCGATTCACTGAAAATGTCTTTAAAGCATGATGGGAAAAGCTTATAGCACAGAGCAGATTCCAAAGTGATTTTAGTAGATGAGAAGTGTCAGGAAGCTCTCTGAAGCCGAGGATCAATGTCTTGCATCTTTCATCATCCCTGACATCACACCTGGAATATGGCAGGTACAAGCTAAATGCTTCCTAGTAAACAAACAGATCCTTAGACGTGGGTATTTGAATGGACACTCTCTTTACCACTTCACTATGAAGCTGTACGTGTAAGTCTTATACAGAGGTTATTTTCTTTTTCAGACTTGAAAAGGGTTTTGATTGAAAGGTTATGGAGTCAAGGATGCTTGGATCAAATCACATTGATATTTTTGTGCCAATTTGAAGAGAATCCTGAACTTTAGTTACTTAGGTAATGAAAGCTAAAATAAAAACATTTTTCTCTACATATTTGTTTTTACTGCATATACACACATATATGTATTTTGTTCTCTTTTATGTCATTAAGTCTGAGTACTCCCACCTCTGATCTGGATTTTGCCACCTTCAGACACATATGGGCTTTCTGTCGATTCTGACCAGTGTTCAGAACAACACAAGGAACTGAGGTGACCACATCCATAAGATTTTTCTCCCACTTTGGCACTTTTGCCCACGCACAAAATAGAGTTTCACTTTTTTTTTTTTTTTTTAATCATCTTCTCATTGTCCTTGGGGGTGGGAGACTGTGTGTATTATCATTTCCTTTCCTCTGGTTTCATAGACACCCTCACTGCCATGCACTCTGAATGCATTTATATTTTGCTACCTTTGAAGAGAAGTGAAAAACACCAAGAAGAAAAAGCTTTGAAAACTTGGTTCTGAAAACAAAGGGTTTAAGTACAGCTTTAAACATCCTAATACACAGTTTATTTGCCTTCAGCTGATTGCCTTGGAATAAAATAAAGTTAAGAAATACACAAACAAAACCAGAATTGATTAGCTGTTTTCCTCCCTCATCTCCAACTGCTATTTGCTCAGCAAGAGAAAAGCCAAGGGAATACTGAAAGCAGAAATAGGCAGCCAGGAAAACCACTGTTTCCCTACTGGGATAAAGACCATCTAATCCGTTAAGATCAGCGATTCACTGAAAATGTCTTTAAAGCATGATGGGAAAAGCTTATAGCACAGAGCAGATTCCAAAGTGATTTTAGTAGATGAGAAGTGTCAGGAAGCTCTCTGAAGCCGAGGATCAATGTCTTGCATCTTTCATCATCCCTGACATCACACCTGGAATATGGCAGGTACAAGCTAAATGCTTCCTAGTAAACAAACAGATCCTTAGACGTGGGTATTTGAATGGACACTCTCTTTACCACTTCACTATGAAGCTGTACGTGTAAGTCTTATACAGAGGTTATTTTCTTTTTCAGACTTGAAAAGGGTTTTGATTGAAAGGTTATGGAGTCAAGGATGCTTGGATCAAATCACATTGATATTTTTGTGCCAATTTGAAGAGAATCCTGAACTTTAGTTACTTAGGTAATGAAAGCTAAAATAAAAACATTTTTCTCTACATATTTGTTTTTACTGCATATACACACATATATGTATTT
Source organism: Tragulus kanchil (assembly GCA_022376925.1). NCBI lineage: Eukaryota > Metazoa > Chordata > Mammalia > Artiodactyla > Tragulidae > Tragulus > Tragulus kanchil. Next base: position 112,816,613 of record JAIOJX010000005.1, on the reverse strand, counting down.
TGTTCTCTTTTATGTCATTAAGTCTGAGTACTCCCACCTCTGATCTGGATTTTGCCACCTTCAGACACATATGGGCTTTCTGTCGATTCTGACCAGTGTTCAGAACAACACAAGGAACTGAGGTGACCACATCCATAAGATTTTTCTCCCACTTTGGCACTTTTGCCCACGCACAAAATAGAGTTTCACTTTTTTTTTTTTTTTTTAATCATCTTCTCATTGTCCTTGGGGGTGGGAGACTGTGTGTATTATCATTTCCTTTCCTCTGGTTTCATAGACACCCTCACTGCCATGCACTCTGAATGCATTTATATTTTGCTACCTTTGAAGAGAAGTGAAAAACACCAAGAAGAAAAAGCTTTGAAAACTTGGTTCTGAAAACAAAGGGTTTAAGTACAGCTTTAAACATCCTAATACACAGTTTATTTGCCTTCAGCTGATTGCCTTGGAATAAAATAAAGTTAAGAAATACACAAACAAAACCAGAATTGATTAGCTGTTTTCCTCCCTCATCTCCAACTGCTATTTGCTCAGCAGGAAAAAGAAAACCACAGCATACAGCGCAGACTCTCCTTCACTGATCCCGCAGCCCTTCCTGGTGGGCAGTCTATTTATTCCACTTGCCCTTCTATCCGTGTTTGCTAAACTCAGAAAAGGCTGGTTCTTAAGTTCTGAAAAGGATTCATAACGCAGGTATCTACTAAGCTGGTGTCAGATGAGATGACAGATACACAACAGCCAAGTGAACAGTTTCACTATTATTCATTCACAAGTGATTACTTATATTGTTAAAAAATTTCATTATCTTCTGAAAAGGGCTATCTGCCAGAACCAAGGTAACAGTGGATTATGGCATTCTTAAATTCATCTAGCTCTTCTGTCTCACTGTAACAATGAAGAGAGAAACTTTCAAAGAAAGAAACTGATTTTGAACGTCCCATGAAATAACTAAGCGAAATGGAAACACTAAGGGAACATGGCAATTAAAAATGCTAGATTAAGGCTTTCAAGAGAGATATTAAGAGCTAAACTTCCACTTGCAAAATACATGAGTCATGGGTATGAAATGTCCAGTGTGGGAAACATAGCCAATTAATGTGGTGACTTTGTATGGTAACATACTATTGCCAGACTTAACAAGGTGATCAATTTGAAATGTATAGAAATATTAAATAACTATGTTATGTAATGAGAACTAACATACTATGGCAGGTAAGTTACACTTCAAAACAAACAGACTCATTGAAAAGAGATCAGATTTGTGGTTACCGAAAGCAAGAGGTGGGAGGAAGAGAAATTGGATAAAGGCAGTGAAAAGGTACAAACTTCCAGTTGTAAGATAATAAGTACCATGGGTGGAAGGTACAACATGGTAAATATAATTAACACTGCTCTATGTTATATATTAAAGTTGCTCAGAGTGTAAACCCTTAGAATTATCATTGCAAGAAAAAAAAATTTCCATGCATGTTTCCAGATTAGTCATATGCTTTATTTTGAAGGACTGCTTTTCTCACAGAGCAATTAGACTATTGCCTTGGAATAAAATAAAGTTAAGAAATACACAAACAAAACCAGAATTGATTAGCTGTTTTCCTCCCTCATCTCCAACTGCTATTTGCTCAGCAGGAAAAAGAAAACCACAGCATACAGCGCAGACTCTCCTTCACTGATCCCGCAGCCCTTCCTGGTGGGCAGTCTATTTATTCCACTTGCCCTTCTATCCGTGTTTGCTAAACTCAGAAAAGGCTGGTTCTTAAGTTCTGAAAAGGATTCATAACGCAGGTATCTACTAAGCTGGTGTCAGATGAGATGACAGATACACAACAGCCAAGTGAACAGTTTCACTATTATTCATTCACAAGTGATTACTTATATTGTTAAAAAATTTCATTATCTTCTGAAAAGGGCTATCTGCCAGAACCAAGGTAACAGTGGATTATGGCATTCTTAAATTCATCTAGCTCTTCTGTCTCACTGTAACAATGAAGAGAGAAACTTTCAAAGAAAGAAACTGATTTTGAACGTCCCATGAAATAACTAAGCGAAATGGAAACACTAAGGGAACATGGCAATTAAAAATGCTAGATTAAGGCTTTCAAGAGAGATATTAAGAGCTAAACTTCCACTTGCAAAATACATGAGTCATGGGTATGAAATGTCCAGTGTGGGAAACATAGCCAATTAATGTGGTGACTTTGTATGGTAACATACTATTGCCAGACTTAACAAGGTGATCAATTTGAAATGTATAGAAATATTAAATAACTATGTTATGTAATGAGAACTAACATACTATGGCAGGTAAGTTACACTTCAAAACAAACAGACTCATTGAAAAGAGATCAGATTTGTGGTTACCGAAAGCAAGAGGTGGGAGGAAGAGAAATTGGATAAAGGCAGTGAAAAGGTACAAACTTCCAGTTGTAAGATAATAAGTACCATGGGTGGAAGGTACAACATGGTAAATATAATTAACACTGCTCTATGTTATATATTAAAGTTGCTCAGAGTGTAAACCCTTAGAATTATCATTGCAAGAAAAAAATTTCCATTTTTTTAACTTTTATTTTACTTTTAACTTTCACAGAGTTTTGTTGTTTATAGACATGCATGTTTCCAGATTAGTCATATGCATATCCCCCCCATCCCACTTCTCCAGACTGTCACACAGCACCCCTGAAGGATCTGCTTTTCTCACAGAGCAATGACTAGAGCTATTTTCTTCACATATGATAGTACAGGCCTTCATGCTACTTCCTTTACGCCTCCCACCCACTGTTCCATTTCTTTAATGTCATATCTGTAAAAGATGATGTTGGTTCCCAAAATTTGCTGTGTACTCATTTCATGCTGTATGTAAGTCAAACCATTATGCTATGTGCCTTAACTTTACCCTTTTATATCTGAATAAAAGAAGAAAACATTTTAACAATTTCAAAAAAGACTAGATTATGTCATATTTGTGAACACACACATTAGAAGGAACATCAGTGGCAAAAACTCAGGTTGGCTGAGCACTTTCTATGTTTCAAGTTTGTTCTAAACTCCTTCATTATAATATTATTAACTTATTGTCACTACCTGTGAAGTGGGTTCTCCTACAATAGCCACCTCACAGACAAGGAAACTGGGGTAAAAAAGCATTAAGTTAACACAAGCAAAGTTCTCACACCTAGTGACTGGTGCAGTAGGGATCTGAATCCTAGTAGCCTGACCTGCGGACCTTTTCTGCCTCTTATGCTGATCAGCAGATAGTTGTGCAGGGAAGACTAACAGATATTTATCCTGCAGCTTCAAAGATGTTTATATCTTTGCCTTGATAGCAAATGGCACAGTAGACTTCTAACCTGTGTGGCAGGCTGAAAATAATGCTTCCCAAAGGCGTCCACATCCTAATCCCCTGGACCTGTGAGTACTGTATTATCTGGAGAAAGGATTTTGTAGACATGATTAGGGGTTTTGATATGGGGAGATGATCCTGGATTAACTGAGTGGCTCTGAATGTAATCTCAAGGTTCCTCATGAGAGACCGACAAGAGAGTCAAGCATGGAGAAGGATGCAGTGTGACAATGGAAGCAGACATTGGAGCCATGGGGACAGATGCCAAGTTATGGCAGCAACACTTAGAATCTAGAAGAGGCACACAGGGCCTTCAGAGTGAACCAGCCATGCTGAAACCTGAATCTTAGCACTTTAAGGCCCATGTTGGAATTTTAACCTTTAAAACTGTATTTCAGGGGCTTTGCTAGTGGTCCAGCGGGTAGGGAGTCCATCTTGCAGTGCAAGGGGCACTGGTTCAATCCCTGGCCCAGGAAGATCCCACATGCAGCGGAGCAGCTGGACCAGTGTGTCCAATTAGAGTCAGTGCTCTGCAGTGAGAGAGGCCACTGCGATGGGAGGCCCATACAGGCCAAAGAATAAATATGCATGAAATTAAATAAAGGAAAGAAACAATAAAAGTGGCCTCCCCAAAATAAAAAAAAAACAACTATATTCAAGCCAAAAGAATTGTGGTTATTTATGGCACAACAATAGGAAAACATATACCTGGATTTTTTTTTTTTCCCCAGGACAACCTGACAAGAATATACCTTGATGATCAGCTCTGTATCATAGTTTTCTAGGTAGTAGCATTGAAACTCCCATGTTGCAGGCAAACTAGGACAGATGGCCACCCTACTTTCAAGTGAGCACATCATAAATGGGAAAGAAAAGAGGTCTTCAAGATAGGAGACAATGATTCACTGCTTGAAATTCAGAAGCAAACCACCTCACAGACAAGGAAACTGGGGTAAAAAAGCATTAAGTTAACACAAGCAAAGTTCTCACACCTAGTGACTGGTGCAGTAGGGATCTGAATCCTAGTAGCCTGACCTGCGGACCTTTTCTGCCTCTTATGCTGATCAGCAGATAGTTGTGCAGGGAAGACTAACAGATATTTATCCTGCAGCTTCAAAGATGTTTATATCTTTGCCTTGATAGCAAATGGCACAGTAGACTTCTAACCTGTGTGGCAGGCTGAAAATAATGCTTCCCAAAGGCGTCCACATCCTAATCCCCTGGACCTGTGAGTACTGTATTATCTGGAGAAAGGATTTTGTAGACATGATTAGGGGTTTTGATATGGGGAGATGATCCTGGATTAACTGAGTGGCTCTGAATGTAATCTCAAGGTTCCTCATGAGAGACCGACAAGAGAGTCAAGCATGGAGAAGGATGCAGTGTGACAATGGAAGCAGACATTGGAGCCATGGGGACAGATGCCAAGTTATGGCAGCAACACTTAGAATCTAGAAGAGGCACACAGGGCCTTCAGAGTGAACCAGCCATGCTGAAACCTGAATCTTAGCACTTTAAGGCCCATGTTGGAATTTTAACCTTTAAAACTGTATTTCAGGGGCTTTGCTAGTGGTCCAGCGGGTAGGGAGTCCATCTTGCAGTGCAAGGGGCACTGGTTCAATCCCTGGCCCAGGAAGATCCCACATGCAGCGGAGCAGCTGGACCAGTGTGTCCAATTAGAGTCAGTGCTCTGCAGTGAGAGAGGCCACTGCGATGGGAGGCCCATACAGGCCAAAGAATAAATATGCATGAAATTAAATAAAGGAAAGAAACAATAAAAGTGGCCTCCCCAAAATAAAAAAAAACAACTATATTCAAGCCACAAGATTTGTGGTTATTTATGGCAGCAACAATAGGAAAACATATACCTGGATTTTTTTTTTTTTTTTTTTTTCCCCAGGACAACCTGACAAGAATATACCTTGATGATCAGCTCTGTATCATAGTTTTCTAGGTAGTAGCATTGAAACTCCCATGTTGCAGGCAAACTAGGACAGATGGCCACCCTACTTTCAAGTGAGCACATCATAAATGGGAAAGAAAAGAGGTCTTCAAGATAGGAGACAATGATTCACTGCTTGAAATTCAGAAGCAAATCCAATTCCACGCCTGCAAAATGCTTTGCTCAGACTTGGATGGGCTTGAAATATAAGTAATTGCATCCTCCACAGCATAACAGTTATCACAGTTCATAGTGAACAGCAGAAAACACTCGCACTCAGCAAAACCCTACTGATAAAACCATGGGTGATTCCTGATCATTAAATTTAACTTTAAAATGGCCAATGAGGAAGGATGTCTCTCTCACACCATTATCTCCAGATACCCTATAACAGAAAATCAGAAAGTCCAGTAGAAAACCCAATGTGTCAAAAACATATGGATGAGTGAAAGGGGACAGGTCAGGACTCAGTCAAGGCTTGCCTGATACTTAAATCACACCTGAAGATGAAGAATTTAGCAGAATCCTTTGAAAAATGACCAACTACTACCATTTTTCTTAGTTGGAAAACCAAAGAAATAGGTATGGGGGGCTTCCCAGGTGGCTCAGTAATAACAAATCTACCTTCTAATGCAGGAGATGCAGGTTTGATCCCTGGACTGGTAAGATTCCCTGCAGGAGGAAATGGCAACCCACTCCATTATTCTTTGCCTAGACAATCCCATGGACAGTGGAGCCGGGTGGGCAACAGTTCATGGGTGGCAAAGAGTCAGTCATGACTGAGTACGCATGCACACACTAATAGGTGGAGGAATTACAACCTCTTACAGCATTATGCCAAATTAGTAATTTGTATTGCCAAGTCCCCTTACTTAAAAGATTGTGATTTTCTTTTAAATTTTTAAAATATTTATCCTCTTTAACCTAAATGTGTAGGTACTACGGCAATTCCCTCCTCCTCTTCCAGTTCTATTATTTAAGCCACACATATGTACTGTTTAATTTTTGGTGAGTGCAATTAAGTTGTGTACTCAGCATACTTTTTGTACATTTTCTGTGCATTTATATTTATTTTCTTACTCAGAAAACCCTATTGTATCAAAATGACAGCAAACATGAGAGTCTACCAAGAAAAACACCTGTTTCCTCTTTTACCACCCCAAATCAGGTAACTTTAGTTTGATGTTTTCCCTCCTAGATATTTTTCTAAGCATATGCAAACCAATTCATCCTGGTGTAGGTGTGATGTTTTCCTTACATTTTTTTGACAACTTATCTTTCATCTTTTCCCATTTAATTTTAACAGGATTGTCTTTTCATTTTAGTACACAGAGGTCTATCTTGCAATTTTTAATAGTTGTGTAATATGCCATACTATATCTTGTAAAAGTCGCTCAGTCATGTTGGACTCTTTTTGACCCCGTGAACCTGCCAGGAACCTGCCATGCTCCTCTGTCCATGGAATTCTCAGGCAAGAATCCTGAAGTGGGTAGCTATTCCCTTCTCCAGGGGATCTTGCTGATCCAAGGATCGAACCTTCATCTCTTGCATTAAGGGGTTCTTTACCATCTGAGCCACCAGAATTTCCATATTCATAAAAACAATGAAGATGAAGAATTTAGCAGAATCCTTTGAAAATGACCAACTACTACCATTTTTCTTAGTTGGAAAACCAAAGAAATAGGTATGGGGGGCTTCCCAGGTGGCTCAGTAATAACAAATCTACCTTCTAATGCAGGAGATGCAGGTTTGATCCCTGGACTGGTAAGATTCCCTGCAGGAGGAAATGGCAACCCACTCCATTATTCTTTGCCTAGACAATCCCATGGACAGTGGAGCCGGGTGGGCAACAGTTCATGGGTGGCAAAGAGTCAGTCATGACTGAGTACGCATGCACACACTAATAGGTGGAGGAATTACAACCTCTTACAGCATTATGCCAAATTAGTAATTTGTATTGCCAAGTCCCCTTACTTAAAAGATTGTGATTTTCTTTTAAATTTTTAAAATATTTATCCTCTTTAACCTAAATGTGTAGGTACTACGGCAATTCCCTCCTCCTCTTCCAGTTCTATTATTTAAGCCACACATATGTACTGTTTAATTTTTGGTGAGTGCAATTAAGTTGTGTACTCAGCATACTTTTTGTACATTTTCTGTGCATTTATATTTATTTTCTTACTCAGAAAACCCTATTGTATCAAAATGACAGCAAACATGAGAGTCTACCAAGAAAAACACCTGTTTCCTCTTTTACCACCCCAAATCAGGTAACTTTAGTTTGATGTTTTCCCTCCTAGATATTTTTCTAAGCATATGCAAACCAATTCATCCTGGTGTAGGTGTGATGTTTTCCTTACATTTTTTTGACAACTTATCTTTCATCTTTTCCCATTTAATTTTAACAGGATTGTCTTTTCATTTTAGTACACAGAGGTCTATCTTGCAATTTTTAATAGTTGTGTAATATGCCATACTATATCTTGTAAAAGTCGCTCAGTCATGTTGGACTCTTTTTGACCCCGTGAACCTGCCAGGAACCTGCCATGCTCCTCTGTCCATGGAATTCTCAGGCAAGAATCCTGAAGTGGGTAGCTATTCCCTTCTCCAGGGGATCTTGCTGATCCAAGGATCGAACCTTCATCTCTTGCATTAGCAGGCAGATTCTTTACCATCTGAGCCACCAGAATTTCCATATTCATAAAAACATTAACTCCAATTAATTGCCAACTAATGGATCTTTCTCAGTACTAGGTGGGTAGACCAATATTTTCCTTCCTACCACTACCCAGAGGTACTGATATATTCAGATATTCCTAGCAGATCTGGCTTCTCAGTGGCCTTGATCTACCTAAGTTGTTTTCATTTTTGTTTCTACTTTAGGGAATCCTAATAGGTCAGATCAATAAAAGAGTGTTAAAGGATCCGACTTTATCAAAAGGGCCTAGGCACAAAAAGGGAGGTTAATGATGCTTTTTAAAATTATTTATTTATTTATGACAGTGCTCCTCTTTGTTGCTGCATGGGCTTTTCTCTAGCCGTGGTGCTTGGTATTCTCAATGTCGTGGCTTCTCTTGTTGCAGAGCACAGGCTCTAACTACGGTGCACAAGCTTCATTAGTTGTGGCTCCCAGAGTCTGGAGCACAGGCTCAGTAGTTGTGACTCACAGGCTTAGCTGTTCCTCGGCATGTGGGATCTCCCCGGATCAGGGATTGAACCCGTGTCTCCTGCACTGGCAGGTGGATTCTTTACTACTGAGCCACTGGGAAGGCCCCAACAATGCTTACTGACCTACTGACTGCATGACTATATTTCATATCACAAATCTTAAAATTAAATTTGCTCTTCCACTTTGTCTTCCTAACCCAAGTTACGTTAACGTAGTCCTTATTTTTCACATAGGCATTAGGAGGATACTGACCTATGATTTCTCAAATATCATACATGGGAGAATTCAGTTTAAAAAACTGCTGTTTGTTGAAAACAATTTTGCAAATCTGCATTTTACCATTTTCAGGTTGTACAAAAAAAGAAAATTAAACTTGGATAAAGGGACAAATGTTTAACACAGCAAAACTTATAAACACCCCCAAAATGACAATAGAAGACCGGCGTGTGATTAGATAACCAGCTATGGAAGAGTGTTGAGTTGAGCAGAGGTCGCTTCTCTCCCAAATCGGCCTTCTCCTAGAACTTCTATGATGCCCCCGTGACACATTTGGCAATAACTGTATATATGGTGCCTGCCTGCAGAGCGCAGATATAAAATTCCAAATCCCATAAAATGATATAGTTATTTGGTATTCTGAAAGCTTTTTGTTTTCTTGACAAACATACTTTAGGTATTACCACTAAAATCCATGAAGTCATTGCTGTCTGCTAAAGGTTTATCAGTCTGAGGGAAACAATCTCCCAACAACATTAAAGCAAACGAGATACAAATACACAACAGGAAATGGTCTACAATGCACTTCTCTACTAGAGCTAGGCATGCAAGGAACATTTTTCCTTGCTAGTCATTATTCTGCAGGTGTTTCACTTTATGCAAACGTGCTCCTGAAGCCAAACTGCACACAGCAGGTGTCACACACGGATTTTCCATGTGGGGTTTGGGCAGTTCTTGGTAATTTTCTTTCTTTCCTTTTTGAGGTTTAGGCACTCATTGCATATTCATTTAGTATCCATTGTCCACAGCTTAGAATAGTCCCTGGCACAGAGTAGGTGCTAAAGAAATAATTACTAAGATACTGATGCCAGTAGTAAGGTGAGATACACAGAAAATACATTAGCAAAAGCACCTGCCTAGTTCTTTCTGCATCTTGAATCAATGCTCATTTAGTACAAGATTCTGAGTACCACTAGCCCTTAATTATATTTATAAAATGTGTAAGTATATCACCGTGGTTTTTGTGTGTGCATGCCAGTCTGTGGGGGTTAGTTTAGACTTCCCTCTCCATACCCATCTATTTACTTTTGGGCATAAAATACTTCTGCTTAAAAGATAATGCCCCAGTCTTGGAAGAACTGATAAGACTGTACTTTTACAGCAGCTCATGAGAAAAAGCATTGCTTTTTAAATACACAGAATGCAATTTAACTATTAAAAGATACACAAAAATGAGAACCACTGAAATTCATAAACATCTACAGTAAGCATGTTCCAAACTACTAGAAGGTTGCTGATTTTACTCAGGGATCAAACTACTCATGCCTAATTCTCTCAGAATTTAGACCATTAACTATTTTTCACATGTGATATATATATATATATATATATATGTATATATGTATATATGTATATATATATATATGTGATATATATATATCACATATTCATATTTACAATCAGGTATCATAGAGCTGTTATGGATTAAAGATCAGTTGCTTGTTACATGCTAGCAATACAGTTTCTGGTATCTGGATCCCCACCAATATTATATTATTCAATTTAAAAGACTATATGTCTCTCTCCTCTATATGGATCTTTAGAGTTTTCTAATGCATAATGATTGTGTATATATGTGTCTGTGTTTATATATTTTAGATTGTCCTTAAAAATGTTTTTTCCTTCCAACATTTTAAAAACAATAAGTAACCTATTGACATGGCTATGTAAATCAGGGACAGGAAGTGCTTGCAACAGATGCTATGCTTTCCCATGCCTTGACCATAGCAGACATTACTAATTGATCATGGCATTCCTCACTGTTAAGACCACAAAGGCCTCAAATCCTTTATGAGAAAGCATTCCTGTCAACTCTTACTAGTCTGCTGGGTTTGTTCTTGCCATAAGATTTATTTACCTACCTTGGCATCAGAGAAACAAATTGCACGTGAGTATCCAGAGCATTACCAACACTGCAGTTCAGCTCCTAAATGTCCAGAAGAACATTGAAAAACTGAGAAATAAGAAACGTATTTGGAAAACACCTTTTAAACAGATGTCTCAACCTGACCTTGCTTTATATAGCTCAAGACAGGGGGAAAATACAAGAGCTCTCTCTCCTCGGCTTCTATTCTTCATATTCAAATTGGAACAAACACACAGGTAATCTTATATTGGCATTTGTGTGTAATTCTCATTTTACATAAATTGAGGATTCTTCAATTTACAATATTTATTCTTATTGAAACAAAATAATTTTAGGTACTTACATATTGTAATCCTTAGTTTCATTTTCAGTTAACATATTACGTCTTCAGGTTTTCCCCTCTTCATTAATTCATCTACCAGGCATTGTTGTAAGAACTCACAATAAAACCTTGACTAACTATAGACAAAAACACCTGTCCTCAAAGAGCTTACAGTTAATTATGGCTGAAAAGATGTTTCTTCAGATGAGTAATTCATTATGACAATGGGTATGGCAAAATGGACGAAGCCTAGTGGGGATATGGTCTCATGCTGAATTATTTAACAGCCCTCATGCTATAACCTAAACCACATTTTAGGTAAAAATATTTTCGCTTGAGGAAGAGAAACGATTTTAAACTTTTTCATAATGAACACCTAGGCTCTACTTTCAAAATGGAACCCTTCAAGGTATATAACCATTTTTCCTACTCAAACAACTTTTCCCCCCCTCAGGAACAAGGAGAGAAATCTGTGCTATCAGACTCATCAGTCTGTTCACCCAGACCCCACTCCTGGAAGCCCCTGGTGTCCACCATCACTCAACGTAGGATCTGGGGCTTCATTTGGCATTTACATTTGAACATCTGTATGAGGCAGCTTGGGCTTCTCAGGTGGCACTAGTGAATCCACCTGCCAGTGCGGGAAACATAGAGACATGGGTCCAATCCTTGAGTCAGGAGGATTCCCTAGAGGAGGGAATGGCAACTCACTCAGGTATTCCTGCTGGAAAATCCCTATGAACAGAGGAGTCTGGCTGGCTGCAGTTCACAAGGTCACAAAGAGTCAGACAGGCCTGAAGCAATTGTGCGTGCATGCATGCAAGAGATAGCTTTAGAAGGAAATACACAAACGGCAGCATTTCAGCAACCACAGTCAAGGAACCAAAGCCCTCCCCTCACTTGCTTGTTCTTTTGTAAAACCTCTATGCAGTGAATCACACAGAGCTTCACAATTTGTATCAGATAGAACTGAATATCTTTTCTACTTTTACTATAGACTGTGATTAGGGATAGGGAAAAATGATAGGAATTGTGTAACAAGTTACTGTATATGTATATGTGTGTGAACATTAAGAAAAATAACTTCTATGATGTAGTCTACCACTAAATATACTAGACCAGTAGAATAGGAAAAGTCCTGGCTCTCCTTCTGTTTGCCTGCTGCAGCTCTTCCGTACATTAACATGCAAATGATTATTTGCATGATTGGCTGGATTGCAAATGATTATTTCCCACACAGCATTTTCAAAAAAAAATCTTCATCCTTCTCTCCTTTTTTACTATGCCCTGAAGTTCATGTATCTGGGGGTCTGGGATGTGAAATTTAATGTATCAATGTCTCTGCTCAAATTATTAGAAACTCTAGACTAAAATCCTCACTAATAGTCGCTAATAAACTCAGTTTTATTCCATAAAATTTCTTTGCACTAAAGAGAAGATAATTGTTTAACTTAGTGACTGATAGGATAAATTGTAAACAAGAAAACACCACCAGTGATTATTATATAATTATCATAAAATATAATTCTAGGCTCTACTTTCAAAATGGAACCCTTCAAGGTATATAACCATTTTTCCTACTCAAACAACTTTTCCCTCAGGAACAAGGAGAGAAATCTGTGCTATCAGACTCATCAGTCTGTTCACCCAGACCCCACTCCTGGAAGCCCCTGGTGTCCACCATCACTCAACGAGGATCTGGGGCTTCATTTGGCATTTACATTTGAACATCTGTATGAGGCAGCTTGGGCTTCTCAGGTGGCACTAGTGAATCCACCTGCCAGTGCGGGAAACATAGAGACATGGGTCCAATCCTTGAGTCAGGAGGATTCCCTAGAGGAGGGAATGGCAACTCACTCAGGTATTCCTGCTGGAAAATCCCTATGAACAGAGGAGTCTGGCTGGCTGCAGTTCACAAGGTCACAAAGAGTCAGACAGGCCTGAAGCAATTGTGCGTGCATGCATGCAAGAGATAGCTTTAGAAGGAAATACACAAACGGCAGCATTTCAGCAACCACAGTCAAGGAACCAAAGCCCTCCCCTCACTTGCTTGTTCTTTTGTAAAACCTCTATGCAGTGAATCACACAGAGCTTCACAATTTGTATCAGATAGAACTGAATATCTTTTCTACTTTTACTATAGACTGTGATTAGGGATAGGGAAAAATGATAGGAATTGTGTAACAAGTTACTGTATATGTATATGTGTGTGAACATTAAGAAAAATAACTTCTATGATGTAGTCTACCACTAAATATACTAGACCAGTAGAATAGGAAAAGTCCTGGCTCTCCTTCTGTTTGCCTGCTGCAGCTCTTCCGTACATTAACATGCAAATGATTATTTGCATGATTGGCTGGATTGCAAATGATTATTTCCCACACAGCATTTTCAAAAAAAAATCTTCATCCTTCTCTCCTTTTTTACTATGCCCTGAAGTTCATGTATCTGGGGGTCTGGGATGTGAAATTTAATGTATCAATGTCTCTGCTCAAATTATTAGAAACTCTAGACTAAAATCCTCACTAATAGTCGCTAATAAACTCAGTTTTATTCCATAAAATTTCTTTGCACTAAAGAGAAGATAATTGTTTAACTTAGTGACTGATAGGATAAATTGTAAACAAGAAAACACCACCAGTGATTATTATATAATTATCATAATAAATACTTTGTAAAGCAAATTAAAAATTATGTTCCCCAATAGGAGTATGGTTTAAACATAAAGCTACATAAATAATGCACGTATTTAATATACTTTTGACCACAAAAGAATCTTCAAAAATAATGTCACCAATAATTGCTAATAATTTTAATCAGCTGCTTTTAATGGATAATTTTTTTCTGACTTGGTGATATTTTGTTGTTGTTGCTTAATTTCTCAAAGTTCATTATGGTAATATAATTGTAAACCTTGTCACACTGGAATGAAGAATGCTAATTGAGGCTACCGTTTAATAGCTCTAAGTATTAACAGAAATGACTCTTTAAGATGGCTCCCTGATCTCTTTTCAATGTTAATACTTCTGGCAACAGATAGCGCCTTGTTGCTACCACAGCATTCTGTACCAAAAATCTCTCCCTTGGCTCTTCCTACTCCATTTGCTCCTGAAACTTCCAAAATATCCCACACTCTTACATATATACTGTTTATAACATTTTTTGCTCAAGGTTATTCATATAGCAGATAAAGAAATTACTGAAGTCCTACTGGGAACATAATGTCAGTCATAACTTTTGCCATTAAATCTATTTTTAAATATCTTTCCCACTCTTTTTTTAAACCCCTACTTTATAACTAGGAGAAAATCTTCCTCAGAGGACTGAAAGGCACTTATATATATCTATGTGCTCAACAAATGACACTGAACTATTTTCATTTGTATTACGTGGTCGAAATCTAAGTGTTTAAAGAAATGGGGGGCTTCCTTGGTGGTCCAGTGGGTAAGAACACCGCCTTGCAGTGCAAGGGGTGGTGGTTCAATCCCTGGCCTGGGAAGATCCCACGTGTCGCGGAGCTGCTGGATCAATGTGTCCAATTACCAAGCCGGAGCTCTGGAGTGCATGTGCCCAGACCCGGCGCTCTGTGACAACAGAGGCCACCGTGATGCGAGGCCCACACGGGCCAAAGAACAAAGATGGATGAAAAATAGATAAATGAAAGACCAATAGAAGGGGCCCGCCTGTCCCCTCCCCCCCCAACCTACCCCATGCCCTCCCCCACCAAAAATTTAAAAAATTAAAGAAATGGAATAATACAATAAAATGGACACTGTGTTTGAAGACATCTGAGCAACAAAACCAGTTGCTCAAGCATGAGCAATTTAAAAGCCATGTAAGTAAAACTTTGGTTTATTTCATAAACATAAGTAAATTTAATTTAGGTTATTTCTCATAAATGCCGTTTATAATTATAAATAGAACTTAAGCCATTGTCCTAAAATGATGTAAGATATTTACTTTTAACCAGTTCTCTACCATCTGAAAAATCTCATGAGGATAACCAATACTTTTAAAGGTTAAACTTTCTAATATTCACTTTATAAGCCATCCTGCAATGACATGCCGCTGAGCTTCATATCAGTTTTGGCTTTGAAGGGTCCTTGTTCTTCAACATTTTGTTTCCTGCTCCAAAAATGTTCATAACAAGTAAAAGTCTGAATTTTATTTTGACTGATGGTAATATGAATAGTACTCAAATAATCAAGTGCTCTTTTTTCTGAAATGACCAATTTGAAAATCTATATACCATATGTGAAGAGCCAAGGACAGAAGCCGTGACCAAAAATATCCCAAAGAAAGAGAAATGCAAGAAGGAAACGTGGTTGTCTGAGGAGGCTTTACAAATATCAATAGCTAAGGAAAGAAGAAAAGCAAATGGCAAAGGAGAAAGGGAAAGATAAATCCGACTGAATACCGAGTTCCAGAGAAAAGCAAGAAAGTTAAGAAGGTGTTCATTAATAAAGAATGTAAAAAAAAAAAAAAAAACACGAAAACAACAGAATGGGAAAGACTTGAGATCTCCTCAAAAATTGGAGATTTCAAGTGAACATTTCATGAAAGGATAGGTATGATAAGGGACAAAAACAATACGAACCTAACAGAAGCAGTAAAGATTAAGTGGTGGCAATAATACACAGAAAAACTAGACCAGAAAGGTCTTAATGACCCAGATAACCACGATGGTACAGACACTCAAAGCCAAACATCCTAGAGTGTGAAATCAAATGGACTTTAGGAAGCACTAAAGCTAGTGGAGGTGACTGAATTCATCTGAGCTATTTAAAATGCTAGAAAATGATGCTGTTAAAGTGCTGCACTGAATATGTCAGCAGATTTGGAAAACTCAGCCATGGCCACAGGATTGGAAAAGGCTAGTTTTCATTCCAATTCCAAAGAAAGGCAATGCCAAAGATATTCAAGCTACCACATAATTGTACTTATTTCACATGCTAGGAAGGTTATGCTCAAAATCCTTCAAACTAAGCTTCAGCAATATGTGAACCATGAACTTCCAGATGCATATGCTGGGTTTAGAAAATTGTCATCCTGCTTATTTAACTTTTACGCAGAGGATATCTTATGGAATGCTGGGCTGGATAAATCATAAGCTGGGATCAAGATTGCTGGGAGAAGTATCAACAACCTCATACATATGGGTGATACTACTCTAATGGCAGGAAGTGAAGAGGAACTAAAGAGACTCTTGATAGGGTGAAAGAGGGGAGTGAAAAAAAAAATTGTCTCAAATTTCAATATTTAAAAAATAAAGATCATAGTATCTATCCCCACAACTTCCTGGCAAATAGAGGCAGGGGGAAAGTGGAGGCAGTGACAGATTTTCATTTCTTGGGCTCTAAAGTCCTGCAGACAGGATGACTTCAGTCAGGAAGTCAAGACTTTTGCTACTTAGAAGGAAAGCTATGGCTAATCTAGACAGCATATTAAAAAAGCAGAGACATCACTTTGCTGACAAAAGACCTATGTAATCAAAGCTAAGTTTCTTCCAGTAGTCATATACAGATGTGAGAGTTGGACTATAAAGACGACTGAGTACAAAAGAATTAATGGGACTCTTGAGAGTCCCTTGGACTGCAAGGAGATCAAATCAGTCAATCAGCCCTGAATATTCATTGGAAGAAGTGATGCTGAAGTTGAAGCAGGCCACCTGATGAGAAGAGCTGACTCAATGGGAAAGATCCTGATGCTAGGAAAGATTGGATGCAAAAGGATAGGGGGTGTCTGAAGATGAGATGGTTAGATATTAATAGCATCACCAACTCATTGGACATGAATTTGGGCAAATTCTGGGAGGTAGTGTAGTACAGAGAATCCTGGTGTGCTACAGTCCATGGGGTCCCAAGGATTCAGACACAATTTAGGGACTGAACAACAACAGCCTAATCACTCATAACAGTTGCAAGTATTTTCTCCTATTCAGTAAGTTATCTTTTCATTCTGTCAATGGTTTCCTTTGCTACACAAAAGCTTTTAGGTTTAATTAGGAACTGTTTATTTTTGCTTTTATTATAACTTAGGAGATAAATCCAAAGAATATATTGCTGTTACATGTCAAGGAGTGTTCTTCCTATGTTTTCCTCTAGGAATTTTATAGTATCCAGTCTTAATTTAGGTCTTTAATCTTTCTGTAGTTCATTTTTTATATAACGTTAGAGCATGTTCTAATTTTACTCTTTTTTATGTAGTTGACCAATTTTTCCAGCAGCACTTTTTGAAGATTCCTTTATCCATTGTATACTCTTGTTTCCTTTGTCATACACTAAATGATCACAAACGTATGAATTTATTTCTAGGCCCTCTACTCTGTTCCACTGATACATATGTCTGTACTTGCACAGACAGTTTTGATGACTGTAGCATAGTCTGAAGTCAGGAAACATGGTTAGTCCAGCACTGTTCTTTCTCAAGATTGTTTTGGCTATTCGATTTTTTGTGCTTCCATACACAAAGTAAAAGAAAAAAAAAAAAAAAGTTTGTTCTAGTTTTGTGGAAAATGTCATTGTATTTTATATTTTGATAAGGATTGCACTGAATCTGTAGATTGTCTTAACGGATATAATCTTTTTAACAATATTAATTCTTCTAATTCACAAACTTGGTATATTTTTCCATGTGTCCATGCCATCTTTAATTTCATTCATCAATGTCTTATAGTTTTCCAAGTACATGCCTTTTACCATCTTAGGTAGATTTATTCCTAAGTATTTCATTTTTTTCCCATGTGATTATAAATGACATTGTTTCCTTAATTTCTCTGTCTGGTATTTTGTTAATATATAGAAACACAATAGATTTCTATATATTATTTTGTATCTGAACACTATTGAATTAACTGTTATTTTTTTGGTGGCACTTTCTATACATAATATTATGTCATCTGCAAATAGTAACAGCTCTACTTCTTCCTCTACAGCTGAGTTTCCTTTTATTTTTCCTTCTTGTCTGATTGCTGTGGCTAGGGATTCCAATACTATGTTAAATTCACATGGTGTGAGCGTATGTCCTTGTTCTTAACCTCAGCAGAAATGCCTTGTTTTTCACCACTGAATCCACATATATTTTTTAAAAAATTTCTAAGAAATGTTTGGTCAGAAGAACTGTAATCACTTAATCAATATATATTAAGCAATGTCTACAAATACCACTGTAGGGAATAAAACAACAAGGAAGATTATTTCATCAAGTATTATATACACTGAAGATGATATAAAACTAAAATTGTTAAGTGTGACCAGTGTCTCCACAAAAAAGCTGATTTAGACATGTGGGTTGAAAATCAATCTTATTACAAGAACTGAGATTACATGGTAAAGGACATTTCATGTGATCAAGAACTGCAATTGTAGCATTAGAGATGTAACAGATGAGAAATGGTGATAACCATGTGCCATGATGGTAATCAAAACAACTATCATTTAGTTGGTGCTTATTTATACACCAAGTTACTTCATCTTCACACCAACTTTGTAACAAGACAATTAATTTTACACATAAGAAAATGATGGCTGAAAGACTTGCTAAAATTATGGAAACTAGGTAAAAGTAGGGTTGGGATTCAAACCAATAGTTGTTGATATTGTTGCTTTTAGTCTAAAAAGACAACACTCTTAAGGGCAATATAGTAAGGATAATTAAGTCCTTGGAGTCTTTTAATTAGAACAATCAGGAGAGATATCACATGGTAGGTGGTATTAAGGAGAGCCATAGAGGACTAATAACATCTGTGTGTGTGTGTGTGTGTTAGTCACTCAGTTATGTCAGACTCTTTGCAACCCTATGGACTGTAGCCAGTCAGACTCCTTGTCCCTGGAATACTCCAGGCAAGAATAGTCACGTAGGTAGCCATTCCCTTCTTTCAGGAGATCTCGATCCAGGGACTGAGTCTGGGTCTCCTGCATTGCAGGCAGATCCTTCACGATTTAGTAAAATATTTGGAAAGAGACTCAGAGAGAGAAAGGTACCTCAAACATGGAAAATACTACAGAAAAACCATAGACGTTGCATAATGTACATTATCATGAGAGAAAAAGTCCTTCACCAAACTTGCATGAGAAGTGACTGTAACAATGCATACGATAATGAGGTCCAACAATAGTGGCCCCTTTTGTATAACCTCAGCAGAAATGCCTTGTTTTTCACCACTGAATCCACATATATTTTTTAAAAAATTTCTAAGAAATGTTTGGTCAGAAGAACTGTAATCACTTAATCAATATATATTAAGCAATGTCTACAAATACCACTGTAGGGAATAAAACAACAAGGAAGATTATTTCATCAAGTATTATATACACTGAAGATGATATAAAACTAAAATTGTTAAGTGTGACCAGTGTCTCCACAAAAAAGCTGATTTAGACATGTGGGTTGAAAATCAATCTTATTACAAGAACTGAGATTACATGGTAAAGGACATTTCATGTGATCAAGAACTGCAATTGTAGCATTAGAGATGTAACAGATGAGAAATGGTGATAACCATGTGCCATGATGGTAATCAAAACAACTATCATTTAGTTGGTGCTTATTTATACACCAAGTTACTTCATCTTCACACCAACTTTGTAACAAGACAATTAATTTTACACATAAGAAAATGATGGCTGAAAGACTTGCTAAAATTATGGAAACTAGGTAAAAGTAGGGTTGGGATTCAAACCAATAGTTGTTGATATTGTTGCTTTTAGTCTAAAAAGACAACACTCTTAAGGGCAATATAGTAAGGATAATTAAGTCCTTGGAGTCTTTTAATTAGAACAATCAGGAGAGATATCACATGGTAGGTGGTATTAAGGAGAGCCATAGAGGACTAATAACATCTGTGTGTGTGTGTGTGTGTGTTAGTCACTCAGTTATGTCAGACTCTTTGCAACCCTATGGACTGTAGCCAGTCAGACTCCTTGTCCCTGGAATACTCCAGGCAAGAATAGTCACGTAGGTAGCCATTCCCTTCTTTCAGGAGATCTCGATCCAGGGACTGAGTCTGGGTCTCCTGCATTGCAGGCAGATCCTTCACGATTTAGTAAAATATTTGGAAAGAGACTCAGAAGAGAGAAAGGTACCTCAAACATGGAAAATACTATAGAAAAACCATAGACGTTGCAAAGTGTACATTATCTTGAGTGAAACAGTCCTTCACCAAACTTGCATGAGAAGTGTCTGTAACAATGCATACGATAATGAGGTCAACATATGGGGGGAAGCACAATGGATAACAGATGAGGCAGTGGGACCAACAAACCTTTAAATGTATAAATAAAGCCAATTTAGAATTATTTCTCTTTACATCTACTTTAATACAGATCAGATCAATATAGGATAATCAATCAAATAATGATCAATAATACAACTGAAATATAATCAATCTCAATTAAAGTTTGTTTGGCATC
The DNA here is from genome assembly GCA_022376925.1 of Tragulus kanchil. Lineage (NCBI taxonomy): Eukaryota > Metazoa > Chordata > Mammalia > Artiodactyla > Tragulidae > Tragulus > Tragulus kanchil. The sequence continues at coordinate 112,796,284 of JAIOJX010000005.1, read as the reverse complement.
CTCGAGAAGCAGTATTGCAGACCAGTAAAGACTGGGAAGGCAAACTGCTCAACAGACTTCATAGTGGTCAGATAATTATGAACTCCAGTTCTTGTCTTTAATGTCACACCTCTTCTCTCTGACTCCTGAGCTAGTTTTGACTTCAATTTTAACTTTTTTTATTTATTGACCTCCCTAGATGTTAGCTCTTAATATTCCTCCTGAATTTATTTCAAAGTCTGACACTCCTTTATCCTTTCTGTTACTAAGCCACATCTATTCTTGCTGCAAAACACCAAATAAATGTAGAATTTGGTGCCAAATTATTTTTCATTAATATACTTAAAGTTTAGGTGCACATTTTAGGGGCAGCAATTAAATATGATTTAAAACTAATAGGGCTTTACTGGTGGTCCAGTGGGTAAGGAGTCTGCTTTGCAGTGCAAGGGGTACCGTCTTGATCTCTGGCCCCGGAAAATACCACGTGCCAAGGAATGACTGGGCTGGTGTGTCCAATTACGAGCCAACACTCTGGAACGCATGCACCCAGAGCCGGTGCTCTGCAGCGAGAGAGGCCACTGCGACGGGAGACCCACAGAGGCCATAGAATAAAGATAGATGAAAAATAAGTGATGACTTAGAGGCAAAAAAAAAAAAAAAAAACACACTAATAAATCTGGTTACAAGTATAAAATAAAATCTGTCAAAGTTGGTAACAGATATAAGACGTCTCTCTAGATACTGTAAATATCACATATATTATCATCAGAATAAACCTGTAATGTTAGTAACTGCTCCATGACCTTTATTATATTTTTCATTCTCCCCTTAATCTTTCAATCTTCTGACTCACAATTTAATTTTTAGCCTCAATTTCCATATTTTTTCATGCCTAAGAGGACTGTTCCATTCACATTTTGACATTTCTGTAATTAGAAGTTGCTTTGTGCTCACTGCATATTTTAATAGCTTCTTATTTTCTCTCCCAAATCTGTCATTAGAATGATGCCTCATCATATCATCAGTGTTGTCACAGAATTCTCAGGAATACAGTTTAACATTTTTTTAAGTTTTCTTCCTTTTTTGTCAATGGTATTTTGGGAAAAAAAGAAAAAAGCAATGAACCACAACAAAAATACTGCTGAAAACAAGTCACAAAGTAAGAACTTAAATCTATTTGCCACAACTGAATGATATGATGACAGAAGTATATATATCAACCTAATGATAACTAAACATGAACACAACATTTTCTTCTCTGAATGCTTTAATCTTCTTTCTTGATTCACTGATTTTTCTCAGGTGGAAAAAGAAAGTCAGCTCAAGTAGGACAATAGAAAAGGTAAAAACTGAACCAGAGGGCTTACCATAGACATATTTAGCAAGTACTCTATTTGTAATTTTGTTTCATTTGACACTTTATCCTTTCTGTTACTAAGCCACATCTATTCTTGCTGCAAAACACCAAATAAATGTAGAATTTGGTGCCAAATTATTTTTCATTAATATACTTAAAGTTTAGGTGCACATTTTAGGGGCAGCAATTAAATATGATTTAAAACTAATAGGGCTTTACTGGTGGTCCAGTGGGTAAGGAGTCTGCTTTGCAGTGCAAGGGGTACCGTCTTGATCTCTGGCCCCGGAAAATACCACGTGCCAAGGAATGACTGGGCTGGTGTGTCCAATTACGAGCCAACACTCTGGAACGCATGCACCCAGAGCCGGTGCTCTGCAGCGAGAGAGGCCACTGCGACGGGAGACCCACAGAGGCCATAGAATAAAGATAGATGAAAAATAAGTGATGACTTAGAGGCAAAAAAAAAAAAAAAAAACACACTAATAAATCTGGTTACAAGTATAAAATAAAATCTGTCAAAGTTGGTAACAGATATAAGACGTCTCTCTAGATACTGTAAATATCACATATATTATCATCAGAATAAACCTGTAATGTTAGTAACTGCTCCATGACCTTTATTATATTTTTCATTCTCCCCTTAATCTTTCAATCTTCTGACTCACAATTTAATTTTTAGCCTCAATTTCCATATTTTTTCATGCCTAAGAGGACTGTTCCATTCACATTTTGACATTTCTGTAATTAGAAGTTGCTTTGTGCTCACTGCATATTTTAATAGCTTCTTATTTTCTCTCCCAAATCTGTCATTAGAATGATGCCTCATCATATCATCAGTGTTGTCACAGAATTCTCAGGAATACAGTTTAACATTTTTTTAAGTTTTCTTCCTTTTTTGTCAATGGTATTTTGGGAAAAAAAGAAAAAAGCAATGAACCACAACAAAAATACTGCTGAAAACAAGTCACAAAGTAAGAACTTAAATCTATTTGCCACAACTGAATGATATGATGACAGAAGTATATATATCAACCTAATGATAACTAAACATGAACACAACATTTTCTTCTCTGAATGCTTTAATCTTCTTTCTTGATTCACTGATTTTTCTCAGGTGGAAAAAGAAAGTCAGCTCCAAGTAGGACAATAGAAAAGGTAAAAACTGAACCAGAGGGCTTACCATAGACATATTTAGCAAGTACTCTATTTGTAATTTTGTTTCAAATGTATTATTTCTCTGTAAAATAAAAGAATTTAGGGTCCAATCTGAACCGAAGTTGCATCATAAGTTGAGAGAATGGTGGCTTGAAGAATTAGAGTTTGGAATTCCTTGTTTCAGAGCATTGTAGTTTTATGTTCTGCTATACTTGCTCAATGGTGGGCACTGCTATTGCTCAGCCTGGCAGATAGGAAATGGGCAACATTCAAGCTGAACATCATACTAGGGATGAGGCTGTCTTTTTTTTAAGATTTCACCTGCCCCAGTCCTCCAAAAATTTATTTCAATTAGTCACTAGCCTGGCTTGATGACATAAAATTGAAATAAAGCCCTTTTATATTAACCTGCCTACCCAGCTTATTAAACTAGATTCTAAATGGTCACTACGGCAATAAAATTGCTCCTGCCTAATGTTGTATTCACCCACACAAATGTGGTGACCATTCTTGCACTTGTAGGCTGATCATATAACTTAGTTTTCTCTGAATAAAAAGAAAACATTTAAACTGTTTAATAATACGGAAGAAATTACCCTTATCAGTATTTAAAAATTAAGTTGAAACTTATTTTCCCAAACTTTTAAATGAAAATAAACGTGCTGAATATTTTAATAGCTTCTTATTTTCTCTCCCAAATCTGTCATTAGAATGATGCCTCATCATATCATCAGTGTTGTCACAGAATTCTCAGGAATACAGTTTAACATTTTTAAGTTTTCTTCCTTTTTGTCAATGGTATTTTGGGAAAAAGAAAAAGCAATGAACCACAACAAAAATACTGCTGAAAACAAGTCACAAAGTAAGAACTTAAATCTATTTGCCACAACTGAATGATATGATGACAGAAGTATATATATCAACCTAATGATAACTAAACATGAACACAACATTTTCTTCTCTGAATGCTTTAATCTTCTTTCTTGATTCACTGATTTTTCTCAGGTGGAAAAAGAAAGTCAGCTCCAAGTAGGACAATAGAAAAGGTAAAAACTGAACCAGAGGGCTTACCATAGACATATTTAGCAAGTACTCTATTTGTAATTTTGTTTCAAATGTATTATTTCTCTGTAAAATAAAAGAATTTAGGGTCCAATCTGAACCGAAGTTGCATCATAAGTTGAGAGAATGGTGGCTTGAAGAATTAGAGTTTGGAATTCCTTGTTTCAGAGCATTGTAGTTTTATGTTCTGCTATACTTGCTCAATGGTGGGCACTGCTATTGCTCAGCCTGGCAGATAGGAAATGGGCAACATTCAAGCTGAACATCATACTAGGGATGAGGCTGTCTTTTTTTTAAGATTTCACCTGCCCCAGTCCTCCAAAAATTTATTTCAATTAGTCACTAGCCTGGCTTGATGACATAAAATTGAAATAAAGCCCTTTTATATTAACCTGCCTACCCAGCTTATTAAACTAGATTCTAAATGGTCACTACGGCAATAAAATTGCTCCTGCCTAATGTTGTATTCACCCACACAAATGTGGTGACCATTCTTGCACTTGTAGGCTGATCATATAACTTAGTTTTCTCTGAATAAAAAGAAAACATTTAAACTGTTTAATAATACGGAAGAAATTACCCTTATCAGTATTTAAAAATTAAGTTGAAACTTATTTTCCCAAACTTTTAAATGAAAATAAACGTGCTGAATATTTTAGATTACTTAGTGATGATCTGTACTAGAATCGTATTCATCATTATCTGATCTCTAAATACACCAAAGTCTTCAACATGGTTCTATTAATATTTCAACTCTTGAAAAATATTACATTATTCAATATTTGCTAGAGTAAGCATTCAATGTAACAATAGGTCAGAAAGCTCTTAAATGCCAGGCAGGATTCTATTTCTCCTGATACAGTAATTTGGTAACAAAAGAGTAAAGGGTTCGAAAGCTTGCTTAAAAAGAAATATATATATATATATATATATATATATATATATATATATATATATATATATAACATAACACACACTGTACATATATACATACAAACAAATCATATATACAGATTAGGAGCAAAGAAAGCAACATTTTAAAGTGAGATATACACCCACACACATGCACACATAGAACTTTACTGTACAACATAAAATTCTAGCTGTGGTCCTAAAATGATTGCTACGTGTGCTTCATCACTCATCAGGGCCAACTCTTTGCAACTCTTTGGACTGTAGCCAGCCAGGCTCCTCCGTCCATGAGATTTTCTAGGCAAGAATACTGGAGTGGATTGCCATACCCTCCTCCAGGGTATCTTCCCAACCCAGGAATTGAACCAAGGTCTCCTGCATTGCAGGCAGACTCTTTACCAGCTAAGCTACCAGGGAAACCAAAACATGATCACTAAATGCCACACAAACACAAAGCACGGACTTCTGTTTTTTACAGTAAAGACAAGTGGTAAACTCAGTGTCATGAAACATATTTGCCAGTACTAATCAAAACCACAAAAACCTCATACAAATGCCAGAAGGAATAAGTAATCAGAAGCCTACGATCCAGACACCACCAAGGACAACACATGACCCGGCTTCCACAGTAAAGCAAGTAATTCAAATAACCACAAGAACCTTACCATTCTTGCACTTGTAGGCTGATCATATAACTTAGTTTTCTCTGAATAAAAAGAAAACATTTAAACTGTTTAATAATACGGAAGAAATTACCCTTATCAGTATTTAAAAATTAAGTTGAAACTTATTTTCCCAAACTTTTAAATGAAAATAAACGTGCTGAATATTTTAGATTACTTAGTGATGATCTGTACTAGAATCGTATTCATCATTATCTGATCTCTAAATACACCAAAGTCTTCAACATGGTTCTATTAATATTTCAACTCTTGAAAAATATTACATTATTCAATATTTGCTAGAGTAAGCATTCAATGTAACAATAGGTCAGAAAGCTCTTAAATGCCAGGCAGGATTCTATTTCTCCTGATACAGTAATTTGGTAACAAAAGAGTAAAGAGTTTGAAAGTTTGCTTAAAAAAGAAATATATATATATATATATATATATATATATATATATATATATATATATAACATAACACACACTGTACATATATACATACAAACAAATCATATATACAGATTAGGAGCAAAGAAAGCAACATTTTAAAGTGAGATATACACCCACACACATGCACACATAGAACTTTACTGTACAACATAAAATTCTAGCTGTGGTCCTAAAATGATTGCTACGTGTGCTTCATCACTCATCAGGGCCAACTCTTTGCAACTCTTTGGACTGTAGCCAGCCAGGCTCCTCCGTCCATGAGATTTTCTAGGCAAGAATACTGGAGTGGATTGCCATACCCTCCTCCAGGGTATCTTCCCAACCCAGGAATTGAACCAAGGTCTCCTGCATTGCAGGCAGACTCTTTACCAGCTAAGCTACCAGGGAAACCAAAACATGATCACTAAATGCCACACAAACACAAAGCACGGACTTCTGTTTTTTACAGTAAAGACAAGTGGTAAACTCAGTGTCATGAAACATATTTGCCAGTACTAATCAAAACCACAAAAACCTCATACAAATGCCAGAAGGAATAAGTAATCAGAAGCCTACGATCCAGACACCACCAAGGACAACACATGACCCGGCTTCCACGGGTTTGAGCTACAAGCAAGTTGGACAGTGTTCCAGAGAATACTCTCTCATAGCCTTCAGCCATTAGCTGTGGTATCACCTTCACATAACTCAAATCATACAGTCCCATTCTAGTAATCTCCGACTCCGTGTTCTCATTATTTGTAACTGGTAGACTCAGAAGAAACATGGCACGCAATGCAGACATAGGTTTTCCCTGAGAGTACCTCAGTGAAGATCAATTGAAATGCTGTGTGGATAGTACAGAGGACCAGTGTAAACCAAAGGTAGAAGCGGGAGCCACTTAGCCATTGAAGGGAGTCCAGTCAACAAACAGCCAATCTGGATTAACTAAGAATCTGGACAAACTTTCTGCAAGTATCGGTATGAAACTGAAGAGCTACTGTAGTTTGGTCTTTTTGTTTGTTTGCACAAATTTAATCAGAGCATACATTTCTGAAATTTCTAAAAAAAATTGAAAATTCAACCACACAAGAATTTTTCAAATCTCCTTTTAAAAATCTTATATTGTTTTCATATTTCTAATTCATTTTACATTCCTCAGGACTGATCTTAAAAGTCACTGTCTCCTGAAAGTCTACCCATAAATCCAGGGTCTGTGCTTCCTCAATTTGCTCCTTTATGACTCCATGCTGACTCCTAACATGGCATTTATCACTCTGCACTGCAATTTCTTTTTTTTTTTCTGTTATCCTTACTTGATGCGTGTTTTGGGAGAAAAGGACTGTATGTTCTTCATCCATGCAGCTTAGAAACCTGGCCCCATGCTTGACACAGAGTTGATATTCAATAAAGGTTTGGTGAACAAATAAATGGCATCTAACAGGAATCTCTTTTAAGTTTAAAAAAAAAAAAAAAGAGAGAGAGAGCAGGTTCACTGGAGATAAATTACATAAAAGCCAGGAGATATGTTGAAAATGCAATGAGCTTCTTTAAGAGAAGGTGTTTTCTGTCACTGGAAGAATGTAAGTGGGTGCAAATGGCTATTTGGCAAGGAAACTAAGTCATTCATCAGCTGGTGACTGGACTGGATGAATTCTGTGATCCCCTCCAACTCTGATATTCTGGCACTGATGACCTACACTCAATAAAAATAAAGCCATTATTTTAATTATCCTGCTTATTGACTAAAAACGAGTATTTGCTTTTTTATAAGCATTATGGATGCTGCACTGTGCTTTTTTTCTCTATATAATAGCAGTTTAATAAGGATATGGGTAATGTTACAAAAGCTATGTTCCAAATCTCCTGAGAAAGCACACGATTCATATCAACTATTACCCAATTAAGGATTCTAAGTAATATCAAAATAAAAAATGATTCTTCAATATATTTGAAATGTAAGGGCACTGCTTCTGGTAACACAACAAACCTTATAAGAAATGAGAGTAGCTTAACCAGAAAACTCTTGGTCTAATGGAGAAAAATAATTAAAAAATCAAGCAGCTTCAAAAATCCTTAACATCCACAGATGCCGTATTACAAGCTACCACCTGTGGTCTCTGCTGTAGCAAGCAAGCTTCCCAATTGTGTACACCACTGTTCTGGGTAACAAGCTGGTTCCCGCCAGACATATCAATTTATCATTTTAGCAAAGTCTCAAAGGGTTCCACAAATGGACATCGTGGGGAAAAGCGGTCTGCCACCTGCATTTGGCAAAGAATCTATTCCTGAACTGCTGATATAAATTAAAATTAGTTTTAAAATGTCTGGGAGAAAGACAGGGCTGTCACTCTGTAAACTCAATTAGTTAAAATGACATCCTTATGAATTATAAATTGAAATTCGATACTGCATCTCAGTATAGTAGACTGGAACAATACACTTTTGGAAAATGGGTGGTGGAGTCAGGTACTATTAATTGAGACAAATTTTATTCAAATGGCTAACTAGCACCAAAGAGCAATTTTCCACCTATGCTGGGGTCCCCTCATGGATTAGGTGAGTGAGAAGCTATAGCAGAAGTTCCTTCTATTTCATCTCAAATACTTGGAAATTTAACCTCCATAGGAAGGCAAGACTCCACACTATTAGGGTGATGTTGAGAACACTTCTTTCAGTGTACTGGCTAGTAAACCACCCTAACTTGACTGTTGAGAACCATGACTATTCAGCCCAAGTCCGTCCCCACCTTCTCATGGCGATTTGACTGGTTTCAGTCATTCCTGTCAGTTTGGCACACTTTCCCAATATACAGACAGATTTTCAACAATAGTACCTGTATGTAAAATCAGTGAGTCACATTTTTCTATTGACTGTATTATTTTCTTTATCACCTCTTTAAAATTCTGTATAGAAACTTTGAAATTGATGCCTGAATCCCTGAATTAAATGTTTCCACTGAACATGGTTGGGGTGGGGTGGGCATGGTAAGAATGAGAAGATAAACTTATCTGGGAGCCACCGTGCTCAATGCTCCCATCGTCACTCTGAATATGAAACATTGAATAGCCTGGCAACAGGAAATTGAGTATAGGTTGCAGCTGGGAGGTCAGTAATAAATGCACATTTAATAAAATAACCACATACATTTCATCTTTATTTCATTCATTTAATTCGATTCTGAAAACTTCGAGTCAACCAACTGTGGAGAAAAAAAATAATAACAGCTCTTCCTTGTGGTACAAGTCTAAATGTCAGCTTATGCATTTCTGATACATTAGTGTCCGCTAAAGTCCTGTGTACACCACAAAGCTGGTTCCCGCCAGACATATCAATTTATCATTTTAGCAAAGTCTCAAAGGGTTCCACAAATGGACATCGTGGGAAAAGCGGTCTGCCACCTGCATTTGGCAAAGAATCTATTCCTGAACTGCTGATATAAATTAAAATTAGTTTTAAAATGTCTGGGAGAAAGACAGGGCTGTCACTCTGTAAACTCAATTAGTTAAAATGACATCCTTATGAATTATAAATTGAAATTCGATACTGCATCTCAGTATAGTAGACTGGAACAATACACTTTTGGAAAATGGGTGGTGGAGTCAGGTACTATTAATTGAGACAAATTTTATTCAAATGGCTAACTAGCACCAAAGAGCAATTTTCCACCTATGCTGGGGTCCCCTCATGGATTAGGTGAGTGAGAAGCTATAGCAGAAGTTCCTTCTATTTCATCTCAAATACTTGGAAATTTAACCTCCATAGGAAGGCAAGACTCCACACTATTAGGGTGATGTTGAGAACACTTCTTTCAGTGTACTGGCTAGTAAACCACCCTAACTTGACTGTTGAGAACCATGACTATTCAGCCCAAGTCCGTCCCCACCTTCTCATGGCGATTTGACTGGTTTCAGTCATTCCTGTCAGTTTGGCACACTTTCCCAATATACAGACAGATTTTCAACAATAGTACCTGTATGTAAAATCAGTGAGTCACATTTTTCTATTGACTGTATTATTTTCTTTATCACCTCTTTAAAATTCTGTATAGAAACTTTGAAATTGATGCCTGAATCCCTGAATTAAATGTTTCCACTGAACATGGTTGGGGTGGGGTGGGCATGGTAAGAATGAGAAGATAAACTTATCTGGGAGCCACCGTGCTCAATGCTCCCATCGTCACTCTGAATATGAAACATTGAATAGCCTGGCAACAGGAAATTGAGTATAGGTTGCAGCTGGGGAGGTCAGTAATAAATGCACATTTAATAAAATAACCACATACATTTCATCTTTATTTCATTCATTTAATTCGATTCTGAAAACTTCGAGTCAACCAACTGTGGAGAAAAAAAATAATAACAGCTCTTCCTTGTGGTACAAGTCTAAATGTCAGCTTATGCATTTCTGATACATTAGTGTGGTGACTAGAATCCTCTTTTACAGTCAGATTCTTGAATCTCCCTTCAAAAACATCAATCCTTGAATTTATGTGACATTAATTCAGTAAATAATGAGCCTCAACTTGGATGGAAAAACTGGGCTATTTTAGCACTGAAAAAGTTTATTTCATTCAGAACTAAATTAGTTGTTTGTTTCCTATTAGTCCTACCATAGGCTAAACAGTCCCAGGAGCATCTTAATTGTTTTCATTGAACAGGAAAATTCCTGGTACTACCAGATTTGAATCGGACCTTTCCAAGAATTAGTGGGAGAAGCAGTTCCCCAAAACATCTTCTGCTTTGGTGCTTAGGGACAAAGGAAAAGATGAAAAAGGCATTGAGACCCCCAAGGAGTAAGACTGGTGGTTTACAGTTGGCAACATCCCTTCAAACTATTTTTATCTTTGACTTAAAGTAGGGACTTGCTTTAAAAAGAAAATGAGCTGGAAATTTAATTGGGTCTAGGAGAATCTGTCCTTTTAGAAACTCTGATAAAACTGCCCAGTGTTGTTTAAGACCTCAATTTTCAAGTTTAGATTTTCTGTCACCATATGACTTTAACCATCGTTCACGTGTTAAAAGCAATGCAAGAGAACAGACAATGGCATCTATTTTACTATGTTTTATTATTATGAATAGAACCAAACCAAAGCCCAAATAACCAAAAATACTTTAGGTTAGAAAGAAAAATTTTTCTTTAAATCACTGTACATATTTGTAATTGGACTTAAACCTTGAATTAGTTATACTTTAAATATTTTCCAAAAAAGTCCTAGTGATGAACTATACATTCCATCATTTCCGGGGGTCATCAAATGCTCCCATCGTCACTCTGAATATGAAACATTGAATAGCCTGGCAACAGGAAATTGAGTATAGGTTGCAGCTGGGAGGTCAGTAATAAATGCACATTTAATAAAATAACCACATACATTTCATCTTTATTTCATTCATTTAATTCGATTCTGAAAACTTCGAGTCAACCAACTGTGGAGAAAAAAAATAATAACAGCTCTTCCTTGTGGTACAAGTCTAAATGTCAGCTTATGCATTTCTGATACATTAGTGTGGTGACTAGAATCCTCTTTTACAGTCAGATTCTTGAATCTCCCTTCAAAAACATCAATCCTTGAATTTATGTGACATTAATTCAGTAAATAATGAGCCTCAACTTGGATGGAAAAACTGGGCTATTTTAGCACTGAAAAAGTTTATTTCATTCAGAACTAAATTAGTTGTTTGTTTCCTATTAGTCCTACCATAGGCTAAACAGTCCCAGGAGCATCTTAATTGTTTTCATTGAACAGGAAAATTCCTGGTACTACCAGATTTGAATCGGACCTTTCCAAGAATTAGTGGGAGAAGCAGTTCCCCAAAACATCTTCTGCTTTGGTGCTTAGGGACAAAGGAAAAGATGAAAAAGGCATTGAGACCCCCAAGGAGTAAGACTGGTGGTTTACAGTTGGCAACATCCCTTCAAACTATTTTTATCTTTGACTTAAAGTAGGGGACTTGCTTTAAAAAGAAAATGAGCTGGAAATTTAATTGGGTCTAGGAGAATCTGTCCTTTTAGAAACTCTGATAAAACTGCCCAGTGTTGTTTAAGACCTCAATTTTCAAGTTTAGATTTTCTGTCACCATATGACTTTAACCATCGTTCACGTGTTAAAAGCAATGCAAGAGAACAGACAATGGCATCTATTTTACTATGTTTTATTATTATGAATAGAACCAAACCAAAGCCCAAATAACCAAAAATACTTTAGGTTAGAAAGAAAAATTTTTCTTTAAATCACTGTACATATTTGTAATTGGACTTAAACCTTGAATTAGTTATACTTTAAATATTTTCCAAAAAAGTCCTAGTGATGAACTATACATTCCATCATTTCCAATCTCACTTTTTGTTGTTGTTATTAATAAATGCTTTTAATTATCACTATACTGTTAATGATTGATATAGATCACAAAGAGAACCACAAATAAAGTAAGCTTGTTTCTAGACTTTCCGAGGGGAGTTCATAGTGAATAAAAGTTTGAAGGAGCTGATGCAGTGAATTTCCTTCCACTGTAAGAGTTTGACATTTAAAAGTTTGTCTAAAATAAAAAAAAAAAACCTCTTAGTCACTCAGTCGTTCCCAACTCTTTGCAACTTCATGAGCTGTAGCCCACAAGGCTGTTCATTCCATGGAATTCTCCAGGTAAGAATACTAGAGTGGGTAGCCTTTCCCTTCTCCAAGGTATCTTCCTGACCCAAGGACTGAACCCAGGTCTCCTATATTGGCACCTGAGCTGCCAGTAGAAGCCCCAAAGTAGAAAGTAGAGTGAATTAGAAGCAAACACATTATTAGCAAAATCAATACCTTAATACACAAAATCGCACCTTAATACACTAAATCATCCAACATGCATTAGCTGAGAGCCACTTAGAGGCCAAGCATTGAGCTTCAGAAACAAAAGAGACTGTCTCTATCCACAAGGACTTCACAACCTACTGAGAAAAATCAATAATCAAATGCCCAGGACAATAAGGCCAATGTTAGGGAAGAGACAAAGTCATGTAGACTCTGAGCTCATGGAGGACAAGTCCTGACCCCCTTAGCCTTGGGGGATGCCAAGGGTCAATGAAGGACCAGTGGCCATTGGGTCAGTGGGGAGGGAGGAAGGTTCTCCCAGGCAACACTAAGAGCAGAACAAAGTAATGCAGGAAAAGAAAGAACTGCATGTATCTGAGGAAATCAAGTTTATTGCAGGAATAAAAGATCAGTGGTGGCAAACAGCAAGAGAGGAGGCGAGGAAGGTAAACAGTTTTAGAGCATAAAAGGCCTCAAACTAATAAAATGCTGCTTCTATTTACACTCGTATTCCTCAATGCCCCATAAAGTGTGCTATTTAATCTCTTTAACTACCATATTCAAAAGACTTGAGGAGTTTATTCTAAATGTTTTATTTAGAAGAACTTCACAAAGCCTATTACCTTCCATCTCTGAGCAAGTTCTACCCGCACAGCAAATCATTTTTGTCGACCTCACTCTGACAGGCTTTATATTTGAATTGTGCTATTTAATCATGTTAACGGAAAACTCAAACTGCTTCTCTTTCATTGTGGTTCAGCATCAAGCCTCAACAGCAAAAGAATGTGAAAAACTTTCTTTTCTCAGTAGTTTTCCAATAGCTTCATATCTAACCTTCAAACTCAAAAATTCACCTCACTTCTCCAATATATTCAATGACAATAGGAACCACTGTAATTGTGGTACCTGTCCCAGCAGAAATGCTCAATTGATCACACAAGCAAAGCGATGCTAAAGCTGTCAAAGACATACTTTTCCTGGGTATATTTCTAGCCCAACCCTCTGGGTTGGTATTAACTAGCATAACCAGCAGCATGGTACCTAGAATGGAAAGGACATGGCCACCTACAACTGTGTCAATTAGGAATGACTTCATCTCACTAACCTCAATTTCCTCATCTCTCAGGTTGGAACAATGCATATGTGTTTGGGTTGTTGTGAAAATTGTAACTTCATAACTAGCCAGATAAGTTTGGTAAGCCACAGGTACTCCATGGAGATGAGTATGATTAATGTATGTTCAGTGATTTTATCCCTACTGAGGTTCTTTAAATCTCTAGCTATTGAGAACCAATGAACTTTCAAGCCTGTCCATAACCACACTCTTCATGCTCAATTCACCAAGACACCTTCCTAAAAGGCCCCTTCTCGTCAGTTCCAATGCAGTCTGTCACTTCTTGTTTTTCAGCATGTGGCTTAGCGAGTCAAGGCCCTCCCGCAGGAGCAGTTTGTTACCATTCATGATTAATGTGCTGCATTCCATGTTTATCTCTTGGATGACAGCTCAGGTCTCTTGGATCTTTTCTTTCAAGAGGCCATCAAAGTATAGAACAGGGAGTAGAAACACTATCATCTCTCAAAAACCTCTATTTTCAAATACAGTTAAAACATTGATTAACTTTCCTTCCCTTCTATTTGAACATAAAGATTTCAGCTGGGACTCATGATAAGAGGCAAGACCAGTTTTACTTGTAGTGAAATAAATCCTGTAACTGGACATAGCCTCACTTTTTCAAGTTTATTCATTGGGTTTAATTAGCGGGTCTGTAATTTGCTTAAAGTACACAAAGGTATCAGGTGAGATGAGGTACTTGACTTCAACCCACTGGATCCTGGCAGAATCTGGAAATACTCTTCCCTCCAGGTGTCATTTCTTCCATTACACAATATGCATTTCTACCTACATTTATGTGTTCTGTAGGATAGCCAAGTAGAAAGAGTGTAGAGTTTGGGAATCAGAAAAACGGGTCCAATGCCAATCCTGTTATTTGCTAGTTTTGTAAACACAGACAAGCACTCTAAATCATTGTTTGTCCATCTGCAGAATGATCAAATCACTGTGTGGATATTGCACTGGGCTTTGCAGAAGAGAGCTTGGCAAGCTAGGGCTGGCCACCTGATTTTTCACCTCCAGTGAACCAAGTATGGTTTGTGCATTTTTAAATGGTTTAAAATTTTTTGTTTTCTTTTCAGTTATATAAGGACTTCAGTAATATTCTTGATATTGTATCTTGGCCCATAAAGCCATTTTACAGAAAATGTTTGCTGACCCTTGGTTTAGCTGAATAAATAGGCTAGGAATCTTACGTGCATACTACATGTACCTGGCATATCAAGGTGCTTCATAAACTCATTTCTCCTTCTTTGAGGGAGTAATTAGCTTTGTGCAATAAACAGTGATTTCAAACAAGTTGTTTTTAAGTCCTCAATAGTTTCCATCAATATAAAGTTTGCGGTATTGGAAAAATTCTTAGCATCCCTAGAGGATCAATTTGCTTCTCTAACTAAGAATGTTGGTACTATTTTTTGTGCAGGCTTTTGTCCAAAAAAAAAAAAAAAAAAAAAAATTAAAGCAAAGAAAAATGTCTGATCTATTCAGCTATTTTACAGAAAGTAGCTTGTTGTAGGTTTGCTAATATACATACATATGTGTATCTATATGGAAAATTAAGCCACTCCATACCACAATTTAGAGATAATTCTTGCCAGCATATGTTGTAATATTGCCTTTCATTTATTCTCAAGCTTTCTCTAATACTCCTACTTTATACTCAGACATCCTTGCAAGTAGGTGACTGAGTTATGGCCGATTAAATGTACATTGGAAGGAGCATGAGATTTTCAAAAAGTCTCTTAAGAGCAGAGAATGGATTCCCATCAAATTGCCTTCCTCCATTGCACTGACTACAATGCAGAGATGAGGAATAAACTAGTTTATCATTTTGGACCATGAAAATGATGCATTACTGAGATGTAGCGAACCGTAGAGATGGTACAGCAATGGGCTAGGAATAACTTGTGTCTTGAAAAATTCATGTAGCCACCATACCAGCTCTGCATGGCCTTCCCATCCCCAGGCTTTTTTATTCATCCTTTTCATGATTTGTTTTTTGTTCTCCTCTTCACATTCTCATCTTACCCCGAAAGCTAGTTTGAAATAGACCAAAATGTTACCAGTCATTTTCCCTCAGTGATGAGGTTAAAGTAGTTTCTATTTTTTTTAATTTCTGCTTTGTTTTATTTTCTAAATCTTCTACAGGAAGTACACAATGATGCTACTACTAGAACACATTTAGATGTCATATTGCTGGAAATGTCCTAGTCTTAGAGGTCAATGATGAAAATAACCATGATTTTACAATAGAATACAATAATACCTGAAAATAAGACTTTCTCTCAAATATTCCTAAGAACATAAGGAACTGCCGCACAATCTTTACTTTTCTACTGATGTTGAGTTTCACAACTAAAATACTATTGAGAGAAGAAACATCAGTTGAAGAAAAAAAAAAAAAAAGTTGGATGCTACAGAGGTTAGCTAATGGAATCATTATGAAGAAAAAGGCAGAAAATTTTAACATAGATTTATAAATTATTCCTACGGCTATAAAATTTAAAGACAGAGTACTACCTATGATTAACAAATGCATTTGTTGCTGTTTGTTGTTGGTTATTTGCTAAATCATGCTGGACTCTTTTGTGACTCCATGGATTGTAACCCTTATTTAAAGCATAGTCTCTCTAACAAATCAGAAAATTACATGCTTTGGAAAACTGACCAATGGCTCAAATTGTAGCTCTAGTGAAGACACTCCTGACAAAAAGACACAAGTCATCACACTGAAGACTCACTCTCCAAGCGTGTTTGAACATAATAAAATATTGAGGGGGTAAAGAAGTAGATTTAGGGAGAAGAGAGGTTCTATGGTGGGAGTGTGGAAGCTATGGTTTTTCCAGTAGGCATGTACAAATGTTAGAGTTAAACCATAAAGAAGGCTGAGTGCTGAAGAATTGATGCCTTCAAACTGTGGTGCTGGAAGAGACTCTGGAGAGTCACTTAAACAGCAAGGCGATCAAACCAGTCAATCTTAAAGGAAATCAACACTCAATATTCATTGGAAGGAATGATGCTGAAACTGAAGCTCCAATACTTTGGCCACCTGATCTGAAGAGCTGACTCACTGGAAAAGACCCTGATGCTAGGAATGGCCGAGGAGAGGAAGAGAAGGGGGCGGCAGAGAATGAGATGGTTGGATAGCATCAACTGACTCAACAGACATGAGTTTAAGTAAACTCCAGGAAATAGTGAAAGACAAAGAAACATAGTCTGCTGCAGTTCATGGGGTTACAAAGAATTAGGTATCAATGAGTGAACAACAGAATGGAAATTTCCAAAAGAAAAACTGTTAAAAATCTTGAAGGAAAATATAAATGGAATAGAATTCAAAGCCTGGCTAGGTATAAAAGTTATCAATCCATTATACTTAACGTCCTCAGACCCCTGCTCTCCCAGGAAATCTCTTCACCCTTTCCCAAAGTGGCCATAGTGTCAACAAGAATATTAAAGTTTATATTAATAGCAATGGAAGTCAACTTGTGAAAAGATGGTTATCACCATTATGAGTCTTTTAATATATAATATCTTAAACAGTTAAACATTCACTGAAACTTTGAGATGTTTGCACAGTCCTGTGTAACTGGTTTTCCTGGACTTGCTAGAACATGACAGGCAAAGCTGATCTAACACAATCTTTTTTTTTTTTTTAAACATTTATTTTTTTTTTATTTATTTATATTTTAGGGGGTGGGGTGGGAGGGAGGGGGGCAGGCGGGCCACTTCTATTGGTCTTTCATTTCTCTATTTTCATCCATCTTTGTTCTTTGGCTCCTGTGGTCTAATACAATCTTAATCAACATTTTCTTTCAGAAAAAAAAAAAAAAAAAAGTCAAAACAGACTGAAAATCTAAAAGAATAGGATAATGAACATTCACATACCCACTATGTAGATTAAGCCATTGCTACTACTATTTTCATCTGTATATGTATTTATGCATACACGTATATGTTTAAGTGTATGTTTTTATCTGTACATGTATATATAATTAGGAAATCAGTTATAGACATCACAATACTTTGCACCTAAATACTCAACCTTTCATTTCTAAGAGTATGTACATTCTTACATAATCACATCATTGACAAGTACAAACCAGTCAATCTTAAAGGAAATCAACACCCTAAAATGATGCTGAAACTGAAGCCACCTGATCTGAAGAGCTGACTCACTGGAAAAGACCCTGATGCTAGGAATGGCCGAGGAGAGGAAGAGAAGGGGGCGGCAGAGAATGAGATGGTTGGATAGCATCAACTGACTCAACAGACATGAGTTTAAGTAAACTCCAGGAAATAGTGAAAGACAAAGAAACATAGTCTGCTGCAGTTCATGGGGTTACAAAGAATTAGGTATCAATGAGTGAACAACAGAATGGAAATTTCCAAAAGAAAAACTGTTAAAAATCTTGAAGGAAAATATAAATGGAATAGAATTCAAAGCCTGGCTAGGTATAAAAGTTATCAATCCATTATACTTAACGTCCTCAGACCCCTGCTCTCCCAGGAAATCTCTTCACCCTTTCCCAAAGTGGCCATAGTGTCAACAAGAATATTAAAGTTTATATTAATAGCAATGGAAGTCAACTTGTGAAAAGATGGTTATCACCATTATGAGTCTTTTAATATATAATATCTTAAACAGTTAAACATTCACTGAAACTTTGAGATGTTTGCACAGTCCTGTGTAACTGGTTTTCCTGGACTTGCTAGAACATGACAGGCAAAGCTGATCTAACACAATCTTTTTTTTTTTTTTAAACATTTATTTTTTTTTTATTTATTTATATTTTAGGGGGTGGGGTGGGGAGGGGGGGGGGCAGGCGGGCCACTTCTATTGGTCTTTCATTTCTCTATTTTCATCCATCTTTGTTCTTTGGCTCCTGTGGTCTAATACAATCTTAATCAACATTTTCTTTCAGAAAAAAAAAAAAAAAAAAGTCAAAACAGACTGAAAATCTAAAAGAATAGGATAATGAACATTCACATACCCACTATGTAGATTAAGCCATTGCTACTACTATTTTCATCTGTATATGTATTTATGCATACACGTATATGTTTAAGTGTATGTTTTTATCTGTACATGTATATATAATTAGGAAATCAGTTATAGACATCACAATACTTTGCACCTAAATACTCAACCTTTCATTTCTAAGAGTATGTACATTCTTACATAATCACATCATTGACAAGTACAAATATTAACAATAGGGGCTTCCCTGGTGGATCAGTGGGTAGGGACACTGCCTTGCAGTAAAAGGGGCGCTGGTTAAATCCCTGGCCTGGGAAGATCTCACATGCCATTGAGCGGCTGAACCAATATGTCCCAACTACTGAGCTGGAGCTCTGTAGTGCATGCTTCCAAAGCCAGTGCTCTGCTGCAACAGGAGGCACCATTGCAACAGGAGGTCCATACGGGCCAAAGAACAAAAAAGATAAGCAAATGAAAGATCAACAGAAGTGGCAAAAATAAATAAACATTAACAATAGTTCTCTCATACTAATATCAAATTCATATTCTAATGTTTCTGTTTGCTACAGGAATCAGTTTTAGACTTTTTTTTTTTTTTTTTTGTATCTGGAATCAATCAGGCTTTAAGCAATTTGGGGTCAGTAACCTCTAAGATAGTACTCAATGATTTTTATCTCCTGATTTTCATGTCTCTATCATTCTACCACTGCTGCCTCTTAAAATGTGAGTTGGAGTTGTTAAATTATAGAAGGCTATGGATTTTATCTTGGGCATTCTCTGCTCTTTCTTGACTCGCTTGCCCTGACAGAAACCAGCTGCCATGCTTTGAGTCAGGCCTATGGTAAAGCACACACGGCAAGGAGCTGAGGCCCGCCAACAACCATGTGAGTGAACTTGGCATCAGTCCCTCCCCTCCACCTCCCCCAGATGAGGCTTCAGATGAGACTGCAGCCACAGTCAACAACTTGACTGCAACCTCATGAGAGATGCTTTAGCCAGAGGCACGCAGGAAAGCTGCACCCAGGTTTCAGCCCAATAGAAATTACGAGACAACAGATGTTTGTGGCTTTACATCACTGTTTTGGGATAATCTGGTATACTGCAACAGATAACTAATACAGGTTTAATTTGGTTATTACATCTCTTTAGTTTCTTGTAATCTTTAACAGTCACTTGAACATTTTTTCATTAATGTTTTGAAGTGATCAAGTCAGTCTTTCTAATGAATGACCACACTGTACTTTGTCCCATTGTTTCCTTGTTGTGTCATTTCAATTGTTCCTATGTCCTTATACTTCCTATAAAGTGAAAGTTATGCTGAAAGACTCCACTAGATAAAAAGTTAACATTGTTGGCAAGAACACGTCACAGATAATGTCATGTACTATAAATTGCATTACATGAAAAGCCCTAAGAGGTCAAGTTGTTGCCACAATATAGTGATGATAATTTTAATGCTTTAGGATCAAGTAATAACCACCATATGGTATTGTAAAGGTTCCTTCTCCTTTTGCTGGTAACAAATAATTCCCTAACACCCCTTGGAATTCTGTGTCATTTCTACTCAGTAGTGCAAGGAGATTTCCATCTGTCCGGAGACAAGCCTCAGCACCAAAGAGTCAGTCAAATGGCTTCCTTGTCAAGAGCCCATAATCAATACGCTAAAAAGGTTCTAAACTTTTCAAGTGTGGATTATGAAATTATTTATCTGTTGAAAAATAATGCTTCCTACAATATGTGAAGGTCAACTAGAGTAAAAGTTTTGGATATCTAAGTTTCTAAATTATGTTGGAAATTTGAGCTCCTTTTGACAACTTGCTGCCACTTATTCTATCTACAGATACTGAAAATGTGTATATTCAACATTTCCAGTATAAGTAAAATGAAAAGTCCTCACTGGCTTTCCTAGTAATTCAGACATACCTTCTCTATATGATGGACATTAACTGCCCACTCAACATCTGACATCACTGTCATTTTACAAGTCCCCATCAAACAAAACGTTTCTCAGGGACCCAGAGAAAACCTATGATCTTTCAAGTATCTTGTTGTCTAATCAGATGTGATACTTTGATTCCAAATTTTATTTCAGAAGACAGAAGGAAAATGGAGAAGTTCAGTGTTTAAAATAGAAGTTGTCTGAGAATCAGTCTCTCATTCTATAGATGACACTTTGCCAGTTAGAAACTCAGTAATATAGCAGTGGGAGATAAAGTGATTTATTTTTAAAAAATATAACTACTTACTGCAGAAATATTGTGATCTCCCTTTGTGTGTTCATATGGGGTCTTCAATTTCAGTTCTCTAGTAATTAGTCATTGCAGTTCAATGATGAAATGCATACAGACTCAAGTTAATATGCCCAAGTCAAAATGTAGTGAATCATTACCTCGAACAATTAAGAATATCAAAAACAAGTACTATCTTTTCTCCAATAGAACAATAATGTTGCACAGAACCATTCCAGGTTCAAATTTGGAACATTGCTTAAGCAAGTTATTACTGATATATAGCTCTGATTAATATTGACATTTTTAAAAGTAAGATGTTCAATTTAATTATCTTTATGAAATTTGGCCAAAAATACTATAGACATGTTCAATCTTGTAAGGATTTTCATAATTTTATGTTATTTATATGAGAATCTTATCAGTTGGTGAGTACATGTAGAAATAATTCTAGGGAATCAAGAAAATTAAATAATTTGGGCAAATATCTGAATGCTGAAATAAATTAATGGGATTGTACTGTTTTTCTTTGCCTTGACTATTTTAGAAAAGTCCGCTTTGTTGATGTAGTCTTAATGTTTATAAACACTAAAATAACTCATCAGTCATCATACAAAAAAACTATTTCCCTTAGTGCTAATGGACTGTACAATATAGAGGCTGTTTCTCAGCACCACTGTTGTCATGGTTTATTTTTACCTCAGGGGAAACTAAACTTGTTATTGCAAGTTTGTTCAATTAATCTTAACTTGCAGGCAATAGAAACAGTGGAATTCCTCTCATTTTGTCCATTTTACCGTTTAATAAGATGAAAGTGACTTCACAAATATTCCAATTTCTCTCTGTTGATGATTGGTGGAGAGTATTGAACAGCTTCCTTTCCCTCTTTTTCCTTCCCAGGACAAACTTTTGTCATTAACTGCCCACTCAACATCTGACATCACTGTCATTTTACAAGTCCCCATCAAACAAAACGTTTCTCAGGGACCCAGAGAAAACCTATGATCTTTCAAGTATCTTGTTGTCTAATCAGATGTGATACTTTGATTCCAAATTTTATTTCAGAAGACAGAAGGAAAATGGAGAAGTTCAGTGTTTAAAATAGAAGTTGTCTGAGAATCAGTCTCTCATTCTATAGATGACACTTTGCCAGTTAGAAACTCAGTAATATAGCAGTGGGAGATAAAGTGATTTATTTTTAAAAAATATAACTACTTACTGCAGAAATATTGTGATCTCCCTTTGTGTGTTCATATGGGGTCTTCAATTTCAGTTCTCTAGTAATTAGTCATTGCAGTTCAATGATGAAATGCATACAGACTCAAGTTAATATGCCCAAGTCAAAATGTAGTGAATCATTACCTCGAACAATTAAGAATATCAAAAACAAGTACTATCTTTTCTCCAATAGAACAATAATGTTGCACAGAACCATTCCAGGTTCAAATTTGGAACATTGCTTAAGCAAGTTATTACTGATATATAGCTCTGATTAATATTGACATTTTTAAAAGTAAGATGTTCAATTTAATTATCTTTATGAAATTTGGCCAAAAATACTATAGACATGTTCAATCTTGTAAGGATTTTCATAATTTTATGTTATTTATATGAGAATCTTATCAGTTGGTGAGTACATGTAGAAATAATTCTAGGGAATCAAGAAAATTAAATAATTTGGGCAAATATCTGAATGCTGAAATAAATTAATGGGATTGTACTGTTTTTCTTTGCCTTGACTATTTTAGAAAAGTCCGCTTTGTTGATGTAGTCTTAATGTTTATAAACACTAAAATAACTCATCAGTCATCATACAAAAAAACTATTTCCCTTAGTGCTAATGGACTGTACAATATAGAGGCTGTTTCTCAGCACCACTGTTGTCATGGTTTATTTTTACCTCAGGGGAAACTAAACTTGTTATTGCAAGTTTGTTCAATTAATCTTAACTTGCAGGCAATAGAAACAGTGGAATTCCTCTCATTTTGTCCATTTTACCGTTTAATAAGATGAAAGTGACTTCACAAATATTCCAATTTCTCTCTGTTGATGATTGGTGGAGAGTATTAAGAATGAACAGCTTCCTTTCCCCTCTTTGTTCTCTTCCCAGGAAGCAAGGGCCCTCGATCACTTGGTTCATTTCTCCAGAAGGAACCCCTTTCTCTGCAATACTGAAGTCACTCGTGTTACAAGGTTTATTTATTCTATGTAGCAATCACCATTTTCCCACTGAAAAAGGCTTGGGAATTCATCCAGCTGATATGAACATTTAATGGGTCTTGGTTTTAGGTCATTTCTGAAGGCCTAAGTACAAAGTGAACTACTATAATTGAAAGTTTTTGCCATGAACTGAACCCTCATCGGCATCTCTACAAACGCCTGCAGGGCTAGTTGCATTTAGTTGAAAGATTCTTGGTTCCCAGAGTGAGCAGTTCAATGAATCTTTTCTTCTTCCACATATTCTATTAAAATAGAATTGTTAGATTTACACATGGGGTGGGGTCGAGGCAGAAGTATATTACTTTATTGTAGCAAGCTGCTAACCTCTTCTGTTGGACTTTTTAAAAGCTGAACTTAAGTGTGCGGTGCTATGAAACTATCTTCAGATTTGGCCTAAATTGTTCCATCTTATGAACAACTTCACAGATGTTCAATCCACCACCACGGTCTAATCCATAGTGCCTAGTGTGTTTTCTCTAACTGCTAGCTTGGTAAACTCATCCAAGAAAGAGATGATGAGATGGAAAATTCTTGATCATTCCTAAAAAAGAGTTTTCTCTCATTACCTACTCTTATTACCATACTCTTCTTGAATTGTACCCTTGAAAGGACATCAAGTTTACTATCTTGTGTTCATGGCAACCACTTGCTTCTTCTTTCATTTCTCATGTTCATCCAAATACTTGGAAATCACAAATGAACGTCAGACTTGGAAACTGTAACCCTGAGATTTCAGAAATGGGACAGTTTTGAGCCTTGACGATGAATTCACTCCGTTTCTTGCCCAACCAGCTTGCTTCCTCTCATTTTGTCCATTTTACCGTTTAATAAGATGAAAGTGACTTCACAAATATTCCAATTTCTCTCTGTTGATGATTGGTGGAGAGTATTAAGAATGAACAGCTTCCTTTCCCCTCTTTGTTCTCTTCCCAGGAAGCAAGGGCCCTCGATCACTTGGTTCATTTCTCCAGAAGGAACCCCTTTCTCTGCAATACTGAAGTCACTCGTGTTACAAGGTTTATTTATTCTATGTAGCAATCACCATTTTCCCACTGAAAAAGGCTTGGGAATTCATCCAGCTGATATGAACATTTAATGGGTCTTGGTTTTAGGTCATTTCTGAAGGCCTAAGTACAAAGTGAACTACTATAATTGAAAGTTTTTGCCATGAACTGAACCCTCATCGGCATCTCTACAAACGCCTGCAGGGCTAGTTGCATTTAGTTGAAAGATTCTTGGTTCCCAGAGTGAGCAGTTCAATGAATCTTTTCTTCTTCCACATATTCTATTAAAATAGAATTGTTAGATTTACACATGGGTGGGGTCGAGGCAGAAGTATATTACTTTATTGTAGCAAGCTGCTAACCTCTTCTGTTGGACTTTTTAAAAGCTGAACTTAAGTGTGCGGTGCTATGAAACTATCTTCAGATTTGGCCTAAATTGTTCCATCTTATGAACAACTTCACAGATGTTCAATCCACCACCACGGTCTAATCCATAGTGCCTAGTGTGTTTTCTCTAACTGCTAGCTTGGTAAACTCATCCAAGAAAGAGATGATGAGATGGAAAATTCTTGATCATTCCTAAAAAAGAGTTTTCTCTCATTACCTACTCTTATTACCATACTCTTCTTGAATTGTACCCTTGAAAGGACATCAAGTTTACTATCTTGTGTTCATGGCAACCACTTGCTTCTTCTTTCATTTCTCATGTTCATCCAAATACTTGGAAATCACAAATGAACGTCAGACTTGGAAACTGTAACCCTGAGATTTCAGAAATGGGACAGTTTTGAGCCTTGACGATGAATTCACTCCGTGCTTGTCTCCTGTTTTCTCCATATTCCAATCCTACGTGCTCCTCCTAGACTAATTTTAGTAATGCATAGCTAAAATCCTGACACCTGCTTCAAAACTTTCAATTGGTTTCTATGGCCTACTAAGATCAGATTATGTATTTTTGAATTTCCAGGGGGAAATATTAGAGCAGGAATTTGGCAGGTTGGGGTTAGGGGAGAAGAGCTTAAAGCAGCCATTGCAGACAAGGGAGAAGGGCAAAGTAGACCATGGGCTGACACTCAAGACATTACCAACTCTCTCTGAATTTTTCTATCTCCGTTCTTTTGCTTAGGCTCTCCTTTTTTCTAAAATGCTTCTATCCCAGTTCCTCTGTGAAAATTCAATGCTAAACTCCATCTCAGTCTTCCTGTCTGGTTAGAACAAATACTATACATTGTCCCTTAAGACTTTTATTTAAACATTTTTATAGTATGATCTTTTTTAGTGGGGACTTACTACTCCTCTGATTATCAAAGATCATACAACAGAAAGAGAAAAAGAGTTTGGCAGACTCTAAGTATGCCAAAAACCATGCAGATATGACTCAGTGATTCCCAAAATATAATACCACTTAATCAGTCTGTATTTACTTTGTGTTATTAGTTTCTACTACATATGAAAGAAAAACACATGTGTCCCAGTCATCCTAACTCTTCATAACATTAGTAATCGAGATTATGGCTATAGTAATGTATTCTTAAACCAAAATCAGCAATCTCTTGTGGGTTGTACTGAAAAGGAAAGGCTGAAAATAATTAATATGAGGGGAAATTATGTTACTATACAGATTAAAGTTTCAAACACTTGAAACAAACAAATTAAAACTGCTACTCAAATCATTCCAAAGACTGAAAAATAAAATAATTCCAAACATTGAAATACCTTGACATTCACAATCCTGTTACTCACTAATTCACTGATACAACCATTTACTTTCATTTATGCTGTGCCTATATCTACAAAAGACAAGGAACAACTTAAAATTTCAAAACACAAGTAAAATGAAGAATGAAAAATATAAAACATCAAAATAAAAATTTTCAGGGGAGAAAAATGCAAACAGGTCTTCTGGCATTAAAGTTACTTTAATTGAGCATTAGATTTAGAAGTAAATTTCTCTCTACCAAGGAAATAATGAAAACGTAGTTGTCACTATCTAAATAAAGTATTTATGCTCACAGGGAGACATGACAAATATTGACCCAGAATTGAATGTTACAGGAACTTAAGTCACATGGGTATAAAAATTCTAGATAATATAACCAACAATTCACTGGAATGCAATTGTTATAAAAATTAGAGGAGTATTTACAAGCATTTTAACATTTCTATGGAATAGTAGCATAGTCCAGACACGTTACACATTGATTACTTAACTATTCTGAGACAGAAAGGAATAACTAATATTGAGCCCTAACCTATCTCTCTCCAACATCAAAGTGTTTCAGGAAACATTCAACAATTTTTAGATAAAATAAATTCAGGGATGGATTCTCTGGCATATGTCAGAAGTGCCAAGAACTGATACTGTTGAGTTGAGAGATATATTCAAATTTTATATATTGGATATATAAAATAATAAGGAGAAAGGACCTTTCACTGAGAAGACCTGGAAGCTTCATGGCTTATAGCTATCGGCCTGGGTTTGAAATTAGCTGCTTCTTCAAGGTTATCACTTTATTTGAAGGTGATTCAGCCTACATATTATACAGAAGAAATGGGAAAAAATTATTGCTTAATAAAATATCATTGTTTTATTTTCTATAAGCATGGATCTGTCCAGACAACTGCTCTCTGTTCAAAAGTCAAATTCTACAAAAGAGTATTAATCTAAAAATGCAGTGAAAGATATAAGTAAAACTCATTTTTCTGAAATATACTGCAGTCATAGAAAACTTAATATTTTCCCCACAACAATCAGTCTCTTAACTTTAAAGGGTGAAAAATACATTTTATCTTTTAATGAGACTTTGGTACTAGCCTTTTTTTTTCTTAACATATGTTAGCACTAGAAAGGATATTTCTAATAAAGTCTATGCAGTTTTTGTCCTCATTTATCTGATTTTAATTTACAAGAGCAGTTCTCAGCATTTTTGGTCTCAAAACCCCTTCACAAATTTTAAAAATTATTGAGGACTCCATTTTTTTTCCTCATATGGGTTATAATTATATTTGCCATATTAGACCATTAAGTTAAAAATTAAACATAAAAATATGTAAGCATATATTGCATTAGCTATTTTAGACTCTTAAAAACTCCACAGTATTTTTGTTAGAGAATGAGAATGAGAAAAGCAAATAGCACCTTAGTATCATTAGAAACATAGCTGTGACCTTGTGGATCCACCCTAGACTATCAGGGATGCCTAGCGATACCCACTGCGTATTTTGAGGAACACCAGTTAAGGCCCACCAGTCATAAAGGAAAAATCAACTACAAGCAAACACAGCACAAAAAATGGTTTGAACTCCAGACATGCACTCAAACCATATAGTTTTCTGCTGGTGGACTTCCCTGGTGGTCCAGTGGTTCAGAATCCATCTTGCAATTGAAAAGCTCAAGCACTACAACTAGAGCAAGCCCACATGCAGCAACAAAGACCCCACTAGCACCAAGAAAAAAATATATATATTTTTTTAAGTTGCCTGCTGGGGAGGGTACACTGGCCTGATATTGAGCCCGTGAGGAAAGACACAATGAGCCAGCTACATTGGAATGACTCACAATCTTTAGCTCCCAAAATCTTTCCTGTATTTTCCTTCTAGACCTAGGCAAACTTCAATCTAATCTAGTGTAGATTGTCTCCAAAACTGGACAAGAAGAAACTGATGGCTCCCAGAGCACCCAGAGACAAGTTTCTGTTCAAGAGGTATTAGAGTCATTCCATCTGCAATCACTGATTCCATTATGATCCAGGATATGTGTACCTCCTCCTTACAATGGAGGTTTTACAAAACTATGTTCCTAATAATACTAAGGCTCTATTTGCTTTTTTCATTATCATTCTCTAACAAAGATACTGTGGGGTTTAAGAGTCTAAAATTGTTACACTTTTCTTGCAAAAACTGTATGACATAATCTATGAGGCAGTGAGACTGATGAAAGGAATATTACTAATTCTATTTATATTTTAATTTCACCCTTCAAAAAAGTCTTATTTTATGTTTTAGTTCACAATTACCTGCATTCCATTTATAAAGGACTGTATAATGTGTTAGTGTGTTTAGCATATGGAATATGCTAAAAAATGTTAATTCTTGAGTGTGCACTCAAAATGATTTGGAGACTGTGTGATACTCTACTTTATTAAAATGCTTTAGCCAAATAAAACTTTTAAAAATTTAAAGTATCAAATGTTGCTAAAGATCTGGAATACAACTTGTCCATATTTTGGGTGGGAATACAAATTGATTCAACCAGTTGAGATAATTATATAGCACTATCTCAAAAAGTTAAATATATGCCTTCTCTAGGATTCAGAAATTTTATTCCAAGGTACACATTTGAGAAACAAAGTCAGACATCCACCAAAAGACATGGTCAAGAAAGTTTTCAAAGAAAGAAAGAAAGCTTCCAGCAGTTTTCTTTATAAGAGCTCAAAGCTGGAAAGAAGTCAGATGACCATTTTCATTAAATGGAAAAATTATGGAATATTTATACAGAGCAATAAAAAAGAATGAACTACTGAAACAAAGAAAGATCACTCTCTTAGACAATGTTAAGCAGAAAAAGCCAGTCACAAAAGAGTACACATTATATGATTCCATTAACATGACGTTGAAAGACAAGCCAAACTGATCAGATGACTGAGCTCAGAATAATGGTCATCCTTGACAGAGGAGATTAACTGGGAAGGGAGAGCCTTCCAACGAACTGAAAACATCCTCTATCTTGATCTTGGTTACACGGGCATATACGTAAGAATGCACTGATTTGTACTTAAAAAAAAAAAAAAAAAAGTTGCCCCCTTTTATTGTTCATTTATTTATTTATTTATTTTCATTCACCTATATTCCTTGGTCTATGTAGGCCTCACATTGCAGTGGCCTCTCTCATTTCAGAGCACTGGCTCTGGGCACATGCACTTCAGAGCACTGGCTCTGTAATTGGACACACCGATCCTGCCAATCTGCGGTATGTGGGATATCCCTGGGCCAGGAATCAAACCAGTGCCCCTTGCACAACAATGCAGACTCTTTACCCACTGGACCACCAGAGAAGCCCTGATTTGTACTTTTAAACTTGTGCACATTATAGTACATATGATATATTGCAATAGAAATGCTTTTAAAACATAAAATCCAAACTAGGGAGTGTCTAATGTTTTTCTTCCAGCAAAAATTCAGAGAATCCGCCAAAATCTTTATGCACCTGAAAACCCAATGTGGAAAGAATGCTTAAGACCAACACACAAACTTTCCTTTTTAAAGTTGAGTCACAGTCTCAATCCTGTCCGGGATCTTACCTTGACACTGACCATTTTCCACTGTATGAACACAGTCTGATATACATGTGCTCAGGATTCATAGCAAGTGTACATAAGTACACTGAAGTTGTGTTACTTTCATTCTAAGACTCGTTCTTATTATATCTACCCTATCCCTGGTCTTGCAGAACTGAGTTCCTTTAAACTCAAGCAAAGAAGTGCATGGTGACGCAAAGAAGAGTGTGGAAGCATTTAATATTAAATAATTTGGAAGGATGTGCTATTAATATTATTAAGAAAAGCATTAAAAACTGTATCCATCATGAGAACAATTAGGTAAAATTTTCACATGGGCAGAAAATTACTACGAGGGCTTCCCTGGTGGTCCAGTGGGTAGAGAGTCCACCTTGCAGTGCAAGGGGCACCAGTTTGACCCCTGAGGGACACATTATATGATTCCATTAACATGACGTTGAAAGACAAGCCAAACTGATCAGATGACTGAGCTCAGAATAATGGTCATCCTTGACAGAGGAGATTAACTGGGAAGGGAGAGCCTTCCAACGAACTGAAAACATCCTCTATCTTGATCTTGGTTACACGGGCATATACGTAAGAATGCACTGATTTGTACTTAAAAAAAAAAAAAAAAAAGTTGCCCCCTTTTATTGTTCATTTATTTATTTATTTATTTTCATTCACCTATATTCCTTGGTCTATGTAGGCCTCACATTGCAGTGGCCTCTCTCATTTCAGAGCACTGGCTCTGGGCACATGCACTTCAGAGCACTGGCTCTGTAATTGGACACACCGATCCTGCCAATCTGCGGTATGTGGGATATCCCTGGGCCAGGAATCAAACCAGTGCCCCTTGCACAACAATGCAGACTCTTTACCCACTGGACCACCAGAGAAGCCCTGATTTGTACTTTTAAACTTGTGCACATTATAGTACATATGATATATTGCAATAGAAATGCTTTTAAAACATAAAATCCAAACTAGGGAGTGTCTAATTTTTTTCGTCCAGCAAAAATCCCGAAAATCCGCCAAAATCTTTATGCACCTGAAAACCCAATGTGGAAAGAATGCTTAAGACCAACACACAAACTTTCCTTTTTAAAGTTGAGTCACAGTCTCAATCCTGTCCGGGATCTTACCTTGACACTGACCATTTTCCACTGTATGAACACAGTCTGATATACATGTGCTCAGGATTCATAGCAAGTGTACATAAGTACACTGAAGTTGTGTTACTTTCATTCTAAGACTCGTTCTTATTATATCTACCCTATCCCTGGTCTTGCAGAACTGAGTTCCTTTAAACTCAAGCAAAGAAGTGCATGGTGACGGCAAAGAAGAGTGTGGAAGCATTTAATATTAAATAATTTGGAAGGATGTGCTATTAATATTATTAAGAAAAGCATTAAAAACTGTATCCATCATGAGAACAATTAGGTAAAATTTTCACATGGGTAGAAAATTACTACGAGGGCTTCCCTGGTGGTCCAGTGGGTAGAGAGTCCACCTTGCAGTGCAAGGGGCACCAGTTTGATCCCTGACCCAGGAAGATCCCATGTGCTGCGGAACAGCTAGACTGGTGTGTCCAATTAAGAACCAGCACTCTAGAGTGCATGTGCACAGAGCCGGTGCTCTGCAACGAGAGAGGCCACTGCAATGGGAGGCCTACACTGGCTGAAGAATAAAGATGGATGAAAAATAAACAAAAAATCAAGAAAAGGAGGCCAAAATTAAAAATATTACAAGTTAAATTCTCAAATACTGACGACAGCTACATTTTTGTAAAGTAACGATTTTCTTTGATTTTTTAGAATGTTCATAAACTATTCTTTATTTTTTTTTAATCCACAGCAGTTAAGATGAAATAATCTAGAAAAACTATATTTTTAGAAAGTATCTGAGATCTATATAAAGATATTAATTTTTATGATATGATACCTTTACTTCTCTTTAAATGATATGAATTTATTCTTGACTTCAGTTCTCCTCAAATTATAACATTTTCCTGGTGGGGCAAAATCTTTTGCTAAAATACTCCTCACTGATTCTGTCTTGAGCACAGACCTTCGGTTCACATTAACTTCAGCTCTGTACCTGTGTGCTGGAAGACTGAGTTATTTCCTTGTTTTCTGGCTCTTTCAATCAAACATGGGTTTCATCAGATAGGTTTCAGCTACAGGCCCCCCCTTTACTTCCCTAGACCGTCCTCACTGTCATCTCAAAACACTACCTGTTTTCTTTATCCCACTCAACTTCCTAAAAGACCAAATTAAGCAACAGATGAGCCAGGTGACACCAGGAAAGGAACACAGGCAGGCTCGTGAACAGCAAGGTACACAGAAACAGGGACATGATCGTGCTTGATGACAAAACTCGTGTTGTAGGGACTTATGACTGTTGGGATGTATAGCCTTCCAGAGGTTGATTAAGACAGCACAAACAAGGGCTCAGACAAAAGGGCAGAAAAACAATTTCCTGAAGATCAGAAATAAGGTCAGTTACAGGTGTGCTCTAGAGTATTGCTGTGCATTTGTTAATTCCAAAATCCGCTTTGAATAAGTCTGTTCTAATTTGAGTTTAAAGACCTTCTTAAGTAGGAATAAAGTCTGTTGCTTTTCAGAAAAGTGAGAGTAAGTTGCACTAGGCTTGAAGTCCACTACCTCTGGAGAGGGCTATGGTCTTTCTAGAGTCCTTATATGGTTTAAAAAAGGCAATTAAGTTTTCACCTTAGGTTAAGGGCATGTGCACAGAGCCGGTGCTCTGCAACGAGAGAGGCCACTGCAATGGGAGGCCTACACTGGCTGAAGAATAAAGATGGATGAAAAATAAACAAAAAATCAAGAAAAGGAGGCCAAAATTAAAAATATTACAAGTTAAATTCTCAAATACTGACGACAGCTACATTTTTGTAAAGTAACGATTTTCTTTGATTTTTTAGAATGTTCATAAACTATTCTTTATTTTTTTTTAATCCACAGCAGTTAAGATGAAATAATCTAGAAAAACTATATTTTTAGAAAGTATCTGAGATCTATATAAAGATATTAATTTTTATGATATGATACCTTTACTTCTCTTTAAATGATATGAATTTATTCTTGACTTCAGTTCTCCTCAAATTATAACATTTTCCTGGTGGGGCAAAATCTTTTGCTAAAATACTCCTCACTGATTCTGTCTTGAGCACAGACCTTCGGTTCACATTAACTTCAGCTCTGTACCTGTGTGCTGGAAGACTGAGTTATTTCCTTGTTTTCTGGCTCTTTCAATCAAACATGGGTTTCATCAGATAGGTTTCAGCTACAGGCCCCCCCTTTACTTCCCTAGACCGTCCTCACTGTCATCTCAAAACACTACCTGTTTTCTTTATCCCACTCAACTTCCTAAAAGACCAAATTAAGCAACAGATGAGCCAGGTGACACCAGGAAAGGAACACAGGCAGGCTCGTGAACAGCAAGGTACACAGAAACAGGGACATGATCGTGCTTGATGACAAAACTCGTGTTGTAGGGACTTATGACTGTTGGGATGTATAGCCTTCCAGAGGTTGATTAAGACAGCACAAACAAGGGCACAGACAAAAGGTCAGAAAAACAATTTCCTGAAGATCAGAAATAAGGTCAGTTACAGGTGTGCTCTAGAGTATTGCTGTGCATTTGTTAATTCCAAAATCCGCTTTGAATAAGTCTGTTCTAATTTGAGTTTAAAGACCTTCTTAAGTAGGAATAAAGTCTGTTGCTTTTCAGAAAAGTGAGAGTAAGTTGCACTAGGCTTGAAGTCCACTACCTCTGGAGAGGGCTATGGTCTTTCTAGAGTCCTTATATGGTTTAAAAAAGGCAATTAAGTTTTCACCTTAGGTTAAGGGCATTAATCTAGAAATAAAAGATATTTTCACTTTATTTATTGACAATTTATAAAAATAAATTCTGAAAGGAGCCTAACCCTTTGTTTACCTGTTTTTAGTATAAGTATAAAATGTAGTATCATCAGTTATTGTGAAGTTTATACGAGGGGGAGAAAATGATTTAAATAAATTAATCATGTTTGTTGAAATGCCAGAACAATTTAACAAGGATTATGAAGAACGATTATTAGTGTTAGAGAAAAATAGCTCTTTTCTTGATTTTTAAAAACTTAAACAGGATATGTTTTATCTTAGCTTCAAATGGAAGTACAGGCAGTTTTGTGCTAGAGAGCCTAATTAACTAGCCAGTAGAATTCTGAGAATGAGAGCTCAAGTGTGAGGAATGAGTGAACTGTCATTAGAGACACAATACGTCCTTAAAATAGGCTAAATAATGAAAACAGTTTTCCTGGAGGCAACTCCAATTTTCAGAGATGTGTCTTATTTCTTGTTCAAAAAGCTCATTTTGTGTATTCATATATGTAATAAAATCTTACTTGGGATAATTCTATATATTCAATATAGAATTCTTCATTTTGCCAAGTGATCCTATCCATACCACTAAATACTCAGCACACTCTTTACCTTGCATATGAAGTGCCTAAAGGTACTTAAAACTATGTATATAATATATATATATATATATATATATATATATATATTTTAAAGATTTATGTATTTATTTATTTTGGGCGGGGGTCGGGTTGGTGAGGGCGGGGAGCGCGAGCAGGCCACTTCTATTGGTCTTTCATTTCTCTATTTTCATCTGTCTTTGTTCTTTGGCTCCTGTGGGCCTCCCATCACGGTGGCGTCTGTCATGGCAGAGCACCGGCTCTGGGCACATGCGCTCCAGAGCTCCGGCTCGGTAATTGGACACATTGGTCCAGCCACTCCGCGGCACGTGGGATCTTCCCAGGCCAGGGATCGAACCAGTGCCCCTTGCACTGCAAGGTGGTGTCCTTAACCACTGGACCACCCGGGAAGCCCTGTATATAATATTTTAATAGCAGAATATATTGGTTAAGGGCATTAATCTAGAAATAAAAGATATTTTCACTTTATTTATTGACAATTTATAAAAATAAATTCTGAAAGGAGCCTAACCCTTTGTTTACCTGTTTTTAGTATAAGTATAAAATGTAGTATCATCAGTTATTGTGAAGTTTATACGAGGGGGAGAAAATGATTTAAATAAATTAATCATGTTTGTTGAAATGCCAGAACAATTTAACAAGGATTATGAAGAACGATTATTAGTGTTAGAGAAAAATAGCTCTTTTCTTGATTTTTAAAAACTTAAACAGGATATGTTTTATCTTAGCTTCAAATGGAAGTACAGGCAGTTTTGTGCTAGAGAGCCTAATTAACTAGCCAGTAGAATTCTGAGAATGAGAGCTCAAGTGTGAGGAATGAGTGAACTGTCATTAGAGACACAATACGTCCTTAAAATAGGCTAAATAATGAAAACAGTTTTCCTGGAGGCAACTCCAATTTTCAGAGATGTGTCTTATTTCTTGTTCAAAAAGCTCATTTTGTGTATTCATATATGTAATAAAATCTTACTTGGGATAATTCTATATATTCAATATAGAATTCTTCATTTTGCCAAGTGATCCTATCCATACCACTAAATACTCAGCACACTCTTTACCTTGCATATGAAGTGCCTAAAGGTACTTAAAACTATGTATATAATATATATATATATATATATATATATATATATATATTTTAAAGATTTATGTATTTATTTATTTTGGGCGGGGGTCGGGTTGGTGAGGGCGGGGAGCGCGAGCAGGCCACTTCTATTGGTCTTTCATTTCTCTATTTTCATCTGTCTTTGTTCTTTGGCTCCTGTGGGCCTCCCATCACGGTGGCGTCTGTCATGGCAGAGCACCGGCTCTGGGCACATGCGCTCCAGAGCTCCGGCTCGGTAATTGGACACATTGGTCCAGCCACTCCGCGGCACGTGGGATCTTCCCAGGCCAGGGATCGAACCAGTGCCCCTTGCACTGCAAGGTGGTGTCCTTAACCACTGGACCACCAGGGGAAGCCCTGTATATAATATTTTAATAGCAGAATATATTGGTTTAAATCTACCCTTTTGATCACATGTCATTTGTAACAAAATTTTACCCTTGAGAAGCTAAACACTACTTCTACATCTGAATGTTTTTATTTACTAAAGGAAAATAGGAGGAAGAGGAGGAGAGAAAGGAAAAAAGAGGGAAGCATATAAGAAAACAGAAAAGGGAAAGGAGAGAGAAAGCTAAGTAGGGAGGGAGGAAGGTTGGCATAATGGCATTCACAGTAATATTCAGTAACTTTAAAGACAAGTCAATAAATTCCTGCTGGTTAGGGTTTAACTTCTTTCTCAGATTCATCTGTCGATGAATATTCGAACACAAACTAACATCAATTAGAATTTCATTCCCAACCCACCCATCTATAACACCAGGGCATAATTTCAACAAACACTGTTATTTCTAAGTATACAGAATTCAGAGTACACATAACCAAAGGAGAGATGAAATTTGTAAGAATTGAGAATTCTCTGGAATTGAAGTCTTCAAATTTTAATATGTTCCTTGTATTGCCTTAAATCTTGGCCCTGTCTGTGTTAGACTTAGTCATGGGTTTAATTTCTTTCAAAAAATAAAACAAACAAATCCATCCTCTGAGGCAACTTTGATTTATCTCTGTTTGCAAAACAGACCAGAGCACTTAAGGAGCTTCTTCCAAACATGGAATGCAATGTTTACCCACTGGATCCCATCCAATCAACCGAGGAAACAATTTATTTAATTTCTTGAAAAGTACTGAATAATTTTAAACCTTATGTATTTATAGAATAATTGGAGTTATGCTGCTTAATTGAAATCCTTTTAGGCTTCAGCATAAATTTTCTATCATTTGTGGTATATATATATATATATATATATATATATATATATATATATATATTTATATATATATATATCAAATCTTTAAATAATATGCTTATCAGGAAATTTCCAAGAAAAAGGATTCTCTCCCTTCTGGTTTTAAATGACTGTACAAAACGTCAAGACTCATATATACAATTACACACAAATTGTTACACATTTTTTTCAATGGTTGAACTGCATCAAAGAAACAAATTTCCAAAAATTGCTTTGGTTATTATGCTTATGACTATTTTCTAAACGTATTCACAAATTGGCATTTCTCACATATAGCTATGGGCTTCTCTGGTATCAAAATATCAAATCTACCCTTTTGATCACATGTCATTTGTAACAAAATTTTACCCTTGAGAAGCTAAACACTACTTCTACATCTGAATGTTTTTATTTACTAAAGGAAAATAGGAGGAAGAGGAGGAGAGAAAGGAAAAAAGAGGGAAGCATATAAGAAAACAGAAAAGGGAAAGGAGAGAGAAAGCTAAGTAGGGAGGGAGGAAGGTTGGCATAATGGCATTCACAGTAATATTCAGTAACTTTAAAGACAAGTCAATAAATTCCTGCTGGTTAGGGTTTAACTTCTTTCTCAGATTCATCTGTCGATGAATATTCGAACACAAACTAACATCAATTAGAATTTCATTCCCAACCCACCCATCTATAACACCAGGGCATAATTTCAACAAACACTGTTATTTCTAAGTATACAGAATTCAGAGTACACATAACCAAAGGAGAGATGAAATTTGTAAGAATTGAGAATTCTCTGGAATTGAAGTCTTCAAATTTTAATATGTTCCTTGTATTGCCTTAAATCTTGGCCCTGTCTGTGTTAGACTTAGTCATGGGTTTAATTTCTTTCAAAAAATAAAACAAACAAATCCATCCTCTGAGGCAACTTTGATTTATCTCTGTTTGCAAAACAGACCAGAGCACTTAAGGAGCTTCTTCCAAACATGGAATGCAATGTTTACCCACTGGATCCCATCCAATCAACCGAGGAAACAATTTATTTAATTTCTTGAAAAGTACTGAATAATTTTAAACCTTATGTATTTATAGAATAATTGGAGTTATGCTGCTTAATTGAAATCCTTTTAGGCTTCAGCATAAATTTTCTATCATTTGTGGTATATATATATATATATATATATATATATATATATATATATATATATATATTTATATATAGCAAATTTTAAAATAATATGCTTATCAGGAAATTTCCAAGAAAAAGGATTCTCTCCCTTCTGGTTTTAAATGACTGTACAAAACGTCAAGACTCATATATACAATTACACACAAATTGTTACACATTTTTTTCAATGGTTGAACTGCATCAAAGAAACAAATTTCCAAAAATTGCTTTGGTTATTATGCTTATGACTATTTTCTAAACGTATTCACAAATTGGCATTTCTCACATATAGCTATGGGCTTCTCTGGTATCTCAGCACTAAAGCATCCCCCTGTCATCTGAGGAGGTTCAATCCCTTGGTCAGCAATACCCCTTAGAGAAGCAAATGGCAACCCACTCCAGTATTCTTGCCTTAGAAATTCCATGGACAGAGGAGCTTGGCAGGGTACTGTTCAGGGGACCACAATCGAGCTGGACACAACTTAGCAACTACACAACAACATATAGATACAACTATAGATATGAATAATAAATACTCAACTGTTGATCCTCTAATATTACCCATATTCAGCTAACTGGCCTGATATGATCCAGAGAACAAGGATCCGGGGCTGTATCTGGTTTTGAATCTAGCTGTGTGATGCCGGGAAGCCTTATCATTTCCATAACTCCAGTTGCCTCCTCAATAAAATGGGAATAAGACCAACTTCCTCAAAGGAGTTCCAAGTTAAATGAGATAATGCATATATAAGTAGCAGGTGCAAGCCGTTTTGTTCTTATTTTCCCCCTCATCTCCTTCATTGCTCTGAAAACGCTCACTGTCATGGAGTGATCAGAACTCAGTCTGTCTTACTGTCACCAAACATCACGCCAGCTGCTCCCTCTCGCAAGGTTCCCTTTTCCGTGTGCTCTTTCCCTGAACTGAGGCAAAGTAGAATAGCAGAACTGTCTGGTTCATATATACCCATTCTGCTTAAATGCCAGATTCTAAACTTAAGAAATCACCTTCATAATATCATATCGGTAAGTAAATTAAAAAAAAAAAAAACCACAAAACCCCATTTCTCCTCTTTCATATGTTTGCTTTTTGTAGA
Organism: Tragulus kanchil; assembly: GCA_022376925.1. NCBI lineage: Eukaryota > Metazoa > Chordata > Mammalia > Artiodactyla > Tragulidae > Tragulus > Tragulus kanchil. The sequence goes on along the minus strand of JAIOJX010000005.1, from coordinate 112,758,027 downwards.
CAAATAAACTCATGCAGTCCCCTCTTTCTAAGACAGATAAAACATACAAGCTGAGACACATACTTTGTCTAAATCACCAGGATGTTTACTTGGACAGAAAGTTCTGTCAAATTCCTTGACAGAATTTCCCCATCCACACTCCAGATTCTAAGATTTCTTTCCAACTGTGGGTAAGTAGGTTTCTATATCTAGTGGAAAAATCTAGGTTGCTGGGATCTGAGGAATTACCTTCTTGGTTTCCCTAAAAGCTTGTTGATTCCTTCTGAATTGTTCCTTAAACACTAGCTTGCCTGATGGGGAGGGGGGAAAAAAAAAAAAAAAACACCTCTCTCCCATATGTACCAGACCCTTGGCAAACAAAACATGCTACAAAGACAGGGCTGTAACTAGCTTCAGTATCAAAGACACACAACTATAGGCCTCTAATATTATAAATCAACTTCTTGTTGTTCTTTAGCTCCTAAGCTCCTAAGCCATAAATCAACTGTGTGTGTGTGTGTGCTCATTCGCTCAGTTGTGTCTGACTCTTTGTGCCCCCAAGAACTGCAGCATGCCAGGTTCCTCTATCTATGGAAATAAAGTATATTTCAGTAAAGCCTCACAACAAATTATTTACAAGGATCAAAACTACAACAACAAAATGGAGGAATATTAAACTCTTTTACCACGGCGCCTTTGCTTTTTAAATTGCAGAGTGTTGAGACACTATTCATAGGGACATGATGAAGGGAAATTAGCCTCTGATTCTCAAAGGGATGCATCCTTTCAAGCCCAGACTGAAGAGGGACAGCATAATGGACTGATTAATATTGATACCAAGTCCCTGCGTTGGGGATGTGCCTACTCTGGGAACAAACAGGATCTCTCTCTATATGAGTCACTACTTGACTTAAATGGGAGATTTTAGCCATAAAAAACCATAAACCAGTTATCTTAACTATTTGCAAAGATTAGAAGGAATTCACACACATGGAAGTGAGTGTGCCTATGTGCAAACAATCTAGATGAGTAATTCTTTATCACTCTATCATTATGCAAATAACTGATTACATTGTCTTTTTTAAGAAAAACAGGATCAATATGGAGACATTTGTGCAAATACTAGATGATGAAATGAATGGCCACTTTTACAGTTATTTGCTCCTATGTCATCTGAGAATGGATCTGCTACCATGAAATGGGTTGTGAGTAGGCCAACTTGAAAATGGGGTGAGAAAGTGCCTCTTTATTTATTCCTCACATTATTTCCCTTAAAATTATGCCAGCTTGGGGCTTCCCCGGTAGCTCAGTGGTAAAGAGTTCGCCTGCCAATGCAGGAGACATGAGTTTGATCCCTGGTCCAGAAAGATCCCACATGCTACAGAGCAACTAAGCCTGTGAGCTACAACTACTGAGCCTGTGCTCTAGAGACTCAGAGCCGCAACTATTGAGCCCATGTGCCGCAACTACTGAAGGCCGTATGCCCTCGAGCCCAAGTTCCACAGCAAGAGAAGTCACTGCAACAAGAAGCCTGCTCACCTCACCTGGAGAGTAGCCTTCACTCCCTGCAACTAGACAAGAGCCTGTGGCAGGAAGAAAACCCAGAACAGCTAAAAATAAATAAATAATGCATTTCTTTAAAAAACAATAAAACTATGCCAGTTTTGTCAAACTTAATTCTAATGCTGGTTTCACAGTCTTCTGGAAAAGTTCTATTAAAGCTCAAAGTTTAAGAGCTTAAAAAGATCTGTCACCTATTTTTTTGGGTAAAAAAAGGAAAAAGGGTCTAAAATCCCTAACATTATTTTCATATCCATTTTCTTTCTCCATCTCTCCCTGTAAAAAGCTATGACAACTGGGTTTGTGATTTTGATCTTCTACAAACACGATCTCAACAAGTTGATTAGACTATATTACTGTCCCTAATATAACTTGTGCCCCCAAAAGTAGCATCAGAATTTCTTCTGGCTAAAGTATGCCAAGATACTGAATCTGTAAATGTCCAACTAGTGCAATTCCTTAAAAGAACTTCACAGAACTCAGTCTAACTAAGCAAGAAGGGTTCCTGCCTAAAAACATCTGGGCTACAAAGACATCTGGGCTAGAAGGGCTCAGAGCAGGAGAGTGGAAAGGAGTTTCCAGCCATAGACACTTCCCTATGAAGCCAGAAGACACTGATCCTGAGTTCTAGGTTATTTAATATCCATTTTAGTAACAATGGCGCCGCCTTGTTTACAGATGACAGATTTCCAAACAATTGAAGGCAGCTTCATTGAGCCTCTGCAATTCTAGGACATCATCACCATTGTACTCACCATCACTTAAAGTTACAGCTATTATGGGGCTTTAATTTGAGAATATATCCTAGGGAGATAGGATGCTTTCAGATGTGGTGCTGGAAAAGACAGGTAAAAGTCCTTTGGACTGCAGGGAGACCAAACCAGTCAATCCTAAAGAAAATCAACCCTGAATATTCATTGGAAGGAATGATGCTGAAACCCTAAGACTTTGGCCACCTAAGGCAAAAAACCAGCTTATTGGAAGAGACCCTAATACTGGGCAAGATTGAGGGCAGGAGAAGGGGGTGACAAAGGAGGAAATGGTTGGATGGTATCACCAACTCAGTGGATATGAGTTTGCGCAAACTCTGGGAGAGAGTGAAAGACAGGAAAGCATGGCACACTGCAATTCATAGTGTTGCAAAGAGTTGGACATGACTTAGCGACTGAACAATAGCAGCAACATCCTAGGAGGGTAAGAGGAAGGAAAAAATTACTGAAGTTTGGGAAAGGGCACTATTAGAGAAAATACAGTGAATGGGAAACCCAGATACACTGGGAATGTGTCCAGTAAAGTAAATTTATGTTTATTGAGAAGGGCAGCAGTGGGTGGGAACTAACATTTGAGGATCCAGCCATTACTGAGGCAGCATGGGGTCAAGTTTAAGTAATGGTTCTGGAGCCACTTGGCTCTAAAGATTTTTCTTGAGGATTAAATAAGTTAATACATCTAAAATGTTTTTGAAATCGCTTGGCACACACACTCAGTAACTGTTTGCTAGTATCTTGTTTCGTTTATTCCTAATTATACTCCTTCATTGTGGGTGGGCCCTCAATTTTTGATTGCAGAAACTTAGAGTCAGTTTAAAGAAACTTGCCTGAATCTAGAAATATGGTTAGATAAACATACTAGCAAAGTAGAAATAGAGTCAGAGATGTAGAGAACAAACTTACAGTTACCAAGAGGAGAGGAGGGTGAGTCAAATGGGAGAGTGAGATTGACATAAATATTCATGTATAAAATAGATAACTAATGAGAACAGACTGTACAGCACAGGGAACTCTACTCAGTGCTCTCTGGTGACCCAAACAGGAAGGAAATATAAAAAAGAGTGGATATATGTATATGTACAACTTATTATTTTTGCTATACAGAAAAAACTAACACAACATTGCAAAGCAACTATACTCCAGTAAAAACTAAAACTATAGAAATTTGCCCAAGATTACATCCCTATCTGAAGAATGTAAAATTTAAATAATCCTTTTCATAACACATCATAAAAACATCTAGAATATTCAAAATCTATTTTTTATCTTCATCTTATACACTAGATCAATGATTCCCAAGAGTGGTTTCCAGACCAAAAGCATGAGCATCAGTTCTGTACTTGTTAAAAATGTCAATTTCTAGGCCCCATCGCACATGTGTCATTCAAAACTGACATTACAAGAGCAGCTATAAGCAGTTATTTTCTGTTTCTATGGAAAATATAGCAATCTTAGTAGGGACATTAAAACATATCCGAGAGGAATTTTTAAACACTGGAACACATATTTAATCATTATTGCTGTATAAGACCAGACATGAAGATGTATTGTTACATAAGCACCTGCTAGTGGCAGGTTTGGTGAAAACTATCATATGAAATGTACCACAATTAAAAAGAAGATTCAAGAAGGTTTGGTCTGAGATTGAGGTTGAAATCAAAGTCAAATTAAAATGAAGTTATCCTCATAGTGAAGGCCATTCTGATATCAAGAGTTTAGCCTGAAGTTTCCAGAACAGCGTCATACTGCTTTTTTTAAAAAGGTATATCACTTACTTTTTTAATGCACATATTTAAGTGACATATCAAATATATATACAAGTATTACAGTTTTAAAGAATAATGAGAATAACAAACCAGATTTGGGCTTACTCCCTATGAATGGAAATATGGAATAAGGAACCTTTACACAGGGCTTCCCTGGTGGCTCAGACAGTGAAGAATCTACCAGCACTTTAGGAGACCTGGGTTTGATAAACATACTAGCAAAGTAGAAATAGAGTCAGAGATGTAGAAAACAAACTTAGAGGAGAGGAGGGTGAGTCAAATGGGAGAGTGAGATTGACATAAATATTCATGTATAAAATAGATAACTAATGAGAACAGACTGTACAGCACAGGGAACTCTACTCAGTGCTCTCTGGTGACCCAAACAGGAAGGAAATATAAAAAAGAGTGGATATATGTATATGTACAACTTATTATTTTTGCTATACAGAAAAAACTAACACAACATTGCAAAGCAACTATACTCCAGTAAAAACTAAAACTATAGAAATTTGCCCAAGATTACATCCCTATCTGAAGAATGTAAAATTTAAATAATCCTTTTCATAACACATCATAAAAACATCTAGAATATTCAAAATCTATTTTTTATCTTCATCTTATACACTAGATCAATGATTCCCAAGAGTGGTTTCCAGACCAAAAGCATGAGCATCAGTTCTGTACTTGTTAAAAATGTCAATTTCTAGGCCCCATCGCACATGTGTCATTCAAAACTGACATTACAAGAGCAGCTATAAGCAGTTATTTTCTGTTTCTATGGAAAATATAGCAATCTTAGTAGGGACATTAAAACATATCCGAGAGGAATTTTTAAACACTGGAACACATATTTAATCATTATTGCTGTATAAGACCAGACATGAAGATGTATTGTTACATAAGCACCTGCTAGTGGCAGGTTTGGTGAAAACTATCATATGAAATGTACCACAATTAAAAAGAAGATTCAAGAAGGTTTGGTCTGAGATTGAGGTTGAAATCAAAGTCAAATTAAAATGAAGTTATCCTCATAGTGAAGGCCATTCTGATATCAAGAGTTTAGCCTGAAGTTTCCAGAACAGCGTCATACTGCTTTTTTTAAAAAGGTATATCACTTACTTTTTTAATGCACATATTTAAGTGACATATCAAATATATATACAAGTATTACAGTTTTAAAGAATAATGAGAATAACAAACCAGATTTGGGCTTACTCCCTATGAATGGAAATATGGAATAAGGAACCTTTACACAGGGCTTCCCTGGTGGCTCAGACAGTGAAGAATCTACCAGCACTTTAGGAGACCTGGGTTTGATCCCTGGGTCAGGAGGATCCCCCAGAGAAGAGAATGGTAACCCACTCCAGTATTCTTGCTTGGAAAACTCCACAGACAGAGAAGTTTCCAGGCTGCAGTCCATGGGGTTGCAAAGAGTGGGACACAACTGAGGGATTAATACATTACACAGCACCAAAATGTGTAGCAGGGCTTTCAACACAGGGCTTTCCTGTGGCAGAAGGATTGAACAGCATGGTAGCGCTATGATTTGCCAAGGGCCACTCCACTTCTTGACCCCTTGTATGCAATGCTGCTACACCATTAGTGAGTCATTAGCTTTGGGCTTTGTTATAAATTAGCTTCCAGGGATCTGATCAGTGATTCCTGGAGAAGATCCACTCTTCTGCCTAAAGAGGGCCAAACCACATGACTGGCAGTTTTAAAATTGAAAAATACCTCTCACAGTTGGAGAGTCAACCGGGAACCAAAGAGTCAAAGGACATAAAAATCCACAAACTATAAAATTCTCTTTATTGAGAAGACAGAATGAATCTTGGCGGCTTATACTATTAATTTCTCTTTTAACTCAAGGATGGTAAGTCAGAAATTTCCAATTGTTTTTGAGGAATATTGGATTTTTTTTTTCTGCCATAACAGCACATCATTCCTAGGGTGTTCCACCATAGATCACCCTAGAAAATGTGTCCATTCAAAGTGAGAGGAGTCCTTTTGGAGAATCTCCATTGGAAGAGAACATGCAGCTTATGAGGAAATGAAGGCCTACCATGTGACTAGAGCAAAGAGCCAAATGGAGGAGATGGGGGAATGGGGAAGATGGGAGAATGAGATGAACCAGGAGTTCATGAAAGGTCGAATTATCAAGAGTTTAGCCTGAAGTTTCCAGAACAGCGTCATACTGCTTTTTTTAAAAAGGTATATCACTTACTTTTTTAATGCACATATTTAAGTGACATATCAAATATATATACAAGTATTACAGTTTTAAAGAATAATGAGAATAACAAACCAGATTTGGGCTTACTCCCTATGAATGGAAATATGGAATAAGGAACCTTTACACAGGGCTTCCCTGGTGGCTCAGACAGTGAAGAATCTACCAGCACTTTAGGAGACCTGGGTTTGATCCCTGGGTCAGGAGGATCCCCCAGAGAAGAGAATGGTAACCCACTCCAGTATTCTTGCTTGGAAAACTCCACAGACAGAGAAGTTTCCAGGCTGCAGTCCATGGGGTTGCAAAGAGTGGGACACAACTGAGGGATTAATACATTACACAGCACCAAAATGTGTAGCAGGGCTTTCAACACAGGGCTTTCCTGTGGCAGAAGGATTGAACAGCATGGTAGCGCTATGATTTGCCAAGGGCCACTCCACTTCTTGACCCCTTGTATGCAATGCTGCTACACCATTAGTGAGTCATTAGCTTTGGGCTTTGTTATAAATTAGCTTCCAGGGATCTGATCAGTGATTCCTGGAGAAGATCCACTCTTCTGCCTAAAGAGGGCCAAACCACATGACTGGCAGTTTTAAAATTGAAAAATACCTCTCACAGTTGGAGAGTCAACCGGGAACCAAAGAGTCAAAGGACATAAAAATCCACAAACTATAAAATTCTCTTTATTGAGAAGACAGAATGAATCTTGGCGGCTTATACTATTAATTTCTCTTTTAACTCAAGGATGGTAAGTCAGAAATTTCCAATTGTTTTTGAGGAATATTGGATTTTTTTTTTTTTTCTGCCATAACAGCACATCATTCCTAGGGTGTTCCACCATAGATCACCCTAGAAAATGTGTCCATTCAAAGTGAGAGGAGTCCTTTTGGAGAATCTCCATTGGAAGAGAACATGCAGCTTATGAGGAAATGAAGGCCTACCATGTGACTAGAGCAAAGAGCCAATGAGGAGATGAGGAATGAGAAGATGGGAGAATGAGATGAACCAGGAGTGATGAGCAGTAGCTAAAGGAAGTAGGGAGCTGTAGAAAATGCCAAAGACCTACTGTATCTTAAGAGTGAGAAGTAATCATGGAAAGGTTTTATGCAGAATGATGATGCAAGCTTATCTGCCTTACCAAAGACTCCTTAATTGGATCAAGAAAAGGCTTTTTTTTTTTTTTTTTTTTTTGAGAATCAACAGGCTTGACTGACTAGTTTAAATCCAAACAATCCCTACTGTGTCTGATTTGTCAATGAGGCATTAAGATGAATAGAGGTTCATCATCATCATTATCATCATCATAGTTTGGGACCAAGAGAAAACCCAGTTTCTACCAGCATATCCCAGTGTCACACACACAGCTGCACTCTAATGCTCCTCTGGGTACAAATGTCTGTGCCAATAGCAGCACAGAGAAAACGCTCAGGAAAAAAGCAATACAAATTAACTCTGGCAGTTATTTGGCTCATTTTTCAGAATCCATTTGCAAAACAACAGCGTTTTTCATTAGCCAAAAAAGATGGAAAATGTTGGCAACTGACAAAATTGCTACTGAACCTATAGCAACTGTACCTTGCCCCTTGATTTTTTTTTTTTTTTTTTTTTTTTTTTTTTTTTGCTATGCTTGCTCAGGAACATCTGTGTTTTCACTAGGGAATGTAAAATGGAAGCACAAAAGAGAATCAACTAAACAGGATTAAAGAACCAGAATCACGGTTTGATATGGCACTGAATAACAAAAAAAAAAGGCCAACCCACATGACCAGTCATTACAAAATGGGTAAAAGTACTGGAATGAAAATAAAAACTGACTATGATAATAAAGAAACCTCTGCATTTTGGCTGTGCATTTACATGCCTGATGTGTCCCCTTTTTCTACACTCTAAATTTACTGTTTAGACAAGTAAAGAAGGGTGGCATGAGGAGATGAGCAGGATACACAGTCATTTCTCTTTTAGTCTGACTCTTCCCTGGAAATCACTCCATTAGTAAGGGATTCCTACATACAACAGAGACCCCCACTACAAAGAATTCTGATTTCTAAAACTATGTCCTAGAGGTTTATTTTTTCTTATACTGTCACAAATCCTTTAGCTTCTTAATAAAATAGTATATGTATCTACAGCAGAAAAATTCAGATCACAGTTTGAGCAACTACACTAGACAAAAATACCTCATGTGCATGCATACACAGGCTGTGACAGAGAATTTCAGAGTATGAAGTCTTTTTTTTTTATGATACAGTAAGTCTTTCTAAGCACAAAACCATAAAGAAAAAAGTTGGTTGACTTCACTATATAAAATTTTAAAGCTTTCACATAGCAGCGCTAACTAAGGATATTTTTTTAATCGACAGTACACTGGGAAATAAAAATCATTCCAAAGTTATGATAGACAAGTTTAATTTTGACGACCTTAGTTTTTGATAAGATTTATCATTTCCTCAGGGAATAGTATGCCATCTCAAAATAATGCAAAATAAATAGCAGCAAGTATTACCTCAGGACAGTGAGGGAAGAATGAGGATCATTCACTTTCTTAATGTCAAGAGAGCAATAATTCAGGGCCGCAAATTAAAAGATGCCTCTGCTTGGTTTAATACTATGCCACCAATGTTTTGAAATTTTCACAATTTTTGCAAGAGGCATCTTGAATTTTATTTTCCGATTAGTCCTGCAAATTGCATACTTGCCCCACACCTACTGTCCTATAAAATGCCTGTCTACAATGTAGTAAGCTTTGTGCCAAAGAACAGTATCAAAATGCTTAAGAAATAGTGCCAGTTCTGAAAATTTTATAGTTTAAAAGTAGAGTTCAGTAGGGAGATTATATAATAAAGTAGAAAACATGGCTCAAATGGAGCTCCAGAGGAGGGAGAGGTTACTTCTCAGTAGAATCATCAATATCTATGGAAAGAGCAGCTATTAGTTGGATATAAAGAGAGAGAGAGAACTGAACACTGACAAGGGGTGAACAGGCAAAGGAGGCAGTGTTCTACATAAAAGCACAGGGTCCGCCTCTGCATTTTGGCTGTGCATTTACATGCCTGATGTGTCCCCTTTTCTACACTCTAAATTTACTGTTTAGACAAGTAAAGAAGGGTGGCATGAGGAGATGAGCAGGATACGTATTTCATCCCCAAAAAGAGGACCCCAAAACTACAAAGAATTCTGATTTCTAAAACTATGTCCTAGAGGTTTATTTTTTCTTATACTGTCACAAATCCTTTAGCTTCTTAATAAAATAGTATATGTATCTACAGCAGAAAAATTCAGATCACAGTTTGAGCAACTACACTAGACAAAAATACCTCATGTGCATGCATACACAGGCTGTGACAGAGAATTTCAGAGTATGAAGTCTTTTTTTTTTATGATACAGTAAGTCTTTCTAAGCACAAAACCATAAAGAAAAAAGTTGGTTGACTTCACTATATAAAATTTTAAAGCTTTCACATAGCAGCGCTAACTAAGGATATTTTTTTAATCGACAGTACACTGGGAAATAAAAATCATTCCAAAGTTATGATAGACAAGTTTAATTTTGACGACCTTAGTTTTTGATAAGATTTATCATTTCCTCAGGGAATAGTATGCCATCTCAAAATAATGCAAAATAAATAGCAGCAAGTATTACCTCAGGACAGTGAGGGAAGAATGAGGATCATTCACTTTCTTAATGTCAAGAGAGCAATAATTCAGGGCCGCAAATTAAAAGATGCCTCTGCTTGGTTTAATACTATGCCACCAATGTTTTGAAATTTTCACAATTTTTGCAAGAGGCATCTTGAATTTTATTTTCCGATTAGTCCTGCAAATTGCATACTTGCCCCACACCTACTGTCCTATAAAATGCCTGTCTACAATGTAGTAAGCTTTGTGCCAAAGAACAGTATCAAAATGCTTAAGAAATAGTGCCAGTTCTGAAAATTTTATAGTTTAAAAGTAGAGTTCAGTAGGGAGATTATATAATAAAGTAGAAAACATGGCTCAAATGGAGCTCCAGAGGAGGGAGAGGTTACTTCTCAGTAGAATCATCAATATCTATGGAAAGAGCAGCTATTAGTTGGATATAAAGAGGAGAGAGAGAGAACTGAACACTGACAAGGGGGTGAACAGGCAAAGGAGGCAGTGTTCTACATAAAAGCACAGGGTCCGCCTGTGCACAAGGAATCATTCGGTATGCCTGGGGCAAGAAGAAGTCGGGCTGAGAAAGCAGGCTGGCCACTGGCTGTGCGACCTTGAATATCCAGCTCATGATGCTGTACCTAATTCAACAGGAACTGTGAGTCACTAAAAGGCTATACAGATCCAGTTGGTCACAGTCATAATTTAGAAGATTAAAATCTGCCTGAGGCAACAGTGGTCACTGGGTCCCCCCTCTGGACTTCCAGCCCAGTAGGATGCATGCAAATGATGGGAACTTGGTGTTTAAGGGTGGCCAGATGGGAAGTCACAAAGTCAGTACCTAACTCTTTTTCATTAAATCAGTTAAACTTTACTCGCTCTAAGATGACCAATTAGAAATGTTCATGTACTCTAGCAAACCAGGTTTGAATTGTTAAAATAGATAAATATGGTCAGCTCTGAGAATATTACAAAAATAAAAGTATACCCAGGGAGACTCTCTCACACACATACCCACACACCCATATACATATACATACAGAAACATCTCTATGTTCCTGAAATTGCGCCTCTAAAAATGCTTTTGTTGGAATCATGTAAGATAACAATGCCATGTATTCCATTGCCTTATGAAAACTTATGGAAACTATAATCAGTGTTATAAGTACCCAGCTCTTAGGTATGTGAGATAAACAGTGAGCCTTGTCCCTCAACGAACCTTTCACTGAATACCAGTTGGGATCTTTCTCTTTCACAGAAATGTCAAAAGAATACCAGTAACTTGCACTTTAATACAGACTTAAAGTAAATAATCACTTTGTCTCTTTCCATCTTTCTCCATTCGCAAACACACATTTATGTAATCAATTGATATATTAATATATATATAAAACATATGGTACCTGAATCATTTCCTTTCAAACTACAGTAATTTTCAAAGAGAAATTCCCATTTCCACTTCTCCTGTTTCACTGAATCCTATTGAGTAAAACACCTGATACCATTTTTAACACACTGTCACTAGATCTATTTGAATTTTAGCAAGAATATAAAGAAAAAAAATATGTGGACATTAAAAAATATATGAACAGTTAATCAGAAAGTAACCAAAAGAAATATTCAAAGAAGACAACTGCATTTAAGTCAGTAAATATCCATTGACATTTTTGTATCACTGATCCAAAGTATTGATTTTATTTTTTAGCTCCATTTAAACCATTTATTAAAAATAAAAATATAAAATGAAAAGGCCAGTTTAACATCCTAGCTCTCAAAAATAAAATTTTGTGTTGCTCTCGCCGTTAGCTCACATGCTCTGTACATAATTATTTTACAATGGTTCAGTTTTCAAAAGAAAAATTTTACAACATAACTACTTTCTGAAAAGAAGCCAAAGTTGTCAATCTTCTTTTACTGATAAAATAATAGGATTTCTTAAAAAAAAAAAAAAAGCTGAAGTGAAGTGAATTTCAGTGAATATAAGTGTATTCCAAAGGAAAAAAAGCTGGTGTTTTATTCCAATCCCCATGGCATACTGTGTTATTATGATAATATATAATATCAAGAACAGAAAAGTCTTTGATATTTCAGAACTGCTACATAAAATGAATTTAATTTTGGAAATTAAACTCAGGATTAAAGGATAATAAGCTTCTTCTTAGAATTTTTCACCTTAGTCATCTGATGTTTAGTATAGAACTTCACACAAGAGATGATTAGTTTTGTAGTGTGGGTTGTTTTAGAAGTTATAATATATTAGTTAATAGAGTCTAAAAATGCTGTTGTTGGAATCATGTAAGAAAACAATGCCATGTATTCCATTGCCTTATGAAAACTTATGGAAACTATAATCAGTGTTATAAGTACCCAGCTCTTAGGTATGTGAGATAAACAGTGAGCCTTGTCCCTCAACGAACCTTTCACTGAATACCAGTTGGGATCTTTCTCTTTCACAGAAATGTCAAAAGAATACCAGTAACTTGCACTTTAATACAGACTTAAAGTAAATAATCACTTTGTCTCTTTCCATCTTTCTCCATTCCCAAACACACATTTATGTAATCAATTGATATATCAACATATATATATATATATATATATATATATATATATATATATATATATATATAAAACATATGGTACCTGAATCATTTCCTTTCAAACTACAGTAATTTTCAAAGAGAAATTCCCATTTCCACTTCTCCTGTTTCACTGAATCCTATTGAGTAAAACACCTGATACCATTTTTAACACACTGTCACTAGATCTATTTGAATTTTAGCAAGAATATAAAGAAAAAAAATATGTGGACATTAAAAAATATATGAACAGTTAATCAGAAAGTAACCAAAAGAAATATTCAAAGAAGACAACTGCATTTAAGTCAGTAAATATCCATTGACATTTTTGTATCACTGATCCAAAGTATTGATTTTATTTTTTAGCTCCATTTAAACCATTTATTAAAAATAAAAATATAAAATGAAAAGGCCAGTTTAACATCCTAGCTCTCAAAAATAAAATTTTGTGTTGCTCTCGCCGTTAGCTCACATGCTCTGTACATAATTATTTTACAATGGTTCAGTTTTCAAAAGAAAAATTTTACAACATAACTACTTTCTGAAAAGAAGCCAAAGTTGTCAATCTTCTTTTACTGATAAAATAATAGGATTTCTTAAAAAAAAAAAAAAAGCTGAAGTGAAGTGAATTTCAGTGAATATAAGTGTATTCCAAAGGAAAAAAAGCTGGTGTTTTATTCCAATCCCCATGGCATACTGTGTTATTATGATAATATATAATATCAAGAACAGAAAAGTCTTTGATATTTCAGAACTGCTACATAAAATGAATTTAATTTTGGAAATTAAACTCAGGATTAAAGGATAATAAGCTTCTTCTTAGAATTTTTTCACCTTAGTCATCTGATGTTTAGTATAGAACTTCACACAAGAGATGATTAGTTTTGTAGTGTGGGTTGTTTTAGAAGTTATAATATATTAGTTAATAGAGTATATCTTTTTTTTGTTCACGCAAATACTCACTTGTTTCTCTCTTGCATGCTTCTCTCCACTGTAAGAGAATATCGAATGAAACTCTGAAGTTCTGACTTAATCACATATCATAAAGTTTAGCAGCACAGATAGAAAGAAGCCAGTCCAAAGACTTGTTCTTCCACAGATTTTTAGGCTAATAAGATTAAGATAAGGGTAGAAAGTGTTCCCTAGGCTACATTTCAGGAAAAAGTTGAAAAGACAATAAAACACTATCAGGAGAAAAGCATCCTACCTTTTTAAAAATTCCATATACTCGGTATGCTTGATGAGTCCTGTCCTCATCATTATCGTTTGAAAACATTGTCGATCAATGGCCCAAAGTTTCACATTTACAAGAGCTGGAAAAAAAGAGGAAAAAAAAAAAAAAAAAAACAGGGAAAAATTAGAGAATTTCAACAGTGAATCATAATGTGCAAAAGCAGAAAGTTATTCAGAGGAATGAAAGTGATTAACCTCTGCATAAAGCTAATACCTTAATGCTACCTATCTAGTTAGGAGGATAAGTTCTTACAGACAAAATATAGTTCATAATTTAATGCTAGTATTATTATCCATAAGGAAGGTTCCTGTTGCTCTTATGTTCTCAAGGGGTCAGAAGGTCTAAGTACACATTAAAGTATTTAGTCATTTGACTATACACAAAGGAAGTCACATCAAGAGAGGTTCACAAGAAATAACACTCAATAATTAACCAGAATAGTGTAAATGACTCACATGATCATATTTTAATTGCAAATAATAGAAGTGAAAATTATGTTTTCAGTTTTAGGGGTTAATAGAACAGAAATAATTATTAAATTAAATTGTAACCTGTGCCCAGTTAACCATATGAAATTATATTAACTATCTTTGTTGAATTTTAACTTCTTTTCTTCCATATTACTCAATGACTAAACACAGAAACTGAATACCACAAGAGATTAGCATTTGATCTATTAAGTACATCACTAAAAGACGAGTTTTAGAAAATAATGTTACAGTATAAGAGAACAATATATTAAGATAAACTGAGGATTTAAAACAATATGCTAAAAATGCCAGTACTGAATCTGTGTGATGGGTATTCAAGAGGCATACTAGACTACTATCTCCATTTTTATGTGCATATGCAGATTTTTACCATAGGAATATTTTGTAAGCATATGAACTAAACAAGTTAATTCCTACATCATCCCCATGGAGTACAGGGAACAGAAGGGCTGTGCAGAGATTTGAGGAAGACCAGTGAATGGGACCAGGATACAGTTTACTGAAGGAATCATAGAAAGATGAATGAAATCAGTCCTCTTGTCTTCACAGTTCTCAGACTAAGCCCAGGGAATGCAAAAGATCAAGATTTGGGGGTAAAGAAGAGGAGAAAATGTTGGAGTAAGTAGGCCATGTACATGTTATGTGAGAAGATGCTAGAAGTAACACACAGAGGAAAAAGATCATAAAATGAACATTGAGTACATACACTAGACTGGTATCTTTGAATTTTACCTCATCTTTCCTCGCAAAATTATTTGAAGCTTAGAAAGAAAGCATAACTTTTCCCCCTCAACCAGTTCCTTATTGGAGAAAACAGATGCTCAGTTAAGTGGAAAAAGAACAAGGCAGCAAGGACCCATGCGTACATGGCTCCATTCCAAACAGCCTTCAAAAATGAACCTTCATCAGAAAACAAAGCTCATCTCACAGGTATTCTCCAGTTCCATTCTAGTTCCTCTGTTGAATTCAGGCTTTTTTCCAGGACACCTGTTTACTTGAGATGAACCACAGAACTAGAGGATACCACCACGGGGGACTGAGAAAATCATGACAAGATTCATAAGAAGTAGAACACTGAAAAACAATAGGAGCTGAAATAGGACAGACACAAAGGAGAGTCAAGTGGGGAAATTACATAAACAAGACCACAGTTAGGAATGAGTTTGGGCTCTGGGACTCCAGTCAGAGATTAAAAACAGACTGTAGTGGCAGAGATTACTACAGGGCTTCTACATAATTTGAGAGTAGGTTGATGTGGGGCCCTGGAAGCCAGGCATAGAAAGCAAGGGTTAATTTGATGAACAACAGGAAGCTATTAGAGATCTTAAAAAGACAGAACCAAAGAACCACAATTTTAAAGGATACACCATGGGGGACATTAAAAAAAAAAAATGTTAAATGCTTACTAGGAGAAAAAAAATAGTGTTTTCTATATTTGGCATCATTTTTAATGTTCCCAAGTATTTCCAGTATAGACACTTTTCCCTCCAAAGGATCAATTAGGATAAGCAACAAGTTATGTTATTTAAAAAAAACTGCAGCAATAAAAACAGCTGTACTATGCTATGTATTTTTAAACACACCTCAAAGGCATGATTAGAAGCATAATGTCAAAATGAAATAAAACATCCATGCATTTTAAGGCTTTGCCCTGAGGAAAGACCTTACAACACATAGCCCTGGTTACAGTATATTAAAGCTTCTATTATAACCTCTGAAACCAAAAGGTAAGATCACGGTGATAGCTGAGAAAGACTAATCTAGGAGAGACACTGGATTCAGAAACATTGGAGTCACGCAGAATAAAGACCAACACGGGTACCGTCAAATAACACTGTATGTACAAACTGTAGGACAGAGCAGTAGTAGGATGAAAGCTCAGTGTATGGAAAATTATTCTGATAATACATTTAGGGCACAGATTCAGACAAGGAGTAAGGAGCACCAGACAGAGGCCACAGTAACTCAGGAGTAACTCAGGAGGAGGGTCTCAGTGAATAAGGTAATGATGGGAGTAATAGCAGAGGCTTGGCAGGGTGTGTCGGGGTGGGAGTGTGGATGCGTGCTAAGTTACCTGCAACACGACTGGTGCACTTCAAGGGCAGGTTCCATCCCTGCTCTCTCCTGATCAACAACCTTTTTGTCCTATGAACTGCTATAGCTCTTTCTAATCGTGTCATTCACTGGCGCTGCAAGCATGTGACTAATACTGTCAATGATCTCTATGTGTATAATATACTATCTCAAGCAAGCTTGCACTACATTCCCAAAAAGTCCCTGTCTTCTTTCTTATAACCTTCCCCAACTCAAGAAACTTGCTTTTTACTTGATAAACATTGGGGGAAATTATTAATTAATGTAATTTATATACATGAAATTCACCTGCAAAAAATATATATATGCCTAGTCAGACTCTAAGATTACATTTAAATACTAACACTGAACTTATTAGATATCGTGTGCTAAAAAATCATCTCTAAACATACTTTCACAGAATTTGGTATTTTTATCTTCTGATTCCATTTACATGGGCTATGGAACTGTCTAAAGCTGGGTTTCAGATATTTTATATGATAATGAGTATGACTTGAGGAAATTTCATTTGTCCATGACCTTGGGCAAGATGACAGCATCTTTTTTATACGCAGCCCATATACATATTAGTCAAGTCAGCATTTTACAGGTAGGCAAGCATGACTAATAATCACCTTGCCCTGTTGTTGGAAGCATGATTATACTGAAGCTGTGATTAAATCTTGTTTCTAAAACAGTCTGCTGGAGTGTAAATCTATTGCTTCCATAACTAAAAGAGAACACTTAAAAAAAAAATCCATTTACCTTTAATCTTAAGTAGTGTACTAATCTCTGTAGGGGTAAACCACAGTACTTCACGCAGAATAAAGACCAACACGGGTACGTCAAATAACACTGTATGTACAAACTGTAGGACAGAGCAGTAGTAGGATGAAAGCTCAGTGTATGGAAAATTTTCTGATAATACATTTAGGGCACAGATTCAGACAAGGAGTAAGGAGCACCAGACAGAGGCCACAGTAACTCAGGAGTAACTCAGGAGGAGGGTCTCAGTGAATAAGGTAATGATGGGAGTAATAGCAGAGGCTTGGCAGGGTGTGTCGGGGTGGGAGTGTGGATGCGTGCTAAGTTACCTGCAACACGACTGGTGCACTTCAAGGGCAGGTTCCATCCCTGCTCTCTCCTGATCAACAACCTTTTTGTCCTATGAACTGCTATAGCTCTTTCTAATCGTGTCATTCACTGGCGCTGCAAGCATGTGACTAATACTGTCAATGATCTCTATGTGTATAATATACTATCTCAAGCAAGCTTGCACTACATTCCCAAAAAGTCCCTGTCTTCTTTCTTATAACCTTCCCCAACTCAAGAAACTTGCTTTTTACTTGATAAACATTGGGGGAAATTATTAATTAATGTAATTTATATACATGAAATTCACCTGCAAAAAATATATATATGCCTAGTCAGACTCTAAGATTACATTTAAATACTAACACTGAACTTATTAGATATCGTGTGCTAAAAAATCATCTCTAAACATACTTTCACAGAATTTGGTATTTTTATCTTCTGATTCCATTTACATGGGCTATGGAACTGTCTAAAGCTGGGTTTCAGATATTTTATATGATAATGAGTATGACTTGAGGAAATTTCATTTGTCCATGACCTTGGGCAAGATGACAGCATCTTTTTTATACGCAGCCCATATACATATTAGTCAAGTCAGCATTTTACAGGTAGGCAAGCATGACTAATAATCACCTTGCCCTGTTGTTGGAAGCATGATTATACTGAAGCTGTGATTAAATCTTGTTTCTAAAACAGTCTGCTGGAGTGTAAATCTATTGCTTCCATAACTAAAAGAGAACACTTAAAAAAAAAATCCATTTACCTTTAATCTTAAGTAGTGTACTAATCTCTGTAGGGGGTAACCACCTCACTAATACAATTCCTGTGATTTTCACAATTACTGTTCAAGAACACAGAAGTTGGAAGAGCATAAAGCAGAAAAGAAAAAAGGTTGGGAAGGGATTTTCCTCTTCATTCAAGTATATATCTAAAATCCTTTGCTGAAATATTTATCTTTTTTTTTTTTTCTTTTCAGGTTAAGGCCAGACTGAATTCTGTGGGAAAGATACAAATTACCATTAATCTAGGATCTCGTAAGGGCATGAGCGTACTAAGAATACCTTCCAGGTAGGTAAAAGGTGGCCTTCACTTAGGGGCACCAAGATTACAGAAGCATGAGAGGGCTTCCCTGGTGGTCCAGTGGGTGAAGAGTCCACCTTGCAGTGCGAGGGGCACTGGTGTGACCCCTGGCCTGGGAAGATCCCATGTGCTGCAGAGCCGCTGGACCGATGTGTCAAACTATGGAGCTGGAGCTCTGGAGCACACGTGCCCAGAACTGGTGCTCTGCAGCGACAGAGGCCACTGTGATGGGAGGCCCACACAGGCCAAACAACAAAGATAAACAAATGAAAGATCAATAGAAATGCTCCCCCCTCAAAAAAAAAAAAAAAAAACTTAAAAAAAAAAAGATTACAGAAGCATGAGACAAATTGTGCAAGACTATGAAGCCACAAATCTGGGTTTGGCTAAATTCTACTAGGGAGATCATCTGCTGTCCAATTCACATTTTGGAAGACTTCTGAGAAAACATATGTAGGTACAGAACACTTAGATTCAAGGTTTATTCTACCCATTATTTAACACCAACTTAGTTGATGCTGCTGCTAATATAAAAGGGACAGAAAACAATTCCTGCCTTCATGAAACTTGTGATCTAGTACAGAGGCCAACAAACCATTGTTCTTCCCAAATCTGGCTGCTAGTCAGCTGCTTTCCTCACTTAAGAAGTTCTGCGGGCTTCCCCTGGTGGTCCAGTGGGTAAGGACACCGCCTTGCAGTGCAAGGGGCGCCGGTTCGTGCCCGGGCCTGGGAAGATCCCACGTGCCGCGGAGCGGCCGGACTGATGTGTCCAATTACCGCGCCGGAGCTCTGGAGCGCATGCGCCCAGAGCCGGCGCTCTGCCACGACAGACGCCACCGCGATGGGAGGCCCACAGGAGCCAAAGAACAAAGACGGATGAACATAGAGAAAGACCAATAGAAGTGGCCCGCCTGCTCCCCTCCCTCCCCAACCCAACCCCCGCCCAAAAATAAATAAATAAATAAATCTTAAAAAAAAAAAAAAAAAAGAAGTTCTGTGAATGAAATTCCAAGGATTTTTAGGGGCTGTATGCCAGAAAAGAGATGAAGATCGAATATATATTTGGTATATTTCTTATTACAAATCACAATATCATAGCAAGTTATCAGATATAGATGAGGTCCTCAGGATGGAGCCATCATGATGTGTTGTTTAGTGTCCTTATAGAAGAAGTCTCGCTCCCTCCCTCTCCCCCTCCGCACACATCAAAACAATGCCACTTGGGAATTGAGCCCTCACAATTCCTGTGATTTCCACAATTGTTGTTGGTGAACACGTAAGTTGAAAGAGCATAAAGCAGAAAAGAAAAAAGGTTGGGAAGGGATTTTCCTCAAGTACGTATCTAAAATTCTCTATTGAAATTTCATTAACATACAAAATACCTGAAACCCAGCTTTAGCTTTAATTGGGAAGAGAGCCCTCCCCCCAGAACTCTTCTGTACTAACATCCTGATCTTGAACTCAAAGCCTCCAAAACTGTGAGGAAAATACTCATTGTTTAAGCCAACTTGTCTGTGGTATTTGTTGACAGGTGTTTGAATGCAGACACCTGGGACCATGGAGTCTTAAGGCATCTGTGCAAGGAACACAAGAGATTTGGGAATCTGAGGTGAGAAAACATCTTTACTTTTACCACTCTGTTACTAAAATATAGCGTTTTTTTCTAAGTATAGGCAACATGGACTTCCTGCCTTCATGAAACTTGTGATCTAGTACAGAGGCCAACAAACCATTGTTCTTCCCAAATCTGGCTGCTAGTCAGCTGCTTTCCTCACTTAAGAAGTTCTGCGGGCTTCCCCTGGTGGTCCAGTGGGTAAGGACACCGCCTTGCAGTGCAAGGGGCGCCGGTTCGTGCCCGGGCCTGGGAAGATCCCACGTGCCGCGGAGCGGCCGGACTGATGTGTCCAATTACCGCGCCGGAGCTCTGGAGCGCATGCGCCCAGAGCCGGCGCTCTGCCACGACAGACGCCACCGCGATGGGAGGCCCACAGGAGCCAAAGAACAAAGACGGATGAACATAGAGAAAGACCAATAGAAGTGGCCCGCCTGCTCCCCTCCCTCCCCAACCCAACCCCCGCCCAAAAATAAATAAATAAATAAATCTTAAAAAAAAAAAAAAAAAAGAAGTTCTGTGAATGAAATTCCAAGGATTTTTAGGGGCTGTATGCCAGAAAAGAGATGAAGATCGAATATATATTTGGTATATTTCTTATTACAAATCACAATATCATAGCAAGTTATCAGATATAGATGAGGTCCTCAGGATGGAGCCATCATGATGTGTTGTTTAGTGTCCTTATAGAAGAAGTCTCGCTCCCTCCCTCTCCCCCTCCGCACACATCAAAACAATGCCACTTGGGAATTGAGCCCTCACAATTCCTGTGATTTCCACAATTGTTGTTGGTGAACACGTAAGTTGAAAGAGCATAAAGCAGAAAAGAAAAAAGGTTGGGAAGGGATTTTCCTCAAGTACGTATCTAAAATTCTCTATTGAAATTTCATTAACATACAAAATACCTGAAACCCAGCTTTAGCTTTAATTGGGAAGAGAGCCCTCCCCCCAGAACTCTTCTGTACTAACATCCTGATCTTGAACTCAAAGCCTCCAAAACTGTGAGGAAAATACTCATTGTTTAAGCCAACTTGTCTGTGGTATTTGTTGACAGGTGTTTGAATGCAGACACCTGGGACCATGGAGTCTTAAGGCATCTGTGCAAGGAACACAAGAGATTTGGGAATCTGAGGTGAGAAAACATCTTTACTTTTACCACTCTGTTACTAAAATATAGCGTTTTTTTCTAAGTATAGGCAACATGGACTTCCCTGGTGGTACAATGGATAGGAATCTACCTGCCAATGCAGGAGGCATTTCCCTGGTTTGAAAAGATTCTACATGCCACGGGCAACTGAGCTCACACACTGCAACTACTGAGCCCTCTGGCTGCAATTACTGAAGCCTGGGTGCCTAGAACCTGTGCTCTGCCACAAGAGAAGCCACCACAGTGAGAAGCCTGTGCACTGCAATGAAGAGGAGCCCCCACTCACTGCAACTAGAGAAAGCCCTCACACAGCAAAGAATACCCCAGACAATTAAAAATAAAATAAAATAAGTGAGTTTTTTTGAGGGATATCCTTTTAAAAAAAATTTTTGGCCTCTTTTATTGGTTTTTTATTTTCACCCATCTTTATTCTTTGGCCTATGTGGACCTCCCATCACAATGGCCTCTTTTGTTGCAGAGCACTGACTCTGGGGTATGCGCTCTAGAGCACTGGCTTGTCATTGGACACATCGGTCCAACCACTCTGTGGCATGTGGGATCTTCCCAGGCCTGGGATCTAACTGGTACCCCTTGCACTGCAAGGCGGGCCCTTCACCCACTGGACCACCAGGAAGTCCCTGATTTTTAAAAGTACAAGCAAGAAACCACTTTACTGTAGAAACCATGGATATTTTTACATCATCCTATATCAGTTGCAGACATTTTAAATATAATTTACATTCATCCTTACTTTGAAATAATGTTAACTGAACCTCTAGATCTTATTTTTAATGTTATTTTACCACAATTATTAAATGTTTTATCACTCTGTTTCAATATAAATAGCTCTTTGCAATCCTATGTATTTTATTTTATGCTTTAATAAACATTCTTAGATGAGTCCATATGCATCATCAGTGACAAATAAGCCCATGGCACCCTTAGGATTAAGAGCCCCTTCTGTAAGTATCCTAGAGAAAGGATTACCTCAGAAAAGACAGGAAGAGTGGTAAGGGAAGAGGTAATACTTAGCTGGTCTGCATCCCTAGGAATCAATGTAAGGGGATCCCTATGAGAGGGGTTCAATCTGTGCAAGGAACACAAGAGATTTGGGAATCTGAGGTGAGAAAACATCTTTACTTTTACCACTCTGTTACTAAAATATAGCGTTTTTTTCTAAGTATAGGCAACATGGACTTCCCTGGTGGTACAATGGATAGGAATCTACCTGCCAATGCAGGAGGCATTTCCCTGGTTTGAAAAGATTCTACATGCCACGGGCAACTGAGCTCACACACTGCAACTACTGAGCCCTCTGGCTGCAATTACTGAAGCCTGGGTGCCTAGAACCTGTGCTCTGCCACAAGAGAAGCCACCACAGTGAGAAGCCTGTGCACTGCAATGAAGAGGAGCCCCCACTCACTGCAACTAGAGAAAGCCCTCACACAGCAAAGAATACCCCAGACAATTAAAAATAAAATAAAATAAGTGAGTTTTTTTGAGGGATATCCTTTTAAAAAAAATTTTTGGCCTCTTTTATTGGTTTTTTATTTTCACCCATCTTTATTCTTTGGCCTATGTGGACCTCCCATCACAATGGCCTCTTTTGTTGCAGAGCACTGACTCTGGGGTATGCGCTCTAGAGCACTGGCTTGTCATTGGACACATCGGTCCAACCACTCTGTGGCATGTGGGATCTTCCCAGGCCTGGGATCTAACTGGTACCCCTTGCACTGCAAGGCGGGCTCTTCACCCACTGGACCACCAGGGAAGTCCCTGATTTTTTAAAAAGTACAGGCAAGAAACCACTTTACTGTAGAAACCATGGATATTTTTACATCATCCTATATCAGTTGCAGACATTTTAAATATAATTTACATTCATCCTTACTTTGAAATAATGTTAACTGAACCTCTAGATCTTATTTTTAATGTTATTTTACCACAATTATTAAATGTTTTATCACTCTGTTTCAATATAAATAGCTCTTTGCAATCCTATGTATTTTATTTTATGCTTTAATAAACATTCTTAGATGAGTCCATATGCATCATCAGTGACAAATAAGCCCATGGCACCCTTAGGATTAAGAGCCCCTTCTGTAAGTATCCTAGAGAAAGGATTACCTCAGAAAAAAAGACAGGAAGAGTGGTAAGGGAAGAGGTAATACTTAGCTGGTCTGCATCCCTAGGAACATACAAATTGTTACACGTGGTGAAAAAGAAAATCTGCCCACAATATGAGAGGCCTGAGTTCAATCCCTGAGTTGGGAAGATACCCTGGCAAAGGGAATGGCTACCACTTCAGTATCCTTGCCTGGAGAAGTCCATGGAGATGAGGGCACAATTGTGTTGCAGAGTCAGACAGGATTAAGAGACTAACATTTTAAACAATACTTTTTTAGTAAACAGCCAATTCCCCATGTTCCCAGACTCCAAGGGTTCCCTCAGCTCAGCCAATAAAGTGGTTAACACTGAGCCCAGCATATCAATATTCATATTTTCTTTACATGCTTCTCCTGTGCTGGGAATAGCACAAAGCCGTGCTCGTCAAGTATTTTCTAAATTGAATTCTGTGTGTATGTCAAACATTTTGCACAAATAAAATCTATTTCTGTACGTCACTGGACACATTACCATAGACCTTCATAATCTCCATTAGAAAAGAATTGGTTCTCAGCTTGAGCTTTTCAAAGTGACTTGCCCTAGCAGCAAAACACAAGCTGAGTTTTCTAACAAGGGTTCCAGAGCAATCGCTTCTTCCCCAAGTCTGACCGTTCTCCAGAGAACATTCTCAGATAATAGGTTGCTCTCATCTAAGTCTCTGCTGATCTAAACTTTGAATGAGCTAGAAGCTTTGGAGGACTTAATGTGCATAGAAATCAAGAAGGGGTCATTCCTTTGCTCTATTTTACCTTCAACATTAAAAGAGCACCAGTTCATACTCTAAGTTACTTTACTCTATGCTCCAGAACTTTCAGAAGCTTAATTTTTACACCCCACCCTACTCCCATTTTCTTGAAACCTCAATCACTCAGACACTTAGTGCTACAGAATCAACTGAGAAGAGAACTTGAGGGAGTTTATGAAACCCACAACTGCTTCCCAGTATTATTAAGGCATATGTTTGCCTAAAGCCAATTCCAACTGCTGGAATGTCCTAAGATAAATGGCTCATAATTAGAGCAGGTCATTTGCTGTTTCCAACGCATCTGGGAAAGTGTGGATGCCTCCACTGTGTGGACTGCTTCACTTTTACTATGGGAATTATATTCTAAGCATCCTTGAGTCGAAAAGTTATCTTTTTAATGATACATATTCTATAATGACATTGGATTGTAAAATTGGACACCATGGACAAGAATAATTATTATAAACTTAATAGTAGAAAAATTACTTATCACTGTTGTCATGATTTTCATATATTTGAAAGGATGTGGTACAGTGAGCTATCATTTAACGAAACTAAAAGAAATTAAATTGGTTTTTCCTCTAAGTTTTGCTCAACTTCATACCTTGAACGAAATAACCGGTAAGGCCAAATGATAAACTTTTTGAAAATACTACATTAAATAACATAATGATTTTAAAATGTATATTCACTTTCAAATGTTACGGCTACTTAAAAGACTGCTAGATGGTGATTTTACACAAATATTAAAGAGCACTATTTTGGTAACATTATTTAGCATTTACTATATAAGAAATTTATGTCTTAAATCTATTTATCCTGTATTAATCCTATAAGGTATTCTTGTCCCTTTTCTATCAATATGGAAAACTATCTCAGAGAAGCTAGGTTACTGCCGAGTTTACACATATGATTATTAGGAGAATCTGTTTTTTCTGACCATAGACCTTCATAATCTCCATTAGAAAAGAATTGGTTCTCAGCTTGAGCTTTTCAAAGTGACTTGCCCTAGCAGCAAAACACAAGCTGAGTTTTCTAACAAGGGTTCCAGAGCAATCGCTTCTTCCCCAAGTCTGACCGTTCTCCAGAGAACATTCTCAGATAATAGGTTGCTCTCATCTAAGTCTCTGCTGATCTAAACTTTGAATGAGCTAGAAGCTTTGGAGGACTTAATGTGCATAGAAATCAAGAAGGGGTCATTCCTTTGCTCTATTTTACCTTCAACATTAAAAGAGCACCAGTTCATACTCTAAGTTACTTTACTCTATGCTCCAGAACTTTCAGAAGCTTAATTTTTACACCCCACCCTACTCCCATTTTCTTGAAACCTCAATCACTCAGACACTTAGTGCTACAGAATCAACTGAGAAGAGAACTTGAGGGAGTTTATGAAACCCACAACTGCTTCCCAGTATTATTAAGGCATATGTTTGCCTAAAGCCAATTCCAACTGCTGGAATGTCCTAAGATAAATGGCTCATAATTAGAGCAGGTCATTTGCTGTTTCCAACGCATCTGGAACGTGTGGATGCCTCCACTGTGTGGACTGCTTCACTTTTACTATGGGAATTATATTCTAAGCATCCTTGAGTCGAAAAGTTATCTTTTTAATGATACATATTCTATAATGACATTGGATTGTAAAATTGGACACCATGGACAAGAATAATTATTATAAACTTAATAGTAGAAAAATTACTTATCACTGTTGTCATGATTTTCATATATTTGAAAGGATGTGGTACAGTGAGCTATCATTTAACGAAACTAAAAGAAATTAAATTGGTTTTTCCTCTAAGTTTTGCTCAACTTCATACCTTGAACGAAATAACCGGTAAGGCCAAATGATAAACTTTTTGAAAATACTACATTAAATAACATAATGATTTTAAAATGTATATTCACTTTCAAATGTTACGGCTACTTAAAAGACTGCTAGATGGTGATTTTACACAAATATTAAAGAGCACTATTTTGGTAACATTATTTAGCATTTACTATATAAGAAATTTATGTCTTAAATCTATTTATCCTGTATTAATCCTATAAGGTATTCTTGTCCCTTTTCTATCAATATGGAAAACTATCTCAGAGAAGCTAGGTTACTGCCGAGTTTACACATATGATTATTAGGAGAATCTGTTTTTTTCTGACACCTATTACACCAAGTAAATCACCCAACCTCGGGACAACAGAAACCCTGTTATGAAGCATAATGTCAAGAATATTACGAGGGGCTTTCCTGGTGGCTCAGTGGTAAAGAATCTACCTGCCAACGCAAGAGACACAGGTTTGATCCCTGATCCAGGAAGATCCTACATGCTGTGGAGCAACTAAGCCCGTGAGCCACAACTGTGGAGCCTGTGCTGTAGAACCCATGTGCCGCAACTATGGAAGCCCTTGTGTCCTGGAGCCCAAGTTCCACAAGAGAAGTCACCGCAACAAGAAGCCCGCTCTGAAGAAGAGTCTGAAGCAGCAGTGAAAAACCAGAAGAGCCAAAAAAAAAAAAAAAAAAAGGGCCCCCAAAATGAAAAACAAAAGTTTAAAAAAAAAAAAAAAGCTAACATTTAAAGGATACTCATTTAAAAAATAAAGTTAAAAAAAATAAAGAATATTAGGAAAAAGAGCAGGAAGAAAAGGGACATGAGTCTCTACAAAACAGATGACTTTCTCTGTAACTCAGATGTGAATTAGTAAACAAGAGTGAAAGCAGAAGTCAAAAGACTCCCAGATAATAATAGTCATAAAGATGAAAGTGTTCTTATATCATATAGTAAATGCTGTATAATGTTACCAAAATAGTGCTCCATAATAGTTTTATATCTGTACTAAAATAAATCACCATCCAGGTGGTCCTTTATGTAGCCATAACATTTCATAAGGAATATACATTAATATAATTAACATAATTCATATAACATATATTAATATAAATTAATATACTAATCCTGTTACTTTACCCACAAGATGGTCAATGGCTTCCTACTGACAGTAAATAGAGCAAAACCTCCCATCTTTGCATGTAATTCACATTCCAAGTACCTTTCAAGATTTATCTCTCACAATCCTTTACACAGACCTCTCATTTTATACAATAATTCTACTGTCAAGTTTCCAAATCTACCCTTCCATTCTTTGCCTTCAGGTTTTTGCTCTAATTATTTTCCTCTAATCATGACAGCTCTAGTAAGTCCTTTAAGACCGAGTTTAAAGACTACATTCTCCATGAAGAGTCTCCAGTTCACACCAGCTAGAACTGCTCTATTTTTCTATAACCTTCTCACTGTGTCTGCTGTGTGGCTTCTATCCCTCTGACTTCCATCATAGTTAATCATGCCCCTGAATGATATGGGTACCATACATAATCCACCATGAGTACTGTGACACCTCATAGGGTTCAACACATGTTTTAGGGTAGATAAGTAGATTACCAAGGGGGAAACTACCTGTGAAAAGATGAAGAAATTGAGGATATTCACTCTGGATAAGATAAAGGGAAAATACAGTAAGTGTCCTAAAAGATTTGATGGGTTTATTAGACTTTAAGTGAATTCAATAAAGTTGTTTATACTAGCATTAAGGGCTAGGCTGAAGCCAAAAGTTGGGAGACATTTATTACAAACAGTCTTTACACTATAGAGTCCTTACGATGTGCCAGGAACTGTATTAGGCACTGCTGATAAAAAGATAAACACAACACAGACCTTCTCAAGTACCTGCGTGCTGCTGAAAGTTAATTTTCTTTAATTTTCCTCTTTATTTTATACCTTCACTCATCTATTATCCTATCTTATGATAAAGCCTTAATTATTTCATCTCAACAAAAATGTGAATCAATCTATTCCATACTGTTTCTGGTGAATTAACAGGCAGTTCCTTTTGACTTGTCAAAAACAGAACAAAGCGAATAATAAGAACTGGACTTGTGACTAAGACCCAATGTAAAGACAAAGGCAATGTAGCAATGGCCAACTTGTTCTAAGATACTTCTTAACACAGAAAGTGCTGCAGTAGGCCACCAGATAAAATAGTGAAGAAAGAAGTCCTACATTTGGTGGGAAACTGAATTGAATCATCTCAAAGGAGTAATGGAACCACAAGATTTCAGAGTAGATAAAGGATCAACGCAGAGAGAAGTGAGCTACAGCTACTGGGTTGGGCAAAAAAGTACAAACAAACTTTCTGGCTAATATTATACATGAATGAATACATAATGACAGCTATTTGAAAGTCATATACTCTTGTAAGGGGCACTGTATACAAGGATGATAGTTTAATAACAAGCCTTATTCCAGATAGCCAAATGTCTAGAAAAAAGTGATGCCATTTGTTGATGTTAATGAAGGAAATGCTGTTTCAGTCAATTATTTATGTACAAATTGAAAAGTTCAGGAATACAGAAGAACTAAAGGCATGAGACAGTGTGCTACAACATGTGAGTTAATAATCTGACCTATTTGTCTTCCTTGCACCACACAGGAGCTGTGTGGCCTTGGGTAAGATATTAGAGCTTTCATCAATCTATTTTAGGATGCTGAGATAATAACATGGGACTCATGAAATTCTTCTCAGACAGCATTGAAGTAACTCACAGTAGATGCTCAGCATGATATCTGTCACCTAGAATGGTCTTCACTCACTTAATGTTTCCACCTTTTAAACACGTAGGAAACAAACCCCAACTTGTACGCTACTGACAATGAATTCTAAGTTAACACACACACACACACACACACACAGAAGTTTAGAGCAGTCATAAACTTCGTTCACTACCTCAAAATAAACAGAAACATAACTTGGTGAATAGCTTACAGGTTTAGGAAGACTTCAAGGTCAAGAAGTAAGTTATGATAAAGACTCAGAGTATGTTAATATGATAAGAAGGAAAGCTGGCTTATAACAGCATAGATCTCTTTGAGGGCAAAAAGTGTGTCTTGTTCATCTTTTTATGCCCAGGGCAGGGTGTCTCTAGTTACTGACACATAGGAAAGGACCAATATATACCAGTACATGTTTGCTGACTGAGTAACTCATACATAATCCTGTCTGGCACTTTTAGGTATAAACATCTCCCTACTCTTCATTTTTCTGCAAAGTCCTTAGTTTTATTATAAACTGACCTCATAATTTAGTTGAATCCAAAGCTTAGAAAAAACTAGAATTAAAAATGGTCCAACAGATAGTGTATGATCCTTTGGAAAAGTAAACAGATTAGTTGACCATTCCACCTTAAAGAAACTTCTTTTCAACGGGCTCTGCAGTATCCAGAGAGTCCCTAGCATATGGGTGGGGCCCCAAACATGACACACATTGGGCCTCAATCATAAACCTCAATCTCTGGCAAGTTCCTGAGATGGTTTTGCTGGCAGCTATGTTATGGTGACACCCTTTCCTGCGGGTTGGCACATTTGGAACAGTGTGCCTAGATCAAAAATACCAGCACATGTTTGGGAAATGTCACTGCACATCTGTGCATAACAACAGATTTTTGTCTCGAATCTCATTAAGGAAATGGATATTACATCTGCAAGTCCTTTTGTCAGTTGAATGGGCTGCATCCCTAAATACTGCACCAAGATGTTGAAAACATATGTTTACATACTTGCTGAAATTCAAGTGAACATCTTCACAAAGTCATACTAATAACTTCGCCTCACAAGTTGAATTGTGCGACTTTTCAACTCAGAAACATTATTAAAATGTTGTCTCCCAAAGGAGCTGTTTCCTTTTTCTGAGTCAGTTCTCATATCATACTATTTCTCTTTCTGCACTCTATATGCCAGAAGCCATATATTTGATGTACCCTTAATTAATCTTATTTCTCGACAGGGAAAATAAAATGAAGCATGGGAGTTGGGTATCTACTAAACCTCTGCTGTATCTTCCCTGAATAACTCCCTGTGGATGTGCTATAGAAGTTTCCATCTTTTGTTGTGTACCTTTACATTACCTTAGTTTACTGCCAACTTAAGGCTAGACTCAACAGCCATAATTTACGATCCCTTTCAAGATCTCACATAAATATGAAAACCAACACTTCTGTTTGGCCCCAGTAAGACAGTATATGACCCAGCTGGTTAAAATAAACAGCTGCAATGCTACTTCACATTTATTTTTGAGGCACTAGTAGGCTTTGAAATAGAAATGTCCCTTTCTGGTCCATCTTTTCTTTAGTAAATTGTGTGTGATTCTCTATGTCTGGCAGGAGTCTGGAGGGAAAAAAAAAAAAAAAAAAATCAGGAAAAGGAGCTCTCTAGCCATCTCCTCTGCTGGCAGATGAAGTAGTCGACATCAAGAAATGTCAAGTGAGCTCAGCTGTTGTACGTTTTCAAAATTATCTACTTTTGGCATATTATGAGAATGCTGTTTTCCTTCTTGTGATTTCACTTGTCTGGAAGACGCGCCGTGTTGCAATGACAACTGATCATTCAACAACAATTAGAAAAATGAGCTTTAATTGACCTGAAATGCAGAGGCTGGTTATGCTGTGATGCAAAATGGAAACTGAAAGTTTTGTTTTTGTTTTCATAGATGAAAGAAGCAATATCATCTGTGTTTCACAACAGGGTCACTGTTTTTTTCTGGAGGAAAAAAACAAATCTGGATTTCTAGAGAACAGGATTCTCTGCTTAAGTACATCCACTTTTCTTACACCAAACCTCATTTTCACACAACAATTCTGTGAAGACGACAAAGGTGATATTCAGAGTGATTATCACAGAGCCACCTAGCGATCTGCCTCTAGTCAGTAGAGTTGCGCTGACTCCTTCAGCAAACAGTGGAGGACCAAACATAGCTTGTCATTTGCTTATACCATTGAAGGATGTGTATTTGCTGAGGAGGTGGATGGAGACTGCTTTTATTGAACCCTTAATTAATCTTATTTCTCGACAGGGAAAATAAAATGAAGCATGGGAGTTGGGTATCTACTAAACCTCTGCTGTATCTTCCCTGAATAACTCCCTGTGGATGTGCTATAGAAGTTTCCATCTTTTGTTGTGTACCTTTACATTACCTTAGTTTACTGCCAACTTAAGGCTAGACTCAACAGCCATAATTTACGATCCCTTTCAAGATCTCACATAAATATGAAAACCAACACTTCTGTTTGGCCCCAGTAAGACAGTATATGACCCAGCTGGTTAAAATAAACAGCTGCAATGCTACTTCACATTTATTTTTGAGGCACTAGTAGGCTTTGAAATAGAAATGTCCCTTTCTGGTCCATCTTTTCTTTAGTAAATTGTGTGTGATTCTCTATGTCTGGCAGGAGTCTGGAGGGAAAAAAAAAAAAAAAAAAAATCAGGAAAAGGAGCTCTCTAGCCATCTCCTCTGCTGGCAGATGAAGTAGTCGACATCAAGAAATGTCAAGTGAGCTCAGCTGTTGTACGTTTTCAAAATTATCTACTTTTGGCATATTATGAGAATGCTGTTTTCCTTCTTGTGATTTCACTTGTCTGGAAGACGCGCCGTGTTGCAATGACAACTGATCATTCAACAACAATTAGAAAAATGAGCTTTAATTGACCTGAAATGCAGAGGCTGGTTATGCTGTGATGCAAAATGGAAACTGAAAGTTTTGTTTTTGTTTTCATAGATGAAAGAAGCAATATCATCTGTGTTTCACAACAGGGTCACTGTTTTTTTCTGGAGGAAAAAAAAAAAACAAATCTGGATTTCTAGAGAACAGGATTCTCTGCTTAAGTACATCCACTTTTCTTACACCAAACCTCATTTTCACACAACAATTCTGTGAAGACGACAAAGGTGATATTCAGAGTGATTATCACAGAGCCACCTAGCGATCTGCCTCTAGTCAGTAGAGTTGCGCTGACTCCTTCAGCAAACAGTGGAGGACCAAACATAGCTTGTCATTTGCTTATACCATTGAAGGATGTGTATTTGCTGAGGAGGTGGATGGAGACTGCTATGAATAGATGTAGCAAGGTTACTTCTTAGCCTGACCACAGCTGAGGCTTCTAAGGGTGTGATATTGTGCCTGCCTCTGGGGAATCTCTCCCTTGAAAACCACCATGCTGGGGTATTCAATCCCGGGATCTCCTCCCTACCCATTCCTCATCTTCTTTCCCCACCTTTTAAGTATGCAATCAATCAAGTTACATTTTTTCCTTAAGCCAGACAAAGTCTGATTCCTGGAGACCCAGAAGGAGTCCTGTGTACCTTACCAATGACTAATTCTGGCATAATCACTGCATAATATAGAAAAGAGATTAAGCACTGGAATCTTTAAGCCACTTGAATAGAATTTTATAGTTTTCAGAGCTTTCACATAAATAATTCTAATTTTTGAAATGATACTTAAAACAAGTTATAATAATCCCATCAATAGGAAAAACAACCACAAAAAAAAAAAGTAGTGAGAGATGAAGTGACTTCATACAAAGTTATCCAGACAGACGCTGAAAGCTACAGAGCTGATTTCCCATAACTCCTTCAAAAGCATTCTCAATTCATACATCACAATTGTAACCAAAACGAGCAAAAACATTCAGATCAATATGGTACTCTATCAAGATTTACAGTTTCCATGTAAGTTTGGACTGCATGACATTTATACAAAGTGTATTTTTCCAAAGATAACTTGCCTAATGATAAGTGCCACATTTCTGGAAATCTTAAGCATTCTAGTTGACCTAATTCTTAAAAGTTATTTATGAGAGGTAAAAGATCTCCAGAAGGCACTGATACAGAAAGGGAAAAAAAGGGAAATACTAAAATCCTAAGTGGAACTACTCTCAAAAAGGCTTGAATGTGCTAAGTTATTTGTTTCACAGAAAAATACTTAGGAACAGAATGTTTCCACACCAAACCTCATTTTCACACAACAATTCTGTGAAGGCGACAAAGGTGATATTCAGAGTGATTATCACAGAGCCACCTAGCGATCTGCCTCTAGTCAGTAGAGTTGCGCTGACTCCTTCAGCAAACAGTGGAGGACCAAACATAGCTTGTCATTTGCTTATACCATTGAAGGATGTGTATTTGCTGAGGAGGTGGATGGAGACTGCTATGAATAGATGTAGCAAGGTTACTTCTTAGCCTGACCACAGCTGAGGCTTCTAAGGGTGTGATATTGTGCCTGCCTCTGGGGAATCTCTCCCTTGAAAACCACCATGCTGGGGTATTCAATCCCGGGATCTCCTCCCTACCCATTCCTCATCTTCTTTCCCCACCTTTTAAGTATGCAATCAATCAAGTTACATTTTTTCCTTAAGCCAGACAAAGTCTGATTCCTGGAGACCCAGAAGGAGTCCTGTGTACCTTACCAATGACTAATTCTGGCATAATCACTGCATAATATAGAAAAGAGATTAAGCACTGGAATCTTTAAGCCACTTGAATAGAATTTTATAGTTTTCAGAGCTTTCACATAAATAATTCTAATTTTTGAAATGATACTTAAAACAAGTTATAATAATCCCATCAATAGGAAAAACAACCACAAAAAAAAAAAGTAGTGAGAGATGAAGTGACTTCATACAAAGTTATCCAGACAGACGCTGAAAGCTACAGAGCTGATTTCCCATAACTCCTTCAAAAGCATTCTCAATTCATACATCACAATTGTAACCAAAACGAGCAAAAACATTCAGATCAATATGGTACTCTATCAAGATTTACAGTTTCCATGTAAGTTTGGACTGCATGACATTTATACAAAGTGTATTTTTCCAAAGATAACTTGCCTAATGATAAGTGCCACATTTCTGGAAATCTTAAGCATTCTAGTTGACCTAATTCTTAAAAGTTATTTATGAGAGGTAAAAGATCTCCAGAAGGCACTGATACAGAAAGGGAAAAAAAGGGAAATACTAAAATCCTAAGTGGAACTACTAAAGTCATAAGTACTAAAGTCACATGAGCTTGAATGTGCTAAGTTATTTGTTTCACAGAAAAATACTTAGGAAATTCTGTGTCCTGCAGATATGGTAGCAAACAATACACACACATTATCTTTTAGGCACTTACAATGGTTCAGTTGAAAAGGGAACAATTAACAAAGCAATGTCAGTACTGGGTACTGAGTGTTAGGTCACTTGGTAGGTTCACCATGTCTGGAAGGAGCACCTGCAAGGAGCAACTAATCAAGCCCTAAGGGGTGAGGAAAGATTCCGTGAGGGAAAAAGTGCTTATGGTGAGACCAGGAAGGAGGACAGGGAGCGAGGACTGGTCAAATTCCTTATGTTAATTAAGTTAGCAAAACCTCACTTAACAATTATATTAAAAAATAATAATTCTTTTTTTCCTTTTACTCCACTCCATCTTCTACATAGACCCTCTTTATTAAGCTCAAAGTCATAAACTCTTAAAACACGTGCAAGGCATTTCTACTGTCATTGCTCAGTTCAGAAATAAGAAACCCATCTGCTTAGATTGCTGTGCTGCCATATTTATATAATCCTGCCATGACTTCAGCAGATCTTAGACAAAATTAATGAAACGTTAAACTCTCCACCTTCTGACTTTATTGGTATCATTCACACCATTCTTAAACATACGATCTCTAAAAATTATCCCATACATCTTGACAACATTACAGATTTCTAGGAATTTCAAATCTATATTCTTCAGAATAACCAACAGAAGCTACTACTTTAAGGAAGTAATAAGCCATGAGAAATGGAGGCTGTACAGCTTAAACTCCTTAACTCAGGTGATACAATTTAATCACAGAAAATTGCTTAGTATCAATATGGTACTCTATCAAGATTTACAGTTTCCATGTAAGTTTGGACTGCATGACATTTATACAAAGTGTATTTTTCCAAAGATAACTTGCCTAATGATAAGTGCCACATTTCTGGAAATCTTAAGCATTCTAGTTGACCTAATTCTTAAAAGTTATTTATGAGAGGTAAAAGATCTCCAGAAGGCACTGATACAGAAAGGGAAAAAAAGGGAAATACTAAAATCCTAAGTGGAACTACTAAAGTCATAAGTACTAAAGTCACATGAGCTTGAATGTGCTAAGTTATTTGTTTCACAGAAAAATACTTAGGAAATTCTGTGTCCTGCAGATATGGTAGCAAACAATACACAAAATTATCTTTTAGGCACTTACAATGGTTCAGTTGAAAAGGGAACAATTAACAAAGCAATGTCAGTACTGGGTACTGAGTGTTAGGTCACTTGGTAGGTTCACCATGTCTGGAAGGAGCACCTGCAAGGAGCAACTAATCAAGCCCTAAGGGGTGAGGAAAGATTCCGTGAGGGAAAAAGTGCTTATGGTGAGACCAGGAAGGAGGACAGGGAGCGAGGACTGGTCAAATTCCTTATGTTAATTAAGTTAGCAAAACCTCACTTAACAATTATATTAAAAAATAATAATTCTTTTTTTCCTTTTACTCCACTCCATCTTCTACATAGACCCTCTTTATTAAGCTCAAAGTCATAAACTCTTAAAACACGTGCAAGGCATTTCTACTGTCATTGCTCAGTTCAGAAATAAGAAACCCATCTGCTTAGATTGCTGTGCTGCCATATTTATATAATCCTGCCATGACTTCAGCAGATCTTAGACAAAATTAATGAAACGTTAAACTCTCCACCTTCTGACTTTATTGGTATCATTCACACCATTCTTAAACATACGATCTCTAAAAATTATCCCATACATCTTGACAACATTACAGATTTCTAGGAATTTCAAATCTATATTCTTCAGAATAACCAACAGAAGCTACTACTTTAAGGAAGTAATAAGCCATGAGAAATGGAGGCTGTACAGCTTAAACTCCTTAACTCAGGTGATACAATTTAATCACAGATACATCATTATGTCAATATAAATCAAAGTTAACATATTAACCTAACTCTTAGTCTATTTATCTATACTGGCTGATTGAAATGTTCTTCAGTCATGGACAGAAGTAGTTAATATGTACTTTCTTAACCATATGATGTCTTTATCTACTTGACCTTATGTACTTAAATATGGCATGAGTATATTATGTCTGTTCAAATACAAACATGCATCAGACATGGTACAGAGCTGACAGTAGCCTTGGCCGGACTACAAATCATCCTAAAACACAAAATGAGGAGTCGGGACATAATCAACCCGCCTCAGTTTTAATTGTTCCTTGTATCTTGTTTCTGTCTAATACTGCAAAACAAATCTACTGATACATTTGAAATCTCCATTGTAAATCAGTAATACAACAGACCGACATCAATCTGTTACAAGTTACATTTGAGTACAAAGTCAGGAATATATTTTAGGATATAAATTTCACTATCAATATTCTCGCTCTTTCAGTTTCCCTGACCAGTCTTTTTATGCATTTTTTCCCTTTTCTTATTTTCCTGATTGGAGAATAATAATAAAGAGGAATAAAACCACAAGTCGAGAGATGAGTATGCAAAGGACTAACAGGAGCTAAAGACTGGAGTTTATACTGAAAAACACCCCATTTTGTGTCCTCCCATTTCATGCACTGGTTTACCACTCACGTATTGTCATAGTCAATCCTTTAAGCCATTAATGAAAAATAGTAAAAAGGAAAAAAAGAAACTATTTCTGATGAGGACTTGACATGATTCCAAATGCTCTTTGCATAAAAATAATCAAATTACAATTTTATGGCTTAAGAAAGAAGAAAGAATAACAGCCCCAGTGAGCAACCTGGATTCTAGAGGATGAGAAGTACATTTATTTTAATTAGTCATGGTCTTCACACTAATTGCTCTCCTGTCACAAGTGAGCATTTTTCCATCAATAATAGACTTGTTTTTTCAATAATAAAGAGGGAGATGAGAGGGAAAAAACACAAAAAAACGTTAAGTTTCTGATTCCAAAAGTGATGACCATTTTTAAAGCTAAATTAAGGGCAGCCTAATTGACACTTTTGAAACTATACAGTCAGCTGATACAATTTAATCACAGATACATCATTATGTCAATATAAATCAAAGTTAACATATTAACCTAACTCTTAGTCTATTTATCTATACTGGCTGATTGAAATGTTCTTCAGTCATGGACAGAAGTAGTTAATATGTACTTTCTTAACCATATGATGTCTTTATCTACTTGACCTTATGTACTTAAATATGGCATGAGTATATTATGTCTGTTCAAATACAAACATGCATCAGACATGGTACAGAGCTGACAGTAGCCTTGGCCGGACTACAAATCATCCTAAAACACAAAATGAGGAGTCGGGACATAATCAACCCGCCTCAGTTTTAATTGTTCCTTGTATCTTGTTTCTGTCTAATACTGCAAAACAAATCTACTGATACATTTGAAATCTCCATTGTAAATCAGTAATACAACAGACCGACATCAATCTGTTACAAGTTACATTTGAGTACAAAGTCAGGAATATATTTTAGGATATAAATTTCACTATCAATATTCTCGCTCTTTCAGTTTCCCTGACCAGTCTTTTTATGCATTTTTTCCCTTTTCTTATTTTCCTGATTGGAGAATAATAATAAAGAGGAATAAAACCACAAGTCGAGAGATGAGTATGCAAAGGACTAACAGGAGCTAAAGACTGGAGTTTATACTGAAAAACACCCCATTTTGTGTCCTCCCATTTCATGCACTGGTTTACCACTCACGTATTGTCATAGTCAATCCTTTAAGCCATTAATGAAAAATAGTAAAAAGAAAGAAAGAAACTATTTCTGATGAGGACTTGACATGATTCCAAATGCTCTTTGCATAAAAATAATCAAATTACAATTTTATGGCTTAAGAAAGAAGAAAGAATAACAGCCCCAGTGAGCAACCTGGATTCTAGAGGATGAGAAGTACATTTATTTTAATTAGTCATGGTCTTCACACTAATTGCTCTCCTGTCACAAGTGAGCATTTTTCCATCAATAATAGACTTGTTTTTTCAATAATAAAGAGGGAGATGAGAGGGAAAAAACACAAAAAAACGTTAAGTTTCTGATTCCAAAAGTGATGACCATTTTTAAAGCTAAATTAAGGGCAGCCTAATTGACACTTTTGAAACTATACAGTCAGATCAAGACTTAGGAAATTGTTCCTTATTTCATCAGGGAAGGAAGTTCAATAATTGGTAATTGTATATTGCCAGCTGAATGCCTGAAGTAAGCATGTAGAAAAGGGTGGTTTACTTGAGGTAGGTAAGCTAAACATCCTGCTCTCCACAATATATTACAAGCTCTGGGGTACGGTTGGGATTCATTCAGGTTGCTCCAATAATCACCAGCCAGTTGCTCTAGAAATGTCCCATTCTTCCTTCCTGACTGGTATAAGCTGTTTTACTTCTTTTTAACCTTTGGAAAAGAAGCCCAATCTACGCTTGTGGTTTTAAAACATCAGCGCACACAGCAGCTGACATTGAACAGCCAATGGGAATATCAAACACACAGCTGCCACTAAGTAGCACAGGGAAACGGCCTTCAAGAGTAATTTCCAAGAAAGCTATTCATCTCCACATTGGACACAATGGTATCTCCAGGCAGAGAGAGAAGGAAGAGTTGAAGGACGCCATCCAACATAAAAAGCAAGGGTTTCATCTGTATTAGGCCTCTGCGAAGAGGCTGCTGGCCAACAAGACATGACTGCTGTGGAGGCAGCAAAACCAGAGGACTGTCGAAGGGCAGCTTCAGCCAGAGTGGAGGAAAAACACACCAGACAAATGAGCAAAAGTAAGCCTCTCACAAGCAGTGTTAAAAGTAGCAGACACGTGTAATGAAACATCAAAAGGGATGGGAAAATCGTGAACCAAGATGACAAGGGCAGAAACGCCAGAGCCAACCCTTTCTGAAGAATCAGCCACACTGGAAAAGATGGTTATTTCAGCCACCCTATCTGTATGTAAGAAGGATACTCCAATTTCTAGGGCTGTGGCTTGTTTTGCAGAAAACTAAAGCCCACATCACACATTTCTCCACACATTCATAAACTCTCGTTTGCAAAATAAAGGAACTATACCTTTAAAGGAAGGCTCATCGGCAAAGTGGGCTTCCCTGGTCCCTCACTGGTAAGGTAGGAGGTGCCGGAGACACAGGTTTGATCCCAGGGTCGGAAAGATCCTCTGGAGTAGGAAATGGCTACCCATTCCAGTACTCTTGCGTGGAAAATTCCATTGACAGAGGAGCCTGGCAGGCTACAGTCCACCGGGTCACAAAACAGACACAATTTAGCAACCAAACAGCAACTAAAGCAAAGGATAATCCATAACGTGACTCAAATCACGCACAATTTCGGAAGAAATAAGGTAGCGTTCTCCAACTTAAAAGACGCTCAAGTACCTCGAGGGCTTTCTCGATTTCTGGGCTCTACCCGCAACGGATATTGGTTAGGTCCCAAGAATTTACATACTTAATCATTCCCAGGTTGGGGCTGTAGAGCTGCCTCTGGTCAAGGCACCAACACTTAAGAATTGTGGTCTAAGAACAAGTAATGAGCACACACACTTTCATGCCCTGACTTGAATGGAGCAAACAGAGTGTTAACTTCAATGCTTTAAATCTTTTTAGACATATTTGTTTTTCTTCTCAAATAGATTCTTTTCTGTTAGTAAAAGTCTTAGATCAGTACTTTGCAAACTTAAACGTATACAAGAAACTCCTGGTGGACTTGTTAAAAATGCTGATTTTGATTACAGGTCAGGTGTGCGGCTTAGATTTAATCTTTTTAACAAGCACCCAGGTGAAACTACTGCTGCTGGTCTGGGACCCCGCTCCAAGCAAAATCTATGGTACACAGAGAAGCATGTAGCCTAGGGGTGGAGAGTGAGGACTCTGGGGCGGGGCTGCCTGGATAAAAATCCAAGCTCTGTCAGTTACTACCTTCAGGACAGAGTGAGTTACTTAACCTCTCTGTGGCTCAGTTTCATCTATAAAGTTAGATAAAAATGAGTACCTACCCCACACAGTGTTGTGATATTTAAACGAGTCAATATATGTAAAGCACGGTGCTTGGTATGGGTAAGTGTTCCACAATCAGTACTGGTATACGCAGAGAAAGGGAGTGGATTTGCTTTTATGAAACCTAGTTCTATATTCGCCTTTTATATTCTCTTGACAGCTGCTTCAAGTTAAGCAGTTCTTGTTGAGGATGGGAGGCAAGAGTTTATAAGATTAAATATATGGCTAGACAGAATTCTACATCTAAACGTTAGTCGCTATTGCATTGTTTATATTTCTTAAGGCTACATATAAAACAATCCTATCACTGATGATTTCAATAAGCTTTATCATGTTTTTTTTTTTTTATTTTTCATCCAAGACAGGACTGAACAAAGTTTGTGTGTGTGTGTGTTGTGTGTGTGTGTGTGTACAAGTACATAGAGGGGGTTCTGATCATAAGGAAAAAACATTAATACAAGCAAGTACTTTGCCTAATGTTGTCAACCTAAGTAGTGGTGAAACATTCATGTATAACTACTTTCTTGTTTTGTTTATAAAACAGAATTACAGGAACTTCTGACTCCTTCCACTCCTCAAGTTTCCTTAGAAGCAATGGTTGCTACAGACTTACAGAAACATACTGTCCTCTTCCTACATCGCTTGCCCCTCCAGTGGAAAGTAGTGTTAATTCCAGCTGCAATTAAGAGTTTCTACACAAGCCTTTTTTTGCTAATGGGGCATATAAACTTCTGGTGAATTAGACAGTGTTGGCTGAATAAGTACAAAGTGAGAAAAACAATAATTTTCCATTAACAATATAAAGAGATTTTCTGAGACCCAAACCACTGCTGAAACATTTTGCAATACCTGTCTGCTTCCAAATGTCAGCACACTAAGACTGTTTCTGTGAGGCTGTCAACATTTTATTGAAGGGGTAATCTGGGGTGGTTGTTGAGAACTGAAACTGCACCTGCTATAATTTTGCTCTTAGCTTTGGGGAAAGAGTTTTTTTTTTTTTTTTTAAATGAAAACATAACAAAATAGCTTCATAACCAATGTATTTTTCAGATCTCCACCATTCATATTTGAGATCATTAGTACAAACACACATGCAAACACACTAAGACATGACATTCGACAACTGAAATGACTGAAAAGTCTGTTCGTTTGTTTTAATTCCTCATAAAGCAGAGGGGACATTTGGCCCTGAAGAGAGGAAATTATATCAAAAAGGAGAGAATTTTGAATTTTAGTGACAATTTTTCTCTTGTTAGAACACAGTAATTATTATGAATATCTTTAATACCACTCTATCCAACAAGGCATTCTTTATTTCCAGTGTCTTTAAGTAAATAAAATGCTTTGCTACAATTCCAGAATTTTAAAATAAATCCTGCAATTCTAGGGAGATAATAATTCCTTCTCAAAGGCTGCATATTTGTTCTTATACTATGTCAGAGTTTGATAACATGGTACTGTGTGTGTGTGAGAGTCATTCAGTCATGTCTGACTCTTTATGACCCCATAGACTGCAGCCCACCAGGCTCTTTTGTCTGTGGAAATTTTCAGGCAAGAATATTGGAGTGGGTTGCCTGCTCTCACATGAACAAGGGAGGTGGGTAAGTAAATTATCCATTTGGTTTACAAATGAAATGCAAGGCCTCCTGTAAATAACTAAACAATGTATTCTTAATGACTTCCCCAGATTTATTAGAAGAAAATTCACTATCCATCAATCATTATATCATACAGTCTTTAGCTAAGTACAATGATTATCACCAGAGTGATTTAGGTAAGTGAAAATCAGTCTACCAAACCAAGTCAATAATGGATGAATTTGGAAAACTTCTGACATACTTCAAGACAGACTCAACCAAAGGTAGATACATGAGCTGATTTGCATGGCAGAAAGGGGACCCACGATGGGGAGTTTTGTTTTGCCACCAAAGAGAAAAATCTGCTGAAGATAAAAATGCCTGCTCCCTAATTAGGATAGCCATAGAGCCCCAACTAAAATATAAATGTGAGAAAATTTTATAATCAAGCAAGATCAAGAGTCCACAGAACATGCCTATAAATAAGCAAGGGACCTCAGAAACATGCCACTTAGTGGATGGTTCTTTCATGGAAATAAATGACAGTTACTGGACTACTGGTTAAAACATGGATACTTGACAATCCTAGACTTTGCTCAAAGCTCCATCCCCTCTGTACTCTACCTTCATTCTAAGGAACTCCAAGCATCCCTTTTCCAATGCTTTTACCAATAATCTCTTTAAAATTGATTTAAAAAAAATACTCTAAAAATTCTCAGCTCATCCCTAATAGAATAACTGTTGATATATAGATTCTGAAGTATTTATATTTGGATACCTTCAGTACTGTCAGCACTATCACATGAATAAGAAATGCATACCTTGCTTGGTTCAATACCTCTCAGAACAAGGAAACACTTTCCTACAGATAAACATTATAGCTCTAAAATTATTTCTGGCAATTTTCAAATTACTATGCTTTTCCTGCCTCCAGTCACAGAAGATTCAAAAAAATGGAAATTGAGTCTTATATCAAACTGCCATACATTTTTGATAGAATTAAAGATTAAACACAATTCATATTTTTTTCATTTTTTTCTGTTCTTTAAAAATTAATTTTCCTTTTATCAAATAGAAAACTAAAATAGTCAGAGCAAAACAAAGTGAGGAACAAGAACATCTGGATTCTACAGCCTTAGCAGCATCCAGATACAACACCAAAACCAGGAATTCAGTCTTTGCTGATCATCAGTGGCAAGAGATGCAGTGATGAAAAGGATCCTCATATGGCGCTTCTCAGGCAGCCAGTCTAAAACAGGAGGTCAGGGAATCACAAATTGGCTGCTTCAGCACACAAAGAACCTTGCCAGGGACTCCTAACAGTATTTAATGTGGGCCTTCATGCCTGGTGCTAATTCTAATGCCCTCACAGGTTGGCAAGCCCTTTCTAAGTTATCGCTGTTAAGCCTTTATGGACAGGGTAGCATGACGGGAGATACCAAGAATGCAAAACACAGACCTAGTTGTGATGACACATAATATACTGTAGAAAAATGTATGCATAACCAGACAATTACAACAGTCATTGGAAACAGCTAAAATGTCCTTCAATAGGTGGATGTATAAGTAAACTGTACCCACAGACAATAGAATACTATTTAGAGCCTTAAAAAATGAGCTATTAAACCAGGCAAAGAAGTGGAGGAGACTTAAGTGCATGTAAGTGCATGCGTGTATGCTCAGTCTTGTCAGATTCTTGACAGCCCTATGGACTATAGCCCACCAGGCTGCTCTGTCCATGGGATTTTCCAGGCAAAATACTACAGTCAGTTGTCACTTCCTACTCAGGGATATTTTCCTCACTTAGGGATGGAACCTCTGTCTCTTGCATCTCCTGCATTGGCAGGCGGATTCTTTACCACTGCACCACTGGGAAGCCCATTACTAAGTTAAAAAAAAAAAAAAAAAAAAAAAAAAAAACTCCACTTTGTTTGATATTCTGCAAATGACAAAATGCAGAAACAGTGAAAGGATTAGAAATTACCAGCAGTCATGGGGAGGAAGAGATGACTAGGCAGAGCACAGAGGATTTTTAGGGCAGTCAGACCACTCTACATGAAATTGTCAGGGTGGATACATGTCACTATACCTTTGTCACAGCCCAGAGAATACACAGCAGGAAGACTAGGCCCTAGTGGTAAACTATGGACTCTGGGTGACAATGCTGTGTCACTGTGGGTTCATCAATTATAACAAATGTACCATTCTGGTGCATGACTTTAACAGTGGAGGAAACTGCACATTTGTAGGAGCAAGGAGTACATGTGACATCTCCATACTTTCTGCCTAATTTTGATGTTAACCTAAAACTACTTAAAAAAAAAAACAGTCTATTTAAAAAAAAAGGTCAGAATACTAATAGAACATGATGTTATATGAACACACGTATTTTGTGGATAAGAAGGATGCTTTCTAGGAAGGAAGGTAAAGAGTGCTAATTGTACCTTCTAGGTATGTTACCTTCTATAACCAGTCTGAAGATCAAATGCTTCCTCTTTAAAGTGGGTACAAAGATGCATATCATCCTCATTACTGTCGGGATTGAAGATTATAAGCATAAATCACCTAACAGACTCCCAAAAAGGTTCTCATGACTATCTTGTACAGTGCAAATTAGACTAATATTTTATCAGTCTGGAACAAAGCTGTACAAATTATAAATCAATTATCTTAAAAGTAAACTAAGATATTCTGGTTGGCCATTTGGGAGGATTAAATGAGCTAATT
Source organism: Tragulus kanchil (assembly GCA_022376925.1). Lineage (NCBI taxonomy): Eukaryota > Metazoa > Chordata > Mammalia > Artiodactyla > Tragulidae > Tragulus > Tragulus kanchil. Next base: position 112,713,684 of record JAIOJX010000005.1, on the reverse strand, counting down.
ACAAAATTCATTACATTATGATTCTAATAGTTATTTTAAAAACAATTCAGGTCATTTTGCTAAACTGTCAAGTGGAAACCTTCCCTAGAATGGCAGATGGCCTCTGTAGCACAGCATTTTCAAACCATTAAAAGACCACATCTACTCTCATCTCAACCTATGGACCATTCTAAAGCTGTTCATTAAATGATCTTAGATTTGCTTTCCTATTTAAGGAAAAAAAAGGTGTATTCATTTATTCTGTGATTTTGCAATACTGAAAATAGTCTCCAGGTATCCATTATTGTCTCAGTATCTTTCTGATTTTAGAAACTACTCCTGCATTTCGTAGCTATCTCTTAAATTATATGCAACTGACATGTTAGCCAAGAAGACATACATTCTGAATTGTCTCTTAACTCTGGACAGTTGCAATAACTAAACATCATTACAAGATAAATGCACTGTGGTTCTTCTTCACAGATATTAGAGAGCTTCTCAGGTGGCTCAGGTGGTAAAGAATCTTCCTATAATACAGGAGACCCGGGTTTAGTTTCTGGAGTGTGAAGATCGCCTGGAGAAGGAATGGCTACCCATTCCAGTATTCCTGCCTGGAGAATTCCATGGACAGAGAAGCCTGTTGGGGTACAGTCCAGGAAGTAGGAAAGAGTCAGGCATTACTGAGCGACTAAAAACTAAAACAACAAGCATTAGTTAGCTAATACTTCCTTCACGTCATAGAATTACCATTTCTTTTCTGTGGTGAGGATATTTTATATCTAGCCTCTTAGCCACTTTGAAACATAGCATACAGTCTTGGACTACCATTACATGACTATGTTTTAAGTAGAGGCCATAACATTAATCAAATGCTTCCTCTTTAAAGTGGGTACAAAGATGCATATCATCCTCATTACTGTCGGGATTGAAGATTATAAGCATAAATCACCTAACAGACTCCCAAAAAGGTTCTCATGACTATCTTGTACAGTGCAAATTAGACTAATATTTTATCAGTCTGGAACAAAGCTGTACAAATTATAAATCAATTATCTTAAAAGTAAACTAAGATATTCTGGTTGGCCATTTGGGAGGATTAAATGAGCTAATTACAAAATTCATTACATTATGATTCTAATAGTTATTTTAAAAACAATTCAGGTCATTTTGCTAAACTGTCAAGTGGAAACCTTCCCTAGAATGGCAGATGGCCTCTGTAGCACAGCATTTTCAAACCATTAAAAGACCACATCTACTCTCATCTCAACCTATGGACCATTCTAAAGCTGTTCATTAAATGATCTTAGATTTGCTTTCCTATTTAAGGAAAAAAAAGGTGTATTCATTTATTCTGTGATTTTGCAATACTGAAAATAGTCTCCAGGTATCCATTATTGTCTCAGTATCTTTCTGATTTTAGAAACTACTCCTGCATTTCGTAGCTATCTCTTAAATTATATGCAACTGACATGTTAGCCAAGAAGACATACATTCTGAATTGTCTCTTAACTCTGGACAGTTGCAATAACTAAACATCATTACAAGATAAATGCACTGTGGTTCTTCTTCACAGATATTAGAGAGCTTCTCAGGTGGCTCAGGTGGTAAAGAATCTTCCTATAATACAGGAGACCCGGGTTTAGTTTCTGGAGTGTGAAGATCGCCTGGAGAAGGAATGGCTACCCATTCCAGTATTCCTGCCTGGAGAATTCCATGGACAGAGAAGCCTGTTGGGGTACAGTCCAGGAAGTAGGAAAGAGTCAGGCATTACTGAGCGACTAAAAACTAAAACAACAAGCATTAGTTAGCTAATACTTCCTTCACGTCATAGAATTACCATTTCTTTTCTGTGGTGAGGATATTTTATATCTAGCCTCTTAGCCACTTTGAAACATAGCATACAGTCTTGGACTACCATTACATGACTATGTTTTTAAGTAGAGGCCTTTAAACGGGTGAAACAAAAAATTATACATGCTCTCTAAAAAAGCCAACCAATAAAACAGGATACTTAAAAGATTTAAAAACCAAAATCAATTTGTATTCCCACCACCACGAGGGAGTTCCCCACTACTAAATCTTTTATGTAACTTACCAGACATTTTTCCTGTGCACACATCTCATGCTTATACACATGTATTTGCAAAACTGATGTTATTCATATAGTGTAAGTGAATTTTTCAACAATTATGGAGGTAATAGATTCTTTCTAATTCACCAAATAGTAGTTTTTAGTTTATTTGTTCCATAATTTATGTAATATATTTTACTTTTTTTTATTCCCAATGTTCCACTTGAAATGAAAACCTAAAACTTTAATGAATCTCCATAAATATATATATTTGTACACTTATTTACTTGGTATACAATTTCTCAGAATGGAATTGCCACATTAGAGGGTGATCATCTTTCTAAGGCTGAATCTTTCTAAGGTTGCCAAATTGCCTTTTAGACAGCTTGCATCAATCTGAATGGCCAACAGCAGGCTTACAACAGTGCTCAGTTACTCATCCACTCTCCCATCGTGGAGATTATCATTGTTTTAATACCTGATTCTTGGGGATAACTTGAAAAAACAAATGTCAAAACAGCAATTGGGCTTTTTTTGGGGGGTGGGGCTCGGGAGGGAGGGGTTGGATGGGCCACTTCTATTGGTCTTTCATTTATCTATTTTCATCCATCTTTGTTCTTTGGCCCATGTGGGCCTCACATTGTGGTGGCCTCTGTTGTCGCAGAACACTGGCTCTGGACGCATGTGCTCCAGAGCTCTGGCTCAGTAATTGGACACATCGGTCCAGCCGCTCCGCGGCACGTGGGATCTTCCCAGGCCAGGGATCAAACCGGCGCCCCTTGCACTGCAAGGCGGTGTCCTTACCCACTGGACCACCAAGGAAGCCCAGCAGTTGAGCTTTTTAAGATAGTGGAGAGCTTCTTAGTAGTAATAAGTGGTGTTTTTGTTGATGATTTTTGTTTTAGTTAGTTTTGTTTTTGAGAAAGTAAACACATCTTTAAGAGAATTACTTGGGACTAACTCTAGGTTAATTACAATTGTTGCATGTGTATACAAAATACAGGGGGTAATTAAAGACGTTTCTATAAGCTGGACAAAAAGAAAACCAAGAATCATTAATTCAATATTCCATGTCTGAAGTTACTTGGAGGGTCAGGAGTGAATGTATATTTCAGAAATTCCTAACTTAACAATTTCTTCTCTTCTTATGGTCTAACACACCCACACTTTGACAGGAAATTCAAGGTTTGTATAGCTCAATTGGTGGTGTTACCTAAAACAGCACTAGAAGTTGTGCACAGACATTTTAAACACTGAGATTCAAAACCAGTTGTGGAATAATAGTACAAAAGACTCAAAAGAGAATAACAAGAATCTGAGGGGAAATTAGAAAGGAAGTGAGGAGAAACAAAGGTGAAATTAGATAATAAACTGTATGAAAATACTCAGTGCTCTCACCATTCTGATCCATCTTCAACTGATATTTATCTCCCAAGGTCCAGAGCTCAGAAACCAAATTCTGAAAATGTTCCCCAACCTAACCCATTTTGTTTGTTTGTTTGCTAAGAGAAGCAAGGGAAGAGCACAGGTAGAGGTGATGGCGGTCACTGTCTGGTAGGCAGCAGTTTTCTCTGTCACTGTCCCATAAAGCTTAGCATGGCAATCAGACAGAATGTTAAGGACCCACAATTAGACTTCCTTAACAATAGATGGGGCTTCCCAGGAGGTGCTAGTGGTAAAAAACCCATCCACCAATGCAGGAGATATAAGAAATAAGGGTTTAATCTCAAGGTCAGGAACATCCCTTGGAGGAGGGTGCAGCAACCTACTCTAGTATTCTTGCCTGGAGAATCCCATGGACAGAAATGATTTCTTGCAGAAAATGGAAAAAAGGGTTTTCCTGAAACAAACCAACCAACAAACAGAAAACCGAGGAGGCTTAGCCCTATATAACTGCTTTGCTTAGTCATTCAGATTTCTTGGGGGCCACATAAGATCTCCTAAATCTGCCAGATTTTGTTGGTAGTGGTGGTTCCTGAAACTATCCCCTGGTAAAACATCTAGCTTGAGCGGTAATAGTTCAAGCAGCAGTTAGTTAGTTAGGTTTTTGGGTTTTTTTGGCCACTTCTATTGGTCTTTCATTTCCATCTTTGTTCTTTGGCCTGTGCGGCCCTCCTATCGCAGTGGCCTCTCTCGCTGCAAAGCACTGGCTCTGGACGCATGTGCCCTAGAGCTCCAGCTTGGTAGTTGGACACATCGGTCCAGCCGCTCTGCGGCACATGGGATCCTCCCAGGTCATGGATCAAACCGGCGCCCCTTGCACTGCATGGCAGTGTCCTCACCCACTGGAATACCAGGGAAGCCCTAGTTAGTTATTTTGAGTGAAAGGACTGTAAAAATGTGTTTATTTGGGAGATTTTTTCCCTTAATAGATCCCTACCCACGTCTTCTGCCTGCTTTTCATCTGTAGAAAAACAGGTAAGCAGTCAAACAAGACAAAATAAGCATTTTGGTCATTAAACAAAATCAAAGACCTTCAGTTTTTCCTCAAGGGTGATAGATAAAATTCTGAGTCAACAATTACAGGTTAAAACAAAAAATTCATAACAATGAAACCAAATTCTGAAAATGTTCCCCAACCTAACCCATTTTGTTTGTTTGTTTGCTAAGAGAAGCAAGGGAAGAGCACAGGTAGAGGTGATGGCGGTCACTGTCTGGTAGGCAGCAGTTTTCTCTGTCACTGTCCCATAAAGCTTAGCATGGCAATCAGACAGAATGTTAAGGACCCACAATTAGACTTCCTTAACAATAGATGGGGCTTCCCAGGAGGTGCTAGTGGTAAAAAACCCATCCACCAATGCAGGAGATATAAGAAATAAGGGTTTAATCTCAAGGTCAGGAACATCCCTTGGAGGAGGGTGCAGCAACCTACTCTAGTATTCTTGCCTGGAGAATCCCATGGACAGAAATGATTTCTTGCAGAAAATGGAAAAAGGTTTCCTGAAACAAACCAACCAACAAACAGAAAACCGAGGAGGCTTAGCCCTATATAACTGCTTTGCTTAGTCATTCAGATTTCTTGGGGGCCACATAAGATCTCCTAAATCTGCCAGATTTTGTTGGTAGTGGTGGTTCCTGAAACTATCCCCTGGTAAAACATCTAGCTTGAGCGGTAATAGTTCAAGCAGCAGTTAGTTAGTTAGGTTTTTGGGTTTTTTTGGCCACTTCTATTGGTCTTTCATTTCCATCTTTGTTCTTTGGCCTGTGCGGCCCTCCTATCGCAGTGGCCTCTCTCGCTGCAAAGCACTGGCTCTGGACGCATGTGCCCTAGAGCTCCAGCTTGGTAGTTGGACACATCGGTCCAGCCGCTCTGCGGCACATGGGATCCTCCCAGGTCATGGATCAAACCGGCGCCCCTTGCACTGCATGGCAGTGTCCTCACCCACTGGAATACCAGGGAAGCCCTAGTTAGTTATTTTGAGTGAAAGGACTGTAAAAATGTGTTTATTTGGGAGATTTTTTCCCTTAATAGATCCCTACCCACGTCTTCTGCCTGCTTTTCATCTGTAGAAAAACAGGTAAGCAGTCAAACAAGACAAAATAAGCATTTTGGTCATTAAACAAAATCAAAGACCTTCAGTTTTTCCTCAAGGGTGATAGATAAAATTCTGAGTCACATTCTCTGAACTGTTAGGCAGATGGTATAACCCCCAGCAAGCAGAAGAAGGAAACTTTATGCAGCCCGCAAGCACGCAGACCCCACAGCTGTTGGAACCAGAAGGTTGCTGACTGACAGTTATCTCACCACTAACCAATTAGAAGAATGTCCACGAGCTGATCATGTCCTTGGATACTTTAAGACTCCTCACTTCCCCCTCCAGGGTAGATGACAGTTTTGAGGCCCTTAGCCCACTATGGCCCCTTTTCCCTGGCAAAGTAATGAATGTTACTCTTCTATGTCACCCAGAAGACTGTTTTTGAATTTCTATTTGGCACCAGTGAACAGAGGCCAAACTTGAGCAACAGATCAACACAACAGGATTTACATTTTCTCTGCCATTTCTTTAAGGAATGCTATCAAAGTCATCATATATGAAGTCATTGCTCATATATCATTCACTATAGGAAATCCATCTAATGATCTAAAGAGGGAAAACTGATATTGAAAAAGACACCTACTTCCAAATATCCAGAATTACTATGACATAACATCTCCCCCTTTTTCTTTTTTATTAGAAGATTTGGGTCAAAGCAGTAAGGCATCATGGTTAAAGATTACTTACTATGTGAAATCTTCCTTTGAAAGGAACAAATAATACAGAGGGCAAGAATCCTTCCAATATGAAATTAGAAGTATCAATGGGAAGAATTATAAATGATTCCAATAAAATATATTTTATATAAACACTTTGGATTGATGCAAACATTTAATTTTAATTTATAAGATGTATCCTTCCAATAATTACTTCCTTATTTCATATGTCTAGCATGAAGTATGCTAGAGAGCTGAGACTAGAAAAGATCATTGGTTCTGTTCCCAGTTTCTAATGCAGTAATTCTAAAATAAGAAGCATTAAAGGGGATTTCAGGGCCCTAACTACAGGGTTACTTTTCCATGTATTTAACGTAGGAACAAGAAATGCATTATTTATTTATTTTTTTACAGTTAACCTTTTTATTCTTGATTATGACAAGGTACTGTTTTTGTTTTAAGGATTTTGCATTTTTTTTTAAACTTTTATTTTACTTTTAACTTTTACAGAGTTTTGTTGTTTACAGATATGTATGTACCCAGATTAGTCATATGTATATCCCCAAGAAATGAATTTTTTACAGATAGATATTTTGTATACTTCTTTTTAAATGATGGGGAGAAGCATTGTTCTAATGAATATTTAAATCACTCAGAACATTGTTTTGTGTTTTTGAAGCATCTCCAAAGACAGAACTCTCCAAATATTCAAATACTTCATTCTACTTTTGTTTATCCCTGTGATGGCCTAAAAAAAAAAAAAAAAAGTTTTTGTCTATGTCCATTAAAGGCGTCTACAATTAAAACAAGATGGTTTAGTTGTTAAGTAGTGTTGACCTCTTTGCAACCCCATGGACTGTAGCCCAACAGGCTCCTCTCTCCATGCGATTTCCCAGGCAAGAATACCAGAATAGGTTGCCATTTCCTCCTTCAGGGGTTCTTCCAGACCCAGGGATCGAATCTGCATCCCCTGCATTACAGGCGGATTCCTTACCACAATGCCACTAGGGTCAAAAGATACATGCAAATGAAACAACAGACAAAGAATTAATCTCCAAAATCTACAAGCAACTCAGACAACTCAGCACTGGAAAAACGAACAACCCAATAAAAAAATGGGAAAAAGATCTAAAGAGACACCTCTCCAAAGAGGACATACAGATGGCCCAAAAGCACATGAAATGATGCTCAACCTCATTTATTATTACAGAAATGCAAATTAAAACTACAATAAGATATCACCTCACACCCGTCAGAATGGCCATTATCAATAAATCGGCAGGGCTTCCCTGGTGGTCCATTGGGTAAGGACACCACCTTGCAGTGCAAGGGGCGCCGGTTCGATCCCTGGCCTGGGGAGATTCCATGTGCTGCGGAGCACCTGGACCGATGTGTCCAATTACCAAGCTGGAGCTCTGGAGCGCATGCACCCAGAGCCAGTGCTCTGCGACAACAGAGGCCACCATGATGGGAGGCCCACACGGGCCAAAGAACAAAGATGGATGAAAATAGATAAATGAAAGACCAATAGAAGTGGCACGCCTGCTCCCTTCCTTCCCCATCCCCCCCCAAATAAATAAATCTTAAAAAAAAAAAAAAAAATTGACAGACAATAAATGCTGCAGAGGGTGCGGAGAAAAGGGAACACTCTTGCATTGCTGGTGGGAATGTAAATTGATACAACCTCTATGGAAGACAGTATGGAGATTCCTTAAAAAGCTAAAAATAGAAGCACCCTATGACCCAGCAATCCCACTATTAGGCTTATATCCTGATGAAATCAAATCTGAAAGAAGCACCTGTACCCCAATGTTCATTGCAACTCTCTATACAACAGCCAGAACATGGAAGCAACCTAGATGTCCATTGACAAATGAATGGATAAAAAAGTTCTGGTACATATATACAATGGAATACTACTCAGCTATTAAAAGAAATGCAGATGACTCAGTCCTAATGAGGTGGCTGGCTCTAGAACCTATCATAAAAAGTGAAGTAAGTCAAAAAGAGAAAGACAAGTACAGTATACTAACACATATATATGGAATCTAGTAGGATGGCCATGATAACACATGCAGTGAACTCATGGAAAAACAGACAGAGCATAGACATAGGGACATTGTGGGGAAGAAATAGGGAGGGGGATGCATGGAGGGAGTAACATGGAAACCTATACTGTCATGTGTGGAAAAGATACCTAGTGTCATTGTGCTAAGGGTATAGGAGTGCTTACAATGGCTTGGTGCGATGGTCTGGAGGGGAGGGATTGGGCAGACCTGGGGTGGGGGTAGGGGGCAGGGATATGCATATGACTGATCTGGGAACATACATGTCGATGAACAACAAAACTCTGTAAAACCTTCAAAATAAAGAATAATAATAATAAAATGAGATACATGCAAAATATACAACACATTAATAGTCAGTGTGGGCTACATAACTTTCTGATTGACGATGCTCCAGGACCTTATCTTTGTTGAATAGTCTTAGCTCTTAAAAGCACTTTATCATTAAGTTAGTTAACCTCACTAAGACTATTCTGTATTCAAAAGATAACTCTCACACTATCGTCTTCTTCATATCCCTATTCTGAATTCTTAACTACTTTATGCCTTCCTGGAATATCTGATGAGGATTTGTAAAACTCTAAGAATTTTCTTTACAATTCCATTTGTTCTCAGTTCTAGTACCTATTGACTGAAATAATAAATGGTGGCTCAGATAAAGCTCTAAATTTATAGACAGTCATATAGCCTCCAAAACGAAAATATTACATTGTAGAGAAAACATTTATTTTTGTCATTCTAGACATTATTTTTTTCTGTGCAGTTTTTACAAAATATATATTCTAGCAGTGTTTCGGAATACAAAAGAGAACTAAGAGAATTACATATAAACAAGCTAAGAGGACTTTTTTCTGAAATTATGGCCAACATCAGAGTTATCTAAAAGCAACAGATAGAGCCAACACAACTTCTGGCTTATGAAAAACCAGATATAGAATATGTCCTAACTAACTTAATAACTAAAAAATTCTTTTTTCAACTTTATCTGAAGTAGCATTTTATAATAGTGCCAGGCATATAAGTTGGAAATCTGACTTTTTCCACCCAAAGCAGAACTAATCTGCATTTCACAACAATGCCTACGTATTATACTTGGTGAAATTACGTAAATCCTAAATTCAATTTTAAAGATGGTTTTGCTAGAATAATAGTCTAGTGCATAAAAAAATAAAGTAGTAGCAAAATAGATTTACCTATAAATGGATCTCTTTTCTGACTTATGCCTAAAATGCAAGATAGGTATTTCTCAATTATTAGTTGGTTTTCTGTCCTTTAACTTCTCCACCTACAATCCATCTTCCCACTGCCATGGCTAGCTTTCCTGTGAGCTTATAGATACTTTTTTTTTTTTTTTTTGGCCACTTCTATTGATCTTTCATTTATTTATCTTTGTTCTTTGACCTGTGTGGGCCTCCCATCACAATGGCCTCTGTCACTGCAGAGCACTGGCTCTGGGCGCATGTGCTCCAGACATCTGGCTGCGTAGTTGGACACATCAGTCCAGCTGCTCTGCAGCACGTGGGACCTTCCCAGGCCAGGGATTAAACTGGCACTTCGACTGCTAGTATCAAAGCTTAGCTCTTAAAAGCACTTTATCATTAAGTTAGTTAACCTCACTAAGACTATTCTGTATTCAAAAGATAACTCTCACACTATCGTCTTCTTCATATCCCTATTCTGAATTCTTAACTACTTTATGCCTTCCTGGAATATCTGATGAGGATTTGTAAAACTCTAAGAATTTTCTTTACAATTCCATTTGTTCTCAGTTCTAGTACCTATTGACTGAAATAATAAATGGTGGCTCAGATAAAGCTCTAAATTTATAGACAGTCATATAGCCTCCAAAACGAAAATATTACATTGTAGAGAAAACATTTATTTTTGTCATTCTAGACATTATTTTTTTCTGTGCAGTTTTTACAAAATATATATTCTAGCAGTGTTTCGGAATACAAAAGAGAACTAAGAGAATTACATATAAACAAGCTAAGAGGACTTTTTTCTGAAATTATGGCCAACATCAGAGTTATCTAAAAGCAACAGATAGAGCCAACACAACTTCTGGCTTATGAAAAACCAGATATAGAATATGTCCTAACTAACTTAATAACTAAAAAATTCTTTTTTCAACTTTATCTGAAGTAGCATTTTATAATAGTGCCAGGCATATAAGTTGGAAATCTGACTTTTTCCACCCAAAGCAGAACTAATCTGCATTTCACAACAATGCCTACGTATTATACTTGGTGAAATTACGTAAATCCTAAATTCAATTTTAAAGATGGTTTTGCTAGAATAATAGTCTAGTGCATAAAAAAATAAAGTAGTAGCAAAATAGATTTACCTATAAATGGATCTCTTTTCTGACTTATGCCTAAAATGCAAGATAGGTATTTCTCAATTATTAGTTGGTTTTCTGTCCTTTAACTTCTCCACCTACAATCCATCTTCCCACTGCCATGGCTAGCTTTCCTGTGAGCTTATAGATACTTTTTTTTTTTTTTTTGGCCACTTCTATTGATCTTTCATTTATTTATCTTTGTTCTTTGACCTGTGTGGGCCTCCCATCACAATGGCCTCTGTCACTGCAGAGCACTGGCTCTGGGCGCATGTGCTCCAGACATCTGGCTGCGTAGTTGGACACATCAGTCCAGCTGCTCTGCAGCACGTGGGACCTTCCCAGGCCAGGGATTAAACTGGCACCCCTTGCGCTGCAAAGTGGTGTCCTTACCCACTGGACCACCAGGGAAGCCCATAGATACTTTTAAATAATTCTGAAAACACCACCATCGCCATCAATAAAGATGAAGCTACAAATACCTCAATTTGTTTCTTAATACTTCTTTACCTCTAACAAAATGACTGAGAATGATTCAGAGGTCATCTATTAGTATTATTATGTGCTGAAACCTGTACAAGCTTTGCAATCATTTTCTCCCAACAGTTTGTTATAGGCACAAAAATGTAGACACAGAGAACTTAAGCAGCAAGCCCACTGTCACAAAGCTTAGTAAGCAATAGTTGGTCTTAAAATCCTGGCTATAACTTGAAAAACTCTTCACATTATATCACGTGTAGGCAGGCAATCATTGTGGAGAAGACTGAAAAGGCTTCCGGCATTTACTTTTAAGTTTCCCAACATTAGATGGTGCTTATCTAAATTTTATCAAACCACATTTCAGTTCTTATAATCTATTTGTCCAGAAAATGGAAATATTTTTCCATCATTAAAATCATCATTTAACAAGGCATTGACCTGACTGTAACAGTTCATGTGTTTTTTTTTTTTTTTTTTAATTTTTTGTGCTATTTAAAGTCTTCTTGGGCATTTAGTTCAACTAGCTCCTCATACACAGGAAGGAGAAAGAATGCTGAATTTTGGCAAGCATACATGCTTGTACACCAGTCTCTACCCATATTTTCACATGGGCACATAAAACCTTGCGGAGAGGGTGGGAAAAGAAAATTATGCGTGATTTGAAAGTTCCCTAAACGATTCTGATGACACTGTATCTAGCTAAGAACCACTTAAAAGGCATCCTGTAGATTAATTACTCCCAGTAAAGGTTACTTTCAAGTAAACATAAAACTTTAGCATGGTTGACGCCAGTTTACCCTTAGATTCCCTGGATCCAGGAAGACCTGTGTAGGAGATACAGTGAAAATTGCTCTGATGAGCCTAAAGTTCAAGACCTCTCACTATACCTGTCAGGGTGCCTAAAAGTCATTCAAAGAGATTCAATCGTCTAAATAGGCATAATCTTTAGAAGATTCAGGTTTAAAAATCTAAACTGGCCGGGTCCTCATTTTCTGTTACTAACACATACCAGTGTGAACTGACCTATTACATCAATTCTTACTTCAGGAGACAGACACACTGAGAAGATGAAATTCCAAGTATGTGGATTCTATGGGAAGCCCATAAGGTCACATTAGTGTCCTACAGAAATTTAGACCCAGGAGTCTGTGGACCTTACTAAAAGGCAGCCAATCAGAAGGCACACCATACCTTTCTTAAATTTCTGCCTCAACCTGGGCCAGGCTGACAATTTTCCTTTTTTTAGAAAGAAAACAATCATAGAGCAAGATTAACCTTTTACTTCATGGACATTCAAAGGATGGAAGCATCAACAACTTGATTATAATCTCAGAGCTATTTTTTTCCACCAAAGGTAAGCAATTTACTTGATCTGAAAAGCTGGGGCATGAGAATCTCATCTCTACATTCAAACCTCCCAGGGTTCAAAGACTTCCTACGCTGATAATATGAGCAATTACTCCAAAGTCTGGCTAAACCCAGTCATGACAGATCTAAAACTGAGGATTGATTTTTTTTTTTTTTTTTATGTAAGTTTGTTTTATGTGATGTAAGATTGGGCTTTGTCCTATTTTTCTCCTAAGAGAAAGGCCTGTCACCTTAAAGAAAAAGAAAAGAAAAAAGTAGTATGATCTAAGTGATACTTGGCCCATGGGTCAGCAATCAAGAGGGTGGGTGAGACTACTTACTTCATTTTGCATTTGTTCAGTGTCTTCCAGAATTTAAACTATTTAAAAATATGTAAAGTACTGCTAATGGTAAAGAATCTGCCCTCCAGTGCAGGAGACACGGGTTTGATCCTTGGGTGGGGAAGATACCCTGGAGGAGGAAATGACAACCGAATTCAGTTTGCTTGCCCAGAAAATCCCAAGGACAGAGGAGCCTAGTAGACTACAGTCCATTGCGCTGCAAAGAGTCAGACACGACTGAAGTGACTTAGCATGCACAGTCATACATAAATACATAGTCCAAAATTATCTTTACAACTATGTAACAGACAGCCTAAAGCATCCTGTGTGTGTGCTCAGTTACTCGGTCATGTTCAACTCTTTGCAATCGTATGGACTGTAGACCCCGAGGCTCCTCTATCCATGGGATTTTCCGGGCAAGAATATTCGAGCAGATTGCCATTTTCTTCACCAGGACATCTTCCTTACCCAGAGATGGAACCCTTATCTCTTATTTCTTCTGAATTGCCAAGTGTCTTCTTTAGCACTAGTACCACATGAGGAGCTAAAGCATTCTAATAGCATTCCATTCTGTATTATTATTCCAAGCAATTTATCCAAAGTAAAGCAGCTAATAAATAACAGATCTGGGAATAGAACACATGTCTATAAAACTCTATTTCTTCTCTTCCTTCTCTTCCATGATACTTAAAAGACAGAAATATAAAGATACTTTTACATGCAAAAGCATGAGGGCTTAAATCCTTCAAACCAGAACATTTGGTGAAAAGAATGCAGGTCTTGGAAGCAAAGCCTTAACTCTGCTACACTAAAAATGACACTAAAAATGGTTTTCGAAGGGTTAAGCAAAAGAAAGCAAGGATTATTTGTAATTGAGGAGTAGTTTTAAAAGGCAATTTACTATTTTCCTCTGCTGAATAGTCCAGGAAGAAAGTGGCATGGATGAGGAACCAGGGGCAATGGGAATTTTCTGTAGCACCCCTTGGTAAAAGAAAATCAATGTTACCATGGCTGATTTAAAAAAAAAATAAAAAAAAATATTTGTTTGTTTTTGGCTATTCTGGGTTTTCACTGCTGCTACAGACTCTTGCTGCAGGAAGTAGGGGTTACTCTCTAGTTGAGATAAGAAGTCTTCTTATTGCAGTGACTTCTCTTGTGGAACTTGGGCTCTAAGGCACATGGGCTTCAGTAGCTGTGGCACATAGGCTCAATAGTCACCCGGTTTCCGGCACTCCAAGGCTTTCTACATCACTCAGTATCTTCCTGGCCCCTAAAATCCCAAGGACAGAGGAGCCTAGTAGACTACAGTCCATTGCGCTGCAAAGAGTCAGACACGACTGAAGTGACTTAGCATGCACAGTCATACAAAATACATAGTCCAAAATTATCTTTACAACTATGTAACAGACAGCCTAAAGCATCCTGTGTGTGTGCTCAGTTACTCGGTCATGTTCAACTCTTTGCAATCGTATGGACTGTAGACCCCGAGGCTCCTCTATCCATGGGATTTTCCGGCAAGAATATTCGAGCAGATTGCCATTTTCTTCACCAGGACATCTTCCTTACCCAGAGATGGAACCCTTATCTCTTATTTCTTCTGAATTGCCAAGTGTCTTCTTTAGCACTAGTACCACATGAGGAGCTAAAGCATTCTAATAGCATTCCATTCTGTATTATTATTCCAAGCAATTTATCCAAAGTAAAGCAGCTAATAAATAACAGATCTGGGAATAGAACACATGTCTATAAAACTCTATTTCTTCTCTTCCTTCTCTTCCATGATACTTAAAAGACAGAAATATAAAGATACTTTTACATGCAAAAGCATGAGGGCTTAAATCCTTCAAACCAGAACATTTGGTGAAAAGAATGCAGGTCTTGGAAGCAAAGCCTTAACTCTGCTACACTAAAAATGACACTAAAAATGGTTTTCGAAGGGTTAAGCAAAAGAAAGCAAGGATTATTTGTAATTGAGGAGTAGTTTTAAAAGGCAATTTACTATTTTCCTCTGCTGAATAGTCCAGGAAGAAAGTGGCATGGATGAGGAACCAGGGGCAATGGGAATTTTCTGTAGCACCCCTTGGTAAAAGAAAATCAATGTTACCATGGCTGATTTAAAAAAAAAATAAAAAAAAATATTTGTTTGTTTTTGGCTATTCTGGGTTTTCACTGCTGCTACAGACTCTTGCTGCAGGAAGTAGGGGTTACTCTCTAGTTGAGATAAGAAGTCTTCTTATTGCAGTGACTTCTCTTGTGGAACTTGGGCTCTAAGGCACATGGGCTTCAGTAGCTGTGGCACATAGGCTCAATAGTCACGGGTCCGAGGCTCTACATCACTCAGTAGTTGAGCACTCCAAGGTTCTATAGTTGTGGCTCATGGGCTTAGTTGCTACTCAGCATGTGGGATCTTCCTGGATCAGGAATCAAACCCATGTCTCCTGCATTGGCAGGCAAACTCTTCACCACCGAGCTACCAAGGAAGCCCATGGTTGACTTTAATAGTAACCATTCACTGCTATATCATGGCATTTTGCATTTTATCCATCATATTTTAGGCACAGAATTTTTAATATACTATCATAGATGCATATTTCAGATTCAAAATTTAGATAGAATATACTATTAACTTTAAAATAATACTTTTAAAGGAAATCTTTAATGAAATATCTTTCTCTCTCAAGCATACAGGCAAGAAGACCTTCAACATTGTCCCAAACAGCTATAATTACATAATAATACTTATACTTACGTGGTAATAAGTAGTGCACTACTTATCTTGACTTCATAGAGCTCCATAATAATCTCTCTACCTTGTAAGAATGGAAACTAGGGATTCACACTGAAAAATATTTCCTAAGTCATCATCTTTTGAAATATACTCACCTACCACGTGGACCATGGGTGTGAATCCCTAAGAGTCAACAATGTGCACTTATATCTGCTTCTATAAAACTACAAATTCAAAGATATTCTCTTGAGTATTTTCTATGTAAAAATCTCTTTTAAAACAGAATTTATAATTGATACTATTTGAATTTTATGTAAATGTTATATATAGTTTACCTCTTAGAAAGATGGGAGCCATAATATCTTAACATTAAACAGGTATTTGAATAATACAATTAGCTCTCCAAAGGAAAATATTGTCTATGCTAAGAGAAATGTGCCTTTATTTTTAACATTTAGGGATGTACACAGTAACAAGTAAAATCCTAGCTAAATAAAAATCAACTTGGTATTTAAAAAAAGTAGAAATAGTCATTCTACTTTCTACAACTTAACATAATGTTCATGGCAAATAAATAAACAACATTTCCCTTTCTGAAAGCATTGAAATGTCTTCTCCTTAGTTTGTTCTAATATGCATTTTTCACATTATCGGAGGTACCCTTGTGTTCACAGAATGGCTACCAAAATACATTTTCTACAAAACTCCTTCAAGTAGACTGGACATCAGGAAGCCATGTGGAATCCCATTTACACAGTTAGACTCTTTCAAATGCATAGAATGTTCAGCAGGATACTTTCATTCGTTAACAAGAATAATAATAAGGATAACTATAATCTCTATCAATGTCTCTCTACAATGTTAATAATAATAAAAAGAGGGCACAGCCCTACATTGGCATTTAAGAAACGCTGACTGCAAGCTAAACTTCCAGTGGTAATATTATTTTAAAGTTTAAAATAAAATCTAATTAAAGACACAAAGGATCAAGAAAAAATAGTGCAAGTCATCATTAACAACCAGAGCTTCCAGCAATACATCACACTACAAAGAGATAACTGTGGAAACAATGGTTTCCTGTTGATCCTCTTCACATTTTCCCTGACTTCCCCTCAAATTCGGTCTTTCTGAAAAGTCCAGCAATATATTTAATAAACAAATAACTTACTACAAGGAAACAAAACTATAAGCTATTGAAAGCTATTGTCTCTTTAAATAATCATTTATTTGTATATGAATGGAGTGATAGTCCCATCACTAAAGCATAGTTTCAATCCTGGGGTTTCACCTTCTCATGCTTAAGGCCATTTAGTGACAAACTAAGCAGCAGAAATCTTTGTGTGGATCACAACAAACTGTGGAAAATTCATAAAGAAACAGGAATATCAGACCACCTTATCTTTCTCCTGAAAAACCCTGTATGCAGGTCAAGAAGAAGTAAGAACAGGATACAGAATAATGGACTGGTTTACAACCTGGAAAGGAGTATGTCTAGGTTGTATCTTGTCACCCTGCTTATTTAACTTACATACAGAATAGATCATGCAAAATGCTGGGCTAGATAACTCACAAGCTGGAATCAAAATCACCAGGAGAGGGCTTCCCCTGGTGGTCCAGTGGGTAAGGACACCGCCTTGCAGTGCAAGGGGAGCCGGTTAGATCCCTGGCCTGGGAAGTTCCAACGTGCCGCGGAGCGGTTGGACCGATGTGTCCAATCACCGAGCCGGAGCTCTGGAGCGCATGCGCCCAGAGCCAGCACTCTGCGACAACAGACGCCACCACGATGGGAGGCCCACCAGAGCCAAAGAACAAGAGACGGATGAAAATAGAGAAATGAAAGACCAATAGAAGTGGCCCGCCCACCCCCTCCCTCCCCAACCCGACCCCCGCCCAAAATAAATAAATAAATAAATCTTAAAAAAAAAAAAAATCGCCAGAAGAAACGTCAACAACCTCAGAAATGCAGATAATACCACTCTAATATGTTCTTAATATATAAAGAAAGCTAATTATAAAACTTTAATCTCATTTTTATTATATACACACAAAGAAATAATTGCCAAAATGATGTTAATAGAGTATTTGTAAATAGGAATAATAATATCTGTATATTCTAATTTCCTATAATGAACCTAATGTTTATATATTTTAAGATCACAAATGAGGCCAGAAATAATAAAGTTGAATAAAATATACAACATTTTACTGTATTGCATTAGCACGGTTTGTTCAAAAATAATTACAGTAATAGGCTCTTAACATACATGTGTTCATCTTACTTTCAAAATCAAACAGTAATATCACACAGACACACAATTTGAGAGTTCTAGACTGCTTTCTATGTACAAGGCTTTTGAAACATACAATTTTTTTAGCACTCTATTTCACTTTAAATTTTAGACAGGTGCAGAATAAACAGTAGTATCTATCAAATTCATATGATAGATGTCAAAGTAAATAATAGAAGTCTTTAATATGGGCTAATTTAGGTCAGCCCTCAAGAAACTGTTTCTTCTTGAAATGTGTTGAGTTCCTCTGATTATCCACTAGGTTGAAAATGATAAGACATAGATGGCCTACAACCAAGAAGATGAATAGATTGCCACATTTTACAGTCATGCTGACCAAGACCAATACAACGCAAGCCAAGGATTCTATTTTTGACTTTGTATTAGCTGTATTATTAAAAATAAACAGTTGGAAAGAAATTTCAATAATATCTTATGTAATCCAATATATCCAAAGGTTATCATATCAGTATATAATAAGGATAAAGCTATTAATGAGATATTTTACAGTCTTTTAATAATTATTTTTATTTTACTTTTTGCTTTTACAGAGTTTTGTTTACAGATACGTACAATCCCATGTTACATAATGTTTTATGTTTTTATATTAAATTTTGTAAGTTCAGCATGTATTTTGTACTTACAGCACATCTCAGTTCAGACTAGCATTTCAAATGCTCAACAGCCACTTGTGGTTAGAGGCTACCATATTGGACAATTCAACTGTATACCATTTTAAACATGTAAAATTATAAAGGAGTGTCTTCCTTTGGTAGAGACAGCATTTCATATCGCCCTCAGTCATTCTACAGCAAATACATTCAAAGGCTTTGATAAGTAATATGGTCCAGTCTTAACTACTCTATTTCTCACTTCTCTTCAAAGTAGGCCTCTGAATTCAGTGAAATCACTTTCCTCAATTTCCTGCAAAAAAGACTGACAACTTGTCTAAACCTTTTCTTTTTTTTTTTAAGTTTTTATTTTACTTTTAACTTTTACAGAGTTTTGTTGTTTACAGATATGTATGTTCCCAGATTAGTCATGTCTAAACCTTTTCTATCCTCCAAGGCTAAACACAAATCCCAACATCTATAAGAATGTGTTACTTATCATTCTACAAGTCCGATAGCATGCACTGTATACCATTACTTTTAATTGCAGATGGAACTCTTTTAATTATTACTTCTTTTGAAATATAAGATTCCTGAGAATATGGATAATGTTTTAATGTTCTTTGTCTGTCTCCAATATTACCAATAGAGCACTTTGAACATAATTAATTGAAACAGTTTATGTAAGTCTTCTATATTTTAAAATTTATTTTCAATCTCAAAAGTTATGATACAGTACACTCAAGCTTAAAAAAATGACAGGAGGGGCTTCCCCTGGTGGTCCAGTGGATAAGGACACCACCTTGCAGTGCAAGGGGCGCCGGTTCAATCCCTGGCCTGGGAAGATCCCATGTGCCGCGGAGCGGCTGGACTGATGTGTCCAATTACTGAGCTGGAGCTCTGGAGAGCCTGCGCCCAGAGCCGGCGCTCTACGACAGACAGATGCCACCGCGATGGGAGGCCCACAGGAGCCGAAGAACAAAGACGGATGAAAATAGAGAAATAAAAGACCAATAGAAGTGGCCCGCCCACTCCCCTTCCTCCCCAACCTGACCCCTGCCCAAAAATAAATAAATAAATCTTAAAAAAAAAAAAAGACAGGAAAGGAAGAGGAAAGAAAAAAACCTGGTAGATGCAAAGTCAAAAAGTTACTAATAATTAAAGCTGTGGAAGCAAGAAATGAGTTGGTCATGAGGGTATCATTATTGGAAGAGAGTGTCATTAGTCGCCGTATGGAAAATAAGGAGAATTCCTATAATAAGTGGGCAGGTAAATTTAATGATATCTAAATACCAGTCTGATTTTAAGAGTACATAAGAAAGCTAATATGTGAAAATCCAAATTTCCAGTGCATCTGCTATTTCAGGATCTGTCACTCTGCAAAGCAGAACAGGTTAAATAAATAAATAATTGTACAGCTTTTAAAAGCCCTGATTAACTTCTATTTATACACAAATACAAAGTTAGCTTTGACAGAGCTGGTTTACAATTCTTTTTTTTCTTTTTTTGGTCCACTTCTATTGGTCCTTCATCTATTTATATTTTGTTCTTTTAGCCTGTGTGGGCCTTCCATCACAGTGGCCTCTCTTGCTGCAGAGCACCAGCTCCAGGCACATGTGCTCCAGAGCTCCGGCTTGGTAGTTGGACACATCGGTCCAGCCATTCCATGGCACGTGGAATCTTTCCAGGCCAGGGATTGAACCAGCACCCCTTGCACTGCAAGGCAATGTCCTTACCCACTGGAAAACCAGGGAAGCCTCAGGGCTGGCTTACATTTGTAACGTAAAGCAGGTATAAATCTAATCGGCTATGCAAAACCAGCTTCGGCTTGTGAGACAAGATGCTGGCTGGACTATTTTTGGAAGCAACAACAGATCTCTAGCTTCTCCTGACTTAGATGCAGATGGCAAAAGGGATTATTTACTAAGTGAGACAGTGAGAAGGCTTACCTCCCAACCACATCCCATCCAGCCCTAAATAATCTCTCACTCTCTCAATTGCTAAGAACTAAAGACTATATGGGGCAGTCAGCCAACCATCAGTTCTCTGGACGGTCCATATTGAACAGCATTGATCTGCCCCTGACAGAGTGTCAGATAGGGCCACCCTCTCCTTAAGTATCCAGGGGGCATGTACAGTTTAACAACTGAGAAGCTTTTACCTCCATATGAACTTGAAATCTCAGAATATTTTGAACACATTGAAAGAAAGATTAAAGCAAATTTGCGAATTCAGAATCAGTTAACTCAACTCTAGGTAGTAAAAGTATTTCTTATTCTATACTTCACGAAAGAGAGATTCCATACTTCTAGAGAGAGATTAGTATTAGTAGCTGACTGACTTACTTGTGTATGTATCTTTGGAGTCAAGTTTTGATTATCTTCCAAACCATAATTGAGGGGGCTAACATTCCAAACTAAATTGGCTCATCATTACTGGTGCCCATAGGGAGCCAATGCATACTCATCTAATTTAGCATTGCATTTCTAGTGGCAGCACACCCTTAGAAGAAACAATTTCTGAAAGCCCGATCTATACTAGTCAGTAGTAAAGACTTACACTTGCATTATTTAAATAGCTTATCTGGAATGTATGCTACATTCTCCTAAAAGTTACTCTGAAGGAAGATAAAATCTTACTTCAGTAGCAGAGGGCATTCATGGTGATCACTCTAAAATGGGCTCTTTCTCTGTGACAGTTTAATAGTTCCATCAGTTTGGCTGAAGGTCCAACCATTCACCTGGTGATAGACTGAAGAAATAAACAAACACAAATTTCCACAAGGCATGAAGACCCATTTTGCTTTGAAGATACTGAGACCTGAGTTCTAATCGAGGACTGCCTCAAGCTAGTCTTCTGTCCTTGTTAACTCACTTAACCTCAGTGGACTTCAGTACCATCCTGTGCTAAGGTTAAGGTTAACCATGAATATTAAATCACCCATTTAGGGGACTTCCCTAGTGGTCAGGTAGCTAAGAATATGCTGCCAATTCAGGAGACACGAGTCTCTAGCTTCTCCTGACTTAGATGCAGATGGCAAAAGGGATTATTTACTAAGTGAGACATGAGAAGGCTTCCCTCCCAACTACCCCCCATCCAGCCCTAAATAATCTCTCACTCTCTCAATTGCTAAGAACTAAAGACTATATGGGGCAGTCAGCCAACCATCAGTTCTCTGGACGGTCCATATTGAACAGCATTGATCTGCCCCTGACAGAGTGTCAGATAGGGCCACCCTCTCCTTAAGTATCCAGGGGGCATGTACAGTTTAACAACTGAGAAGCTTTTACCTCCATATGAACTTGAAATCTCAGAATATTTTGAACACATTGAAAGAAAGATTAAAGCAAATTTGCGAATTCAGAATCAGTTAACTCAACTCTAGGTAGTAAAAGTATTTCTTATTCTATACTTCACGAAAGAGAGATTCCATACTTCTAGAGAGAGATTAGTATTAGTAGCTGACTGACTTACTTGTGTATGTATCTTTGGAGTCAAGTTTTGATTATCTTCCAAACCATAATTGAGGGGGCTAACATTCCAAACTAAATTGGCTCATCATTACTGGTGCCCATAGGGAGCCAATGCATACTCATCTAATTTAGCATTGCATTTCTAGTGGCAGCACACCCTTAGAAGAAACAATTTCTGAAAGCCCGATCTATACTAGTCAGTAGTAAAGACTTACACTTGCATTATTTAAATAGCTTATCTGGAATGTATGCTACATTCTCCTAAAAGTTACTCTGAAGGAAGATAAAATCTTACTTCAGTAGCAGAGGGCATTCATGGTGATCACTCTAAAATGGGCTCTTTCTCTGTGACAGTTTAATAGTTCCATCAGTTTGGCTGAAGGTCCAACCATTCACCTGGTGATAGACTGAAGAAATAAACAAACACAAATTTCCACAAGGCATGAAGACCCATTTTGCTTTGAAGATACTGAGACCTGAGTTCTAATCGAGGACTGCCTCAAGCTAGTCTTCTGTCCTTGTTAACTCACTTAACCTCAGTGGACTTCAGTACCATCCTGTGCTAAGGTTAAGGTTAACCATGAATATTAAATCACCCATTTAGGGGACTTCCCTAGTGGTCAGGTAGCTAAGAATATGCTGCCAATTCAGGAGACACGAGTCTGACCCCTGGTTCGGGAAGATCCCACAAGCTGTGGGGAAACTAAGCCTGCTAGCCACAACTATTGAGCCTGTGCACCACAACTACTGAAGCCCATGCATGTAACTAATGAAGCCCATGTATCCTAGAGAAGTCACCAAAATGAGAAGCCTGGGTACTACAAGAAAGAGTAGACCCACTAGCTGCAAGAAGAAAACCTGAGTACAGCAACAAAGACCCAGCATAGCCAAAAATAAAACAGACATACAAAATATTAGCCATTTGGTTAAGTGACTACTGAGGCAAGTAAATGAAAAAGCAGCTACCACATGGTGAATCCCCAACAGGAGCTAATGGACTCCTTGTGACTGAATGGGTCATGTAGCCAGAGAATTATCAGTTAAGACCTGAAGTGACATCTCAAGATGGATCAGGATGGACACCTGAGATTTGTTTGAAGGGTAAGGAGTAAATCCAAATGAGCACAAAGGGAAAAGTTGTGTCAGAAAAGAGCTCATTGGGTGAGACTTTCAGTTTGCAGTCAGAGGATCATAAGTGAAGTAAGGGAAAAGTTAGGCACCTGAGAAATACCTAAATCTGAAGAAAAATCAGAGTAGTCACAGACAGCTTGGCCTGAAGGATGAAGTGAACCAATGGCTGCTTGGTTCAAAAAGGACTTCCCATCCAGGGTTAGAGTGTCACAGTGAGCTTAGGATTCATAAGAATCCCAAGACATTTCAACACAAAGTAGAAAAGTCAGTATGAACAAAAAAAAAGAAGAATGTCCATGAGCTTCAGTGAAACAGACCCTACCATGCTACCAAAATCAGACAGCAACTCAGAGGGTTAAAAATCCATGGCATGATAGACTGAAGAAATAAACAAACACAAATTTCCACAAGGCATGAAGACCCATTTTGCTTTGAAGATACTGAGACCTGAGTTCTAATCGAGGACTGCCTCAAGCTAGTCTTCTGTCCTTGTTAACTCACTTAACCTCAGTGGACTTCAGTACCATCCTGTGCTAAGGTTAAGGTTAACCATGAATATTAAATCACCCATTTAGGGGACTTCCCTAGTGGTCAGGTAGCTAAGAATATGCTGCCAATTCAGGAGACACGAGTCTGACCCCTGGTTCGGGAAGATCCCACAAGCTGTGGGGAAACTAAGCCTGCTAGCCACAACTATTGAGCCTGTGCACCACAACTACTGAAGCCCATGCATGTAACTAATGAAGCCCATGTATCCTAGAGAAGTCACCAAAATGAGAAGCCTGGGTACTACAAGAAAGAGTAGACCCACTAGCTTCAAGAAGAGAAAACCTGAGTACAGCAACAAAGACCCAGCATAGCCAAAAATAAAACAGACATACAAAATATTAGCCATTTGGTTAAGTGACTACTGAGGCAAGTAAATGAAAAAGCAGCTACCACATGGTGAATCCCCAACAGGAGCTAATGGACTCCTTGTGACTGAATGGGTCATGTAGCCAGAGAATTATCAGTTAAGACCTGAAGTGACATCTCAAGATGGATCAGGATGGACACCTGAGATTTGTTTGAAGGGTAAGGAGTAAATCCAAATGAGCACAAAGGGAAAAGTTGTGTCAGAAAAGAGCTCATTGGGTGAGACTTTCAGTTTGCAGTCAGAGGATCATAAGTGAAGTAAGGGAAAAGTTAGGCACCTGAGAAATACCTAAATCTGAAGAAAAATCAGAGTAGTCACAGACAGCTTGGCCTGAAGGATGAAGTGAACCAATGGCTGCTTGGTTCAAAAAGGACTTCCCATCCAGGGTTAGAGTGTCACAGTGAGCTTAGGATTCATAAGAATCCCAAGACATTTCAACACAAAGTAGAAAAGTCAGTATGAACAAAAAAAAAGAAGAATGTCCATGAGCTTCAGTGAAACAGACCCTACCATGCTACCAAAATCAGACAGCAACTCAGAGGGTTAAAAAAAATCCATGTTAAGGGTTTCCCTGGTAGTCCAGTGGGTACAGAGTCCGCCTTGCAATGGTTCAATCCCTGACCCGGGAAGATCTTACGTGCTGTGGAGCGGCTGGACCAGTGTGTCCAATTATGAGCCAGTGCTATGGAGTGCATGTGCCCAGACTCGGTGCTCTGCAACGAGGGAGGCCACTGCAATGGGAGACCCAATAATGACAAGGAATAAAAGATGGATGAAAATAAATATAAAAATAAAAGAGGCATGATGAGGGAAAAAATATCCATGTTAAGGAAGAAATCCATTTTACAATTTACAGTTCATATTTTAAAGACGATGCTAATTGAAGCAAAGTTACCTTAGGCCATTAAATTAAAAAAGATGTGCTTCTTCACTATGTCAGTTGGAACATATGGTTTAAAAATGTTAAAGTTATCAGCAGACACTTATTAAGGGCCTACTATATTCAAGACACAGGATCCTGTAAATGAAACCTAGACTCTGGTAAATTTTACCCTCTTTGACTACATGCCTATTGGTATAATGATCAGGCCAGCTATTTTGAGGGCAACCTACTGTACTGAGAAAATAAAATATAATTGAATAGGTTATCTCAGTTTTGCCTGATTTGTACAGAGTCTTCACTTCTCACAATTTTGGATACAGTTCTAAGTGGTCTTGTCATATAGATATAAATAGATCATCCAAAATTCTTTTATGCTTGGATTTTTTCAAAAGGCAGTTCAATAGGAATTGACATTTACAATTAAAACAAATGGAGATCTAGAAATACTCATCTTTTCAAAAGAGGTAGAAATAGACACAAGTCTTTCAATATATATAGGTTCTGATTATTATATGATCATGTCTTGAACATTTTCTTCCATGAAACTGCTTCTGTATTTTATCAAGTTTGTCCTAACTATATACATATGTATCCATATGGTTAGGCACAATGGCACTACCTTGAAAAAGAGTGAAAGACACCCCAGGGAAGAGTTGCCAGGTAAAATTCAGGATACCACATTAATTTGAACTTTCTTATTTCAAGATAAAATTAAACTGCTACATTCCCAGTAACTTACTAAAAGGTTATATTTCATTTATAATTTAATTAAGCACCAGACATATGAATTGCCAACTGTAGCTAGTTTCAGAATTACTGGTTACTTCACCCAATAACAGACAAAGCAAAATAGTAGAGCTTTACAGTACTACAGGAAAAGTGTACATGGAATAACAATAAATATATAAAAACATAAATAAATGGAGGAATGTATACATATTATTATATATGCATACATATATATTATGATGCACACTCACACGTACACACACACACATGTATATATAGATACATACACACATAGAGTTCTCTGTCCCCAGTACCTGACACAGTTCTCCTAAAACTCTTGTAAATAGGGATGCTAAGAGAACCTTTTGTTCTAATATTCAATCTTGGACTCCAGTTCCTGACAGAGCTTCTAAGAGCTTTATAATTTGCTGATAATTGTAGTGGCTGATACAGAGTTCCTAAGTCCTTTAGAATTTTCTGGGTGAAATAAGTGTCTTTTGCACTAGCGACACAGTCCTTGGTGGGCTCCTGGATGGGGGTTAGACATGAGAAATACCAAGCCATAAGTAGTCGTTTGGAAACTTTATCCCCTGTCCTCTGGAGAGGAAAGAAGGGCTGGAAGTAGAGTTAAAATAATCACTCATGCCTCCAGCATGAAGCCTCAATAGAAATCCTCCAAGCAAGAGCCTCAGAGAGTTTCCAAGTTAGTGAACATGTTCACATGTTCCCTGTCAGGAAAGTGGCACATCTCAACTTCACAAAGACAGAAGTTCCTGCTCTCAAGACCCTTCCAGACCTCACCGTGTTCATCACTTTATCTAGCTTTTCATCTGTATGCTTTACTATGCTAACATAAACCGGTAACTGTAACTACTTCCCTGTATTCTATGTGCCATTCTAGTAGATCAACAAATCCAAGAATGGGGTCGTGGAACCTCAATTTATAAGCCAGTTGGTCAGAAGCAGAGGTAACAACATAGGCTTACCAAAGGGCACTTTGGCAGCCCTCAAGTACTAGAGTTTACAGGTTTAAACAGGATACCACATTAATTTGAACTTTCTTATTTCAAGATAAAATTAAACTGCTACATTCCCAGTAACTTACTAAAAGGTTATATTTCATTTATAATTTAATTAAGCACCAGACATATGAATTGCCAACTGTAGCTAGTTTCAGAATTACTGGTTACTTCACCCAATAACAGACAAAGCAAAATAGTAGAGCTTTACAGTACTACAGGAAAAGTGTACATGGAATAACAATAAATATATAAAAACATAAATAAATGGAGGAATGTATACATATTATTATATATGCATACATATATATTATGATGCACACTCACACGTACACACACACACATGTATATATAGATACATACACACATAGAGTTCTCTGTCCCCAGTACCTGACACAGTTCTCCTAAAACTCTTGTAAATAGGGATGCTAAGAGAACCTTTTGTTCTAATATTCAATCTTGGACTCCAGTTCCTGACAGAGCTTCTAAGAGCTTTATAATTTGCTGATAATTGTAGTGGCTGATACAGAGTTCCTAAGTCCTTTAGAATTTTCTGGGTGAAATAAGTGTCTTTTGCACTAGCGACACAGTCCTTGGTGGGCTCCTGGATGGGGGTTAGACATGAGAAATACCAAGCCATAAGTAGTCGTTTGGAAACTTTATCCCCTGTCCTCTGGAGAGGAAAGAAGGGCTGGAAGTAGAGTTAAAATAATCACTCATGCCTCCAGCATGAAGCCTCAATAGAAATCCTCCAAGCAAGAGCCTCAGAGAGTTTCCAAGTTAGTGAACATGTTCACATGTTCCCTGTCAGGAAAGTGGCACATCTCAACTTCACAAAGACAGAAGTTCCTGCTCTCAAGACCCTTCCAGACCTCACCGTGTTCATCACTTTATCTAGCTTTTCATCTGTATGCTTTACTATGCTAACATAAACCGGTAACTGTAACTACTTCCCTGTATTCTATGTGCCATTCTAGTAGATCAACAAATCCAAGAATGGGGTCGTGGGAACCTCAATTTATAAGCCAGTTGGTCAGAAGCAGAGGTAACAACATAGGCTTACCACTGGAATCTAAAGTATGAGGGAGCAGTCTTGTGGGACTGAGCCCTTGACCTGTGGAATCTGATGCTTACCCCACTGAAAAAAATAGCAGAACTGAATTGAATTGTAAGACCTGGTATCAGAAAATTGCTTGATGTGTGGAAAACACACATAGCTATATGTCAGAAGTGTTCTGAGTATGGGAGGAGTGTGAGAATGAAAGAAAACACAGGAGAATTTTTCTAAGACAGCATGTCACAGACAGTGAACTGAAACACAGCAAAAAGCTCTTTGGTGATGCTGACAACAATTTCAGCAATATTTGACTACAAAATCTGCTGGGTGCAAAGAAGGAAAGCATAAGGTTTTATGAAACTGTATACCTGGGTAGGACCATCAAATTTAGTAAATAAAATACAGGATGCAGAGAGAAATCTGAATTTCAAATCAACTGAAAAAAACAATATAAACATGTCCCATGCAATATCTGAGATACACTTGTGCTACAAAATCATTTGCTGCTTATCTGAAGTTCAAATTTAACTGGATGTCCCATATTTTTTCTGGCAACCTTGTATCTAAGGTGCTTCATCTAGTCTAAAGGCTCAAGAAAAGTGTCCCTGAGGAGGTAGACTGATTTAAAATGATGATGAAATTATTTTTACAAGTTTTATGGGAGGGATAAAAATGCCTGTGAAAGAGGCCCATCACCTACATTAAATTAAAAGGGCTATCATACGTAAGGCCTGATGGTCACAGTTAGTTTGGTTCTCCTTTATTTTGACTCCCAACTGCAGAGTTTCTTCCTAGAGCTCTTCACACAGTTTCTGTGATTTTTGGACTATTTTTCCTACCAGAAAATAAACTCCTCAAGGCAGTCAACATGATCTTCTGTATGATAAATGCCAAAGCTAGTTCAATGCCAGACACATCTTGAAGCATTAATGTTTTAAATAAATAGGAAGATTATGCACTGTGTTTCATGGTAAAGTGGCCATTAGTCAATCAATGCAAAATTATCATAAAGTTACATATATTTATTTTATCTTAATCCTTATTAAGTCAGCTAGTTATTTCATATTAAGTCCAGATGTGTAAAATATTCAGATGAAACTGAAAAATACATTATTTGGGTGCAAATCAGTTGTGGGATCACACCTGCAGAATAGCTCTAATATTTATTTATTTTTTAAAAATTTTGCCTCTATTATTGTTTTTTTATTTACTTATTTTCATCCATCTTTATTCTTCAACCTATGTGGGCCTCCCACTGTAGTGGCCTCTCTTGTTGCAGAGAACCAGTTCTGGGCACATGTGCTCCAGCTGGCTTGTAATTGGACATGCCAGTCCAGCCACTCTGCAGCATGTGGCATCTTCCTGCACCAGGGATCAAACAAGGGGCCCTTGTACTGCAAGATGGACTCTACCTGTTGGACCACCAGGGAAGCCTCTGTAGCTCTAATATTTAGAGAATAAAAATCAAATACTTATTAAACAGAAATATAGCTTTAATGTATTTTAAGATCAAATTTATAAGCCCCTTAAATAAAGCCCTGCAAAGCCTTTGAAAGTCACATAAACCTGATTAAACATTAGAGTTTGGCATCGGTCCATTGAGGAGCACTTTAATATAACAAGAATTACAAATGAATCTTCCAGGACAAATCCAGGGGAAGAAATACTTGGGAATGCTATATTGAGAGGTTAAAAGTGCTGTTGTGTATTCTAATAAGCTCTAAGTCTAAAGTGGATAACAGCCAGAGCTGGCACCTTACATAGCAAACAAACTGCTAGGCATTGGATTGTGCCTGCCCCTCAATTCGTATGTCGAAACCATAACCCTCAGTAGGACTGTACTTGGAGATGGGGCTAAGGAGGAGGCAATAGAGATTAAATGAGTCATAAAGAGTGGAGTCCTAATTCATTAGGATTGGTGGACTTATAAGAAGAGAAAGAGACCTTCTCTGCTCATGTCCCAAGGGAACATCATGTGAGCACAGAGCAAGAAGGCAGCCATCTGCACCCCTGGAAGACAGCCCTCATCAGAACCCAACCATGCTGGCACTCTTGACTTTAGACCTCAAAGTTCCAGGACTTTCAAGTTAGACTGTTGTTTAAGCCACCCAATCCATGGTATTTTGTTACAACAGTCTGAGCAAACTAAGATAGAATTGAAATAAAGAACATTAAGCATTTTCTCACAGATGCCAGACCCTGCAACCTGCATTTCCCAGTTCAGTATTCATTTCTGAAATGTCCATATATTAGGATATGTAAGTTTCAGAAACTTAACTTTTCAACTTTGTAAGTTTTTATTTACTTATTTTCATCCATCTTTATTCTTCAACCTATGTGGGCCTCCCATGTAGTGGCCTCTCTTGTTGCAGAGAACCAGTTCTGGGCACATGTGCTCCAGCTGGCTTGTAATTGGACATGCCAGTCCAGCCACTCTGCAGCATGTGGCATCTTCCTGCACCAGGGATCAAACAAGGGGCCCTTGTACTGCAAGATGGACTCTACCTGTTGGACCACCAGGGAAGCCTCTGTAGCTCTAATATTTAGAGAATAAAAATCAAATACTTATTAAACAGAAATATAGCTTTAATGTATTTTAAGATCAAATTTATAAGCCCCTTAAATAAAGCCCTGCAAAGCCTTTGAAAGTCACATAAACCTGATTAAACATTAGAGTTTGGCATCGGTCCATTGAGGAGCACTTTAATATAACAAGAATTACAAATGAATCTTCCAGGACAAATCCAGGGGAAGAAATACTTGGGAATGCTATATTGAGAGGTTAAAAGTGCTGTTGTGTATTCTAATAAGCTCTAAGTCTAAAGTGGATAACAGCCAGAGCTGGCACCTTACATAGCAAACAAACTGCTAGGCATTGGATTGTGCCTGCCCCTCAATTCGTATGTCGAAACCATAACCCTCAGTAGGACTGTACTTGGAGATGGGGCTAAGGAGGAGGCAATAGAGATTAAATGAGTCATAAAGAGTGGAGTCCTAATTCATTAGGATTGGTGGACTTATAAGAAGAGAAAGAGACCTTCTCTGCTCATGTCCCAAGGGAACATCATGTGAGCACAGAGCAAGAAGGCAGCCATCTGCACCCCTGGAAGACAGCCCTCATCAGAACCCAACCATGCTGGCACTCTTGACTTTAGACCTCAAAGTTCCAGGACTTTCAAGTTAGACTGTTGTTTAAGCCACCCAATCCATGGTATTTTGTTACAACAGTCTGAGCAAACTAAGATAGAATTGAAATAAAGAACATTAAGCATTTTCTCACAGATGCCAGACCCTGCAACCTGCATTTCCCAGTTCAGTATTCATTTCTGAAATGTCCATATATTAGGATATGTAAGTTTCAGAAACTTAACTTTTCAACTTGTCTGCCTTCCCAACCAATAAAAATCAGGATATTTCTATGCAAATTCATTAAAATTTATCTGAAACCACAACAATCACTGTTAATTTAAGAAAAAGTAAAATAAGTAGTGGATTTTCAATACATTTTCCAATAAATTAGGTGTTGACCAAAGGTAATCTGATATGGTAAAATATTTAAGAGTACTTTCAATTATTTAACAAAGAATAATGAAAACTCTAGTAGCTTCTGTTTAGATGGTATTTTTAGAACTCCAAGTATCCTTAGTTACCTGACTGGTGAAACTACACACTTGTCAGTTTATAACACCACATAAATTTGTCTCAAAAATATTTTCAGCTACCTGAATAAAAACATGTAGCAAAATTATGATCTTGAAAAGATTTATAGTATTGTTTTCATGACCTGTGTTTCCCCATCAAACATCCCATTTAAAAGAACCAAATATTTTCTGATAAATAATCATTAAAAAAAAACCCACTTCTTGTGGGGACATTTTTTTTTTTTTTTTAACTATTGAGATGTTACCATTCAGGTTTACTTATATCTCCTCCCCAAAGGACAAAGCCTTGACCATAAAAGGTATTTAGTACAATAGAGTTTTCTGCAGGAAATATACTCATGCTATAGAATGCCCTTTAGAAAAACAAAATACAAGCCAAGAACCAGTGTATTAAAAATAACATGAACAGTTTAAGTAGCATACAGACTAGAACATTCCCTTTACCAGTCTCAACGTATTTATCCCATGGGCCAAACTACATGACAACTCAAATTATAAAGAAAAACTGTTGTGTGATGGACATAGAATCAGAAGAGGGGACCTGGTTAGTTATGTTGAACATTTGATGACATCTATCAAAATAGATCCAGTCATTTCCACTGTTAAAACTGTAACATTCAAAATCTTTTGACTGGACTCCCTTCTCTCTCTTCAGTGACACTGGATGGACACTGCCAATATGTGGGGGCCAATAGGCAGATTTTAGATTTTACCAAGTGAGTAGTTATCTTTCTGGAGAGACAAAATTTGTACGTGGATATTACTGGACTAAAAATAATAGAGTAACAGCAGTGTTAAAGGTCAGGCATCACGGTTCCACAGATGATATTGTTTGTTGTTGCGGAGTCGCTCAGTTGTGTCCCACTGTTTTGTGACCCTATGGTCTGTAGCCCACGAGGCTCCTCTGCCCATGGGACTACTACAAGGCTACTGGAGTGGGTTGCCATTTCCTTCTCCAGGGGATCTCCTGGATCCAGGGATCGAACCTGCATCTCTTGCACTGACAGGTGGATTCTTTACCACTGAGCCACCTGAGAGACATCTATTCATCTTGAGAAGATTAGGGGTTTACTGAGCTCCAGCTTGATAATCTATACACTAAATGGAATTAGATTTGGTGATTTCGAGGATACTTTGTGGTCTTGATGTCTGAAAATTCAAGGACTTATGTGCTAGAAAGATTAAAAAGTCACTACTTAGTGTCAGTATTTTATTAAAGTTTCCTGCAAACTGCCATTTACAGCTTACAGACTACAAAATCAAAACCGTGAATTTATTGGGACTCATCTCATTTTCCTTTGAGCTCGTATGTCCTGGTGTTCTCACATCCACACCTTCAGGCATCCCAATAGGACCTCTTGGGATTTTTGGCAGAACCTAAGGAAAAGACTCTCTGTGGGAAGCAGGCTAAGGCAAGTTCTGCCTCTGATCAGTGAGCAGCTTCCTTCTTCAACAGCTCAACCCTGGAGTGCCCAGAGCAACACTCCAAAATCATGACAAGTACAACCGCTCCTTAGCAAAGGCAATGCACTCTTTGTCATACCTGGCAAACACCTGCACATTTTTCAGTCTGTGTTGATGATGACTGTGAAATGCGGGTGATATGGCTGCTGTTGAAATCTTTCTGTGTACATCTGAACAACATCTGAGCAATGCAAAATAGGTTACGCTTTCTTTCTACTTTGCAGCTGGGAGCGATAACTTCTATGACAAGCAAAGACCCTCTGTGACCCAGGTTAAAATAATAGTACATGAAGATTTGTGCCTCCAGGGTGTGGGCTGCCATTGGTACAGATCGAGAATGACAGATGAATAATCCTTTAGAAAAAGGAGGTGGTCAGCTGCCCTCCAAGTTTCAACAAAAGTTCAGAGGACTAAACATAGACCATGAATATATGGGGACAATAATCTTTTGTTTTGCTAGACCTATATGGAAGGGAGAAGAGAGCTGACCACAAAGGTGCCAGCCCCGTTCATGATGGAGTAAATGCTTTAAAGTAAGGAGGTGTAGAGGTGGGTGGGGAGAACTTCACAGGGACGTACAGTCTTGGAGTCAAAAGTAGAATTACTAAGATGGAAGGAAAAACGGCCTGAAAGTGAAGGGGACACAGGTTGATATGCAGGTAGCTGAGATTTTTTTTTATCCCCCCTTCAAGTTGCTCACAAAACTTGAATAGGTTATTTAGTTTGCCTTGAACAACATATGCAATAAAGCTTATGAGCCTAAATAGGAAGACAATGCTTTCAAAGGTCCATATGCATTCGTCAAAGCAATTACTTAATCATTTACCAGTTTTAATATTAAAAGCTACAAAACGAGCACACAGAAAAAAGCCTGACTTTGGGTACAATTTTGTGTTTAAAACTCTGTGCTATTATTTAGCAGACATGAGATCACAGGCAAGTTATTTAATCTTCTTGGCTTCTTTTCTTCGTTTGGAAAATGGGGATAACACCATCTATCTCGTATGACTTTTATAACATATTAAGAAAAATAAACAAACAAATAAATAATGTCAAGCCCTACAAGTGTGTCTGGAACATAACATGCAATCAATAAACATTACTTCTTTACTTCCTTTAGCTAGGAAAAAATGATGATATCATTAATCACTACTTGTTTTCCTTCCGCCTGCCCATATATACAAAATATCTCAGTACCATTAAAAATACTATACATAAACTTAGATTATGTATCATTCATCTAAACCCATGAATGATTCATAAACACATATATATATATATATGCTGCTAGTAGGTTGAAAAGTGTTCCAGTAATAGTTTAATGTTTCTAAAAATGCATATTATATGCTCCAAAAGAACTCATGTTATTTTCTGTCCTTTGGGCCTATAAGGTACTACTTAGTACATTAATTTTTACAAGCATCAAGGCACCTAATAAGCTAGCTTGATAAGTTAATAATTGTATCATCATTATAAAAAGTCATGTCCCAATAATTAGGCAGATATTTTCAAAATTGACTCCTAAAGATTAACACGAGGTGGTGGTTGGGAAAAGGGGAGTGAGGCAAACCATGCTTTTGGTTTCTATTTTGAATCTTTACAATGTTTCACACAAAGTTGAGAAAATGTATTTAATTTTCATCCAACATATAATTGTCTTACAAAGACTTACATTAAGATGAAGTAAGGGCTTCCCCTGGTGGTCCAGTGGGTAAGGACACCGCCTTGCAGTGCAAGGGGCGCCAGTTCGAGCCCTGGCCTGGGAAGATCCCACGTGCCGCGGAGCAGCTGGACCGATGTGTCCAACTACCGAGCTGGAGCTCTGGTGCGCATGCGCCCAGAGCTGGCGCTCAGCAACGACAGAGGCCACCGCGATGGGAGGCCCACAGGAGCCAAGGAACAAAGACAGATGAAAAAACAGACAAATGAAAGACCAATAGAAGAAGCCCGCCTGCTCCCCTCCCTCTCCAACCCGACCCCCGCCCAAAAATAAATAGATAAATAAATCTTAAAAAAAAAAAAAAAGATGAAGTAATAAAAGTCTGCTTTATTGTAAGTATACTGTTCCCTGAAGAGTCTGTCAGGTATAAAAATAAAAATTCAAAATATTTTATACAGACTAACGTTGTTAATTCGTTTCCATTTGCTTTCACAAAACCACTCTGAAGATAGCTGTTTTGCAAATTAATTTTTCATGAAGCCCTCTAAGGGTCGATGTGTTTGTATTAGCTGCAAAACATGTTCAACTTCTGGGACCACCAGAAGATCTATGATTAATGTGACTTGGTATTTTTCCTAATGTTTACTGTACCCATCAATAGTGGCTAATGCAACAGCTTCCAATAAGTAGTTGCCTCAAAAGCTTGGAAACATCTAGCCATAAGCAATGTGTGTCTGTTCTTCTTACATATAGGTAAGAAATGTTTTTCCTATACAAACAAGACGAATATATGCAAAAGTCTAATACAGGAAACAGTATCACAATTTTTATGTAAAATTGTGGCAAACTGGAGAGACAGTTTGGGTAAAATAATATGTGACAGAGAATAGGGGTCCTCAGACTCTCGCCCTGACACTGGTTGGGTTTCCTCTGATAAGGTTCTGAAAGTTAAAGTTGCTCAGTCCTGTCCAACTCTTCACAACTCAGGGCTCCTTCATCCCTGAAATTCTCCAGGCAAGAATACTGGAATGGGTAGCCCTCGCCTTCTCCAGGGTATTTTCCTGACGCAGGAATCAAACTGGGGTCTCCTGAATGGCAGGCAGACTCTTTACCTACTGAGTTACAGAGTACCTAATTTGAAACTAGTTTCCTCAGCTAATAGCAGAGCTGCTCCACCATCAGGGCTAAGATGGAGACTCAGAAATAACAGCCCTTATAGATGCTGTGGTCCGGCCAGCATGGAGTCAAGCCCCAGCTCTTCTGTTCAAGGAGCTTCGCGCCTCTGGGTTCCTTACTCTATAGGCAGTATTCAGTCTCCTCACTGAAATGAGGAGGGCAGTAGCACCAAGTTCACATGGGCAGGATGATTAAATGAGTATTTTATGGCTTGAGCCATAGTAACAGTGCAATAAAATGTATTTATTTATTTATCAGCATTGTAAGTCGTATCACTATAATCATCACTTTATTTTGAAAAAAAAAATAATAATAAAAATAAATAGTAAAAACTGTTGGTAGCTCACATTGTGAAGGAACCCAGCTGAAAAAGCAAATAAAAAAGACACGAAAAGCAAACTCTCACCATAAAAGCACTGTATTAATTAATTAAAAAGCACTATATTAATAAATTAAGACATTTGTTAAAGTCACTTTTCTGCTAACCCTAATATTAAAGAATTGTGTTCTGAATATTCTAATTTGCATTCTGTCTAATGTTTAGGACAGAGTCAGAAATTCCAAGTCTTTCTCTTCAATGTGTTAAGAATCAAAAATAAAATGATCTTGCTAAAATAAATAAATAGATAAATAAATCAGTAAACATACATTGAAAAAAAAGAAAATGATCTTGGGTTATTCAAGATTTAAATATACAATGCCAGGTAACTGGAAATACCTATAGGATCAAGAGAACAAGTTGCAGGGAATAAAGGCAGAGAACAAGAGATAGAGAGGAAAGAGAAAGAATGGATTTTTTTGAGCAGCATTCTGAATCCCAAAGAGATCCTTGGGCTACTCAGGAAGACAACAGATTTCTGCCAGCTGCCTGAAGGCTGGCTTCCCCTTGGGGATTATCACTTGTAATTATTTCCAAGCTGCTACTTTCATCCCCTGAAGCAGAGGCACCTCTTTCTACTCTTGCTGACACTTGAAGCTTGGTTTTCTTCCCTGAAGAAATGCAAAGGGCGGCTGAAAGGGCAGCACTGTGCACACATGGGCATCCCATCCCCAGGGGACCCATCTGAGCACTGAAATCTCCATCCTAGGGGGTTTAGCACATCTCTCTGAGACCAAAGGCACAGAAGCCCAATGACTGTGACTGTCCCTAAGTTCTCTCTCCAAATTGGCCCCTTATTGGAAGTTAATTTGTATCAGACTTACAGCCCTTAATAAATATTTAAGTGTGCCCTGGCCTCCTGGAGAAAGAGCTGCCAGCCTCTTTATATCCCTTCTTTTCCTCATAGAACAGCAGCTTATTTCCCCTGGTTGAGGCCAATATCAGATCTCCTGTTCTGTACTTTGGATGACTTTACCCACACTCACGTCTTCATTTGCAATGTGTATAAGAACTGATGTTTCCCAAATGTCCGCTGATGTCCAGGC
This sequence comes from Tragulus kanchil, assembly GCA_022376925.1. Lineage (NCBI taxonomy): Eukaryota > Metazoa > Chordata > Mammalia > Artiodactyla > Tragulidae > Tragulus > Tragulus kanchil. The sequence goes on along the minus strand of JAIOJX010000005.1, from coordinate 112,676,645 downwards.
CAAGGTATATATGAACCCGTATGAGGCCTTTCCACCTAGATCTAGTTTGGCCTTCCCCTTCTTACCTCACCCTCTAAACCATCTTCTTAAACACAGATCACCCACCACATTGCCCACACAGCTCCTTCTTTCTAGTGTCTCATCACATGACATCAACTAGTCAGTTTCAGCAATTTAAGAGTATCTAAAACTCCCACCTCTCCCCTTCTTCCTCTGGATTATCCAACTGGTCGTCAGAATTTACTGATTCTACCTAATTCTAACAATCTCTCCAGTCACCACTTTTTTTTACAGCCCCACAGCAAGTGGCTTAGTTCAAGTTCTTATCACATGACTACTACATAGTGAGCCAAACAGATGACTTTTGTATATCAAGATTCCCCCCATTTCATCTTCCACATTATTGCTACTTTAAATCTTCCTGAAACATAATGTCTTCATGGAAGCTGAAAATTCCCCCAGGTTCTACAATCAGTAAGAAATTTAGGCTTAAGGTGGACCCCCTGGTACTCATACATGATCTCTAACCAAGCCCCACCCTCTGGACTCCGGTTTATAGCCTCAAGCTTCTTTCCCTGATGAGCAGAGAGGCCACAACTGGTAAGAATGGGACTTCTTCCTAAGCGACAGAACAGAGCAGGATAGTTCATCTCAAAAGATCAAAAATCACAAACATTCTGAATTAGGTATGAATTAGGGCGCTATACTCTTTAGATGTCCATTTGTTTTCTAAAGTTCATCTACTTGTAACTTTCAGGGAGACAGGTTTACAAAACACAGAATACCAATCTTTGGAAACCAGTTCTAGTTCTCAAAGTGTTTTTCTTGCGTCTAGTTGCTCATCCATTATTGAGAAATGGAAGTTTGTTCCAAATCTCCGTTTAAAACATGGCTTATAAAGATTAGCTATAAAGTTAGCACTGCAAACTCTTGCTGCGTAGTCACTTCAGTTGTCTCCAACTCTGTGAGATTCCATGAGCTACAGTCCATCAGGATCCTCTGTCCATGGAAATTCTCCAGGCAAGAATACTGGAGTGGGTTGCCCTGCCCTCCCCCAGGGGAATCTTAAGGGATAGAACCTGAGTATCTTATATTGCAGGCAGATTCCTCACCACTGAGCCATCAGTGAAGACCCATGTGTGTGTGTGTGTATATATATATATATTTGAGACCCCATGAAGTGTAGCTGGTTAGGTTTCTCTGTCCAAAGAATTTTCTAGGCAAGAATACTGAAGTGAGTTGCCATCTCCTTCTCCAGCAAACTCTTGAGGTAGAAGCAAAAGGTTAGTACAAAGAACTTTATTATTATTTTATTTAGCATCTGTAGGCTCAAATTAAATATAGCTTATAATATTAGCCTATTAATGCTATTCTGCATAATTAATTGAACTTTGGCACTCTCAAGCTTGTTAATGCAGAGCAGCCAATAGTAATAAATGGAAACTGAGCACCTGATGCGTATTTTCAAGCTATAACAATTAAAATATGCATGAAAATGTATAAAACATGACACCTGGAATGACTCAGTAATTTATTCCAGTAATTATTTCAGTATTTTTTTTTCCACTAAAAGTTTCATTCTGAGTCATGTCCCACTGTTTCCCAACATCAAATTAAAAATAACAGAGCTAATAAACGACCTAAACTAAGAAGTCAAGCATTCTTTAGAAAGGGCCTCAAGTTTGATGAGTGAAGATATCAGTTGCATGGTTCTTTCTTTGGATTTGACTGTCATTTACAGGATGTAAGCACAAAGAAGAATCTTGGATAAACCTCAGATCCTATCCCTTGATGTTCTTACACTCTCAGAGAAAACCACTGGAATATCCACGTTAGTAAATGTGATGATTCCCAGCAAAGGGAATGGGAGACAGCACTGTGTGTGCACATACCTTCTTGATTCTGAAAAACAGCATGGGAGAGAGATGTTACTCTATTATAGCAGTTTTCAAAGAGTGGTCTGTGGAACACTTTTGGTCCCTGAGAAACATTCAAGGGGTCCATGAAGTAAACACTATGTTCATAATAGTGAGTCATTTGTTATCCTTTATATTCTTATTCTTTCAAGAGTATACAGTGAAATTTTACAGAAGCTATACTCTATGTGATTCCACAAAAGACAGAATGTGCTGATATGCATATCCAGCTGTCTCCTATCAAGCCATATGCTATAGTGATTTACAAAACAGTTGAAAAAAAAGTGTTAATAAGTTATCATGTAATGGGTTTCTTTTGTTATTTTTAAATTGTATAAATAAGTAATCATTATAAAAATTTCTTAGTTTAGCTATAATCCATGTAAACAGAAGCTTTGTGAGGGTCATGATAACTGCTAAAACTGAAAAGGACTTCAGAGAGTCAATAGATTGAGAACCACTGCACAACTGGTGTTTTGAAGAGTGGAATTCAACCAGTGATTAAGGATTATTCTCTGTGGCCATCCTCTGGAGTCCCTTTCCAGCTTTCCATTTCTTGGCTAAAATATCCTCTTGTTTCTTCCTTTAGCTTGTTAATGCAGAGCAGCCAATAGTAATAAATGGAAACTGAGCACCTGATGCGTATTTTCAAGCTATAACAATTAAAATATGCATGAAAATGTATAAAACATGACACCTGGAATGACTCAGTAATTTATTCCAGTAATTATTTCAGTATTTTTTTTTCCACTAAAAGTTTCATTCTGAGTCATGTCCCACTGTTTCCCAACATCAAATTAAAAATAACAGAGCTAATAAACGACCTAAACTAAGAAGTCAAGCATTCTTTAGAAAGGGCCTCAAGTTTGATGAGTGAAGATATCAGTTGCATGGTTCTTTCTTTGGATTTGACTGTCATTTACAGGATGTAAGCACAAAGAAGAATCTTGGATAAACCTCAGATCCTATCCCTTGATGTTCTTACACTCTCAGAGAAAACCACTGGAATATCCACGTTAGTAAATGTGATGATTCCCAGCAAAGGGAATGGGAGACAGCACTGTGTGTGCACATACCTTCTTGATTCTGAAAAACAGCATGGGAGAGAGATGTTACTCTATTATAGCAGTTTTCAAAGAGTGGTCTGTGGAACACTTTTGGTCCCTGAGAAACATTCAAGGGGTCCATGAAGTAAACACTATGTTCATAATAGTGAGTCATTTGTTATCCTTTATATTCTTATTCTTTCAAGAGTATACAGTGAAATTTTACAGAAGCTATACTCTATGTGATTCCACAAAAGACAGAATGTGCTGATATGCATATCCAGCTGTCTCCTATCAAGCCATATGCTATAGTGATTTACAAAACAGTTGAAAAAAAAGTGTTAATAAGTTATCATGTAATGGGTTTCTTTTGTTATTTTTAAATTGTATAAATAAGTAATCATTATAAAAATTTCTTAGTTTAGCTATAATCCATGTAAACAGAAGCTTTGTGAGGGTCATGATAACTGCTAAAACTGAAAAGGACTTCAGAGAGTCAATAGATTGAGAACCACTGCACAACTGGTGTTTTGAAGAGTGGAATTCAACCAGTGATTAAGGATTATTCTCTGTGGCCATCCTCTGGAGTCCCTTTCCAGCTTTCCATTTCTTGGCTAAAATATCCTCTTGTTTCTTCCTTTAGCTGGTTAAATCAATTCAGTCTCCAGCTAAATTAATTCCACAGTTATTTCTTTAGAGGCCGTTAGGAGAAATACCCATGAAGATGGATACCCTTGGAGATATAAAAGCTTAAAGAGGTTTTATATCTGAGAAGTAAGGATGTCCATATCCAAAGTTAAATGATGATGCATACTAATACATAATTCAGTACCAAAGTGAATAACACAAACAGTAAATGTTGTTAAGTTTGAGATGAAGAGAAGAATGTGACTAGGAGCTTTGAGAAACAAACCTTCATACAAAAGTCAATGCCATTTACCTGTTCTCTGCCTGTTTACCAAATGGAAACATGACGGCTCACAAAATACATGCAGGATAATGGGGGGGTGGTGGGGATGAAACAGGTAGCATAGTAAATGAAGTCAAACATGAAGCTAGAAGAGAAAAACATATCAAGATCTTGGAATAGTGACATAATTCTCCAGTCAGTCAGTTCAGTGACTCAGTTGTGCCCAACTCTTTGCAACCAATTGCTCCACATCTGCTTCTAACTGTTGCCTCTTGACCCACATGCAGACTTTGCAGGAGGCCTTCAGAAAAGCCTATGGCCCCCTAACAGACCACGGCCAATTAATAACTGTGTAAGTGATCTAATAACTAATAACTGTGTAAGTGATCTGATGCAGCCAGCTAAAGATCAAAGAACAGCGGTGATACTCTCTGCCTCATACTTTCTAGTCTTCCTTCCCATCTAAGGTCGATCAAACCTATCCCCTTTGTATAGTTGTAGGTAATGGAAGTTAAGAGCATCTCAGGTCTCTGCCACTTAATGTTTCTAAATTAGATTCAAAGAAATACGCCAAGAAAAAACAAAATCAATGGTTTAACTCTATGAAATCTATTTCCGGTAGCTAACAGACATTTTCAAGAAGGATGGCTTGAAAGGTGGAAGAGACATACTGTATAAAGTAAGGTAGGGCTTGAACTATAGCAGTGTCTGTTGAGTGTGTGAAATAGGAGATGTGGTAGGTTTTTTTTTTTTTTTTTTTTGGCCACTTCTAGTGGTCTTTCATTTATTTATTTTCATCCATCTCTGTTCTTTGACCTGTGGTGGGCCTCCCATCACAGTGGCCTTTCTCATCGCAGAGCACCGGCTCTGGGCGCATGTGCTCCAGAGCTCCAGCTCGGTAGTTGGACACATCCGTCCAGTCACTCCACCGCATGTGGGATCTTCCCAGGCCAGGGATCAAACTGGCCAAGGGTCCTTATCCACAGGACCACCAGGGAAGCCCCCTGAAATAGGAGACACATGGCGAAATAATTTGCAGGGGAAGAATGTGAGGGTGGGACAAAACTGAAAAGACCTTACTGGGTTTCTCTGTGGAGACAAGATACCGAAGCTTCTTAATTTCAACAGTCCTTCTTACAAATACACCACAGTCAAACATGTTGTGGCTTATAGGCTGAGAGCATACTTGAAAATAAACTTCATATGTGTTTCTCTGTAAATAATCTTAAATTTTTACTAATCTAGATTATCTATAAACTGACACATTTAGAGATGGTGAACATCTGCAATTTACTTTGATAAGTATCAAAAATACGATGGATTTATGGATGGATAGAGTGATGGACACATGCACAGATGCCCAGAAGTGGGACTGAAGGGTTATACAGTAGCTCTATTTTTAGTTGTTTTTTTTTTTAAGAGACCTCCACTGTGTTCGCCAAAGTGGCTGTACCAATTTACATTCCCACCAACAGTGCAGGAGGTTTCCCTTCTCTCCACTCTCTAGCATTTGTTGTTTATGGATTTTTTGATGATAGCCATTCTGACCAATGCGAGGTGATATGTCATTGCAGCTTTAATTTGCATGTCTCTAATAATAGCGATCAGGAGAAAAACGTTGTCCAAAAGAATGCATGCAGCTCAGTGTTCACTGCAGCACTGTTTACAATAGTTAAGATACAGAAGCAACATAAATGTCCATTAACAGAGGAGTGGATAAAGAAGATATGGTACCTACATACAATGGAACATTATTCAGCCATTAAAAAGAATGAAATAATGCCATTTGTACCAACATGGATGGACCTAGAGAATGTCATACTGATTAAAGTAAGTCAGACAAAGAAGGAGAAATATCATATAATATTCCTTATATGTGAAATCTAAAAAGAAATGATACAGATGAGCTTACTTCCAAAACAGAAAGAGACTCACAGACTTAGAAAACAAACTTATGGTTGCCCAGGTGAAGGGAGAGTTAGGGACTTTAGGAAGGTCATGTACACACTGTTATATTTAAAATGGATAACCAACAAACACTGATCATTTAGAAAAAGATAAATAAAAGCCTTCCCATTTTGCTGAATAAATACATAAAGCTGGAGGAGGAAGAAAAAAAATAACAACAACACAGTTTCTCATATGCTTCTGGAAAGCAGATCATTCCTCAGCTGTTAGTATCCAAGCATGTTCATTCCCTTCTGAAAACTGTGAAAACCAAGACCCTGGAGTTTCACACATTAAGATGAGGATAATCAATTTCCTCCCACAAAAGACAGAACAAATTGGGGTAGAAAATTACCATTTACTCCTTATTAATAGAGCCTTAATGGATTATCCATAAATAAGACATGCATTAGGTTCAGATCACGGTTCCCAATTTGAGCCCTAACTCAAGGGTTCAAAATAAACTCTGGCAACTCTCCACAAAAATCGATGGATTTATGGATGGATAGAGTGATGGACACATGCACAGATGCCCAGAAGTGGGACTGAAGGGTTATACAGTAGCTCTATTTTTAGTTGTTTTTTTTTTTAAGAGACCTCCACTGTGTTCGCCAAAGTGGCTGTACCAATTTACATTCCCACCAACAGTGCAGGAGGTTTCCCTTCTCTCCACTCTCTAGCATTTGTTGTTTATGGATTTTTTGATGATAGCCATTCTGACCAATGCGAGGTGATATGTCATTGCAGCTTTAATTTGCATGTCTCTAATAATAGCGATCAGGAGAAAAACGTTGTCCAAAAGAATGCATGCAGCTCAGTGTTCACTGCAGCACTGTTTACAATAGTTAAGATACAGAAGCAACATAAATGTCCATTAACAGAGGAGTGGATAAAGAAGATATGGTACCTACATACAATGGAACATTATTCAGCCATTAAAAAGAATGAAATAATGCCATTTGTACCAACATGGATGGACCTAGAGAATGTCATACTGATTAAAGTAAGTCAGACAAAGAAGGAGAAATATCATATAATATTCCTTATATGTGAAATCTAAAAAGAAATGATACAGATGAGCTTACTTCCAAAACAGAAAGAGACTCACAGACTTAGAAAACAAACTTATGGTTGCCCAGGTGAAGGGAGAGTTAGGGACTTTAGGAAGGTCATGTACACACTGTTATATTTAAAATGGATAACCAACAAACACTGATCATTTAGAAAAAGATAAATAAAAGCCTTCCCATTTTGCTGAATAAATACATAAAGCTGGAGGAGGAAGAAAAAAAATAACAACAACACAGTTTCTCATATGCTTCTGGAAAGCAGATCATTCCTCAGCTGTTAGTATCCAAGCATGTTCATTCCCTTCTGAAAACTGTGAAAACCAAGACCCTGGAGTTTCACACATTAAGATGAGGATAATCAATTTCCTCCCACAAAAGACAGAACAAATTGGGGTAGAAAATTACCATTTACTCCTTATTAATAGAGCCTTAATGGATTATCCATAAATAAGACATGCATTAGGTTCAGATCACGGTTCCCAATTTGAGCCCTAACTCAAGGGTTCAGAAAGTAAACTCTGGCAACTCTCCACACTGACTTCAGAAGGTATTTTCAAAGGAAAAAAAAAAAAAAAACATGGTAAATAAAACACAAAAAATAAGACTCTTTCCGGAGATCAGCAGTCGTAATTCATCTCTTCCTGATTTCCGCCTGCCTCACCCACTAAACATTGCCTTCTAGGGTACAATGATGGGATGGTAGATGTGTGCTCTTTCTTCTATAGTTAAAATTCTTACCTATTATAAAGGTGTCTTTGCCCTGATGGTTCAGATGGTAAAGAATTTCCTTGCAATGCAGGAGACCTGGATTGGACCCCTGTGTTGGGAATATCCCCTGAATAAGGGAATGGCTACCCCCTTCAGTAATTTAAAGTAACACTAACACCTCCTATCAGATTCTGACTCTTAAGAGCCCCAGAATGTCTTTGTATATTTCAAGAGTTCCTCCCACTAACAGAAATGACCACTGGTATTTTCCTGGGCTATCCTTCAGTTGACCCCAGGCATGTAATACACTACAGAGGGATGTTCATTCTTTTGAATGGATCTATATGTTTCTGCAGCTGCTGCTTACCAATGAGACAAATGAAACAACAGTTCATTTTCAGATAAGATTTCTTTCTTCTTTTTAAATTAGTATTGAACTCTTGGGTAGAGAAGAGAAATAGCAATAGCTACCACAGATTTATTCTGTTTTGAAGACTGTTTCCTTACCTCTTGGATTATTTCAGTTCATGTTTATCTTGACCTACCATCTCTTCATGAAAAATCAGAATTTGTTCCTTACCTCTTGGATATTATCGGAGGAAGAAAAAATAACAACAACACAGTTTCTCATATGCTTCTGGAAAGCAGATCATTCCTCAGCTGTTAGTATCCAAGCATGTTCATTCCTTCTGAAAACTGTGAAAACCAAGACCCTGGAGTTTCACACATTAAGATGAGGATAATCAATTTCCTCCCACAAAAGACAGAACAAATTGGGGTAGAAAATTACCATTTACTCCTTATTAATAGAGCCTTAATGGATTATCCATAAATAAGACATGCATTAGGTTCAGATCACGGTTCCCAATTTGAGCCCTAACTCAAGGGTTCAGAAAGTAAACTCTGGCAACTCTCCACACTGACTTCAGAAGGTATTTTCAAAGGAAAAAAAAAAAAAAAACATGGTAAATAAAACACAAAAAATAAGACTCTTTCCGGAGATCAGCAGTCGTAATTCATCTCTTCCTGATTTCCGCCTGCCTCACCCACTAAACATTGCCTTCTAGGGTACAATGATGGGATGGTAGATGTGTGCTCTTTCTTCTATAGTTAAAATTCTTACCTATTATAAAGGTGTCTTTGCCCTGATGGTTCAGATGGTAAAGAATTTCCTTGCAATGCAGGAGACCTGGATTGGACCCCTGTGTTGGGAATATCCCCTGAATAAGGGAATGGCTACCCCCTTCAGTAATTTAAAGTAACACTAACACCTCCTATCAGATTCTGACTCTTAAGAGCCCCAGAATGTCTTTGTATATTTCAAGAGTTCCTCCCACTAACAGAAATGACCACTGGTATTTTCCTGGGCTATCCTTCAGTTGACCCCAGGCATGTAATACACTACAGAGGGATGTTCATTCTTTTGAATGGATCTATATGTTTCTGCAGCTGCTGCTTACCAATGAGACAAATGAAACAACAGTTCATTTTCAGATAAGATTTCTTTCTTCTTTTTAAATTAGTATTGAACTCTTGGGTAGAGAAGAGAAATAGCAATAGCTACCACAGATTTATTCTGTTTTGAAGACTGTTTCCTTACCTCTTGGATTATTTCAGTTCATGTTTATCTTGACCTACCATCTCTTCATGAAAAATCAGAATTTGTTCCTTGGAATAATTCATTTTATTGACATCACCTTTAACAGAGAAAGAACCACATTTTTAAGTATTTATTTGCTTTGTGTTGGACATTCCTTCTCAAGGCCTACATTTGATTTAGGTGACACTGATCCAATTGTTAACTTCTAAATTCAGTTACTTATTCAGTAAATAATTATTGAGGACTCATATACCAGGTATTGTATAATCACTAAAATGCAAATAAAATTAAATTTAACAATATCCCTGATCTTTGATTCATAGTTTAAAGAAAGAAAATATCCAAATAATTCCAGTGATGCAAATATTACCCAGGAGTATGCTTCAAGTTCTAATTGTGTTTTAAACATTTCTCCAAATAGGTGCAAAGCTATTATCTCTAAGTACATTTTAACATTTTTTAATGGTATTGCTTCATCTCCCTCAAGACTTTTAAGGGCAGAAAATAAAACTAGATCAATCTTGATGATTCACTAGTTCTATACTGATATTCACTGAAAATAAATGATTTTCAGGTTTCTTTTTGTGGTATTGTGATTTTTGGCATAGAGTTCCCCCTTTGAATTTCCTGAGAAGAAAGAGAGATTAAGGTGTCTTTTGTTATGTTAATTATGTGACTGGGGGGGCATATCCAAGGATGGGGGCCAGTTACCAGTGCAGCCAACTAAGTGATTGGAAGGTTGGAACTTTCTGTGTCACCACCCCTCCCCACAAACCACTGCGGAGGGTACAAGGGCAGTGCTTATGGAATACAGCCTCCATGGAATCCCAAAAGGTCAAGGTTCAGAGAATTTAAGAATTTATGAACACTCTGAGATTGGGAACTATGTTGCACCTGGAAAGGGCATGGACACTGAGTGCTCTTTCCCCATATTTTGAGGTATGCATTTCTTCCATTTGGCAATTCCTGAATTATATCCTATAATAATAAATCAGTAATTAAGCAAGTTGGGGTTTCCTAGGTGGCCCAGAGGTAAAACAAACAAACAAAAAATCTGACTATCAATGCAGGGGACACAAGACATTCTGGTTCAATACCTGTGTCATGAAGAATCCCGAGCAGAAAATGCCAGCCCACTCTAGAATTCTTACCTGGAACATTCCATGGACAGAGAAGCTGAGCAGGCTACAGTCTATGGGGTTGCAAAGAGTCAGACATGATCGAGCAACTGAGCACAGTCAAGCAAGTAACCTGTTTCAAGTTCTTTGAGCCCCTGCAGTGTATTAATCAAACAGAAGGAGGGGTTGTACACCTTCTGATCTATAGTCAGTTGTACATAAACATGGGAAGTTACCCGGGCTTGCAAATAGCACCTGAATTAAGGGTGAGAGGGACAATCTCATGCACTGTTTAATCTCTAAACTGTGTCCAACTCTTTTGTGACCTCATGGACTGTAGCCTGCCAGGCTCCTCTGTCCATGGGAATTTCCAGGCAAGAATATTGGAGTGTGTCGCCATTTATTTCTCAGGTGATTTTTCCAGCTGAGGAATCAAACCTGTGTCTCCTACATTGGCAGGCAGATTCTTTACTGCTGACCCACCTGGGAAGTCCAATCTTGTGAGACTGAGTCTTTAATTTGTGGGATCTAATGTTATTTCTTAGTAGATAGAATCAGAATTGAGCTGAATGGTAGAACACTCAGCCAGTGTTGTAGAACTTCTCGGTGGTGAGAGAAAATTCCCCCAACATGTGGGAATTGGTGACCAGAATCTTGAGTTTTAAATGCCAGTAGTAGGATTTAATTATATGAAAAGAAAATATTTTTTTTTTAAATTGCCAAAGCATTTTTCAATAGTTGGCCAAAGAAATCTGTTATAGAAACCTCTTATTAGAATGCCTGGAATTAGATACAGGATAATAACATCATGAAACAGTTTGAGTATATTGGGTTTTTTTTTCCTATTAGTAATCTAAAATTTTACTATTTTCTAGTCTCAAGTATGCTAAAACTGTTACTAACACTGTAAATTAAAATCTGGGGACACAGGGTAGAAAAAATGTTGTTTATCTACTAAGGGTCCTGAGGTACTCAAAATATATATTACAATAAATGCAGGATCAGTATTATAGCTTCATGACTTTTGGCAGTTTGGCTATTACACCAGAAACCTATTCACTCCTGGCTGACCTTAGTATTGATTTGTTTACTATACCCTGTTCTTGTAAGACCAAAACCTCTACTAAGCCTCTTATTGGAATCCTTTTATCAAATCACTTGCAACAAAAAGCACTCTTGATGCCTAGAATCTACCTCTTGAAGACACTTGAGGGAGATACAGTGATTACTCATCACTCACTTGCTTTTTCAACTCTATCCTATATGGAGAACTAAAAATGTATAAGATCATAATAAATCTCAGATTATTGGTCTATCTGGTAGCAAGATCAAGGAGAGCTCTGTAGAGAGTGTATCTGCCTTTTCAATACAACAGAGAAGACTCTTACGAGTTCCCTGGACAGCAAGGAGATTAAATCAGCCATAACTAATGTAAATCAACCCTGAATACTCCTTGGAAGGACTAATGCTGAAGTTAAAGCTGCAGTACTTTGGTCACTTGATGCGAAGAGATGACTCAAAGGAAAAGGCCCTGATTCTAGGAGAGATTGAGGGCAGGAAGAGAAGGGAGAGACAGAGGATGAGAGTGTCAGATGGCATTTTTGACTCAATGGACACGACACAAATTGAGCAAACTCCAGGACATAGTGAAGGACAGGGAGGCCTGACATGCTTCAGTTCATGGGGTCACAGAGTCGGACATGACTGAGTGACTGAACAACAGCAACAAAAATCCTATACACATCCAGGGCTTTCTTTCAGAATTCAAGAATTTGTCTCAAGTTTATTTGTGTTCTTTATGAACAATGAATCAGATGAATCACCTCCAACCTAAATAAACTGTCTTATAATTTCTATTAAAGATGACATCTTACACATTTCAAATTCTATTATTCTGTGGGCTTTGTGGAGAATTATGTTCATTTTTCTTGCCTTCAATTTTGCTATCATCCCAGTGAAATTTCAGCATCACTCAATGAAATTGGTTTCACTAAGACTGTCCATAATTTCTAGTTTCAAACAAAAGCCTTCTGTACTCCCTCCCTGACCATCCTTCTCATGTTATTTATCACCATGGATTCCCAGTTCTTTATCAATCATTAGATCTTGGAGCATCTAAGGATTTCATTCTTAGTCTATACCTATTTACTGCTCTCTTATTTACTGAAAGGTCTCCAAATTACATCTTCGACACAGACTTCACCTTTGAAATACACATGCATATGCTCAACTTTATGTTATAAGTACACACATGCTACATTTATGAACAGACATCTTAACATATGTTTACTCACATCCATTTTCATACGTATCCACTTAATTTTCTACTTCTAGAAAACCAAATACTGGTAGTTCTAAAATCTTAACTGCTTAAGTTTCTAGAGTCTAGTCTTCCCTCTCCACTTCTAACTAAAATATTCTAGTTCAAGTAAACATTTCTAAAAACAAGGTCTATGAAGACAGACTTCAACAGAAGTATCAAATGTGAGGAAACAATAAAAAATGTGGATACCACTTTGCTTCTTTTTTTTATTTTAAAGTTAAAAGTTTAGTGGATATTATTTAGTATAGATCATTTGTAAAACATTTTAAATTACCACCTTAGCTTCTAACTTGGAATATGGAATTTCTTTGTTTTAAACTTCTAATCTAGTTACTTTGGGAATATTTCCCTCCCAGTTAATCAATGACCAAATTATTAGTTCTCAATATAAACTTTATAAAAAAGTTTCTAAGGGATGAAATACATTGGGTGCTCCTTCTCATATATTTATTTATCCTTTTAATTGTAAATCCAGGTTTAACTTTTCTCTTTAAAAAAGTTGCCCATTAGGCAAAAGCATAAGAAATTTTCACCTACTTTATTTTTTGCTTAAACTGAGGATTACATGGATTGTGATCAAAACTGAAAGAACAAAATCTCTGTTTTAGATAGATATGTGCATATTTAATGAACTGCAATATTTTCAAAAGATATGTATTAAGGGTTAGGGTCAAAAAGTTTGAAAGCCACTAGTTATGCAAAATTTGTTCTCTGACCCATCCTTTCACTCATATGAAATTGGTTTCACTAAGACTGTCCATAATTTCTAGTTTCAAACAAAAGCCTTCTGTACTCCCTCCCTGACCATCCTTCTCATGTTATTTATCACCATGGATTCCCAGTTCTTTATCAATCATTAGATCTTGGAGCATCTAAGGATTTCATTCTTAGTCTATACCTATTTACTGCTCTCTTATTTACTGAAAGGTCTCCAAATTACATCTTCGACACAGACTTCACCTTTGAAATACACATGCATATGCTCAACTTTATGTTATAAGTACACACATGCTACATTTATGAACAGACATCTTAACATATGTTTACTCACATCCATTTTCATACGTATCCACTTAATTTTCTACTTCTAGAAAACCAAATACTGGTAGTTCTAAAATCTTAACTGCTTAAGTTTCTAGAGTCTAGTCTTCCCTCTCCACTTCTAACTAAAATATTCTAGTTCAAGTAAACATTTCTAAAAACAAGGTCTATGAAGACAGACTTCAACAGAAGTATCAAATGTGAGGAAACAATAAAAAATGTGGATACCACTTTGCTTCTTTTTTTTATTTTAAAGTTAAAAGTTTAGTGGATATTATTTAGTATAGATCATTTGTAAAACATTTTAAATTACCACCTTAGCTTCTAACTTGGAATATGGAATTTCTTTGTTTTAAACTTCTAATCTAGTTACTTTGGGAATATTTCCCTCCCAGTTAATCAATGACCAAATTATTAGTTCTCAATATAAACTTTATAAAAAAGTTTCTAAGGGATGAAATACATTGGGTGCTCCTTCTCATATATTTATTTATCCTTTTAATTGTAAATCCAGGTTTAACTTTTTCTCTTTAAAAATGTTGCCCATTAGGCAAAAGCATAAGAAATTTTCACCTACTTTATTTTTTGCTTAAACTGAGGATTACATGGATTGTGATCAAAACTGAAAGAACAAAATCTCTGTTTTAGATAGATATGTGCATATTTAATGAACTGCAATATTTTCAAAAGATATGTATTAAGGGTTAGGGTCAAAAAGTTTGAAAGCCACTAGTTTAATCTACTGCAATACATAGTTTCAGTAAAGGACACTTACCATATGAATTGTTAAGGCAAGCTAAAAACAAACAAACAAACAAACCCCCCAAAAATCCCCAAACCTGCTTTTCTCCATATTCACTTCACATGAGTAAAGTAACTCTCTGCAAGGTCAAACTCCTAAAATAAGTGCCCTGTAGTCCCTTTCTTCTCAATCATCAGAAAGATGAATTTTCCAATTGTCATTCATGTTTGCACTTCACTACTTTTGAAGGCCAAAGCCTTTGTAATATACTAAACTGTAAAAGTCATTAAGCCAGTACAAAGGCAATGCTAAGACTGGAGACTACAGGACTTGAACTATTATTCCTCTGGGTGGAAGGTCCGTGCCCTTGCCAAAAGCACACATTTGCAAAAGTTTCAGAAACACCACCTCCTGAAAATCGAGCCTATTCACTTGCATTTTCACCACAAAGGCAGGGAGCTCTATTAAACAAGAGACCCTAATTGTTTAAAAGCACAGGTTATGCAAAACAAAGAATGAACCCTGTAAACTGTGGACTTTAGGTGACAATGGTGTGTCCAACATATGTTCATGCATTATAAGGGATGTACCAATGTGATTATTTGTTGTTTACACATTCAGTCATGTCTTACTCTTTTGCAAATCCATGAACTATAGCCTGCTAGGCTCCTCTGTTCATGGAATTTCCCATGTAAGAATACTGTAATGGGTAGGCAGGTAGCCATTTATTTTTCCAACCCAGGGTCTCATGGAAACTTTATAAAAAGTTTCTAAGGGATGAAATACATTGGGTGCTCCTTCTCATATATTTATTTATCCTTTTAATTGTAAATCCAGGTTTAACTTTTCTCTTTAAAATGTTGCCCATTAGGCAAAAGCATAAGAAATTTTCACCTACTTTATTTTTTGCTTAAACTGAGGATTACATGGATTGTGATCAAAACTGAAAGAACAAAATCTCTGTTTTAGATAGATATGTGCATATTTAATGAACTGCAATATTTTCAAAAGATATGTATTAAGGGTTAGGGTCAAAAAGTTTGAAAGCCACTAGTTTAATCTACTGCAATACATAGTTTCAGTAAAGGACACTTACCATATGAATTGTTAAGGCAAGCTAAAAACAAACAAACAAACAAACCCCCCAAAAATCCCCAAACCTGCTTTTCTCCATATTCACTTCACATGAGTAAAGTAACTCTCTGCAAGGTCAAACTCCTAAAATAAGTGCCCTGTAGTCCCTTTCTTCTCAATCATCAGAAAGATGAATTTTCCAATTGTCATTCATGTTTGCACTTCACTACTTTTGAAGGCCAAAGCCTTTGTAATATACTAAACTGTAAAAGTCATTAAGCCAGTACAAAGGCAATGCTAAGACTGGAGACTACAGGACTTGAACTATTATTCCTCTGGGTGGAAGGTCCGTGCCCTTGCCAAAAGCACACATTTGCAAAAGTTTCAGAAACACCACCTCCTGAAAATCGAGCCTATTCACTTGCATTTTCACCACAAAGGCAGGGAGCTCTATTAAACAAGAGACCCTAATTGTTTAAAAGCACAGGTTATGCAAAACAAAGAATGAACCCTGTAAACTGTGGACTTTAGGTGACAATGGTGTGTCCAACATATGTTCATGCATTATAAGGGATGTACCAATGTGATTATTTGTTGTTTACACATTCAGTCATGTCTTACTCTTTTGCAAATCCATGAACTATAGCCTGCTAGGCTCCTCTGTTCATGGAATTTCCCATGTAAGAATACTGTAATGGGTAGGCAGGTAGCCATTTATTTTTTCCAACCCAGGGATCCAACCCACACCTCCTGCAATGGCAGAAGGATACTTTACCATTGAACCACCAGGGAAGTCCACCACTCTGAAGGGAGATGCAGATAATGTGCAGAATATACACGTGAGGGGCAGAAAGAATATGAAAAAATTTTGTACCTTCTTCTTAGTTTTTCTAGTAACCTAAAGCTGCTCTGAAAAATAAAGTCGATTTTTTTTTTTTCTTTTTAAAAGAGTATTTTGAGAGTATTTGAAAAAATTACCAGTTCTCCTTTTCAATAGTTGATAATGTAGTTTGAACTACCTAGGCCTTTTGCTTCTCAATGTACCTTATCCTTGCCAGAGGCTTTTAGGTTATTTTATCATTCAGATAAAGTTTTTCCTAAATGAAAGGCAAAGACATCTTTTCATTCCATCACTAGGGATAATGAAGCCTGGTACAATGTTTGAGTTGCCTATGAGGGCTTTACCTCAGAACTTCCTTCTATTCTAGCCAAACTTTGAACAAGGGCATGCACTAGAATGTATCTGATACAGAAATGCATTAAAAGCTGAAGAGGTTCCATTACATTGGATTGAAGTGCCTAGCTGCAATCCAACTCTTTAAATTTATCAACACACAGGAATCTTTTCATGTTGCTGATTGCCTTTGGGAACATATGTGAAGCAAGGTGTGTTGTTGCTGCTTGGGTAGGTTTTTCCCGCTGTTTTATTTCCATGCCAAATCACAGATGATCGTAGCTTGTTTTAGAAGGAAATAAAATTATTTTCTAAGAGATCTGTAATCGAGCCTATTCACTTGCATTTTCACCACAAAGGCAGGGAGCTCTATTAAACAAGAGACCCTAATTGTTTAAAAGCACAGGTTATGCAAAACAAAGAATGAACCCTGTAAACTGTGGACTTTAGGTGACAATGGTGTGTCCAACATATGTTCATGCATTATAAGGGATGTACCAATGTGATTATTTGTTGTTTACACATTCAGTCATGTCTTACTCTTTTGCAAATCCATGAACTATAGCCTGCTAGGCTCCTCTGTTCATGGAATTTCCCATGTAAGAATACTGTAATGGGTAGGCAGGTAGCCATTTATTTTTTCCAACCCAGGGATCCAACCCACACCTCCTGCAATGGCAGAAGGATACTTTACCATTGAACCACCAGGGAAGTCCACCACTCTGAAGGGAGATGCAGATAATGTGCAGAATATACACGTGAGGGGCAGAAAGAATATGAAAAATTTTGTACCTTCTTCTTAGTTTTCTAGTAACCTAAAGCTGCTCTGAAAAATAAAGTCGATTTTTTTTCTTTTTAAAAGAGTATTTTGAGAGTATTTGAAAAAATTACCAGTTCTCCTTTTCAATAGTTGATAATGTAGTTTGAACTACCTAGGCCTTTTGCTTCTCAATGTACCTTATCCTTGCCAGAGGCTTTTAGGTTATTTTATCATTCAGATAAAGTTTTTCCTAAATGAAAGGCAAAGACATCTTTTCATTCCATCACTAGGGATAATGAAGCCTGGTACAATGTTTGAGTTGCCTATGAGGGCTTTACCTCAGAACTTCCTTCTATTCTAGCCAAACTTTGAACAAGGGCATGCACTAGAATGTATCTGATACAGAAATGCATTAAAAGCTGAAGAGGTTCCATTACATTGGATTGAAGTGCCTAGCTGCAATCCAACTCTTTAAATTTATCAACACACAGGAATCTTTTCATGTTGCTGATTGCCTTTGGGAACATATGTGAAGCAAGGTGTGTTGTTGCTGCTTGGGTAGGTTTTTCCCGCTGTTTTATTTCCATGCCAAATCACAGATGATCGTAGCTTGTTTTAGAAGGAAATAAAATTATTTTCTAAGAGATCTGTAATTCTAAAAGGGAAAAAAAAAGTTCTTACACAATTCCAAGATATAACATATTTAGCTAGATTTCAGAGTTGGAAAACAGTCTCCTCTTTGCCTGCATGCTCACTTGTGGCCCACTGATAACTCTTTCTGCCTTGCCATAATGAAGCATCAACTTTGGGTGGACGAACTTATAGTACACCAAAGCTTCTAGAAGTTCCCTTTCCTGCTCTTCTGTTCCATGCCCATAGTACTCTTTTTTTTTTTTTTTTTTGATCATTCTGTAATAATACCTAAGGCTCATATAGCACATTCCATCTGCTATATAATAACACATTTAATCTTTTTTTAAAAAAAACATTCATTTATTTGACTGTGGTGATCTCAGTTGCAGCATGTGAATCTAGTTCCCCGTGCATGTGTGCTCAGTCATGTCTAACTCTCTGCAACCCCGTGGACTGTGACCACCAGGCTGCACTATCTATGGGATTTCCAAGGCAGGAATACTGGACTGAGTTGCCATTTCCTAGTTCAGGGTATCTTCCTCACCCATGAATTGAATCCTTGTCTCCTGCATTGGCAGGCTATTCTTTAGCACGGAGCCACCTGGGAAGCTCTCTAGTTTTCTGACCAGGGATCAAACCAGGTCCCCTGCATTGGGAGCATGGGGTCTTAGTCACTGGACCACAAGGGAAGCCTCTCATTTAACCTTTAATAACAACCCTATGAGTCAGCTATTCTGTGAAGTCAGAGCCTCCTTTCTTTCCTCTTTAATCGCCTGTGAATTCTCTGAGGTTTGTGTTTTTTCTTTTGGTTTGGAACATGCCCAGGAGAATTTTGTTGTTGTTTTGTTGTAAACAGCATACTTCTAGAAGCAATCACTTAAAAGAACTTCCTGTGTAGTCAAGAAATATATTCTCACTGGTTTATAGACAGTGCATTAAAAGAAAGCAGCTAGAGAAAATAATTAGATTTAATGCATCATGGAATTAAATAAACACCAATTTATAAAGAAAAAGATGAAGGGAAATAATTTTTATCCACATGCTGTCAGCATTTCCTCAGCTGTCATGAGATGGAATAGAGAAGCATGTAAGTATTTGCCAAGGCCAGTTAGCCAGGCTTTGTGAACACAATCCTCAATTTAGGAACCAAATAAGACCCTGATGAAGAATAACATTTATTCACTACTATTGACAGGAAAAACATTTAAATTAATTAATTCAGTAAAATTGAATTGTAACTCAAGGTGAATAACTGAGTCTATGGGTTATTTAGATTTATGGTAATATAGTGGGGAAAGTAGAGATTTTAGAATCAAAGAGAATTAACTTGAATATGATTTCACCTCTTAAAAGCTCTTTAATTTTGGATAAAAAGTTTAACTACTCTTAATTTTCTCTCTCTCTCTCTCTCTGTTTTCTGCAAAATGGGGATTTAATCTACATTGCAGAGTTATAGAATCATTAAATGAATGGGCTTCCCTGGTGGCTCAGTGGGTAAAGAATCTCCATACAGTACAGGAGACACAGGAGATGCAAGTTCAATCTCGGAGTCAGGACAATTTCCTGGAGAATTAAATTGTAATCTATTCCAGTATTATTGCCTGGAAAAATCTCATGGACAGGGGTGCCCAGTGGGCTATAGTCCACAGGCTCACAAAGAATCGGACACAATTGAGTGACTGAGCATGGCATATGTAAAGTATATAATCTATAGTCAATGTTCTATAGACTGGTGCCTACAGTCATCTCTGTTCCCTTTTCTCTTAAAATGCCAACATTGAGCCATTCCTGGGCTTGTATTTAAATTTCACCAGGTAGTAGTCAACCATGGAAAGAAAAACTGAAATTTTATTTTATTCAGTACCTTGAGTTATTAAACTTAAAAGTGGCTCCCAAACATAGTGATAGAAATAGAGTTTCCCATACAACATTTGGGATTATTTCCTTTTAAATCTCCAGTCCTTATTTCACTCCTGACACTAGAGGTGACCAGAATCTAATTATTCCTTTTCCTCGTCAATGTTATCTGAGGCACCATTCCTAAACAGTTTTAGAAGCTGGAAAGAAAATATGATGAACACTTAGTAGGTATCACCCTTTTGAAGCAAGGTTTCCTGACAAAGCAACACAGTTACTTTAAAATTTCAGAATGATAATGATGAAGGGAAATAATTTTTATCCACATGCTGTCAGCATTTCCTCAGCTGTCATGAGATGGAATAGAGAAGCATGTAAGTATTTGCCAAGGCCAGTTAGCCAGGCTTTGTGAACACAATCCTCAATTTAGGAACCAAATAAGACCCTGATGAAGAATAACATTTATTCACTACTATTGACAGGAAAAACATTTAAATTAATTAATTCAGTAAAATTGAATTGTAACTCAAGGTGAATAACTGAGTCTATGGGTTATTTAGATTTATGGTAATATAGTGGGGAAAGTAGAGATTTTAGAATCAAAGAGAATTAACTTGAATATGATTTCACCTCTTAAAAGCTCTTTAATTTTGGATAAAAAGTTTAACTACTCTTAATTTTCTCTCTCTCTCTCTCTCTCTGTTTTCTGCAAAATGGGGATTTAATCTACATTGCAGAGTTATAGAATCATTAAATGAATGGGCTTCCCTGGTGGCTCAGTGGGTAAAGAATCTCCATACAGTACAGGAGACACAGGAGATGCAAGTTCAATCTCGGAGTCAGGACAATTTCCTGGAGAATTAAATTGTAATCTATTCCAGTATTATTGCCTGGAAAAATCTCATGGACAGGGGTGCCCAGTGGGCTATAGTCCACAGGCTCACAAAGAATCGGACACAATTGAGTGACTGAGCATGGCATATGTAAAGTATATAATCTATAGTCAATGTTCTATAGACTGGTGCCTACAGTCATCTCTGTTCCCTTTTCTCTTAAAATGCCAACATTGAGCCATTCCTGGGCTTGTATTTAAATTTCACCAGGTAGTAGTCAACCATGGAAAGAAAAACTGAAATTTTATTTTATTCAGTACCTTGAGTTATTAAACTTAAAAGTGGCTCCCAAACATAGTGATAGAAATAGAGTTTCCCATACAACATTTGGGATTATTTCCTTTTAAATCTCCAGTCCTTATTTCACTCCTGACACTAGAGGTGACCAGAATCTAATTATTCCTTTTCCTCGTCAATGTTATCTGAGGCACCATTCCTAAACAGTTTTAGAAGCTGGAAAGAAAATATGATGAACACTTAGTAGGTATCACCCTTTTGAAGCAAGGTTTCCTGACAAAGCAACACAGTTACTGAGTGGATATGATAAAGATTATGTCAGCACAATGCATAATGTATACATAAAAGAGAATAATTCTACCTTTTTTTGGCATCAAGCATATTTCCACAAGGTATATTTTTTACTTAAAAAGTAGTTTCCATAGATTTATAACATCTTCCAGTTCATTTCTTTTGAAGTTTATTTTAAAAATAATTTGGGGGTGCTACAGGCAATATTTAGTGAGTCCATGTACAAAACGAAACACAGAATCACATATTTAGCACTTTCAATAGAAGGTGAAGGAAAATCCTTAATTTACTGTACTTCTGAATGATCCATAAATAGCATTCAGTAGATTCTACATAAGGTTTCCCACATGAAGTGTACTATATTAAGTATGAAAAATTATTTTCTACAAACATGATGTCCCTTTTCCTTCTTTGTGGTTTAAGTTTTAGACTCCAGAGGTAATGTTTTTGCAATAAGACAAAGGTCAGCTACTCGTCAAAGCAAGATTTTAAAAACTACAGAGAAGACAAGCTATTATTTCTGCTTTTCATTTTTGTTACATACAGCAATTTGGAGAAAAGCATTTACCTCTGAGAGCACATGGGCTTCAATGGAATGAAGGTTCAAATTGGGCCATGTCATCAATGCATACATATTAATGAATATTCTTTTAGGTCTCGGTATATTAAAATAGTACAACTCTCTTTAAACTCTTAATTTCAAAAGGCAGTGATATAGGTTTAAATAGTCATTCACCCTTACTACCTCATTGAGTTCAATTGCTCTACTAGGCTACATAAATCTTACAGGCAGTGCCAACCCACTGAACTCCTGTCCTAAGCTGTGAGTTAAGTAGGGTAGAGATTTGAGGTATTGTCCTTACTTTCATCGAGGAAGGTCTGGGCTTCATTCAAGTAGCAGAAGTTCCTAAAACTAGTGAGTATTGTCTGTCAAAGCAAAACATCAGTATCAACAGAATCTTGGTTCAACTCATTAGAGCCTGTTAGACATAAACACTAGTGAGTATTTCATCAGGTATCACCCTTTTGAAGCAAGGTTTCCTGACAAAGCAACACAGTTACTGAGTGGATATGATAAAGATTATGTCAGCACAATGCATAATGTATACATAAAAGAGAATAATTCTACCTTTTTTTGGCATCAAGCATATTTCCACAAGGTATATTTTTTACTTAAAAAGTAGTTTCCATAGATTTATAACATCTTCCAGTTCATTTCTTTTGAAGTTTATTTTAAAAATAATTTGGGGGTGCTACAGGCAATATTTAGTGAGTCCATGTACAAAACGAAACACAGAATCACATATTTAGCACTTTCAATAGAAGGTGAAGGAAAATCCTTAATTTACTGTACTTCTGAATGATCCATAAATAGCATTCAGTAGATTCTACATAAGGTTTCCCACATGAAGTGTACTATATTAAGTATGAAAAATTATTTTCTACAAACATGATGTCCCTTTTCCTTCTTTGTGGTTTAAGTTTTAGACTCCAGAGGTAATGTTTTTGCAATAAGACAAAGGTCAGCTACTCGTCAAAGCAAGCTTTAAAACTACAGAGAAGACAAGCTATTATTTCTGCTTTTCATTTTTGTTACATACAGCAATTTGGAGAAAAGCATTTACCTCTGAGAGCACATGGGCTTCAATGGAATGAAGGTTCAAATTGGGCCATGTCATCAATGCATACATATTAATGAATATTCTTTTAGGTCTCGGTATATTAAAATAGTACAACTCTCTTTAAACTCTTAATTTCAAAAGGCAGTGATATAGGTTTAAATAGTCATTCACCCTTACTACCTCATTGAGTTCAATTGCTCTACTAGGCTACATAAATCTTACAGGCAGTGCCAACCCACTGAACTCCTGTCCTAAGCTGTGAGTTAAGTAGGGTAGAGATTTGAGGTATTGTCCTTACTTTCATCGAGGAAGGTCTGGGCTTCATTCAAGTAGCAGAAGTTCCTAAAACTAGTGAGTATTGTCTGTCAAAGCAAAACATCAGTATCAACAGAATCTTGGTTCAACTCATTAGAGCCTGTTAGACATAAACACTTGGTATCTGCTGATAGTGAACTCCCAGCTCATTTCATCAGGTTATTACAACACCTTGAAATATCCACCTTATATAAGTATAGGATCAAAAAGCAACAAATTAAGCTATGGTGACCACATATTCATAAATATCTACTTAAACAAGTTAACAGTTATATTTTTTCTCAAAACCAAAACAAGACAAAAGAGTCAAAACCTGAAGCTATCATATTTTCATGAAACAAACAACTTATAAATCAAGCGTTGGTTGAACCAGAGTCTTCTGGATAATGCCTTCTACTTGTTTACTTAACGTGAATTGCTCACTTTGTGTGACATTGAAATTTAACATTAAAGCAATCTTAGACAAAAAAATAAGTCAGATATAACTCTATTATGTCTATGAATGTTTTTACAACCCTAGACTATCAACATTGGGATAGTATAGATATAATTCTAGAGATGAATCTACACATACATATTTTATCATATCACTTTGCTTGCACCATGAAAACAAAACGTAATTTTCATTATAGAATATTTTCTCTGGACCCAAAAGAGAACTTAGATTTAAATCTTCTTTGCCATAGAGGTAGAACATTTTGCCTCCCTGAATGCTAATGTAATAATATGCAAAATAGATGTAACTTCATAGAGAAAATGAGTTTATTACAAGCTATAAAGTATTTCATGTAAAACTCCTATTAAACAGTATACATTTAATAAGATTTAACAAAATATAACAATAAATATAATTATAGATGAAATTCCTTGAGGGCAGGGATTATATTTTACATTCTCCTTACCAACAAAAGAACCAGGCATGTTATCTTACAAATATTATAAAAGGTGAATGGTACATAGTTTGGATTCAAATAATAAAAATCACATGAAAGATTTTTGGAAAGGAATTTTGATGGCAAACATCCATAACTGAAAACTATTTCATGAATAATTTAATGTTATTACTTGCACTGACATGAAAACTCTAAAGTATAATCCTGCCCTGAAGAAGGCAAGGCAAAAAATGCATGCTTACAGCTAACTACTTTATTGAAAATGGCAAAGGTAACCCCTGGAGAAAATGCATCATGTCAGATTATACGGTTACAGAGTAAGGATTCAGTAAAGCATCTATGGTTAATTTTTAGAGCTAGGATTTTACACACGGAGAAACTGGTAACATAAGAAAACACCACTGGTAATGTTAACAACAGCTTCTACCCTGTCTAGGCTACTGGGTGGGTTAAAACATTTAGGGGAAAAATAAAGGTGCCTTCTTAATTCAATTAGCAGTTGATGGTAACAGAGTGGGTGAGACTCATGCATTGGTGCACTGAAGAGAGTCTCCTGAGACCTTGTGTTACACTTGGATCAATGAATCCAAACTTAGCTGCTCAGTTTATTGTAGCAAATAACATGAACTTTCACATCAATTCCCCATCAAATTTCCTTTTTGGTTTTGGCTCTGTCTCTGAAGCAGCTGTGAGCAGGTAGGGAGTCTCTGTTATTGGGGAATACATCCCCAGATCCACTTAGATTGAATGTAGTTTCTGATCACTCTTTAGCCCCATCAACCTTATTCTTTTTTTTTTTTTTTCCAATCTTATTCTTGATCTTGAAATCCTAGAGTTTATACACTAAGACCCAAAAAATTTTTAAATCTTCTTTGCCATAGAGGTAGAACATTTTGCCTCCCTGAATGCTAATGTAATAATATGCAAAATAGATGTAACTTCATAGAGAAATGAGTTTATTACAAGCTATAAAGTATTTCATGTAAAACTCCTATTAAACAGTATACATTTAATAAGATTTAACAAAATATAACAATAAATATAATTATAGATGAAATTCCTTGAGGGCAGGGATTATATTTTACATTCTCCTTACCAACAAAAGAACCAGGCATGTTATCTTACAAATATTATAAAAGGTGAATGGTACATAGTTTGGATTCAAATAATAAAAATCACATGAAAGATTTTTGGAAAGGAATTTTGATGGCAAACATCCATAACTGAAAACTATTTCATGAATAATTTAATGTTATTACTTGCACTGACATGAAAACTCTAAAGTATAATCCTGCCCTGAAGAAGGCAAGGCAAAAAATGCATGCTTACAGCTAACTACTTTATTGAAAATGGCAAAGGTAACCCCTGGAGAAAATGCATCATGTCAGATTATACGGTTACAGAGTAAGGATTCAGTAAAGCATCTATGGTTAATTTTTAGAGCTAGGATTTTACACACGGAGAAACTGGTAACATAAGAAAACACCACTGGTAATGTTAACAACAGCTTCTACCCTGTCTAGGCTACTGGGTGGGTTAAAACATTTAGGGGAAAAATAAAGGTGCCTTCTTAATTCAATTAGCAGTTGATGGTAACAGAGTGGGTGAGACTCATGCATTGGTGCACTGAAGAGAGTCTCCTGAGACCTTGTGTTACACTTGGATCAATGAATCCAAACTTAGCTGCTCAGTTTATTGTAGCAAATAACATGAACTTTCACATCAATTCCCCATCAAATTTCCTTTTTGGTTTTGGCTCTGTCTCTGAAGCAGCTGTGAGCAGGTAGGGAGTCTCTGTTATTGGGGAATACATCCCCAGATCCACTTAGATTGAATGTAGTTTCTGATCACTCTTTAGCCCCATCAACCTTATTCTTTTTTTTTTTTTTTCCAATCTTATTCTTGATCTTGAAATCCTAGAGTACACTGAAGTAGTATTTATAGAAAAGCTAGCACTACCAACCAGCAAACAACTCTGCTAAACACTAATTAGGGCTCAAAAAGATGGTTAGGTTTAAGCCACAAAGCCCACCGACCCTCATTTACTGAGTTATTCCCCTTGTGACGTGCGTTAGCAAGTATCTCACTGAACTTGCATCATGCTGCAGAAACATCATTTTTATTGATGAGGGATGCAGAGCTCAGAAAGATCAGGTCACTTACTCAAATTCATACTCTAGCACCAAGAGAGTACTGATATAACTATCAACAACATTGATTCTGGAAGAATATTCATAGTTTAAAAGCTCTGCTGTGTTGCTCGCTAAATGTATGACCTCTGGCAAGTGGATCGTCACGCCAACTTGTGGGATTACATGTCTTGGTTTCCCCTGAACAGCCCTGGCTTATACCTGAAAAATATGCCAGTAGTGCCCCCTTTTCAGTGTGGACCGTAAACTAGATAGCTATCCCATCAAGTTTTGTTATTATTAGTAGTATCATTATTATCACCTCATAATACAACACGAGCTTGTTCTGTTTTTGTTTTTTTTAAAGATTTATGTATTTATTTATTTTCGCGGGGGTGGGGTGGGGAGGGAGGGGAGCAGGCAGGCCACTTCTATTGGTCTTTCGTTTGTCCGTTTTCATCCATGTTTGTTCTTTGGCCCGTGTGGGCCTCCCATCATGATGGCCTCTGTTGACGCAGAGCACCGGCTCTAGGTGCATGCGCTCCAGAGCTCTGGCACAATAATTGGACACATCTGTCCAGTGGCTCCGCGGCACATGGGATCTTCCCAGGCCAGGGATCGAACCGGCGCCCCTTTCACTGCAAGGCGGTGTCCTTACCCACTGGACCACCAGGGAAGCCCTGTTCTGTTGTTTTGAAAGAGGTGCAAGATTAACTCCAGCAGAGTCTGAGAAGACTCATAACTGGAACACTACGGCTATATGTCTGCGCATAGGGGATACACTGTGTAAAACGTAAAACCTATAAGCAAGGACTGGATAATAGAGGGTCTCATCTGTCAGGATGAAGAGCGTGGTTTCATATTTTTAGAGCAAATGAATGAATATATGTAAAATGAAAATCACATCATATATCTCTCAGAGAAATAACTCCTATTGCAGTATCTTGTTTCCCCTCCCTATCCCTACCCTTCCTACTCCCTAACTCCCACCCAATCCATCACCAAGTCCTTTCTTGGCCACTCTGAAGACAACACCAAGTGTATGTCCTTCTGTCCCTCTCCAACACAAGTCTCCTCGCCCTGACCACGCTATCTCTCTCTCATCTAGAACATTTGGTAGCCCAGGTCCTCACTGTTCTCCTTGTTTCCACTCTAGTACCCCAGCTTCAAGCTATTCACCAGAGAAACTAGAATTCTTCCGGGTTTTTTTCCCTTTTTTTGGTTAAATTTTTTGGGGAAATTATAGATTTATAGAATAGTTAGAAAGATGATACAGAAAGTTTTTATACAACCTTCATCCACTTTCCCAATGTTAATATCTTACATCATCATGGTATGTTTATCAAAACTGAGAAGCTGGTACTTTCCTAATAACTAAACAACAAACTTTATTCAGATTTCACCAGATTTTCCAATAATACCCTTTATCTGTCTCAAGATGTCTCAGAATACAGTGCAGCATTTAGTTGCTGTATCTCCGAAGTCTTGTTCAATATGTGACACCTTCTCAGGCTTTCCTTGATTTTTCAAGGCCACAACAGTTTTGAGAAGCCTTGGTCAGGTATTTCACATAATGTACCTCAATTTTGGTTTCTCTGATGTGTTTTCATGTTTATAGGTTTAAGGGATGGTTACCAGAAATGATGGAGAAGGAAATAGCAATCTACTCCATTCCACTATTCTTGTCTGGAAAATTCCATAAACAGAGGAACCTGCCAAGCTATACTCCATGGGGTCACAAAGAGTTGGGCAAGACTGAGCAACTAACACTACCAGAAATGAATGTCCTTCTTATCCTATTGTGTCTGGAGCAATGTCTTAGTGAGTACAAGCTGCTATAACAAAATACCACAGACTCAGTAGTTTATAAACCAAAGAACTTCATTTCTCATAGTTCTTGAGGCAGGACGTCTAAGATCAGGGTGCCACATGACTGGATGAGGGCCCTCTCTGAGCTGCAGATTGCAGAAGTGATAAGAGATCTCAAGATCTCTTTGATAAAGGCAGGAATCCTATTCATGAGGGCTCTTCAAGGATTTCCTAATCACCTCCAAACACTGGTAGATTTTCAACTGATAAATTTTGGTGGAACACCCATTGAACATACAACAGTAAAGGATATTTATATGACTCATACTTGGTCATGTCAACCTTCATCACTTGGTTTTGGTTAGAAACTGCTGAGTTTCTTCACTCCAAATACTATTTTTCTCTTTTCATACTCTGTTCATTAGAAGCAAATAACTAAATCTAGCCTATGCTCAAGGGTAGAAGAATTTAGTTCCACTATCCAGAGAAAGAATGATCTACATTTATTGTTCGAATTTATCTGCAAGAAATATTTGCCCTTCTCCTCTCTTTACCTAGTTAGAAAGATGATACAGAAAGTTTTTATACAACCTTCATCCACTTTCCCAATGTTAATATCTTACATCATCATGGTATGTTTATCAAAACTGAGAAGCTGGTACTTTCCTAATAACTAAACAACAAACTTTATTCAGATTTCACCAGATTTTCCAATAATACCCTTTATCTGT
The DNA here is from genome assembly GCA_022376925.1 of Tragulus kanchil. Taxonomy (NCBI): domain Eukaryota; kingdom Metazoa; phylum Chordata; class Mammalia; order Artiodactyla; family Tragulidae; genus Tragulus; species Tragulus kanchil. Next base: position 112,647,806 of record JAIOJX010000005.1, on the reverse strand, counting down.
CTCAAGATGTCTCAGAATACAGTGCAGCATTTAGTTGCTGTATCTCCGAAGTCTTGTTCAATATGTGACACCTTCTCAGGCTTTCCTTGATTTTTCAAGGCCACAACAGTTTTGAGAAGCCTTGGTCAGGTATTTCACATAATGTACCTCAATTTTGGTTTCTCTGATGTGTTTTCATGTTTATAGGTTTAAGGGATGGTTACCAGAAATGATGGAGAAGGAAATAGCAATCTACTCCATTCCACTATTCTTGTCTGGAAAATTCCATAAACAGAGGAACCTGCCAAGCTATACTCCATGGGGTCACAAAGAGTTGGGCAAGACTGAGCAACTAACACTACCAGAAATGAATGTCCTTCTTATCCTATTGTGTCTGGAGCAATGTCTTAGTGAGTACAAGCTGCTATAACAAAATACCACAGACTCAGTAGTTTATAAACCAAAGAACTTCATTTCTCATAGTTCTTGAGGCAGGACGTCTAAGATCAGGGTGCCACATGACTGGATGAGGGCCCTCTCTGAGCTGCAGATTGCAGAAGTGATAAGAGATCTCAAGATCTCTTTGATAAAGGCAGGAATCCTATTCATGAGGGCTCTTCAAGGATTTCCTAATCACCTCCAAACACTGGTAGATTTTCAACTGATAAATTTTGGTGGAACACCCATTGAACATACAACAGTAAAGGATATTTATATGACTCATACTTGGTCATGTCAACCTTCATCACTTGGTTTTGGTTAGAAACTGCTGAGTTTCTTCACTCCAAATACTATTTTTCTCTTTTCATACTCTGTTCATTAGAAGCAAATAACTAAATCTAGCCTATGCTCAAGGGTAGAAGAATTTAGTTCCACTATCCAGAGAAAGAATGATCTACATTTATTGTTCGGAATTTATCTGCAAGAAATATTTGCCCCTTCTCCTCTCTTTACCTATGTATTCAATCATTTATTTAATTATGGATTCATGAATATCTATTATATAACATGGCTTTAAAAACACAGATAATGTTACTATTTCCCTACTTAAAATGCCTCTGTAGCTTTCCCTTACACCAAAGTAAAATCCAAACTCCTTACCCCTCTGACAAAAGCCTATAATCTGGGCTTCCCCTGGTGGTCCAGTGGGTAAGGACACCGCCTTGCAGTGCAAGGGGTGCGGGTTCGAGCCTTGGCCTGGGAAGATCCCACGTGCCGCGGAGCGGCTGGACTGATGTGTCCAATCACCGAGCCGGAGCTCTGGAGTGCATGCGCCCAGAGCCGGTGCTCTGCAACAACAGAGGCCATCGCGATGGGAGGCCCACAGGAGCCAAAGAAGACGAATGAAAATAGAGAAATGAAAGACCAATAGAAGTGGCCCGCCCGCTCCCCTCCCTCCCCACCCAACCCCCGCCCAAAGTAAATAAATAAATAAACCTTTAAAAAAAAAAAAAAAGCCTATAAACCATACTCAGTTTGTGACCTTGTCTCAGACCATTCCCTACCCCACCCTACCAGCCCACACAGCATAGTTACACTGGCCTTTGCTTGAACTCAACCATATTGTCCCCCTCTTCCTAATTTCAGACTTTAATCCATCTCTGCCAGGAACACTTTTATCTCTAATTTTTTGCATTCCCATCTCAGCTTAAAAGCCACCTTTTCAGAGCAGCCTCTCCTAATTACCTGCTCCAAAATAATGAATCTGTTACACTCACTCATATTCCTTCAGTAACATTCATTATAATTTGAAATTATTATTATCACTCTAATGTATCAATCTGCTCCTTGTTCCTTCCGCTCCCTCCCACTAGAATGTAGATGGGGTGAGAACAGGAACTTCATTTCATTGTACTCAGCACCCATAATAGCTAGGGCATAAAAGATGATAAGCTTCCCAGGTGGTGCTAGTAGTAAAGAATCCACCTGCCAGTATAAGAGATGCCAGACATGCAGCTTGGATCCCTGGGTTGGGAAGGTCCCTGGGAGGAGGAAATGGCAATTCACTCCAGTATTCTTGCCAGAACAATCCCATGAACAGGGGAGCCTGGTGGGCTACAGTTCATGGGGTCACCAAGGGTTGGACATGGCTGAGCACACAAGAGATGATAAATGCTTGATGTAAATATATACATGCAAACAAACAAATGAATGGTAAGACTAAGAGGCCTAAGACAGAGAGAGAGGAATTAGAGAAACACATAATAATCAAGGCAGGAGGCAGGAAAGACTAACATTTCTAAGACGTATAATTTGCTGTCCATGCTATGATCACAGACTCATTATTCTTTCATTTCACGTCTAAAGATGCTTCCCTTCTTCCTTGAGGATCATAAATCTCATACTCTGATTTAGAGAACTACCAGCAAATTTACATCTATATTATATCAGCACAGTGACTAGTTTTCAAAAATAATTAGCTGTCCTCTCAGCTCTATATCCCTTCTCTAATATGACAAATCCTTTGTTTGGCATTCCTAATCTTCTGCCACTGCTGACAAACTATTGCCTAACCTTATTCAGAGTTCATCTATTCACAGAAGCAGAAACAAGACAAAAAGTGTTGGAGGAGGCAGGCCAAAGGCGACGGAATGTCTGTTATTCACCTTCCATCTGCTTCCTCAGTCATTTTAGGCCTAAAGCTGCTCTATTTTCAGATCAAGTCACATTGCCCTGAGGGAGCTTTCATGAAGAACCAGTTGGAATCCTACTGCCCATCAATGTGTTCACACTGCTGCCACTCCCAACTCTCTGCTCCTAATCCTGACCGGATTTTCATATGTTACAGAAAGCAAAGATATTATTAAAAAACATCCTACCTTAAATTCAGGGGAAGTCAACAGAGAGGGGAAACCAGAAATCATGGAATAAAGCACTACTTTTAATTCCATCTTAAATCCATGTGATTTGTGAATAAAAATTTCACACTAATCTTCTTAAAGGATATAATGGCAGTAGAAGGATGCTTAACAATATCACTAGACGAAGACCTGGCATTTCCCAGCTCCCAATACTAGTGCAGTGAGTTATTAACAGACTCACTCATCACTGTCAGAGTATTTTCTGGGAGGCATCCTTGTCTACTCGCGATGCCCTATTTGGATCTGACCCTGGGCTCTGCAACTTTTTTTCCCACTGCTTGTACTAATCTTGATTACAGTTATAGTAGTTAACTCTTGTCCGTACTTGAGCTCTCAGTATCTTATTGTCTGGACTTATTTATTTATTTGGGTCTGGACTTATTTATTTACTTGATGATACTCCTAAGAACCAATGATAATAACAGTGTCCTGAATTCCTCATGCTCTGGTAGTCATACTTTGTGAGTAGTGCTTGCTTACCCATCTAGCTTTCTAGTTAGACTCATAGTTCCTTGAAGGTGGCCGATGGGTCACTCTATCTGTCCCTAGCTCTAGGATGGAACTATCAATTCAGAATATGGTATGAGGCACAACTCAATAAATTCTAGATTATTTACTCAAACGATAATTAGAAAATATTTTTACATTTTCACTGTCAAAAAAATAAGCTCCTCAAAGGAAGATACTCAGTCATAAGACAAATGTTTCAATGTGCTATTCACAGTTAATACCCAAGTATTCGCTGTTAGTATGCACCAAGTACAAAAAAGTATACAGGGTGCTTTCTGTCTGCATTGTATCAAGGTTTCCAAATGAATAACTGTTAAAATCTGAATGACTGCTATTGATTTGTTTGGTTTTTAAAAATCAATTTAAAATTATTTCTCAGTTTTATTAAGATACAGTTGACATATAACATTGCATTAGGTTCAAGTGTACAGCATATTTGATATATGTATATATGTAAAGTGAAAAATGATTGCCATGATAGATTATTTGTTGTTTGGTATTTGGCCATGTCTTTTCCTTTTAAGTTTTAGTCTGTTCATTTCTAATGAAACATGATAAAGCAACCAAAGAGAAACTTGAACTCTTCCACTTTAGACTATTTAAAGCAAAAAAAATACAAACATTTTATCAATTAGGATTCTTCATAAGGGCTCCTTTTTCTCTCTTTGAACTCTTCAGCTATTGGAGCAAACAAACAAACAAACAAAAAAACAACCTGAGAAATCCTGCATTTCCACATTGCTTTTTTCCTAATATTAGTCCTCCTAAAAATATGCTTTTGCTTATTAAAGGTTATTTGTAAGTTTGCTGGATTATTCACTTTAAATGACATTTTAGGAGAAACAAAAAAATCACACAATAATAATTCCATTTTTATAATGGACCTCAATGGGAAAACAGAATTCAGTATATAGGCAGCTTTTCTGGAGCAAATCCATTCTGTTAAATAAGGATTATCTTATTAAATATGTTTCCCATGAAACTGAGAGAGCATCACTTGTCCTTTTAAAGAAGAAAAACTACATAAATAAGTAAGCAAAGAGAACAGCTTGCTGAATAATGCATAGTTTTTAGTATTAACAACTCAACAGCTATATCCACAGTGAACCTAATAGTTCACATGGTGCCTGTTACCTTGGCAACCCAGTGACTGATAGCAATTACATGGAAACATGTATTTCACTTGTTCCAATACATTCTATTACAGTAGATCCTGGAAGCCAGGGAGGCTCATCTATAGGCTTAGTCTGGGGATGCTGGCTTATCAGGGTAAGAGCCCTGGAAACCTGTTTCCAAGCAAAATGTTTAAAAGATTTGATGCAGATGGTTAAGTCCTAGAACACCAAAGACTGCAGAAATCTTGGGGTACCTGAATGTTCAGATACCTGGTCTTAGTTTTGAAAAATGGATTTGAAAATGGTAGAGAATGTTATGTTTGATGAGAAAATGAAGCCTCTCAAATATCCTGCAGGACGATTATCAGAAACCAGAGATAACTAGAAGGGCTAGGTTTCCAATTGATAATGCAGCAAAATGTTAATAACTTATGGAAGACAAATCCTCACCTTCTCTCCATTGGAGTGAGAGATGGTAACTGCCAAGAAGCAAACAGCATCTGCAGTAGGTGGTAAAAGGAAAAAGAAGAAGAAGAAGAAAAAAATGAAGTGTCTCATTTCACCAGGAGAAATGATGATTAGAGACAATTAAGCTGCAAACCAAAGAATACAGGACAGTAATGATGAGACATACTTGACATTAACAAGGCCAAGCCTCAACCTTTCTGGAAAATGAGGTTTGGAAAGAGGAGATGCAATGGCTTGGCATCCTAATATTTCTAGTAGATATGAGCTTCCAAGACTCAAATTGTCCAATGACAGGTTTATAAAGACCTGGGAAAGGAAAGTTCACATAGCCCATATAAAAAACATCTATATTTTCAGTGATCATCATTAAAGGTAATATGCATATTACTATGCTTTTTAAGAAAAGTTTCAAACATTTTCTCATTCTGGTTTTCCATATCAGAGCTCTTTAGGTCATTCCCTCAGAGACAAAACAAGGCATATCTAGGTGAGATGATAAACTCAAGGGCAAGACCTTCCTTCTGTTTAGATGAAAGGAAGTCAGCAGGATAGATGATCTAATAATAGTAACAATAAGGATAATAATACTCACTATTTTAATATGATTTTTATAATGTGATCATTGTAAATTTATATCTCAAGGCAACTGAAACACTCACTTTATCAAGCAATTACATTTTGAGTTTCCATGGTGGCTCAGACAGTACAGAATTTGCCTGCAATGTGGAAGACCTGGGTTTAATCCCTAGGTCAGGAAGATCCTCTAGAGAAGGGAATGGCTACCCACTCCAATATTCTTGCCTGGAGAATTCTGTGGACAGAGGAGCCTGGTGGGCTACTAAAATGCTCACTCCCCAAACAATTACATTTTAGGACATGTAAATGCCTTCCACATGAGCACATGTCTTCCAAGAACTCAAGTGGAGTATGTCTCAAAGTGAAGTCTATCACAGACATAGAAAACAAATTTATGGATATCAAATTGGAAAGGTGTAGGGGAGGGATAAGTTAGGAATTTGGGAATAAAAGATATACAGCACTATATATAAAATAATCAATAAGGAACCACTGTATCCTCAATATTTTATAATAGCTTATATAGGAAAAAAATCTGAAAAATAATAGATACATGTATAATTGAATCACTGCTGTACACCTAAAACTAACATAACAGTATAAATCAATTATACTTCAATAAAAAATAAATTTGTTTACAAGTGAAGTCAATAGATCTCCCAAAGGCTGGATTCCAGATAGTAACTCCAAGTTCAGATTCCAGGGGTCTATGTCCAAAGTTTTTGATTTAACCTTCCTGGAGGGTACCCAGGTAATCTGTACCATAACAAGTACCTACAATAACTAGAGACTGCTGAAAAGTGCGAAAGTATTAGTCGCTCAGTCATGCCGGACTCTTTGAAATCCATGGATTGTGGCCCGCTAGGCTCTCTATCCACGGAATTCTCCAGGCAATCATCTAAAGAAAAGTTAAAAACAAATAAGCCCATATAAAAACATCTATATTTTCAGTGATCATCATTAAAGGTAATATGCATATTACTATGCTTTTTAAGAAAAGTTTCAAACATTTTCTCATTCTGGTTTTCCATATCAGAGCTCTTTAGGTCATTCCCTCAGAGACAAAACAAGGCATATCTAGGTGAGATGATAAACTCAAGGGCAAGACCTTCCTTCTGTTTAGATGAAAGGAAGTCAGCAGGATAGATGATCTAATAATAGTAACAATAAGGATAATAATACTCACTATTTTAATATGATTTTTATAATGTGATCATTGTAAATTTATATCTCAAGGCAACTGAAACACTCACTTTATCAAGCAATTACATTTTGAGTTTCCATGGTGGCTCAGACAGTACAGAATTTGCCTGCAATGTGGAAGACCTGGGTTTAATCCCTAGGTCAGGAAGATCCTCTAGAGAAGGGAATGGCTACCCACTCCAATATTCTTGCCTGGAGAATTCTGTGGACAGAGGAGCCTGGTGGGCTACTAAAATGCTCACTCCCCAAACAATTACATTTTAGGACATGTAAATGCCTTCCACATGAGCACATGTCTTCCAAGAACTCAAGTGGAGTATGTCTCAAAGTGAAGTCTATCACAGACATAGAAAACAAATTTATGGATATCAAATTGGAAAGGTGTAGGGGAGGGATAAGTTAGGAATTTGGGAATAAAAGATATACAGCACTATATATAAAATAATCAATAAGGAACCACTGTATCCTCAATATTTTATAATAGCTTATATAGGAAAAAAATCTGAAAAATAATAGATACATGTATAATTGAATCACTGCTGTACACCTAAAACTAACATAACAGTATAAATCAATTATACTTCAATAAAAAATAAATTTGTTTACAAGTGAAGTCAATAGATCTCCCAAAGGCTGGATTCCAGATAGTAACTCCAAGTTCAGATTCCAGGGGTCTATGTCCAAAGTTTTTGATTTAACCTTCCTGGAGGGTACCCAGGTAATCTGTACCATAACAAGTACCTACAATAACTAGAGACTGCTGAAAAGTGCGAAAGTATTAGTCGCTCAGTCATGCCGGACTCTTTGAAATCCATGGATTGTGGCCCGCTAGGCTCTCTATCCACGGAATTCTCCAGGCAAGAATACTGGAGTAGGTTGCTATGTCCTTCTCCAGAGGATCTTCCCAACCCAAGGATTGAACCTGGGTCTCCTGCACTGCAGGCAGATTTTTTTTTTTTTTTTTTTTTTTTTTTGCCATCTGAGTCACAAGAGATTGTTATGCATGCTAATTTGATTGAGAATCTTTTCAAGTTTTCAATGTATCTGTGAAGCTAGACAAACAGTAGAAAACTGAATTCTAAGTTGTACCTAACAGAATGTTTTTGTTAGGGGAGGGGATAAAGAGAAGCAGGTAGGGCTTCCCCTGGTGGTCCAGTGGGTAAGGACACCGCCTTGCAGTGCAAGGGGCGCGGGTTCGATCCCTGGCCTGGGAAGATCCCACGTGCCACGGAGCGGCTGGACTGATGTGTCCAATCATCGAGCCGGAGCTCTGGAGCGCATGCGCCCAGAGCCGGTGCTCTGCGACAACAGAGGCCACCGCGATGGGAGGCCCACAGGAGCCAAAGAATGAAGACGAATGAAAATAGAGAAATGAAGGGCCTATAGAAGTGGCCCGCCCACTCCCCTCCCTTCCCAACCCGACCCCCGCCCAAAGTAAATAAATAAATAAATCTTTAAAAAAAAAAAGAGAAGCAGGTAGATGAGTCCAACCAGTTAAAAAAAAAATAAAATAACTACCTTGAAGAAGTTAACCTCTCTATTATCCTGTCCTAATCCCTAGTCTTCCTACTCATAGAAAATTGCAATTTTTTGTTTATTACATATCCTCTGATAAATGCCTTATAAATAAACCAGTACAACACCTCATATATGTATATACATTGCACTGCAGGGAGAAGGGTAATAAAAAGAACAGGGACGTAATATAACTGTTCTTTTTCCCTAAAATGTATATATAGTTGAGTGTTCTGTAAGTACATATAATGATGCCTCTCATTTTTAAAACAATGCATGTAATTATATTAAAGAATATGTTTTTATAATACATAGCTATAACAAGTGCAATTCATTGCTGACATACACATTGTTTCTAGCATGTAATGTGTGATTACAATGAATGACGCTTCCAACCATTTCAGAACTACTGGTCCAAGTAGTAATGAGGGTAAGGATAGGTCAGTCTTCCTCTGAGTACAGGAAGAAGTCATAATCATGATCGGTGTATCTGCCATTCTCTGAAATGAGTGGTACCTACTGCAGTACTCCAAAATTCTGCTCATGGAACAGAGCACATCCTTCTGTCCACCATTCTACATAATTTTTTTGCCTGCTAAGGAATCTTCTTTCTCTCTTTCAAGAGACAAGACAGAGACCCTTTCCTGTTCTAAAACCCTACTCATTTTTGTTTTTTTTTTTTGGTCACACCCTGCAGCATGTGAGATCTTAGTTCCTTGGCCAGGAATCTACCCTGTGCTTCCTTGCACTGGAAGGTGGTGTCTTAACCATTAGACCATCAGGGAAGTCCTAAAACCCTCCTTCTTTTGATTGCCCTCTTTCTCAATCCTACTCTCCTTACACTGGATGTGCTTTAGTCTTCCACATGTTTGAGGGCCACTGCTTGAGGGTAGCCGATGGTCTCCCATGGTGTGTACATGGGGCTTTTGGCCACTGTTTCTCTGTGAGAAGACTTCTGAACATCCAGTGCAATAAGTCCTCTATAAGTAGAAGAAATAAATATAACAAAGTACAAAGATTTATTTAAGTAGCTATCTTTCAAACTCTAAATACAGTGTGGAATTCTAAATAATGTTTAGTGTTGTCTTTTTCTCAAGAGGCACTGGAAGCCACATAAGAATATTGCTGTACTGTACTAATTTTAGTCTGGCCCATACTAAGACACCAGGCACAATCACTTGCATTTACATAAGTCTATATGTGCCTAAAATATGCATATATTCCTCATCCTGGTTTTAAAGCTAGAAAACATCCAATCCATTTCAATAGCCCATTGATAAATAATGCCTTTTAAACTTTCAAATGTGAAATGTGCCATTTTAAGTATTTCTGTTCAGCAAAGACTCATGCATATCTCACTCCACATGTATTTCTTTCTTCAGACTGACAGTTGTGATGTGAAACAACCTAAATTAATAGCCCTCTCTGATTTACTTTTCCCCTCTGTGAAATAATTTAGTTTCTAGGCACTCTGTTTTTATAAGTAAGCAGCCACAGAAGATTAGAAAAGAGTTCAGCACAATGAATTTTCTTGGCAAAATAATATATTAGCTAAATGGTGTCTATTAAATCCCTGGTGCCCCTGGCAGCTGGTTTTAATGCTATCCAAAAAATGACAAAATAAGCTTGTGTGAGGATTTTTTCAATATTCCATCTTGTGGTTATAGACTTCAGAGTTTCTCCCTGTCAGTTTTATGCTGCATTTCTTTACAAAACTGACAACCAGCTGACAGGGCAAGAAAAGTTAGAAATATTTGGCTGGTGGTAGAATTAGCAGAATTTTTCCTTTGGGGGAATAAAACATTTATTCTTAGTGCAGAAAAATAAGTTATAACTTTCACGAATAAATTACTTCTGTTAGTCAGACTGTCTGGAATCATATTTATCTCTTACTTGCTGTAATACCCTGGGCACATGATCTAGCCTATCTAGATAACTGTCTAGGTAACTAACTGAGCTTCAGTTTTCTCATCTATCAACAAACCCTCAGAAGGTTATGGTGGGGGTTGAATGAGCAGTTATGTAGAAAGCACTTGGTACGTTGCATGGCACTGTAACAATAATAGTTTGGATTCGCATGACCCTCTTTTAGGCAGTAGGCATGTATGTGTGTGTAAGTTACTTCAGGCCTGTTCAACTCTTTGCCACCCTATGGACTGTAGCTGACAGGCTTCTCTGTCCATGAAATTCTCCAGGCAAGAATGTTGGAATGGGTTTCCATGTCCTGATCTTCCCAATCCAGGGATGGAAGCCACATCTCTTATGTCCCCTGCATTGGCAGGGAAGTTCTTTACCTCTAGTCCCACCTGGGAAGCCCCTTAGGTCATAGGGATGCATTTTAAACAATCTTTTAAAGTCTACACTTACAGAAAGACACTTGGAGTTGCATAATGATACTGCTCTATATTAAGCCTTTCATTTTCCAAATAATATTATGAGTAAACATTAACAGTTAACAGTAATTTTAATCCGTAGCTAAAAATGGAAAGACTACTGAGAGAAAAAAGAAGAAAATAATATAAACCTATTGCTGTCATAGTTATATGATCTTTGCATTCTGGATCTATTTACTAAAGTGTTTACTTCTATCTTTGCTCACAACTCAAACACTCTTCTCCCAATTTAACTTTTACAACAACCCATCTCATCTGCTTTCTCACTCAAACACCCACGATTACTGACGGCTACCTCCCATGTGCAGGAAAAGTGCTGATGTCTTCTCAAGGAAGAAAACCCCAAATGCTACATTTTGAGGTAAGCCATTCAAACTGTCTAGAGCCACCAGGAGGGAAATAAAAAGGAAGGGGACTTTGTTTTGCTTCCTATGGGGCTGCTCTTTCTAGGAGCTTAGAATTCTATCATGCCCAAACAAAAGGAAACATACATACTTTGAGTAAAAGGAGACTGTCAAGTAATGGACATAGTGAACAGAAGCTACAGGAACAGGAGAGGGAGAATTTTTCTTTTTAAATCCAGAAGGAGGTATATGAATCAGAAAGGTCATCTTAGGGTGCACTCTTCAAATGACATAACCAGTACCAAGCCACCCCACCTACACACACTCAAAAAATGTACCAGGGCATCTGCAGAAACTCAGTACCACTGTCCCTGCAGAGTAAGTTATGTTGATGCTTCACTTGTGAACACATACTTGCGGCTAAAGGTAAACTTATATTTGCACCATTTCCTTGAAGTACAATTAATATTTGAATTTAGTTGCTAATTTAATTTGCCACCCTATGGACTGTAGCTGACAGGCTTCTCTGTCCATGCAATTCTCCAGGCAAGAATGTTGGAATGGGTTTCCATGTCCTGATCTTCCCAATCCAGGGATGGAAGCCACATCTCTTATGTCCCCTGCATTGGCAGGGAAGTTCTTTACCTCTAGTCCCACCTGGGAAGCCCCTTAGGTCATAGGGATGCATTTTAAACAATCTTTTAAAGTCTACACTTACAGAAAGACACTTGGAGTTGCATAATGATACTGCTCTATATTAAGCCTTTCATTTTCCAAATAATATTATGAGTAAACATTAACAGTTAACAGTAATTTTAATCCGTAGCTAAAAATGGAAAGACTACTGAGAGAAAAAAGAAGAAAATAATATAAACCTATTGCTGTCATAGTTATATGATCTTTGCATTCTGGATCTATTTACTAAAGTGTTTACTTCTATCTTTGCTCACAACTCAAACACTCTTCTCCCAATTTAACTTTTACAACAACCCATCTCATCTGCTTTCTCACTCAAACACCCACGATTACTGACGGCTACCTCCCATGTGCAGGAAAAGTGCTGATGTCTTCTCAAGGAAGAAAACCCCAAATGCTACATTTTGAGGTAAGCCATTCAAACTGTCTAGAGCCACCAGGAGGGAAATAAAAAGGAAGGGGACTTTGTTTTGCTTCCTATGGGGCTGCTCTTTCTAGGAGCTTAGAATTCTATCATGCCCAAACAAAAGGAAACATACATACTTTGAGTAAAAGGAGACTGTCAAGTAATGGACATAGTGAACAGAAGCTACAGGAACAGGAGAGGGAGAATTTTTCTTTTTAAATCCAGAAGGAGGTATATGAATCAGAAAGGTCATCTTAGGGTGCACTCTTCAAATGACATAACCAGTACCAAGCCACCCCACCTACACACACTCAAAAAATGTACCAGGGCATCTGCAGAAACTCAGTACCACTGTCCCTGCAGAGTAAGTTATGTTGATGCTTCACTTGTGAACACATACTTGCGGCTAAAGGTAAACTTATATTTGCACCATTTCCTTGAAGTACAATTAATATTTGAATTTAGTTGCAATAATTAATTTAACTAAGAAATAAACTTGATTAGATTTTATCCATGCTGTACTTAAATATTATTCCCAAGAAATCATGTGGTTTTTTTTGTTGTTTTTTGTTTTTTTTTTTTAAGATTAGAGTTTAAGGGCCAATCAGAAAATAATAAGCTGCTCATTGAATAAATGGTCTGGCAACAATGTACTATCCAGCCTTGCCCGCACCCCCAGGATCTGGCTAGAGAGGAACATAAGGGGCTGCCCCCATAAGGGGTTACACTGACTTAAAGTCAAATGTAATCAGTGATAATTAATACTATATACGTGTATATGTATACATGTGTGCATAGAAAAAGAAAGAGAGAGAGAGAACCAAGTATGGTAAGGAGAAACAATCATCCTTTTTCTTAGTAATAAAGAAAAAAATCTTTTTTGATTTCTTCCTCAGCAAGAAGGTCAGTGGGTAAACAGTAGTCATATTTTCACTTTCTATATACCTCCCAGGAAATCAAACAAATCAAAAACACATTTGGAAACTGTCTGCTCAAATCCTGTATTCTCTGTCTTGTCTGACAGAACGGAAACTCCTCACAGGCACAGCTGTTCTTTTGCCACAGATTTGAATCTGAACATCATAAATCTTCAGGAAAAGTTTCAGAGAGAAGCTAATAAAACTTTCTAGTGAACACTTGTACTAAAGCAAGGGTCACATTTCAATCCCCATACTGGCAAACTCAGTGCCTCCCTTCCCCACAGCACATGCTCCATATGCATTTAGGAAATAGGTGCTGAATCTCTTTTAGCAGTGAATGAATACAGGATTCCTAAAGAGTTATCAGGCCATGGCTGAAGCGTGTGCAGTAAGCTTCCTTCCTGTGGGAGAGACATATGTTCCCCTGCCCTCCCTGAACCTCCCCACTTCATTTGCAGACACCTTGAGCAGGAGGAGGATTTCTTGGAACCTGGCCTCCCTGTGGAAGCCCTGCAGGTGAGAATGAATGTGAATGCCGACAACAACTGCTCAGTCCTGGGACTTGGCAACAGACTCAGACCACTCAACTAGCAGGGGAAGTTCTGCCCTTCCCTGATTCTCCCTGCAGGTATCAGCTTCTCTTGTCCAGACGCCTCACGGGTTGCAGGCTAACACACACAGTTCCATTTTCAGAGCTGACAAATGACTGAGGGCCAGAGGAACAGGTCATTGGCACTTCCCTGTTGCCCTGCAGGCACTGGCTTTGTTCCCCCAGAGACAGGAGGGAGCTGGCAAACACCTGCAAGTGAGAGAGAGGACGTCTTGCACGACACTGCACTGCGGTGCCAGAAACCATGTGTAGCTATTTCAAGGTAAATGTCAGAGGGCAGTGATGAAAAGGATAAATGGAAAAACTGTTAGTGTTTGTTTTTGTGCCATCAGACTGCCAGGAACAGAACTACCCACACGTTTTATGTGAAAGACAGAAGGGTCTGATATTTGAAAATGTACACTCTATTCATCTTCAAGAAAATCAAACATTATATATAAATGTAAGCTTTCTGAAGATCATGAAAGAGTGGCTGGGCATTTCTTTCCTGTTTTATATTAGATTATTTTTCTATCTGTAAATCAATATTTTAAAATTACTTTGCAAATTATCAATTGGGGGTACTAACATTTTATTTTGGCAGAGACAAAAGGAGTGACTTCAAGAAATGTGGAAGAAATCTCACCAGTGGAAGGTAGGTTGTCAGGGACCGCTCCATCCTAGCTGGTAAAAAGAGGTTAATTCCTGACACCGAAGGAGTCTGTAAGAGCTCCTCCCCTCCAGGTGATGGCTGGACCCCACATTGAGAGGCCAGAGTCTCATTATCATCCTGGATCCAATCTCTTTCTCATAAGGTTTTGAATCATGGATGGACATCAGAGGAAAGTGATGCCTCTCACTTCCAAGAAACTGGAATCTGTACTCACAGAAACAAATCATTCTCTCCAGTCAAAGACAGACGGGAAATCAAAAGACGACAGAAACAAGAGCCCCTTAAAAGGAAGTAGACTCGGGAGAGAAATCAGAACAATCTGGTTCTTCAAGCTGAAAGTGGGTGGGGGAAGAAATATGGGAATAGAACATCCTGAATGTCAATTCAGGATTGACATTTGTCTGTTCATACAATTGTCCGTTCATTGTTTTCCTGAAGGTGACTGTATTACTGCATGTTATGGAATAAAGTGTGCATCCTGCCCTCAGTACACACACATGTTCATGTGTTGAATTTGCTGTTGAAGCCCAACCCTCCAATGTGACCTCTTCATACAAATGAAAAACTTCCCTGTTGCCCTGCAGGCACTGGCTTTGTTCCCCCAGAGACAGGAGGGAGCTGGCAAACACCTGCAAGTGAGAGAGAGGACGTCTTGCACGACACTGCACTGCGGTGCCAGAAACCATGTGTAGCTATTTCAAGGTAAATGTCAGAGGGCAGTGATGAAAAGGATAAATGGAAAAACTGTTAGTGTTTGTTTTTGTGCCATCAGACTGCCAGGAACAGAACTACCCACACGTTTTATGTGAAAGACAGAAGGGTCTGATATTTGAAAATGTACACTCTATTCATCTTCAAGAAAATCAAACATTATATATAAATGTAAGCTTTCTGAAGATCATGAAAGAGTGGCTGGGCATTTCTTTCCTGTTTTATATTAGATTATTTTTCTATCTGTAAATCAATATTTTAAAATTACTTTGCAAATTATCAATTGGGGGTACTAACATTTTATTTTGGCAGAGACAAAAGGAGTGACTTCAAGAAATGTGGAAGAAATCTCACCAGTGGAAGGTAGGTTGTCAGGGACCGCTCCATCCTAGCTGGTAAAAAGAGGTTAATTCCTGACACCGAAGGAGTCTGTAAGAGCTCCTCCCCTCCAGGTGATGGCTGGACCCCACATTGAGAGGCCAGAGTCTCATTATCATCCTGGATCCAATCTCTTTCTCATAAGGTTTTGAATCATGGATGGACATCAGAGGAAAGTGATGCCTCTCACTTCCAAGAAACTGGAATCTGTACTCACAGAAACAAATCATTCTCTCCAGTCAAAGACAGACGGGAAATCAAAAGACGACAGAAACAAGAGCCCCTTAAAAGGAAGTAGACTCGGGAGAGAAATCAGAACAATCTGGTTCTTCAAGCTGAAAGTGGGTGGGGGAAGAAATATGGGAATAGAACATCCTGAATGTCAATTCAGGATTGACATTTGTCTGTTCATACAATTGTCCGTTCATTGTTTTCCTGAAGGTGACTGTATTACTGCATGTTATGGAATAAAGTGTGCATCCTGCCCTCAGTACACACACATGTTCATGTGTTGAATTTGCTGTTGAAGCCCAACCCTCCAATGTGACCTCTTCATTACTTTAAAGAGGTAATTAAAGTTAAATGAAATATAAGGGTGGGACCCTGATCCAATATATCTTTACAAGAAGCAGAAGAAACACAAGGCTTCCCATTCACAAAGGAAAACCATTTGAGGATATAGCTAGAAAGCATCCATACACAACTCAAGAAGAGAAGCCTACAGAGAAAGTGAAGATGTCAATATCTCACTCCCACACTTGGAGCCTCCAAAAACTCGAGGAAATAAAATATAATTGTTGAAGTCTACCAATATACGGTATTTTTTTATGGCAGCCCCAGCAAATATATTGCTTGTGGGTTATGAGAGATAATAGCCTAATATTAAAATACCATCTCCTGCCTTTCCTTATCATGGCTGGAGTTGGTTTCTGTACTTATATCAAGAAGCACTAGTTAGCACATTCCTGTAAACAGTGATTTTACATTTATATCTTGTGTATGACTCTGGGGGATCTAATTGTCTGATAGCAAATTTGAACTGACACTCTGAAGCAATTTTTCAAGGATCGTTCAAATGTGGTAAAAAACCTAAAACACATTCTGTCATGCTGGTTTTTGTTATTGTTGTTTTTAACAATCTGAGCCCCCGATGAAATATTTCAGAAAGACTTCTTTCCCATAACTTGGTATAAAGATAGGTTCATTCTACAGGCCCACTGAAGCCTCAGAAGAGAGATACCAGCCTAACCTCTGAAGCAAATGGCAGTTCTGACATTTCTCTGAAGCTGGATATTGGATTGTTCTGGTCATAGAAAAAAGAGTCACAAGTTGTTCATCTTCAACAGGATATCTCTCTTCAGGACCCGATTTCAGGGCTGGTACTTTTTCACAGTTTATGAGGACACTTTCTCTGTGTTCTTTCAGGTGACAGCCTGAAGCAAGAATCAGGAGCTCTGCTTCTTGTCCAATTAGCTCTGCTTTCCCATGTTTGAATAAACAGTCTCTGTCTGCCAGTGCGTGCTTGAAAGTCCTAATGACATCCTGGACATGACCGTAAGCTCAAATAGATACTCATGAGCCACACTAACACCATGTCATATAAGCCTGGATCCTCCACAGTCCAAGATCAGGGCAGGCCCTTTTAATAATAGTGAATAAGTGGAATGTTATCCAACCAAATATTTGAAGAGTGTAGTTCCTGATTTAGTATGAGAATTCAGTGAGTGCCAAAAAAGATCAGTAAAATTCTAACTGAAGTGTCCGTTTGGAATTCAGCCTAAAAATTATCCATGTTCAACTACAAATCTACCACAAATTAAAACAGCAATGTTATCCAAGGCTGTCTCTGTCCTGTTTTTAGAATAATATCCTCTGACAACAGACCATTCATTCACCCAGTCCAACCCCTTCAAAGATAAAAATGAAGATACACATTGCATCTCAAAAAATGAAGATATACTTTAAAAATAAATACCATTAGATGAAAATTTGAATCTTTTTGCACTTAAGATGCTGCTTCTTCTACTGCAACAATTCATTCTATACAACAAAGGTAGATTAATAATTACCTAAGAACATAATAATTAAAAACAAAGATGTAATTTATTCCATGCAAGAATCTGATACCAGTAACATCATTTAAGTAATGCAGAAATGGAAGCACGGTGAAGTTATGTAATTTGTCACATGCTACACAGTGATTTGTTGAATTAGGCGGCTAAGTCAAGCTTCTGTTTAAAGTATGTGTCTTTGGAACTTGCCCAGGGGTCTAATAGATAAAAGACTTTGCGCTCCCAATGCAGGGGGCCCAGGTTCCGTCCCCCACATACAAAATTAAAAAGATTTCACATAGCACAACTAAAGATTTTAGGCGGTCAAATAGTGAACAAAGAAATACATTTGAAAAGTAAAGGATAAAGTATATGCTCTTAGACTCTTTACTCGACTGTCTCTAAACAAGGGAAACTAAAATGATTTCAGGGCTGGTACTTCTTCACAGTTTATGAGGACACTTTCTCTGTGTTCTTTCAGGTGACAGCCTGAAGCAAGAATCAGGAGCTCTGCTTCTTGTCCAATTAGCTCTGCTTTCCCATGTTTGAATAAACAGTCTCTGTCTGCCAGTGCGTGCTTGAAAGTCCTAATGACATCCTGGACATGACCGTAAGCTCAAATAGATACTCATGAGCCACACTAACACCATGTCATATAAGCCTGGATCCTCCACAGTCCAAGATCAGGGCAGGCCCTTTTAATAATAGTGAATAAGTGGAATGTTATCCAACCAAATATTTGAAGAGTGTAGTTCCTGATTTAGTATGAGAATTCAGTGAGTGCCAAAAAAGATCAGTAAAATTCTAACTGAAGTGTCCGTTTGGAATTCAGCCTAAAAATTATCCATGTTCAACTACAAATCTACCACAAATTAAAACAGCAATGTTATCCAAGGCTGTCTCTGTCCTGTTTTTAGAATAATATCCTCTGACAACAGACCATTCATTCACCCAGTCCAACCCCTTCAAAGATAAAAATGAAGATACACATTGCATCTCAAAAAATGAAGATATACTTTAAAAATAAATACCATTAGATGAAAATTTGAATCTTTTTGCACTTAAGATGCTGCTTCTTCTACTGCAACAATTCATTCTATACAACAAAGGTAGATTAATAATTACCTAAGAACATAATAATTAAAAACAAAGATGTAATTTATTCCATGCAAGAATCTGATACCAGTAACATCATTTAAGTAATGCAGAAATGGAAGCACGGTGAAGTTATGTAATTTGTCACATGCTACACAGTGATTTGTTGAATTAGGCGGCTAAGTCAAGCTTCTGTTTAAAGTATGTGTCTTTGGAACTTGCCCAGGGGTCTAATAGATAAAAGACTTTGCGCTCCCAATGCAGGGGGCCCAGGTTCCGTCCCCCACATACAAAAACTAAAAAGATTTCACATAGCACAACTAAAGATTTTAGGCGGTCAAATAGTGAACAAATAAATACATTTAAAAAATAAATAATAAAGTATATGCTCTTAGACTCTTTACTCGACTGTCTCTCAGAAATGCCGCAAACAGTTTGGTGAAATCTGAAGATCTAGATCCTATGACAAGCTAGGTCAGTAACCAGGCATCTAACCCTAGGACAGTCCCTTGCCTTCTCTGAGATTTATGAAATAGAAAAAGAAAAAGAATGTGACTGGACTATAAGGTCCCTTCCCGGGAGAAATTTTGGCTTTGTTCAAACTTGAGTCCTGGCATGGCATTTACCCAGCAGTCCCAAATTCATGCCATCTTCCTCTTGCCAGAATGTGTTCCCTATGCAAGTAAATGAAATTTCCTATTTGCTCATATTAAATACATTTCAAAATTTTGGGGAAAATATTTTGGATTAATCTTATTTTGGGTTTGAAAAATCTGGGATCTTTCATTTTTATGGAAAATACATCATTTAACTAGATATATTTTAAAAATCCTAATGTGATGTTTAACTATAGCCATGCAAATTGAAAAAGCAAACTTTTTTTTTTTTTTCAATTGCTTCAATCTTTATACCTTATAGTCCATCTGCTGCTACAGCACTGATTGGGATGTCAAAATTGCAATCAGGTACACTCAGAGATATCAGGTAAAAGGCCAAGGGACAGACGGTGTTCAGGTTTCAATAACCCATGATTATTGTGAAAAAGGAAATTTAAAATCAAGAGACCTAGTTTCAGGCTGTAGTTTTGCCACTTCCTAGCTATGTATCTTTGGGAAACTCATTTAATTGAATAATAATTTAAGATCTTAAGTTCTTGAGTCAAATGATGTGTGTGCAAATCCTGGTTCTGCCAGTTAATACCGGTTTTTCTGTGCTTCTGTTTCTTATGCTATAAATTCAGACACTAAACTGACTGTTTCAGAGGGGTTACTGAAAGGATTAAATAAAAAGCTATATTACAAAAAATTATCAGAAGGTCTCCTTCCTGCTAAAGACTCTGAGTTTAGATATTAAGACTAGTACCTGTATTTCAAGTGGGACCAATGTAAGATAAAGTTGTATTAATAAATAACAGTTAAGTGTCTACAAATTAGGATACAGTTGTATGTACCTCATATTGATTGTTGTCAAGATCGGATGTTAGAACACAAAGAAAACTATTTTGTAAGATAAAAGCATGAAATTACCACTTGGCTAACAAATGCAAATTGTTATTATAAGATGACCTTGTAATTATTTCTAAAATATTTACTGAGTGTTTAACATAAAAGACACTGCACTAAGTACCATGAAGAATATAAAACAGATGTGAGTTCTATGCTTAAGTGATAACACAAGAAATCAGTACCTCAAATGAGATTCCTATTTGCTTACCCAGCAGTCCCAAATTCATGCCATCTTCCTCTTGCCAGAATGTGTTCCCTATGCAAGTAAATGAAATTTCCTATTTGCTCATATTAAATACATTTCAAAATTTTGGGGAAAATATTTTGGATTAATCTTATTTTGGGTTTGAAAAATCTGGGATCTTTCATTTTTATGGAAAATACATCATTTAACTAGATATATTTTAAAAATCCTAATGTGATGTTTAACTATAGCCATGCAAATTGAAAAAGCAAACTTTTTTTTTTTTTTTAATTGCTTCAATCTTTATACCTTATAGTCCATCTGGTGCTACAGCACTGACTGGGATGTCAAAATTGCAATCAGGTACACTCAGAGATATCAGGCAAAAGGCCAAGGGACAGACGGTGTTCAGGTTTCAATAACCCATGATTATTGTGAAAAAGGAAATTTAAAATCAAGAGACCTAGTTTCAGGCTGTAGTTTTGCCACTTCCTAGCTATGTATCTTTGGGAAACTCATTTAATTGAATAATAATTTAAGATCTTAAGTTCTTGAGTCAAATGATGTGTGTGCAAATCCTGGTTCTGCCAGTTAATACCGGTTTTTCTGTGCTTCTGTTTCTTATGCTATAAATTCAGACACTAAACTGACTGTTTCAGAGGGGTTACTGAAAGGATTAAATAAAAAGCTATATTACAAAAAATTATCAGAAGGTCTCCTTCCTGCTAAAGACTCTGAGTTTAGATATTAAGACTAGTACCTGTATTTCAAGTGGGACCAATGTAAGATAAAGTTGTATTAATAAATAACAGTTAAGTGTCTACAAATTAGGATACAGTTGTATGTACCTCATATTGATTGTTGTCAAGATCGGATGTTAGAACACAAAGAAAACTATTTTGTAAGATAAAAGCATGAAATTACCACTTGGCTAACAAATGCAAATTGTTATTATAAGATGACCTTGTAATTATTTCTAAAATATTTACTGAGTGTTTAACATAAAAGACACTGCACTAAGTACCATGAAGAATATAAAACAGATGTGAGTTCTATGCTTAAGTGATAACACAAGAAATCAGTACCTCTAATATAAGACAGAAGATATGGGTATCAAATAATACTCTAGCTCAAGAATTAAAAAGATAGTCCAAGTGTGAAAGATATCATGGAGAAGAACTGGGTAGGACTGATAGCTTTAAATCTCTGTAATTATTATTCTATGTTTTTATTTCAGAAAGAATGAACCCTACTGACTCTTTTTTTTTTTTTTGCCTATCGACTCTTAAATCAAGTTTAGATTTATGAATCTGATCTTCAAAACCTTCAAAACCAAAGACAATCTTCTATCATGCTATCATGCTACTCACTGTCTCTCTACTGGTTTCCTCTGAAAGCATGAAACAACAGGTTCCAAAGTTATGTCTTGGCTATTCCTAGCTCCTGGCTTATTCTCTGTATTTTCCATACATACAAGATCATCACCCATCCTTTAAATCCCAGCTCTATCAGGAAGTCTTCCCTGATGATTTAGACTTTATCACTTGTTTCCATCCCTGAACACTTATTTTATTTATGTATCTATTATATCAAATAATAACCTGGAAAAAGTATCACTGACCCAAAATAAAAGGACAATAATCCTGACAGCAGGTTCCCATTCTGACTATGTGCATGCTATTTAATTCCTCTTAGGTAAAATGAAATATTTGTGGATTAGGTAACTCTAAAGTCATTTCCCAACATCTATTCAACATATAATGAAAGGGAAAAGAACTGCTACTAGCTTGCCTGATATAAAGATGAAAGATGTCAATAAAAATAGTAAAACATAGAAATAAGAATTTTGTTAAAACATTTGCCAAAAAAACAAAAGAAAATCATAGCAAATGAAACAACTGACAAAGAATTAATTTCAAAATATACAAACAACTTTAGACAATATGTACCTCATATTGATTGTTGTCAAGATCGGATGTTAGAACACAAAGAAAACTATTTTGTAAGATAAAAGCATGAAATTACCACTTGGCTAACAAATGCAAATTGTTATTATAAGATGACCTTGTAATTATTTCTAAAATATTTACTGAGTGTTTAACATAAAAGACACTGCACTAAGTACCATGAAGAATATAAAACAGATGTGAGTTCTATGCTTAAGTGATAACACAAGAAATCAGTACCTCTAATATAAGACAGAAGATATGGGTATCAAATAATACTCTAGCTCAAGAATTAAAAAGATAGTCCAAGTGTGAAAGATATCATGGAGAAGAACTGGGTAGGACTGATAGCTTTAAATCTCTGTAATTATTATTCTATGTTTTTATTTCAGAAAGAATGAACCCTACTGACTCTTTTTTTTTTTTTTGCCTATCGACTCTTAAATCAAGTTTAGATTTATGAATCTGATCTTCAAAACCTTCAAAACCAAAGACAATCTTCTATCATGCTATCATGCTACTCACTGTCTCTCTACTGGTTTCCTCTGAAAGCATGAAACAACAGGTTCCAAAGTTATGTCTTGGCTATTCCTAGCTCCTGGCTTATTCTCTGTATTTTCCATACATACAAGATCATCACCCATCCTTTAAATCCCAGCTCTATCAGGAAGTCTTCCCTGATGATTTAGACTTTATCACTTGTTTCCATCCCTGAACACTTATTTTATTTATGTATCTATTATATCAAATAATAACCTGGAAAAAGTATCACTGACCCAAAATAAAAGGACAATAATCCTGACAGCAGGTTCCCATTCTGACTATGTGCATGCTATTTAATTCCTCTTAGGTAAAATGAAATATTTGTGGATTAGGTAACTCTAAAGTCATTTCCCAACATCTATTCAACATATAATGAAAGGGAAAAGAACTGCTACTAGCTTGCCTGATATAAAGATGAAAGATGTCAATAAAAATAGTAAAACATAGAAATAAGAATTTTGTTAAAACTTTTGCACAACAAAAGAAACTACAAACAAGGTAAATAGACAACCCACAGAATGGGAGAAAATCATAGCAAATGAAACAACTGACAAAGAATTAATTTTCAAAATATACAAACAACTTTGACAACTCAATACCAAAAAAAGAAACAACCCAATCCAAAAAAAAAAAAAAAATGGGGAAAAGATCTAAAGAGACATTTCTCCAAAGAAGACATACAGATGTTCAAAAAACACATGAAAAGATGCTCAATGTCGCTTATTATTAGAGAAATGCAAATCAAAACTACAATATCACCTCACACCAGTCAGAATGGCCACCATTAAAAAAACTACAGATAATAAACGCTGGAGAGGGTGCAGAGATAAGGGAACACTCCTGTGTTGTTGGTGGGAATGTAAATTGATACAACCACTATGGAAAACAGTATGGAGATACTGTAAAAAACTAAAAATAGAAGCATAATATGAACCAGCAATCCCACTATTAGGCATATATCCTGATGAAATCAAAATTGAAAGAGACACCTATACCCCAGTGTTTACTGCAGCACTCTATACTGTCCGGAACCGCGGAGCGGACCGGCCATACTCTATAGCCTCCCGCGCATGAATGCTGCGGAGGTGCGCCGCTTGGGATGGCGCCTAGCGGAGCCTTTCACGCATGAGCCCTGGCCGCACTTTGCAGCCTCCAGTTTAGGAGCATTGTCATGTTTGCACAAAGATGGAGCTTGGTGGATTAGGGGGGTGTGGTTTAAGGCATGTGCATATTGCTCTGATAGGTGGTTCCTAGTTTCCGTGCTCATGATCAGTGCATGCTTCCCTTGCATTCCTATGGGGTCGGAAGCGCGTGTGCATCTGACCTTTTACACGATTGGCTTATGAGTAGCTCCTTCCTGTTTCTGTGTAGCATAAATACCCCCTTGTTTTTGCAATAAAACGAGACTTGATCAGACGCCTGTCTTGTCTCCATTTCTCATGTCTCTTGTCCTCTCAATTCCCACTCCCCCCCTTTAGGGCCTGCGTTGACGAATCCTAGGTCTGCGCTGATGAAGCCCACGGGTCGGGAAACTATACAATAGCTAGAACATGGAAGCAACCTAGATGTCCATCGACAAATGAATGGATAAAGAAACTATGGTACATAGATATAATGGAATACTTCTCAGCTGTAAAAAGAAATACAGAAGAATCAGTCCTAATGAGGTGGATGAATCTAGAACCTATTATACAAAGTGAAGTAAATCAAAAAGAAAAGGACAAATACAGGATACTAATGCATATATATGGAATCTAGTAAGATGGTACTGATAAATGCACATGCAGAGCAGTGATGGAGAAACAGACTTAGGGAACAGACCTATGGTCATTGGGGGGAGGGAAGATTGGACAAGAGGTATGGAAAGAGCAACAAGGAAATCTACACTATCATATGTAATAGAGATTACCACTGTGATTAAGCTGTAAGACTAAGGGAACCTACATGGGGACTAAACATCAAGCTGGGGTGGGGGTAGGAAGGGGAAAAGGGAGGGAGGGCTCAGGGGAGAGGGATCAGGGATATACCTATGACTGTTTGGGGATTATGTATACCTGTAAATAAGAAAACTGTAAAAATGTGTAACAAGAACTTTGCTGTATACCTGAAGCTAATGCAACATAGTAAAACAAATATATCCCAATAAAAAAATAATAAATCATTTTTAAAAAGAAAAAATAATTTTGCACGATAGAATTATTCAAGTGTTAATACCCTGATCCTGCATTTTTAATTTTTGTTTGTTCGAAATGTTTAATCTATGAGGCACAAACAACAACAACAAAAAGTATCTATGATATGTCAACCAATTGCTGAACAAACTTGATGGTACTTGTCCCAACCAAATATCAAAAATATCTTTCTTCTTTCCTACCCCTTTACCAGCCTTTAATTCTTCTCTGCTAACATTCAGTTTCTAAAAACAAACAAACAAACAAACAAAAAACAGTCATTTAAATCAGGAGAAAAGAGGCAAAAGAGAAGTATGAAGTAAGGCAGCATAAATTGTCCATGTTTCCAAACATTCCTTTCATTTCTCTTAGAAGAACTGGTATATACTCAGAACCTAATACACACTAGGTGACTTGATATAAAACTTGTGAAGCAATGATGCGGTTGTCAAAAAGGAGCCCAGAGGAAGAGGGTTATCCAACAAAATCAATCTGCACTGGACTCCAGGCATATTAGGAGGCATATTAGGAAGGGTCTTCTTTCTCTTCCTTTTGCTCTTCCTGAGAGGATATGCCACACTATGAAGAGAAACCATGCTGAAATCAGTATGGAATGGAAAATATGTAGGCTAAAGTTGACAGCTTCTGAAGTGGCTCTGAAATCCCTATTCAAACACTGTCAACCACAGCATTACCTGTGCAACAAAAGAGTAATACCCGAGATCCTAGGCAAAACTGAAAAGTAACAGTTTTTTCCACACCTTCCTCTGCTTCCCTGACCCCAACAGAAGCTGCATTTTCAGAATCTCTCACTTCATTCAAGAACATATTCTTCTCAAATGTCTAAGGTTTTCTCTTATTAAATTTCCATTTTCTGAAGCAAAAATAAAATGTGTGTTGACTTATTAGTAAGAATCCTATCTTAAGGCATAAATGAATGAAGACTGGTTAATAACCATGTCTAGTCAGAGATGCATTCCCAACAGAACAAGTTAATACAAATGACATCCCAAATTGAAGAATCTGTGAGGACATATTGGCAGTGAGGGAGAATGGAGCTTTTATTTTGCTACTCTCTACACCAGGCAAACATGAAATGCCAGACATTTAAAAAATTTTAAGATTTACCACTGTATCTCCCGGGGGGAGAGGTAGTTTTTAAACAACTTGTATTTTTTCAAAGTGGAATCTAGTCCATAAAGATCTGGAGATCTACTATCAACAATCTGAGAACTTGGAGAAGGAAATAGTAACCCAGTGCAGTATTCTTGGCTGGAGAATCCCTTGGACAGAGGAGACTGGCGGGTTACAGTCCATGGGGTCGCAAACAGTCAAACGCTGTGAGCACTAAGTATGTATTGTATACCTTTAACAGAGTGTACTAAACTTTCTCTTTGGCCTGATACAAATGCAAAAGCATACATTTTAAGTTTCTTTGTTTAGATCAATGACTCCTAAAGGTGACCAGCAGCTTAAACATCAACTGAGAATTTGTTAGAAATGCAAATTCTCCACTCACTCCGGTGATACTCAGAACCTAATACACACTAGGTGACTTGATATAAAACTTGTGAAGCAATGATGCGGTTGTCAAAAAGGAGCCCAGAGGAAGAGGGTTATCCAACAAAATCAATCTGCACTGGACTCCAGGCATATTAGGAGGCATATTAGGAAGGGTCTTCTTTCTCTTCCTTTTGCTCTTCCTGAGAGGATATGCCACACTATGAAGAGAAACCATGCTGAAATCAGTATGGAATGGAAAATATGTAGGCTAAAGTTGACAGCTTCTGAAGTGGCTCTGAAATCCCTATTCAAACACTGTCAACCACAGCATTACCTGTGCAACAAAAGAGTAATACCCGAGATCCTAGGCAAAACTGAAAAGTAACAGTTTTTTCCACACCTTCCTCTGCTTCCCTGACCCCAACAGAAGCTGCATTTTCAGAATCTCTCACTTCATTCAAGAACATATTCTTCTCAAATGTCTAAGGTTTTCTCTTATTAAATTTCCATTTTCTGAAGCAAAAATAAAATGTGTGTTGACTTATTAGTAAGAATCCTATCTTAAGGCATAAATGAATGAAGACTGGTTAATAACCATGTCTAGTCAGAGATGCATTCCCAACAGAACAAGTTAATACAAATGACATCCCAAATTGAAGAATCTGTGAGGACATATTGGCAGTGAGGGAGAATGGAGCTTTTATTTTGCTACTCTCTACACCAGGCAAACATGAAATGCCAGACATTTAAAAAATTTTAAGATTTACCACTGTATCTCCCGGGGGGAGAGGTAGTTTTTAAACAACTTGTATTTTTTCAAAGTGGAATCTAGTCCATAAAGATCTGGAGATCTACTATCAACAATCTGAGAACTTGGAGAAGGAAATAGTAACCCAGTGCAGTATTCTTGGCTGGAGAATCCCTTGGACAGAGGAGACTGGCGGGTTACAGTCCATGGGGTCGCAAACAGTCAAACGCTGTGAGCACTAAGTATGTATTGTATACCTTTAACAGAGTGTACTAAACTTTCTCTTTTTTTGGCCTGATACAAATGCAAAAAGCATACATTTTAAGTTTCTTTGTTTAGATCAATGACTCCTAAAGGGGTGACCAGCAGCTTAAACATCAACTGAGAATTTGTTAGAAATGCAAATTCTCCACTCTCACTCCAGAAATATGGAATTAGAACTGGTGAAAGGAGGGGGTGAGGCCCGGCAATCTGACTTAACTGGCCATGGGTCTAGGTGG
This sequence comes from Tragulus kanchil, assembly GCA_022376925.1. NCBI lineage: Eukaryota > Metazoa > Chordata > Mammalia > Artiodactyla > Tragulidae > Tragulus > Tragulus kanchil. The sequence continues at coordinate 112,620,223 of JAIOJX010000005.1, read as the reverse complement.
ACCTGATGTATACCAAAGTGTGAAGACCAGTTGTTTAGGTCTGTTAAGCAGCAGCAGTAAAAAAAAAAAAAAAAAAAAAAAAAAAAAACAAAAAACTCTGTCTTACTCTCACTGTACAGATTTGTATGAACTTTACAATTTATTCTAATAGGCTATTATCTCCCATATGATTGCTACATTTAATATACACAAATTACAGGTATAATCAATATCTACATTGTCCTTGACAGGATGTATGTTAAAAAGGCATGATTTTCTCAGTAAAGAGATGGTAAAAAAGGACACAAATGAATCTAATGAGCTTGTTTTTAGTTTTCTGAAATGACACCATCCTCAACTCCCCTCCATCCCTACCCCACCTTGATTAAAAGAGTCATGGGAAAAAAATAATACATCTTGAATGAAAACCTATGTCCAGGACTTCCCTGGTGGTGCAGTGGCTAAGACTCTGAGCTCCTAACGCAGGATGCACAACGAAAGGATCCTATGTGTTGCAATGAAGACCCAGTTCAGTCAGATAAATAAGCAAATAAGTATTAAAAAAAAAAAAAAAAAAAAAAACTATGTCCAAGCCTGTTTTAAAGAACGGTTAAAACACTTGAAGGTAAATGGATACTCTGATTTGTAGCTAAACCCACACTCATTTCAGATCTATTCATTGAACTCCCAAACATGCAGAATAAAATGAGTCTCTGTTTAAGAGTTAAGACTTAAAACTCTGAAGCAGTACAGTACATAGATAAATAATGCAATCTGCATATGCAATTTTAATTTTTCTAATATTAGTTCTTATATTTAAAATTAATAAATAATAAAATTAAAACTTCAATGTCTCAATCATGTTAGCCAGCTGCAAGTTCTCTATAAGCTACACGCCAATTTTAGATTTTTAACTAATATTTAGGTCTTATAAACTTTCTTTTTTGGCCTGATACAAATGCAAAAAGCATACATTTTAAGTTTCTTTGTTTAGATCAATGACTCCTAAAGGGGTGACCAGCAGCTTAAACATCAACTGAGAATTTGTTAGAAATGCAAATTCTCCACTCTCACTCCAGAAATATGGAATTAGAACTGGTGAAAGGAGGGGGTGAGGCCCGGCAATCTGACTTAACTGGCCATGGGTCTAGGTGGACCTGATGTATACCAAAGTGTGAAGACCAGTTGTTTAGGTCTGTTAAGCAGCAGCAGAAAAGAAAAAAAAAAAAAAAAAAAAAAAAAAAAAAAACAAAAAACTCTGTCTTACTCTCACTGTACAGATTTGTATGAACTTTACAATTTATTCTAATAGGCTATTATCTCCCATATGATTGCTACATTTAATATACACAAATTACAGGTATAATCAATATCTACATTGTCCTTGACAGGATGTATGTTAAAAAGGCATGATTTTCTCAGTAAAGAGATGGTAAAAAAGGACACAAATGAATCTAATGAGCTTGTTTTTAGTTTTCTGAAATGACACCATCCTCAACTCCCCTCCATCCCTACCCCACCTTGATTAAAAGAGTCATGGGAAAAAAATAATACATCTTGAATGAAAACCTATGTCCAGGACTTCCCTGGTGGTGCAGTGGCTAAGACTCTGAGCTCCTAACGCAGGATGCACAACGAAAGGATCCTATGTGTTGCAATGAAGACCCAGTTCAGTCAGATAAATAAGCAAATAAGTATTAAAAAAAAAAAAAAAAAAAAAAACTATGTCCAAGCCTGTTTTAAAGAACGGTTAAAACACTTGAAGGTAAATGGATACTCTGATTTGTAGCTAAACCCACACTCATTTCAGATCTATTCATTGAACTCCCAAACATGCAGAATAAAATGAGTCTCTGTTTAAGAGTTAAGACTTAAAACTCTGAAGCAGTACAGTACATAGATAAATAATGCAATCTGCATATGCAATTTTAATTTTTCTAATATTAGTTCTTATATTTAAAATTAATAAATAATAAAATTAAAACTTCAATGTCTCAATCATGTTAGCCAGCTGCAAGTACTCTATAAGCTACACGCCAGTCATTGGCTACAATACATGGCAGATGTTCTAGAGTAATGAGGGACCAACCTGGGTAAGAAATCAGGCTTTGTAGGTAACAGGCTGCTTAGCAAATTATCTAACCCTCTCCAAGTTTCAATTCTAATCTCCTGGTAAATAGATGACCCACATTTCCCATGTTTCAACTTCCACCAGCAAAACTAGCAGCAGCAGAGCAGCTATAGTTTCCTCCTTCGTAACACTGATGGAGAAATCATTGCATCAGTTTATCATCATAAGTAACCTAAATACCTACAGTATAAGAACGGTTAAATGCATTTAACTCATCTGCAGTAGCCATAAAATTAATTCTTATTAATGTTAATATCGGTTAATATAACTAAAGAAAATATTATTTTGAATAGATCGACTGCTGACTGAGTGCAGAGAGATCATCTTGTAAGCACCTCTCTTCAGCGGTTGCCTAAAGAAACAGGATGGTGGTGGAGATGGAGCTGGCACACGCGTTCAGCTTCTATTTCCAGGGGAAGTTATTGCCCCAAAAAACACTTTACTAAAACAGCTATTACTTTTGTATTTTAATGAGAAAATTCCAACTCTGCTTTGAAATGACTACATTCCTCCCTCATTGTCTGCACTGTGATTTTAAATACAGCTTCAGTGTACTCCAATAAGGAGAAACTGCTATATGGAAATACTTGTAGTGGAACACAGAGCATGTCACATTTTCAGTTAGCTGTTTCCCTCCAGGCAAGGGAACACAGAACACGCCCAGCAGCTTTCCGTTGCCGATTTCCCGCCGCGCGAACGGAAGCAAAACCGCCATGACGTCATGGGAGGCGGCCCCTCCTAGATACCATAGTGAAGTCGACGCGGTCATCTTTACTGTGGTCAACTCTCACCAACTTTTTCCTGCCGGTGAGTGGTGGCGCGCCGTGGGCAAGTTTACAGAATAAGAGGTGAGGAAGGAATTCTACGCCCCAGGAAGTCCCACGGATGGAAAGCATTAGTTCGTATAGAACGTAAAGGCGCATTTTAATTTTTTCTAATATTAGTTCTTATATTTAAAATTAATAAATAATAAAATTAAAACTTCAATGTCTCAATCATGTTAGCCAGCTGCAAGTACTCTATAAGCTACACGCCAGTCATTGGCTACAATACATGGCAGATGTTCTAGAGTAATGAGGACCAACCTGGGTAAGAAATCAGGCTTTGTAGGTAACAGGCTGCTTAGCAAATTATCTAACCCTCTCCAAGTTTCAATTCTAATCTCCTGGTAAATAGATGACCCACATTTCCCATGTTTCAACTTCCACCAGCAAAACTAGCAGCAGCAGAGCAGCTATAGTTTCCTCCTTCGTAACACTGATGGAGAAATCATTGCATCAGTTTATCATCATAAGTAACCTAAATACCTACAGTATAAGAACGGTTAAATGCATTTAACTCATCTGCAGTAGCCATAAAATTAATTCTTATTAATGTTAATATCGGTTAATATAACTAAAGAAAATATTATTTTGAATAGATCGACTGCTGACTGAGTGCAGAGAGATCATCTTGTAAGCACCTCTCTTCAGCGGTTGCCTAAAGAAACAGGATGGTGGTGGAGATGGAGCTGGCACACGCGTTCAGCTTCTATTTCCAGGGGAAGTTATTGCCCCAAAAAACACTTTACTAAAACAGCTATTACTTTTGTATTTTAATGAGAAAATTCCAACTCTGCTTTGAAATGACTACATTCCTCCCTCATTGTCTGCACTGTGATTTTAAATACAGCTTCAGTGTACTCCAATAAGGAGAAACTGCTATATGGAAATACTTGTAGTGGAACACAGAGCATGTCACATTTTCAGTTAGCTGTTTCCCTCCAGGCAAGGGAACACAGAACACGCCCAGCAGCTTTCCGTTGCCGATTTCCCGCCGCGCGAACGGAAGCAAAACCGCCATGACGTCATGGGAGGCGGCCCCTCCTAGATACCATAGTGAAGTCGACGCGGTCATCTTTACTGTGGTCAACTCTCACCAACTTTTTCCTGCCGGTGAGTGGTGGCGCGCCGTGGGCAAGTTTACAGAATAAGAGGTGAGGAAGGAATTCTACGCCCCAGGAAGACCCACGGATGGAAAGCATTAGTTCGTATAGAACGTAAAGGCGCAGCTGCCGCGGATGATCGGAACGATTCAAGCTGCGTAACGATGTTTCTGCCCGGATTTTAAAAGCCGCTTCCGTTGCTCGGCGGAAGTGTGGGACGGAAGAGGACGACTCTTCGAAGAATCCGCTCTCCGCTGTGTGGACGACCGGAATCATGTCGAGTTTGGCGGTGAGAGACCCGGCAATGGATCGATCACTGCGTTCCGTGTTCGTGGGGAACATCCCGTATGAGGCAACTGAGGAGCAGTTAAAGGACATTTTCTCGGAGGTTGGTTCTGTTGTGAGTTTCCGACTGGTATACGATAGAGAGACGGGCAAGCCTAAGGGTTATGGCTTCTGCGAGTACCAAGACCAGGAGACCGCGCTTAGTGCCATGCGGAACCTTAATGGGCGCGAGTTCAGCGGGAGAGCCCTTCGGGTGGACAATGCCGCCAGTGAAAAGAACAAGGAGGAGTTAAAGAGCTTGGGGCCTGCAGCGCCCATCATTGACTCTCCCTACGGGGACCCTATCGATCCGGAAGACGCGCCTGAGTCCATTACCAGAGCAGTCGCTAGTCTTCCACCGGAGCAGATGTTTGAGCTGATGAAGCAGATGAAGCTCTGTGTCCAAAACAGCCACCAAAATCGGACTAAAAATCTTCCACCGGGGGAATAAAGTTCTGAAAACCTCACAGCACCTGCTTTGAAATGACTACATTCCTCCCTCATTGTCTGCACTGTGATTTTAAATACAGCTTCAGTGTACTCCAATAAGGAGAAACTGCTATATGGAAATACTTGTAGTGGAACACAGAGCATGTCACATTTTCAGTTAGCTGTTTCCCTCCAGGCAAGGGAACACAGAACACGCCCAGCAGCTTTCCGTTGCCGATTTCCCGCCGCGCGAACGGAAGCAAAACCGCCATGACGTCATGGGAGGCGGCCCCTCCTAGATACCATAGTGAAGTCGACGCGGTCATCTTTACTGTGGTCAACTCTCACCAACTTTTTCCTGCCGGTGAGTGGTGGCGCGCCGTGGGCAAGTTTACAGAATAAGAGGTGAGGAAGGAATTCTACGCCCCAGGAAGACCCACGGATGGAAAGCATTAGTTCGTATAGAACGTAAAGGCGCAGCTGCCGCGGATGATCGGAACGATTCAAGCTGCGTAACGATGTTTCTGCCCGGATTTTAAAAGCCGCTTCCGTTGCTCGGCGGAAGTGTGGGACGGAAGAGGACGACTCTTCGAAGAATCCGCTCTCCGCTGTGTGGACGACCGGAATCATGTCGAGTTTGGCGGTGAGAGACCCGGCAATGGATCGATCACTGCGTTCCGTGTTCGTGGGGAACATCCCGTATGAGGCAACTGAGGAGCAGTTAAAGGACATTTTCTCGGAGGTTGGTTCTGTTGTGAGTTTCCGACTGGTATACGATAGAGAGACGGGCAAGCCTAAGGGTTATGGCTTCTGCGAGTACCAAGACCAGGAGACCGCGCTTAGTGCCATGCGGAACCTTAATGGGCGCGAGTTCAGCGGGAGAGCCCTTCGGGTGGACAATGCCGCCAGTGAAAAGAACAAGGAGGAGTTAAAGAGCTTGGGGCCTGCAGCGCCCATCATTGACTCTCCCTACGGGGACCCTATCGATCCGGAAGACGCGCCTGAGTCCATTACCAGAGCAGTCGCTAGTCTTCCACCGGAGCAGATGTTTGAGCTGATGAAGCAGATGAAGCTCTGTGTCCAAAACAGCCACCAGGAAGCTCGAAATATGTTACTGCAAAACCCACAGCTGGCTTATGCGCTGTTGCAGGCACAAGTAGTGATGAGAATCATGGATCCAGAGACTGCTCTGAAAATTCTGCATCGCAAAGTACATGTCACACCACTCATTCCAGGGAAATCTCAACCCGTTTCTGGCCCTGGCCCTGGGCTCTGTCCTGGACCTAACGTTCTGCTCAACCAGCAGAACCCTCCAGCCCCTCAGCCGCAGCATTTTTCCAGAAGACCTGTGAAGGACATCCCTCCTCTGATGCAGACCCCTATCCAGGGCGGAATTCCAGCCCCAGGCCCAATTGCAGCTGCGGTTCCTGGCCCAGGCGGCCCCTTAACTCCTGGCGGAGCAATGCAGCCCCAAGTTGGAATGCCAGGGGTGGGTCCGGTGCCCTTAGAGCGGGGGCAGATGCAGATGGCAGATCCCAGACCTCCTATGTCTCGTGGGCCCATGACTGCTGGTGGCCTACCTCCTCGAGGACTCTTAGGGGATGCTCCAAATGACCCACGTGGAGGGACTTTGCTTTCCGTCACTGGAGAAGTGGAGCCCAGAGGCTATCTTGGCCCACCACATCAGGGTCCGCCAATGCACCATGACGGCCGGGGCCCTTCCTCACATGAGATGAGAGGAGGGCCATTAGCAGATCCCAGAATGCTCATGGGTGAGCCCAGAGGACCCATGATAGATCAAAGGGGGCTACCTATGGATAGTAGAGGCAGCAGAGACTCTCGAGGATTGGAGACTCGAGCCATGGAAACGGAAGTCTTAGAGACACGAGTGATGGAGAGAAGAGGAATGGAGACCTGTGCAATGGAAACCAGAGGAATGGAAGCGAGAGGCATGGATGGAAGAGGAATGGAGATGAGGGGCCCTGGTCCCAGTGCGAGAGCCCCTCTGACTGGGGGACTTCAGGGTCCTGGTCCTATTAATATGGGGGCCGGTGGTCCTCAGGGGCCCAGACAGGTTCCAGGCATTTCAGGAGTGGGAAATCCTGGGCCTGGCATGCAGGGAGCAGGCATGCAAGGAGGTAGCATGCAGGGGGCAGGCATGCAAGGGGGTAGCATGCAAGGAGCTGGCATGCAGGGAGCAGGCATGCAAGGAGCTGGCATGCAGGGGGCAGGCATGCAAGGAGCTGGCATGCAGGGGGCGGGCATGCAAGGAGCTGGAAAGCAGGGTGGAGGCCAGCCTAGCAGTTTTAGTCCTGGGCAGAGCCAAGTAACGCCACAGGATCAAGAAACGGCAGCTTTGATCATGCAGGTTCTTCAACTGACTGCAGATCAGATTGCCATGCTGCCTCCTGAGCAAAGGCAGAGTATCTTGATTTTAAAGGAACAAATCCAGAAATCTACAGGAACTTCTTGAAATGTTTTCTGTAGTGTAGGGAATGGGTGGGTGCAACAGGTTGATTTCTGCATCTCCATATTTGAATGATGAGAGTTTCCTTCCCAGAACTTAATCTCATTTCTTGTTGTCTTTTTATTTTCTGTTTTTTAAATTGTGGGGTAGGGGGAGGAGGGAGGCCAGTTTATTTTAATTCACTGTAAATATACAAAAGTAAGTCTGAACATGATTGTATTATACGAAATAAGATTTCAAATGTTATGCAGCATTATTAAAAGTGTCTACAAGGTGTTAAGTACATTTCTAAAACAGGGACTTTGCTTTCCGTCACTGGAGAAGTGGAGCCCAGAGGCTATCTTGGCCCACCACATCAGGGTCCGCCAATGCACCATGACGGCCGGGGCCCTTCCTCACATGAGATGAGAGGAGGGCCATTAGCAGATCCCAGAATGCTCATGGGTGAGCCCAGAGGACCCATGATAGATCAAAGGGGGCTACCTATGGATAGTAGAGGCAGCAGAGACTCTCGAGGATTGGAGACTCGAGCCATGGAAACGGAAGTCTTAGAGACACGAGTGATGGAGAGAAGAGGAATGGAGACCTGTGCAATGGAAACCAGAGGAATGGAAGCGAGAGGCATGGATGGAAGAGGAATGGAGATGAGGGGCCCTGGTCCCAGTGCGAGAGCCCCTCTGACTGGGGGACTTCAGGGTCCTGGTCCTATTAATATGGGGGCCGGTGGTCCTCAGGGGCCCAGACAGGTTCCAGGCATTTCAGGAGTGGGAAATCCTGGGCCTGGCATGCAGGGAGCAGGCATGCAAGGAGGTAGCATGCAGGGGGCAGGCATGCAAGGGGGTAGCATGCAAGGAGCTGGCATGCAGGGAGCAGGCATGCAAGGAGCTGGCATGCAGGGGGCAGGCATGCAAGGAGCTGGCATGCAGGGGGCGGGCATGCAAGGAGCTGGAAAGCAGGGTGGAGGCCAGCCTAGCAGTTTTAGTCCTGGGCAGAGCCAAGTAACGCCACAGGATCAAGAAAAGGCAGCTTTGATCATGCAGGTTCTTCAACTGACTGCAGATCAGATTGCCATGCTGCCTCCTGAGCAAAGGCAGAGTATCTTGATTTTAAAGGAACAAATCCAGAAATCTACAGGAACTTCTTGAAATGTTTTCTGTAGTGTAGGGAATGGGTGGGTGCAACAGGTTGATTTCTGCATCTCCATATTTGAATGATGAGAGTTTCCTTCCCAGAACTTAATCTCATTTCTTGTTGTCTTTTTATTTTCTGTTTTTTAAATTGTGGGGTAGGGGGAGGAGGGAGTGGGCCAGTTTATTTTAATTCACTGTAAATATACAAAAGTAAGTCTGAACATGATTGTATTATACGAAATAAGATTTCAAAGGTTATGCAGCATTATTAAAAGTGTCTACAAGGTGTTAAGTACATTTTTAAAATACTGAGTAAAACAATGTGAAACCTGCATAATGACTAAAAGATGACCTGTTAAAATGGTAATATACTAAAATAGTTTAACTTGTTTGGTTGTGTAAGAAAATAAAGTTTACTTTAAAATTACAAGATGTATTTTTGGGTAAGCCATTTAAAATAAAAAATCCTATTTTAGGGGCAATAGTATGCTGTATTGGATTAAGCGTCATTTTACTCTAAATTTTGGAATTACTAAAGGAAGTTAGAGGTAACCAGATAATTCTCAACTTTTATTATTTGGGATTTTTTTTTTTTTTTTTCAGAAGTTATCTTACTTGAAAAGTCAAGGACCGCACCTGGTGTGCTATCTCATTAATCCCACCTTGCCAACAATGTTGGCTTGGCCTTGAACATTCAGATTTTTAACACGATTCTGGAGTCAACCAAGTTACTTAAGTTTGCTCTGATGAGACTCGGTATCGCTGAATAACTTCCCATTTATCAGTTGTCTTTAAGCCCTCAATCTAAATAATTCTCTCATATTTTTCCCCAAAGTCAGTGTGTAGGGTCCAATTGATCTGGATGGATTATACACAGCATTGAAGTTTTCATAAATAGTGGAAGGCTTCATGCAGTAAAACTCTCACGTTAACTGGTAATTTACTTCTATTACACAGATGGCATCCATCTGGTCAACCAAAATCAGAAGTTAAAAATTTTAGTCTCAGTAATATTTAAAATGCCTTTTTAGTTCTCTTATTTCAAAATCTGCTTATCTGTCACCATATTACCAGAATAATTGAGGCCCAGGTGGGTAAAGGTATTGTAGCCTGAAATCTGCTCAATTGGTTATTACTTTCCTTTTATAAGCAATAAAGCTATTTAATCCTAATAAATATACCCACAGAAATCTACAGGAACTTCTTGAAATGTTTTCTGTAGTGTAGGGAATGGGTGGGTGCAACAGGTTGATTTCTGCATCTCCATATTTGAATGATGAGAGTTTCCTTCCCAGAACTTAATCTCATTTCTTGTTGTCTTTTTATTTTCTGTTTTTTAAATTGTGGGGTAGGGGGAGGAGGGAGTGGGCCAGTTTATTTTAATTCACTGTAAATATACAAAAGTAAGTCTGAACATGATTGTATTATACGAAATAAGATTTCAAAGGTTATGCAGCATTATTAAAAGTGTCTACAAGGTGTTAAGTACATTTTTAAAATACTGAGTAAAACAATGTGAAACCTGCATAATGACTAAAAGATGACCTGTTAAAATGGTAATATACTAAAATAGTTTAACTTGTTTGGTTGTGTAAGAAAATAAAGTTTACTTTAAAATTACAAGATGTATTTTTGGGTAAGCCATTTAAAATAAAAAATCCTATTTTAGGGGCAATAGTATGCTGTATTGGATTAAGCGTCATTTTACTCTAAATTTTGGAATTACTAAAGGAAGTTAGAGGTAACCAGATAATTCTCAACTTTTATTATTTGGGATTTTTTTTTTTTTTTTTCAGAAGTTATCTTACTTGAAAAGTCAAGGACCGCACCTGGTGTGCTATCTCATTAATCCCACCTTGCCAACAATGTTGGCTTGGCCTTGAACATTCAGATTTTTAACACGATTCTGGAGTCAACCAAGTTACTTAAGTTTGCTCTGATGAGACTCGGTATCGCTGAATAACTTCCCATTTATCAGTTGTCTTTAAGCCCTCAATCTAAATAATTCTCTCATATTTTTCCCCAAAGTCAGTGTGTAGGGTCCAATTGATCTGGATGGATTATACACAGCATTGAAGTTTTCATAAATAGTGGAAGGCTTCATGCAGTAAAACTCTCACGTTAACTGGTAATTTACTTCTATTACACAGATGGCATCCATCTGGTCAACCAAAATCAGAAGTTAAAAATTTTAGTCTCAGTAATATTTAAAATGCCTTTTTAGTTCTCTTATTTCAAAATCTGCTTATCTGTCACCATATTACCAGAATAATTGAGGCCCAGGTGGGTAAAGGTATTGTAGCCTGAAATCTGCTCAATTGGTTATTACTTTCCTTTTATAAGCAATAAAGCTATTTAATCCTAATAAATATACCCACGAGATATTTAAAAGTAAGTGGGAAGGTGGGGCTTACCACATACTGTTAAAACTACTACTTGGTTTATCTTTAAGCCTTGAGGATATGGAAACAAAAACTTGTATGATAGAACAAGTAGTAATTAATAGAAATAACCCAAATAATGCCCAGAAACACCCAAGTAACCAAGTTGATCTTACTCAGGAGAAGAAAAAAACTATCTAATTAGAGGGGGAGAAAAAAGAAAAGACTGAAAATATTTTACCTTTGATAGGGTTTTATATCTTAAATGGATAATTCACTCTTTTTACAAGTTTTATTCCCTATTATGTTTCCTACTGCCTATTTTACTCTTTTATTTTTCATACTGTTAACTTCCCCATGTTTTCTCTGCTTCCCCTTATTGGACATAATAACACTCCTTTACATGTGTAATAGTTTTGGTTAATGTGAACTTAAAGATGGCTTGGTTTCTTGGAACTTGTCTAATAGTTGTTTATTCCAAAGTTTCCACTGAAAGATTCTAACTGAAAAACCATTAAATATTAATGTTTGTTGTAGTAAAATCTCTGCATTGTTTAATGCAGACAAAAAAATGTAAAATTAAGACTGAGTTTAGTATCTGATATTTTGCTTTTAATAAATGTGTTATTCAAAAGTTAGTCTATTGAGAGTTCCATGGGGCTTGAATACTTTTTTCCCCCTTTTAAATGGAAAAGGCAAATTTAAACAAATTATAGGAATGGATGGAAATACTTTTTTTTCCTTGATTCATTCTGTAGTTCCATATTTAAAATGCCTCTGTATTCTATATACCAGCCATGTTTTCCTGTGGTAGGTATCAGTAGCAACACCTTGGATACTCAAGTATTAGGCTTCCTTTTATTTATATTCCCCACAGAGAACTCTGTATTCCAGGGACATCTTATAGGCACTGTATCTTCATTACTGACAGCACTTAAAATGTCAGTAAAATGTAATGCACTCTTTTACCCTCAGCCCTCTAATCCCACTTTTAATAAGCCAGGAATTTTGAACATGGACTGTCTTACTCATTTCTGTATTCACTATATATAGCAGAAATTGCGGATGGGAAGGAAAGACAAAAAACTAACAGTTTTAGTGGAAAAGAGAAATCCCATTGAGAGCACATAAATTTCACCACAAAACAAATGAGCTATAATAACTATTTGCATTAGAAAATCAATCAGATAATACTAGCAATCTCCTTTACTCTGCTAAACTGAATAAAACAGGTTTTCTTCTCAATTCTAACCATGCATGGTCTGACTGTCCCAATACTGATACAGAATAAGAATATAAACAATACATGTCTGCTACATTCAGAATCGTGTTTTAACCCTGGTGGTGGTTTAATTGGTAAGTCATGTCCAACTCTTGTGACCCCATGGACTGAAGCCTGCCAGTCTCTGGTTATGGGATTTTCCAGGCCAGAAAGCTGGACTGGGTTATTTCCTTCTCCGGGGGATCCTCCTGACCCAGGGATTGAACTTGGGTCTTCTGCATTGTAGGTGGTCTGCACTGAAGACAGATTCTTTACTGATTGAGCCATAGACTACAAATGAGATCACAAATTTATTCATAATAATAGTAGTTGAAAATGGGTGAAACGCTGAGTTGCAAATGCATCTTTGCAAATTCCTTTTCGGTTTATTCCTCTGGGGTTGTGCTTGCTTTTTGGAAATACATGATCAGCTTTAATCAGTGCCTGCTCATGGCCCTTTACCTCATATTACTGATTAACATCAAAATATATTTTCATGTTTGCTGATATTCCAGGACTTCTGATTTGGGATCATCTGATGAGATACAAGCCAATGTGAATCTTGGATAAATACAGGCTAGTTCAAGTGAGATAATGTATGACTTTTCAACTCTATTTCTCAGAATTCTAAAATGGTTTTTTTGTTTGTTTGTTTTTTTAAAGAAGAGCCTTAATATAATCACAGCTTGCAAAGCTTCTTGCTTTTCCATGCTGTGCTGGGACATTAGCTAAGCACATAGAACCTAACTTCCTATGGTGTGTCAGGCCATTTTCTTAGGTCTGATGAGGTCTAAGGATAACTATGTGTAACAATCTACTGTGACAGAGAAACTGAATTATCAGTTACATCTCACAGTCTTCTCACAAAATATGTCAGCTTCTCAGTGTTTTACACTGCCCACTAATCGCCAGACAGACTTCTGGTTGGAGCTTGCTTTCTCATCAGTCTTTTGTCAAGAACACTCTATAGTGAAAATCTAATTCAGTTTAAGGAAATAAATATGTTTAAGCTAATAAATATAACTGATGTTAATATTGTTGATAGTATTACTATTATATGATACCAGTATCTGGTATGCTAATATATTTCATGTATGTGTGTATTTCTTAACTGAACCAGATCCTTTAATATTTTCATTTGCTTCTATACATCTTAAAGCAAAAGTTGTACTCCACTGGTTGAAAATCCAGCTTCACAAATATTCATATTACAGATTACCTTTCTCATGAGATGTTTTTTTTTTTTTTTTTTTTTTTTTTAAGATTTATTTATTTATTTATTTTGGGCAGGGGTCGGGTTGGGGAGGGAGGGGAGTGGGCGGGCCACTTCTATTGGTCTTTCATTTCTCTGTTTTCATCTGTCTTTGTTCTTTGGCTCCTGCGGGCCTCCCATCGCGGTGGCATCCGTTGTTGCAGAGCGTCGGCTCTGGGCGCATGCGCTCCAGAGCTCCGGCTCGGTGATTGGACACATCAGTCCAGCCGCTCCGCGGCACGTGGGATCTTCCCAGGCCAGGGATCGAACCGGCGCCCCTTGCACTGCAAGGCGGTGTCCTTATCCACTGGACCACCAGGGGAAGCCCCTCTCATGAGATGTTAAAGGGACATGTTTCTTCTGGAAATTTTTGTACCACAGTATAAAACTTATGCCAGTAAAGGACATGTAGTGTAACAAAGTGATTTGGGGGTATCAACAGTAACAAACCCAGTGCTTATTAAATGCTGTATGTGAAAATGCCAAAGTATGAACCTAGAAAAAAACTGAGATGTTCTGGTTAATAACAACTCTATAACTAGGAGTTAATTTAGCTCTCAAAGATAGGTAACTAGTTATCAAGGAGTTAGAATAAAATATGTAACATTTTGAACCATAATCAATTTTATATGATTCAGTATGTATAAAATCTGCAGACATCTGAAATCCAGTTATTTTAAAAAGTCTTATCTGCTTGATTACTTATCTGTTGTCTTTCACACAAGTAAACTGGTTAATTCCTTGGGCATAAAGTAATGAAACCAACAGTTTCCCACAAATTATTCTGTTTGTTTTATTATGTCACTAAAGGCAATCATTCTATTGCAAAAGTCTGTAGGCAACTTCAGTGTACCTGCCAGCCTTTCTTTGCTTTCTTACCCCGAATGAGTTTGAAGGAATTTGTACCTACTTAGGAATCTACTTATGTATTTATTTCTGAACATTCCACAGAAAAAGATAACAACTGAAATATCTAACTTCCCAGTTTCCTTTATCTTAAAGGTTCATCTTAATAACATTCAACATGAGCCACATTAAAAATCTCATGTTTCAAATAATGTGATGGAAGGATCAATAGGGGCTTCCAGTTGAGCTCGTATTGAGCCAGCTGGTGGCTCGGTGGTATAGAATTTGCTGGCCAATGCTGGAGACGCAGGTTCCATCCCTGGGTTGGGAAGATCCCCTGGAAAAGGAAATGACAACCTACTCTAGTATTCTTGGTGGGAAAATCCCATGGACAGAGGAGCCTGGGGGGCTACAGTCCATGAGGTCGCAGAGTCAAACACAACTGAGCAATTGGCCGTGTACATGTGCAAGGACCATAGGGCTTGCTTAGTGCATTAACTTTCATAAAGTTGTATTCTGTAATCCAAACGTCACCCTTGGTCACTGGAAAATAATACAGCAATATAAATAAGAAGGCCTAAAAAAATTGCCAGACAACCTTGCTCTAAGAGGTAAACATAATAACCACTTATTAATAGAATATATTTCCTATCTTTAGATAAATCTATAGTCAAAATGATTTCATCATTGTACACTTATCAGACATCAATCAGAGAAAAAGATCATCTATTTTACGAAACAGAAATTACAGTATTGAAATCACTAGAATCACATCTCCCCATCTCACCACCATTAATTTTGTGAAAGAATTTTCCTGTAGAAACATTAAATGTCTAAACAAGGGAACCCAAATCGGTGGCCTATGGCCAACTGAGCCTGCAGATATGTTTTGTTTGACCAGCGAAGGTTCTCTAATATTTTGATTTGGAATGCATTTAGATATAGCATATAGGCTTATTTTGTCCACAAGCCCAGCTTCTCCCTGAGTCCCTGGATCTTATGCTAGGTTTGATTCATACAATTACTTTTTTAAATTTTCCTTGGGCATAAAGTAATGAAACCAACAGTTTCCCACAAATTATTCTGTTTGTTTTATTATGTCACTAAAGGCAATCATTCTATTGCAAAAGTCTGTAGGCAACTTCAGTGTACCTGCCAGCCTTTCTTTGCTTTCTTACCCCGAATGAGTTTGAAGGAATTTGTACCTACTTAGGAATCTACTTATGTATTTATTTCTGAACATTCCACAGAAAAAGATAACAACTGAAATATCTAACTTCCCAGTTTCCTTTATCTTAAAGGTTCATCTTAATAACATTCAACATGAGCCACATTAAAAATCTCATGTTTCAAATAATGTGATGGAAGGATCAATAGGGGCTTCCAGTTGAGCTCGTATTGAGCCAGCTGGTGGCTCGGTGGTATAGAATTTGCTGGCCAATGCTGGAGACGCAGGTTCCATCCCTGGGTTGGGAAGATCCCCTGGAAAAGGAAATGACAACCTACTCTAGTATTCTTGGTGGGAAAATCCCATGGACAGAGGAGCCTGGGGGGCTACAGTCCATGAGGTCGCAGAGTCAAACACAACTGAGCAATTGGCCGTGTACATGTGCAAGGACCATAGGGCTTGCTTAGTGCATTAACTTTCATAAAGTTGTATTCTGTAATCCAAACGTCACCCTTGGTCACTGGAAAATAATACAGCAATATAAATAAGAAGGCCTAAAAAAATTGCCAGACAACCTTGCTCTAAGAGGTAAACATAATAACCACTTATTAATAGAATATATTTCCTATCTTTAGATAAATCTATAGTCAAAATGATTTCATCATTGTACACTTATCAGACATCAATCAGAGAAAAAGATCATCTATTTTACGAAACAGAAATTACAGTATTGAAATCACTAGAATCACATCTCCCCATCTCACCACCATTAATTTTGTGAAAGAATTTTCCTGTAGAAACATTAAATGTCTAAACAAGGGAACCCAAATCGGTGGCCTATGGCCAACTGAGCCTGCAGATATGTTTTGTTTGACCAGCGAAGGTTCTCTAATATTTTGATTTGGAATGCATTTAGATATAGCATATAGGCTCCTATTTTGTCCACAAGCCCAGCTTCTCCCTGAGTCCCTGGATCTTATGCTAGGTTTGATTCATACAATTACTTTCTAGTCCTTGTAATACTTTGAGTTTACAACTCCTGCATTAAGTATGTATAAAATCATGGCTATTTGATCTAATGAAAATGTTTAGTGTTTGTTTTTTTTTTTTTTGTGGATACCACATATAAGTGAAATCATACACATACAATATTTGTCTTTCTCTGCCTGGTTAATTGCATTTAGCATAATACCCTCTAGGTCCAACCATGTTGTTACAAATGGCAAGATTTCATTCTTTTGATGACTGAGTGATAGTTCATTTTGTGTGTGTGTATGTGTGTGTGTGTGTGTGTGTGTATGCCATACCTTCCTTATCCATTCATCCATTCATGGACACGCAGGTTGCCTCTACACCTTGGCTATGGTAAACAGAAGAAATACTGAAACCTTAAATCAACAAGCTTATGTTTCAGTAGGAATGAACTGTCAACAGAATTCTGCTGCTAAGTATATTTCAAACTTCATCTCTATATTCCTGTGCACCAAAAGGAAAGGACAAATCTAACTAAAGCACAGTTGAAAGTAACTGCCCAGCTTTTATTTTATTAATTTATTCTCAGTAGATACATTAAAAATGGCATTGAAAACCATATGCTGTGATCAGTGCCTTTAAACTTTGTCTTTGAACTTGATCATAATTAAGGGTACAAATAAACCAAATCAACCTTCGTAAATTAACCAAATAATACTTTTTCCCCTTAAAGACAAGTTTACATTGGATTCAAGTGACTGAACTCAAAACATTTCTAACAAACAACAGCTTAGATTCAAATCAAGTCCTTTGAAGAAATGACACCAAATCATCATTGTGAAGCTGTGAAGTTGACCTTGGAACAGTGAATGTAAATCTCTCCTTTACATATGTGTTCAGACAATGAGTATTCTAGCAATTAGAATGCTTTGTGAGATGATTTGTAGAATCTTTGGCTTCTGGGGATTTTGTTGTCACTATTCACAGATAAACAGGTTTCACAGTTTCCCCCTAGTTAAGTGCCTCTGCTGGGAGAGGCAAACTAGGCAAACTAGTTGAGCCCTGAGCAACAATAGCCTTGATTTAAAGTGGCCCAAAATTGCCCTTCCTGAAGAGTTAGAGCTGGATTATCCTGATGAGCAAAGAGGCTTTTCTGCATCTCTTCCCACTGTCCTTTTTGCCCAGGATGATTCATAAAGAGGTAGAAGATGGATGAGCTGGCCATTGACCCAGCCAGGGCCAGCCAAGGCAGGATTGTGAAATTTATCTCCTGTAATCACTGTGGTGAATTAGAGAAAATTAACAGGACTGAAAATCTGTGTTTAAATAGCGAGTGGAGGTTTTTCTTTTTTTCTTTTTTTCCTCTTAGCCCCGCCAGAAACACATACCTACTCTACATGCAAGATACTGACTGCTGCCCCAAGCAAACAGTACCCTTTCCAGCTCACCTTCAGTTATTCAGTGTGTCTTTTGGGTCTTTCCTGCCATATCATTAATGGTATTTTGTTTTGTTTGTTTTTTTAATTTTTTTTTTAATTGAAGGATAATTGCTTTATAGAATTTTGTTTCCATCAAATATCAACACCAATCAGCCATAGGTATATATATATTTCCCCTCCCTCTTGAACCTCTGAAAATTAAGAAAAAATCACTTACATTGATATAGACATGAAATATAATTGTTTAAAATATTTTTACTTTAATATGCCTTTTTACTTACAAAGTGATTAAGTATTTTGAAGTGATGAAAGGCATCTGTAATAATGGAATTCCAGACATCAGCCATCAGACCTGGGGTAGGAAAGATTTGTTTTTGAGGAAGGAAGGTGGTGCAAGAGCCTCTCAAATACCCCAGAACTAACACAGATGCCAGTTATATGCTCTGTGCTCTCAATCTTCCATCTTCTGGAAGACTGACTCATGGTTACTGTATAAAAAGCTTCTATCAAGGAACTTCTTAGTGCTTGGCATTAGGTAGTTCACCATCTCTTGACATTCAGCATCTCTAAGCTGACTAAAATCTGGAGGGAGTAGGAAGAAATATGCTTAGAGAATTTATCTAGTTTGCCCTGAGTCACATAGCCCGTGAGAGTTTGGCTTTTTGGGGATTTTGTTGTCACTATTCACAGATAAACAGGTTTCACAGTTTCCCCCTAGTTAAGTGCCTCTGCTGGGAGAGGCAAACTAGGCAAACTAGTTGAGCCCTGAGCAACAATAGCCTTGATTTAAAGTGGCCCAAAATTGCCCTTCCTGAAGAGTTAGAGCTGGATTATCCTGATGAGCAAAGAGGCTTTTCTGCATCTCTTCCCACTGTCCTTTTTGCCCAGGATGATTCATAAAGAGGTAGAAGATGGATGAGCTGGCCATTGACCCAGCCAGGGCCAGCCAAGGCAGGATTGTGAAATTTATCTCCTGTAATCACTGTGGTGAATTAGAGAAAATTAACAGGACTGAAAATCTGTGTTTAAATAGCGAGTGGAGGTTTTTCTTTTTTTCTTTTTTTCCTCTTAGCCCCGCCAGAAACACATACCTACTCTACATGCAAGATACTGACTGCTGCCCCAAGCAAACAGTACCCTTTCCAGCTCACCTTCAGTTATTCAGTGTGTCTTTTGGGTCTTTCCTGCCATATCATTAATGGTATTTTGTTTTGTTTGTTTTTTTAATTTTTTTTTTAATTGAAGGATAATTGCTTTATAGAATTTTGTTTCCATCAAATATCAACACCAATCAGCCATAGGTATATATATATTTCCCCTCCCTCTTGAACCTCTGAAAATTAAGAAAAAATCACTTACATTGATATAGACATGAAATATAATTGTTTAAAATATTTTTACTTTAATATGCCTTTTTACTTACAAAGTGATTAAGTATTTTGAAGTGATGAAAGGCATCTGTAATAATGGAATTCCAGACATCAGCCATCAGACCTGGGGTAGGAAAGATTTGTTTTTGAGGAAGGAAGGTGGTGCAAGAGCCTCTCAAATACCCCAGAACTAACACAGATGCCAGTTATATGCTCTGTGCTCTCAATCTTCCATCTTCTGGAAGACTGACTCATGGTTACTGTATAAAAAGCTTCTATCAAGGAACTTCTTAGTGCTTGGCATTAGGTAGTTCACCATCTCTTGACATTCAGCATCTCTAAGCTGACTAAAATCTGGAGGGAGTAGGAAGAAATATGCTTAGAGAATTTATCTAGTTTGCCCTGAGTCACATAGCCCGTAGGAGGTTGAAACACCATTGAGTCTAAGTCTGTTCAACTCTCAGGACCTACTCTTGCTGTCACATCATTACGCATTAAGAAGGAGACAGTAAGAAAATAGAACAGCTTTCATACTGCGGACTGAATGTGAAGGCATGAGGCATCATTTCCATTAAGTGAGAACGTTTATCACAGCCTAGAGGAGGTGATATTTTTTAGGCAACAGTGAAAGATTTATAAAATCAACTTTTTGTCCTTTTATTTCCCTTCTTCCCAAGAAGCAAGTACTAAACCTGCGCTTTGGTGGAATAGAGGAAAAAGATAAAACACAAAACTAGAATGAAAATATATTTATATGGAATAACAATAGGTCATTTAAAAGAAATATATAAAAGATATTATCTGCTAGATAGTTCTAGTCAATATCTAATTTAAACAATACTGAGATTTATTTTTCCTGCCACCTCTTCTTTTTTTGAAGGGGGGGCTGGGTTGGGGAGGGAGGAGGGGGGTGGGCCACTTCTATTCCTCTTTCATTTATCTATTTTTCATCCATCTTTGTTCAGTCCGTGTGGGCCTCCCATCGAAGTGCCCTCTGTTGTCGCAGAGCACCGGCTCTGGGCGCATGTGCTCCAGAGCTGCGGCTCAGTAATTGGACACATTGGTCCAACCGCTCCGCAGCATGTGGGATCTTCCCAGGCCAGGGATCGAACCGGCGCCCCTTGCACTGCAAGGCAGTGTCCTTACCCACTGGACCACCAGGGAAGCCCCTGCCACCTCTTTTAAAAAATATATTAATAATATACAGTTCATACACCATAAACTTTACCCTTTTGATGCCATGTTTTAAGTGTATGAACAGACTGGCACAACCTAAATTTGGAACACAGTCATCACCCTCCAAAGAAAACCTGAACTCACTAGCCTCACTTCTTATCCTTACTCATCTCCCCACTTAGCCCTAGGCAATCACTGATCTGCCTATAGTTCTGCTGTGAACATTTCTTTGCAAGTTATTGTGTGTCCATTTGATTAATTTCCCTTGGGTATACACCTAGGAGTAGAAGTGCTCCATCACATGATAATTCTCTGTTAAAGTTTACAGGAACTGTCAGATTATTTTCCAAAGTGGCTGTGCTGCTTTATGTCCCCACAAGCAATAAGTGAGCATTCCAGTTTTTCCATATCTTTGTCAACATTTGTTAATTTATTTTTTATTATAACCACAGGCTTCCCTGGTGGCTCAGACAGTAAAGAATCTGCCTGCAATGCAGCAGACCTGGATTTAATCCCTAAATTGCGAAGATACCCCGGAGAAAGGAATGGCAACACACTCTAGTATTCTCGCCTGGGGAATTCCATAGACAGAGGAGCCTGGCATGTTACAGTTGATGGAGTCACAAAGAGTTGGACATGCCTGAGGCACTAATACTTTTCTTTTCAAACATCTGTGGAGTCTCCCTGTAGTTTATTTATTTATTTATTTATTTTTAAAGATTTATTCATTTATTTTGGGCGGGGGTTGGCTTGGGGAGGGAGGGGGGCGGGTGGGCCACTTCTACTGGTCTTTTTCTATTTTCATCTGTTTTTGTTCTTTGGCTCCTGTGGGCCTCCCGTGGCGGTGGCGTCTGTTGTCGCAGAGCGCCAGCTCTGGGCGCATGCGCGCCAGAGCTCTGGCTCGGTAATTGGACACATGGGTCCAGCCGCTCTGCGGCACGTGGGATCTTCCCAGGCCAGGGATGGAACCGGCACCCCTTGCACTGCAAGGCGGTGTCCTTACCCACTGGACCACCAGGGGAAGCCCCTCCCTGTAGTTTTGATTTGTATTTCCTTGATGGTTAATGAAGCTCAGCATCTTTTCATGTGTTTGTTAGCTATTTGAAGATCTTTGGAGAAATGCCTGTTCCATGTAATCTATTTATTATAAATAAAATGTATAAATAAAATAAAATGTTTTATGATTTCAGCATTTCTGTTTTAGGTAACAGATCATCAGGTGACTGTCTCTTAAATAGGAAAAACAAAACAAACCTTTCATGATTTAAGAACTGACCTGAAATAGGAGAAGTCAAATTTCAGGGGTAAAAGTCATGGTTTCAGTTATATTCTTATACCTTTCTGGAGAATTTAGGTAATGGTTGTCATGGCTTGTATCTCTTGGTAGGGTTGAGGACACATGAGCCCCAAATATGGAACCCTGGCATACCGAATGCTTTAAGCTGCAGGAGTATGAAAAAATGTCAAAGGCAAGAAGGTCATTTTGACCTTCCCCCTCCTCCTCAAAAGCAGGTCATAAAAGCCTCCTATATTCTAAGGAAAGGGACATCCTTATTTCTGAAGACAAAGGGATGCTGAGATGAACAAATAGGACTTGCTAAATTCACGTGAATTTGCACTTGCTTCATACTCTTCTGATCTGTATATTTCTACTGTCCACTCCTCATCAAAACTAGCATGAAAATACTCAGGTTTGTTTCTTTGGGTCTTCATTTCTTTATGAAGATTCTTGTGTCATGTAAAACATACATTAAACAAGTTCACTTATGTTTTTCTCCTGTTAATCTTTGATCATTTAATTTTTAGACCCAACTGTGTTTGTGCGCATGCTAAGTCAGGGGTTGGCTTGGGAGGGGGGCGGGTGGGCCACTTCTACTGGTCTTTTTCTATTTTCATCTGTTTTTGTTCTTTGGCTCCTGTGGGCCTCCCGTGGCGGTGGCGTCTGTTGTCGCAGAGCGCCAGCTCTGGGCGCATGCGCGCCAGAGCTCTGGCTCGGTAATTGGACACATGGGTCCAGCCGCTCTGCGGCACGTGGGATCTTCCCAGGCCAGGGATGGAACCGGCACCCCTTGCACTGCAAGGCGGTGTCCTTACCCACTGGACCACCAGGGGAAGCCCCCCCCTGTAGTTTTGATTTGTATTTCCTTGATGGTTAATGAAGCTCAGCATCTTTTCATGTGTTTGTTAGCTATTTGAAGATCTTTGGAGAAATGCCTGTTCCATGTAATCTATTTATTATAAATAAAATGTATAAATAAAATAAAATGTTTTATGATTTCAGCATTTCTGTTTTAGGTAACAGATCATCAGGTGACTGTCTCTTAAATGGGAAAAAACAAAACAAACCTTTCATGATTTAAGAACTGACCTGAAATAGGAGAAGTCAAATTTCAGGGGTAAAAGTCATGGTTTCAGTTATATTCTTATACCTTTCTGGAGAATTTAGGTAATGGTTGTCATGGCTTGTATCTCTTGGTAGGGTTGAGGACACATGAGCCCCAAATATGGAACCCTGGCATACCGAATGCTTTAAGCTGCAGGAGTATGAAAAAATGTCAAAGGCAAGAAGGTCATTTTGACCTTCCCCCTCCTCCTCAAAAGCAGGTCATAAAAGCCTCCTATATTCTAAGGAAAGGGACATCCTTATTTCTGAAGACAAAGGGATGCTGAGATGAACAAATAGGACTTGCTAAATTCACGTGAATTTGCACTTGCTTCATACTCTTCTGATCTGTATATTTCTACTGTCCACTCCTCATCAAAACTAGCATGAAAATACTCAGGTTTGTTTCTTTGGGTCTTCATTTCTTTATGAAGATTCTTGTGTCATGTAAAACATACATTAAACAAGTTCACTTATGTTTTTCTCCTGTTAATCTTTGATCATTTAATTTTTAGACCCAACTGTGTTTGTGCGCATGCTAAGTCACTTCAGTTGTGTCTGACTCTTTCTGACTCCAAGGACTGTAGCCCGCCAGACTCCTCTGTCCATGGGATTCTCCAGGCAAGAATCCTAGACTGGGTTGCCATGCTCTCCTCCAAAGGATCTTCCTGATCCAAGTGCACATCTCTCATGTCTCCTGCATTGGCTGATGAGTTTTTTACCACTAGCTCCAGCTGGGAAGCCCTCAGACCCAGTCAGGGACACTAAAAGGGCTGCAGGAAATGTCCTTACATCCAAGTTGAAGACATTAGTTGGCTCAGAAGGAACAGAGGGAGTCCTTCCAGGAAGACAATGCAGGATGAGAGTGTGGACTCCCTGTGCTTAAATTCTGGTTCCAGCAATATTACCTATGTGACCCATTTCTCTTACTCACTTTCTGATCACTGAGCGAACTATCTTCCAGTGTGATTGAGAGAATTGGCTGGTAGCACAGTTTGCACCATGCCTCCTCTTAGTATGTCTACGTATTGATATCATCCCTATAAAAAATAAAGCTGAGGACACAGGGCCATAAAGGTAACATGAAAACAGGCTCTGTATGCCCCAAGAAAAGAGAGAGTGAGAGAAGAATAGAGCATGGGAGGAATTAGCTCAGCTAGGAGAACTTCCATCCGTATTAGGAGAGAAAAGAAAGAACTCACAAGAAAAGTCTATTGCCAGGGAAGGAGGTATTTTAAGTCACAGTGATCTGTTCTGCAGTTTGATGAAAAGACTGTACGATCAGGACAGGGAAAGAAAAATATCTCTCCTCACCACTTCCCTTCTATTCTCTTATATAGTAAAGCTGTATTTTGTACAATAAGAAATCTAATACAACTTTACAATGGTGAAGGCAATCCTATGTTGAAAAACCTTCTAATAGCTGACTCTGTTTGACCCAAGAGATTTCAAGCTCCTGAAATCTTGTTTTAGACACACCAATAGAAATGGAGACAATTGTATCTAGTGTGAGCTTTTATGGCTTATATATTTCTTCATTTCTTTATGAAGATTCTTGTGTCATGTAAAACATACATTAAACAAGTTCACTTATGTTTTTCTCCTGTTAATCTTTGATCATTTAATTTTTAGACCCAACTGTGTTTGTGCGCATGCTAAGTCACTTCAGTTGTGTCTGACTCTTTCTGACTCCAAGGACTGTAGCCCGCCAGACTCCTCTGTCCATGGGATTCTCCAGGCAAGAATCCTAGACTGGGTTGCCATGCTCTCCTCCAAAGGATCTTCCTGATCCAAGTGCACATCTCTCATGTCTCCTGCATTGGCTGATGAGTTTTTTACCACTAGCTCCAGCTGGGAAGCCCTCAGACCCAGTCAGGGACACTAAAAGGGCTGCAGGAAATGTCCTTACATCCAAGTTGAAGACATTAGTTGGCTCAGAAGGAACAGAGGGAGTCCTTCCAGGAAGACAATGCAGGATGAGAGTGTGGACTCCCTGTGCTTAAATTCTGGTTCCAGCAATATTACCTATGTGACCCATTTCTCTTACTCACTTTCTGATCACTGAGCGAACTATCTTCCAGTGTGATTGAGAGAATTGGCTGGTAGCACAGTTTGCACCATGCCTCCTCTTAGTATGTCTACGTATTGATATCATCCCTATAAAAAATAAAGCTGAGGACACAGGGCCATAAAGGTAACATGAAAACAGGCTCTGTATGCCCCAAGAAAAGAGAGAGTGAGAGAAGAATAGAGCATGGGAGGAATTAGCTCAGCTAGGAGAACTTCCATCCGTATTAGGAGAGAAAAGAAAGAACTCACAAGAAAAGTCTATTGCCAGGGAAGGAGGTATTTTAAGTCACAGTGATCTGTTCTGCAGTTTGATGAAAAGACTGTACGATCAGGACAGGGAAAGAAAAATATCTCTCTCCTCACCACTTCCCTTCTATTCTCTTATATAGTAAAGCTGTATTTTGTACAATAAGAAATCTAATACAACTTTACAATGGTGAAGGCAATCCTATGTTGAAAAACCTTCTAATAGCTGACTCTGTTTGACCCAAGAGATTTCAAGCTCCTGAAATCTTGTTTTAGACACACCAATAGAAATGGAGTCAATTGTATCTAGTGTGAGCTTTTATGGCTTATATATTTCTATTTCCTATAATTTTATCCGGTACAATCAAGGACAGATTTTTAAAACCCTGTTTCTCCTTATCTAAACCAAATTTTAACAGGACAATAAAAAAACTTGAGAAAACATTTGTACTATTTGTTATAGTGTGATATTCAAGATGCATGTACCTTAAGTGTTTGGGGTATTCATGCAAAACTCAGCCCTTTCTTCAAGCTTTCAAGGATGACACACACTATGCTATAGTTTCATTTAAACTTTTCAGCATAAATGTGCCAAAAAATGATGATTTCATTAATACTCATTTAGTATTTCAGTGTTTTACCCATATCTAGTGTTCTTCAGACTGATTTAAGGATATCCTACAAAATTACATGTACTGGAAAAAGTGTTAAGTAAACAGTGTTAACATCTATAAATCCTATGCATATGCTTATTTGACCAAAAAAATGGAAACTATCACAATACTGAATTACATTGAAATTCAAAGTAACAGATCTTTTTTTTTTTTTTTTTTTTTTTTTTTTTAGTGGTGTAAGTCTTGCAAAGAGCAAGGCAGCAGTAAAGAGGAAGAGAAGGATGGCTGGGAATAAACAGAAGTTTACTCAGGAGAGCAGCTGGGCTGTCTCCAGAGTAGAGTGAGAGCAGCACCCTGGAGATTTAGTTACAGAGGTTATATACCCTGGGCTTGGGCAGGGAAAAAACTTTGGCCGGCTGGATGGAACCATGGGGGAGGCGGAGGTCTTTTCCAGAACCAGGAACTGGGGACGCTGAGTCAGTGGGACGTGTGCTACCAAATCTGACTATTACAGGGGGTTGTTTCTAGTAAACATACTGTCTTACTTGTTATCGGCCTTTTGCAAAGGTGTGCCCTCTTGCAGGAGGGGATGGAACCTTCCTAAGGGGAATGAGTCCTTGGTAACTGGGACAGAGGTCAGGGGGCCTCCTGGCAGTCCTGACAAGTGGCAAGTGATTTTTATTTAGGTACTCCTAGTCAGTATCTTCTTTAACATTCACTTGGCATTAAGTTAGCAAATACTTGTTGGTTTCAACAAGCAGATCTACATCAAAGATTCATCATGTTTTGAACCATATTTTTTTATGACTTCTCAAAATTCTTCTCAAAAGTTTTCTTCATAAAACCAAGATCAAAACAGATAAACTTTCAGTTCATGAACTTCTTATTATATCATTAAATCTAATATTTTATATCTATGCTTGCAATGTGTTAGCCATGAGCTCCATGTGGATACTGAAAACTTAAATTGGATTCTCCGGGCAGAAATACTGGAGTGAGTTTCCATGCCCTACTCCAAGGATCTTCTCGACACAGAGATCAAACCTATGTCTTTTATGTCTCTTGCATTGGCAGGTGGGCCCTTTATCACTAGTGCCACCTGGGAAGTCCAATGAGACTGGAAAAAGAAAATTTTTTTAATTATTCAAATTTAATGAATTGTCTTGTTGCTGCATATGGCTAACAGCTAGCATACTGAGTAGCACAAATATAGAGGATATGTGTTTGCTATTGTTGTTGTTGTTGTTTTTAAAATATTTTTTAAAAGATTTATTTATTTATTTATTTTGGTGGGGGTGGGGAGGGAGGGGGGCGGGCGGGCCACTTCTATTGGTCTTTCATTTGTCCATTTTCATCCATCTTTGTTCTTTGGCCTGTGTTGGCCTCCCATCACGGTGGCCTCTGTTGTCGCAGAGCACCGGCTCTGGGCACATGCGCTCCAGAGCTCCGGCTCAGTAATTGGACACATCAGTCCAGCCGCTCCCCGGCACGTGGGATCTTCCCAGGCCAGGGATCAAACCGGCGCCCCTTGCACTGCAAGGCAGTGTCCTTACCCACTGAACCACCAGGGAAGCCCAATATGTGTTGTTTTACAGCTAAATATTATTTGGGTAACGGTTCAAATATCACAGACCAACTGTCTAGGTGTTTCTATCACTAATCTGCAGGATTAATAGCATCATTAAAACTGTTGATTAATAATTAGTGCCTATACACTTAGATCAATGAATACCATCTTTTGTGTAATATTCACACATAATATGCAGTATTCAGAAAGCAATCAATAAAAATATGTTTAGCTCATTCTATCCACTTATTCTTTCAGTGAATATCTAATGTTCCATACGTGTCAGTCAAGGAGGAATCAACACAACAAAAAAGAACAGTGATCCCATAGATTTTATATTTATTCAGCATCTATTTCATTTCAGGTACTTTGAGCATATGCTTTGCCTGAAAGGAGGTTAATCTAGAAAGCCCCTCAAATAGACAGCAGTGGACTTCCGTACGGCTCAATGGTAAAGAAACTGCCTGTAATGCAGGAGACTGGGTTTCAATCCCAGGGTTGGGAAGAGGCCCTGGAGGAGGGCACAACAACACACTCCAGTACTTTTGCCTGGAAAAATCCATGGACAGAGAAGCCTGATGGACTACAGTCCATGGAGATGCAGAGTCAGACATAACTGAAGCAACAAAGCAGCAGCAGCATATGACACTGCAGCACTGCAATCCAATAGCTGAACAAACATTTAAAGTCCTGAATAAGATGGAAAAAGAAAATTTTTAATTATTCAAATTTAATGAATTGTCTTGTTGCTGCATATGGCTAACAGCTAGCATACTGAGTAGCACAAATATAGAGGATATGTGTTTGCTATTGTTGTTGTTGTTGTTTTTAAAATATTTTTTAAAAGATTTATTTATTTATTTATTTTGGTGGGAGTGGGGTGTGGAGGGAGGGGGGCGGGCCACTTCTATTGGTCTTTCATTTGTCCATTTTCATCCATCTTTGTTCTTTGGCCTGTGTTGGCCTCCCATCACGGTGGCCTCTGTTGTCGCAGAGCACCGGCTCTGGGCACATGCGCTCCAGAGCTCCGGCTCAGTAATTGGACACATCAGTCCAGCCGCTCCCCGGCACGTGGGATCTTCCCAGGCCAGGGATCGAACCGGCGCCCCTTGCACTGCAAGGCAGTGTCCTTACCCACTGAACCACCAGGGAAGCCCAATATGTGTTGTTTTACAGCTAAATATTATTTGGGTAACGGTTCAAATATCACAGACCAACTGTCTAGGTGTTTCTATCACTAATCTGCAGGATTAATAGCATCATTAAAACTGTTGATTAATAATTAGTGCCTATACACTTAGATCAATGAATACCATCTTTTGTGTAATATTCACACATAATATGCAGTATTCAGAAAGCAATCAATAAAAATATGTTTAGCTCATTCTATCCACTTATTCTTTCAGTGAATATCTAATGTTCCATACGTGTCAGTCAAGGAGGAATCAACACAACAAAAAAGAACAGTGATCCCATAGATTTTATATTTATTCAGCATCTATTTCATTTCAGGTACTTTGAGCATATGCTTTGCCTGAAAGGAGGTTAATCTAGAAAGCCCCTCAAATAGACAGCAGTGGACTTCCGTACGGCTCAATGGTAAAGAAACTGCCTGTAATGCAGGAGACTGGGTTTCAATCCCAGGGTTGGGAAGAGGCCCTGGAGGAGGGCACAACAACACACTCCAGTACTTTTGCCTGGAAAAATCCATGGACAGAGAAGCCTGATGGACTACAGTCCATGGAGATGCAGAGTCAGACATAACTGAAGCAACAAAGCAGCAGCAGCATATGACACTGCAGCACTGCAATCCAATAGCTGAACAGCTATAAGCATTTGAATCCATGAGGAATCAGGGAAGTTTTCTTGCAACAGAATTGAGTTTTGAAGATGGAAAGGAGTTAGTGAGCAGCCATTCTGGTAGGGGACTTCTCTGAGCCAGGATGAACTAGCCTGGAGCTATCAGAGAAGCTTAGAGTTTATTCCAGCGAGGAGGGGGTTGTGCAGGAGCAGTAGGAAAGAAGGTGAGGCTCTAGAACCCTGGTGCCTCCAAAGATAAGCTGCAGAGTCTGATCTTTGGGCTGAAAGATATTTGGAGAAGCTCAAGGATTTGGAGAAGGAAAATGAAAAAAAGCTCTGATTGACATCTGAGAAAGATCGCGCTGAACAAGATCAATTATGAAGAAAAAATCAAAAGAATCCAAGTGGAAAATATGCTGGTGGCTCAAAGTAACCTACCAACAAGCTTTTCAAGGTTTTTTTTTTTTTTTTTTAATGGCTTTGTTTTTATGAGAGTGAGACATTTAGCAGCACTAGCCATCAGGAATTCAGTCAAAAGCTATTAGGAAAAAGACAAAAAAATAAAGAGAAAATGAATAGGTTGTTTCTTAGACACTCTGTCTGTAAAATAGGTCCTTTTGCAGAGACTACTGGCTTGTAGCTTCATCTAAAATATAGTTATTGACTTAACAACATAGCTTTTATATAGATTTTCAGCAGATATACAGCAGTAAGAGAAGAAAGACAGTGGCAAGAATAAAAAGCAATGGCTGAAAGTGAGGGAAGAGTAAGATCTAAATGTCAGAAAACTTATCTTCACCATTATATCCTCAACATCTAGAGTAATACCTGGCATAGTGCACACACTCAATAAATATTTATTGATATTCATTTTGTTGCTGATGTTCAGTCACGAAGTCCTGGTCGACTCTTTGTGACTCCATGGACTGTACCATACCAGGCTCCTCTGTCCTTCCCTATGTCCAGTTTGCACAAATTCCTGTCCATTGAATTGGTGATGCTATTTAACCATCTCATCATCTGCTCCCCACTTCTCCTGTTGCCTTCATAAATACCAATACATGAATGCATCATAAAATTCATACAGAAGACTTAGGAGATCAATAATTCACCACAGTTGTCCCATAAGTAATATGAGTACATTTTACCCAGGGCAATGACTGAAGTTTAGCCTGAGGCATCTTCCACTGCTGTGTAAAACATGGAGCCACTGTGTCAGACCTGACCCTAGTACACACCTGTATCAGTCTTTTTAGGAGCTTTAGGGATCTGGTATCTTCATCTTCAACTAGCTGCCTCCAAACAACACATTTATCTAGGGCACAACCTCTTCTGTGGTGAAGGTGATATAAAGGAAAACCATGAGCCACCCTTTCTCATGCAAAGTCACCTCCTCCTTTAAAACAATGCAGTTCAAATAACTAACCCCTTATCACTCAGAGCAAAGATAAGCTATTCATAATCAGGCTCTATTTAGAAGAGTAATTTTCATATCAGCTGCATATCAGAATCTCCTGGAAGTTCTGAACAATAGAATTCCCAGTCCCTAATCCTAGAGATTTGGATTCCAGTAGATCTAGGGTGGTGGCTATATAGTCAGGCCACTCAAGATGACTGTTCTCCTGCTCTGTCTACATTCTCTGCTGGATCAGTGCCTGCTTCACCTACGCCCTACTCACATGGCTAATCTTCCTCTATACTTGTCCCAGATTCCAGCTAGTGACTGTTCCTGTCAAAGAGGCAGTACGGACTGTATTCCTCTGCTAGTTTTCCTGGTAACCTAGGACCCAACTTGACATCCATTCCCCTCTAACTGGTAATCTCCCCTTCCGGCTGGAGGCAAAGCCTGCCATCATGTCTTCTCCACCATCAGCTGCACACAGTGGGGTACTGCTCCAGGATGGTGCCTCAGTGTAAGCTCCCCCATGCATTAAACCGCTGAAGTTTCTGTCACTGACTTGTGGCTCTTTCTCTTATCTTGAAGCTGGGCAAGTGCAGGCTTCATGTGCCTGCAGGGTGCAGCCTGATTGTGGTGATGGTAGTGACATGTGCTAAAGATTTGCACTTTATTAAAATTTTAATAATCCTAATCCCAATCATGTTTGGACACTACCAATATGTGATTGTCCAAATGTATTCCAGTCCCTCACAGGGAAAGTAAAATTTGCATATCAGCTACTTGCTTTGGTCAAAACCTTTCCAGACACTCCAGATCAACAGTTTCCCCTTGCCATATTGAGATCACTTGTAAAGCTGCTGCAAGGGTGTTGCCCTTTATATTTGTTAATGATTGTTTTTAAGCTAAGTTTGGAGAGCATGCGGAGAAAGCAAGACCTCTTTTTCCCTGAATCCACTCAGCTCTTCATTTTCTAATTAATGAAAATCCTAAAAAAGGGCACAACCTCTTCTGTGGTGAAGGTGATATAAAGGAAAACCATGAGCCACCCTTTCTCATGCAAAGTCACCTCCTCCTTTAAAACAATGCAGTTCAAATAACTAACCCCTTATCACTCAGAGCAAAGATAAGCTATTCATAATCAGGCTCTATTTAGAAGAGTAATTTTCATATCAGCTGCATATCAGAATCTCCTGGAAGTTCTGAACAATAGAATTCCCAGTCCCTAATCCTAGAGATTTGGATTCCAGTAGATCTAGGGTGGTGGCTATATAGTCAGGCCACTCAAGATGACTGTTCTCCTGCTCTGTCTACATTCTCTGCTGGATCAGTGCCTGCTTCACCTACGCCCTACTCACATGGCTAATCTTCCTCTATACTTGTCCCAGATTCCAGCTAGTGACTGTTCCTGTCAAAGAGGCAGTACGGACTGTATTCCTCTGCTAGTTTTCCTGGTAACCTAGGACCCAACTTGACATCCATTCCCCTCTAACTGGTAATCTCCCCTTCCGGCTGGAGGCAAAGCCTGCCATCATGTCTTCTCCACCATCAGCTGCACACAGTGGGGTACTGCTCCAGGATGGTGCCTCAGTGTAAGCTCCCCCATGCATTAAACCGCTGAAGTTTCTGTCACTGACTTGTGGCTCTTTCTCTTATCTTGAAGCTGGGCAAGTGCAGGCTTCATGTGCCTGCAGGGTGCAGCCTGATTGTGGTGATGGTAGTGACATGTGCTAAAGATTTGCACTTTATTAAAATTTTAATAATCCTAATCCCAATCATGTTTGGACACTACCAATATGTGATTGTCCAAATGTATTCCAGTCCCTCACAGGGAAAGTAAAATTTGCATATCAGCTACTTGCTTTGGTCAAAACCTTTCCAGACACTCCAGATCAACAGTTTCCCCTTGCCATATTGAGATCACTTGTAAAGCTGCTGCAAGGGTGTTGCCCTTTATATTTGTTAATGATTGTTTTTAAGCTAAGTTTGGAGAGCATGCGGAGAAAGCAAGACCTCTTTTTCCCTGAATCCACTCAGCTCTTCA
Source organism: Tragulus kanchil (assembly GCA_022376925.1). NCBI lineage: Eukaryota > Metazoa > Chordata > Mammalia > Artiodactyla > Tragulidae > Tragulus > Tragulus kanchil. The sequence goes on along the minus strand of JAIOJX010000005.1, from coordinate 112,587,854 downwards.
TTTTCTAATTAATGTCTTATCAAACTGTTATGACTAAATGTGCCAACAATAAGAACAAAAGACCTCTCCCTGATCTTTAATCCTCTCTTCTTTCTCCTTTACTCAGCTCACAGGGAAAAACAAAGTATACATAGTCCATATCCTATGCTTCAAAATTCAAAAAAAAAAAAAAAAAATCTTAACAGAGGCATACCATGAAACAGAAATATGGTATCTTCTGTGTTGCTTTCTCACTTAGGATTCTGCCCAATTTCTTCTCCTTCCATTAGGCAACTCAGGACTTTATTAAAGATTCATTGATGACTTTTCTGGTTGTCCAGTGGCTAGGACTCCATGCTCCTAATATGCAGGGGGCCTGGGTTTAATCCCTGGTCAGAGAACTAGATCCCACATGCCTCAACTATGAATTCACATGCTGTAACTAAAGATCCTGTATGCCACAACTAAGAAAGACCTGGTACAATCAAATTAATTAATTGATTGATTTTAATAATAATAACAATAACAATAAAGATGGACTGAACATGCACACAGATATTAAGGATCTGTTTCCAGGCTCTTCCTCAAAGCTAGCACCTCTCTGAGCATACACAGATGATGAGATCCTGGGTTCTGCCCCAATGACTGGCATGATCTTTGGATACTGTGGTGACTGAGTCAAATGAAAGCCAGGATGCGAGCTACTGGAGGCTGAAAGAAGTACAGTTACTACCATATGAGTCTGTGCTGCTGTTTCTCAGTCACTGGTGAAAGTATCCATTCAGGTGCAAAATTCTCACAGTTCTGTTGTGACAGATTTGTATAAGAATGTTTATAAGAATCTAGCAACCCATGGGTACGTGGTGGTATTTTCATTCGGTGGCACACTAGACAGCAATAGAAATGAGAGAAATACAACCATGGCCAACAATATGTGTACAAGAAACACGACACTGATCCAAAGAAGCTAAGCATAAAAATCTCACACTGACTGCTGTACAGCAGAAACCAACACATTATAAATAGACTGTACATCAATAACAAAACAAAATAACATAAAGTAATTCATGGAATAAGAGGTCAGGACAGTGGCTTCTTCTGAGAAGAAAGGCAGAGAGAATTATGGGGAGAGGGCACAATGAGGGCTTTAGAGGTTTAAAATGGTGGGAGGTGCACAGGTATATTCACTTGGTGATCCCTAATTAAGCTGTACACAGGATGTGTATACTTTTTGGCAAGCTATATTTTAATAAAAATTGCGTTGACACTCATCTATTTCAAGATAGTCATTTAATTACATTAGTCTTGAATCAAATCCAGGAGATAAGGAAAGAAAATAGACAATTTAGATTAATCAGACACCTGCTACCTGATAGTGCTTTAAAATAGACATAGCCCTATAAATCTCCTCAGCCAGTGGTTTCTAGCTCATTTGAGACCATAATAAACAGCACAAAAGTGTCAGGCAGGAAAAAAATGACTACTTAAAAATGTTAATTCATCAGATTTCTGTTTTGGCAGATGACACTTTTGTAAAGGGAAATAGCAGAATCCTTTTCAGAATGAAAGAATCCTGATGAAAGGCTCCTCACTTGCTTTGTTTCTCTGGTCTGCTTTTTGGATCATTCTTTGCTCAGGTAAATAGTAGAGGGAAAATGTTGAATTGAAATAGATTTTTTTTTTTCTTTTAGTTCATTAGTAACTTTTTGCAACTTTGAGTACCATATAATGACTTAAATGAAGCTCTACATAATGCTATTAAATTTTAGACACAGGACTTTTTCCTCTGGTCTGAACTGATGCATTTCAACAAACCTTTCAGCAACAACGGAAATGCTCCTCTATGATGATTATGGTATCCACTACCAACTGGGCTACTGAATTTTCAAAACGTTGCCAGTAGTTTTGCTTTAACCAACTCTAATTTTTTAAATATAAATTCAAATAGCTATGTGTTCCCATCTGCTAGTCCACGACCTTTGCAAAACCTTTGATGACCATCTGATCCCACATTCTCTCATATCATAAGGTCCACGATGTCTTCTGAAATAATAAAGTGATGTTGAAATTACTGAAGCAAACAAAGCTTAACTGGAAGGATTTCAGAGAAGACAAATAAGGTAATTGCAGTTTATTGGCTTGCATAGTTATTGGAAGGAAATGAATTTCTCTGGAAAACTGTTCAAAGAACCACAGAATTTCAAAAAAATTTAGGAGTTAATGGGTCATCAGGAAAAACAACTAAAATTGTTAAATGTACGCCATTAAAAATAAGACTACAGGCCCTAAATACATTCATTTATGTTAAGACATGTTACCAAACTGCGACTCAGAGTTTCAGCTCTTCCAGAAATGGAACTTTAAACCAGCTAATCAGGAATCAAGTAAGGACATCTGCCTGATTCCTGTCATCCCCTAAAATAGAGCTACCTTGCAATAACCAACTTTTTTTCTTTTTTTTCCCTCTTTTCTTTGTATAACTTCCCCTTTTGCCTATAAAAGACTTCCATTCTACATAGCTTCTTAGAGCTGCTTTTGAATGTGTTCAATAGGATGTTGTACTGTCTGAATCAATTTCTGCTCAAGTAAACAAAAAAAAATTATTATATATCAGTTCATCATTTAACAATTCAAATTAGCAAAATTCAAATATGTGTATAGAGGAAACAGGAAAGAAGGCTAAAACAATAGAGTAGCAAACCAGAAAACCTCTGACTAAGGTTGGAAACAAATGAAACCCTGTGTGCACCCCCATCAACTATTAATACAAAGGCGTCTTCATGTCTCCTGCCTCTAGTTTACAGAAAAGCTGGTCTCACAAACCCCCTTGAATCACAAAAGAATCAGCCCAAGCAACTAATGATTAGGACAGCAGAGTCACCCCTTGAATCACAAAGATCAGCAACAACGGAAATGCTCCTCTATGATGATTATGGTATCCACTACCAACTGGGCTACTGAATTTTCAAAACGTTGCCAGTAGTTTTGCTTTAACCAACTCTAATTTTTTAAATATAAATTCAAATAGCTATGTGTTCCCATCTGCTAGTCCACGACCTTTGCAAAACCTTTGATGACCATCTGATCCCACATTCTCTCATATCATAAGGTCCACGATGTCTTCTGAAATAATAAAGTGATGTTGAAATTACTGAAGCAAACAAAGCTTAACTGGAAGGATTTCAGAGAAGACAAATAAGGTAATTGCAGTTTATTGGCTTGCATAGTTATTGGAAGGAAATGAATTTCTCTGGAAAACTGTTCAAAGAACCACAGAATTTCAAAAAAATTTAGGAGTTAATGGGTCATCAGGAAAAACAACTAAAATTGTTAAATGTACGCCATTAAAAATAAGACTACAGGCCCTAAATACATTCATTTATGTTAAGACATGTTACCAAACTGCGACTCAGAGTTTCAGCTCTTCCAGAAATGGAACTTTAAACCAGCTAATCAGGAATCAAGTAAGGACATCTGCCTGATTCCTGTCATCCCCTAAAATAGAGCTACCTTGCAATAACCAACTTTTTTTCTTTTTTTTCCCTCTTTTCTTTGTATAACTTCCCTTCTGCCTATAAAAGACTTCCATTCTACATAGCTTCTTAGAGCTGCTTTTGAATGTGTTCAATAGGATGTTGTACTGTCTGAATCAATTTCTGCTCAAGTAAACAAAAAAAAATTATTATATATCAGTTCATCATTTAACAATTCAAATTAGCAAAATTCAAATATGTGTATAGAGGAAACAGGAAAGAAGGCTAAAACAATAGAGTAGCAAACCAGAAAACCTCTGACTAAGGTTGGAAACAAATGAAACCCTGTGTGCACCCCCATCAACTATTAATACAAAGGCGTCTTCATGTCTCCTGCCTCTAGTTTACAGAAAAGCTGGTCTCACAAACCCCCTTGAATCACAAAAGAATCAGCCCAAGCAACTAATGATTAGGACAGCAGAGTCACAGACTCAGTGTCTGATGCACATTTCTGACTTTTTAAAATTAGATATTTATAACAGCCACCAGAGAGAAAAGGTTAACTGCATGATGACCAGACTGCAGCCATGACATAAACCGCTCAGTCTTGAGCAACACTGAGTTTTGAGCTAGCACAGTTCCAAGAACTGGCTATTTCTTGTTCATAATAATCTATATCTTTGTGGACATCAAAATAACGATAGCTTGTTCTGCCCATATATGTAAATGGGCAACAGAAACAGTCAGAAAATAGATGCTACAGACCCATGATGACATCTTCTACTCTAAGAAGATGATGCCCTATTTTAGCATGAAGCTACAGAAGATGGACCTTTGTCTATAATTTTATAGAAATGGAACACAGTTCTGACAAGTGGGAATTTGTAAGAAGTTTTTGGCAGAAGAAAGCTGTTGACAGGAAACAGCTCTCTGCACAAGGCCCATTTTGTTTTCTGACCACAAACCAGACACCGTCATGCTCTCCTCATCTACACCCCTAGCACACTTTAACATTTTCTAATCACACAATACTTTGCCTAACTTGTTGGTTCTTTCCATAGATCAAAGAAGTAGAAATGCAGAATACATAATTAACCAGACGACCAGATCTCTTCCCTAACTTTCCCTTCAGTAATTTCACAAGCCAACTGTGTGAATAAGGCAGTATCTAAAGAAAGATCACAGAAAATCGACAAGCCTTTGCACAAGTCTGTACACAGTGGGGGATGACTCTGATGTCTTCTCTCAATGATAAACCAAGATTGCTTCTGTTTCCCTTTAAAAGCTTTCATGGCCAAGCAGAATCTTCTGAGGTTTTGGAAAGGATGCTGAATTTACTATCTTCCAAAATTGCTAGCATTCTAATTAAAATCACCTTTTCTTTCTATCAACATTTTGTAAGTACTGATCTTGTAGCCAGCAGTGAGACCTGGTTTGATAATAGGATTTGGTAACTGGCGTCAACATGCTGGTTATCCTTTGATCTTAACTTAGTATATACTTCTGAGTTCTGCACTCAGTCCTGTCTGACTCTTTGCAATCCCATGGACTGTCAGGCTCTTTTGTCCACGGTATTTTGCCAGCAGGAAAATATTTGACTGCGTTATACTTCTGAGTAAGTCAGTGTAAATGTTCTGGCCTGGAGGCTGAGGCATTAGAAGCTCAACTACACTGGGAGATAACTTTTCTTATTTTTGAACCTGACAGTGTTTGAATTGTTCCCTTGATGGATTACATTCCAAGAACTGGCTATTTCTTGTTCATAATAATCTATATCTTTGTGGACATCAAAATAACGATAGCTTGTTCTGCCCATATATGTAAATGGGCAACAGAAACAGTCAGAAAATAGATGCTACAGACCCATGATGACATCTTCTACTCTAAGAAGATGATGCCCTATTTTAGCATGAAGCTACAGAAGATGGACCTTTGTCTATAATTTTATAGAAATGGAACACAGTTCTGACAAGTGGGAATTTGTAAGAAGTTTTTGGCAGAAGAAAGCTGTTGACAGGAAACAGCTCTCTGCACAAGGCCCATTTTGTTTTCTGACCACAAACCAGACACCGTCATGCTCTCCTCATCTACACCCCTAGCACACTTTAACATTTTCTAATCACACAATACTTTGCCTAACTTGTTGGTTCTTTCCATAGATCAAAGAAGTAGAAATGCAGAATACATAATTAACCAGACGACCAGATCTCTTCCCTAACTTTCCCTTCAGTAATTTCACAAGCCAACTGTGTGAATAAGGCAGTATCTAAAGAAAGATCACAGAAAATCGACAAGCCTTTGCACAAGTCTGTACACAGTGGGGGATGACTCTGATGTCTTCTCTCAATGATAAACCAAGATTGCTTCTGTTTCCCTTTAAAAGCTTTCATGGCCAAGCAGAATCTTCTGAGGTTTTGGAAAGGATGCTGAATTTACTATCTTCCAAAATTGCTAGCATTCTAATTAAAATCACCTTTTCTTTCTATCAACATTTTGTAAGTACTGATCTTGTAGCCAGCAGTGAGACCTGGTTTGATAATAGGATTTGGTAACTGGCGTCAACATGCTGGTTATCCTTTGATCTTAACTTAGTATATACTTCTGAGTTCTGCACTCAGTCCTGTCTGACTCTTTGCAATCCCATGGACTGTCAGGCTCTTTTGTCCACGGTATTTTGCCAGCAGGAAAATATTTGACTGCGTTATACTTCTGAGTAAGTCAGTGTAAATGTTCTGGCCTGGAGGCTGAGGCATTAGAAGCTCAACTACACTGGGAGATAACTTTTTCTTATTTTTTGAACCTGACAGTGTTTGAATTGTTCCCTTGATGGATTACATCTTGACCTAAGCAAAACTATAATTTTGCTTCATTTTTTTTTTTTTGTAGGAATTAGAGTTTTTCAACAAGGTCCGTAAGACATGACTTCATAACTCATATTTGACTCATTCCTGTTCTGCCAGTATACATACCATGTAGTGCAGCACCTCACAAGTGTTATCTGATCATCTCCCAAATAGTATAGAACATAGTGGACTTAACAGAACACTGACCTTTTAAACCACTTTTATTATTTCTGAGACAGTGTTATGATTCACACACCATCTAACAATAAGATTGATGTCCCCACTATGCCTGAAGGATTACAGCTATAAAGTGACCTGAAGAATATCTTGAAAAGTTTTCTTCACTGAAAACTACTTTGTCTTGCTTTCACAATGTAGCAGTACCTAGTTGCTTCATTTTAAGACACTTAAGAAACATTTGCTCCACTCAAACAAAAATGGAAATAAGCTGAAAGTCAACTGTGGATTAAACATAATGCCTCTTCAACTCTAAGGTCTCACTGCCACCTTTTAAGTTCACATATGACTGTTTACTCATTAGGATATATCATGAGGATCAACATGAAAAAGAAACTTCTCAACCTCCAAGTAGAGAAGTCTCTTTGGACAGAATTACTATTGCCCAACTGGATCAATCATATTTTAACTCTGCTAGAATATAACTGGTTCATCCGCACTGTCTCTTCAGTTTAATTACATACATTGGCCGCAGTACATTTAGTTAAATTTCAACAAACATTTGGATCCTAAACATCTTTTAAAATGTCTTCCAGAAGATTTCACTACTTAGCTGTGTTGAGATGAAAATGTATTCCTTATTCAAAAGACTGCTTGTCACTCACCAGGGAGTGGAATTAAAGGCAGGAGAAACTGTCAAATTTCTCAGAAAGTGTCAACAAAGTTAAAAGAGGTAAGTGTACCAACTTACACATACTGATGGACCCTCAATCAGATGCCAGACATCTGTCAAAAACTTCTATCTCACTTGTAAGAAAGGCTATTTAAATTCTAGCATTGCGTTACTTAAGGGAGCAAATGACATTACAAATTGAATTAAATAAGACAACAATCTCCTTGTATGCAATATGTCCCTGCATAAGTAGGTCAAGCCTTTAAGCATTAAAAGGTCAATAGCACTGTCCAAGTTATAAATGTCAGCATACCATAAGAATGCTATAAATAGTTGCTTATGGCCCAAAACATATTAAAACAAATTAGTAGTCTTCACATGTTAAAAAAAAAAAAAAAACCTTCTATTTGATCATGATAATACAGATGAAAGTGCTTTGCAATTGGATAAATATATGCGAACTTCTACTTCTAATGGGCCACTAGAAAACTACATCCATACACGCACACTTATTTTTTAATCCTTCAAAGACAGTGAGGTCACAAGATGAAAAACAAAATCAAAAGAGTGCAGAAACAGAAATGTAAGTCATATCACATTATTCCTTAGATTTCAACACACTTGTAGCTCCCAGTATCATTCAGGGTAAAATAAAAAACTTAACTAATGCACATCCTTTATGATCTTGCCCTTCCTGAAACTCCTTACCACCTCCACATTTCACATTTCCAACCAATCCAATAAGCTGAAAGTCAACTGTGGATTAAACATAATGCCTCTTCAACTCTAAGGTCTCACTGCCACCTTTTAAGTTCACATATGACTGTTTACTCATTAGGATATATCATGAGGATCAACATGAAAAAGAAACTTCTCAACCTCCAAGTAGAGAAGTCTCTTTGGACAGAATTACTATTGCCCAACTGGATCAATCATATTTTAACTCTGCTAGAATATAACTGGTTCATCCGCACTGTCTCTTCAGTTTAATTACGTACATTGGCCGCAGTACATTTAGTTAAATTTCAACAAACATTTGGATCCTAAACATCTTTTAAAATGTCTTCCAGAAGATTTCACTACTTAGCTGTGTTGAGATGAAAATGTATTCCTTATTCAAAAGACTGCTTGTCACTCACCAGGGAGTGGAATTAAAGGCAGGAGAAACTGTCAAATTTCTCAGAAAGTGTCAACAAAGTTAAAAGAGGTAAGTGTACCAACTTACACATACTGATGGACCCTCAATCAGATGCCAGACATCTGTCAAAAACTTCTATCTCACTTGTAAGAAAGGCTATTTAAATTCTAGCATTGCGTTACTTAAGGGAGCAAATGACATTACAAATTGAATTAAATAAGACAACAATCTCCTTGTATGCAATATGTCCCTGCATAAGTAGGTCAAGCCTTTAAGCATTAAAAGGTCAATAGCACTGTCCAAGTTATAAATGTCAGCATACCATAAGAATGCTATAAATAGTTGCTTATGGCCCAAAACATATTAAAACAAATTAGTAGTCTTCACATGTTAAAAAAAAAAAAAAAAAACCTTCTATTTGATCATGATAATACAGATGAAAGTGCTTTGCAATTGGATAAATATATGCGAACTTCTACTTCTAATGGGCCACTAGAAAACTACATCCATACACGCACACTTATTTTTTAATCCTTCAAAGACAGTGAGGTCACAAGATGAAAAACAAAATCAAAAGAGTGCAGAAACAGAAATGTAAGTCATATCACATTATTCCTTAGATTTCAACACACTTGTAGCTCCCAGTATCATTCAGGGTAAAATAAAAAACTTAACTAATGCACATCCTTTATGATCTTGCCCTTCCTGAAACTCCTTACCACCTCCACACACATCCTTCTGACTTTATTTCCAACCAATCTCCTATTTTTAACAGTTCCCATCTCAGGAATTTTCAATTTGCAACCATTCACACAAATACCCACCTAAGAATTTCCTCATTTTCACTGACTGATGACCAAAGGTCATCTTATGATATCAGTCTTGTCTAACAATTCTTTATAAAATGATATTCTTTATCTTCTTCACTTTGCTTTATTTTTTAGTAGCACATTTTATCACCTTTGACATTTAGTTTTTAACTTGCTGATATTCTCTAACAAATGTGGTCAAGGGCAATACTGCAAGATGTGAGCTAAGGGGCATACAGATTGTTTTCTTTAGGCCCTGACATCAGGCAAGTGCTCATTAAGAGTAGTAGTAGGTTAGTCTCCAAGGCATATCTGACTCTTGTAACCCCATGGCCTGTAGCCCACCAGGCTCCTCTGTCCATGGGATTTCTGAGACAAAAATACTGGAACGGGGTGCCATTTCTTACTCCAGAGACTATTCCCAACCCAGGGATCAAATCCAGGTCTCCTGCATTGCAGGCAGTCTCTTGCATTACAGGTGGATTCTTTAGTGACTGAGCCACGGGGGAAGGTGGAATTCTCAATACATGTTTACTAAAGAAAGAAATGAATACAGTTAGAGTGGTAAACATGAAATGGTCTTAAGATTGCTCTGTTTTCTATGATACAAGAAGAATGCATGTCTTGGCTTTTAATGGCATCATGGAGCTAAAAGACAAGGACTTGGGTCTATGCTATGTGAGACACTGCAACTGAATCCTTGCACAAATCCTGTACCTACTAAGATTACACCTCAATGTGAAAGTAATATTAAAAAAAAAAAAAAAAAATACTAGCCTAAGAAGGGAATCAGAAAAGTAATTGACTGACTGGATCTTGACTCAGGGTACGGCATTAAGAAAGAAGAGAAAACTCTCCTAAGCATCTATAAATAAGAACTTTCCTCTTATTGGACAGCTGTTTTTATGTTTGTCACATGTGTGATGCAGAAAAACTGAAGGATTCTCTCATCAGAGAGGCATGTAAAATCCAGATCACTGTAATTTCATAGATTAATTTCAACCAAATGTGATCTATCATGAAGGAGAGTCAGAAAATCAAATCAGATAATTAGATACAAAAGACTTCAGTTACTGTACTTAAAAGACACAGAATTATAAAATAGCAATCTCTATAATATTTATAGAAATAAAAGAAGTAACTCAAAACCTGTCATAAAAAATAAGAAATATATGTACATATATAAGAAATATATGTATATATATAAATAGCCAGAGAGATTTGAAAAAATATTAAAACAATTCTAGAAATATAAAGTACAATAATTAAAATTATAAACTGAAAGGAAGTTTTAAAAACAGTTTAAATATGAGAGAAATTAGGACACATGAAAGAGTAGGGTGAGAAGGTCTAAAATACATTAAATTGGTTTTCTACGAAGAGGGCGTTACAAGTTTAAAGAGACAAGTACTCCAATTGCTAAGACTAAGAATTTCCAGAACTGGTAGGGCAGGAAAAAAAAAAAAAAAATTCAAGTAGGATCAATATAAGAAAATCCACACATAAAAGTATAATCTTAGAGAAACCAGAGAAAATTAAAAAAAAAAAAAAAAAAAAAAACAACAGACCATTTTAAAACAGACACAAGTTACAAGAGTATAACTAGGTTAAATATCCCTACCATCCTCCCTCTCCATATTCTTTTCCTTTCTGGAAATGAGGAATGGGACTTTTTGGAAATAAGATCTTTGCAGTCATAATTAGTTAAGATGGTATCATCTTAACTACAGTAGGGTAGGCCCTAAATTTAATTTTACTGATATCGTTATAAAAGAGGGAAAGAAAAAGAGCTGGAAACATACTAAGAGAAGATGGCCATGTGAATATGGAGACAAAGACTAGAGTGATGGATTTACAAGTCAAAGAATTCCAAGGACTGCTGGCAGCCACCAGAGACTAAGAGAAAGGCACGTTGTGCCTTATAGTCTACAAAAGTATTTTATTTTCTTGGGTTCCACAATCACTGTGGACAATGACTACAGCCATAAAAGATGCTTGCTTCTTGGAAGAAAAGCTATGGCAAACCTAAACAGCATGATAATTGGACCATAAAGAAGGATGAGCGCCAAAGAATTGATGCATTTGAACCACAGTATTGGAGCCTCTTGAGAGTCCCTTGGCCTGCAAGGTGATGCAGAAAAACTGAAGGATTCTCTCATCAGAGAGGCATGTAAAATCCAGATCACTGTAATTTCATAGATTAATTTCAACCAAATGTGATCTATCATGAAGGAGAGTCAGAAAATCAAATCAGATAATTAGATACAAAAGACTTCAGTTACTGTACTTAAAAGACACAGAATTATAAAATAGCAATCTCTATAATATTTATAGAAATAAAAGAAGTAACTCAAAACCTGTCATAAAAAATAAGAAATATATGTACATATATAAGAAATATATGTATATATATAAATAGCCAGAGAGATTTGAAAAAATATTAAAACAATTCTAGAAATATAAAGTACAATAATTAAAATTATAAACTGAAAGGAAGTTTTAAAAACAGTTTAAATATGAGAGAAATTAGGACACATGAAAGAGTAGGGTGAGAAGGTCTAAAATACATTAAATTGGTTTTCTACGAAGAGGGCGTTACAAGTTTAAAGAGACAAGTACTCCAATTGCTAAGACTAAGAATTTCCAGAACTGGTAGGGCAGGAAAAAAAAAAAAAAAATTCAAGTAGGATCAATATAAGAAAATCCACACATAAAAGTATAATCTTAGAGAAAACAAAAAAAAATTAAAAAAAAAAAAAAAAAAACAACAGACCATTTTAAAACAGACACAAGTTACAAGAGTATAACTAGGTTAAATATCCCTACCATCCTCCCTCTCCATATTCTTTTCCTTTCTGGAAATGAGGAATGGGACTTTTTGGAAATAAGATCTTTGCAGTCATAATTAGTTAAGATGGTATCATCTTAACTACAGTAGGGTAGGCCCTAAATTTAATTTTACTGATATCGTTATAAAAGAGGGAAAGAAAAAGAGCTGGAAACATACTAAGAGAAGATGGCCATGTGAATATGGAGACAAAGACTAGAGTGATGGATTTACAAGTCAAAGAATTCCAAGGACTGCTGGCAGCCACCAGAGACTAAGAGAAAGGCACGTTGTGCCTTATAGTCTACAAAAGTATTTTATTTTCTTGGGTTCCACAATCACTGTGGACAATGACTACAGCCATAAAAGATGCTTGCTTCTTGGAAGAAAAGCTATGGCAAACCTAAACAGCATGATAATTGGACCATAAAGAAGGATGAGCGCCAAAGAATTGATGCATTTGAACCACAGTATTGGAGCCTCTTGAGAGTCCCTTGGCCTGCAAGGAGATCAAAACAGTCAACCATAAAGGAAATCAACCCTGAATATTCATTGGAAGGACTGATGCTGAAGTTGAAGCACCAATACTTTGGCCACCTGATGTGAAGAGCCGACTCATTGGAAAAGACTCTGATGCTGGGAAAGATGGAAACAGAAGAAGAAGGAGATAAGAAAGAGATGGTTGGATGACATCACTGAGTCAATGTACATGAGTTGGAGCAAGCTCTGGGAACTGGTGAAGGACAGAGAAGCCTGGTATGCTGCAGTCCATACGGTCACAAAGAATGAGACAAGATTCAGCAAACTAAGACAGCGTTTTAAAAAGTAGAGACATCACTTTGCCTACAAAGGTCCATATAGGCCAAGCGATGGTTTTTCCTGTAGTCATGTATGGATGTGATAGTTGGGTAATAAAAAGAGCTGGGCAAATGAAGAAGTGGTGCCTCCGAACTGTGGTGCTATAGAAAACTCTTGAGAGTTCCTTGGACTGCAAGGAGATCAAACCAGTCAATCCTAAAGGAAATGAACCCTGAATTTCATTGGAAGCACTGATGCTGAAGCTGAAACGCTAACATTTTGGCCACCTAATGGAAGAGTTGACTCTTTGAAAAAGTCCCTGATATTGGGAAAGATTGAAGGCAGGAGGAGAAGGGGCTGACAGAGGATGAGATGGTTGGATGACATCACTGAGTCAATGTACATGAGTTGGAGCAAGCTCTGGGAACTGGTGAAGGACAGAGAAGCCTGGTATGCTGCAGTCCATACGGTCACAAAGAATGAGACAAGATTCAGCAAACTAAGACAGCGTTTTAAAAAGTAGAGACATCACTTTGCCTACAAAGGTCCATATAGGCCAAGCGATGGTTTTTCCTGTAGTCATGTATGGATGTGATAGTTGGGTAATAAAAAGAGCTGGGCAAATGAAGAAGTGGTGCCTCCGAACTGTGGTGCTATAGAAAACTCTTGAGAGTTCCTTGGACTGCAAGGAGATCAAACCAGTCAATCCTAAAGGAAATGAACCCTGAATTTCATTGGAAGCACTGATGCTGAAGCTGAAACGCTAACATTTTGGCCACCTAATGGAAGAGTTGACTCTTTGAAAAAGTCCCTGATATTGGGAAAGATTGAAGGCAGGAGGAGAAGGGGCTGACAGAGGATGAGATGGTTGGACGGCATCACTGACTCAATGGACATGAATTTGAGCAACCTCTGGGAGACGGTGATGGACAGGGAAGTCTGGTCTGCTGCAGTCCATGGGGTCACAAAGAGTCAGACACGACTGAACAACTGAATAATATAGCATGAACAGACTCCCACTAATTCAACTTCTAAAAATACGCTTCAAGAAGACTGTAAATTATCGCCCCCCACACACAAAAGTCTCTGATATACAAGGAAGAATGGTGAACAAATAAACAGGTTAACATATTGAAAATAAAAACAAACATTCATGGTTAGAACAACAGAAATATCACTAACTTGGGAGTAAAAAAATAAGATAGAACAAAAATTGATGGAGATGACCAGAGTTTAAATCATTCAGTATTACTCAGGAGTAGGGTAGAAATACTGATTGCTGAACTAATGATTTTAAAATGCATGTTAGGGACTTCCCTGGTGGACCAGTGGTTAAGACTCTGTGTTCCCAATGCAGGGGGCTCGGGTTCGATCCCTGGTCAGGGAACTAGGTCCCACATGCCACAACTAAGACTCAGCACAGCCAAATAAATAAATAATTAAAATAAAGTAAAATAAAACGCATGTTATATTTTTAATGTTAACTATTAAAAATATGAATAAAGTTATAAGGGATATAACAATTGAGATAAATAATGGGATACTAGCAATAAAAATATGTATGAAATGAATATTACTAGAGAAAAATCAAGGCCAAAGATAAAGTTGAAACTAATACTTGTAAATATAGTGGTAATTGCCATAAATATATGGATTAAACATACCAGTTACAAGACAGATGGTCATATTGAATTTAATAATCTACTATATGATATTTCAAGTTACATATCTACAATTCAAATACATATTATGGGTTGAAAATCAATAAGGTATAATATATGCCAAACAAATAATAACCACATATATCTGCTATATCACAATATGACCTTGAAAAGAAGCAAAAAAAGCAATAAAAGAGATAAAGAGTGACTTCATAATTATAAAAGGGACAGTTAACAAATAAGATACAGCAGTACTAAACTTATATCAAATAATATAGCTTTAAAATACATAAAGCAAAAATCAAAAGAATTACACACAGGACTACTTATAAATAATAGATTTTGAAAGTTATTCTGTCTCAGAAACAAAAGAAAAAGTAAGAAAGATAATTTTATAAAGGTATAAAAATCTAAAATGACTAAAAATCTTGAACAACTGAATAAGCATGAACAGACTCCCACTAATTCAACTTCTAAAAATACGCTTCAAGAAGACTGTAAATTATCGCCCCCCACACACAAAAGTCTCTGATATACAAGGAAGAATGGTGAACAAATAAACAGGTTAACATATTGAAAATAAAAACAAACATTCATGGTTAGAACAACAGAAATATCACTAACTTGGGAGTAAAAAAATAAGATAGAACAAAAATTGATGGAGATGACCAGAGTTTAAATCATTCAGTATTACTCAGGAGTAGGGTAGAAATACTGATTGCTGAACTAATGATTTTAAAATGCATGTTAGGGACTTCCCTGGTGGACCAGTGGTTAAGACTCTGTGTTCCCAATGCAGGGGGCTCGGGTTCGATCCCTGGTCAGGGAACTAGGTCCCACATGCCACAACTAAGACTCAGCACAGCCAAATAAATAAATAATTAAAATAAAGTAAAATAAAACGCATGTTATATTTTTAATGTTAACTATTAAAAATATGAATAAAGTTATAAGGGATATAACAATTGAGATAAATAATGGGATACTAGCAATAAAAATATGTATGAAATGAATATTACTAGAGAAAAATCAAGGCCAAAGATAAAGTTGAAACTAATACTTGTAAATATAGTGGTAATTGCCATAAATATATGGATTAAACATACCAGTTACAAGACAGATGGTCATATTGAATTTAATAATCTACTATATGATATTTCAAGTTACATATCTACAATTCAAATACATATTATGGGTTGAAAATCAATAAGGTATAATATATGCCAAACAAATAATAACCACATATATCTGCTATATCACAATATGACCTTGAAAAGAAGCAAAAAAAGCAATAAAAGAGATAAAGAGTGACTTCATAATTATAAAAGGGACAGTTAACAAATAAGATACAGCAGTACTAAACTTATATCAAATAATATAGCTTTAAAATACATAAAGCAAAAATCAAAAGAATTACACACAGGACTACTTATAAATAATAGATTTTGAAAGTTATTCTGTCTCAGAAACAAAAGAAAAAGTAAGAAAGATAATTTTATAAAGGTATAAAAATCTAAAATGACTAAAAATCTTGAATAGTGATAGAATATTGCTAAGAAATTAAGAGAATATTTATTCTTTTAAAGCATGCATCCAATATTTCTGAAAACTGACAAAGTCTAGGCTACAAATCAAGTCTCAATGAATTACAAAAAATGATATCAACCTATTTTCTGACTACAAGTTAATTAAAAATAATTAAAATTTATTGAAAAAAGAAATGTATTTTTAGAAAATGAATTATATAACCCCTGGATCAATGAATTGAGTTTCCCAAATGAAGAGTTGAAAATAGACAAGTTAGAGCTTCCCTGATGGCTCAGTGGCAAGGAATCTGCCTGTCAACAGGAGAAGACTGGATTGTCTGATCCAGAAAGAGTGTTCATGGGAGCAAATAAGCCTGTGCACTACTGAGCATTTGCTCTAGAGCCAGGAGCTACAGCTCATGGGAAACCATGCACTTCCACTACTGAAACCCTCCCACCCTAGAAACTGTGCTCTGCAAAGAAGCCACTGCAATAACAAGCCCACACATACAACTAGAGAAAACCTGTGCAGGGACAAAGACCCAGGGGAGTCAAAAATAAATGAGTAAAAAAGAAAAAAAAAGACAGATTAGATGTTCCCGTTAGATAGCAATTTCAAAATGCACATCCATGGCACTAATTAACTGTTCCTCACTAAAATTTGTCACTAAATCCATATTATGAATTAATAGGCTTTAAATTTCAGTGGGAAAAAGGACTATAAAGAACCCAATTCAAGTTTTATTAAAAAAAAAAAACCTGGGATAGTGAATTATGTTGTAAAAAGCTCAGATTAAGTAAATATATATTTTCAGATAACCATGAAAATATCTTCAAAAATAAATATAATTTTAACATAAGTTATATGATATATATAAGCAGTTCCTACTAAGGCCACTTTAATTATTTTTGGAACAAAACAGGATTCAGCAATAAGCACAGGGTATTTTTTTTTTTTAAACATTCATTTTTCCTTCTACACTGACAGATTGGAATTTTACTGTAAGAAAAAGCTGTCCATTTTGGCCTATATATTGTTTAATCATTTGTTTGTATCAGTATGAATTCATAGGTATTTACTTGATTGTATGGGTAATAAATTCATTGTTATCATTATTTTGTAGCTCATATTGTCCATTATTTGATCATTGGCAAATCCCACAAGTTGGCTCCTATGTATTTTTCATATTTCCACCGCCAATGTTAAAGCATTTCTCTACTTTTTGGCAGTAGGAGAGATTTTAGTTCTTCTCATACTTTTTCTGTACCAGTACTGAATCAATCACTAATGAGCCTTTGTTCCTTTTACTGGAGAACACTTTGAGAAAAACAAATTTGGATACTATGGGTACCTGTTGCTAGAGTGCAAAATATCATGATAAAAATGAAATAGCATCTTTCCTTTCTATTTTCTGGGCCAACTATGATGGAAGTGACTGGCATGATGGGCGTCTTAGAGTGGGATCCACCCAATTATAACTTCTGGTAATAACAGGAGAAGACTGGATTGTCTGATCCAGAAAGAGTGTTCATGGGAGCAAATAAGCCTGTGCACTACTGAGCATTTGCTCTAGAGCCAGGAGCTACAGCTCATGGGAAACCATGCACTTCCACTACTGAAACCCTCCCACCCTAGAAACTGTGCTCTGCAAAGAAGCCACTGCAATAACAAGCCCACACATACAACTAGAGAAAACCTGTGCAGGGACAAAGACCCAGGGGAGTCAAAAATAAATGAGTAAAAAAGAAAAAAAAAGACAGATTAGATGTTCCCGTTAGATAGCAATTTCAAAATGCACATCCATGGCACTAATTAACTGTTCCTCACTAAAATTTGTCACTAAATCCATATTATGAATTAATAGGCTTTAAATTTCAGTGGGAAAAAGGACTATAAAGAACCCAATTCAAGTTTTATTAAAAAAAAAAAAAACCTGGGATAGTGAATTATGTTGTAAAAAGCTCAGATTAAGTAAATATATATTTTCAGATAACCATGAAAATATCTTCAAAAATAAATATAATTTTAACATAAGTTATATGATATATATAAGCAGTTCCTACTAAGGCCACTTTAATTATTTTTGGAACAAAACAGGATTCAGCAATAAGCACAGGGTATTTTTTTTTTTTAAACATTCATTTTTCCTTCTACACTGACAGATTGGAATTTTACTGTAAGAAAAAGCTGTCCATTTTGGCCTATATATTGTTTAATCATTTGTTTGTATCAGTATGAATTCATAGGTATTTACTTGATTGTATGGGTAATAAATTCATTGTTATCATTATTTTGTAGCTCATATTGTCCATTATTTGATCATTGGCAAATCCCACAAGTTGGCTCCTATGTATTTTTCATATTTCCACCGCCAATGTTAAAGCATTTCTCTACTTTTTGGCAGTAGGAGAGATTTTAGTTCTTCTCATACTTTTTCTGTACCAGTACTGAATCAATCACTAATGAGCCTTTGTTCCTTTTACTGGAGAACACTTTGAGAAAAACAAATTTGGATACTATGGGTACCTGTTGCTAGAGTGCAAAATATCATGATAAAAATGAAATAGCATCTTTCCTTTCTATTTTCTGGGCCAACTATGATGGAAGTGACTGGCATGATGGGCGTCAATCTATAGAGTGGGATCCACCCAATTATAACTTCTGGTTGAATCCAGAGACCATATTTGTGTTTCTGCTCTGTGCTGGTCACACAGACCTGGAAGTACTGGGCATTCTGCCACTTGTCTTTTGCTTTTAATTAAAGATTCCTTTCACACATAGGTGATTACAGAGTACTGATGAGAGTTTCAGATGCTATACAGCAGGTTCTTATAGGTTATCCTTTTTTTTTTTTCTCTAACTTTGGCTTCTTTTATTGGTTTTTATCCATTTATTTTCATCCATCCTTATTCTTTGGCCTGTGTGGGCCTCCCACTGCAGTGGCCTCTCCCGTTGCAGAGCACTGGCTCTGGGCACATGAGCTCCAGAGCGCTGGCTCCTAATTGGACACACCCTCCAGCCTTCCCGCAGCACGTGGGATTCTGCCAGGCCAGCAAAAGAATCCAGGACTCTTTACCCACTGGACTACCAGGGAAGCCCTAGTTATCTATTCTATGCATAATAGTGTACATATGTCAATTCCAATCTCCTAATTTAAGATCCCCTCTTCCCTCCCACATGCTTATCCTCTGGTAACCATACACGGTGTTTTTTTTTTTTTTTTTTTTTCATCTGTGAGTCTACTTCTGTTTTGCAAATAGGTTCATCTGGCCATTTGACTCATTTTAACAAGTCACGGAATTTTGATCCTAGTCACAGGTCATCTGTATGGAGCCAGAGTAATACTTTCTATGCTTACCCATAAATCCTAAACTATAAAAAGTCATATAATATTGAGCAAAGACACTCATCCTTATCACTGTATGTAGTTCCCATCAGCCCTGAGTCTGAAGACAGAATGCCAATTTAGACTCATTAACCTTCCTGACATACTTCCTTCAGCAGAGCTTAAATAAATTTGACTCTGAGTTACAGTTTCCTGTGCCAGCTCCCTGGCTCCGGCTCCCTAACTGTAGGCACAATGCTCTTCTCTCCCAATAGCTACAAGCAGGAAAATGGCAGCAGATTTGAAATTTAAATGACCTCAGGCAATGTGTTGACCTAAATTTTCTGTCAGTGATTTAGAAGGCATTCAGTGGCTCCAGGCAGGAACACAAAGAGAACTGGAAAATTCTCCCTGTGAATAATCTCTAGCAACTCCAAGGCCAGATTTTTGTCTTCAGGTCCCTGCACATAACTCAGTAATGTTTTCATCTTGGGGAAAGCAACAGGACCTCTGCACTTTGAGCACAATATTGAGCTCAAAATAGTCACTGCTTAGGAAAAGACAGATGATGCCAGAGCCTAGAGTCTGAAAGATTTAGTAAACAGAAAATAGTACTTTGGAGATACACAGAAAAGACAAGTAAATCTTAATAAATCTGAAAAGTGCAGATATATAAATAACACACAGACAGGAGGCCTAGATGAACAAGAGCAATACTCAGAGGAACTGCAAGAATGTTAGTAAAAGTGTTTATGATCCTGGAACCCTTAAAAATAAAAGAATGTCTGAGTTTCAAAAACATGATTTATGTAATGTTGAAATGGGACCCTTTCTTTTCTCACTGAAGAGTTCTGTCTATATCTAGATCAACCATATGATCCAGAGTAAGCATTATTTTACATTATTATAACATCCAAGTTAAAAATTCCAAGTTATCATAAATAAATCATTCCCAATAACAGAATAAAGACTGTACATATTTCTTAAAAAAAACATGTCTTCATGTTATTCTAGGTTAGCATCATTTTCTAAATGTAACCATACAGTAGATAGTATATTTGAAATCTTTTTATAGATATTCATAAGGAAAGTGTGTTTTACATCCTGTAACAAAACAACTTTCATTCTTGGAAAGTAAAATGCATCAATATGGTATGCTATAAATATGATATTGCTCTTAAGAGAACATTGCTGTATAATTATTTGTACTTTGCAGTGTTTAGTTATTAGATACTATTTTTGCTGATAATAGAAATGAATTTTCATAAGGTCTCCAATGAACTGTTTTTACCAATAGTTTTTTTTTTTTTTTTTTTTTAAAGATTTATTTATTTATTTTGGGCGGGGGTCGGGTTGGGGAGGGAGGGGAGCAGGCGGGCCACTTCTATTGGTCTTTCATTTCTCTGTTTTCATCCGTCTTTGTTCTTTGGCTCCTGCGGGCCTCCCATCGCGGTGGCCTCTGTTGTCGCAGAGCACCGGCTCTGGGCACACGTGCTCCAGAGCTCCAGCTCTGTAATTGGACACATCAGTCCAGCCGCTCCGGGGCACGTGGGATCTTCCCAGGCCAGGGATTGAACCAGTGCCCCTTGCACTGCAAGGCGGTATCCTTACCCACTGGACCACCAGAGAAGCCCTGTTTTTACCAATAGTTTTTAAAGAGCCTGCCAAGAAACCATAAACTCTGCGTGTGGTGAAATAACTAAGCAACAACCACATTTATTATGTGGGAGGATTTATGATATGAAATATTGTCCCAGATAAGCACTGAACTACCATATACTTTACTTCGAGAGTAAGTATCATTTATTGCACACTTTTCCACTATATTGCAGTCCTTCTTTGAGGAAAAATAAAAGGTGAGTCTGCCTGGTTCTAATATTCATCCCATTTTGGAACCAAGACCCCAGTTTAGAAAATGTTTTGAATCAAAAACCATTTCCAAAGAGTGTACCTGAGTTTCAAACATGATTTATGTAATGTTGAAATGGGACCCTTTCTTTTCTCACTGAAGAGTTCTGTCTATATCTAGATCAACCATATGATCCAGAGTAAGCATTATTTTACATTATTATAACATCCAAGTTAAATTCCAAGTTATCATAAATAAATCATTCCCAATAACAAAATAAAGACTGTACATATTTCTTAAAAAAAACATGTCTTCATGTTATTCTAGGTTAGCATCATTTTCTAAATGTAACCATACAGTAGATAGTATATTTGAAATCTTTTTATAGATATTCATAAGGAAAGTGTGTTTTACATCCTGTAACAAAACAACTTTCATTCTTGGAAAGTAAAATGCATCAATATGGTATGCTATAAATATGATATTGCTCTTAAGAGAACATTGCTGTATAATTATTTGTACTTTGCAGTGTTTAGTTATTAGATACTATTTTTGCTGATAATAGAAATGAATTTTCATAAGGTCTCCAATGAACTGTTTTTACCAATAGTTTTTTTTTTTTTTTTTTTTTAAAGATTTATTTATTTATTTTGGGCGGGGGTCGGGTTGGGGAGGGAGGGGAGCAGGCGGGCCACTTCTATTGGTCTTTCATTTCTCTGTTTTCATCCGTCTTTGTTCTTTGGCTCCTGCGGGCCTCCCATCGCGGTGGCCTCTGTTGTCGCAGAGCACCGGCTCTGGGCACACGTGCTCCAGAGCTCCAGCTCTGTAATTGGACACATCAGTCCAGCCGCTCCGGGGCACGTGGGATCTTCCCAGGCCAGGGATTGAACCAGTGCCCCTTGCACTGCAAGGCGGTATCCTTACCCACTGGACCACCAGAGAAGCCCTGTTTTTACCAATAGTTTTTAAAGAGCCTGCCAAGAAACCATAAACTCTGCGTGTGGTGAAATAACTAAGCAACAACCACATTTATTATGTGGGAGGATTTATGATATGAAATATTGTCCCAGATAAGCACTGAACTACCATATACTTTACTTCGAGAGTAAGTATCATTTATTGCACACTTTTCCACTATATTGCAGTCCTTCTTTGAGGAAAAATAAAAGGTGAGTCTGCCTGGTTCTAATATTCATCCCATTTTGGAACCAAGACCCCAGTTTAGAAAATGTTTTGAATCAAAAACCATTTCCAAAGAGTGTACCTCAGTTTCTAGACCTCCATATTTACTGTCCCTGTTATTGCCAATCCCCAAAGAATCCTGTGACTAGTTTGAACTTGTTATTCACTTCGTGTGGCATTCTCTTTCCCTATATTCACCTTCCATCTGTCCAGGTTCTATTAAAATATTCCTATTTCCAAAGTTTTCCTTGACCAACCAGTAAGAGTTTACAGCTGTCTCTATTTGGTTGATTTTTTTCTTATTTATCAAATGCATTTTTTATAACCTGACTATATAATACAATCCTTGCATACAGTAAAGTGATTTGAGAAACAGTCTTTCCCAACTATATCCCCAAGGTTAAAGCACAGTAACCAGCAAACAGTATATATCCCATAGATTTAATGACTGACATCTTAAACCATCAAAAGATTGAGTCTCACACCACATTTCTGTGTGAGATCATGTAGCACATAATTGTCTACATGTGTGTTCACTGATCACAAAGAAACAACTGAATATAGTATGCAATTGTTTGAAGTATTATTTTAAATTTTTTATTGTTGTTCTTAAGAATAAAGACATAGAACATTTTCACAATAACTCATAATGACCAGCTCCTGTCTTTTTATGCTCTTGAAAAGTGACAGTGAAATGTTAGTCACTTAGGTGTGTCGAACTCTTTGGGACTCCCTGGACTGTAGCCCACTAGGCTTCTCTGTCCATGGAATTCTCTAGGCAAGAGTACTGGAGTGAGTAACCATTCCATTCTCCAGATTTTCCTGACCTACAGATTGAACCCTTGGTCTCCTACATTGCAGACAGATTCTTAACTGTCTGAGCCATCAGGGAAGCCCCTTTGATGCTCTTACTTACACAAATAAACACTTAAACAGATCAACCAATATTAAAAGGTCAACGCCAGCTTTTAAGTACATAATTAAGATAGGGGTTGCACTGAATTAACTGGTTAACTTAATCAAGATAATGAAACATACAGCTAGTAATGATTTTTAGATCAACTATATACACATAAAAATAGGGAAATAATTCCTGCTTCATCATCCACTCATTCATCCATCCTCGTATTATTTATTGAGTGCTAATTAGTGTCTGGTCCAGACACAGAGCAGATTATGGAAAATACAAAGCTGAATACAGGGTCCCTTATATCTGGGCTTCTCTTTATACACGGAAGCACTCAATTCGCTAGATCAACCAAACACTTTCTAGAAAATCCATTCTAACAGCAACAACAATAATAATATCTTTGCCCATAGAATGAAACAAGCTCATTAGAATCTTAATGTGTCATTGATATTCCAATCAAAAACATTTACATTTTCTTGAATCTAAATAAAAATAGGAGTAAATCAACAGTAAGGGGAAGTAAATAACATTTGCAATAGCAATGAGATATGCTCTTACAACTAAACAAACACTTTGTAATTGCATAAGTTATAAAATGTGGCAAAAGTGGCATGCCTTTCTTTGCAGCCACTGTCAGTCAAAACATGCATCACGAACTGGGGTGCAGGCAGAAAGGTGTTCAATTAAGTAGCTTAAAAAGGATCATTTTTCATTTCTAGATGTGAAGCTACATTACAAAAGTTATCAATAATAAAGCTTCAGAATGATTCCAAACATATAATATTCTGAAGTTGCTGCATGGTCAGAGTTAGCACTACTCAAATTGAAGTACCAAGGATAGAATAAGGATCAGGGAAAGCATTTTGGAGGAGGAAATGACAACCCACTGTAGAGTTCTTGACTGAAAAGTTCCATTGAAAGAGGAGCCTGCCTGGTGGGCTAAAATGGGTTGCAAAAAGTCAACATGACTAAGCATGCACTCACAAGGGGGAAACATTGACCAGAAGGGCCTCGTTAGCATGAAAAATTCTTGCAACTATTGCTTCGATAGTGTTTAATTTTTTGAATGTACCATGAAAACCTGCATGTTTATGCTGTCTTTTCACTGTCCCAAACTAATCTAAACTCACTTTATGGTGCATTATTATTTTTAATTTAATTTTTATTTTATATTGAAATATAGTTGATTTACAATGTTGTGTTTCAGGTGTGCAGCAAAGTCATTCAGTTATCATACACATATATCCATTCTTTTTCAGGCCCTTTATCCATACAGATTATAAAGAATACTGAGCAGAGTTTCCTGAGCTATACAGTATGTCCTTGTTGATTACCTACTTTATATATAATAGTGTGCATATGTTAATCCAAAATTCCTACTGTATCCCCCTACCTACTTTTCCTCCTTGGAAACCATAAGTTTGTTTTCTACATCTGTAAATCTGTTTCTATGTCTGTAACAAAGTTCATTTGTATCTTTTTAAGACTCCATACATAAGCCATATCATATGATATTTCTCTTTGCCTAATTTACTTATTACGATAATCTCTCGGTCCATCCATGTTGCTGCAAATGGCATTATTTTGTTCTTTTTCTGGATAAGTCATATTCCGCTGTATATGTGTACCATATCTTCTTTACCTCTTCTTCCATTGATGCATTATTAACCCTTCCACGTGCATTTTTTTAACCTCTCCTGAATTCCCTCAGTTTACCAATGGGCCACAAAGGATGATGATGGAGGTGGTGGTGAGGGTGATGAGGAGGACAGTTGCTATAATTCAGTTATAACTCTGACAATGACAGTTCTCAATTCTAATTCCCCTCTTCAACTGTGCTGTGTCATTTGTCACTCTTGATCCCAGAAACCGCGTCCATTCCTGATGTTTTTTTCAGCATTGCCAATCTGGGAACTTCTTTGAGAACTTCCAGGTCTCATCTTTCTGTAACTGTTCTTCAGAGACATTATTACTAGTTCCCCAAATCAGTACATTTCAAATTTTCATGTGTACATGAATCATCTGGAGACCTTATTGAAAATGCATATTCTGATCCAGAAGGTCTGGAAAGTCAACATGACTAAGCATGCACTCACAAGGGAAACATTGACCAGAAGGGCCTCGTTAGCATGAAAAATTCTTGCAACTATTGCTCGATAGTGTTTAATTTTTGAATGTACCATGAAAACCTGCATGTTTATGCTGTCTTTTCACTGTCCCAAACTAATCTAAACTCACTTTATGGTGCATTATTATTTTTAATTTAATTTTTATTTTATATTGAAATATAGTTGATTTACAATGTTGTGTTTCAGGTGTGCAGCAAAGTCATTCAGTTATCATACACATATATCCATTCTTTTTCAGGCCCTTTATCCATACAGATTATAAAGAATACTGAGCAGAGTTTCCTGAGCTATACAGTATGTCCTTGTTGATTACCTACTTTATATATAATAGTGTGCATATGTTAATCCAAAATTCCTACTGTATCCCCCTACCTACTTTTCCTCCTTGGAAACCATAAGTTTGTTTTCTACATCTGTAAATCTGTTTCTATGTCTGTAACAAAGTTCATTTGTATCTTTTTAAGACTCCATACATAAGCCATATCATATGATATTTCTCTTTGCCTAATTTACTTATTACGATAATCTCTCGGTCCATCCATGTTGCTGCAAATGGCATTATTTTGTTCTTTTTCTGGATAAGTCATATTCCGCTGTATATGTGTACCATATCTTCTTTACCTCTTCTTCCATTGATGCATTATTAACCCTTCCACGTGCATTTTTTTAACCTCTCCTGAATTCCCTCAGTTTACCAATGGGCCACAAAGGATGATGATGGAGGTGGTGGTGAGGGTGATGAGGAGGACAGTTGCTATAATTCAGTTATAACTCTGACAATGACAGTTCTCAATTCTAATTCCCCTCTTCAACTGTGCTGTGTCATTTGTCACTCTTGATCCCAGAAACCGCGTCCATTCCTGATGTTTTTTTCAGCATTGCCAATCTGGGAACTTCTTTGAGAACTTCCAGGTCTCATCTTTCTGTAACTGTTCTTCAGAGACATTATTACTAGTTCCCCAAATCAGTACATTTCAAATTTTCATGTATACATGAATCATCTGGAGACCTTATTGAAAATGCATATTCTGATCCAGAAGGTCTGGAGTGATGTCTAGAATGCTACATTTGAATCAGCTCTCAGGTGATGATGGTGACGATGGTGACACACACACACATAGATCACACAGTGGATAGCAAGACTCTCTTGTGGGCTCTTTACTTGATAGCTAGTATACACATGACGCTAATGAACCCTTAAAATGTGGCTTGTCCTAAGTGATATATGCTCTCCGTGTAAAATACCAGAATTCAAAGATCATGGTATGAAAATAAAAGAAGGTAAAAAATCTCATTAATATTTTTATATTGATAACATGCTGAAATGATAATAGTTCAGATATGCTGAATTAAATGCAATATAATTTATGCAATGTAATGTTATAAATATAATTTCACATTTAGAGTAGAACCCATATACATTTTATAAATATAAATATAATTTCATAAATATAAATACATATATTTTATATAAAATAAAATCTCACATGTTTATTTTTACCTGTTTCAATATGCATGACAAAAAATGTATGTGGCTCACATGATATTTCTCTTGGCCAACACTGTCCTAGCCAAAGGTCAATATTCCAAAAATGAATGAAACCTAGGATTCAGGGTCTTTCACTTAACAGGCTCCTTCCAAGGCTTGTGAAGGGCTCTAGCAGGTTTGCATTTGTAATTATATATTCTGTTCCTCTATCAGGACACTTCAAATTGCATAGGCTTCAAGCTTCATAAACCTGAATCAGCCTTGTTGACTATATATGAGATAATTTACTGCTTGGGCTTGAACTCCTGGTAGTGTGCAGAGAGAGCAAGCTCTTCCTGTATCTCTAAATCTTCCCTGCCCTTCAGCCTCATATTTCCCACTGCCTGAGTCACCCCATTTTAGTCATCACATCATCATACTCCTTTATTCTGCCTGACAACAATTATTCTTATTTGCGATAAATTATTAATCTCCTTGGGTATTTGTTCACACTGTTCTCTCAGCCAGATGGCTCGACTCCTCCTGGCCTAGAGGAACCCTATTTACCCTCTGAAGGCAACCTCAAGACTCATCTCAAAAACACATCTGACTGATTCAGATCACAACAATAACTCTTACAACACATCTGGGTTAAGTGTCATTTGTGTGTGGGCAGGGTGTTTTCAAAGGGAATACTGTCACACTAGGGGTTCTCTATGCTTATCCTTCACTGTACTGCATCTCCAGTCTTCAAATCCAACTATCTTCCAGGACTTCAAAGAATATTTAAATTATACGACAAGCATACTTAGAAAACAAGCTCTTTTACCCTGTGCTTTCCTGTGAAGTGCAACAGAAAACAAGAAAATGGCTAAACGGAATTCAAAGTGGACAGAGGCATAATATTAATAGATACGAAGGATTCCTAGGTGGTCTCATTCTGAAAAACCCATTGCTCCCTGTTGTTTCAAGCATTTGTTCAAGGGCATGTGAGATGGAGGAAGCTACTTCCGGTTCTGAATTCTCAGTTTCCTGTGGTTGGATGGAGTCTCCAGTCTCAGCCGAAACATCGTCTGTTCTTCATGTGCCAGCAGCCACTCTCTGCCAACACTCACTGGCTCTGTGTCTCTGGTTCCTCTGGCTGTGCTATCTTCTCTTCCCACATTTTGGAAGCCATAGACCATGGAGTGGTTATTGCTCACAGAGCCTGCTCACCAGCCATAGCACAAGTGACAAACAAATACAGATTCCTCCTACTGGAACATGAGCTCAGAGATGGTCTTGTTCTCCAGGATATTCTCAGTATCATCTCAAATGAATATTCAGAGGAAAACCATAACACTTTAGCTTGTAGCCTTAAGCTCTTCATTTTTTCTGCATCAGAGAATCACTTTTTCTGTCACTGTTTATTCCAAGGATCCTATTATCCATTTATTTTGTCATGCTCCATTGTCTATTATATTTGGCTTCCTAAACCTTAATTTTTAAAGCAGTTTTCCCCCCTTATATTAGTGCTCTCTTTCTCAATAGATAAAAGCTTACGGAAGGGTCATAGTGTGCATACATATGTATCTGAAGAGGTATTTTGTAGCAAAGAACTTCACTACCTGGAAACTCTGCTCAAAGTTATATGGCAGCTTGGATCAGAAGGGAGTTTACAGGAGAATGGATAGATGTATATGCATGACTGGGCTCCTTTCTGTACACCTGGAACGATTACAACACAGTTAATCAACTCTACTCCAATATAAAATAAAAAGTAAAAAAAAAAAAAAGAACTTTACCATCTTAGTAACTGATGTGTTAAATTGCTTCAGTCGTGTCTATTTGAGATGCCCTATGGAATTCTCCACATAAGAATACTGGAGTGGGTTGCCATGCCCTCCTCCACGGGGTCTTCCCAATCAGTGGACTGAACCCGAGTCTCTTATGTCTCCTGCATTGGCAGCTGGGTTCTTCACCACTAGCATCACCTGGGAAACCCTATATTCAAATCCTGACTCTGTCACCTGAAAACTATTTGACAAAGGATGAATGTTTCATCACTTTTTTTGGGGGGGGGGCATTGAGGAGGGAGGGTGACGGGCAGGCCACTTCTATTGGTCTTTCATTTATCTATTTTCATCCATCTTTCTGAATTCTCAGTTTCCTGTGGTTGGATGGAGTCTCCAGTCTCAGCCGAAACATCGTCTGTTTTTCATGTGCCAGCAGCCACTCTCTGCCAACACTCACTGGCTCTGTGTCTCTGGTTCCTCTGGCTGTGCTATCTTCTCTTCCCACATTTTGGAAGCCATAGACCATGGAGTGGTTATTGCTCACAGAGCCTGCTCACCAGCCATAGCACAAGTGACAAACAAATACAGATTCCTCCTACTGGAACATGAGCTCAGAGATGGTCTTGTTCTCCAGGATATTCTCAGTATCATCTCAAATGAATATTCAGAGGAAAACCATAACACTTTAGCTTGTAGCCTTAAGCTCTTCATTTTTTCTGCATCAGAGAATCACTTTTTCTGTCACTGTTTATTCCAAGGATCCTATTATCCATTTATTTTGTCATGCTCCATTGTCTATTATATTTGGCTTCCTAAACCTTAATTTTTAAAGCAGTTTTCCCCCCTTATATTAGTGCTCTCTTTCTCAATAGATAAAAGCTTACGGAAGGGTCATAGTGTGCATACATATGTATCTGAAGAGGTATTTTGTAGCAAAGAACTTCACTACCTGGAAACTCTGCTCAAAGTTATATGGCAGCTTGGATCAGAAGGGAGTTTACAGGAGAATGGATAGATGTATATGCATGACTGGGCTCCTTTCTGTACACCTGGAACGATTACAACACAGTTAATCAACTCTACTCCAATATAAAATAAAAAGTAAAAAAAAAAAAAAGAACTTTACCATCTTAGTAACTGATGTGTTAAATTGCTTCAGTCGTGTCTATTTGAGATGCCCTATGGAATTCTCCACATAAGAATACTGGAGTGGGTTGCCATGCCCTCCTCCACGGGGTCTTCCCAATCAGTGGACTGAACCCGAGTCTCTTATGTCTCCTGCATTGGCAGCTGGGTTCTTCACCACTAGCATCACCTGGGAAACCCTATATTCAAATCCTGACTCTGTCACCTGAAAACTATTTGACAAAGGATGAATGTTTCATCACTTTTTTTGGGGGGGGGGCATTGAGGAGGGAGGGTGACGGGCAGGCCACTTCTATTGGTCTTTCATTTATCTATTTTCATCCATCTTTGTTCTTTGGCCCACATGGGCCTCCTATTGCGGTGTCCTCTGTTGTCACAGAGCACCAGCTCTGGGAGCATGCGCTCCAGAGCTCTGGCTCGGTAATCTGACACAACGGTCCAGTCGCTCCGCGGCACGTGGGATCTTCCCAGGCCAGGAATTGAACCGGCGCCCCTTGCACTGCAAGGTGGTGTCCTTACCCACTGGACCACCAGGGAAGCCCGCATCATCACTATTAAAGCATCCATTTTCCCATCTCTAAATTGAGCTCAAAAATAAAACTACCTTATAGGGTTTTTGTGACTATATAAATCAAAGCATAGAAAGTTGCCAGCATAATGCCTGATATTGTAAGCATCTGATAAACATTTAAGGTAAAATAACAACATAAACTATATTTAGTAATAAGGAAAGCACCTAGCAGTAGCCTATAATATAAAAAGAATTCAATAAGTTATTGACTGACTGGATTGAATTATCTACATATGAATACATTGGTACACTGGTTTCCATCATCAACTCATTAAGTTCCCACTCCGTCCAAATTTTGTGCTCATATGTGTGTGGCATGATATACACAAATTCTGTACCTACCCAACCACCAACTTAGCCATTCACCACAGGAACACCCTCCCAGAACAAGAATATATAGCTCTAGGGGGCTTTCCTGGTAGCTTAGTCGTAAAGAGTTCACCTGCCAGTGTGGGAGATATGTGTTTGATCCTGATCTGGGAGGATCCCACATGCTGAGGAGCAACTCAGCCCATGAGCCACAACTGTTGAGCCTGTGCTCTAGAGCCTCAGAGCTTCAACTATTGAGCCCATGTGTCACAACTACTGAAGCCCCTGCACCACGGAGCCTGAGTTCTGTGACAGGATAGGTCACCGCAGGGAGAAGATCCCACCTGCTGCAGAGCAACTAAACCCCGTGAGCCACAACTACTAAGCCTGTGCTCTAGAGCCTCAGAGCCACAACGATTGAACTCATGTGCCACAACTACTGAAGCCCATGGGCCCTAGAGTCCAACTCTAATACACGCACACACACACACACATATCTTTCTAACTGATTCTCTGAATTATTCTTCATCTTTTGTAATTTTTCCTAACAAGATAATATAAAAATAAAATAAGAATGCCACTTTGTAAACAAATATTATATTTAGAAAATATTATTTACTGTAAATGTGCTCTTGGAATACAGAACATATACAGAAGGAAAGCTCTTGTTAAGTTGATTAGATCCTTCACCACAGCAAGAAATAATGTGCATTTCAGCCTACTATGCCCTAGAATAAGAAGCCATCAACATAATTTAAACTTGTGTTTTGGGGTAAGACTTCAAAGGAACCTGAGTATATTCACATATGTAAAAGACAAGGAGATATCAAGGAAAAGGGACATGCCAAAAATATAAACTACCCATCTCAAATAGGGTTTTTGTGACTATATAAATCAAAGCATAGAAAGTTGCCAGCATAATGCCTGATATTGTAAGCATCTGATAAACATTTAAGGTAAAATAACAACATAAACTATATTTAGTAATAAGGAAAGCACCTAGCAGTAGCCTATAATATAAAAAGAATTCAATAAGTTATTGACTGACTGGATTGAATTATCTACATATGAATACATTGGTACACTGGTTTCCATCATCAACTCATTAAGTTCCCACTCCGTCCAAATTTTGTGCTCATATGTGTGTGGCATGATATACACAAATTCTGTACCTACCCAACCACCAACTTAGCCATTCACCACAGGAACACCCTCCCAGAACAAGAATATATAGCTCTAGGGGGCTTTCCTGGTAGCTTAGTCGTAAAGAGTTCACCTGCCAGTGTGGGAGATATGTGTTTGATCCTGATCTGGGAGGATCCCACATGCTGAGGAGCAACTCAGCCCATGAGCCACAACTGTTGAGCCTGTGCTCTAGAGCCTCAGAGCTTCAACTATTGAGCCCATGTGTCACAACTACTGAAGCCCCTGCACCACGGAGCCTGAGTTCTGTGACAGGATAGGTCACCGCAGGGAGAAGATCCCACCTGCTGCAGAGCAACTAAACCCCGTGAGCCACAACTACTAAGCCTGTGCTCTAGAGCCTCAGAGCCACAACGATTGAACTCATGTGCCACAACTACTGAAGCCCATGGGCCCTAGAGTCCAACTCTAATACACGCACACACACACACACATATCTTTCTAACTGATTCTCTGAATTATTCTTCATCTTTTGTAATTTTTCCTAACAAGATAATATAAAAATAAAATAAGAATGCCACTTTGTAAACAAATATTATATTTAGAAAATATTATTTACTGTAAATGTGCTCTTGGAATACAGAACATATACAGAAGGAAAGCTCTTGTTAAGTTGATTAGATCCTTCACCACAGCAAGAAATAATGTGCATTTCAGCCTACTATGCCCTAGAATAAGAAGCCATCAACATAATTTAAACTTGTGTTTTGGGGTAAGACTTCAAAGGAACCTGAGTATATTCACATATGTAAAAAGACAAGGAGATATCAAGGAAAAGGGACATGCAAATATCCCATCATGTCATCAATGTTCCACTAACCAAGATGAAAGACCACAAACATAAAAGCAACATACACATCTCAACTATCACAGGACAGTAAACGAGAAAGCCTTTGTCGGAAACACACATTATGGTTTTACCGCAAAAGTCAAACTCAAAGGGCCCACACAAAGCAAATATGAAACACCAACAAGACAATCAAAATAAGATTTAAACAGGAATTCAAAAGCTCTTGTCTGTGGGTTTTGAGAGTCCTCTGTGTCAACAATTTATCTCTGATAGATTTGAATGCTTAATGCATAAAGAAGAAAACATGATGGATGATATCCCCAGGCGCTAATCCCTACTAATGTACTTCAGTCTCATTTGCCTAGAAGCTTGAGATGGTTTCTAATTGAGGGAAGTCAAATCTTGCTTCTGGCAGATGAGGCACCTGGGTGACCTGACAGTTGTTGGAAGAAAAAGTCCACCTTTCCAGTTTACCTTAAAAAAGAGTATTCTCATCTCTTTTAAAGTTATGGAATCTATGTCCTAAGTGTAGAGCAGGGAAAGACACAAAATCTTCTTCCTTCTATTTACAGCACTGTTGAGAGTCCTTATCAAATTCCAGGGCACAGAATGGTGAGAATAGACAGGGGCTATTAAGACCAGGGAGAATTTCTGATTTTGTCTCCTCACTCTGCTCTGATGAGTTGCTTCTTTTATTTCAGATCAAGATAATTTTAGAAGATGGTGGGAAAGAGAGAAATACTGGAGGAAGATATATCAGTAGGATATAGTATATGGGGACAGATGAAAGCCATGGATCCATCATCACTTGCTCTGTGACCTAAATATGTTTGTTAGTTTTAACTTGGACAGTTTTCCAAGAGAACAATGTAAAGTCTTCCAGAAGTGGAAGACCAACGTCACACTTAATTGAGAGTAGCTTTTTTCTTCCATAAAAAAGATGTTTACTTCGTATACATGAAGTTGCTTTTAAAAAAATGAGTGCTCTTCTTTGTTTTGGTTTAATCCCTCTTTGAGACTGAACTGTACAAATTTCCCTAGAATTCTGTATCATTATGAATCCTCTTATTCAGAAAATGAACAAATATTTAACCTAAATATTTCTGTTTTGTTTATAGTATACATGCAAAAACATGTTTTTCTTTTTTAAATCGATTGTTTGCTTGTTGTTTCCCAACTCTTTTGAGGATGTTTGCCAGGTGAGGCAGAAGCCAGCGGGGCAGAAGTTGTTTTCCCAGAAACTGGAAGATGACTCATTCTGCCTAATAGTGCTTTTATCACTAACTCCTCATGTTCTAGCAGACTCTAGGGATCTCTGAGTAATTTCTCTTTTGGTTGTCTGCTCTAGAATAGTCAAGATTTGGGTCAGCTTGAGGCTATCTTAAGAATCAGGCTTTTGGGTCCAATTCTTAGAAATTACAGCTGAAGATATGACCTATTTCAGCCAATAGTTGCAGTTTTTCCCTACTCCCTCAAAAAAATAAAAATAAAAAATAAAAAATCCTACAGTAGAGGAAAGTTGAAAATGTGTACTAATTTCCCTAAAACTAGGCCAATTAAATTGAATGAGGCATTAAGGCCTAGTCATTTCCACACCTTTTTTTTAACCAAATGATATTGATGTCAGTGATAAAAATATGATTAATGAATACAATGAATACAGGCAAATATTTTGTATCAGTTACTATGATAAGTGAAAAATACATCTTTTCTCATTTATTTTTAATTACAATATATTAATAGTATATTCAGATATTATTATTATTATCCCCATAGAACTTTTTACACTTTATTTTCACTACACTTTGATATTCACACAGGTGAGTTGTTATTCTAATATTTATAGATGAAGAAACTGAAGAACAAGTTCAAAAAAAGGTCAGAAAAGAGGGGTACAGTCATAACTTGCCTGTTTACCTCACTAGGGCTGAGGCACACCAGGTCCCTCTCATGATTAACTTTCTCATGATTTTGCCGAAGTGGTTGGAGATATGAGCTGGAATTTTTGTTTGTTTGTTTTACCACTTTTCTTATTGTTTTCCTTCTGTATCAAAGGAAGGGTGGTCCTGGGGACCCTATCAAATAAAGCTGGCCTCAACATAATGTATGGAGCTTTAGAGAATTTGATAAGCATTTGGTAAGTATATGAGTTATTGGAATTATCTTTATAATTTTATCCTGAATAGTAAGTTTTTTTTTTTTTTTTTTTTTTAAATCACTATTGTTTTATCTTAAAAATAAACCATTAGGTTAAAGAGTTATAGATGGAATGGCTGACAATTAAGTATTATCTTTGTTTTGAAAGATCATCTACACTGCATTGTTTGCTCGGTTCAAAAATTGCATGCCTGCAATGAATATGGTTTAAATGCCAAGCCCCGTATGTAACATACAAGCTTACACCCAAAACTGGACAGGGGGTTCCTCAAAACAAACAAACAAATAAGTGAATAAATGTAAGTCTCATGTATTTTCATGTTTGTGGAAAAAAAAGACCAGGCAAATTTCCTGAGCCAGGATCCTTTCCTTTGCTCGAGCATTTCCTTTTCCACCCCTCTCCATCTACCAAATTCACCCATTCTTCAGAAATCAATTCAGGCCACCTCCTCCTGGAGGTTTTCTAATTATCTCAGACCACAGACTACTCCTTTCTAGATATCCCAGAGCTGAAATAGTATGTTACACTAAATACCTGGTAATTTTCATAATTCTATTTAATGATTAAAAGGAAATGAAATGGCTATTTCCTAAACTAGATTAAATAAATATTAAGGCCTAGTCATTTCCACACCTTTTTTTTAACCAAATGATATTGATGTCAGTGATAAAAATATGATTAATGAATACAATGAATACAGGCAAATATTTTGTATCAGTTACTATGATAAGTGAAAAATACATCTTTTCTCATTTATTTTTAATTACAATATATTAATAGTATATTCAGATATTATTATTATTATCCCCATAGAACTTTTTACACTTTATTTTCACTACACTTTGATATTCACACAGGTGAGTTGTTATTCTAATATTTATAGATGAAGAAACTGAAGAACAAGTTCAAAAAAAGGTCAGAAAAGAGGGGTACAGTCATAACTTGCCTGTTTACCTCACTAGGGCTGAGGCACACCAGGTCCCTCTCATGATTAACTTTCTCATGATTTTGCCGAAGTGGTTGGAGATATGAGCTGGAATTTTTGTTTGTTTGTTTTACCACTTTTCTTATTGTTTTCCTTCTGTATCAAAGGAAGGGTGGTCCTGGGGACCCTATCAAATAAAGCTGGCCTCAACATAATGTATGGAGCTTTAGAGAATTTGATAAGCATTTGGTAAGTATATGAGTTATTGGAATTATCTTTATAATTTTATCCTGAATAGTAAGTTTTTTTTTTTTTTAAATCACTATTGTTTTATCTTAAAAATAAACCATTAGGTTAAAGAGTTATAGATGGAATGGCTGACAATTAAGTATTATCTTTGTTTTGAAAGATCATCTACACTGCATTGTTTGCTCGGTTCAAAAATTGCATGCCTGCAATGAATATGGTTTAAATGCCAAGCCCCGTATGTAACATACAAGCTTACACCCAAAACTGGACAGGGGGTTCCTCAAAACAAACAAACAAATAAGTGAATAAATGTAAGTCTCATGTATTTTCATGTTTGTGGAAAAAAAAGACCAGGCAAATTTCCTGAGCCAGGATCCTTTCCTTTGCTCGAGCATTTCCTTTTCCACCCCTCTCCATCTACCAAATTCACCCATTCTTCAGAAATCAATTCAGGCCACCTCCTCCTGGAGGTTTTCTAATTATCTCAGACCACAGACTACTCCTTTCTAGATATCCCAGAGCTGAAATAGTATGTTACACTAAATACCTGGTAATTTTCATAATTCTATTTAATGATTTAAAAAAAAAAGGAAAGTCTTATGGCATGATTTAAATCCCTAAGGAAGGTATTAGTATATTTTTTTCTCTTCTTCATAACACCCAATAGCTTACTGATCCCACAGGAAGCATTAATACCAACAGATAAATATCTGCAACAGTTCAGTTGGGTTTGATGGAATGAAATTCAGACAAAACAATGTTTTAAAAAGCTTGGGAACTTCAAAGCCCCTGTAATAAGCCAGAGAATCACCCCTGGGAAACGGCCAATAAAAAGACCAACAATTTATTTACTAATGGCCCCTCGACCTATGGGTGAGTAGTCTAAATCCCTTTTTAGCAATTCTACTCCTAATCCACTTTCATACTTTTATTTCAACTATTTTTATTTACTTCCTTTCGACAAACTATTCTTAAATGGTACGTTGGCAGGATGTGAGTAGAAGAGAGGAACTTACACATTTTTTTTTCTTTTCCAGCGAAGAATAGATTTGGATTAAAAAAAAAAAAAAAAAAAGATTTTTTTATCTCCACATATAAGAAAATAAAAATTTCCAAAAAGAGAAAAAGGCTTTTTTTTCTACTCATATTTCAAGGAGATCCTATTCTTTGGAAACTACAAAAGAAATATATGTGTGTGTGTGTATATATATATATATATATATATATATATATATATATATATGTAAAAGTTAAAACTTCACATAATTAAAAGAAAAACTTGTGATGAAGGAAAACTGTACCTGATATTGGAGTCAATTTACCTCTGCACTCTGCTGTATGTATTTTTAGGATGTATTTTTAATTGATTGGCTATGCTTGTTGATAAAGGTAAATTTAAATACACTAAAAAAAAAAAAAGTAAGTCTCATGTATTTTCATGTTTGTGGAAAAAAAAGACCAGGCAAATTTCCTGAGCCAGGATCCTTTCCTTTGCTCGAGCATTTCCTTTTCCACCCCTCTCCATCTACCAAATTCACCCATTCTTCAGAAATCAATTCAGGCCACCTCCTCCTGGAGGTTTTCTAATTATCTCAGACCACAGACTACTCCTTTCTAGATATCCCAGAGCTGAAATAGTATGTTACACTAAATACCTGGTAATTTTCATAATTCTATTTAATGATTTAAAAAAAAAAGGAAAGTCTTATGGCATGATTTAAATCCCTAAGGAAGGTATTAGTATATTTTTTTCTCTTCTTCATAACACCCAATAGCTTACTGATCCCACAGGAAGCATTAATACCAACAGATAAATATCTGCAACAGTTCAGTTGGGTTTGATGGAATGAAATTCAGACAAAACAATGTTTTAAAAAGCTTGGGAACTTCAAAGCCCCTGTAATAAGCCAGAGAATCACCCCTGGGAAACGGCCAATAAAAA
Organism: Tragulus kanchil; assembly: GCA_022376925.1. Taxonomy (NCBI): domain Eukaryota; kingdom Metazoa; phylum Chordata; class Mammalia; order Artiodactyla; family Tragulidae; genus Tragulus; species Tragulus kanchil. The sequence continues at coordinate 112,550,018 of JAIOJX010000005.1, read as the reverse complement.
GACCAACAATTTATTTACTAATGGCCCCTCGACCTATGGGTGAGTAGTCTAAATCCCTTTTTAGCAATTCTACTCCTAATCCACTTTCATACTTTTATTTCAACTATTTTTATTTACTTCCTTTCGACAAACTATTCTTAAATGGTACGTTGGCAGGATGTGAGTAGAAGAGAGGAACTTACACATTTTTTTTTTTTTTCCAGCGAAGAATAGATTTGGATTAAAAAAAAAAAAAAAAAAAGATTTTTTTATCTCCACATATAAGAAAATAAATGTTTCCAGAAAGAGAAACAGGCTTTTTTTCCTGCTCATATTTCAAGGAGATCCTATTCTTTGGAAACTACAAAAGAAATATATGTGTGTGTGTGTATATATATATATATATATATATATATATATATATATGTAAAAGTTAAAACTTCACATAATTAAAAGAAAAACTTGTGATGAAGGAAAACTGTACCTGATATTGGAGTCAATTTACCTCTGCACTCTGCTGTATGTATTTTTAGGATGTATTTTTAATTGATTGGCTATGCTTGTTGATAAAGGTAAATTTAAATACACTAAAAAAAAAAAAAGTGTATTTTCTGTAAATTTTAGTTTTGACCAAGGACCAGGTTTGAGTCTAAGACAAAATCTGAGGAAGTTATGACATATTGGTTGGGCTACTCTTGAAGTACCCCCCTCCAACACCCTATGAATTGAAGTGGATGTCATTCTGTGCTGTCCTACATCCATGCTCTCTTCCTCATCCCAACTATGATCATCACTGGGGAACTCCTGCCCTGCTGTTGAAGTCCTGTTGAGGAGAGGAATTGAGTAACCTAGGTGACTGCCTTCTGCTTTGGGTGGCTGAAGGGCCAGATCCTCTATCTCCCTTTGTCAACAGAGATGGGGAATCAGCACATACTTAGACTTGGTACAAACAGCTGCTCGCTTCCAAGAGAAGAAATTTTGATCCAATAGTGCAAAAATGCAACAAACAGCTGGCTAAAAATCTTTGCACTGCAAGTCAATGGGATCGTTTCTATTACAAGACAAATTCATACTTTCAGTTTCTAAGGATCTTATGTTCCTTTTGATTCCAACTCATTCTGAAGCTGTTAACTTTTGTCAAAGTTTCCAATAAATTCCTTTTTGCTTATTAGCTCAGCTGACTTCTGTTTCTGTAATCAAGAAACTTGTGTAGGACCCTTTATACAGCTTTCTTCTTGACAAATACTTTGCTTTTAATTGGAACCCAGTGTACCAGAGTCCCTAGGTAATGAGAGGCAAGGTATAATTCCCTGAAAAGAAGGCCAGTCTCTTCTGCTAAATAACACTAGGGATTCTCTGTTTCCTTCTCCCACTGGAAGCCTGTTTAAAAAAGGATTCCAATATTACATGCTTGAAAATTCATTCTCAAATCATCTCAATGAATCAAAAATGTTCCACTCCATTAACTGCTCACCAGAAAGCTGAATGTCTGAGGAATGGGCCATAACTCTCAAGGTTAAAGAATGGCACATTTAAATGTCTTGGTGACTACAAAATAAAGAACATTTATGGCACTTTACTGCAAGCTCTTCTGCAGAGCTCCATAATCCTGGAGCATAAGGACAGCTTGATTCTTTTAAGACTGGTACTCAGTGACTGAAATGTATTTAGTTTGACAGTCTCCCATTCGAAAACATCATGAACGGTGTTACTGGAATCACTGCACAAGCCATATATTTCTATATCTCTGCTTATATTTCATCTGAAAACAAAGTGATTTTTATCATGAGACTAATTTCTACACCACTATGGAAGAAGCAATTCAGTTTAGTAAAGAGTGTAGATGGCAGCCAGATCAACAGAAAGATCATTAAACTTGAGTTTTAAGGACATGTAGCATTTGACAATGGACATAAAACAATGAGAGTAAGGTGTAGTGGGGAGTGCACTTTTAAGAAGAGGAAACATAAGCAAAGCATAAAGGGAAAAAAAATACATTAGACTTCTCCAAGTGCTTAACATGTGCCCAGCTCTGTTCTAAATACTTTACATACATCAATCCATTTTATTACCACAATAGCACTATGTCATAGGAGCCATAATTATTTCTGTTTTACAGATAAGGAAACTGAGACAAAGAGACTTTGTAATTTGTACTCAAGAAATTTGCTCACAATCACCCAGGAAGGAGCTGGATTCATAGACAGGCTTCACAATCTATACTCTTGAATTCACTCTATCCAATAGTACCAATAGGAATGTCACTTTTTTGAAGTAAACTAGGATCCATGCATATTCTGAATAAGGAGTAATCAAGAAACTTGTGTAGGACCCTTTATACAGCTTTCTTCTTGACAAATACTTTGCTTTTAATTGGAACCCAGTGTACCAGAGTCCCTAGGTAATGAGAGGCAAGGTATAATTCCCTGAAAAGAAGGCCAGTCTCTTCTGCTAAATAACACTAGGGATTCTCTGTTTCCTTCTCCCACTGGAAGCCTGTTTAAAAAAGGATTCCAATATTACATGCTTGAAAATTCATTCTCAAATCATCTCAATGAATCAAAAATGTTCCACTCCATTAACTGCTCACCAGAAAGCTGAATGTCTGAGGAATGGGCCATAACTCTCAAGGTTAAAGAATGGCACATTTAAATGTCTTGGTGACTACAAAATAAAGAACATTTATGGCACTTTACTGCAAGCTCTTCTGCAGAGCTCCATAATCCTGGAGCATAAGGACAGCTTGATTCTTTTAAGACTGGTACTCAGTGACTGAAATGTATTTAGTTTGACAGTCTCCCATTCGAAAACATCATGAACGGTGTTACTGGAATCACTGCACAAGCCATATATTTCTATATCTCTGCTTATATTTCATCTGAAAACAAAGTGATTTTTATCATGAGACTAATTTCTACACCACTATGGAAGAAGCAATTCAGTTTAGTAAAGAGTGTAGATGGCAGCCAGATCAACAGAAAGATCATTAAACTTGAGTTTTAAGGACATGTAGCATTTGACAATGGACATAAAACAATGAGAGTAAGGTGTAGTGGGGAGTGCACTTTTAAGAAGAGGAAACATAAGCAAAGCATAAAGGGAAAAAAAATACATTAGACTTCTCCAAGTGCTTAACATGTGCCCAGCTCTGTTCTAAATACTTTACATACATCAATCCATTTTATTACCACAATAGCACTATGTCATAGGAGCCATAATTATTTCTGTTTTACAGATAAGGAAACTGAGACAAAGAGACTTTGTAATTTGTACTCAAGAAATTTGCTCACAATCACCCAGGAAGGAGCTGGATTCATAGACAGGCTTCACAATCTATACTCTTGAATTCACTCTATCCAATAGTACCAATAGGAATGTCACTAGAGTATAGGATATGTTAAGGGAAGATGATAAAGAATCAGGTTGAAAAGTTCTTGCAGGGAGCAACCTGCAAAAGACCATGCATATTCTGAATAAGGAGTATGTACAATATTCTGAACTCATTAATAGGTCAGTAAGGTTTTCAAGCACTGGATGGCATGAGTATAAAGTTAAGCTTTAGGAATAGTGTGGCAGTGGTAAATAAAGAGGATGAACTGAAGGATGGCCAAGCATATGGATATGAGTTAGGTGGCTAACACAGCAGGCTCCTCTGTATTTCACTATCTCCTGTAGTTTGCTCAAATTCATGTCCATTGAGTTGGTGATGCTATTTAGCCATCTCATCCTCTGTTGCCCCTTCTCCTCCTGCCTTCAATGTACCAGGGTCTTTTCCAATGAGTCAGTTCTTTGCATCAGTTGACTAAAGTATTAGAGCCTCAGCCTCAGTTCTTCCAATGAATATTTAGGGTTGATTTCCTTTAGGATTGACTGGTTTGATCTCCTTTCAGTTCAAGGGACTCTCAAAAGTGTTCTCCAGCACTACAGCTCAAAAGTATCAGTTGTTCGGCACTCAGCCTTCTTAATGGTCCAACTCTCACATCCATACACGACTACTGGGAAAACCACAGCTTTGATTATAGGGACCATTGTTGGCAAAATGATTGTCTCTGCCTTTTTATTATGATGTCTACGTTTGTCATAGCTTTCTTTCCAGGGAGCAAACTTCTTTTAATTTAATGGTTGCAGTTACCATCTGCAGTGGTTTTGCAGCCCAAGAAAATAAAATCTGTAACTTCCACTTTTTTCCCTTTTACTTGCCATGAAGTGATGGGAGAGGATGCCACAATCTTTTTTGTTTTTGTGAATGTTGAGCATTAAGTCAGATTTTTCACTCTCCTCTTTTACCCTTATCAAAAGTCTCTTTAGTTCCTCTCCACTTGTTGCCATTAGGGTGATATCATTTGCATATCTAAGGTTACTGATATTTCTCCCACAAATCTTGATTCCAACTTGTGCTGCATCCAGGTTGGCATTACTTATTATGCATGCTGCATACAAGTTAACTAAGTTGGGTAACATTATACAGCCTTGTCGAACTCCATTCCCAATTTTGAACCACTCTGCTGTCCCATGTCCAGCTATAACTGTTGCCTCTTGACCTGCATACAGGTTTCTCAGGAGGCAGGTACAGTGATTTGGTATTTCCATCTCTTCAAGAATTTTACAGTTTGTTGTGGTCCACAGAGTCAAATGGTTTAGTGTAGTCAATGAAGCAGAAGTAGATGTTTTTCTGGAATTCCTTTGCTTTCTCCATGATCCAACAAAGGTTGGCAATTTGATCTGATTGCTCTGCCTTTTCTAAACCCAGCTGATAGATCCGGAAGTTCTCGGTTCACATACTGCTGAAGCCTAGCTTGAAGAATTTTAAGCTTAATCTCATTAGGACATTCAGGTATGACCTAAATCAAATCCATTGTGATTATACAGTTTAGGTGACAAATAAATTCAAGGGAATAGATCTGGTTGACAGAGTGCTTGAAGAACTATGGACAGAGGTTTGTGACACTGTATGGGAGGCCTTGACCAAAACCATCCCAAAGAAAAAGAAATGCAAAAAGGCAAAGTGGCTGTCTGACAAGACTTTAAAAGTATTTAAGCAAAGAAGATAAGCAAAAGGAAAAGAGAAAATATAACCCACTGAATGCAGAGTTCCAGGCAATAGCAAGAGGACGTAAGAGGCCTTCTTAAATGAACAATGAAAATAAATAGAGGAAAACAATAGAATGGGAAAAATTAGAGATCTCTTCTAGAAAACTGGGCGTATCAATGGAACATGTCATGCAAGGATGGGCACAATAAAGAACAGAAACAACAAGGACTAACAAAAGCAGAAGAGATGAAGAAGAAATGGCAGGAATACACAGAAGAACTATACAAAAAAGATCTTCATGACCTGGATAGCCATGATGGTGATAGATGATAGATGACAGTATGTTACCATGAACTGTGTAGGATTCTTGATCTCCAAAGGAGAAGAATTCACATTGGGATCAAAAAGACTTGGTGTTGGTCACTCAGAGCTTCATGCACTGAAAAGTTTATTAAAGTAAGAAAGGATAGAGAAAAGCTTCCTGCATAGACACTAGAAAGGGGGATAGAAGAGTACAACCCTTTGCCAGTTTAAGGATGACAATTTGTATCATCTAGTAAGTTATCAAAACAATAAATCAAAAGAGTATCTTAAGGTTGTAAAGACTCTGTGGGCTCACACCCACAATATTAACATAAGACTAGCTAGGACAGTCTCCAGGCCTCAGGCTAGGTGAGACATTCTAATGTAAATGCACAGTTATTTCTCCTTGTCCTTCCTCTTCTCTTCCTTGTCTTTGGGACCTCCTGGCCTCCTTATCAAATCTGCCTATGCATCCCTTTCAATGGTGTGGTCACTCACCTAGAATCAGACATCCTGGAGTGTGAAGTCCATTGGGTCTTAAGAAGCATTACTAAAAAGAAAGTTACTGGAGGTGATAGAATTCCAGCTGAACTATTTCAAATCCTCCAATGCTGTTAAAGTGCTGCAGTCAATATTCCAGCAAATTTGGAAAACTCGGCAATAGCCACAGAACTGCAAAAGGTCAATTTTCATTCTAATCCCAAAGAAGGGTAATGCCAAAGAATATTCAAACCACTGTACAATTGAATTCATTTTATATAAGGCAATAGCTAAGATAATTTCAATTATTTAAATTGTTCATAGTAAGAGTCAGTTTAGGGTAACAAACACTGGCTTTGCAATGTTTCAGGCATGGGTAATGCATAGATGAATTTTTCCTATGTAGCTTTATTTTTCCAATAAAACCCAGTACATGATAGGCCCATGATAAAAAGAGTGTTGAATGGTTATGAACATATTAGTAGCAACTTCGGAAAGTTTGGCTATGTGTGGTCAAAAACTAAAGGCAACATGAAAGAGGAACTTATAAAGAAGATTCAATCACAAAACCACTTGGGTCATTGTTTATACAAAAAAGATCTTCATGACCTGGATAGCCATGATGGTGATAGATGATAGATGACAGTATGTTACCATGAACTGTGTAGGATTCTTGATCTCCAAAGGAGAAGAATTCACATTGGGATCAAAAAGACTTGGTGTTGGTCACTCAGAGCTTCATGCACTGAAAAGTTTATTAAAGTAAGAAAGGATAGAGAAAAGCTTCCTGCATAGACACTAGAAAGGGGGATAGAAGAGTACAACCCTTTGCCAGTTTAAGGATGACAATTTGTATCATCTAGTAAGTTATCAAAACAATAAATCAAAAGAGTATCTTAAGGTTGTAAAGACTCTGTGGGCTCACACCCACAATATTAACATAAGACTAGCTAGGACAGTCTCCAGGCCTCAGGCTAGGTGAGACATTCTAATGTAAATGCACAGTTATTTCTCCTTGTCCTTCCTCTTCTCTTCCTTGTCTTTGGGACCTCCTGGCCTCCTTATCAAATCTGCCTATGCATCCCTTTCAATGGTGTGGTCACTCACCTAGAATCAGACATCCTGGAGTGTGAAGTCCATTGGGTCTTAAGAAGCATTACTAAAAAGAAAGTTACTGGAGGTGATAGAATTCCAGCTGAACTATTTCAAATCCTCCAATGCTGTTAAAGTGCTGCAGTCAATATTCCAGCAAATTTGGAAAACTCGGCAATAGCCACAGAACTGCAAAAGGTCAATTTTCATTCTAATCCCAAAGAAGGGTAATGCCAAAGAATATTCAAACCACTGTACAATTGAATTCATTTTATATAAGGCAATAGCTAAGATAATTTCAATTATTTAAATTGTTCATAGTAAGAGTCAGTTTAGGGTAACAAACACTGGCTTTGCAATGTTTCAGGCATGGGTAATGCATAGATGAATTTTTCCTATGTAGCTTTATTTTTCCAATAAAACCCAGTACATGATAGGCCCATGATAAAAAGAGTGTTGAATGGTTATGAACATATTAGTAGCAACTTCGGAAAGTTTGGCTATGTGTGGTCAAAAACTAAAGGCAACATGAAAGAGGAACTTATAAAGAAGATTCAATCACAAAACCACTTGGGTCATTGTTTAGTACACTTCCTGGGTTAAAAGTGCATCATACAACTAAATTTTCATATGTCTCATGGAAAAAAGTCAATTAATAAGCACATTTAATTAAATCTTACCAGAATCCTAGAGTCCAGAATAAAATCTTTGGCCAAAGATCTATTACACCTGATTATGTTGACAGAATATTGATTTTGAAATAGGTATAGCAGCTGGTCTCATTCTTTACATCTAAAACCTCAGTGTCAAAAATTTGCCCCTATTCTATAATACCCAAGGCTTTGTTCTCTAACAATTGCATATATACATATATAATTTTAAGAAAAAGAATAATGCCTATAATTTAAATATTTTTAAATTGAATTACGCAGTATTTACTTAATACATCTCACATATTTTATGATAGAAATTTGTTTATTATAATTCCACCATACTACTCCATGCCTACTCTATAGAAGTGAGGCTATTTCTGTCACTAGTGAATGTCCTAAAATAATAATAATAATAATGCATTGTACAGTACATACTCAAGGAATTCAATGTTCTTTATTAGTTATCAATACAGTTTTCCTTCTAATATACCAATAAGGTAGAATGAGAACAATACTTAATAGACTTTCCTTCTTTTACACTTCGGAGTCAGAGAGAGGTTAACAACACAATTATCTAAAGAATGAAACTAAGAACTGAAGGTGATCAAATACAGAATCATGAATCAGCTGTCACGACATACTGTACTCATTTGAAATACAGATTCTAAGTCTACCAAATTATTTTCTGATATGCCTATATTCTAATTCAGCATCACATTTTTGTTCTTAATATCTTAAATGCGGGGGGAAAATAACCTGAAAAATATCATCCTATACAATGTTCTGGGTTCCCTGGTGATTCAGTAGTAAAAAATCCACCTGTCAGTGCAGGAGATGCAGGTTTGATCCCTGGGTTGGAAAGATCCCCTGGAGAAGGAAATGGCAATTCATTCCAGTATTCTTTCCTGGGAAATCCCATGGACAGAGGAGCTTGGAGGGCTACAGACCATGGGGTTTCAGAATTGGACACAACTTAGCGACTAAACAACATTAATATATGATGTCCTCCAAACATCCACTACATGCTGGACATAGATTGATCTCTCCTTGAATTAGTCTTTCCTTGTTTAGTTTCATTGGTAACACAATCTTCTCTGTAATTACTATTCGGTCTCTTTCTGTAATCCCTAAACAGACTTCTATGAAATGTGAATCCAGTAGAACTAGAAACTTAAGACTGAACAAAGTAAAGTTCCTCTAGGCTCACTGCCTAATTCCAATTAAGTTCTCCTTGATTTAGTTTAGATACTGGGCATGCGGCCCAGGATTTTATTTCATGGTTACACTAAATCACGGGCACCATCAGCAGTGTCCTTTTCAGTACAGATTTACACAATTGCACATAACAAGTCACGCAAGGAAGAAGGAAAAATACAGAACTTTTAAAATGTGCTGAAATAACTTCCTTACTAATGACTGAAAAGCTTACTCAAAAGCCTTTTTTTGATTTTAAATAAGTAGATGTACACCCAGCAAGAGAGTGTTTATGAACACAACTGACCTTCTCAGGCTTAAAATGTGTGGAGAAATTTCAACAGTAAACAGAGATAAGGAACCAAAATAATAAGAACTTTGAAAAATTGAATACTTTGAGATTATCCAAATTTTATTAAAAGGAATATAGTGGTGACTTATGAACTCTTAAATTTCATGAAAAGTATGAAGAGCATGTCTGTCAACTTTCTATTTTACTGGATATAACAAAAATAGATTTCAATTCAGAGAGACAACACAAAGAAACTTCTGATCTAAAGAAGTAGTAGTGATGTGTCCAATTAGAAGCCAGCACTCCGGAGTGAATGTGCCTGGAGCCTGTGCTCTGCAATGAGAGAGGCCACTACAATGGGAAGACAGGCCAAAGAACAAAAATGGATGAAAATAAAGAAATAAAAAACCAATAAAAGAGGCCAAAATAATGAAAAAAGAAGTAGTAGCTTCATATTTTTAGGCAGATTCCTGAAATGAGTTGTGTTTTTCATTCCTTTAAAGAAATTCAAAAATAAAATAGAAGTTTTGATTTTGTCTAAAGATGGCTTAGCCTTCCTGGTGGCTTAGACAGTGGACAATTTGCCTTCAATGAGGGAGACCTGGGTTCTATACCTGGGTTGGGAAGATCCCCTGAAGAAGGAAATGGCAGCCCACTCTAGCATTATTGCCTGGAGAATTCCATGGACAGTGGAGCCTGATACAATACAGTCTAAGGGGCCACAACGAATCAGACAAAACTTAAAGATGACTTAATTCTTAAATGCTACCTCAACAGCAGTATTTTCAATCTGCGAACGTAAAAACAGTTTACTCAGAGTTACATATTCTTGTGTCCATTTTCAAAGATGATCAAATGATCAAAACATCTTCAATCCAGATAGCTAAACTGCATATTTATGAATTTCAGGTGACTTAGAACTTTGTTCTTTAAAGGCTTACCAGGCACAAACTGCATTAGCATCTGCAGAGCTTGTTAGAAGTGCAGATTATGAGATTCCAACCCTGACCTACAGCATGATATTCTCTGCTGCAATGTGAAACTTTGTTGATTCTTATGCACACTCAAAGCTGGAAATCATTGGCTTAGAAAGTCTAATTGAGTGGATCAACGGAACCTTTCATATTCAGTTCTGTTTCATTCTAGTCACTATTGTACTTCAGAAATATTCAAGATCCAATTGTTGATTTGTACTCATTTTGTTAGGAATCAATATTTCATATCTTTGTGGTTTTTAAAGCATTGGTACCTCAAATCAATAAAGAGTTGGAATATAGTGGTGACTTATGAACTCTTAAATTTCATGAAAAGTATGAAGAGCATGTCTGTCAACTTTCTATTTTACTGGATATAACAAAAATAGATTTCAATTCAGAGAGACAACACAAAGAAACTTCTGATCTAAAGAAGTAGTAGTGATGTGTCCAATTAGAAGCCAGCACTCCGGAGTGAATGTGCCTGGAGCCTGTGCTCTGCAATGAGAGAGGCCACTACAATGGGAAGACAGGCCAAAGAACAAAAATGGATGAAAATAAAGAAATAAAAAACCAATAAAAGAGGCCAAAATAATGAAAAAAGAAGTAGTAGCTTCATATTTTTAGGCAGATTCCTGAAATGAGTTGTGTTTTTCATTCCTTTAAAGAAATTCAAAAATAAAATAGAAGTTTTGATTTTGTCTAAAGATGGCTTAGCCTTCCTGGTGGCTTAGACAGTGGACAATTTGCCTTCAATGAGGGAGACCTGGGTTCTATACCTGGGTTGGGAAGATCCCCTGAAGAAGGAAATGGCAGCCCACTCTAGCATTATTGCCTGGAGAATTCCATGGACAGTGGAGCCTGATACAATACAGTCTAAGGGGCCACAACGAATCAGACAAAACTTAAAGATGACTTAATTCTTAAATGCTACCTCAACAGCAGTATTTTCAATCTGCGGAACGTAAAAAACAGTTTACTCAGAGTTACATATTCTTGTGTCCATTTTCAAAGATGATCAAATGATCAAAACATCTTCAATCCAGATAGCTAAACTGCATATTTATGAATTTCAGGTGACTTAGAACTTTGTTCTTTAAAGGCTTACCAGGCACAAACTGCATTAGCATCTGCAGAGCTTGTTAGAAGTGCAGATTATGAGATTCCAACCCTGACCTACAGCATGATATTCTCTGCTGCAATGTGAAACTTTGTTGATTCTTATGCACACTCAAAGCTGGAAATCATTGGCTTAGAAAGTCTAATTGAGTGGATCAACGGAACCTTTCATATTCAGTTCTGTTTCATTCTAGTCACTATTGTACTTCAGAAATATTCAAGATCCAATTGTTGATTTGTACTCATTTTGTTAGGAATCAATATTTCATATCTTTGTGGTTTTTAAAGCATTGGTACCTCAAATCAATAAAGAGTTTAGTTACCATTCACTACTATTTCTTTTCCTAGGAAACAACAGCTTATGAAGTGAAAATGAGACACTTTAGAATGTAAGGCTTTTAGAACAATTATAGTAACTATACCAAAATACATTAACCTTTACAGCATATTCTAGGCTCAGTCAGCAATAAGTGGTTAGAAGATGCTAAATGGAAACTTCAAAAGAGCTAATAGATCATAGCAATTAGATTGTGTACCACACACTTTCAGGTACCAATCATTCCATTCACTAGTATTCATTAAAACATGTGTTTTTACTTTTTTCAACTTTCAGAGATAAAGAATACTAAAATGCACATCAAGTGTATAACTTAATTTGCCCTAACAAATTAGCACTACTATTTATTTTAAATTAAGTATTTTATTTAACATAAGTAAATATAATAGTAACTGTGATATAAACATTACTAAGATTTCCATTCAAGTGTCATTAATGTGTCAAGGCTAAAATCAAGCACTATTTGTGATCAGACTGCATAAATAAAGCTTACTATATAATCTTGGTTTAAACATGAAAGGAAAATATACGGCCACAGTTTAGCTTAAGCATTAGTACTTAAATAGCCATCATATGGGTTCATCTAGGTGGCAGCCATATGGACTAAAACACTCATACTGTATTGTCTATTATAGTTCCATTTAAATTATAAATGTAATGGTGTAGTAGCTTTAGAATTTCTAATTTTATGGAAAGTTTATATGCACCAGTGTTGTGATTTTAACATACTATGGCCACTGCAATTGTTTTTTTATATTTATTTGCATGGAATATTTTATTGAAATAACCAAAGCAGATACATATAACTTACTTCTCAGAGATAATTTAGGTTATCTCATTATATAACTTTAATTAGTTTTATTATATAATTTTAATTTAGTTTTATAAAAAATTGGGTCTGAATTCTGTAAGGCAAATTTGATTTAAAATTAATTCATAATTCAAAAAGATAATCATTGGGGCATTGATCAAAAGTATAAGCAATAGTCTGTATCCTGTAATGCATATTATTTGCTCACTCAGACTTCTGTTGTGTTTCTCCCCAGCAGAGTCTGATTTTGTTTAGGTCTCTGTCCGTCTTCTAACATCCAGATCTCTGGAGGATGGTGGTCCCTCAACAAGCTTAGTCTGTGAGCTATTCCATTTTGCTTGTCAACGATAGGTTCAGAAACGTGGCCAATTAGAATAAAGTGTTCTCTAGGAGCTTGTGGGAAAGTTCTTCTTCACTATTTCCCAGAGAATCTAGTAAGGATTTCCCAGAGATGTGAAACTTGTTTATTCAGCTATTAATCTGAGGATGGAAGAGGGCAGAGCCAACAGAATTCAAGAGGGACAGACTGGAATCACTGAATAGCCAGCCTGAGGCTCCTCTCCCTCTGAATTTTCAATTATGAGACAATTTCCTTACTCTTTTAAAAGCATGTTTGAGTCAGAGTTTCCTCATTTGCATCCAAAACTGCTTAACTAGCACAAGTAATATTCTCCTTAACCGAAAAGTATAGACATCATTTAATTGGAGCTGTTTATGACTAATCAGAGATCATACATATCTGTAAACAACAAAACTCAGTAAAAGTTAAAAGTAAAATAAAAATTGAAAAATAAATAAATAAAATTAGAATACTTGAGCTAAACAGCAAACAAACGGTAACAGTGTACTCTCTGTTACATAGTTCAGTTTGGTCAGGTTTTTTTTTTTTTTTTTAGTTTGTTTTGTTTGTTTTATTAAGCCTCAAGACTTTCTAGAAAAAGATAGCTCTTAAAAACACATAATGCTAACAGCAGAGACTCAATCCTTCTTTAAATATATAGCTCAATTTAAAACCAATTATAATCTCTGACCTAGAAATCGTTCCTCAAAACCAAAAAATATTAATTCAAGTATTTATTGACCATGTTTAATAAACGCTTTATAGGATATGGAATTGTTAGTGGCATTGCCAATGATGTTCTCTGCCCTTCAGAAAATCTACTGTTTCTTGGAAGTAAAAATGGTAAAACTGCTGTACTGTTCACATGACAAACATGAAAGAGGTATAAGACTTTCTCAGGAAGATCCCCTGGAGGAGGAAATGGCAACTCCAGCATTCTTGCCTGGAAAATTACATGGACAGAAGGTTGCAAAGAGTCAAACACAACTGAGCATGCATCCGCTACTTAACAATTTCAAGGGAGTCTAGAGAAGAGAGAAATTACTATCATTTTGAGGAGCAGTAAGATCAAGGAAGACTTCCCAGAGGAAGTGACAATGAGCTAGAGTAGAAGAGTGTTCCTATAGGGAAAAATGGAGAGAAGGGCATTCCAGAACAAGCAAAGTCAGGATGTGGAACAAAGTGGAAAGGGACCACAAACTGTGTTTGGGGAGGACAGAGGTAAGTTACCTGGTTGTGCTGGGGCAAAGTGCATATGGAAAGGAAGAGTGGGAAATGGCTTGAAATGCGAGGCTAGTAACAGACTATGAAGGGCACTGAATGCTATGCTTGAGAGTGTAAAATTCTTCAGGTATGAAATGAGATGGAAAACCAAAGAAGGCTTCTAAGGAGTCAGTGGTATGACTGATACAGAACATAGGCATTTTGGGCAGGATGGTTCTTTATTTCAGGGGTTCTCCCATGCATTATAGGATGTTTAGCTGCATCTCTGGCTTTTACTCACTACATTTTGGTAACACCTCTATTCTCACCTGAGTTGGCTTAAGTTTTGACAACTAGCAATGTCTCTGGGTGTTGTCAAATGTCCTGGAGGGCAAAATCTCTCCACTCAGAGATGAAGGAGAGATTCCCGTGGCAAGGTCATAGGTACCAAAGGTCACATAGTAGGCACTAGGTAATTTCAGCTGAACTATAATTAAGGAATAGATATTGGGACAATTGGGAGTGGGGTAGGAGCAACATCTCAGGTAATAATGAGAGCCAGAGCAGTGGAAATAGAAAAGACCAGCAAGGATCTATATGATGTTAGTTAGCTATATGACCATGTTTAATAAACGCTTTATAGGATATGGAATTGTTAGTGGCATTGCCAATGATGTTCTCTGCCCTTCAGAAAATCTACTGTTTCTTGGAAGTAAAAATGGTAAAACTGCTGTACTGTTCACATGACAAACATGAAAGAGGTATAAGACTTTCTCAGGAAGATCCCCTGGAGGAGGAAATGGCAACTCCAGCATTCTTGCCTGGAAAATTACATGGACAGAAGGTTGCAAAGAGTCAAACACAACTGAGCATGCATCCGCTACTTAACAATTTCAAGGGAGTCTAGAGAAGAGAGAAATTACTATCATTTTGAGGAGCAGTAAGATCAAGGAAGACTTCCCAGAGGAAGTGACAATGAGCTAGAGTAGAAGAGTGTTCCTATAGGGAAAAATGGAGAGAAGGGCATTCCAGAACAAGCAAAGTCAGGATGTGGAACAAAGTGGAAAGGGACCACAAACTGTGTTTGGGGAGGACAGAGGTAAGTTACCTGGTTGTGCTGGGGCAAAGTGCATATGGAAAGGAAGAGTGGGAAATGGCTTGAAATGCGAGGCTAGTAACAGACTATGAAGGGCACTGAATGCTATGCTTGAGAGTGTAAAATTCTTCAGGTATGAAATGAGATGGAAAACCAAAGAAGGCTTCTAAGGAGTCAGTGGTATGACTGATACAGAACATAGGCATTTTGGGCAGGATGGTTCTTTATTTCAGGGGTTCTCCCATGCATTATAGGATGTTTAGCTGCATCTCTGGCTTTTACTCACTACATTTTGGTAACACCTCTATTCTCACCTGAGTTGGCTTAAGTTTTGACAACTAGCAATGTCTCTGGGTGTTGTCAAATGTCCTGGAGGGCAAAATCTCTCCACTCAGAGATGAAGGAGAGATTCCCGTGGCAAGGTCATAGGTACCAAAGGTCACATAGTAGGCACTAGGTAATTTCAGCTGAACTATAATTAAGGAATAGATATTGGGACAATTGGGAGTGGGGTAGGAGCAACATCTCAGGTAATAATGAGAGCCAGAGCAGTGGAAATAGAAAAGACCAGCAAGGATCTATATGATGTTAGTTAGCTATATGACTATTTTCCAAAAGAATCCTAAACTTGATTACAGAAATCTACAAATACTCATCAATATTCCACAGAACATAATTTAGGAAATTCCATGTACATGATTCAGTTTAAATTTCAAGTTAATAATTTTCATATGTACCCTAAGTTCATAGCAGCATGATTTACAATAGCCACAACATGAAGGCAACCTAAACATCCACTGACAGATAAATGAATAAAGATATGGTGCATATGTGCGTGCGTGCTAAGTTGCTTCAGTCATATCTGGTTCTTTATCATCCTATGGACTGTAGCCCAGCAGTCTCCTCAGTCCATGGGACTCTCCAGGCAAGAATACTGGAGTGGGTTGCCATTCCCTCCTCCAGGAGATTTTCCTGCCCCAGAGACTGAACCCATATCTCTTATGTCCTATATTGCGAGGCAGGTTCATTACCATTAGTGCCACCTGGGAAGCCTAAAGAGGTGCACATGTATATATAAATAGTCCACACAATGGAATATTACTCTGCCAGTAAAAAGAAAACTTTTTAACAATAAAATAATTCTGTTTGTAGCAAAATGAATGGGGCTAGAGACTACCATACTAAATGAAATAAGTTAGAAAGAGAAAGACAAATACCTTATGGTATCACTTACATGTGGAATAAAGAACAAACTTTATAAACTTATCAAATGAATTTATCTATGAAATAGAAACCAACTCATAGAGAACAAACCTGTAGTTGCCAAGGAGGAGAGGATTGGGGAAGAGAAGGACTGGGAGCTTGGAATTAGCAGATGCAAACAACTATATATAAGATAGATAGACACAAGGTCCTACTGTATAGCACACAAGGTATTAATACATTCAATACCCTGTGATAAACCACAACAGAAAAGAGTATGAAACATAATATATGTATGTATGTGTGTGTATGTATATATATATATATACACACACATATATATGAAACTAAATCACTTTGCTGTACAGCACAAATTAACAACATTGTAAATCACCTATACTTTCATTAAAAAACTCATAAAATTAATCATTTTGTTCAAATGTAATCCATTAAAAACCAATGTAGCAAAGGTAACATCTTGATAGTCAATAGTAAATCCTTTAATACCTTTAGATCTGAGTATAATATAGATAAATTCTTTCAATCAGTGGGAAGAAAAACAACTGTGGTTTTTTTGCAGCGGGGAGGGGGGTGTGGGTCAAACTTGCATGAAAATCATACTATTCTTGGTACATGTGAGACAGGGTAATATTAGGATGTGGACCCTTGTCAAGGAGCTCACAACTGGGATGCTACTTGCTGGTGGGTGAAATCCCTAGCTTCCAGGAGCTGTGGGTACATTCCAGCTTGACAGCAGAAAAGAAGGCTTTGAACCATATTCTGAGAACTAAACAGTGTTAGAGCTGGGGAGAGGGGCTGTTACATCTTTAGTTCAAAGTCAGCTGAATGTCTGTGAGGCCCGTGCAGCCTCATAAGCCCTACATTCAGTAGCATCCTGTGCTTGGTTTATTCCTCTGCTATTATCGTCTTAAAGATTATAAGTGGGGAAAAGAGGCCCATGGTTTCACTTTGCACTGGACCCAACAAGTCACAAAGTCAGTTCTGTCTCTTCACCCCTTCTGCTGGTTGTAAGCAGATACTTCTCACACACGATTCACCTCCCTTGACACCTGAATTCTTCAGCCCACTGTGCTATGCCCTCCTTTGAAGATGTCCTAGGTAAGCGTCAATTTACCTAGAAAGTGATAGTGTAGCAAGGAGTATTTTACTAATTTTTATTTTACTAATCAGTGTGAAACAAATTAAGCAAGCATGTTTCTTAGCAACTCAACAATTCACCTTATATTGAGAATGATTATAAACCGACTTTGGGGATCACTCTTAAGAGAGGAAAAGAAGTTGAAAATCATCCTATTTAATTTAAATAAGGTTGGTTGAAAAAAGAAGGCATTCATAGGGCTTAATATATTAACATTCAATACCCTACCTACTGATTATTTCTTCTCTTTGAAACAAGAATGATTCATCACAGATTTTTTTTGCTCCACGCACAGTGCAAGCGAATTACTGGCTTGAATAAAGAGTAGCAGCTCCCATTTTCTAAGGCTATTGTCTCAGAAATTTGAAATCTGCATTTTGAATCTAGCTCAAAAGGACAAAAATCTAGGGAGCTGGTACTTATCATCAAATGATATGTTGATGAATCAGGCCTTCTATACTGTAGGCATTCTTGCTGTCAGATATAATTTAATGCAAATATGACCTCCTATGAGGAATATGACCTCCTATGTGTAACATCGTTAATACCTGGAAATGCTTTATTTTTCTTCTTTGTTCAACAACTTGATTTATTTATTCTGAGGAGGGTAGGGGCTAGAAATCAAATGACACACTTTTCTATAATTGAAGAGTGAATGTCACTTTGAAAGAAATACTTATTGATAAGGCAGAGGCCACTTGGCAGTTCAAGGAAAATACTCAAGAAAAAGCATTTATAAGGCAAATCAGGATTATTATCAGAAAAAATAAAATCTAGCACCACCTGGTTCCTTCTATTCACAGAGAAGCTGTGAAGATAAATGAGTACTCAGTTTCATGAAAAAAATGGGAAAATAAAAATATAGTATTGCTGCTGTTGCTGTTTTAGTTGCTAAGTCATGTCCAATTCTTTTGTAACTCCATGGACTGTAGTTGGCCAGGCTCTTCTGTCCATGGTCACAGAGCTGATTTTCAGTATATGCAGGAACAGATTCAGCCTCCTCACTCTAACCCAACACAGAAAGGAAACATAGGCTAAAATAGCAATGAATACTGTATTGGAGCCTAACAGAGGTGAGTTCAAGCACCATATTTGATTTTTACAAACCTCCCTGGGATGTGGTTAATTTTTTCTCCATTTTATTCATGCAGAATGCTGTTAGAGAAGTTAATTGTAACTTACATAGAACAACACATTATGCCATTTGCCAGAGCCGAGATTTCTGTCCACGGGTCTTGGATCTTCCGAAAGTCTTTCTGTAAACACCCTTCAAACCCATTTCAGCATGCTTTATGTTCATTTTACTTAGTCTGATCCCACAGTAACTCACTAGCTTGCCACTGATCCTGAATATTCATGTTATCAGCGTTCAATAGCAGATGGATACTGAGGGCTGCAAAAAAACACCTAGAAAAAGGAACTTACAAAATGCTAATAACTCAAGGTTTTCTTAAATTAACCTTTCCAAAAGTTGTTGCTATTGTCTCAGAAATTTGAAATCTGCATTTTGAATCTAGCTCAAAAGGACAAAAATCTAGGGAGCTGGTACTTATCATCAAATGATATGTTGATGAATCAGGCCTTCTATACTGTAGGCATTCTTGCTGTCAGATATAATTTAATGCAAATATGACCTCCTATGAGGAATATGACCTCCTATGTGTAACATCGTTAATACCTGGAAATGCTTTATTTTTCTTCTTTGTTCAACAACTTGATTTATTTATTCTGAGGAGGGTAGGGGCTAGAAATCAAATGACACACTTTTCTATAATTGAAGAGTGAATGTCACTTTGAAAGAAATACTTATTGATAAGGCAGAGGCCACTTGGCAGTTCAAGGAAAATACTCAAGAAAAAGCATTTATAAGGCAAATCAGGATTATTATCAGAAAAAATAAAATCTAGCACCACCTGGTTCCTTCTATTCACAGAGAAGCTGTGAAGATAAATGAGTACTCAGTTTCATGAAAAAAATGGGAAAATAAAAATATAGTATTGCTGCTGTTGCTGTTTTAGTTGCTAAGTCATGTCCAATTCTTTTGTAACTCCATGGACTGTAGTTGGCCAGGCTCTTCTGTCCATGGTCACAGAGCTGATTTTCAGTATATGCAGGAACAGATTCAGCCTCCTCACTCTAGCCCAACACAGAAAGGGGAAACATAGGCTAAAATAGCAATGAATACTGTATTGGAGCCTAACAGAGGTGAGTTCAAGCACCATATTTGATTTTTACAAACCTCCCTGGGATGTGGTTAATTTTTTCTCCATTTTATTCATGCAGAATGCTGTTAGAGAAGTTAATTGTAACTTACATAGAACAACACATTATGCCATTTGCCAGAGCCGAGATTTCTGTCCACGGGTCTTGGATCTTCCGAAAGTCTTTCTGTAAACACCCTTCAAACCCATTTCAGCATGCTTTATGTTCATTTTACTTAGTCTGATCCCACAGTAACTCACTAGCTTGCCACTGATCCTGAATATTCATGTTATCAGCGTTCAATAGCAGATGGATACTGAGGGCTGCAAAAAAACACCTAGAAAAAGGAACTTACAAAATGCTAATAACTCAAGGTTTTCTTAAATTAACCTTTCCAAAAGTTGTTGCTATATGGAGGAGCACTTACTGGGGAACTTATTAACAGCAAGTTAAAAAGAAAAAAAAAAAAAGAAGAAAGAAAGAGAATGAGTCTCTCATGGCAGACTTTCACTAAATCCCGTGGGCTGGTACAAAAGATAATTTAGGGAAGTGGACACATGAACGCACTGAAAAATTTCACGCAGGCATCAATTCTGTCTGTCCCTTCTTAGGCTGTCCTTGCAGTCATGATAGACCTACACGTGCTTTATTCAACTTAGGAAATTATATATTTTTCAAGTTAAACTTTTGCTTTAGCTTTTAAGAAGTACTTGGACATACAAAGCTCAGCCTAAAACAAGAGAAAGTAGTTACATGTATAAAGTACTTACCTCATCCATCTCCCCCTTTGATAGGTCTGCTCTTCAGAGCCAATCACTGTCGAACAGCTTATTATGTATCTTTATAAAAATGTTTATGTATATAAGTATAAAAATTTATGTATGCAAGTATATATTCACATATGGTTTTACAGACATCATTGGTACCTTGTCCTGAAAACAACTATATATAGCTTTTATTTTTCACTCAGCAAGATAATGAGGATGGCAAAGGTGTTAGAAATATAAAGGAAAAAGAGAAAGAAATGAAGAGAAGGAAGAACTGGAGAAGAATGGAAAGAACTAGACTATGAACCTTTATCATGCACCAGGCATAATTTTTTGTTAATTCTTGCAATTATCAGAAGTATATGGTGGAATAACACTTATTTTACAGATTAAGAAACATATAAAAAGATTAAGAAAATTGTTCAACTTTGTACTAATAGTGCCAGGATTAAAGTCTGGTTGTCTTGCTCCACAACCCACATTTTCACCCAGCAAACGATATACTAAAGTTGGGATATTTCCATAGCAACACAGATCTGCTTAACCCTCCACCCCACCCCACTGTATGGACAGAATACATTCTACCACTATACATTATTATTTTACCAGGCTCCTAATGATGCTATTCATTCCTCTACCACTACACCCACCCCTACAAAGTGTTTAGAAAATCATAATATTTGAAAGTTCAGGCTTAACCATTGATTTTCCCCACATTATACAAATTAAGCTAGATAAAGAACTTGCTAAATATGTTTTAATTTTTCTAAACAAGCTGAATAGTTCGCTTCAATTGCCTAATTTCTTTGTTGCAGATATCCAGAGTCGACTTCTCTTAAGTATCTTTAACTGTAGAAAAGCTAACATACTATATTTTTGTAATACTAATCTTGATACTGATGTATCTGAAACTCCAGGTTCATGGTTTTTCAAGTGCTCAGAAATTTCTAATGGGAAATTAATCAGTACTTGTTTTGCTTTTGTTTCTGCTTTGCCTATTATCTAGTGCTTTTTATATTTCAGTGCCCATCAAAACAGATTTTTGCAAGAACACCAAGACATGGCTATTATCAGTTAATCAGACTCCAAAACATCAAGATTTCACACTCCAATTAGAAAAATGGTGACTAATTTGTCAGTAAATTCTGATTCACTACTTTATTCATTCACATCATTATTAAGCTACTGTGTATTCTTCAGTATATAAAACTATTTTCTAGAAATGATTTTCTGTAGAAATTGAACTCAAAAGATTGCACATTTTACACAGGGCAAATATGAGCTATGCACAATTTTAAGCACACACAATGCAACTGCAAAATATTTAAATATAGTCAGGAACACTGCACCTAACTACTGAAAGTTTCATGATTGCTAGTGAATACCTTTGTAAAATATAAGCTGGTTTAAATCTCTCCTAGATTTATAAGACTCTAGCAAATCTTATAAGCAAAATATACACATGTGAACCATGTGCTGATTTTTAACTTATAAATATGAACATTTTATAATTCTCTGTGCTAAAAAGGCTTAGAAACAATGACCAGTCTAGTAGTGAAGAGCTGCTCTAGGTCTCAGTTCAGGGGTCCCTGAGTAGAAGAAATGGCTGATTCCACCCCAAAGTCATGAAACAGAAAAGATAAACTTAGAATATTTTATCTTTTCTGATAATAAGGAAACAAAAACTCTCAGATCCATATCAAAAGAACTCAGAATCAAACTTGAAGAAGCTCCTATTGTACATCTAAACATTAATAAACATAGAAAATACTTAAATTCACAAATTTTCTTTGTAGAAGTATTCTACGTAAGAAAGAAGGGTACAATGAGAACAAGTGAACTAAGAATGAACAAACTCCTCTAGACACTGACACTCACCTAGGCATCTGCTACTAACATCACACACATACACACCTAAGGACAGACACTGAAGGCCCCCTAAAAGGATGAATGTGCAGCTAACATGTTCACACAATACAGGCTCACACACACACATAAAATCAAACTTGAATCTTGATCCAAGGGTCTAGATCCAACTTCCAACTTCCACAAAACACAGTGGTTGGTCAGAGAAACATGTTAATTGATGTCATGATTTTGGAGACAGATGAAAATTTGAACTAAGACTAATAAATCAGATGATTTATTTAAGAGGATATTATTTTTAGGTATGATGCTGGTATTGCAATATAATTAGATGATTTATTTAAGAGGATATTATTTTTAGGTGTCATAACAGTATTGTAATATGGTGGGGGGTAAAAGAGGACTCACCTTTAAGAGGCACATATAAAATTACTAATGAAATGATATAATATCTGGGATTTATTTCAAAGCAGTTAAGAGAATGGAGGTAAAATTGGGAATATGAATGGAATAGGATTGGCTTTTATCAGTTAATGGTTGTTCATGCCAGGTGATAGGACAATGCTGTTTCATTAAGATTATATTTTTGTATATGTTTAGAAGTTTCTATAGCTAAAAGGTTGTTTGTTTATTCAGCTTTTCTTTGTCAGCAGTATTTCAAAGTGTTGGAGAATTACTTCAACACCAAGCTCTTTGGAGATTTAAGAACAAAACAGTTGTATTTAAAGGCCTTAGAGAATTACCTGAACACCAAAGAAAGTTTTATTCACCAAAGCATGCAGCAAAAGACCCTTCATAGTGCAGGGAAATTAGTTCTCTCTCTATTAGTCAGTTTGATCCAAATATGACAGGCTTGCCATTTTCCAAATAAAAATATCATTTGCTTTAAAAGTCAAACTTTTAGAGCTTTATTCAAGTATGATGATAAATGACTTTCTTCTAATATTTATCAAAGCCCAGTATTTAAGAATATCAGAATCAAAACTTCCAGGAGATACACATGCAATTAATAGGAGAATTCAGAAAAGAGAAAGTCCTAAGTCTTAGGATGCTCAAATTTCTACAATGGAACTAAATCTTTTTGGCATTAAATCCTTTCAACCAGAATAAAAATAATTTCCTTTATTAAGTGAAATAACACTGAGATAAAATATTTTAAAGGGTAAAAACCGTTGGCATGTACACTGAAATATGACACCTGTGACTAGAAGACAAATCATCTAAAATTAATTAACATTCGACTGATTTTCTTTTTTTTCTTCATGTTCTACAGTCTTGTTATTTACTGCCACACATTGTCCTGAACCCTCCATAGGTATACACATGTTCCCCACCTCTGAAACTCAAGCACAAACATAATAATAATAAACCGGTTTCTATCATTACATCTCAGTAGTTCTGAGACCTTTGGACATTTTTTAATCAAAATAAATTAATTAATGACTTAGACAAAAAGAGAGAGGGGGAAAAGAACTAGCAATATTAAACAACATAGCAATACTAAACAACAGAGATTTAAGATAAGAACATGGATTGCTTGAGTTTCAGAAACAGTATTATTTTTTTCTTGTGATTTGGGAGAGCTCAAAATTCAATTTGGAGATTGAAGATAACTAATTCTTCCAGGGTTAGACAGAAACTCTGCATTTCTAGACAGTTCTCAGTTTGTTCAATCAGTAAATCTTGATCTTGGCTAGCCCCATTCTGATAGCCATTTAATTTGCTTTATATCCCTCACAGCCATTTGTCAAAATATAGTCTGTTGTTAATCATTCTTAGGTGAAATAGAGACCTCTGGATCCATTCTCTATTTCTAAGAACCAGTATGACCAAAATATTATTGACATGTAGAGCTGATAGAGCCATACTTCTAAGAGAAGGCTTAGAATTATTCTAAGACTACTTTGTGTTTTACCTGTGGGTAAAATTTTTTTTTTTAACTTGTGGATATTAAAACTTGTTGGGATGTCTAGTTGAAAAGCAGATTAATTCTTATATCTTTGAGCAAAGAATGGAAAGCTGTTTTCTTAAATGGCAGTTGTCAATGGAGGGACTGATAGGGCAGGAAAAGTGAGGGAGATACACTGATGACTAAATGAATGAATGAAATAGAGGGGATCACAAATGAACTGAAGATGATAAGGTATCTTGACTCAAGGATTACGGTCAATCCAACTCTATGCATCATCACTTCAATGACTTGAGCTACTGCTTACACATTTACTTAAACTCATAGTTCAAGTTTCCCAAAAGACTGAGGACTCTGAAAGCAAAGCCTTCTCTTATCATTCTTCATATGCATGATAATTTGTATCACATAAATGTTCACAAACTAAACTTATTTCCAATTGTGACCTTATTTAATCAACAAATATTATCACTAGAGTTTACATTTCCATGATAACCATTATTCTATATCAAGATATGTGCATTCCTAATGTTTGGCTACTGGAAATAAAATTATCTTGCTTTAGTTTTTCTTTGTTGTTGTTGATCAGCAAAATACAATGCAGAGAAGTGGCAAGTGTGGGCTTAAAAATCAATATTTCCAGATTTAAGTCGTGATTCTTTTATACAACAACACTCATATATCTCAATCTAAGTCAAATATGGGATTAAACATAGAACCAACAGATTTTTGGGATGTAAATAGGTTATTTTATACAATATGTGGAACAAAGTAAGTAACAGAACAGAGTAACTATGCAATAAATGTCATTATTATCATTGATTTGCTGAAACATTGGATTGGAAATATTTTCCCTCACACCCTCTTCAATTTGAAGATCAAGCCCCTCACTCATGGAAAACAGAACTGTTTCTCTTGGTTGATTTTATCTCAAGTCTTCTTTTTATTTTTAATTTTGGCCTCTTTTATTGTTTTTTTATTTATTTATTTGCATCCATCATTTATTCTTTGGCCTGTGTAGGCCTCCTGTTGCAGCGGCCTCTCTTGTTGCTGAGCACTGGCTCTGGGCACATGTACTCCAGAGCACTGGCTCATAACCAGACACACAGGTCCAGCCGCAACACGGCACGTGGATCTTCCTGAGCCATGGATCGAACTGGTGTCCCTTGCACTGCAGGGCATACTCTCCACCTACTGGACCACCAGGGAAGCCCGATTTTAGCTCAAGTTTTAATGCGAAGTCTAGGTTAATTTTTAAGAGAGAAGAGAATTTTTGAGGAGGAAAGAAAGAAAATAAACATCTCTGGTGAAAATGTTTTGATAAGAAGGTAAGACACATTTAAAAGAAGAGCATAGATGAGTACAAAAGATGGTGAGAAATTAGCAGAGTAGAACAATACAGCTGGAAGATTATTTGTAGGTTAAGAAGAAAGAATTCCCTTTGCTACCAAATTAATGACGGTCACAACTCTATGCATTCTTCATATGCTACTGAATTAAACTCATAGTTCAAGTTTCCCAAAAGACTGAGGCCCAAAAATTTAAATGTTTTTCACAAACCTAAACTTATTTCCAATTGTGACCTTATTTAATCAACAAATATTATCACTAGAGTTTACATTTCCATGATAACCATTATTCTATATCAAGATATGTGCATTCCTAATGTTTGGCTACTGGAAATAAAATTATCTTGCTTTAGTTTTTCTTTGTTGTTGTTGATCAGCAAAATACAATGCAGAGAAGTGGCAAGTGTGGGCTTAAAAATCAATATTTCCAGATTTAAGTCGTGATTCTTTTATACAACAACACTCATATATCTCAATCTAAGTCAAATATGGGATTAAACATAGAACCAACAGATTTTTGGGATGTAAATAGGTTATTTTATACAATATGTGGAACAAAGTAAGTAACAGAACAGAGTAACTATGCAATAAATGTCATTATTATCATTGATTTGCTGAAACATTGGATTGGAAATATTTTCCCTCACACCCTCTTCAATTTGAAGATCAAGCCCCTCACTCATGGAAAACAGAACTGTTTCTCTTGGTTGATTTTATCTCAAGTCTTCTTTTTATTTTTAATTTTGGCCTCTTTTATTGTTTTGATTTATTTATTTGCATCCATCATTTATTCTTTGGCCTGTGTAGGCCTCCTGTTGCAGCGGCCTCTCTTGTTGCTGAGCACTGGCTCTGGGCACATGTACTCCAGAGCACTGGCTCATAACCAGACACACAGGTCCAGCCGCAACACGGCACGTGGATCTTCCTGAGCCATGGATCGAACTGGTGTCCCTTGCACTGCAGGGCATACTCTCCACCTACTGGACCACCAGGGAAGCCCGATTTTAGCTCAAGTTTTAATGCGAAGTCTAGGTTAATTTTTAAGAGAGAAGAGAATTTTTGAGGAGGAAAGAAAGAAAATAAACATCTCTGGTGAAAATGTTTTGATAAGAAGGTAAGACACATTTAAAAGAAGAGCATAGATGAGTACAAAAGATGGTGAGAAATTAGCAGAGTAGAACAATACAGCTGGAAGATTATTTGTAGGTTAAGAAGAAAGAATTCCCTTTGCTACCAAATAATCAGATGATTGGACATGTGCTGAGATGAGAACCATCTGGGTGTCCAATAAACATGGAAGTCATGTCATCAGCTAGGACATGTCTATCAATGGATAAATGGATACAGAAATTATGGTATATATATATACAATGGAATATTTCTCACCTATAGAAAAGAACACATTGAGTCAGTCCTAAAGAGGTGGATGAACTTAGAGCCTATTATACAGAGTGAATTAAGTCTGAAGGAGAAAGACAAACACTGTATATTGATACATATATATGGGATCTAGAAAGATGGAACTGATGAACCTATTTGCAGGGCAGCAACGGAGAGCCAGACACAGAGAACTGACTTGCAGACACAGTGGGGAAACGAGAGGGTGGGACAAATGGAGAGAAAAGCATGAAGACATACATTACCATATGCAAAATAGACAGTAAGTGGGGATTTGTTGTGTGGCATAGTGAGCTCAACCCAGTGCTCTGTGACAACCTAGAGGGGAGGGATGGGGGGGGAGGTGAGGGGATAGTTCAAGAGGTAGGGGACATGTATAGCTGCAGTTGATTCATGCTGATGTATGGCAGAAACCAACACAATATTGTAAAGCAATTATTCTCCAATTAAAAAAATAACAAAAAAGAATTTTACATTAACTGTGATTTGGTACTCAGTAGCAAGAGAAGTTTATTTCTCCTAAGTAGTTTATTTATTCCTTTAACTGAAAAGTGAAAGATAATAACTTTTTTAAAGTTTTTAAAACTTTGCTTCCAGGAAATTCAGAATTAATTTAGCTTCTAAAAAATGTTATCTCACTTCAGACTTTATTATTGTTGTTACTTTCCCATGCCTTCTTCTATAGAGGACTTACATAAAATGTCAGTCCTCACTTCTCCTACTCTAAAATATGTTAAAATTGATCTTTAAGTACAACTGCTAGACAAACCCAAGCAATTCCTTGCAAGAACACAAATTTAAAAGGTAAGACACATTTAGAGGAAGAGCATAGATGAGTACAAAAGATGGTGAGAAATTAGCAGAGTAGAACAATACAGCTGGAAGATTATTTGTAGGTTAAGAAGAAAGAATTCCCTTTGCTACCAAATAATCAGATGATTGGACATGTGCTGAGATGAGAACCATCTGGGTGTCCAATAAACATGGAAGTCATGTCATCAGCTAGGACATGTCTATCAATGGATAAATGGATACAGAAATTATGGTATATATATATACAATGGAATATTTCTCACCTATAGAAAAGAACACATTGAGTCAGTCCTAAAGAGGTGGATGAACTTAGAGCCTATTATACAGAGTGAATTAAGTCTGAAGGAGAAAGACAAACACTGTATATTGATACATATATATGGGATCTAGAAAGATGGAACTGATGAACCTATTTGCAGGGCAGCAACGGAGAGCCAGACACAGAGAACTGACTTGCAGACACAGTGGGGAAACGAGAGGGTGGGACAAATGGAGAGAAAAGCATGAAGACATACATTACCATATGCAAAATAGACAGTAAGTGGGGATTTGTTGTGTGGCATAGTGAGCTCAACCCAGTGCTCTGTGACAACCTAGAGGGGAGGGATGGGGGGGGAGGTGAGGGGATAGTTCAAGAGGTAGGGGACATGTATAGCTGCAGTTGATTCATGCTGATGTATGGCAGAAACCAACACAATATTGTAAAGCAATTATTCTCCAATTAAAAAAATAACAAAAAAGAATTTTACATTAACTGTGATTTGGTACTCAGTAGCAAGAGAAGTTTATTTCTCCTAAGTAGTTTATTTATTCCTTTAACTGAAAAGTGAAAGATAATAACTTTTTAATGTTTTTAAAACTTTGCTTCCAGGAAATTCAGAATTAATTTAGCTTCTAAAAAATGTTATCTCACTTCAGACTTTATTATTGTTGTTACTTTCCCATGCCTTCTTCTATAGAGGACTTACATAAAATGTCAGTCCTCACTTCTCCTACTCTAAAATATGTTAAAATTGATCTTTAAGTACAACTGCTAGACAAACCCAAGCAATTCCTTGCAAGAGATTATACTATTTAATCTCAAACTGCAGTTTATCTCCTCAGTTCTGTCGTGTGTAAAGACGGCTACTATTTCTTTGGAGAACTTGCAGTTTTCTTTGAAGAGACATGGTCTTTGTCTGGCCCCATGAGTCATTTAAGGTTCTTCTTTGGTTCAGTAAGAGTGGGCATATCTTTCTTTTTCTTAATCTTAATTAGCTGGTTGACTCTTTTCTTTCCATTCTTACTTAATTGGGAAATAGTGCTATTAATGTATCATTATTTCCAGTTAATTAACTGAACTGAAAAATGATTACATCCTGCTTCCTTCTTGTCTCCAGGATTCTATCCTAATCAGAGACAGGCTTTCCTGCCTGTATCATTCACGTTGTAACTCTGTTGCTTGTGTTTTAACAGAGTTGCTCAGCTGCTATTCCTGGCAAAGATGGCAGGCAAATAAATTACATGAAAGCCAGAAACAGCTCAGGACATAAAGAGTCAATGTCCTATTTTTCTTTGCAGTTTACACCAGAGTATTTAAGCACAGTAATAGATTAATGAGTGAATGATAATAAAACTCAGTCACTTAACAAATATTGAAATATTAACAATGTATCTTTCTTGATGACTGCTAAATGCATTCATTCAGATAACTTTCTGCTCCCCATCAAGCCCATGCTCACTCATTTTAGAAACTTTTTAGCACTGCAGGGATTGTTTGGACTATGCATTTATGCCTAAGATTTCAAGAAAAGAGTTGCATTACTTTTCTAAAAAAAAAAAATGATTCCAAAACAGAATATACATATCTAAAATAATAAAACAGTGTTTGTCAACTTTTCAAAAACTTCACAGAAAAAAGACCCAAAAAGGCCATGCTATTTTTATCCAGAAATTTTCAGCTTTGTAAAGTGTAGCAGTTGACAAAATTATTAATCATAACTCTAACTTGTTATGACCACTTAACTGAGGAAAAAATATATAATCCTTATCTTGATGTACATCAGTGATTACTTATATTTTTTCCTCTTCTTGCTCATCCATACTTAGAAATCTTCATTATTTCGTATTTTCAAGGGACTAGGTGGACAATCATTTTTCAATGGAAAGGCTTTTAGCAGTAAAAGCTGAAAGATGGAATTATCATAGACACATAACCAGACGCAATGTAGACCCCATCCAATGTCACCACCTTAGGATGTAGTGAAGGGTGCTTTTCTGTGTAGTAAAGCCTTTTCTCAAAAAAAAAAAGAGAAAAAGAGAAAAAAATAGAACTCCAATAACATCATTAAGTAAATCACACTGTTTTCCCTACTTGATACCTATCACATCAAAGGCTTTGATACATATTCAAAGAAAAACAAAAGGCAAATTGGTAAGTAAAAAGTCACAAAGCTCAGCAGACAGGATGAGCCAGGAATGGGACAAATAGATTCTGGGGTTCTGGCTGGACAGGTGGGTCAAATGAGAAGCCCCTCCCATTCGCCTGGGTACAGTGTTCCCAAATCTTATCCTTGTGCCTAAAGCTTATCATCCTACCTGCATATTCAAATCACCTTCAGCTCTTAGGGTATCCATTAGTTAATTAAATATTTATTGAGCACTATTCTGTACCAGGCATCATGGTGTTCTCATGGTAGAGATGTTTACTGTTAACCAGTTTATTCCTCCACTCTCAATTCTAACTACTAAGCACTGTAAATATGTAAAGCATAAAATGAATAACTAATCAAATAACAAACAGGATCCCATCAAGCCCATGCTCACTCATTTTAGAAACTTTTTAGCACTGCAGGGATTGTTTGGACTATGCATTTATGCCTAAGATTTCAAGAAAAGAGTTGCATTACTTTTCTAAAAAAAAAATGATTCCAAAACAGAATATACATATCTAAAATAATAAAACAGTGTTTGTCAACTTTTCAAAAACTTCACAGAAAAAAGACCCAAAAAGGCCATGCTATTTTTATCCAGAAATTTTCAGCTTTGTAAAGTGTAGCAGTTGACAAAATTATTAATCATAACTCTAACTTGTTATGACCACTTAACTGAGGAAAAAATATATAATCCTTATCTTGATGTACATCAGTGATTACTTATATTTTTTCCTCTTCTTCTCATCCATACTTAGAAATCTTCATTATTTCGTATTTTCAAGGGACTAGGTGGACAATCATTTTTCAATGGAAAGGCTTTTAGCAGTAAAAGCTGAAAGATGGAATTATCATAGACACATAACCAGACGCAATGTAGACCCCATCCAATGTCACCACCTTAGGATGTAGTGAAGGGTGCTTTTCTGTGTAGTAAAGCCTTTTCTCAAAAAAAAAAAGAGAAAAAGAGAAAAAAATAGAACTCCAATAACATCATTAAGTAAATCACACTGTTTTCCCTACTTGATACCTATCACATCAAAGGCTTTGATACATATTCAAAGAAAAACAAAAGGCAAATTGGTAAGTAAAAAGTCACAAAGCTCAGCAGACAGGATGAGCCAGGAATGGGACAAATAGATTCTGGGGTTCTGGCTGGACAGGTGGGTCAAATGAGAAGCCCCTCCCATTCGCCTGGGTACAGTGTTCCCAAATCTTATCCTTGTGCCTAAAGCTTATCATCCTACCTGCATATTCAAATCACCTTCAGCTCTTAGGGTATCCATTAGTTAATTAAATATTTATTGAGCACTATTCTGTACCAGGCATCATGGTGTTCTCATGGTAGAGATGTTTACTGTTAACCAGTTTATTCCTCCACTCTCAATTCTAACTACTAAGCACTGTAAATATGTAAAGCATAAAATGAATAACTAATCAAATAACAAACAGGATCCAATACTGTCTAAGTCCTCCCTGTTAATTTACAGAATTGATTATGATGAATCAACAGCTTTGCTTTAGAATAATAGCTCATTACTGATAAAGATAAAAGTCAAGGTCACCAAAGTCCCAGGGCAGTGTTGACTTTCCTCTTCTAAAATCAATTGCCATATATATTTATAAGCTAATAAGAAGGATATGTAAATGCATGCATTTAAACTCCTTTACCTTCTATAAAGAATTTTTGACAGTTTTAAAAATTATGAAAGACTAATCCACTAACCAGACGTTTCCCATTCGTTCATGACTTTATGAATTTATCATTGAGTGCTATCATCACAGATTTCACCGCTTTATTTACTTCAAAGTATTTCTGCTTAACTATCAATTTGTTTCAGTAGCCTTATAGGAATTTATTTTGCACTGCTCTATTAACTATGCAAAATAGTAGAAGCTGAAGATTCATCATTTTGATTCTATTTTGTGACCTTGGATTATTTATTTAATATTATTTAGTTAAATTGTTGCTTGTCTCTAAAGTATCTCGAGAGGCCAGACTGGACAACTGGCAAATGATAAACCTAGTGATTAATATAAACCCGTAATCACTCTTGAATTGGTGAGCAGGAGTT
The DNA here is from genome assembly GCA_022376925.1 of Tragulus kanchil. NCBI lineage: Eukaryota > Metazoa > Chordata > Mammalia > Artiodactyla > Tragulidae > Tragulus > Tragulus kanchil. The sequence continues at coordinate 112,517,961 of JAIOJX010000005.1, read as the reverse complement.
ACATGCTTTCTACACTGAGTTTCTTGGAAGAGAAAAATAATTTGTTAAAGCAATTCACATTAATTCATACATTGTTTCTTTCAATTGTGCCAAAATGGCCATCTGCATAGGACAATTTTTTATCTGATTATAATCTGGCACATTGATTGGTTTTTCTGACCAACACCCAAGTACTGGTCAACAGGTGTCTTTCATGGCACATTATCCACAAGTGAAGTTTGAACACTGGCATTTCAGGAGGGAAGAAGTCTGTCCCTAAACCCTGATCTAATATGTCACTTTATTTTGAATCTCAGACAATTTTCTCATAATTGTAGAGTCTTTTTCCAGTTATGAATAAAAATTTCAACATCAAAAAAATGACACTTTACTGGCTTATATTCGCATATTATATTTTCATTTCACTTTCATATTATTGGCAACTGCACACAATAAAACCTCTTCTTTTGCGAAACTAATTAATGCCACCATTCCATTTGCTTTTCAAACAATTTCAACCTAATTTATGTTTTCACAACCCCTATTGGTTGCTTCGTTAATAGAGGTGTTCTATTCCCTGCACAGAAGACAAATGCAGGACAGGCAACTATGTTCTGCATACTTTAACTAGCAACCTCACCCAATGTTCTGATCAAATTCTGAACACTGCTTTGTAGATTCATCTGGAAATCACAAGTATGTGATTTATTGTGATCAGTACAAAGTTGATTTTTAAGAATTGCCAGTGCCAGAAGTCATACAGCTTCTCTTCCAGTGTCTAGGAAGTATGCCTATTTTAACTAATCCCCTCAGAGACGGCTTTCAGTCACTATAAGGGGACACAGCGTAGATTCTGGAACAAGAACCCACAGATTAGATCAGATCTCTCCCATGGTCTAAACCCTGGAATGACTCTCCTTAGCTATACTGTTAAGTCTCAGATCTGTAAACTGATGTTCAAGATCAACCTCAGCCTGGTCCCAGTTAGGTAAGCAGGTGCTTGTGGCTCAGTCATGTCCGACTCTTTGCAACTCTTTGGACTGTAACCCACCAGGCTCATCTGTCCATGGGATATTTTTCCTTATATACTCTACATTCCAATGATACCCTCATTGTACCATTTTAAGACATAGCAAAGTCCACAATATAGCTTTAGAACGGCTTATGTTTTCCTTTTCCTTGATAAATACCGTCTTTTTCTTTCAAAATTTGATTCACAGTATCAATATATAGTCTCATTCATTCACTTCCTCTGTAAAGCTTCTCTAGTACCTAGATTAGGTTCATGGTTTTCACAGAGCTTTTTAAACACACCTGTTAAAGCATATAAAGTCTGCCCTAGCTGTACTTTCTTGTTCCCTTCTGCAATAATGTCCTCAACCACAGAAAACTTCGTATTCCCTAAAATGCCACAAATTGGGAACCAATACATATTCTATTGGGCTTCCTTGATAGCTCAGACAGTAAAAATCTGCCTACAATAATTTAATTTTCCAGTTATGAATAAATTTCAACATCAAAAATGACACTTTACTGGCTTATATTCGCATATTATATTTTCATTTCACTTTCATATTATTGGCAACTGCACAATAAAACCTCTTCTTTTGCGAAACTAATTAATGCCACCATTCCATTTGCTTTTCAAACAATTTCAACCTAATTTATGTTTTCACAACCCCTATTGGTTGCTTCGTTAATAGAGGTGTTCTATTCCCTGCACAGAAGACAAATGCAGGACAGGCAACTATGTTCTGCATACTTTAACTAGCAACCTCACCCAATGTTCTGATCAAATTCTGAACACTGCTTTGTAGATTCATCTGGAAATCACAAGTATGTGATTTATTGTGATCAGTACAAAGTTGATTTTTAAGAATTGCCAGTGCCAGAAGTCATACAGCTTCTCTTCCAGTGTCTAGGAAGTATGCCTATTTTAACTAATCCCCTCAGAGACGGCTTTCAGTCACTATAAGGGGACACAGCGTAGATTCTGGAACAAGAACCCACAGATTAGATCAGATCTCTCCCATGGTCTAAACCCTGGAATGACTCTCCTTAGCTATACTGTTAAGTCTCAGATCTGTAAACTGATGTTCAAGATCAACCTCAGCCTGGTCCCAGTTAGGTAAGCAGGTGCTTGTGGCTCAGTCATGTCCGACTCTTTGCAACTCTTTGGACTGTAACCCACCAGGCTCATCTGTCCATGGGATATTTTTCCTTATATACTCTACATTCCAATGATACCCTCATTGTACCATTTTAAGACATAGCAAAGTCCACAATATAGCTTTAGAACGGCTTATGTTTTCCTTTTCCTTGATAAATACCGTCTTTTTCTTTCAAAATTTGATTCACAGTATCAATATATAGTCTCATTCATTCACTTCCTCTGTAAAGCTTCTCTAGTACCTAGATTAGGTTCATGGTTTTCACAGAGCTTTTTAAACACACCTGTTAAAGCATATAAAGTCTGCCCTAGCTGTACTTTCTTGTTCCCTTCTGCAATAATGTCCTCAACCACAGAAAACTTCGTATTCCCTAAAATGCCACAAATTGGGAACCAATACATATTCTATTGGGCTTCCTTGATAGCTCAGACAGTAAAAAATCTGCCTACAATGCAGGGGACCCAGGTTTGATCTCTGGGTCAGGAAGATCCCCAAGGTGAGGGCATGGAAAACCACTCGGGTATTCTTGTCTGGAGAATTTCATGGACAGAGGAACCTGGTAGACTACAGTCCACAGGAGTGCAAAGAGCAGGGCATGACTGAAGCAACTTAGCACACATGCACACATTCTATTAGACCAAAACTGGAGGATGTCACATCCTCAAAAGAGGTGTTCCAGAGCACTTCAATCACGTAACTCATTAGCAATAAAAAAAACCCATCTGCTCTTGGAAGACCTACAGCTGAGGTGGTCATCCACTGGCAACCAAAAGGCCACATTAAGATAAAAGATAAATTTCATTTGGTCTCCATGTATCAAAAAACAAAACAACTGAGCCAACATTTTTGAGCCAGGAGATTTCTCATTAAAAATCTGGATTTGGGTTTTCCTGCAAAAAATAGAAAACCACTGGGCTTGACTTCCCAAATGGCAACCATTCACTAGAGCTGAATGGAAGGTCTGGTTAGGCAGAGCACATGTTCTCCACTTGGCCACGGACAGCACCAATTTATTCTATCCCCATGAAGACAGGGCCAGTTGCCATGTGTTATCAATGTTGACACCATCACTTTTTAATTGGACACAGAAACACACACACACACATGTATATACTGTGATCATAGGTTCTCTGTTAAATGTAAGAAAACAAAAACTTGACTGGGAATGGCATGTGCTTTTCCTCAATTCATTATTTTAACTTAACTGGCTTGATTTATTGGCACTTTTGAGTTGTAAGGATTGAAATATGCTTTCCCTTGTCTCAGAATGTTCCACTAAACTCTTTGAAGGGTAAGATTTTGTTAAAATAAAGACTGTCTATTATCATTATCAGGTTGGCCAAAATACCAGTATAGTAATCTATCTTGACTCTTAAGGCAGAAAATAAATAGAAAGTCAATAAAAGAGACATGGAAGAATTTTAGGGAGTTATTTTTCTAAATATATGAGTGGCTGCTTTTAGATCTTCACTCAGGCCAATGAGAATTAAATCAACTTTTTGTCTACTTGACTGGCAACAACTGGAACATTTGTTTTAACGCCTACAATGCAGGGGACCCAGGTTTGATCTCTGGGTCAGGAAGATCCCAAGGTGAGGGCATGGAAAACCACTCGGGTATTCTTGTCTGGAGAATTTCATGGACAGAGGAACCTGGTAGACTACAGTCCACAGGAGTGCAAGAGCAGGGCATGACTGAAGCAACTTAGCACACATGCACACATTCTATTAGACCAAAACTGGAGGATGTCACATCCTCAAAAGAGGTGTTCCAGAGCACTTCAATCACGTAACTCATTAGCAATAAAAAAAACCCATCTGCTCTTGGAAGACCTACAGCTGAGGTGGTCATCCACTGGCAACCAAAAGGCCACATTAAGATAAAAGATAAATTTCATTTGGTCTCCATGTATCAAAAAACAAAACAACTGAGCCAACATTTTTGAGCCAGGAGATTTCTCATTAAAAATCTGGATTTGGGTTTTCCTGCAAAAAATAGAAAACCACTGGGCTTGACTTCCCAAATGGCAACCATTCACTAGAGCTGAATGGAAGGTCTGGTTAGGCAGAGCACATGTTCTCCACTTGGCCACGGACAGCACCAATTTATTCTATCCCCATGAAGACAGGGCCAGTTGCCATGTGTTATCAATGTTGACACCATCACTTTTTAATTGGACACAGAAACACACACACACACATGTATATACTGTGATCATAGGTTCTCTGTTAAATGTAAGAAAACAAAAACTTGACTGGGAATGGCATGTGCTTTTCCTCAATTCATTATTTTAACTTAACTGGCTTGATTTATTGGCACTTTTGAGTTGTAAGGATTGAAATATGCTTTCCCTTGTCTCAGAATGTTCCACTAAACTCTTTGAAGGGTAAGATTTTGTTAAAATAAAGACTGTCTATTATCATTATCAGGTTGGCCAAAATACCAGTATAGTAATCTATCTTGACTCTTAAGGCAGAAAATAAATAGAAAGTCAATAAAAGAGACATGGAAGAATTTTAGGGAGTTATTTTTCTAAATATATGAGTGGCTGCTTTTAGATCTTCACTCAGGCCAATGAGAATTAAATCAACTTTTTGTCTACTTGACTGGCAACAACTGGAACATCAGAACCTCTGCTTAAATCTAAAGGTCTGCTCCCAGCCGGAATCATTTACATAGCTCAGCCAAAAATGGCTCAAAACATCTAGTGATAAAAAAGTGAAATACAAAGATTAGATGAACTTCAAAGCAAGACCCATTTACTTAGGCATAATCTCTAAAAGAAGGAATTTTACAACACAAGCACTAGTTGGAAGTCACTAAGGCTCCAAACATTACCCCTATAGCAGAACTAAGACAACTATTGTTGGAAAAGAAACCATTTACCCTTTCTGTCATGAAGGAATCACCATGTGCTGAATTGCTTTATCCACCAAAAGAGACACAGAAGAGTGGGCACAGCTGCACCACAGGACCATCAGGGACCCTTCCATAGCACAACCAGCCCCAATTCAAATGTTGAAAGAAAGCATATTTTTAGCTACAAAATTTTACTTTCACCTAAAACATTTTATTCACAAAGTAATTAGAAAATGCCTTACAGTGAAGAAAACTATCAACTCAGTAGGGGAGTACAGATTGAAAGGATTAACCTGGCTGCCCCAAACAGGCAACAATTTGAATAAATAATGTGAGAAAAAGAGAAAGAGAAGTTTGTTCCCTGAGTTTCATGCTCCTCAAGCTGTCTGTACCTACTGTTGTGGGTGTACATGTGCACATGCTAACAAAAACAATTGAAGAATGTCACCTTATCATTCAAAATTTGTTTTATATAACTCAAAGACTAAGTAGTTTCTAAGTTTCCAGAAGACAGATTATTTGAACCACAGCATTTTTTTTTTTTTTTTTTTTATTCTAAAAACAATCTGTATGTCCTTTAAAATCAGTTTTCTAATCTGGTAGATTTTATCTAAATTGTACAGCAATCCGGGATCCTGATGCAAATAAAGGAAAACTATCTCATACCTGCCCTTCTGTCCTTAAAAACAATTACTTTCAAACTTTTTTGACCAAAGCTTCCTGGTGGACCAGATGGTATAGTATCTAAAAAATAAATAGTCAATAAAAGAGACATGGAAGAATTTTAGGGAGATATTTTTCTAAATATATGAGTGGCTGCTTTTAGATCTTCACTCAGGCCAATGAGAATTAAATCAACTTTTGTCTACTTGACTGGCAACAACTGGAACATCAGAACCTCTGCTTAAATCTAAAGGTCTGCTCCCAGCCGGAATCATTTACATAGCTCAGCCAAAAATGGCTCAAAACATCTAGTGATAAAAAAGTGAAATACAAAGATTAGATGAACTTCAAAGCAAGACCCATTTACTTAGGCATAATCTCTAAAAGAAGGAATTTTACAACACAAGCACTAGTTGGAAGTCACTAAGGCTCCAAACATTACCCCTATAGCAGAACTAAGACAACTATTGTTGGAAAAGAAACCATTTACCCTTTCTGTCATGAAGGAATCACCATGTGCTGAATTGCTTTATCCACCAAAAGAGACACAGAAGAGTGGGCACAGCTGCACCACAGGACCATCAGGGACCCTTCCATAGCACAACCAGCCCCAATTCAAATGTTGAAAGAAAGCATATTTTTAGCTACAAAATTTTACTTTCACCTAAAACATTTTATTCACAAAGTAATTAGAAAATGCCTTACAGTGAAGAAAACTATCAACTCAGTAGGGGAGTACAGATTGAAAGGATTAACCTGGCTGCCCCAAACAGGCAACAATTTGAATAAATAATGTGAGAAAAAGAGAAAGAGAAGTTTGTTCCCTGAGTTTCATGCTCCTCAAGCTGTCTGTACCTACTGTTGTGGGTGTACATGTGCACATGCTAACAAAAACAATTGAAGAATGTCACCTTATCATTCAAAATTTGTTTTATATAACTCAAAGACTAAGTAGTTTCTAAGTTTCCAGAAGACAGATTATTTGAACCACAGCATTTTTTTTTTTTTTTTTTTATTCTAAAAACAATCTGTATGTCCTTTAAAATCAGTTTTCTAATCTGGTAGATTTTATCTAAATTGTACAGCAATCCGGGATCCTGATGCAAATAAAGGAAAACTATCTCATACCTGCCCTTCTGTCCTTAAAAACAATTACTTTCAAACTTTTTTGACCAAAGCTTCCCTGGTGGACCAGATGGTAAAGAAGCTGCCTACAATGCAGGGGGACGAGGGTTGGATTCCTGGGTCTGGAAAATCCCCTGGAGAAGGAATGGCTATCCCCCCAGCAGAACTGCCTTGAGAATTCCAAGGACAGAGGAGCCTGGCAGGCTACAGTCCATGGGGTCTCAAAGAGTCTGACATGACTAAGCAACATTCACTTCACTTCATAGCAAGAAATTCACAATAACTTCCTATGCACATACCTGAACAACAATAAAAAAAAAGCAATGCTTACTGACTCCTCCAACATTTCCAATTATGTTCCACTCTCTTTCATAAAAAGCAAGACTGTACTTCCACTAAATTGTTTCTGCAGTTCATTAACATGTCATAACTTACAGTTTAAACAACCTTAAGGCTTTTGGTTTCACAGGCATTTACCAGTATGGGCAAGTCAATTTAAAAACTAAATGGGGGAAAATAAACTGGTTTCTAAGTAATGAACTAAACCAAGAACCTGAGTTTGACTTAAAAGCTGTGATTACTAATGAATTCCAATTAAAACACAATTTTATTTTTCTAATAAATAGAATGCAAAGTGAGAAACAGTTTTACTAGACATTAAGAACGAGGACTACCTCAGAGGTGCAAATTACTCATCATGTAGCTATCTATATAGAAATCAAATCAAAATAAAGAGACATACACAGCATTCAAAGTAGCAGATCAAATCAACAGAACTCAAGAATAAAATAAAGGTGAAAGGGGCTTCCCTTTCACCAGTGGGCAAGGATACCACCTTGCAGTGCAAGGGGTGTCAGTTAGATCCCTGGGCTGGGGAGATTCCACATGCTGTGGAGTGGCTGGATTGATGTGTCCAACTACCGAGCCCGAGCTTTGAAGCGTGCGCCCAGAGCCAGTGCTCTGCGACGAGAGAGGCCACTGCGATGGGAGGCCCACTCAGGCCAAAGAACAAAGATAAATAAATGAAAGATCAATAGAAGTGGCCAAAAATAAATAAATAAATAAAGGTGATATTCTGAAGTTCTGAGATACTTGATTAAAAGAGAGAGAGAGAGTAGTTTGAATTCTTCCTCATTTCAAACAGAGGTTTGGTTCTCTGAATGGATGGCAAGATATGTGCACTGATGAGGAACAATAGAAATAACTGGGCTCTAGAGACTTGGGTGGTCACTGAAGTATCCTTCTGGTTAATTTACTTAATTATCTCGCAAATTTTCAAAAGCCTTCTCAAGACAATGTATCAGAGGTGACTATGTAACTACGTAATTAAGATAAAGTATGTAAGATACAGACACAAAGGAAGAAGTTCTACAAAGTGAAACCTGTAACACTGAAAGCTTTTTGAAGATCTCAAAAACTTTCTAAATGGGTAAAGGAAAACTAAGACCTAGAAGTTTGTGAACTGCTGATCTATAGCTTGAAAACTTCCTAACCCTGATCTCACCCAACAGAGATCAGTAATTCAACTTAAGGAGCATTCAGTCTGATAGCATCTGAAAATGCCCGTGAGAAACAACTAATGAAAAGTCAGAGGCTGTCAAATTTACATCCACATCACTCACAGCATAATCCAGCCCATATCAAAGAAAAGTAGCAGTTCAGCACAAAGGTTTGAGCACAATCTCTGGAGCTGCAGTGGTTCAAATTGCCAATCCCTAATTTCACAGATGAAGATATCCAGGTCAGGTCATTTTGCCTCTTACCTAGGACAAACTCTGATCCAATCCCTGATCCACTTACATGCAGTGTGGCCCTATGTCATATAACTTCTCTGTGCTTCAATTTCTCAAAGGTAATGTGGGATAACAATTGTACTCATGGAGTCATTGTGAGGAAAATCTGAGTTATTTTATATAAGGTCTTACAGCAATGCCTGGTACATACTAAATACAAGCAAGAGGCAGATGAAAATTAAATTCACAAAGAAATGACTGGATGTTAACTCTGGCTTTAGAATCTATGGCCTGAGAAACATAGGCTTTTAAACTTCTAATAGCTTAAAGTAGGGAAGATAGTGGCTGCATCATCACTTTTTTCTTTTTTCCCCTTTCATTTAAGATTACACTAAAAATGGGATAGGAAGAATTCTTCCTCACGTTTCTAAGGTGGGCATAATAGCATGGTCTGGGACCTTGCCCCTTCAGCATCTTCTAGTGAACTCAGAGCTTATGGCTGCAGACTTTAAAGTTTTTGTTTGTTTCATTTACTTTTATGTTCAAGGACATTTTATGTCTTATCGCCCAGTGGTTGACCTTTGGACACTCCTTGAGTTATTTTTCAAGACTTCCTACAATCTTAGGTTTTATGTTACAAGTATGTGTAGAACACCTACTGTGCCAGACATGATGCTAAAATTAGGGATACCAATTTCTCTACAGTCCAAATTGTCTTCAAATGATACATGAATCAAATCAGGTGTGTCAGTGCTTGTTGAGACATAGAAGGGAAAATAGCATCTCCTAAACCTAACAATCATTCAGATAAATACTCTGTTAGTTTTAGCCAATTTACATGCATCATTAAGAGATCTGAAGTAGTCATCAGTGTGTTTGAAGTCCAGCCTAAAAGAAACTTCCAAAGTTAAACAATGACGGATGGCATTCCTAGACAGGAAGCAAACTCAACTGACTTTGCTCCTCTAGCAATATCTTACTAGACAATTATGTGTTACTTCTCTTTCCTCTTCTTGAAAATATCATCAACCAGGGATTAGAAATGATCTACTTGCACATCTATGAATGTGCTTCAAGACAGTCCTGATGGCAAGTGACAAATTATCTATTATCTCTAAAATTCTTTTGAGCTTGATTGGAAAGCATATGTAAATGGTTTCTTTCTCTCTGCTCAGAGGAGTCTAGCTGTCCTGTCTGAGATGATAATGCAATCATCTGTAAAAAAACCACAAATTCCCTAATTAACATTAGAGTTCTGGGAAGCCTTCCCTTTGAAAGGCAAAGCCCTAGGGATCCCTATACAGCTATCAGAACAAGAGGGTTTGGTGTGATTGACTTGATTGGATCTTAAGTGTCTTATTTCCTCCATCTTTACAAAAAGATGAGTCTTCAAGGCGGTTTCCTGATGGTCTTTCAGGGCATCTTCGCCAGTCTGTCTCTAATCAGACAAAAAGTAGAAAGGTCCAATCAAGTCCAACCTCCTTCACTGGCCAGACTGGGCTCACTAATGCCAGGGTATTCCCAACACTAAGCATTATTATGTGTCAATTATTCTGTCCTCTGTATCTACTTAAACTACTTGGGACATTGATTTCTTCAACTTTTCTCTCTTCTGAAAACCCAATTATCCAAATCCGTTCACTTAAGCAAACTATTTATCAAATCAATTCCTTTCTCTTCTTTTCTCACCAATTCCTCTGAAATTTTTTATCACATCTACTCTACTATTCCTTCCTTTAGTCTCTCACTGACATTTGACATGTAAGGCGGACAATGCCATGCCTTTGCTTAAACTATCCAATGGTTCTTGTGTCCATAAATCCAAAATTCTTTATCACCCATAAGCCCAAAGTCTCTTATGCTGCAGGTCCTTTATCTTTGAGGTAGGAACAGCAGTATTACATAGTCATAGGGCTGTTGTTAGTATTACAGCTGTTTAAAGGGGGCTCAGTTGTGTCTGACTTTCCCTCATGATAGAATCTAGGTGTTCAGTGTGTTGAAGTCCAGCTTCCTCATAAGCAATATCTTTTACCCTAAAAACCAAAGTTAAACAATGACGGATGGCATTCCTAGACAGGAAGCAAACTCAACTGACTTTGCTCCTCTAGCAATATCTTACTAGACAATTATGTGTTACTTCTCTTTCCTCTTCTTGAAAATATCATCAACCAGGGATTAGAAATGATCTACTTGCACATCTATGAATGTGCTTCAAGACAGTCCTGATGGCAAGTGACAAATTATCTATTATCTCTAAAATTCTTTTGAGCTTGATTGGAAAGCATATGTAAATGGTTTCTTTCTCTCTGCTCAGAGGAGTCTAGCTGTCCTGTCTGAGATGATAATGCAATCATCTGTAAAAAAACCACAAATTCCCTAATTAACATTAGAGTTCTGGGAAGCCTTCCCTTTGAAAGGCAAAGCCCTAGGGATCCCTATACAGCTATCAGAACAAGAGGGTTTGGTGTGATTGACTTGATTGGATCTTAAGTGTCTTATTTCCTCCATCTTTACAAAAAGATGAGTCTTCAAGGCGGTTTCATGATGGTCTTTCAGGGCATCTGCGCCAGTCTGTCTCCAATCCGAAAAAAAGTAGAAAGGTCCAATCAAGTCCAACCTCCTTCACTGGCCAGACTGGGCTCACTAATGCCAGGGTATTCCCAACACTAAGCATTATTATGTGTCAATTATTCTGTCCTCTGTATCTACTTAAACTACTTGGGACATTGATTTCTTCAACTTTTCTCTCTTCTGAAAACCCAATTATCCAAATCCGTTCACTTAAGCAAACTATTTATCAAATCAATTCCTTTCTCTTCTTTTCTCACCAATTCCTCTGAAATTTTTTATCACATCTACTCTACTATTCCTTCCTTTAGTCTCTCACTGACATTTGACATGTAAGGCGGACAATGCCATGCCTTTGCTTAAACTATCCAATGGTTCTTGTGTCCATAAATCCAAAATTCTTTATCACCCATAAGCCCAAAGTCTCTTATGCTGCAGGTCCTTTATCTTTGAGGTAGGAACAGCAGTATTACATAGTCATAGGGCTGTTGTTAGTATTACAGTGAGAGAATATATGTACAATGTTTACAACAGTGGTTGTGTGCGCTCAGTTGTGTCTGACTCTTTTGTGACCCCTGTGGACTCTAGCCCACCAGGCTTTACTGTGAATAGAATTTTCCAGGCAAGAATACTGGAGCTGGTTGTCATTTCCTAATCCAGGGGATCTTCCTGACCTAAGAATCAAACCCACATCTCTTGCATCTCTTGCATTGGTGGCAGGCAGCTTCTTTACCACTATACCGCCTGGGAAGGCCCAGCATAGTGGTTAGTATGCATTAACTAAAAATGCTTGCCTGTTATGATGCTGATGATAAAAATGATGACAACAATGATCACAATGCAAAAGACCTGGACGTGATGCTTGGTCTGGGAAGATCCCCTGGAGAAGGAAATGGCAACCCACTTCAGTATTCTTGCCTGGGAAACCCCATTGACAGAAGAGCCTGGTGAGCTACACTCAAGACATGACTTAGCAACTAAATCACCACCACCATCACAAAGTGAGGGACACGACACTCCTTCTCTTACTAAGGCACTTCAGGAAGAGTCTAATGAGCCATGAGAAGACCCCCCTTTTTACCATATAGAATGGTATGTCTATGGCAAGATTGATTACAGATACTTCTCAGGATTACATCAGCAAAAGACAAAGCGAGATACAGCACCCATCAGGGTTCTCTTCAGAAACCTACAATACTCTATCCTATACCAATAATCTGGACCTATTCAACTACATGGAGTGAGGCATTACAATGACCAAGAAAACTAGCAGTCAGTAGGCTGGCATGGGTTCCCTACTACTTCCTACCAACTTGCAGTTAAGCAACTGTGTTTTCATTAGAAGTCTCTTGAGATCATTTTCCTCTGAAATAAGATCTCATTCCAGGAACAATTATTTCCCTAGGATTCCATGGGAAAAGATTCTACTTTAGATTCATTCACTTCAGAAATGATGGTAGAAGAATATGTTACTCACATGAAACACCACTCTCTAGCATGCTATTGAAAGGCTATACATTTTAAAAATTAAACTGTTAAAAAGATATAATTTGACTTGCATTCTAAACTCTAAATGAGCACTTAATATTCCTTTTCATCTTGATGATCCCCTGGCCTCTGATTTACTCTTTATACATAAGGTTAATGTGTCACTAATTGACCGCTTCAGCAGACCTTCCTATATTAAACCATAAATGTAGACATACCATGAATGCTTTACAGAGTGCCATTTGTCCTTGTACTTTGTCTTCAGTTGGGACTTTCACTCCTAAGCTAACCAAAGTAAAATAAAGTAATAACACTATGCACATACTTCTCATGTATTTCCAAACCAAAGACAACACTGAAAACAGTAATGGCTGCACTATAAAACTCTTAGAACAGCAACTTTGTCAGGTCTCAGAGTTATTCCTCTGATTACCTGGCTTGCATCAACCAAAGATCCTTAAAATGCAGAGGCTTCTTGATGCAACCATTAGTTATTCACGAAGTCTGGAGGGGGAGGACAGTGTTGAAACATCTTTAAACTCAGAGAAAAAGCTGTGAGAAATACTGAATAAAACTAATAATGAATTAGCCAAGCACCTACTTAAAAATTACTATTGACTTAGGCAAAGCCCCAAGAAATCCTCAAAAGTAAATAAATAATAACATTGATAGTTACGATACATTTTAGCAATGGTCAAAATAGTCCCTCACATATTTGCTGAATGAATGAAAACCTGACAGGCTTTTAGGCAGAGCTGTCTGATCTTGAACAAATCACTTAACTTCTTGGTATCTTACTTGTAAATGGAGGGAGTTAAAGTTAATGTGTAGCTTTTCAAGACAACTCTAGAGTGTTCCAGGGACAGTGGGCACTTTCCTGACCTCCTTACCCACCTCCCTTCCTTCTCTGGTTCTCTGTACTTAACGTTTTGAACCTCCAAGTACTTTTTACTTTTTTTTTTTGAGAAAAGAACTTACCAGAAAAAACAGTTCAAAGATTATGCGACTAGTTAATTTCAAAGTCTCTTAAACTCCGTGTTTATACTGAATCTTCTAGTCTAATGAGTAAACATATGATTTTTTTTCAGCGCAAGAGGTAAAGGAAACCTTTACAAGTAGTAATTTTTGTTCAAGGGGTTCCACATTTTTAAAATGTAATACGTGATAATAAAAACATAAATGATTACAAATACAATGCACTCTATTTCAAACTTTTAAACTTTTATCAATTGGCAATAGCAAAGCTAACTTAATTATTCTTTCCTATTTATTTTCCAGGAAAAATAAAGATACCTAGAAAACAAGTATTCAACATCATACAGAAAAATAAGAAAATGAACAATCATCAGGGTCTATAGATGAAGAAAAGCTTATTGTGAATAACTTAAAGAGTTTCTGATTCATTCATTTTTGTAGTCAACATTATAATGTTGTTCAATGTAAACAAATGTTCTTGAGGAAACAACAATTCCATTTACAAGTTTAGATAGTGTCGTCTAAAAAAGATGAACAACTTGAGAGTTGTGAGTTAAGTTTTATTTGAGGCATAATTAGGACTGCAGCCCAGGAGGCAGCACTGCAGATAGCTCTGAGAGACTGCTCCAAAGACGCAGCAGGAGGAAAATCAACGCATAACATGTTGAGGAAGGGAGAGTTCCATACCAATAAACAGTCATTTTACAAGGGGTTTTCAGTTAGTCACAAGGATCTGATATCACCATGAGGAGATTTAGTGCTTTTCTAAATATGAAGAGATGCAAGGGTTGAGAAAATATGTTCCTAAAAGCATCCACCTATCTAAACACCTGCCCCACCAAATTCCCTGGAGTGCCTACTCTATCCTGAATAACCTCGGGGGGTGGGGGTGGGGGGGTGGAGGGGGAGGGTGGAAAGTCAGCAGCTGTCACAGCACAAAGGTCAATCTCCACAGAGGCAGATGGTAAATACCCTTGTTCAGTCATTGGCAATGTAATTGGTAAATGCTAATTTCTAGTTGACAATAGAAATGATATGATCACAGAAACCTAAGGTTATTCCCACACTAATTATATTCTAATGTTTTTACCTTGGGCAAAGCCCTGAAGTATGATGGCTCACTGTGGAACTTTTTCTTTGTTTTTTAAATTTTGCCCTCTTTTATTGTTTTTTTATTTATTTTTATTTTCATCCATCTTTATTCTTTGGTCTCTGTGCCCATTGCAGTGGCCTCTCTCGTTGCAGAGCACTGGCTCTGCGTGCATGCCCTCCAGAGCGCTGGCTCTTAATTGGACACACCCGTCCAGCTGCTCCATGGCCTGTGGGATCTTCCTGGGCCAGGGATGCAACCAGTGCCCCTTGCACTGCAAGACGGACTCTTTAGCCACTGGACTACCTGGGAAGGAAGCCCTCCCTGTGGAACTTTTAAGAATAACAAGAATTTCAAAATCATCTTACATCTTCAACTCTGAAAGTGAAATGTATTGAATATAATTCCAATTTACAAAGGCCAAAGAGATATAAAATGTCAGACATGATGTCTCATTACTGAAAAGAGGTAAAAAGGAGAAAAAAAATATCTGTGACAAAAAATGGGAAGTAGTTGAAGTGTTTTGTAAATGTGAAGAGCTGTCAACATCAAACATTTTAATTCACAACTCAGATAACCATCTGCCACTTGATTTAGGAATCTACTCAAATCGTAACACTGTTTTCTTCTTTCCAAATCTGATTAGCCCATCCAAACCTCTGCATTCCAGGCAAAATGGCTCAGCTTAAAATAAACACCCAATAAGCGACTTTATTTCTGAAATAATGGTGATAAAAAATGACACATGGTTAAAAAGAAAACAGAAACTTCCTTCACTGAGCAGGCTACAAGAGTCACATGGCTCACTTTGATTTGGCGGCTTGTAAATGAGAAAAGACAGGACAGGAATAAAGCAGCAGAAATGTAATAAGGGATCTGGAGACAGCAATAATGTCCTGGCAATGTCACCTGCAGTGTGGCACCAAAACAATCCAAGGCAATTGTGTCAATCCTTGATTACCTCTAGATAAAAGTCTTCAAACAGCAAGAAAGGCAAGATGCAGAAAAAGAATAACACTCTTTAACTTGATACTCCCTTTTTTTAGACCTTTAGCCACACTTCTTATCATTTGTTCTAAAATATTTGTGTATAATGGGATTTTTCAAACTAAATTTTGCTTAGTAGTTAATCTTGAATTCAATCATATATTTTGAAAGGGAAGGAGACTCAATTCAATAAATATGTAGGGTGCAGCTAATCTGTCCCAAGCATTCCCCAAGGGGTTAGGAATAGAACTGTGAATAAGTCACACAAAAGTTAACAGGGAACTGCCTGACACATTTTAATATTTAATTATAACAAAATAAGATTACATTATGGATGAAAGCAATGAATAGCTGGGAAAGACCTAAAGGAACATTTTTATCTTTGTTTTCTTTCTACTTTCCATTCTCCTCCTTCACCCCTCTGCCTCCCTTCCATCTGTTATTCTCTTTCTCTTGCCCCACTCCCTTTCTCCCTCTCTCTTCTCTCTCACAAACCAGAAAGTTTTCCTAATCATCTGCATATTCTTTTTGAGATTTTACAAAGTCTTTCCAGTAAATGGCTAAGAAGTAATAAATGATACTGCATAACCAAATTTGATGGAGATTGAAAGCCACATTTGTCCAACAGGATAGCCACAAGTCACATGTGACTACAAAGTGCTTGAAATGTGGCTCATCTTGAGGGATATGTGTTACAAGTGTAAAATATCCTCTGAATTTCTAAGGCAACAGACAAAACCAATGTAAAAAGTAGTATTACTATTTCTAAAAGATCAACATTTTGAAATGGTAGTCTTTTGGATATATTGGGTTAGACAGTAATGAGTAAATTTAACTGTTTCTTTTTACTTTTCTAACTTGGCTCCTAGAAAATTTCACATTGTCTAGGTAGTTGCATTTTAATTCCATTGGACAGCACTCCTCCAGAAAGACAAGGTGGTTAGTTCACTGTGACAGAATTAATAACAGAACCAAGATATCCTAACTTCCCACCTTACAGTTTCACCAAAATCTGAATGAGAGAAACTCTAAATAACGGGCCCCTTGTTATAATCTATGCGACCACATTCAGCAGTGTTGTAAAATAGACTTCATCAAAAATCATGCACATATTAAGACACAACAGACTTTCACATTCTTCAAGTTCAATCGACCCACTCAGAGTTGACGTACAAATATGTCAGAAACAGAGAGAGGTTATAACATGGAAGATGTGATAAGTAAGTCATAGAACAATAAGAAAGAGCCTTTTATGAGTAGTTATATAATTTGTAGGCAAGGAGAAGGTATCTCTAACCTGGATTCATCCAGAATTATGTAAATCAATTTTAGAATAACAATGGGCACTTCTAAATAAATTGTCATCTTGTCTCTAGTGATTTCAGATGTTGCTTTTACTTCATGGAGACTTTCATAACGCATGTTAGTAGAAGTACACATATATGCATGCATGTGCATGTGCATATTTTGAAAGCAAAATTACAAGGGGAAAAATGCTTGCTGAAAATAAAGCAGCATTTTGTAGTCATAGCAACCCCAACTTTTTAAAAGCAACATTAAGGGAAGAAGAGCTCATCAGGAGCTACATCAAGTTGTTATAGCAACCAAAAGATGGCTTTACAGAAAACAAGTTTGCATTAAAATAGCCAGAGGGTTATAATGGTAAGAGACTATTACAAAAATATATCTTCAGAGACCAAAGGTTTAAGTTTTACCTTATTTTAATTAAGACTTGTATCTTCTGCTTCATCAGAACAAAACATTTTCTCAGGCAATCCTCCTAACAAGTTTACAGCTGATGTAGCAACCAGGAGGGTAGAGTTTTGCAATATTGATAATACTCAGAAAGGCCAGTATGTGCTCATTGGTACAAATGATTTCATCTTTTGGGGGTAATGGAAAATATTAAGTCAAAACAGAGTATAAAGTAGTCAAATGAGGTTATCTGGAAAGACTTAGGAAGAAGGGTCTAGAAACAGAGTTTCTCAACTGTTTCTTTTTACTTTTCTAACTTGGCTCCTAGAAAATTTCACATTGTCTAGGTAGTTGCATTAATTCCATTGGACAGCACTCCTCCAGAAAGACAAGGTGGTTAGTTCACTGTGACAGAATTAATAACAGAACCAAGATATCCTAACTTCCCACCTTACAGTTTCACCAAAATCTGAATGAGAGAAACTCTAAATAACGGGCCCCTTGTTATAATCTATGCGACCACATTCAGCAGTGTTGTAAAATAGACTTCATCAAAAATCATGCACATATTAAGACACAACAGACTTTCACATTCTTCAAGTTCAATCGACCCACTCAGAGTTGACGTACAAATATGTCAGAAACAGAGAGAGGTTATAACATGGAAGATGTGATAAGTAAGTCATAGAACAATAAGAAAGAGCCTTTTATGAGTAGTTATATAATTTGTAGGCAAGGAGAAGGTATCTCTAACCTGGATTCATCCAGAATTATGTAAATCAATTTTAGAATAACAATGGGCACTTCTAAATAAATTGTCATCTTGTCTCTAGTGATTTCAGATGTTGCTTTTACTTCATGGAGACTTTCATAACGCATGTTAGTAGAAGTACACATATATGCATGCATGTGCATGTGCATATTTTGAAAGCAAAATTACAAGGGGAAAAATGCTTGCTGAAAATAAAGCAGCATTTTGTAGTCATAGCAACCCCAACTTTTTAAAAGCAACATTAAGGGAAGAAGAGCTCATCAGGAGCTACATCAAGTTGTTATAGCAACCAAAAGATGGCTTTACAGAAAACAAGTTTGCATTAAAATAGCCAGAGGGTTATAATGGTAAGAGACTATTACAAAAATATATCTTCAGAGACCAAAGGTTTAAGTTTTACCTTATTTTAATTAAGACTTGTATCTTCTGCTTCATCAGAACAAAACATTTTCTCAGGCAATCCTCCTAACAAGTTTACAGCTGATGTAGCAACCAGGAGGGTAGAGTTTTGCAATATTGATAATACTCAGAAAGGCCAGTATGTGCTCATTGGTACAAATGATTTCATCTTTTGGGGGTAATGGAAAATATTAAGTCAAAACAGAGTATAAAGTAGTCAAATGAGGTTATCTGGAAAGACTTAGGAAGAAGGGGTCTAGAAACAGAGTTTCTCAACTTTGGAACTTTCAACAGTTTGGATCAGTTAATTCTTTGATGTTTGTGCTTCTCCTGCACATTATGGGCTACTTAACAACATCTCTGGCCTCTACTGCTAGATGTTGCATTATGACCCACTCCAGCTGTGACAACCAGAAATACCTCTAGGCATTGCCAAATATCCCCTATGGGAGAATATCCAGCCAAATCATCCATTGCTGGCCACCTTTGCTCTAGAAACATTGTTTCTATGTTCTCCTGAAACTCATGAAAACTGAACAAACGTGGGAGAAATTAAGCAAGTGAATCAATTATATTCTCTCTCCTTAAATGGCAAAGCATATACAACTTTTTCAGTCTCTGGACCTAGGTTTTACCTCACCTATCATCTTAGAGCAAAGATTTTACTTTACTCCAGCTCTCGACAACTCTCACACGATGATGTTGATCTTCTGAAAACGCTTTATCTCCTTTTGCTTCCACAGAACACTCGCAGATAAGCTCATGTACTCTTCTGCACATATGAAACAGGAAAATGTATGGCTGACCCATTCCTTCTTCACTCATCCTATTTAAGGTTCATGGCTATTTCCCATTCATCCCACAATTTTATTTGGGGTGGGGGGGAGAAGGGAAGAGTTATGGTATTCCAAATGTCCATCTCTCCTTTTAGTCAACTACCAAAATTCTCCACAACCAATCTTTACTTATCGACTTGAATATCACTTAAATGTTATCAAACACTTAAACCTTCACTTAGATTAAACATCATATCATCTGAGACCATTCAGTAGTTTACTCAAATGGAACAAGTTAAAATAAGAACATATTTGGGCAACCTTGATCGAGTGACTAATCAAATAACATCTTAGGCAAGGGGACTGAAGGAGAGATGAATGAGGCTGCAACTCCTTCTCAAAGGTGGTTTGCAATCTAGAAACTGGGAGATGGGAAATCCAACTGATAAGCTCCTTGAACCCAGGGACTTTTTGGTATCCTCAGAGGATAGCAAGGTACCTGACTCAAAGCAGACAATAAATGATTAGAACTAGTCTTTTTGACTTAAGATTTATGCAACTACTTACACTCAAGTTTTTAGAGTTGCATCAATCCAAGTTATTACCATTAGCATGAATCATATATAGCTATTAAGAATTTAGGGGTATAGCTTCTTCTAGTTCTTTATATCAACATACTATTAACCTTCCCAAATATCTAAATAATTTTACAAAGCAATTTTGGCGAGATCAACTTTTTTTCCCTGCTTTTTTGAATTTCCATTTCTATTATGTCTCTCACCAGTTGTCAGAATGATTCATTGGAATTATATAATTAATACATATAATGTCATCTAATATATTGTATTAAATATAATTACATACTTATATATACTTGTATATACATGTGTGTGTATATGTGTGTGTGTATAGTTTTTCCATTCTGTATTTCAATACAACTTTTATAAATGTATTACTTTCTGGAAGATCACAAATACTGCTGTAGGACCTTATAATAAACACCTTCTGAGATGTCACAATTGATTATTTGGAAAGCTCTTAAAAGTAAATTAAAAAATCACAAATAACCCACCAACTTGAAACTTCATTCAATATCAATTAAACAGTGGTATTCCATATTTCATGAAGAAATATGAGAGATGTCAACTAATTGGTCAGGATCTAGTACTCTAAGTATTTCATTTGTTAGTCCAAATAGATCATTCCTTCACATCGCTGATACTATATTTAATATCATTTAAATAAATGGGTCCTTGAGAACTAAAATAGCCACATAAGGTTTTCAAGGATGGTGTTAGAACTACCAAAATTCTCCACAACCAATCTTTACTTATCGACTTGAATATCACTTAAATGTTATCAAACACTTAAACCTTCACTTAGATTAAACATCATATCATCTGAGACCATTCAGTAGTTTACTCAAATGGAACAAGTTAAAATAAGAACATATTTGGGCAACCTTGATCGAGTGACTAATCAAATAACATCTTAGGCAAGGGGACTGAAGGAGAGATGAATGAGGCTGCAACTCCTTCTCAAAGGTGGTTTGCAATCTAGAAACTGGGAGATGGGAAATCCAACTGATAAGCTCCTTGAACCCAGGGACTTTTTGGTATCCTCAGAGGATAGCAAGGTACCTGACTCAAAGCAGACAATAAATGATTAGAACTAGTCTTTTTGACTTAAGATTTATGCAACTACTTACACTCAAGTTTTTAGAGTTGCATCAATCCAAGTTATTACCATTAGCATGAATCATATATAGCTATTAAGAATTTAGGGTATAGCTTCTTCTAGTTCTTTATATCAACATACTATTAACCTTCCCAAATATCTAAATAATTTTACAAAGCAATTTTGGCGAGATCAACTTTTTTTCCCTGCTTTTTTGAATTTCCATTTCTATTATGTCTCTCACCAGTTGTCAGAATGATTCATTGGAATTATATAATTAATACATATAATGTCATCTAATATATTGTATTAAATATAATTACATACTTATATATACTTGTATATACATGTGTGTGTATATGTGTGTGTGTATAGTTTTTCCATTCTGTATTTCAATACAACTTTTATAAATGTATTACTTTCTGGAAGATCACAAATACTGCTGTAGGACCTTATAATAAACACCTTCTGAGATGTCACAATTGATTATTTGGAAAGCTCTTAAAAGTAAATTAAAAAATCACAAATAACCCACCAACTTGAAACTTCATTCAATATCAATTAAACAGTGGTATTCCATATTTCATGAAGAAATATGAGAGATGTCAACTAATTGGTCAGGATCTAGTACTCTAAGTATTTCATTTGTTAGTCCAAATAGATCATTCCTTCACATCGCTGATACTATATTTAATATCATTTAAATAAATGGGTCCTTGAGAACTAAAATAGCCACATAAGGTTTTCAAGGATGGTGTTAGAACCTCATGTGAATGGCTAAGTGTGCCTGATTAGAATGTTATGTATACAGACTCTAACTTACAGATCTGTGATTAACCGTATGCTGTTAATGAATTAAAAGGCCAATTCTTAAAAAGAGAGTGTAATAATAAATACTTTTGATTTTGACCTTCTGGATAAAATGATAATTTTCTCTTACCTCTGGAAAATTGGTTTAGCCTTTCGGCCAAGAAGAGAGCATATACCAACTAGGATGAGAGTGAATTCGAAAGGAAATTGAAAAATCATATTTTTGCTAGTCAACATAAGTCCCATTAAAGAAGGCTGATTCACTTAATACTTAGCACAGGGACAACAAATGTTCTTTCTGTCACCAGACACAGTAAGTAATCAGCCCAACTGTATAACCAGTCTTTATTTTTCTACTTGCTACAGCCTTATGCTGCCACGGAACAACACTGACCACCGCTAAGCATTAATTCAGTTTGAATAGGACTGTACAGTCTTCTCTGCAAAAGGCATTTGAGAAGCAATTTAAAAGACTAGACGGTGGTGTTTATCTGCTTTATCCTATCTTTTATTATATCATTGAATTGATTATTGCTTTAGACAGTATTTCCAGCTTAGAAAAACGGAAAGGTAATGCTGTTCAGAAGAGACAAGCAGGAGAAAAAAAAACACTACATGTTTACAACATCTTAGATGCTGTAGAAATATTCCAAAAATCTACTGAAAAATAAAGATCACCTGGACTGACGTTATAAATAGACAAAGGCAGGACTGGGCTGTCTGAAGAGGGGAAGAGGGAAGACAAGGGAAGCAGAGATGCACATCCTTGTTTGCTTCCTGAATGAGTTATTGGAAGATTATTGAGTTTACAATTTTAAATTACTATGTTTCTGGTTTCCCTATCACATTACAGATTACTTTTCATGGAAAGATGAGTTCCTGGGAAGTATAACGACTGCAGTAGATCATACAAGCAAAGGAGAAGGAACTACTGAGAGAACGGTAATACCAAAGGAAAAATTGTCTGGATTCACTGAAAATTATGTTCATTGATTTGGAAATCCATTTGGTCAGTTATTTGTTGAGTAGCAAGCTCATGTTAAATAGTATGCTTGGTACTAGGGAAATAAAGTTTAACAGAAAAATACATAGTTCCTGTCCATGAACATTTTAATTTTGCGAGAGTGTGCCTGATTAGAATGTTATGTATACAGACTCTAACTTACAGATCTGTGATTAACCGTATGCTGTTAATGAATTAAAGGCCAATTCTTAAAAAGAGAGTGTAATAATAAATACTTTTGATTTTGACCTTCTGGATAAAATGATAATTTTCTCTTACCTCTGGAAAATTGGTTTAGCCTTTCGGCCAAGAAGAGAGCATATACCAACTAGGATGAGAGTGAATTCGAAAGGAAATTGAAAAATCATATTTTTGCTAGTCAACATAAGTCCCATTAAAGAAGGCTGATTCACTTAATACTTAGCACAGGGACAACAAATGTTCTTTCTGTCACCAGACACAGTAAGTAATCAGCCCAACTGTATAACCAGTCTTTATTTTTCTACTTGCTACAGCCTTATGCTGCCAACGGAACAACACTGACCACCGCTAAGCATTAATTCAGTTTGAATAGGACTGTACAGTCTTCTCTGCAAAAGGCATTTGAGAAGCAATTTAAAAGACTAGACGGTGGTGTTTATCTGCTTTATCCTATCTTTTATTATATCATTGAATTGATTATTGCTTTAGACAGTATTTCCAGCTTAGAAAAACGGAAAGGTAATGCTGTTCAGAAGAGACAAGCAGGAGAAAAAAAAACACTACATGTTTACAACATCTTAGATGCTGTAGAAATATTCCAAAAATCTACTGAAAAATAAAGATCACCTGGACTGACGTTATAAATAGACAAAGGCAGGACTGGGCTGTCTGAAGAGGGGAAGAGGGAAGACAAGGGAAGCAGAGATGCACATCCTTGTTTGCTTCCTGAATGAGTTATTGGAAGATTATTGAGTTTACAATTTTAAATTACTATGTTTCTGGTTTCCCTATCACATTACAGATTACTTTTCATGGAAAGATGAGTTCCTGGGAAGTATAACGACTGCAGTAGATCATACAAGCAAAGGAGAAGGAACTACTGAGAGAACGGTAATACCAAAGGAAAAATTGTCTGGATTCACTGAAAATTATGTTCATTGATTTGGAAATCCATTTGGTCAGTTATTTGTTGAGTAGCAAGCTCATGTTAAATAGTATGCTTGGTACTAGGGAAATAAAGTTTAACAGAAAAATACATAGTTCCTGTCCATGAACATTTTATAATTTAGCAAAGAGACAGAAATCAGACAAATAATCACAAATAAGAATAAATGTAAGAGGCTTCAATGAGGGCTGAAGGGTAGAGAATCTGCCTGCCAATACAGGAGACATGGGTTTGATCTCTGATTTGGGATCAGTCAACAACTAAGCCTACGTGCCCATAACTACACAGCTTCTGCGCCAGAGCCCAGGAACCACACTACTGAGTCCATGTGTCCTAGAGCCTGTGGTCCACAATAGCCTGTGCACCACAACTAGAGAGTTGCCGCCACTCACCACAACTAGAGAAAGCCTATGCATTAAGGAAGACTCAGCACATCCAAAGATAAATAAATTTTAAGAAGTTAAATGACATAGGTACTAATGGAAAAAGTGTGCCTTTCTATGAGGATATGAAATAGGCTTATTTGACCTGGATGGAGGGGTCAGGGAAGGCTTACCTGAAGAAATGATGAATGAGCTACAATATAAGATAAGCCAGGACCCTTTATGGAAAACAACTTGACAAAATTGATTTAGGCTACATCTGAGGTCTATGTGATCTATGTGATTTCATACTGACACATCTCACACACATCACCTGCATCTGAATCACTTAAGATATTGGTTAGAAATGGAGATTTCAGAACCCTATTCCAAATCTACTGAATCAGCAGTTTGAGAGCCAAGCATACACTCAACATTAGCTAATTTCATAATCGGTCCTGGCCACGATTGGCAGGAGGCTGAGGTAAACCAGTTGGCAGAATTTGACTTCAGTCTTTTTAACAGAAACCTAATGTCCAGGCCCGATTTCCAACTGAGTCATTCGTATGCCTACTTTAAATGGAGCTACTGCCTTGATTCCTGAGTAATACTTCAGTTTTTTCCCTGGAAACAGGGCTCCAGTCTGACACTCTAAAAGAATTTTTGGTTCACAAAGAATTATCCTAATTTTGTGCTACTCCACCTCCTCGAATGTTCACTAGAGCTGTTCTCAAGTCTCTTGTTACTATGTTATTCTGCATCCAAGAAAGCACAATATGAATCAGACAGATCATTGCTGAACATTACAGATGTATAATGCAGTCACTTCCTAGCCAAAGTGTTAAGACCAGCAGCATCAGCTTCATCTGGACAATTGCTAGAAATTCAGAGTCTTAATCTGCACCCTAGGCTCACTTTGGTAGGCTGGTAATGGCTTTCCAGATATGTCCAGGTCCTAAATCCTGGAACTTGTGAAGGTTACCTTACATTGATAATGTTTTCCTTAATCATGATTAAGGAGTTTGAGATTATACTAGTTTATCTCGATGGGTCCTATATCCAATTACATGTTTCCTTGTAAGAGAGAGGCAGAGGGACATCATACACACAAAAGGAGACAATATTGTCAAGATGAGGAAGAGACAGGAGTGATTCAGCCACAAGTCAAGGAATGTCAGCTGCCACCAGAAACCAGAAGACCAGGAATGAACCCTTCCTATAGAGTCTCCAAAGTACAGCCTCACTGACTTCTGAGACTCAACCCAGTGAGACTAACATCAAACTTGTGACCTCAAGAACTTGTGACCCCAGAGAATACATTTCTGATGTTTTAACTCACCCACTGTGTCAATATATGCTACAGCACCTATAGAAAACGAATGCATTGAATCAGTTCTGCATTTTAACAAGACACACAGGAGATTGAAATACACTGAAATTAGAGACTCTGCGCATCTAATTATACCAGAACTCCCAATCAAGCCCAAATTTTCCCCCACCTGCTTGGGTCATAATTTGGAAAGTCAGCCTCTAAGACACAAGAAAATAAATATTTAATAATCAACTATCAGTTAACAATTGAAGCCTGAAATTAGGTCAGGTTTGGGTCTCAAAATCGGGTAAAAGTGAAAAAGTGAACGTGGCAGTTGCTCAGTCATGCCCAACTCTTTACAACTTTATGGACTATTGCCCACCAGGCTCCTCTGTCCATGAAATTCTCCAGGGAAGAATACTGGAGGGGCTAACCGGTCCCTTCTCCAGGGGATCTTCCTGACCCAGGGATTGCAGGCAGACTCTTCACTGTCTAAGTCACCAGGGAAGGCCTCAAAATAGAGTATTCTTTATTAAAGGAAATAGTCTTTTTTTTTTCTTGAGACAGTCTGTCCCATGTCCCATGTATGAGTAATACATTATCAATAGGTTTCAGTGGACTGTAATACATAGACCACTTCATTGCTACTGCAAGAAGCACACTAGAATTAACTTCACTGAAAGAGATCTACAAACTCCTGAAATACTCTCTGAAAATTGTACATATTTCAAATGGAATTGTGGCATTCTTCAGCTGGAATTATTTGCAGATTCTATTAATGAAAGCATTATTTTCTGGGAAAAAAAAACCCACAATTTTCTAATCTAAAAATACACAATATTGATATTAATGTCAGTCTTTTTTATTGATAGTAATTATTTAATATTAAGTTTTAGAAGGCCTAAATGAAGAGCAAAGTCACCACACTTGAGAACAAAAAGAATTGGTCCCTTTCCAAGTAGCTGTGTCCAAAATCTGGTGGCCCTGTTTGAACTTGATTATGCAATTCTTGTGAAGACCATCTGAAACATGTACGTTTCTTACCTGAGGTACAAAACTGGTCAGGATATTTGAGTGGAACGTTAGTGAAACTTAATCATTTTTAAAAGGTCCTCTTTTCACAAGAAAAATAATGGCAGTGAGTCCCCAAAACAGTGTACACTGAGTAGCCAAGTTAGACTAAAACTTTGGATGGGAACAAGGAGGAGGGGGCAGAGCTTAGATCTATCATGAATACATGGTACCTCGTGTTCCTGGCTAGATTTAGAGACAGGCAGTGGTCATGGAATCCTCTCAGAGAATCCCTATCAACGTGGCAGGCAGGAGATGAGCTTCTCACCAACTCTGTCAATATGCAGGTATTGATTACTGGACCGTGACACAGTTAGGGACGCCTGAGCTATGGAAGTCAATGCAAGCAGTGGTGAAACACAGTCCCTACTCTCAAAAATTCTACCTGATGTGGGACCTAAAATTAAATACTCAGAAACAGAAACAGGACTTGTAGATTCCACCTGTGCCTGATGGCAGGAGTAAACTCAGATTTCATTAATTGCAGCAAGTCACCAAGCCATTCAAAAGCAATGGTCTTAAGGCTTTCCTTCAGGGCTCATCTTATCATTCAATCTTTTCAGCAGTTCTTAATAGAGAAAAGGGTAGCCTCTTTTATTTCCTTAAACCTTATTCTATTTCATGTCTAACCTTCAATAAATGAGAAAAAGTCTCTATTCATTTTTTTTCCCAGTTTGAGTTCTTTCCCAAGAGCCTGCAGCCACAGAAATACGTTTCTTTGCAGACTAGCCTCCTGGTAGAACTGTCCAGCAGCTCACACTATGCTAATCAGAATTAGCAAGGCAAATTGGGAACACTACTGGAATTATTTTCTTTTTTTTTTTTCCTGTAATAGGAGGAAGAGAGGTTGTTGAGTTGCTATTTTTTAATTTGCTTATAATCTTAAAAGAGGCTGTTGGGTGTGAAATGAAAGCATGTACCTGACCCAGTGCAATGTCATCTAATATAATTTTCCTGGTATATTTAATCACTGGGCTCCCTAGTTACACAATCAGAAATGTTTTTCCTGAATGGAAATTTCTGGATCTTTTCTTTTTCCCATTGAAAATAAGGCTATTGGTGCGACTGTGCTTCTAATACTCAAAACTGGTCAGGATATTTGAGTGGAACGTTAGTGAAACTTAATCATTTTTAAAAGGTCCTCTTTTCACAAGAAAAATAATGGCAGTGAGTCCCCAAAACAGTGTACACTGAGTAGCCAAGTTAGACTAAAACTTTGGATGGGAACAAGGAGGAGGGGGCAGAGCTTAGATCTATCATGAATACATGGTACCTCGTGTTCCTGGCTAGATTTAGAGACAGGCAGTGGTCATGGAATCCTCTCAGAGAATCCCTATCAACGTGGCAGGCAGGAGATGAGCTTCTCACCAACTCTGTCAATATGCAGGTATTGATTATTGGACCGTGACACAGTTGGTACGCCTGAGCTATGGAAGTCAATGCAAGCAGTGGTGAAACACAGTCCCTACTCTCAAAAATTCTACCTGATGTGGGACCTAAAATTAAATACTCAGAAACAGAAACAGGACTTGTAGATTCCACCTGTGCCTGATGGCAGGAGTAAACTCAGATTTCATTAATTGCAGCAAGTCACCAAGCCATTCAAAAGCAATGGTCTTAAGGCTTTCCTTCAGGGCTCATCTTATCATTCAATCTTTTCAGCAGTTCTTAATAGAGAAAAGGGTAGCCTCTTTTATTTCCTTAAACCTTATTCTATTTCATGTCTAACCTTCAATAAATGAGAAAAAGTCTCTATTCATTTTTTTTCCCAGTTTGAGTTCTTTCCCAAGAGCCTGCAGCCACAGAAATACGTTTCTTTGCAGACTAGCCTCCTGGTAGAACTGTCCAGCAGCTCACACTATGCTAATCAGAATTAGCAAGGCAAATTGGGAACACTACTGGAATTATTTTCTTTTTTTTTTTTTTTCCTGTAATAGGAGGAAGAGAGGTTGTTGAGTTGCTATTTTTTAATTTGCTTATAATCTTAAAAGAGGCTGTTGGGTGTGAAATGAAAGCATGTACCTGACCCAGTGCAATGTCATCTAATATAATTTTCCTGGTATATTTAATCACTGGGCTCCCTAGTTACACAATCAGAAATGTTTTTCCTGAATGGAAATTTCTGGATCTTTTCTTTTTCCCATTGAAAATAAGGCTATTGGTGCGACTGTGCTTCTAATACTCAAAAGGGAATGAAAGATGATTGATCTCAAATGGATTTTTACTGAAACAGTCTTGATGGCCACCTCTTACAGCATGCATTCCAGTTTAAACACAATCTCGTTGCATTTTCTTAGTTATTGAGGGCAACCTTAAATCCTTAAACCAGTCTGAACACTTTTGCAGGGTTTATCACTTAATCTTCTCTATTTTCTTTAGTTCCAAAAATGTGCAAAAACCAGTCACTGCTTAATGGATGCTTATTGATTAAGTGGCTATCTATGAGAAAATCCTCAAAAAAGAAATGTTTCATCTTCCAAATGTACTAGTCACTTAAAGCATTTTTATTTTCTCCAATGACAGAATTGATCTTGAATTTCTTGATAGATTTTAAAAGCTGAGGTGGTTTAATCAATGGGAATGTACAAGTACTCCATGAATAAAGACAGACAAATTAGCAACCAATTAGTTTTATACCTGACATAGGGAGATGGACATCCTGTCTAAAAACCTTTTCTTAGACCCAAATATGACTAAGTTGTAACACACACATGCATGTGTGTGAGTGCATCCGTACATACATTTTTTCTTACTGACTGCTGAATAAAGTGAAAGTGTAAGTCACTCAGTAGTGTTTGACTCTTTGCAACCCCATGGACTATTAGCCTGCCAGGCTTCTCTGTCCATAGAATTCTCAGGCAAAGAATACTGGAGTAAGCAACCATTCCCTTCTCCAAGGGATATGGGCTTCCCTGGTGGCTCAGACAATAAAGAATCTGCCTGCAATGCAGACCTGAGTTCAATCCCTGGATCATGAAGACCTCCTGGGGGAAGGGAATGGCTACCCACTCCAGTTTTCTTGCCTGGAGAATTTCAGAGACCTAAGAACTTGCCCTACTGACTGATACCTATTTGTCAAACCAGTTAACACAATTTTTCCTACCGTAATTTCTATGCACTTTGACAACATCCCATCCATGATCACCTCTGCCAAACCATTTACAATTCATATTCATTTACTTTTAATTGAAGGATAGTTTCTTTACAATATTGTGTTGGTTGCTACCACACATCAACATGAAACAGCCACAGGTATAACTATATCTCCTCCCTCTTGAATCTCCCTCCCACCTCCTACCCCTCTAGGTTTGCAAAAATCTCCAGAGATCTCTCCATAGGTCCCACCTTCTCCTTCCCCCTCTGTGTCCACAAATCTGTTCTCTGTGCCTGCATCTCCATTGCTGCCCTGCAAATAGGTTCATCAGTACCATCTTTCTAGATTTCATATGCATTCATTAATATATGTTTTTTTTTTTTTTCTCTTTGATTAACTTCACTCTGTATAATAGGTC
Organism: Tragulus kanchil; assembly: GCA_022376925.1. Taxonomy (NCBI): domain Eukaryota; kingdom Metazoa; phylum Chordata; class Mammalia; order Artiodactyla; family Tragulidae; genus Tragulus; species Tragulus kanchil. Next base: position 112,487,787 of record JAIOJX010000005.1, on the reverse strand, counting down.
ATAGGTTCATCCAACTCATTAGAACTGACTCAAATGCATTCCTCTTTATACCACTCAGACTTTTAAAAGCCAATACTCACTACATCCCCTGACTATCAGTTGTTTGGGGGCTGACAATCACATGTGTCTATATTCCTGTTACCTGACAGAGAATAAGTATTCCAGAAAATTTTAAAGAAAGGAACAAAGGTACCTCATTTCCTTCCCCCATCTCGAATTATTAATGGGGATCTAATATCACTCTAGCTCCTCAGGTCTAAATATTGGGTTAGAGAGGAAAACACAGAAAACCACAATACCTACAGAGCTCATAAACTGCAAAATCAGGCTAAAAACTAATCCACGAGGTCAAGCTTTATAAGCCTTTGTGTTTGGTGACACAGTTTTAGATTTTAGCTTCATACCCAGAGTGGTGACAGATACAGTGGCTGAGCAGTATTGCAGAGAGGAGAATTGATTTTACTAATGCATGAAACAAGTACAGCATTTTTATACCAAGCAATTAATTTTTGGCAAGGAAATCTCTGTGTTGAAAGAGGAACCTTTTTTCTTCGTGACAGAACAATTATCTTCACTGAAGTAAAATACTGTTTTTACAATCAAAATGTTTGCAGAATGTATGAAAGTAAAGAGAACAATAACATCCTCTTTATGTGCCTTGTGACCCACCACAGATGGCAAATGGAGGACAAAGAAAATGAGTCAGAGGGTACCAAGACCTTAATTCTAATTTCAAATATTACCACCTGTTCTCAAAGTGAACATGGTAATGGAGAAAAACCTCCCCAAGCCTCAGTTTCCTCTTTCGTGAAACAAACAAACAAACAAAAATAAGCAAACAGAAAAGAAAAGCTCACTGGTAACTGATGTTTTTCTGTTGTCTTTCTTAAATCTGGGTTTATAAGTCTAACCTCCTACATGTGTTTGTGCCAGACGCTGAAAAAAAAATTTCTCAACATCAGTCACAAGTACTTTGGTCTGATCATTATTGAGCAGGAAAAAAAAAAATCACAAAAATACAGAGTTTTTAAGGGCCTTGAGAATTTATCTAAGCTATACAGTAGCCTGGTGGGCATACAGTCCATGGGGTAGCAAAGGGTCAGACATGACTGACTGACTAACACAACAGACATCTTCTCCCATCATTAAGTAAAGCCGCCCCTAACTCATTCCTCTATGACCTTTACCTTATCCTGTTTCTAAGTAACTTCAAGTACATCTCACCACTGTGCGACATTCCCACACAGAAAATTTCTTTCTTGAATAAAAAGGTAGTAACTCTTAAGTTCTATAATTTTCTTATAAAAAGTAATACCATTTTGTGCCTTTTACCATTTAAACTTCATTTTGATTTTTTGACTCCCTTAGAAGTTTTGCACTTGAATATACAATAGTATTTTGGAAAGGAAAAGAACAGGCATTGTGCTTGGCTTGGTAAATGCCTGTTTTATACGACATATCACACAGAATAAAGGGTTGTATTATTCTTTGTTAGAGACTGCAACACGATTTCTCTCACTCCAGGTTACTCAAACTTTCTGCTATGAAAGGTGACTCATAAGAGACCTTTTTTATTTCATCTTTTTTGTCTTGTAACCTTCACTTGTAGTAGCTAAAAAGGTGGTAAATATATGGCAGATTATCATGGTTATCAGAAAAGTTTACTTTGCAGAATGTATGAAAGTAAAGAGAACAATAACATCCTCTTTATGTGCCTTGTGACCCACCACAGATGGCAAATGGAGGACAAAGAAAATGAGTCAGAGGGTACCAAGACCTTAATTCTAATTTCAAATATTACCACCTGTTCTCAAAGTGAACATGGTAATGGAGAAAAACCTCCCCAAGCCTCAGTTTCCTCTTTCGTGAAACAAACAAACAAACAAAAATAAGCAAACAGAAAAGAAAAGCTCACTGGTAACTGATGTTTTTCTGTTGTCTTTCTTAAATCTGGGTTTATAAGTCTAACCTCCTACATGTGTTTGTGCCAGACGCTGAAAAAAAAATTTCTCAACATCAGTCACAAGTACTTTGGTCTGATCATTATTGAGCAGGAAAAAAAAAAAAAAATCACAAAAATACAGAGTTTTTAAGGGCCTTGAGAATTTATCTAAGCTATACAGTAGCCTGGTGGGCATACAGTCCATGGGGTAGCAAAGGGTCAGACATGACTGACTGACTAACACAACAGACATCTTCTCCCATCATTAAGTAAAGCCGCCCCTAACTCATTCCTCTATGACCTTTACCTTATCCTGTTTCTAAGTAACTTCAAGTACATCTCACCACTGTGCGACATTCCCACACAGAAAATTTCTTTCTTGAATAAAAAGGTAGTAACTCTTAAGTTCTATAATTTTCTTATAAAAAGTAATACCATTTTGTGCCTTTTACCATTTAAACTTCATTTTGATTTTTTGACTCCCTTAGAAGTTTTGCACTTGAATATACAATAGTATTTTGGAAAGGAAAAGAACAGGCATTGTGCTTGGCTTGGTAAATGCCTGTTTTATACGACATATCACACAGAATAAAGGGTTGTATTATTCTTTGTTAGAGACTGCAACACGATTTCTCTCACTCCAGGTTACTCAAACTTTCTGCTATGAAAGGTGACTCATAAGAGACCTTTTTTATTTCATCTTTTTTGTCTTGTAACCTTCACTTGTAGTAGCTAAAAAGGTGGTAAATATATGGCAGATTATCATGGTTATCAGAACTGACTAGTTACTAGCGCATACTTGTTCATGAATATCTAGTTAGCAATTCCCCAAAGGAAAAGAAAAATCATTCCTCTTAGCCCATCTAATAGCAGGACTGGTTCTGTGACAAAACAACAGGTCATCTATATGTACTCATATTGTTCACACCTTACACCCCCAACCAAAACCGGAAGTCACTCATATAAAAACTTGAGTTTGAATTTATTTAGAAGAGTTTGTACCTTTAAAATATTCACACTATCATCAAAAAAAAAAGGGGAAGTAGCTATGTATTCGAGGTTTCCTGGTGGCTTGGGGGTGAAGAATCCATGTGCAATGCAGGAGACATGGGTTTGATTCCTGGGTCGGGAAGATCCCCTGGAGAAGGAAATGGCAATTTACTCCAGCATTCTTACTGGGAAATCCTATGGACAGATAAGCCAGGTGGGCTACACAGTTCATGTGGTCACAAGAGAGTTGAATACAATTTATTGTCTAAACAACAACAATGATATACTCTTGGGCTGTTATCAAAAAGATGATGGTTATCAAAGTTACAGATTTCTTAACCTGTAGAATAAAAGTTCAAGGCCTGATTGTTTAGTTTAGTTATAGTCTGCATGGCACAGAAAAATGAAAAATAATTTCTTATTACTTTCTTATTAATGAACTGATATACAGTGGATCAGCTGAATCTCAACCTTTATTGTTCAAATCACAGATTGGTTATTTTAACCAAATAACAGAATATATGTTCTTTAAGAAAGTCTGACTATGGGCTTCCCCTGGTGGTCCAGTGGATAAGGACACCGCCTTGCAGTGCAAGGGGCGCCGGTTCGATCCCTGGCCTGGGAAGATCCCACATGCTGCGGAGCGGCTGGATCGATGTGTCCAATCACCGAGCCGGCGCTCTGGGCGCATGCGCCCAGAGACAGCGCCTGCGATGGGAGGCCCACAGGAGCCAAAGAACAAGTCCAGGTTACTCAAACTTTCTGCTATGAAAGGTGACTCATAAGAGACCTTTTTTATTTCATCTTTTTTGTCTTGTAACCTTCACTTGTAGTAGCTAAAAAGGTGGTAAATATATGGCAGATTATCATGGTTATCAGAACTGACTAGTTACTAGCGCATACTTGTTCATGAATATCTAGTTAGCAATTCCCCAAAGGAAAAGAAAAATCATTCCTCTTAGCCCATCTAATAGCAGGACTGGTTCTGTGACAAAACAACAGGTCATCTATATGTACTCATATTGTTCACACCTTACACCCCCAACCAAAACCGGAAGTCACTCATATAAAAACTTGAGTTTGAATTTATTTAGAAGAGTTTGTACCTTTAAAATATTCACACTATCATCAAAAAAAAAAGGGGAAGTAGCTATGTATTCGAGGTTTCCTGGTGGCTTGGGGGTGAAGAATCCATGTGCAATGCAGGAGACATGGGTTTGATTCCTGGGTCGGGAAGATCCCCTGGAGAAGGAAATGGCAATTTACTCCAGCATTCTTACTGGGAAATCCTATGGACAGATAAGCCAGGTGGGCTACACAGTTCATGTGGTCACAAGAGAGTTGAATACAATTTATTGTCTAAACAACAACAATGATATACTCTTGGGCTGTTATCAAAAAGATGATGGTTATCAAAGTTACAGATTTCTTAACCTGTAGAATAAAAGTTCAAGGCCTGATTGTTTAGTTTAGTTATAGTCTGCATGGCACAGAAAAATGAAAAATAATTTCTTATTACTTTCTTATTAATGAACTGATATACAGTGGATCAGCTGAATCTCAACCTTTATTGTTCAAATCACAGATTGGTTATTTTAACCAAATAACAGAATATATGTTCTTTAAGAAAGTCTGACTATGGGCTTCCCCTGGTGGTCCAGTGGATAAGGACACCGCCTTGCAGTGCAAGGGGCGCCGGTTCGATCCCTGGCCTGGGAAGATCCCACATGCTGCGGAGCGGCTGGATCGATGTGTCCAATCACCGAGCCGGAGCTCTGGAGCGCATGCGCCCAGAGACAGCGCCCTGCGATGACAGACGCCACAGCGATGGGAGGCCCACAGGAGCCAAAGAACAAAGACGAATGAAAATAGAGAAATGAAAGATCAATAGAAGTGGCCCGCCCGCCCCCCCCCCCCCCCCCCCGACCCCCACCCAAAAGTAAATAAATAAATAAATCTTCAAAAAAAAAAAAAAAAAAGAAAGTCTGATTATAACCAGAATTTCTGTTTTTTGTTCTCCAGAAGAAATTACCTGTAAATCTGATAAAGTTTCTGCTCATTGAAAAGCCAAATCCACTGAGATGATAAGAATACTTAGGATATAAACATCTTGAGTAAAACCAAGGTATAATCTTATAGACAAGATTTTTTATCAGAATCTTCTGAGCACATGGTTATCAGGTCTATTCCTGGTCCTTACACGGAATGTAAACTATTATCACTAGGGCTATGCTCAGGAAATCGTTTTCAACTGCAGATGACTCATATTTAAATTTCTAAATCTTTATTGCTGAATTAAAGGTTCAACACTCTTTGATCCAGAGGGAGAGATTTAATTGGGATTAGGTCAAAGGAATTCATAAGAATGTTTTCCAAGATACATCAAGACTAGAACATGATGCTAATAAAAATGTATGCTGTATACAAAATGCCTAGAGTAATGGTTGATACACCTTACAACTCAAAAAATATTTACTGGTTGAAAGAAAGAGTATGTTCTAATCACTGACAACTTTGTCAGGAAACAGTCCCTCCAGTATAGGCTAATGCACTTTATACTCAATCCAGTCAGTATCTCTGAATCATTCTTTGATTTCCTAATGATAGTTACCTGGGGCAAAGTATGACAGTACAACAATCATATACAAGGGAATAATTAAAGCAAATGTTCTGGGTCTCTTTTAATCCATATATATTTTATATAGTTAGGATAACATGCTAAAGGTTCTAACAGTTAATGAGTTACTCTCTTGATTTCTAAAGTTATCTTCAAAAATGATTTTCTGACATAGAATGGGGGCTTCCCCGGTGGCTCAGATGATAAACAATCTGCCAGAAATAAGGGAGACCCAGGTTGCATCCCTCGATGGGAAAGATCCCCTTGAGAAAGGAATAGAAATCCACTCCAGTATTCCTAGCTGAAAAATCCCAAGAACAGAGGAGTCTGGAGAGCTAGTCCATGGGATCACAAAGAGTCAGGTGTGACTTGAGCGACAAAAACACATGTAGAATGGGGCTCCCAGGTGGAGTCAGTAGTGAAGAACCTGCCTGCTAATGCAGGAGACAGACATAAGAGATCCAGGTTCAATCCCTGGGTCGAGAAGATCCCCTGGAAAGGGGAATGGCAACTCACTTCAGTATTCACAGACAGAGGAGTCTGGCAGGCTACAGCCCATGGGGTCGCAAGAGTCGGGCATGACTGAAGCGATTTAGCATGCAAAGTAGGATGCATCATCACTTCCTCTTTCCAATGAGGAGACTGGGGCTCAGAGACATTCTGAAATTTGTCCAGACCAAATGCAAAGTTTTTGGAGCCAGGATTAGTAAATCCAACTTACTTCAAAGCCATTTCTCTTATGCCATGCTGTCAATTAACTGATATAAACAAAAAGCAAGCCTTATGGTGGGAAGGAGGTTCAAGATAGAGGGAGCATATGTATACCTAATTTTTTTGGGCCTCTTTTACTGGTTCTTTATTTTATTTATTTTCATCCATCTTTATTTCTTTGAAAGAAAGATTTTTAATAAAGTAACATGATGCTAATAAAATGTATGCTGTATACAAAATGCCTAGAGTAATGGTTGATACACCTTACAACTCAAAAAATATTTACTGGTTGAAAGAAAGAGTATGTTCTAATCACTGACAACTTTGTCAGGAAACAGTCCCTCCAGTATAGGCTAATGCACTTTATACTCAATCCAGTCAGTATCTCTGAATCATTCTTTGATTTCCTAATGATAGTTACCTGGGGCAAAGTATGACAGTACAACAATCATATACAAGGGAATAATTAAAGCAAATGTTCTGGGTCTCTTTTAATCCATATATATTTTATATAGTTAGGATAACATGCTAAAGGTTCTAACAGTTAATGAGTTACTCTCTTGATTTCTAAAGTTATCTTCAAAAATGATTTTCTGACATAGAAGGGGGGCTTCCCGGTGGCTCAGATGATAAACAATCTGCCAGAAATAAGGGAGACCCAGGTTGCATCCCTCGATGGGAAAGATCCCCTTGAGAAAGGAATAGAAATCCACTCCAGTATTCCTAGCTGAAAAATCCCAAGAACAGAGGAGTCTGGAGAGCTAGTCCATGGGATCACAAAGAGTCAGGTGTGACTTGAGCGACAAAAACACATGTAGAATGGGGCTCCCAGGTGGAGTCAGTAGTGAAGAACCTGCCTGCTAATGCAGGAGACAGACATAAGAGATCCAGGTTCAATCCCTGGGTCGAGAAGATCCCCTGGAAAGGGGAATGGCAACTCACTTCAGTATTCACAGACAGAGGAGTCTGGCAGGCTACAGCCCATGGGGTCGCAAGAGTCGGGCATGACTGAAGCGATTTAGCATGCAAAGTAGGATGCATCATCACTTCCTCTTTCCAATGAGGAGACTGGGGCTCAGAGACATTCTGAAATTTGTCCAGACCAAATGCAAAGTTTTTGGAGCCAGGATTAGTAAATCCAACTTACTTCAAAGCCATTTCTCTTATGCCATGCTGTCAATTAACTGATATAAACAAAAAGCAAGCCTTATGGTGGGAAGGAGGTTCAAGATAGAGGGAGCATATGTATACCTAATTTTTTTGGGCCTCTTTTATTGGTTTTTTATTTATTTATTTTCATCCATCTTTATTCTTTGGCTTGTGTGGACCTCCCATTGCAGTGGCCTCTTGTTGCAGATCACCAGCTCTGGGCGCATGTGCTCCAGAGCACTGCCTTGTAATTGGACACACCAGTCCAGCCACTCCGCAGCACGTGGGATCTTCCTGGGTCGGGGATCGAACCAGTGCCCCTTGCACTGCAAGGTGGACTCTTTACCCACTGGACCACCAGGGAAGCCCCGTATACCTAATACTGATTAATGCTGATGTATGGCAAAACTCATCACAATGCTGTAATCATCCTCTATTTAAAACAAAGCAAGTCTTGTGTATCTATTCTGTGAGAGTAATCTTACTACACTAAACTATATATTATTTTATACCAATGTATACACAATATATTCTATGCTCATATATAACCAAAGCAATATACAAATAACATGTATATTTTGAATATTAATATATTTGAATTCAATTGCAGGGAAGCTGTTGCAAACCTTTTCCATGTTATCTTTCAGCATAAGGCAAGTATTACTTAGAAATACAGACTGTCTATGGACTCACTATTACGTACACTTGTCTTTGGGTAGAACTAAAATCCTGACATGGAAGGAGGATTCAGTGTCTGAAATGGGTCATTTATTTTTCACAAACTAGATTAATACACCTTAAGGAAGACTCAAACTGCTGCTATAGTTTATAGCTTTGCTTTAGGAAAGTTCCCTTTGTGCAATTTAATTCTTTATTTTTCCTTCTGGAAATAAAGCTCTGTGTCTTTATATTTGGAAGAAGTAAATTTGAATTACAGAAAATTTCCGACTAGAAGAAGCCAGCTCTTACACTTCTCAGATGAAAAAAACAAGGCCTGGGCAAGTATACTGTTCATACACAAAGACTCAATTAACCAGTATTGAAGAACAAAATGAGACCCTTTTTCAGAGACGTTTACTACGTTGTTTATGATTGAATCAAAGAGTTTACTCTCAATTTTGTATTTATAAAACACGCCACACCTAAATAGCCATCTTTCTCTTGAGAAATACTTAGTGTATCTTGCTACTGGAATATTGACATAGGTCAAGAAGGGGCTACAGGTCCATACACTTTTCATGCATGAAGCAACTGTTAGAAATTTAAATATATTCACTGAATTCACTTAAGATTAGGAATATATATCATCACCTATCCCTATTATGCTATTAATATTTAAATTGACTAATGAGTATGAATACAACTGGGTGTCAGACAATAAAAAAATGACACAAATATTTACTCTTACTTACAGGAAAGTTACTTTTTTTGTAAACTTGTGCTCAGAAATTTTTAAACAGAACTATTTTAAGATTTACAGTTGTGCCCTAAACATGTCTAGAACCACTCTTCCGGAAGGGGTTCAACACAGTTAAAGAAAGCTAACACTTTAAGAAAACATAAAACAATTAGATTCTTCCTGTTTAAATCTAAATGCCACTGTTTTATATGAACTCTCCAAAATGATAGCTCTGTTATGTCTATAAGCCTTCAGTGGGTCCATGGAAGTATAATGCATTAAAGATAAATGCTTTGCCACCTTGGCACTCAAGGCTTCTACAATTCAAGCATCACATTTTCTTTTTTTCTGTTAACTTGTTTTCTATTTGTCTATTCTGGGTCACCTAGATTACTTTTATCAGCACATCTTTTCCTTTTTCACCATTCAGGTTTGCTTATGCTATTCTTTCTGGCTAGATTAGGCCTCTCTATTGTAGAAGAAGAAAGTCACTTGCCATATCAGAAAACAAAGGATGTTATGGCTCTAAAGTCATCAGCCATGCAGCTGTCTCCAACTGAGGATTCAGGATAGAGAAAAAGAAAACAGGCCCTAGATAATTAAGACACATTTCAAAGCCATGATTTCAAAAAACCCAAACTCTTGCATCTTCTCATTTTAAGAAAAAGTGCTAAATTCATTAACTTGAGGTATCTAGCTTTTCTTTACTTAACAGTAGTCTTGATTTTTCAACCACTTTTTTTTTAACCAATTCTTTCTAATTAAACATTTAAATGAGCCTTTTATTTATTTATTTTGGTTTCTTCAAGCCAGGCAGTTTATCAGTCTTTGGGGGCTCTTTGTTTATAACACTTTGAATTATCATTGAGTGGATGCTTGCCTTACCCAGGCACCCACATAAACAGCAGAAGCCCCCCCGCAGGTCAGGTTTATACTTTAATTTTTACCTATCTGTAGCTTTCCATGTCACAGGCTTCGTTGCATTGTATTATGACTAAGATTAGGAATATATATCATCACCTATCCCTATTATGCTATTAATATTTAAATTGACTAATGAGTATGAATACAACTGGGTGTCAGACAATAAAAAAATGACACAAATATTTACTCTTACTTACAGGAAAGTTACTTTTTTTGTAAACTTGTGCTCAGAAATTTTTAAACAGAACTATTTTAAGATTTACAGTTGTGCCCTAAACATGTCTAGAACCACTCTTCCGGAAGGGGTTCAACACAGTTAAAGAAAGCTAACACTTTAAGAAAACATAAAACAATTAGATTCTTCCTGTTTAAATCTAAATGCCACTGTTTTATATGAACTCTCCAAAATGATAGCTCTGTTATGTCTATAAGCCTTCAGTGGGTCCATGGAAGTATAATGCATTAAAGATAAATGCTTTGCCACCTTGGCACTCAAGGCTTCTACAATTCAAGCATCACATTTTCTTTTTTTCTGTTAACTTGTTTTCTATTTGTCTATTCTGGGTCACCTAGATTACTTTTATCAGCACATCTTTTCCTTTTTCACCATTCAGGTTTGCTTATGCTATTCTTTCTGGCTAGATTAGGCCTCTCTATTGTAGAAGAAGAAAGTCACTTGCCATATCAGAAAACAAAGGATGTTATGGCTCTAAAGTCATCAGCCATGCAGCTGTCTCCAACTGAGGATTCAGGATAGAGAAAAAGAAAACAGGCCCTAGATAATTAAGACACATTTCAAAGCCATGATTTCAAAAAACCCAAACTCTTGCATCTTCTCATTTTAAGAAAAAGTGCTAAATTCATTAACTTGAGGTATCTAGCTTTTCTTTACTTAACAGTAGTCTTGATTTTTCAACCACTTTTTTTTTAACCAATTCTTTCTAATTAAACATTTAAATGAGCCTTTTATTTATTTATTTTGGTTTCTTCAAGCCGCAGGCAGTTTATCAGTCTTTGGGGGCTCTTTGTTTATAACACTTTGAATTATCATTGAGTGGATGCTTGCCTTACCCAGGCACCCACATAAACAGCAGAAGCTCCATCTTTTTTTCTTTTTTTACCTCTGTACTTGCTGATGGATGACAGGTAGACAGCAAACATTATACATAAGTTGAGATGACTTGGCCATATATATCACCTCACTCTGTATGCTTTCCATGTCACAGGCTTAAATTCCAAAGTTGCAGGTAATAAGAATAAGTATCAAGGCATGGAAAGGATATCTGTGATGGTTTATCTCATTACATAGATAATTACTGTTCAGCAGAAATATAATTTGAGTCATATATATACTTTTAAATTTTTTAGCAGTTAGAAAAAAGTCCAAATAGATGAAATTAACATCAATACAGGTTTTATTCTAATTTGTCTAAAATATCATTAAACATATCAATCAACATAAACATATTCATGGGATGCTTGTGTGCACACTCTGTATGTGTATATGTGTGTGTGTGTGTGACATATACACACATATGCATTGATGTTCTAAGTTATTAAATCCTAGCATATATTTTACATTTACAGCATATCTCAATTGGAACTGGCCATGTTGTAACTGTTTAGGAGTTATAGGTGGGTTGTGACTACCATACTGGATAATGCAGAACTAGATTGCAGGTGATCACAGCATCAATCAATTTCTCCTGTTTTTCTTCTCCAGACACCAAGTACATTCTCTTTTTTTGACCTCTCCAGACTCTTCTTCAGATATATATAGGGTGCTAAATTTTCTTATGTATTTCCTGGCATATGCAAGTAAATGACTACAGAGGAATTCTCAGAAAATGGGTATGTACACAAAACAGGTATTATGATGCCTCATTAAATAACCTTAAACCATCTGTAGAGAGTAATAAAACTATAACTCTTAGTTTAGTTTTGAAAAAATGACGCAAAGCATCAAATCTGTAGTCTTTCAGTAAAAGCAACATGCAAATTAGATCCACATAAACAGATTCTTGACAGAGTACTGTATAATTTCACCAAAATATTTTAACAACCTAAATTAGCCTTTTCAATATTATTCTTTGATAAATTGTGCAAAAAAATGATCATATTTTAATATCCTCTCAATTTTCTTTTCCTTAATAAACCATGCTTTGTTGAAAGAATTTAAGTGGTAATGAGCGACAGAATAATCATGAAAAAAGGTTCATCACTTGAATTTCACTGTTAACATGTCTTGTTTTATAATTGATGCTATCTATCTGAATTATCTTAGTCTGAGAACTTACTGAAGACAAAACCACGAGTCCTCGCCAATGGAGATTTGATTATTTCATTTTATAATGTACTTAGTATAAAGACCCATTTTATTGTGTGTTATTCTTAGGCTCACTGGGGTAAATCTCATAATAAAGAAAAATCAATTCAAATGAATGAATGAATTAATTCAAATGAATCCAATCCTCCCAAAACACCTAGAATAACCTCTCTTTGTATTATACTTCTTTGTAGATGTTTTTTTTTTTTTCATTCAGTAGGTTGTCTGATGCTGCAGAGAAGAGAGTAGCTTTGGAAAGAGGAGCCTACTTCTGTCTGCTCTTTATTAGCAGCACAAGTTCTTTCCTTTCTCTGAGCCTATTTCTTCAAATGTGAAATGTGCAAAGGGTTATCTATTGATATTCTGCAAGATAACTATTAGGATTAAGAAAGAAAATATATGCACATATATAACTGAAATTCATTAAGTACTCATTAGCTAGTCATCCCCTTATTTCTGTCTGTCACCTCCCTTTCCCCCTACAGACTCGATAGATGTTGACTTGTAAACACTTGCCTATTATGACTTAATAGAAGGAGCATTCAGACTTGGGGACAGAATAACCAAGAGTAGACTTTCTGTTATGATGACGCACATGCAAATAAATTCTATGAGAGTGGACACAGGACAATGAAGATGGGACTCTGCTGAACTTCATCAATTGCTCTAAGACATGTCTTATCACTTATTCATATTACATATTGTGTTAAAATTAAGTCTTTTCCTGCCCTAGGTATTATGATGCCTCATTAAATAACCTTAAACCATCTGTAGAGAGTAATAAAACTATAACTCTTAGTTTAGTTTTGAAAAATGACTAAAGCATCAAATCTGTAGTCTTTCAGTAAAAGCAACATGCAAATTAGATCCACATAAACAGATTCTTGACAGAGTACTGTATAATTTCACCAAAATATTTTAACAACCTAAATTAGCCTTTTCAATATTATTCTTTGATAAATTGTGCAAAAAAATGATCATATTTTAATATCCTCTCAATTTTCTTTTCCTTAATAAACCATGCTTTGTTGAAAGAATTTAAGTGGTAATGAGCGACAGAATAATCATGAAAAAGGTTCATCACTTGAATTTCACTGTTAACATGTCTTGTTTTATAATTGATGCTATCTATCTGAATTATCTTAGTCTGAGAACTTACTGAAGACAAAACCACGAGTCCTCGCCAATGGAGATTTGATTATTTCATTTTATAATGTACTTAGTATAAAGACCCATTTTATTGTGTGTTATTCTTAGGCTCACTGGGGTAAATCTCATAATAAAGAAAAATCAATTCAAATGAATGAATGAATTAATTCAAATGAATCCAATCCTCCCAAAACACCTAGAATAACCTCTCTTTGTATTATACTTCTTTGTAGATGTTTTTTTTTTTTTCATTCAGTAGGTTGTCTGATGCTGCAGAGAAGAGAGTAGCTTTGGAAAGAGGAGCCTACTTCTGTCTGCTCTTTATTAGCAGCACAAGTTCTTTCCTTTCTCTGAGCCTATTTCTTCAAATGTGAAATGTGCAAAGGGTTATCTATTGATATTCTGCAAGATAACTATTAGGATTAAGAAAGAAAATATATGCACATATATAACTGAAATTCATTAAGTACTCATTAGCTAGTCATCCCCTTATTTCTGTCTGTCACCTCCCTTTCCCCCTACAGACTCGATAGATGTTGACTTGTAAACACTTGCCTATTATGACTTAATAGAAGGAGCATTCAGACTTGGGGACAGAATAACCAAGAGTAGACTTTCTGTTATGATGACGCACATGCAAATAAATTCTATGAGAGTGGACACAGGACAATGAAGATGGGACTCTGCTGAACTTCATCAATTGCTCTAAGACATGTCTTATCACTTATTCATATTACATATTGTGTTAAAATTAATTATAAGTTAGTCTTTTCTTCCCAACTAAAGTTGTTTAATGTAGCAGCCTAGTAGTCTACTCCTGGAACCCCTACAGTACACTGGGTACAGAGTAGCTCATAAGGTAGGCATTTAAAAACTGCTTTAGTTAACTAACAGCAATAAGAGAATTCCATTCAAACAAAGGCTATTGTATTGCAGTTGGCAATGAGTTAAGCTATTACAAGGAGTTACTCTGAGAGTCAATAGAGTTATTAAAGCCATGAAGAAAACAGATTAATTAATGAAAACTAATTCATTCTCCAAAATACCTGGAAAATGTTACTTCAGAGTGAAAAAAGAATGAAAATGAAAGTAATTTGACTACAAATGTCTGATTAAGTGCTACAGCTAGGGACACGATGTGCTCCATGAAATTCCAGTTCTTATTCCAAGTATCATTTATATCCCATAAAAGATTTGCAAAGCTTTAAACAGAATTCTCATTGCAAACAAGAGAAGAAAAGTTTCTATAAATGTTATACAATATGTCACACTTTTAAACATTGTGAATTATTCTGATAAAATGTGAAAGCTGCACTGCAAAATGGAGTTTGTCTATGCTCCATTATAGTATTGTATGCAAACTTTAAGGGCACCTGAGGAATAATTTAGTCTACTCACATTAAAACTATTTTCTGCCTCAGTCAGCACTGTTTCAGTAATTGTTTCAAAATTAAGGTGACATTTGTTCTTGAAATTTTAAGCCACTGAAGACCCGAGTAAATGTCATACTGTGTGCAATATATTCCACTTGAAGAAAAAAACAGTTTTATTATCCCCTACCCTGTTTTATCTTCTACTAGTAAGTTTATTGTTAGCATTTCATAGACAAAGAATCAAGACTTCAAAACGTTAAGAAATTTGCCTGAATTCATACTTTTGAATTGGAATTTGAGTCAACTTCGTTTAATTTTGAATTCCATGATTTTTTTTTTTTAATTTTGGCCTCTTTTATTGTTTTTTTTAGATTAAAATGTTTATTAAGATGTAATATAATTGTATACTAATATTTGATTAATAATACACAAACAAGAGCGAGTTTGAGATATAGTGAGAAAAAGAGGAATAACATAGAGACAGCGGATACAATATTTATGTAGAAATCCTCAGGTATTTGAATAGAATAGATGAATAAATCAATGAGTAAATGTAAAAGGCATGGAAAGAACACAGACTCTGTATCACACAGAACTGTATACTTTTTTTTTGTCACTTTCAGTTTTCAAGAGATAAGAAAATGTTTTTGCCAAATCACACTATAGTGACTGAATTCATTCTCCGGGGACTTGCAGATGACCCAGGGCTACAGAAGATCCTGTTTGGGGTGTTCCTAGTGATCTACCTAATCACACTGGTGGGAAATCTGGGCATGATACTGTTTTTTTATCTATCCATTTTCATCCATCTTTATTCTCTGGCCTTGGTTCATGTTAAGAGTGAAAAAGAATGAAAATGAAAGTAATTTGACTACAAAGCTTAAACAGCTAGGGACAAGATGTGCTCCATGAAATTCCAGTTCTTATTCCAAGTATCATTTATATCCCATAAAAGATTTGCAAAGCTTTAAACAGAATTCTCATTGCAAACAAGAGAAGAAAAGTTTCTATAAATGTTATACAATATGTCACACTTTTAAACATTGTGAATTATTCTGATAAAATGTGAAAGCTGCACTGCAAAATGGAGTTTGTCTATGCTCCATTATAGTATTGTATGCAAACTTTAAGGGCACCTGAGGAATAATTTAGTCTACTCACATTAAAACTATTTTCTGCCTCAGTCAGCACTGTTTCAGTAATTGTTTCAAAATTAAGGTGACATTTGTTCTTGAAATTTTAAGCCACTGAAGACCCGAGTAAATGTCATACTGTGTGCAATATATTCCACTTGAAGAAAAAAACAGTTTTATTATCCCCTACCCTGTTTTATCTTCTACTAGTAAGTTTATTGTTAGCATTTCATAGACAAAGAATCAAGACTTCAAAACGTTAAGAAATTTGCCTGAATTCATACTTTTGAATTGGAATTTGAGTCAACTTCGTTTAATTTTGAATTCCATGATTTTTTTTTTTTAATTTTGGCCTCTTTTATTGTTTTTTTTAGATTAAAATGTTTATTAAGATGTAATATAATTGTATACTAATATTTGATTAATAATACACAAACAAGAGCGAGTTTGAGATATAGTGAGAAAAAGAGGAATAACATAGAGACAGCGGATACAATATTTATGTAGAAATCCTCAGGTATTTGAATAGAATAGATGAATAAATCAATGAGTAAATGTAAAAGGCATGGAAAGAACACAGACTCTGTATCACACAGAACTGTATACTTTTTTTTTGTCACTTTCAGTTTTCAAGAGATAAGAAAATGTTTTTGCCAAATCACACTATAGTGACTGAATTCATTCTCCGGGGACTTGCAGATGACCCAGGGCTACAGAAGATCCTGTTTGGGGTGTTCCTAGTGATCTACCTAATCACACTGGTGGGAAATCTGGGCATGATACTGTTTTTTTATCTATCCATTTTCATCCATCTTTATTCTCTGGCCTGTGTGGGCCTCCCACTGCAGTGGCCTATCTCGTTGCAGAGCACCGACTTTGGGCACCTGTGCTCCAGAGCGCTGGCTCATAACTAGACACACTGGTCCAGCAGCTCTGTGGAATTCTCCCGGGCCAGGGATAGAACCTGTGCCCCTTGCACTGCAAGGTGGACTCTCCACCCACTGGACCACCAGGGAAGCCCCTAGTCCATGACTTTTTAACTCTACTCTTCTGGTCCTCTTTGTACTCATTTCTGACAGAATGAAAACCTGATTTTACAAATCAAATTACAAAATGGATATCATCTATGCACTTCCCTGTATATAAATAATGGTGTCTATAAACATATGTTGTATATGACATTTGGATATACCACTACACAAACTGAAAAGCAACTAAATCTTCAACTGAGCCTAATTCTTGTCCGCTACAGCATTAAAGGTTGAAATGGGTACAAACTATGTAAAAGGTAAAATAATAGGTGTGGTTCTAATTAACTTTATGCAAATAAATTCAGATTTCTAATATTATGAACAAGAAATAGTAATATACCAGGGAATTCTCAGCAAATTACTCATGAGGTCTTTGCTGTCTTTGGCTCACTCATATTTATAGTCAGCTGTTTTCCACTGCAGAGGTCACAGGTAAGTTTTCCTGACAGTCCTTATAGCAAGGAGGAGGTGCATAGTACATTTTTTCAGATTAAAGGAGATTATAAAATAGTGATCAGATTTTTTTTGCCAACCCAATTCATTTTAGTTCCATTAATTTAAGAACTTAGCTGAATAATTACTACTTTATCACTAAATTTTAGAGTATGGCTTCTTGGAAAGTGTATTTTTCAAATGTGAAACACAATGATTTTGTGGGTCACTTTGAAGATGAGACCACTTATTCTTTGCCAAATCACACTATAGTGACTGAATTCATTCTCCGGGGACTTGCAGATGACCCAGGGCTACAGAAGATCCTGTTTGGGGTGTTCCTAGTGATCTACCTAATCACACTGGTGGGAAATCTGGGCATGATACTGTTTTTTTATCTATCCATTTTCATCCATCTTTATTCTCTGGCCTGTGTGGGCCTCCCACTGCAGTGGCCTATCTCGTTGCAGAGCACCGACTTTGGGCACCTGTGCTCCAGAGCGCTGGCTCATAACTAGACACACTGGTCCAGCAGCTCTGTGGAATTCTCCCGGGCCAGGATAGAACCTGTGCCCCTTGCACTGCAAGGTGGACTCTCCACCCACTGGACCACCAGGGAAGCCCCTAGTCCATGACTTTTTAACTCTACTCTTCTGGTCCTCTTTGTACTCATTTCTGACAGAATGAAAACCTGATTTTACAAATCAAATTACAAAATGGATATCATCTATGCACTTCCCTGTATATAAATAATGGTGTCTATAAACATATGTTGTATATGACATTTGGATATACCACTACACAAACTGAAAAGCAACTAAATCTTCAACTGAGCCTAATTCTTGTCCGCTACAGCATTAAAGGTTGAAATGGGTACAAACTATGTAAAAGGTAAAATAATAGGTGTGGTTCTAATTAACTTTATGCAAATAAATTCAGATTTCTAATATTATGAACAAGAAATAGTAATATACCAGGGAATTCTCAGCAAATTACTCATGAGGTCTTTGCTGTCTTTGGCTCACTCATATTTATAGTCAGCTGTTTTCCACTGCAGAGGTCACAGGTAAGTTTTCCTGACAGTCCTTATAGCAAGGAGGAGGTGCATAGTACATTTTTTCAGATTAAAGGAGATTATAAAATAGTGATCAGATTTTTTTTGCCAACCCAATTCATTTTTAGTTCCATTAATTTAAGAACTTAGCTGAATAATTACTACTTTATCACTAAATTTTAGAGTATGGCTTCTTGGAAAGTGTATTTTTCAAATGTGAAACACAATGATTTTGTGGGTCACTTTGAAGATGAGACCAGCTTATTCTTTGGAAATACATGTGTGTGTGTTCCTTCACGGAGGGGGGCATGGCTTAAAATGAGACAGGTACAGTATGAAATACTAAGGTAGTAAGACACTCTACTTTTTGTGCCAAGCAGGTGGTGATTTAATCATCTCATTTTAGTCAATGCATCTCTTTAAATGTAAAAACTTTTTAAAGTCAAAGGCATGAATCCTTCTGTCTAAAGTGAGCTAATTTAGAAAAAAACATAGTCCTAAAATACATAAAGATTTTATAACTGTCTATGCTTAAAGGAAAATTCTGGACCTCTAAATTTAATATTTTCTCTTTTCTTATGGAAGAAAAAAAATGTTATTTACATATATTAGACTCATGTAGTTAAGTACTGGATAAAAAGTTCAATTTTCTTACATAAAAATGGCATTTTTAAGGAAAAGGAATAGCACAGGAACAATGTTTTAAAAGAATCTCTGATACAAAAACAAAATTTGTATTTTAAATTCAGAAACATTCAAATTAAAAGCATAAGGTGGGGGTTTCCCTGGTGGTCCAGTCAGTAAAAACACTGCATTGCACTGCAAGGGGCGCCAGTTCGAGCCTTGGCCTGGGAAGATCCCACGTGCCGTGGAGCAGCTCGACCAATGTGCCCAATTACCAAGCCAGGGCTCTGGAGCGCATGCGCCCAGAGCCGGTGCTCTGCAACAAGAGGGGCCACTGAAATGGGAAGCCCACACAGGCCAAAGAACAAAGATAGATGGAAATAAATTAATGAAAGATCAATAGAAGTGGCCAAAAAAAAAGGCATAAAGTGATGCCATTTCAAACTCATGTTGCTAAGAAAGTCAAATGATATGTGTTAGCAAATTTCTAACCTTGAGTCACTTAACAATGGGCACGTTTCCTAGGATAACTAATAAATGACAATATTTTCATAATTTCATATTAATAGAATATAATCAAAATGATATGGTGACTTTCTCACTTATGACTTTGTATTCCAGATATAGTTGCATTCAATACAAATCAATGAATACGATATAAATAAGACTAAACATTTTAAACAGATGTGTCCACTTTTTAGGTACTATAATGGTATATTATTCTTTCTGAAATTTTTTCTTACCATACAGTGTCACAAAAATTAATGGCAAAGGAAAATATTTACATTCATAAAATCAGAAATAAGATCTTATACATATGCTGAAGAAGACATCATAATTCACCTTCTCTATGTGCTTTTTTTTTTAATTTTATTGATTTATCTTTTTTGGGGGGTGGGGTGGGGAGGGAGGGGGATGGGTGAGCCACTTCCACTGGTCTTTCATTTCTCTATTTTTATCCGTCTTGGCTCTTTGGCTCCTGTGGGCCTCCCAACACGGTGGCGTCTGTTGTTGCAGAGCACAGGCTCTGGGCACATGCGCTCCAGAGCTCCGGCTCGGTAACTGGACACATTAGTCCAGCAGCTCCGCGGCACGAGGGATCTTCCCAGGTCAGGGATGGAACCGGTGCCCCTTGCACTTCAAGGCGGTGTCCTTACCCACTGGACCACCAGGGGAAGCCCTATGTGCATTAATTTTATGTGCATTCTACAAAACTACGCTTAAGAGATCTCTTGTGGAAAAAAGAAATCAATTGCACTTACCCCAAACTATTCTGGAAAAACAGGTAAATGCCAACACAGGGGTAAAATTAATACAAAGTTTCTCAATACAAAACTGAATTAAATATGCTAAATGGTTTATGGTGAGTGACAACTTAATTAAAGCATAATTTCAAAGATTCAAAAAAAAACCATAGAAATAAATATCACTAAGAAATGTCTGCTTGTGCATAGAGCTAATAGGAATAACTCTAACACTGTTATTTTTAACAGAATCCTGAAGATTTTGACATTAATAGTTCCTTCCAAGGCAGTCATTTAAATACATTAAAGAATATATAGATAAGCAGAATTTATTGTTGACAGTATGCTTTAATTAAAGGGTCTATCTATTAAAAAGAATCAGCCTTCTCTTTGTTGTTCTCTTCGTTGCTCTAAAGCTGAAGCTCTTGGCTCAGTGAGAAGCCAGACTTAAATGTTACTCTCTTGCCACTGCTCAGCAGGAAGGATTAATCCACTCCAGGCTGCTGCTCTTTATGCGCTTAGTATGAGCATTCAATCATGTGTGAGGATTGTGTGTGTGTGTGTGTGTGTTTTGGTCCCATCATATGGCATGTAGAACCTTAGTTCCCCCACCAGGGATCAAACTTGTGCCCCTTGCAGTGGAAGGATGGGTTTTTAACCACTGGATGGCTAGGAAATCCCCTGTGAAAATTTGAAGTTGTAAAAAGATGTGAGTTGGAGAGAACTTTAAAAACAGAAAATGGAAAGCTAATGATTATTATGATATCCAGAAAGAATTTTAAGTGTGATTTAAAATCTAAAAACACTTTCTGAAACCAATGCTCACATTTAAAAAATCCAGGTTATTAACCTAGCTGGATGCAGAGTAAAGAAGCAGAAAAAACAATTACTATTAGGATCAACATTTACCAATAATCAATTGGATTAGGCTTGAATTTATCTATTAGGCGTTATCATGAAATTTGATAGAAACATCTAGAGGTGAGAATATGGATGAGGGATACTGTGTCACTGCTTTAACATCTTTCTAAAAGGAAGTATTTAATAAATTATGATCTATATACCTCCAGACTGTTTTATATCTTGAAGATGAAGCTGATCCTAAATCATGCACTAAACCTGCCCCTTTCTGTTGCAGTGTGGCCTGCAACAGAAAGTATTTCCATGTGAGTGAGCATGGAAACCATTAATAAACCAAAGGAGAAAAATGTGGATGTCAATTGAATACACTGAAAGGTACCCCAGGAAGCTTGGAAATACACAGGAATGGAACAAAGCAAGACACCAAAAATAAAAAGTAGATTAGGTAGATGCAAACACCATATAGATCCAGATGACATAGGTAATCAAAACTGAAAGAAACAAACTCTATTATGTCAGATTTGGGGTATTTTGTTTATAGGATGGTTTAATGTGCCAAATATCTTGTTTTATAAAACCTGACAGACTCACAGAATCAATTCATAAGTGGTAAGAGCAATAGAAATGAGAAAATTCAAGAGTACTTAACTATATCCTGCATCATGATGAAATTTCAACAATATGCTTATTTCTTTTAACCAGTATTTCAATAGAGATCAAACTTAGTGATTTCCATTAAACACATACACACAATGCATAATCACAAGAAGACCAAACTTAATATACTTTAAAAATGGTAAAATAATGTAGTTGATTTGAAATTTTATGTGTTCACATTTACATTTCAACTAGAAAAAAATTCACTACAAACTGACTTATATAAATATAACACTATCATATTTGATATCTGTTATTTTATGGGAAACAATTTTCAAAATACAGGAAACAATTTATATTATATTTTAAAAATCTAGGGAAAGATTTTCGACAAAGTGATTTTTACAGCAATGTAAAACATTGCTATAGTACTAGAACAATTTAATATCATCTCAGAAATTTAAGAGATTATTTTAAATTTGGTTTTGGTAGCAAACTTTAAAGGAAAGATGTTATAAAAGTTGCTAATACATTATAATTCCAAAAGTTCAAGTTTGTAAAAACATCTGTTCTGGTCATAATTCTGCTTAAAAATATAAACTTATCTATTCCCCAAGAAGACATAAATGATAATAATATGAAAATAACTCCAACCTCAACAATCACAAAATTACATTGGCCAAGTTTAAGAAAACACACTGATATAACTTAATTTTGAAAGGGCATAGCTAACATATCACTCGCTTTCTGTGGTTTCCTGTTTGATTACTAGAAAGATGTACCAAAATATATAATAGCTACAGTTTTTGTCCCAAAAGACCTCCTAGCAGGACTGACCTCAAAAAACAAACAAACAAACAAACAGCTCTTCAGTATATAAAGAATCCACCAGCAATGCAGGAGACCTGGGTTTGATCCCTGGGTTGGGAAGATCCCCTGGAGGAGGGCATGGCAACCCACTTCGGTATTCTTGCCTGAAGACTCCCCATGGACAGCAGAGCCTGGTGGGCTACAGGAGAATTCCCAGGGACAGGGGAGCCTGGTGGGCTACAGTCCACAGAATCACAAAGAATCACACATGACTGAGTGACTAAGCACAACAGAATTTACATCTACCTATGAAATAGGATATGATACATAGTCATCATAGGACCCTTCTCCTTTTTTTCCATTATAGAATTGCAATCAGCCCTTAAAATTATGTACCTCTGAGTCAGGAGATAGATGGGCCTCAGGCTAAAGAGTTGAAGTCTGTCAGCTATGGACAGAGACTCTAAGATGAAGAGGAGGAGGAGCTGAGTCCTGCCTAGATAAATGACAGAGACCACATATTTCTCATTCTTATAGTCCAGGAGATCTTTCGGACTGTAAAGGTCCTTGGATGTCAAAAAGGGGAGTAATGAGAACCTATCTACAGGCCTCCTTGCTGGAATCCATCCTGACTAAGAGATGTGTGTGGACACAGGAGGATCCTGAGATATGCCAAATATGGATTTAACAAACCAGACAAAACAAAACCTGGAAGAAATGTTCAATATAAGTGATAACCATGAGGGTGTGACTTTGTCTCTGACCGCACCCATGTGTCTATTCACACTACTCTTTCCCTCCCTAATAAATGCTTTGCTTCACTACTTACTTTCTTAGGGAGAATTCATTGCTGCAGAGCTGAAGAACCAGGACCTTGTCACTGGTCACCTGTCCCTATGGTCTAATGGCTAGGATTCAATGCTTTCCCTGCTGTGGCTTGACTTCAGTCTCTGGCTGGGAACTTAAACCCTTCTTCAAGCCTCTGCATGCCAAGGCCACCCAAGATAACCTCTATTCATTTTTTAGATAGGAAGAGGCTCATGACACATTGAACAAAAGGTAGTTTATATGATAACCTATAATTATATAAAGTTTTATACTTATATATGTACATGCACACAATATTCATAATGTCTTGAATAATGTTTACAGAGAGTTAAAAATTTATATAGTAGTTGAGAATTACAGTTCTAAAAGCAGGGTGTTTAAATTCAAATATCAACTTCACTACTGAAGAAAACTTTAACTATAAGCAAATTACTTAACCTCTTGATGTCACCAATTCCTATGAGTAGTATGGAAATAACAATATTTACCTCATGATGTAACATTTTAGCTGAATACCAGGCACATAACAATACCTAATATATCAGTTTTTATGTTTATCAAATCACACATGAAGTGACTAAGCACAACAGAATTTACATCTACCTATGAAATAGGATATGATACATAGTCATCATAGGACCCTTCTCCTTTTTCCATTATAGAATTGCAATCAGCCCTTAAAATTATGTACCTCTGAGTCAGGAGATAGATGGGCCTCAGGCTAAAGAGTTGAAGTCTGTCAGCTATGGACAGAGACTCTAAGATGAAGAGGAGGAGGAGCTGAGTCCTGCCTAGATAAATGACAGAGACCACATATTTCTCATTCTTATAGTCCAGGAGATCTTTCGGACTGTAAAGGTCCTTGGATGTCAAAAAGGGGAGTAATGAGAACCTATCTACAGGCCTCCTTGCTGGAATCCATCCTGACTAAGAGATGTGTGTGGACACAGGAGGATCCTGAGATATGCCAAATATGGATTTAACAAACCAGACAAAACAAAACCTGGAAGAAATGTTCAATATAAGTGATAACCATGAGGGTGTGACTTTGTCTCTGACCGCACCCATGTGTCTATTCACACTACTCTTTCCCTCCCTAATAAATGCTTTGCTTCACTACTTACTTTCTTAGGGAGAATTCATTGCTGCAGAGCTGAAGAACCAGGACCTTGTCACTGGTCACCTGTCCCTATGGTCTAATGGCTAGGATTCAATGCTTTCCCTGCTGTGGCTTGACTTCAGTCTCTGGCTGGGAACTTAAACCCTTCTTCAAGCCTCTGCATGCCAAGGCCACCCAAGATAACCTCTATTCATTTTTTAGATAGGAAGAGGCTCATGACACATTGAACAAAAGGTAGTTTATATGATAACCTATAATTATATAAAGTTTTATACTTATATATGTACATGCACACAATATTCATAATGTCTTGAATAATGTTTACAGAGAGTTAAAAATTTATATAGTAGTTGAGAATTACAGTTCTAAAAGCAGGGTGTTTAAATTCAAATATCAACTTCACTACTGAAGAAAACTTTAACTATAAGCAAATTACTTAACCTCTTGATGTCACCAATTCCTATGAGTAGTATGGAAATAACAATATTTACCTCATGATGTAACATTTTAGCTGAATACCAGGCACATAACAATACCTAATATATCAGTTTTTATGTTTATATTGTTCCTTACGTTATTTCCATAACAATAAGATCTATTACTTTAATAGAATCTATCTTTAAATGTTTAACTCATATAATTTTAATGAAAAAAATAGATTATTTGCATCATTAACCATATGCATATGACTGATCTGGAAACATACATGTCTGTGAACAACAAAACTCTAAAAATTTTTAAAAAATAAAATTAAATAATTAAATAAAAGTAAATTTTAAAAATTTGAATATGTGTTTTAAAAATTATTTTCATGACTAGTGTTAGTATATTAGAACTAAAATATCATTGGTCTGTGAAGTTCCTCCACTTCCAGCTGTACAGTTTCTTAGGAGTTGAATAATCCTGGGTTAAAAGTTATGAGGCCATAGGTGCCCTCACATAGGAAAAATGGAGAGTTACACACACATGCAGGTGCTTGCTGACTACAGTCCAGTATAGCTTTGATATATTCCCTTTATCAGAATGTTCCTGGTAGCCAAGGACAAATGGAACTAATCCTAATGAGTTATATACATAAAAAAGAATTAGCATGTTCCCACTGACCAAGTTAAAGTTAGACCATCCAGGACAAATACACAATAATTTTCTGTGGTATTCAGGAAATAATATCTTAATCCAAGAAGGGATTCCTATGGTCAAGATATCATTTATTGTAGCAAGCTGTTGGATAATTACAAAACAGTACTACTCCCCAAGAAGGATTCCTATGTCAAGATATCATTTTTAGATAGGAAGAGGCTCATGACACATTGAACAAAAGGTAGTTTATATGATAACCTATAATTATATAAAGTTTTATACTTATATATGTACATGCACACAATATTCATAATGTCTTGAATAATGTTTACAGAGAGTTAAAATTTATATAGTAGTTGAGAATTACAGTTCTAAAAGCAGGGTGTTTAAATTCAAATATCAACTTCACTACTGAAGAAAACTTTAACTATAAGCAAATTACTTAACCTCTTGATGTCACCAATTCCTATGAGTAGTATGGAAATAACAATATTTACCTCATGATGTAACATTTTAGCTGAATACCAGGCACATAACAATACCTAATATATCAGTTTTTATGTTTATATTGTTCCTTACGTTATTTCCATAACAATAAGATCTATTACTTTAATAGAATCTATCTTTAAATGTTTAACTCATATAATTTTAATGAAAAAAATAGATTATTTGCATCATTAACCATATGCATATGACTGATCTGGAAACATACATGTCTGTGAACAACAAAACTCTAAAAATTTTTAAAAAATAAAATTAAATAATTAAATAAAAGTAAATTTTAAAAATTTGAATATGTGTTTTAAAAATTATTTTCATGACTAGTGTTAGTATATTAGAACTAAAATATCATTGGTCTGTGAAGTTCCTCCACTTCCAGCTGTACAGTTTCTTAGGAGTTGAATAATCCTGGGTTAAAAGTTATGAGGCCATAGGTGCCCTCACATAGGAAAAATGGAGAGTTACACACACATGCAGGTGCTTGCTGACTACAGTCCAGTATAGCTTTGATATATTCCCTTTATCAGAATGTTCCTGGTAGCCAAGGACAAATGGAACTAATCCTAATGAGTTATATACATAAAAAAGAATTAGCATGTTCCCACTGACCAAGTTAAAGTTAGACCATCCAGGACAAATACACAATAATTTTCTGTGGTATTCAGGAAATAATATCTTAATCCAAGAAGGGATTCCTATGGTCAAGATATCATTTATTGTAGCAAGCTGTTGGATAATTACAAAACAGTACTACTACAGAGCCACAGAGCACACCTTAGATTGGATACTCTGCCTGTGGGCAGTGTTGATCTCATTTGGATTATATTCTGGAACATTACTTTCTGAAGAGACCTAACCAAAAGACTAACTGCAAACTGAATGAGTGTTAATAAAGATGCAGAGAGAAGGCCAGGAGAAGTACTTTTATCTTAAATTGTGATCATCTTTTAAAAGCACTTTTATTTTTTATTTTTTTAATTGTTTATTTATTTGGCTGCACTGGGTCTTAGTTGTGGCATGTGGGATCTAGTTCTCTGACCAGGGATCGAACCAGGGCCCCCTGCATTGGGAACAGAGTCCTTTTTTTTTCAATTTTTATTTTACTTTTAACTTTTACAGAGTTCTGTTGTTTACAGATATGTATGATCCCAGATTAGTCATATGTATACCCTCCCCCCATCCTACCCCTCCAGGCCATTGCACAGCACGCATGCAGGATCCCCTTTTCTCACAGCACAATGACAATAGCTATTTTTTTCATATATGATAGTATAGGTTTTCATGCTATTTCCTTTATGCCTCCCACCCACTGTTCATTCCCCACTATGTCCATACGCCTACTGTCCAAGTCTGTTTTTCCATTGCTTCACCACGTGGGAACACGGAGTCTTAACCACTGGACTACCAGGGAAGTCCCATGATCATCTTTTCAATGCAAAAAAAAGCAAGCAACTTTGGTGGTTCCACAGTCATTGAACCATCTGAAATAGTTGTTATTTTCTTAAAACATAACTTAATAAACTTCTGGAAGTCAGTTTAGGTTCTCAGTATTATATGTGCTAAGTCCTTTCAGTCATGTCCAACTGTTTGTGACCCCATGAACTGTAACCTTCTAGGCTCCTCTGTCCTTTGGATTTTCCAGGCAAGAATACCAGAGTGGGTTGCCATTTCCTTCTTCAAGCAATCTTCCCGATCCAGGGACTGAACCCTCACCCCCTATGCCTCCTGCATTGGCAGGCAGGCTCTTTACCACTAGCACAACCTGGGAAGCCCTTCTCAGTATTATTTGTATCACTGTGTAAAGCACTCTTGGTTGGGGACCCACTGCTGTCCTCCTAACCATGAATGTCTGGAAAAGTAATTAGACACCAGCTTTTAAACTGAAACATCAGGACCGACTACAGAATGCCTGTCCTTGGCAGTGATTGTATCTTCAGTAGTGTCACCAAGAGATGAGCAAAAGAATATGGCAGTTAGTTGTCCCTCCTGACGTCACTATTTACTCCCCTAGTAATGTTGCTAATAGTGCTAATCTTTATTATTTTGTTGCCCAAATGTAGACAAGTATAGGCAAAAGATGATGCACTTTCATTTTCAGCCTTGATCACCTCTACCCCCTCCATTCCCCACCAAATGATCTCATGCACACAAAGTGCACTTTAGATTTTTTTCATTTAAAATGCTATAAAGTCTGTTTGTTATACTTTTAATATTTATCATTGGCAATATAGCAGATACCATCTTACAAGATAAAGATACAAAGAAACTGAGACCCAGAGAGATGTATTTACTTGGATTAGATGAAACTCATTAACAAGAAGTGGCTTCCCCTATGGCTCAGTGGTAAACAATCTGCCTGCAGTGGAGATGCAGAAGACATGGGTTCAATCCCTGGGTCAGGGAGATACCCTGGCAGAGGAAATGGCAATCCATTCCAGTATTCTCGCCTGAAAAAATCCCATGGACAGAGAAGCCTCCAGTACTTTTTTGTCCATACGCCTACTGTCCAAGTCTGTTTTTCCATTGCTTCACCACGTGGGAACACGGAGTCTTAACCACTGGACTACCAGGGAAGTCCCATGATCATCTTTTCAATGCAAAAAAAAGCAAGCAACTTTGGTGGTTCCACAGTCATTGAACCATCTGAAATAGTTGTTATTTTCTTAAAACATAACTTAATAAACTTCTGGAAGTCAGTTTAGGTTCTCAGTATTATATGTGCTAAGTCCTTTCAGTCATGTCCAACTGTTTGTGACCCCATGAACTGTAACCTTCTAGGCTCCTCTGTCCTTTGGATTTTCCAGGCAAGAATACCAGAGTGGGTTGCCATTTCCTTCTTCAAGCAATCTTCCCGATCCAGGGACTGAACCCTCACCCCCTATGCCTCCTGCATTGGCAGGCAGGCTCTTTACCACTAGCACAACCTGGGAAGCCCTTCTCAGTATTATTTGTATCACTGTGTAAAGCACTCTTGGTTGGGGACCCACTGCTGTCCTCCTAACCATGAATGTCTGGAAAAGTAATTAGACACCAGCTTTTAAACTGAAACATCAGGACCGACTACAGAATGCCTGTCCTTGGCAGTGATTGTATCTTCAGTAGTGTCACCAAGAGATGAGCAAAAGAATATGGCAGTTAGTTGTCCCTCCTGACGTCACTATTTACTCCCCTAGTAATGTTGCTAATAGTGCTAATCTTTATTATTTTGTTGCCCAAATGTAGACAAGTATAGGCAAAAGATGATGCACTTTCATTTTCAGCCTTGATCACCTCTACCCCCTCCATTCCCCACCAAATGATCTCATGCACACAAAGTGCACTTTAGATTTTTTTCATTTAAAATGCTATAAAGTCTGTTTGTTATACTTTTAATATTTATCATTGGCAATATAGCAGATACCATCTTACAAGATAAAGATACAAAGAAACTGAGACCCAGAGAGATGTATTTACTTGGATTAGATGAAACTCATTAACAAGAAGTGGCTTCCCCTATGGCTCAGTGGTAAACAATCTGCCTGCAGTGGAGATGCAGAAGACATGGGTTCAATCCCTGGGTCAGGGAGATACCCTGGCAGAGGAAATGGCAATCCATTCCAGTATTCTCGCCTGAAAAAATCCCATGGACAGAGAAGCCTGGCAGATTACAGCCCAAAGGGTTGCAAAGAGTCAGATGTGACTGAGCACATTAACGATAAACCTGCACTAGGAGGTGATGAGTCTAAAACTGTAAACCAAATGAGTCTGAAGGCCCTTGTGCTGACACATACAGAGTCCATTAGAATGCTGAGTGTCACCATTGCTATGGCTATTATTTAGAGATACTACATGGTTTGTTTTCCCTTATAACTCCCCCTTTTATAGCAGTCAGTGATTTAAAAGCATTGCTGGCAACATTTCAACTCTTAAAATGCCAACCAAATAAGACCAGAGTAAGCCACTGCCCTCCCATTGGGAATTTTGAAATTAGTTAACATCTGACCCTCCTTAAACTGGGGCATATTTACAACTGGATCATTTTTTTGTCTCCTTTAATAACAGAAAAAGCTATCCTTTCACTAAAATGAAGATGCAAATCACACTGTCAGTCCAAGACATCAGAGATGTAAGCCATACAAACAAATCAAAAACATCCATTCAATAAGCACTTGGCATTGACTTCAGGGATGAATCAAGATGCTTTCTCTTCAATTTTTTACACTAAAAAGTGTCTCTGAATTCCTGCAACCACAATTGACCAAAAATAAAGTTGTTCTTCCTTTGAAAGCATTTAGAGACTTACATTTTGAAAAAAGCTGCAATGTATACTCATGGCAATATAGAAAATGATCACCATTTTCAGCCTTGATCACCTCTACCCCCTCCATTCCCCACCAAATGATCTCATGCACACAAAGTGCACTTTAGATTTTTTTCATTTAAAATGCTATAAAGTCTGTTTGTTATACTTTTAATATTTATCATTGGCAATATAGCAGATACCATCTTACAAGATAAAGATACAAAGAAACTGAGACCCAGAGAGATGTATTTACTTGGATTAGATGAAACTCATTAACAAGAAGTGGCTTCCCCTATGGCTCAGTGGTAAACAATCTGCCTGCAGTGGAGATGCAGAAGACATGGGTTCAATCCCTGGGTCAGGGAGATACCCTGGCAGAGGAAATGGCAATCCATTCCAGTATTCTCGCCTGAAAAAATCCCATGGACAGAGAAGCCTGGCAGATTACAGCCCAAAGGGTTGCAAAGAGTCAGATGTGACTGAGCACATTAACGATAAACCTGCACTAGGAGGTGATGAGTCTAAAACTGTAAACCAAATGAGTCTGAAGGCCCTTGTGCTGACACATACAGAGTCCATTAGAATGCTGAGTGTCACCATTGCTATGGCTATTATTTAGAGATACTACATGGTTTGTTTTCCCTTATAACTCCCCTTCTATAGCAGTCAGTGATTTAAAAGCATTGCTGGCAACATTTCAACTCTTAAAATGCCAACCAAATAAGACCAGAGTAAGCCACTGCCCTCCCATTGGGAATTTTGAAATTAGTTAACATCTGACCCTCCTTAAACTGGGGCATATTTACAACTGGATCATTTTTTTGTCTCCTTTAATAACAGAAAAAGCTATCCTTTCACTAAAATGAAGATGCAAATCACACTGTCAGTCCAAGACATCAGAGATGTAAGCCATACAAACAAATCAAAAACATCCATTCAATAAGCACTTGGCATTGACTTCAGGGATGAATCAAGATGCTTTCTCTTCAATTTTTTACACTAAAAAGTGTCTCTGAATTCCTGCAACCACAATTGACCAAAAATAAAGTTGTTCTTCCTTTGAAAGCATTTAGAGACTTACATTTATAAGTATAGGAATACATACTCCATAGTCTAATATCACAGTAAGTTGCTAAGTGCTTCCTGTCTATTGCCATTCAAGAAAAAGGAAATCTAAAATACTAAATAAGTGATTGACAACCCAGTCTAATGCTAATCCAAAGCCAGTGGCAACTGTCAAGGCATGTATACAAGAAACAATTTCTACCTGCTTTCAAACTGACGTGCGCACTCATTGTGATTCAATGTTCATTGAACATAAATGAAAAGGCTTTTACCCAGTTTAACATGTAAAGTACTTTTGCCAACTGACAGAGTACCTAATGCTCCCTGGCCCAAAAATGATCTAGGATTTGTGGGGCCTGAGTCTCATACAATGTGGGGGACAAAGAAAGAGACAGTGTCAGTCACTCAGTCGTGTCTGTCTCTGTGACGCTATGGAATGTAGCCCACCAGCCTCCTCTGTCCATGGAGGTCTCCAGGGAAGAACACTGGAGTGGGTAGCCATTCCTTCCTCCAGAGGATCTTCCCGATTCAAGGACCGAACCTGGGTCTCTTGCACTGCAGGCAGATTCTTTGCCATCTGAGCCACCAGGGAAGTCTCATAGTAAAAAAGTACAACACTGTAAATTCAAAATTAGATTCTGGATTTTGAAAGTTCTTATGCAAGTCAGAAGTTCTTAGTTAAAGTTTTATTAGAGTAGCTTCATGGAAAATTGGCTTGTTCTCCAATACAAGATTCTCATTGAGTCTTATCATAGTCACTGATGAAAAACATGTACGTGATTTGTTTAAGACCAGAGTAAGCCACTTCCCATTGGGAATTTTGAAATTAGTTAACATCTGACCCTCCTTAAACTGGGGCATATTTACAACTGGATCATTTTTTTGTCTCCTTTAATAACAGAAAAAGCTATCCTTTCACTAAAATGAAGATGCAAATCACACTGTCAGTCCAAGACATCAGAGATGTAAGCCATACAAACAAATCAAAAACATCCATTCAATAAGCACTTGGCATTGACTTCAGGGATGAATCAAGATGCTTTCTCTTCAATTTTTTACACTAAAAAGTGTCTCTGAATTCCTGCAACCACAATTGACCAAAAATAAAGTTGTTCTTCCTTTGAAAGCATTTAGAGACTTACATTTATAAGTATAGGAATACATACTCCATAGTCTAATATCACAGTAAGTTGCTAAGTGCTTCCTGTCTATTGCCATTCAAGAAAAAGGAAATCTAAAATACTAAATAAGTGATTGACAACCCAGTCTAATGCTAATCCAAAGCCAGTGGCAACTGTCAAGGCATGTATACAAGAAACAATTTCTATCTGCTTTCAAACTGACGTGGGTACTCATTGTGATTCAATGTTCATTGAACATAAATGAAAAGGCTTTTACCCAGTTTAACATGTAAAGTACTTTTGCCAACTGACAGAGTACCTAATGCTCCCTGGCCCAAAAATGATCTAGGATTTGTGGGGCCTGAGTCTCATACAATGTGGGGGACAAAGAAAGAGACAGTGTCAGTCACTCAGTCGTGTCTGTCTCTGTGACGCTATGGAATGTAGCCCACCAGCCTCCTCTGTCCATGGAGGTCTCCAGGGAAGAACACTGGAGTGGGTAGCCATTCCTTCCTCCAGAGGATCTTCCCGATTCAAGGACCGAACCTGGGTCTCTTGCACTGCAGGCAGATTCTTTGCCATCTGAGCCACCAGGGAAGTCTCATAGTAAAAAAGTACAACACTGTAAATTCAAAATTAGATTCTGGATTTTGAAAGTTCTTATGCAAGTCAGAAGTTCTTAGTTAAAGTTTTATTAGAGTAGCTTCATGGAAAATTGGCTTGTGTCTCCAATACAAGATTCTCATTGAGTCTTATCATAGTCACTGATGAAAAACATGTACGTGATTTGTTTGCAAAAGAACCATTACAATCATTTTATGGGAGAATTATTATGAATCTAAATAAACCAATTTGAGCCAATCAAGAAGACAATTTATATATTATTCAGAGCTCAATAATGGTAATTTCCTTTTAGTGATTAAATGCAATATGTACTCATTCTTATTTCATATTCAGCATTCTAAATCATGCATTACTTATTCACAGCAATATACCTAAGTTTACAGTGTGGATGAGAATGTATTTTCCAAGATGGGGAAAAAATGTAAAGGCTCTGTTATCATTCTTTGATGTTGTTTAGCAATCTGGATGGGAGAACAGTGAAAGGATGTAGGACTGACTTCATTTAATCAAGACATCAGGGATTTTTCTAAATATTAATAGTATGAGGCAAGAGTACTATCCTTAAATTTCTCCTACAGATTCTAGGAGAATCAGAGTTCCTGGGATTGGGGAAATTAGATAATTATCTGTTTTGTTCAAGTCTTTTGTTTAAAATTCCCAAGCCATGTAAAGATGTCTTAAAATGTGTATTGCAAACCAGTACCCTCTGTTTTCCCACTATGCTTGATTCTTGTGTACACAGTTGAGTTTTGTATGTCCTTGTCCCACTTATTTCAAAGAAAAGGAATGACAGAAAGGAAGGAAGACAAGCAGCATGTTGCAATGGGAAACACACTGGGATAGGTGTTAGAATAATGAACATCTAGTCCAGTGTTTCTCAAGCTAAAATCTTGCCCAGAATAGTTAAAATCTAGACTAATAGACTAGTTAAAGTCTGGGCCAGTGCACAGCAGAGTCAGCTGGTGAACTTTTTTTTTTTTAAGTTTTTACAGAGTTTTGTTGTTGAGGATCTTCCCGATTCAAGGACCGAACCTGGGTCTCTTGCACTGCAGGCAGATTCTTTGCCATCTGAGCCACCAGGGAAGTCTCATAGTAAAAAAGTACAACACTGTAAATTCAAAATTAGATTCTGGATTTTGAAAGTTCTTATGCAAGTCAGAAGTTCTTAGTTAAAGTTTTATTAGAGTAGCTTCATGGAAAATTGGCTTGTGTCTCCAATACAAGATTCTCATTGAGTCTTATCATAGTCACTGATGAAAAACATGTACGTGATTTGTTTGCAAAAGAACCATTACAATCATTTTATGGGAGAATTATTATGAATCTAAATAAACCAATTTGAGCCAATCAAGAAGACAATTTATATATTATTCAGAGCTCAATAATGGTAATTTCCTTTTAGTGATTAAATGCAATATGTACTCATTCTTATTTCATATTCAGCATTCTAAATCATGCATTACTTATTCACAGCAATATACCTAAGTTTACAGTGTGGATGAGAATGTATTTTCCAAGATGGGGAAAAATGTAAAGGCTCTGTTATCATTCTTTGATGTTGTTTAGCAATCTGGATGGGAGAACAGTGAAAGGATGTAGGACTGACTTCATTTAATCAAGACATCAGGGATTTTTCTAAATATTAATAGTATGAGGCAAGAGTACTATCCTTAAATTTCTCCTACAGATTCTAGGAGAATCAGAGTTCCTGGGATTGGGGAAATTAGATAATTATCTGTTTTGTTCAAGTCTTTTGTTTAAAATTCCCAAGCCATGTAAAGATGTCTTAAAATGTGTATTGCAAACCAGTACCCTCTGTTTTCCCACTATGCTTGATTCTTGTGTACACAGTTGAGTTTTGTATGTCCTTGTCCCACTTATTTCAAAGAAAAGGAATGACAGAAAGGAAGGAAGACAAGCAGCATGTTGCAATGGGAAACACACTGGGATAGGTGTTAGAATAATGAACATCTAGTCCAGTGTTTCTCAAGCTAAAATCTTGCCCAGAATAGTTAAAATCTAGACTAATAGACTAGTTAAAGTCTGGGCCAGTGCACAGCAGAGTCAGCTGGTGAACTTTTTTTTTTTTAAGTTTTTACAGAGTTTTGTTGTTCACAAACATGTATGTTCCCAGATCAGTCATATGTACATCCCTGGTTCCCTCCCCACTCCCAGCCACCCCCATCCCACCCCTCCAGGCTGTGGCTCTGAGCCCTTGTAGGAACTCCTATTCCCTCAGTGCAGTGACAATAGCTATCTTTTTCACATATGATAGGTTTCCATGTTACTTCCCCTATGCCTCCCACCCACTATTCATTCCCCACAATGTCTTAAGAGAAAATTCAACAAATCAAAGTAATCATGGTTTAAATTGGTACCCACAAGAAAATATACATATATACATACATATATATGTATATGTGCATATATATACATACATACATATATATATATATATATATGTATACACACACATATATATGTATGTATACACACATACCATTGTCCTCCTGTACACCACATACTCTATAGTATATATATTTCAGCTTGGGCCATTGTATCAAGAAGAGAGTCTTAGTCATCATGTCATTTCATCAAGTTCAAATGCATCTGTTCAAGGGAACATCAAAATGCTCTAGAAGAATCAGAGCTTCAGATTAGCAGCAGCCAAATAAAGAAGTAGTAGGGTATACATACCATACTAGCTAGTAGTACTAGATTACTATGTGCTATACAGAGCTGTCAGTATTTATATGCATTCCTTTAATGCAACAGCCCATCAGGGGCTGTGTCTTGTTTATAATAATAGCTAAAGAAACAAATGCAGAGAAATTACATGGTTTGCCCAAGGCTATGTGACTATAATTTTGGTTAATTTCTGAAGCTCGGGATGTTTTTTTTTTTTTTTTTAACATTTATTTATTGATTTATTTATTTATTTTGGCGGAGGTGGGGAGGGAGGGGGTGGGTGGGCCACTTCCACTGGTCTTTTGTTTGTCTAGTTTCATCCATTTTCATTCTTTGGCCTGCGTGGGCCTCCCATCGCAGTGGCATCTGTTGTTGCAGGGCACCGGCTCTGGGTGCATGCCCTCCAGAGCTCCGGCTCGGTAATTGGACACATCGGTCCAGCCGCTCCATGGCACGTGGGATCTTCCCAGGCCAGGGATCGAACCGGCGCCCCTTGCACTGCAAGGCGGTGTCCCTACCCACTGGACCACCAGGGGAAGCCCTCGAAATGCTTTGATCTGAACTTGTATCCTCCATTTACTAGTGAGTGAGTAGCAAGTGATCATGCTTCTTGATCTAGGCTTTTACATCTTAAATAACAGTGCCTACTTCATGAATTGTGATTCATATGAAATGAGCAGAAAACATATTAACTATGTAAAGCACTCAAACCAGTGTCCAGTGGAGAGAAAGTATTTTATGAAGGGCAGATGTTACTCCTATAATGTTATGGTCCATAATCTAGCCTGGCATGGAAAGCAAAACAGCTTTGCTATTCACATAGCAACAAATACTCTCAATGGACTATCTTTTCTCTGAATTTTTCTGTCTTAGGAAGGTAAGAAAAACTATCTCAAACATATCGATTTTGTAAGACGCCAACCTAGAGAAGCAAATTTTCTTAATTTTGCCCAAGAAAAGAACACTTCCCTTTGGCTTTCAGCCTCTACTATCTTCCAGTCTTAGCCAACAGCAAGTAGCTGTGCTTTCCAAATATTTGGTTAACTCCTGACATAAAACACATATGGGTTTGGACAAGAAGAAAGTTCAGTATAAAATCAAGACTCTTCTAAGTATATAGAAATTACGCACAAGACTGGCAACTGTTACACATTGGAAGGTCTTGCTGTATTGTAGATGGCTTCTGAATTACACAGTTTTATCTCCCCGCCTGCAGATCTTCACCTGCCATAGCCTAATCAGACCAGCCCACACTCAGCATCAGCACCTCCCTATCCTGAAACCATGACTTCCTTACTACACCTTGTTAATTTAACCCTTTACAACAATATTAGCCCTATGTCCAACTCCAAACCATCCCTGATTATTATAAGTTGACCAAGACTTTTCTTATTACCAGATACACTAGCTTCCTTCAACCTTTATTTTTCTTGCAGCCTATGGAGCATAGGAGAGGACTGTCAAGAAGTATGGAAGCTAAGAATTCTTACACTGCTCTGGACTTTGTCTGCTTTGTATTGGGGGAAGGAAGGAACTAAAGTAAAATTAATTGGTAGACATTCTGAAGTGAACTTTTGCTATTCAATACTTATTTTAAAGGTACTGAAACATAAAAACATTCTATTTTCTAACAGAAAAGTCAACTAACTGTGCAGCTAAGTTTACAGTTGAAGAACTAGGAGGAAACAGGATTGAAATTGTTTCTATTGTGTACTCCAGGCAATCAGTTATTCCTCAGAGGAGACACCGAGTCAGGGGATCCTCTTCCATCAAATTAGGGAAGGCATTTTTATACACATACACACATTTGCATCAGAAAAAGCTGAAGTTAAAACAAAGTGTGATCTTGTTCCACTTATTAGGATAATACTCTGATTACCCACAAGAGAAGGGTGAAGCCTGTTCATCAAAAGAAAGAAATGAAAATATTTAAGTCTATTTTCCAACTTTAGAGAAGCAATTTCATTTTGCCAAAAAACTTCCTTTGGCTTTCAGCCTCTACTATCTTCCAGTCTTAGCCAACAGCAAGTAGCTGTGCTTTCCAAATATTTGGTTAACTCCTGACATAAAACACATATGGGTTTGGACAAGAAGAAAGTTCAGTATAAAATCAAGACTCTTCTAAGTATATAGAAATTACGCACAAGACTGGCAACTGTTACACATTGGAAGGTCTTGCTGTATTGTAGATGGCTTCTGAATTACACAGTTTTATCTCCCCGCCTGCAGATCTTCACCTGCCATAGCCTAATCAGACCAGCCCACACTCAGCATCAGCACCTCCCTATCCTGAAACCATGACTTCCTTACTACACCTTGTTAATTTAACCCTTTACAACAATATTAGCCCTATGTCCAACTCCAAACCATCCCTGATTATTATAAGTTGACCAAGACTTTTCTTATTACCAGATACACTAGCTTCCTTCAACCTTTATTTTTCTTGCAGCCTATGGAGCATAGGAGAGGACTGTCAAGAAGTATGGAAGCTAAGAATTCTTACACTGCTCTGGACTTTGTCTGCTTTGTATTGGGGGAAGGAAGGAACTAAAGTAAAATTAATTGGTAGACATTCTGAAGTGAACTTTTGCTATTCAATACTTATTTTAAAGGTACTGAAACATAAAAACATTCTATTTTCTAACAGAAAAGTCAACTAACTGTGCAGCTAAGTTTACAGTTGAAGAACTAGGAGGAAACAGGATTGAAATTGTTTCTATTGTGTACTCCAGGCAATCAGTTATTCCTCAGAGGAGACACCGAGTCAGGGGATCCTCTTCCATCAAATTAGGGAAGGCATTTTTATACACATACACACATTTGCATCAGAAAAAGCTGAAGTTAAAACAAAGTGTGATCTTGTTCCACTTATTAGGATAATACTCTGATTACCCACAAGAGAAGGGTGAAGCCTGTTCATCAAAAGAAAGAAATGAAAATATTTAAGTCTATTTTCCAACTTTAGTGAAGTAATTTTTCTCCCCACCCTCCTGCCTTGGGAGAACAAAACACAACTCTGCTTCTCAAGTGAATCATACATTCTCTTTCCAGATAAGCACCCTTTGTCATTTGCCCATGAAGAGGGAGGAAGGTTCTCCAACAATGATGCCACCAAGCTGAAAAGCAAGGAAGTAGCCCAGAAACTCTTTCCTCCACCAAACGTAGACTCTAGTATGTGTCAGTCCTGGGAAAGCTTTTAAGACACCAGTGGGCTGTTTTTAAACAGAATCAGTTAATGGCATTTTGCATCACATCAGGCTGAATCTTGTAATACAAAACTTAGTTCCTCCTTTAGGAGTTGTACCTTGCCAAGTGAAATCCCAGTGAGTAATGTGGTCTCCCCTGAATGCTCTGATGTACAAAATTTAATCTGACGAAGTGAGCACTGCCTGGAAATCAGCTCCGGCTTACTGAGAAAAGTGCCCAGGAGGCAGATGGGCTTGGATGGAAAAAGCAGGCTTGCCCAAGCTGTGAGGATCAGCAGCCTGACACAGTGGTCCCAGGTGGCTTGCTTCTGGGACTGTTGGTGTGAACGTGAAGAAGTGGCTGAACTCTCCGATCCCAACCCTCAGTCTGTTAAATGTCTTGATGTCTAAAGTAAGGTGGGAGGGACGTGTTTGTTCAAAAAAAGGACCAACTGACATACAGATAAACCTTTAAAAATTAAGTTGAGATGAATCTCATCTATAAGACACTTTTTTCAAGTTGTATATAGTATTCACTATTTTTTTTTTCTGTCCGTGCCCTTCATCAGACTTTCTGCCGGCAGTGCTGTTTCACCCACAGCTAGTTCTCTATCACTTAGTTATCTGTACACTACCTGCTGACCCCAGCCCTATCTCTCTGTTACCACTAAGAGAAATTATTTTTAAAACTCTAAAATCACGGGCTTTCCTGGTGTGGTCCAGTGGGTAAGGATACCGCCTTGCAGTGCAAGGGGCACTGGTTTGATCCCTGGCTTGGGAAGACCCCACGTGCTGTGGAGCGGCTGGACCTGTGTCCAACTGCGGTGCCAGAGCTCTGGAGCGCATGTGCCCAGAGCTGGTGCTCTGCAATAAGAGAAGCCACTGTGATGGGAGACCCACGCAGGCCAAAGAACAAAGATGGATGAAAATAAAATAAATGAAAGACCGATAGAAGTGGCCAAAAAAAGAAAAATATATTTAAAAAATTATTGTTAAAAAAAAATCTAAAAGCACTGTGTGTCTCATCTACCAGAATGAGTTCCATGATGTCAAGTAATTGTGTGTATATTGCCTACTGCTTAGTTCTCAACAACCAGACTGGTGTGAAGAACATAAATGCGCACTGGACATGCTTGCTCAAATGAAACCATGATTGAGTAAATGAAAAGAGGAAGGACCTACTCTGTCTAGAACTTAATTAATCTGTGGCTTTATGTGTATGCATGCTAGGTCGCTTCAGTTGTGTCTGACCCTTTGGAAACCTATGCATCATAGCCTGCCAGGTTCCACCATCCATGGGATTCTCCAGGCAACAATACTGGAGTGGGTTCTTAGTTCCTCTACCAGGAGATCTTCCTGACCCAGGAATCAAACCTTTGTCTCTTATACCTCCTGCATTGGCAAGTGGGTTCTTTACCACTAGTGCTACTTGTGAAGCCCAGAGATCTGTGTAATCCTGTGAAATAAGAAACTGAACACTATGATCTCTGTGTTCTATTCTACCTTTGACATTCTACAAGTTAAGCCTCATCTCTGGAGAGACAGATTTCTAGGAATTGCCAGTCTCCCATAATCTGTCCCTCAGGATTCAAAGTTATGTTTTTTATCTTTGGCACTTAAGTACTATTTCTGGTTAACAGTGATAACTACTGCCTACAGTCT
This sequence comes from Tragulus kanchil, assembly GCA_022376925.1. Classification (NCBI taxonomy): domain Eukaryota; kingdom Metazoa; phylum Chordata; class Mammalia; order Artiodactyla; family Tragulidae; genus Tragulus; species Tragulus kanchil. Next base: position 112,447,265 of record JAIOJX010000005.1, on the reverse strand, counting down.
CTCTCAAAATAGGCCTTTTTTTCCAAGATATATTTTGGGAAGAAGTCTGTGACATCTTCTTTCATTTTTATGTTCCTTCCAGTGCCAGATATAACAAACAAGTATCCAGTCTGAAAGATGATCTAGAATATTGCTAATCTCATATGAACTTTACCTTGTCGGACAGGTGATGGCAATATCTCCCTATTGTCTACATGGTTTATTTACTAAAGGTTAAAGCTTGTTTGTGTTCCTATTTACTATTCTGCTTTTATAGCTGATGAATTTTGCATCAAACAAAAGCAAATGTCTTAGCATTTAACCAGAAGTTCGATGAGGTCTAATCCCTTCTAGTCTAACACTGGCTGTTTCATAAAAATTTATAGGAACACGTGTTTCCATTTTCAAGGGCAATTGTGGAACCTGCTAGATAAAATGGTTACAATTAGTTTGCACATTAGATATACTCTAGTCTAAGTTCATATCTCCTTAAATGTTTAAATTGCTGGCTAATTGAACTCATCTGAACCCAACAGGATAATTCACCTTCAGGCTTCTAAATCCAAGGCCAATTATTACAGAGATTGAAATGAGCAGGGTGACACTTGGGTGCTTTCGGAACTGACTGTGTCGTGTGGTATGTGCTCTATTTACTCCTGTGATGGTCGCAAAGAACTCTGCTATTCTCCCATACAACTATCTGAGAAGCAGGGGCTACAGTGTACTCTGTTTTCACACTTGCTTCTAAAGGGGTGGGGAATCTCCTTTCTCCAGAGCTCTTTCACCAGCTGAGAAAACTATAGAAAAACAAGGAGGCTTATCTACAGAGCAAGGCTCAAGACAAAGACCTTTGGAGAATGAACCCTCAGGATTTTAGACTCAAGAAAAAGGAAATATACAAATTGAAAAGGGCAGTATTAGATTACTCTTTGAAATCATTTGGCATCTATTTTACTTGTTTGGTGTTTCAATTATCAGTGATTATTTTGCAGAGGAGATCTGGTCTTCAAGTACTATTTACTCACTGAGCTTTTATCAGTGAGCTGGAAATAGAACAAATGCCCTTTCCTGGGCGATGTTTTCAGAGATTTTCTCTTCCTCTTCTGACTGAAATTATTCAACACAGCAAAAACAAAGGAGAGAAGATGAACTGGTGAATGCTTTTCCTCACAAAGTATGAAAAGGTTTAAAAGTGTAATTTTGGGCTTTCCTGGTGGTCCAGTGGGTAAGGACATCGCCTTGCAGTGCAAGGGGCACCGGTTCGATCCCTGGCCTGGGAAGTTCCAACGTGCCGCGGAGCAGCTGGACCCATGAGTCCAGCTCTGGGGCGTGTGTGCCCGGAGCCGGTGCTCTGCGACAACAGAGGCCACCACGATGGGAGGCCCACACGGGCCGAAGAATAAAGATGGATGAAAATAGATACATGAAAGACAATAGAAGTGGCCCATCCGTCCCCCTCCCTCCCCAACCCACACCCCTCCCCCCAAAAAGAAAAAAAGTGCAATTCCACAACCAATTACACTCCTAGCAAAAGTGATCCACAACTAATTATGAGAGAAAGTTACAACCTTTTAAAACATAAGTGTGAAAAGCTAAAGAAACCATAGGCTTGAAATGATATGGAGCCCTCTATATTAGGCACACTGTTTTCAGCCTGTGAACCATTTCTGAATAGGTCAAATTCAAGGATTTTACCTGTGGGGGGAAAAATGGTTAAAATAACTGAATTAGACCATAATGCATATATATATATGTATATATGTATATATATATATATATATATACACACACACACACTTTAAATATCTTGTGGTCTAGCATTATTGCTTTAATCAGACATGTTTTATGCCCCTGTTATGTTCAAGGTCTCATTTTATGCCTTAACCCTCCAAGACAGATACCATTCCCAAGGCCTGTGAGCCTGTGCATTCGTGACTTTTGCATCAATTGTCTCAGGGTTTTGCACATGCTTGTTTCCATCTGTGTTCTCGTCCACTTTACCTACATGGCTCACTCCTCCATACCCTTGAGGCCTTTGTACCCTGTCTCTTTTCAGTGAGGGTTGACAGAAGTGGGAAAAGTACTATTGTCTAGCTTTCATTGCTGTATCCTGAGAAGACAAAGCTATTCCTGGGATGACCCTCATTTATATTACCTTTGCAGAAGTCAACCCAATGACTGATATTAGTTTTTACTTAGGTCCTTTTGAGAATCAGCCACATCCTTCAAATACTATCTGGAAGAAAATAAAGATCTTTATAAAAGTATGACTTCCTCTGTCACCAAAACTATTACATAATATTATATGTGCACTTTTCCAATGCTGGGGATGGAGTAATACCAGAAGACAAAGAAATTTGTTGTTGGCTGTGTTATATCTCATATATATCAAATCTTAACTTAATGATAACATGCTTCTTTAGGCAGGAATGTGAAATCTCAAGCTATGTATCTAGTGATAAAGAAGAAAAAAACTTCTAAATCTAAAACCAACTAGACACCTCATAAACTCATTTAGAATTAACCCTGTCTTATTCTTTAGTTTAAAAATGTACTTTCTACTTAATAAACTGTGTAGGAATGATATTCAAAGTAGCATACTTTAAAAAACAGGCTTGATATGCCTGGGTTGTTCGCTATACTTCAAAATAGTCTAAAGCACCCTGTTGGGGCCCCCAAATTCAACGGACTCCAGTTAGGACAATTAAACAGATTATAGTAATCAAAGAGGGAGAAAATGTTTCTAGTAATGCTTTCAGAATCCTGTCAATCCCTAATCAAAAAGAAATTCAGGGTCAGGGGTCCAGCAGAGCCACAAACATCCTAATTTCCTATCTCTTACAGCAAAAACACACAGAAACCACACACACACACACACACACCCTTATACCCTGCATTACTAAAACAACAGAAAATTGTCCACTACTCCTTATGAAAAAGTCTTTGCTAATGAAGATTTGTATGTATGCTAATGTAATAATTAAGCTAGATTTCAGATGTCTTAAATGACCATTCAGTTTGATAGAATTTGTATCTCTCAGGCTCATTATAAATAACCACCAAAAGAATTTTCTTGCAAAGACGGAGAGTCTGTGACATAAGCTTCACTATGATTGTTACCAACTCCAAACTTGCTCTGCTTGGGGTATAGTATGCCAGTAAATCTGGGAGATGAGCTACTGAGGCAAGGAATATGACTTTATTCCAAGGCTGTAAAGATGGCAGACTAACATCTCAAAATAACCATCTCCTCAGGGCCTGGATGCCAGGCTCTTTTATGGATCAGAGATGGGAGAGAAGTGAGGAAACAAAGTAAAAAGACCATTCAATTTTGGCAAATATCTCCTAGAGTGGCAAGCCTCAGGCATGGAGATGTGCTTGTTTCACTTCCTTATGGGCATTTCACAAGATGGTGTGAAACAGAACATCCCCTGGCATATCAATAAGATAGGATGCCTCAGCTAACTGCAATTCTGACATGCCCCTTGCCCCCACTGCCCAGCACATGTGAATTTCTAAGCCTTGCAAGGAAGCAGCAGACAAGTAGCAGAATTCCCCACACAAGGAACTTAAGAACTTCACAGTCCTTCACAAGTGGACAGGGGCAGGTTATTACCTCATGAGTTAAACAAAGGCACTTTAGTTTAACTAAAGTGCCTTTAGTTTAAGGGTCAGGCAGGGACCCTGAGGTTTCCCAGAGGGTAGCTATTATGTATGCCACAATAACAAAAGTGGCAAAAAACAAGGATTAAACTTACAGAAACAGATTTGGTATGAAGTCAAAATTAACCATGGCCAGTTACATTATTTCTCAAGCTTAAAATAGTGTTTCCTATTAAACCAGATCTACACCACTTCCCTGATGCACACTTGCTAGACACACTATTCAAAAAACAACCTATGCTTTACAAATGACAATTTTGACCATTTCATTTATAAGGTGCTAAAACATGACAAACCACTTCATTCTATTAAGGATGATTAGGATTTAAATACTAAATCTCCTGTTATAAAGTATAAATGATTATTTATGCCTTAGGAGATCATTTACCTAGATTTTATCCTTTTTATTCTTTTTTCTTTTTTTTTTTTAATCCTGTATTTCTCACTTGCTATGTGACCTTACACTAATTGCTTTTTCTTGCTGAGTTTCAATTTCCACACCTCTAAGACAGGGACAATGTGAACAACTTTGCAGGCAGGGCTGTTGGTGGATCAACGATCATTTGTGTCAAACACCTTGCAAAACATCTGACACACAGTAGGTACTCTGTGTTGTTACTGAGACAATTAACCTCGCAGCATAATGCTTAATTTTTTCAAAGTCAAAAGGAAATTTTTCTTTTTTTTAAAGATTTATTTATTTATTTATTTTGGGTGGGGGTCGGGTTGGGGAGGGAGGGGAGCAGGCGGGCCACTTCTATTGGTCTTTCATTTCTCTATTTTCATCCGTCTTTGTTCTTTGGCTCCTGTGGGCCTCCCATCACGGTGGCGTCTGTCGCTGCAGAGCATGCGCTCCAGAGCTCCGGCTCGGCAATTGGACACAGCAGTCCAGTCGCTCCGCGGCAGGTGGGATCTTCCCAGGCCAGGGATTGAACTGGCGCCCCTTGCACTGCAAGGTGGTGTCCTTATTCACTGGACCACCAGGGGAAGCCCAAAAGGAAATTTTTTGTTTAAGACTTTCTAAACACACAATGTTTCTTGGAGAATTTAATTTGGAAGCGATCAAGGTTAAATAAATATGGTATTGAAATGAACTGCAATACAAGACCATCTACAAAGTTGTTTTCATCTGTCATATGCTACTATTTAGTTGCTTATTCCAGGTGGCTCAGTGGTGAAGATTCGCCTGTCAATGCAGGAGACATGGGTTCGATCACTGGGTCAGGAAGATTCCCTAGAGAAGAAAATGGCAACCTGCTGCAGGATTTTTAAAATCCCATGGACAGAGGAGGCTGGAAAGCTTGCAAAAGAGTTGGACATGACTTAGTAATTAAACAGCAACAACAAAATTGCATCACAAAATCAATTCTAATGAACTGATTGGAATGATATTTTTATTACAAAAGTTTTCTAATGGGTCTCTATTTCATAACTGAGACACAGTTAATTGGTTATATATAAATTATTTTCTTATCATTCTAACATTTTTTAAAACTTCAGAACTAGATTTTGGTTAAATGTTAATATTGATTTATTAGTTTTGACAAATACATAGTAACATAAGATGCTAACAAGGTGGGAAACTTGAGGGTTTTTCTTGCTGAGTTTCAATTTCCACACCTCTAAGACAGGGACAATGTGAACAACTTTGCAGGCAGGGCTGTTGGTGGATCAACGATCATTTGTGTCAAACACCTTGCAAAACATCTGACACACAGTAGGTACTCTGTGTTGTTACTGAGACAATTAACCTCGCAGCATAATGCTTAATTTTTTCAAAGTCAAAAGGAAATTTTTCTTTTTTTTAAAGATTTATTTATTTATTTATTTTGGGTGGGGGTCGGGTTGGGGAGGGAGGGGAGCAGGCGGGCCACTTCTATTGGTCTTTCATTTCTCTATTTTCATCCGTCTTTGTTCTTTGGCTCCTGTGGGCCTCCCATCACGGTGGCGTCTGTCGCTGCAGAGCATGCGCTCCAGAGCTCCGGCTCGGCAATTGGACACAGCAGTCCAGTCGCTCCGCGGCAGGTGGGATCTTCCCAGGCCAGGGATTGAACTGGCGCCCCTTGCACTGCAAGGTGGTGTCCTTATTCACTGGACCACCAGGGGAAGCCCAAAAGGAAATTTTTTGTTTAAGACTTTCTAAACACACAATGTTTCTTGGAGAATTTAATTTGGAAGCGATCAAGGTTAAATAAATATGGTATTGAAATGAACTGCAATACAAGACCATCTACAAAGTTGTTTTCATCTGTCATATGCTACTATTTAGTTGCTTATTCCAGGTGGCTCAGTGGTGAAGATTCGCCTGTCAATGCAGGAGACATGGGTTCGATCACTGGGTCAGGAAGATTCCCTAGAGAAGAAAATGGCAACCTGCTGCAGGATTTTTAAAATCCCATGGACAGAGGAGGCTGGAAAGCTTGCAAAAGAGTTGGACATGACTTAGTAATTAAACAGCAACAACAAAATTGCATCACAAAATCAATTCTAATGAACTGATTGGAATGATATTTTTATTACAAAAGTTTTCTAATGGGTCTCTATTTCATAACTGAGACACAGTTAATTGGTTATATATAAATTATTTTCTTATCATTCTAACATTTTTTAAAACTTCAGAACTAGATTTTGGTTAAATGTTAATATTGATTTATTAGTTTTGACAAATACATAGTAACATAAGATGCTAACAAGGTGGGAAACTGAGTATGAAGTATATGGGGACTATTTAAGTTCCTTGCAACTTTTCTGTAAACCTAAAACTACCCTAAAATCAAAAATCTACTTTTAAAGAATCAGAACTGTAACCCTATTAAGGTCCAAAAGACAAAGTGCATTAAAGTGTCAGTGAGAGGTTAGAATAGACTTAGAAGTGACTTGTTCCTATTAAGTCAAAAAGTTTATCTTTTCCTAAAATTTCTAGAAATTAGCTTGAACAAAGGCCATAGATTTCTAGGTCATCAACTTTGCCTTTATAAATGTCACACATCCCATCGTCTTAACTGAAAACTTAATAGGTGCACTATACTGATTTCATTCAAAAGGAAAGAAAAGAACATACGTTAGCCACAAAGGTGACTGAATTGTTTCATCACTGAAAATGCTCTCTAAAGACAGATATTAAACGTAATCTGGAAGGCTGTAGGAGACAAAAGGATTGAAGAAATAGATCATATAAGGACCATTGGTGCTAACATTACTTTTCTGTTGTGATAAAGTCAAAGAATCCAGAGGAAAAACAATTCAACTAACATTTGGTGGATTACATACAAATGTGTCATTAAGGGGAAGGCGGTTTTGGTTTTTTATAAATAAGATGGAATTACATGCAAAAACTATTTTGCTTTATTTAGTGCCAATGGTTAAACACTGGAATATACAATAAAAGATTAAAATACACAATTCTTCTCCAGATTATACCAATTGCTGAGACGACCCTATACAGCTTCAAATGGCAACCTGCTGCAGGATTTTTAAAATCCCATGGACAGAGGAGGCTGGAAAGCTTGCAAAAGAGTTGGACATGACTTAGTAATTAAACAGCAACAACAAAATTGCATCACAAAATCAATTCTAATGAACTGATTGGAATGATATTTTTATTACAAAAGTTTTCTAATGGGTCTCTATTTCATAACTGAGACACAGTTAATTGGTTATATATAAATTATTTTCTTATCATTCTAACATTTTTTAAAACTTCAGAACTAGATTTTGGTTAAATGTTAATATTGATTTATTAGTTTTGACAAATACATAGTAACATAAGATGCTAACAAGGTGGGAAACTGAGTATGAAGTATATGGGGACTATTTAAGTTCCTTGCAACTTTTCTGTAAACCTAAAACTACCCTAAAATCAAAAATCTACTTTTAAAGAATCAGAACTGTAACCCTATTAAGGTCCAAAAGACAAAGTGCATTAAAGTGTCAGTGAGAGGTTAGAATAGACTTAGAAGTGACTTGTTCCTATTAAGTCAAAAAGTTTATCTTTTCCTAAAATTTCTAGAAATTAGCTTGAACAAAGGCCATAGATTTCTAGGTCATCAACTTTGCCTTTATAAATGTCACACATCCCATCGTCTTAACTGAAAACTTAATAGGTGCACTATACTGATTTCATTCAAAAGGAAAGAAAAGAACATACGTTAGCCACAAAGGTGACTGAATTGTTTCATCACTGAAAATGCTCTCTAAAGACAGATATTAAACGTAATCTGGAAGGCTGTAGGAGACAAAAGGATTGAAGAAATAGATCATATAAGGACCATTGGTGCTAACATTACTTTTCTGTTGTGATAAAGTCAAAGAATCCAGAGGAAAAACAATTCAACTAACATTTGGTGGATTACATACAAATGTGTCATTAAGGGGAAGGCGGTTTTGGTTTTTTATAAATAAGATGGAATTACATGCAAAAACTATTTTGCTTTATTTAGTGCCAATGGTTAAACACTGGAATATACAATAAAAGATTAAAATACACAATTCTTCTCCAGATTATACCAATTGCTGAGACGACCCTATACAGCTTCTAACATCAGTTTGTTTACATTTTGCCTAAGATAAGAAATAGCAAACACAGATTTCAGAAGAATCACAGGGGTAATTTTATATTCTTTCATAGAGACCTTTTTATGTCTTCCCCTATTTAATAAAAGCTTCATGAATTAAAAAAAATCCTCTTTTTATTTGTTCCATAAAGTACCTTTTTTATGTTTATGATGCAAAGGAAGGCAATTTACAAGACAAGCTATCAAGATGCTTTTGTTTTGTCTCTGGCTCTTGAACTCCCCATTCATGACAGTTATTAGGCAAAGAAACTTTGCAATCTGGAACTGTTTTTCCTCAGTCGCTAATGCACCAATACTGCCTTTTGACTTACGTATGCAATAAAGAGACAATCACCTCTAATGCAATCTGCTGTATGCATTATTTACACCCTCCAGTGCATTAGCTAGGAATATGAGGATCCAGGGAAAATCAATGGCGCCTGCTTGTCTGTCCGATCAGTGCCATGGTTGCATGGTGTAGCATATATAAAGACTTTTCCCTGATAAAGTTATGCATGCTGTACTTTCAGATTCTCAATGAATACTTCCATTCCACTCTCTCCACACCTCCAGTTCATTCATCTGTCCAAAAATGTGATGCTCAAAACAAGACAGAGCTTCGTATCTGTCTCCTTGTCTAAAGGTGGGTTTAAAAACTCTAGTACAGGGACTTTTTTTAAGCAATTATTTTTCATCTCACCTAAGATTTCTTCAAATAGCACAAGTACTTGTGTTTCTTAAACTAAATACACTTTTAACATTAAACTGTCTGTATTAACCATTGAATTTTTTAATAATTCTAGTTCAACTGAGCTAACATTTGTTCTTCTTCCACTGGGAGCTTAGTGTTAGGCTGACTCAATTTACTACTGGGATCACCTCAAGAATATTCACGGACATGGAATAGAACGCACGATTCTGCCTGAAACTGATGCTTTCATTGCAATCATCCTAGGAATAGTGCAGATATATTGTGATTTATGGAAATAGGAATAAGTACATGAAAGTTTTTATACTAATGATCCTTATCTCATAACGAAGCTTTTCTACCTGAAATAGCATTGTGACTTAACTTCAATGTTTCCTTGTTTCTTGATCAAGATTAGCTCTTCACTTTAACCACTAATTAGTTCAGACACACTATATTTTGGTAAAAGATTGCTTCAAATATTAATACGAGTGTGACATAAGATGTCTTTCATTTCCCTTAATCTCTCAATTTAAAAACATTCCATACAATTGGAGATGTTTAAAGCAATGTTACACTTGAATTTAATATTGGTGAATAAGCAGGCACTGTGAATCTACTTAGAAATGCAAAAGTTTTGTCTCCTGGTAATTTTAATTCATAAATTAGGTATACTAAGAAGCAACAGTTCTTCCAAATATGCCTAAACCAAAATATATTATGTCCAGTACAAATGTATAGAAAATAAAGGAAAAATATTGCTGAAACAAAATAGAAACCTTGGTAAGAAACTGAACACTGCAGATTGAATTCAATTGCTCTACTGACTTTTGTTTTAAAATTGGAAGTCAATCCTTGAGGCAGGGGCTTCCCAGGTGGTACAAGCAGTGAAGAATCTGTCTGCCAATACAGGAGACATAAGAGACTAGGATTAGATCCCTGGGTGGGGAAGATCCCCTGGAGGTGGGCATGGAAACTCACTCAAATATTCTCGTGTAGTGAGTCCCATGGACAGAGGAGCCTGGCAGGCTATGGTCCATGGGGTCCCAAGAGTCAAACATAACTGTAGGGACTTAACACACATGCTCACATCCTGAGGCCATGTTTCTAAAATCCTTTGGTACCTAAACATTACCCAGGGTCCTTGTTAAAGGTGTATCTAATATCATTAATAGAAGCTGATGCAAGAGTTGAGGTAGATGCAAAGGGCCTGAGGACCACACTCTGAGAAGCATGGTCCTAAAGGGTCATTGGCACAGCTTTCACATGTCTAAAAAAAAAAAAAATTACTGCCTTTTTGTATTATTCAGTTGCTCACTCATGTCAGACTCTTTGTGATCCCATAGACTGCAACACACCAGGCTTCCTTGTCCTTCACCATCACCCTGAGTTTGCTCAATCACTGAGTCAATGATGCCATCCAACCACTACCTTATATCTATTTAATCTTTAAAGAGAATGTGCATATGAATATTCATAGATATTTATACGTTTAACCAAATACAACCAACCAAGTTAACCCATAAAATTAAGCACCACAATGGGCCTAGAATTTTTATTAAGTTGTGGTTACTTATCAAAATTTTCTGTTCATCCAGACTTAGATTTCATGCCTCTGGGCTCTTTCTGCCAGACAAGGTCTCTGTCTCAAGGGTGTGTGTGATTTATTTGTTGCAGGATGAGGGGTTGGTATCAGTTTCAGCTGTCCCTTCCCTCGTAAGTCCCCATCTGGATACCAGATCTCCAGCCTTCCTCATCTGTAACTGGCACAAACATCTCTATGGGTCAGGGGCTTCTGAGGTGTTGCTAGTAGTAAAGAACCCATAGGCCAATGCGGGAGAATATGAAACATCTGATCCTGAAGAAAGAGAGAAGCCAAAGAAGACAATTCCTGTACTTCCCTAGTAGCCCATGGCCCAGGTATTGTAAGTCTAGTTTTTTTCCTTGAGGCAGGGGCTTCCCAGGTGGTACAAGCAGTGAAGAATCTGTCTGCCAATACAGGAGACATAAGAGACTAGGATTAGATCCCTGGGTGGGGAAGATCCCCTGGAGGTGGGCATGGAAACTCACTCAAATATTCTCGTGTAGTGAGTCCCATGGACAGAGGAGCCTGGCAGGCTATGGTCCATGGGGTCCCAAGAGTCAAACATAACTGTAGGGACTTAACACACATGCTCACATCCTGAGGCCATGTTTCTAAAATCCTTTGGTACCTAAACATTACCCAGGGTCCTTGTTAAAGGTGTATCTAATATCATTAATAGAAGCTGATGCAAGAGTTGAGGTAGATGCAAGGACCTGAGGACCACACTCTGAGAAGCATGGTCCTAAAGGGTCATTGGCACAGCTTTCACATGTCTAAAAAAAAAAAAAATTACTGCCTTTTTGTATTATTCAGTTGCTCACTCATGTCAGACTCTTTGTGATCCCATAGACTGCAACACACCAGGCTTCCTTGTCCTTCACCATCACCCTGAGTTTGCTCAATCACTGAGTCAATGATGCCATCCAACCACTACCTTATATCTATTTAATCTTTAAAGAGAATGTGCATATGAATATTCATAGATATTTATACGTTTAACCAAATACAACCAACCAAGTTAACCCATAAAATTAAGCACCACAATGGGCCTAGAATTTTTATTAAGTTGTGGTTACTTATCAAAATTTTCTGTTCATCCAGACTTAGATTTCATGCCTCTGGGCTCTTTCTGCCAGACAAGGTCTCTGTCTCAAGGGTGTGTGTGATTTATTTGTTGCAGGATGAGGGGTTGGTATCAGTTTCAGCTGTCCCTTCCCTCGTAAGTCCCCATCTGGATACCAGATCTCCAGCCTTCCTCATCTGTAACTGGCACAAACATCTCTATGGGTCAGGGGCTTCTGAGGTGTTGCTAGTAGTAAAGAACCCATAGGCCAATGCGGGAGAATATGAAACATCTGATCCTGAAGAAAGAGAGAAGCCAAAAGAAGACAATTCCTGTACTTCCCTAGTAGCCCAGTGGCCAAGACACCAGGTTCCCAGTGCAGAGGGCCTGAGTTCAATCCCTGTCAAGGGAACTATATTCTGGATGCCACAACAGTGCAGCCAAGTTAAATTAAAATTAAAAAAGAAAACAATTCCTCAAAGTGGTCAGTTAAAGGTATGGAGAAAGGGCAGATTAAAAATTCCATAAAGGTCAATAAAACTGAACATAGTCATATTGATGGTTTGTAGATATATTTTGTAAGTAAAAAATATAATACCAGGAAAAGTTATTTTGATTTTTCTTTAAATGTGGAAGTATTTATAGATATTATTTTTCAAAGTAGTTATGGAACGGTGTTTATACAGGAGGAATAATAAGTATACTTTAATGTATCCTTCAATTTTTATCTCACTAGGAAGAAGTATGCTTCCTACCAAGTAAATATCCTAGGATTTAATATGTTTACACTAATGAATCAAATTTATTCATGTATGACAATGAATTTTCACATATGGTATTATTAGGAATTACATCTTTATAGTAAGGCTTGAGAGAGACTGAAATGTATCTAAGACTTTTTTCATGACTATAATTTTTTAAAACCGCCCCTTTCCCTCTCTTATCTATCCCTCCTTCCTCTTTTTTTCCTTTTTCTCCTCTTCACCTCCCTCTCATCCACTTCCCTACTTTCTTCCTTCCTTTGTTCATTCCTTCATCCCCAGTTGAGGGAATGGAGTTTGGTGAAGGTGACAAAAAGTAGTAAGTTGCTTCAGAAGATATAAGACATATATTCTATGTGTTAGAATTTTTATTAAGTTGTGGTTACTTATCAAAATTTTCTGTTCATCCAGACTTAGATTTCATGCCTCTGGGCTCTTTCTGCCAGACAAGGTCTCTGTCTCAAGGGTGTGTGTGATTTATTTGTTGCAGGATGAGGGGTTGGTATCAGTTTCAGCTGTCCCTTCCCTCGTAAGTCCCCATCTGGATACCAGATCTCCAGCCTTCCTCATCTGTAACTGGCACAAACATCTCTATGGGTCAGGGGCTTCTGAGGTGTTGCTAGTAGTAAAGAACCCATAGGCCAATGCGGGAGAATATGAAACATCTGATCCTGAAGAAAGAGAGAAGCCAAAAGAAGACAATTCCTGTACTTCCCTAGTAGCCCAGTGGCCAAGACACCAGGTTCCCAGTGCAGAGGGCCTGAGTTCAATCCCTGTCAAGGGAACTATATTCTGGATGCCACAACAGTGCAGCCAAGTTAAATTAAAATTAAAAAAGAAAACAATTCCTCAAAGTGGTCAGTTAAAGGTATGGAGAAAGGGCAGATTAAAAATTCCATAAAGGTCAATAAAACTGAACATAGTCATATTGATGGTTTGTAGATATATTTTGTAAGTAAAAAATATAATACCAGGAAAAGTTATTTTGATTTTTCTTTAAATGTGGAAGTATTTATAGATATTATTTTTCAAATTATTTATGGAACTTTTTTTATACAGGAGGAATAATAAGTATACTTTAATGTATCCTTCAATTTTTATCTCACTAGGAAGAAGTATGCTTCCTACCAAGTAAATATCCTAGGATTTAATATGTTTACACTAATGAATCAAATTTATTCATGTATGACAATGAATTTTCACATATGGTATTATTAGGAATTACATCTTTATAGTAAGGCTTGAGAGAGACTGAAATGTATCTAAGACTTTTTTTCATGACTATAATTTTTAATACCGTCCCCTTTCCCCTCTCTTATCTATCCCTCCTTCCTCTTTTTTTCCTTTTTCTCCTCTTCACCTCCCTCTCATCCACTTCCCTACTTTCTTCCTTCCTTTGTTCATTCCTTCATCCCCAGTTGAGGGAATGGAGTTTGGTGAAGGTGACAAAAAGTAGTAAGTTGCTTCAGAAGATATAAGACATATATTCTAGGATTCTTTAGAATCTGGTCATTTCAGAATTAATGAATATCACAGAATAGCGGTCCATCCTTTCATTATACTGATGAAGAAATAGAGGACCAAGAAGTGAAATTATCCTACTTCCCAGGCAAGTCTTCACATCAAGAAGTAGAACCTAGTTATTCTGGCTTTTAGTTCACTGAACTTGGAAATGTATTTGATTTTGCCCTGAACAGCCACCCTGCCAAGAGGAAAAGATTACACATTTAGTGTTCTATTGATGTTTCTTTCAAAATTAGGGCTCCATTATTTCAGCTCAAATCTTAAAAATCTCATCAAATTGAGAAATTTCAGAGACTATGTCCTGGGAGATGATAGTTTTTGTGGTTTTCTTAAATAAGTAACTTGCCTTTCTTCTTTATAGAACAGTTAAAACTGTTTTTCTTTCCGCTTGTATCTCTACCTTTTTTTTTTTTTCTTCCATAAAAACAGTCTCTAGTTATCTTTTTCTCTGCTTTGGTTTCCCAAGTGAATTAAACATCCCCAAACAATAAAGCCGCACTCGACCAAATAATAAAAAATAGATAATGTCAAAAATGATTTAAAAATAGGAATGTGTTCTCTTTCAGGATGTTATTTTTTGGGCAGCTAATCAATTTGATTAGTGAGTTTTGATTTGAAAATGTTACTGTTCTTATGATAAGAGAGCAATCTCTCCCACTGAGCACTTGGCACTACAAGCTGTAAAGCATACAAAGAAAATCATGACAACCCTCTTGTGCTTCTATAGCAGCAAAGTACTTCTAGGGAAGGCAGAAAACGTAAATAAGATATGTATCAACTTCAGTTTATTCTCCCTTTACTATTCTTACATAAGAATATGTTTAACACTAATAATACTATCACCCAGGGGCTTCCCTGGTGGACCAGTGGGTAAGGACACCACCTTGCTGGGCAAGGGGCACCAGTTCGATCCCTGGCCTGGAAGGATTCCTTTTACTCCTCTTCACCTCCCTCTCATCCACTTCCCTACTTTCTTCCTTCCTTTGTTCATTCCTTCATCCCCAGTTGAGGGAATGGAGTTTGGTGAAGGTGACAAAAAGTAGTAAGTTGCTTCAGAAGATATAAGACATATATTCTAGGATTCTTTAGAATCTGGTCATTTCAGAATTAATGAATATCACAGAATAGCGGTCCATCCTTTCATTATACTGATGAAGAAATAGAGGACCAAGAAGTGAAATTATCCTACTTCCCAGGCAAGTCTTCACATCAAGAAGTAGAACCTAGTTATTCTGGCTTTTAGTTCACTGAACTTGGAAATGTATTTGATTTTGCCCTGAACAGCCACCCTGCCAAGAGGAAAAGATTACACATTTAGTGTTCTATTGATGTTTCTTTCAAAATTAGGGCTCCATTATTTCAGCTCAAATCTTAAAAATCTCATCAAATTGAGAAATTTCAGAGACTATGTCCTGGGAGATGATAGTTTTTGTGGTTTTCTTAAATAAGTAACTTGCCTTTCTTCTTTATAGAACAGTTAAAACTGTTTTTCTTTCCGCTTGTATCTCTACCTTTTTTATTCTTCCATAAACACCGTCTCTCGTTATCTTCTTCTCTGCTTTGGTTTCCCAAGTGAATTAAACATCCCCAAACAATAAAGCCGCACTCGACCAAATAATAAAAAATAGATAATGTCAAAAATGATTTAAAAATAGGAATGTGTTCTCTTTCAGGATGTTATTTTTTGGGCAGCTAATCAATTTGATTAGTGAGTTTTGATTTGAAAATGTTACTGTTCTTATGATAAGAGAGCAATCTCTCCCACTGAGCACTTGGCACTACAAGCTGTAAAGCATACAAAGAAAATCATGACAACCCTCTTGTGCTTCTATAGCAGCAAAGTACTTCTAGGGAAGGCAGAAAACGTAAATAAGATATGTATCAACTTCAGTTTATTCTCCCTTTACTATTCTTACATAAGAATATGTTTAACACTAATAATACTATCACCCAGGGGCTTCCCTGGTGGACCAGTGGGTAAGGACACCACCTTGCTGGGCAAGGGGCACCAGTTCGATCCCTGGCCTGGAAGGATCCCACGTGCCGTGGAGCGGCTGGACCCCTGTGTCCAATGACCGAACCGGAGCTCTGGAACGCATGCGTCTGGATTCGGTGCTCTGCAGCAAGAGGCCGCTGTGATGGGAGGCCCACATGGGCCAAAGAACAAAGGTGGATGAAAAATGAACAAATTAAAAAAAAAAAAAAAAATCAATAAAAAGAGGCCAAATTAAAAAAAAAAAAAAAAAAAATACTATCACCCTATCTTCGTACCTTTTCTTTAACAGTTCAAAGTACTTTTTATACTTCCTTCACAGTTGTAACAACTCACATAAAGTAAAAAAATATATCTATATCTATATCTATATCTATATCTATATCTATATATATATCTTGTTTAAAGAACAGCTGAGGTTTTGAAGTACTTAAGGAGGGTATTGAAGGTCAAATAGCCAGTTACTGCGAAAATCTTGTTTGACTACAGAACTCCTTTCCCTTCATGGGTTCAACAAACAATTTGTTCATTAAGAATCTCCTATATTCAATACCAAGACAGTGCTGCACATCTGGAATGCAGTGACGAGTATTCTTTTTTTTTTTTTTTTTTTCTTTAAAACATACATAGTCTAATGGAGATAGAAACACAAGTCAAGTGATGGTTTCTCTGGGCTTCCCAGGTGGCACAGTGGTAAAGAATCCACCTGCCAACGCAGAAGACAGAGGTTTGATCCCTGGGTTGGGAAGATCCCCTGGAGAAGGGAATGGTTATCCATGCCAATATTCTTGCCTGGAGAATTCCATGTACAGAGGAGCCTTGTAGGCTACAGCCCATGGGCCCCAAAAAGCTGAACACAACTAAGCAGACCCACACATACATGAAAAATGCAGCTGGTGCAACAGCATCACAGAATAAGGATCAAGGTGATGTCTCCTGGCCGGTTTTCTAGAAGAGATGATTCATGAGCAGATCTTGAAAGATTCTTGAATGAGTAAATGATCAGGATTTAATGAGGCAGAGTGAGCAAAGCAAGAGAACTGAGAAAAAGAAAAAACAATGCACATGGGTGTTAAAGAAAGGAGGAACATGTACCTTTGGGAAACAGTAAGTCCTTAAGCATGGGAGTGGGGAGGCTGAGATTGTGACCTGGGGTAGAGAATGAGTTTACAGATGTCAGTAGGGAATCCATTACAAAGGACTTTGTTGTCCTTTAAGGAGTTTTCATAAAGAACCATAGGAAACCAAATAAGGCATAATCAATGAGATGGATTAGAATCTCTCTTTTTAGAATATAGTTTATTATTTAAGACACTCAACTTTTCAACCAGTTCTTTTCTAATCCAGCTCCTTAATTTTAACTGTTGGCACATCATGAAGGCATGGAAACTATCTAGGTTTTTTTTTTTTTTTTTTTTCCCCATAATCAAATAAAACAAATAATTGACCCCAGAAGCTTTTGCTGTGCTGCTTCCTGACAGGGCAGAAGAATAAATATGTGGTTTTATTTGCTGAGTTACAGCTTTTATCGCCTGTTATTCCTTCTCTTTCCTGTAAGTTTTGAATAATTAAGTGAAATCCCAAGAGAGAACAGATAAGAGTTCAGCATAAAGACTTTAAATGCCAAAAATGGTTCAAGAAAATGATCAACCTTAAGCAAAGTCCAGATGCAATACAGCAGTAAATAATCTGGCAGTGCATTAGTTAAATGTTTCCTCAAGGACAAAAGGGGAAATTTAAAAATAAACATTTAATCAAGTTAGTTTGTACAGTCCTCATTATGTTATAATCATAATTTGTTGTTTTTAACTATGCAGTCCTGTTTAGTAGAGTCAGACCAACAAAACCTAAAAGAATTTGGATTAGAGCTAAGCTGTACTCTTCAATGCCTATAGTCTCTCTGCTGGCAAGAGCCACAAAGATAATACTTAGATATCTATGGGTAGATACACTGCAGAAGAAACTTCATGGTGAATAACTGATGAGATGTCTACCATATCAAAGTTTTTCTTAGCAGAGATAAGAGATTTGATTTCAGAAGAACACAGATAACATGAAATATTCCATACCAGTTTATAATTGAGGAAAAATTAATTTTCATTGTATATATTTTCTTGTGAGGTAAGAAAGTATGGTCATGACAAATGGAGGATGGTTGATTCAATTAGGTAAAGCAATTTCTAGGCAATTTTCTTAAATAAAAAACTTATTTGTTTAGGAAAAACCAAATAAGTCCTTAAGCATGGGAGTGGAGGCTGAGATTGTGACCTGGGGTAGAGAATGAGTTTACAGATGTCAGTAGGGAATCCATTACAAAGGACTTTGTTGTCCTTTAAGGAGTTTTCATAAAGAACCATAGGAAACCAAATAAGGCATAATCAATGAGATGGATTAGAATCTCTCTTTTTAGAATATAGTTTATTATTTAAGACACTCAACTTTTCAACCAGTTCTTTTCTAATCCAGCTCCTTAATTTTAACTGTTGGCACATCATGAAGGCATGGAAACTATCTAGGTTTATTTTTTTTTAGCCCCCCATAATCAAATAAAACAAATAATTGACCCCAGAAGCTTTTGCTGTGCTGCTTCCTGACAGGGCAGAAGAATAAATATGTGGTTTTATTTGCTGAGTTACAGCTTTTATCGCCTGTTATTCCTTCTCTTTCCTGTAAGTTTTGAATAATTAAGTGAAATCCCAAGAGAGAACAGATAAGAGTTCAGCATAAAGACTTTAAATGCCAAAAATGGTTCAAGAAAATGATCAACCTTAAGCAAAGTCCAGATGCAATACAGCAGTAAATAATCTGGCAGTGCATTAGTTAAATGTTTCCTCAAGGACAAAAGGGGAAATTTAAAAATAAACATTTAATCAAGTTAGTTTGTACAGTCCTCATTATGTTATAATCATAATTTGTTGTTTTTAACTATGCAGTCCTGTTTAGTAGAGTCAGACCAACAAAACCTAAAAGAATTTGGATTAGAGCTAAGCTGTACTCTTCAATGCCTATAGTCTCTCTGCTGGCAAGAGCCACAAAGATAATACTTAGATATCTATGGGTAGATACACTGCAGAAGAAACTTCATGGTGAATAACTGATGAGATGTCTACCATATCAAAGTTTTTCTTAGCAGAGATAAGAGATTTGATTTCAGAAGAACACAGATAACATGAAATATTCCATACCAGTTTATAATTGAGGAAAAATTAATTTTCATTGTATATATTTTCTTGTGAGGTAAGAAAGTATGGTCATGACAAATGGAGGATGGTTGATTCAATTAGGTAAAGCAATTTCTAGGCAATTTTCTTAAATAAAAAACTTATTTGTTTTTGAGAACGAAATACTTGCAATTATGGTGATCTACATTGAATGACATTAAGAATTATGGTCTAGCTCTTATATTTGAGAAGAAGCGTAGAGCCTGAAGAGACCTTCCCCCCATTATTAAAGGTTTAGGAAATTTTGTTACTGTGTACAAAATTTTTAAAAAGTAAAATTATAAAGTTAAACCACTTTTTTTTTTTTTTTTTTAATTTAAGAGAACAAGTGCTGGTCTTAAGGGAGGCCATTCAGAATTTATTTAATACAGTGTTTTTGTAATAGAGTTTAAGCAATAGCTATCATCTGAGATAAAATTGGGAGTAGTGTCTTCTTTTAAATGAGAATTATTAGGTTTGTAGGATACATATTTACTAAGATAACAAGTAAACTATTTCTAAAGTCAGCTTAAGACAGGAAAAATGAAGCCTGGCCAAATACAAAGAATGATTAGCTTATTTATGAGCATCATTTTTCTCTTGTTAATAAAGAGAAAATCAGTCCTCAAGTCATTGCCAAGGGAAGAATAAAATACACAATGACAAAATTAAAGGCCAAAGGCAAGGTATCATCTTAAAAAGTTAACTACAATTTTGACTGCAGTTAGTCTCCACAGAGGAAAAAGAAAAGTGCTTCAGATGGCACAGTAGAATCTTTCATTACTCAATATGAAAAACTATCTTTTTCTCATTACTTTTCGGAAAAATTAAAAGTTGAATAGCTCACATGCACCAACAGCATTCTCTCCCAGAGTCAGACCAACAAAACCTAAAAGAATTTGGATTAGAGCTAAGCTGTACTCTTCAATGCCTATAGTCTCTCTGCTGGCAAGAGCCACAAAGATAATACTTAGATATCTATGGGTAGATACACTGCAGAAGAAACTTCATGGTGAATAACTGATGAGATGTCTACCATATCAAAGTTTTTCTTAGCAGAGATAAGAGATTTGATTTCAGAAGAACACAGATAACATGAAATATTCCATACCAGTTTATAATTGAGGAAAAATTAATTTTCATTGTATATATTTTCTTGTGAGGTAAGAAAGTATGGTCATGACAAATGGAGGATGGTTGATTCAATTAGGTAAAGCAATTTCTAGGCAATTTTCTTAAATAAAAAACTTATTTGTTTTTGAGAACGAAATACTTGCAATTATGGTGATCTACATTGAATGACATTAAGAATTATGGTCTAGCTCTTATATTTGAGAAGAAGCGTAGAGCCTGAAGAGACCTTCCCCCCATTATTAAAGGTTTAGGAAATTTTGTTACTGTGTACAAAATTTTTAAAAAGTAAAATTATAAAGTTAAACCACTTTTTTTTTTTTTTTTTTAATTTAAGAGAACAAGTGCTGGTCTTAAGGGAGGCCATTCAGAATTTATTTAATACAGTGTTTTTGTAATAGAGTTTAAGCAATAGCTATCATCTGAGATAAAATTGGGAGTAGTGTCTTCTTTTAAATGAGAATTATTAGGTTTGTAGGATACATATTTACTAAGATAACAAGTAAACTATTTCTAAAGTCAGCTTAAGACAGGAAAAATGAAGCCTGGCCAAATACAAAGAATGATTAGCTTATTTATGAGCATCATTTTTCTCTTGTTAATAAAGAGAAAATCAGTCCTCAAGTCATTGCCAAGGGAAGAATAAAATACACAATGACAAAATTAAAGGCCAAAGGCAAGGTATCATCTTAAAAAGTTAACTACAATTTTGACTGCAGTTAGTCTCCACAGAGGAAAAAGAAAAGTGCTTCAGATGGCACAGTAGAATCTTTCATTACTAAATATGAAAAAAACTATCCATGATATAGTTGAAAGAGTATCACTCATTACTTTTTCAATGATAAAGGAAGTTCTAAATAAAGATATGAATAGCTCACATGCACCAACAGCATTCTCTCCCAGTCTTTAAAATAGCTCAACGTTGAATCCTCAATCATAAAGCATATGGTGAATATTTACCTGATACAAAAAATGAAAAAAAAAAAATTCTTCCCTGTCCAATAATGGAACCATCCAAACACGCATGGTCTATTTAATTGGATTAACAGCTTCATCCTCTTTCTTACAAATTGTTTCTGAACAAATTCTTAAAATGATATGTCGCCTTTATACATACATAGCTACATTACAATTGTTACTTCAGGATCATTATGAATGATCAAACAAATGCAGTAGAAAGCAAAAATCAATTTTAGAGTTCCAGTATTAATGTACAAATAATTTTAATAAGGAATATTGCTAAAATAAATTTAGCTTCTTTGACAAAGGATCTTTGTACATCAGTCACAGTGAGGTCCATATATTTCTGGTCCACATAAATAATCTGTGGCACATGATATACAGATGTGCCAGTGCAAACATGCAGGTTATTTGAAAGTTTAGTATGATAATGTAGGTGTCTGACCTTGTGATGAGCTATTAATAGTGAGGGCAAAAGAGATGCTCACAGGGAAATGTAAAGTTTTTTAAATGAAAAAGTAGTAGGGGGAATTGGTTGGTATCTAAGGGACACTAATTAAATAGCATAATTGTAAATTACATTAGTATTTCTCATATGTCTTAATATGGACATTTCTTTGTTAATAAAGGCTTTTAAAGCCCTCACTGGGCTTTCCTGGTAGCTCAGCTGGGAAAGAATCCACCTGCAATGCATGAGACCCTGGTCCAATTCCTATGTTGGGAAGATTCCTTGGAGAATGTATAGGCTACCCACTCTAGTACTTTTCTATAAAATACACAATGACAAAATTAAAGGCCAAAGGCAAGGTATCATCTTAAAAAGTTAACTACAATTTTGACTGCAGTTAGTCTCCACAGAGGAAAAAGAAAAGTGCTTCAGATGGCACAGTAGAATCTTTCATTACTAAATATGAAAAACTATCCATGATATAGTTGAAAGAGTATCACTCATTACTTTTTCAATGATAAAGGAAGTTCTAAATAAAGATATGAATAGCTCACATGCACCAACAGCATTCTCTCCCAGTCTTTAAAATAGCTCAACGTTGAATCCTCAATCATAAAGCATATGGTGAATATTTACCTGATACAAAAAATGAAAAAAAAAAAATTCTTCCCTGTCCAATAATGGAACCATCCAAACACGCATGGTCTATTTAATTGGATTAACAGCTTCATCCTCTTTCTTACAAATTGTTTCTGAACAAATTCTTAAAATGATATGTCGCCTTTATACATACATAGCTACATTACAATTGTTACTTCAGGATCATTATGAATGATCAAACAAATGCAGTAGAAAGCAAAAATCAATTTTAGAGTTCCAGTATTAATGTACAAATAATTTTAATAAGGAATATTGCTAAAATAAATTTAGCTTCTTTGACAAAGGATCTTTGTACATCAGTCACAGTGAGGTCCATATATTTCTGGTCCACATAAATAATCTGTGGCACATGATATACAGATGTGCCAGTGCAAACATGCAGGTTATTTGAAAGTTTAGTATGATAATGTAGGTGTCTGACCTTGTGATGAGCTATTAATAGTGAGGGCAAAAGAGATGCTCACAGGGAAATGTAAAGTTTTTTAAATGAAAAAGTAGTAGGGGGAATTGGTTGGTATCTAAGGGACACTAATTAAATAGCATAATTGTAAATTACATTAGTATTTCTCATATGTCTTAATATGGACATTTCTTTGTTAATAAAGGCTTTTAAAGCCCTCACTGGGCTTTCCTGGTAGCTCAGCTGGGAAAGAATCCACCTGCAATGCATGAGACCCTGGTCCAATTCCTATGTTGGGAAGATTCCTTGGAGAATGTATAGGCTACCCACTCTAGTATTTTGGGGCTTCCCTGGTGGCTCAGATGGTTAAAAAAAAATCCCCTGCAATATGGGAGGCCAGTGTTCTATCCCTGGGCTGGGAAGATACTCTGGAGAAGGGAGCAGCTACCCAGTCCAGTATTCTTGTTCTGGACAGTTCCATGGCCCATCCATGGAGTTGCAAAGAGTCAGATACTACTGAGTGACTTTCACTTTCGGTTAAGGGACATTTATTAAATGGCACAATTCTAAATCACATTACTAGTTTTCATATGTCTGAATCTGGTCATTTTTCAATTAATATAAGTTTAAAGAGCCCTCCTAGAGAGTCACTGGTTGACCCCAACATTTACTTTCCAATAGAAAGGATATATTTGGGCTCACATTTTCAATGTTGAACATTTTTAATTTAACATGGTGAATTAAGGGTTCATATCACAGTTTGCCCATGGATTCTCAGTATATGGCATATCTCTATCAACACTAATACAGATTTCCATACTTTGGAAGAGAATGTTCCATGTCTATGGATGCTCAAATATTCTTCATATTGAGAATCTCACTCGGTTGCATTTGAAAAAGTCCATCTTTCTCGAGTTGGCCACTCTACTGTCTTCATATTGAATTTAATTTTCAGCTGGTCATGAGAGAAGCTCTCAATTTAGACTTTTAAGTGATTGTTCTGAGATTCTACCCAAGAACCTAGAAAGTGAATTTTGTTGAAACCAGGAAATTTATCTCTTAAGCATAACCATTACAAAAATACTCTAGAAATGTGATGAAAATCCATCTAATCATTTAAAATTAATGTTGCTTTTATTAAAATAGAAGGAATTTTGGATAATGGAAAACCTGAAAACTAACAGATTCTGCATTCACAAGAGAAAGTTTATTCTAGGCATTTGGGCAAATAACAAAGAGGAATAACAACCATGAGCACTGTGGTCACCCCAAATAGTAGACACCTTTCTGAGAATAATCTCCTTTCAGTATTTGTATTATTAAAAGTTTAATATAGCATAATTGTAAATTACATTAGTATTTCTCATATGTCTTAATATGGACATTTCTTTGTTAATAAAGGCTTTTAAAGCCCTCACTGGGCTTTCCTGGTAGCTCAGCTGGGAAAGAATCCACCTGCAATGCATGAGACCCTGGTCCAATTCCTATGTTGGGAAGATTCCTTGGAGAATGTATAGGCTACCCACTCTAGTATTTTGGGGCTTCCCTGGTGGCTCAGATGGTTAAAAAAAAATCCCCTGCAATATGGGAGGCCAGTGTTCTATCCCTGGGCTGGGAAGATACTCTGGAGAAGGGAGCAGCTACCCAGTCCAGTATTCTTGTCTGGACATTTCCATGGCCCATCCATGGAGTTGCAAAGAGTCAGATACTACTGAGTGACTTTCACTTTCGGTTAAGGGACATTTATTAAATGGCACAATTCTAAATCACATTACTAGTTTTCATATGTCTGAATCTGGTCATTTTTCAATTAATATAAGTTTAAAGAGCCCTCCTAGAGAGTCACTGGTTGACCCCAACATTTACTTTCCAATAGAAAGGATATATTTGGGCTCACATTTTCAATGTTGAACATTTTTAATTTAACATGGTGAATTAAGGGTTCATATCACAGTTTGCCCATGGATTCTCAGTATATGGCATATCTCTATCAACACTAATACAGATTTCCATACTTTGGAAGAGAATGTTCCATGTCTATGGATGCTCAAATATTCTTCATATTGAGAATCTCACTCGGTTGCATTTGAAAAAGTCCATCTTTCTCGAGTTGGCCACTCTACTGTCTTCATATTGAATTTAATTTTCAGCTGGTCATGAGAGAAGCTCTCAATTTAGACTTTTAAGTGATTGTTCTGAGATTCTACCCAAGAACCTAGAAAGTGAATTTTGTTGAAACCAGGAAATTTATCTCTTAAGCATAACCATTACAAAAATACTCTAGAAATGTGATGAAAATCCATCTAATCATTTAAAATTAATGTTGCTTTTATTAAAATAGAAGGAATTTTGGATAATGGAAAACCTGAAAACTAACAGATTCTGCATTCACAAGAGAAAGTTTATTCTAGGCATTTGGGCAAATAACAAAGAGGAATAACAACCATGAGCACTGTGGTCACCCCAAATAGTAGACACCTTTCTGAGAATAATCTCCTTTCAGTATTTGTATTATTAAAAAGTTTAATATAGTTTTCACAGGAAAACTAATTTAAATAAAAGGAAATAGCAAAAAGAAGAGATAAAGCATAGCATTATTTCAAACCTTGTCTTGAAAATGATTTCTTTAATAAGATGACTATTTTCCATATACAGGAAAATATCTTTCTAACTACAAGTGGAACAGGACAGGAATATCGAGACAGTCAGAGATTAAGGAAACTTCATACTTTTACATATCCAAAGTCAATAAAGGTAGCGAGTGAATTGATCCATTTTGCACTCCCATATTTCCTAGCAGAGCTCTAGTCTTGAGAGATTTGTGTTTCTTCGATAACACATAGGCAAGGAATGGAATGCTATTGAAGGTGACCCAATTCCATCATGGTCAGTAAAAAGTCTTGCTTTCACACAATGTAGATAAAGTCTGGCAATTGGATACTCTGAGTCTGAAATACATGAATGATGAGTCTGAATACAATAATAATAAGACCAAAACCTCCCTTATAAGTACATTTTATTCACAGTTTATGAAATCTTCTCTTAGGCAGTGTTGGACAGGGTGCTATTTGCTCATCAAAAGGCTAAAAGCTTGGCATCTGCTCTGAAGAGGTCAACAAGGTCGCCTGGTGTGAACTGGCACAACTTTAATGGCATTACCTTAAACTTAAGATACCGTGACACCTCATCATTCAAACAGGGAAAAATACAAATTAATGGCACTCTTTCAGGCAAACAATGTCAGTTTAATTAGGTCACCAGAAACTATCACAAGGAAAAATACAGCATCTTTAAGAAGATAACCTGATTTTTAAAATAGCTGTCTAATGTGAGGACACTGCAATGTAGCATTTTTGTTCCTGAAGTGTAACGAGCCTTTAAAATCAGAAAATAGAGATTAAATAATAAACTCATAGCAAGTGGTAGCTAAGCTAGGGGTACCACAGTAAACATAAGAAGATTAATTTGGGCATAGGTATTAGGGGAGTCTAAAATGATGTTCTACTTAAAAAAAGCAAATAACTTGGTGTCCCAAGGCCTGAGGGATGCAAAGAGCCATATACATCATAACCATTCTTGGCCAATCAACAAGACAGACCTATAGTATATCTCTTAACATATTCTTGGGATGAAACTGTACTTCCTTCTTGAGACAGATTTCTATTAGAAAGTTTTCTATCAGGTAAGATTAAAGTAAGAAGCAAATATGTTGGGAAGGTGTTATTTTGGGCTTTCACACACAAACACCTGGGATTTATACAAGATTTCTGCTAAGCCAACAAACTATGTGAATCAAAGGACTTAGCCTCTAGAGATTTGTCTAAAATTGAGTACTGAATTTCAAAAAGGTGTTAAAAATCAATCTAAGGCCAGTATGCCCAATGGAAAACCAGAGCAAATATCTCAAAGACCTCAACAAATGTAAAGTGGAATGTCAAAATGCTAGTCTTGAGAGACTTGTGTTTCTTCGATAACACATAGGCAAGGAATGGAATGCTATTGAAGGTGACCCAATTCCATCATGGTCAGTAAAAAGTCTTGCTTTCACACAATGTAGATAAAGTCTGGCAATTGGATACTCTGAGTCTGAAATACATGAATGATGAGTCTGAATACAATAATAATAAGACCAAAACCTCCCTTATAAGTACATTTTATTCACAGTTTATGAAATCTTCTCTTAGGCAGTGTTGGACAGGGTGCTATTTGCTCATCAAAAGGCTAAAAGCTTGGCATCTGCTCTGAAGAGGTCAACAAGGTCGCCTGGTGTGAACTGGCACAACTTTAATGGCATTACCTTAAACTTAAGATACCGTGACACCTCATCATTCAAACAGGGAAAAATACAAATTAATGGCACTCTTTCAGGCAAACAATGTCAGTTTAATTAGGTCACCAGAAACTATCACAAGGAAAAATACAGCATCTTTAAGAAGATAACCTGATTTTTAAAATAGCTGTCTAATGTGAGGACACTGCAATGTAGCATTTTTGTTCCTGAAGTGTAACGAGCCTTTAAAATCAGAAAATAGAGATTAAATAATAAACTCATAGCAAGTGGTAGCTAAGCTAGGGGTACCACAGTAAACATAAGAAGATTAATTTGGGCATAGGTATTAGGGGAGTCTAAAATGATGTTCTACTTAAAAAAAGCAAATAACTTGGTGTCCCAAGGCCTGAGGGATGCAAAGAGCCATATACATCATAACCATTCTTGGCCAATCAACAAGACAGACCTATAGTATATCTCTTAACATATTCTTGGGATGAAACTGTACTTCCTTCTTGAGACAGATTTCTATTAGAAAGTTTTCTATCAGGTAAGATTAAAGTAAGAAGCAAATATGTTGGGAAGGTGTTATTTTGGGCTTTCACACACAAACACCTGGGATTTATACAAGATTTCTGCTAAGCCAACAAACTATGTGAATCAAAGGACTTAGCCTCTAGAGATTTGTCTAAAATTGAGTACTGAATTTCAAAAAGGTGTTAAAAATCAATCTAAGGCCAGTATGCCCAATGGAAAACCAGAGCAAATATCTCAAAGACCTCAACAAATGTAAAGTGGAATGTCAAAATGCTTTTGAGATAGTTTATTGAGTAGTAATATAATGGAATCAGCTGATAATCTCAGTCAAACAGGAGGTAAATGAAGCTTAGAAACACTAAGAAACCACTAAGTCAGAAGAAAGATGAAAGATAGTAGGAAGGACAGTCATAACTATTTTGTTAGCAATGTCTTATTAGTCAGTATTTATGAACTCATTTTAAATGTAGATTTTATGTTGGATAACATCCAACTTTCCTAGTTTGTGACATGCCAAAACACTACCTAGTACAGTCAAATGAGGCATGAATTAGGGATTAGATTCTGTTCTTAGTTTCCTATAGACTTTTTAATGAACCATGAGTACCCTCTGCCCAGATCCTTATTTTCTTTTCTATAAATTGCATCATAAAAACATCACCTCAATTTACCTCATAGGGCTGTTAAAATGAACACATTAAAAATGTGACTGATATTTGCCAAGCTTTGTGTAAATCCACTATAATTTATGCAGAAGATGATTTTAATGTAGACTTATGGAAGATAATGACTCAGAAATAAATAAGTTCCACTTACAGTTTTTAAGTGATGGGCTCTGATTTCATAGTTAAGATGTAGAGTCACTGTGCTCTATTTTCTGGAGACAGAAGCCCTTTGTGCTGTTTTGATGCAAAAAAGTCACAAATATAATGGTTATCATCAGGAGGACAATAGATTAAACACTTTCCTAAGACCTTGAAGAGCCCTGTAAGGCATCAGTTGCCATCAGGGCAAGGGAACACTCTGTCTTATTCTGTCCATTCTTCCTCCAAAGGTGTAGGGTGGAACTGAAAACTATTTAGGCAAAGAAAGTCATTGGGAAGGCAGAATGGTTTCTTTATACAGACAAATATTAAGAAATCAACCTCTTAGAGTCAGAAAAATTAAAAGGCCAAGGATAAAACTGAATTAAGCCTTAATAATCAAGAAGTGCATGAATATAGAAGTCAGAAAGCAATTAAAACTTTGGGGGTTTTTTACACACAAACACCTGGGATTTATACAAGATTTCTGCTAAGCCAACAAACTATGTGAATCAAAGGACTTAGCCTCTAGAGATTTGTCTAAAATTGAGTACTGAATTTCAAAAAGGTGTTAAAAATCAATCTAAGGCCAGTATGCCCAATGGAAAACCAGAGCAAATATCTCAAAGACCTCAACAAATGTAAAGTGGAATGTCAAAATGCTTTTGAGATAGTTTATTGAGTAGTAATATAATGGAATCAGCTGATAATCTCAGTCAAACAGGAGGTAAATGAAGCTTAGAAACACTAAGAAACCACTAAGTCAGAAGAAAGATGAAAGATAGTAGGAAGGACAGTCATAACTATTTTGTTAGCAATGTCTTATTAGTCAGTATTTATGAACTCATTTTAAATGTAGATTTTATGTTGGATAACATCCAACTTTCCTAGTTTGTGACATGCCAAAACACTACCTAGTACAGTCAAATGAGGCATGAATTAGGGATTAGATTCTGTTCTTAGTTTCCTATAGACTTTTTAATGAACCATGAGTACCCTCTGCCCAGATCCTTATTTTCTTTTCTATAAATTGCATCATAAAAACATCACCTCAATTTACCTCATAGGGCTGTTAAAATGAACACATTAAAAATGTGACTGATATTTGCCAAGCTTTGTGTAAATCCACTATAATTTATGCAGAAGATGATTTTAATGTAGACTTATGGAAGATAATGACTCAGAAATAAATAAGTTCCACTTACAGTTTTTAAGTGATGGGCTCTGATTTCATAGTTAAGATGTAGAGTCACTGTGCTCTATTTTCTGGAGACAGAAGCCCTTTGTGCTGTTTTGATGCAAAAAAGTCACAAATATAATGGTTATCATCAGGAGGACAATAGATTAAACACTTTCCTAAGACCTTGAAGAGCCCTGTAAGGCATCAGTTGCCATCAGGGCAAGGGAACACTCTGTCTTATTCTGTCCATTCTTCCTCCAAAGGTGTAGGGTGGAACTGAAAACTATTTAGGCAAAGAAAGTCATTGGGAAGGCAGAATGGTTTCTTTATACAGACAAATATTAAGAAATCAACCTCTTAGAGTCAGAAAAATTAAAAGGCCAAGGATAAAACTGAATTAAGCCTTAATAATCAAGAAGTGCATGAATATGAGAAGCAATTATTCTTATGCTAGCTATGAGATAATAGCACTTGCTTTCATTAGAAACAACTAGAAAGGGGTCAACCAAAGGAACCTGAATAAATGCAGGCAGATTTTTAAAAAATTATTAAGCTTATTAAAATAAGAGGTAATGTAAGATGCATTAACAGGCTTAGGGAGATGATGGAAATGGACTTCTAATAAAACTTTAATGGATTGGTAAAAGCAGCTGGGGCATATCTCAATCTTTTTAGAATATTTAAAGAAGACTATTATTCACTCATCAAACATCACTGGGGACTACACTAAGAAATTGGTTGTTGCAAGAATCCATGTGCAAACAAAGCCAGTCATAATATTATCTGTACAAGAAATGAGACTCTCAGTGGCCTAGAAACATCATGGGTAATTCTTCTAGCTGATGAGATTTTAAGCTGCATAAAGGCAGCCTCTATCACTTACTACTGGGGCTTCCCTGGTAGCTCAGATAGTAAAGAATATGCCTGAAATGCAGAAGACCTGGGGTCAGTCCCTGGGTCTGGAAGATTCCTTGCAGAAGAGACTGGTTATCCACTCCAGTATTCTTGCCTGAAGAATCCCATGGACAGAGAAGTCTGGTGGCTACAGTCCATGGGGTAGCAAAGAATTGGACATAGTTCAGCAACTATGCACACACAAGCACACACATTACTTACACCATCCATAAGTCTTGGCAAATATTAGTTGAACCACATGCATTTGTTGATGTTCAACCATATTTGAACTATAAAATTTCCAGTTTTATATGGTTCCACCTAAGAATAAGAGCTTGAGCTCCTACTATTTAAAATATATCAAATAAGTAAATAAATTATCCTAGCTATTTTGACTGATGCCTTTTATGAGATACTAAAATTCTGAATGATAGGAAAAAATCCTTATAGACATGAACAATGTCATCTACTCAGATGCCCTAATTTGATCTATTTAGACACTTTCAAGTGTAAAAGCCTTCCAAACTTATAGAAATATTTATATTTCCATGCCTATGCATTTATCCTAGAATGAATATAAAATTGATCTGAGATGATCAACATTGTTCTCAGGGTGCACTGCTAGTATAATAAGATCTACGTATCTCAAAGATGTTATGAGTCTAGTCCCAGCAACTTATATTTATACTGGACTAGGAAATGATGAGTGTGGGAAAGTTACATGGGAAAGACAGGACTTGGATTTATCTGGACCCATGAGTAGAATTTGTAGGCAGAGTATATGGAAATTGTATTTTTAGATGTGAAATTGATGAAAGACAGATGTGTGTTTGAGGAACATCCTGGAAGCCATTCTAGCCATAGACGTCTGGTCTTGGAGAAAAGAGGAGAAAACTGTGCAGAAATAAGATGAGATTTCTCTAAAGGTCCCAAGTTCAGATTTACAACATAAAACACATTCTTCTTGTATAGGGAGTGGATATAAAACCACTGGAGGATTTAAAACTGGGAGATAAACCTTTAAACTATGGAAAAACTACACTTTCCAAAATAAACCATTTGTTGAATATGTAAGTTTTTCTTAATTTAAATGACAGCCAATTACATTTTCATACCTGTATTCTCAACAAAATTAAAGCATATACAAAATATTTAGACGGATTATGCATAAAAGAAAGTGAACTAAAGTTACAATTAAAATGAATTTGTTTAGTTGTTAATATAAAAGTGAAAGCTGCTCAGTTGTGCCTGACTCTTTGCTACTCATGGAGGAGCCATGGAATTCACCAGGGCAACAATAATGGAGTGGGTAGCCTTTCCCTTCTCTTAGGGATCTTCCTAACCCAGGGATGAGGTCTCCCACATTGCAGGTGGATTCTTTACCATCTGAATCACCAGTGAAGCCTGTTGTTTAACATAATTTGAGCTGAAAAAGAAGACTTCAATAGTTGTTAATACACTTTTTTTGTACTGACTTTGGTAAAGACTGAAAACAAAGGAATACTATCTTGTGATCTCATATGCATGGCATACAGACATACACAAATATTTATATCTACTTCTGCCTTTTAATGGAATTTATGCCAATGTTGTCAATTATTGTCATACAGACATAGCATATGCATAAATACATTTTAAAATAAACTCATGAATAATTTGGCTAGATTGCTTCACAAACAGCACTCATACAATATACTTGTGAAATTCTGAAGGAAAAAAAATATCTGTAGGAAACAGACTCACAGATTTAGAGAATGAATTTATGGTTACAGGGAGGAAGTGGAGAGAAAGGATATATTGAGAGTTTGGGATTGCCATGTACACACTGCTATATTAAAATAGATAACCGAAAAGAATCTACTGTATAGCACAGAGAACTCTGATTAACATTCTGTAATAACCTAAATGGGAAAAGATTTTCAAAAAGAGAAAACATATATTTGTATAAATGTATATATAGAACTGAAAAAAAAATCTATAGCTCAGACATCAGAGAAAAACATACTTTAACCACTCAGGAAATGGAAGCCATTCACTGTAATAGAAGCAGTAGCTAAAACCCTTCTGTCCTGATAATTGAGAAATAAAAACAAAACAAAACAAAACAAAACCTCTCTTTGACACAGAGGAAACCAATACTGAAATCTTATGCAGATTTGGGAGGTTAAAAATTATAAGGTCATTTTTTCCTACAATCATTCACTGATTTCTTGCTGATTTTAAGACTGCTTATATTTGTGAAATTTTAAGAATATGGTAAAGCCTAGCTAAAAAGAAAATAACTTGCATGTATACTTGGAAAATGACAAGCCTAACCACAATTCCTTTAATATAATTTCCCACAATAAAACTTGTTACACAGATATTCATTTTGGCAGCACGATAAAAGGATTCAAATGAATCATTTTGCTGTCCTGTTTCTATTTAAATTTCTTTTTTATTGCAACTTCTCTAAGAAACAGAATTCCTCTATACATTCTGATCAAGTGCATACCCCCGGAAGAGACAGACCCCAAGGAGGACCAGTTACAAGGGAAAAGGGAAAGCTATTAACAGAGCAATGAAACCTTATCATGGTAAACACGGATACTTACCCATTCCAATACTAGTAGTAGAGGAAATAATACTAGTAGTAGACCAAGATGTGGTAATCCATTGCATAATATTGAAAACAAAGGAAACCCAGTGCGAATACGGGTGGAGTTTAATTTCAAGAAAGTTTTTTGTCTCTATCCACCAGAGCAGATTATTTCAGGACAAAGGGAGGAGATCATCTGTATTTCAAGTAGATTTTCTACAATATCCCTTTCAATTGAGTTTTTATGTTGCATATAAGTGTATTATGACCCATTACAAACATACCAAGGGCAAAAGTATCAAATAAATTTGAGTAGTATCTGCCCACTGAAAATACATAGGAACAAAGATAATCATTGAGATGGAAATGCAAATTAAAGAAAGAAAATGAAATTGGATTGCAAAATATCATTTTCCCACATTTTTAGGAATGTTTCAGTTGTGTGGTATGAGGAACACATGCAGCAAGATGTCTGGGTCTGGAGCCTAGGTACAGTCTGAGAAATGGAATATTTTCTGCCATAACAGTAAACCAGGAATACATAGTCAACAGGAATTGAAGTCCTCCAGTGTGAGTTACTTTTGAACTGTGGTGTTGAGGAAGGCTCTTAAGAGTCCCTTGGACTTCAAGAAGATCAAACCAGTCTTTCTTAAAGGAAATCAACCCTGAATATTCATTGGAAGGACTGATGCTGAAGCTACAGCTTCAATACTCTGGCCACTTGATGCAAAGAGCTGACTCAACTGGGCTGCCCTGGTGGTCCAGTGGTTAAGAATCTGCTTTGCAATACAAGGAACACTGGTTTGACCCTTGGTCTGGGAAAATTCTACATGCCATGGGGCAACTAAGCTCATGAGTCACAACTACTGAAGTCTGAGTGCCTAGAGCCTGTGCTTTGCAACGAGAGAAGCCACTGCAAGGAGAAGCCCACACATGACAATGAAGAATAGCCCCCAGTTACCAGAGAAAGCCTGAGCACAGCAACAAAGCCTCCACCACAGCTAAAAATAAATCAATAAATAAAGCTTAAAATTAAAAAAATAATAATAAAAGAGCTGGCTCACTGGCAAAGACCCTGAGGCTGGGAAGGATTGAAGGCAGGAGGTGAAGGGGGTGACAGGGTATGAGATGGTAGCCTGGCATCACCAACTCAAGTGAAATGAGTCTGAGTAAGTTCCAGGAGATGGTGAAGGACAGGGGAGCCTAGTGTGCTGTAGTCCACAGATCACAGGGTTCAAGACGACTGAGTGACTGAACAATGTGAGCTGCAGAACTCTAAATGAACTCAGAAGGAGACAAATACCTACCATCTATACTGTTGTCACCTTATGGTGACCCCTGAGGAAAGGAAGCTCAGGATGTGAAAACACAGAAAACTGGCCCCAGATAGTTGAGGTACACATCAAAGGAATGATTTCAGTGAGATGAGACTCTTGCATCTTCCCCTACATAGAAAAGCACTAAATTCTTTAACTTGGGTTATCTGATTTTCTTTAATTAACAATAATCTTTTGATGTTCAGACTATCTGTGAAATTGGATTGCAAAATATCATTTTCCCACATTTTTAGGAATGTTTCAGTTGTGTGGTATGAGGAACACATGCAGCAAGATGTCTGGGTCTGGAGCCTAGGTACAGTCTGAGAAATGGAATATTTTCTGCCATAACAGTAAACCAGGAATACATAGTCAACAGGAATTGAAGTCCTCCAGTGTGAGTTACTTTTGAACTGTGGTGTTGAGGAAGGCTCTTAAGAGTCCCTTGGACTTCAAGAAGATCAAACCAGTCTTTCTTAAAGGAAATCAACCCTGAATATTCATTGGAAGGACTGATGCTGAAGCTACAGCTTCAATACTCTGGCCACTTGATGCAAAGAGCTGACTCAACTGGGCTGCCCTGGTGGTCCAGTGGTTAAGAATCTGCTTTGCAATACAAGGAACACTGGTTTGACCCTTGGTCTGGGAAAATTCTACATGCCATGGGGCAACTAAGCTCATGAGTCACAACTACTGAAGTCTGAGTGCCTAGAGCCTGTGCTTTGCAACGAGAGAAGCCACTGCAAGGAGAAGCCCACACATGACAATGAAGAATAGCCCCCAGTTACCAGAGAAAGCCTGAGCACAGCAACAAAGCCT
The DNA here is from genome assembly GCA_022376925.1 of Tragulus kanchil. Classification (NCBI taxonomy): domain Eukaryota; kingdom Metazoa; phylum Chordata; class Mammalia; order Artiodactyla; family Tragulidae; genus Tragulus; species Tragulus kanchil. The sequence continues at coordinate 112,412,260 of JAIOJX010000005.1, read as the reverse complement.
CCACCACAGCTAAAAATAAATCAATAAATAAAGCTTAAAATTAAAAAAATAATAATAAAAGAGCTGGCTCACTGGCAAAGACCCTGAGGCTGGGAAGGATTGAAGGCAGGAGGTGAAGGGGGTGACAGGGTATGAGATGGTAGCCTGGCATCACCAACTCAAGTGAAATGAGTCTGAGTAAGTTCCAGGAGATGGTGAAGGACAGGGGAGCCTAGTGTGCTGTAGTCCACAGATCACAGGGTTCAAGACGACTGAGTGACTGAACAATGTGAGCTGCAGAACTCTAAATGAACTCAGAAGGAGACAAATACCTACCATCTATACTGTTGTCACCTTATGGTGACCCCTGAGGAAAGGAAGCTCAGGATGTGAAAACACAGAAAACTGGCCCCAGATAGTTGAGGTACACATCAAAGGAATGATTTCAGTGAGATGAGACTCTTGCATCTTCCCCTACATAGAAAAGCACTAAATTCTTTAACTTGGGTTATCTGATTTTCTTTAATTAACAATAATCTTTTGATGTTCAGACTATCTGTCCTTTGTTTTAAAACATCCATATAAGCTGGATCCTCCCCTTCCTCCTAGGAGCAGTTCTCTCAGGGTCACGTGAGATTCCAGTAGTCCTAAAAATTGCCACCAAATAAAATGACTCTCAACTTTTATGTTGTGAATATTTTTTAAGTAAACATGTATTTCTAAGTACTTTGCATCCACTCTTCACAACAGATAGGGTGTCCACAACCACTGAGACCTTAAGTGATAAAGATGTGAGCTAGAAATACAGAAATTCCACCCAACTGGGGCAGTTTCTTTCAGCTATGGTTCATATGAAAAAAATTCAGTAACATACAAGCAGTATCTGTCAAGTTGGTAGTAGTAGGGAAGCAAATGTTGAGACTAACTACTTCATTTATAAAGCCACCAATTTGCACACAGAAGTTATATTTCCTTTGTAGCCTAAGATTAGTTTTCACATATCCTCCCTACCCTGTTGATCAACAGTAAATCTGTGTCAACTTAAATGCTGTTAACCAGGGGCTTCCCTTGTGGCTCAGTGGATAAGAACCCATCTGCCAATGCAGGAGACATAGGTTCGATCCCTGCTCCGGGAAGATCCCACATACCGCAGAGCAGCTAAACCCACACATCAACAAAGACCCAGCACAGCCAAAAATAAATAAATAAAAGTTTAAAAAAAAAAAATGCTGTTAACCAATCTTTTCCATTGTGTTTATGCAAATTATATTAACCACTGACAGAAACAGAAGTTTCATTTACTGAATTCACCTCATCAGCCACAAATTTCAAGACTTCTAAACACTTTTATTTTTTTCATACATCTTATTAGGAATTGCTGCACTGTTTAGACATTCATCAACTTGACATAAATGCCATATCTTTAGTTATAATGTTGGTGAAGTTGTCAGACAGAGCAGCGTCAAGTGCAAAACCAGGACAACTCCCCAACATCACTGGGTTGACAGTGATCCATCCAAGAAGAAGTCACACAGTATGGTAATAAGTACCTGATTCAGATATTGCCAAGTCGCTCAGCTGTGTGCAACCTGATGTGTACAGGCTCCTCTGTCCATGGGATTCTCCAGGCAAGAAAACTATTGGGGGCTCTTGCATCTTCCCCTACATAGAAAAGCACTAAATTCTTTAACTTGGGTTATCTGATTTTCTTTAATTAACAATAATCTTTTGATGTTCAGACTATCTGTCCTTTGTTTTAAAACATCCATATAAGCTGGATCCTCCCCTTCCTCCTAGGAGCAGTTCTCTCAGGGTCACGTGAGATTCCAGTAGTCCTAAAAATTGCCACCAAATAAAATGACTCTCAACTTTTATGTTGTGAATATTTTTTAAGTAAACATGTATTTCTAAGTACTTTGCATCCACTCTTCACAACAGATAGGGTGTCCACAACCACTGAGACCTTAAGTGATAAAGATGTGAGCTAGAAATACAGAAATTCCACCCAACTGGGGCAGTTTCTTTCAGCTATGGTTCATATGAAAAAAATTCAGTAACATACAAGCAGTATCTGTCAAGTTGGTAGTAGTAGGGAAGCAAATGTTGAGACTAACTACTTCATTTATAAAGCCACCAATTTGCACACAGAAGTTATATTTCCTTTGTAGCCTAAGATTAGTTTTCACATATCCTCCCTACCCTGTTGATCAACAGTAAATCTGTGTCAACTTAAATGCTGTTAACCAGGGGCTTCCCTTGTGGCTCAGTGGATAAGAACCCATCTGCCAATGCAGGAGACATAGGTTCGATCCCTGCTCCGGGAAGATCCCACATACCGCAGAGCAGCTAAACCCACACATCAACAAAGACCCAGCACCCCAAAAAAAAAATAAATAAAAGTTTAAAAAAAAAAAATGCTGTTAACCAATCTTTTCCATTGTGTTTATGCAAATTATATTAACCACTGACAGAAACAGAAGTTTCATTTACTGAATTCACCTCATCAGCCACAAATTTCAAGACTTCTAAACACTTTTATTTTTTTCATACATCTTATTAGGAATTGCTGCACTGTTTAGACATTCATCAACTTGACATAAATGCCATATCTTTAGTTATAATGTTGGTGAAGTTGTCAGACAGAGCAGCGTCAAGTGCAAAACCAGGACAACTCCCCAACATCACTGGGTTGACAGTGATCCATCCAAGAAGAAGTCACACAGTATGGTAATAAGTACCTGATTCAGATATTGCCAAGTCGCTTCAGCTGTGTGCAACTTTTTACAACCCTATGGACTGTAGCCTGACAGGCTCCTCTGTCCATGGGATTCTCCAGGCAAGAAAACTGGAGTCGGTTGCCATGCCCTCCTCGAAGGGACCTTCCTGACCCAGGGATCAAAATGGCAAACCTGTGTCTCCCATGGTACCTGTATTGCAGGTGGATTCTTTACCACTGAGCCACTGAGGAAGCCCTGATTCAGATATTATGAAATACGATTTTCAGTTGTGAGGGTGAGGGGGAAGGTGTGTGACATCAACTGAGACAATCTTCTATATTCTTCTTTTGTCATGTATGAAAGAATCATAGAAGTATTATTAGTGAAGCATCATAGGCATGTGACCTAATACCCTTTTAATACAGATGTAGAAACATATCCAAAAATAGGTCCAAAATGGCTGTCCCACTTTTCTTCCACATAGAAAGAGAAGATAGTGCTCTCTTTTTCATTTTACATCACAGTAAATCAGAAAAATAATGAGAAGATGAAATGGACAGATCGCTTCAGTACAATCTGCAGTCATCATAGCTTCTAGGTGTCAAATCTGAAAAACGTGACCATCGAAGAAAACATAATCTAACAAGATGATGAATCAGAGCTACAGTGTAATGACATTAAAAAAAAAAAAGAAAAAAAGTTTTTAAAAAGTCCATTTATTTATCTATCTTTTCCCCTACTTGCCTCCATTTTGTTTTATCTTTTTTGTTTGTTTATTTGTTTTGTTTAGTTTTAATCAATGGGCCATGGAAGATAATTTCTCACAAAAAGAATTATCTGGATACTCACCCTTCAATCCTCCAACAAACACACAAATACACGTAAAAGAGATAAACAACAAGTACCTATCTATAGCACAGGGAAGTCTACTTAATATTTTATAGTAACCTATATGGGAAAAGATTCTGGAAAGGAACATAAGTGAATCAATTTGCAGTCCACCTACAGCTAATACAACACTGTAAATAACTATACTTCAATTTAAGAATGAATTTAAAAAAAGATAAAGTTTAAAATAAATAAATAGATAAAAATAAAAACCAAGGGGGGATAATAAGCTCCTTCCTGAGATCACTATTAGGATAAAATTGATGAATACAGGATAAATATTTAAACAGTACCTAGTAGACACTGAGGATTTCAGACATTTTAGCCATTGCTATTTTTTTTCCTGGTGCAAATCTTCTAAGTGATCTATGTATTCCTACTCCTATTCAGTCTAAGAGCTGTTTTTGTTTGTTTGTTTGTTTTTATTTGGACAGAAGTAATTCATATAATGGCTTGGTGAAGAAAATGCTCTGTATTAAATGGAAACATGATTCTCTGTTTTGGAAAACATCAAATCAAGTATTTCATATGGATATTTGCCTCATTTGTTATCTGCCCCCACCCTGTGGCTACTAATAAGGATCCTGGGCTGACAGGGGCAAGGGACTGGAGTGTCTCTGTGGAGCAGAACCAACCAAAGGCACAGGAATTTCAGAAGGATTTCATTATCCATAAAAGAGTTATACAAACCTGCTATGGTTAAAAAAAAATTAATAAGCACTGTGTTACATTTTACATTTATAAAGTTAAAAATGATTTTAAAATATCAGTTAAGATGAGTTAAACTGATTGTCAGTTAAATTTCATTTCTGAGCAAAACGTTTGAAGATTAATTAATTCTGACAGAAAAATGACAATGCATTATTTTTCCAAAAATAAAACTTCATTATCTTTCCTTTTAAACATTTGGAATGAAAACCATAGAAACTAGGAGCAATCAATATAAATAATATTAAGGAATATAATAGAGTATCAAAATTTTAAACCAAGTGACAAACTTCACTGATTTTATTTGACTAATACCTATTTTCTTTATTGCTTTTCCTATTCCCTTATTACAATTTATTTTAAACCTCTGAACCATAATCTCGGCTTTATTTGGCAGGAGAGCCTTCAAAAACAGCATAAACAATTGAATATTGATCCATGAATATAGGATTCAAGAATAAGGTATTTACAGTAGCCTTTTATTATAGGAATCCCCAAAAGAATAAGTATAGATTCAAGAAATTATCATGATTGCTTAGAAATGTAAAAGAAAAGCTAAAATATTCTAAATGTGAAAGTTCTCAACACTGAAAGCATTTATACATATAGGCAATAACACATTATGTCATCACGCACTGGTCATAACTACCACTTTGATGATTTGATAGCATGCTTTTAGCCAATAGAAAATTATTCTTTTATTCAATATCTTGAAAACTTTTAGTTGACTTGAGGTGTTAATAGCTTCCATTGATGTGCTGTAAGTGCTTTTATAATAACATGAAAGAAAATGCTCTGTATTAAATGGAAACATGATTCTCTGTTTTGGAAAACATCAAATCAAGTATTTCATATGGATATTTGCCTCATTTGTTATCTGCCCCCACCCTGTGGCTACTAATAAGGATCCTGGGCTGACAGGGGCAAGGGACTGGAGTGTCTCTGTGGAGCAGAACCAACCAAAGGCACAGGAATTTCAGAAGGATTTCATTATCCATAAAAGAGTTATACAAACCTGCTATGGTTAAAAAAAAATTAATAAGCACTGTGTTACATTTTACATTTATAAAGTTAAAAATGATTTTAAAATATCAGTTAAGATGAGTTAAACTGATTGTCAGTTAAATTTCATTTCTGAGCAAAACGTTTGAAGATTAATTAATTCTGACAGAAAAATGACAATGCATTATTTTTCCAAAAATAAAACTTCATTATCTTTCCTTTTAAACATTTGGAATGAAAACCATAGAAACTAGGAGCAATCAATATAAATAATATTAAGGAATATAATAGAGTATCAAAATTTTAAACCAAGTGACAAACTTCACTGATTTTATTTGACTAATACCTATTTTCTTTATTGCTTTTCCTATTCCCTTATTACAATTTATTTTAAACCTCTGAACCATAATCTCGGCTTTATTTGGCAGGAGAGCCTTCAAAAACAGCATAAACAATTGAATATTGATCCATGAATATAGGATTCAAGAATAAGGTATTTACAGTAGCCTTTTATTATAGGAATCCCCAAAAGAATAAGTATAGATTCAAGAAATTATCATGATTGCTTAGAAATGTAAAAGAAAAGCTAAAATATTCTAAATGTGAAAGTTCTCAACACTGAAAGCATTTATACATATAGGCAATAACACATTATGTCATCACGCACTGGTCATAACTACCACTTTGATGATTTGATAGCATGCTTTTAGCCAATAGAAAATTATTCTTTTATTCAATATCTTGAAAACTTTTAGTTGACTTGAGGTGTTAATAGCTTCCATTGATGTGCTGTAAGTGCTTTTATAATAACATGAAAGAAAATAGCTGTTATTTAATGTATTCATGTTCAGAGGTTGCCTCTTTTGAAACTAATGAGACCATGCCATAAAATTCTAGATAAATCATGAGCTTCTAGGCACATTTTGTGGAACACAATCCTAGCTTGCTCTCCAGAGCATCAGGCACTATGTCCAATTTCTGTGAACCATAGTATCACAGTCTGACACTTAAAAAACACCTAAAGTTACAACAGAGAAAACTCTTGGTTCCTATCTTTGAACCAGGTAGCAAAATGATGTTTCAGGTCTATAATTGTAAAAACACATACTTATCTCTTAGGCTGTTAAGAAACAGATTTCCAATCAAATTGACTCAGTTAAAAAAATAAAAAGCAATCTTGGTGAAGGCCAAAGAAGGAATTTTTAGGAATAACTGAACAATATTTAACTGAATATACAAAAAAGAATCTTTTTTACATGCTTGAAATAATTAGCATTCATTTTATGGAACTGTGTAAGTATTACAGAAGGGAACTATTGCAGATAACAAACCAGCGAAAAAAATTATTACTAGGTTAACCTCAATGTTCATTGCAACTCTCTATACAATAGCTGGAACATGGAAGCAACCTAGATGCCCATTGACGAACAAAAGGATACAAAAGCTCTGGTACATATATATAATGGAATACTACACAGCTGTAAAGAGAAATGCAGAAGAATCAGCCCTAATGAGGTGGCTGGATCTAGAACGTACCATCAAAAGTAAAGTCAGTCAGAAAGAGAAGGACAAATACAATACATTAACACATACATATGGAATCTAGTAGGATGGTGATGATGGCACATGCAGTGAAGCGACGGAAAGACAGACATGGACAGTGGACATATGGACATTGTGGGGAAGGAACAGAGGGTGGGAGGCGTAAAGGAAGTAGCATGAAGGCCTGTACTATCATAAGTGAAGAAAAAAGCTATAGTCATTGTTCTGTGAGAAAAGAAGATCTTTCAGGGTTGCTGTGTGATGGTCGGGAGGCATGGCAAGCGGGGGATATACATATGACTAATCTGGGAACATACATATCTGTAAACAACAAAACTCTGTAAAGTTAAAAGCAAAATAAAAGTTAAAAAAAATTATTACTGGGTTGGATAAATGTGAAGTAGGCTAAACAATCCTTTCATCCTTTTAAACTATACAATTTTGACACTATTCTGTCTGGTGGGAGCTTACAGCTTCTGGCCTCTTCTCACCGTTAAAATATTGTCATGATAACCAGTGTCATGAAATTAGAAGACAATTGATTCATGGCAGGAAAGCTATGGCAAACCTAGACAGTGTGTTAAAAGGCAGAGACATTACTTTGCTGACAAGGTCCCTATTGTCAAGGCTATAGTTTTTCCAGTAGTCATGTATGGATGTGAGAACTGGACCACAAAGAAGGTAGAGCACAGAAGAATTGATGCTTTCGGACTATGGTGTTAGAGAAGACTCTTGAGAATCCCTTGGAAAACAAGGAGATCACACCAGTCAGTCTTAAAGAAAATCCCAACACCATGGAAGACTGAATATTTAACTGAATATACAAAAAAGAATCTTTTTTACATGCTTGAAATAATTAGCATTCATTTTATGGAACTGTGTAAGTATTACAGAAGGGAACTATTGCAGATAACAAACCAGCGAAAAAAATTATTACTAGGTTAACCTCAATGTTCATTGCAACTCTCTATACAATAGCTGGAACATGGAAGCAACCTAGATGCCCATTGACGAACAAAAGGATACAAAAGCTCTGGTACATATATATAATGGAATACTACACAGCTGTAAAGAGAAATGCAGAAGAATCAGCCCTAATGAGGTGGCTGGATCTAGAACGTACCATCAAAAGTAAAGTCAGTCAGAAAGAGAAGGACAAATACAATACATTAACACATACATATGGAATCTAGTAGGATGGTGATGATGGCACATGCAGTGAAGCGACGGAAAGACAGACATGGACAGTGGACATATGGACATTGTGGGGAAGGAACAGAGGGTGGGAGGCGTAAAGGAAGTAGCATGAAGGCCTGTACTATCATAAGTGAAGAAAAAAGCTATAGTCATTGTTCTGTGAGAAAAGAAGATCTTTCAGGGTTGCTGTGTGATGGTCGGGAGGCATGGCAAGCGGGGGATATACATATGACTAATCTGGGAACATACATATCTGTAAACAACAAAACTCTGTAAAGTTAAAAGCAAAATAAAAGTTAAAAAAAATTATTACTGGGTTGGATAAATGTGAAGTAGGCTAAACAATCCTTTCATCCTTTTAAACTATACAATTTTGACACTATTCTGTCTGGTGGGAGCTTACAGCTTCTGGCCTCTTCTCACCGTTAAAATATTGTCATGATAACCAGTGTCATGAAATTAGAAGACAATTGATTCATGGCAGGAAAGCTATGGCAAACCTAGACAGTGTGTTAAAAGGCAGAGACATTACTTTGCTGACAAGGTCCCTATTGTCAAGGCTATAGTTTTTCCAGTAGTCATGTATGGATGTGAGAACTGGACCACAAAGAAGGTAGAGCACAGAAGAATTGATGCTTTCGGACTATGGTGTTAGAGAAGACTCTTGAGAATCCCTTGGAAAACAAGGAGATCACACCAGTCAGTCTTAAAGAAAATCAACCCTGAACACTCATTGGAAGGACTGACGCTGAAGCTGAAGCTCCAATACTTTGGCCACCCGATGCAAACAGCTGATTCACTAGAAAAGACTCTGATGCTGGGAAAAACTGAAGGCAGAAGAAGAGGGTGACAGGGGAAGAGATGGTTGGATGGCATCACCAATTCAACGGCCTTGAACTTACGCAAACTCTGGGAGATGGTGAGGAACAGGGAACCTAGTGTGTTACAGTCCACAGAGTTGCAAAGAGCTGGACACAACTTGGAGGCTAAACACAACAATCAGAGTCACAGAGCAGCAAATAAAGTCTTTAAAAGAAGCTCATCAGAATATTTATACTGGTTTGAATACCAAGGCTGTGTGTTTTAGAATTAGGACAAGTCTTGAGAAAATAAAGTCAATCTGTAGCTCCAAATGGTTCACAGAGATATACCAACTTTTAACACTAATCTAGAAAATATGAGACATCTTTCCCATAGGACAATTTTGCTTCATGCCCAAACTTCTCAAAGGACTCCAATTTACGCACCTTCATATTTTCTGAAATAACTTCACATTGAGATGGAAATTATATTTATTTCTGCTGGACTTTCACCAGTCCTTTACATTTATGTACCAACCTAGTTTCATTAAAAATGAGGGAAGATACTGTACACACAGCACATTTTCACAATGGAAGAAATAGATCAAATTAAACCCTAACAATTATTACACTAATATTGTGTATATATTTTTAAAGAACACAAGTAGAAAAACATGATTTAAAGTAAGCAACCTTAATGAACAATTATTTTTCAGATTCAATTATACTATACAAATAAGGGCAACCAAAAATGGTTAAAATTAATTTTCTCTATATTGTTGTTCAGTAGCCCAGTTGTAACCAAGTCTTTGAAGCCCCATGGACGGCAGCACACCAGGCCTCTCTGTCCCTCACCATCTCCCACTGTTTGTCCAAGTTCAAGTCCATTGCATCAGTGATGTCCAGCCATCTCGTCCCCTGCTACTTTGCTGACAAGGTCCCTATTGTCAAGGCTATAGTTTTTCCAGTAGTCATGTATGGATGTGAGAACTGGACCACAAAGAAGGTAGAGCACAGAAGAATTGATGCTTTCGAAAGGAAAATCCCTTGGAAAACAAGGAGATCACACCAGTCAGTCTTAAAGAAAATCAACCCTGAACACTCATTGGAAGGACTGACGCTGAAGCTGAAGCTCCAATACTTTGGCCACCCGATGCAAACAGCTGATTCACTAGAAAAGACTCTGATGCTGGGAAAAACTGAAGGCAGAAGAAGAGGGTGACAGGGGAAGAGATGGTTGGATGGCATCACCAATTCAACGGCCTTGAACTTACGCAAACTCTGGGAGATGGTGAGGAACAGGGAACCTAGTGTGTTACAGTCCACAGAGTTGCAAAGAGCTGGACACAACTTGGAGGCTAAACACAACAATCAGAGTCACAGAGCAGCAAATAAAGTCTTTAAAAGAAGCTCATCAGAATATTTATACTGGTTTGAATACCAAGGCTGTGTGTTTTAGAATTAGGACAAGTCTTGAGAAAATAAAGTCAATCTGTAGCTCCAAATGGTTCACAGAGATATACCAACTTTTAACACTAATCTAGAAAATATGAGACATCTTTCCCATAGGACAATTTTGCTTCATGCCCAAACTTCTCAAAGGACTCCAATTTACGCACCTTCATATTTTCTGAAATAACTTCACATTGAGATGGAAATTATATTTATTTCTGCTGGACTTTCACCAGTCCTTTACATTTATGTACCAACCTAGTTTCATTAAAAATGAGGGAAGATACTGTACACACAGCACATTTTCACAATGGAAGAAATAGATCAAATTAAACCCTAACAATTATTACACTAATATTGTGTATATATTTTTAAAGAACACAAGTAGAAAAACATGATTTAAAGTAAGCAACCTTAATGAACAATTATTTTTCAGATTCAATTATACTATACAAATAAGGGCAACCAAAAATGGTTAAAATTAATTTTCTCTATATTGTTGTTCAGTAGCCCAGTTGTAACCAAGTCTTTGAAGCCCCATGGACGGCAGCACACCAGGCCTCTCTGTCCCTCACCATCTCCCACTGTTTGTCCAAGTTCAAGTCCATTGCATCAGTGATGCAATCCAGCCATCTCGTCCCCTGACACCCTCTTCTTCTTCTGCCCTCAATCCTTCCCAGTATCAGGGACTTTTCCAATGAGTCAGCTATTTGTATCAGATGCCAAAATACTAGAGCTTCAGCATTAGTCCTTCCAACGAGTATTCGGGATTGAGTTTCCTTAAGATTGACTGGTTTGATCTCCTTGCTATCCCAAAAGACTTCCAGGAGTCTCCTTCAGCTCCACAGTTCAAAGGAATCGATTCCTTGGTGTTCTGTCTTCTTTATAGTCCAGCTCTCAATACTGTACTTGACCACTTTCTCTATAGTGCAACATTAAATAGATCTGCAACATCTAGCTTCTCAAATTTAATAAACTAAAAGTGCATCAACTTTCAAGGATATACATATATACATATCTATAACATCTCTTTGATAAAATGGCTGTGAAAAATGCTATCAAAAATTACCAAAATAGATATATGTTATTATAAAGTAATGGCCTAAGTCAGAAAAACTGATACGTGTAAATGTTTCTATGATAACAGTAGCCCGAATGAAAAGGAGATAAAAATTAAACTGTATTTTTTTAACTTGAAAGCTATTTAATGGCTGAGAAAATCAGGCCAATCAACAATTTTCTTCTCTTATCTCACCATTAACTGAAACATAGTCATTGTAGAAAACTATTACTGGAATTGGTTGTTCTTTTCGTTGTTAGAAATGCCAAACAAAAACTATCTTTAGAAGATTTTAACATTACGTCACAGTCAAGTAAGGCCAAATATCCAGACGTTTTGTCATCTTGCTTGTTCTCCATGACAGCCAGTTAATTAAAAAAATCAAACTAGCTCTATATTAGTTTTATATGAGTGTGCAGAGCTGTACATCAAATATATTAATACATTTATTTTCCCTCACATTCCTCTAATTGCATTATACAAGCTGAGAATACTTGGCAGGGATATGTTTCGCACCAGACACAGAAAATAATAAAATTCTACATCTTTGTCCTCAACTGTTAAAGTCATACTTAGAATTTAAGCTATCTGGACAGGGACTTTACCATCTGAAACAGCTTTCATTTTTCCCCATAAACCAAGATCGTGAGAGAAATGGTACAGTGCCAGATGGGGAAATGAGCACTGGATTAAGACCAGTCCTGAATTTCTGTCTCAGTTCTGACACTTACTAGATGTTCGCTATCAGACACTTAATCTAACCTGTCAAATATTCAGTTTCCTGATATGAGAAATGAAGACACTGAGAACAGAATATTTTTATACAATTGACAAGCTTAAAACTAAAATTAATTTATCTTTGTATGACGTGCAAATACATCAGTGGTTCCCAAGCTGGGCTGCCCTTCTCTTTTATTTTTTTCTTTTATTTACAGGGTTTTGTTGTTTCCTGCCACATATGAACCTGAATGGGTTGCACTTCTTATCCATTACCTGAGATTTAAATATTACTTCTTGGGATTCAGCCTAGAACAATGAAGACAATTCCCTTTGGGTGGGGCCCAGGCCCTGGTAATTCTAATATACAAAGAGGGCACAGTGGTCTGCTCCCAGTTCATTCTGAAACACAGCACTACCCAAGTAGAGGCTGGTGTGATACGGGTATAAGCTAAGAGCTTTATTTTCTCATTTTCTCTAAGTCATTAGCTAAACATTTATTATAGGCCTCTGAGATGCATCCAATCAGGCAATGGAAAATCAGCCATCAACATTTTCTTCTCTTATCTCACCATTAACTGAAACATAGTCATTGTAGAAAACTATTACTGGAATTGGTTGTTCTTTTCGTTGTTAGAAATGCCAAACAAAAACTATCTTTAGAAGATTTTAACATTACGTCACAGTCAAGTAAGGCCAAATATCCAGACGTTTTGTCATCTTGCTTGTTCTCCATGACAGCCAGTTAATTAAAAAAATCAAACTAGCTCTATATTAGTTTTATATGAGTGTGCAGAGCTGTACATCAAATATATTAATACATTTATTTTCCCTCACATTCCTCTAATTGCATTATACAAGCTGAGAATACTTGGCAGGGATATGTTTCGCACCAGACACAGAAAATAATAAAATTCTACATCTTTGTCCTCAACTGTTAAAGTCATACTTAGAATTTAAGCTATCTGGACAGGGACTTTACCATCTGAAACAGCTTTCATTTTTCCCCATAAACCAAGATCGTGAGAGAAATGGTACAGTGCCAGATGGGGAAATGAGCACTGGATTAAGACCAGTCCTGAATTTCTGTCTCAGTTCTGACACTTACTAGATGTTCGCTATCAGACACTTAATCTAACCTGTCAAATATTCAGTTTCCTGATATGAGAAATGAAGACACTGAGAACAGAATATTTTTATACAATTGACAAGCTTAAAACTAAAATTAATTTATCTTTGTATGACGTGCAAATACATCAGTGGTTCCCAAGCTGGGCTGCCCTTCTCTTTTATTTTTTTCTTTTATTTACAGGGTTTTGTTGTTTCCTGCCACATATGAACCTGAATGGGTTGCACTTCTTATCCATTACCTGAGATTTAAATATTACTTCTTGGGATTCAGCCTAGAACAATGAAGACAATTCCCTTTGGGTGGGGCCCAGGCCCTGGTAATTCTAATATACAAAGAGGGCACAGTGGTCTGCTCCCAGTTCATTCTGAAACACAGCACTACCCAAGTAGAGGCTGGTGTGATACGGGTATAAGCTAAGAGCTTTATTTTCTCATTTCTCAGCATTCATTTTCTAAGTCATTAGCTAAACATTTATTATAGGCCTCTGAGATGCATCCAATATGCTATGCACAAAGAATCCAAACATTAAAAAGTAAATCAGTAATCTTGCAATAAGAAATATTTCAGCATATATTAAAAAAAATTCTTGTGACTATTACATTGATAGCAGTCTTGCTAGAAATTGGCAAATAAATCTAGCTGCTAATGGCCTTAAAAATGTTTATGTAACATAACAAACACAAAGCTAATAGCAAACCTAGTTCCTCAATGCTATCCACATCAGGTATTTTTACTTAAATCAGAGTGTTTTCTCCCCTTCCAAATACATTTAAATATGTGGGATTAGCATACCACATTTCAATAAAATCCAAAATGAAATTCAATTAGGCAAACACTTACTATTTGATTTTTAAGACTGGACATATTGGAAGAACAAAGCTCTGAGCTGGACTGGAAAATGGAATTCTGAAAATCTAGCTTTTTATTATCATAAAATCAAGTGATGGCATTCAAAAAAGTAAATAACAGCTATTTTAAATGTATGTATTCATGAGCAGATACAAAAAGTAATATTACAAAACCTAATGATGAATTTAGTTTTTTGTTTATCTTTTCAGTTTTTGCATTCGCTGCCATAATTTTGCCTACCATTATCATTTTGGACAATTTTAATTTAATTAGCTATCTATGCTAATACTCATGGCTGTGAAAAATGCATTCTCTTATAACTATCACTTTCCTGGTATTTGAAAAATGAAGCAAATTACAAGTTGGAGTTTTATAATGCTACTGGAGCTACTTACTACTTTTTCACGGACTATGTGTAACTTCTTCATCATCCTTCAAACTATTTGTTGGTTTAAAAATCAAACCATGAGTCAAAAGACATTGAAAGGGTGTCATCATTTCTTAAGTGTTTCAAAACATATTTTGTGTACTCCCTATAGATGAGTTATTTGTCTTTTATATTAACTTGAGAAATTTCTAAAGCCATGTTTTCTGAATGGAATGAGAATCACATGGTGTCATGGAAAGAATAATGGGACTAAGTTCCAGGAAGGAATGGCTCTGCTATTGATTTTTGTTTATGCTATTAAAGTACTCAGTTTCATTTGTTAATCAATTCAACAAGGCACAGTCCATATAATTTCTGTTGATTCCTTTCAATCTGCATATTGTAGGGCTCAGAGTTGCAGGGACTTATATGCTTTTGACAGCAATGTAGTTCTCATAAATATTTTGCATTAGTAACAATCTCAGAGGTAGTTAAGGGTAAAGACAGTCTGTGGCATAAAAGCAGTATTTAGTGGAAGTCAACTACAAGGACTAACTGTTGTCATTTAGTAGCTCAGTTGTGTCCAACTCTTTGCAACCCCATGGACTATAGCCAGCCAGTCTCCTCTGTCCATGGGATTTCCCAGGTAAGAATACTGGAGTGGGTTGCCATTGCCTTCTAGTTTTTCCTCCTGTCCATGGGATCATTTAAATATTTTTTTTGGGATTAGCATACCACATTTCAATAAAATCCAAAATGAAATTCAATTAGGCAAACACTTACTATTTGATTTTTAAGACTGGACATATTGGAAGAACAAAGCTCTGAGCTGGACTGGAAAATGGAATTCTGAAAATCTAGCTTTTTATTATCATAAAATCAAGTGATGGCATTCAAAAAAGTAAATAACAGCTATTTTAAATGTATGTATTCATGAGCAGATACAAAAAGTAATATTACAAAACCTAATGATGAATTTAGTTTTTTGTTTATCTTTTCAGTTTTTGCATTCGCTGCCATAATTTTGCCTACCATTATCATTTTGGACAATTTTAATTTAATTAGCTATCTATGCTAATACTCATGGCTGTGAAAAATGCATTCTCTTATAACTATCACTTTCCTGGTATTTGAAAAATGAAGCAAATTACAAGTTGGAGTTTTATAATGCTACTGGAGCTACTTACTACTTTTTCACGGACTATGTGTAACTTCTTCATCATCCTTCAAACTATTTGTTGGTTTAAAAATCAAACCATGAGTCAAAAGACATTGAAAGGGTGTCATCATTTCTTAAGTGTTTCAAAACATATTTTGTGTACTCCCTATAGATGAGTTATTTGTCTTTTATATTAACTTGAGAAATTTCTAAAGCCATGTTTTCTGAATGGAATGAGAATCACATGGTGTCATGGAAAGAATAATGGGACTAAGTTCCAGGAAGGAATGGCTCTGCTATTGATTTTGTTTATGCTATTAAAGTACTCAGTTTCATTTGTTAATCAATTCAACAAGGCACAGTCCATATAATTTCTGTTGATTCCTTTCAATCTGCATATTGTAGGGCTCAGAGTTGCAGGGACTTATATGCTTTTGACAGCAATGTAGTTCTCATAAATATTTTGCATTAGTAACAATCTCAGAGGTAGTTAAGGGTAAAGACAGTCTGTGGCATAAAAGCAGTATTTAGTGGAAGTCAACTACAAGGACTAACTGTTGTCATTTAGTAGCTCAGTTGTGTCCAACTCTTTGCAACCCCATGGACTATAGCCAGCCAGTCTCCTCTGTCCATGGGATTTCCCAGGTAAGAATACTGGAGTGGGTTGCCATTGCCTTCTATAGGGGATCTTTTCTACCTATGGACCAAACATGCATCTCCTGCATTGGCAGGCATCTTCATTATGACTGAGCCACCAGAATGAGAGCATCAACTAGAAAGAGCACCGGGTTCAGAGCTTCCATTCCCAGTGCTGTCACCTAACAATGTCTGACCATGGGTGTATCACTTAACTTCATGAACTTCTGTTTTCTACCTGTTTTATGACTCTTAGCTTTTCCACAAATAAATCACAGGTTCAACCTTAGCAAAACCAGTATTGTGCCCTCTGTGAACTGAACCCATCAGGAGCATATTTTGAATCTCCTTTTCTGTTTTGGAATATTTGATTTCAAATCATGTTTTTTTTTTTTCCTTTTTTGAACTATATAAGATTTACTTTTAAAAAAAAACTTTTCCTTTTCCTCTCTCTTTTTAATTTTCTTGATCATTGCTGTTTAAATTAAGCTACTACCTATGAAAGATTACCTAGTTGTTGGTAACCAAGGGAAAAGTGGTCTCTCATAACAAAAACTGACATATTCAGATGCTTTAAAGCTTTTCGTTTGATGTGAATTAGAATGTGAAACACTGAACATTTTACAATGGATTTATTATATTTTCCCTGCCCTCCTTTTTAAAAATGTCTCATTTATGCTCTAATTTGTATAATTCCCTAGGGAAAATATAAATGTTCTAAAAATTATAAAAGTTCAATCATCTTAAACATGTGATTGTTTAATGTCCTTTTTGCAATATCCTGACATACTTAAAAAAAGTCTACCTACCTAGCATTTAATTTCCACTTAATAACGTTTCCTTTTAAAAAGAAAATTACTGTGATAATTTTGTGCAGAAAAAGCTATGACAAGAGTTTTAAAGGGTTATTCATGGAGAAGTAATATAAGAAATGTCACTGATGTTCCCTTTGGCTAATATGATTCATTTTCTGTACTTTTCAAGGATTTTATAGCACCTGTATATAGCTTTTAGGTATTTTTAATAAACAAAGATATTCTATCTTTTTTAAAAAGTCATAGATCCCAAACAGATTAGATACCTAAAGAGAAAAATTAAGGAAAATGTATAACCATGTTTATTCATCTTTTTTTTTTATTGGATAGAATATGCACAATAAATTATAACCAAGTCAAATCTTGTGTTGTAGAGTGCACTGAGATATCAATGAAAAGGGAGGCCCTCGCTAATACACACTGTAGGCTCAGTCATATGCCAGTCTCTAAAAGATCAAGAGCATAAGAAATAGTTCCTGACTTCAAAGACCTTCCAATTCATTATGGAGTTGAGATGGGAGAGTAGAAAATAAAAACTTGCTGTTGTGTGATACAGACTCTGGGTCCTCTAGATGTGGTGAAGATGGAAGATTAGTGAAGATGAGGTGATCCTCATGACCTAGATGGAAAAGAGACTCTTCCTTGGTTTGGAGGATGTCTGGCATATGCACAAGCAGAGAACAATCCAGGTAAAAGTATATGGGCAGAAACGAAATGGCATTACTGTGGGCCAGTAAAAAAAATGAATTGGGAACATCGGAGGTACTGGGAAACAGGTTAGCTAGGTGGGAAGAATATATTCAGAGTCTCAAAGGTCTAACCAAGAAGTTTCTAATTAAAGGCAGAGAATATGTTTTGACTCATGTATTCCTCTGCATAATTGCTATACAGCAGCTGCACAAAAAATAATTGACAAGAGTCTATTACCCTACAGCCTATGCTGGGAAATCAAATATGTACTTGATGATGCTCAGTGGACAACTGAGAAGGGAACATGAAGTTTATGAGAAACAGAGCAGTAAGGAGGAGAGGGAAGAGTCAGTCAGTGAAATGAAGGAAACTAGGAAACTATAACTTTTCATTTGGAAATAATTTGAACCTTACAGAAAAATTTACAATATAAGCAAAAATTCCACATAGACTCTCCATCCAGATTCCCATAAATCACATGGTCTTAAGGGGGGAAAAAAATGGGGACTCATGGAGATATAAGAAATGTCACTGATGTTCCCTTTGGCTAATATGATTCATTTTCTGTACTTTTCAAGGATTTTATAGCACCTGTATATAGCTTTTAGGTATTTTTAATAAACAAAGATATTCTATCTTTTTTAAAAAGTCATAGATCCCAAACAGATTAGATACCTAAAGAGAAAAATTAAGGGAAAATGTATAACCATGTTTATTCATCTTTTTTTTTTATTGGATAGAATATGCACAATAAATTATAACCAAGTCAAATCTTGTGTTGTAGAGTGCACTGAGATATCAATGAAAAGGGAGGCCCTCGCTAATACACACTGTAGGCTCAGTCATATGCCAGTCTCTAAAAGATCAAGAGCATAAGAAATAGTTCCTGACTTCAAAGACCTTCCAATTCATTATGGAGTTGAGATGGGAGAGTAGAAAATAAAAACTTGCTGTTGTGTGATACAGACTCTGGGTCCTCTAGATGTGGTGAAGATGGAAGATTAGTGAAGATGAGGTGATCCTCATGACCTAGATGGAAAAGAGACTCTTCCTTGGTTTGGAGGATGTCTGGCATATGCACAAGCAGAGAACAATCCAGGTAAAAGTATATGGGCAGAAACGAAATGGCATTACTGTGGGCCAGTAAAAAAAATGAATTGGGAACATCGGAGGTACTGGGAAACAGGTTAGCTAGGTGGGAAGAATATATTCAGAGTCTCAAAGGTCTAACCAAGAAGTTTCTAATTAAAGGCAGAGAATATGTTTTGACTCATGTATTCCTCTGCATAATTGCTATACAGCAGCTGCACAAAAAATAATTGACAAGAGTCTATTACCCTACAGCCTATGCTGGGAAATCAAATATGTACTTGATGATGCTCAGTGGACAACTGAGAAGGGAACATGAAGTTTATGAGAAACAGAGCAGTAAGGAGGAGAGGGAAGAGTCAGTCAGTGAAATGAAGGAAACTAGGAAACTATAACTTTTCATTTGGAAATAATTTGAACCTTACAGAAAAATTTACAATATAAGCATAAAGATTCCACATAGACTCTCCATCCAGATTCCCATAAATCACATGGTCTTCGAACAGTTTGCAAAATGAGTTAGAAGATGTTACTGGGGGACATTCACTCTGGAGGCTCTTTTCTCTGGGGAGGAAGTAGGGCTGGTGTAGGGCTTATACCTGATAGACAAGTAATAACACCTGTGGATAGAAATGGCAGAAGGTTCAGAGTAGAAGGGATGAATGCAAGAGGCCTTTCAAAGAGGAAATGGCAAGCTTGGATCCATGACTACAATTGGAGGACGTAAAAGGGATACTTTAAATAAGGTTATAACGTTTCAAGGATAGATGACCAAGAGAAGGAAGGCGCCATACTGGGATGTAAACAGCCGCAGGGGTGGTGATGGGACTGCTGAGGCCAAGAACTGAGGAGGCAGCCTGGGGCTGTTTACTTTAACTGCCATATCTCCTCTTTACTCCAAGGTTTTTCTTCTCCCTACAATTGTCTCTGTTCCTCCATACCTGTCAGATGGGATATTTATCCCTTTTTACCTTGATATTTTCTCCCCCTTCCATCATAATTTATTCCTGGTTTGCTTATAGTCAAAGCTGCGGTTTTCCCAGTAATCATGTATGGATGTGAGAGGTGGACTATAAGGAAAGCTGAGTGCCGAAGAATTGATGCCTTTCAACTCTGGTGTTAGATAGAGAAAGCTCCTGAGAGTCTCTTGGGAAACAAGGAGATCAAACCAGTGAATCATAAAGGAAATCAGCCCTGAATATTGATTGTAAGGACTTACAATGAAGCTGAAGCAACAATAATTTGGCCACGTGATGTGAAGAGAAGACTCATTGGAAAAGAGCCTGATATTGGAAAAAATAGAAGGCAGAAGGAGAAGAGGACAACAGAGGACGAGATGGTTGGACGGCATCACTGAACCAACGGACATGAGTTTGAGCAAACTCCGGGAGCTGGTGAAGGACAGGGAAGCTGGTATGCTGCAGTCCAGGGGGTCATAAAAAGTTGGAAACAAGTGAGTAACTGACCTGAACTTGCTTATGAACAAGGTCTTGAAGTGAAAAAAACAAAAAGACATACAATGCAGAATGATCAGTCTCATATGAAGAAACACATATATGAGCAAACAAAGTCCTCTTTAGTATACTTTCCCTTAGGACAATAGCCCTCAAACTTTAGTAAGTATCAGAAGCACCCAAGGTTTTTATAAGAACTTGCTTGCCAAGTTTCAGATTAATAGGTCTAGGATTGAGCTCAAGAATTTGCAGTTCTAACCATTTTCTCAGGAGATGCTGAATCTGCAGGTCAGGACCACACTTTGAGAACCAGTGTACCAGGATATGCCAATGAAGAGAACCTTTTAATTTTGCCTAGAAAGAAAGGTAGATACAGCAAGGAATGGAGTGATGGATAAAGAAAGTTCTTTGTTTATTTTATTTATTCTTTTTAATTTACATAGAGTTTACCATTAAAAGGGTGGAATCAAGAGATGTTATATTATGAGGGGTTCTTCAACATGCTACAACTGAAAACTTCATCAAACTATTTGAGTTTGATAAAAGCAACTAAAAATCAGCTGGTTGTAACTTGGCAATTTATATTACTATAAAACAGAGATAATATTGCATAAGGAAAGACGTGTTTCATTATGATTACTATGCTTTTGGGGGGGAGCATATGACATAATAACCCATCCAAAGACCAATGCTAACTGCATGAGTGTACTGAATTACCATTTAGAAATATGTCTAGATTCAGTCTAAATAAAGTAAATTGACTAAGCATATCATGCTCAAGTCATGAAGGCCTATTTCCAAAACACCTCCCCCAACACTGACAAGGAGACGAATATTGATTGTAAGGACTTACAATGAAGCTGAAGCAACAATAATTTGGCCACGTGATGTGAAGAGAAGACTCATTGGAAAAGAGCCTGATATTGGAAAAAATAGAAGGCAGAAGGAGAAGAGGACAACAGAGGACGAGATGGTTGGACGGCATCACTGAACCAACGGACATGAGTTTGAGCAAACTCCGGGAGCTGGTGAAGGACAGGGAAGCTGGTATGCTGCAGTCCAGGGGGTCATAAAAAGTTGGAAACAAGTGAGTAACTGACCTGAACTTGCTTATGAACAAGGTCTTGAAGTGAAAAAAACAAAAAGACATACAATGCAGAATGATCAGTCTCATATGAAGAAACACATATATGAGCAAACAAAGTCCTCTTTAGTATACTTTCCCTTAGGACAATAGCCCTCAAACTTTAGTAAGTATCAGAAGCACCCAAGGTTTTTATAAGAACTTGCTTGCCAAGTTTCAGATTAATAGGTCTAGGATTGAGCTCAAGAATTTGCAGTTCTAACCATTTTCTCAGGAGATGCTGAATCTGCAGGTCAGGACCACACTTTGAGAACCAGTGTACCAGGATATGCCAATGAAGAGAACCTTTTAATTTTGCCTAGAAAGAAAGGTAGATACAGCAAGGAATGGAGTGATGGATAAAGAAAGTTCTTTGTTTATTTTATTTATTCTTTTTAATTTACATAGAGTTTACCATTAAAAGGGTGGAATCAAGAGATGTTATATTATGAGGGGTTCTTCAACATGCTACAACTGAAAACTTCATCAAACTATTTGAGTTTGATAAAAGCAACTAAAAATCAGCTGGTTGTAACTTGGCAATTTATATTACTATAAAACAGAGATAATATTGCATAAGGAAAGACGTGTTTCATTATGATTACTATGCTTTTGGGGGGGAGCATATGACATAATAACCCATCCAAAGACCAATGCTAACTGCATGAGTGTACTGAATTACCATTTAGAAATATGTCTAGATTCAGTCTAAATAAAGTAAATTGACTAAGCATATCATGCTCAAGTCATGAAGGCCTATTTCCAAAACACCTCCCCCAACACTGACAAGGAGAGTTTAGGTATTTTCTGTGATAATTCATATTCAAATAATGGGTGCATCAATCATTTCAGTAAACACTGACAAAAATCAGTTAACTATTGTTTTGCTTTTTGGTTGCACGATATTGATTTATAGGAGATGTATGTGTAATAATGTCAGTAAGACTGTTCAAACCAAGTTTGTTCTGAAGTGGTTTACATTTTTAATCAAGAATAAACCTATAATATATTTCACCAGCATTCCTTAGATCAAGTTAGACATTCAACTCTTCACTATTTCTAAAAAATAAATAAAATTTCTCCCTCTTATCCTTGTCTATTTTATTACATGTTAATGACTTTTTCTTATTGAAAAGGGAAGGGCTGTCTTTCATTTTCACATTCTACTTTCCATGAATATTGTTTCTCATTATGCAAAAGACTTTTTGTATATAATAGACAAACAATTAGTTCTGAAATTGAGTTTGTAAGTTTATTGATTATCTTAATTATTAGAAACATCACTTTGCTCACTACCTTAATGAATAAATCGACTAGCACAATTACAACTTTAATTGGGCATCAGTGATTAATTCCAATAATCTCTTTTTCAGTCTAATCCATGAGACATTTTACAAGCCTGCTGGGATTCTAGCCTTCTTGTGGCTTCCTTTTTTTTTTGTCCTAAGCACCATCTCTCTGATCTTCCAAGCTTGGATTTTATCCAGCATTGAGTTATACAGAGGATTCTCTGAGTTCAAATCATAGTTTTGCTTTCCTATAGTTTTAAGACCTTGAACAAACCATTTCACATTTCTTTCCTTCAGTCCCCTCATCTATGAAATAACAGAGTTGGGCTAGATAATATTGGTAGTCCTTTTATACTTCTAATTCTAAGGAAGAACAAATATTCTAACACTTCTCCAACAATATTCTTGAGGTCTCTGCCCAGAGCTGTATGTTATTTTTTGTAAAGAACTGAAAGGTTCTACTTAAGAACAAATTAAGAGTTTTCAACCTTTCTTTAAAGATGTATGGATACACTGGCTTCCAGAACAGATAGTAATTTCATTAACATTCTGTTTGTTAGAAGTAGTGAAATGCTGGTAAAAGTTGAACTGGCTTTTTAAAAAGGCATATGAGTTGTCATATTTGCTAACATCTATAGCATAAATACTCCCATGATTGCTGATATCAAGTTACCCATGCAGTATCAGTGAACTTTGAACACAAGGCTGACCTGAGGTCATGTGCAGAATTGGCAAGCTGATATATGTCAGATCTAGGACATGAAGACCATCAATTTGGGGGTCAAAGACCTAGCTGCAGCACTCTCCCCAACTGTGTCTGAAATTTTAAACAACTTGATTGACCTTTTTGAATTCATTCAAAATAAGATAATTTCTTATCTATCATATTTCTTATCAAAGTTAAAAATAATTTCTTGTTCATCAAATAAGGGGATAGCACTTGTCCTCTGTTATGTAGCTACAATAACATATTAGATAGAAAAGCATTTTGAAAAAGCTTAAGTCCTTGTCAAATGCAGATTACAACTACTACCACTTTTACTAGAGGGAAAGAAACCAATAAAATCTTTTAAAAATAACTTTTGGCAAAATAAAGCTACCAACTCATGATTATCTTAATTATTAGAAACATCACTTTGCTCACTACCTTAATGAATAAATCGACTAGCACAATTACAACTTTAATTGGGCATCAGTGATTAATTCCAATAATCTCTTTTTCAGTCTAATCCATGAGACATTTTACAAGCCTGCTGGGATTCTAGCCTTCTTGTGGCTTCCTTTTTTTTTTTGTCCTAAGCACCATCTCTCTGATCTTCCAAGCTTGGATTTTATCCAGCATTGAGTTATACAGAGGATTCTCTGAGTTCAAATCATAGTTTTGCTTTCCTATAGTTTTAAGACCTTGAACAAACCATTTCACATTTCTTTCCTTCAGTCCCCTCATCTATGAAATAACAGAGTTGGGCTAGATAATATTGGTAGTCCTTTTATACTTCTAATTCTAAGGAAGAACAAATATTCTAACACTTCTCCAACAATATTCTTGAGGTCTCTGCCCAGAGCTGTATGTTATTTTTTGTAAAGAACTGAAAGGTTCTACTTAAGAACAAATTAAGAGTTTTCAACCTTTCTTTAAAGATGTATGGATACACTGGCTTCCAGAACAGATAGTAATTTCATTAACATTCTGTTTGTTAGAAGTAGTGAAATGCTGGTAAAAGTTGAACTGGCTTTTTAAAAAGGCATATGAGTTGTCATATTTGCTAACATCTATAGCATAAATACTCCCATGATTGCTGATATCAAGTTACCCATGCAGTATCAGTGAACTTTGAACACAAGGCTGACCTGAGGTCATGTGCAGAATTGGCAAGCTGATATATGTCAGATCTAGGACATGAAGACCATCAATTTGGGGGTCAAAGACCTAGCTGCAGCACTCTCCCCAACTGTGTCTGAAATTTTAAACAACTTGATTGACCTTTTTGAATTCATTCAAAATAAGATAATTTCTTATCTATCATATTTCTTATCAAAGTTAAAAATAATTTCTTGTTCATCAAATAAGGGGATAGCACTTGTCCTCTGTTATGTAGCTACAATAACATATTAGATAGAAAAGCATTTTGAAAAAGCTTAAGTCCTTGTCAAATGCAGATTACAACTACTACCACTTTTACTAGAGGGAAAGAAACCAATAAAATCTTTTAAAAATAACTTTTGGCAAAATAAAGCTACCAACTCATGATTATGATTCTTTTATTTAGAAGAGACAGAAATCCACTTAAGCAAATTTGAAGAAAACTAGCGTATTTTTTGTGTCATTTGAAAACTTCAGATTCTCTCTTTGGCTCTCTCCATTCTTCTCTTTCTATGTTTATATGCTACACTTTGTCAATAAGTAGCTTCCTTGCCACCAGATTCCTCTGTCCGTCACTACCTGATCCTAGATTCTGTGGCTCTCAGGTCCAACTTGAGAAAGATAGTAAATAAATGCTGGGGGTGTGAGAAACAGAGAGAATGGAAAAGGAGGAAAGACATAGGGACAGGTGTTTGTAAACACCTATTTATGGGCTTCCCCTGGTGGTCCAGTGGGTAAGGACACCGCCTTGCAATGCAAGGGGCGCCAGTTCGATCCCTGGCCTGGGAAGATCTCACGTGCCGCGGAGCGGCTGGACTGATGTGACCAATTACCGAGCCGGAGCTCTGGAGCGCATGTGCCCAGAGCTGACGCTCTGCAACGACAGACGCCACCGCGATGGGAGGCCCACAGGAGCCAAAAAACAAAGACGGATGAAAATAGAGAAATGAAAGACCAATAGAAGTGGCCGCCCACTCCCCTCCCTCCCCAACCCGACCCCTGCCCAAAATAAACAAATAAATAAATCTTAAAAAAAAAAACAACAAACAACCTATTTATATAGGTGCTTATTCACTCAAATAAATTCACTGAATTTAGGAACAGTATATACACTTGTGTCAAACAAGTGTGCCCAGGGACAAGATTCACATGAGAGAAAGAGCTGCCTTATTTAGATACAGCAATTGTATAAGTGTCATAACAAATCATTTAGTGAAAATATTAAAAAAAAAAACATCACTCTGGGTCAAGTGTTAAATGTTTGCCCTGTGAAGTCACTGCTGTTTTCTTGAGGTTATGGGATTTTAGGAACATCTGGAGAAGCACCTAGTCAACACCAGCCTTGCCTGGTGGCCCATGAGATTTAGTTGAGGCATGACTGCTGTTAAAACTTTACTGTAATATTAAAATATTAAATCAAAGAATGTAAGTTCATTTGGAAATTCGATCTTTAGTAGGACTGCCAAAGAACCAACTTGAAAGTCCCCTCTGCAGTGAAGTCAAATGATATAGAAAATTGTATATGCAGCTTTTTTTTTTTTTTTTTTTTTGAGTGTGTGTGTGCAAAATTCAAGGATGTCTGAAGTCACAGATTGATGACATGGAGTAATGCCACTTGAAATAACAAGGTCTTACATCTCAAGCTTTATCAGTCAGCACTTTAAACTGCAGCCACCTCTAGATACAATGAAGTTAAAGTGGGACACCCAGAGCCGTCACACACTTGGAAAAGTGCTCCCAACTCCTGCTACAGCGTTAGCAGCTCCTGTGGAGAGGAAAGAGCGATGGGACAAGAAACAAACCGTACAAGAGAGTCATATTCGATTAACATACTGAACAAAACTGAGATTAACTGATTTCCAGAAAATAGCATTCTATCTAGCAGACTGGGCCTAGCCAGAATTGCATGGCCTGCTAGTCAGTTTTTATGAACGCCTTCCTCTGGCTCAAAACAATGTCACAGGGCTTCCCTGGTGGTCCAGTGGGTAAAGAGTCTGCTTTACAGTACAAAGGGCACTGGTTCGATCCCTGGCTGGGAAGACCCCTCAAGCCGCGGAGTGGCTGGCCCGTGTGTCCAATTACAAGTCAGCACTCTGGAGCGCATGCGCCCGGAGCCTTCCTCTGCAATAAGAGAGCGCACTGCAGTGGGAGGCCCACACAGGCCGAAGAATGAAGATGAATGGAAACAAATGATGACTTAGAGATGACTTAGAGGGAAAAAAAAAACAATGTCACAAATCTCAGGGACAAACATGAAGAACTTTGGCAAGTGGTACATTTGCTCTGGTATGGAAATGTGTATATAAATTGCCTTAGACAGAAAGTCTAAAATGCTAGAGATGTGTTCAAGATGGCCGAATGACACTATTTTAAATTCCAGGTATTATTTCTTAATAGTCAAACTCAATATGGGATTCAATGAAGTGGATCATTCTATACCCAAGCTTATTTTTTCTGGAGAAGCACCTAGTCAACACCAGCCTTGCCTGGTGGCCCATGAGATTTAGTTGAGGCATGACTGCTGTTAAAACTTTACTGTAATATTAAAATATTAAATCAAAGAATGTAAGTTCATTTGGAAATTCGATCTTTAGTAGGACTGCCAAAGAACCAACTTGAAAGTCCCCTCTGCAGTGAAGTCAAATGATATAGAAAATTGTATATGCAGCTTTTTTTTTTTTTTTTTTGAGTGTGTGTGTGCAAAATTCAAGGATGTCTGAAGTCACAGATTGATGACATGGAGTAATGCCACTTGAAATAACAAGGTCTTACATCTCAAGCTTTATCAGTCAGCACTTTAAACTGCAGCCACCTCTAGATACAATGAAGTTAAAGTGGGACACCCAGAGCCGTCACACACTTGGAAAAGTGCTCCCAACTCCTGCTACAGCGTTAGCAGCTCCTGTGGAGAGGAAAGAGCGATGGGACAAGAAACAAACCGTACAAGAGAGTCATATTCGATTAACATACTGAACAAAACTGAGATTAACTGATTTCCAGAAAATAGCATTCTATCTAGCAGACTGGGCCTAGCCAGAATTGCATGGCCTGCTAGTCAGTTTTTATGAACGCCTTCCTCTGGCTCAAAACAATGTCACAGGGCTTCCCTGGTGGTCCAGTGGGTAAAGAGTCTGCTTTACAGTACAAAGGGCACTGGTTCGATCCCTGGCTGGGAAGACCCCTCAAGCCGCGGAGTGGCTGGCCCGTGTGTCCAATTACAAGTCAGCACTCTGGAGCGCATGCGCCCGGAGCCTTCCTCTGCAATAAGAGAGCGCACTGCAGTGGGAGGCCCACACAGGCCGAAGAATGAAGATGAATGGAAACAAATGATGACTTAGAGATGACTTAGAGGGAAAAAAAAAAAAAACAATGTCACAAATCTCAGGGACAAACATGAAGAACTTTGGCAAGTGGTACATTTGCTCTGGTATGGAAATGTGTATATAAATTGCCTTAGACAGAAAGTCTAAAATGCTAGAGATGTGTTCAAGATGGCCGAATGACACTATTTTAAATTCCAGGTATTATTTCTTAATAGTCAAACTCAATATGGGATTCAATGAAGTGGATCATTCTATACCCAAAGCTTTAGTTCTAAATATTATATTGTGTTTGTTAATTACATATTTAATCCAGTTATATATTGTCATGAAAACTCTGGTGATTATTGTTAAGGTCATGTCAAAGAGTCACGGTAGTTCTTTTAAATTAGTGACTTTGAGGGGTTTATTGCGTATTTCAGTTGAAAGAGAAAAAAAAACTGGAAAACCGTGTAAACCATCTAAGGACCATTTACAAGGCAGGTGTGCAACAGTAGTTTGATTGTTATACTGAAATGTCAAATTGAAAACTCTTATGGAGGGATAAGATTCCATGTTATTAGCCTATGATTTTCTCCTCTCAATATTTACAATCTCTTCTCACTGCAATTCTATCAGAGAATCGGCCCTATGCTCACTGTCTTGTGAGGGATCTAGCTGGGCATAAAATAGAAATTTCATGTAATTCTTTCTGAATACATGTGTCCAAAACGCTAGGCTCCTAAGACAATTTAGAGCACTCACAGCAGAGGTAAGAGAAATAGTAACAGGATAGAGAATAAGTATCATGGGCAAAAACACAGGAGGAGAAGGATTTCCAATCATATCAAAAGAACATTTCTAGGATGGGTGGAGGCATGAAGAGGGTAAGGGTGTCTGGCAGGCTTGTGAGTGGGATGTGGAGGCTTGCTGCTAGGGACAGGAAATGGCTGTTTGGTGCATCTAGGCAAAATATCAAAGCAAAATTTTATGTCCTCGGTGCAGAAAATTGACAGTGAATAGCTATTGGTAACCACTATGAAACTCATTTCAGTTGTAACCAATGTGGGTAGATGGCTTATGTACAAAATGAGGATGATGGGGAAAATTAAAGACTGAGAAAAGAATAAAATCTGAAAAGCCTGACCAGATAGGTTCTTAGAACAAAAGTTCAGTTCAGTTATAGAAAATTAAGGAATCACCAATTTTTGCCTCTCCCCCAAGATGGCAGAAAGCAATGTATATGTGCTTTATAATACATGTATCTACTTTATGAAGGAAACCTGAAATGACTTCTTTAATGATTTAGAAATAACAAAATAATATGCTTACAAAATTGTAGCACTGTTTGGATACCATGGGTATTACAGACACCTGGGAGCCCTGATCAATGGCCATCTTCTTGGGAGATACACATTATTTGAAAGAGCAACACACTTAATAAACTAATTTACCATATATATGAGAGGCATGTAAAGGTTAAACATTTTCTTATATTCTTATTTATTACATAATAATTTTATTGTCCCAAGGATGTGTGAAAAAGTAACAATGTTATGGGAAGGAAGCAGCACTAAAAATTAAGCAGTATTATTTAAATAGCAAGTACCTAATTATCTCCATGTTAGTTAAAAAAGCAAGCAAAGGAGAAAAAATTTACAACTAATTAAAACAAGAAATACTTTTGATTCATACTATCATTAGACTAGAGTCATAAAATGGCAAACTTTACCACAATAACCATCCCTCACATTTAAATAGAGCTTTATAAAGTGCTTATACATGAAAAATACATTTAAATCTTCATAACTTGATGAAGTATATGAGAAGTCTAAAAAAGCAAAGATTAGTAACAGGATAGAGAATAAGTATCATGGGCAAAAACACAGGAGGAGAAGGATTTCCAATCATATCAAAAGAACATTTCTAGGATGGGTGGAGGCATGAAGAGGGTAAGGGTGTCTGGCAGGCTTGTGAGTGGGATGTGGAGGCTTGCTGCTAGGGACAGGAAATGGCTGTTTGGTGCATCTAGGCAAAATATCAAAGCAAAATTTTATGTCCTCGGTGCAGAAAATTGACAGTGAATAGCTATTGGTAACCACTATGAAACTCATTTCAGTTGTAACCAATGTGGGTAGATGGCTTATGTACAAAATGAGGATGATGGGGAAAATTAAAGACTGAGAAAAGAATAAAATCTGAAAAGCCTGACCAGATAGGTTCTTAGAACAAAAGTTCAGTTCAGTTATAGAAAATTAAGGAATCACCAATTTTTGCCTCTCCCCCAAGATGGCAGAAAGCAATGTATATGTGCTTTATAATACATGTATCTACTTTATGAAGGAAACCTGAAATGACTTCTTTAATGATTTAGAAATAACAAAATAATATGCTTACAAAATTGTAGCACTGTTTGGATACCATGGGTATTACAGACACCTGGGAGCCCTGATCAATGGCCATCTTCTTGGGAGATACACATTATTTGAAAGAGCAACACACTTAATAAACTAATTTACCATATATATGAGAGGCATGTAAAGGTTAAACATTTTCTTATATTCTTATTTATTACATAATAATTTTATTGTCCCAAGGATGTGTGAAAAAGTAACAATGTTATGGGAAGGAAGCAGCACTAAAAATTAAGCAGTATTATTTAAATAGCAAGTACCTAATTATCTCCATGTTAGTTAAAAAAGCAAGCAAAGGAGAAAAAATTTACAACTAATTAAAACAAGAAATACTTTTTGATTCATACTATCATTAGACTAGAGTCATAAAATGGCAAACTTTACCACAATAACCATCCCTCACATTTAAATAGAGCTTTATAAAGTGCTTATACATGAAAAATACATTTAAATCTTCATAACTTGATGAAGTATATGAGAAGGCTATATAAAATAATAAATTAATTTCAGTAGTGGTAAGTTGTGAAGTGAAACAACAGAGGATGACAGGATTGTGCTGTATTGCTACTTTAGTGGTCAGAAAAGAAAGAAGTGACATTTGTGCAGAGACCCAAGTGGAATGAGGGATGTACCATATAAAGATGCAACAGGATCATGTTTCAAAAAGGGAATAGCAAGCGTATGAGCAGGGGTTCCAAAGAAGGTGAGTTTGCCTAGAAAGAAGTGAACAGGTAACAAGTGACAGGCCATGTGGTTAGAGAGGCAGGCAATTAAGAAGATCATTTTTCAAATTAAGCAATTTTAATCTGAATGTGATCATGAGTCACTGAAAGGCCTTAAGCAGGACACAGAATTCTAATTAATTCCTTAAAAATATGATTGGGGATACTGTATGTGCTAAGGGATCAAAAGACAGCCAGAGAGAAGGAAGAAGGCCCCTGCAGTAGTACAGAAAAGAAACAACAGTGGTTTGAGTAAGGGAGCAGCAGTAGATCTCATGTCCTGTGGTTGAGTATGGCATATAATTGAAAGGTAGATTCAACAGGATTTCTATTGGATGGGGACCTGAATGGGGTGAGGAGATGAGAAAATGAGTAGAATAAGATTGATTTGGGGCCTGAGTAGAGGAAAAGATAATTCCATGATTTGAAATAGAAAGTATTCAAAAGTTAAAGAAAGAATTCTGCTTATCTGAATGTCTAAGACTGTTACCATCCAATACATTTAGGAAATATTCCCAGGAATTTTACTGATAGTAAATTTCCTTGGTGATTCAGACAGTAAAGAATTGCCAGCGATGTGGAAGACCTGGATTTGATCCCTGGGTTGGGGAAATCCCCTGGAGAAGAGAATGGTAACCCACACCAGTATGCTTGGAGGATCCCCAAGGATCCCCAAGGACAGAGGAGCTTGGTGAACTGCAGTCCATGGGGTCGCGACATGACAAAGAATCAGACACAACTGAGTGACAAAATCCACTCAACCCAAGTATGATGTGTGGAGAACATGTTTTATGTTCATTTACTTTGTGACCAGATATGTGGAATTGCTATTTCAAGAATTATCTAATTGTTCTCTTATATGTTCTTTAATTGAGTTACCGATTTTTGGTTTACTTCCAAAAGGTTAAGGATCCTCTAGCTGTGGTTGTTCTAAGTACAATTAATGCAGCAATTCATGTGGGCTTAATAAGTCCTCTGCCAGTTATGTACTCCCAGGCAAGAAGGATAGCTGTGCTGTTTAAAATTTCAAGTCTTTCATTTGCACAGAGGAACTGACATTCACCTCTGAATTTGATTTTTTGTCTTACTGAATGTAACTCAGAAAAGCTATGAAGGGAAATCTAATGTTCCACTTAAGTGATTTTCCTTCAAAAGGAGGGAAGAGACAACTTTTAAAAATGCCCTACCAACTTTTCCTTAAAATAATTCTTCCTCATAGTAGAAACGTTTACACTAAATAGTTCCAAGCACTAGTCCTCAGCAAACAACCCTTCACATTTTGTTGAATAATAACAATAATCTGTGCATTATTTATATTAAAAGTATTTTTACAATAAAGTCCCTCTTTAATATTTGAATGAATATTTCAAGCATAACTTTGTATCTCCGGCACATAAGAAAGTCACTTATTATGACAGGAAATAATAACTTAAATAAATACAATTATACCATCACTAGGATTCCCTGCTGCAATGGTCTCTCCCTGTTTGAGCAGAAAGATTCTAAAAAAGCTCTTCTCTTTGATCTCTAGTTGATTTTGAAAGCTTCCCCTATTAAAATTGGTTCCCATGAGCTTAGAAACTTTTCCCCTATTAAAATTGGTTCCCATGAGCTTAGAAGAATCATTTATAATTAAATTACAGGAAATATTATGAAGCTAGGAAGGCTGTATTAGTACTCATATGGGCTTAATTAGAACAGCTATATGGCTATATGAGTATTGATAACATACATGGTGTGCGTTTACTAACATCAACTTTCAAACCATAATGGTCAACATATCACAGCAGGCAAACACTCTAAGTTAAATTCTTGAAAACCTGAGTTCCAAAATTTAATGGTCTATCACAGCTATGATGTGTGGAGAACATGTTTTATGTTCATTTACTTTGTGACCAGATATGTGGAATTGCTATTTCAAGAATTATCTAATTGTTCTCTTATATGTTCTTTAATTGAGTTACCGATTTTTGGTTTACTTCCAAAAGGTTAAGGATCCTCTAGCTGTGGTTGTTCTAAGTACAATTAATGCAGCAATTCATGTGGGCTTAATAAGTCCTCTGCCAGTTATGTACTCCCAGGCAAGAAGGATAGCTGTGCTGTTTAAAATTTCAAGTCTTTCATTTGCACAGAGGAACTGACATTCACCTCTGAATTTGATTTTTTGTCTTACTGAATGTAACTCAGAAAAGCTATGAAGGGAAATCTAATGTTCCACTTAAGTGATTTTCCTTCAAAAGGAGGGAAGAGACAACTTTTAAAAATGCCCTACCAACTTTTCCTTAAAATAATTCTTCCTCATAGTAGAAACGTTTACACTAAATAGTTCCAAGCACTAGTCCTCAGCAAACAACCCTTCACATTTTGTTGAATAATAACAATAATCTGTGCATTATTTATATTAAAAGTATTTTTACAATAAAGTCCCTCTTTAATATTTGAATGAATATTTCAAGCATAACTTTGTATCTCCGGCACATAAGAAAGTCACTTATTATGACAGGAAATAATAACTTAAATAAATACAATTATACCATCACTAGGATTCCCTGCTGCAATGGTCTCTCCCTGTTTGAGCAGAAAGATTCTAAAAAAGCTCTTCTCTTTGATCTCTAGTTGATTTTGAAAGCTTCCCCTATTAAAATTGGTTCCCATGAGCTTAGAAACTTTTCCCCTATTAAAATTGGTTCCCATGAGCTTAGAAGAATCATTTATAATTAAATTACAGGAAATATTATGAAGCTAGGAAGGCTGTATTAGTACTCATATGGGCTTAATTAGAACAGCTATATGGCTATATGAGTATTGATAACATACATGGTGTGCGTTTACTAACATCAACTTTCAAACCATAATGGTCAACATATCACAGCAGGCAAACACTCTAAGTTAAATTCTTGAAAAACCTGAGTTCATAGTGTGATCAGTTTAAAGATGAATTTTAAAACTGGCTATCCTTACATTTACTTAACTAGAAAACTATTTGCCTGGAGTTATTTAAAAATTGGTGCCAAAAGATTTCTTTCAAACAGACATAACTCCTCTTAGGACAAAGGGAACAAAAGGTTTTGCATAAATCTCCTGCTATCTTCTCCAGGATCTAAAGTACAACTTCTTAGGTCTGTGGCACTGTTGTTTAGAGATCTTGAAATGTCTAGAAATTTGAATCCGTTCACACTGCTTAGAGGGCTGATAGCTCAGTGGGTAAAGAACCTGCCTGCAAAGCAGGAGACACAGGAACATGGGTTCAGTCACTGGGTCAGGATGACCCCGTGGAAATGGCAACCCACTCCCACATTCTAACCTGGAAAATCCCATGGACAGAGGAGCCTGGTGGTCTATGGGATTACAAAGAGTTGGACACAATTGAATGACTAAGCATGCACTAAGCACGCACAATACTTAAGTATTTATGACATTTGGTCGAATGAGGTAAAGGTTTACATTTTATTCTGTATGTTTTAACAAATTCATATTTAGCAAGTCTTGCTTGTGTACTTTTAAACTCAAAATAGGCTTCAGCCCCTGCTAAACCTTTGCTCATTCCCATCCAGTCTTCAAAATCTCCTTTGCACTCTATCTGTGCAGGCTCCTTGACTTTTTCACAAGCTTACTAGTAACCTAGGGTCAATCATTTGCCAATATTATCTAGTTGGATCATCTTTTACGTGTTTACATTTTACCACTTCAACTTGAATATTATGGCCATATAATATCTTTTATATCTGCATCTTAATTTATTCACCAACAAATTCTTGTTTATTCTTATTTTATTGTGGCATACAATCATTCCTCAGCTGACTTTATAAAACTTCTATGAGGATGGTGAGAAATGTAATTTGAGAAAGGGAGTCATTCCTGCCCTATCAGTAAATAAGGATGTCAGTCATCAGTAACTGCAGCCTCCAGTGTGAGCTCGAGTCATCAGTAACGTGCAGTCAAACCCCCTCTAAGTTAAATTCTTGAAAAACCTGAGTTCATAGTGTGATCAGTTTAAAGATGAATTTTAAAACTGGCTATCCTTACATTTACTTAACTAGAAAACTATTTGCCTGGAGTTATTTAAAAATTGGTGCCAAAAGATTTCTTTCAAACAGACATAACTCCTCTTAGGACAAAGGGAACAAAAGGTTTTGCATAAATCTCCTGCTATCTTCTCCAGGATCTAAAGTACAACTTCTTAGGTCTGTGGCACTGTTGTTTAGAGATCTTGAAATGTCTAGAAATTTGAATCCGTTCACACTGCTTAGAGGGCTGATAGCTCAGTGGGTAAAGAACCTGCCTGCAAAGCAGGAGACACAGGAACATGGGTTCAGTCACTGGGTCAGGATGACCCCGTGGAAATGGCAACCCACTCCCACATTCTAACCTGGAAAATCCCATGGACAGAGGAGCCTGGTGGTCTATGGGATTACAAAGAGTTGGACACAATTGAATGACTAAGCATGCACTAAGCACGCACAATACTTAAGTATTTATGACATTTGGTCGAATGAGGTAAAGGTTTACATTTTATTCTGTATGTTTTAACAAATTCATATTTAGCAAGTCTTGCTTGTGTACTTTTTAAACTCAAAATAGGCTTCAGCCCCTGCTAAACCTTTGCTCATTCCCATCCAGTCTTCAAAATCTCCTTTGCACTCTATCTGTGCAGGCTCCTTGACTTTTTCACAAGCTTACTAGTAACCTAGGGTCAATCATTTGCCAATATTATCTAGTTGGATCATCTTTTACGTGTTTACATTTTACCACTTCAACTTGAATATTATGGCCATATAATATCTTTTATATCTGCATCTTAATTTATTCACCAACAAATTCTTGTTTATTCTTATTTTATTGTGGCATACAATCATTCCTCAGCTGACTTTATAAAACTTCTATGAGGATGGTGAGAAATGTAATTTGAGAAAGGGAGTCATTCCTGCCCTATCAGTAAATAAGGATGTCGGAGTCATCAGTAACTGCAGCCTCCAGTGTGAGCTCCTGAGCCCTAGGGCATTTAGGAAGGAGAAAAATATCTGAGATCTGGCAGCTATCAGATTGCAGTCACTTCCTCTGGTTAGCCCCAAGGGAGCTCAGGAAGTGAAAACCACAGGATACTGGCCTAGGATAGCTAAAATGCTTAAGAAAGGAAGGATTTCAGAGAGCCCAGGCTCTTGCATGTTACTATACCTACAAAAGTGCTAAATTCCTTAACTTGGGATCTCTGGTTTCTTTAACAAACAATCTTTTGATCTTCAGACTACCTGCCCTTTGTTGCAAAACATCTATATAACCTGGCTCCTCCTCTCCCCACCTTGGAGCCATTTTCTCAGGGTCACTTGAGATGCTGTTTCCTGGGCTTAAATTCTCATCAAATAAAACATAACTATCAATTTGATATTTTTTAAGTTGACAAATGATATCCCACTGGATAACAAGGGCAATGAACTGGAGATATGGTAGATTAAACATGAAGTAAAATTGTGCCTAGTGGGGGGGATATGCATATGACTAATCTGGGATCATATTATATGTGTAAACAACAAGACTCTGTAAAAGTAAAAAATAAAATAAAAATTAAAAGAAAATCAATTACAATAAAACGTCTATAGAAAAAAAAAAAAAAATTGTGCCTAGTGTGAGAAACCTAAAAATGCCAGATTAAAATATTTTTAGAAGGGATGGATAAGCTGGTAGGAGGAAGAAAAATTCTAGAAGACCAGAAATGGGAAGCAGACAGATGCAAACCCAGGAGTTAGTGCTCTTACTGACAATATTTGTTAAATACAATATTTGTTATTTGTTTAAAAAATAACTATATAATCTATGTGTATATATATATATATTGATATAAATAAAAGAAAATCAAGGAACTTATTAATAAAATAATTTTAGAAAACAGATTGCCTTAGAATATTATGGCCATATAATATCTTTTATATCTGCATCTTAATTTATTCACCAACAAATTCTTGTTTATTCTTATTTTATTGTGGCATACAATCATTCCTCAGCTGACTTTATAAAACTTCTATGAGGATGGTGAGAAATGTAATTTGAGAAAGGGAGTCATTCCTGCCCTATCAGTAAATAAGGATGTCGGAGTCATCAGTAACTGCAGCCTCCAGTGTGAGCTCCTGAGCCCTAGGGCATTTAGGAAGGAGAAAAATATCTGAGATCTGGCAGCTATCAGATTGCAGTCACTTCCTCTGGTTAGCCCCAAGGGAGCTCAGGAAGTGAAAACCACAGGATACTGGCCTAGGATAGCTAAAATGCTTAAGAAAGGAAGGATTTCAGAGAGCCCAGGCTCTTGCATGTTACTATACCTACAAAAGTGCTAAATTCCTTAACTTGGGATCTCTGGTTTCTTTAACAAACAATCTTTTGATCTTCAGACTACCTGCCCTTTGTTGCAAAACATCTATATAACCTGGCTCCTCCTCTCCCCACCTTGGAGCCATTTTCTCAGGGTCACTTGAGATGCTGTTTCCTGGGCTTAAATTCTCATCAAATAAAACATAACTATCAATTTGATATTTTTTAAGTTGACAAATGATATCCCACTGGATAACAAGGGCAATGAACTGGAGATATGGTAGATTAAACATGAAGTAAAATTGTGCCTAGTGGGGGGGATATGCATATGACTAATCTGGGATCATATTATATGTGTAAACAACAAGACTCTGTAAAAGTAAAAAATAAAATAAAAATTAAAAGAAAATCAATTACAATAAAACGTCTATAGAAAAAAAAAAAAAAATTGTGCCTAGTGTGAGAAACCTAAAAATGCCAGATTAAAATATTTTTAGAAGGGATGGATAAGCTGGTAGGAGGAAGAAAAATTCTAGAAGACCAGAAATGGGAAGCAGACAGATGCAAACCCAGGAGTTAGTGCTCTTACTGACAATATTTGTTAAATACAATATTTGTTATTTGTTTAAAAAATAACTATATAATCTATGTGTATATATATATATATTGATATAAATAAAAGAAAATCAAGGAACTTATTAATAAAATAATTTTAGAAAACAGATTGCCTTAGAATAGGACAATAGAGGCATATAAGAAAACTCAAAATTCTAGTTAAGTTCTATTATTAGCTCTGTCCAACCCCAAAATAATGTAAATCACAAATATGAACATGTGTGATATTTTTAGTTACCAAAATTTACAAGTTTCTTTTAATACTATTTAAGCCCAATACATCTAAACCATTATATTCAATGTGCAATCAATATAAAAATTACTAATGAGATACTTTTTTTTCTCTCTTGACACTGTCTTTTAAATCAGATTTGTATGTTTTACTTGTAGCACATCTCAGATTAGTCACATTTTAAGTGTGCCCCTTTTTTCAAGAGACAAAATTTCTATGAAATTTCCCAGCCCATAATAACTAATTACCTCTGGCACTTTGTCCCTGACTCATATTCCAAGAGGACTCCATGCCCTGGGCTTGCCCTTTGCCTTCTGGGACAGCCCACCTTCTGTGTATGAATTGTGTCTCTCAGGGTGAACTTGCTTTCACTCTACTACGGCTTATTCTTGAATGTTTTCCTGTGTGAAGTCAAGGACCCTCACTTGGTGGTCCATACCACAGACTCACCCAAGACCTGACATCTTACCATCCTATTGTGTCTCATTTTTCCTACAGCATTTGTACATCCAATGAGAAAAGGTCCATACCACAGACTCACCCAAGACCTGACATCTTACCATCCTATTGTGTCTCATTTTTCCTACAGCATTTGTACATCCAATGAGAAAACATATTGGAGATCTGCTCAGTACAGAGTAAGCACTTTAATATGCAATGCATCACATCAATTGAGCACGTAGTTCAACTGTAAATGCCACTGACTCAGTAATCTGTTACTCCTGTCGTGGTCTCATAAGGGATGGATAAGCTGGTAGGAGGAAGAAAAATTCTAGAAGACCAGAAATGGGAAGCAGACAGATGCAAACCCAGGAGTTAGTGCTCTTACTGACAATATTTGTTAAATACAATATTTGTTATTTGTTTAAAAAATAA
Organism: Tragulus kanchil; assembly: GCA_022376925.1. Classification (NCBI taxonomy): domain Eukaryota; kingdom Metazoa; phylum Chordata; class Mammalia; order Artiodactyla; family Tragulidae; genus Tragulus; species Tragulus kanchil. Next base: position 112,373,273 of record JAIOJX010000005.1, on the reverse strand, counting down.
CTATATAATCTATGTGTATATATATATATATTGATATAAATAAAAGAAAATCAAGGAACTTATTAATAAAATAATTTTAGAAAACAGATTGCCTTAGAATAGGACAATAGAGGCATATAAGAAAACTCAAAATTCTAGTTAAGTTCTATTATTAGCTCTGTCCAACCCCAAAATAATGTAAATCACAAATATGAACATGTGTGATATTTTTAGTTACCAAAATTTACAAGTTTCTTTTAATACTATTTAAGCCCAATACATCTAAACCATTATATTCAATGTGCAATCAATATAAAAATTACTAATGAGATACTTTTTTTTCTCTCTTGACACTGTCTTTTAAATCAGATTTGTATGTTTTACTTGTAGCACATCTCAGATTAGTCACATTTTAAGTGTGCCCCTTTTTTCAAGAGACAAAATTTCTATGAAATTTCCCAGCCCATAATAACTAATTACCTCTGGCACTTTGTCCCTGACTCATATTCCAAGAGGACTCCATGCCCTGGGCTTGCCCTTTGCCTTCTGGGACAGCCCACCTTCTGTGTATGAATTGTGTCTCTCAGGGTGAACTTGCTTTCACTCTACTACGGCTTATTCTTGAATGTTTTCCTGTGTGAAGTCAAGGACCCTCACTTGGTGGTCCATACCACAGACTCACCCAAGACCTGACATCTTACCATCCTATTGTGTCTCATTTTTCCTACAGCATTTGTACATCCAATGAGAAAAGGTCCATACCACAGACTCACCCAAGACCTGACATCTTACCATCCTATTGTGTCTCATTTTTCCTACAGCATTTGTACATCCAATGAGAAAACATATTGGAGATCTGCTCAGTACAGAGTAAGCACTTTAATATGCAATGCATCACATCAATTGAGCACGTAGTTCAACTGTAAATGCCACTGACTCAGTAATCTGTTACTCCTGTCGTGGTCTCATAAGGGAGGAAGCAGAGAAGTCACTGTTTCTGCAGAAAATGAAGATGTTCCCTACCCAAGTACAGGGTCATTTGACAGAATGGCTGTAGGGTGACTGACTTTTTTGCTGATATGCAAATGAAAAGACTGAATTTCAGCCTCTGATTCTTAACATTCTTGTTGTTTAGTTGCTAAGTCACATCTGCCACCTTTGCCACCTGATGGACTGTATCCACTACCAGGCTCTTTATCTATGGGATGTCTCAGAATAGGAGAATACAAGAGTTGGTTGTCATTTCTTTCTCCATGGGATCTTCCTGACACAGGTGGATTCTTTACCACTAAGCCACATGGGAAGCCTATTCTTACCATTACACTTTTTTAAACCCTAAAGCAACTGCCCTGTGAAAAGGAATCAGGTAACCTCCAGGCTCTCCTCAGCTGTTGTATCACCCACAAGAACTCTAAAACTATGGACAGCTACTGAGAACAACTGTTTAGACCAACTATTTCACAATAAAGAAATTATTTTGAACATACATATATACCAGTAAATAATAGCGCTCTTTAAAATAATTCTGTCAAGTTCTAAATAATTTAGGTTTGCCCCTCAGTTTTTAATGGATAAAATAATAATGCAAAAGCAGTCAGCACTTAGGGAGCACAGAAGTTTCCTTCTAAGTGAGTAATTTGGGTAAGCAAGCATCACCTTAGCAACGACACATTCTACAATTGTCTGTGATTGACACTGGCATAATATTCTAATAGAATCATCTAGTTTTTGCCACGGCTCCAATATTTTGCTTAAGGATGGGGCAGAGGGAAATGATTCTTGGGACATTAATAAAAGTGAAATCTCAGACTTGAACTGAGTCACAATGAACACATTGTATCACAGTCATCTTATTTCTACCTATCCTCCTTGATGGATACCCCTCCTCATTATCCCCAAAAGCTTCATTCAAGAAGAAAGTATCTGAACATGAAAGAAGAGTTGAAGACAACAGCAAAAGTTGCACAAAATTATCTACTTGAAAGAATCAAACTGAATTAAGTCATTCCAAATATGCAATGCATCACATCAATTGAGCACGTAGTTCAACTGTAAATGCCACTGACTCAGTAATCTGTTACTCCTGTCGTGGTCTCATAAGGGAGGAAGCAGAGAAGTCACTGTTTCTGCAGAAAATGAAGATGTTCCCTACCCAAGTACAGGGTCATTTGACAGAATGGCTGTAGGGTGACTGACTTTTTTGCTGATATGCAAATGAAAAGACTGAATTTCAGCCTCTGATTCTTAACATTCTTGTTGTTTAGTTGCTAAGTCACATCTGCCACCTTTGCCACCTGATGGACTGTATCCACTACCAGGCTCTTTATCTATGGGATGTCTCAGAATAGGAGAATACAAGAGTTGGTTGTCATTTCTTTCTCCATGGGATCTTCCTGACACAGGTGGATTCTTTACCACTAAGCCACATGGGAAGCCTATTCTTACCATTACACTTTTTTAAACCCTAAAGCAACTGCCCTGTGAAAAGGAATCAGGTAACCTCCAGGCTCTCCTCAGCTGTTGTATCACCCACAAGAACTCTAAAACTATGGACAGCTACTGAGAACAACTGTTTAGACCAACTATTTCACAATAAAGAAATTATTTTGAACATACATATATACCAGTAAATAATAGCGCTCTTTAAAATAATTCTGTCAAGTTCTAAATAATTTAGGTTTGCCCCTCAGTTTTTAATGGATAAAATAATAATGCAAAAGCAGTCAGCACTTAGGGAGCACAGAAGTTTCCTTCTAAGTGAGTAATTTGGGTAAGCAAGCATCACCTTAGCAACGACACATTCTACAATTGTCTGTGATTGACACTGGCATAATATTCTAATAGAATCATCTAGTTTTTGCCACGGCTCCAATATTTTGCTTAAGGATGGGGCAGAGGGAAATGATTCTTGGGACATTAATAAAAGTGAAATCTCAGACTTGAACTGAGTCACAATGAACACATTGTATCACAGTCATCTTATTTCTACCTATCCTCCTTGATGGATACCCCTCCTCATTATCCCCAAAAGCTTCATTCAAGAAGAAAGTATCTGAACATGAAAGAAGAGTTGAAGACAACAGCAAAAGTTGCACAAAATTATCTACTTGAAAGAATCAAACTGAATTAATCCTCTCTCACTGCACTAATTTCTCATCACTCAGTTCCACAGTGAAGGAAAAAATCAGTTTCATCACCCAGCAACATTTTCAATCACACTTCTCAACCTATTCAATATCAAAGTTAAAATTCCCCAGGTATTTTATCATTATTCTACCTCAATATTTATGACAGTTTGAAATTTTTGTTTGGAAAAAAGGAAAAGGAAATACTCTCATGTTGGGAAAATGCATTAACCAGGAAACCCAAATCCATCCTACACTGTTTTCAATGTCAAATGCACAGATTTACCAAGGCTTTATAGTTACATACTAATGAGGAATTAGGAAAAAATATCATGAAATTATCTATTCAGATCTAAAGAATTAGCAAACACAACATTAATTCTTCTAAATCTTTTAGTGAGAAGTGGTTTCAACTAATAATAACTATAAATAATCCAAAATGGAATCAGAAACTTCTTTCTATTAAGACCCAATGTTGCTCATAAGCTAATGTGTCTCCCTCCCATGCTGCATAAGAATAAAAGTGTATTAATCAAATAACTGCAAAGAAAAAAGTAGTTGTCATATTTTGCATACCAAAGGGCCCTAAAGGATTTCACAGCCTTATGGCAAATGTGGAGGAGTATAAAAAGCACAACTTAAAAAATTATTCACACCACATTCATTTATAGTACCAATATGACTAATTACTTGCCAAGCTCTGTTTATAGAGCATTCTCTTCAAGAAGTGCAAAGTATTTTATAGAGCTCTCTAATTGATCTTTGCCATTTTTACAGTATTTGTAAGATTAAAATTCCCTTGGAACAAAACTTAAAGGCAAAGAGAAGTTAAGGAAATCAGCTGAGTAAAGGGTAGAGCTTAGAAGTGAATTCAGTTGTGTTCTGTCTCCTAAGCCATATTCTATGTCGTTTTTAAAATATATTTTGGACCATAGAAGCAACTCCTAATGTTAAATCCTCAATCCTAAGTATTTTCTACCTTCCTTCCTTTCTTTCAACAGCTTTGAGGTATAACTGATAAATATATATATATATATATATATATATATATATAAAACAGCAAATCTTTAATAATGTGTACAATTTGATGAGTTTGGACATAAGCATTTTCAACAACTAATTTTAAATCAACTCATGGAGCCCAATAGTTTAGTCTAAATCCAATATTACAAAAAAATTAACAAGCTTCACTTTTCATATCAATCATAGGAAAGACAGAAATTTTGAGGGATCAGTTATCTGCTTATTTTGTTTTCACTTATTTAGTTACTACAAATCAAGTACCTATTATGTGCCATGCAATGTATTAGGCACAGTAGTTTCAATAATCAGCAAAACAAACATGGTCTTTATGCACACTGAGATCCTGATTGCAATCTTATTAAGAGTACTACAAATTAAAATGACCTGCCCTAAGTTTATTAGTTTGTACAAGAGAAGTATCATGAAATTATCTATTCAGATCTAAAGAATTAGCAAACACAACATTAATTCTTCTAAATCTTTTAGTGAGAAGTGGTTTCAACTAATAATAACTATAAATAATCCAAAATGGAATCAGAAACTTCTTTCTATTAAGACCCAATGTTGCTCATAAGCTAATGTGTCTCCCTCCCATGCTGCATAAGAATAAAAGTGTATTAATCAAATAACTGCAAAGAAAAAAGTAGTTGTCATATTTTGCATACCAAAGGGCCCTAAAGGATTTCACAGCCTTATGGCAAATGTGGAGGAGTATAAAAAGCACAACTTAAAAAATTATTCACACCACATTCATTTATAGTACCAATATGACTAATTACTTGCCAAGCTCTGTTTATAGAGCATTCTCTTCAAGAAGTGCAAAGTATTTTATAGAGCTCTCTAATTGATCTTTGCCATTTTTACAGTATTTGTAAGATTAAAATTCCCTTGGAACAAAACTTAAAGGCAAAGAGAAGTTAAGGAAATCAGCTGAGTAAAGGGTAGAGCTTAGAAGTGAATTCAGTTGTGTTCTGTCTCCTAAGCCATATTCTATGTCGTTTTTAAAATATATTTTGGACCATAGAAGCAACTCATAATGTTAAATCCTCAATCCTAAGTATTTTCTACCTTCCTTCCTTTCTTTCAACAGCTTTGAGGTATAACTGATAAATATATATATATATATATATATATATATATATAAAACAGCAAATCTTTAATAATGTGTACAATTTGATGAGTTTGGACATAAGCATTTTCAACAACTAATTTTAAATCAACTCATGGAGCCCAATAGTTTAGTCTAAATCCAATATTACAAAAAAATTAACAAGCTTCACTTTTCATATCAATCATAGGAAAGACAGAAATTTTGAGGGATCAGTTATCTGCTTATTTTGTTTTCACTTATTTAGTTACTACAAATCAAGTACCTATTATGTGCCATGCAATGTATTAGGCACAGTAGTTTCAATAATCAGCAAAACAAACATGGTCTTTATGCACACTGAGATCCTGATTGCAATCTTATTAAGAGTACTACAAATTAAAATGACCTGCCCTAAGTTTATCATCTAAGATATCACACTTTTCACAAATGTTCATCCAAATGTTAAAAGCTTTGGATTGACAGAAAATTCTTCCATATCTGGCATAAAGTTTTCTTTCAATAATTACGTCAAATTCTTCAGGCTGGATATTTCATAGACATGAAGATTAGATCAATACCCAAAGACCATTCATAGAATCTCAAGAGAATTTAATTTTCCTCCAGTCTTTCTCCTCTAAATACCATTACTACCATGAATTGCTACATAATCAGGGTTTTTACCATATCATAGTAATTTATCTAAAACCACTTTCATGCATTCAGGTGTCAGGCACTAACTGGATGTGGATGATATAACCGTATACAACACAGACTGACCCTGGTCCCTTCCTGTGATGTTTAGACTGGTATAGTAATGATTTCTCCCTTCTTAATAACACATAGAGATTAACTCACACTTTTTAAAAAATAATCTAAACTCCTCTATTCACTCTGTTTTATAATCATTCTGCTATGTATTCTCTTTCAATGTATTTTCTAAGGACTTTCCTGGTGGTCCAGTGGTTAAGAATCCACCTGCCAAGCAGGGTACACAGGTTCAAATCCTGGTCTGGAATGATCCCACACACCACAGAGCAACTAAGCCTGTGTGTACCACAACTACTGCGGCCAGAGAAACCTAGAGCCCATGTTATTCAACAAGAAAAGTCATCACAATGACAAGCCTGTGCACCACCACAACTAGAGAAAGCCTACATGTGATAACAAAGTTCAGCATAGCCCAAAATGAAACAAAACAGTAAATACATTTTTTAAAATATGTATTAAATTGCTAGAAGAAAAAATTTTGAGGGTCAATTCAAAAAAGCTTCACTTTCCATATCAATCATAGGAAAGACAGAAATTTTGAGCGATCAGTTATCTGCTTATTTTGTTTTCACTTATTTAGTTACTACAAATCAAGTACCTATTATGTGCCATGCAATGTATTAGGCACAGTAGTTTCAATAATCAGCAAAACAAACATGGTCTTTATGCACACTGAGATCCTGATTGCAATCTTATTAAGAGTACTACAAATTAAAATGACCTGCCCTAAGTTTATCATCTAAGATATCACACTTTTCACAAATGTTCATCCAAATGTTAAAAGCTTTGGATTGACAGAAAATTCTTCCATATCTGGCATAAAGTTTTCTTTCAATAATTACGTCAAATTCTTCAGGCTGGATATTTCATAGACATGAAGATTAGATCAATACCCAAAGACCATTCATAGAATCTCAAGAGAATTTAATTTTCCTCCAGTCTTTCTCCTCTAAATACCATTACTACCATGAATTGCTACATAATCAGGGTTTTTACCATATCATAGTAATTTATCTAAAACCACTTTCATGCATTCAGGTGTCAGGCACTAACTGGATGTGGATGATATAACCGTATACAACACAGACTGACCCTGGTCCCTTCCTGTGATGTTTAGACTGGTATAGTAATGATTTCTCCCTTCTTAATAACACATAGAGATTAACTCACACTTTTTAAAAAATAATCTAAACTCCTCTATTCACTCTGTTTTATAATCATTCTGCTATGTATTCTCTTTCAATGTATTTTCTAAGGACTTTCCTGGTGGTCCAGTGGTTAAGAATCCACCTGCCAAGCAGGGTACACAGGTTCAAATCCTGGTCTGGAATGATCCCACACACCACAGAGCAACTAAGCCTGTGTGTACCACAACTACTGCGGCCAGAGAAACCTAGAGCCCATGTTATTCAACAAGAAAAGTCATCACAATGACAAGCCTGTGCACCACCACAACTAGAGAAAGCCTACATGTGATAACAAAGTTCAGCATAGCCCAAAATGAAACAAAACAGTAAATACATTTTTTAAAATATGTATTAAATTGCAAGAAATATGTACTTAATATATCTCACATAGATTAGATGGAAATATATAGCAGCACAGCTCAGATGATAAAGAATCTGCCTTTAATGCAGAAGGCCAGGATCCGATCCCTGGGTCAAGAAGATCACCTAGAGGAGGAAATGGCAACCCACACCAGTATTCTTGCCTGGAGAATTCCATGGATGGACTACAGTTCACGGGATCACAGAGTCATACACAACTGATCGACTAACACCATATACCAGCTTTTTAAAAAATTTAGTACAATGCATCATTAATTAACCTATGTTAACCAAGATATTGGGCTTTCCAGGTGGCACAGTGAAAAAGAATCTATCCGCAAGTGCAGGAGACATAAGAGATGCAAGTTTGATCCCTGGGTCAGGAAGAACCCCTGGAACAGGAAATGGGAATGCACTCCAGTATTCCTGCTTAGAAAAATCCCATAGACAGAGGAGCCTGACAGGTTATAGTCCAAGCAGTCAAAAAGAGTTGGACAGGACTGAGCAAGTAAACAACACGCAGATACAATCAGGAAATCGGTGCTCTTAGACACAAAAGATTTTATTATCAGACTTAGAATGAATGCCCCCTTACCAGGATTTATGATATTAGGTATTACTTGGATACCTAATTTTGCAATCTCTGTATTGCAAATAAATCATCTCTAAAAGTAGCATGTACCTCATAGGTTTGCTGCAAAGATTAAATGGGTCAAGAAGATCCCCTGGAGGAGGAAATGGCACCTACTCCATTATTCTTGCCTGGAGAATCCCATGGACAGAAGAGTCTGGTAGGTTACAGTCCATGAGGCTGCAAAAAGTCAGACACAACTGAGCACTCACTCTCTCAAGTGTCTACAACAGGTTAGAAATACAATAAATGTTAAGTTTTCCTTTTTATAGTCAGCTGTGAACTCATCTCATCATTTTGTCTCTTGGGTCATGTTTCAGCCAGTTTTGCTGAGGCAAGCAGTAGAACTTCCCAGGCCCAGGGAAAGAGTAAAGACGGATGATGGAGGTATTTTAAAACTGCTGGTTTTGCTGTTCCTATATCAATGATGGCAATAGGTATATTAAACTCTTCAGAGATAAGATTATATTTAGAATTTAGCAAGCATATAACAAGATGCTTCAGGATTCAAGCTAATAAGAGAAGGATTCCCCCATACTCTCATGAGTACAACTATTATTTGACTTGCAAAGAATTACATTGAATCAGTTTTCATTTTCTAGATGTCACACTGAACAATGCCAGCCTTTGTTCAAAAAAATAACCTCACTTGTATTTCCCCACCCCCCATATTTTTCTCAGCTTTTCTCCAAACACAGTAACGTCTTTAGAACTGTGGTAGACTGTGCATCCATGTTGCACTAGTGTTAAAAACTCCGCCTGCCAATGCAGGATACATAAGAGATGTGGGTTCCTTCCCTGGATTGGGAAGATCCCCTGGAGGAAGGCATGGCAACTCAATCCAGTATTCTTGCTGGGAGAATCCCATGAACAGAGGAGCCTAGTGGGCTATAGTCCAAAGGGTTGCAAAGAGCCAGACATGACTAAAAGACAGCATGCATTCACACTGGAAAGAATAATCAAGTGGAATAAAATGGAATCAGCTTTTACTCCTGGCTCTGCCATTTACTAATTGCATGATATTAGGCAAGTTAGCTCAGCTTTTTGAGACTTGTCCCTATAAAACTTTGAAAATACATACCTTACATATAAGATTATTGAAAAGGTTAAATAAAGCACTCAAGACTGCATCTCTGGCCTAAAGTAGACACTAAAAATATCATTTTCTACCTCCTTTAATACTAAATATTTATTTAGAATGAGTGCCACATCTCAAACACATTGCTAAATGATGCATATAACCAACCTAGCTCAGGGTTTCTTCAAGCTGAATGGCTTCTTCCATAGAATATTACTATCAGAATAATAATGAAGGTTTGGTTTTAAATATTTTCCATGCTTCCTGAATTATGGAGCATATGACTTCCTTCAAAAAGAATGCTCACATCAAGGCTCTAACTTAAGCAAGTTCTTAGTTTGAACAATGAAGGCAGATTAAAATACATTTCCCTTTCAATACTTATAATGCTTTTCCAGGCTCCAGTCTCTTGGGTCATGTTTCAGCCAGTTTTGCTGAGGCAAGCAGTAGAACTTCCCAGGCCCAGGAAAGAATAAAGACGGATGATGGAGGTATTTTAAAACTGCTGGTTTTGCTGTTCCTATATCAATGATGGCAATAGGTATATTAAACTCTTCAGAGATAAGATTATATTTAGAATTTAGCAAGCATATAACAAGATGCTTCAGGATTCAAGCTAATAAGAGAAGGATTCCCCCATACTCTCATGAGTACAACTATTATTTGACTTGCAAAGAATTACATTGAATCAGTTTTCATTTTCTAGATGTCACACTGAACAATGCCAGCCTTTGTTCAAAAAAATAACCTCACTTGTATTTCCCCACCCCCCATATTTTTCTCAGCTTTTCTCCAAACACAGTAACGTCTTTAGAACTGTGGTAGACTGTGCATCCATGTTGCACTAGTGTTAAAAACTCCGCCTGCCAATGCAGGATACATAAGAGATGTGGGTTCCTTCCCTGGATTGGGAAGATCCCCTGGAGGAAGGCATGGCAACTCAATCCAGTATTCTTGCTGGGAGAATCCCATGAACAGAGGAGCCTAGTGGGCTATAGTCCAAAGGGTTGCAAAGAGCCAGACATGACTAAAAGACAGCATGCATTCACACTGGAAAGAATAATCAAGTGGAATAAAATGGAATCAGCTTTTACTCCTGGCTCTGCCATTTACTAATTGCATGATATTAGGCAAGTTAGCTCAGCTTTTTGAGACTTGTCCCTATAAAACTTTGAAAATACATACCTTACATATAAGATTATTGAAAAGGTTAAATAAAGCACTCAAGACTGCATCTCTGGCCTAAAGTAGACACTAAAAATATCATTTTCTACCTCCTTTAATACTAAATATTTATTTAGAATGAGTGCCACATCTCAAACACATTGCTAAATGATGCATATAACCAACCTAGCTCAGGGTTTCTTCAAGCTGAATGGCTTCTTCCATAGAATATTACTATCAGAATAATAATGAAGGTTTGGTTTTAAATATTTTCCATGCTTCCTGAATTATGGAGCATATGACTTCCTTCAAAAAGAATGCTCACATCAAGGCTCTAACTTAAGCAAGTTCTTAGTTTGAACAATGAAGGCAGATTAAAATACATTTCCCTTTCAATACTTATAACCAAGAATAATAGCAGAACCATGAGAAATTTCAAAGAGTAGATTATTTTGTTTAGCAACCAGTCGTCCTTGACCAGCCTTTAATATTATGAGGGATGGAGAATTAATGAGCCAATATGTCATTCTTATTTTGATACACAAATAAAATTTAAGAAATGATGACAGCTAAATTTTCCATTTGCCATCATTTGAAATCCCCTCCCTAAGTATTTCTTGCTTCTGTTTCCTGCATCTTATGCTCACTGCCCTACTTTAGGTTTTCATTATCTTCTGCCTGCGTGTGCCAATTTGAGGATCTTTTTTTCCTGGAATTTCAGGACCTATATTCAATCTCCTCAATTTCCTCAGTTTGTATTTTTTCCATTGCTGATAGCAGAGCAAACTTTCTAAAAGACAAATCAGACCTTTCCAGCTATTGTGTGACTATTCAAAATTCTTCAGTAGCTTTCTTAAGTTGCTCATAACTGGATGTCAGTGGCACAAGAGAGACAAAACCTTAGTATCCAAGGTCAGAGGGAAGGTAGCCTGAAGAAGTAAGTCAATGCATGGCTTCAGATCTGTGATAATTCCTAAGTGGAGAACCCAACAGAAAGAAAGTGGTCTAAAGACTAAAGACTAAAGACTAAAGACTGAGAAATCAGAAGAGCTTTAGGCAGTTTCACAATTTGGAAAGACAGAAATTGGAGTTTAAGGCTTACTAAGTAGGAGGCACCCTAGTGGAGAGACCAGACAGACTTTTCCCTGAGACACCTGAAGGACTGCATCCTAGGAGTAAGGCAAGAGCTCACAAAATGGAAACTTGGATTTTACAAAAATGGAAACCCAGACTTGATTCATCTTAATCCCTGACTGAATTAGACTGACTTGACCTTTCCGTAATGGCCTTCTGGTTAAAAAAGAAAATCCTCTATGGAGGAAGAAAACATTAAGAAATTGCAGAAATGACCTGTCTGGATAGGACAGTTATAAGATATAAACTTTAAGTAACAGTAATAAGTATATTCAGGAAAACAGAGAACAAGGCAAAAAATTCAGTGTCACTCTACCTACACCTGCTTCTGCCTCAGTCTTGTTAATCCCAGTGACTAGAAGTCATCTTGGATCTCTAGTTTTCCTTCAGTCTCCAAATCCAAGCCATCAGCTAACCTTTCCTTGGGTTCCTGGCAGTGATCTTCTACTGGCCTTTGTGAATCAGTTCTCTTTGCCTCGCAATCTGTTTGTCATGCAAGACTGAAGTTTATTTTTTTTAAAGTCAGTTAGGGGACTCTTAAGACACTCCAATGGTTTTTTTTAAAAAAGGCAAATTTTCTTTGCCATCATTTGAAATCCCTCCCTAAGTATTTCTTGCTTCTGTTTCCTGCATCTTATGCTCACTGCCCTACTTTAGGTTTTCATTATCTTCTGCCTGCGTGTGCCAATTTGAGGATCTTTTTTTCCTGGAATTTCAGGACCTATATTCAATCTCCTCAATTTCCTCAGTTTGTATTTTTTCCATTGCTGATAGCAGAGCAAACTTTCTAAAAGACAAATCAGACCTTTCCAGCTATTGTGTGACTATTCAAAATTCTTCAGTAGCTTTCTTAAGTTGCTCATAACTGGATGTCAGTGGCACAAGAGAGACAAAACCTTAGTATCCAAGGTCAGAGGGAAGGTAGCCTGAAGAAGTAAGTCAATGCATGGCTTCAGATCTGTGATAATTCCTAAGTGGAGAACCCAACAGAAAGAAAGTGGTCTAAAGACTAAAGACTAAAGACTAAAGACTGAGAAATCAGAAGAGCTTTAGGCAGTTTCACAATTTGGAAAGACAGAAATTGGAGTTTAAGGCTTACTAAGTAGGAGGCACCCTAGTGGAGAGACCAGACAGACTTTTCCCTGAGACACCTGAAGGACTGCATCCTAGGAGTAAGGCAAGAGCTCACAAAATGGAAACTTGGATTTTACAAAAATGGAAACCCAGACTTGATTCATCTTAATCCCTGACTGAATTAGACTGACTTGACCTTTCCGTAATGGCCTTCTGGTTAAAAAAGAAAATCCTCTATGGAGGAAGAAAACATTAAGAAATTGCAGAAATGACCTGTCTGGATAGGACAGTTATAAGATATAAACTTTAAGTAACAGTAATAAGTATATTCAGGAAAACAGAGAACAAGGCAAAAAATTCAGTGTCACTCTACCTACACCTGCTTCTGCCTCAGTCTTGTTAATCCCAGTGACTAGAAGTCATCTTGGATCTCTAGTTTTCCTTCAGTCTCCAAATCCAAGCCATCAGCTAACCTTTCCTTGGGTTCCTGGCAGTGATCTTCTACTGGCCTTTGTGAATCAGTTCTCTTTGCCTCGCAATCTGTTTGTCATGCAAGACTGAAGTTTATTTTTTTTAAAGTCAGTTAGTGCGTGCCACTTTTCTACTTAAGACACTCCAATAGCGTCACATTTTATTAAGACTATATGAAACTGTTTCTCCTGGCCTAGAAGGTCTTAAATAATTTGGTCCTGTCCTCATTGTTCTGTTTAAGTGGTCTACCCAGGGGTGATTGAGAATATTTTAAACATTTTGGCTATTGCATCTAGACATTGGGGCTGAGGATGGCTACTAGCATCTAAAGGGTACAGGCCAGCATGCTTCTAAGTACACTACAATTCAGAACACAGTTCTCACAACAGGGAAATTATTCGACCCAAAATATCAACAGTACTAGGTTGATGAAACTTCATCTCATGCAACGGTCTATCAGTGGTCATTTTATTCTAAGTTATCTGCTTCCTTTTCCTTCTCAGAATAAGCTCAGTCCATTCTCATCTCTAGGTCTTCTGAATTTGCTTCTCTCCACCTGCAATACTCCTCCCTCTGATTCTTACAAGAGTGGCTCCTTGTATCACTTAGGTCTTGATTCATACAACCTCTCCTCAGTGACACCTTCCATGACTGCTCTTTCTGAAACATTTCCTCTACTGTTTCTGACAGTCTCTCCCCGAGCTCTTCTCTTAATCCAGAACTTGCATTTTTGTACACTTCATTGTCTACCTCCCCAACCAAAATATAAGCTCAATGAATGCAGAAACCTCTTCCATTTCATTCATTCCTCTATTCCCAGTATGTTGAATGGAGCCAAACTTAACATAAAGTCAAAAATTATTTGTTGAATAAAGTACCAGATCAACATAGCATAGGCGTTCCCTGACTTGACAAAAGTTGCAACGAGACTGCATTTCATTCTTGAGACTGCGTCTGTACTCAATGTGTATTCATTCCTCTGGGTTTTTTGCCCTTTCAGAATTCAGTGTCACTGGAACTTGGTTGTGTCCTGTGCCATGTATCTGTTGAGTATTTATTATATGAAAATAATTGTTCTCAGCATGACAATGTGACACAGATGGGATATTCTAACTTAGCAGAGGAGGACAGAGATGAGGACGGTTTATTAACATTCTTCAAATAACACGGCAAACCATTTTGAAACAGATAAATAAGAATTTAACATAGCTGTTCATTTCATACAAATAGCAAAAACTTGTGTTTATACTGAATGGAACTTAGATTTCATCAGAGTCTCAGTATAATTTTCCTATCAAGAACAACCATGAATGATACTCTATGAATACACCATGATCAAGGAAGTCTACAGCCTGCTTGCAGATTTTGTACATTTATACTGATTATACTTTATTAACAAAAAAGGTCTACTTAAATGTTCAGGATCTATTAGATCTATTAGAAATGAAATGTTACATTATTAACAACACAAATACTGTCTCTGAATGTCTTGTGGACAGGATAAAATTGCTTATTTCCTATTTATCCTCTGGTGGTTAATGTAATCCAAGCACTTTATATATGCCTTAAAATGTACACAATTGAGCCCACAAAAAAGTTATTTCTTAACTTCCTTACTTGTACATAAATCCACTTATTCCAATCATTCTCATGGGGAAGAACTGACCTATATTTACACTATTTACACTAAGAATAGAAAACCATATCTTTCATTTAAATTTCTCTTCTTAGTTTAAATAGTCCAACTCATACATCTTTCATTAAAACTGTGTTTTTACTCAGTAATATTAAATGAAAACAGATAGATGTCATAAACTTTGCTGAATCTTGGTGGACATTCTGTGATGCTTTTAAAGCCGATACTATCTTCCTTGGGTTGATCTGGACTTGTTATTATCTGTTATCTTCATACGATAATTTCACTTTTCCTTCACTGTCTTTCATCTAAGTATAATTTTATATATGCAAGCACACAGACACACATGCTTGCTACATATGCAAGAGACTTACAACCTTACATATGTTTGGCTTTAATTAAGTTATGGAAATAGAGTCCTTAACCAAGTTCCCTTAATAATGCTATTAACTGGTAACTACATATATCTTCATTACAAAGTTAAACTTTAATTATTATTTATTACACACTGCATGTTTCATAGTGCAATCAGCACACATGAACAAATTGCAGTTTGCCACATATAATGAAATCATAAACCCCAAGAGCTCTATTCAATTACACTGAAGAGCAGAAAGTTCTTTTTTTTGCTTTCCAAATTGAATGGCCTCAGCAGAGGGAAGATCAGATATTTTCTACATCAAAGTCCGTCACATGTTTGTCAAACTAAATCGGAAAAAAAAGAAAAAAAAAAAGTACATTTGACCTTAGCAGGGATGTATGTTAAAGGACCTTGAAGGAACTTGAAATGGGACAAAAGAACTTCTGAAATGGCTGGTTAAAGAGTTTTCCTTTCTATAAAAATGCAAGTAATATTATCAGAAAACAATGTGTCTTTCGTTTTTAAACAAGAGATACTCATTTCCTTTCCAACAGAGAGGTTGCACACCTGAAAGGAGGGAGAAAAACATTTATCTTAAACCACTTTGTTTAAGACTTGTGGTTGTTTTTACTTTTTTCCATAAAAGCAAAAAAAAAAAAAAAAATGTTGAACATTTTGATATAAAATGCAACAAAACTGCCATCATTATTACCACTTCTGTCTTTAAAGCAATGACAAAAGGGTATCAACACCTGACATGACTTGGTAAGTTCATTTATCAAACTCAACAGAAGCTAAGCTCTAGGTAGTGGGCAACCCCTCTGCCACAAGTTCCTTCACCGAGTGATCCATACTTGTTTCAAGTGCTGAAGTATTCAGAAAATTAGAGAGTCTCACCTTCAGGAAGATATAGAATCCTAGTGTAGCAAGACACTGTGTAACTCTACATTTGGCAAAGAGATGGGAAAACAATGGAAACAGTGAGAGATTTGACTTGCTTGGGCTTCAAAATCACGTTGGATGGTGAGTGTGCCCATGAAATTAAGACACTTGCTCCTTGTAAGAAAAGCTGTGAATAATCTATACAGTGTATTAAGAAGCAGAGACATCACTTTGCCAAGGAAAGCCCATATGGTCAAAGCTAAGGTTTTTCCAGTAGTCATGTATGGATGTAAGAGTTGGACTTAACCAAGTTCCCTTAATAATGCTATTAACTGGTAACTACATATATCTTCATTACAAAGTTAAACTTTAATTATTATTTATTACACACTGCATGTTTCATAGTGCAATCAGCACACATGAACAAATTGCAGTTTGCCACATATAATGAAATCATAAACCCCAAGAGCTCTATTCAATTACACTGAAGAGCAGAAAGTTCTTTTTTTTGCTTTCCAAATTGAATGGCCTCAGCAGAGGGAAGATCAGATATTTTCTACATCAAAGTCCGTCACATGTTTGTCAAACTAAATCGGAAAAAAAAGAAAAAAAAAAAGTACATTTGACCTTAGCAGGGATGTATGTTAAAGGACCTTGAAGGAACTTGAAATGGGACAAAAGAACTTCTGAAATGGCTGGTTAAAGAGTTTTCCTTTCTATAAAAATGCAAGTAATATTATCAGAAAACAATGTGTCTTTCGTTTTTAAACAAGAGATACTCATTTCCTTTCCAACAGAGAGGTTGCACACCTGAAAGGAGGGAGAAAAACATTTATCTTAAACCACTTTGTTTAAGACTTGTGGTTGTTTTTACTTTTTTCCATAAAAGCAAAAAAAAAAAAAAAAATGTTGAACATTTTGATATAAAATGCAACAAAACTGCCATCATTATTACCACTTCTGTCTTTAAAGCAATGACAAAAGGGTATCAACACCTGACATGACTTGGTAAGTTCATTTATCAAACTCAACAGAAGCTAAGCTCTAGGTAGTGGGCAACCCCTCTGCCACAAGTTCCTTCACCGAGTGATCCATACTTGTTTCAAGTGCTGAAGTATTCAGAAAATTAGAGAGTCTCACCTTCAGGAAGATATAGAATCCTAGTGTAGCAAGACACTGTGTAACTCTACATTTGGCAAAGAGATGGGAAAACAATGGAAACAGTGAGAGATTTGACTTGCTTGGGCTTCAAAATCACGTTGGATGGTGAGTGTGCCCATGAAATTAAGACACTTGCTCCTTGTAAGAAAAGCTGTGAATAATCTATACAGTGTATTAAGAAGCAGAGACATCACTTTGCCAAGGAAAGCCCATATGGTCAAAGCTAAGGTTTTTCCAGTAGTCATGTATGGATGTAAGAGTTGGATCACAAATAAGGCTGAGTCACAAACAAATGATGACTTTGAACGGTGGTGTTGGAGAAGACTCTTGAGAGTCCCTCGGACAGGAAAGAGATCAGACTAGTCAATCACAAAGGAAAGCAACCCTGAATATTCATTCAAAGGACTGATGCTGAAGTTGAAGTTCTAATAGTTTGGCCATCTGATATAAAGATCCCACTCATTGGAAAAGACCCTAATGCTGGAAAGACTGAAGGTATAAGGAGAAGGGAATGACAGAGGATGAGATGGCATCACTGATTCGATGGACCTAAGTTTGAGCAAGAGATGGGTGAAGGAGAGGGAGGCCTGGCACGCTACAGTCCATGAGGTCACAGAGCCAAACAGAACTGAACAAAAACAGCATTTCATAGGACATAAGGGAAGGAGAAATATTTCTAGCTTGTTTCTCAATATCTATCATTATTTTAAAAATAAAGCTATAATAAGTATGACCTTGGCCAGAAAGGTTAGACAAACTCCACTTTTGGTCTGATCTGAGAAGCATATTTTTCTATTATTAAGCCTAAATGTAATGGCATTTAAAATAAAAAAAACACTTCATCTGTCCAAAGAGTCAGACTCCTATTTCCGATGTCCCCATTTTAGAAAACATGTGCATTTTCCCATGATATTTACAACTATTTTAATGTCTGAGCATCATCATTGTAGTAACATAGTATTTTAGTAATGTCTGATGAAGACAGAGTCCTAGAGGTATTGGCACCCAACAGCTACTTGTGTCTTATGTCTGCTCTTGCCAAGAGACTATCCCTTACTATTGAACCTGACCTCATACTTTACCTTTACCATGATTCCTAATGCTGTTAGATAAATCAGATTACAGAACAGGACAAAACAATCAGAACAAATGAGAAGGGCTGTCTAGGTCAATGACAACATAGACTCTGGCTTAATACAGTCTCATCACATTTGTGACCATCAATAATCCTGCACAAAATTATGAAGCTTTCAACTAGAAATAGTCCATTGTCAGTGAGTGCTGGAGGTAGGGCAGAGACAGAGAGAAATTATGCAAGTGTTACTATCTGTGGCACTATTAAGTACCATGATGTGGCTTTGGAAATAGACAAGAGTTCCTATACATGTTTCGCCATTTAGCATGTTTGTGGCATACAAAAAGTTATTTTATTTTACCTTAGTTTTTCATATGGATATAATATTCTTAATTTTGTGAAATTATGGTTAGATGAAAGTATCTGATAAACAGAGAGAATCTAATAGTTTGGCCATCTGATATAAAGATCCCACTCATTGGAAAAGACCCTAATGCTGGAAAGACTGAAGGTATAAGGAGAAGGGAATGACAGAGGATGAGATGGCATCACTGATTCGATGGACCTAAGTTTGAGCAAGAGATGGGTGAAGGAGAGGGAGGCCTGGCACGCTACAGTCCATGAGGTCACAGAGCCAAACAGAACTGAACAAAAACAGCATTTCATAGGACATAAGGGAAGGAGAAATATTTCTAGCTTGTTTCTCAATATCTATCATTATTTTAAAAATAAAGCTATAATAAGTATGACCTTGGCCAGAAAGGTTAGACAAACTCCACTTTTGGTCTGATCTGAGAAGCATATTTTTCTATTATTAAGCCTAAATGTAATGGCATTTAAAATAAAAAAAACACTTCATCTGTCCAAAGAGTCAGACTCCTATTTCCGATGTCCCCATTTTAGAAAACATGTGCATTTTCCCATGATATTTACAACTATTTTAATGTCTGAGCATCATCATTGTAGTAACATAGTATTTTAGTAATGTCTGATGAAGACAGAGTCCTAGAGGTATTGGCACCCAACAGCTACTTGTGTCTTATGTCTGCTCTTGCCAAGAGACTATCCCTTACTATTGAACCTGACCTCATACTTTACCTTTACCATGATTCCTAATGCTGTTAGATAAATCAGATTACAGAACAGGACAAAACAATCAGAACAAATGAGAAGGGCTGTCTAGGTCAATGACAACATAGACTCTGGCTTAATACAGTCTCATCACATTTGTGACCATCAATAATCCTGCACAAAATTATGAAGCTTTCAACTAGAAATAGTCCATTGTCAGTGAGTGCTGGAGGTAGGGCAGAGACAGAGAGAAATTATGCAAGTGTTACTATCTGTGGCACTATTAAGTACCATGATGTGGCTTTGGAAATAGACAAGAGTTCCTATACATGTTTCGCCATTTAGCATGTTTGTGGCATACAAAAAGTTATTTTATTTTACCTTAGTTTTTCATATGGATATAATATTCTTAATTTTGTGAAATTATGGTTAGATGAAAGTATCTGATAAACAGAGAGAATTCAAATATCAGTTTTCATTCTCTGAATAATAAAAAGCAATTTTCTTCTGCCAGAATCATCACAAGATTGAGAGATAGTTTTATATACAAAATACATGCCACTCAAGGTTATCGAGGTGAGCTTAAAAACATATAAGTAGAAGGTGGGGTCTGAGAAAGAATAACTATGGGTAATCCCTATATGTGTGGTTCAAAACCCATAAAGTTACAAAATATAAGATTTAGAATCTGCAAACAAGTCTTACTGGAACTCTCCAACTTGCTCTTTGCTCCCAAAAGAATTCAAGAGCTTATTTGATAATTGAGTCATATTGAAGAGCATAGTTATTTATATGCAGTTCAAAATATAATCATCAAATGTAAAACAGGTTTATATAAACATTTCCAGAAACCATGCCTGTGAATGTAATATACACATCATTATTGCCATGCAGCACCCAGAGTTCCCTGCATGAGATGAAATTATAACAATTCATCAGCTTTTGTTTCTCTGAGAATTAACATTCCAGAGGCATTGCTACTCACTCTGGCAAGAGGCATCTTCATTCACTTCAATTTGATTTTGAAAAATCAGGAGAAAATCAGACAACACAGGATAATAGGAGGATTCAAAGATTGATGGTTTGATCCTTTCCAAGTGAAGGTATTCAGAACCAGCTGCTTATATTACTGATAGGATAAATCAGATTACAGAACAGGACAAAACAATCAGAACAAATGAGAAGGGCTGTCTAGGTCAATGACAACATAGACTCTGGCTTAATACAGTCTCATCACATTTGTGACCATCAATAATCCTGCACAAAATTATGAAGCTTTCAACTAGAAATAGTCCATTGTCAGTGAGTGCTGGAGGTAGGGCAGAGACAGAGAGAAATTATGCAAGTGTTACTATCTGTGGCACTATTAAGTACCATGATGTGGCTTTGGAAATAGACAAGAGTTCCTATACATGTTTCGCCATTTAGCATGTTTGTGGCATACAAAAAGTTATTTTATTTTACCTTAGTTTTTCATATGGATATAATATTCTTAATTTTGTGAAATTATGGTTAGATGAAAGTATCTGATAAACAGAGAGAATTCAAATATCAGTTTTCATTCTCTGAATAATAAAAAGCAATTTTCTTCTGCCAGAATCATCACAAGATTGAGAGATAGTTTTATATACAAAATACATGCCACTCAAGGTTATCGAGGTGAGCTTAAAAAACATATAAGTAGAAGGTGGGGTCTGAGAAAGAATAACTATGGGTAATCCCTATATGTGTGGTTCAAAACCCATAAAGTTACAAAATATAAGATTTAGAATCTGCAAACAAGTCTTACTGGAACTCTCCAACTTGCTCTTTGCTCCCAAAAGAATTCAAGAGCTTATTTGATAATTGAGTCATATTGAAGAGCATAGTTATTTATATGCAGTTCAAAATATAATCATCAAATGTAAAACAGGTTTATATAAACATTTCCAGAAACCATGCCTGTGAATGTAATATACACATCATTATTGCCATGCAGCACCCAGAGTTCCCTGCATGAGATGAAATTATAACAATTCATCAGCTTTTGTTTCTCTGAGAATTAACATTCCAGAGGCATTGCTACTCACTCTGGCAAGAGGCATCTTCATTCACTTCAATTTGATTTTGAAAAATCAGGAGAAAATCAGACAACACAGGATAATAGGAGGATTCAAAGATTGATGGTTTGATCCTTTCCAAGTGAAGGTATTCAGAACCAGCTGCTTATATTACTGATAGGATAACATGAAAGTTGATTAAACTTGCTACTTCTACCTTCATCAGTAAATACGTGCTTTAGAGTGAGTTTCCTATTTTATGAGGATACACACACACACACACACACACACACACACATATATATATATATATATACACCAGGAAGCAGTATACAAAAACACATATACATATATGTGTATTAGTGCATGAGCTTCCCAGGTGGCCCAGTAGTAAAGAACCTGCCTGCCATGCAGGAGACACCGGAGATGTGGGTTTGATCCCTGGGCCAGGAAGAATTCCTGGAGGAAAAGGTGGCAACCCATTCCAGTATTCTTGCCAGGAGAATCCTATGGACAGAGGAGTGTGGTGGACTACAGTCCATGAGGTCTCAAAGAGACAGGCACAACTGAGCAACTGAGAGAGAGTGACAATATAAATGGATGGATACATGTGTGTGCAAATATACGCATATATGCACTTATCCACTCACCAACCTACCTACTATATTTGGGGTAAAAAACACACAAACAACTAGAGTTCAAGCTCTAACTCTACCTTTTATTAACTCCTCACTAGATTATAATTTCCATTGAGATAGGAATTTTGACTCACATTCACTCTTCTGTCCTTTGCATCTGGTAGAATTCACAGACAAGTGTTCAACAGTCCTTTCCTTAATGAATATAAAAACATAATTTTTAATGTCTTCTTTGTTTCAAGTATTGTGCCATCCTCTTGAGCTATGTTTTTTCAATTAATTCTTGGAATCATCCCATGAAGCAGAAACTATTGCCATATAAGTCAACTGTGATTCAAAGAGACCAAAATAAATCTTACCAAAGGTCTCAGAGTTTAATGAGTGGCAGGGTCCACACAGGTTTCCTGGGGTTTTCATTTCTGCATCTGTAAACTGGGAATCAGCTCCAAAAAGTCACTGGATGATGCTGAAGCTCCAATACTTTGGCCACATGATGAAGAGAGCAACTTACTGGAAAAGACCCTGATGCTGAGAGAACAGAAGGCAAAGGAGAAGTGGATGACAAAGGATAGGATGGTTGGGTGGCATCACTGATTCATTGGCCATGAGTTTGAGCAAGCTGCAGGAGATGGTGAAGGACAGGGAAGCCTGGCGTGCTGCGATCATGGGGTCGCAGAGTTGGCCACAACTGAGCAACTGAACTGAACCAAACTAAAATTGGGAATGGTAATGCATGTACACTTCAGGGTTTGATCTGAGGATCAAATTAGATAATGAATGTACATGTGTGTATAAAGAATAAAGTGTTTACAGGCAGGAGACATTACTACATTGACTTCACATGCTTAGGGACATGAAGTGTGATCAGCAAAGCCAAGTCCACTACTGGAAAAATTCTAAGAGTATGAGTGCCTAATGGGGAGATTTTTAGAATCCTCTTCACATCCTAAAGACAACACAATAAGCTCACAGAAAACCTCATGGGTTGGCAGGAAAATAAAATTTCAGGCCCTTTGAGTCAATAAACAGGTCAACTATGTAACAATAATGAAACTACTGACAGCAAACCTATACCCTGGTCCCTTGCTGATTACATCACTAGTTATAGTATCAACACACCTTTCGATTTGGATTAAGTTAAAGGAAATACAAACTCTGAAGCCTTTTAAGACATGCTTCTTACGGTTTATGCAAACTTACCTTTTATTAACTCCTCACTAGATTATAATTTCCATTGAGATAGGAATTTTGACTCACATTCACTCTTCTGTCCTTTGCATCTGGTAGAATTCACAGACAAGTGTTCAACAGTCCTTTCCTTAATGAATATAAAAACATAATTTTTAATGTCTTCTTTGTTTCAAGTATTGTGCCATCCTCTTGAGCTATGTTTTTTCAATTAATTCTTGGAATCATCCCATGAAGCAGAAACTATTGCCATATAAGTCAACTGTGATTCAAAGAGACCAAAATAAATCTTACCAAAGGTCTCAGAGTTTAATGAGTGGCAGGGTCCACACAGGTTTCCTGGGGTTTTCATTTCTGCATCTGTAAACTGGGAATCAGCTCCAAAAAGTCACTGGATGATGCTGAAGCTCCAATACTTTGGCCACATGATGAAGAGAGCAACTTACTGGAAAAGACCCTGATGCTGAGAGAACAGAAGGCAAAAGGAGAAGTGGATGACAAAGGATAGGATGGTTGGGTGGCATCACTGATTCATTGGCCATGAGTTTGAGCAAGCTGCAGGAGATGGTGAAGGACAGGGAAGCCTGGCGTGCTGCGATCATGGGGTCGCAGAGTTGGCCACAACTGAGCAACTGAACTGAACCAAACTAAAATTGGGAATGGTAATGCATGTACACTTCAGGGTTTGATCTGAGGATCAAATTAGATAATGAATGTACATGTGTGTATAAAGAATAAAGTGTTTACAGGCAGGAGACATTACTACATTGACTTCACATGCTTAGGGACATGAAGTGTGATCAGCAAAGCCAAGTCCACTACTGGAAAAATTCTAAGAGTATGAGTGCCTAATGGGGAGATTTTTAGAATCCTCTTCACATCCTAAAGACAACACAATAAGCTCACAGAAAACCTCATGGGTTGGCAGGAAAATAAAATTTCAGGCCCTTTGAGTCAATAAACAGGTCAACTATGTAACAATAATGAAACTACTGACAGCAAACCTATACCCTGGTCCCTTGCTGATTACATCACTAGTTATAGTATCAACACACCTTTCGATTTGGATTAAGTTAAAGGAAATACAAACTCTGAAGCCTTTTAAGACATGCTTCTTACGGTTTACATTTTTTCTTCTTACATTTTGGAATACCTGCATAGTTCTGAGTTTAGTCATTCCTTTTTTTATTTCTTTATTATTTTTGGCTATTCTGGGTTTTCACTGCTGCCACAGGCTCTTCTCTAGTTGCAGGGAGTGTGGGCTACTCTCAAGTTGAGGTGAGCAGGCTTCTTGTTGTGGTGACTTTTCTTGTTACGGAACCCCGACTATAGGGTACACAGGCTTCAGTAATTGTGGCACATGGGCTCAACAGCTGCAGTTCTGAGGTTCTAGAGCACAGGCTCAATAGTTGTGGCTCACGAGCTTAGTTATTCCGCAGCATGTGGGATCTTCCTGGATCAGGGATCGAACTTGTGTCTCCTACATTGGAAGGCAAACTCCTTACCACTGAGCTACCAGGGAAGCCCAGTTTAGTCATTCTTAAGGTAAAGATAGGAACTGTACTTTGTGCACAGTAAAAATAATAATTGCCTGATTAAATGAAATATTAATTTGAATAAAAGGGCTGCAGCATCATTCTACAACAAATGCATTAGGAAGTTTAGGAAAGTATAGTAAAATAGGAAGAAGGAAGTAGGAAGAAAATTTACCAGAGATACTATCTTCAATATAAAGTTATAAAATTACTTTCTCCCAATAATAGTCCAGAGATGAAGAACTAGAAATATAAAGCACATGAGTAAATTTCTGTAGGCTTG
This sequence comes from Tragulus kanchil, assembly GCA_022376925.1. Taxonomy (NCBI): domain Eukaryota; kingdom Metazoa; phylum Chordata; class Mammalia; order Artiodactyla; family Tragulidae; genus Tragulus; species Tragulus kanchil. The sequence goes on along the minus strand of JAIOJX010000005.1, from coordinate 112,348,320 downwards.
TTCAGGACACAGGAACAAAAGACAGTTTTCTTCTCTGTACCTTTTGGGGGAAAAAAAATATAAGAGAACACAATTTTATTTTCATGAAAGGACAGGAGACATTACTACATTGACTTCACATGCTTAGGGACATGAAGTGTGATCAGCAAAGCCAAGTCCACTACTGGAAAAATTCTAAGAGTATGAGTGCCTAATGGGGAGATTTTTAGAATCCTCTTCACATCCTAAAGACAACACAATAAGCTCACAGAAAACCTCATGGGTTGGCAGGAAAATAAAATTTCAGGCCCTTTGAGTCAATAAACAGGTCAACTATGTAACAATAATGAAACTACTGACAGCAAACCTATACCCTGGTCCCTTGCTGATTACATCACTAGTTATAGTATCAACACACCTTCGATTTGGATTAAGTTAAAGGAAATACAAACTCTGAAGCCTTTTAAGACATGCTTCTTACGGTTTACATTTTTTCTTCTTACATTTTGGAATACCTGCATAGTTCTGAGTTTAGTCATTCCTTTTTTTATTTCTTTATTATTTTTGGCTATTCTGGGTTTTCACTGCTGCCACAGGCTCTTCTCTAGTTGCAGGGAGTGTGGGCTACTCTCAAGTTGAGGTGAGCAGGCTTCTTGTTGTGGTGACTTTTCTTGTTACGGAACCCCGACTATAGGGTACACAGGCTTCAGTAATTGTGGCACATGGGCTCAACAGCTGCAGTTCTGAGGTTCTAGAGCACAGGCTCAATAGTTGTGGCTCACGAGCTTAGTTATTCCGCAGCATGTGGGATCTTCCTGGATCAGGGATCGAACTTGTGTCTCCTACATTGGAAGGCAAACTCCTTACCACTGAGCTACCAGGGAAGCCCAGTTTAGTCATTCTTAAGGTAAAGATAGGAACTGTACTTTGTGCACAGTAAAAATAATAATTGCCTGATTAAATGAAATATTAATTTGAATAAAAGGGCTGCAGCATCATTCTACAACAAATGCATTAGGAAGTTTAGGAAAGTATAGTAAAATAGGAAGAAGGAAGTAGGAAGAAAATTTACCAGAGATACTATCTTCAATATAAAGTTATAAAATTACTTTCTCCCAATAATAGTCCAGAGATGAAGAACTAGAAATATAAAGCACATGAGTAAATTTCTGTAGGCTTGTTCAGGACACAGGAACAAAAGACAGTTTTTCTTCTCTGTACCTTTTGGGCCAAAAGGAGGAGAGGAAGGGACGTATAACTTAAGTCTTTCAGAACACAAAGGATATGTGTTTTGATTTTTTCTAATTGAAGTATAGTTAATTTATAATGTTCTGCTAGTTTCAAGTATACAGAAAAGTGATTCATGTGTACACAGACACAAACTTGTTGGATTCTTTTCCACTACAGGTGATTACAAGATATTGTGTATAGTTCTCTTCACTATACAGTAAATTCTTATTATTTGTCTATTTTATATATAATAATGTGTATATCTTTGTCCTTTTAGATTATTTTCCATTAAAGGTTATTATAGGATATTAAGTATAGTTCTCTGTGCTATACAGTAAATCATTGTTGTTTGTCTATTTTATATGTAACAATGTATATATGTTAATCCCAAATTCCTAATTTATCCCTCCCCACTTTCCCCTTGGACTTCCCTTGTAGCTCAGTCAGCAAAGGATCTGCCTGTGATGCAAGAGACCTGGCTTCTATTCCTGAGCTGGGAAGATCTGGAGAAGAAAAAGGCACCCACTCCAGTATTCTTGCCTGGAGAATTGCATGGACAGAGCACCCTGGCAGGCTATATTCCATGGGGTTGCTAGAGACAGACATGATCTGGCAACTGAACCACTACCATCTTTCCCCTTAGGTAACTGAAAGTTTGTTTTTTTATGTCTGTGGTTCTATTTATATTTTGTAAATAAATAGTCTTGTTTGAAATAAAAACCAGCGATCATATAGTATCACTTATTCGTTAAATCTAAAAAAATGAGGCAAAATGAACTAATTCACAAAAACAGGATATACGGTAGAACACTCCATGAACTTCCATATTCTTCATCTTAGTCTTATCACAGAGAACTGGTAAACTCCCTAAAAGCAGACCCCAGGCCTCCTACCCTGCTTCAACCCCTGTAACTAAATCCAGCAAAAAATTGCATTAAGTTACCTTTAAAAAGTTATAAAATGACTTGCTCCCAATAATAGTCCAGAGATGAAGAACTAGAAATATAAAGCACATGAGTAAATTTCTGTAGGCTTGTTCAGGACACAGGAACAAAAGACAGTTTTTCTTCTCTGTACCTTTTGGGCCAAAAGGAGGAGAGGAAGGGACGTATAACTTAAGTCTTTCAGAACACAAAGGATATGTGTTTTGATTTTTTCTAATTGAAGTATAGTTAATTTATAATGTTCTGCTAGTTTCAAGTATACAGAAAAGTGATTCATGTGTACACAGACACAAACTTGTTGGATTCTTTTCCACTACAGGTGATTACAAGATATTGTGTATAGTTCTCTTCACTATACAGTAAATTCTTATTATTTGTCTATTTTATATATAATAATGTGTATATATTTGTCCTTTTTAGATTATTTTCCATTAAAGGTTATTATAGGATATTAAGTATAGTTCTCTGTGCTATACAGTAAATCATTGTTGTTTGTCTATTTTATATGTAACAATGTATATATGTTAATCCCAAATTCCTAATTTATCCCTCCCCACTTTCCCCTTGGACTTCCCTTGTAGCTCAGTCAGCAAAGGATCTGCCTGTGATGCAAGAGACCTGGCTTCTATTCCTGAGCTGGGAAGATCTGGAGAAGAAAAAGGCACCCACTCCAGTATTCTTGCCTGGAGAATTGCATGGACAGAGCACCCTGGCAGGCTATATTCCATGGGGTTGCTAGAGACAGACATGATCTGGCAACTGAACCACTACCATCTTTCCCCTTAGGTAACTGAAAGTTTGTTTTTTTATGTCTGTGGTTCTATTTATATTTTGTAAATAAATAGTCTTGTTTGAAATAAAAACCAGCGATCATATAGTATCACTTATTCGTTAAATCTAAAAAAATGAGGCAAAATGAACTAATTCACAAAAACAGGATATACGGTAGAACACTCCATGAACTTCCATATTCTTCATCTTAGTCTTATCACAGAGAACTGGTAAACTCCCTAAAAGCAGACCCCAGGCCTCCTACCCTGCTTCAACCCCTGTAACATCCACCACAGTGTTCCATCTTAAACTCCAGAAGCAGTTTAATATAATACAGATAATACACACTTGGGGATTTAAATTCAAACACTAGGATTTCCCACTGTCCAGCTGTGGGCAGATAGCTTTGTCCCTCTCTTGTCTTTGGTTTCCTCATTTATACACAGAGATGAACCACCATCTCAACAAGATGAGACAAGACAGCACAAATAGATGCCCTAGTTCACATCAGGGGCTCAGAGAGAGCAGTGCTATTTCATGACTCCTCTATCATTCCCTTTTTTGTTTCACTTCTCTCATTTGCCTACAATAGCCTCTACAGACACATTTATGGCACAAATCCTAATCTGTAGAAACTTAAACTGTCAGTGAACCTGTGATAAAATTAAGACTCGAAACTGTGTTCCAGGTTTCCATAATAATGATTTCCTGACATATTTCACTCAAAAATAAATCTCTTCTTACACAGTGTCAGAGTCTGTTAATTGAAGTCTATTTCTAAAATATTTACTTAGCTTGATATATATGCATACATCTTTCTTTTGTCCTTGGTGTTTCTGGGCTTCTTTAATCATTGTGTCAATCAGAGCTTATTATGTGAACAGTTCAATACACTGTTTGAAATAACTATTCAAACCATTACAATGCTGTGAAGGAGTCACCAGCTGTAACATTACTAATGAATATTAATGCTCTTTTTTTATTTGGCTGGCACTGAAATAACAGCAGTTGTCATGTAGCATCAACAATTTTAACTAGGGTACTTGGAATGGGGTTGCTAGAGACAGACATGATCTGGCAACTGAACCACTACCATCTTTCCCCTTAGGTAACTGAAAGTTTGTTTTTTTATGTCTGTGGTTCTATTTATATTTTGTAAATAAATAGTCTTGTTTGAAATAAAAACCAGCGATCATATAGTATCACTTATTCGTTAAATCTAAAAAAATGAGGCAAAATGAACTAATTCACAAAAACAGGATATACGGTAGAACACTCCATGAACTTCCATATTCTTCATCTTAGTCTTATCACAGAGAACTGGTAAACTCCCTAAAAGCAGACCCCAGGCCTCCTACCCTGCTTCAACCCCTGTAACATCCACCACAGTGTTCCATCTTAAACTCCAGAAGCAGTTTAATATAATACAGATAATACACACTTGGGGATTTAAATTCAAACACTAGGATTTCCCACTGTCCAGCTGTGGGCAGATAGCTTTGTCCCTCTCTTGTCTTTGGTTTCCTCATTTATACACAGAGATGAACCACCATCTCAACAAGATGAGACAAGACAGCACAAATAGATGCCCTAGTTCACATCAGGGGCTCAGAGAGAGCAGTGCTATTTCATGACTCCTCTATCATTCCCTTTTTTGTTTCACTTCTCTCATTTGCCTACAATAGCCTCTACAGACACATTTATGGCACAAATCCTAATCTGTAGAAACTTAAACTGTCAGTGAACCTGTGATAAAATTAAGACTCGAAACTGTGTTCCAGGTTTCCATAATAATGATTTCCTGACATATTTCACTCAAAAATAAATCTCTTCTTACACAGTGTCAGAGTCTGTTAATTGAAGTCTATTTCTAAAATATTTACTTAGCTTGATATATATGCATACATCTTTCTTTTGTCCTTGGTGTTTCTGGGCTTCTTTAATCATTGTGTCAATCAGAGCTTATTATGTGAACAGTTCAATACACTGTTTGAAATAACTATTCAAACCATTACAATGCTGTGAAGGAGTCACCAGCTGTAACATTACTAATGAATATTAATGCTCTTTTTTTATTTGGCTGGCACTGAAATAACAGCAGTTGTCATGTAGCATCAACAATTTTAACTAGGGTACTCTGGAAAGTCATTTAAAACGTGAAATGCCCTCCAGATTACATTTTGTGGTCAACACATAGTCAAGAAGTCAGCTGTGACCAATATAACTGACAGCAACACTGTTGGAATAACGTCATGATAAAACAGATTTAAAAACAACACATTATCCCCTTCTACTGCTTCCACAGTTATACAAGGCAGATGGAATACCTTCTAATTTGCTCAGGTTGGATAAGAGTTGTAAAAGAACAAATTTTAATGCTTTTCAATCACAATGAATGAAAAGCATAGAACTGGATAGGAATGAAGAGAGCTAAGACAATAGCAGTATGTAAACACTGAGGCAGTTTTCTGCCTTTTGAGAAAAACCTATTGTAAGAAGAATTTATGGCTGTGGGCTAGATCCACAAGTGACCTGATCATTCAGATGTGACAAAATATTTAAGGCTTTAAAAGGTCATGCTTGGGCTTCCCTGGTGGTCCAGTGGGTAAGGACACCACCTTGCACTGCAAGGGGCGCTGGTTCGATCCCTGACCTGGGAAGATCCCACGTGCCGCGGAGCTGCAGGACCGATGTGTCCAATTACCGAGCCGGAGCTCTGGAGCGCATGCGCCCAGAGTCGGTGCTCTGAGACAACAGAGGCCACCGCGATGGGAGGTCCACACGGGCCAAGGAACAAAGATGGATGAAAATGGACAAATGAAAGACCAATAGAAGTGGCCCACCTGCTCCCCTCCCTCCCCACCTCACTCCCACCAAAATGAATAAATAAATAATTTTTTTTTTTAAAAAAGGTCATGCTCACAAAACAAAATGGGACTGCTTTAGCAATATTTCAAAGCAATTTGTTGGTTTTATATGTTGATGCCATCAAAATTAATAGAATGCTATACAAATCCTTTCATAATTCATCATTAATGCATGGGTTAGTCATATCCATGTATAGGATTCTTTCTAATTTATGTAACTGAAGTTACTTTCTAAAATGTCAACCTGAAAGTCTCCATTTTCTAAGGCAGGCTATGTGTATATGCTTATACCCAGAGATGTAAAACCTATTGAAAAACAGGTACCCTGGGTGGTAATGACCCCTCTTGCCACCAATGTACATTAATAATGTGTGTGTAAGTCTCTCAGTTGTGCCCAGTGCTTTGTGACCCCATTGACTGTAGCCCACCAGGATCCTATGTCCATGGAAGAATCCAGGGAAGAATACAGGAGTGGGTAGCCATTCCCTTCTCCAGGTGATCTTCCCAACCCAGGGACTGAACACCAGTATCCTGGCACTACAGGCAGATTCTTTACCATCTGAACCACCATGGAAGCCCTATACCAATAACACCAATAACTAATATTCTTGAGTATTAACGCTTTGCCAAGTAATTTTAAAATGCATCACATGTACTCTGATTTAATCTTCTGTCTAGCTCTGTGGGATAGTTGTTATCATAATCTCCATTTTATAGATGAGGAAACACAAGGTCACCTAGCCAATAACAAGCTAGGATATGAATCTAGGCTGTCAGACTTCACAGTCCACATACTTAACCACCAGACATAAAAGTTGTTGTTCAGTTGCTCAGTCATGTCCAACCCTTTGTGACATAAATGTATTTAGTATTAAAAAATGGCATGTTTTAAATTGCTAATCTTTTTATTTCCTAAAAGACAAAGGAGGGCATAATTGGCCGAGTAGGATAGGTTGCAGGCTAACGATCTGAGAATTCTCAAAAGCAGTTATGATCAAGGAGAAGATGTCAGATGGCATAATTGAAGGGGCTCCCTTCTTACTCTTCCAATTCTTCTGACACCAGACTAGCTACTCCAGTCTTAGTGGAGGGCGGTAGTGGATCTGTACTGAGTCAACTGTTTTCTCTTAAGCAGACTACTCATGATGGGTGAAGAAATGAGTCCTTAACAACCTAGCATAGAAGTCCAACCAGAGTCCAAGAGAGTGATATCAATACTTACCAGCAAGAGGTTTAACTAGCACTGACAGCTATCTCTGAAACACCATATTCATGATACAAAGCAAGGCGACCAAAGACAAGAAAATTTTACAGAAAGCTAACACACTGGTGAGGTACAGACTAGAGTCTCCATTTTCTAAGGCAGGCTATGTGTATATGCTTATACCCAGAGATGTAAAACCTATGGATGAACAGGGACCCTAGGTGGAAATGACCCCTCTTGCCACCAATGTACATTAATAATGTGTGTGTAAGTCTCTCAGTTGTGCCCAGTGCTTTGTGACCCCATTGACTGTAGCCCACCAGGATCCTATGTCCATGGAAGAATCCAGGGAAGAATACAGGAGTGGGTAGCCATTCCCTTCTCCAGGTGATCTTCCCAACCCAGGGACTGAACACCAGTATCCTGGCACTACAGGCAGATTCTTTACCATCTGAACCACCATGGAAGCCCTATACCAATAACACCAATAACTAATATTCTTGAGTATTAACGCTTTGCCAAGTAATTTTAAAATGCATCACATGTACTCTGATTTAATCTTCTGTCTAGCTCTGTGGGATAGTTGTTATCATAATCTCCATTTTATAGATGAGGAAACACAAGGTCACCTAGCCAATAACAAGCTAGGATATGAATCTAGGCTGTCAGACTTCACAGTCCACATACTTAACCACCAGACATAAAAGTTGTTGTTCAGTTGCTCAGTCATGTCCAACCCTTTGTGACATAAATGTATTTAGTATTAAAAAATGGCATGTTTTAAATTGCTAATCTTTTTATTTCCTAAAAGACAAAGGAGGGCATAATTGGCCGAGTAGGATAGGTTGCAGGCTAACGATCTGAGAATTCTCAAAAGCAGTTATGATCAAGGAGAAGATGTCAGATGGCATAATTGAAGGGGCTCCCTTCTTACTCTTCCAATTCTTCTGACACCAGACTAGCTACTCCAGTCTTAGTGGAGGGCGGTAGTGGATCTGTACTGAGTCAACTGTTTTCTCTTAAGCAGACTACTCATGATGGGTGAAGAAATGAGTCCTTAACAACCTAGCATAGAAGTCCAACCAGAGTCCAAGAGAGTGATATCAATACTTACCAGCAAGAGGTTTAACTAGCACTGACAGCTATCTCTGAAACACCATATTCATGATACAAAGCAAGGCGACCAAAGACAAGAAAATTTTACAGAAAGCTAACACACTGGTGAGGTACAGACTAGAGGAAAGAACAACAAGTAAACACATGAGCAAGAATTACCATGCATATGTTTTCTTCAGATAATTAGCTAACTTAGTCAAATGTATCTACTTTTGAATGGAAAAAAGATCTGAAAGATCTCCTTTACCTTTTCTTAATTCTTTTAGCATCCTGAGCACATCCAGAGGTCTGTGCCAGGTAATCAGAGTCTTTACACCTTTTAAACCCAGGGAGCAAAATGAATGTGGTAGAACTAAGGAAATTTCCATGGCATGTGGTCAATGCCCATATACGGGAATTACTGGAGGCATATCTTCCTTAACCTGGCTGGGCTCCATTTTATAATAAAACAGCCATTATTCAAAGAATTAGGTCTTGCTAAAGTAAGAATCTGTAATTTCTCTGTCTTTGTTTTTGCTCTTTTAATAATCAAAAAACAACCAACACAACTGGTAGTATTTTCACTAAACATGGATGGTAGGATCTCAGCTCTAAATTCTGAAGTATTTATTTAAAATTTCCATATACTTAAATACCACTGTTTTTTATATTGCTTAAGCACATTTTCCAATCAACACTAATATACATATATATATATATATAGAGAGAGAGAGAGAGAGAGAGAGAGAGAGAGAGAGTGAGTGCCACTTTTCAAATATTCTACAAACATTCTTTCCTTGATAATGTTTCTTTTTTTTTTTATTTTGGGCAGGGGTTGGTTTGGGGAGGGAGGGGAGCAGGCGGGCCACTTCTATCGGTCTTTCATTTCTCTATGTTCATCCGTCTTTGTTCTTTGGCTCCTGTGGGCCTCCCATCACAGTGGTGTCTGTCGTTGCAGAGCGCCAGCTCTGGGTGCATGCGCTCCAGAGCTCTGGCTTGGTAATTGGACACATCAGTCCAGCCGCTCCGCGGCATGTGGGATCTTCCCAGGCCAGGGATCGAACCGGCGCCCCTTGCACTGCAAGGCGGTGTCCTTACCCACTGGACCACCAAGGGAAGCCCTTGATAATGTTTTTATCCATAACTGAGACAAGGCTGAGGATTAGTAGACTGAGTTCCTGGCTGATAAATCAAATTCATTTTTTTTTTTTTTCCACAATAGTCACATGACATGTAGGCAAAGGTCTAGAATCTGATGACTCAAAGGGTGGTTAAGAATGCAACCAACGTTCTACTTTGATTAGGGCTTCCCAGGTGGCATGAGTGGTAAGGAATCTGCCTGCCAATGCAGGAGACATAGGGAATGAGAGTTTGATTCCCAGGTCAGAAGGATCCCCTGGAGGATGGCATGGCAACCGACTCTAGTATTCTTGCTTGGAGAATTCCCATAGATAGAAGAGCCTGGTGCACTACAGTCGATGGGTTTCAAAGAATCAAACATGACTGAAGGGCTTCCCTGGTGGTCCAGTGGGTAAGGACACCGCCTTGCAGTGCAAGGGGCGCTAGTTCGAGCCCTGGCCTGGGAAGATCTCACGTGCCGCGGAGCCGCTGGACCAATGTGTCCAATTACCGAACCGGAGCTCTGGAGCGCATGCGCCCAGAGCCGGTGCTCTGCAACAACAGAGGCCACCGTGATGGGAGGCCCACACGGCCCAAAGAACAAAGATGGATGAAAATAGATACATGAAAGACCAATAGAAGTGGCCCGCCTGCCCCTCTCCCTCCCAACCCTACCCTCCCCTCCCAAAAAAACATGACTGACGCGATTTAGCACATAGGAACTAACTATTCTGATCGAGACATTTGAATGTAGGAGGTTGGAAGACCCACCGAAGCTCCTACAGCTAAGCAGTAATAGGACAGTGTGACAGTGCAGCTGTCCTGAGAACATTCTACAAACACTCTAGCATATACAAAACATGCAACAACGCTTTTCAATGAAGCTTTTTTTTTAATTATTATTTTTACAATTTTTTTGGCCTTTTTTATTGATTTTTTTTTATCCATTGATTTCCATGCATCTTCATTCCCCGGCCTGTGTGGGTCTCCCATTGCAGTGGTCTCTCTCTTTGCAGAGCACTGGCTCTGAATGCATGTGCTCCAGAGTACTGGCTCCTAATTGGACCCACAGGTCCAGCCATTCCATGGCATGTGGGATCTTCCTGGGTCAGGGATCAAACTAGTTCCCTTTGCACTGCAAGGTGGACTCTTTACCCACAGGCCCACCAGGGAAGCCCTAAGCTTTTTTTCTGAAGTAACGTCACCAAAGTTATGTCACTGAACTTTTGTGTCCTACATGGGCTACAGTGTAAGTGTCCTGTTTGTTTTCTTCTTTGTCTTACACCTAAAGGGAAGGGACCAGAAAGAAGAAAAAAATGCAGGGTTCTGTGGAGGCAGACAGGACAGAGAGGGTGATGGCAGAGTGCAGATGTAAAGAAAACATTTGGAAAAAGCTCTCAGCAAAGAACAGGGCCCAGTGTACTCAATGCCCCATACCCTTCCTCCTTTAGAAGAAGATACATAAGACATGCATGTGATTTTCTAGAAGTTAAGAGGTTCAGAAATTGAGTTTGAAATGAAAGAAACTGAAATGTGGTGCCCCATACTCTAAAAATCAATTTCTGTTTCAGAGGCGAATTTCTTTTCTTTTTCTTCATTTTATTTTTGGGTGCAGTGGGTCTTTGTTGCTGTGCATGCACTTTCCCTGATTGCATCAAGTGGGGGCTCATCTCTAGCTAAAGTACAAGGGCTTCTCATTGTGGCCCCACCCCTACCCTATTGCAGAGCAATGCAGAGCATTCAGGCTTTAGTATTGTTGGTCAGGATGCTTCCCCCCCCTCCCCTCCCAACCCCCCCTGACTGACGCGATTTAGCACATAGGAACTAACTATTCTGATCGAGACATTTGAATGTAGGAGGTTGGAAGACCCACCGAAGCTCCTACAGCTAAGCAGTAATAGGACAGTGTGACAGTGCAGCTGTCCTGAGAACATTCTACAAACACTCTAGCATATACAAAACATGCAACAACGCTTTTCAATGAAGCTTTTTTTTTAATTATTATTTTTACAATTTTTTTGGCCTTTTTTATTGATTTTTTTTTATCCATTGATTTCCATGCATCTTCATTCCCCGGCCTGTGTGGGTCTCCCATTGCAGTGGTCTCTCTCTTTGCAGAGCACTGGCTCTGAATGCATGTGCTCCAGAGTACTGGCTCCTAATTGGACCCACAGGTCCAGCCATTCCATGGCATGTGGGATCTTCCTGGGTCAGGGATCAAACTAGTTCCCTTTGCACTGCAAGGTGGACTCTTTACCCACAGGCCCACCAGGGAAGCCCTAAGCTTTTTTTCTGAAGTAACGTCACCAAAGTTATGTCACTGAACTTTTGTGTCCTACATGGGCTACAGTGTAAGTGTCCTGTTTGTTTTCTTCTTTGTCTTACACCTAAAGGGAAGGGACCAGAAAGAAGAAAAAAATGCAGGGTTCTGTGGAGGCAGACAGGACAGAGAGGGTGATGGCAGAGTGCAGATGTAAAGAAAACATTTGGAAAAAGCTCTCAGCAAAGAACAGGGCCCAGTGTACTCAATGCCCCATACCCTTCCTCCTTTAGAAGAAGATACATAAGACATGCATGTGATTTTCTAGAAGTTAAGAGGTTCAGAAATTGAGTTTGAAATGAAAGAAACTGAAATGTGGTGCCCCATACTCTAAAAATCAATTTCTGTTTCAGAGGCGAATTTCTTTTCTTTTTCTTCATTTTATTTTTGGGTGCAGTGGGTCTTTGTTGCTGTGCATGCACTTTCCCTGATTGCATCAAGTGGGGGCTCATCTCTAGCTAAAGTACAAGGGCTTCTCATTGTGGCCCCCACCCCTACCCTATTGCAGAGCATAGGCTGCAGAGCATTCAGGCTTTAGTAGTTGTGGCACTTGGGCTCAGTTTCTCCTTCTGGCATGTGGAAACCTCCCAGACTAGAGATAGAACTCATATCCCCTGTGGCAGGCAGATGCTTAACTACCATACCACTAGGAAAGTCCAGGAGAGAAATTTCTGTCTCTTGTATTTGAAATAGATTCATCTTTGAAAAACAAATATGTGTATCATCTAAGACTGATTTATGGGCCAAGCAGTAGGGACTGATAATCACGAAACTTAGCGTACTAATTTAGATCACTAGTTTGAGAAGTATAAGGACTTGGAGTCACAATTCAATACAGTACTATCATCCAGGCTTTTCTAACCATTTCAAGTTGTGCTGTTAATAACTGTTATTAATAACTCATCTGCTACTAATAACTCATTAAAATGTTTTATAGATCATATGCATGATTTTATTGGATATCAAAATAATTGTGAAATTTACATAGTGTCACTACTCCTGTTTTACAGGAATAAAACCTCAGCAAGCTTACATAATTCATGCAGGTCATGCCACCATCAAATAAGCAAAATGAAATTGATTTCAGTTCTTTCAACCCCCAATACTGTCCAATTTCTAAACCCTAGGGAATTTGTGTGAAGGTGTAGGTACTATACACAATGGTACCCTTTGTATCAGGAACTAGCTCAAGCTGCATGTGAGACAATGGTAGGAAAAAAACGATATTTTCATTTATATAACCTGGAGTGTTCAAACAGCAGTTCTACATTTCTCAGAGCTCAACTTGGCAAAACTGAGCCCAATATCCTAATGTGTGCATGTCCCTGAATGTGCTTGCCTGACTTCAGGGATAGAATTGTTCCGATTGTCCCAGATTACCCGCCTACACCTTCCTGGTACTTGATTTGAATTGTCAGCAGAAGTAGCATGCAATCGCTTAGAAAAGGCCTTCCTGGTACTTTCTTTGTTTCAGAGGTGAATTTCTTTTCTTTTTCTTCATTTTATTTTTGGGTGCAGTGGGTCTTTGTTGCTGTGCATGCACTTTCCCTGATTGCATCAAGTGGGGGCTCATCTCTAGCTAAAGTACAAGGGCTTCTCATTGTGGCCCCACCCCTACCCTATTGCAGAGCATAGGCTGCAGAGCATTCAGGCTTTAGTAGTTGTGGCACTTGGGCTCAGTTTCTCCTTCTGGCATGTGGAAACCTCCCAGACTAGAGATAGAACTCATATCCCCTGTGGCAGGCAGATGCTTAACTACCATACCACTAGGAAAGTCCAGGAGAGAAATTTCTGTCTCTTGTATTTGAAATAGATTCATCTTTGAAAAACAAATATGTGTATCATCTAAGACTGATTTATGGGCCAAGCAGTAGGGACTGATAATCACGAAACTTAGCGTACTAATTTAGATCACTAGTTTGAGAAGTATAAGGACTTGGAGTCACAATTCAATACAGTACTATCATCCAGGCTTTTCTAACCATTTCAAGTTGTGCTGTTAATAACTGTTATTAATAACTCATCTGCTACTAATAACTCATTAAAATGTTTTATAGATCATATGCATGATTTTATTGGATATCAAAATAATTGTGAAATTTACATAGTGTCACTACTCCTGTTTTACAGGAATAAAACCTCAGCAAGCTTACATAATTCATGCAGGTCATGCCACCATCAAATAAGCAAAATGAAATTGATTTCAGTTCTTTCAACCCCCAATACTGTCCAATTTCTAAACCCTAGGGAATTTGTGTGAAGGTGTAGGTACTATACACAATGGTACCCTTTGTATCAGGAACTAGCTCAAGCTGCATGTGAGACAATGGTAGGAAAAAAACGATATTTTCATTTATATAACCTGGAGTGTTCAAACAGCAGTTCTACATTTCTCAGAGCTCAACTTGGCAAAACTGAGCCCAATATCCTAATGTGTGCATGTCCCTGAATGTGCTTGCCTGACTTCAGGGATAGAATTGTTCCGATTGTCCCAGATTACCCGCCTACACCTTCCTGGTACTTGATTTGAATTGTCAGCAGAAGTAGCATGCAATCGCTTAGAAAAAAGGGTGCTTCACTCTAAGCTAATTAATCTGGAGTGATTTCAGGTGTGGGTATAGACGCATTCATTTTCCAAATGGACTCGGAAAATAAATACCCTACCATATAGGAGAGAAGCTTGTAAATAGCTTTTTGCTTGTTTATTTTCACTTGTTTAAGAGTCATGGAACACTGAAAATCTGATCAAATTCACCACTCTTCTTATAAAAGTATGTATCACACCAAAAGCTGCAAGATGTCTGGACCTATAAAGCCTGCTCATAGACACATTGTTATTCAGAAATAAGGACCTAAGGACCTTTTGCTGTGGAGAAAAAAAATACAATTTTGTCTATATTTCATCAAGATATAGTAACTTTGTTCAGATGCTTAAGCAGGAACAAATTTACCAAACAAATGAATCTAAAATTAGGTATATCACTTCTACCTAAAGAATCCTCTCCTCTATAATCCAATGTAAAGAAAAGGAGTTTTTTCAAAGAGCTAGTAGCAGGTCAGTGCTAAAGGGATGCCATGTCTTTTTGTCACATAACAAGTACTATGTAAAGTATCTTGAGAATTTCACTGAGCTAGGAAATAGACAAGCAGTCAGCCCAAACATAGCAACAACAGAAACAAAGGAGAAATTTGTAGAGAAGCACATGTGGAGAGCTTGGATGCCAGCACAGGCTTCCATCGGCCAGCAAACATACCAGCGACATAGGAAGAGGTTCACAGGCCCTCCAATGGCTTTTGGAACAACAAGATGAGAGGTAAAAACGATATTTCATTTATTAATAGGGAGGAAAACTATACACAATGGTACCCTTGTATCAGGAACTAGCTCAAGCTGCATGTGAGACAATGGTAGGAAAAAAACGATATTTTCATTTATATAACCTGGAGTGTTCAAACAGCAGTTCTACATTTCTCAGAGCTCAACTTGGCAAAACTGAGCCCAATATCCTAATGTGTGCATGTCCCTGAATGTGCTTGCCTGACTTCAGGGATAGAATTGTTCCGATTGTCCCAGATTACCCGCCTACACCTTCCTGGTACTTGATTTGAATTGTCAGCAGAAGTAGCATGCAATCGCTTAGAAAAAGGCTGCTTCACTCTAAGCTAATTAATCTGGAGTGATTTCAGGTGTGGGTATAGACGCATTCATTTTCCAAATGGACTCGGAAAATAAATACCCTACCATATAGGAGAGAAGCTTGTAAATAGCTTTTTGCTTGTTTATTTTCACTTGTTTAAGAGTCATGGAACACTGAAAATCTGATCAAATTCACCACTCTTCTTATAAAAGTATGTATCACACCAAAAGCTGCAAGATGTCTGGACCTATAAAGCCTGCTCATAGACACATTGTTATTCAGAAATAAGGACCTAAGGACCTTTTGCTGTGGAGAAAAAAAATACAATTTTGTCTATATTTCATCAAGATATAGTAACTTTGTTCAGATGCTTAAGCAGGAACAAATTTACCAAACAAATGAATCTAAAATTAGGTATATCACTTCTACCTAAAGAATCCTCTCCTCTATAATCCAATGTAAAGAAAAGGAGTTTTTTCAAAGAGCTAGTAGCAGGTCAGTGCTAAAGGGATGCCATGTCTTTTTGTCACATAACAAGTACTATGTAAAGTATCTTGAGAATTTCACTGAGCTAGGAAATAGACAAGCAGTCAGCCCAAACATAGCAACAACAGAAACAAAGGAGAAATTTGTAGAGAAGCACATGTGGAGAGAGCTTGGATGCCAGCACAGGCTTCCATCGGCCAGCAAACATACCAGCGACATAGGAAGAGGTTCCACAGGAACCCATCCAATGGCTTTTGGAACAACAAGATGAGAGGTACCCAAAAGACACCTGCAGAAATCCCCTCCATAAACTCCTCAGTCGTGATCAGTGTCCAGCATGAGCACTGTAGCTATAAAGTCACATTCTGAAATATCAAAAATATAATTTATCCCATGGTCTCCTTCACCTGACAAAACAAACTATCTGAGGGAAAGAGAAGTCATTCCAGTCTACACAACTCCCTGATTGTGTTATAATCCTTTGGTTACCAGCAATAGAATTTTAAGTAAACTTGAAGAAAATTTCATCTTAAGCAGAAAGACAAGGGATTTTTTGGAAGGGCAGTGCATGACTGAGAATCACAGGGAGACTGAACAGGGATACGCTCAGTACTAAGTAATCAAAATCAGTAGATAAGAACTTGAAGGAAAAATGCAGCTCCAATTGTCTTCTCTTTGTGTCCTATTATATAAGATTCAAGTTGAGGCACATGAGAATATCAGCTGTTTAGTTCTGATCACATGTTCACCCTTCAAAGGGGGACTGCAATGCCCTCAATGACAGCTCCATCAGGACAACATGTGAGGAGAGAAAGTTAAAAGAAGTGCTGCATTACAATGGGGTAGAGCTAGGGATCCTTAATAGGCAGAATAACAAACACGGGGGTTTCTCTTCCTAAAATAAAGTTGGGAACCTTGAAGGATCTTTATAAACACTGTCAGTTCCAAAAAAGTTAATGCCATATGTTAAAACTCTAAGAAAGCCTGGATGTTAGGGAAAGCTAACCCTAGAATCCAGTTTCTGCTATCTGAACCTAATATTTGGATGTATCAACTATATTTATTACATAGGTCAAGGCTTTCTACAAACTGAATCTCAATTCATGTGATTCACAAACACAACACATGACTGGGAAAAGACCACATGCAGAAGATGTTTGGAGAAGATTTTAAAACACTATGTTAGTTGTTTTGTGATTACATTTACTAGAACTGTTGCTGAAGAACTGCCAAGAACAAGCAGAAGTACTATTCAGGAAGGACAGCCAGAATAATGAGCCTTCACTGAAATCCTGTTACTAGAATTGCAGACATGTTTAACTTCTGACATGATGTGAAAAAAAGTTAACATTGAAAAAAAAATAACTTGAACACATATAATTTTTAAGTGGCAATGGTTTCTAAGTGGCAACAGGCATGAAAAGTGAAAATAATAAACGGTAAATCAGATGAAAGCTACTAGATAAAGAACCATCTGCACTACATGTAAGGGGGTATAATTAAAAGGAGAGCAAGATATTCCTTTTGTCCATAATGCATACTACATAAAATTTAGGAGTTTAACTTAGTTTGTATTAGTGTGCTTACTTTCCTGCCCATTTTCACACTGAAAGTGAACACTCAATTGCAATACACAAGTGTCTTTCCTTCTCTGTGTGGCTCTCATCTAAACTCTTCTTATACTTATTTTCTGTATTATGTTTTGATTATGGTACTATAAGTCACTGCAAGTGCCTTCCAATTCACTCTCACAGATTCCAAGCGAAAGCCAGTCCTGGCTATACTCACAGTTCTCTTTCACAACCATAAAACTCTTCCTTATCCATAGGCTTTGTTCCAGTTGACTCCACCTTCCAGAAAACAGATGGCTGAACAGAGTAGGTACTTGACTAAGACCTGTCTGCAGTCCAGCTGTTAGTTTATGATGTAAGCTGATCTCAAGAGCATCAGCCAAACCAATCAAATCTTGAGTTTTGAATGGGTAACAAAATCAACAGACGGCAAAGTGGCACTGAACAGTGTATGAGCACACGTGTATACACATTCACAACATGAGAGTAGATATTAAAACATAATAAAAGCTGTGGGGCAGAGACAGGAAAGTGCTGACAAGTAAAGTTTTTGCAAAATATGTTAAAACTCTAAGAAAGCCTGGATGTTAGGAAAGCTAACCCTAGAATCCAGTTTCTGAATTTTTCATATTTATTACATAGGTCAAGGCTTTCTACAAACTGAATCTCAATTCATGTGATTCACAAACACAACACATGACTGGGAAAAGACCACATGCAGAAGATGTTTGGAGAAGATTTTAAAACACTATGTTAGTTGTTTTGTGATTACATTTACTAGAACTGTTGCTGAAGAACTGCCAAGAACAAGCAGAAGTACTATTCAGGAAGGACAGCCAGAATAATGAGCCTTCACTGAAATCCTGTTACTAGAATTGCAGACATGTTTAACTTCTGACATGATGTGAAAAAAAGTTAACATTGAAAAAAAAATAACTTGAACACATATAATTTTTAAGTGGCAATGGTTTCTAAGTGGCAACAGGCATGAAAAGTGAAAATAATAAACGGTAAATCAGATGAAAGCTACTAGATAAAGAACCATCTGCACTACATGTAAGGGGGTATAATTAAAAGGAGAGCAAGATATTCCTTTTGTCCATAATGCATACTACATAAAATTTAGGAGTTTAACTTAGTTTGTATTAGTGTGCTTACTTTCCTGCCCATTTTCACACTGAAAGTGAACACTCAATTGCAATACACAAGTGTCTTTCCTTCTCTGTGTGGCTCTCATCTAAACTCTTCTTATACTTATTTTCTGTATTATGTTTTGATTATGGTACTATAAGTCACTGCAAGTGCCTTCCAATTCACTCTCACAGATTCCAAGCGAAAGCCAGTCCTGGCTATACTCACAGTTCTCTTTCACAACCATAAAACTCTTCCTTATCCATAGGCTTTGTTCCAGTTGACTCCACCTTCCAGAAAACAGATGGCTGAACAGAGTAGGTACTTGACTAAGACCTGTCTGCAGTCCAGCTGTTAGTTTATGATGTAAGCTGATCTCAAGAGCATCAGCCAAACCAATCAAATCTTGAGTTTTGAATGGGTAACAAAATCAACAGACGGCAAAGTGGCACTGAACAGTGTATGAGCACACGTGTATACACATTCACACACATGAGAGTAGATATTAAAACATAATAAAAGCTGTGGGGCAGAGACAGGGAAAGTGCTGACAAGGAATCAAAAAAAAGTAAAAGGTTCACAAGGTGACCATGAAACAGAGAGGGTCTACTCTTGAGTGGAGGGGTAATGTAGAGGGCAAGAATATCCCGTTTAAAGCATTCTATCTCTCCATGAGCCTTGGACTAATTGGTTATGACTACAGTTCTAAATAGTATTCCAGTTTTCAGGAGCCCAAATTAAGTGGAAGATAGGACCATTTCTTCCCTTGCTGAATTCACCATGTACCATCCCTTTTGAAGCTCTCCCTCAGTGATTAAGGATATTATAACACAAAAAATTCTGCAAATAGTTATAAGGTGCATGCTAGGGAGAGGTAAACTACACAGTAATACTGAGCAGCAAGCAAATAGAAAGGAGTAAGAAAAATGAATTCAAATTGTTGCAAAGACTGAGCATTCCTGAGCACTTAGTTTTAAGGTGCAAAAGTGTAAGTGTAAAAAGGTTTACTCATTCATGAGATTAAAAGAAAAAGATGTTGTCTGTACCCTAATATGACAGATCTTTCCCTGAACACTGATGGAGAGTGAAGTCCAGGCTCTTTATCAAACGGAAGTTAATACAGAAATGCATTATTCTGGGGAAGAAGGGAAATTTAGGCTCTAGGATATACTGAATGGAGTTAACAATTCTGAGAGTATATGTTTAATGATGAACTGTTTCTATATAAAATGGTAAGATCACAAGAAACAAAAAATATCAAGGTCTTATAAGAATGGGAAGTATGATAGCAACAAAATGCTGATGGTAGGGCTCTATCATCTTCAGCTTCTTAGGTGGCTCAGTGGTAAGAAACCACTCAATGAAGGAAATGCAGGAGCCTTACAGATTCGGGTCTTTCACAACCATAAAACTCTTCCTTATCCATAGGCTTTGTTCCAGTTGACTCCACCTTCCAGAAAACAGATGGCTGAACAGAGTAGGTACTTGACTAAGACCTGTCTGCAGTCCAGCTGTTAGTTTATGATGTAAGCTGATCTCAAGAGCATCAGCCAAACCAATCAAATCTTGAGTTTTGAATGGGTAACAAAATCAACAGACGGCAAAGTGGCACTGAACAGTGTATGAGCACACGTGTATACACATTCACACACATGAGAGTAGATATTAAAACATAATAAAAGCTGTGGGGCAGAGACAGGGAAAGTGCTGACAAGGAATCAAAAAAAAGTAAAAGGTTCACAAGGTGACCATGAAACAGAGAGGGTCTACTCTTGAGTGGAGGGGTAATGTAGAGGGCAAGAATATCCCGTTTAAAGCATTCTATCTCTCCATGAGCCTTGGACTAATTGGTTATGACTACAGTTCTAAATAGTATTCCAGTTTTCAGGAGCCCAAATTAAGTGGAAGATAGGACCATTTCTTCCCTTGCTGAATTCACCATGTACCATCCCTTTTGAAGCTCTCCCTCAGTGATTAAGGATATTATAACACAAAAAATTCTGCAAATAGTTATAAGGTGCATGCTAGGGAGAGGTAAACTACACAGTAATACTGAGCAGCAAGCAAATAGAAAGGAGTAAGAAAAATGAATTCAAATTGTTGCAAAGACTGAGCATTCCTGAGCACTTAGTTTTAAGGTGCAAAAGTGTAAGTGTAAAAAGGTTTACTCATTCATGAGATTAAAAGAAAAAGATGTTGTCTGTACCCTAATATGACAGATCTTTCCCTGAACACTGATGGAGAGTGAAGTCCAGGCTCTTTATCAAACGGAAGTTAATACAGAAATGCATTATTCTGGGGAAGAAGGGAAATTTAGGCTCTAGGATATACTGAATGGAGTTAACAATTCTGAGAGTATATGTTTAATGATGAACTGTTTCTATATAAAATGGTAAGATCACAAGAAACAAAAAATATCAAGGTCTTATAAGAATGGGAAGTATGATAGCAACAAAATGCTGATGGTAGGGCTCTATCATCTTCAGCTTCTTAGGTGGCTCAGTGGTAAAAAATCCACCTGTCAATGAAGGAAATGCAGGAGACATGGGTTAGATCCCTGGATTGAGAAGATCCTCTGGAGTAGGAAATAGCAACTCACTCCAGTATTCTTGCCTGGGAAATCCCATGGACAAAGGAACGTAGTGGGCTATAGCTCACTGGTTCTCAGAGTCCAACAGGACAAACTGACTAAGCATGCACTATCACCTTCTGAGTATCAGCATATGCAGGTTCAGTTTGGGTACCACAAAAATGCATCTGACCAAGGGAGCATGGAGCTCCTGAAACCCACTGCTCTCCAAACTGCATACTCCAAAGGAGCGTTGTAACAGCCTGAAAAATGTGGAGATATGCCTTTGCACAAATACTCACTGGTTGATACACCCAGAAGATGCCTTCTATCCCATCTACCTTGAGACAGATCCATGTTGTCTCAAGGGTGTTCCTTCCCAAGGCTGCTTCTATTTAGAGGGTGGCCAAGTGTCTCTGGTCATTGCACTGATCCTTCCCCTGTTCAGAGCTTTTGCCCCTAACTTAAGTCTCTTTGGTTTGTTCTACAAATCTGCTTCATATGAAAAAGCATTTATAGCTGTTGTTTCAAAATTTGAGTTAACTTGCTGATCACTTCATTTTTTAAAAGTCAGACCTCAGTGGGACAGAGCAGGGGCTGGCTTTATTTTACAGGTCAGGCCTAGCCCTTTAGAGCCAATAAGCCTTGTGTCTCCTATATGTGTGTTGATGTTTTTACAAACTATAATCAAGGTAAACAAAATGATAGCTAAAAGACAGGAGGACAACATGGAGAAAGATTATGAGGGAAAAGAACTCAGACAAACAGTTTTAGGAAAATTAAGACCTCATTCAACATCAGTACATTTGCATTTGGTGTTGTTTATTCCTTAATAATTGAACAAAGAACTTCCAGGGATAAGAAAACCTACTAGGTTTTATTTTACCTGCATAATAGATATGTGATTTAATCAGGACTTACAAGACATTTTTTACTATTATGAAAGTGAAAGTGTCAAAGTGTTAGTCACTCAGTCGTGTCCAACTCCTTGAGACTCATGGACTGTAGCCCACCAGGTTCCTCTCTCCGTGGATTTTTCCAAGCAAAAATAATGGAGTGGGTAGCCATTCCCTTCTCCAGGGAATCTTCTCAGCCCAAGGACTGAACCCAAGTCACCTGTATTTCAGGCAGATTCTTTACCACCTGAGTCACCAAAGAAGTCCTAAAGTACAATGTCAACAATTCCGATATGGTAAAATTTTGACAGATTGTACCATCTTGTAAAACTTCCAGATGAATAAGCCTGTTTTTTTTTTGATATACATAAGCATAACTAGATTATTCCATTCAGAATAAACCTTATTTTTAAAATAACTACTCCATGATGTGTCCCTGTCGTTATTTCTAAAAGTCAAAACTAAGTATTTCTGTTATTTCCTCAGATTCTACAAACTAGGGCATGCTTGAAGTTACCAGGCAACTAGAACTTTGAGTTCATTAAAATCAGGAACTGTTTTAATCATCTACACATCCTTTGTTCCCATTCACTGCTCAGCACCTAATAGACAGCTATTAGTATTTGTTAAACTGAACAGAACTGTTTCAAGGACAAAACCTCTCAGTTTTCCATTGATTAAAACAAGTCTTTTAAGTTCAAAAATGGCTCATACGTGCAGTCCAGGACTAGATTCAAGAGGTCAGAAGAATGAGTAGCTAGTCATCAATTTGCACAAGGCTTCTCAGAAAGAACGCTCTGCCTAAAGCATCCAGATCCAGCCAGTCTTCCAGTCTGTAGATTGTCATTTTTTTCCTATAATATCCTTCTCAGTGTTATTGAAAGAGCTCACATGAAGTCATGGATTGCCAAAGCCATGTTGATTTGATTGCTTCTCTAAAGTGTAAGCCGCAGGAGAGCTGGAGTCTATCCCAAACACAAAATCAGTATTTTCACAGAGAATGAACAGTCAGAGAACAAAAACTCCACAAGACCCCTACCTGGCCTCTAGCATGTCCTGTTCCCACTGCTCTTCTCTACCAAGAACATCAACCCCAAGAAACAGATTCTGATTAACACCCACCTTGCATCAATAATCATCATTCTCTGGGAAGTCTCTCATTCATTATCATGGCACCATGCTACTCTCACAGTGTCTCAAATCTTAGTGGTCCTTTTACATTAAACAGACTGATGTTTTTCATTATTCTCTTTCTCACTAGTCTAAAAGCTGCTAAAGGGCAATTTTTCCCATTTCCCGCTCTCGGGGTTCTCACGTTGTCAAGATTCTTTACCACCTGAGTCACCAAAGAAGTCCTAAAGTACAATGTCAACAATTCCGATATGGTAAAATTTTGACAGATTGTACCATCTTGTAAAACTTCCAGATGAATAAGCCTGTTTTTTTTTTGATATACATAAGCATAACTAGATTATTCCATTCAGAATAAACCTTATTTTTAAAATAACTACTCCATGATGTGTCCCTGTCGTTATTTCTAAAAGTCAAAACTAAGTATTTCTGTTATTTCCTCAGATTCTACAAACTAGGGCATGCTTGAAGTTACCAGGCAACTAGAACTTTGAGTTCATTAAAATCAGGAACTGTTTTAATCATCTACACATCCTTTGTTCCCATTCACTGCTCAGCACCTAATAGACAGCTATTAGTATTTGTTAAACTGAACAGAACTGTTTCAAGGACAAAAACCTCTCAGTTTTCCATTGATTAAAACAAGTCTTTTAAGTTCAAAAATGGCTCATACGTGCAGTCCAGGACTAGATTCAAGAGGTCAGAAGAATGAGTAGCTAGTCATCAATTTGCACAAGGCTTCTCAGAAAGAACGCTCTGCCTAAAGCATCCAGATCCAGCCAGTCTTCCAGTCTGTAGATTGTCATTTTTTTCCTATAATATCCTTCTCAGTGTTATTGAAAGAGCTCACATGAAGTCATGGATTGCCAAAGCCATGTTGATTTGATTGCTTCTCTAAAGTGTAAGCCGCAGGAGAGCTGGAGTCTATCCCAAACACAAAATCAGTATTTTCACAGAGAATGAACAGTCAGAGAACAAAAACTCCACAAGACCCCTACCTGGCCTCTAGCATGTCCTGTTCCCACTGCTCTTCTCTACCAAGAACATCAACCCCAAGAAACAGATTCTGATTAACACCCACCTTGCATCAATAATCATCATTCTCTGGGAAGTCTCTCATTCATTATCATGGCACCATGCTACTCTCACAGTGTCTCAAATCTTAGTGGTCCTTTTACATTAAACAGACTGATGTTTTTCATTATTCTCTTTCTCACTAGTCTAAAAGCTGCTAAAGGGCAATTTTTCCCACTGTTGTGCCCTCGACATCTCACGTAGTTGTTTTTGTTCAGTCACCAAGTCATGTCCGACTCTTTGCACTCCCATTGACTGCAAAATAGGTACCCACTGATACTGATTAAAAGATTGAATGGGTGACTCTTTGGAAAAGCACTAGGTAACCAAAAGTTCATCAAGGCAGAAAATCTACAAAGGGAAGAAAGTTGGTTTTTTTAGTCAACTAAAGATGTAAAATAAAAATTAGTTATGAATCTAAGAAAACCCTGATGATCAAAGTAAAACCCTTTATTGTACCAATAATGAAACTAAAGCTCAGACAGGTGAGTTGATTTTATATAGTTAATTAGAGGACTTGGACATGGGTCTGAAACTCATATCTTTCATTCAATTATTCTTTCCATAAGAATGTTTTAAAATACAAGCAAATAGTCCACTTTGATGGAAAACAGTATTGACCCCACTTTGCCAAAAATGAAGAAACAGCTGAGATTCAAAAACATATTAATTCTAGTTCACATTAAAAGAGCTTATCTTTAGATAAAGGCTAGATATATAAAAAATCATGATTATGATAAAAATGATATTTGTTTTTTCTTATGAAAAGAAAACTCAGACTATAACTCCAAACTACATTACAAAATTGGAACATATAAAAAATTAACACAACTTTCCTAATTCACAGCATATAATTCATACTCAAAAATACTGTTTACATAACCTTAACTATCCCTTTCCCCATGGCAACCATGACTTAGTTTTCAAAGACTATAAGTCTCTTTCTCTTTTGTAAATAAGTTCATTCATATCACTTCTTTTTGGATTCCACCTATGGATGTTATATGCTTTTGGTGTTAAAATATATAAATTAAATTTTAAAAATTTTAAAAAAGTACTATTTATAATTATGATCACATTATTACCAATCATAACACTCATAGAAAAGAAAGGCTTCAGAAAATACACTGCTTGGATGAAGACAGTCATCAGGCAAAATGGTCTGGAAAAACTGCCATGGGTACCACAAGCTTTCTACTTCTTAATTTTCTGGCACTGATGTTTTCATTATTCTCTTTCTCACTAGTCTAAAAGCTGCTAAAGGGCAATTTTTCCCACTGTTGTGCCCTCGACATCTCACGTAGTTGTTTTTGTTCAGTCACCAAGTCATGTCCGACTCTTTGCACTCCCATTGACTGCAAAATAGGTACCCACTGATACTGATTAAAAGATTGAATGGGTGACTCTTTGGAAAAGCACTAGGTAACCAAAAGTTCATCAAGGCAGAAAATCTACAAAGGGAAGAAAGTTGGTTTTTTTAGTCAACTAAAGATGTAAAATAAAAATTAGTTATGAATCTAAGAAAACCCTGATGATCAAAGTAAAACCCTTTATTGTACCAATAATGAAACTAAAGCTCAGACAGGTGAGTTGATTTTATATAGTTAATTAGAGGACTTGGACATGGGTCTGAAACTCATATCTTTCATTCAATTATTCTTTCCATAAGAATGTTTTAAAATACAAGCAAATAGTCCACTTTGATGGAAAACAGTATTGACCCCACTTTGCCAAAAATGAAGAAACAGCTGAGATTCAAAAACATATTAATTCTAGTTCACATTAAAAGAGCTTATCTTTAGATAAAGGCTAGATATATAAAAAATCATGATTATGATAAAAATGATATTTGTTTTTTCTTATGAAAAGAAAACTCAGACTATAACTCCAAACTACATTACAAAATTGGAACATATAAAAAGTTAACATAGCTTTCCTAATTCACAGCATATAATTCATACTCAAAAATACTGTTTACATAACCTTAACTATCCCTTTCCCCATGGCAACCATGACTTAGTTTTCAAAGACTATAAGTCTCTTTCTCTTTTGTAAATAAGTTCATTCATATCACTTCTTTTTGGATTCCACCTATGGATGTTATATGCTTTTGGTGTTAAAATATATAAATTAAATTTTAAAAATTTTAAAAAAGTACTATTTATAATTATGATCACATTATTACCAATCATAACACTCATAGAAAAGAAAGGCTTCAGAAAATACACTGCTTGGATGAAGACAGTCATCAGCAATGGTCTGAGCTCTGCGATATTTCTAGTAAAGGCTACCTGAGTACCTTGGGACAAGAAATCATATCTTTTGATGCCATGGGTACCACAAGCTTTCTACTT
Source organism: Tragulus kanchil (assembly GCA_022376925.1). Taxonomy (NCBI): domain Eukaryota; kingdom Metazoa; phylum Chordata; class Mammalia; order Artiodactyla; family Tragulidae; genus Tragulus; species Tragulus kanchil. The sequence goes on along the minus strand of JAIOJX010000005.1, from coordinate 112,321,941 downwards.
CTTAATTTTGCCTGGGACAACTGATTCAGTGCACACCTCCATTGAGAGAACAGAGTCTGATGGTGATTCCTACTTATTTTTCCTTTTTCCAAACTTTAAACCTTTTATCTTGTACTGGGGTATAGTCAATGTTTTGGTAGTTTCAGGTGAACCATGGTGGAAGTGAGCCACACATATACATGTACCCATTCTTTCATTGGAGTCAAAGGTCTTTTGTTTTCTATAGAGAAGATCACACACTTCTATAGATTAACCCATGATGACATGTTCAAAAAATCCTAACCCAGAATTACTCTGTCTGCAACTCAGTTACACACAATTCCAAAGTGGCTCTGACTTAGTTTTTAAGAAGATTTGCCTCTCATTGTGCAAAGAAAACACAAAGAAAATAAAATGAATCTTTCCGCTGCCATAAGATTAGACACTTTCACTTAGTAAGTCATGATATGAAATTCTAACAGGGTAGAGTGAATTTACACACAATGATATTATTAACCCCAAGAGAAGAGCATCACTTTCTTCATTCTTAAAAGTTCTATTAGTGTACCTAATGCATCAAACAAACAAAACTAATGTACCCAAACTTACTGGATACTCTCATAGTAGACAGTTACAAATGCTGGTGAAAATAATAAATCTAAAGAATTTCATACCTAACTTGGAAATGTATTAAATAAAAGCCTTAATTTACACATAGTTTAAAATTTATTTCTCTATTTTTTTTTTTTTGATATTTCAAACATAGTCAAATTGGCCATATAGAATCTGAATGAGGTGGACAAAACAAATATCCTGAATCACACCTTCATCACTTTTCAGGCAAAACTGTTATATGCTTTTGGTGTTAAAATATATAAATTAAATTTTAAAAATTTTAAAAAAGTACTATTTATAATTATGATCACATTATTACCAATCATAACACTCATAGAAAAGAAAGGCTTCAGAAAATACACTGCTTGGATGAAGACAGTCATCAGCAATGGTCTGAGCTCTGCGATATTTCTAGTAAAGGCTACCTGAGTACCTTGGGACAAGAAATCATATCTTTTGATGCCATGGGTACCACAAGCTTTCTACTTCTTAATTTTGCCTGGGACAACTGATTCAGTGCACACCTCCATTGAGAGAACAGAGTCTGATGGTGATTCCTACTTATTTTTCCTTTTTCCAAACTTTAAACCTTTTATCTTGTACTGGGGTATAGTCAATGTTTTGGTAGTTTCAGGTGAACCATGGTGGAAGTGAGCCACACATATACATGTACCCATTCTTTCATTGGAGTCAAAGGTCTTTTGTTTTCTATAGAGAAGATCACACACTTCTATAGATTAACCCATGATGACATGTTCAAAAAATCCTAACCCAGAATTACTCTGTCTGCAACTCAGTTACACACAATTCCAAAGTGGCTCTGACTTAGTTTTTAAGAAGATTTGCCTCTCATTGTGCAAAGAAAACACAAAGAAAATAAAATGAATCTTTCCGCTGCCATAAGATTAGACACTTTCACTTAGTAAGTCATGATATGAAATTCTAACAGGGTAGAGTGAATTTACACACAATGATATTATTAACCCCAAGAGAAGAGCATCACTTTCTTCATTCTTAAAAGTTCTATTAGTGTACCTAATGCATCAAACAAACAAAACTAATGTACCCAAACTTACTGGATACTCTCATAGTAGACAGTTACAAATGCTGGTGAAAATAATAAATCTAAAGAATTTCATACCTAACTTGGAAATGTATTAAATAAAAGCCTTAATTTACACATAGTTTAAAATTTATTTCTCTATTTTTTTTTTTTTGATATTTCAAACATAGTCAAATTGGCCATATAGAATCTGAATGAGGTGGACAAAACAAATATCCTGAATCACACCTTCATCACTTTTCAGGCAAAACTGTAACTTCCCTTCCATATTTCATGTTGGCTGACAAGCCAACTAAACATGTATTTACCATCTCACTGAGGAAATATTTACAATGTTGCCAAAGGCTTGCATCAATATTCTAAATATCTTTTTATTATAAGACTAAATTGATTTTTTTTTGATAGAATCAGTGCTTGGAACTTTATATGTTAGTCCAGATTGGAACCAGAGACAGTAACAATGTATAAATTAGTCTTTTTTTCAATTCTGAAATACTGTTTGGATCCCATTCCGTCATTACTTTCATAAACCTGATGAGAGTACTTTTCTTGAAATTACTGCCTTATTTTTCCTCATGAATTAATCCAAATAAAATAAGACTGTAGAAAAAAATTCATCCTAGAAGAAGTGTTCAAGTTCAAAGTCATTATAAAAGATTTAGTTACAACATCTGTACATCTTATGACTTGAATATTTGATTTTAATTTGGTAAAGCAACCTAAAGAAAACAATTTGCTCCATCAAAATCTTTGTCTACACTCATGAAATAGCCTGATTTTCAACCAAAATGGGCAAACCATTTTTACCAAGTGACCTAGGATTAAGAGACTGTGTCATATTGCCTGATGTTTCAGGACCAATGAGAAACCATCATCCATTGCTTCTTTCATAGGAATGATTAATTACAAATAGCATTACAGAAGTACAACTATAAAGGTGAAACCAATAGTTTTTCTAACTCACAAACACCATCAATAGAAAAATATTGAAGGACACATTGTTTTGAAATCTGTTGAAAATGCCCTGGTTTTACGCTTTAAAAAGCAAACATATTAGATAAGAACTAAATCATGCTACATGGTTCCAATACAGGTTCTTAGTCCAGTTAACTAGTAAGTTATGGTCTATAATTACCTTTTATTTTTATATAATAAGTACTTAATATTTATATAGTAAATGCCTAATATTTACCACCTCCCTTTGTTCTGGGCTGTTAATTATAGTTCCCTCCATTCCCATTCTCACCAGAGCAGTAAGAGGCAAAGAGTCGAATTTCATATCTACAGTAAGTTTTCCTAAAACTCCCCTACTGTCATTGACAGTACTTTTGAGTTCCTCTGGTAAAAGGCAATTTTAATCTTCAGTTAATAGATTCTGACACTATTCATTTGATTATTAATATAAGAGCTTATTTTTATTGTTTTTCTTTGGTATAATCAACTTTTTAAAAGAAAAGCTGTGCCAAGAGAAAAACAGAACAATGGATTTGAAGTAACTTCAATTTTCAGTATTTTTCTAAGACTAAAAGAAACAGTAAAAAGCAAGGCCATTTTCAACTCTGGAAAAATCTACAATATCCTGGTGTTCATCTCATCAAGGTTGCTTCAAAGGTGGTTGCACATACGTAAGAATCAGGGTTCTAGAGGACTTGTAATTCTGGGTTGGCATTCTAGAGGCTTATTTCAAAATCCTTGGAAAGAATTCATAGATTACTAGCAATAAGCCATTTGTTTAACTGTTTATTGAGTAAATGATGACATGTTTCCCAACAGAACTTGAAGTCTACTGGGTAAGACAGATAGGGCACAAAGAACAAATGACCGCCTGCCACAGTCTTAAGGCAGAGGTAAGATCCCAATTTTGAATTTTGTGACTTTGATAGATGCCTCTTAAATCTTGCTCAGGCAACTTGGTTTATGATGGAGAAACATACCAGATTCAGGAACAAGGAAACTAGGAGAATTTATTTTTTTATCTTCAACTTGAAATTTTCTCCAGAATCAAAATTATATACCATCTAAACAAAAACAGTGTGTTACTTGAGGGGGAGGGGGATCATTTCTTTTAATACCTAGAAGACTTCTTTTGCTTTTTGTGCCTATTGCCTATGGCAGCTGAAAGCAATAACTTCCTTTTTTTTTTTTTTAATCTTTGAAATACAAGCTGCTGTCTGATCAAAGTTGTTTTGCCCGCCTTGTTATCATTATTTCATCTTTATAGAATCAAGTAGCAAGAACAAAAAGAAATAGGATTTTAACTAATCTCATCCTGTTGAATTCCCCTGAGTTCTTTAGACATCAACATCAGTTGAGTTCTTTTGTGTTAAGTAAAATTCTATTCTTTAAAAGCATCTTTAGGTTGGGAGAATGGGCCCAGGGCCCAGAATGAAAATTAGAGGACAAAGTTTTAGAGTGAAGGACATGAATGGTTAAGAATGGTTAAAAGTCTGAGAAAAAAGAGGAATTGAGTGGGTTGTGGGGAGTATATATCAAGTCAGTGGGGGCATTTCAAAGTTAGGATACAGGTCAGACTGCTAACGCTACCTTGTTAGCAAGTGGAAATGTTAATGTTAGTTTCAATTTCAGTATTTCTAAGACTAAAAGAAACAGTAAAAAGCAAGGCCATTTTCAACTCTGGAAAAATCTACAATATCCTGGTGTTCATCTCATCAAGGTTGCTTCAAAGGTGGTTGCACATACGTAAGAATCAGGGTTCTAGAGGACTTGTAATTCTGGGTTGGCATTCTAGAGGCTTATTTCAAAATCCTTGGAAAGAATTCATAGATTACTAGCAATAAGCCATTTGTTTAACTGTTTATTGAGTAAATGATGACATGTTTCCCAACAGAACTTGAAGTCTACTGGGTAAGACAGATAGGGCACAAAGAACAAATGACCGCCTGCCACAGTCTTAAGGCAGAGGTAAGATCCCAATTTTGAATTTTGTGACTTTGATAGATGCCTCTTAAATCTTGCTCAGGCAACTTGGTTTATGATGGAGAAACATACCAGATTCAGGAACAAGGAAACTAGGAGAATTTATTTTTTTATCTTCAACTTGAAATTTTCTCCAGAATCAAAATTATATACCATCTAAACAAAAACAGTGTGTTACTTGAGGGGGAGGGGGATCATTTCTTTTAATACCTAGAAGACTTCTTTTGCTTTTTGTGCCTATTGCCTATGGCAGCTGAAAGCAATAACTTCCTTTTTTTTTAATCTTTGAAATACAAGCTGCTGTCTGATCAAAGTTGTTTTGCCCGCCTTGTTATCATTATTTCATCTTTATAGAATCAAGTAGCAAGAACAAAAAGAAATAGGATTTTAACTAATCTCATCCTGTTGAATTCCCCTGAGTTCTTTAGACATCAACATCAGTTGAGTTCTTTTGTGTTAAGTAAAATTCTATTCTTTAAAAGCATCTTTAGGTTGGGAGAATGGGCCCAGGGCCCAGAATGAAAATTAGAGGACAAAGTTTTAGAGTGAAGGACATGAATGGTTAAGAATGGTTAAAAGTCTGAGAAAAAAGAGGAATTGAGTGGGTTGTGGGGAGTATATATCAAGTCAGTGGGGGCATTTCAAAGTTAGGATACAGGTCAGACTGCTAACGCTACCTTGTTAGCAAGTGGAAATGTTAATGTTAGTTGCAATGTTATAACATGTTATAATGTTACATTTATAAATGCAAACATAAGAAAGTGGAAAAATAACTATTATATATTTATAATTCAAATAACAGGTATGCGAAGCTTGGTTTATGGGGAGTCATACAATCTAATTCAACAGAAGGCACAGCCAGGGACCTGCAGGCAAAATAAAAGTGATTTTGTAAAGCTATATAAGTATTTTTGTCTAACCAGCTCTTATAATCACTTTTTCTCATAATAAATGTTCACTGAGGTAATTATTTTATTTATGGCTATTCTGGGTTTTCACTACTGCTGCAGGCTCTTCTCTAGTTGTAGGGAATGTGGGCTACTTTCTAGTGGAGGTGAGCAGGCTTCTTGTGGTGACTTCTCTTGTTGTTGGACTAGGGCTCCAGGGTACACAGGCTTCAGTAGTTGTGGTACATGGGCTCAGTAGTTGCAGCTCTGAGGCTTTAGTGCACAGACTCAATAGTTCTTGCTCATGGGCTTAGTTGCTCCACAGCATGTGGGATCTTCCCAGATCAGGGATCGAACCTATGTCTTCTGCATTGGCAGGCAAGCTTTTTACCACTGAGCTACCAGGGAAGCCCTCAATGAAGTAATCTTACAGTCAATTAAAAACATGGTTCAATACTGTCCAAGAACAATTACACCATAAACTTTATCCATTTGATTAATATTAGAGCATCAAAACAATCAAACAAAAGTCCATAAACTTGTAGCAGGGTCTGTACAACAATTCTGAACTAATAGTGACCATCAATAAAATCCAGAAGCAGCTGTAACTTAATATGCTAAGAACCAAACTAAGTATTTCCTTTGCCAAATTTGACTGAATATCCTAAGATACTTAGCAGCATTACCATCATTCCAAATGAAGTCTCAAATCAATTTCCTCAAAGCAGAACAAACTGAATATATGCTATGTTTATTCAGTCAATAGCGAGAAATATTCAGCTAATAGCTAAAATTTATTGTGAAGTGTTACAAATGGAAAAACATGGTGTTGTATGCAGTGCACCGTTTCGTCACATATTATTACAATCATGGTGATGACTTATTTTATGAATCCCTCCAAATGACTAATTTACCAGTTATATCTAAATATAGACAATATCCTGAATTTTAAAATTAGTAAAAACCCACGTTTTGTAAAGTAAATTTTTTCTTTGTGTGCATGTATGTCTGAAAAAATAAGAAACATTTGCTAATCCTATTTGTAATAAAACTTCAAAAACAGCAAGTCAGATGAGCTGTCTAAATATTTAAAGGAGTGAAAACAGTAATTAGATCATAGTAGAGGACTATAATTAAGGATCAAGTTGTGTTCTAATAAGTCAACATGACTGGAGTCATCTTCTGTGAAATAAAATACCATTTTCAGAGGGAAAGTGAAGAGATATTAGTTGGCCTAAGATAAATGACCCTTCAAAAAAAACCTACTCATTTTTAAATGTACAATTCAATAGCATTGAGTACATTTATGATGTTCTGCAGCACCGCCACTATTTCCACAAGTTTTTCATCATCTCAAACAGAAATCTTGTATCTATTAAACAATTCCCCATTATTTCCCTTCCCCAATTCCCTATAACCACCATTCTATTTTCCATCTCTATGAATTTTGCTGTGCTAGGTACCTCATATAATATTGAATCTTTTCAAGATTCATCCATATTATGTATCATGTATCTGAATTCAAAGGAGCAGATCTAAGGTAAACAAAAGGATAGAATGATGTCTTCTTTTACCATGGGCAAAATTTCACAGGGAGGACATTATCCTAAGGTGCTATAGTCACAAAATCAAACAGATTTAATGTAAACTCTTTTTAGAGAGAAAAATGAAGAGATAACATTTGGTTTAATGAACTCCTTTTTTAATTACTGGTCCAAGGAAATCTACACAGTAATTGATTTAACATATTCCCTGTATTCCAAGGCAATTAAAAGCTCTAACAACCATTTATCCACTTGTCATCTACAATAATTATAGCACATTCATTCATCTTCATTCAATCTTCACTCAAATTTTATGCTACCCTAAATTGTTCTAGAACACAGATCTGCTCATATAGCTCTTATTTAGCTATAAGTTCAAATGTCTCTTGAAGAAAACATTTCATTGTATCAATAGTATTTAAGTATATTAGGATTCTGGCTCTTTAATCCATTATTATGTGCTTCGTTTTCTTTCTCTTTTATTTAGTCAGTCAAAACCAAATGGCAAATACAAAAATGCAGAATTAAATTATGATCACAAAAGACTTTCGTTACGTAGCACAAAACGAAGTTTAAAAGTGGCCAAATATGATTTATTTGATCAGCTCAGAGTATTAGAAAAGTTCATTTGAACTCTTAATTATCTGATTTTCCAGTGATGGCTTTCTAGATCACTTGTAAATGATTATTCAAAGCCATGTGTTGAAGCAGAGCATCGACAATGGTTTTTCCAAAGTGGAATATTTGTTGTGTTAATATGATTAGTATTTGTTCTAGGAAATAAGAAAAAATACAACTCTAAATATATTCTAAGGGTTAACACCTGCTTCTTCAAACATAAAAAAATCTAGAAGTAAATTTTATTCAACTTGGTCCCCCGACTTCATCTATTCATACTGAAAATTTCTTGGAAATAATAGTTATATGATAGAAATACTAAAATAAGTAAGTTCCCTTGCCTTCCGTTTATAAGCACGTTCACATCATGGTTTAGTAAAATGAGGGTAAGAGATTAAACTGACCTCTCTTAGATCAAAGAAGGGCCTAAGCATGTGTTAAGTTGAAATTGGCAGAGGTAGGACCTGTATGATGTTATAATCATAAAATGGTGGCTCTTTCTCAGTAGAAAAGCAGATCTAAGCAAAGTAGAATGATCTTCTTACCATGGGCAAAATTTCACAGGGAGGACATTATCCTAAGGTGCTATAGTCACAAAATCAAACAGATTTAATGTAAACTCTTTTTAGAGAGAAAAATGAAGAGATAACATTTGGTTTAATGAACTCCTTTTTTAATTACTGGTCCAAGGAAATCTACACAGTAATTGATTTAACATATTCCCTGTATTCCAAGGCAATTAAAAGCTCTAACAACCATTTATCCACTTGTCATCTACAATAATTATAGCACATTCATTCATCTTCATTCAATCTTCACTCAAATTTTATGCTACCCTAAATTGTTCTAGAACACAGATCTGCTCATATAGCTCTTATTTAGCTATAAGTTCAAATGTCTCTTGAAGAAAACATTTCATTGTATCAATAGTATTTAAGTATATTAGGATTCTGGCTCTTTAATCCATTATTATGTGCTTCGTTTTCTTTCTCTTTTATTTAGTCAGTCAAAACCAAATGGCAAATACAAAAATGCAGAATTAAATTATGATCACAAAAGACTTTCGTTACGTAGCACAAAACGAAGTTTAAAAGTGGCCAAATATGATTTATTTGATCAGCTCAGAGTATTAGAAAAGTTCATTTGAACTCTTAATTATCTGATTTTCCAGTGATGGCTTTCTAGATCACTTGTAAATGATTATTCAAAGCCATGTGTTGAAGCAGAGCATCGACAATGGTTTTTCCAAAGTGGAATATTTGTTGTGTTAATATGATTAGTATTTGTTCTAGGAAATAAGAAAAAATACAACTCTAAATATATTCTAAGGGTTAACACCTGCTTCTTCAAACATAAAAAAATCTAGAAGTAAATTTTATTCAACTTGGTCCCCTGACTTCATCTATTCATACTGAAAATTTCTTGGAAATAATAGTTATATGATAGAAATACTAAAATAAGTAAGTTCCCTTGCCTTCCGTTTATAAGCACGTTCACATCATGGTTTAGTAAAATGAGGGTAAGAGATTAAACTGACCTCTCTTAGATCAAAGAAGGGCCTAAGCATGTGTTAAGTTGAAATTGGCAGAGGTAGGACCTGTATGATGTTATAATCATAAAATGGTGGCTCTTTCTCAGTAGAAAAACTTTTCCTTTCAGTCCATGTTCATGAGGAAGGGGCAGATATTTAGAGGAGAAAAGCCAATAAAATAGGATGATTTCTCTCTAAAGTTGAGACTGCATAACCTAGAGTAACAAAACCTTAGCTGTGATACATTCCGTGTGATTTCACAGGAATGTAATTTAAAATGCTTTCAAGCTTTACATCAATCTTATGTTTTTCACCTAATTCCAGATGAATTATTTACTGTAATTTTTATAACTCTATATTTTAATTCTGGATAATATCACAGTTTTGCCAGCATTCATTCATTTAAACCCATACTTCTCAAATTTTTCCACTGAAGTATCTTTCACACTAAACTCTTTAACGGCAAAAGGAATGGAATGCTATTCCTGGGAGTACTGAGTTCTGGCAGCATATCTCAAAGTGACTAGAAAGTTTTTTGAAGTTCAGCACTTTATTTTAAAGTTTGTATCTTTTATATTCTACTAACATAATATCTACATGTAATACAAAAACAATCTCTCCAAAATCATCAACTAAATAAATGATTCAAAAAATTAATCAAACTTGCCCTGTAACTTCATGACTGTTTTACACATCCCCATCTTTGAAATCATTTAGAAGGATTCCCCAGGTGCCATATTACCAGACTATGTTTTTTGAGGATCAGTTTAGTACCTCCATCAGACTTGACTGCAGTTGACAGGTTGGGCATTGTAATGAATAGGGCATATGTATTAGAGTCAGAGTGTCTGGGTTCAATACCTAGATCCAACACTCATGGTGAGTGAAGTGACTTAAAATCTCTGTGCCTCAGTTCCTTCATCTTTTCTTTATCTCTTAGACTATCAGACTTTATGAGCTAATAAGTGGGATATTTCTTGGAAATAATAGTTATATGATAGAAATACTAAAATAAGTAAGTTCCCTTGCCTTCCGTTTATAAGCACGTTCACATCATGGTTTAGTAAAATGAGGGTAAGAGATTAAACTGACCTCTCTTAGATCAAAGAAGGGCCTAAGCATGTGTTAAGTTGAAATTGGCAGAGGTAGGACCTGTATGATGTTATAATCATAAAATGGTGGCTCTTTCTCAGTAGAAAAACTTTTCCTTTCAGTCCATGTTCATGAGGAAGGGGCAGATATTTAGAGGAGAAAAGCCAATAAAATAGGATGATTTCTCTCTAAAGTTGAGACTGCATAACCTAGAGTAACAAAACCTTAGCTGTGATACATTCCGTGTGATTTCACAGGAATGTAATTTAAAATGCTTTCAAGCTTTACATCAATCTTATGTTTTTCACCTAATTCCAGATGAATTATTTACTGTAATTTTTATAACTCTATATTTTAATTCTGGATAATATCACAGTTTTGCCAGCATTCATTCATTTAAACCCATACTTCTCAAATTTTTCCACTGAAGTATCTTTCACACTAAACTCTTTAACGGCAAAAGGAATGGAATGCTATTCCTGGGAGTACTGAGTTCTGGCAGCATATCTCAAAGTGACTAGAAAGTTTTTTGAAGTTCAGCACTTTATTTTAAAGTTTGTATCTTTTATATTCTACTAACATAATATCTACATGTAATACAAAAACAATCTCTCCAAAATCATCAACTAAATAAATGATTCAAAAAATTAATCAAACTTGCCCTGTAACTTCATGACTGTTTTACACATCCCCATCTTTGAAATCATTTAGAAGGATTCCCCAGGTGCCATATTACCAGACTATGTTTTTTGAGGATCAGTTTAGTACCTCCATCAGACTTGACTGCAGTTGACAGGTTGGGCATTGTAATGAATAGGGCATATGTATTAGAGTCAGAGTGTCTGGGTTCAATACCTAGATCCAACACTCATGGTGAGTGAAGTGACTTAAAATCTCTGTGCCTCAGTTCCTTCATCTTTTCTTTATCTCTTAGACTATCAGACTTTATGAGCTAATAAGTGGGATATTTCTTAAAACAGTTCATGGAACATAGAAAGCATGATATAACTCTAAGACATTTTTTTTTTGTTTTTATATGGAATCAGGATTGCCAGAAGAAATATCAATAACCTCAGATATGCAGAATGACACCACCCTTATGGCAGAAAATGAAGAACTAAAGAGTCTCCTGATGAAGGTGAAAGGAGAGTGAAAAAGCCGGCATAAAACTCAACATTCAAAAAGCAAAGATCATGGCATCCATTCCCATCATATCATGGCAAACATATGGCAAACAATGGAAACTGTGACGGGCTTTATTTCCCTGGGATCCAAAAACACTGTGATGGTGACTGTAGCATGAAATTAAAGACACTTGGTCCTTAGAAGAATAGCCATGACAAACCTAGACAGTGCATTCAAAAGCAGAAACATTACTTTGCTGATGATAGTCCAAATAGTCAAAGCTATGGTTTTCTCAGTAGTCATGTATGAATGTGAGAGCTGGACCATAAAGAAGGCTGAGTGCCAAAAATTGATGCCCTTGAGAAGAGAAGGAGAAGGCTCATGAGAGTCCGCTGGAATGCAAGGAGACCAAACTAGCCAATCCCAAAGCAAATCAACCCTGAATATTCACTGGAAGGACTGATGCTGAAGCTGAAGCTCCAATACTTTGGCCACTTGGAACAAAACCAAAAGAGACAAAAAAAATCAATGGAAAAGAGTACTAACATAATATATGTACTTTAATTCTTTTAAAAGTAATACAAAACAATCTCTCCAAAATCATCAACTAAATAAATGATTCAAAAAATTAATCAAACTTGCCCTGTAACTTCATGACTGTTTTACACATCCCCATCTTTGAAATCATTTAGAAGGATTCCCCAGGTGCCATATTACCAGACTATGTTTTTTGAGGATCAGTTTAGTACCTCCATCAGACTTGACTGCAGTTGACAGGTTGGGCATTGTAATGAATAGGGCATATGTATTAGAGTCAGAGTGTCTGGGTTCAATACCTAGATCCAACACTCATGGTGAGTGAAGTGACTTAAAATCTCTGTGCCTCAGTTCCTTCATCTTTTCTTTATCTCTTAGACTATCAGACTTTATGAGCTAATAAGTGGGATATTTCTTAAAACAGTTCATGGAACATAGAAAGCATGATATAACTCTAAGACATTTTTATTTTGTATTTATATGGAATCAGGATTGCCAGAAGAAATATCAATAACCTCAGATATGCAGAATGACACCACCCTTATGGCAGAAAATGAAGAACTAAAGAGTCTCCTGATGAAGGTGAAAGGAGAGTGAAAAAGCCGGCATAAAACTCAACATTCAAAAAGCAAAGATCATGGCATCCATTCCCATCATATCATGGCAAACATATGGCAAACAATGGAAACTGTGACGGGCTTTATTTCCCTGGGATCCAAAAACACTGTGATGGTGACTGTAGCATGAAATTAAAGACACTTGGTCCTTAGAAGAATAGCCATGACAAACCTAGACAGTGCATTCAAAAGCAGAAACATTACTTTGCTGATGATAGTCCAAATAGTCAAAGCTATGGTTTTCTCAGTAGTCATGTATGAATGTGAGAGCTGGACCATAAAGAAGGCTGAGTGCCAAAAATTGATGCCCTTGAGAAGAGAAGGAGAAGGCTCATGAGAGTCCGCTGGAATGCAAGGAGACCAAACTAGCCAATCCCAAAGCAAATCAACCCTGAATATTCACTGGAAGGACTGATGCTGAAGCTGAAGCTCCAATACTTTGGCCACTTGACACAAAGAGACAACTCAATGGAAAAGAGCCTGGCATTGGGGAAAACAGAAGACAAAAGGAGAAGGGGATGACAGAGGATGTGATGGTCCATCACTGAGTCAATGAACATGAGTTTGAGCAGGCTCTGGGAGATGGTGAAGGACAGGGAAACCTGGTGTGCTGTACTCCATGGGGTCACAAAGAGTTGGACATGACTGAGCCACTGCAATGAACTATAAGTCATTTTTATTTATTTGTTTTTGGTTGTTCTGGGTCTTTGTTACTTTGGGTAGGTTTTCTCCAGTTGTACTGGGGATTATTCTTCATTGCAGTACATGAGCTTCTCGTTGTGGTGGCATCTGTTGTTGCAGCACTTAGGCTCAGTTGTTTGGTTTCTGGGCCCTAGAGTGTGGGGGATTTAGTAGTTGTGACCCTCAGGCTTAGCTGTTCTGTAGCATGTGGAATCCTCCCAGACCAGGGATCGAACCCACATCCACTGAACTGGCAGCCAGATTCCTATCCACTGTGCCACTAGGGAAGTCCAGTCACTGTTATTTTTATAACTGTTTTTCGAAATTCAAACTTACTAGATACAGGAAACTTAGAATGTCTCAATCTGGTTTCTATACTATATCAGAAATCATTCAGTATTAATTTCTATGCAATTCATCATCCTGATTTGTTCAGATATGAACTAGCTCTTTTCTGCTTCCAGGATGATTGCTTTACTAAATTTTTCATGTTGGAAATAGAAAGTTGTCAGAAATTTTCCATGTATATATATATATATATATATATATATATATATATATATATATACACGTTATAATAAAGTTGTAAGATATTTTCCACATATATATATAGTATTTCCACATATATAATATATATATATATATTTTTTTTATCTTCCATAGAATAATAATAACTCATTATTCATGGACTAGTCTATTAAATAAGGTATTATTTCTGATTTTAAGAGAATTTATTTTTGTTAAAGAAAACTCTAAAAATAGGGAAATAATTTAATTAACAATAATTTCACCCATAATTAATATTTTGGTGTGTTTATTTTAAGTTATACCACACATTTTTCCATTTTTATCTACCTGTATATGTTTTAGTATTTAGCTTTGTTAAGCCCAAACATTTTATAGGCTATTAAATATGTAAATTTATATTTACTATAAAAGTAAATCCTTAAAGTTTGTTTTAATATATTTAATATAAATGGCATGTTTATAACTGCCAGATACTATCTTTGTTTCATATTGGTTTTCCACTTTAAATATTTCTGAAAATCATCTCCATAAATTTATTTGCTGCATCTCAATTTACTTCAGAGGATTTGGTTATAAAAGCTGAGCTTCTGTTTCCAGATGCTGTTGATACTTTTATGCTTCTACCTAGTTACACACAGCTCAACTGCTTTCCTGAAAAGAAAAGCACATTTTATATTTCCACCAATAATATATTGTGAAAGGAGGATGTCTCTTGCACCTTGCCCAATATTGTCATGAAAACTTCTTTTCAGAATAAAAAGTAGGCAGTATTTTCCCTAACTTCTTTTTCAACAGTCCTGAAACTTGACTAGTCTCAGCTGCTTATTAGAAGTGACAAGCTAGGTAGCCTCTTTATTCTTCAAATTCTTCATTTGTATGAAAAATATACTAGAATGAAAATTATAATATTACATACAGGTGCTTTGAAGATTGAATAATAAAGTAGTAAGCACAGTGCCTGACACAGAGGAGCACTCCATACATGCTGGAGATACTGAATGATTACCAGATCCTGTCTCATCCTCATCTTAATTTGGTAATATATATGTAAGCTAGACACATATAATCACATATATAATTTGGTATTATGCATGTAAGTTTTACTTAGGTTAGTTCATTAGAGCATACACCAAATATGTATCAGTAACTGTAGGAAATCGACCATCTATTGTGCAAGGACTACAAATATGGAACCACTGGAAGAGTTGCTAAATAATTCCTGGTTTTATTTTAGAATCAAAGAAATCATAAAACTATTGCTTACATCTTGAAGACAATCCTTTTTGCTATAAATGTTAACTTTGTTCTAATGAGCTAGCTGGTAAAGTGAATTCTGGCTCAAGACCAGAGGAAATACTCCAATGTAATCTTGTCTAGATACCATGGCAGCAGTCTAACCCACTGTTTCATCTTGTGCAGAAATGAAACTGTCCACTTGTAGAGTAGGAACTCTCACACTTTACTCTTGAAAAGTTCCAGTGGCCATCAGGGAAAGCAGTCTTCGGAGGAGTAGTGATGATTAATGAGCCCATATTCACCTGAATGATAGTAAGTGGCATTAGAATTTTCCCTTAATCATGTGAAAATTACTTAAGCTGCTACTGAGCAGCTTTTCAAACCCTTACTCATTACAACGCTTTAGCTTGCAACTGCCCTGTTACTTTTCACCTGACTTACTGGAACAGTGTTTTATGCCTCATCCAATTTTATTCCTGACCCTCCATCCATCTCACTCCCCTGGCCACCAAAAAATGTACCCTAATTCATTCTCCCAAGTGTTCCTAGATAGCTCTTTCAACAAAAGTCAAGTTCAACAAATGGCCCTTCGCTGTTTAAAAATCCATTGGCTTTAAGAGAAAAAGAATTCTTTAACTCTGCCCAGCACATTGTTTCTTTCTTTCTTTTATTTTTTTTTAACTTTTAGTGGGATCAAGAACTTTGGAGGCTGGTTCCTGAATTTAAGAATCTCGGGTGGGGACTGAGAATCTGCTTGACTAATCAACTTCCAGGAGATGTTATTGTCAGCTGTGGAAACACTTTGAGAATCAGTGATTTAGAAAGTCCTACCTATCCACTATGCCTCATTTCTCAACATGGTGTCCTTCAAATTCTCAACTATTACAGTTTCTAAAACTCATTCTATTCTGTCTTGTCTCTGTGTCTCTGTCCACATGAATTCTACCTGGTGTACCTGTACCCTCTGACTAAAGGTTACTCACCAGCCCCTCCCCTTTCTGTGTTCCTATGATAAGATGTATTCTCTCCTCTCTTTTTGTGTCCTTATCACATTTTGCAGTAACTGTTATGTTATTTATACTCTGTGCTGAGATCCTTGAATGCTAAGTTGACTTTTACCTTTGTATACCCAGTGCCTAGCAGAATGTCTGACACTTGACAGGAAGGCATTCAAATGATTTTTTTCAAAGAATGCTAATAACTCCATCAACCACAATGATTCAGAATAACTTGAAAATTTGCCAATGACAGATTTTTTTTCTCCCACATCCCCTCAGGGATGAGCATGAGCAGGAACATTTTAAAAGAAAAGGAGCCAGGTGCTTCTTGTCTGGAACGGAAACAAAAAAGGCAAAAGACCACATCCTACTCTCAACATATTAAAGAACCTGAAGATGAGTGGGTAGAAGAATACAGCCAGAAGCTCTGGGATAACCAGGAAAAAGGTGAACACAGGGGAGCCCATCAAGATCTAAGTCTAAGTTCTAAAGATCCTTGTGTGGGGAGTCTGGGCAAATAATTTTATTCTCTAGTTTATCTAAGGTGATACGTATGTGTTTAAATTTTTAATATCACATAGCTCTCATGAATCATGCTATGCCTTAGTACTGGGTAGAAGATTAAAAAATCAGAACCCTTGTTAAACACATCAAGACACGATTAAGTTTCAACTTCAGAGTCAAGGTCTGCACAAACAGGATCTAACACTTAAATACAGAGGCCAAAGCCTACTGCAGAGTTGGCTTACAGAACTGCTGTCAGCCAAGTAAAAGGTGTCCACTTCAATTACGTTCAGAAAGAAAATCTAACTCCTGAAATTCTGTGAGTTTTTCACACTTCTGATGCTAAGAACTTTTTGCTAAGATGTCTTCCTACCGTTTTATTGATCTAGCTTGTACCTAAAAGCGCTTAAAGGGCAATAACAAGGAATTAAATCTTACAGTCCACTTAAAAGCCTGTCATGACCAAAGAAGGTACAGGTTGAGAATTGTCATGTCAAAATGTTATATGCAAAGCTCAAGTTCCATATACTATCAAAGAAGGATCAGCACTATAAGAGTCAATTTTTAGAAAACCAATCATCCTGCGACCAATACTACATGTTTAAGCTAGACCACACCTGCAGGCCACTACAATCAACCAGACCTGATCTGGCACTTACTGTAAGTGTTGTGAATAATTTATATAGGAGTATGAGAATTTTCCCATCAACTCCTTAGTTACAATGTAGCTTTATTTTAATCTTAGAATAATGTATCAATAGTATCTATAGCTGATAGGAAACAGGTGCTTAATAAATGGTAGCTGAATGAAAAAGATACATGTTTGTCAATTTTTACAATTCTATTAATATAGTACTCAGCTTTTCTGATTCATTATCTATCTGCAGTCCCCAGACAAGTCAAACAGCAACTCTAATTTTTTTATTATATATTCATGATAATGTTTGTATTGTGATCTCTATTTGTTTCTAGCTGCACTGCTTTTCATTGGCAAGAATATGCTTGCATAAATTGGATATCAATTAGTCATGAGTTCTATTGTCCAGGTAGTTTTGTTGGCTCATTGTTTTAGATATTCCTTAAGATTATCCTAACATTAGTTTGAACCATTTTCAGATAGGTCTGGTTCTGCCTTTACTTTGTATTCTACTCATTAGAAGTTAGTCAGTAGGTTAAGCCTATAGCTCACAGGGAGATGATGATATAAGGGTATGAATTTGGGAAGTCAGAAATTAACGTTGGAGTAACACTGACTTCAACTACTATAGCTCCCTATTAATTTTCCATGTATTCTCTGCTTCCTGCTAGTTCCTAATTTGCACTAATAGTTGTTTTATCTTATACTCAATTTCATACTTGTAAAGTACAAGATGTCTTCCTACCGTTTTAATTCGTTTTCACTTCTGATGCTAAGAACTTTTTGCTAAGATGTCTTCCTACCGTTTTATTGATCTAGCTTGTACCTAAAAGCGCTTAAAGGGCAATAACAAGGAATTAAATCTTACAGTCCACTTAAAAGCCTGTCATGACCAAAGAAGGTACAGGTTGAGAATTGTCATGTCAAAATGTTATATGCAAAGCTCAAGTTCCATATACTATCAAAGAAGGATCAGCACTATAAGAGTCAATTTTTAGAAAACCAATCATCCTGCGACCAATACTACATGTTTAAGCTAGACCACACCTGCAGGCCACTACAATCAACCAGACCTGATCTGGCACTTACTGTAAGTGTTGTGAATAATTTATATAGGAGTATGAGAATTTTCCCATCAACTCCTTAGTTACAATGTAGCTTTATTTTAATCTTAGAATAATGTATCAATAGTATCTATAGCTGATAGGAAACAGGTGCTTAATAAATGGTAGCTGAATGAAAAAGATACATGTTTGTCAATTTTTACAATTCTATTAATATAGTACTCAGCTTTTCTGATTCATTATCTATCTGCAGTCCCCAGACAAGTCAAACAGCAACTCTAATTTTTTTATTATATATTCATGATAATGTTTGTATTGTGATCTCTATTTGTTTCTAGCTGCACTGCTTTTCATTGGCAAGAATATGCTTGCATAAATTGGATATCAATTAGTCATGAGTTCTATTGTCCAGGTAGTTTTGTTGGCTCATTGTTTTAGATATTCCTTAAGATTATCCTAACATTAGTTTGAACCATTTTCAGATAGGTCTGGTTCTGCCTTTACTTTGTATTCTACTCATTAGAAGTTAGTCAGTAGGTTAAGCCTATAGCTCACAGGGAGATGATGATATAAGGGTATGAATTTGGGAAGTCAGAAATTAACGTTGGAGTAACACTGACTTCAACTACTATAGCTCCCTATTAATTTTCCATGTATTCTCTGCTTCCTGCTAGTTCCTAATTTGCACTAATAGTTGTTTTATCTTATACTGAAGTTCATACTTGTAAAGTACAAGATGTTTCAAGATGCTTATGCATTAATAAATGTACAGTCTAAAAAAATAGCACTCTCCCTTCCAAATAAAAACTTCCCAAACTCAACATCTGCTGGTAAATTAAGATTTCACCTAGTAGAAAGATGTGAGAGAAGTCCTGGTGGTATTGTAGATAAGAGTCATCCTAAATAAATAAACATTTTTAAAAACTTATAAAAAAGATGTCAGATTGAAATCCATAATTTTTAAATGTATTCTCATTTTTTTAAATTACAGGGTACAGGAATTTAGAATTTTCAAGTTTTAGTTCAAATTCCAAATATTCTACATTTTCCTTTTAATGATTTAAATAGATATTACTAATGACAGCAACTGTAATGTTTGTGTACTTTAACTTTACATTTTGCCTTTTTCTTTTCAACCAGTTAAATCAAATTACCAAAGCACACACTGCTTGCATCTAACAAATACTCTTTAATATCCTCTCAAGATCTAATGATGCCTTTTAACAATGTGGGAAAAAGTGAAATACCTTATGATGATAGGAATAGTAATTTGAATTTGAAGACAAATCACCCCATGAGGAACAATATTCTGACGAAAAAAAAAAAAAAAATAGCCACTGCATTACAGAACTTAAGAATTTTGAGTGGCAAAATAAATAACTCTATTCTAGTGAATAGAATTAAAAGATTTAGCAAGTAAAAACATTTTGGTAAAAGAGCATGAAGTTGTTTCAAGCCAAGGTACCTTTAATTGTTGGGGATGTAAAAGTATACTAAGTATGTTCAATAATTTCTTAATCAATACTGACTTGAAATATAAGGCTTTGGTGTCTTTAAAGGAAAGGATCACCCAGTAGAGGATAGGTCACTTTTTTCCAAAATGACACTTCAATTTTGAGATTAGTCCAAAATACATGGGATTAGTGGTACGTAGCCATTCAAAGGCCAAAGAGAATGGAAACAACCTTTGGCAAAACTGAGCATATCTTTATATATGTACTTAAGTATTAAAAAACCAATGGAGGAAATTTGGAGAGGTGTTTTAAGGAACTGGGGGAGAGGCTCATAATGAGGGTAACTGGCATTATTTGTGATATGAAAAGATGAAAACAACAACAACCACAGCCTCTTGTTCCTATGAGAATTGCNGTCTACAGGAAGGCTGGCTGGGGAGGGTTCCTCAGCTACAGTGTGTTATTACCAGGTGTGAACAGTTGCTAACACCATAGACTGTCACTGTTAGCAAGCTGTTACACTCTAACACATTTAAGATGTAATAGAACACTAACTAGGAACTACTATTTCAGACATAAGAAAGTATGAACATGAACCAAAAAGTTTCAAGTTTTAGTTCAAAATTCTCATTTTTTAAATTACAGGGTACAGGAATTTAGAATTTTCAAGTTTTAGTTCAAATTCCAAATATTCTACATTTTCCTTTTAATGATTTAAATAGATATTACTAATGACAGCAACTGTAATGTTTGTGTACTTTAACTTTACATTTTGCCTTTTTCTTTTCAACCAGTTAAATCAAATTACCAAAGCACACACTGCTTGCATCTAACAAATACTCTTTAATATCCTCTCAAGATCTAATGATGCCTTTTAACAATGTGGGAAAAAGTGAAATACCTTATGATGATAGGAATAGTAATTTGAATTTGAAGACAAATCACCCCATGAGGAACAATATTCTGACGAAAAAAAAAAAAAAATAGCCACTGCATTACAGAACTTAAGAATTTTGAGTGGCAAAATAAATAACTCTATTCTAGTGAATAGAATTAAAAGATTTAGCAAGTAAAAACATTTTGGTAAAAGAGCATGAAGTTGTTTCAAGCCAAGGTACCTTTAATTGTTGGGGATGTAAAAGTATACTAAGTATGTTCAATAATTTCTTAATCAATACTGACTTGAAATATAAGGCTTTGGTGTCTTTAAAGGAAAGGATCACCCAGTAGAGGATAGGTCACTTTTTTCCAAAATGACACTTCAATTTTGAGATTAGTCCAAAATACATGGGATTAGTGGTACGTAGCCATTCAAAGGCCAAAGAGAATGGAAACAACCTTTGGCAAAACTGAGCATATCTTTATATATGTACTTAAGTATTAAAAAACCAATGGAGGAAATTTGGAGAGGTGTTTTAAGGAACTGGGGGAGAGGCTCATAATGAGGGTAACTGGCATTATTTGTGATATGAAAAGATGAAAACAACAACAACCACAGCCTCTTGTTCCTATGAGAATTGCTGTCTACAGGGAAGGCTGGCTGGGGAGGGTTCCTCAGCTACAGTGTGTTATTACCAGGTGTGAACAGTTGCTAACACCATAGACTGTCACTGTTAGCAAGCTGTTACACTCTAACACATTTAAGATGTAATAGAACACTAACTAGGAACTACTATTTCAGACATAAGAAAGTATGAACATAGCTCAAATCAGCCCTGAAAGGGGAAGAAAGTCTTCCCCTGTCTTCTCTGTTTACAAAGAACAAGCCTCTTTCCAGCTCACAAGCTGTACAAAAAAATAAGGATGAAAGCAAACCATGTAATTTTACATTTTCTGATATTTATTCAGTGACTTTCAGTGATTTTCTGATATTTATTCCCACATTAGTAGAGCCTGGTAGGTGATGTTCAAGAATCTTCCTTCCCTTGAACATATGTAATCAGTTTTTATTATAGTAGGGGATTTGTATGTGGGCTGTCACTCTTTGTAATATAATTTCCTAATTGTTTATTTAAGAATCCATATACTGAGTGAGGCTTGTGAAGCTAAGCTATGAAGCAATCTAATTACTTCCAAGATCTGGTACACAGGCGCTTACTGCAAATGAGATCTGTCTAACCATCTTCAGAAGAAGATTCATTATTCAAAACAAGAAAATCCTTGAGGCAGGAAGACTTCTTGTCCACTGATCCTGGGAATAATTCCAACTGGTTTCCTGCCAATAATTGGAAACCCAAAGGAAATGTTCCAGGTATTTATCAATATAATGATAGCCAACCAAAAATATAAAGAGAATGATCAGGACACTGTTTTCCCTTTATTAAAAAGATATACTTGTTTGTCTAATAACATGGCTGAAAAGGCACCTCAATATTAAAATGTCAATTTCACTATAAACCTTGAGCAAAAGGCAACTATTAGATTTTCCATGTGTCTAAGAAAACTGTTGGTCATATCCCTTAATAATATGAAACAACATTAAGCTTAACTTCCCTGATAATCCAGTTTTAATTTTGCATCTATGCACTAAAGATTATCAATACATATTTCTCTTTGCTAATCAATTATAATTATCCATATTTTTAAAAGAGATAAAGTCATATGCTTGATCAAGCTGGGGGACTTAAATTAAAAGAATAGCAGCAACAACAAAAAATATTTCCAGTAAAAAATAAGTTACGAGTTTCTGTACAAAGTAAATCAAACAACAACAAAAAACACATCACAATTTAGATTTGAAAATAATTCTTTGTTCAGTCAACTTAAGTGATACAAATTTATACAGCATATTCCCAACTATCCAAGGTTAATTCATGGAGGAACTCTGTATTAAGTAGTGAGTCTTGTGGTGGTTTAAAGACAGTAGTTGCTCAATAAAAATTTGATTGACATAGAGTATACATTAAAAAAAAATAAGTGATTTCTCTTTAAGAGTCCAGAGAAGTAAATGACCTTTAGATAAAAACAATAATTACTTTCGTAGGCAGAGATTGCAAACAGGACTTAAAGACTGCCAACTTGGCAGTGTGATTTTCCTTATAAAAGCATCAACAGGGTAAATCCAGGTTGAAATCATATTACTGACTTTTCTTTCATGCCATGGCCTACACTTCAAGTAAAGGTTTTACAACACTAGAAAGCTCACTCAGCTCATTTATCAGAATTACTCTGATTATCATTTCATGCATCAACAATATTTTCTGAGTCACCAGTAGAATAAGATGAAAACAAAGCTCAGGAGAATAATACTTTACAGCTCCTCCTCCTCCATTTTCAAGGGTCAAAGAAAAGTCTTTTCTCATAATTGGAAACCCAAAGGAAATGTTCCAGGTATTTATCAATATAATGATAGCCAACCAAAAATATAAAGAGAATGATCAGGACACTGTTTTCCCTTTATTAAAAAGATATACTTGTTTGTCTAATAACATGGCTGAAAAGGCACCTCAATATTAAAATGTCAATTTCACTATAAACCTTGAGCAAAAGGCAACTATTAGATTTTCCATGTGTCTAAGAAAACTGTTGGTCATATCCCTTAATAATATGAAACAACATTAAGCTTAACTTCCCTGATAATCCAGTTTTAATTTTGCATCTATGCACTAAAGATTATCAATACATATTTCTCTTTGCTAATCAATTATAATTATCCATATTTTTAAAAGAGATAAAGTCATATGCTTGATCAAGCTGGGGGACTTAAATTAAAAGAATAGCAGCAACAACAAAAAATATTTCCAGTAAAAAATAAGTTACGAGTTTCTGTACAAAGTAAATCAAACAACAACAAAAAACACATCACAATTTAGATTTGAAAATAATTCTTTGTTCAGTCAACTTAAGTGATACAAATTTATACAGCATATTCCCAACTATCCAAGGTTAATTCATGGAGGAACTCTGTATTAAGTAGTGAGTCTTGTGGTGGTTTAAAGACAGTAGTTGCTCAATAAAAATTTGATTGACATAGAGTATACATTAAAAAAAAATAAGTGATTTCTCTTTAAGAGTCCAGAGAAGTAAATGACCTTTAGATAAAAACAATAATTACTTTCGTAGGCAGAGATTGCAAACAGGACTTAAAGACTGCCAACTTGGCAGTGTGATTTTCCTTATAAAAGCATCAACAGGGTAAATCCAGGTTGAAATCATATTACTGACTTTTCTTTCATGCCATGGCCTACACTTCAAGTAAAGGTTTTACAACACTAGAAAGCTCACTCAGCTCATTTATCAGAATTACTCTGATTATCATTTCATGCATCAACAATATTTTCTGAGTCACCAGTAGAATAAGATGAAAACAAAGCTCAGGAGAATAATTACTTTACAGCTCCTCCTCCTCCATTTTCAAGGGTCAAAGAAAAGTCTTGCTCATTAATTTGCTTAGATTATTAGTTTTCCAAATTAGCTAGATATTAAGAGGGAGGGAAACCTTTCAAAGTATTATAAAAACCTGTGTATTAAGGCAAGCATTGTCGTGATACATGCAGCTACTTCCTTCAGATTGTTTAAGACTCTACCAAGGGCTTCCCTTGTGGCTCAGTGGATAAGAACCCATCTGCCAATATAGGAGACACAGGTTTGATCCCTAATCTGGGAAGATCCAACATATTGCAGAGCAGCTAAACCCACACATCAATGAATACCAAGCACAGCCAAAAATAAATAAAAGTTGTTTTTTTTTTTTTTTTGTAAAAGACTCTACCAAGAAGTCTTTAAAAAGACTTAAGAAGTAGTAACAGTTTGTCCAAAAAATGGCATCATGAAGAAATCTTAATGTGTAGTTGAAGGAATGCCTCTACAACACTAGTTTAGCCTCGAAGACGCCAACATCTTTGAAGGCTGTCACAAACTGAACTCATCTTTCCAGTCTCCAACATCCACTTAATTCCACCGAAGTTACTCGGAAAAATATACAAAAATAAAAAGTAGAAATGTGGAAAAAGTAAATTAAGACATAGCCTAGACCTGTAAAGACCTGACAGCTTAGTAAAGGAGACATTATCCTCATTCAGAATGGTATACAAACAATGAAGGCATTAGAACAAAGGAGGAAGAAATTCAGTGGAACCTGTAAAAGAAAGGACGCATTTAACAGGTCTGTATCTGATCAAAAGGCATTTTACATGAAAGGCATTCTAAATGGAAAGAATAGCCAGCCCATAGGAACCAAAACAGAAAGTGTTCAGTTAACCTTAGAAATTTCCATTTCTCCAGTCGTGAGACAATTAAGATGGTTGAAGACAGGAAGCTATACCACTTATTAATTTCATATTTTTATTCATCACAGCACTCTGCATTTGACATATTACCTTTTTTAAACCTCACCACAACCCATGAAATCTGCCTTATTTTCTGTTTTATGAATGTGGAAACACTAAACCCTGTTAACTTAAAGAAAAGTGCACTTTTAGTGCACTTTTTTAGTCAGGGTCTTACTAAAGAACTTTTCTCAAGAGGAGCCAGTATACATACAAATTTTTTGACTAAGAAACACTGTAGTCAACCTTATATCCTGGTGAAATATTACTCCTAATTACACAGTAGATATACCTCAAGTTAATGATTTCAATGTATGACAAGATATAACAACCTGGGATCCTTAAAGTTCTTCCTAAGATATGCATCTATCTATCGAGGGTCAGTTTATCCAAAGCACAGAGTGCCTCTCCTGGCCTATTTTTTATCCTGAATTCCTTTCAGAATGCACTATATGGTGGGTGACTGCTGTGAGTTGCAACTTAACCCTGTATAACTGGCTGACAAACGATGCTCTTTTCTGTTGTTCTTGTTGATAAACTAAAGTCGGCATTCAACTCATCTGAGTTGACGCTGATGTCTTATTCCCCCCGTTGCCTTGCCTTATGTGAGAGATTGAAGGAATGCCTCTACAACACTAGTTTAGCCTCGAAGACGCCAACATCTTTGAAGGCTGTCACAAACTGAACTCATCTTTCCAGTCTCCAACATCCACTTAATTCCACCGAAGTTACTCGGAAAAATATACAAAAATAAAAAGTAGAAATGTGGAAAAAGTAAATTAAGACATAGCCTAGACCTGTAAAGACCTGACAGCTTAGTAAAGGAGACATTATCCTCATTCAGAATGGTATACAAACAATGAAGGCATTAGAACAAAGGAGGAAGAAATTCAGTGGAACCTGTAAAAGAAAGGACGCATTTAACAGGTCTGTATCTGATCAAAAGGCATTTTTACATGAAAGGCATTCTAAATGGAAAGAATAGCCAGCCCATAGGAACCAAAACAGAAAGTGTTCAGTTAACCTTAGAAATTTCCATTTCTCCAGTCGTGAGACAATTAAGATGGTTGAAGACAGGAAGCTATACCACTTATTAATTTCATATTTTTATTCATCACAGCACTCTGCATTTGACATATTACCTTTTTTAAACCTCACCACAACCCATGAAATCTGCCTTATTTTCTGTTTTATGAATGTGGAAACACTAAACCCTGTTAACTTAAAGAAAAGTGCACTTTTAGTGCACTTTTTTAGTCAGGGTCTTACTAAAGAACTTTTCTCAAGAGGAGCCAGTATACATACAAATTTTTTGACTAAGAAACACTGTAGTCAACCTTATATCCTGGTGAAATATTACTCCTAATTACACAGTAGATATACCTCAAGTTAATGATTTCAATGTATGACAAGATATAACAACCTGGGATCCTTAAAGTTCTTCCTAAGATATGCATCTATCTATCGAGGGTCAGTTTATCCAAAGCACAGAGTGCCTCTCCTGGCCTATTTTTTTTATCCTGAATTCCTTTCAGAATGCACTATATGGTGGGTGACTGCTGTGAGTTGCAACTTAACCCTGTATAACTGGCTGACAAACGATGCTCTTTTCTGTTGTTCTTGTTGATAAACTAAAGTCGGCATTCAACTCATCTGAGTTGACGCTGATGTCTTATTCCCCCCGTTGCCTTGCCTTATGTGAGAGATTGAAGCCACTAGCTGGGATCACTGTAGATTATATCAGTGCTGTATATAGACAGAAATGAAATTAATTTGGTATTGAAACTGAGCAGGATCCTGTGGGCCTCCTGAGTATTGAAAGCCTTTTTGTCCCCCATTTCTTATAGGCTCAACTTCAGTCTCTATTAACCTCCCCAAATTCCAAAGGGCAGATTCAAACAGTTGCTACTCAAGGGAATAGCCAAGAAACTACTGAAGGAAAGATTAAAGGGACCAGAGGAGTTCATCATGATTTGCAGACCAACCACCTATGACAAGATTGAGGAAGGGCAGACTCTGCACACACCTTAATCTTGTCAGAGATTCCCACCCTTAAACTATAGCTATAAAATTCCTCACCATCCTCCTAGTTTGGAACACACAGTTTTCAGAGGTTGGAGACCACTGTGTTACCCCTTTGCCTGGCAAGACAATAAGGCTGTTCTTTTCTACCATATCCAACCTCTGTCCCCAAGAGTCAATTCAGCATCAGTGCAGGGAAGTCAAGCTTTTAGCATCAATATTTAAGAGGATAGAGACTAGAGGTCACTACTACTCATAAGGAAAGGGAAAGTTGTAAAGCACATAAGCCAGGCTGGTCGGCTTCTGGATAAGGAGAAGGTGGCAGACCGATGAACACAAACACAGTTTAAGTGCTTTTGATTCTCCTCTTTCAGAATCTGTATCTTCTTTTATCAACTTGTGCTCTTTAAAAAGGCTAAGTACAAATACTTATTCAATACTGTATGTTATTTAATTACACAGTGTTTCATTTTAGAAGTTTAGATTCACCTGAGTTAAATAATTTGCTTACAGTAAATACTCAGGCTAAAGAGCTGTCTTTCAAACTCACCTCTAAGGCTCATGCCCCTCTTGCCCTTATGCCAGTCTGTGGAGATGAATGGAGTCTGTACTAGCAGAATTAGTGGAGGAGGTTGTTGAAAGGCAAGGTGATATAGGGAAACAAAACTTGCCACCCCACAATGTCTCTTTGGCATGTGGGTTATTTTGAACAGCAAACAATCAAGGCTCAAAAGGCTCAAGGAAGAAATGCTGACCTACTGCCTAACTGCCTAAAGAGGACTTGTTCTGTAGGAAGGGAACCACCACCAGACACAACAATAATATGAACTAGGTGTGTTCACTCGGCAACAGGGAGGAACCTGCCAAAGTCTGTTAAATTCCTCCCCATGCCCCACTGTTTCTCACAGGCCCAGCAAACATTTGTCTACCAAACATTTGCTTTTCCATCTTCATGTCAACTGCCTTCCTTTCCTTTGAATTCCTAAACCACTACCCCCAACATCCTCCCCTATCTTTAGCTGAAGATGATATTTAACATGAAGGCTTCCACCAGTATGTGTTATTCACTTCTCTTGAGTCTCTCCCATGTATCCACATTATTAAATTTTATTGTCTGCTATTAATCTGTCTCATATCAATTTAATTCTTAGACCAACCATAAGAACCTAGAAGAGCAGAAGAAAAATTCTGCCTTCCCAACAGTGGGAAATCATTCCAGTTTCTGATGTCAGTTTGTATATCGTACCTGCCTCTAAGGTTTTCAAGATATTTCCAAGAACTCTTTAAAGCAGTATTTGTCAAGTACAGCCATAATAGGAAAAGTTAATTTCCCCTCCAGGTTATGCAACAGGATTATTGTAGATGAACTAAAAATGTTTCCTTTCCATGATATATAGCCTTTTTCCTTTAAAAGAAAGTCCTTAAATGCTGGCAGGCTTGTGATTCAAAAATTAACATGAAAGTTACATTCACAACTAAGATACTTGAAAATCATGTCAAGGTTTCATTTAAAACACTAAGCAGAAAATACTAGCATTAACAGAAAAAAAGAGACTTCCTTTATTATTAGTGAGTTCCAAAGTAACTGTGATTTTTCTAAGAGGAATAAAAATAGGCTCTGATGGAATTATAACAATAATGAGTAACCTGGTACTTAAAGTTTCAAGTAAAACCATAATTAATAAGAAATTTTCTAATCAACGTACATTTAAAGTAATGTATTTTACTGAACCACAATGTATGAATAATAGAGCAGCCGTGTGCTAAACAAATATTGAAGCTTCCTCAATTTGTCTCTCTCTTTTTTAAATATTATCCCTTTAAAACAAACTGATTTTTTTTTTTAAAGTAGATTAATCATACTCTGAGTTTTACTAAATGCCATATTCACTAGACACATTTATTCAGTATTATTGGATGTTTCTCATCTCAATTGGTTTCTCTTTTTGCAAATGTATCTACATCAATTCTAGATGGGCGTTTCCCTCTTTTCTCCAGTTCCTCATGCACCTACTAAAGTACTGGAGAGAAAAAAGTTCAGAAAGTTCCCAGGATTTTAGATGTCTTTTCAACATTTTGATACAATAAGGTTTTAGCCTCCATGAAAAAGAGCCAAATCAAAAATTTTTGTAAAAACTATGCTCTTTTTCTTTCTTTCTTTTTTTTTTTT
Organism: Tragulus kanchil; assembly: GCA_022376925.1. Lineage (NCBI taxonomy): Eukaryota > Metazoa > Chordata > Mammalia > Artiodactyla > Tragulidae > Tragulus > Tragulus kanchil. The sequence goes on along the minus strand of JAIOJX010000005.1, from coordinate 112,292,835 downwards.
TTTTTTTAAAGATTTATTTATTCATTTATTTTGGGCGGGGGTCGGGGTGGGGAGGGAGGGGAACAGGCAGGCCACTTCTATTGGTCTTTCATTTCTCTATTTTCATTTTTTTTCCCCCGGCGGTCCGACCCCCTTCTATTGGTCTGATGTCAGTTTGTATATCGTACCTGCCTCTAAGGTTTTCAAGATATTTCCAAGAACTCTTTAAAGCAGTATTTGTCAAGTACAGCCATAATAGGAAAAGTTAATTTCCCCTCCAGGTTATGCAACAGGATTATTGTAGATGAACTAAAAATGTTTCCTTTCCATGATATATAGCCTTTTTCCTTTAAAAGAAAGTCCTTAAATGCTGGCAGGCTTGTGATTCAAAAATTAACATGAAAGTTACATTCACAACTAAGATACTTGAAAATCATGTCAAGGTTTCATTTAAAACACTAAGCAGAAAATACTAGCATTAACAGAAAAAAAGAGACTTCCTTTATTATTAGTGAGTTCCAAAGTAACTGTGATTTTTCTAAGAGGAATAAAAATAGGCTCTGATGGAATTATAACAATAATGAGTAACCTGGTACTTAAAGTTTCAAGTAAAACCATAATTAATAAGAAATTTTCTAATCAACGTACATTTAAAGTAATGTATTTTACTGAACCACAATGTATGAATAATAGAGCAGCCGTGTGCTAAACAAATATTGAAGCTTCCTCAATTTGTCTCTCTCTTTTTTAAATATTATCCCTTTAAAACAAACTGATTTTTTTTTTTAAAGTAGATTAATCATACTCTGAGTTTTACTAAATGCCATATTCACTAGACACATTTATTCAGTATTATTGGATGTTTCTCATCTTAATTGGTTTTCTCTTTTTGCAAATGTATCTACATCAATTCTAGATGGGCGTTTCCCTCTTTTCTCCAGTTCCTCATGCACCTACTAAAGTACTGGAGAGAAAAAAGTTCAGAAAGTTCCCAGGATTTTAGATGTCTTTTCAACATTTTGATACAATAAGGTTTTAGCCTCCATGAAAAAGAGCCAAATCAAAAATTTTTGTAAAAACTATGCTCTTTTTCTTTCTTTCTTTTTTTTTTTTTTTTTTTAAAGATTTATTTATTCATTTATTTTGGGCGGGGGTCGGGTTGGGGAGGGAGGGGAGCAGGCGGGCCACTTCTATTGGTCTTTCATTTCTCTATTTTCATCCGTCTTTGTTCTTTGGCTCCTGTGGGCCTCCTATCGCGGTGGCGTCTGTCGTCGCAGAGTGCCGGCTCTGGGCGCATGAACTCCAGAGCTCTGGCTCGGTAACTGGACACATCAGTCCAGCCACTCCGCGGCACGTGGGATCTTCCCAGGCCAGGGATTGAACCGGCGCCCCTTGCACCGCAAGGCGGTGTTCTTATCCACTGGACCACCAGGGGAAGCCCCCTATGCTCTTTTTCAATAAAAGTTGGCTTTGGTGTTTCTGTTCCTTAAAAAGTCTTCTGAAACCATCTTTTCTTTTTAAGTTTTCATTTTGTATTGAAGTATAGCCAACTAAGGGCTTCTGAAGTGGTGCTAGTGGTGAAGAACACGCCTGCTAATGCACGAGAAGAAAAAGACTATGGTTCAGTCCCTGGGTCTGGAAGATGCCCTGAAGGAGGAAATGGCAACCCACTCTAGTATTCCTGCTTGGAGAGAGGAGCCTGGCAGGCTACCATTCACAGTGTTCAAAAGAGTCAGACACAACTGAAATGACTTACCACAGCACATAGCCAATTAACAATGTTGTGATAGTTTCAGGTGAACAACGAAAGGACTCAGCCATCCATATATATTTTTCCAGTCTCTCACAAACTCCTTTCCCATCTAGGCTGCCACACAACATTGAGCAGAGCTCCCTGTGCTATAGGGACCTGTAAGTAGGTCTTGGTTGGCTATTCATTTTAAATATAGCAGTGTGTACATCTTTTCTTTATCCTTTGAGTCTCCACTGGAGCTCAAAATCTAGAGCCATACTAGCCACTGAATTAGGAATGTTAAGGCCTCAAAACACCATTGATGAATCTTTCCACATGATCAATAAACCCTATCAATACCTCTCTGCCAATGGTCTCTATGCTCTAAATTCTCTGTTGTGGAAAAAAAAATGTATTTTATGGCCTTCTAAACACTATAGGTCCAAAGTCAAATTTCACAGCTAATCCATCATGGCCAAATCTAAGACTCTGAGTCACTGGCCTCCAGGGCATCATTTTCTTTTAAGTCTTAAGAAGTCGATTTTAGCTGTAATTCTATCATTCTACTTACAAAGACAATGCTTGAAGAATTGTGAAAACGTCATAGAAGAAAATATAAAGGATGAGTTTTCAAATTGCATGTCCAAATTGTAAGTCTAATAAATTATAATTTTGATAGGCCTCTGTGAATGGCCATTTCTTATCAGTAAAGAAGGTGTAAGAATACTCCATATGGTTATGGAATGACTTGTTTAATAAGGACATCATGCAAAAAGAAAGATTATATCAGAAAGCAGCTTAACTGGACTTTGGGTACCAGTTTACAATGTTCTCCTTAAAATGTTAAAGTTAACCTAAGTAACTGACCACATGAACCGACACATTTTCCCAAACATTAACAGCAATTGAAAGTCAGTTCATAGGAGAAGCAGTATAACTTCAGTCACCCAAATTTCCTAACTTTCTATGGCTTAACAGTTCATCCAGAAACGAAATCTAGAATTTACTTAACTAATATTTTGAAACATGAATGGCATAGTTATAAACAAATCAAGCTTATCAACATTTAATTTTTTTTGGAAATGAGTCTGCTGAGAAATTAAACTCGATCAACAGGACTTTTCTATGAAATTTAAGCCACCAGTCACTCAACTAAGTAAAATTTCTAGGTCCTAAAAGAGAATATCAGAATGCCATGGTAAAAACTGGGAAAAACCTATAGTTCAAATGTTCTGAAGCTGTGTTAACCCAACCACTACATAGACTGTTGAACATATCTGCAGAAAAGACACCAACACTCTCATCACTACTTGCTATTCCACTTTAATCAATCTTATTAACAAAGAGCATGCATAATGGCTTCTAATTCAAAGTATTCATGAAACATGAATAGAAAATATTAATATTCTAGTTCAAGGTATCAAGTTGCATGGACCAAGGAGAATATATACATCAAGGGGAGACACCAAAAAAAAAAAAAAAAGAATAGAATAAAACTGCAAGTTCAAGCTTGAAAAAAATAAAAAGACACTGTCAGATTACCAAAAGTGAAAACCTCAAAGAGAAAATGAAAACAAAATCATTGACCCAGAATAAAAGCTTAAAAACTATGGCAGCACACACCAACTCTAAAGAAATGATTAACATGGAGAATTGAGCATGGGCATTAAAAAGTGGAGCAGTGTGGTCTTACATCTCAAGACATCCAAGAAGAGAAGGAAGGAGGAACAAAATGTTCTAAGTATCCTTTCTGGGGAATGGCATTATGAATGATCTCTTAAAAAATCATATACAGGGGCTTCCCCTGGTGGTCCAGTGGGTAAGGACACCGCCTTGCAGTGCAGGGGACGCCAGTTCGATCCCTGGCCTGGGAAGATCCCATGTGCCATGGAGCAGCTGGACCGATGTGTCCAATTACCGAGCCGGAGCTCTGGAGTGCATGTGCCCAGAGCCAATGCTCTGCGACAGCAGAGGCCACTGTGATGGGAGGCCCACGCGGGCCAAAGAACAAAGATGGATGAAAATAGAGAAATGAAAGACCAATAGAAGTGGCCCGCCCGCTCCTCTCCCTCCCCAACACGACCCCCACCCAAAATAAATAAATAAATAAATTTTTAAAAAAAATCATATACATTTTTATATACTATTATTATGAGAGAAATATTTTTAAAAGTAAAATGCATGTTAAATTAATTCAACAAAGTATTAGAAAAATCTTCAATATAGAAAAAAAATATACCAACTGCTTTTATAATTATTTTCTGCTGTTCATATCCTAAGTTATTCTGATTGAAAAACAGGAAGCACAAGTAGAAGACTGAGAAAATGTGTGAGTAAAAGATTTCATCTTTCATTTAGTATCTTCTCTCTCTGCTTTTTAAAATCTAATACACCAAGTATCTTATCTGTTTCTGAAAACGCCCAAACATCTCAGCTCATTTCCATTTTTATTAGGCCTATAATTATACACCAAGAGAGTTAATTCTTGTCTGTTTCTTCCAACTCAAGTTGGAGACTCAGAAGATGTTTAGCATTTTGTAAGCTCTATTTCTAATATCTTCATAGTCTTAAAACTTCCTGGATTACTCCTGTGCTGCACATAATTTATTATACATTGGTGAGAGTTCTATTTCCTATTTTTTTTCAGCTCATTCTGTTTCCTGTTACACCCAACCTTCGTGGATAAGTTTTATTGGCTGTATGTCAGTGGCAAATTCCATTTAAATGACTACAGTTCTGCCTTAAAGTATTAAATGAAAGGGAAAGGCAATGAACGAGAACAACTTCTTGGAACAACTATAGTTTTAGGGAAACCAGAAATTGATAAATTCAATTGATAGATAAAATAGCAAGGTTTTACCCAGAGGATAATAAACTAGGCTAACTTTTGGGGGATAGGAGTGGCAGGATTATGATCACTTTTATGAAAACTGTGGCCATCACCAGTAGCTTTATCCAGAAAGAATGTAGCAAATATAGAAAAGACTAGTGTTCTTCCCTAAAACAATCAAAGGAGACAAAGGATTTAGACACCACAAGTCTCAAATTTCCAGACTGTACCTTTAGATAAAAATGATGCGCATGGTTTTCTGAAATATTTTTGAAAACAATTGACATTTTGAAAGCATGGTCAATAGCCATATGTTCTTAATTTGTCCAAAGCCTTGATGTATTAAATGCTTAAGACTATGCAAACATTCCACAAATATAAACAAACATTTCTCATAGAAGCCCAGAGAATTCTCTCCAGGAGGTAAGTGCTAACAGTAAGACTTCAAGCAACATATATTAATTATCTTTAATCCTTTACAGTCCAAAAATCATGCATTTAAGCAAAAGTGTTGCATTGGAATGCACAGCATGCATAATCTAATCACTGTTCCCCGACATCCCTACCTGTAGTTTAGTTTTGATGTTAATATGTCTTACATCAGTTCATTCAAAGTGCACACCTGAACCAATCTGGCTGGGTAATGGCTGTGATGGAAGCAGTAGTATCTCAAGATCTGTGATTCTTGTACAAGCTCAGGCTCTAGAAATATGGTCCCTTTCCTTTCTTACACTTCTTGATCAATGGATTTCAAGCTGTGCTCTGGGTTCCTCTACAGGACTTCTCAGGTCTAAAGATCATGGAGGTCTCAACTACCTACCAAATCATTTTATGCTTTTATAGTTTTAGTTGTGATGGTGACTGCAACAGAACAATGTTTACTGAATGCATACATGCTATACTACATCTTTGACAGCCATTCCCTCATTTAATCTCTGTCATAGTCTTAAGGCAGGTCCATACTAGGTTTTTTTTTTTTTTTTTGCTTTTTTCGGGGGGAGGGGTGCGATCCATACTATTTTAAAGGTAAAAGATCCAGGTACATTATTTTCCCAAAGGCACACAAGTAGTAAGTGATAGAGAATCTGAATCCAGGCAGTATGATTACAGATGTTGTGCTCTGAACTCTTCTCTTTATTTCTGGCATAAATCAATTTTGATCTCTTCCACAAAGTCATCCCATGTAGATCACAAGGATTTCTCTACCCCTCAAACCTCCTCTATATTCTATGCTCTCTCTCTAAGTAGCTTATAAATATCTTAATTGCTCTCCAGGTGTTTAGCAGTGACTCATGAGATTTGGCAGGAGTCTAAGAAATCCTTGATGAATGATTCTACAGATGAAGCTGGATCTTCATCTGTCGGCTGCAGGAAACAAAGGTTGAGATGATGTAGTTCATTCAGTATCTTACTGGGGACTGTCAAGGACAGAGGTATGAGTTTAGCAATCCAGATGTATGACCTTAAGGAAGTTTCTTAAGTCTAATCTGTGCAATGGTGCCAGACTACACTGTGAAGGTTAGAGATACTGCAGATAGCCAAATGTAAGGATATAAAGAATTACCACTACTTAGATACTCAAAGTAAACATGTATTTAACCAGAGCAGTGGTTTTCCCATGTTAGCTGATCTTAACTTAAAAATGCCATAAGAGTACTTAATTCAGGGAGAGAAGTTAAGAAGGAATGAAGAGTAAGTGGAGGCAGGGTTGTGGATGGGGCACCCAGAGGCTGCTCTGTAACCAGAAAAGCTTGTTCTCATAGATTTCATACACAAACACTTGCCATAAAGTTCATTTTGCAAATAAAGGACTCAGTTTTAAAACTAATTAGTTTTAACTACACAGTTTGATCCCACTCAGAAAGCTACAGACAACAATGTTTTCAAGTCAATAAAAAGTTTCTCTTTTAGAAAGGAAGGACTTACAGGGGTAAAAAGTGTGTATTATTAGTAAGACAGATTGTCCTTTGGAGAATACAAGCAGCAAAGAGCTGTAGAAGACATTGTTCAGCTTCCTGAGCCCATAGAATTTCTCAACCCTTGCCTCCCTGCTTTTCTGAGAAGTGGATACTGCTTGTCTCAGATCTACTGCCATATTCACAGTGAAAACTCAGTTCTTAACACCCCCCAAAAGTTAGCTGGCTCACTTCCTTAAACAGCCTTCAACACTCTAGGCCTCAGTTCCAAGGAACTCCCCATTTCTTTCTCAATGATTGTGATCCATAGATGCCTCTTTAGTTTCTAATTATCAGACACTTACGGATATGCAATCTTTCTAGGACTTCTTGGACTCTCATCATGAATGAAATCAATGACCATCTACACCTGCTCTAAAGGACGTTTTACACTTTTGTCTTATGGATTGGATTTGACCATCAGTGAGACACAGACATCACCCACTCAAGTGGTTCTCTTAAATACATCCACACATTTGTTTAATCCAAACTACAGTCACAGACGTGAAAACAACAAAATCAAATCAAACTTTCTCTTTGTTCTGCTTTCCTACCAATGCGCTAGTCATCAAAGTCTATAAATCTGAAAGTGATTCTTATTAACAACATGGCCTAGCAACCCATAATTATTGAATTTTTTCCTTCCTTTCAACCTGTTCTTTTAATATACTTCTCACTATTCTTCAAAAGAATATGTTAACAATCTGCACAAGGCTGATACTTTTTTGGTAATGCTGTGCTTTCACTGAAAAAAAAAGAAGTGTGTTTGTCACTCAGTCATGTCTGACTCTTTGCGTTCTCATGGACTACATACAGCCTGCCTGGCTCCTCTGTCCATGGGATTCTCTAGGCAAGAACAGCAGAGTGGGTTGCGATTCCCTTCTCTAGGGGATCTTCCTAGGAATGAACACTGGTCTCCCGCATTGCAGGCAGATTCTCTATAGTCTGAGCCACTGAGGAAGCCCAGAAAACAAAACAAAACAAAAAAGAAGTAACTTTTCTTCAGTATCTCTTCTTAACAGCAACAAAACAAGGGAAAAAACTACAGCGAAACCCAGGAATAAAACTGACTGGTAATTATAGTGTTCATAATTTTCTTTGAAATACTTCTACGTAAATAATTTGATGTTTAGGTTAATACAAATTAAGCACCTAGGGTCTAGATCAGTGATCCTCAACTTTACATCCGTAAGAATCACCCAGAAGGCTTGTTTTACACAGATTACGGTGCCTCCTCAAAAATTTCTGAATCAGTAGATGGAAAATGGCAGAGATTTTGCAAGTGCCTAAGTGATACTGATGACTGCCATTGTAGGGACCACTTTGACAGACGTTGTAGTAAACATTTGAAGTTCCCTACTCAAGATTCCACACTTCAGGTGTGAGTAGTAGGCAAACTGCAGGCCTGACTCAGAAGTCTGGGTCTTCCCTGGTGGCTCAGTAGTAAAGAATTCACCTTCAGTGCATGAGGAGGTGTGGGTTCAACCCCTAAGATGGGAACATCTCCTGGAGAAGGGCATAGTAACCTACTCCAGTATTCTTGCCTGGAGAATCCCATGGACAAAGGAGTTCACAGGGTCGCACAGAGTTGGGCACAACTGAAGTGATGTAACACTCATGCATGACTCAGGAGTCACATACCTATGGGGAGGAAAGAAGGAGTATCTATAGCAAATGTGCTTCAAAGTGTGCTACCTAAACTTTCAGAGGTTTTGTAAATGAAATAGCCTTAATGGATTCCATGATCTTGGTCTTCATTATTCTCATCCGGAAAATCAGCAAAAACCTCTCTCACCGATTAGATTAGAATATATTGAGGAGCACATTAAAGAATAAATGACAGGCTGGGAATGATAAAGCATTGATTTCATGATTACTTAGAAATTTACCCAGGCAGCAAAGGACATCCCAGAGGGAGAGAAAGCTTCTCAGATTCACCCATGGATTTCTGAGATTATGTTTCTTCTAAGCAAAGAAAATTAAAGGGAAAACAAAGGCAAGCACTCTTGTCATGACTCAATATTTTTCCTAGTAATATATTTGCAATGTATAAAGATGCTTTTAAAATGGTCTTATTCTTTTCCCATTTTTCTGAATTGTTCTTAATTCATAATTCATACTTTAAAGAAATCCATGGAGCATTGGATTTTTAGAAAATATATATAATTTCTTTGAAATACTTCTACGTAAATAATTTGATGTTTAGGTTAATACAAATTAAGCACCTAGGGTCTAGATCAGTGATCCTCAACTTTACATCCGTAAGAATCACCCAGAAGGCTTGTTTTACACAGATTACGGTGCCTCCTCAAAAATTTCTGAATCAGTAGATGGAAAATGGCAGAGATTTTGCAAGTGCCTAAGTGATACTGATGACTGCCATTGTAGGGACCACTTTGACAGACGTTGTAGTAAACATTTGAAGTTCCCTACTCAAGATTCCACACTTCAGGTGTGAGTAGTAGGCAAACTGCAGGCCTGACTCAGAAGTCTGGGTCTTCCCTGGTGGCTCAGTAGTAAAGAATTCACCTTCAGTGCATGAGGAGGTGTGGGTTCAACCCCTAAGATGGGAACATCTCCTGGAGAAGGGCATAGTAACCTACTCCAGTATTCTTGCCTGGAGAATCCCATGGACAAAGGAGTTCACAGGGTCGCACAGAGTTGGGCACAACTGAAGTGATGTAACACTCATGCATGACTCAGGAGTCACATACCTATGGGGAGGAAAGAAGGAGTATCTATAGCAAATGTGCTTCAAAGTGTGCTACCTAAACTTTCAGAGGTTTTGTAAATGAAATAGCCTTAATGGATTCCATGATCTTGGTCTTCATTTTTCTCATCCGGAAAATCAGCAAAAACCTCTCTCACCGATTAGATTAGAATATATTGAGGAGCACATTAAAGAATAAATGACAGGCTGGGAATGATAAAGCATTGATTTCATGATTACTTAGAAATTTACCCAGGCAGCAAAGGACATCCCAGAGGGAGAGAAAGCTTCTCAGATTCACCCATGGATTTCTGAGATTATGTTTCTTCTAAGCAAAGAAAATTAAAGGGAAAACAAAGGCAAGCACTCTTGTCATGACTCAATATTTTTCCTAGTAATATATTTGCAATGTATAAAGATGCTTTTAAAATGGTCTTATTCTTTTCCCATTTTTCTGAATTGTTCTTAATTCATAATTCATACTTTAAAGAAATCCATGGAGCATTGGATTTTTAGAAAATATATATAATTACTTTGTAATATCTCAAATATTGAGTCAAATTTCATTCCATAAAACACATACCAAGTGTTTCAAGGCATTGTAAAAACTACATTCTGTACTTGGTTTTGACTGTTCATCATGTGCCTAAGACTATATTATTCATTATGTCTCTAAGACTATAAGCTTAAGATCCTTTCTTCCATATGTCACACAATTCATCCTTTCGTAACAGATGTACTGCATGTGTTACAATTCAAAAATTAAAAATAAAATCATTGTGACTTGTGAACTGAAACTGTTGTGTAACTTTCTGTGAAAATAGAGTCCTAAGGCCAATAGAAGTAATGCTACAGATGTGCTTTAAAGAAAAATGAACTGCAGATGAAATTTAAAAGTTTCTGACAGCTGCATCACAGCAAAGTACTGTCAAACTCCTGCCCATCCCTCTGAAATAAGCTCTGGGCCTCAGTTGCTTCAGCAATAACGCCTGCCCCAACCTCTGAGCCTAGTGTAATGTTAATTATACCTATTAACCATCTTGACTACTGAGCATTCACTAGGAATCCATCTCAATGCAGGAATGATTCAAAAAACAATTATAGACTATACAATATTGATTTTAGACCTTTACTTTTTATTCTTTCAATCAGCTGAGTAAAGACTAAAATTGCCTCTGATCATATTATGGAATGAATGAATGAAGGTTTAATATATCAAAAATCGACACAAGCTTTGCACTTGTAGGGAAGCTTTTTATGATGCAGGTCTTCGTGGGAAAACTGCCAATTCTGCAGGATTAAAGAAACTGCTAAAAAAAAAAAAAAAATATATCAGCCTTTCTTACCCATTATTCAGATTTACTATTGGATTACCTGTGATTCTTAAAAAATAATTATACCCCAGTTACAGCCTGACTGTTCTCTCTGTATGGGAAACACTCAATGTATTCAATGATTGAAGGACTGAAGAATGGACAAAGAGAGTAATTTAGCTAACCTTAAGAAGGAAGAGCCCCTAGAGGAGGGCAGGGCAACCCACCCCAGTATTCTTTTGATTTTTGTAATATTTTTCCCCATCATGTCTCTTTTATTTGCACTTATTTTCACCCATCTTTTTTATTCTTTGGCATGTGTAGGCCTCCCATAGCAGTGGCCTCTCTCACTGCAGAGCACTGGCTCTGGGAGCACGCACTCCACGGCACTGGCTCATAATTGGACATACCTGACCTGCTACTCCGAGGCACGTGGGATCTTCCCAGGCCAAGGATAGAACCGGTGCCCCTTGCACTGCATGGCAGACTCTTTACCCACTGGACCACCAGGGAAGCCCCACCCCAGTATTCTTGCCTGGCAAATCTCATGGACAGAGGAGTCTGGTGCACTACATTCATAGTGTTGCAGAGTTGTACATAACTGAAGCCATTTAGCATGGAGCATAAGAAGGAACTGGGGGCTTCCCAGGTGGCACCATTCATAAAACCTTGCCTGTCAATGCCAAAGACATAAGAGAAACTGGTTTAATCCCTGAGTCAGGAAGATCCCCTGGAGAAAAGAATGGCAATCCACTCCGGTGTTCTTGCCTGGAAAATCCCATGGACAGAGGAGCCAGACAGGCTACTGTCCATAGGGTCGCAGAGTCAGACACAACTGAAGCAACATAGCACACACAAATGCAAGAAGGAATTAAGTACTACTGCCTTTCTTAGACTGTGAGAGGGTTTTGTTTTTATCCCAAGAAGCCCTGCTAACATATGCTTACTAGACAGATCTAGTCAATACTAGACTTAGATCTTTTCTGAAAATGGAATCAATGCTGACTGTAACATTTGTGATAGGGCAAAAAAAAAAGAAAAAAAAAACCCTAGAAAAACAGCTTTAAACTGTAAAAGCAAAATATTATAGTTTAATAACTGTTTCCTTCTCCGATACTCACTTTTAATCCACTTAAACAGTAAAGGAACGTACAGAATAGCTTTTATGGCTCCATTTGCTCATCCTCATCTGTTATACCATCATTAGTACCTTGTGAATTGATTTCTTTATTATAGAAATTTATTTCTCAGGGATTATTGAATTTATGTTACTAATTATTACATCATTCTTCCACCCCTGAGGGCCAGCTTCCTCCTTTTTTATAGCATTCTTTAATAGACACATGTGATTGAAAATTGTACTAAGAAGAATATTACCGAGTTAAGTTCCTCAACAAGTGTACCTACTTCTCTAAGATGATGTTATAATCATCCGTTTGCTTCATCGTCCAGGATGATGACAACTCTTGGGGAGTTTCTGCAATCGGGGTCATATTTCTAGTCTTTATCATCTAAGTTCATTTTGTGTCTTCCTTCAGGATTGTTGGGATAGAGCCTGCATGGGACTGGGAGAAAACAAAGCATGTATCTTGAAGATAAAATGGAGACTGTCTCATTAACACAGTTATCTCCTCTGCCTTTATCCTAGCACATGGAAAGCTTGACAGTCCCAGGTTGCTCCCAGTCATTAAAGCCCCAGGTAATAACTTTCGGGTGCACCTGCTGCCGGTTTGCACTGGCAGACAATATTGGTTCATTTATACACGTGACAATCTTTACCATAAACATGGCGCTTTATGAAACTCTATAATGACATTTCCTAAAACTAATTGCCTACTTTGAGGTAGTCTCTTAAGAAACTCGTATAATGGCATTTACCAGGCTACTGTCCATAGGGTCGCAGAGTCAGACACAACTGAAGCAACATAGCACACACAAATGCAAGAAGGAATTAAGTACTACTGCCTTTCTTAGACTGTGAGAGGGTTTTGTTTTTATCCCAAGAAGCCCTGCTAACATATGCTTACTAGACAGATCTAGTCAATACTAGACTTAGATCTTTTCTGAAAATGGAATCAATGCTGACTGTAACATTTGTGATAGGGCAAAAAAAAAAGAAAAAAAAAACCCTAGAAAAACAGCTTTAAACTGTAAAAGCAAAATATTATAGTTTAATAACTGTTTCCTTCTCCGATACTCACTTTTAATCCACTTAAACAGTAAAGGAACGTACAGAATAGCTTTTATGGCTCCATTTGCTCATCCTCATCTGTTATACCATCATTAGTACCTTGTGAATTGATTTCTTTATTATAGAAATTTATTTCTCAGGGATTATTGAATTTATGTTACTAATTATTACATCATTCTTCCACCCCTGAGGGCCAGCTTCCTCCTTTTTTATAGCATTCTTTAATAGACACATGTGATTGAAAATTGTACTAAGAAGAATATTACCGAGTTAAGTTCCTCAACAAGTGTACCTACTTCTCTAAGATGATGTTATAATCATCCGTTTGCTTCATCGTCCAGGATGATGACAACTCTTGGGGAGTTTCTGCAATCGGGGTCATATTTCTAGTCTTTATCATCTAAGTTCATTTTGTGTCTTCCTTCAGGATTGTTGGGATAGAGCCTGCATGGGACTGGGAGAAAACAAAGCATGTATCTTGAAGATAAAATGGAGACTGTCTCATTAACACAGTTATCTCCTCTGCCTTTATCCTAGCACATGGAAAGCTTGACAGTCCCAGGTTGCTCCCAGTCATTAAAGCCCCAGGTAATAACTTTCGGGTGCACCTGCTGCCGGTTTGCACTGGCAGACAATATTGGTTCATTTATACACGTGACAATCTTTACCATAAACATGGCGCTTTATGAAACTCTATAATGGCATTTCCTAAAAACTAATTGCCTACTTTTTGAGGTAGTCATCTTAAGAAACTGTCAAGGTTTACAGTCACTTCAAGAGCTTCATCTAAGATTCCTTTATATCAGTAATAAAATTGGCACTCATTCCTCACATTCCTTTACCAGTAAAAAGCCCCATATGTTCACCTCACAGGTACAGGCATTACATTTACACTGCACAGTTATTTGAGCAAGAAATTATACTCAAATTCCTTTTACATTTTTTACCCAATTCATCTTTTCAGGGTTTTGACAGTTGGCAGATTTTCCTGAGTTGGGTTGAATAATGCAGTGTTTGAAATAGAGCTGCAAGGGAAAATACAAGCCATTTCACTGCACAGACTCAACTTTATTTCAAAAACAAAAATAAACAGAAAGTCTAAACCTTTTAACTTGTTCTTAAAAAGTCTTTGACACAGTGAAATACTGTAATTGCTCAGCTTCCCCCTGTGCAAATATCACAGGAAAACCAAAGTATGGAAACTTGCAGGTATTCACACTAAATTAGATAGTATTCATTATTCAAGTCCCAGTTTTTCAGATTTCTTGTACGATGTTTAGGTTTTTTGTGTTCATACTGAAGTACGTTAGCACTGAGAAATTTTGAAATAGTTGTATAAATAATGCAATGAGAAAGAATTACTCAGATATTTTGTTCAAGTCAGTTCATAAAAGAGCTTCCATACCATCGTCATTTTGAAGTTAACTTGTATATGGTAATCACACTCATTTGGTATCAAGAAGTTTTCCTACAAAGAGCGAGTCTTTAGTCTTGGATCTATTGGGGTGTTTTTGAATGAATTATTTGACTAATAAACTGGCTACGTATATTGTTGGGGCACTTTGAATGGGACACTGAAAGTAAGAGGAGCAGGCTTCACATTGGCCTCTTCAGGCAAAAATACAAATTCATGCACAACTGAAGTTGAAGTGCATGTGGTTCAAACCTCAAAAAATTCCTGTATAAGTTGTGAGAACTGGTTGTGGGAAAAGCAGGTAAAAACAAAACATGTTTTTGCAAAGTTACAAACAGTGTATGTGCCAGTTAATTTCTCTCTCATTGTACACTAAGTGCCTTTTCCATATTATTTGTAAGTTCCCAGTAACTTAGCCATGTTTGTGATTTCAGAGAACCTTGGGCACAGAAGCATGGTCAGAAGCCCAGGGTGAGTGTAAATTGCTATTGCTTTAGGTCTGAGGGTGGTAAAAGTGAAGTCACAACCAGGAATGACACTTAGAAAAACATGATAATGATGTGCTTCCAGGTATGGGAATTGAATAGGTCAGGGGTATTGAATGGACGTCTTAGGAATTCCTATCCCTTATGAAGTTTGAAAAAGGATGGCAAAACACTCCTTTATTTATACAATCTTAAAATATTTAGACAATAAAGAGAAATTCAAACAACACTGTTCAGTATTAAGGAAATCAAATATAACAACTGATCTTTTTTCTACCTATGGCATCTTGTAATTGGATAGACGCAATCAAAGCTACAGCTTTCATATCACAACAAATAAAGAAAATTTAAGCTTATTTAAGCCATGAATAACCCAAGACATTTGTTAGATGTTTCCAATATAATTTTTATGTATTTGTATAGCCTCATTCTTCAGGGAAAGAATTAATGTTTTATAAGATAAAAGTAGAGTATAAGTATAGATATTCTATAACATAACATGGATTCTCCTCATCACATTACTGTGGGTTTTGATATAAAAATGTATTCTTGGTACTATCAGATCTTTCTCATGATGCGACCACAGTAACAAATGGTATACATGTATTTATTATCAGAAGAATCTCAATTTATTTTTCCCAGGTGAAAAATAAGAGCTTGCTTCAAATTACCATAGTTCTTCACTTGGATCATGATGAGTAAGCTTATAATCATGACTAAGAGCCTATGTCCATTGTTTAATAAAAAAAAAAAAAAAATTGGATTAAATATGCGAAAGTAAGACCTGAAATAAAAAAAAAAAACTCCTAGAAGGAAACATGAGTGGTAAATGTCTTGAAATCAGTCTTGGAGATGATTCTTTGGATATGACACCACAGGCAAAGGCAACAGAAGCAAAAACCTGTAAGTGTGGATACATTAAAAACTTTCTGCAAAGCTAAGAAAGCCAGCAAAATGAAAAGGCAACTTTCAGAATGGGAGAAAATGTTTGCAAAGCATATATCTGATAAAGGATTAATATCCAAAATGTAGAAAGAATTCATACAATTCAATAGCAAACAAATAATTTGATTAAAAAGTGGGCAGAAGATTTGAACAGACATTTTTCCAAAGACATATAGATAGCCAAAAAGCAAATGAAAAGACGTTCAACATCACTAATGATCAGGAAAATACAAATCAAAACCACCATGAGATATCACCTCTCACCTGTTAGAATGACTATTATCAAACAGAGAAGAAATAAGTGCTAGCAAGAATGTGGAGAAAAGGAAAACCTCATGCATTTTTTGGTGAGAACATAAAGTAGTGAAATCATTATGGAAAACAGCATGGAGGTTTGTTAAAATTTAAGAACCAATCTACCTTATAGTTCAGCAATTCCATTTCTGGATATTTACTCAACAAACAAACAAGAAAACCACTAACACTAAAAGACGTATGCACCTAAATGTTCATTGTCACATTATTAATATTTATAACCTATGGAAACAACTTGCGTATGCATTGAGGAGGGATAGGTAATGAAAATATACAGAACCCTATTCAGTCATAAAAAAGAAGGAAATCTTGCCATTTGTTACAACATGGATGAAAACTGAGGGCATTATGCTAGGTGAAATAAGTCAGAAAAAGATAAGTACCACTATGATCTCACTGATATGTGGAATCATAAATAAATAAATAAATAAGACAACTTCAAACGGAAATACAGAGAACAAACCGGTGGCTGCCAGAGATTGAGGGCACAGCAGTGAAGGATGCTAGAATAAATGAAAGAAGTCAAAAGGTACAAACTTCCAGTCATAAAATATGTAAGTCCTGGGGCTGCAATATACACATGGTAACTAGAGTTAATAATCCTATGCTTCATATTTAAAAGTTGCTAAGAAAGGACTTTAAAATTTTAATCACAAGAAAAGAAATTTTGTAACTATGCATGGTAATGGATATTAACTAGACTTATTGTGGTGATCATTTCGCAATATATTCAAATATTGAATCACATATATATGAAACATCATGCTATACATCCATTATACCTCAATATAAAAAAATAAAACTTTTTTATATCCCAGTTATAAGAAAAAAAGACAACCACAGATGTTTGGGTCACAATCATTAGCAGAGGAAGTCACTGGAATTTACTCACGGCCTGATAAAATTTCAGAAAGTACTCTTATGAACAAGAAATGACACGTACATTAAGGAGCTCTTGAATGTCACCTAAGAGGCAGTGATGACTAGGCAATTAAAAATGCACTAAAATCCTAGGCAGATTTTAGGGTGATCTAGGAAGAACAGAAAGAGAGATCATCAACATTTTCAATCATGAAAGAAAGCGGGTGATGTTGAGGGGAATAGAGTCACCAGTCAGGTAAGTGAAAAAGAAAAATGTGTGGCTAGACAACCTATTAAATAAGAAGGGTAACTTCCTCAGACTTAACCTATTGCAACCACATGGATGAATCAATTTTGAAAGTTACTCCAAATAGTTGCCATTGGCAAAATAATGGTTAGGAAAAAGTAGAACAAAACCAAAAAGAAAACCACTAACACTAAAAGCGTATGCACCTAAATGTTCATTGTCACATTATTAATATTTATAACCTATGGAAACAACTTGTATGCATTGAGGAGGGATAGGTAATGAAAATATACAGAACCCTATTCAGTCATAAAAAAGAAGGAAATCTTGCCATTTGTTACAACATGGATGAAAACTGAGGGCATTATGCTAGGTGAAATAAGTCAGAAAAAGATAAGTACCACTATGATCTCACTGATATGTGGAATCATAAATAAATAAATAAATAAGACAACTTCAAACGGAAATACAGAGAACAAACCGGTGGCTGCCAGAGATTGAGGGCACAGCAGTGAAGGATGCTAGAATAAATGAAAGAAGTCAAAAGGTACAAACTTCCAGTCATAAAATATGTAAGTCCTGGGGCTGCAATATACACATGGTAACTAGAGTTAATAATCCTATGCTTCATATTTAAAAGTTGCTAAGAAAGGACTTTAAAATTTTAATCACAAGAAAAGAAATTTTGTAACTATGCATGGTAATGGATATTAACTAGACTTATTGTGGTGATCATTTCGCAATATATTCAAATATTGAATCACATATATATGAAACATCATGCTATACATCCATTATACCTCAATATAAAAAAATAAAACTTTTTTATATCCCAGTTATAAGAAAAAAAGACAACCACAGATGTTTGGGTCACAATCATTAGCAGAGGAAGTCACTGGAATTTACTCACGGCCTGATAAAATTTCAGAAAGTACTCTTATGAACAAGAAATGACACGTACATTAAGGAGCTCTTGAATGTCACCTAAGAGGCAGTGATGACTAGGCAATTAAAAATGCACTAAAATCCTAGGCAGATTTTAGGGTGATCTAGGAAGAACAGAAAGAGAGATCATCAACATTTTCAATCATGAAAGAAAGCGGGTGATGTTGAGGGGAATAGAGTCACCAGTCAGGTAAGTGAAAAAGAAAAATGTGTGGCTAGACAACCTATTAAATAAGAAGGGTAACTTCCTCAGACTTAACCTATTGCAACCACATGGATGAATCAATTTTGAAAGTTACTCCAAATAGTTGCCATTGGCAAAATAATGGTTAGGAAAAAGTAGATAAGAGATGACATAACCCTGAATTCTGAGAAATGACTGGAGCTCAAAAGTCAAATAAGGATATTTTAAAATATCACATGTAAAGACTGAGACAGCACTGACGATAGTTTTTTGGTAAAATGAATACAATGGAAGCTAATTAGAATGATTAAGTGATCAGCCTGAGAGTATAATTTAAACAAATATAAAATGGTATTTAAGAACTCTGATCAGTATGTTCAATCTCCCCGGATAGTATAGAAGATAGCACAAAAGGTCCTGAATAACAAATGACCATTATTCACACCTTTATAATTCTTACACAACATTCAGAGGGTTAATAAATATTATTCCTTAGGCATGCACAAAACCTCTGCACCTAAAAATGCAGAGATATGTTAGCACATCATCAGCCATAGACTCTTGTCAGTGCAACGTCCGCATCTTAACAGGGCATAATGAATACCGCCCCCCCCCCCCCACACTCACAACTGTATCTGTGTAAAAGAACATGATCCATCACTTATTCCCTTTAATGATGGATATCCCTACCCCTAAATAGTTAGGATTATAATTTGCATTCAATACCCACTTCCTTGTGGCTGAACAGATGTATAATGTCTACTTAAATTTATCAAACATGAGAACAACAGCAGTGAGTGCAAATGAACAGCATTTTATAAGAACCTAATAAGAAAATTGACTTTCATGAAACCAAGCAATCATCTTACAAAAAATCTTTTGGGCTATAAAATTCATTTAAATACTCCATTCAGATTAAAGTATTTCTTTAATAACAATTCAATATTTTACAAGATTAAGCACCATGTCAGTATCAATTGCTGGCCTTTGTAAAGTTTCTCGTTTGTTAGATTAAATGAGCGGTGTACAAAGCTGAACTATTTTCATAATTTAAGTATTTTAAAACCTTTAGAAAGTATTCACAATTCAGGCCCCCAAATGTGCTAACACAGCCCCCTTTTTGCCCTAAATATAATATATTTCTCTTGAAAATGAAGCATAACATTAAAATCTAGTGGAGTCGTCACTGCTCTTTGTCTCTAGTTAAGACCCTTTTTCCGTGAGTTTAAGTTCTGGAAGACTCTGTTATGGTTCATTGTACTTCATTATTCTTTGAGTCATATAATTAAATGATCACATTAAATAAAGACATGGCAGTGCCTATCAATCAAAAGAGCTCTGTGTTCTCAGGCATCAAGAATCAAAATGCCAAGAAAGGCTCATTCTATAAGGGCCCCAAGTTGCCACTGATGTGACAGTCATTTCAATGACTAAAAAGGTGATTCACTAACAAGACCTGCAATAATTTGTGACTCACCACGCATCCTTTAGTTCTTTACAACTGAAGTTTTAATGTCACACTGTCAATCATATGCCATACTTCTGAGAGGAAAAAAAAAGCAATCTACAAAATCATCATCAGTGATAGTAAAATTAGCATTCACAATTTAATTGTCGTTTTGCCAACAGGAGTGTTTTAATGACACAACCTAATCAAAGTAACATGACTGCAATTATCCACAGGATATGTTAGAACTTTTCAAACATGAAATACACATTTCTACCCAGAGATGCAGTGGGCCTTCCAAACCTTCCATTGTTGGCTTCAGCATTCAGCTCTGTTTGTTACACATTCATTACATCCTGTTCTCAGGAAGGACTATTTAAAACAAACTTCTTTCCCTTCTAACTATTGCAGCTGCTTCTACCAAGCAATAAAAGTTGCTAGAGAAATCATATATACACATACATGTAAAATTAGGGAAACAAGCTGCTTTATTGCCTTGATTTAAAATAAGCTCAATCAGTATAAAAGAAAAGTGTTATAATATATAGCTTGATGAGCAGCTGAAGACAGGAATATACTCAGACGCAATTGTAGAATTCAGGATATCTTACTCAGGGTTTGAATGAGACGAAAGACATTTCCCTCTTAATTTTCAAAACCACTGAATGAATAAGTAAAGTTTATATGCAGAATGCATCCTAAAATAGATATGTAAACTTCACTTAAATATGATTCAGAGGCCTTAGAGGCAGAAAATGAAAAGTCTTGCTCCTGTTTCATTCAAATTCATAAAATGATATTATTTTGTCAATCCTAATTTATGAGTTCTCGGTTAAAGGATAGTTTTCATAAGTCAGCAAACAAATTTACCTCAATGTTAACAATTAACCCTTAGGAGAAAAATAGCCAAAAAAAAGATAAATAGCAACTGTACTGCAAAGCAATA
This sequence comes from Tragulus kanchil, assembly GCA_022376925.1. Taxonomy (NCBI): domain Eukaryota; kingdom Metazoa; phylum Chordata; class Mammalia; order Artiodactyla; family Tragulidae; genus Tragulus; species Tragulus kanchil. The sequence goes on along the minus strand of JAIOJX010000005.1, from coordinate 112,272,336 downwards.
ATTAGAATATAGATTAATGAAAGTATAAAGATTAAAATCAAGAGGCATATTAATAAACACCTCACAGGTCTAAGGGAAAAAGACGTTAAAGAGTATGTGAAAAAAAAAAGTAGCCTTACTTTTGACGGTCGCTGTCCGGGTACAGTTGTAAAGAATTGCCAGCTCTCCAAACACTTTTCCTGGACCCATCGTGCACAGTTTAACACCTTCTTTTGTAACTTCAACCTTACCATCTAAAAAGAAGAAGGAAAAACATATCATTTTGATTCTCTCTCATGCTCCATTTCGTTTGTTGCATTTCTAAGATGTGATGAAGAGGCCCAGGCTCATTGTTAAAACTACCAAGCAGCTACCAACGAAAACAAAATCATCCTTAAGATGCAAGAAACACAGTAAAGTACATAAGAATCCCACACCCCTTCCTAAATTAATCATTGACAAAATTAGAGATGAGACTAAAACACCAAAAAAAAGAGGAGACAAAAAAGCCAAAATGTGAAATTATTCCAAATATTAGAAAACTCCATAGATACAATGCTTAGCACAGTGCTGACATAGGATGAATCTCAGTAAATTCTATGTGTTGTTATTGGTATTATTTTCACTGCATTTTTCCAGGTACATTTAGACAGATACTCTAAAACTTGCATTTAAATAAATGAGAAACATAAAATGTAAAATTAGGAAACAAGCTGCTTTATTGCCTTGATTTAAAATAAGCTCAATCAGTATAAAAGAAAAGTGTTATAATATATAGCTTGATGAGCAGCTGAAGACAGGAATATACTCAGACGCAATTGTAGAATTCAGGATATCTTACTCAGGGTTTGAATGAGACGAAAGACATTTCCCCTCTTAATTTTTCAAAACCACTGAATGAATAAGTAAAGTTTATATGCAGAATGCATCCTAAAATAGATATGTAAACTTCACTTAAATATGATTCAGAGGCCTTAGAGGCAGAAAATGAAAAGTCTTGCTCCTGTTTCATTCAAATTCATAAAATGATATTATTTTGTCAATCCTAATTTATGAGTTCTCGGTTAAAGGATAGTTTTCATAAGTCAGCAAACAAATTTACCTCAATGTTAACAATTAACCCTTAGGAGAAAAATAGCCAAAAAAAAGATAAATAGCAACTGTACTGCAAAGCAATAATTAGAATATAGATTAATGAAAGTATAAAGATTAAAATCAAGAGGCATATTAATAAACACCTCACAGGTCTAAGGGAAAAAGACGTTAAAGAGTATGTGAAAAAAAAAAGTAGCCTTACTTTTGACGGTCGCTGTCCGGGTACAGTTGTAAAGAATTGCCAGCTCTCCAAACACTTTTCCTGGACCCATCGTGCACAGTTTAACACCTTCTTTTGTAACTTCAACCTTACCATCTAAAAAGAAGAAGGAAAAACATATCATTTTGATTCTCTCTCATGCTCCATTTCGTTTGTTGCATTTCTAAGATGTGATGAAGAGGCCCAGGCTCATTGTTAAAACTACCAAGCAGCTACCAACGAAAACAAAATCATCCTTAAGATGCAAGAAACACAGTAAAGTACATAAGAATCCCACACCCCTTCCTAAATTAATCATTGACAAAATTAGAGATGAGACTAAAACACCAAAAAAAAGAGGAGACAAAAAAGCCAAAATGTGAAATTATTCCAAATATTAGAAAACTCCATAGATACAATGCTTAGCACAGTGCTGACATAGGATGAATCTCAGTAAATTCTATGTGTTGTTATTGGTATTATTTTCACTGCATTTCTTTCCTATCATTTAAAGAGCAGGTAGGGCTTATTGGATTCCACTGAAGCACAGTATTCCATCATCTAAAACAGAAACTAATCAAGGTCCATGTGGAAAGATACTTTTTAAATAGAGGAAGTATTTACTTCAGATTTTCTCTCTATGGAGGTGTTGAAAAGAGAACTTCTGGGTTTAAATCAATATCACAACCAAAGAAGACAGCAGACTCTCAAGAATTTGCACCAGTCTACCCAGCAGAATGCAGTATTTTTGTACTCCTTCCCTCTTGGCTATGCTCTGCCAAAACATTTGTAGTACTGTTTCAACAACTATAGTCTTACAGTGGATGATCCCGTAACATCATATATATTATATATGATAGTATATTATAGTTACCATAGTTTGGCTATAGTAACTATATTACCATAATATAGTAACATTTTCTGATTCATTATAAATGTTTCTGACTTAAAGCTCTAGCTTCAACTATATTAATAGAACTAAGAGCAAAATGAACAATGCCTAAAAAACTTTCATATACTGCTTATTTTGTACAGGTCTGCTTCTCTAGCTCTTTGGACTCCATGGTTTAAAGTCTTCAGTGAAAAAGAACTCACAAGAATAAGACTACTACTGAGAATCCTTCTGGACATTTTCAGAGTTAGGTCTTCTCAGCCACCTTACAAACTATAAAAAAATAGACAAGACACTGGAAGTCTCATTTTAGCTCAGCTGTTTCTTAAAAGGCATCTTTGGACCCATCACATCAGAATTATGTTATAAAATCCAGGTATTCCTCTCAACCTTGGGGAAACTGTTAATGCACCTCCATCCAAAGACCACTTTACTTGGTCCTAGGGCCTCTTACCTTCTCTGAAAAGTTATGCTCATATAATATCAATCTGGTTTAGCTTACAGACAGTTCATCTTATAACTGATCACATTTCCCTTTCTTCTAGAATCTCCAAAAAGTTCACAACAGAATTGTATAGGACTCTGAGGATTCAAATTTGTAAACTCACTTCTGGCTACAGTTCATTTTTCTGACCTGATATTTGTCTAACTTTCTCACATTTAATTCATTTTGGGGGAAAAGATATGTATAAGTGACTGTATATATGAGTAATTAGTGTTCATAATGCTTCCCTAGTGGCTCAGATAGTAAAGAATCTGCCTGCACTGCAGGAGACCTGGGCTCAGTGCCCAGGTTGGGAAGATTCCCTGTACGAGGGCATGGAAACCCACTCCAGTATTCTTGCCTAAAGAATCCCCATGGACAGAGGAGCCAGGTGGACTACACTCCAAGGGATCACAAAGAATCAGACACAACTGAGTAACCATACACAACAACAACAGTGTCGATAATAGAAGGTTGGTCTTCCCAGGTGGTACTAGTGGCACAGAACCTGCCTGCCAATGCAGGAGACCTAAGAGAAGTGTGTTTGAGCCTTGGATTGGAAAGATCCCCTGGAAGAGGGCATGGCAACCCACTCCAGTATTTCTTGCCTGGAGAATCCCATTGGCAGAGGAGTCTGGCCATATTAATTAGAATAGCAAAAAATTAAAATATACTTTCTGAAACAAATTATAGTTAAGAAATACAAATCTGAACGTAAAACATATTTCCTAATTAAACATTGCAGATTCATTATATTCATAATAGCCAAGGAAGAAAGGGGTCTGATTTCATGTGATAGATGAGAAAGGTCTAAAAACCATTGTATTTTATTATTTGTCGTAATGAACAGAAATATCTGAACATTAAACAGGAATCAAATGTTCATTAACTGTTATTCTGAGTCAAAATTTGATCACTTCTCTTTTCTCATAACCTGTTCTGTGGATGAGGAATGAGTAATGTAAACAGGCAAAACTTACTGGGCAATAAAAAGAAGGGAAGGCACACACAGGCATTAATGAGGGTTCTTTGAGAGACATTTAAAAATACTGTGATTTACAAGAGCTCAGTAAGGTCAGTTATTGATACAAAATGTGAATTTGGTTAGGCACATTCACAGTGCCACACACATCTGCCTTGAAGCAAAATTAGAGGAGACCATACATTTACATGGACTAAGAGATAGCAACCCACTCCAGTATTTTCGTCTGGAAAATTCCATGGACAGAGGAACCTGGTGGGCTACAGTCCTTGGGGTCTCAAAGAGTCCAACATAACTGACCGTGCACACACAATACATTTATGAAGGAACTATGCAAGTACAGACTATGCAGACTAAGTGGTTCACTTAAGAAAACTTAAGAATAATACAGTCAAAACTTTTATTGCCTACACCCAGTGGTTCCAGTTCCCATTGAATCAACTTCCCTTAACTATTTCGATTCATCTTGAAGCCACTCCCTTCATATCTGCTCCTTTCTTTTTCACTCTGTGTCTAAAAACAAGATTTGTTTTAAAAGGACTCCAGGTGCATAGAAAGCAGGTGTGCTTATGTGTTGTTATTTTGGTTATGAGGGGAGGGATGTAGGGAAACAAACAAGGAAAAAGTCCAGTAGGCAGAATATTTAGCACACTTGTACAGAAGCTTATGGCACTGTAGAAACAGCCCAGTCTCGAGGGTTTTTATAATTTCATATTTAAAATATATCTTGATGAAATGACCTCATCTCATCATTCATTAATGCAACCTCTAGTTCTTTAAAGCAACAGAAGAGAATCATTAGCATTTTTCAAGACCTTTTTCATACTTTCATTTCATTTTCAAGTATGTTAGATTTCAAATCAAGATGTTTTTTCAAAAAAGAATAGCAGAAAGATGCTTTCAAAACATCCTCTATTTACAATAGCCAGTACATAGAAGCAACCTAAATGGCCATCAACAGATGAATGGAGAAAGAAAATGTGGTACATGTATACAGTGGAATATCACTCAGCCATAAAAAGGAAGGAAATTAGGTGATTTGTAATGATGTGAAGGGGTCTACAGCCTATCATATAGAGTTAAGTATGTCAGGGCAGGGGATGAACAAGGAAAGTAGCATTGACATATATACACTGCCATGTGTAAAAGAGATAGCTTTCAGAAAGTTGCTGTGGAACACTGGGAGCTCAGCTCAGTGCTCCAGAAGGCTGCACAGAAGGGAGGCTCCAGACGGAGAGGATATATGCATATATACACATAGCTGATTTATTTCATTGTAGAGCAGAAACTAATACAACATTATAAAGCAATTATACTCTAATAAAAATAAATGAATAAAAACAAAAAGCTCCTAATAGAGTTCTATACTCCATTTTTTTTCTACATTCCATTTTTTCCCCTGGCTAAACTCAACAATGGCTGGAGGCAATTAGAACTATTACTTGAGGAACTAACAATAATCCAAAATGTGGTTAATTTATATCTTCTAATTCTGCTCATTTTATTCATTTTTGCCTTTTTTTTTTTTAAAAAAAGGGATTCTATATTGGTATTGTTTTTACTATCCCCTATCTCTACCAGGAAAGAAAAGTGAAGAAACATTCATTTTTTATTGCAACTTTGCTGAACTGTTAAAATTTTTTTGTGTGAGAGATGTTGGAATATTGGCTAAAATAAAGCCTCAGGATTATTTATAGTTTCACTTGACTCTTTATATCACTCCTGCTGTTAACAGGATAATTGAAGTTTTATCATAGGCAGAATATTTAGCACACTTGTACAGAAGCTTATGGCACTGTAGAAACAGCCCAGTCTCGAGGGTTTTTATAATTTCATATTTAAAATATATCTTGATGAAATGACCTCATCTCATCATTCATTAATGCAACCTCTAGTTCTTTAAAGCAACAGAAGAGAATCATTAGCTTTTTTCAAGACCTTTTCATACTTTCATTTCATTTTCAAGTATGTTAGATTTCAAATCAAGATGTTTTTTCAAAAAAGAATAGCAGAAAGATGCTTTCAAAACATCCTCTATTTACAATAGCCAGTACATAGAAGCAACCTAAATGGCCATCAACAGATGAATGGAGAAAGAAAATGTGGTACATGTATACAGTGGAATATCACTCAGCCATAAAAAGGAAGGAAATTAGGTGATTTGTAATGATGTGAAGGGGTCTACAGCCTATCATATAGAGTTAAGTATGTCAGGGCAGGGGATGAACAAGGAAAGTAGCATTGACATATATACACTGCCATGTGTAAAAGAGATAGCTTTCAGAAAGTTGCTGTGGAACACTGGGAGCTCAGCTCAGTGCTCCAGAAGGCTGCACAGAAGGGAGGCTCCAGACGGAGAGGATATATGCATATATACACATAGCTGATTTATTTCATTGTAGAGCAGAAACTAATACAACATTATAAAGCAATTATACTCTAATAAAAATAAATGAATAAAAACAAAAAGCTCCTAATAGAGTTCTATACTCCATTTTTTTTCTACATTCCATTTTTTCCCCTGGCTAAACTCAACAATGGCTGGAGGCAATTAGAACTATTACTTGAGGAACTAACAATAATCCAAAATGTGGTTAATTTATATCTTCTAATTCTGCTCATTTTATTCATTTTTGCCTTTTTTTTTTTTAAAAAAAGGGATTCTATATTGGTATTGTTTTTACTATCCCCTATCTCTACCAGGAAAGAAAAGTGAAGAAACATTCATTTTTTATTGCAACTTTGCTGAACTGTTAAAATTTTTTTGTGTGAGAGATGTTGGAATATTGGCTAAAATAAAGCCTCAGGATTATTTATAGTTTCACTTGACTCTTTATATCACTCCTGCTGTTAACAGGAATAATTGAAAGTTTTATCAGAGTAATTTAAGTGTATTTTTTATTCTACTTCAGGTTTCATATGCCCATGTATGACCTGAAATGGGCTGAGTTATAAGTCTTAAGTTTTGCAACTTTGAGGAATAATCAACCTACTGCCTGTTTTGGGGGACCACAATGTATGTACCACTTTTGGGAGATGCTCAGTAATAGGAGATCCATAATAAAGCCTCCATACTGCTGATGCTGAGTAGTTTCATTCATGTCCAACTCTTTGTGACCCTATGGATCATAGCCTGCCAGGCTCCTCTATCCATGGGATTCTCTAGGCAAGAATACTGGAATGGGTTACCATGCCTTCTTCCAGGGAATCTTTCTAACCCATGGATGGAACTTACATCTGTTAGGTCTCCTGCATTTGCAGGCAGGTTCTTTGCCACTAGCACCACCTGGGGAGATCCAAACATCCATATTTTATCTTTTTTTTTTTTTTTTTTTTTTAATAAGAATCAGTCCTTTCTATAAACAAAAGACAACACTAAAGTTATAAGCAGACCCAGAATCTCCTGACATTATGTGTTTTTCACTAATTGGTGGTTTGGGTCATAAGAATTTTCATGATAAGACAAAGCAGTTTAGAGATTTATTACTGGTAGGCTGCGACAGAATGGTTGGCAATAATTATGAGCACTCTACTTAGTTCTAACAACCTTGGTTGGAACATGCAGGACAACCTAATAGGTTACTAAAGGGTGACAATAGTTTTAACAAAGGTCCCAGCTAGACAAGATCTTCCACCGCTTTAGTTATCTAATACTCCTGTGATTTTGTAGTTTGAGACCACAGCTTTCACTGAAGTATTCTCTCATGAGGGTTTCTATAGCTGCTAGATTCAGCAGGTACATTCAACACTGTGGTGGCTGAGCTATGCTATGATCAGCATGGGTATATTTTCTCTAGGAGATGAGGTCACTTACGGTTCTATCTTTATTTTTCCCCTTTCAGTTTTATTGAAATATAATTGACATAGAACACTACATGTTGGTTTAAGGTGTACAACATAATGGCTTGAGTAAGTTATGAAATCATTACAATAATTGTAGTTAACATCTATTATCTCACATATATTTTTCCCTTGTGATGAGAATTTTTAGAACTTACTCTGCTTTCTCAATAAAGAATACTACTATACTGAACTTGTAATTTTAGATTAGGAGTACTGTCATCTGGGAAAGAAAGTATAAATTATTAAGGTTACTATGGGCTAACTGAAGGGAAAGCCCTGCTCATTGTCGGGGACAGACTATATTCTTAGACAATCTTCCTTAAGAATACTTCTTGTCAGTCATTTATATGTATCTTCTTCTTAAGCAAAGAGGCAAAAAAAAACAGTCTCACTATGAGATGAAAGTTTATTCTTGAATTAAGGAAGGACAGTGGGCCAGCTTTCTGTTTAAGTTTGATTTCAAGTCCAAAAGGATATGGTCTCTCTGGACCTAAACTCCTGCTCCTTCAATGAGATGTTAATTTTGATTGAAAGTCATCTTTTGGCCATTTAATAAAAACTTGTGAAAAACAGCCCTGTGTTAGTATTTAATTTTAGGTAAGTTTGCTTTCATTTTTGTTTGCTTGCCAAAAGGCTTACCAGTGCCTCATTAGAGATTACAGATAAGAAAAAAGGGGAGAGACAGACAGACGGAAGCTGCTTCTTCCCTAAACTCCATGTGTTTTTATAGTTTCTGTAGCCATCTGATCCTCATAATACTTTATATGGGGTCAAGCTGCCCATTCAGAGAAGTCACTTTTTTAATATCATCACAGCAATAATTCTTACTATAAGCACAAAAATACTAGTCATTCAAATGGAATGAAACTGAATCTGAGGGTATAAAGGCTAGCTGAGGTTGAAGCTACATGAGTGAAGACCTTTGGTTCCTCTCCTTCAGTTAGGCAAATCCAATTTCCCTTCTGGTCATGACTCCTAAAAATACATTGGATATAATTTTTCATTACACTAAGATACAATACAGTGTAATAAAAATTGAATAGGAAATAAAATCTTCACCATTATACTTACTAATCAGAGAATCAAAAACATAAAAGAGGTATCTAGAACTAAAAACCTCACTTACAGAAACAAAAAGAGAAAAAGTGAGAGAGGTTAACATGCTTATATTGATGGAAACCTCACTAATCTCAAGGTTTCCATGAATATACTTGAGCTTAAGTTTTTGTTTTGGCTTCTGAGGTCTTTCTTAGTACATATACAGATATTCACAAAGGCAATCTAAATGAGGAAAAGGAATAGAATTAAAGCAAGCTAGATACAAAAAGTCATCTGAACCAGCAGAGTGAAAGTCTGGAATGAGCAAATTACATTTTAGCACTTCTGTCCTTGGCGATACTAAAGGAGCAAGAAACTACTAAACATATTGTAGATGACTCAGCCATTGATCAGACAGACTCTGGAAGGACTTTATAAGATAAGCATCATGATTCTATAATCTTTCTACACATGGTTTGAAATTTTAGCACTTGAAAGTATCCAAAAGCACTAGGATAAATATTGTGGACTGATTTCAGCTTCTAATGATGAAGAAAACTAAAGACAGGACAAAGAAGAGATATTCATACACAGGGCAGAAACAGCAAGGAGTCTAATCATTCCCTGGATAATGTGAGCTGAACAGATAATTTGACGGTCTCATGCCAAGTTTATTAAGCTTAATTCTTGTCATGCATAATGCATTCTTGCTCTATTATTTCTATGATACATGAACACCTCTGTTAGCCTAAACAAGGAATGGCCATGTCTTTAGTTCCTTAGAGACAAGCAGAGGACAAGCACTATTATCACAGTCAGACTTGTGGACACATATGAAAGTTTTGTTTCTCATGTACTAATATTAAGCTTGGTAGAGTTTCGAATCTAACACTACAGTTCTCAAATGGAGTCATTTTAAACTCGAGAAGCTATTTGTTAATGTTTGGAAACATATTTGATTCCAGGGAGGCTTTGGAATTAAAGAGGCTCTACTGGCACCTACAGCCTAGAGGAACACAACTAAACATCCTCCAGTACACAAGGCAGTTCCCACAACCAAGCACTATTCAGCCCCCAAATATAGGTAGTGCCAAAGTTGAGAAACCCTGATGTTAACTATGTCCACATGTGTACCGATCTACATTTTAAAGAATCTCTACCAGATATAAATTGTAAGCTAAAGTAAAGCTAGTACCAGGCTGAAATACTTAAGGAATGCATGTTGCCATTCAATTAAACACAAAGCTACTTTGCTGAATACTTGCTCCTAGCGGATGTGACCTGAAATAGAAGTTATTATGAAAATTTTTGAAGCAAGACTTATAAGAGTATCCTGCTGCTGGGGCTTCCCTGGTGGTCCAGTGGTTAAGGACACCGCCTTGCAGTGCAAGGGGCGCTGGTTCGAACCCTGGCCTGGGAAGATCCCACGTGCCGCGGAGCGGCTGGACCGATGTGTCCAATTACCGAGCCGGAGCTCTGGAGCACATGCGCCCAGAGCCGGCGCTCTGCAACGACAGACGCCACCGCGATGGGAGGCCCACGTGGGCCAAAGAACAAAGATGGATGAAAATAGATAAATGAAAGACCAATAGAAGAGGCCCACCCCCAAAAAAATAAAAAAAAAAAAACAAGATTAAAAAAAAAAAAAAAAAGAGTATCCTGCTGATGCTAGAATGACATCAGCTTTTTTCCAGACATACTTGAGAATATCAGGTTCTAACTCTACCCCTGACTGGCTAGAAGATCTTGGATAAGTTATTTAACTCTCTGTGCATCTATGATTTCACAAAAAATTCTGTATAACAGTAACTTATTTAATGGGTTTTGATAATTAGATAATGCATATGCCAAGACCAAAAATATATAAGTTAAATGTAGTTCTTTAGGAAATCTTCTATTTAAAGAAAAAATACTTTGGTCAGCAGTTTTAAGGAAAGAGAGGCAGGGTTCACAGTCTTGGTTCATAAAATTTAGGAGTGAGATGGAGCAAAGGGATAAATGAGCAGAGGCAATGAAAAGAAAAAAGAGGGGCAAGGCGTAGGAGATGTCAGAGAAGGGGCCAGCAGGAAAGCTGTTAAGGAGGTTTAAAGTCTTTGAGTAGGAGGGATGTCTAATGCACAATACCCAGTTAGTTGTTGCCAGAATTAATGTTCAACATTTCTCTCCAAATTAATCTACTTCACACTAATTTCCTGTGTAAAGGGCTTAGGGAAAGATAAAAGCTTGAGGAAAGATCCACTGCTTGGATACATCAATAAACAGAGAGGCAAGGAAATGAAGAATGAGTGATAATGGGGAGCTGAAAACCAGGAAACCCTACAGTAACGATGTAAATTATGTAATTATGAGAAACTAAGGACTCAGGAATTGGCAGATATTTTAAAGGAGGACATCAGTCTTTTCACAGGATGTCAATGGGTGCTTAATCCAGTTTCACCTCAGGCTAGGGAGGTTAGAGAAAAATTCCCTGTGAACAGAATGATACAGCTTCAATTAGAGATTATGTCTCCTTTATCCAAGTCCACCTAACACCTTCGTAACAGTACTTAGTAGGTAGAATAGTTCTGAAGTCACAAGTTCTAAACTAATACTCTGGTTCTCACTGTTCTTTATACATCAGATCTTTAGGCACTCAGTTTGTGCATCAGTGCAACGGTTATCACAGTCACAGGATTAATATGTGAAATTTATGTGAAAGAGTTTGTTATGTGATGAAGCTTTCTATACATATTAGTTTACACTAGACTAATTGAAGGGTCAGTCATTGTATTTCACAGTCACTGGTTGTAAATAGGAGAGGATTTGTAAATCCTCATGAGGCAATAAAAGGGAGTGTTAATGAAATGACCACGGCTGTGATCACGCTTGTGGGGAAGCTTGAAGATTTTGTTTTTAGATAGGTATTACCTATGTAGTACAAAAGCAGAAAAAATAGTACAGTGGACCCTTGAATAATTCAGGTTTGAACCACATGGGTCCACTTTAGATGAAGACATTTTTCAGTAGTAAATATTACACTACTATTGAAATGCAGCAACAACCTGACAGGCTTCTGGGCCTGGAAGCCTTTTCATGTCCCTCAGTTTTTTGCTTATATAGAAAAGACTCCAGCCTCCATGGCCTTCCCTGATTCAACCAAGAAACAACAAGGCAGTCTTGCGGTAGGGTCTTGGTTTCACCTCAAGGGATACACACAACAATATATTTATGCTGTTACCGAACTAAACCCTCCAACAGATGGAGTTAGCATTCTTCCTTCCAGAGAAGACCAGGCTAAAGGAACCAGAGTACTCATCAAGAGATTACCTGAGACCAGATTAAAGGAATACAGGCCCTTCATATACTCTATGCTGATTAGCAACTCTGCGCTTGAAGCACTGCTATAAAACTCCTTAAGAGATCCTTTTGGGCTGGGACACACAGTTTTCAAGGGCAGAAGCCCTCTGTGTCCCTCTTTGCCTGGCAAAGGGATAAAGCTATTCATTGCTACTTTAGCCCAAACTCTGTCTCTGAGATTCAATTCAGCACTGGTGCACAGAGGGTAAGTTTTCAGCACTACTATGTAGTCTGTGGTTGGTTAATCCACTGATATGGATGGACAATGATAAATTTTACTTGGACTAACTTGTGCTTGCTCAAGGATAAACTGTAATTAAAACTGTCAACCTGGGGCTTCCCCTGGTGGTCCAGCGGGTAAGGACACCCGCCTTACAGTACAAGGGGCGCCTGTTCGATCCCTGGCCTGGGAAGATTCCACATGCCGCGGAGCGGCTGGACTGATGTGTCCAATTACCGGGCCGGAGCTCTGGCGCGCATGCGCCCAGAGCCGGTGCTCCGCACAACAGAGGCCACCGCAATGGGAGGCCCACAGGAGCCGAAGAAAAACGACGGATGAAAATAGACAAATGAAAGACCAATAGAAGTGGCCTGCCCATCCACCTCCCTCCCCACCCCACCCCCAAAAAAGAAAAATAAATAATAAAATAAATGTTTTAAAAAAAAAAAAAAAACTGTCAACCTCCCATTCTACTTAAAAGTAAAAGTATTTCTTTACTGTAATTTATTTTACCCAGTAGTGCATTTCTCACAGTGCAAATTTTTATTTCACAGCTTAGATTGCACTTGATGTGACATTTGTATTTCTATCCCCTCTAAAGTAATTATGAGTCTCAAGAGCACACAACAAGCACTTGCCTATCTTCACATTTTTAAAAAGCAAACAAAAGACAAAGAATAACCACACATCTTGTAAAACACTCTGAATAGCTACAAAAAAATGAAAAAAGAACTTACTCTCTCAAAAGCAATTGTTTAAATGCCCTGGAACAGGTTAGGAGAGAGAAGACTTGGTTTGAAAGTTACTCTCAAAGCAAAGAAGATGAACTTTGTCCTGTATCACTGAGAACAAAATAAGTTAACACCAGGATAATATTCTAATGAGTTAAACTGAGGGTGGAAGAAAACTACTAAACACCCCTCTAGCTGGCAGTCAGGGAAAATGACAGATTAAAGTCATGTAGAAAGAGTTTAATCAATTGATAAGTGGGCAAATGAAATGTAGAATTCTGTCAAACCATAATAAAGAATGAAGTACCCACTCAAGCTACAATATGAATCAACCTTGAGAACATGCTAAGTGAAAGAAGCAAGTCATAAAGACCATGTATTACTGAAGCCAAGCAGGACTCTCTGGGGCCCTCCTAGGTACAAAATTACTTCTATGTTTTCTATTTCTCCTAGGCCTTCCCTTAGTTTCAAAGAGCAAACTCAAAAAAAGAGAGAGAAAACTCAAATTAGGAAAGTGAAGGAATGAAGGAACAAAGGAAAACCAGTCAAACACAGAAAATAATGACAGCTTAAACAACAGTTCAGCAACTAGGCAGAGCCCTGGTTCCTCCTCAAAGGGATATACCTAACAATCTAATGCATATCTTTGAGTTTTCCTGCAGAAACTAAGACCCTCACCCAAGATGCCGATTCCCCTGGAACCAAAAGAAAGCCATGCAACCTAAATCCCTCACCCAAAAAAGAAAAATAAATAATAAAATAAATGTTTTAAAAAAAAAAAAAAAACTGTCAACCTCCCATTCTACTTAAAAGTAAAAGTATTTCTTTACTGTAATTTATTTTACCCAGTAGTGCATTTCTCACAGTGCAAATTTTTATTTCACAGCTTAGATTGCACTTGATGTGACATTTGTATTTCTATCCCCTCTAAAGTAATTATGAGTCTCAAGAGCACACAACAAGCACTTGCCTATCTTCACATTTTTAAAAAGCAAACAAAAGACAAAGAATAACCACACATCTTGTAAAACACTCTGAATAGCTACAAAAAAATGAAAAAAGAACTTACTCTCTCAAAAGCAATTGTTTAAATGCCCTGGAACAGGTTAGGAGAGAGAAGACTTGGTTTGAAAGTTACTCTCAAAGCAAAGAAGATGAACTTTGTCCTGTATCACTGAGAACAAAATAAGTTAACACCAGGATAATATTCTAATGAGTTAAACTGAGGGTGGAAGAAAACTACTAAACACCCCTCTAGCTGGCAGTCAGGGAAAATGACAGATTAAAGTCATGTAGAAAGAGTTTAATCAATTGATAAGTGGGCAAATGAAATGTAGAATTCTGTCAAACCATAATAAAGAATGAAGTACCCACTCAAGCTACAATATGAATCAACCTTGAGAACATGCTAAGTGAAAGAAGCAAGTCATAAAGACCATGTATTACTGAAGCCAAGCAGGACTCTCTGGGGCCCTCCTAGGTACAAAATTACTTCTATGTTTTCTATTTCTCCTAGGCCTTCCCTTAGTTTCAAAGAGCAAACTCAAAAAAAGAGAGAGAAAACTCAAATTAGGAAAGTGAAGGAATGAAGGAACAAAGGAAAACCAGTCAAACACAGAAAATAATGACAGCTTAAACAACAGTTCAGCAACTAGGCAGAGCCCTGGTTCCTCCTCAAAGGGATATACCTAACAATCTAATGCATATCTTTGAGTTTTCCTGCAGAAACTAAGACCCTCACCCAAGATGCCGATCAAGAGCACATAGACCCCAGACTGACTGGAACCAAAAGAAAGCCATGCAACCTAAATCCCTCACCCCAAATGTTCCCATCAAGGAGTTTGGGTTCTTTTAAGCATTAACTGTCCATTCTCCTTACTTTTTGCCCACCAATAAACATTGTACTTTCCTTTACCACAGCCTGGTATCAGTAAACTGGTGTTCTGGTGCTATTGGTGAGTAGACTCAAGTTTGGTTCTGTTTATATTTAATGTCCAGAATAGGCAAATTTATGGGAACTGAGAGTAGACGCTAGTTGCCAAGGGCTGGGACAGATGAAGGATTGGAACAGGATGGTGTAGGGGTACAACATTTGTTTTACAATAATGAAAATGTTCTAAATTTGATTGTGGCGATGGATGCACACGTTATAAATACACTAGTGATAACAGCCACTGAATATCTTAAATTAATAAATTATACGAATACAAACTGTAAAAGAACAAGGACTTAGCACAGGCACATAGGAATTGCTCAATTTTAAGACTGACTATTAATGGCATACATTGCATCCCCTTATGAGAAAGTTGAAGAATTAGATGATTTGGCCTAGCATTCTTTTATCAAATAACCTTTCTCCTATTCCCTTTAGGATGCTCACACCAACATTCGCATCGTGCATGAGCTCATTTTCCTTCCCAAATTACCATCAATCCCTTCTCAACTTCACGGAATAACTAACACCATCAAAATCATCATTCAGTCATGTGATCAATGACTACAAATACTTTTTGCTGTCAGCATACTTAATCCACCCAACTATATTTATTCCTTAACTAAAAATCTTTCCTAAGCTTATGTTCAAAACTCACATATAGCCCCTTTTCTGGATTCTTTGCCACTAAACAAACCAGAAAAGATATCAGAGTCATTTTCCTTGATTATTGTTCTCATAAAATATTCTTCTGCTATCAAATTCACAGCGGTTATGATTCACAGAGTCAAAAATCAAATCCTGGGCTTCTGTGGTGGTCCAGTGAGTAAGGACACCACCTTGCAGTACAAGAGGTACCGGTTCAATCCCTGGCCTGGGAATATGCCAAGTGTCATGGAGGGGCTGCACCAGTGTGTCCAATTACGATCCAGCCCTCTGGAGTGTGTGGGCCCAGAGTCAGTGCTCTTCAGTGAGAGAAGCCACTGCAATAGGAGGCCCACACATGCCAAAGAATAAAGATGGATATAAATAAATAAAAGAGGCCAAAATTTTTAAAAAATCAAACCCCTGATTCTGTATATCCAATCTTCCCACAAAGTAGGATTTTCCCTAAATAAACCTGACACTGAATCTTTGTCTCTGTCAATCTCTTTAATCAAACTTCACAGTCAAGCTTAAAAGTTCTTAACCTAATAGAATATATATATAAACCAAATAGAATATATATAATCTTTATTTTATGAATCTCTGATCAAAATGTAGCATTAACATAGTAACAAACCATATAAACTTAACAGTTACTGTGGCTTTGTCACCAATTATATTTTATAAGATAGCTGTTGAAATCTTAAAAACTGTTTATACTTTTCCCCCAAACTCATGGCATTTAACAGATACATTATTAGGTATTATTTAATTTCTCAACAAAAAATACACATGAATTAATGTGTCACAAATTTTTATTAGGTTCTTTTTCATATGATTTGTTTCCTTGGTAATCAAAGGTAACCAGCCTTACATACTTAAGAATATTCTGAAATGAGGTCCCTAAACAGCAGACTTCTGCAGAGATGCATAGTACAGAAAAAAGATAATTAATTAGCCAGAGGTTCTTAATATGATTCTTCATAGAATCTTACCATAGCATGAATAACTATCACTAATGGCCTAGAATTTGCATGTAAAGAGAAGACAAAGTAGATTAAAAAACAAAACAAATGCTATCCTTGCTGGTTGGAATACTTGTTGAAGTGTAACATTATGCATGATATCTCATTGATGACTAATTTACTTTAATCAGTCAACTGATTCCCTGAACATCTGGTCTACTTCTCATTATAGTGAGTTCTCTTACTCATTTTCCTTGATTATTGTTCTCATAAAATATTCTTCTGCTATCAAATTCACAGCGGTTATGATTCACAGAGTCAAAAATCAAATCCTGGGCTTCTGTGGTGGTCCAGTGAGTAAGGACACCACCTTGCAGTACAAGAGGTACCGGTTCAATCCCTGGCCTGGGAATATGCCAAGTGTCATGGAGGGGCTGCACCAGTGTGTCCAATTACGATCCAGCCCTCTGGAGTGTGTGGGCCCAGAGTCAGTGCTCTTCAGTGAGAGAAGCCACTGCAATAGGAGGCCCACACATGCCAAAGAATAAAGATGGATATAAATAAATAAAAGAGGCCAAAATTTTTAAAAAATCAAACCCCTGATTCTGTATATCCAATCTTCCCACAAAGTAGGATTTTCCCTAAATAAACCTGACACTGAATCTTTGTCTCTGTCAATCTCTTTAATCAAACTTCACAGTCAAGCTTAAAAGTTCTTAACCTAATAGAATATATATATAAACCAAATAGAATATATATAATCTTTATTTTATGAATCTCTGATCAAAATGTAGCATTAACATAGTAACAAACCATATAAACTTAACAGTTACTGTGGCTTTGTCACCAATTATATTTTATAAGATAGCTGTTGAAATCTTAAAAACTGTTTATACTTTTCCCTCAAACTCATGGCATTTAACAGATACATTATTAGGTATTATTTAATTTCTCAACAAAAAATACACATGAATTAATGTGTCACAAATTTTTATTAGGTTCTTTTTCATATGATTTGTTTCCTTGGTAATCAAAGGTAACCAGCCTTACATACTTAAGAATATTCTGAAATGAGGTCCCTAAACAGCAGACTTCTGCAGAGATGCATAGTACAGAAAAAAGATAATTAATTAGCCAGAGGTTCTTAATATGATTCTTCATAGAATCTTACCATAGCATGAATAACTATCACTAATGGCCTAGAATTTGCATGTAAAGAGAAGACAAAGTAGATTAAAAAACAAAACAAATGCTATCCTTGCTGGTTGGAATACTTGTTGAAGTGTAACATTATGCATGATATCTCATTGATGACTAATTTACTTTAATCAGTCAACTGATTCCCTGAACATCTGGTCTACTTCTCATTATAGTGAGTTCTCTTACTCATATATCTTTGACCCTAGGAAGGAAAGAGGAAGCTGTGGCTCTACTAGCACAAATCCAGTAAGACGAAGGAAAGTATACTAGATATACTGCTTATATGAAAACTATAAAAATAGAGGCGTTATCTTGGATGTTAAAACAACCATTTTTACCTCAACACATTTTTGTTAATCACCCTCCTACTCTATTTACGCCCATCTACTTTAGTCCAGCTAAAAGAGTGGAAAAGGTCAGTTTTCATTCCAATCCCAAAGAATAGCAATGCCAAAGAATGCACAAACTACCACACAATTGTACTCATTTCACATGTTAGCAAGGTAATGCTTGAGATCCTTCAAGCTAGATTTCAACAGTACATAAACCAAGAACTTCCAGATGTACAGGATTTAGAAAAGACAGAGGAACCAGAAATCAAATTTCTGGATCATAGAGAAAGCAAAGGAATTCCAGAAAAACATCTGCTTCATTGAGTATGCTAAAGCCTTTGAATGTGAGGATCACAACAGAATGTGGAAAATTCTAAAAAGATAGGAGTAATGGGCAACCTTATCTGTCTCCTGAGAAACCCATGTGCAGGTCAAGAAGCAGCAGTTAGAACTGGATGTGGAATAATAGAGTGGTTGAAAATTGGGAAAGGAATACAATAAGGCTGTATATTGTCACCCTGCTTATTTAACTTATATGCAGCATACATCATGTGAAATGCTGGGCTGGATCAAAGGTAACCAGCCTTACATACTTAAGAATATTCTGAAATGAGGTCCCTAAACAGCAGACTTCTGCAGAGATGCATAGTACAGAAAAAAGATAATTAATTAGCCAGAGGTTCTTAATATGATTCTTCATAGAATCTTACCATAGCATGAATAACTATCACTAATGGCCTAGAATTTGCATGTAAAGAGAAGACAAAGTAGATTAAAAAACAAAACAAATGCTATCCTTGCTGGTTGGAATACTTGTTGAAGTGTAACATTATGCATGATATCTCATTGATGACTAATTTACTTTAATCAGTCAACTGATTCCCTGAACATCTGGTCTACTTCTCATTATAGTGAGTTCTCTTACTCATATATCTTTGACCCTAGGAAGGAAAGAGGAAGCTGTGGCTCTACTAGCACAAATCCAGTAAGACGAAGGAAAGTATACTAGATATACTGCTTATATGAAAACTATAAAAATAGAGGCGTTATCTTGGATGTTAAAACAACCATTTTTACCTCAACACATTTTTGTTAATCACCCTCCTACTCTATTTACGCCCATCTACTTTAGTCCAGCTAAAAGAGTGGAAAAGGTCAGTTTTCATTCCAATCCCAAAGAATAGCAATGCCAAAGAATGCACAAACTACCACACAATTGTACTCATTTCACATGTTAGCAAGGTAATGCTTGAGATCCTTCAAGCTAGATTTCAACAGTACATAAACCAAGAACTTCCAGATGTACAGGATTTAGAAAAGACAGAGGAACCAGAAATCAAATTTCTGGATCATAGAGAAAGCAAAGGAATTCCAGAAAAACATCTGCTTCATTGAGTATGCTAAAGCCTTTGAATGTGAGGATCACAACAGAATGTGGAAAATTCTAAAAAGATAGGAGTAATGGGCAACCTTATCTGTCTCCTGAGAAACCCATGTGCAGGTCAAGAAGCAGCAGTTAGAACTGGATGTGGAATAATAGAGTGGTTGAAAATTGGGAAAGGAATACAATAAGGCTGTATATTGTCACCCTGCTTATTTAACTTATATGCAGCATACATCATGTGAAATGCTGGGCTGGATCAATTACAAGCTGGAATCCTGATTAGTGGGAAAAATATCAAGAACCTCAGATATGAAGATAATAGCATTCTAAGGGCAGAAAGCAAAGAGTAACTAAAGAACCTCTTGATGAAAGTGAAAGAGGAGAGTAAAAAAGCTGGCTTAAAACTCAACATTCAAAAAACAAAGATCTCATGATGGGCATGTGGTCCCATCACTTCATGGCAAATAGATGGGAAAAAAGTGTAAGCGGTGATGGATTTTCTCTTCTTGGGCTCCAAAATCATTACTGATGGTGACTGCAGCCATGAAATTAAAAGATACTTACTCCTTTACAGGAAAACTATGATAAACCTAGACATTGTATTAAAAAGTAGAGACTTCACTTGCCAACAAAGGTCAATATAAGCAAAGCTATGGTTTTTCCAGTAGTCAGGTACAGATGTGAGAGTTGGACCATGAAAAAGGCTGAGGGCTAAGATATTGATGCTTTTGAATTGTGGTTCTGGAGAAGGCTCTCCAGTCCTTTGGACCACAAGGAGATCAAAACAGTCAATCCTAAAGGAAATAAACCCTGAATATTCATTAGAAGGAGCTGAAGCTCCAATACTTTGGCCACTTGATGCAAAGAGCCAACTCACTGGAAAAGACCCTGATGCTGGGAAAGATTGAGGGCAGGAGAAGAAAAGGGTGATGCCTCAGAGGATAAGATGGTTGGATAGCATCACTGAATCAATGGACATGAGTTTCAGAAAATCCAGGACTGAAGGATAGGGCAGTCTGATCTGCTGCAGTCCATGGGGTCACAAAGAGTCAGACACAACTTAGCAACTAAACCACAAGTCTATTATAGAGAAACTTTCATTAGTGCAAAGAAACCTAATAGATTTAAAATACTTAAAAGGATGTAAAGTTTCTTCTCACCATGAGCAGCAGCTAAGAAATTAATTCCCATAAAAATGTTACTCCTAAAGACATGAATAATGTGTCCCTATTTAAAAACGTGCTAAATCACTTATGTTCTGAATTCAAGCACCTCTAAGTGACATCAATGCCCATATTTCAGTTTTCCTAGATTTTAGTTCATTCACTGACTCACATAAGGAGCAGACGAGAAATTTTCATCTGAACAACTAGTTTCTTTCTTTTTATAAACTCTTCCAGCACATCCATACACCAGAAGTAAATCTAAACAATTTGTACTGTGCCTCAAGGCAGGCTAATGATTACCAGCAGATCCAAAGTAAAAATTATTGTGTTTTATGCTGTTGTGAAAACTATGAAATAGAAGTTAACTCATAATGTGCTTCCATTCATTAGAATGTTTTTACATCAAAACTGGGATATAAAGAACTTCTTGGTAGTCAGGTGGTTGGGAGTCTGCCTGCCAATGCAGGGGACATGAGTTTGATCCCCAGTCTGGGAAACAGGATCCCATATACCTTGGAGCAACTGTATGCTGCAACTACTGAAACTAGCGTGCCTAGAGCCTGTGCGCCGCAACTAGAGAAGCCAATGAAATGTGAAGGCTGCGCACCACAACTAGAGAGTGGCCTCTGCCTGTCGCAAGTAGAGAAAAGCTTATGCACAGCAACAAACAGCCCATGTACCATAATGAAGACCCAGCACAGCCTAAAATTAAACAAAGAAATAAATAAAGGGAAGAATGCCAATGCTTTAAAACAAAAACCTGAGATATAAGAATCCACCTAAATAATATTAGAAGAAAACACTCATATCCAACATAGTAGAATATAGAATACAAATATAATATAAATGACTTCTGGCATAGTGTGACTGTAAATTATGTTAGAACTCTAAGAAAATACTCTGCCTTGTATATTGTTGCAGCTTTGCAGGAAAAATACTGTTAAAAGTTCACTTAGAAAATCCAGGACTGAAGGATAGGGCAGTTAGTCAGTCCATGGGGTCACAAAGAGTCAGACACAACTTAGCAACTAAACCACAAGTCTATTATAGAGAAACTTTCATTAGTGCAAAGAAACCTAATAGATTTAAAATACTTAAAAGGATGTAAAGTTTCTTCTCACCATGAGCAGCAGCTAAGAAATTAATTCCCATAAAAATGTTACTCCTAAAGACATGAATAATGTGTCCCTATTTAAAAACGTGCTAAATCACTTATGTTCTGAATTCAAGCACCTCTAAGTGACATCAATGCCCATATTTCAGTTTTCCTAGATTTTAGTTCATTCACTGACTCACATAAGGAGCAGACGAGAAATTTTCATCTGAACAACTAGTTTCTTTCTTTTTATAAACTCTTCCAGCACATCCATACACCAGAAGTAAATCTAAACAATTTGTACTGTGCCTCAAGGCAGGCTAATGATTACCAGCAGATCCAAAGTAAAAATTATTGTGTTTTATGCTGTTGTGAAAACTATGAAATAGAAGTTAACTCATAATGTGCTTCCATTCATTAGAATGTTTTTACATCAAAACTGGGATATAAAGAACTTCTTGGTAGTCAGGTGGTTGGGAGTCTGCCTGCCAATGCAGGGGACATGAGTTTGATCCCCAGTCTGGGAAACAGGATCCCATATACCTTGGAGCAACTGTATGCTGCAACTACTGAAACTAGCGTGCCTAGAGCCTGTGCGCCGCAACTAGAGAAGCCAATGAAATGTGAAGGCTGCGCACCACAACTAGAGAGTGGCCTCTGCCTGTCGCAAGTAGAGAAAAGCTTATGCACAGCAACAAACAGCCCATGTACCATAATGAAGACCCAGCACAGCCTAAAATTAAACAAAGAAATAAATAAAGGGAAGAATGCCAATGCTTTAAAACAAAAACCTGAGATATAAGAATCCACCTAAATAATATTAGAAGAAAACACTCATATCCAACATAGTAGAATATAGAATACAAATATAATATAAATGACTTCTGGCATAGTGTGACTGTAAATTATGTTAGAACTCTAAGAAAATACTCTGCCTTGTATATTGTTGCAGCTTTGCAGGAAAAAAAAATACTGTTAAAAGTTCACTTGCCCTGGGCCTTTATTTTTTTAATGTTCAACCAAGAGGCTTTGAAGTCCATGGTCTCTACTGGGAAAGTATAAAATTATGAGAGATAGCAGGGGGCCAGTTGACATCTCCAGGATTATAAAGTAAAACTAAAGCTTTTTAGTGAGACCAGGACAGAGAGCTTACACAAGTTCTTCACATTACCCACATATTTTATTCATTACAAAGCTCAGCAAAAATCAGAAGACTCTTCCTGTGCTAATACCTCCCTGTAGAAATGAGAAAACACTAAATACATAGGACTACTTAACTCTTTTTGGCCACTATGCAAGTTTGACCAGAACAGAAATTTAGTTGCTACAAGGAGACTTTGGATGAGTGGAAAGCCTAAACAAGCCTTTGGAAATACTTTCCCAAATAAAATCAATGCATTATAGCTATTTGCATTAGAGAAAGTAGCTTAAAAATCCATTAATAAAAATTCCCATTTTCCAAAAACAAGTCTCTGGTCTACATCAGCTACAGATATATGTTTTTGTTTTTTGTTTTTGTTTTTTTATAATGACTTTTTTTTTTTAAATTCTTTATTTTAAGATTTTACAGAGTTTTGTTGTTCACCAACATGTTCCCAGATCATTCATATGCATATCCCTGGACCCTCCTCCCACCCCTCCAGACCATCGCCCCAATGATTGTAGGTACTCCTATTCTCTTAGCACAATGACAATAGCTATCATTTCCACACATGACAGTATAGGTTTACATGTTACTCACTCCATGCTTCCCCCTCCCTATTTCTTCCCTGTCGCAAGTAGAGAAAAGCTTATGCACAGCAACAAACAGCCCATGTACCATAATGAAGACCCAGCACAGCCTAAAATTAAACAAAGAAATAAATAAAGGGAAGAATGCCAATGCTTTAAAACAAAAACCTGAGATATAAGAATCCACCTAAATAATATTAGAAGAAAACACTCATATCCAACATAGTAGAATATAGAATACAAATATAATATAAATGACTTCTGGCATAGTGTGACTGTAAATTATGTTAGAACTCTAAGAAAATACTCTGCCTTGTATATTGTTGCAGCTTTGCAGGAAAAAAAAATACTGTTAAAAGTTCACTTGCCCTGGGCCTTTATTTTTTTAATGTTCAACCAAGAGGCTTTGAAGTCCATGGTCTCTACTGGGAAAGTATAAAATTATGAGAGATAGCAGGGGGCCAGTTGACATCTCCAGGATTATAAAGTAAAACTAAAGCTGTTTACTGAGACCACGACAGAGATCTTACACAAGTTCTTCACATTACCCACATATTTTATTCATTACAAAGCTCAGCAAAAATCAGAAGACTCTTCCTGTGCTAATACCTCCCTGTAGAAATGAGAAAACACTAAATACATAGGACTACTTAACTCTTTTTGGCCACTATGCAAGTTTGACCAGAACAGAAATTTAGTTGCTACAAGGAGACTTTGGATGAGTGGAAAGCCTAAACAAGCCTTTGGAAATACTTTCCCAAATAAAATCAATGCATTATAGCTATTTGCATTAGAGAAAGTAGCTTAAAAATCCATTAATAAAAATTCCCATTTTCCAAAAACAAGTCTCTGGTCTACATCAGCTACAGATATATGTTTTTGTTTTTGTTTTTTTATAATGACTTTTTTTTTTTAAATTCTTTATTTTAAGATTTTACAGAGTTTTGTTGTTCACCAACATGTTCCCAGATCATTCATATGCATATCCCTGGACCCTCCTCCCACCCCTCCAGACCATCGCCCCAATGATTGTAGGTACTCCTATTCTCTTAGCACAATGACAATAGCTATCATTTCCACACATGACAGTATAGGTTTACATGTTACTCACTCCATGCTTCCCCCTCCCTATTTCTTCCCCACAATGTCCCTATGTCTATGCTCTGTCTGTTTTTCCATGAGTTCACTGCATGTGTTATCAAGACCGTCCTGCTAGATTCCATATATGTGTGTTAGTATGCTGTATTTGTCTTTCTCTTTTTGATTCACTTCACTTTTTATGATAGGTTCTAGAGCTAGCCACCTCATTAGGACTGAGTCTTCTGCATTTCTTTTAACAGCTGAGTAGTATTCCATCGTACATATGTACCAGAGCTTCTGTATCCATTCATTTGTCGATGGACATCTAGGTTGCTTCCATATTCTGGCTATTGTATAGAGAGCTGCAATGAACATTGGGGTACAGGTGCCTCTTTCAGTTTTGATTTCATCAGGATATAGGCCTAATAGTGGGATTGCTGGGTCATAGGGTGCTTCTATTTTTAAGTTTTTTAAGAAATCTTTATATTGTCTTCCATAGAGGTTGTATCAGTTTACGTTCCCACCAGCAATTCAAGAGGGTTCCCTTTTCTCCACACCCTCTCCAGCATTTATTGTCTGTTGATTTGTTGATGATGGCCATTCTAACAGGTGTGAGGTGGTATCTCATTGTGGTTTTAATTTGCATTTCTCTAATGATAAGCGAGGTTGAGCATCGTTTCATGTGCTTTTGGGCCATCTGTATGTCCTCTTTGGAGAGGCGTCTCTTTAGATCTTTTCCCCATTTTTTGATTGGGTTGTTCGTTTTTCCTGTGCTGAGTTGTCTGAGTTGCTTGTAGATTTTGGAGATGAATTCTTTGTCTGTTGTTTCATTTGCTATGATTTTCTCCCACTCTGTGGGGTGTCTATTGAGCTTTATTGTAATTTCTTTTCTGTACAAAAGCTTTTAAGTTTCATGAGGTCCCACGTGTTCACTTTTCTTTTCAGTTCCACTATTCTAGTAGGTGGGTCAGAGAAGATCTTGCTTTGATTGATGTCCTTGAGGGTTTTGCCTATATTCTCCTCTAAGAGTTTGATGGTTTCTGGTCTTACATTTAGGTCTTTAATCCATTTTGAGTTGATCTTTGTGTATGGTGTCAGGGAATGTTCCAATCTTAATACACAATGAAGATAATGATACAAAGACAGATCTATTTTGGCTTTTGTTGGAAAAAATATAAGTTAACATCTGTTAAATCATCTTAACATAATTATTTCACTTGGATCTGCTGCTAATCATTATCCTGTATTGCAACAGAGTGCAAATTCCTTTTATTTACTTCTCTGATGCATGGGTATGCTGAGAGAGCTTATAAAAAGAGAGGGAACTAGTTGCTCAAATGAAAAGTTCTTGTCTATTCTTTATATTAGTTGGTAGATGAACTAAAACTTGGAAAACTGAAATATGGACATTAATGTCAGGTGCCTCTTTCAGTTTTGATTTCATCAGGATATAGGCCTAATAGTGGGATTGCTGGGTCATAGGGTGCTTCTATTTTTAAGTTTTTTAAGAAATCTTTATATTGTCTTCCATAGAGGTTGTATCAGTTTACGTTCCCACCAGCAATTCAAGAGGGTTCCCTTTTCTCCACACCCTCTCCAGCATTTATTGTCTGTTGATTTGTTGATGATGGCCATTCTAACAGGTGTGAGGTGGTATCTCATTGTGGTTTTAATTTGCATTTCTCTAATGATAAGCGAGGTTGAGCATCGTTTCATGTGCTTTTGGGCCATCTGTATGTCCTCTTTGGAGAGGCGTCTCTTTAGATCTTTTCCCCATTTTTTGATTGGGTTGTTCGTTTTTCCTGTGCTGAGTTGTCTGAGTTGCTTGTAGATTTTGGAGATGAATTCTTTGTCTGTTGTTTCATTTGCTATGATTTTCTCCCACTCTGTGGGGTGTCTATTGAGCTTTATTGTAATTTCTTTTCTGTACAAAAGCTTTTAAGTTTCATGAGGTCCCACGTGTTCACTTTTCTTTTCAGTTCCACTATTCTAGTAGGTGGGTCAGAGAAGATCTTGCTTTGATTGATGTCCTTGAGGGTTTTGCCTATATTCTCTTCTAAGAGTTTGATGGTTTCTGGTCTTACATTTAGGTCTTTAATCCATTTTGAGTTGATCTTTGTGTATGGTGTCAGGGAATGTTCCAATCTTAATACACAATGAAGATAATGATACAAAGACAGATCTATTTTGGCTTTTGTTGGAAAAAATATAAGTTAACATCTGTTAAATCATCTTAACATAATTATTTCACTTGGATCTGCTGCTAATCATTATCCTGTATTGCAACAGAGTGCAAATTCCTTTTATTTACTTCTCTGATGCATGGGTATGCTGAGAGAGCTTATAAAAAGAGAGGGAACTAGTTGCTCAAATGAAAAGTTCTTGTCTATTCTTTATATTAGTTGGTAGATGAACTAAAACTTGGAAAACTGAAATATGGACATTAATGTCACGTCCCTTTTGTTTTGTTTGTTGTTCATTTGCTGTGAAAAAGTATTATAAGCTGGCACTCAATTAATATATCTGTTAAATAAATAAAGATCAGCTTTTCCAGTGCTACAGGTAGAAAATGCAGTCACAATTCTGAGGATGAACTTGGTTGAATTATGGAAGAATGTAATACTTTCCCCTTAATGTGGGTATCATGACAGTATCAAAACAAATTAAAAGCAGTGGCAGATGAAAAGGTCTCAGAGACAATCCATACCTGTAGTGAGATATATTTAGAGGCATAGACTACAGAATAAAGTACCTCTACCTGATGGGAAAGCATGAAGGTCAACTTGCTTAAAGATCCCATGCTTTTCATAGGCAAAAAACATGTTTCTGTCCTCTGTGCCCAGTAGAAACATGAGACACCCTCAAAGGTATTGGATCTTGAGTTGAACAATGATAACCTATTAAAATTAACAAAGGGCATTTATGAACATATTACTCAGCGGTAAAGAATCTGCCTGTAATGCAAAAGACCATGTACAGTGTGGGAGACTCAGATTTGATCCCCACATCAAGAAGATCCTCTGAAGAAAGAAATGGCAACCCACTCCAGTATTCCTGCCTGGAAAATCTCATGGGCAAAGGAGCCTGGCAGGCTGCAATCCATGGGGTTACAAGACTTGAACATGACTTATTAATTCACTGACAAAAGTCTATATAGTTAAAGCTATGGCTTTGCCAGTAATGTATGAATGACCATAAAGAAGGCTAAACACTGAAGAATTGATACCTTTGAACTTTGGTGTTAGAGAAGACTCTTAAGAGTCCCTTGGACTACAATGAGATCAAACCAGTCTATCCTAAAGGAAATCAACCCTGAATATTCATTAGAAGGACTGAAGCTCCAATACTTTGGCCACCTGATGCAAAGAGACGACTCATTGGAAGACACCCTGATGCTGGTAAAATAAGAAGGTAAAATTAGAAGGAGACAACAGAGAATGAGACAGTTGGACATCACTGACTCAATGGATATAAGTCTGAGCAAACTCCGGGAGATGAAGGACAGGGAAGTCCATGGGGTTGCCAAGAGTTGGACACAATTGAGAGACTGAGCTGAACTGAACCATCAATTATAATCTTGTTGTGTGGTTATATGCCAGAAGAGAATGAAATATTCACCAGAACATTATAAATAAACATATCACATAGCTTTCTGAAATTCCAGCTAGACATGTGCAGAAAGACTTTCAAAGTAATTGGAGCCATGGACTGAGTTAGTTATAACTTTCTTAGACAAAAATTCAAGTGTCATGTATTATAGCTAGTTATGTGGTAGACAGAATATGAATGTTTTATTAGAGAAGGTATAGGGGAAAGTCAGAGAACAGTTGCAGGCAGAGGAAAATGGAAATGATACTGGATCAGTGAATTGAGGACTAAAAGACGAGAGAAGGTTAAGGAAATAGGATGCAGAATAGCAATGAGAAAGAATGGTAAGTTAATGCGTCAAAAATAACAGATCAGTGTTTGATTACATGGAGGTTTGTGTGGAACGTTAGGAGAACTCTTTTTATGTATCTCCTAAAAACTGACCAGAATTGAACCTGCTATCTCTTGTTGATAATTCTTCATGAAATTCCTTCTGTGTAGATCCAAAATGGCTTCGTTGTGCTGGTCAAATGAATATTCATAGTGATTGGAACAGTGACAGGTACGGAATGGAAGTTACAGTTACTATCTGGTGCCTAATTCCTTATCTGCTCTCTAAATTCCAAAGCTGTTTTTTTTCCATTTGACTTCAAAACCTGACCCGAACTACTGTGAGGCTATTTATAGCCTTCATTTGACCTAAATGAGTATTTTGTTGAAGAAACGTGAATGTGTTTGATTGTAGGCACTGCCCCACACACCCAATTGAGGGTATTATATAATATGAAGTACATGTGAAATATTACTTTTCCAAAGGGTAAAAAATTATGAATTCTGAAACATCTGGCCCCAAGGATTCTAAAAAAGGGCTTGCAGATGGATAGTATTAATGCTTAACTCTAGACAAAGCTTCTCAATTTACTGTGAAAGGGTCCTGTATAACAGTCATGTATGAGAAAAAGTTTGTATCTCAAATAAAAAAACCATGGCTGATAGCAGGTATGTTACGAATGCACATACATAGAAAGGTATTTGTTACTCTCTTGGATTCTACTATAAGATTGTCAAGATGGACCTAAGAAAATGCCTATAGTGAGGGGGTCATCCTTTCCAAAATATAAGGCCCAGATGTAGAAAATATGTGAGGGCAAAATTAAATGAAAGAGGAAATCTTGGAATGAAGATCAAATCTAATGGACAAGGACTTTCTTTTAAAATTTAAGGTGACAAATTTCCTTTACATAATTTGATTTGTGGGAAAGATTTGAAATTTATATTCTTAAATCTTAAGACAGTTTGTAGAAATGTTGAAATATTTTGTGAAAGCTAAAGCATCTTAGAAGCTGAAAAAAGGTTATGAAATTATTGCAAAAATACTTGGAACAGAAAATAATAAAAGTCCATGTAGACAGAGAAAGCCACGACCTAAGAAGTAAAGAGACCAAGAATTCCTAAGTGAGGAAAGCCAGAGTAATGCAGAACTGATTTCATTTCAAGCTTCCTAACAATGAGGGAAATGAAACAAATATGTTACTTCTTTCTCATTTTATGTATCTAGGAGTAGCAGGAACACCTGTGGAGACAAAAAATCCTGGCTTTGGAGAGTGAGAGAAAAAAAATGGCATTAAGCATCCCAACAATGTGGCACCAAACTGGCACCTTCGATAGCAGATTCACTAGACAGAATCATTAAATATATTTATATTCTGTCATGAATTTCTAAATATCCACTTTTATTGTACTAGCAATATTTACATGAGAAAACACTGCTGACTCAAACTCAACTGAAAGAAAACTCAGGACACTTCAATGAACATATCGACTTTCCTGAGATTGCTAACTACGTGAATGTGTTTGATTGTAGGCACTGCCCCACACCCAATTGAGGGTATTATATAATATGAAGTACATGTGAAATATTACTTTTCCAAAGGGTAAAAAATTATGAATTCTGAAACATCTGGCCCCAAGGATTCTAAAAAAGGGCTTGCAGATGGATAGTATTAATGCTTAACTCTAGACAAAGCTTCTCAATTTACTGTGAAAGGGTCCTGTATAACAGTCATGTATGAGAAAAAGTTTGTATCTCAAATAAAAAAACCATGGCTGATAGCAGGTATGTTACGAATGCACATACATAGAAAGGTATTTGTTACTCTCTTGGATTCTACTATAAGATTGTCAAGATGGACCTAAGAAAATGCCTATAGTGAGGGGGTCATCCTTTCCAAAATATAAGGCCCAGATGTAGAAAATATGTGAGGGCAAAATTAAATGAAAGAGGAAATCTTGGAATGAAGATCAAATCTAATGGACAAGGACTTTCTTTTAAAATTTAAGGTGACAAATTTCCTTTACATAATTTGATTTGTGGGAAAGATTTGAAATTTATATTCTTAAATCTTAAGACAGTTTGTAGAAATGTTGAAATATTTTGTGAAAGCTAAAGCATCTTAGAAGCTGAAAAAAGGTTATGAAATTATTGCAAAAATACTTGGAACAGAAAATAATAAAAGTCCATGTAGACAGAGAAAGCCACGACCTAAGAAGTAAAGAGACCAAGAATTCCTAAGTGAGGAAAGCCAGAGTAATGCAGAACTGATTTCATTTCAAGCTTCCTAACAATGAGGGAAATGAAACAAATATGTTACTTCTTTCTCATTTTATGTATCTAGGAGTAGCAGGAACACCTGTGGAGACAAAAAATCCTGGCTTTGGAGAGTGAGAGAAAAAAAATGGCATTAAGCATCCCAACAATGTGGCACCAAACTGGCACCTTCGATAGCAGATTCACTAGACAGAATCATTAAATATATTTATATTCTGTCATGAATTTCTAAATATCCACTTTTATTGTACTAGCAATATTTACATGAGAAAACACTGCTGACTCAAACTCAACTGAAAGAAAACTCAGGACACTTAAATCAATGGACACATATCACTGGACTTTCCTTCTTACAGGCAGGGGCAATCTTTTCAAATGTATATCCTAGTTCCAAGTGTCCAACACAAAACGGATAAACCAACATTTGGTGAATGAACATTTGGGTAGGGTTTCAAGGTTAATGGGAAGATCTTTTCTTTAGAGAGCTGAACGATTTTTTTCAAGTAAATGTTTTAAGGAGGAAGAAAGGCTACAAGTCTATTTTTGACTGCCTTATTTAGTTAGCATGGCAGGCCATTGTAGACAGTGAATTGTGTGTCCAGCCACACAAAACATTTTAAGACATATGAATCTTCCCCAAACATAATGCTATAAAATGTCCTCTTGCTAAAAATACTGGAATCAAGTAATTACCTACTTTTGAATTTTAATGAATAGGCCATCTGTTCATTCAAATTGAAAAAATGAAATTTTTCTACAAATTAACTACTTGATGAGACGTCTCTGGTGACTAAATCTGCTGCACTGTTTTTTGTTAGGTTTAACCTAAAGGTGGCACATAGCTTACTATGCTAAGTTATATCAGCTACAGTATGGAAAAAAATGTTTCTCTTGATTATATTATCATCACACTTAGCTGTTTATTTGACAGGCTATATTTATAATTATCAAAGGCTAATGTTTATTACCATAATTTCCACAAACACTCTATCAAAATGAATCACTCAGAAGAAAAATCTGCCCATTTTCATCTGTGATGATTATGACAAAGTTTTAATTCTAAACATTCTGATTTATGGATTATTACCATAATAATGAACAACAAATGTTTTCAATCTCCTTTTCCTCTTTTCCAAGAACATTGTGTGTTTTTTGTGCTGTGCTCTCCAGTATAGTATCCATTTTTCACGTGGGCAATTTAAATGTAACTAAAAATGAATAAAATTTGAATGTTTCTTCAGCTGCACAAACCACATATCAAACGTCACATGCTGCTACCACACTGAACAGTATGGAGTCTTCCCATCCTTTTGGAAGATTCTGGTGGACATCACTGAAACATTCTTCTTGCTCTGTTAAAAGCAATACAACAGGTCCAAAAGGCAGTTGCTTCTGCTAAACCTTGTGTCACCAAACTGAGACTTAAGTTAATAGTTTCAGCTCTCACAGAGGTTGAATCTTAATCTAGTCAGTCAAGAATCACCTGATACCTTGAGTTAGATGATCTGCCTAGACCCTTGCTTTGCTATTAGAAAAGGAACCTTGCAATAGCCAACCTGCTTGTTTACCTAGTATAACTTCTTTGCTCCAGATTCTATCTGGCTATAAAAAAGTCTTTCATTTTATAAGCTCCTCAGAACATCTTTCTATCTGCTAGATAGGATTATGCCAACACAATTCAATTTTGCTGAAGTAAACTCTTAAAAATTGTAATGTGTCTCAGTTTATCTTTAAGCATTTCTTACCATCATTCCTTTAAAGAATCATTTCTTCTTTTTAGCAGTAAAGACCAACTTCTCACTTCAACTCTCGGTCAGATCCATTTCACTTTAAAAGTATACCCAAGACATGTGCCCCGCACCAACCCCTGAATTTAGTTCGCTGAAATAGCACACCATTTTACAACTAGCTGATTTACCTATTATTTCTTTCAGTTTTTAAGTCTTTAGAATAAAACTAAGAAACTAGGCTTACTATGCTAAGTTATATCAGCTACAGTATGGAAAAAAATGTTTCTCTTGATTATATTATCATCACACTTAGCTGTTTATTTGACAGGCTATATTTATAATTATCAAAGGCTAATGTTTATTACCATAATTTCCACAAACACTCTATCAAAATGAATCACTCAGAAGAAAAATCTGCCCATTTTCATCTGTGATGATTATGACAAAGTTTTAATTCTAAACATTCTGATTTATGGATTATTACCATAATAATGAACAACAAATGTTTTCAATCTCCTTTTCCTCTTTTCCAAGAACATTGTGTGTTTTTTGTGCTGTGCTCTCCAGTATAGTATCCATTTTTCACGTGGGCAATTTAAATGTAACTAAAAATGAATAAAATTTGAATGTTTCTTCAGCTGCACAAACCACATATCAAACGTCACATGCTGCTACCACACTGAACAGTATGGAGTCTTCCCATCCTTTTGGAAGATTCTGGTGGACATCACTGAAACATTCTTCTTGCTCTGTTAAAAGCAATACAACAGGTCCAAAAGGCAGTTGCTTCTGCTAAACCTTGTGTCACCAAACTGAGACTTAAGTTAATAGTTTCAGCTCTCACAGAGGTTGAATCTTAATCTAGTCAGTCAAGAATCACCTGATACCTTGAGTTAGATGATCTGCCTAGACCCTTGCTTTGCTATTAGAAAAGGAACCTTGCAATAGCCAACCTGCTTGTTTACCTAGTATAACTTCTTTGCTCCAGATTCTATCTGGCTATAAAAAAGTCTTTCATTTTATAAGCTCCTCAGAACATCTTTCTATCTGCTAGATAGGATTATGCCAACACAATTCAATTTTTGCTGAAGTAAACTCTTAAAAATTGTAATGTGTCTCAGTTTATCTTTAAGCATTTCTTACCATCATTCCTTTAAAGAATCATTTCTTCTTTTTAGCAGTAAAGACCAACTTCTCACTTCAACTCTCGGTCAGATCCATTTCACTTTAAAAGTATACCCAAGACATGTGCCCCGCACCAACCCCTGAATTTAGTTCGCTGAAATAGCACACCATTTTACAACTAGCTGATTTACCTATTATTTCTTTCAGTTTTTTAAGTCTTTAGAATAAAACTAAAAAGACAAATTTTATATGGTTATGGGAAACAAAATCAGTGGCACTTTATAAATAATGCAAAACAGCACCATGGCTTTGGCAGAAAATAAATTTCAATCATACCATCAGCTAAAGCTTTTAGTCTAATTAAAAATGAAAATACGATTACAATCTGAAATTACATCTAAGTTATTGAGTTAGTATTCCTGATATTAGTTACAGAAAATATTCAAGAGGCTGCCTTTTAGAAAAAAGCTTTCTTTGTCTAATTAGCCAAAAAATAAAGAGGGGATTCTTATACACTATGATTGAATTGAACCATGACTGAACATTCTCATTTGAACTTATTTAGTAGCAGGTGTATACCCCTTGTTATGTGGGAATTCACCTACAAGACAGAATTGGTTACAGAGGTAACTCAAAATTCAATTATTTTCTTCAAGTCTGATCATAGCCTTTGGCTGTGGCTTCCATTTCATTCTGCTTCCCCTGAATCCAACCCACAACAACACTCAACAGAGTCTGCCTAAGTCGCAATGATGAGGTTTTTGTTGTTGTTGTTGTTGTTCCTGGCTTTTCTTTCCAGAGAATTTTGGTAATATTCTCACTATTTCCCAGATCTCACACATTTCAAGAAAGAAATTTCTCATACTAGGTATTTTCAGTTGCCACAATAACCAACTAGTATAATAATCTCCCTTATTTCCATCCTGGTGGGTCAGTGATAAAGAACCTGTATGCCCCTGCAGGAGACGTGGGTCTGATCCCTGGGTCAGGAAGATCCCTTGGAGAAGTAGATGGCTACCCACTCCAGTATTTTTGCCTTGATAATTCTGTGCAGAGAGGAGCCTGGAGGGCTACAGTCCATGAAGCTGCAAAAAGAGCTGGATACAATTTAGAGACTAAAAAACAACAATATTTCCATCAATATGTATTTCTTCCTGAACTCCTTCTCTCTTCTTGTCATGGTTCTTTACATAGGTATTCATTCTATCCCACCACCACAGAAACTCTGTATTTTAAGAATTGTATTTTCTTTTTCTAGCAGTTAATGAACACACAGAATCTGTTCTCAGACTAAACTGGATTCACTTCTTTGCAAGAGGAAGAGGTGAATACACTTTTATTATTATTTTCTAAAAGATGGATAGCTTGATTATTGCTTTAACTAGACTTTAAAATATACCATAGTTGCTAAGTGTCCTTCTCCAGGTACATTACATATAAACTTTTAAGCACTGAAGCCTATTTCCCAACTTGATCCAGGCCAAGTAAGCCATGCTCTCTAGAGGGTGGGGTGTAACTTCCTCAGTTCTTAACATTCCCTAGGTGATTGCCACGTGCTGACAGCCTTGGGCTTCAGGACCACTGCAAACTATACAATATCTGATGAAAGAAAGTAACCCCATAAATGAGTCAACAAAGTTCATCTTTGATGGGTACAAGTGGAGACAGTAAGAAGGGCTTCTATTTTGAAGATGGAAAAAGCAAGTTAACTTCATGGAAACTATGTATCAAAGGATCATGACAGTCATGGGAATTATAAGAGTTGGTACATTCTTCCCAGAGAACAAAGCAATAGTAAAAATTTAGAGACAGAAAAAATTTAAATTTATAGAATTGTTCACAAATGTCTTCAATGAATACTGTTCTTAAAAAAAATAAAGATATTAAGACAGGGACTCACAAAGATTTTTCTGTAAAGAACCAGACTATGAATATTTTAGGTTTTACAAGCCATATGGTCTCTGTTGCAGCTACTGAACTCTGCCCTGGTGAGGTAAAAACACCCATAGATGGCACATAAACATGAGCATGCCTGTGTTCTAATAAAATTTTATTTACATAAAAAGGCAGAGGGTTGGATTTCATCTTCTTAACTGTCCTGTGCCAACTCCAGCATTAAGGGATATGATGGGACATTTCTTTAAAACTATTATGACGGACTGTATTTTCCGAAGATCTTCTAATATCTCCCATGTCACAAGCTCCTCAATATGTATTTCTTCCTGAACTCCTTCTCTCTTCTTGTCATGGTTCTTTACATAGGTATTCATTCTATCCCACCACCACAGAAACTCTGTATTTTAAGAATTGTATTTTCTTTTTCTAGCAGTTAATGAACACACAGAATCTGTTCTCAGACTAAACTGGATTCACTTCTTTGCAAGAGGAAGAGGTGAATACACTTTTATTATTATTTTCTAAAAGATGGATAGCTTGATTATTGCTTTAACTAGACTTTAAAATATACCATAGTTGCTAAGTGTCCTTCTCCAGGTACATTACATATAAACTTTTAAGCACTGAAGCCTATTTCCCAACTTGATCCAGGCCAAGTAAGCCATGCTCTCTAGAGGGTGGGGTGTAACTTCCTCAGTTCTTAACATTCCCTAGGTGATTGCCACGTGCTGACAGCCTTGGGCTTCAGGACCACTGCAAACTATACAATATCTGATGAAAGAAAGTAACCCCATAAATGAGTCAACAAAGTTCATCTTTGATGGGTACAAGTGGAGACAGTAAGAAGGGCTTCTATTTTGAAGATGGAAAAAGCAAGTTAACTTCATGGAAACTATGTATCAAAGGATCATGACAGTCATGGGAATTATAAGAGTTGGTACATTCTTCCCAGAGAACAAAGCAATAGTAAAAATTTAGAGACAGAAAAAATTTAAATTTATAGAATTGTTCACAAATGTCTTCAATGAATACTGTTCTTAAAAAAAATAAAGATATTAAGACAGGGACTCACAAAGATTTTTCTGTAAAGAACCAGACTATGAATATTTTAGGTTTTACAAGCCATATGGTCTCTGTTGCAGCTACTGAACTCTGCCCTGGTGAGGTAAAAACACCCATAGATGGCACATAAACATGAGCATGCCTGTGTTCTAATAAAATTTTATTTACATAAAAAGGCAGAGGGTTGGATTTCATCTTCTTAACTGTCCTGTGCCAACTCCAGCATTAAGGGATATGATGGGACATTTCTTTAAAACTATTATGACGGACTGTATTTTCCGAAGATCTTCTAATATCTCCCATGTCACAAGCTCCTCTAAAGTGTGTCCTTACCATTTCCCCCATCAAGAGGTGATTTCTATTTTTCAACCTTTTAAAATTTCATCAGATCCTATAACTTCTTTGGCTAGTAGAATGCAGTGGCAATCATGCTGGCCTGGCAGCTACCACTTCCCATATCTTGGAAGGCCCTCAACACAGCCCAGCCACCATGCTGTGAGGTACTCAAGCTACACAGAGGTTCACTGTGTAGGCACAGCACTGGAACTCTAGTCTATGGTCAGCACTGATTGCAAATCATATGATCATGTGTGTGCTCAGTCACTCATCTTTGTGACCTTAGGGACAGTACCTGCCAGGCTCATCCGTCCATGGGATTTTCCAGGTAAGAATACTGGAGTGGGTTGCCATTTCTTCTCCAGAAGATCTTCTTGACCCAGAGACTGAACTCACATATCCTCCATGGGCAGGCAGGTTCTTCACCACTATGCTACCTGAGAAGCCAATCTTACCAATGGATTATCTTAAATATCTAGCCTTGCCAAGTACCCAGATAGCAAGCCCAGGTGCTCTCTGACTACAAGGACATGAAGGATCTTCCACAAGAAATTCCTACTGAACCCGGGTCACCCACAGAAGTACAGGAAATTGTTTTTAAACCATGAAATGGTTTGTCATGCTACAAAATAAGGAAAACAACTTGTTGATGTTGTTATTGTTCAGGGATTGAGGCCACTTTTTCTGCTAATGTGAATGTTTTTCATTGGTTAGACGTTTATTAATAGACAGGGACTCACAAAGATTTTTCTGTAAAGAACCAGACTATGAATATTTTAGGTTTTACAAGCCATATGGTCTCTGTTGCAGCTACTGAACTCTGCCCTGGTGAGGTAAAAACACCCATAGATGGCACATAAACATGAGCATGCCTGTGTTCTAATAAAATTTTATTTACATAAAAAGGCAGAGGGTTGGATTTCATCTTCTTAACTGTCCTGTGCCAACTCCAGCATTAAGGGATATGATGGGACATTTCTTTAAAACTATTATGACGGACTGTATTTTCCGAAGATCTTCTAATATCTCCCATGTCACAAGCTCCTCTAAAGTGTGTCCTTACCATTTCCCCCATCAAGAGGTGATTTCTATTTTTCAACCTTTTAAAATTTCATCAGATCCTATAACTTCTTTGGCTAGTAGAATGCAGTGGCAATCATGCTGGCCTGGCAGCTACCACTTCCCATATCTTGGAAGGCCCTCAACACAGCCCAGCCACCATGCTGTGAGGTACTCAAGCTACACAGAGGTTCACTGTGTAGGCACAGCACTGGAACTCTAGTCTATGGTCAGCACTGATTGCAAATCATATGATCATGTGTGTGCTCAGTCACTCATCTTTGTGACCTTAGGGACAGTACCTGCCAGGCTCATCCGTCCATGGGATTTTCCAGGTAAGAATACTGGAGTGGGTTGCCATTTCTTCTCCAGAAGATCTTCTTGACCCAGAGACTGAACTCACATATCCTCCATGGGCAGGCAGGTTCTTCACCACTATGCTACCTGAGAAGCCAATCTTACCAATGGATTATCTTAAATATCTAGCCTTGCCAAGTACCCAGATAGCAAGCCCAGGTGCTCTCTGACTACAAGGACATGAAGGATCTTCCACAAGAAATTCCTACTGAACCCGGGTCACCCACAGAAGTACAGGAAATTGTTTTTAAACCATGAAATGGTTTGTCATGCTACAAAATAAGGAAAACAACTTGTTGATGTTGTTATTGTTCAGGGATTGAGGCCACTTTTTCTGCTAATGTGAATGTTTTTCATTGGTTAGACGTTTATTAATACACAGACCAAAGCAGATACTTTTTCATTCCTAGAGATTAAAGGAATGCATTTCTTCTAAAACTCATAGATAAGCCTCACATGTTTTAAGCCGTATGCCTAGGTCACGTATAAGTACAATGGCTATATTAAGCAAATCCATTTAAAAAGTATCCTTAAAGTTCTTCTTTACTCACGTTAATCATCATAGACAAATTTAGTCATGTGTACTATGCAGGGAAAGAGATGTTCTGGAGAGCTGTCTATGGCGTAGCCAGATCATTAGCTGTTATAAAGGAAGAAGGCTGAGATGGAGTCATTAAATACTACTGTATCACTGTGATGCTGAGCAAGAACTGTTACCAGAAATCATAAGCAGAACTCATTTCTCTTTAAACCAATTAGAGTCAATTAAAAATAAATTAACTCAGTGCTAAAAATGTATGGTGTATCAGAATTGACACAGCACATTTTTAGAGTTGTTTCAAAACCTTGAACTTCCTATACAAGGTTTTATTTAGAGTGGATTCTCACACTACGGGAGAATAATTTTGAATAATTGATTAGCTTACCATCCATTCGCATAGTAATAGTAATACTAAGTAAATTTGAGTATATTAATATAAAGTCTTTTAACAACAATAACAGAAAGAGTGAAACCAAATTTTACTCAAGAATTCAAGCTTTAACTAAGAATAACTCTGGATAACTTCAACTGGGAAGATTATTAAAGTGAGAAAACTAAATTCTAATGTGCTTCTGTGGATTCAGTCAAAAGACAGATGCTGAAATCTGAAAGAAATCGCCCAGAGGCAAGATTCAGGATTCTGAATAATAAAGCTGAAAAAAAAGAGAATACAGAAGACAAAATTATAAAATTTTGGATTAAAAGGAATGAGAATGGAGAAATACGACTCAGGAGAGGAATTTCCTTAGAGTCATCAAATATTAGAGTTGAAATATACACTCAAGATAATAGCATTCAATTTAGCATTCATTTACAAATGGGAAATAATAGGTCCTAGGTATCTCAACAATGGGGGTAAAAGGCAAAGAAAAAATTTCTTCTGGAGGAGAGTCAGAACCAGAACTAGAATTCTCCTTTCTAGGCTTCTTTTGGGGTTCTTGTCACTCCAGTGCTGCTGTTTTACAAGGATGAGGAGCGATGCACTGAAGGGCAAAGCTGTGCCTAATCACCTCTCACTGCAGAAGTAAGTACACATCTTATCACTAGAACAGCCAGTGCAGAATAAGAAAAACACTTTGAACTTTATGCTAGGTCAATGGCATTTAAAAAGTTTTAATTTTTTTGCATCATAGACAAATTTAGTCATGTGTACTATGCAGAAAGAGATGTTCTGGAGAGCTGTCTATGGCGTAGCCAGATCATTAGCTGTTATAAAGGAAGAAGGCTGAGATGGAGTCATTAAATACTACTGTATCACTGTGATGCTGAGCAAGAACTGTTACCAGAAATCATAAGCAGAACTCATTTCTCTTTAAACCAATTAGAGTAAATTTAAAAAATAAATTAACTCAGTGCTAAAAATGTATGGTGTATCAGAATTGACACAGCACATTTTTAGAGTTGTTTCAAAACCTTGAACTTCCTATACAAGGTTTTATTTAGAGTGGATTCTCACACTACGGGAGAATAATTTTGAATAATTGATTAGCTTACCATCCATTCGCATAGTAATAGTAATACTAAGTAAATTTGAGTATATTAATATAAAGTCTTTTAACAACAATAACAGAAAGAGTGAAACCAAATTTTACTCAAGAATTCAAGCTTTAACTAAGAATAACTCTGGATAACTTCAACTGGGAAGATTATTAAAGTGAGAAAACTAAATTCTAATGTGCTTCTGTGGATTCAGTCAAAAGACAGATGCTGAAATCTGAAAGAAATCGCCCAGAGGCAAGATTCAGGATTCTGAATAATAAAGCTGAAAAAAAAGAGAATACAGAAGACAAAATTATAAAATTTTGGATTAAAAGGAATGAGAATGGAGAAATACGACTCAGGAGAGGAATTTCCTTAGAGTCATCAAATATTAGAGTTGAAATATACACTCAAGATAATAGCATTCAATTTAGCATTCATTTACAAATGGGAAATAATAGGTCCTAGGTATCTCAACAATGGGGGTAAAAGGCAAAGAAAAAATTTCTTCTGGAGGAGAGTCAGAACCAGAACTAGAATTCTCCTTTCTAGGCTTCTTTTGGGGTTCTTGTCACTCCAGTGCTGCTGTTTTACAAGGATGAGGAGCGATGCACTGAAGGGCAAAGCTGTGCCTAATCACCTCTCACTGCAGAAGTAAGTACACATCTTATCACTAGAACAGCCAGTGCAGAATAAGAAAAACACTTTGAACTTTATGCTAGGTAAATAATGTCAATGGAATTTTGAAACAATAGTCTTACAAAAAGTCCAAGTAAAAAGAAAGTTCTACATTTTTTAAGAGAAAGGAAGCTGACAAAGAGTTCTTACATAAGCCAAGAATGGTATTTACTTATTTCATAATTTCTCATTCACCCATTTATAATTCATTGGCGGGGGGAACAGCAAGGGCTCAACTGACTAAATATAAATTTGAGATGATCTAGATAGGAATA
Organism: Tragulus kanchil; assembly: GCA_022376925.1. NCBI lineage: Eukaryota > Metazoa > Chordata > Mammalia > Artiodactyla > Tragulidae > Tragulus > Tragulus kanchil. Next base: position 112,231,271 of record JAIOJX010000005.1, on the reverse strand, counting down.
GAAGGTTAGCTCTTAGGTCTTCAGTGTTTTGCTGTTACGTTTTCTTAATAAACTGCCCAATATAATAACCATCAAACAGCAGCACAGAACACAGAAATGAAACAGCTCTTGCAGAGCCTGAGAGTTAGAAAGGATCCAGGGACATAAGGAGCTAGTTACCAAGAAGAATGTACTCTGGGAAACAAAGTTGTTTTGCCATGGTTCCACATTTCTCTCTTAAACTCCAAATAATCTTAATAATTCAAATCTACATTTATTATGCCCATTCTTTTCCTGACTTTATAGGCTTATCCCATATCCTTTTTGTGACTCCATTTACTTGAGGTAGAGCTAAGAAAATCATTTCCCTGCAATTTTACCCTTATCAACTAATTTCCTTTTCCTTGTGCAACATTTTTAGGTGTTCTTTACCTTTCCCAGAGAAGTAGCTTTAGAAAGATCCTTTATAGCCCTGTAACAGAGTTGAAGCATTAGATCCACAAATACAATGATTTGAGCTTTTTGCTTAGAGCAACACTTTATTTAGGTCAATGCTATTATGACCTAATTTACAATGATCATCAACTCTAGTTCCAATATTAAAATCAGCTGCTGTGGATATAATCATAACGGAGTATGGATAAATTTTCCTTGAAATGCATTGCTTTATGCATGCAAACACTGAAGCAGTTTGGATACTATATCCTCTTATGCAATTTCTTGAGATTTCCCTCTATTTTCCTCCAAACTTAAATATTTCCCAAGACACAAGAATTGTGATATTTACATTTGTACATCTGAAAAAAAAAAAAAAAAAAAAAACTACTCAAGTGTTTAAAAAAACTTTGAAGATGTCATCATCTATACTTTTTCCTGAGAAATATGTATCTTGTATGGACTTTCACTTAAAATCAAGTTATGTTATACTATTTAGAGTAAGATGCAGCCTCAAAGACTGAATGGAATATCATACTTGTTTTCAAAAGAATTTTTTCCCTGGCTAAGTAAGCAAGAAGAGGACTGTACACGTTCTCTTTCACTTTCCATGTCCTCACCATTCATCTACAAAATGATCTTGGAGAGTTTCAAGCTCAAGTCCAACTCTATGATCACATGATTCTTAAATGTTTACTTTAATAGGAAACAGAATGGCTTACAGACATTAAAGCTACTTTTCAGTATTTAAAGAAACAGATTTAAAGAACTCTCCAAAGGTTAGGATAAATTGAGACAGCAGCACTGACATACATACACACTACCCTGTGCAAAACAGCTCATGGGAAGCTGCTCTATAACACAGGGAGCTCAGGTCAAGAGGGTAGGAATATATGTATTCTTATAGCTGATTCATGTTGTTGTACAGCAGAAACCAGCACAACAGTGTAAAGCAATTATCCTCCAATTAAAAGTTAATAAATAAGGCTCCCCTGGTGGTCTACTGGGTGAAGAGTCCGCCTTGCAGTGCAAGGAGCACCGGCTCGATCCCTGGCCTGTCAAGATCCCACGGGCCATGGAGCAGCTGGGCCACTGTCTGTCCAATTAGGAGCCAGCTCTCTGGAGCATATGCGCCCAGAGCCAGTACTCTGCAACGATAGAGGCCACTGCAATGCGAGGCATACAGAGGCTAAAGAATAAAGATGGATGAAAAAAAAAAATCATGACTTACAGGCAAAAAATAAATAGGTAAATAAATAAAAGAATTCTCCATGTTCAACACAAGTCTTACTGTAAACATTTCTGGGACCTAAACTAGCATTCTGTTCATCGTAGAAACTTGCTTCTCACTATTCACCCTGTCTTTCTGTGTCATCTGCAGATAAATACAAATGATCCTTAGAGTTCACTGGTCCAAAATGGCTCCTGGATTCTTCATATTACCACTTAGAAATCTCAGAATGCCCTACCCTTGAGAGTCCTGAAGAAGCTGCATGTGGATATTTACATCTGCATGGTTAAAATTTTAGATTGTGCTTTGATGTAGAAGATTTACATGTCCAGTAGTTGGAGTAAAGCTATATTCTAGCTATTCTATCCTGAGAAAAATGTACCTTGTATGAACTTTCACTTCAAATCAACTTATGTTATACTATTTAGAGTAAGATGCAGCCTCAAAGACTGAATGGAATATCATACTTGTTTTCAAAAGAATTTTTTCCCTGGCTAAGTAAGCAAGAAGAGGACTGTACACGTTCTCTTTCACTTTCCATGTCCTCACCATTCATCTACAAAATGATCTTGGAGAGTTTCAAGCTCAAGTCCAACTCTATGATCACATGATTCTTAAATGTTTACTTTAATAGGAAACAGAATGGCTTACAGACATTAAAGCTACTTTTCAGTATTTAAAGAAACAGATTTAAAGAACTCTCCAAAGGTTAGGATAAATTGAGACAGCAGCACTGACATACATACACACTACCCTGTGCAAAACAGCTCATGGGAAGCTGCTCTATAACACAGGGAGCTCAGGTCAAGAGGGTAGGAATATATGTATTCTTATAGCTGATTCATGTTGTTGTACAGCAGAAACCAGCACAACAGTGTAAAGCAATTATCCTCCAATTAAAAGTTAATAAATAAGGCTCCCCTGGTGGTCTACTGGGTGAAGAGTCCGCCTTGCAGTGCAAGGAGCACCGGCTCGATCCCTGGCCTGTCAAGATCCCACGGGCCATGGAGCAGCTGGGCCACTGTCTGTCCAATTAGGAGCCAGCTCTCTGGAGCATATGCGCCCAGAGCCAGTACTCTGCAACGATAGAGGCCACTGCAATGCGAGGCATACAGAGGCTAAAGAATAAAGATGGATGAAAAAAAAAAATCATGACTTACAGGCAAAAAATAAATAGGTAAATAAATAAAAGAATTCTCCATGTTCAACACAAGTCTTACTGTAAACATTTCTGGGACCTAAACTAGCATTCTGTTCATCGTAGAAACTTGCTTCTCACTATTCACCCTGTCTTTCTGTGTCATCTGCAGATAAATACAAATGATCCTTAGAGTTCACTGGTCCAAAATGGCTCCTGGATTCTTCATATTACCACTTAGAAATCTCAGAATGCCCTACCCTTGAGAGTCCTGAAGAAGCTGCATGTGGATATTTACATCTGCATGGTTAAAATTTTAGATTGTGCTTTGATGTAGAAGATTTACATGTCCAGTAGTTGGAGTAAAGCTATTTCTATACTTCTTGACTGTATCTGGAGCCTTACTGATGACTTTACCTTTTAAGTAGAACACAAAGCTGAGGTCTATAGGTGGGAAAGAAGTTCTCTAGTCGAGTAGAGGACTGTGATGACAAAATGGCACTACCAGCAAGGCCTAAGTGGAGATGCTAGGATGGGAGAGGAATCAAGCCTTGGGTGTATTGGTTGAGCAATAGTAGGAAGGAATGGTTGAATTTTAAGAGACAGAAGTATTAATACTTTTAAAATCTTTTTATCTCCTTCTCCCCTTTGTACAATTAAAGCAAACATATAGAAATAATCATCCAAAGCCAATGAAGACACTGAGGTGTCGTGTAGTCACGCCTCTCCCAACAGTGGACTCCCCTCCGCATTCCCCACCTCCTAGAATGTGGCCCTACTACACCAAGAGGTCAGAGTCAGATGTTCTGTGAGAGGAGAAAAATCTCTTAAATTTCCTATTTGACTACAAATGCTGATTTCCATACTTAATATGTTTCAGAATTCAGATCTGAAGCTGCCAATTTGAGTGGTTTCTCATTTTTAGAAAAAAAAAATCCCAATTAGTTGTTGGTTCCAGGTAGTTTTTAGCTTTTTGATTAATCAGATGTGCCCTTTACTGCAATCTGGATATTTCCTAGAGAAAAATCGAGTATCCTATTTAATCTGTAGAACTGTTCATTTATAATTTACAATTTGACGTTCCACATGTACAATAAATCTGGCAGTTGTAATGATGTAGGCCTTCAGAATTCCAAATGTAAGGGAGCTATTGAAAAGCAGAGCCTTCATTAGCCAAATCTGAATCAGATAAGGAATAAATATAAGCTATAAAGATTAAGTATTACCCCAACACAATCTCAGCCAGGTGATCAAGGTCAACATCAACCTCAGTGAGTCACTTTATACTCGCTTGTTCATCAAAATTCTTCACTATTCACCTGTCTTTCTGTGTCATCTGCAGATAAATACAAATGATCCTTAGAGTTCACTGGTCCAAAATGGCTCCTGGATTCTTCATATTACCACTTAGAAATCTCAGAATGCCCTACCCTTGAGAGTCCTGAAGAAGCTGCATGTGGATATTTACATCTGCATGGTTAAAATTTTAGATTGTGCTTTGATGTAGAAGATTTACATGTCCAGTAGTTGGAGTAAAGCTATTTCTATACTTCTTGACTGTATCTGGAGCCTTACTGATGACTTTACCTTTTAAGTAGAACACAAAGCTGAGGTCTATAGGTGGGAAAGAAGTTCTCTAGTCGAGTAGAGGACTGTGATGACAAAATGGCACTACCAGCAAGGCCTAAGTGGAGATGCTAGGATGGGAGAGGAATCAAGCCTTGGGTGTATTGGTTGAGCAATAGTAGGAAGGAATGGTTGAATTTTAAGAGACAGAAGTATTAATACTTTTAAAATCTTTTTATCTCCTTCTCCCTTAGTACAATTAAAGCAAACATATAGAAATAATCATCCAAAGCCAATGAAGACACTGAGGTGTCGTGTAGTCACGCCTCTCCCAACAGTGGACTCCCCTCCGCATTCCCCACCTCCTAGAATGTGGCCCTACTACACCAAGAGGTCAGAGTCAGATGTTCTGTGAGAGGAGAAAAATCTCTTAAATTTCCTATTTGACTACAAATGCTGATTTCCATACTTAATATGTTTCAGAATTCAGATCTGAAGCTGCCAATTTGAGTGGTTTCTCATTTTTAGAAAAAAAAAAAAAAAATCCCAATTAGTTGTTGGTTCCAGGTAGTTTTTAGCTTTTTTGATTAATCAGATGTGCCCTTTACTGCAATCTGGATATTTCCCTAGAGAAAAATCGAGTATCCTATTTAATCTGTAGAACTGTTCATTTATAATTTACAATTTGACGTTCCACATGTACAATAAATCTGGCAGTTGTAATGATGTAGGCCTTCAGAATTCCAAATGTAAGGGAGCTATTGAAAAGCAGAGCCTTCATTAGCCAAATCTGAATCAGATAAGGAATAAATATAAGCTATAAAGATTAAGTATTACCCCAACACAATCTCAGCCAGGTGATCAAGGTCAACATCAACCTCAGTGAGTCACATTGATAGTAGGAATCCTTAATATGATGATGAGTGTATGTGTGTGTGTGTGTACATGCACTCTGTCACTCAGTCTTGTCTGACTCTTTGCAACCCTATGGACTGAATGTAGTCTGCCAGGATCTTCTGTCCATGCAATTTTCCAGGCAAGAACACTGGAGTGGGGGCTTCCCTGGTGGCCCAGTGGGTAAGGATACAGCCTTGCAGTGCAAGGGCCGCCGGTTCGATCCCTGGCCTGGAAAGATCCCACGTGCTGTGGAGTGGCTGGACCGATGAGTCCAATTACCCAGCCGGAGCTCTGGAGTGCATGTGCCCGGAGCCAGTGCTCTGTGACAACAGAGGCCACGGCAATGGGAAGCCCACACGGGCCAAAGAACAAAGATGGATGAAACTGAATAAATGAAAGACCAATAGAAGTGGCCCGCCCGCCCCCTTCCCCACCCAGCCCGCCCTCACTCCAAAAAAAAAAAAAAAAAAAAAACACTGGAGTGGGTTGCCATTTCCTCATCTAGGGGACCTTCCCCACCCGGAGATCAAACCTGCGTCTCTTGAGTCTCCGGCACTGACAGTCCAATTCTTTGCCACTGCACCACCTGGGAAGTCCTGATATGATAAAAATGATAACTTTATTTCTGTGGTTTTCCTTAAAAATGCATAACCCCATTCTAATGGGGAGAAAAGCAGACAAATTCCAACTGAGGAACATTCAAGAAAATATCTGATCAATACTGTGAAACTCATTAAAACCAAAAAGAGCCTGAGAGTCTGTCACAGCCACAAGGAGCCTAAGGAGAAATGGGGATGGAATGTAAAGTGTTATCTTCAATTAACTCTTGGAATCAGGAAAACATGAGGTTTGTAAAACATTTTGATATAACTATATACATTTACAAAACTGATGACCACTGTAGTAGTTCTTTAAGAATAATGTAGTTCTGGTTTTTGAATTATATAATTAGATTTTACAATATGTGTGATTTTCCCCATGTAATTAGATCTTCATAATTTTCTATTTGCTTCCCTGGTGCCTCAGTGGTAAAGAATCGGCCTGATAACGCAGCAGACACAGGTTTGATCCCTGCATCAAGAAGATCCCCTGGAGAAGGAAACGGCAACCCACTCCATGATTCTTGCCTGAGAAGTCCTGTAGATATAGAAGCCTGGCAGGTTACGGTCCATGGGGCTGCAAGAGGAGGACATGACTTAGCAATTAAACCACCACCAACAGCAAAACATAAACAAAGAACGGGTTCTAGTTACTAAAAATGTATCAATATTGGTTCATGCACTGTAACAAATGATTATGTTAATGTTAGATATTTATAATGGAGAAACTGGGTACAGGGTACATGGAAGCTCTGTGCATCTATGCATGTGTGCTAACTCACTTACTTCAGTCATGTGGGACTCTTTGCAACGCTATGGACTGTAGTCAGCCAGGCTCATCTGTTCATGGGACTCTTAAGGCAAGAAATCCGGAGTGGACTGCCATGGTCTCCTACAGGGAACCTTCCTGACCCAGGGATCCAATCCATCTTTCTCATGTCTCATGCACTGGCAGATGGGTTCTTTACTACTAGTTACACCTGGGAAACCCAGGAACTTTCTGCACTAATTTTAGAAAGCAAAAACTCCTCTTAAAGTCTATTTTAAAAAATAGTCTGACCAGCAACCACTTCTTTCCAAACAGTAATGGTCATATTAATCACCTGGGGATCTTGTTAAATGAAGACTGATTATATAGTTTAAGGTGGAGCCCAGGAGTCTGTATTTCTAATAAAGCTCCCAGGTGAGTCCAATTCAACCAACAACCAGTATGAGTCGCAAAATGCTCAATCTAGTGAAAGTTTTCCCATCTCTGTATGATTAACATTTTGACTGAATAATTCTCCATTGTGGGGACTATTCTTTATATGTGGCAGCATCTCTGCTCTCCACCCACTAGATGACAAAAGCCTCCCTTTCTCCCAGTTATAACAACCAGAAAATGTTGTCAGACATTGCTAAATATTTTCTGGAGGGAAGGGAGTCTCCTCCATTTGCAAGCCAGTAATTTAAAGAATTCATTAAAATGTGATTTTTAGGAGGCTACTTAGGCTACTTAATAAAGCTTAAATAAAAATTTTATTTATAATATTTGGATGCTTAGTATGTCCCAGGCTTCCAGAAAATATAACTACAATTATTTTGTTAATTTCAGTTGCTAGAACTCATCAACTCACTATCACTCTAAAATGACTTAAAAAGCATGGTTTCTGTCTTGTAGGAATTTACCATTTAGCAGAAATTGCGTGATTTGCAGATGCATAGGAAAACAGGGAGCTACAAAAACATTAGCCAGTGAATTCAGCATTTACGCTCAGAGCACAATGTAAAATTGGATGCCACAAACTTAATATATTTGTATGGCTTTGGACAATTTACAGAATGTTCGTACACATGTCATTGTCTCATTTGAGCCTGCTAAGTACCCTTGGGAAGATACATTATCCTAGCTCAGGAAACAGGCTCTCAGCAGTTACTTGTGCAGTATCAATAGAAAATTCAAGTAGAACAAAGATCAGCTCCAAATAGTTCAAATTCGAAGTCCCCAGGATACCATTAATTTAGCTTATATGAAAAATTTTCCTATTAGTTAAGCCTAACAGTTAGATTTCAAGGGGAAAAATAGGACTTTATCCAGACAGTAGAAAAGACAGAATTCTGTCAGTCAGCTTGGCTAAGAAAGGTACTTGAAGACAAAATATACATAATAAAGCAACTGATAGGCAGAGAGAGATGAAAGCCAATTATGGTACAAGTCAAGAGCACAGACCTGTAATAACAAAGCCTACCGTCTAATTCCATTTCTGATAACTCTGACTCAGGCAGCCTCTGGCAGATCAGTTCACTATCCTGAACACGACATTCTTTACTCTTGCAATGGGAACAAAAGAATATAGCTGACAAGTCTCTAATGATGACTGGATGGCTCACGCCTAGGCAAGCTGAGTGTGCAGGCAAGGAAGTCTGCACATGTTATTTAATCCACCGAAGCATGCTCTTAAGACTCCAGCAAGTCAAAATGAACATATCTGTTAGTTCTGAGGCTCACACCCAGAATGTGACAGTGGTATTAGCTCCAACTATGAAGGCTGATTTGAGATTAACATGCCTTCAGTTCCCCTGTTCCTTCTAAGAATTCATTAGGAGCCTTTTTTTTTAATTTTATTTTTGGTGTACCCAACCAAGTTAGTCAACTTGCAATGTCTTACTTAAGCTCAATGAATGCCACACTCTTTCTCAAGCCATCTCAGCAAGAAAAAGGAATCAATAAGCTGCAGCTAATTTTGTTCATCGAGCACTTACTTACCGTTGAAGCATGCTGATCTGGCAAGGGACTACAGCATTAGTAGGTAGAGAAAGAATACACAAGTACGTACAAATCAGGAACTGCACAGATGGTTCCTATATATTTTAAACACAGATGCACATGCAGAGTCCTTCCTTTTGCTCTTAAGCTTGTCCCTTCACACACTGGACATTGATTAACAGCAGTGGTAGCTGATAATTCCTTTGCAGTTGCCATATGTCATGGACTGGAGTGAAAAACAACTTACAGACCTTCTCAATCTTTCAAACACCCCACAAACGAGTTAGCGTTTTTACAGATGAGTGATGACTAGAGAGGTAAATGACTCATTGGAAGTCACAGCGAGTAAACCAGTTTAAACCTTATTATACTTCAGCACTTATTCAGTTTCCTCCAGCAGCCAGTTACCATGTTTAAAGGTTCTCTCTGCATTATTAACCAGGATCCTATGAAGACAATTTTTAGAAAGTACTTTAGAAATATATATGGCATCTGCAAAACCTTACCTGGGACCAAGAAGAGAGACAGCAAACTCAGGCGCCCAAGTGAGAATGGACAGTCACCTTGGTAGTGCTCAACACTAAGCCCACAGCAGCACAGATCACTGGATAGTGAAATCAGCTGTTGGCTTCTCCTAACTTCCCAGCATACCTTACGCTCGTTGAGTTTAACCCATTCATTACACCATCCCCACCAGCCAGCACTGTTGCTGGTCATGGCAAACCCATAAGGAATGGAGCAAGCATGAACACGATTTCCACTGCTTCCTCAACACTGGTTTTTCCAATACCCTCTGAACCAAGAAGGGTGGAAAATCTAAACAAGAAAGACCAAGTATACTAAATAAAAAGAACATAAATATGCATAATCTCAATAAGATAAGACTGCAGAAGAGTACAAGAAAGATCCAGGCCAATAATATCCTCAGTACTTCGCTTTCCTTTTACAGTCAGTAACAGCCCAGGATAGGCAGGTGCCCTGTATTCTACTCTTCTAAGCCAAGGGTTTCCACCTGTGCTCAGACCCTAAGGCGGCTCAGGAAATGCAAATGAAGGCAAACATTGTCCTTAAAGCCACTAAAGGTTATAATAGAGATCAGTCAACTGGAAAACACAAACACGCACATAATGCCATCACAAACCAAAAATATTTGTAGATTTCTTATGGCAAAGTGACCAGCCCAGGTGCAATTAAACAGAAATTGGGCTATACACAGTACACTTCCTACCAAACTCCTCCACAGCCATTGTAAGGAAAGCACTTAAACCCCTGTCTTTTAAAAATACAATGATACTCCACATCACACAGATACCTAACTGGGGGTGAAAAGAGAAGGCATTTAAAAAAACAGTGATTAAAATGTTCTTCTCGGGATTCCCCTGGTGGTCCAGCGGGTAAGGACACCACCTTGCAGTGCAAGGGGCGCCGGTTCGAGCCTGGCCTGGGAAGATCCCACATGCCGCGGAGCGGCTGGACTGATGTGTCCAATTACCGAGCCGGAGCTCTGGAGCACATGCGCCCAGAGCCGGTGCTCTGTGACGACAGATGCCACCGCGATGGCAGGCCCACAGGAGCCAAAGAACAAAGACGGATGAAAACAGAGAAATTAAAGACCAATAGAAGTGGCCCGCCCGCTCCCCTCCCTCCCCAACCCGACCCCCGCCCAAAAATAAATAAATAAATAAATCTTAAAAAAAAAAAATGTTCTCTACACATAAATAAAAAGTAATAAAATTCATGGTGAAACATCTTACAACAGACTGTTTGCTTTATTATGCATAACTTCAGCTTTATTGCACGTAAGGCAGTAAGAGATGAAGCCACAAATAGTTCACCAAGCATTTGGTCTGCACATCCTCCTTAGAGTTACATAGGTAAGCGGCATTTCCCCATCCAAAAGGATTTTTTCTGAGCAAACAAACCTCAGAAAACCAGAACCTGTAAATGGTTTCCACTTCTATTTCATGTACATGGACACAGTGTACCTGCACATCTCATAATTCCTAAAAATGAGATAAAGCAGATAAACAGGTATGAAAATAGCATATGTGTTAGCCTTACATTTTTAAACAGCTGATTGTCCTTAAGCCTGTGAAGCAATTTTCTCGATGGACATATTTCCACCTAAGTGCTAAATTTCAGTCTCATAAAATAAAAGCTATGGGATAAAAACTGCCTTTCTTCTCAGCAGATGTTTCAGTTGCTACTGAAATTTATAGCTACTGTTATATTTGTTTAAAATGCACGTTTTGGCCAAGTGATCCCTAACTTGGAACAATTTCCACTCTCTCCTGGCTGGCAGCTGATACCTTCATCAATGCCAGAAAATGCCATTTTCTTAAGAGGTGCAGTTTGCCCCTTTTCAATTGCTACTTCATCTTTTGACTTTGCTGTGAGAATGATGAACTGACAGATACACTGACTGATGGCAGCAGCCCAGACTGGACAACAGAGAGATGAAAAGGTGGCTTGTAGTCTGTGATATGAAGGTGCATTGTCCTGAGGTTAAGCCAGCCCAAAACATACTCTCTCATGACCGTGCCTTTCAGCAGCTAGGCAACAGCTGCAAAACTTCCTGGCTTTGTTTAAAGAGGTCCACCTGCTCTAAGAATGACAGCGGTAATGCACTGGGGAAAACATTCTAGAGCTGGTATCAGAAAATCTGGGTTTGAGCTACAGCTCTGTTAGGCACTAGCTGTGGAACCTAGGAAGATCCTCCCAATCCCAATTAAGTTTCCTGACTTATACAATTTTAATCCCTGCCCCAAGTGTGATCATGGAGAGAAATAATGGATGAGGCTTCCAACTGGCAAAGCAACACACAAAGTTTCATGCATCCTATTAGAAGATGTCTGTTATTCTGCTAGGCACTGCAACTGTTATTCTTACCTTTAGAAACTGTTTTTGCATGTACCTCACCAAACTAGATCTCCTTCACAATGTCCTCAGAAAATACACCCTGTGCTTACCATCTATGCTCACCATAAGACCTGTAGGTCACTAAAGGGCCTAAACATACTTTGGCTGGTATTTTACCATGAGAAAGCCAATCCTTCACGTGGAGGTATTATTTAAAAGCCAAATCCCTGGCAGAGGAATGTTTTGATTTTCATCATTCATCACTCCTTTCGAGTGGTTTTATTTCTCAGATTCTCATATGGAATGCTAGCCATGTACTGGCCTTTCCATATGGAATTTTGAATCATTACAGCCAAATCCTTTTATAAAGGCAAACCCCAAAGCTTCAAGAGAAGGGTACTGAAAATGCTCAGGCTAGTAAAGAGGGCAATCAGGTTTCAAACCATGCTTCATCTGATTTCAAAGCTCACAGTCTTTTCATCTCTATAAAGAGGTCTCATTTCTTCACCATCCTAATAACTTTAACCAGGCCACCCAATTATAACATCCATTCTCCTTTCTTTTATCCCTCCCTAATCACTTCAACCATTTCATTTTCTTTGTAGGTCTTTTTCGAAGCACAATCATCAAAACTACTATGAGCTATGTTCTCTTATCTGATCATGTCCTGAGATCCACTTGGCCATTCTGATGTGTAGAGAATGCCCATACTATAAGGCAGATTTGTTTCTCATTTTCATCATGCCAAAAAGTCTGTTGCAAGAAGTTATACATACTATGTTCTGAGGTGATGGCTATTCCATGCATCCTAACCTAGAAAGAGTGATGATGTTATCAGAAGAATATTCATACATCTTTTGAAAGTATGATAAAATAGACTTAGTTAAATGACATGGTAGAGAGGAAAGGTATCAGAAACAAGAGGGAGGGACCTGGAAGATATGATGAAACAAGACTAAGAAAACCAATCTGTGTGCTTGATGGATATGGCTCTCAACTTAAGTGATTTTTTTTTTTTTTTTTTTGTAGGTGGGGGTAGGTTGGGGGGGGAGAGGGGCGGGCCACTCAACTTAAGTGAAGTTTTTATCTTCAACTCAGAGTGTTACAAATGCACATGTACATAAAACTATAAGCAGACCTCCTAAGGGAGTTGAGCCCTGTCTGCCATAGACTCTCTTTGAGAAACGGTATTCCAGTGGCACACTTGAGTAATCTGCTACATTTCTCAGTATCAGGCAGTATTCTTTGAAATTCATTATAAATTCACATAGCGCATTTTATTCATCTGTTTAAACATCTGTTGGACTATGCTGCTCAACTTGATTTTGTGTTTTAACTCCCAGAGCTTTCTCATCTAAATCTCTGAAGTTGTGTTTTTTCATGTCTTAGGTTTACAAAATATCAAAAAGATAATGTATATCCTTATTGGAAAATAAAGCATTAGAAACAATAATGTCATCTGAAGTCTCAGACTAGTTATGGTCATTTAAATTAATTATATTATTAAAATGATTTAAATGTGTGACATACACAGGCAAATAAGAGAGAGACTGATACATTTCAGTATCATTATTCAGGGCAACATAAATTACCTATTGGTTAAAAATACCTTTAATAAGTATAGAAAGGCTAACAATAAGAATCTGAAGTCTTACCTAGACCTTGACTACAGCCAATATCAAGATTCACCTTTCTTGGTACAAGTATTCAAGCTCTAGTAAATTCACGACTGGTAAAATGTTTTATGTAATTTTGCTGCCAAAGTATCAGCAGTATGCACTCCAAGTACTCATAGTATGTGCTGTAAGAGGGAAAGAGTACCTATGCAAATGGCTACATTTTTCCATGTTTGTTGAAAAACATGTGGTTGGATTTTTATGTTGTTTTGGTTCATTCTGAGAAAAGAGAACCAACTTGGAAAAATGACTGTTATTGAAATATACTAAAAATACAATAGAAGAAAGGTTTTTTCCTCACCACCATTTAAAATTTTCCTTTATCCTGTTCTGTGTCTTTTTTAAATCCATACTTGTCTATTTGGCATCCATTTGTCACAAGGCCAAGTGGATTACTTGTATTTTCTATTTTCTATGTTCTTTATGCTCTGGCATTTGTGGCTTCACCGATGGAAGAGAACAGAGCAAAGGGCTAGGTTGGACACATGCCTTTTTTATACGAACTAACCAATTGAGCCCACACTCACAGTCACTCCCTTTATCAAACATTCATGCACCAAGCCAATATGCCCCCTATTCTACATCAACCCAGGGTCAGGTACTAACAGTTCCTCTGCCCCAAAACCTACCAGAATTACTCCACTTTCCAATCCTAAACTGCTTAACCACATCCTGCCTTGGCTTCCCCAAGGAAGCCTTAATAAAAAGACCATGGCCGGGGCTTTCTCTTGCTGTTTTCTGCTTTCTAACAAACCTGATGCTTCTCCACTTAATCTTATTCAACAGTTATGCGCATTTTATTCATCTGTTTAAATCTAATCTAATTTTTGAATTTTAAAATTTAAATTGTGTTTTTCATGTCTTAGGTTTACAAAATATCAAAGATAATGTATATCCTTATTGGAAAATAAAGCATTAGAAACAATAATGTCATCTGAAGTCTCAGACTAGTTATGGTCATTTAAATTAATTATATTATTAAAATGATTTAAATGTGTGACATACACAGGCAAATAAGAGAGAGACTGATACATTTCAGTATCATTATTCAGGGCAACATAAATTACCTATTGGTTAAAAATACCTTTAATAAGTATAGAAAGGCTAACAATAAGAATCTGAAGTCTTACCTAGACCTTGACTACAGCCAATATCAAGATTCACCTTTCTTGGTACAAGTATTCAAGCTCTAGTAAATTCACGACTGGTAAAATGTTTTATGTAATTTTGCTGCCAAAGTATCAGCAGTATGCACTCCAAGTACTCATAGTATGTGCTGTAAGAGGGAAAGAGTACCTATGCAAATGGCTACATTTTTCCATGTTTGTTGAAAAACATGTGGTTGGATTTTTATGTTGTTTTGGTTCATTCTGAGAAAAGAGAACCAACTTGGAAAAATGACTGTTATTGAAATATACTAAAAATACAATAGAAGAAAGGTTTTTGCCTCACCACCATTTAAAATTTTCCTTTATCCTGTTCTGTGTCTTTTTTAAATCCATACTTGTCTATTTGGCATCCATTTGTCACAAGGCCAAGTGGATTACTTGTATTTTCTATTTTCTATGTTCTTTATGCTCTGGCATTTGTGGCTTCACCGATGGAAGAGAACAGAGCAAAGGGCTAGGTTGGACACATGCCTTTTTTATACGAACTAACCAATTGAGCCCACACTCACAGTCACTCCCTTTATCAAACATTCATGCACCAAGCCAATATGCCCCCTATTCTACATCAACCCAGGGTCAGGTACTAACAGTTCCTCTGCCCCAAAACCTACCAGAATTACTCCACTTTCCAATCCTAAACTGCTTAACCACATCCTGCCTTGGCTTCCCCAAGGAAGCCTTAATAAAAAGACCATGGCCGGGGCTTTCTCTTGCTGTTTTCTGCTTTCTAACAAACCTGATGCTTCTCCACTTGACCCTGCATGATTTGGCTGCACCCTTCTCGTGGGAAATGAAAGTAAGAGAAGTTCCTTCAATGACATTACTCAGTCACCTTCATAAACTAAAATCCTGAAGGTACAATCACTGATTTTTCTCTTCTCTTCTGTGAATGTCACTGTCCATGCCATCTGCATCTGACAGCCAGCCTACCTCTCTCCCTCCCTCTCTCTGTCTCTCTCTCTCTCAATGGAAGATCCCTCATGCCCATTGCAATAAATCTCTGCTCTCGCCCTCAGCTGCAGACAACTATTTATCTGCTTTCATTTCTAGGTCTGTCTTCTGTGGACACTGCACAAATATGGTATCATATGATATGTAGTATTCACATCTGGCTTCTATCTCATACCTCATATTTTGAGGTTCATTTATGCTGTTGCTCATTCCTTTTCTATTATTAAATTGTGTTTCATTGTATGGCTATACAATATTTTGCTTTTCCATTGATTATCTGATAGTATTAGAGCTGTTTCTAGTTGTGGCTACTCTGATAATGCTTCTAGGAATATCTGTATACAACATTATGTGTGGACATGTTTTCATTTCTCTTAGGTAGGTACTTATGAGAGGAACTTCTGGGTTATATGATCAGTACAGTTCAGTTCAGTTCAGTCACTCAGTCATGTCCAAGTTTTTGCAACCCCATGGACTGTAGCACACCAGGCTTCTTTATTCTTCACCATCTTCCAGAATTTGCTCAAACTCATGTCCACTGAGTCTGTAATGCCATCCAGCCATCTCATCCTCTGTTGTCCCCTTCTCCTTATGCCTTCTATTTTTCCCTACATCAGGGTTTTCTCCAATGAGTCAGTTTTTCTCATCAGGTGGCCAAAGTATTGGCACTTCAGCTTTAGCATCAGTCCTTCCAATGAATATTTAGGGCTGAGTTCCTTTAGGACTGACTAGTTTGATCTCCTTGAAAACCAAGGGACTCTCAAGAGTCTTCTCTAATATCACAGTTCAAAGGTATCAATTCTTCAGCACTTAGCCATCTTTATGGTCTGACTCTCACATCCATACATGACTACTGTGAAGACTGTAGTTTTGATTATATGGACTTTTGTTGCCAAAGTGATGTCTCTGCTTTTTAATACGCTGTCTAGGCTTCTCGTAGTTTTTCTTCCAAGGGGCAAGCATCTTTTAATTTCATGGTTGCAGTCACCATCCACAGTGATTTTGCAGCCCAAGAAAATGAAGTTTGTCATTGTTTCCATTGTTTGCATATCTATTTGCCATGAAGTGATGCGACTGACTGTATGATAAACTGAACTTTTTAAGAAACTGTCAAATAGTTTACCAAAGTGGCAGTATTGCTTTCTTTCATGCTAGTAGTGTATAAAGGTTCCAGTTTCTCCAACTGTCCCTAACACTTGGTATCCTCGGTCTTTTTAAATTATAGCTATTCTAGTGGCATAAACTGCTTTTTTATTATGGTTTAATTTGCATTTCCTAATGGCTATACAATATTTTGCTTTTCCATTGATTATCTGATAGTATTAGAGCTGTTTCTAGTTGTGGCTACTCTGATAATGCTTCTAGGAATATCTGTATACAACATTATGTGTGGACATGTTTTCATTTCTCTTAGGTAGGTACTTATGAGAGGAACTTCTGGGTTATATGATCAGTACAGTTCAGTTCAGTTCAGTCACTCAGTCATGTCCAAGTTTTTGCAACCCCATGGACTGTAGCACACCAGGCTTCTTTATTCTTCACCATCTTCCAGAATTTGCTCAAACTCATGTCCACTGAGTCTGTAATGCCATCCAGCCATCTCATCCTCTGTTGTCCCCTTCTCCTTATGCCTTCTATTTTTCCCTACATCAGGGTTTTCTCCAATGAGTCAGTTTTTCTCATCAGGTGGCCAAAGTATTGGCACTTCAGCTTTAGCATCAGTCCTTCCAATGAATATTTAGGGCTGAGTTCCTTTAGGACTGACTAGTTTGATCTCCTTGAAAACCAAGGGACTCTCAAGAGTCTTCTCTAATATCACAGTTCAAAGGTATCAATTCTTCAGCACTTAGCCATCTTTATGGTCTGACTCTCACATCCATACATGACTACTGTGAAGACTGTAGTTTTGATTATATGGACTTTTGTTGCCAAAGTGATGTCTCTGCTTTTTAATACGCTGTCTAGGCTTCTCGTAGTTTTTCTTCCAAGGGGCAAGCATCTTTTAATTTCATGGTTGCAGTCACCATCCACAGTGATTTTGCAGCCCAAGAAAATGAAGTTTGTCATTGTTTCCATTGTTTGCATATCTATTTGCCATGAAGTGATGCGACTGACTGTATGATAAACTGAACTTTTTAAGAAACTGTCAAATAGTTTACCAAAGTGGCAGTATTGCTTTCTTTCATGCTAGTAGTGTATAAAGGTTCCAGTTTCTCCAACTGTCCCTAACACTTGGTATCCTCGGTCTTTTTAAATTATAGCTATTCTAGTGGCATAAACTGCTTTTTTATTATGGTTTAATTTGCATTTCCTAATGACTAGCAATTGTGAGCCTCTTTTATGTGCTTATTAGCCATTCCCTACATGGCCATTCCTGTGTCTTCTTTGGTGAAATATCTGACTATTCAAGTTTTTCCTTTATTTTTTTAATTTTATTCACTTATTTTCTTTTCTCTCCAGTGGGAAAATTAGAATTCAGAGAAGCTACAATCTAGTACCTAAAATGGCCAGCTTTAATAAAAAAAAAAATGATACATGCAATGAAGCAGGAAAATATGACCAATTCTAAGAAGGAAAAAATTCTTGTGAACTGTCTGTAAGGGCCCCAAATACTAAACTTGTCATTCAAAAGCTTTAAATCAGCTATTTTGAAAATGTTCAAAGCACTATAAGAAATCATACTTAAATGATTTAAAGGTAACTATGACAATAACAACTTCTGAAATAATATTAATGAAAACATACAAATTATCAAAAAGAACAAATGGAAAATCTTTATATGAAATGTTTAATGACTGAAAGAATTTACCATACAAGCTCAATAGCAGACTCAAGATACAGAGAAAGCAAACTTGAAGACAGACCCATAAAAATTACCCATCCTGAAGAACAGTAAGGAAATTGAATAGTAAAAAACGAACAGTCTCAAAGACCTTCAGGACATAATCAAATATTCCAACACACACATAATAGGAATCCCAGAAAGGGCTGAGGAAAAAAAAAAGAGGACAGAAAAAAATATTTGAAGAACTAGTTATAAACTTCATAAATTTGATAAATTTAATCCACAGATACATGAACCTCACGAAACTCCAGATAGAATCAACACAAAGACCTCTACATCTAGTCACAGAGTCAAAATTTTGAAAGACAGAGATAAATCAATGAGTGCATCAAGAGAAAAACAATTAATCAGGCACTGACAACAAAAACTATGATTAACAGCATACATCTTTTCATAAATATTGGAGACTGGAAAGCACTGAGATGCAAAAAAATGTGCTAAAAACAAACAACAAAGAAAACACAAAACTATTCAAAGAGAATTCTATATCCAGCAAAATTATTCCTCAAAAATGTGAATGAAATAAAGATATTCTCAGATTTTTTTTTTTGAAAACAGAGAATCTGTTATCAGCAGACATGCCATAAAATAGTAATATTTCTTCACATTAAAGGAGATGATAACTAGGTTGGATTATATATGAAGAAATAAAGACATGAGAAAAGAAACTTAAAGGCAAACAGATTGCATATTAATTTGTTCCTCTTTTACCTCCTAACTAAACATGCATAAAAAAATAATTATCAAATGTACTTTATATATATATATATATATATATATATATATATGTATGTATATAAAATTTTATTTAGTATAACCTCAGGTATACTTACAATCTAAAATATATAAGTACCTGGGAGTGATGAGAGTAACCCTAGGCAAAAATGGCATAGACTCCTACTGCTCTTACCCAGGAAAGTTCAGTAGCTTTCTTCAATAAAAGCTTCTCAAATTACTCTGTGCCTTTGAGTAATTTCCAGACTTCTGAAATGGCTACTTTGTCAAGCTGGGGCAGAGGTTTTCTCTTTTATTTTAGGGAATAGATTTGCCAGACTCCTCATACCACCATTCTGGAAGCCTCTACCCCTCTTTTTCATAGCTTCATCAGGGATACATTAAACCATAAGTTGTATTACAGCTCAAATTTCCATGAAAATAAATTTTTACAGAAAAATAAGAATCTGACCTGGGAACAAAAGTTACAGAACTAAGGTCTTTAGAATGATGGGCTTTTGCGAATCTTTGAGATTGCCAAGGTCAGAGGTATTCCTCATTTAATAAGAATTCATTGCAAGCTTTAAGCAAAGTAAGAGACAAGGACAATGCTTTAGCAGTTGCACAGTGAGGAGGTAGGGAGAACATAATGCTCTCAGAACGCAATAGAAGTTCCAGCACTCAGAAAGTGGCTCTCCAACTCAGAGCCAATTTTACCAGTCAGCCTCTCCAGCAAGTTGTTCACTGCCCTCTACTTTGGTGTGTGCTCTTAGCTTTGTTCTGTCTCTGCTTTTATTGTGCTCTCTCCATCAGTTAATGGGATTTTACTCATATTTGTTCTACTCCACGGATTCCATTAACTCATGACTTTCACTGGCCCATGGCCTCTTTTCTTTTTTATGTCTCTCTCATTCTTTTCCACCTGGTGTGTGGATGTTCGTAAATGCTCCGCATTGAAGTTCCACCAAAAATGATATCTCACTGAGTTATTGTTTTCTTTGCCATACATATGTCTTTTATTTATTTTTTATTTTTTTAAAAACTTTTATTTTACTTTTAACTTTTACAGAGTTTTGTTGTTTACAGATATGTATATTCTCAGATTAGTCATATGTATATCCCGCACTTCCCACACCCTCCAGACCGTCATACAGCACCCCTGAAGAATCTGCTATTCTCACAGAGCAACGACTATAGCTGTTTTCTTCACATATGATAGGATAGGCCTTCATGCTACTCCCTTTACACCTCTCACCCACTGTTCCTTCCCCACAGTGTCCATATGTCCACTGTCCATGTCTGTCTTTCCATCGCTTCACTGCATGTGCCATCATCACCATCCTACTAGATTCCAAAAATGGATTAAAGACCTAAATGTAAGACCAGAAACCATCAAACTCTTAGAGGAGAATATAGGCAAAACCCTCAAGGACATCAATCAAAGCAAGATCTTCTCTGACCCACCTACTAGAATAGCAGAACTAAAAAGACAAATGAACACGTGGGACCTAATGAAACTTAAAGGCTTTTGTACAGCAAAAGAAATTACAATAAAGCTGAACAGACAACCCACAGAATGGGAGAAAATCATAGCACGTGGAACAACAGACAAAGAATTCATCTCCAAAATCTACAAGCAACTCAGACAACTCAGCACTGGAAAAATGAACAACCCAATCAAAAAATGGGAAAAAGACCTAAAGAGACATCTCACCAAAGAGGACATACAGATAGCCCAAAAACACATGAAACGATGCTCAACTTCATTTATGATTAGAGAGATGCAAATCAAAACTAAAATGAAATATCACATCACACCCCTCAGAATGGCCATCATTCACAAATCAACAGACAATAAATGCTGGAGAGGGTGCGGAGAAAAGGGAACACGCCTGCATTGTTGATGGGAATGTAAATTGATACAGCCTCTATGGAAGAGAGTATGGAGATTTCTTAAAAAACTAAAATTAGAAGCACCATACGACCCAGCAATCCCACTCTTAGGCTTATACCTTGATGAAATCAAATCTGAAAGAAGCACCTGTACCCCAATGTTCATTGCAGCTCTCTATACAATAGCTAAAACATGGAAGCAACTGAGATGCCCACCAACGAACGAATGGATAAAGAAGCATTCGTACATATATACAATGGAATAAGTACAATATGCTAACACATATATTTGGAATCTAGTAGGATGGTGATGATGGCTCATTGAGTTTTAGAGTACAGTGTTCCTCAGAATCTCATGTGCATAGTAATCAACTGAGAATCTTAGTAAAATGAATATTTTTGCTTCAGAAAGTCTGGGATGAGACTGGAGGGTCTCCTAGGTGATACTGATATTGCTGGAGCAAGGGACCTCACTTTCACTCTCAAAGCTGTAGTCAGCACTCAGAGGAAGATTGAGCTATTGGGTGGAGCTCTGCGGTGCCTTTGCATCACAGATTAACCCTCCATCAATCAGCAATGGGCTGGTTTATAAGGATTATGTGGTACAAACCAAGGTACACTATGTATACAAAAAAAACAAAAAAACAAAACATGTCTCTAAAGGTGGCAGAGTGTCTATAGACTCTATCCAGTACAAATAAATATTAGTGTTTTACCAAATGATCCCTTTTTAAAAAACTTTTATTTTACTTTTAAATATTACAGAGTTTTGTTGTTTACAGATATGCATGTTCCAAGATTAGTCATATGTATATCCCCCCCTTCCCACCCCTCCCGACCATCACACAGCACCCCTGAAGGATCTCCTTTTCTCACAGAACAATGACTATAGCTATTTTCTTCACTTATGATAGTACAGGCCTTCATGCTACTTCCTTTACACCTCCCACCCTCTGTTCCTTCCCCACAATGTCCATATGTCCACAGTCCATGTTTGTCTTTCCGTTGCTTCACTACGTGTGCCATCATCACCACCCTAATAGATTCCATGTATATGTGTTAATATACTGTATTTGTCCTTCTCTTTCTCACTGACTTCACTTTTTATGATACGTTCTAGAGTCAGCCACCTCATTAGGGCTAATTCTTCTGCATTTGTCTTTACAGCTGTGTAGTATTCCATTGTATATATGTACCAGTCCCACTCTTAGGCTTATACCTTGATGAAATCAAATCTGAAAGAAGCACCTGTACCCCAATGTTCATTGCAGCTCTCTATACAATAGCTAAAACATGGAAGCAACTGAGATGCCCACCAACGAACGAATGGATAAAGAAGCATTCGTACATATATACAATGGAATAAGTACAATATGCTAACACATATATTTGGAATCTAGTAGGATGGTGATGATGGCTCATTGAGTTTTAGAGTACAGTGTTCCTCAGAATCTCATGTGCATAGTAATCAACTGAGAATCTTAGTAAAATGAATATTTTTGCTTCAGAAAGTCTGGGATGAGACTGGAGGGTCTCCTAGGTGATACTGATATTGCTGGAGCAAGGGACCTCACTTTCACTCTCAAAGCTGTAGTCAGCACTCAGAGGAAGATTGAGCTATTGGGTGGAGCTCTGCGGTGCCTTTGCATCACAGATTAACCCTCCATCAATCAGCAATGGGCTGGTTTATAAGGATTATGTGGTACAAACCAAGGTACACTATGTATACAAAAAAAAAAACAAAAAAAAACAAAACATGTCTCTAAAGGTGGCAGAGTGTCTATAGACTCTATCCAGTACAAATAAATATTAGTGTTTTACCAAATGATCCCTTTTTAAAAAACTTTTATTTTACTTTTAAATATTACAGAGTTTTGTTGTTTACAGATATGCATGTTCCAAGATTAGTCATATGTATATCCCCCCCTTCCCACCCCTCCCGACCATCACACAGCACCCCTGAAGGATCTCCTTTTCTCACAGAACAATGACTATAGCTATTTTCTTCACTTATGATAGTACAGGCCTTCATGCTACTTCCTTTACACCTCCCACCCTCTGTTCCTTCCCCACAATGTCCATATGTCCACAGTCCATGTTTGTCTTTCCGTTGCTTCACTACGTGTGCCATCATCACCACCCTAATAGATTCCATGTATATGTGTTAATATACTGTATTTGTCCTTCTCTTTCTCACTGACTTCACTTTTTATGATACGTTCTAGAGTCAGCCACCTCATTAGGGCTAATTCTTCTGCATTTGTCTTTACAGCTGTGTAGTATTCCATTGTATATATGTACCAGTGCTTCCTATCCATTCGTTCATTGGTGGGCATCTCGGTTGCTTCCATGTCCCAGCTATTGTATAGAGAGCTGCAATCAACATTGGGGTACAGGTGCTTCTTTCAGATTTGATTTCATCAGGGTATAAGCCTAAGAGTGGGACTGCTGGGTCGTATGGTGCTTCTAATTTTAGTTTTTTAAGAAATCTCCATACTCTCTTCCATAGAGGCTGTATCAATTTACATTCCCATCAACAATGCAGGTGCGCTCCCTTTTCTCCGCACCCTCTCCAGCATTTATTGTCTGTAGATTTGTTGATGATGGTCATTCTGACAGGTGTGATGTGATATCTCAATGTAGTTTTGATTTGCATCTCTCTAATCATAAATGAAGTTGAGCATCGTTTCATGTGTTTTTGGGCTATCTGTATGTCCTCTTTGGTGAGATGTCTCTTTAGGTCTTTTTCCCATTTTTTGATTGGGTTGTTCATTTTTCCAGTGCTGAGTTGTCTGAGTTGCTTGTAGATTTTGGAGATGAATTCTTTGTCTGTTGTTCCACGTGCTATGATTTTCTCCCATTCTGTGGGTTGTCTGTTCAGCTTTATTGTAATTTCTTTTGCTGTACAAAAGCCTTTAAGTTTCATTAGGTCCCACGTGTTCATTTGTCTTTTTAGTTCCGCTGTTCTAGTAGGTGGGTCAGAGAAGATCTTGCTTTGATTGATGTCCTTGAGGGTTTTGCCTATATTCTCCTCTAAGAGTTTGATGGTTTCTGGTCTTACATTTAGGTCTTTAATCCATTTTGAGTTGATCTTTGTGCATGGTGTCAGGGAATATTCCAACTTCATTTTTCAGCATGTAGCTGTCCAATTTTCCCAGCACCATTTGCTGAAGAGGCTGTCTTTGTCCCATTTCATATGTTTGCCTCCTTTGTCAAAAATAAGGTACCCATAGGTGTGTGGGTTTATCTCTGGGTTCTTGATCTTGTTCCATTGGTCTATAGTTCTGTTTTTGTACAAGTTCCATACTGTCTTGATAACTGTTGCTTTGTAGTAGAGTCTGAAGTTGGGGAGGCTGATCCCTCTAGCTCCATTCTTCTTCCTCAGGATTGCTTTGGCTATTCGAGGTCTTTTGTGTTTCCATATGAATTGTGTTATTCTTTGGTCTAGTTCTCTGAAGAATGTCATTGGAAGTTTGATAGGGATCGCATTGAATCTATAGATGACATTTGGTAGTATGGTCATTTTCACAATATTGATTCTTCCAACCCAGGAACATGGAATATCTCTCCATCTATTTAAGTCTTCTTTAATTTCTCTCATGAGTGTTTTGTAATTTTCAGTGTACAGTTCTTTAGTTTCTTTGGGTAGGTTTATTCCTAGATATTTTATTCTTTTGCTTGTGATGGTGAAGGGGATTGCCTCTTTGATTTCGTTTCTGAGTTGTCTGAGTTGCTTGTAGATTTTGGAGATGAATTCTTTGTCTGTTGTTCCACGTGCTATGATTTTCTCCCATTCTGTGGGTTGTCTGTTCAGCTTTATTGTAATTTCTTTTGCTGTACAAAAGCCTTTAAGTTTCATTAGGTCCCACGTGTTCATTTGTCTTTTTAGTTCCGCTGTTCTAGTAGGTGGGTCAGAGAAGATCTTGCTTTGATTGATGTCCTTGAGGGTTTTGCCTATATTCTCCTCTAAGAGTTTGATGGTTTCTGGTCTTACATTTAGGTCTTTAATCCATTTTGAGTTGATCTTTGTGCATGGTGTCAGGGAATATTCCAACTTCATTTTTCAGCATGTAGCTGTCCAATTTTCCCAGCACCATTTGCTGAAGAGGCTGTCTTTGTCCCATTTCATATGTTTGCCTCCTTTGTCAAAAATAAGGTACCCATAGGTGTGTGGGTTTATCTCTGGGTTCTTGATCTTGTTCCATTGGTCTATAGTTCTGTTTTTGTACAAGTTCCATACTGTCTTGATAACTGTTGCTTTGTAGTAGAGTCTGAAGTTGGGGAGGCTGATCCCTCTAGCTCCATTCTTCTTCCTCAGGATTGCTTTGGCTATTCGAGGTCTTTTGTGTTTCCATATGAATTGTGTTATTCTTTGGTCTAGTTCTCTGAAGAATGTCATTGGAAGTTTGATAGGGATCGCATTGAATCTATAGATGACATTTGGTAGTATGGTCATTTTCACAATATTGATTCTTCCAACCCAGGAACATGGAATATCTCTCCATCTATTTAAGTCTTCTTTAATTTCTCTCATGAGTGTTTTGTAATTTTCAGTGTACAGTTCTTTAGTTTCTTTGGGTAGGTTTATTCCTAGATATTTTATTCTTTTGCTTGTGATGGTGAAGGGGATTGCCTCTTTGATTTCGTTTTCTGATTTGTCATTGTTGTGTATAGGAGTGCCATGGATTTCTGTATATTGATTTCATATCTTGTGACTTTGCTGAATTCGCTGATTAGCTCTAGTAGTTTTGTAATAATATCTTTGAGATTTTTATGTATAATATCACGTCGTCTGCAAATAGAGAGAGTTTGACTTCTTCCTTTCCGATCTGGATTCCTTTGATTTCTTTCTCTTCTCTTATTGCTGTTGCTAGAACTTCCAGGACTATGTTGAATAATAGTGGTGAAAGTGGACACCCTTGTCTTGTTACTGATCTTAGAGGAAATGCTTTGAGTTTTTCACCATTGAGGATGTTTGCTATGGGCTTCTCGTAGATGGCTTTCACGATGTTGAGATTGGTTCTTTCTATGCCCATTTTTTGAAGATTTTCTACATTAATGGATGCTGTACTTTGTCAAAAGCTTTTTCTGCATGTATTGAGATGATCATGTCATTTTTGTCTCTCAATTTGTTGATATGGTGCATCACATTGATTGACTTGCGGATATTGAAGAATCCTTGCATGCCTGTGATGAACCCGACTTGATCATGATGTATGAGCTTTTTGATGTGTTGTTGAATTCTGTTTGCTAGGATTTTGTTGAGGGTCTTGGCTTCTAAGTTCATCAGTGAAATTGGCCTATAATTTTCTTTTTTTGTGTTGTCTTTACCTGGTTTTGGTATCAGGGTGATGGCGGCCTCATAAAATGTGTTTGGAAGTGTTCCTTCCTGTACAACTTTTTGGAAGAGTTTTAGAAGGACAGGCATTAGCTCTTCTTTAAATGTTTGGTAGAATTCACTTGTGAAGCCATCTGGCCCTGGGCTTTTATTTTTGGGTAGATTTTTTATCACAAAGTCGATTTCTGAGCTTGTGATTGGATTGTTCATAGTTTCTATTTCTTCCTGGGTGAGTTTTGGGAGATTAATCTTCTCTAAGAAACTGTCCATTTCTTCCAGGTTGTCCAGTCTGTTGCCATAGAGTTGTTCATAATAGTCTCTTATAATCCTTTGGATTTCTGCATTATCTGTTGTCTCTCTTTTCCATATTTGATTTTGTTGATCTGGTTCTTCTCTCTTTTGCTTGTGAAGGGATTGCCTCTTTGATTTCGTTTTCTGATTTGTCATTGTTGTGTATAGGAGTGCCATGGATTTCTGTATATTGATTTCATATCTTGTGACTTTGCTGAATTCGCTGATTAGCTCTAGTAGTTTTGTAATAATATCTTTGAGATTTTTATGTATAATATCACGTCGTCTGCAAATAGAGAGAGTTTGACTTCTTCCTTTCCGATCTGGATTCCTTTGATTTCTTTCTCTTCTCTTATTGCTGTTGCTAGAACTTCCAGGACTATGTTGAATAATAGTGGTGAAAGTGGACACCCTTGTCTTGTTACTGATCTTAGAGGAAATGCTTTGAGTTTTTCACCATTGAGGATGTTTGCTATGGGCTTCTCGTAGATGGCTTTCACGATGTTGAGATTGGTTCTTTCTATGCCCATTTTTTGAAGATTTTCTACATTAATGGATGCTGTACTTTGTCAAAAGCTTTTTCTGCATGTATTGAGATGATCATGTCATTTTTGTCTCTCAATTTGTTGATATGGTGCATCACATTGATTGACTTGCGGATATTGAAGAATCCTTGCATGCCTGTGATGAACCCGACTTGATCATGATGTATGAGCTTTTTGATGTGTTGTTGAATTCTGTTTGCTAGGATTTTGTTGAGGGTCTTGGCTTCTAAGTTCATCAGTGAAATTGGCCTATAATTTTCTTTTTTTGTGTTGTCTTTACCTGGTTTTGGTATCAGGGTGATGGCGGCCTCATAAAATGTGTTTGGAAGTGTTCCTTCCTGTACAACTTTTTGGAAGAGTTTTAGAAGGACAGGCATTAGCTCTTCTTTAAATGTTTGGTAGAATTCACTTGTGAAGCCATCTGGCCCTGGGCTTTTATTTTTGGGTAGATTTTTTATCACAAAGTCGATTTCTGAGCTTGTGATTGGATTGTTCATAGTTTCTATTTCTTCCTGGGTGAGTTTTGGGAGATTAATCTTCTCTAAGAAACTGTCCATTTCTTCCAGGTTGTCCAGTCTGTTGCCATAGAGTTGTTCATAATAGTCTCTTATAATCCTTTGGATTTCTGCATTATCTGTTGTATCTCTTTTCCATTTTTGATTTTGTTGATCTGGTTCTTCTCTCTTTTTTTCTTGATGAGTCTGGCCAGTGGTTTGTCGATTTTGTTTACCTTTTCGAAGAACCAGCTTTTTGTTTTATTTATCTTTACTATTGTTTCTTTCGTTTCTTTTTCATTTATTTCTGCTCTGATCTTTATGATTTCCTTTCTTCTAGTGGCTTTGGGGTGTTTTTGTTCTTCTTTTTCCAGTTGCTTTAGGCGTAAGGTTAGGTCGTCTGAGATTTTCCTAGTTTCTTGAGGTTGGATTGAATTGCTATAAACTTCCCTTTTAGAACTGTTTTTGCAGTATCCCATAGGTTTTGCACTGTCATGTGTTCATTGTCGTTTTCTTCTAGGAATTGTTTTATTTCTCCTTTGATTTGCTTGATAATCAGTTGTTTTTTTTAGGTATGTGTTGTTTAATCTCCATGTGTTTGTGTTTTTAGTGTTTTTTTCCTGTAGTTGATCTCTAGTCTCCTTGCATTGTGGTCCAAGAAGATGGTTGATATAATGTCAGTTTTCTTGAATTGACTGAGGTCTGATTTGTGGCCCAAGATGTGGTCTATCCTGGAGAATGTTCCATGAGCACTTGAGAAGAAAGTGTATTCTTCTGCTTTTGGACGGAACATCCTAAAGATATCAATGAGGTCCATGTCTTCTAGTGTGGCATTTAAGGCTTGTGTTTCTTTATTCATTTTCTGTTTGAATGATCTGTCCATTGGTGTGAGAGGAGTGTTAAAGTCTCCTACTATTATTGTGCTAGTGTCAGTGTCTTCTTTTATGTTTGAAAGTGTCTGTCTTATGTATTGGCGTGCTCCTGTGTTGGGTGCATAGATATTTATGATTGTTATGTCTTCTTCTTGGATTGATCCCTTGATCATTATGTAGTGTCCTGCCTTGTCTCTTCTAATCTTCTTTATTTTGAGGTCTATTTTGTCTGATATGAGGATTGCTACTCCAGCTTTCTTTTGATTTCCATTTGCATGGAATATCTTTTTCCAGCCTCTCACTTTCAGTCTATGAGTGTCTCTAGGTCTGAAGTGAGTTTCCTGGAGGCAGCATATGTATGGGTCGTGTTTTTGAATCCATTCAGCCACTCTGTGTCTTTTGGTTGGGGCATTTAGTCCATTTACATTCAAAGTAATTATTGAAACAAATGATCCTATTCTCATCTTTTTAGATGTTATGGTGGGTTTGTTTTGTGGATCTTCTCCTTCTCTTATACTTGTTGTCTATATAAGTCCCTTTAACACTTGTTGTAAGGCTGGTTTGGTGTTCCTTATTTGTTCTAATTTTTGCTTATCTGTAAAGCTTTTGATTTCTCCATCAAGTTTGAAGGAGATCCTTGCAGGGTAGAGGATTCTTGGTTGCAGATTATTCTCTTTTAGCTGTTTAAATGTGTCCTGCCATTCCCTTCTGGCCTGTAGAGTTTCTGTTGAAAGATTAGCTGTTAAACATATGGGCTTTCCCTTGTATGTCACTAGCTGCATTTCCCTTGCTGCTTTGAGAATTCTGTCTTTGTTTTTAATTTGTGTTAGCTTCATTAATATGTGTCTCAGTGTGTTTCTTCTTGGGTTGATTCTGTATGGTACTCTTTGGGCTTCTTGGACTTGATTGACTATTTATTTTCCCATGTTGGGGAAATTTTCAACTAGAATCTCTTCAAAATTTTTCTCATAGCCTTTTTTTTTTTCCTTCTTCTGGAACTCCTATAATTCGAATATTGGTGTGTTTGATATTATCTCAGAGGTCTCTGAGGCTATCCTCTGCTCTTTTCATTCTTTGAGCTAGATTCTGTTTTTCAGCAGTTACTTCTGGCATTCTATCTTCCAGCTCACTTATCTGGTCCTATGTCTCAGATACTCTGCTCTTTATTCCTTCTACAGTGTTTTTCAGTTCAGCAATTGAGTTGTTTGTCTCTGTTACTTTTTTGTAAGTTCTTGTATTTCTTTATACAGTGTGTTATTTGTGTCTTGTAATTTCTCTAACATTCTGTTTTCAGTGTCTTGGATCATCTTTACTATCATTCTTCTGAAATCACTTTCAGAAAGTTTGTCCAAATCCTCTTCATTGATTTGATCTTGGGTATTTGTAGATTGTTCCTTCGCTTGAGTGATATTACTCTGCCGTTTCATTGTTATTATTAATTTTTTAACTAACTCTGTTTGGGATTTCCTTTTCCCAGACTTTGAGTTACGTCTGTTGGTGTTTGGATGGGGCTTCTTATTCTGGGTGATGCTGGTGGTTGGGTGATGTAAGGACTTGCATATAGGTGATTACCTTTGTTGGCGTTCTCACTTGTATACTGCTCTCTAGTGTTAGGCGTTCTCTAGTATTGTAGAGTTTTGGAGTCTGTGGTCCCTCCTTAAAGCCCCAGGGCTTGTTGCCGTCTTGATGCAGCTTCTCCTTTGTTCTTCAATGTGGGGTATCTTTTTTGTGATCAGATCCAACCTCCTCCTGTCAATGGTTTTTCAGGAACTCATTGCAATTCAGGTAATTTTGCAGGAGAGATGAGTGCACATCCTTCTATGCTGCCATCTTAGCTCCACCAATGATTCCTCTTTTTATCTTTGCTGATCAAGGCCAGTAACTCACTTTGGAATTTAATGAGTCTGCAGAGGGCTACTGGCAAGGTCTAGACAGTACCAACATTTCCCAAAGAAAACTCATTGTTGGGCTTTCCTGGTGGCTCAGTGGTAAAGAGTTCATCTGTCAATGCAGGAGACACGGGTTCGATCCCTGATCCGGGAGGATCCCACATGCTGTGGAGCAACTAAGCCTGTGAGCCACAACTATTGAGCCTGTGCTCTAGAGCTCGAGTTCCACAACAAGGGAAGTCATCACTACAAGAAGTCTGCTCACCTCAACTAGAGAGAGTAGCCCCCACTCCCTGCAACTAAAGAAGAGCCTGCAGCAGCAGTGGAAACCCAGAATAGCCAAAATAAATAAATAATTTTTTAAAAAAACTTCTTAAAAAAAGAAAATGCATTGTTAGCTTTTGCACAAATGGCCCTTTTTTTGCTATGAGTTTTACTTCTCTCTCTCCTTATCTCGCTGTTTGTTCTCACTTTGGAGCTAAATGTCTAATGAAAACAATTATAAATCCTCAAATTAATTTATTCTTGGAGTTAACAGCTGTAGGGAAATAAATGAACAACAGTATTCTGAAATTCACAGGACATGATGATGCAGGAAACAGGAACATAGAAGTGTATATTCTGTGGGATTTAGAAAAACAATCACAAAACAGAAAAAAATTTAAGATGAAGAAAGACAAGGAGAAATGAAAGTTAAGAATAACAAAAGCAAAAGACATATAGGTGATTACCTTTGTTGGCGTTCTCACTTGTATACTGCTCTCTAGTGTTAGGCGTTCTCTAGTATTGTAGAGTTTTGGAGTCTGTGGTCCCTCCTTAAAGCCCCAGGGCTTGTTGCCGTCTTGATGCAGCTTCTCCTTTGTTCTTCAATGGGGGGTATCTATTTTGTGATCAGATCCAACCTCCTCCTGTCAATGGTTTTTCAGGAACTCATTGCAATTCAGGTAATTTTGCAGGAGAGATGAGTGCACATCCTTCTATGCTGCCATCTTAGCTCCACCAATGATTCCTCTTTTTATCTTTGCTGATCAAGGCCAGTAACTCACTTTGGAATTTAATGAGTCTGCAGAGGGCTACTGGCAAGGTCTAGACAGTACCAACATTTCCCAAAGAAAACTCATTGTTGGGCTTTCCTGGTGGCTCAGTGGTAAAGAGTTCATCTGTCAATGCAGGAGACACGGGTTCGATCCCTGATCCGGGAGGATCCTACATGCTGCGGAGCAATTAGGCTCATGAGCCACAACTATTGAGCCTGTGCTCTAGAGCCTCAGAGCCGCAACTATTGAACCCATGTGCTGCAACTACTGAAGCCCGTGTGCCCTAAAGTCTGAGTTCCAGAACAAGAGAAGTCACCACAACAAGAAGTCTGCTCACCTCAACTAGAGAGTAGCCCCCACTCCCTGCAACTAAAGAAGAGCCTGCAGCAGCAGTGGAAACCCAGAATAGCCAAAATAAATAAATAATTTTTTAAAAAAACTTCTTAAAAAAAGAAAATGCATTGTTAGCTTTTGCACAAATGGCCCTTTTTTTGCTATGAGTTTTACTTCTCTCTCTCCTTATCTCGCTGTTTGTTCTCACTTTGGAGCTAAATGTCTAATGAAAACAATTATAAATCCTCAAATTAATTTATTCTTGGAGTTAACAGCTGTAGGGAAATAAATGAACAACAGTATTCTGAAATTCACAGGACATGATGATGCAGGAAACAGGAACATAGAAGTGTATATTCTGTGGGATTTAGAAAAACAATCACAAAACAGAAAAAAATTTAAGATGAAGAAAGACAAGGAGAAATGAAAGTTAAGAATAACAAAAGCAAAAGACATATATTGAGACAAAGAACCACTTGCTTCTCCTCCTTATTCTCCAGACTGTAAATTAACATATGGAAAAATTACCTGTATTTTTATATCTATACAGATTAAGAATATATGAAAATAAGTCTCCCCAACAACAGAAGATAGTATGGATGATAACATGCATATGAGACCTTTTATATATATTTTGTCCTTTGGAAATGGAAATGAATTTAGAATATTTCATATCACTTTGTCAATGCTATTGGCAATTAGAAATCTACAGTTTTAAGCTAATTATTAGTATATAGAATACCATGGATATGACTCAGTACCTACTCACTATAAGGAAAGCACCCTCTATCTCTATTACTGCATCTTTGTATTATCTATCACTGATATTTATAAGGTCCCTTCATCTTTTTTTAACTTAATTTTTGAAGTATAGTAGCTTTACAATGTTGTGAAAGTTTCTATTGTACAGCAAAAGGAATCAGTTATACATAAACACATATACCTTCCTTTTTGGACTTCCCATTCAGGTCACCATAGTGCATTAAATAGAGTTTGCTGTGTATACTGTATGCTCACATTAGTTATCTATTTTACACATAGTATCAATAGTATATATGTGTCAGTTCTAATCTTCCAATTCCTCCCACCCTCCTGGTACACATATACAAAGCAATGACAGTCATAAAAAGAAATGCAATTGGGTAGAGACATGGATGGACCTAGAGAATGTCATACAAGGTGAAATAAGTCAGAAAGGGAAAAAACAAATATCATATATTAATACATACATGTGGAATATATCATCTTTTAATTAAACTAACGAGGACAGTCAGTGATGGGCCAAACACTGCACCCACTGTGAACAGAAAGTATTCATTCATTTTTATGTCCTGGATAGGCCTGGAGCAGAGCTTGGCTGAACACTCATCCCTAGCCCAGTGTGGATCTAAGTGCCCGGAACCTTTTCTATAAAACAAGGGACCTATACAAGTTGTTCTCTAAGGTCCCCTTCTTCATTACATTTAAAATGTAAACTTAGCCTGAAAGCTTAAAGAAAGCTGAAAATGACCTATTTAATAGCCATGAGGAAACGCATACAGCTAAAGTATCATTTTTTGCTCACATATGGCAGCAAGACAAAGTGTGTTTGCACCAATGATAAGCATTTCCTCTGAAACCTCAGAGCCAGAACATATATTCCATCTATGTCCCGTGATCAGCAGGCATAAAGCGGGCATGTTTCCTTTGGAATCTAGAAATTATTTGGAGCCATGCTGGGCTTGGCAGAAGTTGAAGCTAGCCAAGGCCTGGTTCTGATCATTTACAGCTGCTTCTGAGTCTGCTGTCCTCCAACCAGACTCTAACGAACCCGAAGCCAGGCCTGCCTGCTGCGGCTTCCAAAAGGGGTAGAGGCATCAACGCCTCTATTAAATCGGCCTTCTAGTTAGTGAATGAGAATATCGTTGCTGGAGTGTTCTCATCAACTAACACAACTAAAGAAAACCTCTCCCTCCATCTCCACTGGATTAATTATAAGACAACAATCATTTCATTTGGACCAGTGAAAAGATGTGAGATAACAGAGCTCCAGTGGTTACAATGGAAAGAACAACACTGAGCACTGAGCTGTGCACAAGTTTTTATTTTACAACTGGAACAATTTAAATAAACACACTCTATGAAGGGAATGATTGAATATTTCTAATAGGGTGGGTTTCTGAGTATTCCTGAAGAGATTATCACAAAGATCAAAGGGAAATAATACATGGCCTTTCACAATATGATCATGAATCGGATAAACCGTTCTGAAAGTAAGAAATATCAGAAAATCATATTGCAATATAATCTTTCCTAAATCACAAGCTCTACCACATATAACAAAAGGCCTGATGTATAATTGATGTCAAGATGAACATTTGATGAATTATGGAAGGAAAGAAGGAAGAGAGGGAAGGGGGAAGAGAGGGAAGGGAAAGACAAAGAAAGGAGTGTATTCTCTTCAAAAATGTAAAAATACAGCTAGAATAGTAAAGACTCAAACAGAAAAATCACCTTAAAAATTCATATCCACATTCCTTACAATAATCTTGGTTTGAAT
This sequence comes from Tragulus kanchil, assembly GCA_022376925.1. Lineage (NCBI taxonomy): Eukaryota > Metazoa > Chordata > Mammalia > Artiodactyla > Tragulidae > Tragulus > Tragulus kanchil. Next base: position 112,197,235 of record JAIOJX010000005.1, on the reverse strand, counting down.
TGTCATATAACAAAACAGCAGGGAAAAATGTCTCTAATGTCTTCTGAGACAGAATTAATCCTGGACTTTGCTAGGCACATCCATTTTGCCCCTGAGACTAATTTAATGTATAAAAAACAAAAAGGCAATATAGTGTCATTTTAAAGCACCTTTGAAATCTGAACACATTAAAATAGATGTTTGTGGAGGAACATGTTAAGTCTTTCATCACTTATTAATGGCAACAGGATCATATTAGGGCCTGTTTAAATGTACCACAGTTATTCTTATTCAAAGGCTTGTGAAAGATGGCGGGCGATGCCCATACAGCAATCTACTGTAAACAGAGTCTTATGGATCTAATGAATGCTGCCCTCCAAAGCATGTTGGACAGAGGACAGTTATTTTCAGGCATCAGGTAAAATTGTTTAACATAGGATGAAGATACTGCAGTTTCCTATACCTATTTAAAAGCTATGAAATCCTTGAAATTTTTTTCTTTTATTTTTTGCCTTAGGAAAAAAATAGAAAGCTACCATGTTCAAAAGATCTGTAATTCATAAAACAAGATACAAATCCTAAAATATGTGTGGGAGAGTGTAAGATGAATATGTATATCATATGTATGAATTTATAAATAAAATGAATGACATCAGAATGGTCAAAAGAGGATGGCTGAAAGCGACTTAAGTGATCTGTGGCAAATACTCTCTTTCTCTGGGCTTCCAACTCCTCCATGCTAAAATAAAGCAAAGGCTGACTATGTTTCATCTAAGGTTATTCCCAACAATACAATGCTATGGACTCAAATATCTGCAATTTTATATTTCAAATAAGGTATCGTAACAGTACCAAAAGAAGAAGAGTCTTGGTAATATTCTTGGAAAGCACGGGCTAAAGACAAATGCAGCATACAAGTCTCAAAGATGACACAGAACAGCAAATACAGCAAACATAATATGGTAGTATAATTTAATATGATCATAGTTCAATTTATGCCCTATTTTTATCTCCTAGTGAAACCACTGTAGACTTATTTCTAGAATCTGCTTTTTGACGCCATATTGTAAGTCAGAGATAATTACAGAATATTAACTATCCTAAAGGCCTCTATGAACTATGTCCTAAAAAATATTCTTCTCAGCTTTCTAGAAAAATCCTCTGGAGAGCTGGAATAATGGGGAGTTTATATGTGATAGGATATAATGTTACTTACATTATTAATTAATACTTACATTATTCATTAATTGTTAATCTGTATTCTGTATATCAGCCTGTTAGGAGGAACATTTTCTCAAAAATTAAAGAACAAATTCAGTCCATTTGAATTACTTCAGTAGAAAACCACAAGGAATCTTCATGGTGAACAGAAGGTTTTGTGGGAAGATATCTGGAGACAAAAATCATCAGAACAAACCAGAAATAGGGAAAAAGGAGATAGGATAGATGCCTATTTGTGGAAAATGCCAGAATAAGGAAGATAGAGTTTTGAAGAAAGCAAATAGATCTTGTTCAATGGTAGTGCAAAGATGGCAGATTTTTAAAAAAATAGAGAAAGAAGAACAAAACTTGCATTCTCAGTTTGAAATTCTGGAGTTATTAATACAAGCTATGAAATCCTTGAAATTTTTTCTTTTATTTTTTGCCTTAGGAAAAAAATAGAAAGCTACCATGTTCAAAAGATCTGTAATTCATAAAACAAGATACAAATCCTAAAATATGTGTGGGAGAGTGTAAGATGAATATGTATATCATATGTATGAATTTATAAATAAAATGAATGACATCAGAATGGTCAAAAGAGGATGGCTGAAAGCGACTTAAGTGATCTGTGGCAAATACTCTCTTTCTCTGGGCTTCCAACTCCTCCATGCTAAAATAAAGCAAAGGCTGACTATGTTTCATCTAAGGTTATTCCCAACAATACAATGCTATGGACTCAAATATCTGCAATTTTATATTTCAAATAAGGTATCGTAACAGTACCAAAAGAAGAAGAGTCTTGGTAATATTCTTGGAAAGCACGGGCTAAAGACAAATGCAGCATACAAGTCTCAAAGATGACACAGAACAGCAAATACAGCAAACATAATATGGTAGTATAATTTAATATGATCATAGTTCAATTTATGCCCTATTTTTATCTCCTAGTGAAACCACTGTAGACTTATTTCTAGAATCTGCTTTTGAGCCATATTGTAAGTCAGAGATAATTACAGAATATTAACTATCCTAAAGGCCTCTATGAACTATGTCCTAAAAAATATTCTTCTCAGCTTTCTAGAAAAATCCTCTGGAGAGCTGGAATAATGGGGAGTTTATATGTGATAGGATATAATGTTACTTACATTATTAATTAATACTTACATTATTCATTAATTGTTAATCTGTATTCTGTATATCAGCCTGTTAGGAGGAACATTTTCTCAAAAATTAAAGAACAAATTCAGTCCATTTGAATTACTTCAGTAGAAAACCACAAGGAATCTTCATGGTGAACAGAAGGTTTTGTGGGAAGATATCTGGAGACAAAAATCATCAGAACAAACCAGAAATAGGGAAAAAGGAGATAGGATAGATGCCTATTTGTGGAAAATGCCAGAATAAGGAAGATAGAGTTTTGAAGAAAGCAAATAGATCTTGTTCAATGGTAGTGCAAAGATGGCAGATTTTTAAAAAAATAGAGAAAGAAGAACAAAACTTGCATTCTCAGTTTGAAATTCTGGAGTTATTAATACAAGATAGAATCTCTTCTTTGTGTGGAGAGAAGCAAGACCCAGACACTGCACTAGACAGGAGAACTATAACTCTGCTTGAAGAAGGGCGTACATAGTTATTCTTTTTTCTTGATTCATTTACTCTTCAAGCCAATAGTGGTAAGCTTCAATGTTGAACTAAGCACATTAGGGTTTTTACAGTTAGTTTCTAAAAATTTTTTTCAGAAAAATAACACAAAACTGTTTCAATATAGATTAAGTATTATTTGTGCATTTTGTGAAACATCAGTACTTTCCAATTCTTTTGTATCAATCCGGAAGCAGTGCCTGAATAATTCCTTGAAATAAATTCTAGCCTAGCCCACAGTGGGGATCAAAGATAAAGGCAATCAGGACATTATGATACATCCACTAGGTGGCAGCAGCAGGCATGTGTGTGGCCAGGTTACAGGGATTAAAAAAAAAAAAAAAAAAAACTTGAAAGGCAAGGGAATTTCAGCGGCAGAATCCGAAGCAGATGCCTGGAAATCAACAAAAACGGAAAAGGACAGAAAAAAGGAACTAGAAACAGGGAACAAACACTGCAACATGTGTTGTCAGGAATGCCGAAGTTGGTGCAGACTGTGCGAAGGGGCTCCTAAATCTGGCCAAATTCATCCCCCTACCCCTTCCTAGAGCTGTCTCCATCCTGAGCTTGCTCAGGAGGACTTCTCTGGGATGTGGGGGAGCAGAGTGATGGAGCAGCAGGTGGTTCACTACAGCATGTGGATATCAACACTGGCACAGCTTTTCTCCCTTTCTGTGCTATACCCATAGAGCTGAGTGCCCAGGATTCAGCCCAGCTGTGGTATCCCACAGCGTGCCCCCTTCCCTAGAGGGATCTCACAATGCAACCATTTTCTAACTACAGAGAAAGAACGATCTCTGATCCAATACCACAACATGGGTGTGACGCTAAGTGGTCTTAATCATCCCACGAGGGGCTTCCCTGGTGGTCCAGTGGGTAAAGAGTCTGCCTTGTGATACAAGGGGAACCGGTTCGATCCCTGGCCTGGGAAGATTCCACATGCCAAGGAGCGGCTTGACCTGTGTGTCCAATTACGAGTCAGCACTCTGTGGTTCACGGCACAGAGAGGCCACTCCAATGAGAAGTTCACACAGGCCACAGAATAAAGATGGATGAAAAAAAAACAATAAAAGAGGCCAAAATGTAAAAAAAGAAAAATCATCTCATGAGAACATTAGACACAACCCAGGCTGTTATGGCAAATAAAGGCACGGTCATCCAGTTTCTAACACTTTCCTTGTGTATGTGCATGTGTGCTCAGTAGCTCAGTCCTGTCTGACTCTTTGCAACCCCATGAACTGTGGCCTGCCAGGCTCCTCTGTCTATGAAATTTTCTAGTCAAGAATACAGGAGCAGGTTGCCATTTCCTCCTTCAGGGGATCTTCCCAACCTAGGGATCAAACCTGCATCCCTTGCGCCTCCTGTACTGACAAGCAGATTCGTTACCACTGTGCACCTGGGAAGGCCCCTGTCCTTCATGAGAACTCATCAAGTCCCCAGAGCCCTGGGAGGTAGATGAATTGAACTTGCCTTTCATTTCTTCCATTTAAGAGCACCAGTGCAGAGTACACAAACTCTCAACAGGAGTTTGCAAAGTGAATAATAGCAGCAAATGCTTTGTTCAAAGGACATTTAATTGAGTACACAAGGTGTGCGACTTTACAGATGAGGAAAACTCAAATTCAGAGTGGTTAGGAATCAGTATCAATATAGCAGAACCGGGACAGAATTCAGCTCCAGACACCTACACAAGTGTTTTTCCACATCAGTGTTTCAATGGGGATCCTAAAATGATTGGGCAATGCAATTCAAAATAACTCAACACCTTTGTTATGTGTGAATCAAGGAGTTAAAAGAAAAAAGAAGACTAGTATTACAAGCCATCCATCCAGAGAAGACATTAAGCATGCCTCTGTGGACAGGGACACAAATGCAAATGCTTTACAGGAGTTAGGCAGATGACAGAAATAGGGGAAGCCTTAGGCAAACTGGAGAGACCTAGAGTCTGGATGATTCCCCGTCCAAAAGGCATGGTAGGCAGAGAACACAAGGCTAGGGCAGAAGACAGCCAGGTGGAAATGCAGTTCTGGTGTTGTTTAGTTCAATAAAGTGCTAGAAACATGTTGTTTCATGTGAGATCTCTTTTTCAGGCAGAAGAAAAACTGTAAAATGCTGGGTAAGCCAAATGATGTACCTGCAATTCCTCTTTGACTTGTAGGTTGCCATAGGTCTCAGCTCCCAGATGTTACTTCCGGATACACTGATGGTACGGGGTTGGGGGAAAGACCTGGACAACGAGATTTTTACAAACCTCCCAGGTGATCTATTGTACAGCCAAAATTGAGCTTTACAATTTAAAGTCCAGTATCAACAGCATGGGGGCATCAAATGAGAATTAGAAATGCAGAGCCATGTGCCCCACCATATTGTTAAATTTATGAGATTCTGTTGAATTACAGATTTCATTTTAAATAGCGCTAATAGTTCTAATAACTTCCACTTGCCAAATACTCAAAGCCAATGGCCAACTCAAAAATGGCTACTCCATTCCTCATCTTGCCCCACCCCCACAAATATGGCTCTACTATCCTCAGAGGGCAGAAAAGCCTTTATGTTTCATTTTGTTCTCTTGCTTTTTGTTTTGTAACATTTTTGCTCCTGCATCTGGGTATAAAGAAGAAACAGTTCATCTCAGAAGTTTCTGTATCTAAATATTTATTCTATTCTTTGATAGCACAGAGGCTTAATTATGCTGCTGTAGTAAACAGATCTTCCCCCAGGGACTCCCCAAGACTCTGGGTGGCCCCAAAATAATACTATTGGTTCTCTTTCCAAACAAGAACTCAATGGATCTTGATTCTAACCTTTGACATCTTTCATTCTACATCGCTGACTTTATCATATATCCTTTTACCTGTCAGATGTCTCTGGCATAAATGTCACTGTGAGGTCCCTTTTTTTAGGATGTAGTCTCTAAGTGGAAAATTGCCATCCATCCAGAGAAGACATTAAGCATGCCTCTGTGGACAGGGACACAAATGCAAATGCTTTACAGGAGTTAGGCAGATGACAGAAATTAGGCAAACTGGAGACCTAGAGTCTGGATGATTGCCCGTCCAAAAGGCATGGTAGGCAGAGAACACAAGGCTAGGGCAGAAGACAGCCAGGTGGAAATGCAGTTCTGGTGTTGTTTAGTTCAATAAAGTGCTAGAAACATGTTGTTTCATGTGAGATCTCTTTTCAGGCAGAAGAAAAACTGTAAAATGCTGGGTAAGCCAAATGATGTACCTGCAATTCCTCTTTGACTTGTAGGTTGCCATAGGTCTCAGCTCCCAGATGTTACTTCCGGATACACTGATGGTACGGGGTTGGGGGAAAGACCTGGACAACGAGATTTTTACAAACCTCCCAGGTGATCTATTGTACAGCCAAAATTGAGCTTTACAATTTAAAGTCCAGTATCAACAGCATGGGGGCATCAAATGAGAATTAGAAATGCAGAGCCATGTGCCCCACCATATTGTTAAATTTATGAGATTCTGTTGAATTACAGATTTCATTTTAAATAGCGCTAATAGTTCTAATAACTTCCACTTGCCAAATACTCAAAGCCAATGGCCAACTCAAAAATGGCTACTCCATTCCTCATCTTGCCCCACCCCCACAAATATGGCTCTACTATCCTCAGAGGGCAGAAAAGCCTTTATGTTTCATTTTGTTCTCTTGCTTTTTGTTTTGTAACATTTTTGCTCCTGCATCTGGGTATAAAGAAGAAACAGTTCATCTCAGAAGTTTCTGTATCTAAATATTTATTCTATTCTTTGATAGCACAGAGGCTTAATTATGCTGCTGTAGTAAACAGATCTTCCCCCAGGGACTCCCCAAGACTCTGGGTGGCCCCAAAATAATACTATTGGTTCTCTTTCCAAACAAGAACTCAATGGATCTTGATTCTAACCTTTGACATCTTTCATTCTACATCGCTGACTTTATCATATATCCTTTTACCTGTCAGATGTCTCTGGCATAAATGTCACTGTGAGGTCCCTTATAGGATGTAGTCTCTAAGTGGAAAATTTTTTCCACTGCACAAAAGACAGAACTTAGCATTCCTTTGTTATCTGACATTCTCAACTTCATTAAAAGCTCTTAGAATGTGCTGGTTTCCCTTTAGAGAAAACTGATCTCCACTTATCTGTTCCTCCTGAGAAAAAAATTGATTACCCCAATCCCATGAAAGGAAGTCAGTCAATAAATGTTGAAATACAATAATAATAATGACCAAAAACCTTCCTGTTCTTCCTTACCCCTGCAGGTTGCCATGGTTACCACTAAAATCATATTTTTGTTTCAATGGTTGGTCCCTCAATTCTTTTACATAAGATTCCTCAGGTCTTACTGCTTCCCCTCCCCCATCCCCTTTCACTTCCTTGAGGATCAGTGACTGTCACAACACACTTATGCTAAGTACCTGTGACTATTTCACTGTAAAATGAAGGGCATTATTTCTCATGAAATTTGAAAAACCAAATTAAATGAATGAGTTTAAAGGACAGAAATCTGAGAACACTGTGATAAAAATCACAACACTCTACTTTTCCAACTGGGTCAAAATGCAAAAGGATGTGAAAAAATAGAATTTTTATAACTAAGGTGCAGTGGACTCCTGATAGAATAAAAAAGACTTCTTCTTTAGAAGAAAGTGTCTAAGACATATTTGAATACTGAAAAGATATATTTCCGTACCGAAAAATGTTACTATCTCCCCAAAACAGTTGAAGGAACTTCTGCTTTGTGTATAGTGTTTCTGTGGCCCCCAAAGGTAGTGTTTCCCACTATATACACAAAAATTTTCCCTTGGATTGTTACTCTGGCATTAGCGTATCTGGAGCCTAGACTTGCTGCTTCTCAGTCCCACAAATGATCCACTGTGGCTCCCTAAAATAGTGGCTGCATCAGCGAATGTGTCTGCCAGACTCAAAAGCACTCTATAGCTTTCTATGAAGTTGTAGCTTAGTGACAGGTTGGAGAGTTGCAAGTGTTAAGGTATTTCTGGCTGCTTTCAGCAACCCCACTCATGCTAAACCAATGGCTACTGGCTATTTTCTGACTCATTTCCTGTATCAGTCCAGCCTAGGGACGTGGTTGCCTCCCTTAGAACTCATCTTTGCTAATTCCGTTTTGTAACTTAACATTTATTATATGTCAGGGCTTCTAAGAACTAGGCATAGTGTGAACTTGTCTGTCTGTTTCCCTTTAGAAAACTGATCTCCACTTATCTGTTCCTCCTGAGAAAAAAATTGATTACCCCAATCCCATGAAAGGAAGTCAGTCAATAAATGTTGAAATACAATAATAATAATGACCAAAAACCTTCCTGTTCTTCCTTACCCTGCAGGTTGCCATGGTTACCACTAAAATCATATTTTTGTTTCAATGGTTGGTCCCTCAATTCTTTTACATAAGATTCCTCAGGTCTTACTGCTTCCCCTCCCCCATCCCCTTTCACTTCCTTGAGGATCAGTGACTGTCACAACACACTTATGCTAAGTACCTGTGACTATTTCACTGTAAAATGAAGGGCATTATTTCTCATGAAATTTGAAAAACCAAATTAAATGAATGAGTTTAAAGGACAGAAATCTGAGAACACTGTGATAAAAATCACAACACTCTACTTTTCCAACTGGGTCAAAATGCAAAAGGATGTGAAAAAATAGAATTTTTATAACTAAGGTGCAGTGGACTCCTGATAGAATAAAAAAGACTTCTTCTTTAGAAGAAAGTGTCTAAGACATATTTGAATACTGAAAAGATATATTTCCGTACCGAAAAATGTTACTATCTCCCCAAAACAGTTGAAGGAACTTCTGCTTTGTGTATAGTGTTTCTGTGGCCCCCAAAGGTAGTGTTTCCCACTATATACACAAAAATTTTCCCTTGGATTGTTACTCTGGCATTAGCGTATCTGGAGCCTAGACTTGCTGCTTCTCAGTCCCACAAATGATCCACTGTGGCTCCCTAAAATAGTGGCTGCATCAGCGAATGTGTCTGCCAGACTCAAAAGCACTCTATAGCTTTCTATGAAGTTGTAGCTTAGTGACAGGTTGGAGAGTTGCAAGTGTTAAGGTATTTCTGGCTGCTTTCAGCAACCCCACTCATGCTAAACCAATGGCTACTGGCTATTTTCTGACTCATTTCCTGTATCAGTCCAGCCTAGGGACGTGGTTGCCTCCCTTAGAACTCATCTTTGCTAATTCCGTTTTGTAACTTAACATTTATTATATGTCAGGGCTTCTAAGAACTAGGCATAGTGTGAACTTAGACTTTTATGCTACAAGCAACCCATGTCCACTTTCTAGTCTCAAATTAAGACATCTTAACTGCAGAGCTATGAAGAATGTTCTGTCCTCTTTCTAGGGGTTAAATTGTGTAAAGTTGCTGCTAGTTAGCCATTTTGATCTACAGAAATGATGGTATCACATCATTTAGCCTAGAACTTTGGAAGAGAAGCGACAAGGATGTTGCTTGAGTGGGTTTGGGCACATGAACCACTCCTTAGACCCTGGTGAAGGGAATGGCTATTCACTCCAGTATTATTTCCTGGAGAATTTCATCAACACAGAGGAACACAGTGGGCTACAGGTCCATGGGGTCACAAAGAGTCAGACATGACTAAGGGAATAACACTTTAGTTCTGTCTTTCTACACAAAGTGATATACTCACAAGGTGCAGTGAAAATTTGGAGGTGCTATCAAATTCCTGTTGGAGAACACTAAATTATTCAAAGGCAGGTGGATAAATCATCAATGAATTAATTGTGCCTCCTCCTGCTCCTCTATCTCATTTATAGTTGCTAGAAGCACAGCTCAAGGAAAAGATAAAAAGTCAAAGCCATGACGATCTACTCACAGGAGCTGCAGAGGACAAGAAAGACAGAAAGGTGAAACTCACTGCTTTCTTTGGGGGTAGGGAGCTTCATCTAAAACATGGGTTTCTCATCTGGCTTTGCTAGGTTCCTAACCCAAGAAATATGCGAGGATTGTTACTCTGGCATTAGCGTATCTGGAGCCTAGACTTGCTGCTTCTCAGTCCCACAAATGATCCACTGTGGCTCCCTAAAATAGTGGCTGCATCAGCGAATGTGTCTGCCAGACTCAAAAGCACTCTATAGCTTTCTATGAAGTTGTAGCTTAGTGACAGGTTGGAGAGTTGCAAGTGTTAAGGTATTTCTGGCTGCTTTCAGCAACCCCACTCATGCTAAACCAATGGCTACTGGCTATTTTCTGACTCATTTCCTGTATCAGTCCAGCCTAGGGACGTGGTTGCCTCCCTTAGAACTCATCTTTGCTAATTCCGTTTTGTAACTTAACATTTATTATATGTCAGGGCTTCTAAGAACTAGGCATAGTGTGAACTTAGACTTTTATGCTACAAGCAACCCATGTCCACTTTCTAGTCTCAAATTAAGACATCTTAACTGCAGAGCTATGAAGAATGTTCTGTCCTCTTTCTAGGGGTTAAATTGTGTAAAGTTGCTGCTAGTTAGCCATTTTGATCTACAGAAATGATGGTATCACATCATTTAGCCTAGAACTTTGGAAGAGAAGCGACAAGGATGTTGCTTGAGTGGGTTTGGGCACATGAACCACTCCTTAGACCCTGGTGAAGGGAATGGCTATTCACTCCAGTATTATTTCCTGGAGAATTTCATCAACACAGAGGAACACAGTGGGCTACAGGTCCATGGGGTCACAAAGAGTCAGACATGACTAAGGGAATAACACTTTAGTTCTGTCTTTCTACACAAAGTGATATACTCACAAGGTGCAGTGAAAATTTGGAGGTGCTATCAAATTCCTGTTGGAGAACACTAAATTATTCAAAGGCAGGTGGATAAATCATCAATGAATTAATTGTGCCTCCTCCTGCTCCTCTATCTCATTTATAGTTGCTAGAAGCACAGCTCAAGGAAAAGATAAAAAGTCAAAGCCATGACGATCTACTCACAGGAGCTGCAGAGGACAAGAAAGACAGAAAGGTGAAACTCACTGCTTTCTTTGGGGGTAGGGAGCTTCATCTAAAACATGGGTTTCTCATCTGGCTTTGCTAGGTTCCTAACCCAAGAAATATGCGAGGATTTCTCTCCAAAGGAAGATAGAAAAATCAATGGCTTATATTTTTCAAGTATCATCCAATGAAGAGATATGAATAATCACTCTATCTAAGGCCATGTGCATTAGTGTCTCTCTGTTTATCATGATCATCACATACCTACTAAATAGAAATATAATTGGATCCAATAAAAGAGAGGTGTCAACATAAGAGAACCACACAGCAGAAACGGCACGGAGGAAATGAGGAACCAATGAATTACAATGTCTGTCTGTATCAATAACTCATATTTGATAATGATGTATTGAAGAGTCATCCCTGCATAGTTTACAGTTCTTCACTTGACTAGCCCCCTACAATAATTCTATGGCTTGCTTTATCATTTTATGACTGTAACAATAGCAACGGTGGATCTTATACTAAAAAAATCTGGCAACCAATTTTCTTGTGCACCTTTTCCATAGCAGAAAATTATTGCCCCTGACAAGTTGTGTGTCCCTCATTACATTATTAAACCTCCTGTACTTCACATTGCTTATCTGTGAAACAAAGAGGGCAAATGACTAAATGACCTTAAGGTCCCTTCCAGTGAAAGGACAGCAGAAATACACTAGATTCAGGTAAGCTTTTGTAATCAATTCTGCATTCCTGAAAGTAGTGATGTGAGACACTGTGTTTGAGCTTTTCCAAGATGTGGAACAAACATCACTTGGGAATATGTGAGATGGTTTTAGGTGGGACATGAACACCCTTTTTTTTTAACTAAATACATGTTTTGTTTTAAAATTCTGTTATGGCAGTCGATGCTGGTTTTCTGTTCTGTAGCGTTTACTTGGACCCGTAAACTCACTGCTTTCTTTGGGAGCGAAAAATTTGAATTAATTGTGCCTCCTCCTGCTCCTCTATCTCATTTATAGTTGCTAGAAGCACAGCTCAAGGAAAAGATAAAAAGTCAAAGCCATGACGATCTACTCACAGGAGCTGCAGAGGACAAGAAAGACAGAAAGGTGAAACTCACTGCTTTCTTTGGGGGTAGGGAGCTTCATCTAAAACATGGGTTTCTCATCTGGCTTTGCTAGGTTCCTAACCCAAGAAATATGCGAGGATTTCTCTCCAAAGGAAGATAGAAAAATCAATGGCTTATATTTTTCAAGTATCATCCAATGAAGAGATATGAATAATCACTCTATCTAAGGCCATGTGCATTAGTGTCTCTCTGTTTATCATGATCATCACATACCTACTAAATAGAAATATAATTGGATCCAATAAAAGAGAGGTGTCAACATAAGAGAACCACACAGCAGAAACGGCACGGAGGAAATGAGGAACCAATGAATTACAATGTCTGTCTGTATCAATAACTCATATTTGATAATGATGTATTGAAGAGTCATCCCTGCATAGTTTACAGTTCTTCACTTGACTAGCCCCCTACAATAATTCTATGGCTTGCTTTATCATTTTATGACTGTAACAATAGCAACGGTGGATCTTATACTAAAAAAATCTGGCAACCAATTTTCTTGTGCACCTTTTCCATAGCAGAAAATTATTGCCCCTGACAAGTTGTGTGTCCCTCATTACATTATTAAACCTCCTGTACTTCACATTGCTTATCTGTGAAACAAAGAGGGCAAATGACTAAATGACCTTAAGGTCCCTTCCAGTGAAAGGACAGCAGAAATACACTAGATTCAGGTAAGCTTTTGTAATCAATTCTGCATTCCTGAAAGTAGTGATGTGAGACACTGTGTTTGAGCTTTTCCAAGATGTGGAACAAACATCACTTGGGAATATGTGAGATGGTTTTAGGTGGGACATGAACACCCTTTTTTTTTAACTAAATACATGTTTTGTTTTAAAATTCTGTTATGGCAGTTGATGCTGGTTTTCTGTTCATGATAGAAACAAGTTTACTGAAGTAAATTAGGGATAAAAGTAAAAATATGTTAAGAAAAGTAGTGGACTTCCCTGGTGGCCCAGTGCGTAAGGACACCGCCTTGCAGTGCAAGGGGCACCGGTTTGATCCCTGGCCTGGGAAGATCCCACGTGCCGTGGAGCGGCCGGAGCTCTGGGGCGCATGTGCCCAGAGCTGGTGCTCTGTAACAACAGAGGCCACCGCGATGGGAGGCCCACACGGGCCAAAGAACAAAGATGGATGAAAATAGACAAATGAAAGACCAATAGAAGTGGCCTGCCTGCTCCCCTCCCTCCCCACCCCCTCCCCCCAAAAAAAAAAAAAAAAGAAAAGTAGTGAGTAAATGTTGATGCATTGTTGAAAGATGGTGGTGAATGGTTGAGGTTTAGGAAATAATGCAGGAGTGATTCTCAATGAGAAAACTGGGATCAAACTAACTAATCTCTTCTAAGTGACATTATTTTTGAAATTCTAAAAAACAAATCCTGTCTTTTTAGAATTTTCTGAACCTATGTCTAGCATTTTTTTATGAAATATTCTTCATTCAATATCTGAATTCTGAGAATCGGACCCCATTTTAAAGCCATTCTTTGAATTCTGAGGAGTGCTGACTTTCTTCAAAGCCATGGTCAAAGAACTGGTAAAGACAGAGGCCTAGAGATTGCAGGCAGAAGGGCAACAAATTGACAGGACCCTCTTTTGCCCAGGAAGAACCACCTGTCACCCCCATCTTCGTATATCATCAAAGATTCTTTGGCGCCTGTATTTGCCTAGCACTGCTCAAAATCATTTATGTACATTATCTCAAGTTTCCTTTTCACCATTCTATAACATAGGCCTCATTACATTATTAAACCTCCTGTACTTCACATTGCTTATCTGTGAAACAAAGAGGGCAAATGACTAAATGACCTTAAGGTCCCTTCCAGTGAAAGGACAGCAGAAATACACTAGATTCAGGTAAGCTTTTGTAATCAATTCTGCATTCCTGAAAGTAGTGATGTGAGACACTGTGTTTGAGCTTTTCCAAGATGTGGAACAAACATCACTTGGGAATATGTGAGATGGTTTTAGGTGGGACATGAACACCCTTTTTTTTTAACTAAATACATGTTTTGTTTTAAAATTCTGTTATGGCAGTTGATGCTGGTTTTCTGTTCATGATAGAAACAAGTTTACTGAAGTAAATTAGGGATAAAAGTAAAAATATGTTAAGAAAAGTAGTGGACTTCCCTGGTGGCCCAGTGCGTAAGGACACCGCCTTGCAGTGCAAGGGGCACCGGTTTGATCCCTGGCCTGGGAAGATCCCACGTGCCGTGGAGCGGCCGGAGCTCTGGGGCGCATGTGCCCAGAGCTGGTGCTCTGTAACAACAGAGGCCACCGCGATGGGAGGCCCACACGGGCCAAAGAACAAAGATGGATGAAAATAGAGAAATGAAAGACCAATTGAAGTGGCCTGCCTGCTCCCCTCCCTCCCCACCCCATCCCCCCAAAATAAATAAATAAATAAATCTTTAAAAAAAAAAAAAAGAAAAGTAGTGAGTAAATGTTGATGCATTGTTGAAAGATGGTGGTGAATGGTTGAGGTTTAGGAAATAATGCAGGAGTGATTCTCAATGAGAAAACTGGGATCAAACTAACTAATCTCTTCTAAGTGACATTATTTTTGAAATTCTAAAAAACAAATCCTGTCTTTTTAGAATTTTCTGAACCTATGTCTAGCATTTTTTTATGAAATATTCTTCATTCAATATCTGAATTCTGAGAATCGGACCCCATTTTAAAGCCATTCTTTGAATTCTGAGGAGTGCTGACTTTCTTCAAAGCCATGGTCAAAGAACTGGTAAAGACAGAGGCCTAGAGATTGCAGGCAGAAGGGCAACAAATTGACAGGACCCTCTTTTGCCCAGGAAGAACCACCTGTCACCCCCATCTTCGTATATCATCAAAGATTCTTTGGCGCCTGTATTTGCCTAGCACTGCTCAAAATCATTTATGTACATTATCTCAAGTTTCCCTTTCACAATTCTATAACATAGGCATTTTATTCCTATTTAATGTAGAGTGAGATTAAGAATTGTACTATGGATGATATGGTTCAAAACTGGTTGAGACAGGGTTAAACCCTATATCTCTGTAACTACAAACCAAGGCACTACTTTGGTCATTTTATAAAGGATCCTTTTGAGAGAAACTTAATTGTTTCTGATCTAGATCCAGAAGTTTCAACTATACTTGGCAAGTACTTTAAAATACATAGTTGTTAAGTGCTATATTCCACTCTAAAGGAGGTGACAAAATGTTGCTGTTACCAAAAAAAGGAAGGTTGCTTTAAATGATCCTGAGTTTTCATTCTAATTTTTCCTAGGCTGAAGCTTCAAATGACTTCAAGGGACTTGAGTATAAACTGAATTATTTGACTAGAAAGCCATTTTATACCCTAAAACTGTTGTTTCATTCTTTAGTCATTCAATTCACAACATGGGAAGCTGACTCGCAAGTATAGAGCTCCTTATTAAAATTTTCTAAAGATGTGTTCACTTAATGCAACCATTGCCTGATTTCATTTTACAACAATACTTTTGATAATGATTCTTTTTAAAAAAAAGAGATTTATTTATTTATTTATTTATGGGGGAGTGGGGTGGGGAGGTAGGGGTGTAAGCGAGCTACTTCCATTGGTCTTTCATTTGTCCATTTTCATCCGTCTTTGTTCTTTGGCCCATGTGGGCCTCCCATCGTGGTGGCCTCTGTTGTCGCAGAGCACTGGTTCTGGGCGCATGCGCTCCAGAGCTCCGGCTCAGTAGTTGGACACATCGGTCCAGCTACTCCGTGGCAAGTGGGATCTTCCCAAGTCAGGAATCAAACCGGCGCCCCTTTCACTGCAAGGCAGTGTCCTTACCCACTGGACCACCAGGGAAGCCCCGATAATGATTCTTAATAAACTGTGAGAACAATGAAATCTGCTTGGGTTTCCAAGGACAGTTTGGCCACTAGGAAAACTTTTGCAAGGGCAACAAATTGACAGGACCCTCTTTTGCCCAGGAAGAACCACCTGTCACCCCCATCTTCGTATATCATCAAAGATTCTTTGGCGCCTGTATTTGCCTAGCACTGCTCAAAATCATTTATGTACATTATCTCAAGTTTCCCTTTCACAATTCTATAACATAGGCATTTTATTCCTATTTAATGTAGAGTGAGATTAAGAATTGTACTATGGATGATATGGTTCAAAACTGGTTGAGACAGGGTTAAACCCTATATCTCTGTAACTACAAACCAAGGCACTACTTTGGTCATTTTATAAAGGATCCTTTTGAGAGAAACTTAATTGTTTCTGATCTAGATCCAGAAGTTTCAACTATACTTGGCAAGTACTTTAAAATACATAGTTGTTAAGTGCTATATTCCACTCTAAAGGAGGTGACAAAATGTTGCTGTTACCAAAAAAAGGAAGGTTGCTTTAAATGATCCTGAGTTTTCATTCTAATTTTTCCTAGGCTGAAGCTTCAAATGACTTCAAGGGACTTGAGTATAAACTGAATTATTTGACTAGAAAGCCATTTTATACCCTAAAACTGTTGTTTCATTCTTTAGTCATTCAATTCACAACATGGGAAGCTGACTCGCAAGTATAGAGCTCCTTATTAAAATTTTCTAAAGATGTGTTCACTTAATGCAACCATTGCCTGATTTCATTTTACAACAATACTTTTGATAATGATTCTTTTTAAAAAAAAGAGATTTATTTATTTATTTATTTATGGGGGAGTGGGGTGGGGAGGTAGGGGTGTAAGCGAGCTACTTCCATTGGTCTTTCATTTGTCCATTTTCATCCGTCTTTGTTCTTTGGCCCATGTGGGCCTCCCATCGTGGTGGCCTCTGTTGTCGCAGAGCACTGGTTCTGGGCGCATGCGCTCCAGAGCTCCGGCTCAGTAGTTGGACACATCGGTCCAGCTACTCCGTGGCAAGTGGGATCTTCCCAAGTCAGGAATCAAACCGGCGCCCCTTTCACTGCAAGGCAGTGTCCTTACCCACTGGACCACCAGGGAAGCCCCGATAATGATTCTTAATAAACTGTGAGAACAATGAAATCTGCTTGTGCATGTGTGAACACACACCGGAAGGCCTAGCTCAACAGTTTAGGCCACCATAATCTAATTTCCTCCAAATGCAAAGAACACACTGACTAAAATACTATAAAGATTATGGAGTCTGGTCATGGGGTCTTGAGACAATGGAATTGGGACTAAGAAACAAGGGAGTGGGCATTTCTCTAGGGGCAGTTTATGTTCACTGGTTTGTGTTGGGAAAGATTTCTTGTGCATTCTTGGTTGATGTCACTCATGACTACTGATGGAATTTCCTAGAGTCTTGTTCAAATGTCTCAAGAGAAGTCATTCTTAGATGAATTAAGATTAACAATATCCTCCTTCTGGCCTGAGAAACCTATAAAAGACATTTCAGTCCTCTAAATAATACACATGTCACCTCAGGAGATGTATATTAGCACTACCATATGTATAGATATATATGTATATTGCATATATATGTGATCATATATGTGAAGTTCTTAACACTGGCCTGGAATATACTACATATTCAATAAAAAGGATGCTGTAACAGAGAGACATCATAGTGACAAGACCAAAGTCTCTGAGGTCATACAACCTAGATTATTCATCAAATAAATAATATATGATTGGCTTTCCCTAGTGGTACAGTGGGTAAAGGGTCTGCCTTGCAGTGCAAGGGGCACTGATTTGGTCCCTGATCCAGGAAGATCCCATGTGCCGCGGAGCAGCTGGACCAGCATGTCCAATGATGAGCCAGAGGGCGCTCTGCAACAACAGAGGCCATGAGGCCCATAAGAGATGGAAGAATAAAGACGGGTGGAAAATAAATCTATAAAAAGAGGCCAAAATTTAAAAAAATAATAGTAATATATGATTTATATTGGCTATGTGACCTTGGACAATTCAACTAACCTCTCTGTGCCTCATCTATAAATAAGAATAGTGGTAAAACTTATTCAAAAGGTGACTGAGTTAATAATGATTAACTCTGATTAAAATAATGTCTACCATTTAGGGAGAAACTCAAAGGATGTTAGTAATTGTTAATCATTATAATTCAGAATGCTAATTAAATCTTCACATTATTCAAATAATTAGACTGATTTTACATGTAAGGTTTCTCTGCCCTTAGTGGAGTTAAAATTGTAGATATTTAAAATCCAAATGAAAATTATTGAAAAGAATTATATATGTGAATGTGGAACTATAATATTATTTTTAAGAAATCCTGAAAGAATGTTGTAAATGTCAAGAATAAAATCATCCGATTTGATATATTTTGTCATAAATCTCTAAAACTTACTATTTGATATGAATAAAAATGTTAAAAGACATTCGAGGAGCATACAGCTGATTTTTATAGTCACATAAATTATGCATTTGGCCTATGATTATCTCAAGTGATTAAACAGATTTAAACAACATTACACTATTCATTCCAACATTCCCCCAAAAGACTCCAATTCTGAACTTTTTTATCATTGTAGCTTGTCACACATCTTCTTGAAAGTATAGCATGACTCAGATGACAGAAAAGTTAAACCTGAAATATTAATGATGCTATTTATTCCACAGTATGGAAGACTGAGAAACAAAGACCACCTGGTTGAGATTACAAGCCCAGCCACAGTGATTTTTACCTCTTTGGAACACCATTTTTGATCCTCTCCGACTACTCTCCTCTCTAACTGTCAGCACTTTTTTGTTTTTTGATAGCACTGGGTCTTGGTTGCTTTGTGTGGGCTTTCTCTAGTTGTGGTGAGTGGGAGCTACTCTTTGTTGCAGTGTGTGGGTTTCTCATCAGTGTGGTGGCTTTCCTTGTTGCAGAGCACAGGCTGTAGACCACACATGGACACAGTAGCTGTGGCCCACAGGCTTAGCTGTTTTATGGCATGTGGGATCTTCCCAGACCAGGGATTGAATCGTGTCCTCTGAATTGGTGGGTGGATCTTAGCCACTGGACCACCTGTAAAGTCCCAGCACTTCTTTTATTTTTATTTATTTATTTTTTACAATGTTCCTATTACTTGGTAGAGAAGGAAATAAAAAGATCAATACAATGTGGAGGCAAGAGTTGACCAACATGGGGCTTCTTGTTATAATGGTCAAGCTCTGGGATGGGCATTTTGAACATTTTAGCTGCAGTCTTTACAAGCTTTGAAAAATGAGAATTAGCCTTCCCTTTCTCAAATAAGGGAAGTGATGCTCAGAAAGTTCCAAAAGATTGTTCATGGTCACAGAGTTCATGGTGATGATTCACCAACCAGTCTGTGTGTCTCTCATGACATGTCTATGGTGAAAGTTCGTTCTTGGAAGGCCTTGAGTCTCCTTGTTATCAAACTAATAAATCAAAACTCAGCAGAGAAAAACTAATAAAGGAAATACACCAATGCTGATACCAAGTATCTTTATTTTGTAAAACAGCAAGCATATTTTCTTTATTCCTATTTTCAACTTTTCTATAATGAGCATTCACTCATTTTACAATGTGAACAACACAACTTTACAAGAATTAAGTATAAAGAGAGACAGCACTTCTATAAGAAAGTGTTCCCTAGCTATGCTTAAGTTACTGTTCTTCCTACCGGTATTTATGTCTAGTTGGGGAACTCAAAGATTTTAAAAAGAAACAAAACATCCAACCAAGCAAAGTAACAACCAAAAACCTTTCAGTATTCCCCCTGCCTCATCCCTGGCCAAAAAATACAGCATTTAGTATGGAATGGCAAATAATAGGTTTGTCATTCTGGATTTGAAACTATCTTAACACTTCACACCTATCAGGCAACCATCTTGATTTTCTGTTATCTTAGTCATAATTAAGCTTCAAAAGCATCCTTTTCCAAAATTTCAGCCTCTGTAAAGTCTGGATTCAAACGTGCCTGATTGAATAAGTCACCTACTTGGTAACAGCTGTACCACAACTGCCCCTGGTACTGCCTTCCTACCTGCCAGCTCAACCCTTCTTCCTCTCTTCCATCCATCTACACCAAACAAAGCATCCTATTCACCTATTCACTGGGACAGGATGGTCTGCATGCTTATCTAGATCAGCCCTGGGGAATGTGGGCACAAGCAACACAGTCTTCTCAGATAAGAAACTGGATTGCAAGTTCCCTTCCAGCCACTGCATTCCATTCCCCCATAAACTGAACGTGTGCCTTAACACTTAGGATCATTTTAGATGGCTGGTTTTCAGAACAGTGTAGCTTCAAATATTAATAGATAGTATTAAGGCCTGTGCTTTTATCTTCCTTTTTTCCTGGGGCCCTATTGACATATATTTCTGCAGACATTTTTTCTCTCCCATTATTATTCTTTTATTCTCTATTTAATCAGCTTGGTCCCTTGGGTAATAAATGTTTTAGTAAGTTCCTTAACCAAAACTTTTAGGTTTTTTTTGAGTCTCCTTGTTATCAAACTAATAAATCAAAACTCAGCAGAGAAAAACTAATAAAGGAAATACACCAATGCTGATACCAAGTATCTTTATTTTGTAAAACAGCAAGCATATTTTCTTTATTCCTATTTTCAACTTTTCTATAATGAGCATTCACTCATTTTACAATGTGAACAACACAACTTTACAAGAATTAAGTATAAAGAGAGACAGCACTTCTATAAGAAAGTGTTCCCTAGCTATGCTTAAGTTACTGTTCTTCCTACCGGTATTTATGTCTAGTTGGGGAACTCAAAGATTTTAAAAAGAAACAAAACATCCAACCAAGCAAAGTAACAACCAAAAACCTTTCAGTATTCCCCCTGCCTCATCCCTGGCCAAAAAATACAGCATTTAGTATGGAATGGCAAATAATAGGTTTGTCATTCTGGATTTGAAACTATCTTAACACTTCACACCTATCAGGCAACCATCTTGATTTTCTGTTATCTTAGTCATAATTAAGCTTCAAAAGCATCCTTTTCCAAAATTTCAGCCTCTGTAAAGTCTGGATTCAAACGTGCCTGATTGAATAAGTCACCTACTTGGTAACAGCTGTACCACAACTGCCCCTGGTACTGCCTTCCTACCTGCCAGCTCAACCCTTCTTCCTCTCTTCCATCCATCTACACCAAACAAAGCATCCTATTCACCTATTCACTGGGACAGGATGGTCTGCATGCTTATCTAGATCAGCCCTGGGAATGTGGGCACAAGCAACACAGTCTTCTCAGATAAGAAACTGGATTGCAAGTTCCCTTCCAGCCACTGCATTCCATTCCCCCATAAACTGAACGTGTGCCTTAACACTTAGGATCATTTTAGATGGCTGGTTTTCAGAACAGTGTAGCTTCAAATATTAATAGATAGTATTAAGGCCTGTGCTTTTATCTTCCTTTTTTCCTGGGGCCCTATTGACATATATTTCTGCAGACATTTTTTCTCTCCCATTATTATTCTTTTATTCTCTATTTAATCAGCTTGGTCCCTTGGGTAATAAATGTTTTATAGTAAGTTTAACCTGGTAGAACCCTTGTATGAGAAAATGTCTTAGTGTGATGAAAGATAAAAGAAATGCTGTCAATTTAATTACACATTCATAGCTTATAGGATCAGAGGATAATGTACTCTTTTTTGTTTGTGTAAGTATGTGTGTGTGTGTGTGCTCAGTCGCTCAGTGGTGTCCAACTCTTTGCAACCCCATGGACTGTAGCCCGCCAGGCTCCTCTGTTCATAGGATTTTTCAGGCAAGCATACTGGAGTGAGTTGCCATTTCCTTCTCCATTGCGTAAGTATGCAGTAATTCCAAATCAAAATTAGACATAAATTTCATGTTCCCAGGTGGCACTAGTGGTAAAGATTCTGCCAATGAAGAAGGTGCAAGAGATGTGGGTTCAATCCCTGAGTAGGGTAGGTCCCATGAAGTAGGGAATGGCAATCCAATGTAGTATTATTGCCTGGAAAACTCCATGGACAAAGGAACCTGGCAAGTTACAGTCCAGGGGGCCACAAATTGTTGGACACAACTGAGCAACTGAGCACATGCACAAAACACACACACTCCCACATATTTATTACATATAATTGTTTTTACTTCAATGATATTTTTTTCCCCAGAAGCAATGTTTTCTCCAGCAACAATGCATTAATTGGTTTTAAATCCATGTCTTTTTTTTAGGAGTACAATTATCCCCTGATCAGCTCTTTGCACTGCCCCATTGCCATAAAGTGCAGTCATAAAATATATTCAAGAGTAGCATATGCATGAAGAGCTTTGTTCTATTATTGGGTTTTTTTTTGCCATTTTTACTGGTTTTTCATTTATTCATTTTCATCCATCTTTATTCTTTGGCTTGTGTAGGCCTCCCATCGCAGTGGCCTCTCTTGCTGCAGAGAACCGGCTCTGGGCACACGCACTCCAGAATGCTGACTGGTAATCGGACACACCAGTCCAGCCGCTTCACAGCATGCGGGATCTTCTCAGGCCAGGGATCGAACTGGTGCCCATTGCACTGCAAGGCAGACTCTTACCCACTGGACCACCAGGGAAGACCGCATATACTGTTGATGGAAAAATATAAGTAATCCTGCTCCCAGACACAAGAAAAAGATGACAGAAGAGGAATCAAAGTTACAACTTGGATTCCATTGAGAAACTGCTAATTGTTATCTAAAGTAGAAAATATCAATATCAGAAAGCAGGAATGAGACAATGGTCTTAGAGAAAACTTTCTCTTCTCCACACCTTCTCTCCTCCCATTATTCTCATTACACACACATACACATGCCTGTGTACACAAACTCACATACACACACACAGAGGCAAACATATTTCCAAGGCAGTGGGTACAAATATGACTTTAACATTAGGTATATTTTTCTCTTAAGTCTTACGTCCTTATTTATTTAAACACACACAGAGGTCCTTCCTTATCAGTGCTATTTAAAGACTTGTGTAAACTCTATTAACATTCAATTATTCATCATTCAAAATTAACTTGGGAAATGACCACATTGTACTTCTCAGATCTGAACACCACCAAGAAAATCTGTGTGTATCCTGTTTACCAAGAAAGCTTACAAATAAACAGAGCAGTTAAAAATTAATGTGTAATAAAAAAGTTCAAATCATTTTTAAAATTCAAAGCCTAATTTCCTTGTTTCCTTAATGCAGATTTTCAGACCTGCTTTACTTTCAAGAGGGTTAAGTGAAATAACCCATCTGAACATGTCATAACATTTATTTCTTTGCACATTTTATTCAATAAGTTTTGGCAGAATCTGAATCTATTATTGCTCATGGTGAAATGAACTGCTGCCATAGAAATACATAAAAATGAAAGGATCTCGGGTTAAAAAAAAAATCCCACATAGCACAATGCTTAATTTTGCCAAAAATTAGTAGTTAATACAATAGGCTCCTTTTAATATACCTTTTTTCTCCATCTAGAGATTTCTAGGTCCATAAGAAAACTAAGTTGGTTTGTCCTAAGTGGGTGCAGGCTGAACCTCCTCCAGTGGGTTAAGGCTCATCAGTTCTGGCATCACACTACCTGGGTATCACCTGCTGGTAAAATGAGTTAGTATGGCAATGAGGAAGACATGCCATGGAGAAGAAAAGTTAGAAATGTTGGTGGATCTATCCATTTTTCCTGCATCTGGGGCAGTGTTTTATGTCCTCAAGAAAGAGAAGAAGAATGATGAATAAGCTCTTGAATGGAAAATATAAGTAATCCTGCTCCCAGACACAAGAAAAGATGACAGAAGAGGAATCAAAGTTACAACTTGGATTCCATTGAGAAACTGCTAATTGTTATCTAAAGTAGAAAATATCAATATCAGAAAGCAGGAATGAGACAATGGTCTTAGAGAAAACTTTCTCTTCTCCACACCTTCTCTCCTCCCATTATTCTCATTACACACACATACACATGCCTGTGTACACAAACTCACATACACACACACAGAGGCAAACATATTTCCAAGGCAGTGGGTACAAATATGACTTTAACATTAGGTATATTTTTCTCTTAAGTCTTACGTCCTTATTTATTTAAACACACACAGAGGTCCTTCCTTATCAGTGCTATTTAAAGACTTGTGTAAACTCTATTAACATTCAATTATTCATCATTCAAAATTAACTTGGGAAATGACCACATTGTACTTCTCAGATCTGAACACCACCAAGAAAATCTGTGTGTATCCTGTTTACCAAGAAAGCTTACAAATAAACAGAGCAGTTAAAAATTAATGTGTAATAAAAAAGTTCAAATCATTTTTAAAATTCAAAGCCTAATTTCCTTGTTTCCTTAATGCAGATTTTCAGACCTGCTTTACTTTCAAGAGGGTTAAGTGAAATAACCCATCTGAACATGTCATAACATTTATTTCTTTGCACATTTTATTCAATAAGTTTTGGCAGAATCTGAATCTATTATTGCTCATGGTGAAATGAACTGCTGCCATAGAAATACATAAAAATGAAAGGATCTCGGGTTAAAAAAAAAATCCCACATAGCACAATGCTTAATTTTTGCCAAAAAATTAGTAGTTAATACAATAGGCTCCTTTTAATATACCTTTTTTCTCCATCTAGAGATTTCTAGGTCCATAAGAAAACTAAGTTGGTTTGTCCTAAGTGGGTGCAGGCTGAACCTCCTCCAGTGGGTTAAGGCTCATCAGTTCTGGCATCACACTACCTGGGTATCACCTGCTGGTAAAATGAGTTAGTATGGCAATGAGGAAGACGACATGCCATGGAGAAGAAAAGTTAGAAATGTTGGTGGATCTATCCATTTTTCCTGCATCTGGGGCAGTGTTTTATGTCCTCAAGAAAGAGAAGAAGAATGATGAATAAGCTCTTGAATGAGCATAGAGAGAAACAGATGTTGACAACAAATTGATTTCACTGGTGATTTCAACAGAGCAGGCAGGGGTCCTGGAGCTGCTGTGAGATGCACTCTTCCCCACCAGGGTGGTTAACATCATTAATATAATTCGAGAGGGCCTTACTGGAGAAGCCAGGAGCTAGGATCAGTGCAGAGGCAGGAGGACAGAGAAGCAGAATTCTGATCCTTGGGGCACTCCACAGGCCTTCAACAGAGAAAGGAAGAAGCAGAAGGGTGGACTGCAAACCACCGCTTGCTACCTGGTCTTCACAACAGCCCTGCTGCCTGATGAGAAAGCAAGTAAGTCTTTCCAGGTCCCACTGTGCAGCTTCCTTTTCAGAGCTTACTGTGGAATGTGGCCTC
The DNA here is from genome assembly GCA_022376925.1 of Tragulus kanchil. NCBI lineage: Eukaryota > Metazoa > Chordata > Mammalia > Artiodactyla > Tragulidae > Tragulus > Tragulus kanchil. The sequence continues at coordinate 112,172,163 of JAIOJX010000005.1, read as the reverse complement.
TTCCTAAAGTTCATGCAGGCACTCTAGGAGATGAAGCCCAAGTGGCTTCCATATCCATTCTCTGTGTGCAAGAAATCCAGAGGGAACCTCCTCATCTTCCTGGATAGCTTTTATGGAAGCAAAGTTGCTTAATGTCAAAATACATGCATAGAAAAGCAGGATGAGCCACAAGTGCAGGAAACTGCTGTCTACAACAGCCAAATATTTAGATCCCAGTAAAAGGTTTCCAAAGGCTTCATTTCGAACATACGTGCCAGATGTACATGTCCAGGCATTTTATGGTTTTTTAGCAAAGTTCTTAATTCGAACTGCTGCCATAGAAATACATAAAAATGAAAGGATCTCGGGTTAAAAAAAAAATCCCACATAGCACAATGCTTAATTTTTGCCAAAAAATTAGTAGTTAATACAATAGGCTCCTTTTAATATACCTTTTTTCTCCATCTAGAGATTTCTAGGTCCATAAGAAAACTAAGTTGGTTTGTCCTAAGTGGGTGCAGGCTGAACCTCCTCCAGTGGGTTAAGGCTCATCAGTTCTGGCATCACACTACCTGGGTATCACCTGCTGGTAAAATGAGTTAGTATGGCAATGAGGAAGGCGACATGCCATGGAGAAGAAAAGTTAGAAATGTTGGTGGATCTATCCATTTTTCCTGCATCTGGGGCAGTGTTTTATGTCCTCAAGAAAGAGAAGAAGAATGATGAATAAGCTCTTGAATGAGCATAGAGAGAAACAGATGTTGACAACAAATTGATTTCACTGGTGATTTCAACAGAGCAGGCAGGGGTCCTGGAGCTGCTGTGAGATGCACTCTTCCCCACCAGGGTGGTTAACATCATTAATATAATTCGAGAGGGCCTTACTGGAGAAGCCAGGAGCTAGGATCAGTGCAGAGGCAGGAGGACAGAGAAGCAGAATTCTGATCCTTGGGGCACTCCACAGGCCTTCAACAGAGAAAGGAAGAAGCAGAAGGGTGGACTGCAAACCACCGCTTGCTACCTGGTCTTCACAACAGCCCTGCTGCCTGATGAGAAAGCAAGTAAGTCTTTCCAGGTCCCACTGTGCAGCTTCCTTTTCAGAGCTTACTGTGGAATGTGGCCTCTTCCTAAAGTTCATGCAGGCACTCTAGGAGATGAAGCCCAAGTGGCTTCCATATCCATTCTCTGTGTGCAAGAAATCCAGAGGGAACCTCCTCATCTTCCTGGATAGCTTTTATGGAAGCAAAGTTGCTTAATGTCAAAATACATGCATAGAAAAGCAGGATGAGCCACAAGTGCAGGAAACTGCTGTCTACAACAGCCAAATATTTAGATCCCAGTAAAAGGTTTCCAAAGGCTTCATTTCCCGAACATACGTGCCAGATGTACATGTCCAGGGATCCAATTTCCGCTATGGTTTTTATTCAGTTCTTAAGCCGGTTTACATGGTTTACATAGCTCAAACAGCCTGTGTGTATAAGAGAAGAAGCTAAATTGATGGTGAAGAGAACCTTTTGTAGATGGATTTTAGTCCTAGCTATCTCTGTATCTACTTGACTAGAGGTAGTTGCCTGGAATTGTTCGAAAATACAAGCATAAAGACCTCTTCCAAATAGAAGTAACTCTTCTAAAAGCTGTAAAGGCTTTCCTCTAAAAGAAAAGATCTCCTAGTATTCTGCTGTTATCTTCTCAGAGACCAAATCTGCAGAAAAGTACGAGAAATTTGGCACCACTGTTTAGAATGATGGATGAATGACACAAAAATAATCATTTTCCAAATGCCCTCTATTTAATGAAGACAAATTTATAAAATATTAGAATTCTCCAGCTTAAGATTAAGTAAGACTTATCCCTATTATTTTTAACCCTTTTAGAAAGCTTCTTAATCAACATCAGTGTTTACTTGTAATTGTATATTAGAAGTCACTGTTTTGTGATTTCTTTTTTTTCATCATTATTCAAAAAGAAAAAGGTGATTAACAATGCTCTGTGCTCAGAATTTCCTACAGTATAAAGAGTGATCTCCTGCTCACCATTTATTTCCTAAAATGCTTTATGTTAGACAGGTCTGAAGAAGAGAGTGGCAAAGAGGAACAAAGATGGCTGCTCTCTTTGGGCAAACCTGTACATTTGGCATAACCATGGTTTTCCGCCATGATTCTTGCAAGTAAGTCTTTCCAGGTCCCACTGTGCAGCTTCCTTTTCAGAGCTTACTGTGGAATGTGGCCTCTTCCTAAAGTTCATGCAGGCACTCTAGGAGATGAAGCCCAAGTGGCTTCCATATCCATTCTCTGTGTGCAAGAAATCCAGAGGAACCTCCTCATCTTCCTGGATAGCTTTTATGGAAGCAAAGTTGCTTAATGTCAAAATACATGCATAGAAAAGCAGGATGAGCCACAAGTGCAGGAAACTGCTGTCTACAACAGCCAAATATTTAGATCCCAGTAAAAGGTTTCCAAAGGCTTCATTTCCCGAACATACGTGCCAGATGTACATGTCCAGGGATCCAATTTCCGCTATGGTTTTTATTCAGTTCTTAAGCCGGTTTACATGGTTTACATAGCTCAAACAGCCTGTGTGTATAAGAGAAGAAGCTAAATTGATGGTGAAGAGAACCTTTTGTAGATGGATTTTAGTCCTAGCTATCTCTGTATCTACTTGACTAGAGGTAGTTGCCTGGAATTGTTCGAAAATACAAGCATAAAGACCTCTTCCAAATAGAAGTAACTCTTCTAAAAGCTGTAAAGGCTTTCCTCTAAAAGAAAAGATCTCCTAGTATTCTGCTGTTATCTTCTCAGAGACCAAATCTGCAGAAAAGTACGAGAAATTTGGCACCACTGTTTAGAATGATGGATGAATGACACAAAAATAATCATTTTCCAAATGCCCTCTATTTAATGAAGACAAATTTATAAAATATTAGAATTCTCCAGCTTAAGATTAAGTAAGACTTATCCCTATTATTTTTAACCCTTTTAGAAAGCTTCTTAATCAACATCAGTGTTTACTTGTAATTGTATATTAGAAGTCACTGTTTTGTGATTTCTTTTTTTTCATCATTATTCAAAAAGAAAAAGGTGATTAACAATGCTCTGTGCTCAGAATTTCCTACAGTATAAAGAGTGATCTCCTGCTCACCATTTATTTCCTAAAATGCTTTATGTTAGACAGGTCTGAAGAAGAGAGTGGCAAAGAGGAACAAAGATGGCTGCTCTCTTTGGGCAAACCTGTACATTTGGCATAACCATGGTTTTCCGCCATGATTCTTGCAGGTAGTTTGAACTCAGGTGTTTGAAGCTAGAAGAGGGACAGCACCATATTTACAGCATCTCTAATATGACAGATATAATTGGCAGAATCACATTAGAAGGGCTTCCCTGGTGGTCCAGTGAGTAAAGAGTCCGCCTTGCAGTGTAAGGGGCACGGGAGGATCCCATATGCCGCAGAGTGGCTGAACAGTGTGTCCAGTTGCATGACAGTGCTCTGGAGCACATTCGCCCAGGGTCGGTGCTCTGCAATGAGAGAGGCCACTGTGATGGGAGGCCCAGACAGGTAAAGAGTAAAGATGGATGAAAAATGAATAAATGAAAGACCAATAAAAGTGGTCAAATTTTTTTTTTAAATATATATATAAGAATCACGTTAGAAGACAGGACTTAGAGCAATTCAGCCAACTGTCCAAGGTCTCAGGACAGATGGGAGCTAAGAATGATTTAAACCTAAGAAGCACGTTCGATTTTAAAGCTAAAGATCAAACTACCATATGACCATATCGACTTTTTCATTCACAGGACAACATTTTGTCCTTCACACAGCACTTAGGCAATCTGGATTTCTGTGAAAGGTTAGTCACTCATTTGTGTCCCACTCCTTGCAACCCCATGGACTGTAGACTGCCTGGCTCCTCTGTTCATGGAATTCTCCAGGCAAAAATACTGGAGTGGGTAGCCATTCCCCTCTCCAGGAAATCTTTCCAACCCAAGGATGGAACATGGATCTCCTGCATTGCAGGCAGATTCTTTACCATCTGAGCCACCAAGTTTGACAAATTGACTCAGTCCAGTTATGTATGATTCCTGACGCTGGCAGCAAGAAATATTTTGGCCTCTATGACATACAGCCTGTAGGTTCATCTGTACCTCATCTATTGTTTATTCATAAACAAGCATCTACAAAGTTTATGAATATTAATGTGCATACACTGATATTAAATACTCTCATTTGTTCAGATGCTCAGCTAAAGAAAGATCTTCCTGTCCTGAGATTTGTGATTAAGTCTGTGATCACTTTCCTCAGATATAATGGCTTTAACAACCTGAAATATTTGTAGTATAGATTTGAGACACTGTTAGCTCCATCATATTTGCTTACAGAACCATTTCTGAAGGTACTAAACCTCTGTTTAGTTTTCATGACTGCAGTATGTGCACTAATGTGTTCAGAGAATAGTAAATTATTTATAGAATACTGAAATTGAACAAAATGTTAGGTATCAGGGCAAAGAATGTTCAAAGCTTTAAAAAGAGGAGCAGTGTCAACAGCATGAAGAAACCAAATAGCAGTAATGTTGATTTCAAACGCTGAATTGCTTTGGAAATATTTATGTCAAAATAGGATACTTCTTTCTAATTGCTACTTTATAATCATTAAAAAAAGCATATAGATTACAGAATCTGAGGGCTAGAAAGAAACACAATGGTTTATCTAGATCAACAAAATTTCCCATACTGGTCCCTGCCTTTCTATTTTATTACCTAATGTTCTGTTTAAAGATCTTATTGGTAGGAGCTCATTCTCATGTGAAACAGTAGAACAGTTGGATAAATAAAAGGACCCGTAAAAAGGAGATGTTGCTATTTAGTCACTAAGTTGTGTACTACTCTTTTTGACCCTGTGGACTGTAGCATGCCAGGCTCCTCTGTCCCCCACTATCTCCCAGAGTTTGCGCAAATACATGTTCATTGAGTCAGTGATGTCATCCAACCATTTCATCCTCAGTCATCCCCTTCTCCTCTTTCCCTCAATCTTTCCCAGCATCAGGGTCTTTTCCAATAAGTCAGTTCTTTGCATCAGGTGGCCAAAGTATTGGAATTTCAGCTTCAGCAACAAGTTTTTCCAAAGAATATTCAGGGTTTATTTCCTTTAGGACTGACTGGTTTGATCTTGCTGCAGTCCAAGGGACTCTCAAGAGTCTTCTTTAGCACCACCAAGGTTCAAACCCTGGCTCCATCACTTACTAAAGTGGATTATTTTACAAGTTATGAAACGTCTTTAAGCCATATTCTTAGATTAGGAAAATGATACTATCTCTGTTTCATACAGATGTTATGAGGAAGTAAATTAATTATCTGATATCAAGTACAGTTTCTTGCACAGCTTATATAATCAAAGTAAACTATTGTCTTCCGAGTATTTATGAATATTTTTGACACCTTCGAGGGGCATCTTAGTTCTGTACAAAAGTACATTTTTAGTTTCTTCAGTGTCCCTAGCTCAGCTTTAAGCCTGGAAATTAAGTATTTCAGGATGAGAGATAGTAAGTATCCTATGTGGCTTAAATGCCATATTTCTTTTTGCCATGTTTTAACTTGGCTACTCATTGTCATGGCTTAACCACAGAGTTGAGCCTAACATCCATCACTTTCAAGAATTAAAGCCTAACTAAACAAGGCTACAAGTGTCTTCTTTCTGTACAGGTTATCAATTGAGCAATCTGATTTCAATCCAAGTAGGTATGTTCAATGCATACTTGCTTTGTCTTAGCTAATTAATTGCTTTGGAAATATTTATGTCAAAATAGGATACTTCTTTCTAATTGCTACTTTATAATCATTAAAAAAAGCATATAGATTACAGAATCTGAGGGCTAGAAAGAAACACAATGGTTTATCTAGATCAACAAAATTTCCCATACTGGTCCCTGCCTTTCTATTTTATTACCTAATGTTCTGTTTAAAGATCTTATTGGTAGGAGCTCATTCTCATGTGAAACAGTAGAACAGTTGGATAAATAAAAGGACCCGTAAAAAGGAGATGTTGCTATTTAGTCACTAAGTTGTGTACTACTCTTTTTGACCCTGTGGACTGTAGCATGCCAGGCTCCTCTGTCCCCCACTATCTCCCAGAGTTTGCGCAAATACATGTTCATTGAGTCAGTGATGTCATCCAACCATTTCATCCTCAGTCATCCCCTTCTCCTCTTTCCCTCAATCTTTCCCAGCATCAGGGTCTTTTCCAATAAGTCAGTTCTTTGCATCAGGTGGCCAAAGTATTGGAATTTCAGCTTCAGCAACAAGTTTTTCCAAAGAATATTCAGGGTTTATTTCCTTTAGGACTGACTGGTTTGATCTTGCTGCAGTCCAAGGGACTCTCAAGAGTCTTCTTTAGCACCACCAAGGTTCAAACCCTGGCTCCATCACTTACTAAAGTGGATTATTTTACAAGTTATGAAACGTCTTTAAGCCATATTCTTAGATTAGGAAAATGATACTATCTCTGTTTCATACAGATGTTATGAGGAAGTAAATTAATTATCTGATATCAAGTACAGTTTCTTGCACAGCTTATATAATCAAAGTAAACTATTGTCTTCCGAGTATTTATGAATATTTTTGACACCTTCGAGGGGCATCTTAGTTCTGTACAAAAGTACATTTTTAGTTTCTTCAGTGTCCCTAGCTCAGCTTTAAGCCTGGAAATTAAGTATTTCAGGATGAGAGATAGTAAGTATCCTATGTGGCTTAAATGCCATATTTCTTTTTGCCATGTTTTAACTTGGCTACTCATTGTCATGGCTTAACCACAGAGTTGAGCCTAACATCCATCACTTTCAAGAATTAAAGCCTAACTAAACAAGGCTACAAGTGTCTTCTTTCTGTACAGGTTATCAATTGAGCAATCTGATTTCAATCCAAGTAGGTATGTTCAATGCATACCTTTGGCTCCATGTCCTTGTGGTATGCAGTGTTTTTCTATATTATTTCCAGTTTCCCGGATGTAGTAGGCCATGACCAAGCAGTCATTTCTTTTGTGTGTACTAGTAGTTCTGCCTTTTAATCATTAAGGAAAACTCCCCATACAGTAATCAGGTAACCTTGTGAGATGTGAGACAGACAGTGCTTAGAGCTGTTTTTACAAGCCTCTTCTTGGCAGTGAGCTGGGCATTCTTAAAAAGAGAGTGGCCCTTGCCATCAGCCATCAAGGAAGTAACATTCTGAGACGTCTAGGAGAAGAGTAGTTTATACCCCACTAATAAGGCATCTATTTTAGTGTTCTTTTAAGAGTAAAAAATCACCTACACTTTCTAGGCCAGAGTTTCCAGCCATCAGAGCTCTGTGTATAGATTGTAACTGTGCCTGGTTGTGATTCCTCAGCCCTGTCACCACCAGGGGAGACTGAGTCCTGCATCATCATTTACCACTAAAACAGTCAATGTAGAAAATATATTCTGCTTGAGCCAAGACATAAAAAGTACTGAGAAACACTGCACATCCTAGTCTATTCTTCCTTATACACTGAAGAAAGTCCAGTGTCCTGAGTAGTGGGTGGTTGGGGGACATGTCTAAGGCAAAAATAATAGCAATATCTCTGTTTTTCTTTCTCTTCTTCAGATGTGTGGGGAATGTGTAACTTCAGCATAATTGGTGGATCTTTATTAGCACCATGCATATGGGAATTTTAATCTAGAGAGAGAGGATTTTTTCTATCTTTAAATATTAAGAGAGCGAATGGCTGTCCAATTAATGATTTCTGATAGCAATATTATGAGTGAGTAAAGACAGGATTATGTGGGTTCATGTACACATTGACTTCACTATTACCTATTTTCTTTCAAATACAACAAAGAACAAAAATTACAAAAATGTTAATAAAAATTTCAGTGATAGCTATATTTGTAGTATTCTTATGATATGATTACAAAAATCTCGATCATATTTCAAAAATAGTGTACCATTTAAAATTAAGGGAACCCAAAACAAGGTACAATGGAATCACAGTGGATCTATTGGAAATATGAAGAAGCAATATTTCTAAGGAGGAAACATTGCACAAAACTCATTTTTGACATACCGAGGTCAAGTAGGTATGTGGAAATAATATTCTAAAATTTTAAAAATCAGCCAGTGACTCAAGGAGGATGAAAGTTCATTACCATATAGAAAGGAAACCTTCTAGAGTTCCTATTTTTGTGTTTAAAGTCTTATGAAAAGATACTTCCCAACTCCTTTTATAAACTTTTAATTGTGGAGGGAAGGGGATATTTGACAAAGGAGGTGTGGACTGACTCAGAAGTGTTCCATTGTGTATTTCAATGCTGCCTTCTTTAAATAAAGGATAAGGTGAAAATTAAACCGCTACGAAAAGAGTTGCAAGGCATCTATTTTAGTGTTCTTTTAAGAGTAAAAATCACCTACACTTTCTAGGCCAGAGTTTCCAGCCATCAGAGCTCTGTGTATAGATTGTAACTGTGCCTGGTTGTGATTCCTCAGCCCTGTCACCACCAGGGGAGACTGAGTCCTGCATCATCATTTACCACTAAAACAGTCAATGTAGAAAATATATTCTGCTTGAGCCAAGACATAAAAAGTACTGAGAAACACTGCACATCCTAGTCTATTCTTCCTTATACACTGAAGAAAGTCCAGTGTCCTGAGTAGTGGGTGGTTGGGGGACATGTCTAAGGCAAGAAGTAATAGCAATATCTCTGTTTTTCTTTCTCTTCTTCAGATGTGTGGGGAATGTGTAACTTCAGCATAATTGGTGGATCTTTATTAGCACCATGCATATGGGAATTTTAATCTAGAGAGAGAGGATTTTTTCTATCTTTAAATATTAAGAGAGCGAATGGCTGTCCAATTAATGATTTCTGATAGCAATATTATGAGTGAGTAAAGACAGGATTATGTGGGTTCATGTACACATTGACTTCACTATTACCTATTTTCTTTCAAATACAACAAAGAACAAAAATTACAAAAATGTTAATAAAAATTTCAGTGATAGCTATATTTGTAGTATTCTTATGATATGATTACAAAAATCTCGATCATATTTCAAAAATAGTGTACCATTTAAAATTAAGGGAACCCAAAACAAGGTACAATGGAATCACAGTGGATCTATTGGAAATATGAAGAAGCAATATTTCTAAGGAGGAAACATTGCACAAAACTCATTTTTGACATACCGAGGTCAAGTAGGTATGTGGAAATAATATTCTAAAATTTTAAAAATCAGCCAGTGACTCAAGGAGGATGAAAGTTCATTACCATATAGAAAGGAAACCTTCTAGAGTTCCTATTTTTGTGTTTAAAGTCTTATGAAAAGATACTTCCCAACTCCTTTTATAAACTTTTAATTGTGGAGGGAAGGGGATATTTGACAAAGGAGGGTGTGGACTGACTCAGAAGTGTTCCATTGTGTATTTCAATGCTGCCTTCTTTAAATAAAGGATAAGGTGAAAATTAAACCGCTACGAAAAAGAGTTGCAAGAAATAAAACACTTTTTAAAAGAAATCTTTAAAATGCTTAACAATCCATCTCAGGGAGGAGAGGAAAAGAAACCCTGGTGTGAGGAAGTTGTGATGAAATAAGGAGGACTTATAAATGGGCTGTGGAAATGAAAAAGGAAGAAATTATAAAGATGTATACACAGAGGATTTCAAGGATTTATGTAAAGTGATTTATTTCTATCTTTTGTCTCCAAGCCCATGATAACTAAGTCAATCTTTCTCTAAGGTTGTCCTCTCCAAATGGTGGCCACTAGCCACAAGTGCCTGTTCCATACTGGACAGGCACAAGAGTGGAACATGCGCTAAGTATAAAATAAAATAGACGCTGATTTTGAATACTCGACATAAAAAGAATGTACAACTCCTTTTGGATTATATTTAGTGAAATAAAATACATTGCTAAAATTGATTTCACCTGTTTCTCACTTATTTTTATTTTTTTACTTTTTAATGTGGCTACAAGAAAATTTTAAGTGACATACATAGCTTGCATAGATTATACTTAGATACTTGGATCTGATAGCATTATCTATTGGATGATAGTGAGTTTTCTGAACCTATTTACCCATGACTATCTTTTCATTCGAAAAAAACTGTAGTGGCCTCTCCTAAAGATTCTCAACTTCTCATTGTTCTATCAGCCATATTGGTTCTTCCTTGGTGATTCTTACATTTGAACTACACTGAAACAGATGCCAACTCCCAGCCTCATATATGAGGAAACAGATGAGGAGAAAATGTTGGCTACTAAGCCATTAGTTCCTTTGTCAAAAGTTTTTTGAAGTATAGTTAATTTATAATGTCTTAGTTTCAGATGTATAGCAAAGTGCTATATATGTATGTCTATATATATGTATACAAACAAACATACACATCCATATGTGTGTGTGTGTGTGTGTGTGGTGTCTGTGTATAGATAGATAGATAGATAGATAGAGATAGATATATATTAGATTCTTGTCCATTATAGCTTACTATAAGGTAATGAGTATGGTTCTCTGTGACACTCTTTGTGTCAAGTAGGTTCTTACTGTTAATCCATTTTATATATAGTGGTGTGTATGTGTTAATACCAAACTTCTAATGTATCTATCCTCCCCACCTCCATCAGTAATTTTACTTACCACTTGCTGTTGAGAAAGCAGAATGGAGACAGGCAAGATAAAGGGAAGAAATAGTCTTGGAAAAATGTAAATTGAAATAAAAAATTAAGAAGAACCAGCAGAAGAAAAAATTTTGTCTTCAGAATTTAAATCTAAACTAAAATGCATTCACTTTCACCTTACACTCTGCTTTTTATTTTCACCAGAGTAATGATCAGTTACCTGAATCAGTCAGGAATGTTCAAAAAAGGCTTGAAAAAGTGTTTGCACTTCAGTTTCTTTAACTATACATCTGGGAGGCTGGATCTGATGAGTTGTTAAATCCCTTGAAGGCTGAACGTATATTGACTGCTCCTGTCTTAGGGCCTTTGAAGTAACCATTACCCCTACTGAGGACTCTCTTCTCTCCATTATCTGTGGGGCTGGCTTATTGCCAATTAGGTATCAACATAAAGCTTATTTCTGAAGACAGCTCTTCTCCAACCACATATGTGGGCCTCCTGTCACTCTGTCACTCATTCTATTTTATTTTTTGCACTTATATCAAGGTGATTTTTTTTTCTTTGCTTATATTACTTGCTTGTATTCTTATATATTTCCTTGTTTGCTCTCCATTCATTCACCTATTCATTCACCTCCCATGAATGCAGTCTTCATGAGAGAAAGGACCCTGTCTGTTGTACTCACTGCTCTATCCAGTTTAGGTAGAAGAGTGTCTGGTGTATACAAGGTGCTCAAGAAATATTAAGAATATGAATAAATGAAATAGACCTGGTTCTTAGATATAATCAACCATGACAGATATTGACTGATATAATGGAATCCACCAACTAATTAATTTATTAACTAAATCAATAATTATTAACTAAGAGAAACTTGTGTCCAACTCTTTGTGACGCCATGCACTGTAGCCCACCAGGCTCTTCTGTCCATGAAATTCTCTAGGGAAGAATATTGGAATGGGTATTCTCTTCTCTTCTCCAGGGGATCTTCCCAACCCAGGGATCAAATCTGGGTCTCTGTATTGCCAGCAGATTCTCTGTCATCTGAGCACCAGGGAAGCCGTAAACTACTGACTAATTCATTTCTTAATTAACTGATTTAATTGAATTTATTAACTAGCATAATTATTTACCAAGTGTGCAGAACCAAATTTGAAAAACCGGGGAGCAGAGGGAGGTCATGCAGCCATACAGAACCCCTATAGCAGACTCACACCATGAACCTTGTCCAGTGAAGACTCCTCTGCCTGATACCCAAAACCCCAAGCGCTAGCTCTCCATCAATGGCTGACACCACTAGGTTGAGACATGGGTTATCCCTGCAGTTATCACTTCCACAGCTGCCCTTGGAAACTGTATGCTGCTGTCATTTGCATCATCACCAAAAAAGGATTCTGTATTGATTTCATTTCTTTGTGTCACAAACTCCGCACACAGAATTCTGAGATTATTCAAATACAGATTACATGACCCATGCCTTACCTACAAAGTAATGAGAATCTAATATTTTTTGTCCTTCCATATAAGGAAAGGGGTTCTGCTTTGATGTAATTCCAGTCTGAGTCAAAAGGCTAACAAACCAGGAGTATACATGGTGGAAGTGGGAGACTGATGGTCACAGTCTTGAAACTCAAGGTGGGCCAGTGTTTCAGGGAGAGCCAAAGGGCAGGAGAAGATCAATTTCTCAGCTCAAGGTAATAAATTTCTTCTTCCTCACTGTAGGGTCAGCTCTCTTCTTCCAACCAGGCCTTCAACTGATTGATTGAGGCCCACTTCCATTAGGGAGGTACAATCTGCTTTACTCAGCATACTGATCAAAATGTTAATCTCTTCCAAAAGCACCCACATAGAAACACCCAGAATAATGTTTGAACAGCTATCTGAGCACCCCATGGCTCCTGTAAAGCTGATATACAAAGTTTACGATCACATACACCCAACCAGGGACAATCAATCATTCAATTGAAAGCCTGAAGTCCTGCCACAGCCATTCTTTACTCTTAGGCTATTTGACTAGGAACCTGCCATGGTACTCTTTATTTCCTTATTGGTGGTGGGGGGAGGTATTCTCCCTTTGCAATCCCTGGGTGAATATGTTACCTTAAACATGTACAAAATGAACTAAAGAGACAGTGGTTCACAATGCGGAGGCCTGAAAAGCTAAAGTAATTACACATCCAAAGGCTATCATTTAGATTGATCTATCAACTGCTGCCAACAGAACGACACAGAAACCACACGCTCATTTGCAAATTGAAATGTGAGGTGAACCTGAGTAAGAGACACATTCTGCCTTCTAGGAGGAAAGGACATCTGATTCATGGCATGCCCTGCCAAGATACAGCTGGGTAATAAGCCAAGTGGCTTCCTGCCAGCTAACCCTGAACAACAAGGAAAGGCAGCAGCAGGTTATGTAAAGGGATGAAACACTTATTATAAAAAGGAACCTGAAAACTGCTGTGAGATTAATTATATTCCCACTGCCAAAATCCCATCAATATTTAAAAGAAATGATAAAAAAAAAAATTCCTGAGATGTTCCTTGTTTTCAGAATGGTCAAAATTTGCCCTCAGAAAACCATCAAAGAAAATTAGGAAAAACATAAAGTGCAAAAGAAATGAGCACAAATGGAAGAGCAAAAGCAACCTCTGCCAATGAGTCTAGGTTTCCAGGTGAGGCACAGTCTCACTTGTTTAACACAATAGCCTAGGCGGTTATGATTTAGTGTTATTGGAAAAGGGCAACAATTCCACACATGAGTTTTCAGTTATAGGCTAGTCAAGTCAAAGCTACTATCTTTGACATTAAAAAGGCAGTGCTAAGAACATGTTCTAACTGTACAGATGGTCCCAAAGATCTTGTCAATATCTAGGATTTCAAATTTATAATTCTGAATTTCTTAGTTAAAATCAGAAAAGCTGTACACCAGAGCTGGAACTAGGATAAAATAAGTGAGGCACTTCCATCAGGCATAAAATTTAAGGAAAAGCAAAAACAAAAAATTTTTAAAAGTTGCTGGACAATCAATCATTCAATTGAAAGCCTGAAGTCCTGCCACAGCCATTCTTTACTCTTAGGCTATTTGACTAGGAACCTGCCATGGTACTCTTTATTTCCTTATTGGTGGTGGGGAGGTATTCTCCTTTGCAATCCCTGGTGAATATGTTACCTTAAACATGTACAAAATGAACTAAAGAGACAGTGGTTCACAATGCGGAGGCCTGAAAAGCTAAAGTAATTACACATCCAAAGGCTATCATTTAGATTGATCTATCAACTGCTGCCAACAGAACGACACAGAAACCACACGCTCATTTGCAAATTGAAATGTGAGGTGAACCTGAGTAAGAGACACATTCTGCCTTCTAGGAGGAAAGGACATCTGATTCATGGCATGCCCTGCCAAGATACAGCTGGGTAATAAGCCAAGTGGCTTCCTGCCAGCTAACCCTGAACAACAAGGAAAGGCAGCAGCAGGTTATGTAAAGGGATGAAACACTTATTATAAAAAGGAACCTGAAAACTGCTGTGAGATTAATTATATTCCCACTGCCAAAATCCCATCAATATTTAAAAGAAATGATAAAAAAAAAAATTCCTGAGATGTTCCTTGTTTTCAGAATGGTCAAAATTTGCCCTCAGAAAACCATCAAAGAAAATTAGGAAAAACATAAAGTGCAAAAGAAATGAGCACAAATGGAAGAGCAAAAGCAACCTCTGCCAATGAGTCTAGGTTTCCAGGTGAGGCACAGTCTCACTTGTTTAACACAATAGCCTAGGCGGTTATGATTTAGTGTTATTGGAAAAGGGCAACAATTCCACACATGAGTTTTCAGTTATAGGCTAGTCAAGTCAAAGCTACTATCTTTGACATTAAAAAGGCAGTGCTAAGAACATGTTCTAACTGTACAGATGGTCCCAAAGATCTTGTCAATATCTAGGATTTCAAATTTATAATTCTGAATTTCTTAGTTAAAATCAGAAAAGCTGTACACCAGAGCTGGAACTAGGATAAAATAAGTGAGGCACTTCCATCAGGCATAAAATTTAAGGAGGCATCATAAAAGTCAGTAATCAAGATAAACAATATTTTAATGCATAAAGAAATCAGCAAACTCTGGCTCACAGGATGGCTGCCTGATTTTATAAATAAAATTGTGTTGGAATCACAGTTGGAGCCTGTTTTTATATATTCATAATTGAGATGTTATTATGTTATTTATTATAGATGTCTTTACATTGATTTTTAAATATTGCATGAAAATATTATTTATTTTGAATACTGAGTTTCTGGTATGCCCTTAAAATTTGCACCCCAGATGTTTCACTTGGTTCACCCAAGTATTAGCTCTGTTATGCACCCTTTTGACTTTATGCACCGAGAATGACTCCTAATGTTTTCTGGCTCGACATACTACAGTTACTCATCTGCACTGAGTATTATAATTTGCTAAGTGAAATATGCACATGGCTTATTTCACTCTGGCAGCATCTTCATAACAATGTTATTTCCCCATTGTACATGTGAGCCCCTGAAGTTTCTTAGCCAGAATAACACCACAAAACCAGAATGTGACAAATCAGAAGTCAATTCTCAGTAGTCTGATGCAATGGTTCACCAATTAAGGAATCAACAGGTTTCTTCTGAGGAAAAGTATTTTACATTGTTTGTGACATCATGTTTTGATACTCTTGAGGAACTTGTTTCCTTCTAGTTTTACTTATTTGCTGAATTAATAAAAATGACTGAACACAACTTGTATCCCTTTCTTGAAGAATCAAACATAGAAGAATATCATTATCAAACACCTTGATTTGTACAAAAAAGTTTTTAATTAGATAAAATGTTATACTTGGTAGAAGGCACAACTTGATGAGCACAAAGGGGAAAAAACCTCTGCCAATGAGTCTAGGTTTCCAGGTGAGGCACAGTCTCACTTGTTTAACACAATAGCCTAGGCGGTTATGATTTAGTGTTATTGGAAAAGGGCAACAATTCCACACATGAGTTTTCAGTTATAGGCTAGTCAAGTCAAAGCTACTATCTTTGACATTAAAAGGCAGTGCTAAGAACATGTTCTAACTGTACAGATGGTCCCAAAGATCTTGTCAATATCTAGGATTTCAAATTTATAATTCTGAATTTCTTAGTTAAAATCAGAAAAGCTGTACACCAGAGCTGGAACTAGGATAAAATAAGTGAGGCACTTCCATCAGGCATAAAATTTAAGGAGGCATCATAAAAGTCAGTAATCAAGATAAACAATATTTTAATGCATAAAGAAATCAGCAAACTCTGGCTCACAGGATGGCTGCCTGATTTTATAAATAAAATTGTGTTGGAATCACAGTTGGAGCCTGTTTTTATATATTCATAATTGAGATGTTATTATGTTATTTATTATAGATGTCTTTACATTGATTTTTAAATATTGCATGAAAATATTATTTATTTTGAATACTGAGTTTCTGGTATGCCCTTAAAATTTGCACCCCAGATGTTTCACTTGGTTCACCCAAGTATTAGCTCTGTTATGCACCCTTTTGACTTTATGCACCGAGAATGACTCCTAATGTTTTCTGGCTCGACATACTACAGTTACTCATCTGCACTGAGTATTATAATTTGCTAAGTGAAATATGCACATGGCTTATTTCACTCTGGCAGCATCTTCATAACAATGTTATTTCCCCATTGTACATGTGAGCCCCTGAAGTTTCTTAGCCAGAATAACACCACAAAACCAGAATGTGACAAATCAGAAGTCAATTCTCAGTAGTCTGATGCAATGGTTCACCAATTAAGGAATCAACAGGTTTCTTCTGAGGAAAAGTATTTTACATTGTTTGTGACATCATGTTTTGATACTCTTGAGGAACTTGTTTCCTTCTAGTTTTACTTATTTGCTGAATTAATAAAAATGACTGAACACAACTTGTATCCCTTTCTTGAAGAATCAAACATAGAAGAATATCATTATCAAACACCTTGATTTGTACAGTATAGAAGAAGGTGTTTATGGATATAATATAATCTAGCATGTTATGTTATTGAAATTCTTTAATAGTTATACTTGGTAGAGCCTGGTCACTTAGAATTACCCTTATTTGGGCAACACAGAGTAACTTGATGGTTTAGACAGGAGAAACTTGGGGGCAATTGTGCAAACACACTTCGATCTGTACAGTCATGGGCAGTTTTTTTTGAAGGCAGGGTACACCTCTCCTCCACTAAAGCCTTCCTACTCCAACATTTTCTACTGTTAGTTTCAATCACAATAATGTCATGTCACTCACAGCAGTGAATATAGTCAAGACTTTCATTCGCATCTCCCTTCTCCCTCAAGCGCAAAAACACAGCATGCTGCTAGGGCTTATTATGCCTTGGAGATCTCTCCCCCTGTCAAAAAATTATCTCCACTCAGTCATTCAATTCCCCTGCTCATTTTCCTGCTTAGCTGATAATTTTTTTTCTTATTTTAATTGTATCTTGATTAAAAATTTTTGGTATTCTGTCAAAAGCCCCTTTGAAGGAAACTTGCCCAGTCAAGCGTTCCTGTGAAAGGGACAGGCTGTCTTAAATGAGGTGACCCAGCCCTGGCTCTACCCCTCAATATGAAGCAGGACAAACATAAAAACAAAAGATGGTCAACACATAGGATAAGAAGTGATCTGTGGAATGTGTGTGTCTGTGTGTCTGTGTGTGTGTGTTCACTGTCATGTCCAACTTTTTGCGACTCCATGGACTGTAGCCTACCAGGTTCCTCTGTCTGTGGGATTCTCCAGGCAAGAATACTGGAGTGGGTTGCCATTTCCTTCTCCAGGGGATCTTCTCCACCCAAGGATCAAACCTGCATCTCTTGCATCTTCTGCACTGGCAAGTGGATCCTTTACCACTGTGCCACCTGGGAAACCCCCAATCCATAAAATGGTCTGGCTTAAAATCATGGTGGAACCAATAGGCATCTTTCTCTCCAGGAATCTGATCTAAGAAATAAATGAGAGAATGAGGTGTTTTACCTTAAGAAACAATGTAAAAGAGAGATGCATGCAGATATATGTGGGAAGAGTCTGTGGAAACCTTCACTTGAATTCATGACAAAAGCCAAAATGAGGCCAATGCCTCTGGCCCCCACTCCACTTCTTAATTTCATCCTTTAATTCATGTTAGTGATTTTCACTGCTATGTAGATGAGGGAATGAACCTTGTAGCCTCCGTGTCCTAATGCATCTATTAAGATGCCACTTTTATGATCCTCTTACCTTTCTATTTAGATAGAAAATTCATTTCATACATTTCCTACTCTTCAGAGAGTCCAAAGACTGATTTAACTGATAGTTCAGACTTGGAAGAGCAGAGGTAGACCATACTTTATTTCTGTGGGGTTTTGCTTGTTTATGATATTTTTTACATTTTGTTCAGACATGGATTGGGGGTCCATACAGTGGATTGGGGAAATATCAAAGCCAATCATAACTTTCATGAGCAAAGAAAACATCCATTGGAGAAAATGAGAGCATTTATTTTATCCAGATAGAGTTCAGAATGATTCAGAACATCCTGTAGTGGCTGTTGAAAATACCACCTCATGTAAAATAAATCATCCACTATGGCAAAAGCTGTGAACTGTGAGTAAGCGTTCCTGTGAAAGGACAGGCTATCTTAAATGAGGGGACCCAGCCCTGGCTCTACCCCTCAATATGAAGCAGGACAAACATAAAAACAAAAGATGGTCAACACATAGGATAAGAAGTGATCTGTGGAATGTGTGTGTCTGTGTGTCTGTGTGTGTGTGTTCACTGTCATGTCCAACTTTTTGCGACTCCATGGACTGTAGCCTACCAGGTTCCTCTGTCTGTGGGATTCTCCAGGCAAGAATACTGGAGTGGGTTGCCATTTCCTTCTCCAGGGGATCTTCTCCACCCAAGGATCAAACCTGCATCTCTTGCATCTTCTGCACTGGCAAGTGGATCCTTTACCACTGTGCCACCTGGGAAACCCCCAATCCATAAAATGGTCTGGCTTAAAATCATGGTGGAACCAATAGGCATCTTTCTCTCCAGGAATCTGATCTAAGAAATAAATGAGAGAATGAGGTGTTTTACCTTAAGAAACAATGTAAAAGAGAGATGCATGCAGATATATGTGGGAAGAGTCTGTGGAAACCTTCACTTGAATTCATGACAAAAGCCAAAATGAGGCCAATGCCTCTGGCCCCCACTCCACTTCTTAATTTCATCCTTTAATTCATGTTAGTGATTTTCACTGCTATGTAGATGAGGGAATGAACCTTGTAGCCTCCGTGTCCTAATGCATCTATTAAGATGCCACTTTTATGATCCTCTTACCTTTCTATTTAGATAGAAAATTCATTTCATACATTTCCTACTCTTCAGAGAGTCCAAAGACTGATTTAACTGATAGTTCAGACTTGGAAGAGCAGAGGTAGACCATACTTTATTTCTGTGGGGTTTTGCTTGTTTATGATATTTTTTACATTTTGTTCAGACATGGATTGGGGGTCCATACAGTGGATTGGGGAAATATCAAAGCCAATCATAACTTTCATGAGCAAAAGAAAACATCCATTGGAGAAAATGAGAGCATTTATTTTTATCCAGATAGAGTTCAGAATGATTCAGAACATCCTGTAGTGGCTGTTGAAAATACCACCTCATGTAAAATAAATCATCCACTATGGCAAAAAGCGGTCAATGCTCATGTCAACAAGAGACTGAAATATTCAAGGAAAGTAAACAGTTTTGAAAATAGCAACTGATGAGTTTCTATTATCTCCTATTTCTTTTTGACTGGCAGGAAAAACAGTGGAACAAAATCAGTCTTGTTAGCTCTAAGCAGCTCTAATCCCTTCCCTCCCTGGAGCATACTACCTAGCTTAGAAGATGATAAGATTCTCCTTGACACCAGATAAAAATGATAATGTACCTTAGTGATAATGTGTGTAAGCCACAGAAGGCAAAACCAGAGTGTGAATATTCTCTCCTAAAAGGATAGGACTATAAATCTCTCTTAACAGATACCACTGAATAGCGAGAGGAACTTCAAAACAAAACAAATGCAGAGAACCATAACAAAAGATTCCATCTGATTGACACTAGCAAGAGTAGCAAATCTCACCACCAGTGCACCTCTCATGAAAACAATCTCAATTGCATCCTAGATCCTCAATGACTAAATATGGACATTCTTTTGTTTGCTCACACACAAAAAGAGAACATTAAAAGCTCAGTCACACTGTATGTAGCATATGTTAGAGCGATTCAACTTAGTTTAATCAAAAGGCAGCAATGTTAGGTAGTAGCAGAGAAGAGGATTCTAATTCTGACTTTGCCTTTAGAAGGCAGGGTTGGAGAACATGAGTTCTAGATGATTTCAAACACATCTTCCCCCATGAGTTCTTGGATCTTAGACAACCTCTTGACCTCTCATTGTTAAAATCTCTGCTTCTGTAAAATGGGGCTAACAATAGAATCCACTTCATACAGTATTTATAAGAATCAGAAATCAAAACCAATCGTATTTGTGCAGGATTTCTTAACCATGCTGTGCTTGACATTTTGGATTGGACAATATTTTCTTTGTGGGTAGCTATCCTGTACACGTAGAACACTTAACAGTATCTACCCATTAGATACGAGCGATGACACTTTTGAAAAGTCATTAAATATTGTCAGATGCTCCCTTAGGTGCAAAATTATCCTCAGTGGATAACTGGGGCTTTAGTGTCTGGTGACTATCAACTCTTGAATAAATGTCCATTCATCCTCTCTCCAGTGGTCATATCCATTGTTCAAATGAAGAACTCTATGGCTTTAGGTATACTAATGTTAACATGGGGGAAGAAGGGAAATGCAGACCACGTATCATACACTGTACTTATATGTATACATTAACTCATGACATCTTCACAACTATCTTATGAAGTCAATACTAGGGATTCTCCAAAAGAAGATCAGCCTGTGAAGAGAATGAATAATTGATGATACTTATAAATGAAAGTTTAATTGTATATAAACATTTGTGCTGTCACATTAGAAGATGATAAGATTCTCCTTGACACCAGATAAAAATGATAATGTACCTTAGTGATAATGTGTGTAAGCCACAGAAGGCAAAACCAGAGTGTGAATATTCTCTCCTAAAAGGATAGGACTATAAATCTCTCTTAACAGATACCACTGAATAGCGAGAGGAACTTCAAAACAAAACAAATGCAGAGAACCATAACAAAAGATTCCATCTGATTGACACTAGCAAGAGTAGCAAATCTCACCACCAGTGCACCTCTCATGAAAACAATCTCAATTGCATCCTAGATCCTCAATGACTAAATATGGACATTCTTTTGTTTGCTCACACACAAAAAGAGAACATTAAAAGCTCAGTCACACTGTATGTAGCATATGTTAGAGCGATTCAACTTAGTTTAATCAAAAGGCAGCAATGTTAGGTAGTAGCAGAGAAGAGGATTCTAATTCTGACTTTGCCTTTAGAAGGCAGGGTTGGAGAACATGAGTTCTAGATGATTTCAAACACATCTTCCCCCATGAGTTCTTGGATCTTAGACAACCTCTTGACCTCTCATTGTTAAAATCTCTGCTTCTGTAAAATGGGGCTAACAATAGAATCCACTTCATACAGTATTTATAAGAATCAGAAATCAAAACCAATCGTATTTGTGCAGGATTTCTTAACCATGCTGTGCTTGACATTTTGGATTGGACAATATTTTCTTTGTGGGTAGCTATCCTGTACACGTAGAACACTTAACAGTATCTACCCATTAGATACGAGCGATGACACTTTTGAAAAGTCATTAAATATTGTCAGATGCTCCCTTAGGTGCAAAATTATCCTCAGTGGATAACTGGGGCTTTAGTGTCTGGTGACTATCAACTCTTGAATAAATGTCCATTCATCCTCTCTCCAGTGGTCATATCCATTGTTCAAATGAAGAACTCTATGGCTTTAGGTATACTAATGTTAACATGGGGGAAGAAGGGAAATGCAGACCACGTATCATACACTGTACTTATATGTATACATTAACTCATGACATCTTCACAACTATCTTATGAAGTCAATACTAGGGATTCTCCAAAAGAAGATCAGCCTGTGAAGAGAATGAATAATTGATGATACTTATAAATGAAAGTTTAATTGTATATAAACATTTGTGCTGTCACATTAAACTAACTTTCAGAACACTGATGAACACATGCACATCTCATTATATATGTAGGCAGCATGTAGTTGGTAGGAATGCGAACCACTCTGCAAAGCTGAGGCCAAGGTATGGTCTCTGAATGGATACAGCCAAGAGCCTCACCTAATCGTTCCAAAGAGTCACCCAGGATATAAAACCACATCATGTGGTCTGGTGGAAATCCCAGCAAGTTTTGCATTTGGAACGTATTCCACAAACTCTGCCATGAATGCTGGAAAAATGACTAGGGAATTCTGCAACATTTTAATTCAGCTAAATCAACTGATGATACAATGTTAATGGCAGAAAGTGAAGAGGAACTGAAGGCCCTCTTGATGAAGGTGAAAGCGGAGAGTGAAAAGTCTAGCTTAAAACTCAACGTGCAAAAAACGAAGATCATGGTCCAGTCCTATCATGTCATAGATGAGAAAATAGATGAGGCAAATGTTGAAAACGAGTCAGATTTCACATGCCTGGGCTCCAAATTTAATGCAGATGGTGACTGCAGTCACAAGATTAAAAGGTGCTTGCTACTTAGAACAGCTATGACCAACCTAAACAGTGTATTAAAAAGCAGAGGGGCTTCCCTGGTGGTCTAGTGGGTAAGGACACCACCTTGCAGTGCAAGGGGTGCCAGTTCGATCCCTGACCTGGGAAGATCCCACCTGCCGCAGAGCGGCTGGACCCATGTGTCCAATTACCGAGCCAGAGCTCTGGAGCGCATGCGCCCAGAGTCGGTGCTCTGCGACAACAGAGGCCACCGCGATGGGAGGCCCACACAGGCCAAAGAACAAAGATGAATGAAAACTAGATAAATGAAAGACCAATAGAAGTGGCCCGCCCGCCCCCTACCTCCCCAACCTGCTCCCTCCAATAAATAAATAAATAAATAAATAAATAAATAAAATCTTAAAATAAAATAAAATAAAATAAAAAGCAGAGACATCACTTTGCTGACAAAGGTCATATATTCAAAGCTATGGTTTTCCCAGGAATCATGTATGGATTTGAGAATTGGACCATAAAGAGAGCTGAGTGCCAAATAATTGATGCTTTCAAATTGTGGTGGATGGAGAAAACTCTTGAGAGTCCTTTAGAGAGCAAGGAGATCAGACTAACCAATCCTAATGAAAATTAACTCTGGATATCCATTGGAAAGACTGGTGTTGAAGCTGAATCCCCAATACTCTGGCCAACTCACATAAAAAGTTGACTCATTGGAAAAATCCCTGATGCTGAGAAAGACTGAGGGGAAGAAAAAATGAGGCCAACAGGGGATGATATGAATGGATGGCATCACTGAGTAAATGTACATGAGTTTAGGCAAACTCAGGAGAGAGTGAAGGACAGGGAAGCCTGGCGTGCTGTAGCCCATGGAGTCACAGAAAGTCAGACAGGGCTTAACCACTGAACAACAACAAATCAACTGAGTGCCTTGAACACAAACACCTCTGCTCACCAAACACAGATTTTCCAGGCTAAAATCAAGGGATTAAGTAGGGATGATATTTTATCAGGCTTTCAATATGACCAGTGAACTGCAATTCATTGGGAGTCTATGGGCATGCTTCTCTGAAGACGGCAATTCCAAACCTTTCACTGGGTCAAAGCAACCCATTTCAGTCCCTCATCTCTCTATGTCGAAACACAGCTCTTGGATTGGACTGCTGGTAGAATGGTCACTAGAAGTGATGAATCTTAGTTTTAGAATTATCTCATTCCCTTGTCATTTCATGCAATACCCAATAACCCATCTGTATACAGGAAACAATGTATAAATTATTCTAGTAGTATTATCTCCATTTCAAAAACATTACTGAGACTAAGTGAGGTTAACTAACTTGGGTAAGATCTTGGCAGGACAGTAGGCAAGTAACAGAGTAAAGGGGCTTCCCAGGTGCTCAATGGGTAAAGAATGCACCCTCATGCAGGAGACACAAGAGATTCGGGTTCAGTCCCTGAGGCGGGAAGATCCCCTGGAGAAGGAAATGGCAACCCACTCCAGTATTCTTGCCTGGAAAACTCCACAGGCAGAGGAGGCTGCAGACCACAGTCCAGGGGGTCACAAAAGGTCAGACAGGACTGAGTGAGCAGCAGCAGGAGCAGAAAGTTCATACTTAATGCTGTTCCCCTGCCCCAGCGCCTCCTACTGGCTGAGTAGCAACACAGGAAACTGTTTAGTTGCTTGTTAGAAGTGCTGGACTGAAATGAAACCTCATTAAGAATAATGAGTTCATATGGGGAAGGATGTAAAAGGATAACCAGTGTTTGAATCTTAGATCTCAGTTCCATTTCTGTGGAGTTCTTTTCCTAACCAGGACTATCTGTATTCTTTTGGGAAGGATAGCAGAATAAGGTACAAAAAATTTCTCTGCATAACATCAAAACCTGCATTGCACAATGGAAGCGAATCCATAAACATTAGGCAAATCAGTCATGTAGAAATAGGAAAAATGGTACCTTGTTGAAAGATTCCATGCTGGGTCTTAAAAAATACTGAATAAAAAATTATTTCTAAAGCATATAAAAGACAAGTTGTCATATAAACATCATGTATTGGCTGTTATGAGTTACCTAGCTTGACCAGCACAATTATATGGCATCCCTGGAACATAATTTAGGTGAACATATTTAAGAAGAAAAATATGCTGATACTAATCATATGGCCATTTGGAATCAATCTCCATATTTCCAAGGATCCTTAACCAAGAATTGACAATTTCAGTCCCTCATCTCTCTATGTCGAAACACAGCTCTTGGATTGGACTGCTGGTAGAATGGTCACTAGAAGTGATGAATCTTAGTTTTAGAATTATCTCATTCCCTTGTCATTTCATGCAATACCCAATAACCCATCTGTATACAGGAAACAATGTATAAATTATTCTAGTAGTATTATCTCCATTTCAAAAACATTACTGAGACTAAGTGAGGTTAACTAACTTGGGTAAGATCTTGGCAGGACAGTAGGCAAGTAACAGAGTAAAGGGCTTCCCAGGTGCTCAATGGGTAAAGAATGCACCCTCATGCAGGAGACACAAGAGATTCGGGTTCAGTCCCTGAGGCGGGAAGATCCCCTGGAGAAGGAAATGGCAACCCACTCCAGTATTCTTGCCTGGAAAACTCCACAGGCAGAGGAGGCTGCAGACCACAGTCCAGGGGGTCACAAAAGGTCAGACAGGACTGAGTGAGCAGCAGCAGGAGCAGAAAGTTCATACTTAATGCTGTTCCCCTGCCCCAGCGCCTCCTACTGGCTGAGTAGCAACACAGGAAACTGTTTAGTTGCTTGTTAGAAGTGCTGGACTGAAATGAAACCTCATTAAGAATAATGAGTTCATATGGGGAAGGATGTAAAAGGATAACCAGTGTTTGAATCTTAGATCTCAGTTCCATTTCTGTGGAGTTCTTTTCCTAACCAGGACTATCTGTATTCTTTTGGGAAGGATAGCAGAATAAGGTACAAAAAATTTCTCTGCATAACATCAAAACCTGCATTGCACAATGGAAGCGAATCCATAAACATTAGGCAAATCAGTCATGTAGAAATAGGAAAAATGGTACCTTGTTGAAAGATTCCATGCTGGGTCTTAAAAAATACTGAATAAAAAATTATTTCTAAAGCATATAAAAGACAAGTTGTCATATAAACATCATGTATTGGCTGTTATGAGTTACCTAGCTTGACCAGCACAATTATATGGCATCCCTGGAACATAATTTAGGTGAACATATTTAAGAAGAAAAATATGCTGATACTAATCATATGGCCATTTGGAATCAATCTCCATATTTCCAAGGATCCTTACCAGAATTGACAATTTGCCATTACTGGAAACGTATTTCATAATTTCCCCAGCAACCAAACACTCAGGATCCTGGTGAAAAAAAGTAGCTTTCAACAGGACTGTCTTGCTGACATTCCTTTTTAAACAGGTTCTTTTTCTTTTTTCCTCACAATGTACTTACTTGAGCAACAGTTTAACCAACATCTTTGCTAGGCAATTTGTTTCTCATAAAATATTTCACAGGGTCATAAAATTATCAAAATAATTCAAAAGTATCATTGTCTGCTAGAAGAATTTAATTGGAAAAATGGAAAAAAAATTTTCCTGGCATAACTGTGAATTTCAAAAACACTCTTGCCCTTTTACTGAAAAGCTAACATTTCCCTCGAGATTTCTGATTTTCATATTCATAGGGCCTGGATAAGCTAAACTTTAACTCAAGCCTTAAAGCTATATAAATATTTATTGTAGATAGAAAATTAAAAAAGAAATCTTAGAGATTTTATGCATCAAAAGAGATTTGTGGGGTGTAATGGAAGAGTCATCCAGAGGAATTTGCATGGTGGTCTTTGTTCTATCACTATTTGGCTCTGCAAGACCTTAAACAAGCCTCACATGGCTCTCTGGACATGAATTTCCTTACCTGCAAAGCAAGGGGATTCTAATGGATTATTCCTAATATTCCCCCAAAGGTCTGACAACATGTGATGGTAATAGATGAAATTTTAAAGTGAAATGGAGGGATGTGTATTATTAATAAAAAGAAACTGTCACATTTCAAAACACTGATGGTAGCTGTCATAAAAATGGCTTGAAACAAAAATTTAATTCAGGGTTTCATAAACGTAAATGTCAAAATATACCATACCATTTATTCGACTCCTAAATTGGAAAATTAAGTGTTGAATGTTTGAAGATAAACAAAAAAATGAGAAAATAAAAATGTCATTCTATCAGTCAGGCTTCTGACTTTAAAGCTAACATTCTTAGTTTAGATTGTGAAAAATTTCATTTAGGAAAAAAAACTGCTTTAAAATACATATCCAACTCTAAGCAAATGTTCATTAGTATTACTCTCAGAAAATCAATGCATTTTGATAAGCCCAAAACAGAATGAAGCGTATTAGAACATGATGAAGGACACGGAAAGTGCCTCCATGTGCAGAAATAAAAAATAAAACTTAAAATGTTTATAAGAAATGAAAAAGCAGGCTTCCCTGGTGGTCCAGTGGGTAAAGAATCCACCTTGCAGTGCAAGGAGCATCAATTTGATCCCCGGCCCGGGAAGATTCCACATGCCACAGAGTGGCTGGACCAGTGTGTCCAATTATGAGCCAGTGCTCTGGAGCAGATGCACTCAGAGCTGGTGCTCTGCAATGAGAGAGGTCACTGCAATCCGAGGCCCACACCGGCCAAAGAATAAAAATGGATGAAAATAAATATATTAAAAAAACAATAAAAGAAGCCAAAATTTTAAAAATAAAGAAATGAAAAGGCAAAGGCGGGGCTTCCCCTGGTGGTCCAGTAGGTAAGGACACCGCCTTGTAGTGCAAGGGGCGCCAGTTCGAGCCCTGGCCTGGGAAGATCCCACGTGCCACAGAGCGGCTGGACCCATGTGCCCAATTACTGAGCCGGAGCTCTGGAGCGCATGCGCCCAGAGCCAGTGCTCTGCAACGACAGATGCCACTGCGATGGGAGGCCCACAGGAGCCAAAGAACAAAGATGGATGAATAGAGAAACGAAAAACCAATAGAAGTGGCCCGCCTGCTCCCCTCCCTCCCCAACCCAACTCCCACCCCAAAAAAAGAAAAGGCAAAGGCGGGTGTAGTAAAATATATGAAATAATTTAGTTTCCTGCTCTCTGGCACTTCAGTGACCACAAAGCTAAAAACTTATCTTTCAGATATTCGTCATGCCAAGGTTTCAATCTAGCAATCAATTCAGGTATTAAATCTACTGGTATAGGGTAGGCAGACTATAACAGACTATGTGTCATTGAGTTGGTAGAGAGCAGGTAGTAACTATTCCTTCTGAGGCTGTTTCTGCAAGAGAAAATTTATCTCTGGAAGAGGTGTGATTAACTGAAATAAGCTTTATAGCCAGAGAGATAGGACGAGCTAAGGAATTGGCAGGGCCCAATGCAAAATGAAAATGCAGGATACTTTGTTGTTGTTGTTTAGTCGCTCAATCATGTTTGACTCTTTGGGGACCTCATGGACTGTAGGCTGTCAGGCTCCTCTGTCCATGGGATTTTCCAAGCAGGAATATTGGAGTCGGTTTTCATTTCCTTTTCCAGAGCAATTTCCCATTCAAGGGATTGAACCTACATCCCCTGAATTTCAGGTGGATTCTGCCACTGAACAACTTGAGAAGCCCCTGAGAAGGTTATCTGAAAGAATTACAAATGTTAAGATGCCTAGAGGAGGGTATGAAACCCTTCTGAGAGTGGGGGCCCTGTGTGACTGCACAAGCCACACACCAATGAAGCTGGCCCTGAAGACAGTTCAAACCCCTGCTCAGTCGTTTACTACTTCTGCAGGAGAACCTCCAGCACTCAGCTGACTACTATCAGGTTCTTTGTCTGTAAAATGGTTAAAACCATAAAAGTGCCCTTATAGGCCTATCTATAAAAATCGTATTATCCAATAAGTAACTATTAGCCAGATAAACAATATATCCTCAAAATGTAATAGCTATTATCTTTAGCTTGAAGGATGGATGACTCCCAATAGCAATTCCATTATAAATCACAATGCTATTTTCTTCACGTATAGGTCTTAGGAAAGAGATTAATCCATCAACAATGATAGTGAGTAAATTCTAAAGCAGAAACATAGCAGCACTCTTCTCCCCAGGTACTGACTAACCAAGTTTTCATGTCCAATACAAAGACCTGGATATTTTTCTTTTGTGGTTCTTACTGTACTTCCTTCAAATGATTTACCATAAGAATACAAAAATGCT
Organism: Tragulus kanchil; assembly: GCA_022376925.1. Taxonomy (NCBI): domain Eukaryota; kingdom Metazoa; phylum Chordata; class Mammalia; order Artiodactyla; family Tragulidae; genus Tragulus; species Tragulus kanchil. Next base: position 112,143,590 of record JAIOJX010000005.1, on the reverse strand, counting down.
GTAGAAACAGTCATGTTCTTGTTAATACAAGTCCCTGATTTTCAAAAGTGGTGAGCGGATTTCTCCTAGCACAAAGGATTGTAAACAACATTTTGTTGCTTTATGTTCACCCTGGGATCTGAAGTATTGAAACAACTTGAATAATAAAACAAGAGGAAACATTCTCTTGGAAAAGGAGGTGTAATGTGCATGCAACTTATACCATATAATTTTCAAGAACACAGGGTGTCTATATTTCTCTGGAGTAGTAAATTTAACTCTTTTTACCAGTGGGAGCACTCTATTACGCTCTGATTTAAACCAATAAGAAAATTAACTCATGACTTGCTCCATTCTTGAAGTTGAAGATTTCTGAATGTTTTAAAATGTTAATGTAACTTCTTGTCTAGATACCCATTTGAAAGGCATTTATTAGTAGACTAGGAGGAAGGAATCTGAGGGGGTTAAAAAAAGCAACCTCCTAGGGTTTCCTTTTGCCCTCTGCTCCTTTTTCAATGTAGGATATATTAGCTGGAACAGAGACATGGTAGAGGAAATGAAGAGTCTGAGTTTAAACTATCAGGAAACTATTTCAATATCCGAACGGCTAAAAACGCCCTGATGATATTTAGATTTAGTCTTGTTTTAGGAATTAATTCATTCATAATTCCATGAATATATATTTAGATTCAATAATGGAAGACCAATGTAGGAGTCTACCAAGAGATTAAATTCTGAGGAGGCTGGAAGTCTAGAATGATGAGCTTATTTATACCTGCCCTCGCTTCACCTGATCCAGAAAGGGCTAAGAATACCTTTGGTCCCTTCCAGGAATAAAATTGGCTATTATGGGTACACAGTTATTCACTCAAACTGGTTGCTTACATATTTACATTTTAAAAACAGATAAATGACCTATCCATTCACCAGACTCTCCTTACTATATGCATTGCCAAGCATTTTAACAGATCTTTGTCTCTATTGTCTACTTTCCCTTGCCTGATTATGACAAGACTTGAAAAAGCTAAATAAGAAAAAATATACAGAATGGAAATTTTAATAATCAAGTCATCTGTAAGTATGATGCTGAAATCAGGAGCACTTATTCTTGTGCCAGAGCAGCATTACTTTTTTCCCTAATAACAAATAATGCATTGAATTATCCAGTCACAGCCATTTCACAAGGCTTTAAGGCATTAATTTTAAGCATTCATGTGTTTAATTAATAACTTTAATATGTACCAATGAAAAACACCCATTAGAACAACTTCATAAAAAGGATTTTCCAACATCAACAACAAAGTTTAAGAAACAACCCTTTACTTATGCAATTATTTTTAGAAAGTGTTATACTCTTTTGGTTTATTTATCTGCTTTATTTTCTTTTTACTTTCATAAGAGTAAACCACACGGAACTTGTGAGAACAGTGCTAAATGTTTTAATTGACTATTCTATTATCTTCAGTGGCATTCAACAGCTATTTCCTATATAACTGGCACCATTTTAAAAGATGTGGGAGATTCCAGAGAAGTATGAGGTAATGTCCACTGTCCTCAGAGAGGGTCTAGGCAGAGAAATAGAAACAGCAATGAAGGAAGTAGAAATTGGATGAGACAAAAGGCGATGCCAAGAAGAGTCTAATAAGAGACAGAAAGGAGAGGACCAGGTGAAGCATGGAGGGATAAACACCCTCAAAGCATCGCTAGGTGAGAGTGACCAACTAGGTGAGTGAGATTTTATTGGTAACAAAAATTTAGAGGTGAAACCATTTTGAACAATAATCAAATTCAGAAGATGATTTTACAAATACATTTTACAAACAAGAAAACTGAGGTCCAGAAAGTTCACCAGAGCTGGTGACAAATACCTGAATCTCTCAGATTCTGGAATACGTCCTAAGAAGTCCAGGGCTCTTCTGGGGGTGACTACTTTTATTTGCCCACAAAAGAAGTAGGAATTTCAGTTTACTTCTTTTACCAGTCAAGTACCTTTGCAGACAGCTTACCACATAATGGATTTCCCTGGTAGATCATAGGTAAAAATTTGCCTGCATTGCAGGAGACCTGGATTTGATCCTTGGGTCAGGAAGATCCCCTGGAGAAGAAAATGGCAATGCACTCCTACATTCTTTCCTGGAGAATTCCATGGACAAAGGTGCCTTGGGGGCTACAGTCCATGGGTTGCAGAATCAGACACAACTTAGCAACTAGCACTACTACACTAATGTATGTTTATAACATCATAAAGAAGATCTCATCCTAAATTCAGATTGCTCTGTGGGGTGGATACAGCAACAATCTCAGCTCTGCTTCTGAAGTGGGTTCCCATTGCCTTCTCTATTCTTTGAAGCAAGATGATAAAACAGAAAAGAAGCATTTTTTCAAAGAGAATTCATTTAACGGTTATATTGATGTCTTGATCAAAAAGAACGAAGTCTTTCAGGTGGTGCCTTTTTCTTCTTTCTGTTAATGTACGGTAAACCACACGGAACTTGTGAGAACAGTGCTAAATGTTTTAATTGACTATTCTATTATCTTCAGTGGCATTCAACAGCTATTTCCTATATAACTGGCACCATTTTAAAAGATGTGGGAGATTCCAGAGAAGTATGAGGTAATGTCCACTGTCCTCAGAGAGGTCTAGGCAGAGAAATAGAAACAGCAATGAAGGAAGTAGAAATTGGATGAGACAAAAGGCGATGCCAAGAAGAGTCTAATAAGAGACAGAAAGGAGAGGACCAGGTGAAGCATGGAGGGATAAACACCCTCAAAGCATCGCTAGGTGAGAGTGACCAACTAGGTGAGTGAGATTTTATTGGTAACAAAAATTTAGAGGTGAAACCATTTTGAACAATAATCAAATTCAGAAGATGATTTTACAAATACATTTTACAAACAAGAAAACTGAGGTCCAGAAAGTTCACCAGAGCTGGTGACAAATACCTGAATCTCTCAGATTCTGGAATACGTCCTAAGAAGTCCAGGGCTCTTCTGGGGGTGACTACTTTTATTTGCCCACAAAAGAAGTAGGAATTTCAGTTTACTTCTTTTTACCAGTCAAGTACCTTTGCAGACAGCTTACCACATAATGGATTTCCCTGGTAGATCATAGGTAAAAATTTGCCTGCATTGCAGGAGACCTGGATTTGATCCTTGGGTCAGGAAGATCCCCTGGAGAAGAAAATGGCAATGCACTCCTACATTCTTTCCTGGAGAATTCCATGGACAAAGGTGCCTTGGGGGCTACAGTCCATGGGTTGCAGAATCAGACACAACTTAGCAACTAGCACTACTACACTAATGTATGTTTATAACATCATAAAGAAGATCTCATCCTAAATTCAGATTGCTCTGTGGGGTGGATACAGCAACAATCTCAGCTCTGCTTCTGAAGTGGGTTCCCATTGCCTTCTCTATTCTTTGAAGCAAGATGATAAAACAGAAAAGAAGCATTTTTTCAAAGAGAATTCATTTAACGGTTATATTGATGTCTTGATCAAAAAGAACGAAGTCTTTCAGGTGGTGCCTTTTTCTTCTTTCTGTTAATGTACCTCATTTACAAGTCATTACTCTCTTAACCTTTACTGCTCTTTGCTTAATCAACCAAGGATGAAGATGAGGAGAGTGAATCAACAGAAGGAAGCACAAGCAACATTTCAGAAAGTCAAGGAATTCAAGACAATTCTCAGAACTGCAGTCTCATTTGATACAACAGAAGTGGCAATAAAAGTCAAATTCATCAACACAGTGGTTAGAAAGGCCATTCAAGACAAGGCGAGCTGCAAAATCTGTGAGTTCTAGAAAACCAGGTATTAAGTCTCACAAGGGTGAACAAATCCCCTAGTAGGTCAGTCATTTAAACTAGGAGGTCTGGTGTGCGACAAGTCTGTCAACAGACAGTAGAGCAGAAGAGTTAAAACACACAGGTTCCAGAAGTGCCTAATTTCCTGCATTCAAATCCCAGGTCCAAAAGTTATGTTATGTGCTCTTTGATGGGAGACTTAACCTTTGCGTGCCCCTGTTTCCTCAACTGTAAAGTAGGGATAATAATAATAGCACCTATCTCATGGGCGTGTTGTGGAAATGATATGCGTTAATTATTACTGCTATATAAAGTACTCAGAATAGTGCCTGACACATAGCTAAGTGTGATGCAAGAGTTTCCTGCCATTTATTCTCCTCCTCCTTCTCTTCGTTTCCTCCTCCTTTTTATCTCTATTTTTCTTCCCTTCCTCCTCATTCTGTTTCTACCATTTACCACCTGCATGACCTTGGAGAAGCTGATGAACCTCTTGGCTTCATAGTTCCTACATTTATGAGTACAGGATAATAATATGGTAGTGGTATATACTACCTCAATATATTAAGATTGTAATGAGATATATCAAAACCCCTTAGAATGCTACTGAACTGTACAGTTAAACATGGTTAAAACAGTGTGCTTTCTATTATTTGACTTTCACGAGAAAAAAAAATCTAAAAAGACATCATTAAAAGAGCATAGATTATACATGAAGCAGGAATAAAACAGAAGTTTGGGGGCTTCCTGGTTGTCCAGTTAGTAAGGAGTCTACCTTGCAGTGCATTCGAGTTTCTTTCAGGTGGTGCCTTTTTCTTCTTTCTGTTAATGTACCTCATTTACAAGTCATTACTCTCTTAACCTTTACTGCTCTTTGCTTAATCAACCAAGGATGAAGATGAGGAGAGTGAATCAACAGAAGGAAGCACAAGCAACATTTCAGAAAGTCAAGGAATTCAAGACAATTCTCAGAACTGCAGTCTCATTTGATACAACAGAAGTGGCAATAAAAGTCAAATTCATCAACACAGTGGTTAGAAAGGCCATTCAAGACAAGGCGAGCTGCAAAATCTGTGAGTTCTAGAAAACCAGGTATTAAGTCTCACAAGGGTGAACAAATCCCCTAGTAGGTCAGTCATTTAAACTAGGAGGTCTGGTGTGCGACAAGTCTGTCAACAGACAGTAGAGCAGAAGAGTTAAAACACACAGGTTCCAGAAGTGCCTAATTTCCTGCATTCAAATCCCAGGTCCAAAAGTTATGTTATGTGCTCTTTGATGGGAGACTTAACCTTTGCGTGCCCCTGTTTCCTCAACTGTAAAGTAGGGATAATAATAATAGCACCTATCTCATGGGCGTGTTGTGGAAATGATATGCGTTAATTATTACTGCTATATAAAGTACTCAGAATAGTGCCTGACACATAGCTAAGTGTGATGCAAGAGTTTCCTGCCATTTATTCTCCTCCTCCTTCTCTTCGTTTCCTCCTCCTTTTTATCTCTATTTTTCTTCCCTTCCTCCTCATTCTGTTTCTACCATTTACCACCTGCATGACCTTGGAGAAGCTGATGAACCTCTTGGCTTCATAGTTCCTACATTTATGAGTACAGGATAATAATATGGTAGTGGTATATACTACCTCAATATATTAAGATTGTAATGAGATATATCAAAACCCCTTAGAATGCTACTGAACTGTACAGTTAAACATGGTTAAAACAGTGTGCTTTCTATTATTTGACTTTCACGAGAAAAAAAAATCTAAAAAGACATCATTAAAAGAGCATAGATTATACATGAAGCAGGAATAAAACAGAAGTTTGGGGGCTTCCCTGGTTGTCCAGTTAGTAAGGAGTCTACCTTGCAGTGCAAGGGGCACCGGTTTGATCCCTAGCCCAGGAAGATCCCCTAAGCCCCGAAGCAGCTGGACAGGTGTGTCCAACTATGAGCCAGTGCTCTGGAGCACATGTACCCAGAGCCGGCACTCTACAGCGAGAGGCCATTGCAATGGGAAGCCGACACAGGCCAAAAAATAAAGATGGATGGAAATAAATAAATAAATAACCAATGAAAGAGGCCAAAATTAAAAAAAAAAAGAAAAAGAAAAAGAAAGAAAAACAGAAGCATGCTTATTCACTCACTCATATTTGTTCTAGATGTCTTCCAGCCAATACTTGTTAAATACAGTGTGTAAAGCATGTTTTTAGTTACAGGGGATACAGCAGTGAATGAAGCAAACAAAAATGTGTTCTCTCATGGAGCTTACATTTAAGCGATGCTAGTCATGTTCCAGTAAATACTCTCACTATGATCAATCTGACAAGTCTGAAAAATTCCTGAATATTTAGCAATCTGCACTTGGGAGTATAAGCAGGTTCCATCACACTAACAGGGGAATAGATAAGAATGAACTAAAATGGGAAGTCTGTAAATAGAGGTAAGTCCTCTGAAGGAAAATAAAGCAGAAAACAGTGATACAAGAGGTCTGAGGATAAAGAGAGGGTGAACAGGTATGAATATCCTGGAGAAGAAGGACTCACTGAGAAGGTGGTATCTGGTCACAGACCTGACAGTGTAGAATGACCCAGGCAATGAAAACAACATACTTCCTCAGTGACTGAAAAGCACATCAACTGAGCATATCAGTCTTGGTCTGTCTACAAGGTCACCCAGACAATTTAGCCCAGTACCCGTGCTTTTCTTCACAGGTATAGTCGGCACACAAGTGGATAAAAATTCATAGGTTGAAAATATTCACTTGACCAAGTTTCTGAGTAACATAACCCTATACTGGCCAATGTGCATTGTCCAAAATTCTCACTCCTGGTCTCCAGGGTTAGCCTGACAGTCTCGCTGTCTGAAATCTTCAGTTAAATCTGTCAAGTGAACAGAAGTATACAGAATTTATTTCAGAGCTAACACAAACAGGCTGACAAGTCTCTCATATAAAATGAGATGGTTTTCAAAACGTTTTCTTCATGTGCATGTCATAATGATAACTAAAATTTCCACCAACAGAAAGTTTGATAAACTAAGGGTACACTGCGGAATTATTGAGAAGGAATTTAAAACAATGATGTGAATCTAACAATGATGTGGAAAGATGTTCATTTTTATTAAAGATACCAACTGCAGAAACTGACATTTCCTGAGTATGCACCTCTTCTTATGCCTAAGTTTCCTCATCTGCAAAATGGGACTAATTATTGCATTATAAGTGACTGTGAGGTTTAAAGAAGATAATTCACATAAAACACTACATCAATTAATGGTGACTACATAGAATAAATATGATTAAATGATAAATGGAATGCAGGTGATCAATGTTAGCTATTCTTCCCTTCTTCATTATTATCATACTCATTATTGTTTTACTTTGAGCCAGGTAGTACAAGGCACCTCTTTTTATTATCTCCATTGAATAAATAATCTGAGCAACAGAAACTTTACTAAGGTGCTTTGTATTCTAAAGTGACTAAGAAGTTTGGTGGAGATTCATGACCAGACAGTCAAATTTTCAATAACTGTTCTATAAGACAAAAACACATTTTGCCCAGTGTAAATCTGACTAGACTCTGAGATCTATTAGGGCAAGAACCATGTCACCTGGATTTACTACTGCATAGAAAGTACTCTTTATGCTGAATGAATTCAGAGAGGAGCCATAGTTGGCACTACTTATTAAGTGCTTATGACCTGAATGTTTAATATAAATTATGTTGCATACTCCTTCCACTCCAAAGAGGTAGATATTAATGCTATCCCATTTTACATATGAGAAAATGAATCCAAGAGAATTTAAATAAATTATCCCAAGTTACAAAGATCATAAATAGTGGTGCTAGGACTCAAATTCCTATCTATTGAACTCCAGTCCAAAATTCTCACTCCTGGTCTCCAGGGTTAGCCTGACAGTCTCGCTGTCTGAAATCTTCAGTTAAATCTGTCAAGTGAACAGAAGTATACAGAATTTATTTCAGAGCTAACACAAACAGGCTGACAAGTCTCTCATATAAAATGAGATGGTTTTCAAAACGTTTTCTTCATGTGCATGTCATAATGATAACTAAAATTTCCACCAACAGAAAGTTTGATAAACTAAGGGTACACTGCGGAATTATTGAGAAGGAATTTAAAACAATGATGTGAATCTAACAATGATGTGGAAAGATGTTCATTTTTATTAAAGATACCAACTGCAGAAACTGACATTTCCTGAGTATGCACCTCTTCTTATGCCTAAGTTTCCTCATCTGCAAAATGGGACTAATTATTGCATTATAAGTGACTGTGAGGTTTAAAGAAGATAATTCACATAAAACACTACATCAATTAATGGTGACTACATAGAATAAATATGATTAAATGATAAATGGAATGCAGGTGATCAATGTTAGCTATTCTTCCCTTCTTCATTATTATCATACTCATTATTGTTTTACTTTGAGCCAGGTAGTACAAGGCACCTCTTTTTATTATCTCCATTGAATAAATAATCTGAGCAACAGAAACTTTACTAAGGTGCTTTGTATTCTAAAGTGACTAAGAAGTTTGGTGGAGATTCATGACCAGACAGTCAAATTTTCAATAACTGTTCTATAAGAAAAAAACACATTTTGCCCAGTGTAAATCTGACTAGACTCTGAGATCTATTAGGGCAAGAACCATGTCACCTGGATTTACTACTGCATAGAAAGTACTCTTTATGCTGAATGAATTCAGAGAGGAGCCATAGTTGGCACTACTTATTAAGTGCTTATGACCTGAATGTTTAATATAAATTATGTTGCATACTCCTTCCACTCCAAAGAGGTAGATATTAATGCTATCCCATTTTACATATGAGAAAATGAATCCAAGAGAATTTAAATAAATTATCCCAAGTTACAAAGATCATAAATAGTGGTGCTAGGACTCAAATTCCTATCTATTGAACTCCAGTCCCAAACTCTTCATTGCTGTTTTTTTCCGCCTACACTGCTCAGCTAGTAATCCCTGGTACAGTGAGAAACAAAGATACACAGTTGTCACTAGACCCCAAGACATGTGAATCAAGGTCAGAGGCTGCTTATGAGCATAAAATAGCCCTCTCTTCTACTAATTTCAACAGGTGAACAAGGTAAAATGCAGGTAAACAAGGTAAAACTGTTTCAATGGAAACCTAAAGACTAGCTCTCAAAAGCCTGAAAGAGTCAATTAGCTTTGATCTACCTACCTCTCATACAATTCCATAGTCAGCTACAGCCCTGGTAAAATGCACATCTCTTCCAGAATATCAATCTCTCCCATTTCCAATCTGTACTGCATATGATTCATGCATTATAATCCTGGAGATCATGGAGTAATGGCTGAAAAACTCTCCCAGCAATAAGAATAAAAGCTTAGTGCTCTTGGTATGGATTCCCCACTGTTTCAAAATAGCCATTTTCAGTCTCTTGAGAAAGAACTCAAGACTCCTTGCTGTCACATTTTAGATGTTCTAATATTCCTCGTAATTCTCTCAATTTACATGTCTTACAGAACAGAGGGAAGCATATCTGTGGTCCAAAGGTCAAGGCAAAAGCAGTAAGAGTATCTCTCCTAATGAGACATCGGAGGATCTGGTCAGAACTACACTCTGTGGCACCCCGTGATGGAAATGATCAGCGATTTGGATTTTAACTAATGAGTAGTCCAGAGCATGGTTCGTTTGATCTTCGGAGACCAAGATCTCAATCCTTGTGCTGGTGGAGGCAAAGTGAAATGCTCTAGAAACCAAGAAGTGAAGGATGAGAAAAACAGGCAAGGTGTATGCAGTAAGGAAAGAAGCAGAAGTGGCACTTAAGGAACACATGCTCCTTTTCAGTACCTCTTCTGCTCTCGCTGATGGTTGCCATAATGCGAAGCAACCTGATTTGCTTTATCTTTTTATTTCTGATTTGCTTTTTCAATTCTTAAGAGAAACCATGAGCTCAGATTTTATATTTCAAAAATTTAAATGTTAGCAACTAATTAAAAATACTAACGACACTTTGTGGGATGAACAAACATAGTCATGAGACAGGGTTTGGTCCATGGGTGCCTTGTCTGTGACTTATATTCGGCTATATTGTCTTATCTGCAGTGCTAGACAAGGCCAGGTTACATAGAAGCGCTGCTAAAGTTTCAGGCAAATTCCTGTCCAAGTTTGGTTTAGCAAGGTCTAATGAGACTATAACCTAGACATACATGATAATAATAATAGCTGATATTTATGGAACTCCATTATGTATGTAACATTTTACAGATGAGGAAACTGAGGAAATAAGCAGATGTATTCTCCACCCAAGGCCACACTACTGTCAATGAACAGAACTGGGTGCCCACCGAATCACTGCTAAAAGCTTTAAAAGATACATGCACATCTCTTCCAGAATATTTTTGTACTGCATATGATTCATGCATTATAATCCTGGAGATCATGGAGTAATGGCTGAAAAACTCTCCCAGCAATAAGAATAAAAGCTTAGTGCTCTTGGTATGGATTCCCCACTGTTTCAAAATAGCCATTTTCAGTCTCTTGAGAAAGAACTCAAGACTCCTTGCTGTCACATTTTAGATGTTCTAATATTCCTCGTAATTCTCTCAATTTACATGTCTTACAGAACAGAGGGAAGCATATCTGTGGTCCAAAGGTCAAGGCAAAAGCAGTAAGAGTATCTCTCCTAATGAGACATCGGAGGATCTGGTCAGAACTACACTCTGTGGCACCCCGTGATGGAAATGATCAGCGATTTGGATTTTAACTAATGAGTAGTCCAGAGCATGGTTCGTTTGATCTTCGGAGACCAAGATCTCAATCCTTGTGCTGGTGGAGGCAAAGTGAAATGCTCTAGAAACCAAGAAGTGAAGGATGAGAAAAACAGGCAAGGTGTATGCAGTAAGGAAAGAAGCAGAAGTGGCACTTAAGGAACACATGCTCCTTTTCAGTACCTCTTCTGCTCTCGCTGATGGTTGCCATAATGCGAAGCAACCTGATTTGCTTTATCTTTTTATTTCTGATTTGCTTTTTCAATTCTTAAGAGAAACCATGAGCTCAGATTTTATATTTCAAAAATTTAAATGTTAGCAACTAATTAAAAATACTAACGACACTTTGTGGGATGAACAAACATAGTCATGAGACAGGGTTTGGTCCATGGGTGCCTTGTCTGTGACTTATATTCGGCTATATTGTCTTATCTGCAGTGCTAGACAAGGCCAGGTTACATAGAAGCGCTGCTAAAGTTTCAGGCAAATTCCTGTCCAAGTTTGGTTTAGCAAGGTCTAATGAGACTATAACCTAGACATACATGATAATAATAATAGCTGATATTTATGGAACTCCATTATGTATGTAACATTTTACAGATGAGGAAACTGAGGAAATAAGCAGATGTATTCTCCACCCAAGGCCACACTACTATCAAGTAACAGAACTGGGTGCCCACCTAATCACTGCTAACAGGCTATACAATTACGTGAATGGGAATAAAGGGCATAAGAATGAAATCCATGGACAAGGTGATATCTTGATGTCACTACCAAAAAACACATCTTAGTCAACGCGGTTTAGAATAAAAATCCATAAAAATGTTCAGATTCTTCGGGCAATCTACTCTTGATAATTTATTCCAAAAATAACTTAAAGGAAGAAAACGGTATTAGTTCAGAAGAACTACCAGTATCCAATTTTTCAGTAGCAAACAAAATAACCAAAACCCCAGGAGAATAAGAATGAATACTTTTTTTCTTTTTACTAATATGCTGGGAGACTAGATAATCACTAAAAAGTGAAGCTCTGATGATTACCGGTCACTTAAAGTATCATTTATTAAACACTAAGTGAATAAAAAGAAAGCAGCAATCACATTTACATTCTGAATGGAACGAAGTAAAAGCTATGAAAATATAGGCTAGAAAAATACACATTAGGCTCTGGAACCATTTCATAACAATTAAACTACAAGTACTTTAGAAAAGAAATAAGAGATTTTCAACTGCTTTTATTAATATAATTGTAGTAACATTTGCTACTTGTTGTAACCAAATTTAACTCAATCAAAATTATGATAAACATCCAGGTACCACTCAGCTCCAGGCTTCCAAGACTATGGTTTAAGCATTTAACGGTCTCTGTTAAACATGAACTCTTAGCATTTTGCACATTTTCTGTGACGATTCTACAAAATAGTGCTTTCTATACAAGGGCCCAGCCACTTGGGAATAAATCATCACCTCTGGATAACCAGCTAAAATCGAATAGTTTCAAACCAAGGCTCATGTGGTTCCTTATCTGCAGTGCTAGACAAGGCCAGGTTACATAGAAGCGCTGCTAAAGTTTCAGGCAAATTCCTGTCCAAGTTTGGTTTAGCAAGGTCTAATGAGACTATAACCTAGACATACATGATAATAATAATAGCTGATATTTATGGAACTCCATTATGTATGTAACATTTTACAGATGAGGAAACTGAGGAAATAAGCAGATGTATTCTCCACCCAAGGCCACACTACTATCAAGTAACAGAACTGGGTGCCCACCTAATCACTGCTAACAGGCTATACAATTACGTGAATGGGAATAAAGGGCATAAGAATGAAATCCATGGACAAGGTGATATCTTGATGTCACTACCAAAAAACACATCTTAGTCAACGCGGTTTAGAATAAAAATCCATAAAAATGTTCAGATTCTTCGGGCAATCTACTCTTGATAATTTTTTCCAAAAATAACTTAAAGGAAGAAAACGGTATTAGTTCAGAAGAACTACCAGTATCCAATTTTTCAGTAGCAAACAAAATAACCAAAACCCCAGGAGAATAAGAATGAATACTTTTTCTTTTACTAATATGCTGGGAGACTAGATAATCACTAAAAAGTGAAGCTCTGATGATTACCGGTCACTTAAAGTATCATTTATTAAACACTAAGTGAATAAAAAGAAAGCAGCAATCACATTTACATTCTGAATGGAACGAAGTAAAAGCTATGAAAATATAGGCTAGAAAAATACACATTAGGCTCTGGAACCATTTCATAACAATTAAACTACAAGTACTTTAGAAAAGAAATAAGAGATTTTCAACTGCTTTTATTAATATAATTGTAGTAACATTTGCTACTTGTTGTAACCAAATTTAACTCAATCAAAATTATGATAAACATCCAGGTACCACTCAGCTCCAGGCTTCCAAGACTATGGTTTAAGCATTTAACGGTCTCTGTTAAACATGAACTCTTAGCATTTTGCACATTTTCTGTGACGATTCTACAAAATAGTGCTTTCTATACAAGGGCCCAGCCACTTGGGAATAAATCATCACCTCTGGATAACCAGCATGAATATTTATAAGTTCTGATGTATAGTTTCAAACCAAGGCTCATGTGGTTCCTAAATTCAATGCACTCTAATCTTAATGGATTACATTCCTAGATCTCCAAGATACATAACAAGTTTATCCCTTCAATTCTTTCAGGCTTCTGCTCAAATGTTACCAATAAGAATTACTCTGAGCACTTCATATAAAACAGTAATACCCTGACACTACCAATACTTATTACATATTCGTATGTTTATTTTCTGCTATTCCCACTAGACTGTAATCTTCAGACAACTGGGAATTCATTCTTGTCGCTCAGTGCTATGTCCCCTACACATGAGACTCTGAAGCAGAGGATCCAGCTAAGATGTTCCCAGAATATAAACTAAAGGGTAACAAATGTGTGGTTTTAAGCCGCTAAGTATTTGGCAATTTGTTAGACTTCAACAGAAGACTAAGATAGTCACACTAAGATTTTAACAAAGGATCCAAACCTAGGCAGCCTAGAATCTATACTTGGATCCACTATATCATATTGCTCCTCAATAAATATTTATGGAATGAATGAATGGATGGATAAATGGATGGATAGACACTATGATAATATTTTATAGAACCAAAGAGTAATGCATGCTTATTTTATGAGATTACAATGATCTTGATTCTCAAACTTGCCAGATATTATCAAAATATGTATGTATGTGTGTATAACACTCTGCCATGAACATCATTACAAAAGTCCTAAATAAAGAATGTATTAGAAAAATGAATCCAATGATTCATAAAACTATAATATGTTAAAGCCAGTGTGGTTCATTCTAAAAATGAAATATTGATTTATCAACTAAAGTCAATTTAGAACATCAAACATATGTGCTAGTAAATACAGAAAAAGCATTTGATAAAGTATGCCTCCATCCATGATTTTTCAAAACCCTCTAAGCAAATTTGGCACTTCTGTTACGAGCTTCCAAGACTATGGTTTAAGCATTTAACGGTCTCTGTTAAACATGAACTCTTAGCATTTTGCACATTTTCTGTGACGATTCTACAAAATAGTGCTTTCTATACAAGGGCCCAGCCACTTGGGAATAAATCATCACCTCTGGATAACCAGCATGAATATTTATAAGTTCTGATGTATAGTTTCAAACCAAGGCTCATGTGGTTCCTAAATTCAATGCACTCTAATCTTAATGGATTACATTCCTAGATCTCCAAGATACATAACAAGTTTATCCCTTCAATTCTTTCAGGCTTCTGCTCAAATGTTACCAATAAGAATTACTCTGAGCACTTCATATAAAACAGTAATACCCTGACACTACCAATACTTATTACATATTCGTATGTTTATTTTCTGCTATTCCCACTAGACTGTAATCTTCAGACAACTGGGAATTCATTCTTGTCGCTCAGTGCTATGTCCCCTACACATGAGACTCTGAAGCAGAGGATCCAGCTAAGATGTTCCCAGAATATAAACTAAAGGGTAACAAATGTGTGGTTTTAAGCCGCTAAGTATTTGGCAATTTGTTAGACTTCAACAGAAGACTAAGATAGTCACACTAAGATTTTAACAAAGGATCCAAACCTAGGCAGCCTAGAATCTATACTTGGATCCACTATATCATATTGCTCCTCAATAAATATTTATGGAATGAATGAATGGATGGATAAATGGATGGATAGACACTATGATAATATTTTATAGAACCAAAGAGTAATGCATGCTTATTTTATGAGATTACAATGATCTTGATTCTCAAACTTGCCAGATATTATCAAAATATGTATGTATGTGTGTATAACACTCTGCCATGAACATCATTACAAAAGTCCTAAATAAAGAATGTATTAGAAAAATGAATCCAATGATTCATAAAACTATAATATGTTAAAGCCAGTGTGGTTCATTCTAAAAATGAAATATTGATTTATCAACTAAAGTCAATTTAGAACATCAAACATATGTGCTAGTAAATACAGAAAAAGCATTTGATAAAGTATGCCTCCATCCATGATTTTTCAAAACCCTCTAAGCAAATTTGGAATAAGACAAAAATCAATCTTTATTTGTAATTTTAAAAATATCCTCTTAGCAAAGCAGGAATAGAAGAGTTTATAAAAAATTATAGAACGTTTATGTTTCATGATACATTTTTAAAATGTCTTCTGATTTTGAGAGTGAGTCATGACTGTCCACTATCTCAACTTTATTCACCATATAGTAGTAGAAGTCTTAGCCACTATTAAAGTGAGAAAAACACAGGTTATAAAAAAAATTAAGCCTCATTTTCAGATTACCTGATTATAACTATGTAGAAAACTCTAAAAAATCCACCTAGAAACTATTAGAATTAATAAGGTGACTCATTGAGATTTCTGGATACAAAGTACAAAAGTCAATCGTAACAAGCAATTAGAAAAGGAAATTTAAAATACTTTTTACAAAAGTTCAATATACATCAAATCCAAGATTAAATCTAACATAAAATGGGCAAGACTACTATTCAAAAAACTATAAACCTTCCTTCGCTGGAAAGATCCAATTTCGCTCATACAACACCAACACTAGTAATTCACTACCAATTCTACTAGAGATAGGGCAGAGTCCATAACCAAGATGACATGAAATAATAAAAGATACTCTGTTATCCATATATTTTCAATAGCTTTAGCACATGCACACGAATATTGAAAACTGTGGAAATGATGTAAGCTTTGCCTTTTTTTCCGTCTGTTTCCCCCAAGGTAGTGTGTACTGGTTGCCTAGGAAACTGTTACCACAGGGGACAGAAGCAGCTGTTCTGTCACTCTGCACTGGGCAGATATTTCAGGGAAAGTGTGTTGGCTCTCAGGCTCAGAGGAAGGGCACCTGTACTGTCCCACTTGGCTCTGGGCTCACTCATTTCCTAGGAGCAGCTGTACATTTTGTTGTTAGCATTTTGGCAGTAGGAAAGAAGCAAAGGGTACGTAGTGGTAACTAGGGAGCAAAGACTGAACATGGGTTCTTAAAGGTGAGACTAAGATCGTGCAGATGAGATTACAGAGTAAACAGAAGGAGATGCTAATCTCAGCACATTCAGACACTGCTGGCAGATGAGGATGAGTGTGCTACTCACAGAAGACAGTTGGAAAGGGGAGGGAATTTTAACTACTGTGTGCCAGCAGCTGTACTACATAGTTTTTGTTTGTTTTGCATTCATTTCATCTGTTCTGTCTCTCTCTCTCCCCCTCCCTCTCTCTTTGTGTCTGATAAACATATACACAGACACACACGTGCTCATAGACACAGTTACAAGTCTAGTTTTAAAGGTAGGTAATATGGGGTTCAAAGAGGTTAAATAATATTCTTCAGTTCACCCCATTACTAAATAATGATGCCAGAAATGATTTCATTTTTCTACTCTTTCAGAGCCTGTCTCAATGTATGGGTGAGGTTAATTTTTTTTTTTTTTTAATTTTGTCCTCTTTTATTGGTTTTTTATTTATTTTCATCCATCTTCATTCTCGGGCCTGTGTGGGTCTCCAACTGCAGTGGCCTTTCTTGTGGCAGAGCACCGGCTCTGGAGCGCTCCCTTGTAATTGGACACACTGGTCCAGCCACTCCACAGCATGTGGGATCTTCCTGGGCCAGGGCTTGAACCAGTGCCCCTTGCACTGCAGGGCGCACTCTTCCCCCTAACCCTACAATTTCGCTCATACTACACCAACACTAGTAATTCACTACCAATTCTACTAGAGATAGGGCAGAGTCCATAACCAAGATGACATGAAATAATAAAAGATACTCTGTTATCCATATATTTTCAATAGCTTTAGCACATGCACACGAATATTGAAAACTGTGGAAATGATGTAAGCTTTGCCTTTTTTTCCGTCTGTTTCCCCCAAGGTAGTGTGTACTGGTTGCCTAGGAAACTGTTACCACAGGGGACAGAAGCAGCTGTTCTGTCACTCTGCACTGGGCAGATATTTCAGGGAAAGTGTGTTGGCTCTCAGGCTCAGAGGAAGGGCACCTGTACTGTCCCACTTGGCTCTGGGCTCACTCATTTCCTAGGAGCAGCTGTACATTTTGTTGTTAGCATTTTGGCAGTAGGAAAGAAGCAAAGGGTACGTAGTGGTAACTAGGGAGCAAAGACTGAACATGGGTTCTTAAAGGTGAGACTAAGATCGTGCAGATGAGATTACAGAGTAAACAGAAGGAGATGCTAATCTCAGCACATTCAGACACTGCTGGCAGATGAGGATGAGTGTGCTACTCACAGAAGACAGTTGGAAA
This sequence comes from Tragulus kanchil, assembly GCA_022376925.1. Lineage (NCBI taxonomy): Eukaryota > Metazoa > Chordata > Mammalia > Artiodactyla > Tragulidae > Tragulus > Tragulus kanchil. The sequence goes on along the minus strand of JAIOJX010000005.1, from coordinate 112,126,207 downwards.
GGGGAGGGAATTTTAACTACTGTGTGCCAGCAGCTGTACTACATAGTTTTTGTTTGTTTTGCATTCATTTCATCTGTTCTGTCTCTCTCTCCCCCTCCCTCTCTCTTTGTGTCTGATAAACATATACACAGACACACACGTGCTCATAGACACAGTTACAAGTCTAGTTTTAAAGGTAGGTAATATGGGGTTCAAAGAGGTTAAATAATATTCTTCAGTTCACCCCATTACTAAATAATGATGCCAGAAATGATTTCATTTTTCTACTCTTTCAGAGCCTGTCTCAATGTATGGGTGAGGTTAATTTTTTTTTTTTTTTAATTTTGTCCTCTTTTATTGGTTTTTTATTTATTTTCATCCATCTTCATTCTCGGGCCTGTGTGGGTCTCCAACTGCAGTGGCCTTTCTTGTGGCAGAGCACCGGCTCTGGAGCGCTCCCTTGTAATTGGACACACTGGTCCAGCCACTCCACAGCATGTGGGATCTTCCTGGGCCAGGGCTTGAACCAGTGCCCCTTGCACTGCAGGGCGCACTCTTTACCCACTGGACCATCAGGGAAGCCCTGACACCAGAAATGAACCTCCATCTTCACCCATGAAAATCCATAGTAAGCTTCCGCCAAGGCTGGGACATGTTTCAAGACCAGGACACACTAAAGGGAGGCAAAGGATGAGGCAGACACGAAGAGATGAAAGTCTGTATCAGGTTCAGGAAAGGAGAAGAAATGAGAAGTAACCCAGTGGGATACAGAGGGTAAAGGGGCACTGGAAAGTTAAAAACACAACTAGCAATCAGATAATGAATTATTTTAAATGCATTACAAGCAAGTTGTTTTATTATTACTTCATAAATTTGTTGTCTAGTAGACACCCTGCATTGTAACGTGGGTTGTCTGAACTGACATATATTTGTATACATACATAAAACGTAAGGGCTTCCCTGGTGGCTCAGATGTTAAGGAATCTGCCTGCAATGTGGGAGACATGGGTTGGATCCCTGGGTCGGGATGATCCCCTGGAGAAGGGAATAGCAACTCACTCTAGTATTCTTGCCTGGAGAATCTCATTGGCAGAGGAACCTGGCAGGCTACAATCCATGGGGTCGCAAAGAGTCGGACACAACTGAGTGACTAACACTTTTACTTTCATACAGTGTATACTGGACTAAGACTTACAGTAAAAAACTCACGTAAAATGGTAATCATTTTTCTAATATATGTTGACCTGATAATAGTTTGAATGTTCTGGATTAAATAAAATATATTATTAAAATTAATTTCACTTGATTCATTTTCCTTTTTATATAAAAAAAATTAAAATTACAGTTGTGGGTTTAAGTTATATTTTGATTGGTTACCAGTGGGAAGCCATGTAAAGCATGGGGACAGGAAGACTGGGACTGGCTAACCCTTGTGCTTAAACTTTTCCTCTCCTTATACATATACAAACACACCCCCTCAGCTTTATGCTTTTTTTGTTTTGTTTTTTACACCAAGCCTCCATAACTACAGGCACCCAGGAGTCTTTGCCTACTAGGAAAAAAAGACAGTTTCTACTGCAAACTCTGAAATAAAAATAGTTTGACAAAACTCCTTTGCGAGAAATAAAGATTGATTCATTCAGTATCCAGAGAGTGTTTACATCTTAAAGGAGAAAGGTGCCTATGGGGAACAAAACAATAACAATGGTTTTGGAAGAAAAATCGATTTCCAGTGTTTACTGTTCCAGAAAGAGTTTCTGTTCACGAGATCACAGAGAACAGCCTCAGCGGTCACCTGGTGACTCACTCCTTCTTTATCGTATATTATGTTCTAGCCCCTCTGACCTTGATATTTCATAAGGCAGCAAGAAATTACTCACTTTACCATCAAAATGATCACCATAGGATGCAGCCCCTCCTAAACTTAATGAGCTGAGCTAGCTTGTAAAACTGAGTACAAGAAAAAACAAGTGAACAATAAACCCTAATCTGATGTCCAGGGTATTCCACTGTAGTTGTTCAACATTTTAGTGTGTGTCAATGTCTTTAGTGTACTTTGTTGTTTCATCCCAAGGTTGTGTCTGACTCTTCTGCGACCTCAAGGACTGCAGCCCACCAGTCTCCTCTGTCTATGGGATTTTCTGGGCAAGAATACTGGAGCTGGTTGCTATTTCCTTCTCTAGGGGATCTTTCCAATCCAGGGATGGAACCCAGGTCTCCTGCACTGCACGCAGATTCTTTACCACTGAGCCACTGAGGAAGCCCCTAGTATACTACATGGATATTTTTCATGGGCAACCATTGTCTCTCATAGCACAACACTATAATATAAGAGGCATAGAGTCATAAAAATTTCCTGCAAGCAGGGATTTGGAAAGTCCCTTATTTAATAAAGGTGGTAGGAGTTCTCAGGAGAGGCCAAGGGAGAGAGAGGAGCTATTAACTGGAAAGACTGGTGTTGAGCCAACAACACTGGGATGAACAATGAAAAGGCCTGGATTCAGGATCTTGCTTTGCAACTTAGAAGACGTGCAGGGCTTCCCTGGTGGTCCAGTGGGTAAGGACACCACCTTGCAGTGCAAGGGCACTGGTTCGATCCCTGGCCTGGGAAGATCCCACATGCCGCGGAGCGGCTGAACCAATGTGTCCAATTACCGAGCCGGAGCTCTGGAATGCATGTGCCCAGAGTCGGTGCTCTGTGACAACAGAGGCCACCACGATGGGAGGCCCACATGGGCCAAAGAACAAAGATGGATGAAAAATAGACAAAGGAAAGGCCAATAGAAGAGGCCCACCTGCCCCACCTCCAAATAAATAAATAAATAAATGTTTAAAAAAAAAAGAGAAGATGTGCAGCTTTCCTTCTATACCATGTATCTCCTATTCCAGATGAAGATTTTCTAAATTGTAGCTCCCAACTTTTATTTCTCTTTCAACCTTTAGGGGAGATATGGGAAACTTCCTGTAGGAACAGCAAATAACCATTAATGCAAAAAATAAAAATAAAAATCATGAGGTGCTTGCTAGGCACTAGGCACTAAGACAGTGATTTCCAGCAGTGAAGACACAACTCCACACTGTCAAAATCTCCAGTTATTTGGCAGATCTTATATACTTCCAGTTGTCAATTTTTAACATTTTAGTGTGTGTCAATGTCTTTAGTGTACTTTGTTGTTTCATCCCAAGGTTGTGTCTGACTCTTCTGCGACCTCAAGGACTGCAGCCCACCAGGCTCCTATGTCTATGAAATTTTCTGGGCAAGAATACTGGAATGTGTTGCCATTTCCTTCTCCAGGGGATCTTTCCAATCCAGGGATGGAACCCAGGTCTCCTGCACTGCACGCAGATTCTTTACCACTGAGCCACTGAGGAAGCCCCTAGTATACTACATGGATATTTTTCATGGGCAACCATTGTCTCTCATAGCACAACACTATAATATAAGAGGCATAGAGTCATAAAAATTTCCTGCAAGCAGGGATTTGGAAAGTCCCTTATTTAATAAAGGTGGTAGGAGTTCTCAGGAGAGGCCAAGGGAGAGAGAGGAGCTATTAACTGGAAAGACTGGTGTTGAGCCAACAACACTGGGATGAACAATGAAAAGGCCTGGATTCAGGATCTTGCTTTGCAACTTAGAAGACGTGCAGGGCTTCCCTGGTGGTCCAGTGGGTAAGGACACCACCTTGCAGTGCAAGGGGCACTGGTTCGATCCCTGGCCTGGGAAGATCCCACATGCCGCGGAGCGGCTGAACCAATGTGTCCAATTACCGAGCCGGAGCTCTGGAATGCATGTGCCCAGAGTCGGTGCTCTGTGACAACAGAGGCCACCACGATGGGAGGCCCACATGGGCCAAAGAACAAAGATGGATGAAAAATAGACAAAGGAAAGGCCAATAGAAGAGGCCCACCTGCCCCACCTCCAAATAAATAAATAAATAAATGTTTAAAAAAAAAAGAGAAGATGTGCAGCTTTCCTTCTATACCATGTATCTCCTATTCCAGATGAAGATTTTCTAAATTGTAGCTCCCAACTTTTATTTCTCTTTCAACCTTTAGGGGAGATATGGGAAACTTCCTGTAGGAACAGCAAATAACCATTAATGCAAAAAATAAAAATAAAAATCATGAGGTGCTTGCTAGGCACTAGGCACTAAGACAGTGATTTCCAGCAGTGAAGACACAACTCCACACTGTCAAAATCTCCAGTTATTTGGCAGATCTTACATACTTCCTTTTAGAATCTTAGAGACCATCTCATTTTTAATAACTTTTCTAGTGTTACAAGGATGAAGGACATCACTAAGGTTGCTTCAACTAGACTAACCAATAACCATACACACTCCTTTTCTTTCTTCTTTTTATTCTCATTACTTTAGTCAAAATATCCCATAAGGGGAGATTGCTTTCTGATGGATGTTGATTTGAATATATCCTTGAGCCTACTATGGAAAAGAAACCCATTAAGTCCATTCAGTCTACCATTTTTCAAATGTGTAGGAAATGTTTTGATCAAATAACATTCTGGAACATTTTGTCTTTTCCCTGAAATATCCTGTTCACCAGTAGCCTTTAACTTGACCTACTAGGAAGAAAAAAAGAGTTGATCTTTATTTTTTTTTTTTTACAGTAAATATTCAAATTTTAAATACCCAACTCTATTTTTTAAGATACCATATACCCCTAAGTCACTTCCTCACCTTAAGCTCAACTAGCATTTTCTAAGAACCTTTTCCATGTGAGATTTCGAAGGAATATAAGGTCAAAAGGTGAGAAGTGCTAAGAGATACAAGCACTAGAAAAGCAAAGAGATAGACTCTGACCTGAGGTAATATGAAAATTCAGTTTCACTCCAAACACCAGGAATTTGGAATTTGTATTGACCTCACATAGCTCAATCTATAACAAAGCCTTGTCAACTAGGTGAATGGTGATGGAAAGGTCAACAGAAGCTATAAAGTTGCTCATGTTTTTGACAGAGTCCTCTACAAGGAAGGTACATGAAAATGTAATATGTTTCAATCATACTGAAGACTGAATGCTTCTCAAAATATGAACCTAAGGGGATTTCCCTGGTGGCTCAATGGATAAGAATCTGCCTGCCAATGCAGGGACATGAGTTTGATCCTTGGTCCAGGATGATTCTACATGCCTTGGAGCAACTAAGCCCATGTGCCACAACTACTGAGCCTGGGTGCCTAAAGCCTGTGCTCTGAAACAAGAGAGGCCACTGCAATGAGAAGCCTGCACAATGCAACTAAGAGTGGCCCTCTCTCACTATAACTAGAGAAAGTCCATGCAAAGAAATGGAGACCCAGAATAGGCAAATAAATAAATAAATAAAATTATAAAAAAATATGAACCTAAGAAAGCTGATTTACAATGGGTAAGAAGGTATCTTGAATAATATTTACACTGTAAAAATAAAGGAGAGTTTATTTCTATTTGGGAACATCAGAGAATAAAATTTTTCTTAGGAATTGGTATTTGGCCTGGTTTATGGAAAGCAGGTAAGAGTCAAAAAACGGAAATGCTAAAAGAGGATATCTCTATATAAGGATAAGACATTAGCAAAACACAATAATCAGACAGGAGAGTGGAGCCTCATGAACAGATTTTGACTGCCTTGGTTGGAGAGAGGAGCACAGTTGAGGGTTTAATAACCAGTATAAGGATGAGACGGTTGGATGGCATCACCAACTCAGTGAACATGAGTTTGAGCAAACTCAGAAAGATATTGAAGCACAAGGAAGCCTAGTGTGTTGCAATCCATTGGACTCTCACGAAGAGCTGGACACAACTGAACTACTGAACAACAAATTTTCTAAGAACCTTTTCCATGTGAGATATCGAAGGAATATAAGGTCAAAAGGTGAGAAGTGCTAAGAGATACAAGCACTAGAAAAGCAAAGAGATAGACTCTGACCTGAGGTAATATGAAAATTCAGTTTCACTCCAAACACCAGGAATTTGGAATTTGTATTGACCTCACATAGCTCAATCTATAACAAAGCCTTGTCAACTAGGTGAATGGTGATGGAAAGGTCAACAGAAGCTATAAAGTTGCTCATGTTTTTGACAGAGTCCTCTACAAGGAAGGTACATGAAAATGTAATATGTTTCAATCATACTGAAGACTGAATGCTTCTCAAAATATGAACCTAAGGGGATTTCCCTGGTGGCTCAATGGATAAGAATCTGCCTGCCAATGCAGGGACATGAGTTTGATCCTTGGTCCAGGATGATTCTACATGCCTTGGAGCAACTAAGCCCATGTGCCACAACTACTGAGCCTGGGTGCCTAAAGCCTGTGCTCTGAAACAAGAGAGGCCACTGCAATGAGAAGCCTGCACAATGCAACTAAGAGTGGCCCTCTCTCACTATAACTAGAGAAAGTCCATGCAAAGAAATGGAGACCCAGAATAGGCAAATAAATAAATAAATAAAATTATAAAAAAATATGAACCTAAGAAAGCTGATTTACAATGGGTAAGAAGGTATCTTGAATAATATTTACACTGTAAAAATAAAGGAGAGTTTATTTCTATTTGGGAACATCAGAGAATAAAATTTTTCTTAGGAATTGGTATTTGGCCTGGTTTATGGAAAGCAGGTAAGAGTCAAAAAACGGAAATGCTAAAAGAGGATATCTCTATATAAGGATAAGACATTAGCAAAACACAATAATCAGACAGGAGAGTGGAGCCTCATGAACAGATTTTGACTGCCTTGGTTGGAGAGAGGAGCACAGTTGAGGGTTTAATAACCAGTATAAGGATGAGACGGTTGGATGGCATCACCAACTCAGTGAACATGAGTTTGAGCAAACTCAGAAAGATATTGAAGCACAAGGAAGCCTAGTGTGTTGCAATCCATTGGACTCTCACGAAGAGCTGGACACAACTGAACTACTGAACAACAAATAAGGAAGGAGTTATTGAGAACTGGATTTTTGAAAGCCCTGGATGTCAACTGAAGACAACTGACATTACCATGAAGGTGATACATGTTCTGACTAGTTCAGTTCAGTTCAGTTCAGTCACTCATCTGAATCTGACTCACTGTGACCCCATGGACTGTGGCATGTCAGGTTACCCTGTCCTTCACCATCTTCCAGGGCTTGCTCAAACTCATGTGCATTGACTTAGTGATGCCATCCAACCATCTCGTCTTCTACCATCCTCTTCTTCTTCTGCCTTCTATTTTTCCCAGCATCAGGGTCTTTTCTGATTAGGCAAATACCAATTTACCACTGGACAAAAAATAGTGAGTTAGCAGTTGTGCTGAGTGAATCACGTATTAAGTTACAGATAAATACTATTTTGGAATTGATAGAGACCATGGAGCTCTTCCACTGCACAAAAAGTTCTCATTGCTTGGTTTAGATCAGAATAATCAACAATGCACAGGCCACAAAATAGGATAAAATGTACAAAAATAAGAGGAAAGATGGAACACAAAGGAAATAATTATATCCATCACAATAAAAGTTTGTCTAGTTCTTCTTTCAGAGCTAGTTGCTAAGTGTACAGAAAAAAAAACAACCACCCAATGACCCTTCAGCCATGAGTACCCTGAGAAATGCTGCTTCGTGTGTGTTCAGCTCCTCCCTCTAAAACTCAAGACACCTCCTCAAAAGGAAAACAAAATGACAAAAGTATGGCTTTCGACTACTAGCCCTGAGTACCCTGAAAAAATTGGTTTATGGAAAGCAGGTAAGAGTCAAAACGGAAATGCTAAAAGAGGATATCTCTATATAAGGATAAGACATTAGCAAAACACAATAATCAGACAGGAGAGTGGAGCCTCATGAACAGATTTTGACTGCCTTGGTTGGAGAGAGGAGCACAGTTGAGGGTTTAATAACCAGTATAAGGATGAGACGGTTGGATGGCATCACCAACTCAGTGAACATGAGTTTGAGCAAACTCAGAAAGATATTGAAGCACAAGGAAGCCTAGTGTGTTGCAATCCATTGGACTCTCACGAAGAGCTGGACACAACTGAACTACTGAACAACAAATAAGGAAGGAGTTATTGAGAACTGGATTTTTGAAAGCCCTGGATGTCAACTGAAGACAACTGACATTACCATGAAGGTGATACATGTTCTGACTAGTTCAGTTCAGTTCAGTTCAGTCACTCATCTGAATCTGACTCACTGTGACCCCATGGACTGTGGCATGTCAGGTTACCCTGTCCTTCACCATCTTCCAGGGCTTGCTCAAACTCATGTGCATTGACTTAGTGATGCCATCCAACCATCTCGTCTTCTACCATCCTCTTCTTCTTCTGCCTTCTATTTTTCCCAGCATCAGGGTCTTTTCTGATTAGGCAAATACCAATTTACCACTGGACAAAAAATAGTGAGTTAGCAGTTGTGCTGAGTGAATCACGTATTAAGTTACAGATAAATACTATTTTGGAATTGATAGAGACCATGGAGCTCTTCCACTGCACAAAAAGTTCTCATTGCTTGGTTTAGATCAGAATAATCAACAATGCACAGGCCACAAAATAGGATAAAATGTACAAAAATAAGAGGAAAGATGGAACACAAAGGAAATAATTATATCCATCACAATAAAAGTTTGTCTAGTTCTTCTTTCAGAGCTAGTTGCTAAGTGTACAGAAAAAAAAACAAGAAGCAAATGACCTTTCAGCCCTGAGTACCCTGAGAAATGCTGCTTTGTGTGTGTTCAGCTCCTCCCTCTGAAACTCAAGACACCTCCTCAAAAGGAAAACAAAATGACAAAAGTATGGCTTTCGACTACTAAGCTCTCAGTTGAGTCACCCTATTGCCAAAAACACCCTCTCGTTCCTTTGGGAATTTTAATGCTTTATTTTTAAGCCCTTTATACTGGTAGAAGAGATAAGATTTCACAAGCTAATTGAATACACGTCGGAAAACTAAATTACAGCCTCCCTCCTTGAAATCTTTATAGCTGAAAATATATATTTTTTTTGGCCCTTCTGACAACATGAAGGAAAAAGTCTTAGTCACTAAATGGAACTGCTAAATGGGAGGATAAACCTAATAAAATAAACCAGTAATCCCTTACTGGTTTTCTTAAATAACAAATTAGTACATTTTAAATTTGCCATACAATTGCTAAGACATGGGCTATTTAATGAAGCAATGGCTCATAACCTAAGATGCTTGGATTACAATCTGTTCAGTCATTGATTTCTTTGAGTTAGACTTGGTATGTGCTTTTACCTCTCTAAGTTACAAGACAGTAAAATGAGGGAAATGGACCTCATGTTTCCTTTTACGACAGACTGAATTCTGGATCAGAAACATAATCTAAGACATTTTGGAGAAAGTTTTCATGTAAATGCTGGGGAATGACTCTTCATGATCCTGTTTAAATAAATTCAAGACTCATATGTATGCATAACAAAAATACTCAAAAACCTGTACATAGTGTGTGTTTGCATTCTAGAAAACTGAAGACCAAGAAAAATCTCCAATTTGCTCACATGGGTCCCTGTATTGAATATAGCAGAGATAATCTTGAAATAACCATGTTTATAGATTGATAATTTTCAGTTCCATTGCTTCATGAAGAAAAGCAGATAAGTGCAGACTTGATCCATTTCCACAAAGACTGGGACCATTAGATGCGTCCAAAGTTTTACAGACAGCCTTGGCATGGACAGAAAAAAAACAAGAAAAGGCTGAAGATGGAACACAAAGGAAATAATTATATCCATCACAATAAAAGTTTGTCTAGTTCTTCTTTCAGAGCTAGTTGCTAAGTGTACAGAAAAAAAAACAAGAAGCAAATGACCTTTCAGCCCTGAGTACCCTGAGAAATGCTGCTTTGTGTGTGTTCAGCTCCTCCCTCTGAAACTCAAGACACCTCCTCAAAAGGAAAACAAAATGACAAAAGTATGGCTTTCGACTACTAAGCTCTCAGTTGAGTCACCCTATTGCCAAAAACACCCTCTCGTTCCTTTGGGAATTTTAATGCTTTATTTTTAAGCCCTTTATACTGGTAGAAGAGATAAGATTTCACAAGCTAATTGAATACACGTCGGAAAACTAAATTACAGCCTCCCTCCTTGAAATCTTTATAGCTGAAAATATATATATTTTTTTTGGCCCTTCTGACAACATGAAGGAAAAAGTCTTAGTCACTAAATGGAACTGCTAAATGGGAGGATAAACCTAATAAAATAAACCAGTAATCCCTTACTGGTTTTCTTAAATAACAAATTAGTACATTTTAAATTTGCCATACAATTGCTAAGACATGGGCTATTTAATGAAGCAATGGCTCATAACCTAAGATGCTTGGATTACAATCTGTTCAGTCATTGATTTCTTTGAGTTAGACTTGGTATGTGCTTTTACCTCTCTAAGTTACAAGACAGTAAAATGAGGGAAATGGACCTCATGTTTCCTTTTACGACAGACTGAATTCTGGATCAGAAACATAATCTAAGACATTTTGGAGAAAGTTTTCATGTAAATGCTGGGGAATGACTCTTCATGATCCTGTTTAAATAAATTCAAGACTCATATGTATGCATAACAAAAATACTCAAAAACCTGTACATAGTGTGTGTTTGCATTCTAGAAAACTGAAGACCAAGAAAAATCTCCAATTTGCTCACATGGGTCCCTGTATTGAATATAGCAGAGATAATCTTGAAATAACCATGTTTATAGATTGATAATTTTCAGTTCCATTGCTTCATGAAGAAAAGCAGATAAGTGCAGACTTGATCCATTTCCACAAAGACTGGGACCATTAGATGCGTCCAAAGTTTTACAGACAGCCTTGGCATGGACATTCTTTTTAGAGACCAAACTCATCATAAACCATGATTAAAGAATTCTTTTTAAAATTGACATGAATTTAAAAAAAGAACTAGTGGCTTATTGAATATCTACTTATCAGTGGTTGCAAACACAAAGGCATCTATGTTCTGTTGGGAAAAACTCAAGACCAAGAATTTCCAAAATAATTGCCAGGTTTCCAGTTGGTCAATGTCAAGCTGACACTGAGCTTATTTCAGCAGCAATGATTGAGAAATCACAGCAGAGGAACAAACTGTGGGGTAGAGGGGAGGAAGAGTGAAAGACTTCAAAGAGGTGACAGAAAACAACAAAAGAAATCACCCTGTTCAAAAGCAAACTCTAATAACTGGAACCAAATAATATAACACTATCTTTTCCCTTAAATATAAATGAGGCCATCTGCCAAGATTCAGAGCTTGAGTGACAAAGACATTTTTAAACAAAGACTCAGAAAAAATGTTTTCTTATTTAGTCTCTTTTAGACAACATTTCTTGTTGTTTTTTTAGGATTTTTCTTTGGCATAATGATGGAGAGAAAATAAACTTACACTGTGAGGTATACGGATTAGAAGTAAAATTACTTGAAAACAAGGTTACGCTGTGGGAGAAAAACTAATGAGAATCTACATATAATGGATATGACCAAGTATCTATGCAAAAAGACTAAGGAGTATCTTATAATACTTTTCACACTTGATTGGCTCCTTTGAATCACTGGGTAGTTTAGCTAAACTGTCTGGGACTGGGCTAAGACTCTGCAGTTCAAACATGCTCCCATATGATCCTAATACACAGAGTCCTCCCAGCACACTTCATTAGGAACAAGCAAGAATAATTAAAGTGATGAAAATAGTCCTAATAAGTTAACCCAATTATTGGGTCTAAATGGGAGGATTTCTCCATTGTGGAAATTGCTATGTATCAGGCAGCCAGAAGTTGGGAGCAAAATCATTCAGATTATTAGGTTGGTTTCTCTTTATCTGATTGCATTGTTTGAACTGCTTTCTGATTATAATTTGATGTCTAGTGAGGATTTCCTCTAGAGAGAATTCTGCTGGCTAGTCAACCCAACTCATGCAGGCAGAATAATGGTGTGGAAAGACATGGGGTTTGAATCAATCACAGAAAATAGGATTTGTTTGATGATGTTGTTGATGATGATGAGTAGGAGAGTCAAGAAAAGGAATAAGATGACAGTGATGATAATGATGATAGCACATAGTGACCTGTATGCTTATTATGTGCCAGTATTATGCTCAGGGCTTTGTACACATTGACTCAATCTTATGAGCTGACACTATTATCCCTGCATTACAGACAAAGAAATCTAAGGTCACACTGCTAGAAGGGTCTGGACAAGACTGAAACCCATGGCTGTCAGATTCCAAATATATGTCCTTTGCCAACATACATATTCTACATGTGGAGCCCCTTTTTAAAAATATATTTACTTATTTATGTATTTATTTATTTTTAAATTTTATTTATTTATCTTTTTGGAAGGTGGGGTGGGGAAGGAGGGGGATGGGCGGGCCACTTCCATTGGTCTTTCATTTCTCTATTTTCATCCGTCTTTGTTCTTTGGCTCCTGTGGGCCTCCCATCGCGGTGGTCACTATCGTCGCAGAGCACCAGCTCTGGGCGCACGCACGCCAGAGCTCCGGCTCGGTAGTTGGACACATCGGTCCAGCCACTCTGCGGCACGTGGGATCTTCCCAGGCCAGGGATCGAACCAGCGCCCCTTGCACTGCAAGGCGGTGTCTTTACCCACTGGACCACCAGGGGAAGCCCTATGTATTTATTTTTGAGTGTTCTGCATCTTTGTTTCTGCACAAAGGCTTTTTTCAATAGTTGTGTTTCACAGGCTTAGCTGCTCCGCAGCATGTGGGATCTTCCCGGATCAGGGACTGAACCTGTGTCTCCTGCATTGGCAGGCAGATTCTTTACCACTGAGCTACAAGGGAAGCCCTGTGAAGCACCTTTGATTATAACTGAGTGTAAGCACTCTGGAAACAATAATTACATATTTCAATTTTAATATATGACTTATATCTGAGTTTATATTTGAGCCTTTCGTGCATTTAGTTAACATGAGTCAGACTCCATGAGCCTTATCAACTCTAATCATATTGATAGCTTCACTCTGTAAAGCTAAGGACTAAACTTCCAATCACGGTAAAGCCTCCCAGGGAGTCTCCCAGAGCAATTACTTAGAAAAAGCCAGCCCATAAAAGTAACGCATTTCTCAGACAGGTTAACCAAAGAATTATTATTATTTTGTCCTGTCTATAGGCCCTTCCTTGAAACCTTTTTATATGTATCTATCTATTATTGTGGTTGTCTGGGTATTCTCCACAAAAGAAACAATTTTAGTATTTTCCCTTCCCTTCAATCTTGTAACTGCAAAAGTACTGAATAATAGTCCTATTTCTACTACTAATGCATAAAGACCTTATGCAAATATAACACCAATGGCATTAAGCACACAAATTTTAGTGGAAGTGGTCAAGTGTAAACTACAAATTAGCAAAAATATCATGAATTTCAATGTCACTGGCTTGCTATGATGTCACATCTTTCAAGGATACTGTGTGCAAAATCAGATATTCAGAAAACAAAAACTAGGAATGCCAGGATGGTCCCTCCCATTTGTCTGAGTACTTACGAGCCTATTCTAAGACAGTAGACAGGATAAATGAATGGCCAGTCGTAACAAACTAAGCAAAGAGTGATTGACCAGCTTCTAGTAAACAGAACAAACTATAGAAAAACCAGCTGAGAATAAGTTTCAGGGTCGATGGTATTTTTCTCTGAGCCATCTCACCCCAAACTGCAGTGACTTTAATCTGATTCTTGTACTAAAAAGGCAGGAGCATATCCCGTTTGCTGCCCAGCTCAGAAAGAGAGGTCATTGTTTTTGTCATCCTTCAAATCAAAAGTACTGTTTTGACTTAGTATTTTCTAAGAGATTCTCTAGCTAATTTTCCACTTGTACAGAACACAGCTATTTATGATATATTTTATTTAGTATGCACTTTCTCTTATTCTAGAAAAATAAGGAATGTTTCAGTTAAAGTATCCAGCCTTTGCCTATGCAAAAAAATAAATAAATAAAAGAAACACTTTCATTGATGTGACCAGGGCAGAGAAGGGCAGAGAGCTCCACACGAGACTGACTAATGGGGAACACAGAGTTCAGGTGCTTTGACCTTTTCTAAAGTAGTGCAAGGCACAGAACCACAGTGGAAATACCAATGACTCCTACCACCATCACCCTTAAGACTTCTTAACAGTAGGACAAAAACAGATGATTCTGATGATCAGCTGAATTAATAAAGAGCAGCTACAGTTAACCAACAATAAGATATTAATAATACAGAAACTGAAGTCAAGATCCTTGGGTTGTTCTTTGCTATTATATAACACCTTTGTTAAATTTTACCTATTCCATTCCCCCTTTCTTGTTCCTTTTACATCTATAGTCTTTATATTCAATATATTTGATTTACTTCAGTGAAGAAATTGGACCATCTGGCATTCACATCCTCATAAAATCAATATCACAGCATACCTATTCTTCATAGATTCCATGAGGAATAAGGAGGGAGAGTTGTGAAAGCAGTAAAATTTACCGAGGAAACAGTCTGGAAAAGAGCATGCTAGTCAACACAAGAGCTTCCCATACTGTGTGCAAAATCAGATATTCAGAAAACAAAAACTAGGAATGCCAGGATGGTCCCTCCCATTTGTCTGAGTACTTACGAGCCTATTCTAAGACAGTAGACAGGATAAATGAATGGCCAGTCGTAACAAACTAAGCAAAGAGTGATTGACCAGCTTCTAGTAAACAGAACAAACTATAGAAAACCAGCTGAGAATAAGTTTCAGGGTCGATGGTATTTTTCTCTGAGCCATCTCACCCCAAACTGCAGTGACTTTAATCTGATTCTTGTACTAAAAAGGCAGGAGCATATCCCGTTTGCTGCCCAGCTCAGAAAGAGAGGTCATTGTTTTTGTCATCCTTCAAATCAAAAGTACTGTTTTGACTTAGTATTTTCTAAGAGATTCTCTAGCTAATTTTCCACTTGTACAGAACACAGCTATTTATGATATATTTTATTTAGTATGCACTTTCTCTTATTCTAGAAAAATAAGGAATGTTTCAGTTAAAGTATCCAGCCTTTGCCTATGCAAAAAAATAAATAAATAAAAGAAACACTTTCATTGATGTGACCAGGGCAGAGAAGGGCAGAGAGCTCCACACGAGACTGACTAATGGGGAACACAGAGTTCAGGTGCTTTGACCTTTTCTAAAGTAGTGCAAGGCACAGAACCACAGTGGAAATACCAATGACTCCTACCACCATCACCCTTAAGACTTCTTAACAGTAGGACAAAACAGATGATTCTGATGATCAGCTGAATTAATAAAGAGCAGCTACAGTTAACCAACAATAAGATATTAATAATACAGAAACTGAAGTCAAGATCCTTGGGTTGTTCTTTGCTATTATATAACACCTTTGTTAAATTTTACCTATTCCATTCCCCCTTTCTTGTTCCTTTTACATCTATAGTCTTTATATTCAATATATTTGATTTACTTCAGTGAAGAAATTGGACCATCTGGCATTCACATCCTCATAAAATCAATATCACAGCATACCTATTCTTCATAGATTCCATGAGGAATAAGGAGGGAGAGTTGTGAAAGCAGTAAAATTTACCCGAGGAAACAGTCTGGAAAAGAGCATGCTAGTCAACACAAGAGCTTCCAAAACCAGAGTTTCAGTCAGTCTACTTTTGACAGGGTGCAGGGTATACTTTTCAGAAAAATTTTTCTCACCTCTTGAAGACGTTACTTTTCAGTTTCCCAAAACATTTGATCGTCACAGCTTATTACACATCCAATTTGTATGTGGAGATTTCAAAAAACAGAGGTCTCTGGACTCCATGTAGCATCTTTTGAACTAGAATCTAAATGGTTTAGGACAGGTATCTGTATTTTAAAAAGGCACCACAAGTAAATCTGAAAGGGAAATAAGGACAGAGAACCAGCACTATGCTTTGTTGTTTTTTTTTAAAATTTTTAATTTTTGCCCTCTTTTATTTATTTATTTTCATCATTCTTTGTTCTTTGGCCTGTGTGGGCCTCCCATTGCAGTGGCCTCTCTGGCTGCAGAGCACCGGCTCTGGGTGCATGTGCGCCAGAGTGCTGGCTCATAATTGGACACACCAGTCCAGCTGCTCTATGGCATGTGGGATTTTTCCGGGGCAGGGATCGAACAGGTGCCCCTTGCACTGCAAGGCAGACCCCTTACCCACTGGACCATCAGAGAAGCCCCCAGAACTGTGTTTTTATCCATGATCTCTTTATCCTAATGTTTATCATAAAACTGTGTAAATGTTGATCTTAATTGAAGATTCACATTAAAGCTTAAAAAGATGTAAGATAGATATCAAAGAAAATTTTATTGTCCTGAAAAAGATAATCACATTTATGGACACACAGAATTCTTTAACATCTTTTCCTATTGTTCCATGTCTTAAATATCTAGTCTACCTTTCAACTGCCTGCTAATGAAATACGTGAATCCACTTTGCATTTATATAACCATAGCATTTAATAATATTTATTTGGTTTTTATTTTCTAAAATAATTTACTAAAGTGAACATATGAACTTATGACACATCAAGACAGGTCTTTCTCTGGTGGCTCAGCAGTAAAATATCTACACATGATACAGGAGACACAGGAGACTCAAGTTCGATGTCTGGGTTGGGAAGATCCCCTGGAGGAGGAAATGGAAAACCACTCCAGTATTCTTGCCTAGGAAATCCCATGGACAAGGGAGCCTGGCAGACTACTGTTCATAAAGTCGCAAAGAGTCGGACATGACTAAAGTGACTGAGCACACACATACATGCAAGATTTTTAAATAACACTATGCATTTTTTTTAAAAAAAGCATTAGTTTACATAAAATTTATAAGTCATAACTAGAAATTGCATAATCTAATTCAAATAGATAGATTAGAATTAATAAAGACGTGAAAAACAAGTTTTGGAGATGAATGTAATAAAGATTTAACCTGGATAATAGTAAACAGTGAGTCTCCTTGTACTTTTACTTATGAAATGCCATAGGTCAGAAATTCTGCCTTAAGAGTCAAATGTAACTGATTTATAGTCATTTCACACTTCAAAAATAAGTGGATGATCATTATCACATATTAGATATATGGTTAGCCTAGGTAATCCTTAATCATTTATATTTCAGAGATCTTAAGAAAAAAATCTTAAATTCCTCACCATGGACCTGAGGTCTCCCATTAATTCTATGAACAAGCTTTCAAATATATCTTACTAGTAATTTATTGTGTGACCTAGACCATGACTCAGAGACTGGAGCAATCCTGGGTCACTACTAACTTAAGTTGGGAGGATTTAATTTTACGTATGTATCAAAAGAGCTGCAGCTGGTCAGGAGCTAAAGGAGAGAAAAACAACTATCACCAATGTCAAATGGATACAATCTGGTGCCTATACTGTTGAATAGGTTTAATGAACTAAGGTCTGTACAGCCCTGACAGGAGAAAGACAGCTGAGTGAGTGGTGATACTTGTTAAAGCAGTGCTTCAGGCAAGCTGATGGCACTGGTCCAGGAGTTCTTCTTTGCCATCACACTCTCCCCAAACCCTCTCCATACTTCTAGCAACAAAACACCTCAGATTTACTATAATATTTAAAACAACACTCCTCTTTCATTGGTGCAGAAATGCTAATAAATGCCCTTAACTACCCTATAGCTTCAATGGTATGTTTTTCCAAATGACAAACATGCCAAGACAGGTCTTTCTCTGGTGGCTCAGCAGTAAAATATCTACACATGATACAGGAGACACAGGAGACTCAAGTTCGATGTCTGGGTTGGGAAGATCCCCTGGAGGAGGAAATGGAAAACCACTCCAGTATTCTTGCCTAGGAAATCCCATGGACAAGGGAGCCTGGCAGACTACTGTTCATAAAGTCGCAAAGAGTCGGACATGACTAAAGTGACTGAGCACACACATACATGCAAGATTTTTAAATAACACTATGCATTTTTTTTAAAAAAAGCATTAGTTTACATAAAATTTATAAGTCATAACTAGAAATTGCATAATCTAATTCAAATAGATAGATTAGAATTAATAAAGACGTGAAAAACAAGTTTTGGAGATGAATGTAATAAAGATTTAACCTGGATAATAGTAAACAGTGAGTCTCCTTGTACTTTTACTTATGAAATGCCATAGGTCAGAAATTCTGCCTTAAGAGTCAAATGTAACTGATTTATAGTCATTTCACACTTCAAAAATAAGTGGATGATCATTATCACATATTAGATATATGGTTAGCCTAGGTAATCCTTAATCATTTATATTTCAGAGATCTTAAGAAAAAAATCTTAAATTCCTCACCATGGACCTGAGGTCTCCCATTAATTCTATGAACAAGCTTTCAAATATATCTTACTAGTAATTTATTGTGTGACCTAGACCATGACTCAGAGACTGGAGCAATCCTGGGTCACTACTAACTTAAGTTGGGAGGATTTAATTTTACGTATGTATCAAAAGAGCTGCAGCTGGTCAGGAGCTAAAGGAGAGAAAAACAACTATCACCAATGTCAAATGGATACAATCTGGTGCCTATACTGTTGAATAGGTTTAATGAACTAAGGTCTGTACAGCCCTGACAGGAGAAAGACAGCTGAGTGAGTGGTGATACTTGTTAAAGCAGTGCTTCAGGCAAGCTGATGGCACTGGTCCAGGAGTTCTTCTTTGCCATCACACTCTCCCCAAACCCTCTCCATACTTCTAGCAACAAAACACCTCAGATTTACTATAATATTTAAAAACAACACTCCTCTTTCATTGGTGCAGAAATGCTAATAAATGCCCTTAACTACCCTATAGCTTCAATGGTATGTTTTTCCTAACTCTGTTTACTGCATTTTTTTTTTTAAAGATTTATTTATTTTGGGCGGGGGTTGGGTTGGGGAGGGAGGGGAGCCGGTGGGCCACTTCCATTGGTCTTTTCATTTCTCTATTTTCATCCGTCATTGTTCTTTGGCTCCTGTGGGCCTCCCATGTCGGTAGCGTCTGTCGCTGCAGAGCGCCGGCTCTGGGCGCATGCGCCCCAGAGCTCCGGCTCGGTAATTGGACACATTGATCCAGCCGCTCCACGGCACGTGGGATCTTCCCAGGCCAGGGCTCGAACTGGCGCCCCTTGCACTGCAAGGTGGTGTCCTTACCCACTGGACCACCAGGGAAAGCCCTGTTTACTGCATATTTTTATTGAACATAATGCACTTTTTACTAGCTGAGGGGGGGAAGTGGTTTCTTAGAGCAGCCGGTTACTTTGCGGATGTGTACTCAGTTTCTCAGTCATATCTGACTCTTTGCGATTCCATGGACTGTAAACCCGCCAGGCTCCTCTGTCTATGGGATTTCCCCGGCAGTGAGTTGCCATGCCTTCCTCTAGGGGGATCTTACCTACCCAGAGAAGGAATCACATTTCTTGCATCTTTTGCATCTCCTGCATTGGCAGGCATGTTCTTTACCATTGTGCCACGTGGGAAGCGAATGGTGTTAATGACAATGCAAATTGATTTACCCAAAGTCATGACTTATCTTGAAATGACACCTATACCTGGTGCTCCCACAACTCAAATGTATAAAATGCAGTGTTTTAAAAGACTTCCTTTCAAGGGGTCACCACCTAATGAGCTTTTAAAAATCTATTCCTCCTTCTCAACTAACATTTCTTCCCCCCCAGCCATGAGTTGTAGTATTTTCCTCAGGACATCCCAGCAGCTCCTAAGCAACTTTCCAAGGACTTAAAAATACTCTTATCACTCAGTGGGGAGAAGCAGGATTCCAAATGTAGAGTTTTCCTTATATCTTGGAAACTCTGAACTAGTCCTCTGGCCCAGAGTTTAACATCACTCTTATAGATATGCATTGAAAGGCTATTTCCATAAATTATTTTCTGCATGGATGTCAGTGTTCTTTTCCTACCCAGTCCTTTCATATATTCATTTCCCTTTATTTTGCATGCCTGCCTATCTTGCATTTTCGACCACTCACCTGTCTTTCAAGTTCCAGATAAATGATATGATTAAACACATCCAGGACAAGTCCAATTCCTAACATAGTCCAGCCCATACTGGCAGAAACCAAGTATCTCCTTTTCTTTTATGTTATTACTACTGGCAAAACTCATACTTAGTAATTCCTTTTTTCCTTTTAAAGAAATAAAATGTGGCTTACTTTTCCTTTAAATAAATCTGGCTCTAATATGATTAATAAAGTTACAAGTTATAGTTATTTAATGTATATCAAAATAATGTACTAAGTGACACAAGCTCTCTATACAGCCTCCCTGAACTTAGTGTATCTCTGTACCTCTGACTTGGCTTCCCTTCAAAGGAAGTACTACATTTCACTGAGAATTGATAAAAAGTAACTGAAGCATTCTAACCATAAATCTGTTTAGTTGAGGCTATTCTAATCTAAACTTTACTTTAAAAATTAGTGTGTATATAGTTTTTTTCATTAGAAAAGAATTGGACTTTAAAGGGATTTTACTTGGAGTAAAAAAGGTGGCTTATAATAACAGCATACATAATAATTCCAAATGAATCCCTTTAGTTGTTTTTAAAGGCACAACCATACCCTGTCAAAGACCTAATAAAGGATCCTGGTTGCTTTCACTATCAAGTGGAATTTTATGCAATATCCATGTAAATTCACAGACACTTCAAAAGATCTAAATTAAACTTCTGAAACTGAAGTCACACCTTTAAACATGGGAAAAATCATTGTTGAAATGCTCCAATGAATAATAATTATTTCTAAAACAAGGATTGGAGCTTTATATAAAAAATCAAACTTGTTTCTCAAAGCTGGACTTAAATATATGTAAAGCCTATACGTAGTAGAACATTTTGACTACACATTGGAAGTCTGCATCCATAGTGAAGAAGAGTCAGTAACACTGTTTCAAACTAGCTGACTTAGTCTTCAGAGGCCAAACAAGGTTCAACTCTTTTATCCAGGATGGGCTTCTATCCATGATGCCAAGACACTGTCCCTTCTCTAGGTTCATAAGCTTCTCATTATGGCTTATACAATGAGTATTCATACCTTCTTTTCTTGGCTCATTTACTGAGACCATAACTTCTCTAAGAGCAGAGGTCATGTCTTGTCTATTGCTCAGGTCTCCAGGGTGATGGTTTTCAATTTCTACTGTGCCAGCTGCAGCAGACTGTATTTTCCAAAGAGAGTTGTATGTGTGCATGTGTTTGTGTATCCATCATTATAAGATCCCAGTCGATCATTATATACAAGTGACATTGACTCTCTTTCAGAGAATGTCAGTCCTTGACCCCTGGGAGATATATGTGTTTGTGTCTACTCTTGTTTCCTACCTCCTCCTAACCTATGTAGAAATTTTAAATGGCCTCAATCAGTAGAATCTGGCAGAATATAAAAGCCATTGCCATGGTCTCTTGAAGTGCTCTCTGAATAAGAGATCTCTGTGTAGGGAGAGAAGACCCTCCAATAGAAACAACTGCCACTTGGGCTTCCCTGGTGGTCCAGTGGGTAAGGACACCATCTTGCAGTGCAAGGGGCGCCAGTTCGATCCCTGGCCTGGGAAGATCCCATGTGCCGCGGAGCGGCTGGACCGATGTGTCCAATTACCGAGCTGGAGCTCTGGAGCGCACGCACCCAGAGCCGGTGCTCTGTGACAACAGAGGCCACTGCGATGGGAGGCCCACACGGGCCAAAGAACAAAGATGGATGAAAACAGATCAATAAAAGACCAATAGAAGTGCCCCCCCCACCCCCCCACACCAAAAAAAAAAAAAAAAGATTGTGGTGAAAGAATATGAAAGGGAAAAAGAATTCTAATGACTGTCGGATATGACCACTAACATCTACTGTGGTAGAAAGCATAAACATGTTTCATGTTCCTGTTAAGAGCAAGTTTCTGAATGGTGGAGAAAAGAGGTTTTAATCCATAAAGTAACCATATAGGAGTTTACAGCTGAAAAGCATTGGAAGTCTGCATCCATAGTGAAGAAGAGTCAGTAACACTGTTTCAAACTAGCTGCTTCAGACCTCTTTTATCCAGGATGGGCTTCTATCCATGATGCCAAGACACTGTCCCTTCTCTAGGTTCATAAGCTTCTCATTATGGCTTATACAATGAGTATTCATACCTTCTTTTCTTGGCTCATTTACTGAGACCATAACTTCTCTAAGAGCAGAGGTCATGTCTTGTCTATTGCTCAGGTCTCCAGGGTGATGGTTTTCAATTTCTACTGTGCCAGCTGCAGCAGACTGTATTTTCCAAAGAGAGTTGTATGTGTGCATGTGTTTGTGTATCCATCATTATAAGATCCCAGTCGATCATTATATACAAGTGACATTGACTCTCTTTCAGAGAATGTCAGTCCTTGACCCCTGGGAGATATATGTGTTTGTGTCTACTCTTGTTTCCTACCTCCTCCTAACCTATGTAGAAATTTTAAATGGCCTCAATCAGTAGAATCTGGCAGAATATAAAAGCCATTGCCATGGTCTCTTGAAGTGCTCTCTGAATAAGAGATCTCTGTGTAGGGAGAGAAGACCCTCCAATAGAAACAACTGCCACTTGGGCTTCCCTGGTGGTCCAGTGGGTAAGGACACCATCTTGCAGTGCAAGGGGCGCCAGTTCGATCCCTGGCCTGGGAAGATCCCATGTGCCGCGGAGCGGCTGGACCGATGTGTCCAATTACCGAGCTGGAGCTCTGGAGCGCACGCACCCAGAGCCGGTGCTCTGTGACAACAGAGGCCACTGCGATGGGAGGCCCACACGGGCCAAAGAACAAAGATGGATGAAAATAGATAAATGAAAGACCAATAGAAGTGGCAAAAAAAAAAAAAAAAGATTGTGGTGAAAGAATATGAAAGGGAAAAAGAATTCTAATGACTGTCGGATATGACCACTAACATCTACTGTGGTAGAAAGCATAAACATGTTTCATGTTCCTGTTAAGAGCAAGTTTCTGAATGGTGGAGAAAAGAGGTTTTAATCCATAAAGTAACCATATAGGATTTTACAGCTGAAAAGCATTGAGTCCTCTCAATTAAAAGCCTGTCATTGACACTGAGCTGACAGCTAGAGAGGTATGGCCAAAAGGTTTCTCAGAAAAGTGTGTAGTCTTTTCGGTTGCTGCCCCATGTTTATACGTCAGAGTTACCACTGAAGAAAGAGTTTCCAATAGAAAATGAGAGAGCTGAAATAGAAGATACTTCTTCTCACTGTGAAGTCAAGCAGGGTTAAACCAATCAATAATACTGCCTTAACCATGGACCTGTGTAATGAAACTGATTTTAACCCAAAGGTTTTAGATGCCTTCAACAATCTTCAAAAAGAAAAATTTCTATAACCTAAAAAATTGGTCACCTATCTGCCGTGACACAAAGCTATCTATCTCATTCCACTCTTCATCCACACCATTAGGATCCATTCTACTGCTTGCTATTTTATGTGTGCATATGTGTGCATGCTCAGTCATGTCTGACTCTTTGAGACCCCATGGACTGTGGCCCACCAGGCTCCTCTACCTGTGGAATTTTCCAGGCAAGGATACTGGAATGGGTTGCCATTTCCTGATCCAGAGGTCAAACCCATGTCTCTTGTGTTTCTTGCATTAGCAAGCCAATTCTTTACCATTACCTGGGAAGCCCCACTGCTTACTATGCCCCATTCTAATAAACTAATTCAATCCAGCAAACATTTATCTAGTTCCTGACATTTTCAGGCACATGTACTACTTCTTGGGGCACCACAGTTATTAAAATAGTCTTTTCTTTTAACAACCCCTTATGGAGACCATATGCTAGCTGCTGTGGGCACAACAGTAAATATGAATAAGGCTTCTGACTTACAGGAATTTACAGCCTAACAGAGGAGACAGGTGTTCCTACAGGAATTCCCGATTACAACACAACAGTGTAGTGCCAGAGATACACACATGGTGTATTGTGAGTTCCAGGTATTTTTCCCTTAGTCCATCTGAGAGTCAAGAAAGATTACCTAGGGGAGAAGAACAGCTAACGATGCATCTAAAATTTATAGCTGGACCTCTCTTGTGGTCCAGTGGTTAAGAATCCACCTTGTAATGCAGTGGATGCAGGTTTTATCCCTGGTTGGGGAAGTAAGATCCTATATGCTGCAGAGCTACTGGACAGACCAAATCCTGCAATCCCCATGCTCTGGAGCCCGTGTGCCATAACTAGAGAGTCCATGCACAGCAACAAAAGATCATGTATACTGAAACGAAGATCTGATGCAGCCAAATGAACACATAAATACAATTTTAGAAACAAATAAAATGTAGAGTGAAAAGCAGAATTACGGACACATGTATGAAGTATGGAGGTTGACCAGAGGAGCAGGAGGGAAATGTCAACAGAAGAGATTACCAGTAGCACTTGAATTGGGGCTTTCTGGTTTTTATTGAAGTATAGTTGATTTATGATGTCATGTTAGTTTCAGGTGTACAGCACCTTGCTTCAGACATATATATCAGGTTGGCCAAAATGTTTGTTCAGGTCTTTCCATAAAATGGTACAGAAAAACTCAAACGAACATTTTGGCCAACCTACGATACATATTTTTCAGATTTGTTTCCCTTATATGGCCTTATAAAAAATTGAGTGGAGTTTGAATTGGATCTTAAAAGTACAGATATTAGTCCACCAGGCAGAACAGGCAGAGGAGAGGAAATAAAGAATGGAGAAGGCACTGGAGGGTGGAAGGCAGGGAAGTACAGAGACATGAAATGATAGTCACACATTTTACTGTAGTCTCTTCAGAACATCATGAGGAGTTTGGAGTTGATAGCCCTAACCCTAAAAGATGATTTATTCTTCTTACACATGTTTTTCTAGATGAGTATAACATGGACAAGCCTTTAAGAGTAAAATGTAAAGCTGATTTTCTATCTTGGACTGCATAGAGATTTTTCTAGGGATGGACACTTTATTTGATTGTTTGACCCAGAACAGGTTTCATTACTTAACTGCTTCTCTTTAAAAAAAGACAAAAAAAGAAACCATTTTCATTGCTCCAGCAGTATTTTCTCTAACCACTCTAGTTCATCTACTTTTCCATACTAGAATCCTTTCTTCTCCTTCACAATGATCTTTGCCACCAACACAGTAGCAATGCTTTAAAATAAAAACTCCGGAGGTGTGCAGGGTGCAGCTTCTGCCTACGAAGCCCAGTTCTATCATGAGAGGAAAAAATGTTATTGTCATAGTGCATACAGGAATAAAAACTGCAGGTTTAGAAGGATCTGTCTATATAAAGAAGCATTAACATTAGCACTGCTGTGGCTCGGGTTTTTCCCACCCTTTTCCCTGCAGAAAGAATCTGCAATTCTATCACCATGCAAACATTGGTGTCAAGAAAATCCCATTCACAACACCACTGTGATGGGAGCATCCATGCTCTACTACTATCATGGGAGATATTTGCAAAGATGACATCCACCACACTGATCTCTAGTGTTAATAAAATCCTAGGCAACTGTGTTCTTTCTCTTATAACTATTTGAATGACCTTTTTAAAAACAATCTAAGGGACTTTCCTGGCCATCCATCTTAAGACCTTTCAATGCATGGGTTACAGGTTCGATCCCTGGTCAGGAAACTAAGATACCACATGCTTTGCAGTCAAAAAAATAAAACATAAAACAGAAATAACATGGTCACAAATTTGATACAGACTTTAAAAATGGTTCACACTAAGGAAAACAATTCTGGACCCAGTTTTATTTTTTCTACCTTCTACAAGGCAATCTTTCCAGAAAGGAAAAATCTGGGGTAATGAAGCCTAAGGAAAACCTAAAAGTACAGATATTAGTCCACCAGGCAGAACAGGCAGAGGAGAGGAAATAAAGAATGGAGAAGGCACTGGAGGGTGGAAGGCAGGGAAGTACAGAGACATGAAATGATAGTCACACATTTTACTGTAGTCTCTTCAGAACATCATGAGGAGTTTGGAGTTGATAGCCCTAACCCTAAAAGATGATTTATTCTTCTTACACATGTTTTTCTAGATGAGTATAACATGGACAAGCCTTTAAGAGTAAAATGTAAAGCTGATTTTCTATCTTGGACTGCATAGAGATTTTTCTAGGGATGGACACTTTATTTGATTGTTTGACCCAGAACAGGTTTCATTACTTAACTGCTTCTCTTTAAAAAAAGACAAAAAAAGAAACCATTTTCATTGCTCCAGCAGTATTTTCTCTAACCACTCTAGTTCATCTACTTTTCCATACTAGAATCCTTTCTTCTCCTTCACAATGATCTTTGCCACCAACACAGTAGCAATGCTTTAAAATAAAAACTCCGGAGGTGTGCAGGGTGCAGCTTCTGCCTCTGAGCCCAGTTCTATCATGAGAGGAAAAATGTTATTGTCATAGTGCATACAGGAATAAAAACTGCAGGTTTAGAAGGATCTGTCTATATAAAGAAGCATTAACATTAGCACTGCTGTGGCTGGGGTTTTTTCCCACCCTTTTCCCTGCAGAAAGAATCTGCAATTCTATCACCATGCAAACATTGGTGTCAAGAAAATCCCATTCACAACACCACTGTGATGGGAGCATCCATGCTCTACTACTATCATGGGAGATATTTGCAAAGATGACATCCACCACACTGATCTCTAGTGTTAATAAAATCCTAGGCAACTGTGTTCTTTCTCTTATAACTATTTGAATGACCTTTTTAAAAACAATCTAAGGGACTTTCCTGGCCATCCATCTTAAGACCTTTCAATGCATGGGTTACAGGTTCGATCCCTGGTCAGGAAACTAAGATACCACATGCTTTGCAGTCAAAAAAATAAAACATAAAACAGAAATAACATGGTCACAAATTTGATACAGACTTTAAAAATGGTTCACACTAAGGAAAACAATTCTGGACCCAGTTTTATTTTTTCTACCTTCTACAAGGCAATCTTTCCAGAAAGGAAAAATCTGGGGTAATGAAGCCCTGTCCAACAGGCTATGTCCTCAGTCTGTTTATAGTTTCACCGAGTCTATTTGTTATCTTTTCAAGAAGAGGAAAAAGCAACAACAAAAGCTCTTCTCTGATTAATGTTTCAGCACTGATTTAATTCTGGTATCCAGAAAAAGAAGCATAGTGTGGTGGAGAAAGGACAGCAGAATACAAAAGGATACTTCTATTAAGAACCTACGGAGTAATCTTGGACTAGTCACTATGTGATTCTACTTGCCTACTACAAAGTCTGAAAAAGCATCCTTTGGGAAAGTTCAAAGGAATTAAACAACACTAGTGAGTCACTTTATGCTTCCAGGCTGTCTTTAAGGAATGTAAACAAAGTTAAAAGATGGAGAGGTTCTGGAATTTTCTATTGCATGTCTGTAACTATAACTGGAAATACTACTAGTAATCATGAAAGTCATCCTTTTCTGAGGACTAACTATGTGCCAGGCACCATGCTAAGCACTTAAATACATATATTATTATTTCACCCATTCATAAATGAAGAAGGCTTAGTAATATCAAAAACCTGTCAGAAATCATGTGGCTAACAAGTGAGGGGGTCAGCCCTCAGATTCATGTATCTGACTCTGAAGACTCAGCTGTCACTCCAATGCCCATGACAGCCACGCTCAGAGGGAGGGTCCCTTTATCTTTTAGCATCTGAGCCTGCACAGCACAGTTGGAAAGAGCCTTCCTCTGCTTTCTGATAGCTCCGATCAAAACAGCCAGCTCATATGTATGGCTCGCTTACCCTTTACTCCAAAATTTTCAGTTCATTTTTGAAACAAATAAGCCCTCCTTTCTGTTAGGCAAAACAGGTCCAACTCCTTCAACTTTTCTAATAGATCTGAAAACAGTAAGCTTCATCAGATTTATACAATAATTAGCAACTATCTGAAAGCAATGTGTAAGAGATAAAAATTACACAACCTGGGAAATAAAGTGGGACACACACGATTAGAATTAGTTTGTTAAGTAGACTCAGTTTTGAATCTCAGTTCAGTGACAAGAATATGCAACAGAATAGACCTATTAAACATCCTCTCATCCAAGTTATTACTGGTAGAACCACCCCTCAATCACGAATTTGCTGGATATCTCATGCTTTCAGTTTTGGCTCATCATCTATGTTCATGAAATGGAACATGAGCACCTTTAATGCCTTTGTAATTAAGTCAGTTTATCTTGGGGACAGTAGATGGAGAAGTGGCGGAGGCCATGAGAGACGGATGGCCTGGGTTCACATCAGCACTCCAGCTCCACTGTGGATCCATGGGCAGTCATTCCACTGCCCTGACCTTCCTGCACCCCGTGACACTGATGACTATAGCACCCTGCAGAGTTAAATGAAATAATGAACTCAGCACAGTGGGTGACACAGAAATGCTCCAAGATGATTTATAGTTTTTATTATATGACCTTAAGGTTTAATTTCTTCCTCTCCTTAGCTCCATAGTATTTATGTTCCTTAAATTTATAATTATCTGTCCGCATTTTGCTTTTTCAAAGGAAAATAAGATTATTCAGGGAAGGAACTGTGTATTATAAATCTCTGATACTATCTGTCCACTTCAGCGGGGCTTTATATTTCCTGGTAAACCCCTGAGAATGGCGTATCTAGAAGGAGTGTGCATCCAGTTTAAAAATATACACATACACACATAACAAATATCAACTCAAAACAGATAATTTCATATTTTCCCTATATAAAGCATAACATTTCTTTTTAAAGATTTCAGAAAACAGAATTTGTATTTTATCAAGTAACCTCTGCTTTGATAATTAGGTAGGAAATAACAGAATGATTCTAAACTGTCATCTTGACAATAGATCAGTAAACATATATCTTGATCCTATGTCATGGCATAGGGCTTCCTAGGTGGCTCAGTGGCAAAATCTGCCTGCCAAGCAGGAGATGTGCATTCAATCAATGGGTCGGGAAGATTCTCTAGAGAAGGAAATGGCAACCCACTCCAGTATCCTTGCCTAGGTAATTCCATGGACAGAGGAACCTGGCAGGCTACAGTTTATGGGGTCACAAGGAGTCAGACACAGTTCAACAACTAAACAACAAGACCACATCATGGCATATAAGAAACACAAATCTGGGACTTCCCTGGTGGTCCAGTGGTGGAGAATCTGCCTTCCAATCCAGGGGATGCAGGTTTGATCCCTGGTCAGGGAACTAAGATCCCACATACCACGAGCTGACTAAGCTTGCATGCCTCAACTGAGACCCTATGCAGCCAAATAAATAAATACTAAAAAAAAGAAACATAAATCTGTAGTCTCCCACAAAAAGGTACAGACACACACTCTTCTGGGACTAGGAGGAGAATCCTCTTGTAGCAGGTGTAACGTGATATTTCACACAGGTTAGTTTCCTTCACTAAGACTTTTGGTCAATAGAAGGGAGATAATATGGTCTCATCTCAGCCTTCATAGGAAACTGAGATCATCCCTGTGAAGTATTAGGCACAGGCTTGCCTTATCATAAAAGATGAATTAATATCATCTCACCATGTGGTTAAGCATAATGTCATCAAGTGAGCTATTTTACACCCTCGTAGCTCTGGATTTCACCTGCTACCATGAACAGACTTTCACTGGCCTCAAAGCACACCACAGGAGGGGAAGAAGAATTAAGAGCTTCAAATCCCCTACACAAATCAAGGAAATTCAAATGTTGTGACAAATCAGTAATACTGAAAGATGGGTGCACTACATTTCTTTCGGCTTTTAACACTTATGGGATCTATCAGAACACGCAACAACACTGCAGGTAAATGCACGAGACTCACAGATGAACAAGAAATGAGACCCAAACCATGTTCTTGTTGGACTTCCCTGGGGCCTCACTACAGGTCAGTATTTATGGGTGAAGAGCAGAAGTATCACCTTACAAGAGAGATTACCTCGTGCAAACATTTTAAAAGAAGCTTTCTGGTTCACACTGTTGTAGGAGGCTCAGCAGTAAAGAATCTGCATGCCAATGCAGACACAATTGAAATGGGTTCTATCCCTGAATCTGAAAGATCCTCTAGAGAAAGAAATGGTAAACCAGTATTTCTCCCTGGAGAATCCAATGGACAGGGGAGCCTGGAGGGCTTCAGTCCATGGGATCACAAAGAGTTGGACATGACTGATAGACTGAACAGCAACAGCAGAAACAGACAGAATATTATAAAGCAAGTTTATTCCATTAAAAAATTGTAAACTTTCATTTTCAATTGAAGAAACATTCTCATGAGGCTCTCTAGCAGACTCTTATTTAAAAATATATTTTTAAGAGGATTCATTCATTCTCACAGGAGAAGTCAAGAGAATTCTAAGGCACCTACTTGGAGGTACTGATTAGTAACAGGTTGCCTGAAGATTTGGGAAAAAAAATACACAAACCCTTGAAAAGTTACTTTTTAAAAGAAGGTTTAATTCATTGCACACATTAAAATGCTTGTCCACAGAAGTACTCTTAGCAGAGAGAAGAATTACGGCACATACAGGCTCAGGCACCATAGAGTGGGCATGAGTGATAGCATAGAGTGAATCTAGTGTGTGGCCAGATGAGTCTTTGTTGTACAATTTCTTATAATAAGTTCTTTCATTTTAATTTGATATGCTTGTTAAATTTTAGGTGAAGACTTATGAGGGCTTTCTCTTAAATTACTTTCTGCCCAAATTCTCTTGACTTTGATATATGAGTAAGATGTGCCAACTTTGCCCAGTGGATCTTTATATTTCCTGGGGCACCACTGAGCTTACTACACAAATCAAGGAAATTCAAATGTTGTGACAAATCAGTAATACTGAAAGATGGGTGCACTACATTTCTTTCGGCTTTTAACACTTATGGGATCTATCAGAACACGCAACAACACTGCAGGTAAATGCACGAGACTCACAGATGAACAAGAAATGAGACCCAAACCATGTTCTTGTTGGACTTCCCTGGGGCCTCACTACAGGTCAGTATTTATGGGTGAAGAGCAGAAGTATCACCTTACAAGAGAGATTACCTCGTGCAAACATTTTAAAAGAAGCTTTCTGGTTCACACTGTTGTAGGAGGCTCAGCAGTAAAGAATCTGCATGCCAATGCAGACACAATTGAAATGGGTTCTATCCCTGAATCTGAAAGATCCTCTAGAGAAAGAAATGGTAAACCAGTATTTCTCCCTGGAGAATCCAATGGACAGGGGAGCCTGGAGGGCTTCAGTCCATGGGATCACAAAGAGTTGGACATGACTGATAGACTGAACAGCAACAGCAGAAACAGACAGAATATTATAAAGCAAGTTTATTCCATTAAAAAATTGTAAACTTTCATTTTCAATTGAAGAAACATTCTCATGAGGCTCTCTAGCAGACTCTTATTTAAAAATATATTTTTAAGAGGATTCATTCATTCTCACAGGAGAAGTCAAGAGAATTCTAAGGCACCTACTTGGAGGTACTGATTAGTAACAGGTTGCCTGAAGATTTGGGAAAAAAAATACACAAACCCTTCGAAAAGTTACTTTTTTAAAAGAAGGTTTAATTCATTGCACACATTAAAATGCTTGTCCACAGAAGTACTCTTAGCAGAGAGAAGAATTACGGCACATACAGGCTCAGGCACCATAGAGTGGGCATGAGTGATAGCATAGAGTGAATCTAGTGTGTGGCCAGATGAGTCTTTGTTGTACAATTTCTTATAATAAGTTCTTTCATTTTAATTTGATATGCTTGTTAAATTTTAGGTGAAGACTTATGAGGGCTTTCTCTTAAATTACTTTCTGCCCAAATTCTCTTGACTTTGATATATGAGTAAGATGTGCCAACTTTGCCCAGTGGATCTTTATATTTCCTGGGGCACCACTGAGAATCCTTGGAGAGAATGTCTATCCTATTTGAGAATATTCACGAGTTGTTCTGTTAGTCTTACTAAATGTTTCCCTTTTAGACTCTAAGGCACTGATAAACAAGTTCAACTAGAAGTCCATAAAAGAAGTAAGAAAGTTTCTTTGAAAATCAATGGCAAGCTAACACATTTTCGCTAACAGTGGCATCATCAGTCTTTCTACAGCAGGAGTACTATTTGGCTGGTCACCCAACTATTACTGTCTTACTCCTGAGAAATTTTTTTATAAACTCAAGTTGTACTAGTGTCCACTCTGTCAGGGAGCACTATGTAGATTGCCTACTGTTCCCTAGTGCCTCCCTTTAAGCTTCTCCATTGTTAAGAGTCCTGATTTGACTCATATAATTGCTTTCCTTCAACATCATCCAGGGTAAGGTGTCCGATCTCAGTTCCAAGACTATATTTTCAGTGTCTAAAATAGTAAGTATGCTGATATTCCTCTTGTAATGTTAATTGATTCAGGAAAAGGCATATATCCCAAACTGTCCTGATGGTGGGGAAAAGCTGCTCTCACTATCTTTCCCAAACAAGGAAGCACGTGCCCTCAGTGGTCACTGGCACTCATCTTGGGGCTGAGAGAATAACCAGACTTAGAAAGCTGCCAGTGCTGAGTGAGGCAGAGCAACAGAGACAGAAAGAACTCAGGTTGTTGGCAACATCATTCAGCTGCCACTTGTACCAAGCCTGGAAACCTACTCTATGTCTGGAAAATAAATGTTGTTATTGAATAAGAAGGAAGTTAGTCTTTATCTCCAACCAGAAGTATTCCACTGTTTCACTGAAAGGAGACAACATATAACTTATAAAATCTGCACTTAATTTAAGAGAGTCTAACACATACCAATAGGAGAGGAAGGTTAGATGTGGTGAGGTAGCATTCTATATCTACTGGCCCCAAATGGCCCTTTCATTATAATTGGAAAGTATCATCTAAAATCAAGTATGCTTTCCAGATGTCTTTTACTCATGTAAGAAACATCATTTTGATATATGAGTAAGATGTGCCAACTTTGCCCAGTGGATCTTTATATTTCCTGGGGCACCACTGAGAATCCTTGGAGAGAATGTCTATCCTATTTGAGAATATTCACGAGTTGTTCTGTTAGTCTTACTAAATGTTTCCCTTTTAGACTCTAAGGCACTGATAAACAAGTTCAACTAGAAGTCCATAAAAGAAGTAAGAAAGTTTCTTTGAAAATCAATGGCAAGCTAACACATTTTCGCTAACAGTGGCATCATCAGTCTTTCTACAGCAGGAGTACTATTTGGCTGGTCACCCAACTATTACTGTCTTACTCCTGAGAAATTTTTTTATAAACTCAAGTTGTACTAGTGTCCACTCTGTCAGGGAGCACTATGTAGATTGCCTACTGTTCCCTAGTGCCTCCCTTTAAGCTTCTCCATTGTTAAGAGTCCTGATTTGACTCATATAATTGCTTTCCTTCAACATCATCCAGGGTAAGGTGTCCGATCTCAGTTCCAAGACTATATTTTCAGTGTCTAAAATAGTAAGTATGCTGATATTCCTCTTGTAATGTTAATTGATTCAGGAAAAGGCATATATCCCAAACTGTCCTGATGGTGGGGAAAAGCTGCTCTCACTATCTTTCCCAAACAAGGAAGCACGTGCCCTCAGTGGTCACTGGCACTCATCTTGGGGCTGAGAGAATAACCAGACTTAGAAAGCTGCCAGTGCTGAGTGAGGCAGAGCAACAGAGACAGAAAGAACTCAGGTTGTTGGCAACATCATTCAGCTGCCACTTGTACCAAGCCTGGAAACCTACTCTATGTCTGGAAAATAAATGTTGTTATTGAATAAGAAGGAAGTTAGTCTTTATCTCCAACCAGAAGTATTCCACTGTTTCACTGAAAGGAGACAACATATAACTTATAAAATCTGCACTTAATTTAAGAGAGTCTAACACATACCAATAGGAGAGGAAGGTTAGATGTGGTGAGGTAGCATTCTATATCTACTGGCCCCAAATGGCCCTTTCATTATAATTGGAAAGTATCATCTAAAATCAAGTATGCTTTCCAGATGTCTTTTTACTCATGTAAGAAACATCATTTTGATAACTAGAAAAGGAACCGCATTTTAGTATTATTTCTTCATAATAAGCAATGGTATTAAGCATAACATCTCTTAAATAGTTCTGACTTTGATTCTGGGTAGCCTAAAATATGTCTATGTGGCCCTCAAATGACAGTATGCTAATAAAAAGTCACATTATAAACAGTTGTTTGATTTCATTTAGATTGCCACATTTTCTCAAAATTTTATTTAAATATTTCTGTTAACAATTTGCATATGATCTTCATTTCTTTAACGAAAAGTGGGAACAACAGTAATTTCTATAAATCCCACTAGAATGTTGGAAGCATTAGAAATAATTAAACATATAACATGTATTTTGTTCCTAAAAGACACACTCATTTATTCTCAAACAAAACAAGCAACAAGACCATTTTAAAAATGGACAACATAGAAAGCCTTTAAAGACTATGTCCTGTAAAGGAAGTAGCATGAAAACCTATGCTATCATATGAAAAAAAAAAAAAAAAGCTATTGTCATCGCGCTGTGAGAAAAGGGATCCTGCAGAGGCACAGCATGATGGCCTGGAGGGGTGGGATGGGGGAATGTGCATATGACTAATCTGGGATCATACATATCTGAACAAAACTCTGTAAAAGTAAAAAGTAAAATTAATAATAACAACAAAAAAGACTATGTCCTATTTTTTTCCTTCTAAACCTAATTTCATGCTGGTCTAAGATTTGAAATAAATTACCAGAGAACAAAATTCCACAGTGATACCAGTTGATGTCTTAGAATCCAACCTCCTATTGTCAGATTCCATTTCAATCAAACACAAAGCACATATTAAACTGACAGCTATTGGAAACATCACACTCAGAGCAAGCTAACAATGATGAAATGATCAAGCAGCAGTTTATAACATCAACTGGACT
This sequence comes from Tragulus kanchil, assembly GCA_022376925.1. NCBI lineage: Eukaryota > Metazoa > Chordata > Mammalia > Artiodactyla > Tragulidae > Tragulus > Tragulus kanchil. The sequence continues at coordinate 112,091,425 of JAIOJX010000005.1, read as the reverse complement.
TGCCCTAGAATAAGGGAAATTAAATAGGGCAGAGAATTAAAATTGAAACTGTTATTTAATATACTAATATAATCTGCACCCACAATAATCGCTAGAGGAAACATCAATAACTTCCCTGCTGAAATCAAGGGCATGATCGGGATAACTTCCCTCCTGAAATCAAACAAGATCTGGAACTCGCAGTTGACAGTTCACCAGGCTTCCGTTTTGTCTTGTAACACAGCCTTTGTCACAATGCTCTGTGATGGTTGTGCTTGCTTGTGGTTCTTATAGGCCTAACTCCTTAAAATGAGGAACTATCTTTTATCTTTCTATCTATGGTAAAGAGCGTCAGGCACAAAGTATATGCCTATTAAGTAAATGAAAAATGAACAAATATTCAGGATTGTACAGAGTCACTAAAGGTCCTAGCAACGGTAAGGTTATTTCTTTTCCTTGCTTGTTTCATGTGTGTGTGTCTGTGCATTAGTCACTCAGTAGTGTCCAATTCTTTGTGACCCATAGATTGTAGCCAGCCAGGCTCTTTTGTCCATGGGATTCTCCAGGCAAGAATACTGGAGTGGATTGCCATTTCCTTCTCCAGGGGATGTTCCCAACCCAGGTATCAAACCCAGGTCTCCAGCACTGCAGGCAGAATCTTTACAATCTGAGCTACCAGGGAAGTCCTCTGCTTGTCTCATACTGTTGGTTTTTCCTAAATGAGATGAACTCTGGGATCTTCAATCTGTCTTACTAGACGCCATGGGTAATCATAAAGGTGATTATGGTCTGCTTAATGCTTTGAAAAACCTATCAGAAGCTACATATTTACTCCCAATGAAATATCTCATTGCTGACTACATATCCTATGGCTTTGCTTTAGGCTGGGGTCTGTCATCAAGCATAGCAAGTCAAGCTGTGCTTCTCAGAAGTTCTTATAAGCAGTCACCTACAACGGATTAACTAAAAAATGGATTAACTAAAATGGATTAACTAAAAAATTCATCACTACTTAGGTAATAGAGTTTTATAGCCAGTAATATTTAAAAACACAGGCCCATGCAGTAGAAGAAAATATACACAGACTTGCAAGCACCTTCAAGTCAGCAAAGAGTCTGCTATAATATAGGAAACAATTTACAAAATAAGATAATTTGGTGCCCTTTTATCTGAAAACCTTACATTCCAAGCTTCCACATATTTCCAAGTTTTCTGTCTTAGATCCAACAGCTTATAGTCCTCTAATAACTGCTTAATTAGTATTGTTTCTGAAGTCACCAAAAGGAACCCTTGGAGAGGTAGGCTAATGAGTGCACCTATTAGTCTGTAACAAACTATTAAGGTAAAAAAATAGCCTTGTTATTTCTGTCTGTGTATACATTTACAGCAGAACTGCAGAAATACCAGTGTTTTTATGGTGCATGGGTTTTTGTAGACCAATTAGTATGAAATGCAATTTGCACTAATTCACTGGGGGCAAAGGGAGCATGAAATTATCTTGACTTGTTAATTTAGCACTTTATAGTAAATTGCTCATACTGAGTATTTTTCCCAGTGGTAATAATACTCCCTTGTCATTGGAAGGCAGTCTAGGCAGTAACATCATTAAATTTCTCTTCAAATCTCCACTTTATACCACATTTCAAAGACATCAGGGAAAAATGAGGACAACTTGTACCCACATCACTCATTAGATCTCTCTTTCTTACTGGTATGGAATCAGCTCTGCAGTCATCTTGTCAATTACTACCCACAGATTCACATGGTTTTGACCCCAACTAACTAAGTTAGAATCATCCCCTATGCAGAGCAATTGAGATATGGAAAGATTTACATTGCCCGTAGAGTCTCTTAATACTCAAGCCCTGAATTGAGTCAGCAGGGTAGACATGTTCAGAAGAAATGGCAATAACTTTAAGACATACAAATTTATTAGCAGTACACATTATCTAAACTTATATTATTATTTTAGTATTTTCTTATCCTTTAGTATCTTCTATGTAGGCTCCTCTTAGTATCAAAAGACATCCACCACTTGACTCACATTGAGTAGCTTAAGTATTGTAGAAGCACACTTAGCCACTTACAAGAAGCACTTTAGTGGTAACCGAAAGACTCAGCTTCAATTCAGCTCCACTGTACCCTGGCTATGTGACCTGGATAAAGGCATAAGCCTGTTTTGTTTCTTTAACCAACAAATAATGATTCCATTGAGGACCAACCTCATATGAAGGTGCTAGGTAGGAATAACATATATCCCGTAGCTATGTTCATAGGCTTTTGTGAAGCCATTATATGTGAATAATTAAGTGAAAAAAACTTATATAAACTACACATTTTATAAAAATATAAGAAATTACTATTTTCCATTTTTATGCAAATGCACAGGTAAGCTATTTAGTGAACTAAGTATTATATAACATTACATATGCTTTTTATACCAAATAATTGTTATAAATAGAAATGACAGGAAATTCTACCACCTTGTTTTTAGTAGATTTTAGTTAGATTAATGGCTTCATACACACAGAATTGAAGAATGCCTGCTGTGCCCAGAGCCCCATTCTAACAGAAATAACCATGTGCAGTTGACATCACAGATGACAGGGCAGTGGAAGACCATCTGGTCTAACGGCAGCCAAATTGTACACTAAATGGTAGGGTCAATAGGTATAATTCCTTCTTCCCAGAGTTTGAACTGGGGACACAGAGAACATACTGGGTTCTTATGGAAACAGAAAAAAGAAAGATTTGCAATAAAGAGTAAAAGCAACATGAGTGACTGATTCATGTTCTTGAAAATGATTCTAATGTTCCTCAGCTAATTGATTCACATGGTTTTGACCCCAACTAACTAAGTTAGAATCATCCCTATGCAGAGCAATTGAGATATGGAAAGATTTACATTGCCCGTAGAGTCTCTTAATACTCAAGCCCTGAATTGAGTCAGCAGGGTAGACATGTTCAGAAGAAATGGCAATAACTTTAAGACATACAAATTTATTAGCAGTACACATTATCTAAACTTATATTATTATTTTAGTATTTTCTTATCCTTTAGTATCTTCTATGTAGGCTCCTCTTAGTATCAAAAGACATCCACCACTTGACTCACATTGAGTAGCTTAAGTATTGTAGAAGCACACTTAGCCACTTACAAGAAGCACTTTAGTGGTAACAAAAGACTCAGCTTCAATTCAGCTCCACTGTACCCTGGCTATGTGACCTGGATAAAGGCATAAGCCTGTTTTGTTTCTTTAACCAACAAATAATGATTCCATTGAGGACCAACCTCATATGAAGGTGCTAGGTAGGAATAACATATATCCCGTAGCTATGTTCATAGGCTTTTGTGAAGCCATTATATGTGAATAATTAAGTGAAAAAAACTTATATAAACTACACATTTTATAAAAATATAAGAAATTACTATTTTCCATTTTTATGCAAATGCACAGGTAAGCTATTTAGTGAACTAAGTATTATATAACATTACATATGCTTTTTATACCAAATAATTATTAGAAATAAAAATGACAGGAAATTCTACCACCTTGTTTTTAGTAGATTTTAGTTAGATTAATGGCTTCATACACACAGAATTGAAGAATGCCTGCTGTGCCCAGAGCCCCATTCTAACAGAAATAACCATGTGCAGTTGACATCACAGATGACAGGGCAGTGGAAGACCATCTGGTCTAACGGCAGCCAAATTGTACACTAAATGGTAGGGTCAATAGGTATAATTCCTTCTTCCCAGAGTTTGAACTGGGGACACAGAGAACATACTGGGTTCTTATGGAAACAGAAAAAAGAAAGATTTGCAATAAAGAGTAAAAGCAACATGAGTGACTGATTCATGTTCTTGAAAATGATTCTAATGTTCCTCAGCAGCCATGACACTGCTGAGGAATGTTGAGGAAGTAAGGAGGTAACACAGAAGCTGGTGCTGCAGTGAATGAGTCAAACGTTGAACTAGCAAACTAATTCAGTCTCTTTGAACCTAGAATGTATAATTTTATTTCTTTTTCCTGTGAAGTCCAGTTTTGCCCCTGTCCCTACATTCCTATTCAGGATGGTTATACAGTTATTTTTATTGTCTTTTTTTATCGCCATATGATATTTTATGGATAATCCTATTCTAATATTTAATCAAAATAATTAATGCTACTGTAACCCACACCAATCTAATGCAGATGGACCGACAGAATGAACATCGAACACTTTTTTTTGTTACATAATTTAAAGCTGCTTTGTTTTAGGGAAAGAACCAATAAGTATAATTACCTTTGGGGTGTGTGTGCTAAGTTGCTTCAGTCGTGTCTGACTCTTTTCGACTTTATGGACTATAGACCACCAGGTTCCTCTGTCCATGGAATTTTCCAGGCAAGAATATTCAAGTGGGTTGCCACGGCCTCCACCAGGGGATCTTCATTGAACCAATGAACCGATGTCTCTTATGTCTCCTGCATTGGCAGGTTTTTTTTTTTTTTTTAACCACTTGGGAAAATCCTTTTGGTGGGGTACATAAGGCTATTTTGATTCTCTGACCTTATTACCTGTTATGTTATTTGAGACATTTGCTAGTCTACTGTATACTATAGATAAAATCTATTTTTGATGCTAGCAGAGTACAAAAGTGCCTGGGATAAATATTGGTCTGTATGACATGTAAAATCTAATGTCAATTTTAGTTAGATTAATGGCTTCATACACACAGAATTGAAGAATGCCTGCTGTGCCCAGAGCCCCATTCTAACAGAAATAACCATGTGCAGTTGACATCACAGATGACAGGGCAGTGGAAGACCATCTGGTCTAACGGCAGCCAAATTGTACACTAAATGGTAGGGTCAATAGGTATAATTCCTTCTTCCCAGAGTTTGAACTGGGGACACAGAGAACATACTGGGTTCTTATGGAAACAGAAAAAAGAAAGATTTGCAATAAAGAGTAAAAGCAACATGAGTGACTGATTCATGTTCTTGAAAATGATTCTAATGTTCCTCAGCAGCCATGACACTGCTGAGGAATGTTGAGGAAGTAAGGAGGTAACACAGAAGCTGGTGCTGCAGTGAATGAGTCAAACGTTGAACTAGCAAACTAATTCAGTCTCTTTGAACCTAGAATGTATAATTTTATTTCTTTTTCCTGTGAAGTCCAGTTTTGCCCTGTCTCTACATTCCTATTCAGGATGGTTATACAGTTATTTTTATTGTCTTTTTTTATCGCCATATGATATTTTATGGATAATCCTATTCTAATATTTAATCAAAATAATTAATGCTACTGTAACCCACACCAATCTAATGCAGATGGACCGACAGAATGAACATCGAACACTTTTTTTTGTTACATAATTTAAAGCTGCTTTGTTTTAGGGAAAGAACCAATAAGTATAATTACCTTTGGGTGTGTGTGCTAAGTTGCTTCAGTCGTGTCTGACTCTTTTCGACTTTATGGACTATAGACCACCAGGTTCCTCTGTCCATGGAATTTTCCAGGCAAGAATATTCAAGTGGGTTGCCACGGCCTCCACCAGGGGATCTTCATTGAACCAATGAACCGATGTCTCTTATGTCTCCTGCATTGGCAGGTTTTTTTTTTTTTTTTAACCACTTGGGAAAATCCTTTTGGTGGGGTACATAAGGCTATTTTGATTCTCTGACCTTATTACCTGTTATGTTATTTGAGACATTTGCTAGTCTACTGTATACTATAGATAAAATCTATTTTTGATGCTAGCAGAGTACAAAAGTGCCTGGGATAAATATTGGTCTGTATGTGACATAGTAAAATCTAAATAGAACAAGAAAATCAAATTAAATGTGATGATTCATGACTTATAGACTTAAGAAGCAGCCAGGAAATTTTGAACTGGCAAATAGACAAGTTTCTAATCCTTACTCTAATGTTATATTTCATTTAAAGATAGTCACCTTTCTCTACGTTCCACATCTCTTGTCCTTTCTGGGGTATTTATCTGTCTAAAGAAGTGAAAAGAACTGAACTTTTTTCTTAATCTCTTAAAACCTTTCTCTGTAGGTTTTTTTTTTTTTTCTTAATAATCCTAAAATGAGAATCCCTTTGTTAAGTGGGTGAGATACAACCACCCCCATTGTACATCTCCATGAAGATTCATCCCCATCTCCTCCTGTCTGTCCTACAGATAACCTTTAGAGTCCGCTCGTTACTCCAAGAGGAAATGTGTGGTTAGCATCATGCCAGGATTTAAGATTCAATCAGGAAGGGTCTCTGGACTACAAATATGCCACTCTCATCCTTGTCCTCTCTCTGGTCTCTAATACATGATACTCCACTCTTGGAACTCTTTCAGTCCTTTAAGTCATTGCACACTCTTTTCTATTGTATATCAAATCTTAGGAGGAGAAACACACCACACAAAATCACTTGCGGTTGTATCACAGTATAAAATGTGCCGTAGATACCCCTTCCACTGTAAGTGTGGAGGATAGTTATTTAGATTGCCAGCCATGACACTGCTGAGGGAAGACAAGCCAAAGACAAGCCAAAGCTTATGTTTGATGCCACAGGTGGTGTCAAACATAAGCAAGAGTGCCACATGGGAGTGAGAAGAAAAGAACATGAAAAAAGCAAGTTTTCACTCGGTCTGCTCTGTTGATGTCACACACAGCCTTTGGTCAGTCACAGGTAGATAAAAACAACTTTCTGTTGACTTTTACAATATTAAATCTCAAAGAATAAACTGGCTTCCTCTTTCTAATACAACCTAATGCCCAATGAAGATAGACATTTAAGAAAATTATTCATTGAAAGGTATAGCTGCCCCCCCCCCCTTTTTTGGAAACCATATGACAGATATACTGTCTACAAAATCCCTTGAAATACTTCTCTTCCTTAGTCACCTTTTTCTAAATCTCTTTACCCCCTTAATTGACTCCAAGGCAATTTACCTCTAGAAGATAAATTTGAGGCAACAAACTGTGATTATAAATATGAATATTTTATGGAAATCAGTCTGGTTCTCCACCAAGTTCATGGACCAGAGAGTCTTTGGATGAATGGATGTCTTGAATAGCTATTGGAAAAAGGATCTGAGGTGATTTTTTTTTTTTTTTTTCCCATAAACAAGCTGCACAAAGGTCTATATGAGATGTTGAATCAGTTACTGAGAACTTAAACCTTAAACAGGCAAAGTGACCTTTACCACTACCCACTCCATCAGACTGTCATATTTACCACTTTGTTAGGCATGTGTTTTTAATGTGACTTCAGACACTCTATAGTTTTCTGTTGACTTTAGTGGCATTTTTTCAAAGAAAAATTTTTCAGCTCTTTTTCTCGAGCATCTCAATATATAAAGTTAGGTTGTAACCTGAAGTCAAATGGCTTTAATGAAATGATGAGCCATGAATTGGATTGGCTCAGAAGTGATTTGTTTTAGTAATTTATTTTCCTAGTAGAGTATTATGCCTGGCTCATGACCTGAAAGGGACTTTGCAAGTCAAATCCAATTAGCTTTGAGTCTTTGCATATTCATGTATGTTTAACATGTATTATTATAGCAGCAAGCATTTTGAAATGAAATAAACATTTGGAAATTTGTAGGCATACAAACTGTGATTAAAAATACAACCGTAACATAGATTGAACTGAGAAGAGGAAGATGATTTTAAAAGATAAAATTATTCGAAATGAGTTTGGCAAAGTCAAAATCCTGTTCATCAGCTAAGTACAATAACTTCTTAAAACCACCTCTTAAAAACACATGCTTGAGAGTTACAAACATGAAAGAGTAGTTCAAGCTATCCATGGCAAATATCAGAAGTTGATAGGTTTATTTTCCTTAAAATATAGTGGTATATAAGAAAGGGTTTAACCTGAAATAATAAAATTTAAGTCTAACACTACAAAGTTGGGAAGAATGAACGGGCAACTGTTTCAAAAAGTCAATGGAAATGCTCTTGGTAAGTGCCAATTTGTAGTTGACAGAATTAACCTTAAAAAGCAGGGGGAGCTCTCACAGTAACAGGTATGGTATGTATAGAAGATGGGTGCCATTGTACAGGTGTGCATTTTTATCTTTAGGAAGATAAAGTTGAATGTGATGATTTCTTTTTTTCTTTTGAAGTAGCCAATAAATGGAGAGTTAGTGAAGGCCAGAATAAATTTTGAAGAAAGGAGAAGGTTTGAAATACAGCAGGACAAGCAAGTGATTTTAAGGATTTACTGGAGTTTTGTAATCATAAACACACATGGCTTTTCTCCCATCAGAACAGTGAGACCAATGAAACTGAGCAAGATTCTGGGTTTCTTCAGTACAAAAAGTTTCCTGTGCTCCCTTCCCTGAGCTCCAAAGGACTGAGGTTCAAACAGTTGCTAATCAGGGAGGGGAAGCTGAGACAAAGGAGAAGCAGTTAAGAAATAATGGTGTGGCCTTAGGGGCAGAATCCTGAATTCCCCCTCTAGGACACTGATAACAATATCATTGAGCTCTCAAAAAGAACTAAAACCCCCACCAAATGAAAGATGCTAACTGCTTGATGAAGCACTCTTCAAGCCAAGAAGGTTACAGTTCACCCAACATCACTTGACCCTAGAACTGATCGCCAGAGTGAAAGAATGGGTTTTCACACCCTGATCCTTATCAGCACCCCATCCCCAGGCTTCTGGATTATAAAACTCCTCATATTCATGTATTAATTATAAGCAGCAAGCATTTTGAAATGAAATAAACATTTGGAAATTTGTAGGCATACAAACTGTGATTAAAAATACAACCGTAACATAGATTGAACTGAGAAGAGGAAGATGATTTTAAAAGATAAAATTATTCGAAATGAGTTTGGCAAAGTCAAAATCCTGTTCATCAGCTAAGTACAATAACTTCTTAAAACCACCTCTTAAAAACACATGCTTGAGAGTTACAAACATGAAAGAGTAGTTCAAGCTATCCATGGCAAATATCAGAAGTTGATAGGTTTATTTTCCTTAAAATATAGTGGTATATAAGAAAGGGTTTAACCTGAAATAATAAAATTTAAGTCTAACACTACAAAGTTGGGAAGAATGAACGGGCAACTGTTTCAAAAAGTCAATGGAAATGCTCTTGGTAAGTGCCAATTTGTAGTTGACAGAATTAACCTTAAAAAGCAGGGGGAGCTCTCACAGTAACAGGTATGGTATGTATAGAAGATGGGTGCCATTGTACAGGTGTGCATTTTTATCTTTAGGAAGATAAAGTTGAATGTGATGATTTCTTTTTCTTTTGAAGTAGCCAATAAATGGAGAGTTAGTGAAGGCCAGAATAAATTTTGAAGAAAGGAGAAGGTTTGAAATACAGCAGGACAAGCAAGTGATTTTAAGGATTTACTGGAGTTTTGTAATCATAAACACACATGGCTTTTCTCCCATCAGAACAGTGAGACCAATGAAACTGAGCAAGATTCTGGGTTTCTTCAGTACAAAAAGTTTCCTGTGCTCCCTTCCCTGAGCTCCAAAGGACTGAGGTTCAAACAGTTGCTAATCAGGGAGGGGAAGCTGAGACAAAGGAGAAGCAGTTAAGAAATAATGGTGTGGCCTTAGGGGCAGAATCCTGAATTCCCCCTCTAGGACACTGATAACAATATCATTGAGCTCTCAAAAAGAACTAAAACCCCCACCAAATGAAAGATGCTAACTGCTTGATGAAGCACTCTTCAAGCCAAGAAGGTTACAGTTCACCCAACATCACTTGACCCTAGAACTGATCTCCAGATTGAAAGAATGTGGGTTCTGTACACACCCTGATCCTTATCAGCACCCCATCCCCAGGCTTCTGGATTATAAAACTCCTCATAGCTCTGTCTCCTGGAGTTGGGACAGAGCTTTGAGGCCACCATTGCCCTCTTTGCCCGGCAAACCAATAAAGCTATTCTTTTCTACTTCACCCTTCCAATAAAGTAAATGGATAACTGCCCAAATCTGGTTTCCCTATAAAATTATTATAAACCTAGGCTCTTCTAAGAGGCTTTTATTTCATTTGCAAGTATGTAAAATATTTCCACATACAGATGGAAATATAAATTGGTACCTACTTTGGAAGATAAAAGCATTAAAAATGTGTTAACTTCTTATGTCAGCAAGACTGTTTGGAATTTATCTTTAGAAAATAATCACCAATAGCTAGAGATCGTGTAGTAAGAAAAATACTTTCATTTTTTAATTAGTAAGAAACTGGAAAAATTCCAAATCTCTATGATAAGACATTTAGACCATAGTGGATGCATCACATGGAATTCTATATTGTCTTTAGAACGCTGATTCAGAAGAATATTTAATTATATGCAAAGATGCTAATTACATATTTTAAATGAAAAAAATTATAAGGCAGTATATGTCATATAAGCTTATTACATGAAAATGAGCATACATACAAAATTATATATAATATATAATTTATATATATGTATAATATATAAATTTTGTATGTATGCTCATTTACATATAATAAATGATAACAAGTATATACACAAAATTTACATATTATACAAATATAAAAGGTTGAAATATATTAAACATATATAAAAGGTTGAAAGGCTAAAAGGATGTACACCAAAATGTTCACAGCACTCATTCATAGGTGTGCTGTTTTATGAGACTTTTAAATTTATTTTTCCTTCTACTTTAAAAAATTTCCACAATACATGCGTAATGTTCCTGTACTAAAATATATATTATTTAAAAACATTAAAAAGTATAAAAAAACTTGTAAGATTGTTGCAAATTGCATGATTTTTTAATAAAAGTTTTGAAATAAACTAGGCTTTATTTTTCCTTCTTTTCTTTGAAACGTAAGCACCTTTGCACTTTCTGATGAATCCCTCTGGAGGATAATTTGAAATTACATAGCTCTCCTGCTGTGGATTATATGATGTTCCAAAACCGTGAGTCAACCTCATATCTGGTCACTCATAACAAGTACTTCATAGTTCAAAAACTCACTTCAGTCTTTTGGCAGGTGAAGAAGAACGCCACATAAATTGTATTTGTTATATATTTCAAGTATTAAGGTCTGTAACCATTTTGTACAGAAAACAGCTTAAAATTAGACTGTGGCAAAATTTAATAACTCCCTTTCCCATCTTAATGATTATTCACATGTGCTAATAAAATAAATATATGCTGCATACATGCTAAGTTGCTTCATTTGTGTCCAACTCTTCACGACCCTGTGAATCACTGCTCTCCAGGCTACTCTGTCCACGGGATTGTCCAGGCAGAAATACTGGAGTGGGGTGCCATGCTCTCTTCCAGAGAGTCTTCCAACCCCAGAGATTGACCAATGTCTCTTATGTTTCCTGCAATGGCAGGAGAGTTCCTTATCACAAGTGCTACCTATGAAATATACTGAAGGTTTTCAAAAAAAGACCTATCAATAAGCTGGTCATTTCTCAAGGCAATCATATTTCATTTGTAAGATGTTCAATTATTCTTTAGGACAAACAGCATTGTTGATATTCTTTCTGATTAGTTTCTGAAAATCATTTTACAAAAGAAGGCAAAAATCATCTTCTGTACTCTGTAAAATATTTCAACCTCAAGCCATATTTCCAACTGTACATCCTATCTCAAGCACAGCATCACTATCCAGGTATTTGGAAGAACCTCTGGATTCATCTGGAATGAGGAAGTTGAGAGAAAGCCAAGGATAACTTCCTTTGAATCAGGACACCAAGTTTATTTCCTCCTCAGTTATCTTGAGTGACATATGTGTAAGCATCTCATTACACACAATCCTCAGAGGTGAAACCAGGTGAGAATTTGGGTACTCCCATAGCCCCTGATTCCCAAATTTAAAGTATAACTAGCTCATGATTGGGGTTTCCCAGGTGGCTGAGTGGTAAAGAATCCACCTGCCAAACAGGAGACACAGGTTCAGTCCCTGGGTGAAGAAGATCCTTTGGAGAATAAAAGTTTAAACTAGGCTTATTTTTCCTTCTTTTCTTTGAAACGTAAGCACCTTTGCACTTTCTGATGATTGATTGAAATTACATAGCTCTCCTGCTGTGGATTATATGATGTTCCAAAACCGTGAGTCAACCTCATATCTGGTCACTCATAACAAGTACTTCATAGTTCAAAACTCACTTCAGTCTTTTGGCAGGTGAAGAAGAACGCCACATAAATTGTATTTGTTATATATTTCAAGTATTAAGGTCTGTAACCATTTTGTACAGAAAACAGCTTAAAATTAGACTGTGGCAAAATTTAATAACTCCCTTTCCCATCTTAATGATTATTCACATGTGCTAATAAAATAAATATATGCTGCATACATGCTAAGTTGCTTCATTTGTGTCCAACTCTTCACGACCCTGTGAATCACTGCTCTCCAGGCTACTCTGTCCACGGGATTGTCCAGGCAGAAATACTGGAGTGGGGTGCCATGCTCTCTTCCAGAGAGTCTTCCAACCCCAGAGATTGACCAATGTCTCTTATGTTTCCTGCAATGGCAGGAGAGTTCCTTATCACAAGTGCTACCTATGAAATATACTGAAGGTTTTCAAAAAAAGACCTATCAATAAGCTGGTCATTTCTCAAGGCAATCATATTTCATTTGTAAGATGTTCAATTATTCTTTAGGACAAACAGCATTGTTGATATTCTTTCTGATTAGTTTCTGAAAATCATTTTACAAAAGAAGGCAAAAATCATCTTCTGTACTCTGTAAAATATTTCAACCTCAAGCCATATTTCCAACTGTACATCCTATCTCAAGCACAGCATCACTATCCAGGTATTTGGAAGAACCTCTGGATTCATCTGGAATGAGGAAGTTGAGAGAAAGCCAAGGATAACTTCCTTTGAATCAGGACACCAAGTTTATTTCCTCCTCAGTTATCTTGAGTGACATATGTGTAAGCATCTCATTACACACAATCCTCAGAGGTGAAACCAGGTGAGAATTTGGGTACTCGCTTCATAGCCCCTGATTCCCAAATTTAAAGTATAACTAGCTCATGATTGGGGTTTCCCAGGTGGCTGAGTGGTAAAGAATCCACCTGCCAAACAGGAGACACAGGTTCAGTCCCTGGGTGAAGAAGATCCTTTGGAGAATAAAATGGCAACCCACTCCAGCATTCTCACCTGTGAAATCCCATGGATGGAGGAGCCTGGAGGGCTACAGTCCACAGAGTTTCAAAATAGTCAGAATTTAGAGATTAAACAACAGCAGCTCATGACTAGGTAAGTGGCTTGTTTCAACTTTCTCTTTCCTACCAGATTCTGTCTCATGATAGCGAACTTCAGCCTGGAAACCATGTTTTTCATCTAAGTGTAATACTTTGTTTTGGCCAAGTTCTACCAGTCAACGCCCCCAAATTTCCATTTATTCTATGCTACCCTTACTACCACCTTGCCTCCTGCCCCTAAGTGACCATTATAGGTTTCATTGCTTTATGATGTTGAAAATAAAGTGTCTCTACAGTGGAATGGTAAATCAACTAAGTCTTCCCTTTCAGGTATGACTGTGACATCAGCAAGTTGCCAAAAACACTGTTCAGGGAAGAATTCTGTGTCTGAAGTCTTAGTGGAAAAGAGGCCATGACCAGTTAAGTAGTGCATGCCCTGGAAAGTACCCTACCATGTTTTTCCCATCCCAAACCAGTCAGTCTCTACTTCTGCATCAGAATTTAACATAATTTGGACACATATTTTTAATTCAATACATTATTTCTCCTTGACTGGTTTTTAGTATTCTAACAATAACCCTTCCCACTCTTTTTTTCAAATATATCTTGGTTACATTATGGATTAAATGTGGAAAAATTTAATAACTACTTGTAACATTATTTCTGACAGAAAATGCATTTGAAATTCCAAGTAATTCATTTTCACAAATGAATTCTTAGAACCTAATGCATTCACAGTGACCTATACTCAATCCTTCTGCAACTAGTCATAGTTCCAAATAAGTATTAACTACTCAATCATCTTTGTTGAATGACACTGAGTTAATAGAAGTTGGATTCTCCATTAAGAGGTGAAACCAGGTGAGAATTTGGGTACTCGCCCATAGCCCCTGATTCCCAAATTTAAAGTATAACTAGCTCATGATTGGGGTTTCCCAGGTGGCTGAGTGGTAAAGAATCCACCTGCCAAACAGGAGACACAGGTTCAGTCCCTGGGTGAAGAAGATCCTTTGGAGAATAAAATGGCAACCCACTCCAGCATTCTCACCTGTGAAATCCCATGGATGGAGGAGCCTGGAGGGCTACAGTCCACAGAGTTTCAAAATAGTCAGAATTTAGAGATTAAACAACAGCAGCTCATGACTAGGTAAGTGGCTTGTTTCAACTTTCTCTTTCCTACCAGATTCTGTCTCATGATAGCGAACTTCAGCCTGGAAACCATGTTTTTCATCTAAGTGTAATACTTTGTTTTGGCCAAGTTCTACCAGTCAACGCCCCCAAATTTCCATTTATTCTATGCTACCCTTACTACCACCTTGCCTCCTGCCCCTAAGTGACCATTATAGGTTTCATTGCTTTATGATGTTGAAAATAAAGTGTCTCTACAGTGGAATGGTAAATCAACTAAGTCTTCCCTTTCAGGTATGACTGTGACATCAGCAAGTTGCCAAAAACACTGTTCAGGGAAGAATTCTGTGTCTGAAGTCTTAGTGGAAAAGAGGCCATGACCAGTTAAGTAGTGCATGCCCTGGAAAGTACCCTACCATGTTTTTCCCATCCCAAACCAGTCAGTCTCTACTTCTGCATCAGAATTTAACATAATTTGGACACATATTTTTAATTCAATACATTATTTCTCCTTGACTGGTTTTTAGTATTCTAACAATAACCCTTCCCACTCTTTTTTTCAAATATATCTTGGTTACATTATGGATTAAATGTGGAAAAATTTAATAACTACTTGTAACATTATTTCTGACAGAAAATGCATTTGAAATTCCAAGTAATTCATTTTCACAAATGAATTCTTAGAACCTAATGCATTCACAGTGACCTATACTCAATCCTTCTGCAACTAGTCATAGTTCCAAATAAGTATTAACTACTCAATCATCTTTGTTGAATGACACTGAGTTAATAGAAGTTGGATTCTCCATTAAAACAAGGCAACATCTTTGTGATTCTAGGGAATTTTCTTTATCTATTTTGTTATTTCAGTTTTAAGTAGTCTCAAAACAAATTTGGTCTTCTAAAAGAACCCAACAGTTCACTCAAAGTTTTCACTCTGTTTTGAAAGATCAAAGAAAAGAAAAGAGATCAGAAGTTAATGTCATGACTGTGAAGAAAAGTAAGTGGAGTCTAAGGAGTAATTCATCCAGTGAAAGCTGGGTGTTTATTTGGATAAAAACCAGATCTGCCTGGAGATGTGACTGGATTAGGGCCAAGGAAAAAGTAAAGGCGTAATAAGGCCATTAGAGGGCTCACCAGGTGGTACAGTGGTAAAAGATCCACCTGTTAATGCAGGAGACACAAGAGACATGGGTTCAAAAAGATTTCCTGGAGGAGGAAATGGCAACCCACTTCAGTATTCTTGCCTGAAAAATCCCATGGAAAAATGAGTCTAGCAGGTTCCAGTTCATGAGGTTGCATACAGTCAGATATGACTGAGTGACTGCGAGGACACACACACAAACACACACGACACAGGCATTACAAGCTCATTTTATCTTATTAAAGACAACATGCTTTTGTCTTTTGCTCCCTTTCTTGTTACTCAGTTTCCTACTTCTATATCTTTTCCTCTAGTCCCTTCCCACTTCTTCCTTTTTTTGTTTTTTTTTTTTTTGGCCTCTGTGCTACTCAATCTGAAATGTTGAACATGCATTAAAGGATGCCAGTTATGGATATTGACAAGCAAAATAGAATATTGTAACTTTTGATGTAAAACATTGCTATGAGTAAGTTGTTTAAGTGGAGGCCAATGAGACCAGAAGAGAAATCTTGACATAAGCACACTACTATATTTAACCCAGATAACAAAAAATAAAAATAGATGACAAGCAAGAACCTCCTGTACAGAACAGAGATCTTTGCTCAATATTCTATAATAACCTAAATGGGAAAATAATTTGAGAAAGAATAGATATATGTATGACTGAATCACTTAGCTGTATACCTGAAACTAACAAAGCACTGTAAATCAACAACAGTCCAAAATAAAATTATTTTAAAAAAGTAAACTAAGCAACACAAAAATTCTCTACCCAAATTACCAAAATTGTATCTTTGTTTTAACTTATTTTGTATTTATATAGTCTTTCCTTTTCCTCCTCTTTATTGCTTCCTCTTTATTTACTAATTTCAATCTTGACTTCTCCAACATATGCTTAGCCTCCAAACCACTCTAAAGGCCAGTATTCTTAATATATATATTAAGGCTTGAGAAATAACATGGGAAAAAAAGAAGAGATGGAGAAAATGGAAAACACGAACTAAATGAAATGGGAGTGGTGAATATGAAAGAGAAAAAATGAAACAAACTAGAATAAAGTAAAAGATCATCACATAGTCCAGTTGTTTTTTTGTTGTTTTTTATTTTTTTTTGCCTTTTTTTTATTTTGGGCGGGGGGAGGGCGGGTTGGGGAGGGAGGCGGGCAGGTGGACCACTTCTATTGGTCTTTCATTTATCTATTTTCATCCATCTTTGTTCCTTGGCCCGTGTGGGCCTCCCATCGCAGGGGCCTCTGTTGTCACAGAGCACCGGCTCTGGGAGCATGCGCTCCAGAGCTCCAGCTCGGTAATTGGACACATCGGTCCAGCTGCTCTGCAGCATGTGGGATCTTCCCAGGCCAGGGATCAAACCGACACCCCTTGCACTGCAAGGCGGTGTCCTCACCCAATGGACCACCAGGGAAGCCCAGTCCAGTTGTTTTTAAACATGACTGCTCATTAGAAACGTATCTGGAGCTCAGATGAAAAAAAAAATCACTCTCTGGGCATTTTTATTTTTCAAAAAATGTAAAGATAATTCTGATATGCATCTGAATTTTTAAAAGTGATCACAGGTTTTTCCTATTGTAGCTTTGGTGATACAGAATTCTATTGTTTTCCTGTTGACCAATCAAGATACAGTGACATTAAGTGAGTAATAGTTCCATAATCACAACAGTGGATGAAGTTTATCAGTTTTCAAAATCAATAGGCAAACATAAAATACAAGATTGCTGCAATCACAAGCCAGGCTTCCTAGGTGGCTCAGTGGTTAAAGAGCCTGCCTTCAATGCAGGAGAGGCAGGAAATACAGATTCAATTCCTGGGCTGGGAAGATCCCTGGAGGAGGGCAGAGCAACTCATCTCAGTATTCTTGCCTGGAGAATCCAACAGACATAACAGCCTCGTGTGCTACAGTCTGTTGGTTGCAAAGAGTTGGCCACTGAAGTGACTGAGCACACATGTACAACTGCAAACCATAACAGGAACATGAGTAACTTAACAATATAAAATAATTACCTACAATTTGGGAAGGTCAGCAGAGTGATGTGATAAGTGGAAGTGCATATATCCACAGGTTCTCATCTGCCCAGCCAATCTATGTCTTTTGGTTTGTGAGTTTAATCTATTTACAGTTAAGATAATTATGGCCATGTACGATCTATTACCATTTTCTTAATTATTTTGGGTTTATTTTCTGTAGGTCTTTTCCTTCTCTGTGTACCTGCCTAGAGAAGTTCCTTTAGCATTTGTTGCAAATCTTGTTTGGTGTTGCAAAATTCTCTTAACTTTTGCTTGTCTGGAAAACTTTTAATTTCTCCATCAAATCTGAAGGAGAGTCTTGCTAGGTACAGCATTATTGGTTGCAGGTAATTCCTTTTCATCCCTTTAAATATATTGTGTCATTCCCTTGTGGCTTGCAGAGTTTCTGTTGAGAAATCAGCTGTTAGCCAAGTGGGAGTTCCCTTGAATATCATTTGTCATTTTTCCTTTGTCGCTTTTAATAGTTTATCTCTTTTTTTTTTAATTTTTGGCCTCTTTTTTATTGATTTTTAAAAATTTATTTATTTTTCACCTATCTTTATTCTTTGGCCTGTGTCCCATTACTCATTACAGTAATCTCCCGTTACTGTGCCCTCTGTCACTGCAGGGCACTGGATCTGGGCACATGTGCTCCAGACCACTGTCTGGTAATTTGACATACTGGTCCAGCCATTCCATGGCACGTGGGATCTTCCTGGGCCAGGGATCGAACCAGTGCCCCTTGCACTGCAAGGTGGACTTTTTACACACTGGACCACCAGGGAAGCCCAATAGTTTATCGTCTTTAATTTTGGTCAATTTGATCACTATGTGTCTCGGTGTGTTCTTCATTGGGTTTATCCTGCCTGGGACAATCTGCGATTCCTGGACTTGGTTGACTATTACCTTTTCTGTATTAGGGAAGTTTTCAGTTTTATCCTCTTCAAATATTTTCTCAGGTCCTTTCTCTCTTCTACTTCTGGGACCCATATAATGTGAACATTGGCCCATTTCATGTTGGCCCAGGGGTCTTTTAGGCTGTCTTCATTTCTTTTCATTCTTTTTCTATATTCTGTTTTGCAACATTGATTTCCACCATTCTCTCCTTGAGGTCATTTATCTTTGCTTCTGCCTCAGTTATTCTGCTACTGATACCTTCTTGTATATTTTTTGTCTGTTTTTTTTGTTCTTTAGTTCTTGTAGGTCTTTGGAAAACATTTCTTGCATCTTCTCCATTGTTTTACTGAGATCCTGGATCATCTTCACTATCATTATTCTGTGTATTTGTTGCAAATCTTGTTTGGTGTTGCAAAATTCTCTTAACTTTTGCTTGTCTGGAAAACTTTTAATTTCTCCATCAAATCTGAAGGAGAGTCTTGCTAGGTACAGCATTATTGGTTGCAGGTAATTCCTTTTCATCCCTTTAAATATATTGTGTCATTCCCTTGTGGCTTGCAGAGTTTCTGTTGAGAAATCAGCTGTTAGCCAAGTGGGAGTTCCCTTGAATATCATTTGTCATTTTTCCTTTGTCGCTTTTAATAGTTTATCTCTTTTTTTTTTAATTTTTGGCCTCTTTTTTATTGATTTTTAAAAATTTATTTATTTTTCACCTATCTTTATTCTTTGGCCTGTGTCCCATTACTCATTACAGTAATCTCCCGTTACTGTGCCCTCTGTCACTGCAGGGCACTGGATCTGGGCACATGTGCTCCAGACCACTGTCTGGTAATTTGACATACTGGTCCAGCCATTCCATGGCACGTGGGATCTTCCTGGGCCAGGGATCGAACCAGTGCCCCTTGCACTGCAAGGTGGACTTTTTACACACTGGACCACCAGGGAAGCCCAATAGTTTATCGTCTTTAATTTTGGTCAATTTGATCACTATGTGTCTCGGTGTGTTCTTCATTGGGTTTATCCTGCCTGGGACAATCTGCGATTCCTGGACTTGGTTGACTATTACCTTTTCTGTATTAGGGAAGTTTTCAGTTTTATCCTCTTCAAATATTTTCTCAGGTCCTTTCTCTCTTCTACTTCTGGGACCCATATAATGTGAACATTGGCCCATTTCATGTTGGCCCAGGGGTCTTTTAGGCTGTCTTCATTTCTTTTCATTCTTTTTCTATATTCTGTTTTGCAACATTGATTTCCACCATTCTCTCCTTGAGGTCATTTATCTTTGCTTCTGCCTCAGTTATTCTGCTACTGATACCTTCTTGTATATTTTTTGTCTGTTTTTTTTGTTCTTTAGTTCTTGTAGGTCTTTGGAAAACATTTCTTGCATCTTCTCCATTGTTTTCCTGAGATCCTGGATCATCTTTACTATCATTATTCTGAATGTTATTTGTTGCCTAGCTCCACATAATTTGGTTGTTTTTCTGGGGTTTCATCTTGTTGTTTCATTTGGGACATAATTTTTGCTTTTTCATTGTGATTAACTTTCTGTAATTTGCTTTCATTTTAGCCGCTGTGCGACTGTGCTTCTTCTGTCTGGCCTGTGATGGATGAGGCTAAGAGGCTTATATAAGCTCCCTGATGGGAACAACTGGTGATGGGGAAAACTTGCTCTTACTGTGGTGGGTATCATTTTTTTGGGTACATTCTGGCATCCCCCTGTCTATGGCTGTTCAACAGCTAGCTGAAGTTTTGGGGTTCTCAGAGGAGAAAAAGAGCACAAATGCTTCTACTACACCATCTTGAACCAGACAAAGTCAAATTTTAACCTATCTTATTTGGTCTTGCATTCAGTGACATGCAAGGCCATACCTATCAGCATCTCTCCTGAAAGCACCTTAGACCAAAGGACTGCTCTTAAGATCTACTTAAAATGACAAACAGCAACCCTTCAATTCGTGTCAAACTAGGGACTCTGAAATTAGTGTATGAAGCCCTTTCATTTTAATCATTTACCTGAAAATCTTGTAATGACTGCTTTTACTCAGAATATTTTCCAAAATCATAACAGCCAAAGTGCCTATTACTATTACCATGATTTAGTAAAATATAACTCATATGTCAGAAGAGAAAAAATTTAATGCCTGGGAATACTTAAAAATTATGAAACTGTTGCTTCAGTAAGTTTTTCAGGGATGACATTTTTTTTCATTGTGATTTACTTTTTCCAAAATGGCATTTGTTACACAGTGGGGCTGGTCAGATTTTATGCAGCAAATACTAGGACCAGTTTAATTTTTATAAGGGCTCAAGAGATAAGTAATTTAAATACAAGTATTATATTTTTTTTTAAGAGGTAGATGCTTTGTTTTAATGTAATATATAAATGCTACATTTAAGTCAGATGTTGGTACTCTATACATACCAAGTCAACTGCTTCTGTAGAAATAAGAAAGAAGGCAGAGATTTCCACTAGCTGATAGTGCTATCTTTTTATTTCTTGGATATTCTTCAGAAAAGCAAAGAATAGTTCAAAAAGTTATTTTGCTTCAGGTTGTTAGACAGGTTTGCAAACTTCATGAGGGCAACCCTGGACTTAGAGCATCTTCAGAAATTGTCTAGACCAGAGTTCCTCAAAGTGACGTTCATAGCAATGAGCATCAGCATGAGTCAGGAATCTGTTAGAAATGCTACATTGTTGGGCCCACCAAGACCTACCAAATCAGGAACACTGGATGTGTGTACAGAAATACATGCTTTAATTCTGAAACTCTGAAGCCCATTCAATCTTGAGAATTATTACACATTCCCTGACCTTCCTTCCTGCTTTGGCTGAGAAGATTGCTATGAATGTCACATGATCATTCAGGGTAACCAGTTTACATTTATAATAATAAATCAAATGGATTATTTTCACATTATTCAGAGATTATGGGGACTATGTCTCTAAATAAAAATAACCTAACACTAATACATAAAATATTGGATACTTACTAAAAGATAGTTTGACAGTAAAAGCACTCCTTTCATTTTTAGTAACAGCAACAGAAGGGATTTAGTGATGAAAATAATGGTTAAAAATAAATCTCTTTGATAAAAAAAAGCTATTTTGAATTTCTCCAGGGATTCTGGTTAAGAATATTGAAGAAACTATTTTAATACAAATATCTAAGAATCATACAAAAACTCTGACAGCTTGAATAAACAGCAAAATATTTTGGTAAGTAATAACTCAGAAACATTGAAACATATAGTTTTATTCTTAGATTCCACAGACTGGGAAAATTTCCTTTTATATAATGAAGCAAAAATAACAGAACAAAAATATATCAAGATGGCAAATACATCATAAAAAAGTTGACTAGTCACAAAACACTGATAAACTGATGAACTGAAACATTACTGATCTAAACTGAGGTTTTAAACTTGAGAGAAGTTAAGAAAACTTTTGGGAAATAAATTTTGCTTAATTCCAAGTTTTGTGTGCATATGTGTCTGCATCATGTTAATCGGATGCTTTGCTTTAATGTAATATATAAATGCTACCTTTAAGTCAGATGTTGGTACTCTATACATACCAAGTCAACTGCTTCTGTAGAAATAAGAAAGAAGGCAGAGATTTCCACTAGCTGATAGTGCTATCTTTTTATTTCTTGGATATTCTTCAGAAAAGCAAAGAATAGTTCAAAAAGTTATTTTGCTTCAGGTTGTTAGACAGGTTTGCAAACTTCATGAGGGCAACCCTGGACTTAGAGCATCTTCAGAAATTGTATAGACCAGAGTTCCTCAAAGTGACGTTCATAGCAATGAGCATCAGCATGAGTCAGGAATCTGTTAGAAATGCTACATTGTTGGGCCCACCAAGACCTACCAAATCAGGAACACTGGATGTGTGTACAGAAATACATGCTTTAATTCTGAAACTCTGAAGCCCATTCAATCTTGAGAATTATTACACATTCCCTGACCTTCCTTCCTGCTTTGGCTGAGAAGATTGCTATGAATGTCACATGATCATTCAGGGTAACCAGTTTACATTTATAATAATAAATCAAATGGATTATTTTCACATTATTCAGAGATTATGGGGACTATGTCTCTAAATAAAAATAACCTAACACTAATACATAAAATATTGGATACTTACTAAAAGATAGTTTGACAGTAAAAGCACTCCTTTCATTTTTAGTAACAGCAACAGAAGGGATTTAGTGATGAAAATAATGGTTAAAAATAAATCTCTTTGATAAAAAAAAGCTATTTTGAATTTCTCCAGGGATTCTGGTTAAGAATATTGAAGAAACTATTTTAATACAAATATCTAAGAATCATACAAAAACTCTGACAGCTTGAATAAACAGCAAAATATTTTGGTAAGTAATAACTCAGAAACATTGAAACATATAGTTTTATTCTTAGATTCCACAGACTGGGAAAATTTCCTTTTATATAATGAAGCAAAAATAACAGAACAAAAATATATCAAGATGGCAAATACATCATAAAAAAGTTGACTAGTCACAAAACACTGATAAACTGATGAACTGAAACATTACTGATCTAAACTGAGGTTTTAAACTTGGAGAGAAGTTAAGAAAACTTTTGGGAAATAAATTTTTGCTAATTCCAAGTGTGTGTGCATATGTGCGTCTGCATATGTATATCTGCTATGGATAAAACATATATGTGTGTCTGATCAGTCGTGTCTGACTCTTTCTGACCTCATAAACTGTAAACCTGTCAGGCTCCTCTGTCCATGGAACAGTCCAGGCAAGAACACGAGTGGGTTGCCATTTCCTTCTCTGGGGATCTTCCTGACCCAGGGATCGAACCTGTTTCCTGCATTGGCGGGGATTCTTTACCACTGTGCAACCTGGGAAGACTAAAGCATGCACACACACACAGACACATACACACATGACATTTTGTTCTTTCTTTATAAGAAAAGGCAAAGTATGCACATCATAGCTAGGTAAAAATCCAGTCTTACATTGACTTTTCAGTACTCCGATCCCCTTCTCCTGAACCCTCATCTAAACAGGGCCACTTTATAGTCACCAGGTTCCTGTCTGACCTGCTTTAATTCTGATATCATTGTTCTTTCTTTGGAAGTAAAAACTGCCTCAGGTTTCCTCCTTTACCCTCCCCTATTTAATGTGACAGATTATAGGAAAGTGTGGGAGTTCTCAGTGGACTTACCCAGATAAAAATTGATCTTGGAAAATGATTAGTTGTATTGGGGATGAAGAAACAAAAGCTTGGCTTAGCTGAAAAGAGGCTTTGGAAGACAAGAAATGAGACTGAGAAACACAGAGGCACAGGAGGGGTTCTAGAAGGAGGCATTTCTCTTTCAAGCTTCCTAAATGACTATTTTCTTCCTTCCATCCACCTCTCCACCCATATATCTGTCCATCCTTCCTAGGTAATAAACGGTTTTTGAGTGTCTATTACATCTAAGGTACAGTCTATACTTTCGTAGGTCCTACATTCTAGAAGGAGAAGAAAATTAACCTCCGACTGTGGGAGCACATAACTCAGAGTGGCATCTGATTTGGAGTAGAAGAAAAGAAATATATCCCAAAGGATGTGCCAAGTGCCATTAAGATCTGAATGGTGGTAGTGGGTCACTCAAGCAAAGACGATAAGTGTGCATATGTCTGTGTGTGTAGAAGTCAGGAGCATCTAACAGGATGAACTGAAACATTACTGATCTAAACTGAGGTTTTAAACTTGGAGAGAAGTTAAGAAAACTTTTGGGAAATAAATTTTTGCTAATTCCAAGTGTGTGTGCATATGTGCGTCTGCATATGTATATCTGCTATGGATAAAACATATATGTGTGTCTGATCAGTCGTGTCTGACTCTTTCTGACCTCATAAACTGTAAACCTGTCAGGCTCCTCTGTCCATGGAACAGTCCAGGCAAGAACACGAGTGGGTTGCCATTTCCTTCTCTGGGGATCTTCCTGACCCAGGGATCGAACCTGTTTCCTGCATTGGCGGGCGGATTCTTTACCACTGTGCAACCTGGGAAGACTAAAGCATGCACACACACACAGACACATACACACATGACATTTTGTTCTTTCTTTATAAGAAAAGGCAAAGTATGCACATCATAGCTAGGTAAAAATCCAGTCTTACATTGACTTTTCAGTACTCCGATCCCCTTCTCCTGAACCCTCATCTAAACAGGGCCACTTTATAGTCACCAGGTTCCTGTCTGACCTGCTTTAATTCTGATATCATTGTTCTTTCTTTGGAAGTAAAAACTGCCTCAGGTTTCCTCCTTTACCCTCCCCTATTTAATGTGACAGATTATAGGAAAGTGTGGGAGTTCTCAGTGGACTTACCCAGATAAAAATTGATCTTGGAAAATGATTAGTTGTATTGGGGATGAAGAAACAAAAGCTTGGCTTAGCTGAAAAGAGGCTTTGGAAGACAAGAAATGAGACTGAGAAACACAGAGGCACAGGAGGGGTTCTAGAAGGAGGCATTTCTCTTTCAAGCTTCCTAAATGACTATTTTCTTCCTTCCATCCACCTCTCCACCCATATATCTGTCCATCCTTCCTAGGTAATAAACGGTTTTTGAGTGTCTATTACATCTAAGGTACAGTCTATACTTTCGTAGGTCCTACATTCTAGAAGGAGAAGAAAATTAACCTCCGACTGTGGGAGCACATAACTCAGAGTGGCATCTGATTTGGAGTAGAAGAAAAGAAATATATCCCAAAGGATGTGCCAAGTGCCATTAAGATCTGAATGGTGGTAGTGGGTCACTCAAGCAAAGACGATAAGTGTGCATATGTCTGTGTGTGTAGAAGTCAGGAGCATCTAACAGGTTGAAGGACCAGCATATGAAGAGGGCCAGAAGCAAAAGATGAAATATGACGTGTCATAGTAAAGAGTACGGCCTTTATCATAAGGGGAAAATGAAGAAATCATGACTTTTTGAGTTGATAGTAATGAGAGATAGGGTGACATTATTAGGTTTTTTTTTGTTTTTTTCTTGAGAAATAACACTTGGTGCAGTTTAAAAATGCAATTAGCACAACAAGACTGGCAGCTCAGAAACCATGATGTGGGCACAAAGTGACAAATGATTGAGAACAAGGAGAAAGAGAAGGATCCAGTGAGAAAGACCACTCATCAGAATCACTCACATTTCCTGGTCATCATTGTATTGTCTCTCAGTGACAGCATGTTCTGTTATGTTTGAAGAGCATGGAAGTGATATGTACAGCACTATGTTACTTTTAGAAACCCAGGAAAAAAGGCTGGAATATTTTTATAACAGCATTTCAGATAGAGAGGGATGAGATGGGCATTCACACTTGGTGGTAGAGACAGTAAAACATGTCAAGCTTTTTCCCCTCCAGACATTACATGGGTTTGAACCTCTGGAGTGTCATTTAGATGATGGGTGGCTACAGGCACTCAGCCTCTCTGAATCTTTGTTTCTTCATTTAAAACTGCTGACAATAATTTGGAGCCACACGGATAGACCTGTTGATTAGGATATTAAGTGAAGTCAGAAAAAGACAAATATCATATGGTATCGCTTATATGCGGAATCTAAAAAAATAATACAAATGAACTTATTTACAAAACAGAAACAGATTCACTGACTTAGAGAATTGATATATGGTTACTGGGGGAAAAGGTGGGAGGGAGGGGTAGATTGTGAGTTCGAATGGCTGTGTACTAATTCTATCCCTGAAACAGGTAATCAACAAGGTCCTACTGTACAGCACAGGCAACTCTGCTCAACAGTCTGTAATGATCTAAATGGAGAAATAGTTTGAAAAGAATAGATACATGTATACGTATAACTGAATCACTCTTCTGTACACCTGAAACTAATACAGCATTGCTAAGCAACTATGCTCTAATATAAAATAAAATTTTAAATAAAAAATAAGGGACAATAAATAAAACTGATGATGATAATAACAACATTATCATAACAGATTATGACAGTATCTATGCCATAATTGTATTGTCAGGACTACTGAGTTCATTCATAAAGCAACTGGAATAGTGTCTGGTGTATACTAAGTCCTTAATCTCAGTTATATTTATTACTTTCACAGATATTAAGAAAACCAGTACTCAGAAGTTGAGTTAGATACCACAAGTTAGAAACTGAGTAGGTGAGGAAGACGGGATTTGAGCCGACACTGTCTCCAAACCCCAGGGCATTTGTGCTGTAACCATTTATTTGCCTGACCTCTTGATGGACTTACACCAGCAACTTTAAGAGGTGGCTTTGACAAGGTGGTTAAAAATGTAGAATGTGTAAGTAAGACTATGAGGTCTACTACTGTATGGCTTTGAGAAAGTTAACATAGCCTCTTGAACCTCAGAAATGCCATCTATAAAATGGGACAATAACTATACCTACATCACTGTGAGGTGAAGAAGACAATTCATGAAAAAGCTTAGAGCAGTCTGCATCTAGTTAGTATTGAGTAACCACTAATCGCTATCGACACCCTGTTCTACTATCAAGTGATGCGAATGTCACAGAGCCAAGCTGCAGGTACCCTAGGTGACTTGGAGCCTAGGACTGTTTCCACAGGGCACCAGGAGAATGGTCCTTCACCTTTTCCAAGATTGTGGCAGAGATGCTACTGGTTAGGCCCAGTGAGATCACGTGGATAAACTGATTCAGTGGTAGAAACAGAATGTCCACAGAAACTCACTCTCCCTCTGCATAAGCTGTGGAACAAGTCCCAGAGTTTACCTAAAGTCACTGGATTAACATGATCTTCATTTTCTTTTGCACTTTAACAATTGTGCATCCTTACATATTCTCCCTCTGATCAAAATTATCCATTCAACAGGTCTCACCTTTACGTAAATTTTGGCCTTTGAAATCCACTCATCAGAGTTAAACAAAATTTACTAAAATGTTCTAAAGAGCTCATCTTTTTCACCTTTTCAATGTGACACACATTTCCCTTGGTTGAACATTTGAACTGTGAGTAATCAAGGCCCCCCAACATGTTTTATATCATGGTTAATTTCCTCCCATGAAATTATGGACACTACTGCATGCACTTTTTGCCGTGGAACTCCTATGATTTGCGTAATATATTATTTGTTTTTTCTCTCCTGAAAAAAATTTTTTCAAAGCATTTCAAGATTGGTCTAGAAAGGAGAGAAAAATCATTAAAAAAATCTCCAAAGCCTACCAGACATGCTTTCATACTTGATAACATTCTTTTAATGGACTTAATGGATATCCATCCATTTTCATAAGGGAAGTATTTCCTTTAAGATTTCATGTCACAAAACCGGCATTGCTGGTTTTGGTAACCATTTATTTGCCTGACCTCTTGATGGGCTTACACCAGCAACTTTAAGAGGTGGCTTTGACAAGGTGGTTAAAAATGAAGAATGTGTAAGTAAGACTATGAGGTCTACTACTGTATGGCTTTGAGAAAGTTAACATAGCCTCTTGAACCTCAGAAATGCCATCTATAAAATGGGACAATAACTATACCTACATCACTGTGAGGTGAAGAAGACAATTCATGAAAAAGCTTAGAGCAGTCTGCATCTAGTTAGTATTGAGTAACCACTAATCGCTATCGACACCCTGTTCTACTATCAAGTGATGCGAATGTCACAGAGCCAAGCTGCAGGTACCCTAGGTGACTTGGAGCCTAGGACTGTTTCCACAGGGCACCAGGAGAATGGTCCTTCACCTTTTCCAAGATTGTGGCAGAGATGCTACTGGTTAGGCCCAGTGAGATCACGTGGATAAACTGATTCAGTGGTAGAAACAGAATGTCCACAGAAACTCACTCTCCCCTCTGCATAAGCTGTGGAACGAAGTCCCAGAGTTTACCTAAAGTCACTGGATTAACATGATCTTCATTTTCTTTTGCACTTTAACAATTGTGCATCCTTACATATTCTCCCTCTGATCAAAATTATCCATTCAACAGGTCTCACCTTTACGTAAATTTTGGCCTTTGAAATCCACTCATCAGAGTTAAACAAAATTTACTAAAATGTTCTAAAGAGCTCATCTTTTTCACCTTTTCAATGTGACACACATTTCCCTTGGTTGAACATTTGAACTGTGAGTAATCAAGGCCCCCCAACATGTTTTATATCATGGTTAATTTCCTCCCATGAAATTATGGACACTACTGCATGCACTTTTTGCCGTGGAACTCCTATGATTTGCGTAATATATTATTTGTTTTTTCTCTCCTGAAAAAAATTTTTTCAAAGCATTTCAAGATTGGTCTAGAAAGGAGAGAAAAATCATTAAAAAAATCTCCAAAGCCTACCAGACATGCTTTCATACTTGATAACATTCTTTTAATGGACTTAATGGATATCCATCCATTTTCATAAGGGAAGTATTTCCTTTAAGATTTCATGTCACAAAATGTTTGCCACAGGACTATTTATTTGAGAGCATGATTGCATTTACTAGAGTACCTTGTTCAGAGTAAGTGTTCAGTAAATATTTGTTGGTGATTATAATTACAATGAATGATAACCAAGACCTTTTTATAGTTCCTCTTCAGGACTATGTTCCCAAAGCACCCATTATACCACACTGACAATCTAAAGACATACTGAAGCTAGTCAGTTTAATAAATAGTTCTTAGTCATTATTGATTTTGATATATTATCCATTCTTACCATGTTAATTTTCTTTTAACGTTTAGAGTGTTGTTGTTGCTCAGTCCCCAAGTTAGTCCAACTCTTGCAACCACATGGACTGCAGCAGGCCAGGCTCCTCTGTCCTATACTATAACCAGAGTTCACTGAAACTTATGTACACTGAGTCAGTGATGCTATGAAACCATCTTATTCTCTGCTGCCCCCTTCTCCTTTTACCTTCAGTCTTTCCCAGTACCAGGGCATTTTCCAATAAGTCGGTTCTTTATATTAGGTGGCCAAAGTACTGGCACTACAGGTTCAGCATTAGTCCTTCCAACAAATATTCAGGGTTGATTTCTTTAGGATCTACTGATTTGATCTCCTTGAAGTTTAAGGGACTCTCAAGAGTCTTCTCCAGCATCACAATTTGAAACCAACAATTCTTTGGCACTCATCTTTCTTTATGGTCTGACTCTCACATCCATACATGACTACTGGAAAAACCGTACTTTTGACTACATGGACTTCTTGGTAAAGTGATGTCTCTGGCTTTCAATATGCTGTCTAGGTTTGTCATAAATTTCCTTCAAAGGAGCAAGTGTCTTTGAATTTCATGGCTGCAGTCACTGTCCACAGCAATTTTGGAGCCCACGAAAATAAAGTCTGTCATTGATTCCACTTTGTCACTTTCTATTTGGCATGCAGTGATGGGACCAGATGCTAGGATCTTAAATTGTTTGCATGTTGAATTTCAAGATTCAACTTTCGAATTTCACTCTTCTCTTTCATTCTCATCAAGAGGCTCTTTACTTCCTCTTCACTTTCTGTTATTAGAGTGGTAGTATCTGAATATATGAGGTTGTTGATATTTCTCCAGGCAATCTTGATTCCAGCTTGTGATTCACCTATCCCAGTATTTCACATGATGTACTTCACATATAAGTTAAATATGTAGGGTGACAATACTACAGCCTTGATGAACTCCTTTCCTAATTTTAAACCAGTTCATTGGTCCATGTCCTGTTCTAACTATTGCTTCTGTACCCACATCCAAGTTTCTCTAGAGACAGGTAAAGTGGTCTGGTACTATTATTTCGCTCTCTCTCTCTCTTTTTTAAAATTTTGGCATCTTTTTATTGGTCCTTCATTTATTTACTTTCATCCATCTTAATTCTTTGGCCTGTGTGGGCCTCCCATCGCAGCTGCTCCTCTGGTTGCAGAGCACCAGACCCAGGTGCTCCAGAGCGCCAGCCTGTAATTGGACACACCAATCCAGCTGCTCCACTGCATGTGGGATATTCCTGTGCCAGGGATCTAACTGGTGCCCTTTGCTCTGCAAAGCAGACTCTTCACCCACTGGACCACCGGGGAAGCCTTGGTACTATTATCTCTTTAGGAATCTTCCATAGCTTGTGGTGATCCACACAGTCAAAGGCTTTAGTGTAGTCAATGAAGCATAAGTAGATGTTTTTCTGAGACTCCCTTGCTTTCTCCTTAATTATATGCATATTGGCAATTTGAGCTCTGGTTCCTAGGCCTTCTCTAAACCCAGCTTATATATCTGGTAGTTCTTGGTTCATGTACTGCCGAAGCCTAGTCTGAAGTATAACCTTGCTAGCATGTGAAATAAGAGCAGTTGTATGGAAGTTTGAACATTCTTTGACAGAACAAAAACTGACCCTTTCCAGTCCTATGATCACTGCTGAGTTTTCCAAATTTGCTGACAAACTGAGTGCAGTACTTTAAGAGCATCATCTTTTAGGATTTTATATAGCTCAGCTTGAATTCCACCACCTCCACTAGCTTTGTTCATAGTAATGCATCTTAACACCCACTTGACTTCACACTCCAGGATGAGTGACCCATCATAGTTATCTGGGTCATTAAGACTTTTTTAATAGTTATTCTGGGGCTTACCTGGTGGTCCAGTGGGTAAGAACACCACCTTGCAGTGAAAGGGGCATTGGTTTGATCCGTGGCCTGGGAAGATCCCATGTGCCACAGAGGGCTGGACCTATGTGTCCAACTACCAAGCCAGAACTCTGGAGCGCATGTAGTGAGAGAGGCCACTGTGATGGGAGGACCACACAGGCCAAAAATCAAAGATGGATGAAGATAAATAAATGAAAGGCCAATAGAAGTGGCCAAAATAAAAGTAACTAGCAAATGACTAAATTAAAAAAAATGTTACTCTGTGTATTCTTGCCGCCTCTTCTTAATCTCTTCTGCTTTATCAGGTTCTTTCTGTTTCTGTCGTTTACTGTGCCCATCCTTGCATGAAATATTTCCTTGATACATCCAATTTTCTTGAAGAGATTTCTAGTCATTCTCATTCTATTGTTTTCATCTATTTCTTTGCACTGTTCACTTAAGAAGATTTTCTGATTTTTCCTTGTTATCCTCTAGAACTCTGCATTCAGTTAGGTATATCTTTCCTTTTCTCCCTTATGTTTTCACTTCTCTCCTTTTCTCAACTCTTTGTAAAGCCTCCTCAGAAAATTGCTTTGCCTTACTGCATTTCTTTTTCTTAAAGAATGGTTTTTGCCATGTTTTTGTACAATGATACAAACCTTTGTCTATAGTTTTTCGGGTAATTTGTTTTTTTTTCTCAGTCCTATATAATCAAAAGGATTTGATTTAGGTTCATGTACTGCCGAAGCCTAGTCTGAAGTATAACCTTGCTAGCATGTGAAATAAGAGCAGTTGTATGGAAGTTTGAACATTCTTTGACAGAACAAAAACTGACCCTTTCCAGTCCTATGATCACTGCTGAGTTTTCCAAATTTGCTGACAAACTGAGTGCAGTACTTTAAGAGCATCATCTTTTAGGATTTTATATAGCTCAGCTTGAATTCCACCACCTCCACTAGCTTTGTTCATAGTAATGCATCTTAACACCCACTTGACTTCACACTCCAGGATGAGTGACCCATCATAGTTATCTGGGTCATTAAGACTTTTTTAATAGTTATTCTGGGGCTTACCTGGTGGTCCAGTGGGTAAGAACACCACCTTGCAGTGAAAGGGGCATTGGTTTGATCCGTGGCCTGGGAAGATCCCATGTGCCACAGAGGGCTGGACCTATGTGTCCAACTACCAAGCCAGAACTCTGGAGCGCATGTAGTGAGAGAGGCCACTGTGATGGGAGGACCACACAGGCCAAAAATCAAAGATGGATGAAGATAAATAAATGAAAGGCCAATAGAAGTGGCCAAAATAAAAGTAACTAGCAAATGACTAAATTAAAAAAAAAAATGTTACTCTGTGTATTCTTGCCGCCTCTTCTTAATCTCTTCTGCTTTATCAGGTTCTTTCTGTTTCTGTCGTTTACTGTGCCCATCCTTGCATGAAATATTTCCTTGATACATCCAATTTTCTTGAAGAGATTTCTAGTCATTCTCATTCTATTGTTTTCATCTATTTCTTTGCACTGTTCACTTAAGAAGATTTTCTGATTTTTCCTTGTTATCCTCTAGAACTCTGCATTCAGTTAGGTATATCTTTCCTTTTCTCCCTTATGTTTTCACTTCTCTCCTTTTCTCAACTCTTTGTAAAGCCTCCTCAGAAAATTGCTTTGCCTTACTGCATTTCTTTTTCTTAAAGAATGGTTTTTGCCATGTTTTTGTACAATGATACAAACCTTTGTCTATAGTTTTTCGGGTAATTTGTCTACAAGATTTAATCCTTTGAATCTATTCATCAGTCCACTATATAATCAAAAGGGATTTGATTTAGGTTATACGTGAATAGCCTAGTGGTTTTCCCTACTTTCTTCAATATAAGGCTGCTTTTTGCACTAAGGAGTTTATGATCTGAGCCACAGTCAGTTCCAGATCATGTTTATGCTGACTGTGTATAGCTTCTCCATCTTTGGCTGCAAAGAACATAATCAATATGATTGACCTGGTATGGACATGTGTAGAACTGCCTCTTGCATTGCTGGAAAGGGTCTTTGCTATGGCAAGTTTGTTCTCTTGACAAAATTATGTTAATCTTTGCCCTGCTTCATTTTGTACTCCAAGGCCAAACTTGCCTGTTATTCCAATTATCTGCTGACTTCCTAGTTTTGCTTTCCAGTACCCTATGATGAAAAGGACATCTTTTTTTGTGTTTGTGGGGTGTGTGTGTGTGTGTGTGTGTGTGTGTGTTAGTTCTAGAAAGTTTTGTAGGTCAGCTTCAGCTTCTCTGGCATCAGTAGTTGGGCTTAGTCTTGATTTACTATGGTATTGAATGCTTTGCCCTGGAAATAAACCAAGATCATTCCATCGTGTTTGTGGTTGAAACTAATTACTGCATTTCAGACTCTCTTTGTTGACTATGAGGGTTACTCCATTTTTTTCTAAAGGATATTTGCCCACAGTAGTAGATACATTGGTCATCTGAGTTACATTCACCCATTCCTGTCCATTTTAGTTCACTGATTCTTAAAATGTCAATGTTCATTCCTCCCACCTCCTATTAATTTACCTTGACTGACGGAGCTAACAATCCAGGTTCTTACCCAATACTGATCTTTTCAGCATTGGACTTTACTTTCACCATCAGACACATCCACAAGGGAACGTCATTTCCACTTTGGCCCAGCTGCTTCACTCTTTCTGAAATTATTAGTAACTGCCCTCTGCTCTTCCCAGACGACCCAGTGGTAAAGAATCCATCAGCCAGTGCAGGAGTCATCAGAGGTGCCAGTTCAATCCCTGAGTCAGGAAGAAGCCCTGAAGGAGGAAATGCCAATGCACTCCAGTACTCTTGGCTGGTATCCCTGGGACAGAGGATCCTGGCAGACTACAGTCCCTAACGTCCCCAAGACTTGGACATGACTGAGCATGCACGTTTCAGAGTAGTAAATACTATTTTCATGGGCAACAGAATATAAGAGGTGAGTACATTCATTCACAAGATAATAAGAAAGCTGACCAAGGTGATATGATTGCAAATATTTTACCGATTCTTTTTCTGCTGTTGTTTTTCCTTGTTTTACTGAAATGTAGTTGATTTACAATGTTATGTTAGTATCAGGTACAGCAAATTGATTCACTTATATACATATATGTTATCTTTCAGGTTCTTTTTCCTTAAAGGTTATTACAAAATACTGAGCATACTTCCCAGGAATTCTTTACTTCCATGCAAGAAATCTAACTTTTTGAAAGAAGCAAAGTTTTTAATGTAACAAGAAGATTTCAGATATTGAAGTTACTGAACACAACTTATGCTTAAATGAAAAAGCACTGGGAAAGCTATTCCTCTAGCTTACATGAAAGTCAGTAAGTAGAGGCTTATGCTTATGATAAGGAAAGCTTTATGTTGCAAGCAGTTACTGTTTTTTACTCTAGTCATTCTCTTCTCACTCAAGTATCAAGAAATACAATTACCAGTTTTTCTTCTTGTTGTTTTTGTTTCCAAAGACAAAGTTGCAAACTTAAAATGTATCTTTCTCATTCTCTGAAGCAATTACTTGAGTATTTTGTTCCCATTAATTTAGTAATTTTCAGGATATTAATAAAGAAAAATTACTTCAAAACTTGTGTAGTTATGGCCCAGAAACCTATTTACTCTCCTATTTCATAATCTTCAAAATGTGTGTCTGGGGAAATTCAAGGAGTCATGGGAATTCCAGACTTCATATCCAGACTCATGTTGATAAACCAATAACTCTGTTATCTAATAAGTGCTGTCACTTGACTGACTCTCCAGCTTTCACCATCAAGACACATCCACAAGGGAACGTCATTTCCACTTTGGCCCAGCTGCTTCACTCTTTCTGAAATTATTAGTAACTGCCCTCTGCTCTTCCCAGACGACCCAGTGGTAAAGAATCCATCAGCCAGTGCAGGAGTCATCAGAGGTGCCAGTTCAATCCCTGAGTCAGGAAGAAGCCCTGAAGGAGGAAATGCCAATGCACTCCAGTACTCTTGGCTGGTATCCCTGGGACAGAGGATCCTGGCAGACTACAGTCCCTAACGTCCCCAAGACTTGGACATGACTGAGCATGCACGTTTCAGAGTAGTAAATACTATTTTCATGGGCAACAGAATATAAGAGGTGAGTACATTCATTCACAAGATAATAAGAAAGCTGACCAAGGTGATATGATTGCAAATATTTTACCGATTCTTTTTCTGCTGTTGTTTTTCCTTGTTTTACTGAAATGTAGTTGATTTACAATGTTATGTTAGTATCAGGTACAGCAAATTGATTCACTTATATACATATATGTTATCTTTCAGGTTCTTTTTCCTTAAAGGTTATTACAAAATACTGAGCATACTTCCCAGGAATTCTTTACTTCCATGCAAGAAATCTAACTTTTTGAAAGAAGCAAAGTTTTTAATGTAACAAGAAGATTTCAGATATTGAAGTTACTGAACACAACTTATGCTTAAATGAAAAAGCACTGGGAAAGCTATTCCTCTAGCTTACATGAAAGTCAGTAAGTAGAGGCTTATGCTTATGATAAGGAAAGCTTTATGTTGCAAGCAGTTACTGTTTTTTACTCTAGTCATTCTCTTCTCACTCAAGTATCAAGAAATACAATTACCAGTTTTTCTTCTTGTTGTTTTTGTTTCCAAAGACAAAGTTGCAAACTTAAAATGTATCTTTCTCATTCTCTGAAGCAATTACTTGAGTATTTTGTTCCCATTAATTTAGTAATTTTCAGGATATTAATAAAGAAAAATTACTTCAAAACTTGTGTAGTTATGGCCCAGAAACCTATTTACTCTCCTATTTCATAATCTTCAAAATGTGTGTCTGGGGAAATTCAAGGAGTCATGGGAATTCCAGACTTCATATCCAGACTCATGTTGATAAACCAATAACTCTGTTATCTAATAAGTGCTGTCACTTGAAAAATATGTGAGTTGACTTGAAAACTAAAATGAGGTCAGTACTTGCATTTAAACTTTTACCGGTTTTCCCAACTAATTCAAAGCGTGAATGGTAAAATAAATTGAGAATTCACAGCCTATTACCTTTCAGATAGGGATCTTAGTCCTGCAATTGAAACACATAATCGGATGTCTATTCAACTGCCTCAGGTCACATGATTTTAGGCAATCCCAGTGACTTAGGTGCAAGCTGCAAATATCAAGTCCAGGTGGGCAATTCCTGACATGTGACACAAGATAAGAAGAATCAGCAACTTTCACAGATTACTGGGTACTTTAACAAAGCCAGTACTTGGCAAACAGCACTACCTCCCTTCTCTAAAAAAATAAAGGATAAAAGTATTCTCTTCCAAAGATTGTTGACCTCTTGTCAAATTCAGAAATATATGGAAGCTTAATCACTATCATCATTATTGTAACAAAGCTCACATTCATGAACCTACATGTTTTGCATACCTCACTCAGTCCTCATTGAAGTCTACTACTGTTACTATATCCATTTTATAGATGAGAAAACCAGAGAAGTTAAATAATTTGCTCCTGATTACTCACCAGGCTGGCAATCACATGTGCTAGAATTTTAACCTAGTTTATCTGATTCTAGAGCCTCAACCTTTTATTGATACTTAAATAAGTTTAGTGTTAACTATGGTGAGAGCTTCTTGTCTCAACCTTAATAATCTAAACATTTTTCCATGAAAAATAACTATAACTGTGTTATACACAAACATGTCACATCATAATAATAATTTGTATTTGGTAACATAATACTCACAAAAGACTTTCCATATAAATATATTCAGAAAAGTATAATGTGTCTCTGCTTTCTAGATAAAAATGCACCTCTCATGATGCATTATTACCTAAATAACTCTATGTGATATGGTTTACTGTATTAGTCAAAGATTTGGTGCTGGACAGATCTGAATTGGAGTCTCACATCTGTCAATTATTATCTATGTGATAATGGGATAGGTTTTGTTTGTTTTGTTGTTAATTTCTCTCAGCATCCATTTTTTTCATATGTGAATAACATAAAAATAGTATCTGTTACTTAAGGTTTTGTGGAATTCAATGAGATAATGTATACAAAGCATTATATCATGTCTACCTCACAGCAACATTTCAAATCAATCATTTTTTAAATATTAAAATAATAATATCCAGTTATTGGGAAGAGCATAAGGAAAAGGCAAATTTAGTGCTTATGAGCCTTCGCAAGTGCAACAAATAAAGTCCTGTAAAAAAAAAAAATCCAAAATGCAAGTGCACACCACTGCATCTAAGGTGTTTTTCACAAATAAAGCAATACTTGATCTTAGTTTTCAAACAATGCAACTAAATAGGTGGGTGTTTTTTTCTGTAAACTGTTAGAATACACAGTTTTAAAAATACTATATTCCACTGATTCTGATGATGTACGTGTAAGACTTAATACATGTGCTACCATCCAGTTGGTTTTTAGAAAATGTTGGAAGGTAGGTGGATTATTTTGCTATTATCTTGCTCTGTCATTATATTCTTTGTTGTTCTGAGCACTATGATAAGAGTCATCCAATCCTGTAGGAAATAAGTCCTTGGACTGGGAAAGACAGCTTTGTTATATTCAGGGGCAGGCAGTTTTGTTATATTAATCACATTCTAGAGACCAGGCTCATGTCAAACTAAAGAAAGGAGCACTTTCCAGATTTACACAAAGGTGAGAAAAAAGAGTGATTGGCTGTACTTATTGAGGTTGGCTCTCTCAGCATGAGAAATGTGTACTGTTGCTTTAAAAAAAAAAGAAACAGTGACACCAAAGTTTCTTTCACTAACAGAGAAAAGAACAGTTGTCACAACCCCCAGGAATGATAAGCAAAGCTGAGATTCTCTTTCCAGTTGAGTTCATCTCCAGATAAAGAATTACGCAACTGAGAGCTCAGAGGTGGTGACTGTATCCAACATGGCAGCCACATGGAGCTACTAAGGACCTGAAATGAGGCTGATCTAAATGAGATGTACCATAAGTACAAAATATAGACTGAACTGCAAATGTATCCTCAGTTGCTAAGTCATGTCTAACTCTCTGTGACCCTATGGACGGCAGCCTGCCAGGCTCCACAGTCCATGGGATTCTCCAGGCAAGAATGCTGGAGTGGGTTGCCACTTCTTCTTCCAGGAGATTTTCTTGACCTAGGGATCAAACATGCATGTCCTGCATTATCAGGCAGATTCTTCGCCACAGAGTCATTGAATTGCAAAAGCTCAATATATACAAAAAAAGACTTTAATGCCATAGGAGATTTCCTAAGATTCTCTATACTGTGGTTTACTAGCACTTACACTGCATATTATTTAAATATAATATGATTAAGTTCCACAGAACCTCCAAACAGAAGTAATTTCATTAGCTCTGTAGATAACAAGAAGTACAGTTAACCCTGTGTGCTTTCTAAGTGCCAGGCACTATGCAAAGCATGCTTCATCCATTATCTCATTTAATCTTGCTCTATAAAAAGTTACACTATTAACTCTATTTTACAGATGAGCTAATGGAGCCCCAGAGGGATTAGAAGCATAATTAGAAGTAACTTGCTTCTAATTACACAGCTGACACCTGCCAACATTAAGGTATGTTTAACTCAAAGACTACATAAACTTATATATAAACTTATGTCCACAGCCTCTCAATCAATCACTGCTTACTGAAGCACTGAGTTGTACCATACATACAAAAAAATTAAACAAAATGTTTTTATTAAACTCCAGTAAATCACTGTGAGATAAAAGGATGTCTTCTTCCAGATAAAAAGTTCTTCTGTAGCATCTGACCTTACCTGCTTCCCAGAAAATGCAGTCAAGCTGCAGACGAGGTGAAGTGTTTTCTTCTGTTATTGAATAAAACAGCTCTCAGGTCAAATTGTACCTGTAGTTACGTAAAATCCAATTATACTCGATTTACTGTTAAATCACTTATGCCAGTAACTAAAACTGTTAGAAGAAAAGATTCGCTCCCAAGTATTTCAGGATAGGATGGTGAGTTATAGAATCAACATTTCTGATTTTTAAGTTCATCTCCAGATAAAGAATTACGCAACTGAGAGCTCAGAGGTGGTGACTGTATCCAACATGGCAGCCACATGGAGCTACTAAGGACCTGAAATGAGGCTGATCTAAATGAGATGTACCATAAGTACAAAATATAGACTGAACTGCAAATGTATCCTCAGTTGCTAAGTCATGTCTAACTCTCTGTGACCCTATGGACGGCAGCCTGCCAGGCTCCACAGTCCATGGGATTCTCCAGGCAAGAATGCTGGAGTGGGTTGCCACTTCTTCTTCCAGGAGATTTTCTTGACCTAGGGATCAAACATGCATGTCCTGCATTATCAGGCAGATTCTTCGCCACAGAGTCATTGAATTGCAAAAGCTCAATATATACAAAAAAAGACTTTAATGCCATAGGAGATTTCCTAAGATTCTCTATACTGTGGTTTACTAGCACTTACACTGCATATTATTTAAATATAATATGATTAAGTTCCACAGAACCTCCAAACAGAAGTAATTTCATTAGCTCTGTAGATAACAAGAAGTACAGTTAACCCTGTGTGCTTTCTAAGTGCCAGGCACTATGCAAAGCATGCTTCATCCATTATCTCATTTAATCTTGCTCTATAAAAAGTTACACTATTAACTCTATTTTACAGATGAGCTAATGGAGCCCCAGAGGGATTAGAAGCATAATTAGAAGTAACTTGCTTCTAATTACACAGCTGACACCTGCCAACATTAAGGTATGTTTAACTCAAAGACTACATAAACTTATATATAAACTTATGTCCACAGCCTCTCAATCAATCACTGCTTACTGAAGCACTGAGTTGTACCATACATACAAAAAAATTAAACAAAATGTTTTTATTAAACTCCAGTAAATCACTGTGAGATAAAAGGATGTCTTCTTCCAGATAAAAAGTTCTTCTGTAGCATCTGACCTTACCTGCTTCCCAGAAAATGCAGTCAAGCTGCAGACGAGGTGAAGTGTTTTCTTCTGTTATTGAATAAAACAGCTCTCAGGTCAAATTGTACCTGTAGTTACGTAAAATCCAATTATACTCGATTTACTGTTAAATCACTTATGCCAGTAACTAAAACTGTTAGAAGAAAAGATTCGCTCCCAAGTATTTCAGGATAGGATGGTGAGTTATAGAATACATTTTTACCTTTTATTTCTGAAGCTATTTACTTTTGCTTGCCAGTCAGGCAAGTTACTATTTTCAACTTGGCAAAATATTCAAAGCCAGAGTTACTTGAACACTTATTTCATTGTATGAGAGGGTAGTGATTCAGTGGTAAAGAATCTGCCTGCCAATGCAGAAGTCAAAGAATACGCCGGTTTGATCCCTGGGTTGGGAAGATCCCCTGGAGGAGGAAATGGCAACCCACTCCAGATGTCTGGAAGATAAATTTCAGAGAGACGACAACTCTATTTTCAGTTCAATCCTGAAGATAACCAACTCTGAATATTTACCGGGAGGATTGATGCTGAAGCTGAAACTGGAATACTTTGGCCACCCGATGCAAAAATCTGACCCCTTGGAAAAGACCCTAATGCTAGAAAAGACTGAAGGCAAAAGGAGAAGAGGACGGTGGAGGATGAAATGGCTAGATTGCATCACTGATTCATTGACATAAATTTGAGCAAACTCCAGGAGAGAGTGTAGGTCAGAGGAACCTGGTGTGTTGCAGTCCACAAAAAGTCAGACAGGATTTAGTAAATGAACAATAATGACTCAGTTCAAAGCTTATAAAAGCTGGATATGATGAGTTAACTAATATGATGACTATGGGTTAACAATCTCTTTCAGTTCCCCAGGTTTTTTTATAGTACTTTTTTTTTTTTTAATAAATTTTGGCCTCTTGTATTGATTTTTTTTTTTTTTTAATTTTCATCCATATTTATTTTTTTGGGCCCGTGTAGGCCTCTCATTGGCCTAACTACTTGCAGAGCACTAGCTCTGGGTGCATGCGCTGGCTTGTAATTGGACACACGGGTCCACCTGCTCCAAAGCATGTGGGATCCTCCTGGGCCAGGGATCCAACCGATGCCCCTTGCACTGCAAGGTGGACCCTTTACTCACTGGACCACCAGGGAAGCCCAGTCCCTCAGTTTTAAGTGTCTAAAATAATGGCATTACATGGCGGGTAGTCCATGGGACCACAGGAAGGAAAAACAACAGCACTGCAAAACTGTTAGAAGAAAAGATTCGCTCCCAAGTATTTCAGGATAGGATGGTGAGTTATAGAATACATTTTTACCTTTTATTTCTGAAGCTATTTACTTTTGCTTGCCAGTCAGGCAAGTTACTATTTTCAACTTGGCAAAATATTCAAAGCCAGAGTTACTTGAACACTTATTTCATTGTATGAGAGGGTAGTGATTCAGTGGTAAAGAATCTGCCTGCCAATGCAGAAGTCAAAGAATACGCCGGTTTGATCCCTGGGTTGGGAAGATCCCCTGGAGGAGGAAATGGCAACCCACTCCAGATGTCTGGAAGATAAATTTCAGAGAGACGACAACTCTATTTTCAGTTCAATCCTGAAGATAACCAACTCTGAATATTTACCGGGAGGATTGATGCTGAAGCTGAAACTGGAATACTTTGGCCACCCGATGCAAAAATCTGACCCCTTGGAAAAGACCCTAATGCTAGAAAAGACTGAAGGCAAAAGGAGAAGAGGACGGTGGAGGATGAAATGGCTAGATTGCATCACTGATTCATTGACATAAATTTGAGCAAACTCCAGGAGAGAGTGTAGGTCAGAGGAACCTGGTGTGTTGCAGTCCACAAAAAGTCAGACAGGATTTAGTAAATGAACAATAATGACTCAGTTCAAAGCTTATAAAAGCTGGATATGATGAGTTAACTAATATGATGACTATGGGTTAACAATCTCTTTCAGTTCCCCAGGTTTTTTTATAGTACTTTTTTTTTTTTTAATAAATTTTGGCCTCTTGTATTGATTTTTTTTTTTTTTTAATTTTCATCCATATTTATTTTTTGGCCTGTGTAGGCCTCTCATTGGCCTAACTACTTGCAGAGCACTAGCTCTGGGTGCATGCGCTGGCTTGTAATTGGACACACGGGTCCACCTGCTCCAAAGCATGTGGGATCCTCCTGGGCCAGGGATCCAACCGATGCCCCTTGCACTGCAAGGTGGACCCTTTACTCACTGGACCACCAGGGAAGCCCAGTCCCTCAGTTTTAAGTGTCTAAAATAATGGCATTACATGGCGGGTAGTCCATGGGACCACAGGAAGGAAAAACAACAGCACTGCAAATCGATCTTCGACTAAGTCAAAGAACGATGCTCTCAGTTCCGTCTTCTGGGGATATGTAAAACAGATCAAATATGTCATTTCATTTATCTGTACACTCTTTTCCTGGAGTAGTGCAGCTTGGTAGTGATTCCCATTCGGCAAAAGCTAACATGGAAGCAGAAATGAGAATACGGATTTAGCCCAAGTCCTCTAACCAGTTGATAATGGCCACTCAAGGACTCAAACTCTCCTTAAGGTAACAAGGGTCAAACCAAGTACATGTTGAGCTGCCTAGAAAGTTTTCAAAGAAGAAAATTCAGAATTCACAGGAATTTGGTAGAAGCCAGTTTTGAGACTATGTACTTTATCAAAATTATCAAGAGTCCCATGGTGCATGCTCATAGAAAGAAATGGCAAGGGTCATATTTTAGTTAGCAAGTAGTTGTGCATGAAATGTTATAACAGAAACTATTTAACTCCCATGGAACATGTCCTGATTTAGATAAAATGAAAGAAAAAGTGGAGGACTTCTGTTAATAAAGAGAATACAAAAAAATTTAAATTCAGATTCTAAATAATTTGTCAAGATGGCCTCAAGCTCAAAATATCAACTTACTCATAGAAAAAGAACTTGCACAAAATATTCAAGAATTCTAGTTTATTTAAACATAATGTTCTCAGGCTTTCCCTTCATGCAAAGTTTTTACAAGAGAAAACTTTTAATAAAAGTCTTTATATCCTCTCATGTGGTGCCAATTATTCTGCTTCTATGGAATTTTCCTCTGGTTTCCCTACTCTGCCCAACTTCTGTTAACATCTCACTGGACTTGCCTCTATCTGATCTCTTTGGTATTTTCATAGCATGAATGGTCCTTACCATATACCACTTTTAATTTTTAGTTATTCTTGCATAATCTGAAAGACTCACTTATATTGTAAAAGTTGTAATACAATGACGTTAGCCAATACCATTTGTGTTTTTACCAAGAACTTGACACTATGCTAAATGTTTTACATATACAATCTCATTTTATCCTTACAATATACTGCTGAGGTAGGCACATTCATCACTTCGACCTTAGATATCTGGAAAAAGTAAGAAACTTACCCAAATTCTTATGGTACCCTATCTTTAGAAAGTTACACAGAAAAAGGACTCACTGTCAGGCTAAGAAACTAAAATTTCCATATTTTTACTCATCTAACAGACATGTACTGAATGTCTACCAGGCCCCAGAGTCTGAATGAGGAAACCTAAGCAGGTACAATGTAATCACTATCCCCAAAGCACTCTCAGGCTAAGGGAGAATACAGCTAGGCAAACTTACAATTGCAAATATTGAATCAAATAAGGCATAATATAAAGCATGTATGAGGTATCACAGCACAGAGTAGAAATGGATTATATTAGAGAAAGATTTGCAGACGATGTTTAGGCTGGCTTTATGGAAACCTTAATGTACTTTATCAGAAAAATTTGGTAGAAGCCAGTTTTGAGACTATGTACTTTATCAAAATTATCAAGAGTCCCATGGTGCATGCTCATAGAAAGAAATGGCAAGGGTCATATTTTAGTTAGCAAGTAGTTGTGCATGAAATGTTATAACAGAAACTATTTAACTCCCATGGAACATGTCCTGATTTAGATAAAATGAAAGAAAAAGTGGAGGACTTCTGTTAATAAAGAGAATACAAAAAAATTTAAATTCAGATTCTAAATAATTTGTCAAGATGGCCTCAAGCTCAAAATATCAACTTACTCATAGAAAAAGAACTTGCACAAAATATTCAAGAATTCTAGTTTATTTAAACATAATGTTCTCAGGCTTTCCCTTCATGCAAAGTTTTTACAAGAGAAAACTTTTAATAAAAGTCTTTATATCCTCTCATGTGGTGCCAATTATTCTGCTTCTATGGAATTTTCCTCTGGTTTCCCTACTCTGCCCAACTTCTGTTAACATCTCACTGGACTTGCCTCTATCTGATCTCTTTGGTATTTTCATAGCATGAATGGTCCTTACCATATACCACTTTTAATTTTTAGTTATTCTTGCATAATCTGAAAGACTCACTTATATTGTAAAAGTTGTAATACAATGACGTTAGCCAATACCATTTGTGTTTTTACCAAGAACTTGACACTATGCTAAATGTTTTACATATACAATCTCATTTTATCCTTACAATATACTGCTGAGGTAGGCACATTCATCACTTCGACCTTAGATATCTGGAAAAAGTAAGAAACTTACCCAAATTCTTATGGTACCCTATCTTTAGAAAGTTACACAGAAAAAGGACTCACTGTCAGGCTAAGAAACTAAAATTTCCATATTTTTACTCATCTAACAGACATGTACTGAATGTCTACCAGGCCCCAGAGTCTGAATGAGGAAACCTAAGCAGGTACAATGTAATCACTATCCCCAAAGCACTCTCAGGCTAAGGGAGAATACAGCTAGGCAAACTTACAATTGCAAATATTGAATCAAATAAGGCATAATATAAAGCATGTATGAGGTATCACAGCACAGAGTAGAAATGGATTATATTAGAGAAAGATTTGCAGACGATGTTTAGGCTGGCTTGGTGTGATGATTAGGCAAGATGAGAAGAATGGCAGGCACAAAGGCCCATGACAGGGGAGAGCCTGTTCATTAGAGAGGGTGGAACAGGTGTACTGTGAGTCAGGTCAGGAAGACTCTGGCATAAGCAGGCTACAGAAGCCAACTGTACTCTGTAGGGCTAAGGAGACATTGATAGATGATCAAGCTACAGGGGACTGCTAATGAGAAGCATGT
The DNA here is from genome assembly GCA_022376925.1 of Tragulus kanchil. Taxonomy (NCBI): domain Eukaryota; kingdom Metazoa; phylum Chordata; class Mammalia; order Artiodactyla; family Tragulidae; genus Tragulus; species Tragulus kanchil. The sequence goes on along the minus strand of JAIOJX010000005.1, from coordinate 112,046,480 downwards.
TAACAGGGGTGGCAACCATCAGAACAGACATCAGGTCATCCTTGACTTCTCTCTCTAGGAGTATCCCATCATACATGCTCAGTACCCTTGTTGTCTTGCCTGTCCTGGTTTCGTCATTATTATTGTTTTCTCTCTTTCTTCTTACTTGTCTGTCGTTTTTGCTTTCAATCCTTTTAACACTTCACTAGTTTATCCTGTTTAGAATTTTTTCTGTTTATTTTTTCTTTAATTTTTGGACTTTTTTATCCATTATTTATTTATTTTCATCCATCTTTATTCTTTGGCCTGTGTGGGCCTCCCATCACAATGGCCTCTCTGGTTGCAGAGCACTGGCTCTGGGCACATGCACTCTAGAGTGCTGGCTTGTAACTGGACATACCGGTCCAGCTGCTCCACGGCACGTGGGATCTTCCCAGGCCAGGGATCGAACCACTGCCTCTTGCACTGCAAGGCTGACTCTTTACCCACTGGACCACCAAGGAGGTCTGTTTATTTAATGTCATTTACACACTGAGAGTCAAGGTTGTCTATGAGTGTGTGTGCTTAGAAGAAAGAAATGAACAAAGATGAATAAGACAGAGTAGCCCCTGCCTTTCTAATGAAAATCAGGGGGTCACTCTTATTTTCAAATCAGGTATTGGTAAACCATTTACATCTTTCCTCTTGAATACTTAATTACTTACACACATATGATTCTCAGTGGGATTTTAAAATCTATGTGGCTGGTGGGTCATACTAGGAGAAAGTGTTCTTATAAAAATTATACATTACTTATATACACATACATCATATACATAATAAAACCTTTCAGTAGTTGGGCACACAGTTGCTGATCCAAAAAGGCTGGGCTGAATCTGAATCTAAAGTCTAGCTTGGCAAGTAAAATTTCAACCCCACTGATACCCTCAGAGCAGAAGAGAGGAGGATGAAACTGACCTCGTGGAGGCAAAGGGATCTTTCTACACCTAGTAAACTGCACCCAACAGCCAAACACCTACCAGCTGACCCCATCAATGGAGATCACCAGCTCCTTCCACCTGGGGCTGCAGATTGTATGTGGGAAGATCTCTCAGCTGTCAAAGTTGGGAGTACATTTTATGCACCCAGCTCAAAAGATGTTTGCCTACCCACTCATTTTGTACGATTTCCCAAGCCTGATACAGAATAAAATAGCCATGTCATGAGTTGGTGACTTCTGCTCAAAGTTTTCTAAAAAAGCTCTCAAAAAGTAGTATTGAAATGTATTAATATTGGACAGAGTGTCTTGAACTCTAAGGCATCAGTAATAATTTTGGCATTGCAATTCATTTTTACCCAATGATGCCTTCAGAGAGAATGAAACATTCCATATGTGATATAAGAGAACTCTTAAAGTAATAAAAGTCCCACATTTTTCAGATTTAGGAATATACACTGTTTTCATATGATTCATCATAATTACTTCTCTAGTTGTTTTTTCCACCCAAAGTATTATTTATATACATTAACTCTCAGACTCTCTGCACATACTTTACCCAAAGGAGGGTTGGAATAAGGTTCCTAAGGATAATCTGTCTTGGATTTTCCTGTGTGGGTTTACCCTCTAAGCCATGAGGGAAATAACTCTTGTGTGGGTTTAAAATGAGACAAACTTCAAATATTCACAGACAATATAGACAAATTATTATTAACCCATCCTTCAGAGAGTAAGAGGGTACTCTTACTGTCTTTATGCAGAGAGTAAGTATTCTGTAAATGTTACTGGTTGATATTTTAATTGATACACTTGTGACTGACAGATCAACAACATCTAATTTTGATACCAAGGGAAAACTTGGTTATAACAAATTTGGGAAGAAATCAAATTAAGTGTTACATGAAAACTCTGAAAACACAGTCACAATCAAGAAAAATGAGTTATTCAAACAGGACCTGCTCATATCTACACATTATTTTATCACTGCTCCCTCTTGACCAAAATGCTTATCTTCATAAAATTGTATAGCTTTTTCTTAAATCTCTGTGCTTAAACTATTCTAACATGTAACAATCCTTACAATATCACATACATATGCACAATTTATAGACCAGTGGAAACAGCATTGATATTGACCCACAATTTACTATGATCTCTGACATTTACTGACTATGTGGTCTTCGACAAATGCCTTCAATAATCCAAGCTGTATTTTCCCACAGGTTTGCTGTAAATAGTAAATGGGATAAAAATTACCTCGCTTGGGTTCAAAACATAGAAGAACTCAAGAAAGGGGCCCTCCTACCAATAAAGATATTGTGGTCACATACTTCCTTTCTTAAAATTTCCTTATTCATTTATAACTTTTAAATTAGCTTGCTTAAAGCACAGTTTAATAGGACAATAAATAGCATCTGTTAACTTTGCTTATTTGCCCCATATATGTCCAGCATCATCAATTGCCTCTCACATGACCAATCATGCTTCCCAGGTTGCTCAGGGATAAAAAATCCACCTGCAATGCAGGAGCCTCAGGAGCCAAGGGTTCCATCCCTGAGTCCAGAACATACCCTGGAGGAGGGAATGGCAACACACTCGAGCATTCTTGCCTGGAAAATCCCTTGGACAGAGGAACCTGGTGGGCCATAGTCCATGAGATGGCAAAGAGTCAGACATGACTAAGCAACTGAGTGTGCGCACACACAAGCAAATCATACACTACAATTGTAAATCTGCTGGCAGATCACACTAATGACCATTAAGAAATCTAAAGATAAATTACTCATTTTCCCATTAAAAAGTTCCTTTATTTGCACAGTATTTTGAAAGAATATATCAGAATGTTAAGAGATGAGTATTCAGGCTTCCCCCGTGGTCCAGTGGGTAAGGACACCGCCTTGCAGTGCAGGGGGCACCGGTTCGAACCCTGGCCTGGGAAGATCCCACGTGCTGCGGAGCGGCTGGACCAATGTGCCCAATTACCAAGCCAGAGCTCTGGAGCGCATGTGCCCAGAGCCAGTGCTCTGCGACAACAGAGGCCACCGTGATGGGAGGCCCACACGGGCCAAGGAACAAAGATGGATGAAAATAGATAAATGAAAGACCAATAGAAGTGACCCACCTGCCGCTCTCTCTCCCCAACCCGGCCCCCCGCAAAATAAATAAATAATAAATATTAAAAAAAAAAGAGAGAGAGAGATGAGTATTCACTTCTCCTCATTAATTTAAATGGTAGTAGGCAGAGTTTCATTACAAAATGTTATATACTGTAATATAGTTTGAGAACCATATCCCTTGCTAGTTAATATTTGCTTGTTCAGTTTTCCTGGTGATTATAATTATTTTAGAAAAAGGCCTTGAGTAGAAACCAATTCAAGGCCACTCACATAAGACCAGTGGGGATATAGAGTCTGACTTGCAAAACTTGATGATGGGCTGCTGGTTGCTCTCACAGGAAGAACTTAAATAACCATCCCTGACCCCAACGACATAAGGCTTATAAAAATGTAGCAAAGTCCACAAAGCCATTCCCTACGAGGAAAGCAGATGGGGGCTCAGAAATACAATCTCACCTTTTACTTCTATGACTTCTTTTTTTGCTGGGGAATGCTTACTCCTTTTATGATAAATGTTCACAATTTTTTTTCAGTTGTCACTTGGTAATCAAGCTCACCAACTGCTATATATCAAGGGGGAAACTAAGGGAGGAAAGTTTGGTATTATAACTCAAACAGTCTGCAAAAGAGTTGATCCGGTGTCTATTTAATCATCCATGTAATTGTTACTGTACTGCATGGTAATTAGGTGTGAATGATAAGTGGTTTATGTAAATGAGCATATTGCAACTATTGTCAATGCAGAAATTTGTTAAGGCCTTACAATGTATAAATTGTGTTCACATTCATGATCTCATTTAATTACTTTTACCTTTCCTTTTACCCTTTGCCAACTCCAGCATTTCAAGGGTCAGTTGGATGGAAAGCCGAGAGGATCTGGTCATAGAAATCTGGTCACAGGGGCTCTAAGATCCCCAGGGTTCCTGAAAGAAGCACTGTGGCCTTCAAAAAACCATGAGCGAGGTTGAGAGCCACACTAACCCAAGTGAAAGTTCTGGCTTCACTGTGTGTTTGCTCTGTGACATTGCACAGACGTTGCACCGTGTGTTCCTCTGTGACGTGACATTCTTATATAATCTGAATCAGAGCTTTCTCATCTGTAAGAGAAAGAAGAGGTCTAAACTGTCTTAGGTCCAAGAAAGATTAGGTCTCATTATATTTCTTGCTTGTGCCCCTTACCAGGTGAGATAAGGACCAAATATATGTAACAGTACTAAATCAGCATCAAGAAGCAATGGTGGAGGAGCCGCCGGAACCCGCCCGCCGCGAGGAGCCGCCGGAACCCGCCCGCCGCGAGGAGCCGCGGACGCCGCGAGGAGCGGGTAAGTTCAGCCACTCCAACTGGAGGGCTTGCTGAACGGAGAGAGGAAGGCGTCCACGGGTTGCTGACCAGGGACTGGGCACGAGTTGGACGGGAAAGCTCGCGTCCGCCTTTGGTACTTAGACACATAACCGGCAGTGTCGAAGGAGCCCGCGCTCCCCTAGAGCTGCAGTAGCAGCGGAGGAAGCCAGGGAAAGAGCAGGGATTGGAGACGACAGGCGGGCGCGCGGTCGAGCCAGGGCGCCCCCCTCCAACACGGGACTGCGTGCGCCGCGGCCTCCGCCCGACTGACTGGGATCAGCCCACCGTCCCGGCCAGCACCCAGTATGGCAGCAAAGCCCTCATTTTGCTGAACACACAAACAGAAACCACAGCAACCGGCACTGTAAGGGAAAGACCACGTCATCAAGACACCACCATCAAGAGCAGATTGGTTTCCAACAGGCAGATATGAAGATAAAAACCAAGGACAGTATTTAACTTTTTTTTTGTTTGTTTTGTTTTCTTTTTTCATTTTTTTCTGCTTGTTTGTGGTGGACTATTTTGCTTATTCAATTGATTGGTTTGGGGTTTATTAGTTTCTTTGTTTATTGGGGTTTTTTTATTTTTTTTGTGTGTGTGTAGTTTTCATTTGTTTGATTTATTCTATGTGTTTTTTCTTTGTTTTTCGGTCTCATTAATTTTTTTTTTGCTCTTTTTAATTTTTAACCTTCTTTTGACTTTTATTATATTTTTTTAACTTTAATTTTAATTTTTGAAAACCTCTAATTCTCTTTTCTCTTTCCTCTTTCCCACTGCTTTCTTTCTCTATGTTCTAAATGTAAAACATCTTCCTAGCTATCAATATCCTCTAGACAAATTATTTCCTATCTTTCTGTCTGCACTATTCACTTCCAAATGCACTAAACAGTACACACACTAATCTTTGCTACCTAATCTTATAAAATACTTCCAAGACAAATCTTTTCCTTTTTATTACTTATAGACTCTCCTCCTTGTCACCCCGAGCACATGTCCTAATTTAAAATTGCTTTCATTGTAACTATCCAAGCCAGGACCTTGTGCTAGATCTATTATTCAGGCACTATTTTAATTAATTCAAAGCTTAACGGGCAAGTATCATCTGTGATTGCATGAGTTGCTAGAAAGATTTCTTGCGCCTTATCTCTGTAAAACTGGTCAGTTGTGGGGATTGCTGTATATGTATGTGTATCTTATGATTATGTTAGAAAACATCTGCATGCTTTTATGACTGTCACCCATCAGGGATGCACCTCTTGTTCCTCAGATGCTAGTGTGTGAACTAGTATCACAGAACACCATAGCAAACCAGACATAGAGCCTACACTCCCTGACCAATCATCAAACCAAGGATCCTCGAAGCGGAAGCCCAGATTCCAAGACCCCACACTGATTATCAAAGAACATACAACACTACAGATTATTCACCTGTAAACAAGGTCTATCACCACCCAAGACACAAGTCACTGAACCCTTCTACAAGGACAAAAACCCAAAGGAAGGGAGAATTCAACCAAGAAGCCTGGTGTGAATAAGAACTCCATACACACAGACACACACAAAGAAACAAAAATTAACCTAATAATGAAACGTCAGAGAAACACTGTACAAATGAAGGACCAAGCTAGAGAAACACCACTTCAAATGACAGAGGAGGAGATAGACAAGCTATCTGAAAGAGAATTCAGAAAAACTATACTAATGAGGATGCAAAACACCGAAAACAGAATATTAGAGGAAATTAGTGCATTGAGAAAAGACATGCAGGAAATGAAAAATAAGTAAATAGAGACCACCAACTCAATTGCTGAACTCAAAAATACTATAGAAGGTCTCAACAGTAGAGTATCAGAGGCTGAAGAACGGATAAGTGAGCTGGAAGACAGAATGGTGGAAATAAGTGCTGAAGAACAGAACAAAGCCCAAAGAATTAAAAGAACTGAGGATAGCCTCAGAGACCTATGGGACAATATTAAACGCACCAACATTAGAATTATAGGAGTTCCAGAAGAAGAAGAAGAAGAGAAGAAAGACTATGAAAAAATTCTTGAAGAGGTTATAGTTGAAAACTTCCCCAGCATGGGAAAGGAGATAGTCAGCCAAGTCCAGGAAGCACAAAGAGTTCCATACAGGAGAAACCCCAGAAGAAACACACCAAGGCACATACTAACCAAACTAACGCAGACTAAATATAAAGACAGATTACTAAAAGCAGCTAGGAGCAAACAACAAATAACATATAAAGGAAACCCCATACGTTTAACTGCGAATCTCTCAACAGAAACCCTACAGGCCAGAAGAGATTATGTTAGAAAACATCTGCATGCTTTTATGACTGTCACCCATCAGGGATGCACCTCTTGTTCCTCAGATGCTAGTGTGTGAACTAGTATCACAGAACACCATAGCAAACCAGACATAGAGCCTACACTCCCTGACCAATCATCAAACCAAGGATCCTCGAAGCGGAAGCCCAGATTCCAAGACCCCACACTGATTATCAAAGAACATACAACACTACAGATTATTCACCTGTAAACAAGGTCTATCACCACCCAAGACACAAGTCACTGAACCCTTCTACAAGGACAAAAACCCAAAGGAAGGGAGAATTCAACCAAGAAGCCTGGTGTGAATAAGAACTCCATACACACAGACACACACAAAGAAACAAAAATTAACCTAATAATGAAACGTCAGAGAAACACTGTACAAATGAAGGACCAAGCTAGAGAAACACCACTTCAAATGACAGAGGAGGAGATAGACAAGCTATCTGAAAGAGAATTCAGAAAAACTATACTAATGAGGATGCAAAACACCGAAAACAGAATATTAGAGGAAATTAGTGCATTGAGAAAAGACATGCAGGAAATGAAAAATAAGTAAATAGAGACCACCAACTCAATTGCTGAACTCAAAAATACTATAGAAGGTCTCAACAGTAGAGTATCAGAGGCTGAAGAACGGATAAGTGAGCTGGAAGACAGAATGGTGGAAATAAGTGCTGAAGAACAGAACAAAGCCCAAAGAATTAAAAGAACTGAGGATAGCCTCAGAGACCTATGGGACAATATTAAACGCACCAACATTAGAATTATAGGAGTTCCAGAAGAAGAAGAAGAAGAGAAGAAAGACTATGAAAAAATTCTTGAAGAGGTTATAGTTGAAAACTTCCCCAGCATGGGAAAGGAGATAGTCAGCCAAGTCCAGGAAGCACAAAGAGTTCCATACAGGAGAAACCCCAGAAGAAACACACCAAGGCACATACTAACCAAACTAACGCAGACTAAATATAAAGACAGATTACTAAAAGCAGCTAGGAGCAAACAACAAATAACATATAAAGGAAACCCCATACGTTTAACTGCGGATCTCTCAACAGAAACCCTACAGGCCAGAAGAGAATGGCAAGATACATTTAAACGGCTAAAAGAGAATAACCTGCAACCACGAATTCTCTACCCAGCAAGAATCTCATTCAAAATCGATGGTGAAGTCAAAAGCTTCACAGACAAGCAAAAACTAAAAGAATTCTGTACCACAAAACCAGCCCTACAACAAGTGTTAAAGGACCTGATATAGCCAATAAATACAAGAGTAGGAGAAGCCTTACAAATCAAACCCCAAATTTCTAAGAAGATGACAATAGGAACATTCGTATCAATAATTACTTTGAATGTAAATGGACTAAATGCTCCAACCAAACGACACAGGCTGGCTGAATGGATCCAGAAGCAAGACCCATATATATATGCTGTTTACAAGAGACCCACTTCAGACCTAGAGACACTCATAGACTGAAAGTGAAAGGCTGGAAAAAGATATTTCATGCAAATGGAAATCAAAAGAAAGCTGGAGTAGCAATCCTTATATCAGACAAAATAGACTTTAAAGTAAAGAAGATTCTAAGAGACAAGGCAGGTCACTACATCATGATCAAGGGATCTATCCAAGAGGAAGACATAACAGTCATGAATATCTACGCACCCAACACAGGGGCACCTCAATACATAAGACAGGTACTTTCAGACATAAAAGAAGAAATCAACAATAACACAATAATAGTAGGAGACTTTAACACTCCTCTCACACCAATGGACAGATCAACAAAACAGAAAATTAATAAAGAAACACAAGCCTTAAATGCCACACTGGAAAAGATGGACCTCATCGATATCTTTAGGACGTTCCATCCAAAAGCAGAAGAATACACTTTCTTCTCAAGCGCTCATGGAACATTCTCCAGGATAGACCACATCTTGGGCCACAAATCTAACCTCAGTCAGTTCAAGAAAACCGAAATTATATCAACCATCTTCTCGGACCACAATGCAATGAGACTGGAGATCAACTACCAGAAAAAAAACCCTAAAAACAGAAACACATGGAGATTAAACAATACATATCTAAAAAACCAACTGATCGTTGAGGAAATCAAAGGAGAAATTAAACAATTCCTAGAAGAAAATGACAATGAACACACAACAGTGCAAAACCTATGGGATACAGCAAAAGCAGTTCTAAGAGGGAAATTTATAGCAATACAATCCCACCTCAAGAAACTAGGAAAATATGAAGCAGATGACCTAACCCTCCGCTTAAAACAGTTGGAGAAAGAAGAACAAAAACATCCCAGAGCCAGCAGAAGAAGAGAAATCATAAAGATCAGAGCAGAAATAAATGAGAAAGAAACAAAAGAAACAATAGTAAAGATAAATAAAACAAAAAGCTGGTTCTTTGAAAAGGTAAACAAAATTGACAAGCCACTGGCCAGACTCATTAAGAAAAAGAGAGAGAAGAACCAGATCAACAAAATCAACAACGAAAAAGGAGAGATTACAACAGATAATGCAGAAATCCAAAGGATTCTAAGAGACTATTATGAGCAACTCTATGGCAACAAACTGGACAACTTGGAAGAAATGGACAGTTTCTTGGACAGGATTAATCTCCCAAGACTGAGCCAGGAAGAAACAGAAACTTTGAACAACCCAATCACAAGCTCAGAAATCAACTTTGTGATTAAAAATCTACCCAAAATAAAAGCCCAGGACCAGATGGCTTCACAGCCGAATTCTACCAAACATTTAAAGAAGAGCTAATGCCTGTCCTTCTAAAACTCTTTCAAAAAATTGCACAGGAAGGAAAACTCCCAAACACATTCTACGAGGCCACCATCACCCTGATACCCAAACCAGGCAAAGACAACACAAAAAAGGAAAACTATAGGCCAATTTCACTGATGAACTTAGATGCCAAGATCCTCAACAAAATCCTAGCAAACAGAATTCAACGACATGTCAAAAAACTCATACATCACAATCAAGTTGGGTTCATCCCAGGCATGCAAGGCTTCTTCAACATCCGCAAATCAATCAACGTGATACACCATATCAACAAGTTGAAAGACAAAAATCACATGATCATCTCAGTAGATGCAGAAAAACCCTAAAAACAGAAACACATGGAGATTAAACAATACATATCTAAAAAACCAACTGATCGTTGAGGAAATCAAAGGAGAAATTAAACAATTCCTAGAAGAAAATGACAATGAACACACAACAGTGCAAAACCTATGGGATACAGCAAAAGCAGTTCTAAGAGGGAAATTTATAGCAATACAATCCCACCTCAAGAAACTAGGAAAATATGAAGCAGATGACCTAACCCTCCGCTTAAAACAGTTGGAGAAAGAAGAACAAAAACATCCCAGAGCCAGCAGAAGAAGAGAAATCATAAAGATCAGAGCAGAAATAAATGAGAAAGAAACAAAAGAAACAATAGTAAAGATAAATAAAACAAAAAGCTGGTTCTTTGAAAAGGTAAACAAAATTGACAAGCCACTGGCCAGACTCATTAAGAAAAGAGAGAGAAGAACCAGATCAACAAAATCAAAACGAAAAGGAGAGATTACAACAGATAATGCAGAAATCCAAAGGATTCTAAGAGACTATTATGAGCAACTCTATGGCAACAAACTGGACAACTTGGAAGAAATGGACAGTTTCTTGGACAGGATTAATCTCCCAAGACTGAGCCAGGAAGAAACAGAAACTTTGAACAACCCAATCACAAGCTCAGAAATCAACTTTGTGATTAAAAATCTATCCAAAAATAAAAGCCCAGGACCAGATGGCTTCACAGCCGAATTCTACCAAACATTTAAAGAAGAGCTAATGCCTGTCCTTCTAAAACTCTTTCAAAAAATTGCACAGGAAGGAAAACTCCCAAACACATTCTACGAGGCCACCATCACCCTGATACCCAAACCAGGCAAAGACAACACAAAAAAGGAAAACTATAGGCCAATTTCACTGATGAACTTAGATGCCAAGATCCTCAACAAAATCCTAGCAAACAGAATTCAACGACATGTCAAAAAACTCATACATCACAATCAAGTTGGGTTCATCCCAGGCATGCAAGGCTTCTTCAACATCCGCAAATCAATCAACGTGATACACCATATCAACAAGTTGAAAGACAAAAATCACATGATCATCTCAATAGATGCAGAAAAAGCCTTCGACAAAGTACAACATCCATTTATGATCAAAACTCTTCAGAAAATGGGCATAGAAGGAACCTATCTCAACATAATAAAAGCCATCTATGAGAAACCTACAGCGAACATTATTGTTAATGGTGAAAAACTGAAAGCATTCCCTCTAAGATCAGGAACAAGACAGGGGTGTCCACTTTCACCACTGCTATTCAACATAGTCCTGGAAGTCCTAGCAACAGCAATAAGACAAGAGAAAGAAATCAAAGGAATCCAGATTGGAAAGGAAGAAGTCAAGCTCTCTTTTTTTGCAGACGACATGATATTATACATAGAAAATCCCAAAGACACGGTTACAAAGCTACTAGAACTAATCAATGAATTCAGCAAAGTTGCAGGATATAAAGTCAACACACAGAAGTCACTGGCATTCCTATACACAAACAATGAAAAATCAGAAAATGAAATCAAAGAGGCAATCCCCTTCACCATTGCAACCAAAAGAATCAAATATCTAGGAATAAACCTACCCAAAGAAACAAAAGAATTGTACACAGAAAATTACAAGACACTCATGAGAGACATTAAAGAAGACTTAAACAGATGGAGAGATATTCCATGTTGCTGGATTGGAAGAATCAATATTGTGAAAATGACCATACTTCCAAATATCATCTACAGATTCAATGCAATACCTATTCAACTACCACTGACATTTTTCACAGAACTAGACCAAATAATAACACAGTTCATATGGAAACACAGAAGACCTCGAATAGCCAAAGCAATCCTGAGGAAGAAAAATGGAGTTGGAGGGATCAGCCTCCCTAACTTTAGACTCTACTACAAAGCAACAGTTATCAAGACAGTATGGTACTGGCACAAAAACAGAACTATAGATCAATGGAACAAGATTGAGAACCCAGAGATCAACCCACGCACCTATGGGTACCTTATTTTGATAAAGGAGGAGAAACTATAAAATGGGACAAAGACAGCCTCTTTAACAAGTGGTGCTGGGAGAATTGGACAGCTAAATGACAAACAAGTTGAAAGACAAAATAACATGATCATCTCAATAGATGCAGAAAAAGCCTTCGACAAAGTACAACATCCATTTATGATCAAAACTCTTCAGAAAATGGGCATAGAAGGAACCTATCTCAACATAATAAAAGCCATCTATGAGAAACCTACAGCGAACATTATTGTTAATGGTGAAAACCTGCAAGCATTCCCTCTAAAAACAGGAACAAGACAGGGAAGCCCACTTTCACCACTGCTATTCAACATAGTCCTGGAAGTCCTAGCAACAGCAATAAGACAAGAGAAAGAAATCAAAGGAATCCAGATTGGAAAGGAAGAAGTCAAGCTCTCTCTTTTTGCAGACGACATGATATTATACATAGAAAATCCCAAAGACACGGTTACAAAGCTACTAGAACTAATCAATGAATTCAGCAAAGTTGCAGGATATAAAGTCAACACACAGAAGTCACTGGCATTCCTATACACAAACAATGAAAAATCAGAAAATGAAATCAAAGAGGCAATCCCCTTCACCATTGCAACCAAAAGAATCAAATATCTAGGAATAAACCTACCCAAAGAAACAAAAGAATTGTACACAGAAAATTACAAGACACTCATGAGAGACATTAAAGAAGACTTAAACAGATGGAGAGATATTCCATGTTGCTGGATTGGAAGAATCAATATTGTGAAAATGACCATACTTCCAAATATCATCTACAGATTCAATGCAATACCTATTCAACTACCACTGACATTTTTCACAGAACTAGACCAAATAATAACACAGTTCATATGGAAACACAGAAGACCTCGAATAGCCAAAGCAATCCTGAGGAAGAAAAATGGAGTTGGGGGGATCAGCCTCCCTAACTTTAGACTCTACTACAAAGCAACAGTTATCAAGACAGTATGGTACTGGCACAAAACAGAACTATAGATCAATGAAACAAGATGCAGAACCCACAGATCAACCCACGCACCTATGGGTACCTTATTTTGATAAAGGAGGAGAAACTATAAAATGGGACAAAGACAGCCTCTTTAACAAGTGGTGCTGGGAGAATTGGACAGCTACATGCAAAAAAATGAAATTGGAACATTCCCTGACGCCATACACTAAGATCAACTCAAAATGGATTAAAGACCTCAATGTAAGACCAGAAACCATCAAACTCTTAGAGGAGAATATAGGCAAAACCCTCAAGGACATCAATCAAAGCAAGATCTTCTCTGACCCACCAACTAAAATAGCAGAACTGAAAAGAAAAATGAACATATGGGACCTCATGAAACTTAAAAGCTTTTGTATAGCAAAAGAAATTACAAAAAAGTTCAACAGACACCCCACAGAGTGGGAGAAAATCATAGCAAATGAAACAACAGACAAAGAATTAATCTCCAAAATCTACAAGCAACTCAGACAACTCAGCACAGGGAAAATGAGCAGCCCAATCAAAAAATGGGAAAAAGATCTAAAGAGACGCCTCTCCAAAGAGGACATACAAATGGTACAAAAGCACATGAAACGATGCTCAACCTCACTTATTATTAGAGAAATGCAAATTAAAACCACAATGAGATACCACCTCACACCTGTCAGAATGGCCATCATCAACAAATCGACAGACAACAAATGCTGGAGAGGGTATGGAGAAAAGGGAACCCTCTTGCATTGCTGGTGGGAATGTAAATTAATACAACCTCTATGGAAGACAATATGGAGATTCCTTAAAAAACTAAAAATAGAAGCACCCTATGACCCAGCAATCCCACTATTAGGCCTATATCCTGATGAAATCAAAACTGAAAGAGGCACCTGTACCCCAATGTTCATTGCAGCTCTCTATACAATAGCCAGAACATGGAAGCAACCTAGATGTCCATCGACAAATAAATGGATCCAGAAGCTCTGGTACATATATACAATGGAATACTACTCAGCTGTTAAAAGAAATGCAGAAGACTCAGTCCTAATGAGGTGGCTGGCTTTAGAACCTATCATAAAAAGTGAAGTAAGTCAAAAAGAGAAAGACAAGTATAGTATACTAACTCATAAATATGGGATCTAGTAAGATGGTCATGATAACACACACAGTGAACTCATGAAAAAACAGAGAATAGACATAAAGACATTGTGGAGACCGAACAATGGGAGGGAGTAGCATGGGAACCTATACTGTCATGTGTAGAAAAGATAGCTATTGTCATTGTGCTAGGGGAATAGGAGTACCTACAACCACTTGGAGCAGTGGTCTGGAGGGATGGAGGGAGGGGGAACCTGGGTGGGGGGAGGGCCAAGGGATATGCATCTGATTGATCTGGGAACATACATGTACAAAAATAAATAAATAAATAAATTTAAAAAAAAAGATAAGATTAAAAAAAAAAGTGGCAGAGAAGAGAAAATATCCCTACAGAAAAAAAAAAAAAAAAAAGAAGCAATGGTTTCCCTTCCTCTCCCTCTCAATCTTTATGGTACAGGGAAAACAATACTCCTTTCTCCTACTGGAAGGTCCAAGAAATTCTTCTGATTATTCCTGGTTTGGGTCCCTAAGAAATCAGGATACAAACAAGAAGTATATTGAGGTTTAGCCTTCTCTGGCCTAGGACAGGCTGCTCCTTATACTCTGTAGTGAGATTCACCTACCAAAATAAGTTTGAAAAACTGGATGAAACAACCTATAGATAGGAAAGAAGTACTGGGAAGAGAGAGACAGAGCTGTGTCATTCTGTCAGAAAGGGAACTAGATGTACTTAAGATCAGAATCCAGTAAGCAATCCTCTCTCTTATAGGACCAGTCTGACATAGGATCTAAGGTCTTGGTCCCTTCTCCCAAACATTATTAAATTTAGACTGTGCCAAGACTCCATAAATTAAGATTCAACCTAGATCATCAGTTATGGGGAAGAATGTTCTTATATCACTCAAAAGAAATTCCCCACATATATATTCCCCACAATCACCAAACACACACACATTGTAGCTTCTTGGGAACTATGCTGGCCTATAAATATCTTTCTGTATCAACATGGAATCATAATATAAGCCCATGTCTCCAGCTTATGAAATAACTGAACTAAAATAATAAACCACTAAAACTGCTAAAGAAATGCTGCTAGATAAATTTAATTTCACCACCCAATAAATTGTGTCCTCCCATAGTAAGTAAGTCAAAAAGAGAAAGACAAGTATAGTATACTAACTCATAAATATGGGATCTAGTAAGATGGTCATGATAACACACACAGTGAACTCATGAAAAAACAGAGAATAGACATAAAGACATTGTGGAGACCGAACAATGGGAGGGAGTAGCATGGGAACCTATACTGTCATGTGTAGAAAAGATAGCTATTGTCATTGTGCTAGGGGAATAGGAGTACCTACAACCACTTGGAGCAGTGGTCTGGAGGGATGGAGGGAGGGGGAACCTGGGTGGGGGGAGGGCCAAGGGATATGCATCTGATTGATCTGGGAACATACATGTACAAAAATAAATAAATAAATAAATTTAAAAAAAAAGATAAGATTAAAAAAAAAAGTGGCAGAGAAGAGAAAATATCCCTACAGAAAAAAAAAAAAAAAAAAAGAAGCAATGGTTTCCCTTCCTCTCCCTCTCAATCTTTATGGTACAGGGAAAACAATACTCCTTTCTCCTACTGGAAGGTCCAAGAAATTCTTCTGATTATTCCTGGTTTGGGTCCCTAAGAAATCAGGATACAAACAAGAAGTATATTGAGGTTTAGCCTTCTCTGGCCTAGGACAGGCTGCTCCTTATACTCTGTAGTGAGATTCACCTACCAAAATAAGTTTGAAAAACTGGATGAAACAACCTATAGATAGGAAAGAAGTACTGGGAAGAGAGAGACAGAGCTGTGTCATTCTGTCAGAAAGGGAACTAGATGTACTTAAGATCAGAATCCAGTAAGCAATCCTCTCTCTTATAGGACCAGTCTGACATAGGATCTAAGGTCTTGGTCCCTTCTCCCAAACATTATTAAATTTAGACTGTGCCAAGACTCCATAAATTAAGATTCAACCTAGATCATCAGTTATGGGGAAGAATGTTCTTATATCACTCAAAAGAAATTCCCCACATATATATTCCCCACAATCACCAAACACACACACATTGTAGCTTCTTGGGAACTATGCTGGCCTATAAATATCTTTCTGTATCAACATGGAATCATAATATAAGCCCATGTCTCCAGCTTATGAAATAACTGAACTAAAATAATAAACCACTAAAACTGCTAAAGAAATGCTGCTAGATAATATCACCCATAAATTGTGCTTCACCATATGCCCCTGAGATTAGTCGCATGCTGTACAACTTGGCAACATGTCCCATCAAAGACTGTGTTTTTAGAGTGGGAACAAAATTGTGTACTCCATTATTTGGGGGCTGGTAACAGTCTACTAGTAAAAGTTAATTCCTCAGATATGAGTCCATGAATAAAGGTATATAGTCAGACACTTCTCCACACATATATCCTTCACAAATTTGCCTCTCTATCCTTATATATCTCTTTACATAGCTACAATTCCATATGGTCCTTCAGATCCATTCAGAACCAGCTGTTTCTCCTGCTCTCTCCTCTCCCTCTTGCCATTTAGCATGAAATTTTATACCTCATCTCATAATGAACATTAATCATATTGACAACCTTCATAAAATGATCATTTCTACTCACCAGGATTTCTGGGTCATCCTAATAGTGAGGTGGCTGCCTCCCAACTCTAGGGCTATTTGCCATATCTTGGTTATTCTATGTAGACAGAGTCCAGCCATAACCATTAACTCCAACACTTTTGTAAACTGATGTTTAGTGAGACTTTTGCAGTCTTCATTTCATAGCCGTTTTCCCACTTCTCCAACAGAGATGCTGATGAATGACCATATTCCAAGAAAGATAAAGGAATACATACAACTAGATTCTCAGTACAGACAGATGGGTCCAACACTCATGATGTTGCATAGAGACCTAAAAATAAGAGCCAGAAGAAGCTCAATAGGCCCTTTGAACCCTCTAGGCCCTCCTCTTTACAGTAAGTTTACTTTTCAAGGGAATCTCTGTTTCTGGTGGGATTTAAGTGTTCATGATACTGGTAAAAGCTCATCCTCTTTGTGTCTCATGATAAGAACAAGAGCAGAGCCATACAGATAAACTGATAAAGCAAATCTGACCGCCTGAACATAAATTCTGCACGACTAATGATGTCCAAAAACTTTGGTGAAGCAGTGATTCAGTATGATCCATGGAGGTCTGAGTGCAAGTTTTCAAATGTCAAAGTCCTACACTTTCCCCAGAATGGGCCGGGGATACTTCCTCACCTGGTTATGCCAATGTCGAGCTGCCACCAATATCCCGCTAGATAATGAATGGTTACACTGAACAATACAAACCATCTAAACGTTAACAGGCATATTAGATGGAACTTCATTTAATAAATACAGTAAGTCCTCTACATATGAATCTTCAAAATTGTGTCTCCAGGCTGGTACAGTATATTTTTCCTCAGATATGAGTCCATGAATAAAGGTATATAGTCAGACACTTCTCCACACATATATCCTTCACAAATTTGCCTCTCTATCCTTATATATCTCTTTACATAGCTACAATTCCATATGGTCCTTCAGATCCATTCAGAACCAGCTGTTTCTCCTGCTCTCTCCTCTCCCTCTTGCCATTTAGCATGAAATTTTATACCTCATCTCATAATGAACATTAATCATATTGACAACCTTCATAAAATGATCATTTCTACTCACCAGGATTTCTGGGTCATCCTAATAGTGAGGTGGCTGCCTCCCAACTCTAGGGCTATTTGCCATATCTTGGTTATTCTATGTAGACAGAGTCCAGCCATAACCATTAACTCCAACACTTTTGTAAACTGATGTTTAGTGAGACTTTTGCAGTCTTCATTTCATAGCCGTTTTCCCACTTCTCCAACAGAGATGCTGATGAATGACCATATTCCAAGAAAGATAAAGGAATACATACAACTAGATTCTCAGTACAGACAGATGGGTCCAACACTCATGATGTTGCATAGAGACCTAAAAATAAGAGCCAGAAGAAGCTCAATAGGCCCTTTGAACCCTCTAGGCCCTCCTCTTTACAGTAAGTTTACTTTTCAAGGGAATCTCTGTTTCTGGTGGGATTTAAGTGTTCATGATACTGGTAAAAGCTCATCCTCTTTGTGTCTCATGATAAGAACAAGAGCAGAGCCATACAGATAAACTGATAAAGCAAATCTGACCGCCTGAACATAAATTCTGCACGACTAATGATGTCCAAAAACTTTGGTGAAGCAGTGATTCAGTATGATCCATGGAGGTCTGAGTGCAAGTTTTCAAATGTCAAAGTCCTACACTTTCCCCAGAATGGGCCGGGGATACTTCCTCACCTGGTTATGCCAATGTCGAGCTGCCACCAATATCCCGCTAGATAATGAATGGTTACACTGAACAATACAAACCATCTAAACGTTAACAGGCATATTAGATGGAACTTCATTTAATAAATACAGTAAGTCCTCTACATATGAATCTTCAAACGGTAAATTTACAAAGATGCCAACTGTGTTCCACCAGCTTCAGGCATGAGTGAAATCGCAGCTTTCTCTTCCTCTCCTACTACTGATGATCCTCCAGTTCCACTAGGGACACAGAAGTGTCCCTCCTCCTGTCAGTAATTCTTCTTGCCTGTTCACTCGATGTGAGCTGTTACATGCCAGCTATTTGTACTATACTACTGTACTTAAGATACAGTACAATTGAAAATGTTTTATTTTTGTCTTCATGTATCATCTCTGTGAAAAGCATTATGAACCTATTACAGTACAGTATTATATAGTCAATTGTGTTAGCTAGGTACCTAGCCTAACTTTGCTGAATTTACAAACCAACGGGACTTAAGAACACACTCTTGGAATGAACTTATTCATATGTAGGGGGATTTCTGTATTTTTTTTTGAGAATGCTACACCGAAGGGCACAAAGATGAATATGAGAAAAATTCTGGTCTTCAAAAGCTTACAGTTGATCATGGAACAACAGACTTATATGCAAATAATCAGTCTTGTGAGAGGTACACAGAACAGTTCAAAGTTGAAAAAGGGAAGCAGCCACCTTCAGTTGAAGGCTCAGACCACAGCTTTTACCTGCTTGGGAGTCTTCCTGTCCTAGGAAGGCTTCCCTGAGAAGGTGCCTTTTGAAGTGGACCTGCTGCATAAGCTACCCAGCCCCACTCTTTTGCATCTATACTGACTTTCAGATTCACACTCTGTTCCTACCTGACTGAAGTCTTCTGGACAGACCTGCAATGGCCTCCCTCTCTCTTCACTAATCCTTCCACATTATTCCTCAAGGAAGCCGCTATAAATTCAACCTCAAGTTTGGTCACCCCACTATCATATTAACTTGTCACCCCACTTTTTGTCTGAGTGCAAGTTTTCAAATGTCAAAGTCCTACACTTTCCCCAGAATGGGCCGGGGATACTTCCTCACCTGGTTATGCCAATGTCGAGCTGCCACCAATATCCCGCTAGATAATGAATGGTTACACTGAACAATACAAACCATCTAAACGTTAACAGGCATATTAGATGGAACTTCATTTAATAAATACAGTAAGTCCTCTACATATGAATCTTCAAACGGTAAATTTACAAAGATGCCAACTGTGTTCCACCAGCTTCAGGCATGAGTGAAATCGCAGCTTTCTCTTCCTCTCCTACTACTGATGATCCTCCAGTTCCACTAGGGACACAGAAGTGTCCCTCCTCCTGTCAGTAATTCTTCTTGCCTGTTCACTCGATGTGAGCTGTTACATGCCAGCTATTTGTACTATACTACTGTACTTAAGATACAGTACAATTGAAAATGTTTTATTTTTGTCTTCATGTATCATCTCTGTGAAAAGCATTATGAACCTATTACAGTACAGTATTATATAGTCAATTGTGTTAGCTAGGTACCTAGCCTAACTTTGCTGAATTTACAAACCAACGGGACTTAAGAACACACTCTTGGAATGAACTTATTCATATGTAGGGGGATTTCTGTATTTTTTTTTGAGAATGCTACACCGAAGGGCACAAAGATGAATATGAGAAAAATTCTGGTCTTCAAAAGCTTACAGTTGATCATGGAACAACAGACTTATATGCAAATAATCAGTCTTGTGAGAGGTACACAGAACAGTTCAAAGTTGAAAAAGGGAAGCAGCCACCTTCAGTTGAAGGCTCAGACCACAGCTTTTACCTGCTTGGGAGTCTTCCTGTCCTAGGAAGGCTTCCCTGAGAAGGTGCCTTTTGAAGTGGACCTGCTGCATAAGCTACCCAGCCCCACTCTTTTGCATCTATACTGACTTTCAGATTCACACTCTGTTCCTACCTGACTGAAGTCTTCTGGACAGACCTGCAATGGCCTCCCTCTCTCTTCACTAATCCTTCCACATTATTCCTCAAGGAAGCCGCTATAAATTCAACCTCAAGTTTGGTCACCCCACTATCATATTAACTTGTACTTGATCTTCACAGAACTAACAATAGTATGTAATTTTGCATTCCTCTGGGTTACTTTCTAAAATTCCCCTTCTAGACTACAGGTTCCATGAGGAAGGAAATTGGTCTTGTTTGTTCAATCCAAATCCTTAGAGCTAGATACTCAATGCATACATAAGAGGCAGTGGTCCTTGGTAGGCCAGGGGGCTGTGTGGCTGACATGAGCAAAAAATATATAGGCACAAACCTATAGGTTTGAAGGTTGACTAGGAATCACTTTATAGCTAAAAAATAAATATGTGGGAGCAATGAGAATTAGGCCAAGTAGGGGAGTATGGGGCCACGTCACTGAGTGTGAAATCTTACTCATCCATCCATGAAATCTTGCTGAGTCCCACCAGTTAGAATGCATCACTCTCTCCAAGTAAATACTGTCAGCCTTTTTCGGGGAATGACTTATGTTAACTTTGTACCATATTAACTTGTATAAGGACAGAAAAACTTATTCATATTCATATCCCCACAGCCAAAAGCAGAATGTTCACAGTAAGTTCTTTAGAAAAATGTGTACTGAATTGACTTGGTTCAGTAGGGCAGAAAGACGTGAGCAGGTGAAAGCTGTATTCCAAGTGGCCCTGTGGGAAATGACGTGAATGGAAGTTTACAGAAGAGATAGCACAAGAAAACATCTGTGCTGGTTACCAAATTATTGTCTCAGTTCTAAACCTATCCTGCATCCTCTTTTCCAATGCTGACCCAATAATTCAACAGACTACTTTTCTCCCTTGTCACCCAGAAGCCTACTAGGGTCTGTCAGTCAGGAGAACTTAGTGGGAAGCTGGGAGGCAGGAGAAGGGGAAGGAAGCTTGCTTCTTCAGGCTTGCCTGCCCTTTATGATTGCCCTGACCCTCCAACGCCACTTCAACCTGGCCTATAGCCACTGGATCCATTTTTTTCAACCCTCCCAGAAGCAGTCTCCGCATGTCCCCAGCACCAGCACCTACCAGTGGTGTCCCCGTTAGAAAGGTCCCAGATATTCACAGAAGTTCAATGGTCTCCTCCCCTCAAAAGTTTCGGTCTGAGCCCTACAACACACCTTCTACAAACTTCTGATTTCTAAAACCCTACCTCTCCCATTGAATGTCCTCAGACCTAAATGTGTAACTGTTTCACAGAGTTATTATCTGTGTGTTAATTGTTCCCTTTCCAGTCCTTCCCCTAAGTTGTTCAAATAAGGGTTCCATGAGGAAGGAAATTGGTCTTTTGTCCAAATCCTTAGAGCTAGATACTCAATGCATACATAAGAGGCAGTGGTCCTTGGTAGGCCAGGGGCTGTGTGGCTGACATGAGCAAAAATATAGGCACAAACCTATAGGTTTGAAGGTTGACTAGGAATCACTTTATAGCTAAAAAATAAATATGTGGGAGCAATGAGAATTAGGCCAAGTAGGGGAGTATGGGGCCACGTCACTGAGTGTGAAATCTTACTCATCCATCCATGAAATCTTGCTGAGTCCCACCAGTTAGAATGCATCACTCTCTCCAAGTAAATACTGTCAGCCTTTTTCGGGGAATGACTTATGTTAACTTTGTACCATATTAACTTGTATAAGGACAGAAAAACTTATTCATATTCATATCCCCACAGCCAAAAGCAGAATGTTCACAGTAAGTTCTTTAGAAAAATGTGTACTGAATTGACTTGGTTCAGTAGGGCAGAAAGACGTGAGCAGGTGAAAGCTGTATTCCAAGTGGCCCTGTGGGAAATGACGTGAATGGAAGTTTACAGAAGAGATAGCACAAGAAAACATCTGTGCTGGTTACCAAATTATTGTCTCAGTTCTAAACCTATCCTGCATCCTCTTTTCCAATGCTGACCCAATAATTCAACAGACTACTTTTCTCCCTTGTCACCCAGAAGCCTACTAGGGTCTGTCAGTCAGGAGAACTTAGTGGGAAGCTGGGAGGCAGGAGAAGGGGAAGGAAGCTTGCTTCTTCAGGCTTGCCTGCCCTTTATGATTGCCCTGACCCTCCAACGCCACTTCAACCTGGCCTATAGCCACTGGATCCATTTTTTTCAACCCTCCCAGAAGCAGTCTCCGCATGTCCCCAGCACCAGCACCTACCAGTGGTGTCCCCGTTAGAAAGGTCCCAGATATTCACAGAAGTTCAATGGTCTCCTCCCCTCAAAAGTTTCGGTCTGAGCCCTACAACACACCTTCTACAAACTTCTGATTTCTAAAACCCTACCTCTCCCATTGAATGTCCTCAGACCTAAATGTGTAACTGTTTCACAGAGTTATTATCTGTGTGTTAATTGTTCCCTTTCCAGTCCTTCCCCTAAGTTGTTCAAATAATGCTTACATTACATCACCTCTGTTAAAATAACTCATAGGCTACAGTTTTATGTCCAGATACCGATACAGTACTGATGGTAAAAAGACTAGTTAGGGCGTTAATACAGTAGTTCTGAGACAAGGTAATAAGCCCCTCAACACAGCATAGGAGACTAAAAATGAAAATAAATTAACAGTAAAATCATCTAATTCTTTTTTTTTTTTTTGGGCTCCCTTATCGGCCACTCATTTATTTATTTTCATCCATCTTAATACTGTGGCCCCTGGGGGCCTCCCACTGCGGTGGTGTCTCTTGTTGCAGAGCACCAGCTCTGGGCACATGTGCTCTAGAGCGCTGGCTTATAATTGGACACACTAGTTCAGCCGCTCCACGGCATATGGGATCGAACCAGCGTTCCTTGCACCGCAAGGTGGACTCTTTACCCACTGGACCACCAGGGAAGCCCTCATCTAATTCTTAATGAGCACTAGATCCTTGTACTTTGTATGAAACATGTTATTTAATCATTATAACATTTCTATGAGGTACACAGCCACAAAAGGCTCAGTTACATTTAAGGATACTGAAGCGTAGAGAAGTTATTGGGGAGGCTCATCAGAAGATAAACGGTGAGACAATGACAGAGATCTGCTTCAGTCTGCACACAATGTCAGTGCTCTCAGAATTAAGGTGCATAATCCTTACTAAGTCTCCTTGCCTCCACAGCAGCTCAGAAAAATATCAGGTAATATATACAAGGTAATGTGCCAAGTTGGAAAATGGTAACAGACTACAAGAGAAAAAATTAATGTTAACGAAAGAGATGTAGAAAGCTTACATGAGAAACCCATGTCCCCAGCACCAGCACCTACCAGTGGTGTCCCCGTTAGAAAGGTCCCAGATATTCACAGAAGTTCAATGGTCTCCTCCCCTCAAAAGTTTCGGTCTGAGCCCTACAACACACCTTCTACAAACTTCTGATTTCTAAAACCCTACCTCTCCCATTGAATGTCCTCAGACCTAAATGTGTAACTGTTTCACAGAGTTATTATCTGTGTGTTAATTGTTCCCTTTCCAGTCCTTCCCCTAAGTTGTTCAAATAATGCTTACATTACATCACCTCTGTTAAAATAACTCATAGGCTACAGTTTTATGTCCAGATACCGATACAGTACTGATGGTAAAAAGACTAGTTAGGGCGTTAATACAGTAGTTCTGAGACAAGGTAATAAGCCCCTCAACACAGCATAGGAGACTAAAAATGAAAATAAATTAACAGTAAAATCATCTAATTCTTTTTTTTTTTTTTGGCCTCCTTTATCGGCCCTTCATTTATTTATTTTCATCCATCTTAATACTGTGGCCCCTGGGGGCCTCCCACTGCGGTGGTGTCTCTTGTTGCAGAGCACCAGCTCTGGGCACATGTGCTCTAGAGCGCTGGCTTATAATTGGACACACTAGTTCAGCCGCTCCACGGCATATGGGATCGAACCAGCGTTCCTTGCACCGCAAGGTGGACTCTTTACCCACTGGACCACCAGGGAAGCCCTCATCTAATTCTTAATGAGCACTAGATCCTTGTACTTTGTATGAAACATGTTATTTAATCATTATAACATTTCTATGAGGTACACAGCCACAAAAGGCTCAGTTACATTTAAGGATACTGAAGCGTAGAGAAGTTATTGGGGAGGCTCATCAGAAGATAAACGGTGAGACAATGACAGAGATCTGCTTCAGTCTGCACACAATGTCAGTGCTCTCAGAATTAAGGTGCATAATCCTTACTAAGTCTCCTTGCCTCCACAGCAGCTCAGAAAAATATCAGGTAATATATACAAGGTAATGTGCCAAGTTGGAAAATGGTAACAGACTACAAGAGAAAAAATTAATGTTAACGAAAGAGATGTAGAAAGCTTACATGGATAAGATAGCACATAAATATTTAATATACCCTCAGCACTTGAATTCCCACTTAATTGTTTTCATTTTTTCTTATTTGTACTTTAAATTATTTTCCTTTAATTTAAAAGGGAAATCAACCAAACAAAAGTGCAGATAGATATAATCTACATTTGTATTCACTGAATGCATGTATGCTTACATTTTGACAACTAAAAACCTAGTGAAACAAAATAAGATAAAACAGAATTTCTCACTGAATCTCTTCTTTCCGTGGGGCTGTATTGATATGCTATCAATACACCAAAATTTTAAGTCCTTACAAATTATGTACAATATCAGAAAAGTACAGCACAGCTTTATAAAAGTTGAACACAAATAATCATGTATAGCATTTTTTAGTCTCTGATGTTTTATCTCCATGAGTCTCAACATATTTAAATAAAAGGAAGGTAAACCTAGAGACCAGAAGCTCAAAATTAAACAGGAACTCAAGGAAAATGTCAGATGCTTGTGAAATATTTAAGCACCAGTCTACTGAAAATGGATGTCATGAATTCTACACCATCTTCCCAACTTTAAACGACCACTAGCAGAAATTTGGGAAAGAGAGTAAGTGAAAGAGTGGTTTGTAGCACATGCTCTGGAATAGATTACCTTGGGATCAGATCTGCAAGCCACCATTTTGGCATTACCTAGGGAAAATTACTTAACTTTCATAAGCCTCGGCCTATGCTATAAAATGAGGGTAATAATGCATCCCCTTACTGAAACACTGAACAAAATATCTGGAATGTGCTAAGTACTTAGTGAACGTTAACTCTCACTTTATGCGAACAACATAAGCTATAAATGGACTGTGTGTACATATACACAAAGCATTTATACATGTATATTGGCTATACATTATACTAATAAGATGCATACTGATATTAACCATGTATATTAATAGATTATTATTATTAACAACTATCAAATCCTGAAAGTTTGTTTGTATTTGCCTGTCTTACAGAAAATGCATCTAATACTCAGAATCAAGGAGAAAGTCTGTTTCCACTTTCACACCTATGAATTGTGAAAGGCAGCTGAAGAGGCAGAAAGCTTATGAGTCCTGGACTGGGAGAAAGAAGATTCCATGAATCCAACTTGTCCATTTTAACTTTCTAAGTCACAACTTCATCTAGAAGGAGATACCGTCAGCTTCCTTAGAAGACTTTGGAGGGATTCAGCCAAACTACATAACATTTGGCAATATTTGTGAATGAACTTTGCAAATGCTCTGTAAGGGCCTTTCATAGTTTCTGCCAATATTGTCTTCAGTGGTATCAGCTGGTCATGAATCCTGTCTCCCCAGGGAAGAAAGATGAGGCGGATCCTTTTTCACCAGACATTTTAGGCAGAGGGTAAAGTACAAACTTCTTTCTTGAATTCCTGTAGTCACAAATGCAAAACTGGATGTGTAATTTGGAGTGAGAGAATATCTATTAGCAACTCTTAAAAAATGCTTTCATAGAGGGTATTTGACATTATACTGGACATAAAGTCCAGGAGAGCTCTAGGTCCTGAATAGGAGAGCACCCAAGACCATTCTGGATGCTTGTGAAATATTTAAGCACCAGTCTACTGAAAATGGATGTCATGAATTCTACACCATCTTCCCAACTTTAAACGACCACTAGCAGAAATTTGGGAAAGAGAGTAAGTGAAAGAGTGGTTTGTAGCACATGCTCTGGAATAGATTACCTTGGGATCAGATCTGCAAGCCACCATTTTGGCATTACCTAGGGAAAATTACTTAACTTTCATAAGCCTCGGCCTATGCTATAAAATGAGGGTAATAATGCATCCCCTTACTGAAACACTGAACAAAATATCTGGAATGTGCTAAGTACTTAGTGAACGTTAACTCTCACTTTATGCGAACAACATAAGCTATAAATGGACTGTGTGTACATATACACAAAGCATTTATACATGTATATTGGCTATACATTATACTAATAAGATGCATACTGATATTAACCATGTATATTAATAGATTATTATTATTAACAACTATCAAATCCTGAAAGTTTGTTTGTATTTGCCTGTCTTACAGAAAATGCATCTAATACTCAGAATCAAGGAGAAAGTCTGTTTCCACTTTCACACCTATGAATTGTGAAAGGCAGCTGAAGAGGCAGAAAGCTTATGAGTCCTGGACTGGGAGAAAGAAGATTCCATGAATCCAACTTGTCCATTTTAACTTTCTAAGTCACAACTTCATCTAGAAGGAGATACCGTCAGCTTCCTTAGAAGACTTTGGAGGGATTCAGCCAAACTACATAACATTTGGCAATATTTGTGAATGAACTTTGCAAATGCTCTGTAAGGGCCTTTCATAGTTTCTGCCAATATTGTCTTCAGTGGTATCAGCTGGTCATGAATCCTGTCTCCCCAGGGAAGAAAGATGAGGCGGATCCTTTTTCACCAGACATTTTAGGCAGAGGGTAAAGTACAAACTTCTTTCTTGAATTCCTGTAGTCACAAATGCAAAACTGGATGTGTAATTTGGAGTGAGAGAATATCTATTAGCAACTCTTAAAAAATGCTTTCATAGAGGGTATTTGACATTATACTGGACATAAAGTCCAGGAGAGCTCTAGGTCCTGAATAGGAGAGCACCCAAGACCATTCTGGATAAAAGCCTGACTGTGTATAGGAAGTGGGTGAGAGGATATGCATTGTATTGGGTTAGCCAAAACGCTTGCACCAGTTTTCCATGACATCTTATGGAAAAACCTGAATGAATACTCTGGCCAACCCAACAGTTTCAAATAAATCCTTAGAAAGCCTAAATCTCACTCTTAGTTCCTAAGAATATTCATCAACTCCTGAATGGGGGCTAAAATACCCCCAATCCAAGTCAATTCTAAAAACTGGGTACAAATGGCTGATTTTCCTGAACTGCAACCCATTGAGCCTGTTCAGTATCATGCAGTGGACCAACTTTCACTTCAACCCAGACTGTACTTGTATTCTATCTAGGTTTAGTGGTGGCCTTAAGTAAATCTCTGAACCATCTTTGCTTCAGTGCTATCATGAGCAAATAAAGATCATGAGGTCTCCTCTCCAGAGCAGCTGAGATAATCCACTGCCACAGCCTATAGAGGGCACTAACAATGCTAGTACTTGTGCTCAGTCATGTCCAACTCTTTGCGACCCCATGGACTGTAGCCCACAAGGCTCCTCTGTCCATTGAATTTTTCAGGCAAGAATACTGGAGTGGATTGCCATTTCCTCCTCCAGGAGATCTTCCTGCTCCAGGCATCGAACTTGAGTCTCTTGTGTTTCCTGCATTGGCCAGTGATTCTTTACCACTGCACAACCTGGGAAGCCCATAGTGAACACTTAGTTTAGTGCCTACCGGTTTCCATTCAGGGCAGTTTCCAAGACATGATGGTCTATGTAGCATCCATATTTGCAAGGAAGCTCATGTTTTTCTGTGGGATTCTTATAATGCCCTCTATAACATGATATTAATTCCCAATGTTTATGTTTAGCAAGTCAAATATTCTAAGAAAAAAATAACACCTTTATCCAGAAAACCATGACACTATGCAAAATGTTATACCTCACACAGAGTCAAAATAATTACCATCATCTCCTTCAAGGGCTTCCCTGGTGTACATTAAAAATGCTTTCATAGAGGGTATTTGACATTATACTGGACATAAAGTCCAGGAGAGCTCTAGGTCCTGAATAGGAGAGCACCCAAGACCATTCTGGATAAAAGCCTGACTGTGTATAGGAAGTGGGTGAGAGGATATGCATTGTATTGGGTTAGCCAAAACGCTTGCACCAGTTTTCCATGACATCTTATGGAAAAACCTGAATGAATACTCTGGCCAACCCAACAGTTTCAAATAAATCCTTAGAAAGCCTAAATCTCACTCTTAGTTCCTAAGAATATTCATCAACTCCTGAATGGGGGCTAAAATACCCCCAATCCAAGTCAATTCTAAAAACTGGGTACAAATGGCTGATTTTCCTGAACTGCAACCCATTGAGCCTGTTCAGTATCATGCAGTGGACCAACTTTCACTTCAACCCAGACTGTACTTGTATTCTATCTAGGTTTAGTGGTGGCCTTAAGTAAATCTCTGAACCATCTTTGCTTCAGTGCTATCATGAGCAAATAAAGATCATGAGGTCTCCTCTCCAGAGCAGCTGAGATAATCCACTGCCACAGCCTATAGAGGGCACTAACAATGCTAGTACTTGTGCTCAGTCATGTCCAACTCTTTGCGACCCCATGGACTGTAGCCCACAAGGCTCCTCTGTCCATTGAATTTTTCAGGCAAGAATACTGGAGTGGATTGCCATTTCCTCCTCCAGGAGATCTTCCTGCTCCAGGCATCGAACTTGAGTCTCTTGTGTTTCCTGCATTGGCCAGTGATTCTTTACCACTGCACAACCTGGGAAGCCCATAGTGAACACTTAGTTTAGTGCCTACCGGTTTCCATTCAGGGCAGTTTCCAAGACATGATGGTCTATGTAGCATCCATATTTGCAAGGAAGCTCATGTTTTTCTGTGGGATTCTTATAATGCCCTCTATAACATGATATTAATTCCCAATGTTTATGTTTAGCAAGTCAAATATTCTAAGAAAAAAATAACACCTTTATCCAGAAAACCATGACACTATGCAAAATGTTATACCTCACACAGAGTCAAAATAATTACCATCATCTCCTTCAAGGGCTTCCCTGGTGGCTCAGTGGTAAAGGATCTGCCAGCAATGCAGAAGCTGCAAGAGACATGAGTTCAATCCCCGAGTCATGAAGATCCCCTGGATTAGGAAATGGCAACCCTACAGTTTATAAGCTCACAAAGAGTTGAACATGACTGAAGCAACTGAGCATGCAGGCACAGCTCCTCTAAAAGCTGGAGCAGGGGAAAAAGAAGTTGTATTTTGATGTGTACATAGATGTGAAGGAGATGCTCAAATCAGTGTAGACTTCTGAGGGCATAGGACATTCTGCTCTCATTGCTGTCAAAACCAATTAGAAGGCTTCCACAAAGCAAACAGGTCAAGAAGGTGCCTTTTTTGTTTGTTTGCTTGCTTGTTTTTAAGATTTGCTTTACTTCTGGTAAAATTTATGGATATATTTATGTATTACTTTTGAAGAGGTCCTCTCTAAATTAGCTGTTTCACATATCTCCTAGCCACTCTCAGCTCCCTCTTCAGTGCAGGAAGCAAAGGTAAATGACAGCTAATAAGAAACATTATGAAATGATATATGCAGTTTATTTTTATATTTATATCATTATGAAATGATACATGCTGTTTATATATGCTGACAGCCTTATACTGAAGAGGATTGTTTGATGCCCCTAGAGGGTATCCCATGTTGACCACTGATTGTTGTGGAGCTTACTGGTAAACATGCTGTTACAGTTTAACTGGTTTTTTTTTTTTTTTTTAACTGTTAACTGTGTGTGACTCTTTGCAACACGCCAGGCTTCCCTGTCCTTCCCTCTCTCCAGGAGCTTGCTCAAATTCATGTCCATTGAGTCGGTGATGCCATGTGACCATCTTATTCCCAGGCATCCCCTTTTCCTTCTGCCTTCTATTTTTCCCACCATCCTGGCCTTTTCCAATGAGTTGACTCTTTGCATCAGGTGGCCAAAGTATTGGAGTTTCAACTTCAGCATCAGTCCTGCCAATGAATATTCAGGGTTGATTTTCTTTAGGATTGACTGGTTTCATCTCCTTATTGTCCATGTAACTATCACAAAATCTTGAGGGTTAAATAACATGGCAGTGCCAGGCAGACTATATTTTACTCTACATATTAGAAGGAAGTTAAAGAAAATATTGTGGAGAAGGCCTAAAACTTGGGAAGGGCTTGAGAGAGGAAATAACTTCTCAAAATTCTAAAATGGGGCAGAAAATGTCATGTTCCTTATATCTTCTCTTTTTGTCCCATATAGAATAGCTCTTTGATATACGCTTAATTCCGCTATATTTGTAAAAATATTAATCCAATCAAGTTTCAAGGCCCAGTTTAAATTGCATCCCTTCTCTGAAGCCCTCATTTCCCTTAGAATTAATTTCTCTATCCTGAGAAGGTTCAAAATACTTCTGCAAGCAGCTTTGTCAAGCATAGGCTGAGTGACCTGTGCCCAATACTTAACCTGTTTAGGTTTCCCTATTTTTAAATGGAGGCTAATAATAGTACCTACTTCACACACTTATTAATGGAGATTAAATGAAGCCATATTTATGGAAGATGCTGAACACTCAGCTGCTGCTTGGAAGACAGCCTGTCCATTGTGAGTGCTATTATTAAGTATTTGTTAAATAAATAAAATAAATATATTTCTAATATTACTCATGTCCTGTCTTTATCCTCTCTTCTGGCCTGGAAGCTTTTTCCAGATAAGGACAGTATGTTCAAGTCTCCATATTTATCCAACACCAGCTCCGTCGATAAAGAATCTGCCCACAGTGCAGGAGAGTCAAGTTTGATCCCTGGGTTGGGAAGACTAGCTGGAGAAGGAAATGGACAGAGGAGCCTGACAGGCTATAATCCATGGGGTTTCAAGAGCTGGATAGAACTCAGTGACTAAACCACCACCACTGATTTTTTGTAGAAGTTATAAATCTCAGATGAGTAAAGAAATAGTCACTGGGTTTCACTAGCAATCCATCATTGACAAATAGAGGTTGGCCTGAAATAATCAATAGGAAGATGTTCTCCCCAAATATAATTTTATCATATTTTTACTTATTCTTAAGTCTCAACTATACCATCAGTGCCTGGTGTACACACTGTGGACACTTAATAAACATTTCAAGTGAATTAAATACAGTAAGTAAGCAGCCCTTTACCTCAAAATATTAAAATGACTCTAACATTTTACCTGAAATAAAGCTCAGTTTCTACCTTATTATATCCAATATAGATGTGTCTCAAGCCAATGTTATTTAAAATTTAAACTCGAGTTTCTTAACATCTTTAGAAGGCTGTTTACCATAAGGCCCTATTTCTCTTAATTTATCAGTTAATCAACAGCTACTAATTACACCCCCCATTCGTGCTCTGTGCTAGTCACAGAATGTATTTCAAAAGCAAGAGACATATGTTCAAAGAATGTACAGACCAAATGGAGTAATGACATGGCTAACACTGGATCCAATGTGTAATTAACAGTATGAATGAAACAGTCTGTGAGAGGTCAGAGCATAGAGAACATAACTATTGGGGTACATATCTCAGAAGAGGCTGACAGATAGGAAAGATTCATTCAGACAAACGTAGGAAGAGAAAGCAAGGACCTATTCATCTCACTATATCCCCTTTCATGGCATCATGTACATACTCATTACAGTGGGGTGAATTTACCTCCTCTGACTGGCAAACCAGTGCCCAGGAAGTCAAACCTGTAATGTTCAAAGGGAGGGGTGGAGGTAGGCTTCAGGAACAAGTTACAATAGGATTTCTTAGGGAAAAGAGGCCCTGCTCTAAGCCCTCCAGGTTCCATGTCAGCAGACTGTCCAGCCAACTTGCCTAGGGTTGGCCTTTACCCTTCACCTGGCTCTCCTGATTCCACTACCTATTCCCTATCTTATGGTCTTTTTAAGTTAGATTAGTATGAACTTCTGCTGGTTTGTTGGACTTAAATATTAGTTTCCAAATAAAGTATAAAGTAATTCACTGCCTATTTTAAAGTGGCTCAATCGAGACTTTAAGTTTAAAATTAATTTTCCTTAGAGGGCTCTATGTATTTCTTTCCCTCACCTCACTCAAAAATGATTAGGTAAGTTATATTAAACACATCTAAAGAAGGCACCTTTCTTTTAGACTTCTTCCCTCTAATTCCCCAAACATTTCATTACTATTTCATCTCTCCCCAGCCTAGCCAGAAACTTGGCCTCCTTTGACTTCCAAACACACTGAGTTATTAAAAATACCCTTCAGTCAAAATTAAGGAAGGGTCAGTGAAATTAACTCAACATGGGGCTTAAGCTGAGCACAGTGATTTCTTTGACTGGGAGTAGGAAATGAATAGTGATGATTTTGGATGGCCAGTTTCTTTCACTAATCTGTTGCTGGACTCAATCGGACATGAATGTCTCCTCTTGTCAGATTTCCTAATATCTCTACAAAACACTGTCATCAAAACAAGAGATTTATGTGGGATAATGAGAGCTTATCTCATTCAAAAAGGAAAAAAGTCAACATTCCACAGAAGGTATAGCACTTTCAGTTGGTATTAAGAGGAAAGTAAAATTAGAACCTTAGCACTCCCAAGGTTTATACAGTAAAAGACACACACATTCTATTTTTGGGCTGCTGCTAATTGAGCCTTACTTGGATCAGAATCCTCTGAAAGGAATCAACCCATCAGGAATGGGTATGCTAACAGGGAGGAGACAGCTGTTGGCCATGATTCTGGGGAGAGAAGCTCACTGTTTGCCTTCCAGATAACAGAAAGGTTCAGTGCCTAAGTGACTGTGGAACAAAAAGAACATTGTTTTGAAAAACAAGGTACCTTTGCTGGTGTCCACAGACACTGTGATACATTCTTACCTCTGGGGATATCCATGTTTAACGGTGGTTTTTAAATTCAACTTTCTAAATTTATATCTAAATTTATATCTGTTGCAAAAGTAAACCATACTCAAGGGTAAAGCAGAATTTATCAATAAGGCTTTATTTCTGCTAAGAGAAACAAGAAGGGTGTATTGCATTTGCAAAAGAACTCAGTAGCTTGGCAAGAATTCCTTTATCAAGAAACAGAGAGGAAAGCATTCAATACAGTAATCCACTGACATTCATGAGGCTATGGGTACGAAGACTTTTATAAACCTCAAATTTATGAATTGTACTCTAGTCCTAAGAAGGTAATCTAGTCAACTCTGGTGTAGCTTCATCAACTTTTAAGGAAAAGCAATTTGCTTTCAAGACTCAACACTCTTTATACCCCCTTGCCTATAATTCCAGATGGCAGACGTGGGTGGTGGAAATGTTAGGTTGAGCAGAATGATAATACCTAAAAGGAATGAATAGTACCGAGAAACTTATGACTCACGGTATTCTCATTTTCTTGAAGTTCTTTTGTGCATTTGCATCAAGTTTGAATGGAAGGGTCAGTGAAATTAACTCAACATGGGGCTTAAGCTGAGCACAGTGATTTCTTTGACTGGGAGTAGGAAATGAATAGTGATGATTTTGGATGGCCAGTTTCTTTCACTAATCTGTTGCTGGACTCAATCGGACATGAATGTCTCCTCTTGTCAGATTTCCTAATATCTCTACAAAACACTGTCATCAAAACAAGAGATTTATGTGGGATAATGAGAGCTTATCTCATTCAAAAAGGAAAAAAGTCAACATTCCACAGAAGGTATAGCACTTTCAGTTGGTATTAAGAGGAAAGTAAAATTAGAACCTTAGCACTCCCAAGGTTTATACAGTAAAAGACACACACATTCTATTTTTGGGCTGCTGCTAATTGAGCCTTACTTGGATCAGAATCCTCTGAAAGGAATCAACCCATCAGGAATGGGTATGCTAACAGGAGGAGACAGCTGTTGGCCATGATTCTGGGGAGAGAAGCTCACTGTTTGCCTTCCAGATAACAGAAAGGTTCAGTGCCTAAGTGACTGTGGAACAAAAAGAACATTGTTTTGAAAAACAAGGTACCTTTGCTGGTGTCCACAGACACTGTGATACATTCTTACCTCTGGGGATATCCATGTTTAACGGTGGTTTTTAAATTCAACTTTCTAAATTTATATCTAAATTTATATCTGTTGCAAAAGTAAACCATACTCAAGGGTAAAGCAGAATTTATCAATAAGGCTTTATTTCTGCTAAGAGAAACAAGAAGGGTGTATTGCATTTGCAAAAGAACTCAGTAGCTTGGCAAGAATTCCTTTATCAAGAAACAGAGAGGAAAGCATTCAATACAGTAATCCACTGACATTCATGAGGCTATGGGTACGAAGACTTTTATAAACCTCAAATTTATGAATTGTACTCTAGTCCTAAGAAGGTAATCTAGTCAACTCTGGTGTAGCTTCATCAACTTTTAAGGAAAAGCAATTTGCTTTCAAGACTCAACACTCTTTATACCCCCTTGCCTATAATTCCAGATGGCAGACGTGGGTGGTGGAAATGTTAGGTTGAGCAGAATGATAATACCTAAAAAGGAATGAATAGTACCGAGAAACTTATGACTCACGGTATTCTCATTTTCTTGAAGTTCTTTTGTGCATTTGCATCAAGTTTTTCCACAAAATTCATTCTTGACTTTAATTGTAACTTCAATGTAAGAGTCCTTTATTGAGTTCTCATTATTGTAGAGCACTCACACAGTTTAGGAGGTACAAAAGTAGCAAACAATGCCCTGAGAGATGCCTAAAACACCCACATACATAAAGAACAATAGAATTCAAAAAAACCTATGGGATTTATAAGCAAGTGAGGGCTACAGCCATATCTTATAGAGTAACTGTTTCTACTTTAAAGTTTCTACTTTAAAGAAGTGGCAAGGACAGATATTGGTCAAATTCTAAAGCAATAAATCCAGCAAAGACACACGGATGTGCAAGGGTTTTAAGAGTCCATTAAGGAGACCATCATTTAAAGGTAGCAGTGAAAGTCATAGATGGAGTCATTGTCCTAATGCTTTAATAACTATAGTTTAAGCAAAAAACTTGGTGCTCCCCCTATTGAAATACCAAGAAAACACCAAAGAACAACATGAATAAACTTGTATCATGATAAAACCATCTGTATAAAGATCGCAGTAGTTATACATCCATCCAACCATTCTGTGCAGGACTATTATGCAGCAGGCATTGTCCTAGTAGAGCTCCTAATACTCCCTATCTTGTTTCATGGCACCCTCTTCCCCACTCACACAAACTGTAGATGCTGAAGTTTTCCAATGGTCCCTTCACTCAGACTCCTACACGCAATACTTCAACAATTTTAACTCTACCGCTATGCAAATGTCTCATCTCTCCAATGTTTGCCTTAGATCAGAATCAAACACTTCACATTTTAATCCACTGACATTCATGAGGCTATGGGTACGAAGACTTTTATAAACCTCAAATTTATGAATTGTACTCTAGTCCTAAGAAGGTAATCTAGTCAACTCTGGTGTAGCTTCATCAACTTTTAAGGAAAAGCAATTTGCTTTCAAGACTCAACACTCTTTATACCCCCTTGCCTATAATTCCAGATGGCAGACGTGGGTGGTGGAAATGTTAGGTTGAGCAGAATGATAATACCTAAAAAGGAATGAATAGTACCGAGAAACTTATGACTCACGGTATTCTCATTTTCTTGAAGTTCTTTTGTGCATTTGCATCAAGTTTTTCCACAAAATTCATTCTTGACTTTAATTGTAACTTCAATGTAAGAGTCCTTTATTGAGTTCTCATTATTGTAGAGCACTCACACAGTTTAGGAGGTACAAAAGTAGCAAACAATGCCCTGAGAGATGCCTAAAACACCCACATACATAAAGAACAATAGAATTCAAAAAAACCTATGGGATTTATAAGCAAGTGAGGGCTACAGCCATATCTTATAGAGTAACTGTTTCTACTTTAAAGTTTCTACTTTAAAGAAGTGGCAAGGACAGATATTGGTCAAATTCTAAAGCAATAAATCCAGCAAAGACACACGGATGTGCAAGGGTTTTAAGAGTCCATTAAGGAGACCATCATTTAAAGGTAGCAGTGAAAGTCATAGATGGAGTCATTGTCCTAATGCTTTAATAACTATAGTTTAAGCAAAAAACTTGGTGCTCCCCCTATTGAAATACCAAGAAAACACCAAAGAACAACATGAATAAACTTGTATCATGATAAAACCATCTGTATAAAGATCGCAGTAGTTATACATCCATCCAACCATTCTGTGCAGGACTATTATGCAGCAGGCATTGTCCTAGTAGAGCTCCTAATACTCCCTATCTTGTTTCATGGCACCCTCTTCCCCACTCACACAAACTGTAGATGCTGAAGTTTTCCAATGGTCCCTTCACTCAGACTCCTACACGCAATACTTCAACAATTTTTAACTCTACCGCTATGCAAATGTCTCATCTCTCCAATGTTTGCCTTAGATCAGAATCAAACACTTCACATTTGGATCCCTGTATTATCTCCCAGATATAATGCCAGGCTCTCCATCTTCAAATAAAACCCAGCCTTCCTCTTCCCTCTAGAGAAGGAGAGAGGTAGTATGATAGCTCTGATAGCAATAGCTAAAATCTATTCATACTTAATGGGTATCCTATGTTCAGTGATCACTAGATACAGCTGTTTCATTTAATGCTCTCAGTTACACTGCTGAAAAAGAGGAAACTATGGTACAGAGAGAGTGAACAATTCCCATCAGGTTAATGTAATTAGAAATTAGTGGATTTAGAACCTTAAATTAGATCTATTTCAAAACCTAAGTATTTAAAACCATGAATCTAGTTACAATATTTAAGATTATGAATCTAGTTACAATATTTAAGATTATGAATGTAGTAACAATATTGAATCTGGTGCCTTTTCCTGGCCTGTAAAATAAAGCACATGTTTAAAAATACTGATACTGGGACTCTGGGATCAGATTATATGGGTTCAAATTGCATCTCCACCACTCACCTGCTGTATGACCTGGGGCATGATAATTAATACCTCTAAGCTTCAGCCTACCATTCATAAAATAGGATAATATTATTTTTCATTTATAGCATTATTATAAGAATTACAGAATATAATGCATATAAAATTTTTACACCAAGTCTGATCCACAGTCAGTATTTAATTAAGAATTGATGAAGGAATGAATGGGTAGAGTGATAAGTGGATGAATGGATTTCTTTTAAATACACCTCTTATTTTTTTCACACCCTTTTTTCTTTCTTTCGTTTTTTTTTTTTTTGGCCACTTCTATTGGTCTTTCATTTATTTCCATCTTTGTTCTTTTGGCCTGTGTGTGCCTCCAATCAGTGGCATCTCTCGCTGCAGAGCACCGGTTCTGGGCGCATGCACTCCAGAGCTCCGGCTTGGTAGTTGGACACATCAGTCCAGCTGCTCTGCGGCACGTGGGATCTTCCCAGGCCAGGGATTGAACCAGTGACCCTTGCACTGCAAGGTGGTATCCTTACTCACTGGACCACCAGGCAAGCCCAAGTACACCTCTTTTAAATAAACACATCACTCCCAGTTAAGGATGCCTACATTATCTTTAACTTTTACAGTTAAAAGCTACTTGCATATTTTTTCAGGGGAAGCTATAAAAAAGTATTTTTAATAAAGCAAAAATAACAAGATACCTCTGTACTATCATGATTATTACCATAATTATCAATTATAACAACATTAATGAAAACTTATAAACTTCCAAGGACATGTACTCTCCCCAAATGCCTACCTCTCTCCCCTACAACATGCATGAGTAAGATACTGAGACTAAAAAAGAGACATATGACAAAATGTTGCTTTTTATGTAGGTATATTTGTAGCTTGACTGGTGTATCAGTCAATTGTGAAATAATTTTTGAAGGAAAAATGACCTGCCATCGATGTTGACCAAGGCATAGAAATACACACGAGTCACCTCAGTGCTCCCTGTTTTCTTTTGCTTTCTTCCCATCCCTTGTCAAATCTCCAGTATGAATTTTTGCAAGCTAATAAATTTATTTTATAAGGCATAGTCAAAGGTTCCTTTCAATACTATTTATAATGAGTAGGAAAACCATAATATGAAAATTCAATAATTTATATGTTTTAGTGGGGTAGAGGGTGAGTAAGGGGTGGAGGGGATAAATCAGTAGCAAAGGGTTGATAACAGATGTTGCTGTGGCAATTAAACAAAGTAGTGTTCTTATTACCCTCCAGAGGGTGAAATTTTCCTGACTCCATTACAAGTTCACATTGTGGAAGTGGTATATTCTCCAACTTCAAAGGACAAATGGATTCCCAGAGTTTAGTATCCCCAAGGACATTTAATTTCCCTAAGTGCCTACCCTCCCAACAGGCACTTATTCTCCCTAATAGAAATCTGCTAATTTCACAGCTTGAAATGCAAGAGAAAAGGATACACTGCATCTCAAAATAATGCTATTGTCAGGAGAGGTGAACTTTTGCTTTTTCTCCTTTTGGACTCAATGGTTTGTATCTATTTTTCCCTTTTTGCACTGTGTCTAGTAGAATCTGATGACGTGAACACTTGGTAGCAAGGAGGAAAAGCCTCATTAAAAGGATGGGGCCACCCACCCCTTCACTGTTCACTCTTTGATATTTATCCAAGTGATCCAAAATGAAAAAGGACAGAAGATTCAAGGGTGAAGTTAAAAGGGAAACATGCTAAGAAAAATAGACAAAAGAAGAGCTAACATTATGACTAGATGTGTAATCAAAAGGGAACGGTGGGGCTTCCTGGTGGTCCAGTGGGTAATAAAGCAAAAATAACAAGATACCTCTGTACTATCATGATTATTACCATAATTATCAATTATAACAACATTAATGAAAACTTATAAACTTCCAAGGACATGTACTCTCCCCAAATGCCTACCTCTCTCCCCTACAACATGCATGAGTAAGATACTGAGACTAAAAAAGAGACATATGACAAAATGTTGCTTTTTATGTAGGTATATTTGTAGCTTGACTGGTGTATCAGTCAATTGTGAAATAATTTTTGAAGGAAAAATGACCTGCCATCGATGTTGACCAAGGCATAGAAATACACACGAGTCACCTCAGTGCTCCCTGTTTTCTTTTGCTTTCTTCCCATCCCTTGTCAAATCTCCAGTATGAATTTTTACAAGCTAATAAATTTATTTTATAAGGCATAGTCAAAGGTTCCTTTCAATACTATTTATAATGAGTAGGAAAACCATAATATGAAAATTCAATAATTTATATGTTTTAGTGGGGTAGAGGGTGAGTAAGGGGTGGAGGGGATAAATCAGTAGCAAAGGGTTGATAACAGATGTTGCTGTGGCAATTAAACAAAGTAGTGTTCTTATTACCCTCCAGAGGGTGAAATTTTCCTGACTCCATTACAAGTTCACATTGTGGAAGTGGTATATTCTCCAACTTCAAAGGACAAATGGATTCCCAGAGTTTAGTATCCCCAAGGACATTTAATTTCCCTAAGTGCCTACCCTCCCAACAGGCACTTATTCTCCCTAATAGAAATCTGCTAATTTCACAGCTTGAAATGCAAGAGAAAAGGATACACTGCATCTCAAAATAATGCTATTGTCAGGAGAGGTGAACTTTTGCTTTTTCTCCTTTTGGACTCAATGGTTTGTATCTATTTTTCCCTTTTTGCACTGTGTCTAGTAGAATCTGATGACGTGAACACTTGGTAGCAAGGAGGAAAAGCCTCATTAAAAGGATGGGGCCACCCACCCCTTCACTGTTCACTCTTTGATATTTATCCAAGTGATCCAAAATGAAAAAGGACAGAAGATTCAAGGGTGAAGTTAAAAGGGAAACATGCTAAGAAAAATAGACAAAAGAAGAGCTAACATTATGACTAGATGTGTAATCAAAAGGGAACGGTGGGGCTTCCCTGGTGGTCCAGTGGGTAAGGACATTGTCTTGCAGTGCAAGGGGCACCGGTTCGATCCCTGGCCTGGGAAGATCTCATGTGCTGCAGAGCGGCTGGACCAATGTGTCTAACTATTGAGCTGGAGTTCTGGAGCGTAAACCCAGAGCTGGTGCTCTGCAGCAAAAGAGGTCACTCTGATTGGAGGCTCACACATGCCAAATAACAAAGATAAATAGATAAAAGATCTAGAAGTGGCCAAAAAAAATAAGACAAGTTAAAAAAAAAAAAGGAATGATGGGTGGTGGGGGGATACACTAGGAGTTTGGAATTAACATATACATACTACTACATTTAAATAGATAATCCAAAAAGACCTACTAGGGTTTCCCTGGTGGTCTCATGTGTAGAAAGTTCACCTTGCAGTGCAAGGGGCATCAGTTCCATCCCTGGCCTGGGAAGATTTCACGTGCTGCAGAGCACCTAGACATGTGTGTCCAATAAAGAGTCAGAGCTCTGGAGCACATGTGCCCAGAACCAGTGCTCTGTGGCAAGATAGGCCACTGCAATGGGAGGCCCACACAGGCCAGAGAATAAAAATGGATGGAAATAAATGAATAAAAATAACAATAAAGGCCAAAATTAAAGAAAAAAAAGTTGTTGTTTTTGGGCGGGGGGTATACCTACTACTATATAGCAGAGGAAACTCTGTTCAATATTCTGTAATAACTTAAATGGGAAAAGAATCTGAAAAAGGATGGATATATATATATATATATATATATATATATATATATATATACAACTAAATTACTTAGCTGGACACTTGAAACTAGCACAACATTGTAAATCAACAATGCTGATATATAAAATAAAATTTAAGTTTAACTAAATTTTAAAAACCACAATAACAAATAATGAAAACAAAGAAAGAATACCAAATATATAATCAGCCAAGATACTGCACCAGCAGAAATGTCCACAGCTGTAACCCTAGTATTTATTTAGTACAGTACTTAGCACATTGGGATGCTTAAATATCATTAAAGGAATACATCAAAATAGGAAAGATGATGCCAAAACTAATAAAAAAGGGCAGGGCGAAAAATCTTGATATAGGTTCAATGGACTTCCAACTCACAGTAGAAAAATCAAAGAATACAAAATACAGGCAAAGGCTGCATGTTGTGTGTGTCCATACAAATGTCATTATTGATATACAAGGTGTATACACATACCCAGTTCTGCCAAGAAAGGGAAGCATTACCAGACATACCTGCTTATCTACAGACAAGATCAGTTGGAAAGAACCAATATGGTTTTAAAATAGCATTTTGAGCTAGTCGCTAATGAAGAGAAACCAAGTCCACATTCACCTAAAGGAAACAACCAAAATAAATAAAGTGAGCCTCATCAATTCTGTGGCTTCCCTGGTGGCTCAGAGGGTTAAGAATCAGCCTGCAATGCAGGAGACTTGGATTCAATTCCTGGGTCGGGAAGATTCCCTGGAGAAGAGAATGGCAACTGCAGTACTTCTGCCTGGAGAATCCCATGGACAGAGGAACCTGGCAGGCTATAGTCCATGAGGTAGCAAAGAGTTAGACAGGACTGTGCACTTTCTTCTTTCTTTCACCAATTCTCTGAGGTGCAGTGAAGCAGAGGGGAAGTGGGATGAAGTCTGAGTAAATGAGGGTGTAGTATTACAAAAGGCGGACTATGGACAGTGCTTCTTCTAATCCATGGAAGATTGTCCATAGCTAAGTCCAGAGTAAAGCCACCTAGAACATAGGACTGTTACCCCAACCTTGACATAAATAATTAAAGGTCAGAGTAATTGAAAACATCCAGGAGCAATGCTAGCTGGGGTTTGAGACTGTGTTCATCTTTCACTCTGTTCCACAATATTGAGGATAATTTAAAACAAAATTTAGTAACCTCCAAGTTGCAGCTTTGATATTTTTTCAAGCTCCCTCCAAAAGAGGAAATTGGTTAGTAATATCAACCAGAGACTTCAGAGAAAATACAAGTTTTAGGGTTTAAAAGTGAGAGAAGTATTCAAAAAAGGTTAAATGCAAGATTTAGAAACACTTAGAGGCAATCAAGAAATGTTCCCAAGGCCTCAACTTTATAATAACCTGGGTAGTACAGGGTAGGGCAAGGGGTAGATTCTACACTGAAATCTAAACACAACTGAATTTTTAGAATGCTGATGACACCGGCCACCAAGAATCTATTTGCATAAATACTATAATGAGCATCTGTTTTTTGCTATTAGCATCCATTCATCCTTTGTAGGAGAATACTCTTTCTTTTAAGGGAGCCACTCACTGCTGTTTCTCAACTTCTGTGGTTTTGGTGGGTTTGTTTCAGAGGCTTCAGTTAATAAGGGAAGCACTTCTCACTGATTAGAGTGAGTGGTTCAGATACAGGCATATAACCAGACTAGGGCAGCATTCAGAACAGAATCTGAATTTGCTTTGCCTTTAGAAAGAAAAGCTTTCTCTTTTCTTCTGCACTTGGATGGTAGACTATGGTGAGATCTACAATTCCTATTATTATGCTACCATGATGAGAAAAACCAGTAAAGAAAAGCCAAGTAATGTCCAGAGAAATTGAAAAACCACTTTTTTTTTTTTCTTTTTTTTTTTTATCTATTTTGGACCTCTAGACTAAGTCATGTCTGAAGCCTGGTTATCCTTGAACTTAGCAGATAAGAAAACCAATATAAAAACTTTTGACTTAGGTCAGTGTGGCTGGATTTCTTTTCACCTATCTCCAACAAAGTCCTAGCTGATGAAGGAATCTTTCTGTAAAAGACTCAGGGACATTACCTTTTAATAAAATATTTCAGCTTTTGAAAAAGAGCAGTCATTTTGATGACTGTTACTCAGATTTGTCTTTTGAGTTAAGTCCTACAGAGAAATAAGTGAAAACAAACAAACAAACAAACAAAACCAGAAAGGGCTCATTTCAGTAAAGACTACAGTTTTATTACG
The DNA here is from genome assembly GCA_022376925.1 of Tragulus kanchil. NCBI lineage: Eukaryota > Metazoa > Chordata > Mammalia > Artiodactyla > Tragulidae > Tragulus > Tragulus kanchil. The sequence continues at coordinate 112,003,197 of JAIOJX010000005.1, read as the reverse complement.
TACATTTCTTTTAAGAATGCTTGACAACTTAAAGTAAAAATAACAACTATCCATAGTATAGCTAATACCACATATTGAAGAAAACTATACCAAAACTAGAGTACAAAGAGTAGGTGGAAGAATATGGAATTTGACTTGTTTAAGGCTTTACATTGTTCATGTACGCATGACGCTTAGAAGGTAAACTGTGAGAAGTTAAGAGATACATACAATTTCAAGAAGAATCACTAAAAATAACACAGAGTTAAAGAGAAAAAGTGGACATTACCCAAAGATTGATCGGAGAATGAATAAACAGAAGGTCTATTCATAAAATGCACTACTACTCAGAAATAAAAAGAACTGCTCATAGATAAATCTGCATAGATCAATCTCAGAAATAAGTTGCTGCACAAAAGAAACCAGACACAAAAGGATATGATTCCCACCAGATGATGCTCTAAATGGACACAACTAGTGTGTGGCTGTAGAAACTGGAAAGTGGTGGACTGGTCTGGGATGATGAACTCTATTTATTTATTTATTTATTTTGGGTGGGGGACGGGTTGGGGAGGGAGGGAAGTGGGTGGGCCACTTCTATTGGTCTTTGATTTATCCATTTTCATCCATCTTTGTTCTTTTGGCCCGTGTGGGCCTCCCATCGCAGTGGCCTCTGTTGTCTCAGAGCACCGGCTCTGGGTGCATGCACTCCAGAGCTCCAGCTGGGTAATTGGATACATCTGTCCAGCTGCTCCACAGCACGTGGGATCTTCCCAGGCCAGGGATCAAACCGGTGCCCCCTGCACTGCAAGCTGGACCACTGGACCACCAGGGAAGCCCGGATGATGAACTCTAAAAGAGTATGAGGGAGCTCTACAGGCCGATGGAAATATTCTGCATCTTGTTTTCGGTGATGGTGGCTTAGGCACAGAAAATTATCAAAACTCATTCATCCTAACATTTTTAACATTTCAATATTTTACTGTATATACATTTTACCTCCATATTTAAAAACTTTCCATGTGACTTTGGAGGCCTACAGCAGTATTACTTTGGGAATGATGCTTAAGCATGGAATGAAATGGAATGGTTTTGGCACCATAAAAGTCACTCAATCTTGTCCAACTCTTTGTGACCTATAGATGAGCCATGGAATTCTTCAGACAAGAATACCAGAGTGGGTAGCCTTTCCCTTCTCCAGGTGATCTTCCCAACCCAGGGATCAGACCCAGGTCTCCCACATTGTAGGCAGATTCTTTACCAACTGAGCCACCAGGGAAGCCCAAGAATACCGGCATGGGTTGCCTATCCCTTCTCCAGGATATCTTCCCAACCCAGGGATCAAACCCAAGTCTCCTGCATTGCAGGTGGATTCTTCACCAGCTGAGCTACAAGGGAAGTCCAACGGAAAACTCCAAAAACTACAGCACTACACACTTGGAGGATTTCACTATGGCCCTTTCCCAGTGCTCAGGGCTGAGAGGTGGGAAAACAGTCTCTACTGCCTAGAGCATAAACAGCCACGGAAGGCAGGACAGAGGCTGGGAACCATGGGAGGTGTTTTCTTGACAGAATTCACATCAACACTGGTGAACCAACGCCCCTACCAGTATCATCAACAGCACCAGTGATACAGACTGCTGGGCACAGACCACTGGCTTCAGCACAAGGAGCAGTTTCAGCACAATGGAAGTCTGTGCCAGCAGCAGAAAGGAAAAGGGCCCCAAGTGGGCCCACCACTAGATTTCATAGTGAGAATTCACCTCATTGTCTGAAGCTGCTTGAAAGAATTTAGGGACTTACTCAGGAGCGCATTTGAGGTGCTCCCCAAACTGTGACTTTCCAGAAATAAGTCAGGTACTCAGAAGGGACAAAAAATTCATTAGTAGTTGGTGGAGGTGAGAGTTTAGGAAATATCATCTGTAGACCAATCAGATGACCTCAATTTCATTCCTAGGTTGGGATAACTTAAGGAGACACAGGTGGTTCCAAACCTAAATGATTAAATTTTTACATTCAAATAGCTATTTTCCTTCCTTTATTCAGCAGACGTAAAGTCCTAATTCTACTGCATCCTGAAGTATACAAATGTTTAAAAGAATCATAGACTTTAGAGCTGAATAGACTTCTGAATATGGTGATTAAAGAGATCAGATTAAATAAAACTCTTAAACTGGCTTTCTCTTTCACTGCTACAATGGTTCTCAAACCTGAGCATGTGTAGAGTCATTGAGAAGACTTGTGAAAATGCACATTTTAGGCCCTAATGCCCTGCTTTCTGATTCAGTACCTTTTAAATGGGGCTTGGGGATTTTTATTTCTATTAAGTTTCCAGGGGGCACTCACACTGCTGTCCTAGAGACTACATTTTGAGAACATCTCAATACTCCCAAGAATACCGGCATGGGTTGCCTATCCCTTCTCCAGGATATCTTCCCAACCCAGGGATCAAACTCAGGTCTCCTGCATTGCAGGTGGATTCTTCACCAGCTGAGCTACAAGGGAAGTCCAACGGAAAACTCCAAAAACTACAGCACTACACACTTGGAGGATTTCACTATGGCCCTTTCCCAGTGCTCAGGGCTGAGAGGTGGGAAAACAGTCTCTACTGCCTAGAGCATAAACAGCCACGGAAGGCAGGACAGAGGCTGGGAACCATGGGAGGTGTTTTCTTGACAGAATTCACATCAACACTGGTGAACCAACGCCCCTACCAGTATCATCAACAGCACCAGTGATACAGACTGCTGGGCACAGACCACTGGCTTCAGCACAAGGAGCAGTTTCAGCACAATGGAAGTCTGTGCCAGCAGCAGAAAGGAAAAGGGCCCCAAGTGGGCCCACCACTAGATTTCATAGTGAGAATTCACCTCATTGTCTGAAGCTGCTTGAAAGAATTTAGGGACTTACTCAGGAGCGCATTTGAGGTGCTCCCCAAACTGTGACTTTCCAGAAATAAGTCAGGTACTCAGAAGGGACAAAAAATTCATTAGTAGTTGGTGGAGGTGAGAGTTTAGGAAATATCATCTGTAGACCAATCAGATGACCTCAATTTCATTCCTAGGTTGGGATAACTTAAGGAGACACAGGTGGTTCCAAACCTAAATGATTAAATTTTTACATTCAAATAGCTATTTTCCTTCCTTTATTCAGCAGACGTAAAGTCCTAATTCTACTGCATCCTGAAGTATACAAATGTTTAAAAGAATCATAGACTTTAGAGCTGAATAGACTTCTGAATATGGTGATTAAAGAGATCAGATTAAATAAAACTCTTAAACTGGCTTTCTCTTTCACTGCTACAATGGTTCTCAAACCTGAGCATGTGTAGAGTCATTGAGAAGACTTGTGAAAATGCACATTTTAGGCCCTAATGCCCTGCTTTCTGATTCAGTACCTTTTAAATGGGGCTTGGGGATTTTTATTTCTATTAAGTTTCCAGGGGGCACTCACACTGCTGTCCTAGAGACTACATTTTGAGAACATCTCAATACTGTCTGCTTGAGGCTGCGATCAGAAATGAGAAAGCAAACATTTTTTGAGCAATGAAAAAACTATCTTGTTCTTTGCTATGTTCCAAGTATAGTATTACATAATTATATACCCTAACTTTAATAATAACCCTGCATGAACTGTATGTTCTCTTTACAGATGACAAGACGGTAACTCTGGAAGGTTAAATACCTTGCACAAAGTCATGTGTCTAGTAAGTGGCCAAGTTTAAAACAAATTCTGCCTTGTTCCAAAATCCATATTCTTTCCACTACTTCACAAAGAAATGAGAATTGGTCAATAGTGTTTCTCAATAGGAATCAGTAGTCAAGAAAATCTAGAAATGATGAAGTTGTTTTTTCAAAAGTTTTAAAACTCCATACAAATCACAACAGATCCTTTCTTTAGAAGAGAAAGAAGAATATAACTGAGACAGAATAGAATTCAAAAGACTGGAAAAGTTAAAAGGCATCCTGTTTACTACAAAAGCTACTCTAACTGGTATATACCCCTGGGAGAGTTTTAGAAACCTGAATTTTTCACATTCTCCATATAAATGCATGTCCCTTTGGGTAACCAGGGAGCCAAGGCTAACACAATAATAGCAGCTGGATGACGCTGAGATTAACCATGGGAGTTATTTATCAATCTTCAGCCTGAAAGTACTTAGCTCTCTGCCTTGTATAATTTCAGACACAACAGTGAACACCTGTGCCTGCTACTGCCACTGTTTTCTTTTTAATCATGTGACTTCTAAAGCTGAGCAGCAGCAGCAATACAATCACATCATCTGGGTGAGGCACGAATACACCAGTATCTTTATTTCCCTAAAGCAGATAACCAACCTCTCACTGTATATTTCAAATCACTTGACAACAGCAAATTATCAGAAAAATAACCCAAGATTACAGCGGCTTTTAAAAGGTACCAAATTCAAAGCCTTAACTGGCTTTCTCTTTCACTGCTACAATGGTTCTCAAACCTGAGCATGTGTAGAGTCATTGAGAAGACTTGTGAAAATGCACATTTTAGGCCCTAATGCCCTGCTTTCTGATTCAGTACCTTTTAAATGGGGCTTGGGGATTTTTATTTCTATTAAGTTTCCAGGGGGCACTCACACTGCTGTCCTAGAGACTACATTTTGAGAACATCTCAATACTGTCTGCTTGAGGCTGCGATCAGAAATGAGAAAGCAAACATTTTTTGAGCAATGAAAAAACTATCTTGTTCTTTGCTATGTTCCAAGTATAGTATTACATAATTATATACCCTAACTTTAATAATAACCCTGCATGAACTGTATGTTCTCTTTACAGATGACAAGACGGTAACTCTGGAAGGTTAAATACCTTGCACAAAGTCATGTGTCTAGTAAGTGGCCAAGTTTAAAACAAATTCTGCCTTGTTCCAAAATCCATATTCTTTCCACTACTTCACAAAGAAATGAGAATTGGTCAATAGTGTTTCTCAATAGGAATCAGTAGTCAAGAAAATCTAGAAATGATGAAGTTGTTTTTTCAAAAGTTTTAAAACTCCATACAAATCACAACAGATCCTTTCTTTAGAAGAGAAAGAAGAATATAACTGAGACAGAATAGAATTCAAAAGACTGGAAAAGTTAAAAGGCATCCTGTTTACTACAAAAGCTACTCTAACTGGTATATACCCCTGGGAGAGTTTTAGAAACCTGAATTTTTCACATTCTCCATATAAATGCATGTCCCTTTGGGTAACCAGGGAGCCAAGGCTAACACAATAATAGCAGCTGGATGACGCTGAGATTAACCATGGGAGTTATTTATCAATCTTCAGCCTGAAAGTACTTAGCTCTCTGCCTTGTATAATTTCAGACACAACAGTGAACACCTGTGCCTGCTACTGCCACTGTTTTCTTTTTAATCATGTGACTTCTAAAGCTGAGCAGCAGCAGCAATACAATCACATCATCTGGGTGAGGCACGAATACACCAGTATCTTTATTTCCCTAAAGCAGATAACCAACCTCTCACTGTATATTTCAAATCACTTGACAACAGCAAATTATCAGAAAAATAACCCAAGATTACAGCGGCTTTTAAAAGGTACCAAATTCAAAGCCTTAATCTGAAAGAGAATGCCATCTGCAATGAAAACACAAACATCACACAAAGGCTAAGGTAGATGACAGTCACAATTTCCCTTCAAAGCTCTAGAGTATACTGCACAATCTCACAATCACCTAAACTCCTTTACCAAATGTACTCTGAGGACAATCCTGAGCTGTCTGCCTAAACATTTTCTTGGAGTATCTAGTAAGAAAGACTTACATTCATGAAATCTACCACCAGACAGTAGGATTCAGAAAGCTTTAAGTGGAGCCAAGGAACTGTGTATTTCCCAAGTACCTTGTGATGTCTGCAGGGTGAAAAATAACAGACCTACTGCCATCTCCTAATATGGATGAGGAGCTGTTCCTGAGGAGTACCAAAGGGTATTAAAGTGTATTAGAGGAAAGAGAGGTGGTCTTGGTGTTCTGGAAACAGACCAAATGGAAATTATAGCATTTGAAGGGCCTAGTTCACCGGTACATGGACACTGGTTCACTGGGAACATCCTCACTCAAGAGTCATCAGGAAGCATCCACAGTGACTGGCTGACACGGCAGCAACTGACAATACAAAGAGGAGCGGCAGCAATGACAACAACAATGCCATTGCCACCATGAGTTGATGACTCTCAGAAATCATGGTAATAGCCAGGGGTACCAGAGAGAGAGTGATGCTAAGCAGAAAACTAGTCCTGTCCAGCAGTGTTGGTGAACACCGGAAGGAGGAACAAGGCAGCAGGAGTGGCTGCCCTTGAACATGTTTAAGAGATACCCTACAGGGAGCTCTGGACTGGATGAGTGCACCATAGTTTTTTGGCTTTTTTAAAGTTAGTTGTCTAATAGAAATGTTTCTTCTTATTCACACCTGTGGTATCTTTTTACAGGCATTTTTATAATCTTCAGCCTGAAAGTACTTAGCTCTCTGCCTTGTATAATTTCAGACACAACAGTGAACACCTGTGCCTGCTACTGCCACTGTTTTCTTTTTAATCATGTGACTTCTAAAGCTGAGCAGCAGCAGCAATACAATCACATCATCTGGGTGAGGCACGAATACACCAGTATCTTTATTTCCCTAAAGCAGATAACCAACCTCTCACTGTATATTTCAAATCACTTGACAACAGCAAATTATCAGAAAAATAACCCAAGATTACAGCGGCTTTTAAAAGGTACCAAATTCAAAGCCTTAATCTGAAAGAGAATGCCATCTGCAATGAAAACACAAACATCACACAAAGGCTAAGGTAGATGACAGTCACAATTTCCCTTCAAAGCTCTAGAGTATACTGCACAATCTCACAATCACCTAAACTCCTTTACCAAATGTACTCTGAGGACAATCCTGAGCTGTCTGCCTAAACATTTTCTTGGAGTATCTAGTAAGAAAGACTTACATTCATGAAATCTACCACCAGACAGTAGGATTCAGAAAGCTTTAAGTGGAGCCAAGGAACTGTGTATTTCCCAAGTACCTTGTGATGTCTGCAGGGTGAAAAATAACAGACCTACTGCCATCTCCTAATATGGATGAGGAGCTGTTCCTGAGGAGTACCAAAGGGTATTAAAGTGTATTAGAGGAAAGAGAGGTGGTCTTGGTGTTCTGGAAACAGACCAAATGGAAATTATAGCATTTGAAGGGCCTAGTTCACCGGTACATGGACACTGGTTCACTGGGAACATCCTCACTCAAGAGTCATCAGGAAGCATCCACAGTGACTGGCTGACACGGCAGCAACTGACAATACAAAGAGGAGCGGCAGCAATGACAACAACAATGCCATTGCCACCATGAGTTGATGACTCTCAGAAATCATGGTAATAGCCAGGGGTACCAGAGAGAGAGGTGATGCTAAGCAGAAAACTAGTCCTGTCCAGCAGTGTTGGTGAACACCGGGAAGGAGGAACAAGGCAGCAGGAGTGGCTGCCCTTGAACATGTTTAAGAGATACCCTACAGGGAGCTCTGGACTGGATGAGTGCACCATAGTTTTTTGGCTTTTTTAAAGTTAGTTGTCTAATAGAAATGTTTCTTCTTATTCACACCTGTGGTATCTTTTTACAGGCATTTTTATAACCTTTCTATCCTAGATAAGGAGTTTAATATTGTTAAACATTTAGTTTACTTTATGCACCAAATATATTAATCAATGTAAAAATTTACATATCATGGTCATCCATACACCATAAGAATATAGAAGCATCCCATAAATCAGTGCTTAACTAAAATCCTACTTTTAAACAAAGCTAGAACCTTTTAAATTATACAAGCAGAATAACTACATCATATTTTAGTTCCACTTTCATTCTTTGTGTCAGAAAGCACTACTACTAAGAATCATTATTATTTTAAAATATGTTTCAGCTTCTGAAGCGCATCATTGTTCTAGTACATGACAGTGTGCTGAGATGCGTAAGCAGTTAAATATTTTGTGGTCCAATATCCTCACAATCAAAGAGAAGACAATAATATAATTTCACTTCTTACTCACTTGAAATCTCCTTGAACTATCATAATTATCAACAACCTTGAAATCTGAAAACTGTGATGACCTGGGCCCATGAAGCAACCGAATATTCAATCCCTTTAAAATTGCACTCAGAATGAATCTGTTCTTCACACCACATTTAAAAGAGCAGATTTAGGAGAAATATCAATAATTAATCCAAGTGTATAAAATTCAACTAATTTCTTGACCTTTTACTGCAGTGCCTATTCCTGGAAAATATATCATTCAGCAATAACATTTATTCTCTCTTTAAATGTACAATATTTGAAATTTGAAGTCCCCACCAAAAAATAGCATTTTGGCTTCTCATGATCACTCTCAGAGAATGTACTCATCTAAATATATGCAATTCTAAGAAAGGAAAAAAAAAAAAAAGAAGACAGCCTCTAGCAATGTAAGTAGGATGATACTATGATTGAAATTAAAGGGAACAGATGAAGAATAACAAATCAACACATGCTATTTTCATATTGATGGGTACAAAATGCAAGGTTTCCAGAATTCCATCTTATGGCACGCTGCATTTATTTTATAAGTTCAAATTACTGAATTTTTAAGCTTAACTTTGTAGATATTATCTAGCCAACTTCCTCTTACTCTAGAATAAAGAACACCTCTTAAAAAGTGACAATATAATTTTCAAGATTCTTAGTAGCAATTACAAAAATAAAAGGTAAATAAGTAAGAACACACAATAAAAGTTTAGTTTAATAACTGAGGAGGAGTATGGTTTCATTATAACTGTATCTCAATATGACTCAGGCTTTTAAAATCACACTCTTCTCTCCATTCAAATCTTGAATCAAATGATTCTGCAGAGAAGCATTCACTGACTACTATCAGTATACTACCATCCAAAATGATCTCTTCATAGATTTATCATTATCTGAAATCATTCTTTTCACTTTTTGTTTGCTTCTTAACCTTAATCATCGCCCTCCCTCTTTTTTTTTTTTTTTTTAATTTTGGCCTCTTTTATTGTTTTTTTATTTATCCATTTTCATCGATCTTTATTCTTTGGCATGTGTGGACATCCCATTGCTGTGGCCACCCCGTTGCAGAGCACCAGCTCTGGGTGCATGCATTCCAGAGCACTGGCTCATAATTGGACACACCAGTCCAGCTGCTCTGAGGCACGTGGGATCTTCCCAGGCCAGGGATAGAACCAGTGCCCCTTGTACTGCAACGCCATGTCTTTACCCACTGGACCACCAGGGAAGTCCCTCTTTTTACCTTACTAGAATTTAAGCTTCAAATGAACAGAACTTAATCTGATTTAACCACAGCTCTGTTGTATCATCTGGTCCCAGCATGTGTTTATGTAATGGACACTTGACCAACAGACTAGTGGGAATTTCAGGAAGAAGTTACTGGCAGCCATGCTTCCTGCCACCAGATGTACACACATATACAACTATATTTGCAAATGATCAGTGAATTCGCCCATTCTATGAAGCCAAATCAAGGACCTCTGGTTGAGGCCATGATGGTGGACCTTGGTAGACGCTTGACAAATAAATGAATGGATGAATGGATGGAGGGTTCCCAGATTATAAAGCTGTGTAAGACTCATGATGGTGGACAAATGAAGTTTGCCAGATAAAAATTTCCATCTTATGGCACGCTGCATTTATTTTATAAGTTCAAATTACTGAATTTTTAAGCTTAACTTTGTAGATATTATCTAGCCAACTTCCTCTTACTCTAGAATAAAGAACACCTCTTAAAAAGTGACAATATAATTTTCAAGATTCTTAGTAGCAATTACAAAAATAAAAGGTAAATAAGTAAGAACACACAATAAAAGTTTAGTTTAATAACTGAGGAGGAGTATGGTTTCATTATAACTGTATCTCAATATGACTCAGGCTTTTAAAATCACACTCTTCTCTCCATTCAAATCTTGAATCAAATGATTCTGCAGAGAAGCATTCACTGACTACTATCAGTATACTACCATCCAAAATGATCTCTTCATAGATTTATCATTATCTGAAATCATTCTTTTCACTTTTTGTTTGCTTCTTAACCTTAATCATCGCCCTCCCTCTTTTTTTTTTTTTTTTTAATTTTGGCCTCTTTTATTGTTTTTTTATTTATCCATTTTCATCGATCTTTATTCTTTGGCATGTGTGGACATCCCATTGCTGTGGCCACTCTCGTTGCAGAGCACCAGCTCTGGGTGCATGCATTCCAGAGCACTGGCTCATAATTGGACACACCAGTCCAGCTGCTCTGAGGCACGTGGGATCTTCCCAGGCCAGGGATAGAACCAGTGCCCCTTGTACTGCAACGCCATGTCTTTACCCACTGGACCACCAGGGAAGTCCCTCTTTTTACCTTACTAGAATTTAAGCTTCAAATGAACAGAACTTAATCTGATTTAACCACAGCTCTGTTGTATCATCTGGTCCCAGCATGTGTTTATGTAATGGACACTTGACCAACAGACTAGTGGGAATTTCAGGAAGAAGTTACTGGCAGCCATGCTTCCTGCCACCAGATGTACACACATATACAACTATATTTGCAAATGATCAGTGAATTCGCCCATTCTATGAAGCCAAATCAAGGACCTCTGGTTGAGGCCATGATGGTGGACCTTGGTAGACGCTTGACAAATAAATGAATGGATGAATGAATGGAGGGTTCCCAGTATTATAAAGCTGTGTAAGACTCTACAAATATGCACATATTATACCAAGGCAATAATCTTTCTCTTGGTTAACAGACCAGAAATGTCCGCCTTAGCCTTTTCAAGGAAATGGATCACCACTTCATTATTCAATCTTGAGTCTTCTCTGTATCATTCTGCAAAAAGTAGGTAGTCTGATGACTCATGACCAAATAAAATAGGCTAAACACCAAAGAACTGATCCTTTTGAATTGTGGTGCTGGAGAAGACTCTTGAGAGTCTCTTGGACAGCAAGGAAATCAAACTATTCAATCCTAAAGGAAACCGCCCTGAATATTGTTTGGAGAGACTGATGCTGAAGCAGAAGCACCAGTATTTTGGTCACCTGATGTGAAGGTCAGATTCACTGGAAAAGATCCTGCTGAGAAAGACTGAGGGAAGAAGGAGAAGAGGGCAACAGACAATGAAATGTTTCAACGGCATCACAGAATCAATGGACATGAGTTTGAGCAAATTCTGGGAGACAGTGAAGGTCAGAGAAGACTGGCACGCTGCAGTCCATGTGGTTGCAAAGAGCCAGATAGAACTTAGTGGCTAAACAACAACAAATGACCAAATAAAATGATCATGTAGTTTTTGAGAAGAAAAGTTTTAAAAAAGGGACAAAGGATCAGTTCTTTATTCACACTTGATAGCCTACTTAGGGCCTACTTTGTGGAAGAACAAAGAAACTGAAGAAGGAAGGGGGACAAGGAAACAAAAGAGGGTGACCAGCCTGGAGGGGTGGGATGAGGGGGATGGGAAATACATGTTACTAATCTGGGATTATAAATATCTGTAAACAACAAAACTCTGTAAAAGCAAAAAAAAAAGTTATAAAAAACAAAAAAAAAGAGGGTGACCAGCTAAAGAATCCACACCACCTCATTTTTTTTGAAAACACATCACAGGTCTCAGCTTCAGTGTCACCTTCACCTGACCACTGTCTCTAAAACAGATATTACAATACTACTCCCTGGGCTGCCATGCCCTTACCTACATTCCTTTTTTTTTTTTTTTCACATTTCCTGAAACCATTCAGTTCAGGTCAGTTGTATCTGACTCTTTGCAACCCCTTGGACTGCAGTACACCAGGGTTCCCTGTCCTTCACCTGAAACTGTGTTACTCCTCTTTTTTTTTTTTTTTCCTTAATGACTTTTCCTCCCTAAAAATATAAGCTCCATTGTGGCAACTTGGTTTCATGCACCACTGTACCACAGGGCCTAGAAAGATGCCAGACTCCTAAGAGAAGCTCAGTACATTTTGGTTAAATAAAGAGTGAGTATGAGTGGGAGTGGTCCCAGGGCCACCTGTTTTGATTCCAATCAATTCCTTCTCTATGACCCTTCATACAGGGCACCCACACCACTGGAAGAGCCCATTTCACTTGTCTTGATTAAAAGTATAAGATTTGGAGCCTCTGTCTGTATCTCACCCAAGTGAGCCATGCTGTCTTAGCTCCCAGAAACAAACCTACCAAAAAGCCAAACAGTGAAAACACAGAGAAAAGGGGAAAAGTCATAGAAGGAATTAAAGGAAATTCAGATTTAGTCTATGTAAGATTTTCCAAAGGAACAAAAACAAAATAATGGAGCAAAAAATAAAAGTTATGAAAAGGGAAAAAGTAAAAAATAGAAAGCAGACAGGAATGATTCACAGTCGGAGATGTTATGAAGGGAAGTCATACATAATTGTTCACGCTGTGTTCATTTTCTCTGTCAACAAATACACAGATTTTGAATCTTAAAGGATCCCTTTGAAAGATTCCTTGTTGGTCCCTGTGAGTTCCATAAGCTGAAAGCTCCCTCTGCATTCCGCCTTTATCCAGCCTGGAGGGGTGGGATGAGGGGGATGGGAAATACATGTTACTAATCTGGGATTATAAATATCTGTAAACAACAAAACTCTGTAAAAGCAAAAAAAAAAGTTATAAAAAACAAAAAAAAAGAGGGTGACCAGCTAAAGAATCCACACCACCTCATTTTTTTTGAAAACACATCACAGGTCTCAGCTTCAGTGTCACCTTCACCTGACCACTGTCTCTAAAACAGATATTACAATACTACTCCCTGGGCTGCCATGCCCTTACCTACATTCCTTTTTTTTTTTTTTTCACATTTCCTGAAACCATTCAGTTCAGGTCAGTTGTATCTGACTCTTTGCAACCCCTTGGACTGCAGTACACCAGGGTTCCCTGTCCTTCACCTGAAACTGTGTTACTCCTCTTTTTTTTTTTTTTTCCTTAATGACTTTTCCTCCCTAAAAATATAAGCTCCATTGTGGCAACTTGGTTTCATGCACCACTGTACCACAGGGCCTAGAAAGATGCCAGACTCCTAAGAGAAGCTCAGTACATTTTGGTTAAATAAAGAGTGAGTATGAGTGGGAGTGGTCCCAGGGCCACCTGTTTTGATTCCAATCAATTCCTTCTCTATGACCCTTCATACAGGGCACCCACACCACTGGAAGAGCCCATTTCACTTGTCTTGATTAAAAGTATAAGATTTGGAGCCTCTGTCTGTATCTCACCCAAGTGAGCCATGCTGTCTTAGCTCCCAGAAACAAACCTACCAAAAAGCCAAACAGTGAAAACACAGAGAAAAGGGGAAAAGTCATAGAAGGAATTAAAGGAAATTCAGATTTAGTCTATGTAAGATTTTCCAAAGGAACAAAAACAAAATAATGGAGCAAAAAATAAAAGTTATGAAAAGGGAAAAAGTAAAAAATAGAAAGCAGACAGGAATGATTCACAGTCGGAGATGTTATGAAGGGAAGTCATACATAATTGTTCACGCTGTGTTCATTTTCTCTGTCAACAAATACACAGATTTTGAATCTTAAAGGATCCCTTTGAAAGATTCCTTGTTGGTCCCTGTGAGTTCCATAAGCTGAAAGCTCCCTCTGCATTCCGCCCTTTATCTCAGGTTCTCTGACATTTCCAATGGGTTGGAGTCCTCAGCCTGTCTTCTATCTGCTTTGTCTGATGTTTCTGTTTGCTGAAGGTTCCCGCCACTTCAAATTCCAGGATAGGGACTTCAGAACTCTCCACATCTGTACATCGCTTGTCTCAACCCTTTCATGCTCCTCTACAGGCACTGCTAGTGGTGACTCTCCCACCAAGCTAATCAATGAACTTCCGCGCTCCCTCACTGTGTTCATGGCCACCTACAGCCTCATCCCCCTCTTCCCTTCTCAGTTCCTGTTTTTCAGAGCTTACTGGTCTCACTCACTGCAGCACAGAATCAAGCTATCTCATGTAACTGACACATTAACTTGTCTTGTTTGAAATAAAATATACCATTTAATGGATCATTTTGCCTCTGCCTGTGGGTGATAAGATGTCTTCTTAGAGAAAAGGTGTCTCTCCCAAGGTCCTGAGCAGAATAAGCAAACCAAAGTCATAGAATCAATATTAATAAGGGCTAAGGAAAGTTTTAACTTCATTTTTCACTAAAATAGTACAGGAACAGAAGAGAGGGCTCTGAACCCAAGAAAACATACTACACAAATTCTGCTGCTTTCTGCACTAAAAGATCGTACTTTTTTCAGAATACATGAAAATTATTTCTTGAAAGAGCACATCAGTCAACTAGAGCTCATTGTTCAATGTAATGGAAACTTAGTAAAGATTTAATGTAAGATTTTCCAAAGGAACAAAAACAAAATAATGGAGCAAAAAATAAAAGTTATGAAAAGGGAAAAAGTAAAAAATAGAAAGCAGACAGGAATGATTCACAGTCGGAGATGTTATGAAGGGAAGTCATACATAATTGTTCACGCTGTGTTCATTTTCTCTGTCAACAAATACACAGATTTTGAATCTTAAAGGATCCCTTTGAAAGATTCCTTGTTGGTCCCTGTGAGTTCCATAAGCTGAAAGCTCCCTCTGCATTCCGCCCTTTATCTCAGGTTCTCTGACATTTCCAATGGGTTGGAGTCCTCAGCCTGTCTTCTATCTGCTTTGTCTGATGTTTCTGTTTGCTGAAGGTTCCCGCCACTTCAAATTCCAGGATAGGGACTTCAGAACTCTCCACATCTGTACATCGCTTGTCTCAACCCTTTCATGCTCCTCTACAGGCACTGCTAGTGGTGACTCTCCCACCAAGCTAATCAATGAACTTCCGCGCTCCCTCACTGTGTTCATGGCCACCTACAGCCTCATCCCCCTCTTCCCTTCTCAGTTCCTGTTTTTCAGAGCTTACTGGTCTCACTCACTGCAGCACAGAATCAAGCTATCTCATGTAACTGACACATTAACTTGTCTTGTTTGAAATAAAATATACCATTTAATGGATCATTTTGCCTCTGCCTGTGGGTGATAAGATGTCTTCTTAGAGAAAAGGTGTCTCTCCCAAGGTCCTGAGCAGAATAAGCAAACCAAAGTCATAGAATCAATATTAATAAGGGCTAAGGAAAGTTTTAACTTCATTTTTCACTAAAATAGTACAGGAACAGAAGAGAGGGCTCTGAACCCAAGAAAACATACTACACAAATTCTGCTGCTTTCTGCACTAAAAGATCGTACTTTTTTCAGAATACATGAAAATTATTTCTTGAAAGAGCACATCAGTCAACTAGAGCTCATTGTTCAATGTAATGGAAACTTAGTAAAGATTTAATAAAAGATTTTTTAAAACCCCACAATACTGGAGCCTCACACAAGAGACAGTATAAAACATTTTGTCTGTCTTATTTTGTCTGTCTCAGATATACAACTGGAAGTCTACAAAAAACAGCAAAAGAATATCTTCAAAATATCTTCTATAAACATGTTCCTATGGTATGAACACTGTGGATGGAAACATAATAAGCTTGCAGGTATTTATGAAATTGTTAGGACAGAAAGGAGACATTGATTTACACTTTGGCTTCAAGTTGATAATAAGAACATCCATCCTTAGAAAATCTGTAAGTGTTATACTCAGTTTCTTTTGAAAGATATGTATAGTCTTCAAACACATCTCTAATCATAGAAACTTACAAAGTAATGGTAATGCATCAGAAATAATTATTTTTAAATGCTTTGCAAACACAATAAACTCATTTTAATAATTTGCTAACCAGTGTTAATATAGACCCAAGTCAAACCAAAGTTTTAGCCCAGGTTGTACCAGGTACCAGTTTTGCAATTGGGGGCTTTATTTCTTCTCTGAGCCTCAGTTTCCTAGTAGGTAAAATAGACCTAATAATAACATATTCAAAATGTGGTTGTTGGAAGAACTAGCCAATCTACGGTCTGACATGCAATAAATACTAGTTGCCTTTTCCTTTATGAGCCATACAAAAAGTTTATAGGTATTTCTTACAACAAATAATGTGAACTAATATACTTTTCACTGGATTTTATTTTGTAGCTCTTGACTTAATATGAAAAGTTTGAAAACTTCTCCTTGTTTCATGCTACCTGGCATAGTAAATTTATAAATATTTTATTTCCAAATCATTCGTATTATAGTCCAGCATGACAGTCAAATCTCTTTCTTCATGCAGGAGCATTTTTATATCTTAAATGCAAACCAAAGTCATAGAATCAATATTAATAAGGGCTAAGGAAAGTTTTAACTTCATTTTTCACTAAAATAGTACAGGAACAGAAGAGAGGGCTCTGAACCCAAGAAAACATACTACACAAATTCTGCTGCTTTCTGCACTAAAAGATCGTACTTTTTTCAGAATACATGAAAATTATTTCTTGAAAGAGCACATCAGTCAACTAGAGCTCATTGTTCAATGTAATGGAAACTTAGTAAAGATTTAATAAAAGATTTTTTAAAACCCCACAATACTGGAGCCTCACACAAGAGACAGTATAAAACATTTTGTCTGTCTTATTTTGTCTGTCTCAGATATACAACTGGAAGTCTACAAAAAACAGCAAAAGAATATCTTCAAAATATCTTCTATAAACATGTTCCTATGGTATGAACACTGTGGATGGAAACATAATAAGCTTGCAGGTATTTATGAAATTGTTAGGACAGAAAGGAGACATTGATTTACACTTTGGCTTCAAGTTGATAATAAGAACATCCATCCTTAGAAAATCTGTAAGTGTTATACTCAGTTTCTTTTGAAAGATATGTATAGTCTTCAAACACATCTCTAATCATAGAAACTTACAAAGTAATGGTAATGCATCAGAAATAATTATTTTTAAATGCTTTGCAAACACAATAAACTCATTTTAATAATTTGCTAACCAGTGTTAATATAGACCCAAGTCAAACCAAAGTTTTAGCCCAGGTTGTACCAGGTACCAGTTTTGCAATTGGGGCTTTATTTCTTCTCTGAGCCTCAGTTTCCTAGTAGGTAAAATAGACCTAATAATAACATATTCAAAATGTGGTTGTTGGAAGAACTAGCCAATCTACGGTCTGACATGCAATAAATACTAGTTGCCTTTTCCTTTATGAGCCATACAAAAAGTTTATAGGTATTTCTTACAACAAATAATGTGAACTAATATACTTTTCACTGGATTTTATTTTGTAGCTCTTGACTTAATATGAAAAGTTTGAAAACTTCTCCTTGTTTCATGCTACCTGGCATAGTAAATTTATAAATATTTTATTTCCAAATCATTCGTATTATAGTCCAGCATGACAGTCAAATCTCTTTCTTCATGCAGGAGCATTTTTATATCTATGATAAATGCCTAGCAAATACAACTCTGTTTACAGAGGCACGAGGTTACAAAATATCTTTGTAAACTTGTTCAGCATCTAGAGTTCATTTCTTTATTGAAGTAACTGCATAAAATCGATTAGACTTGGGTACAGTGTTGCAAATATTTACTGAACCTATACTTCAGTTGATATTAACTATGACATTGGATTTTGACCTAACCCAACATCTGAGTTGGAGTCTTGAGTGAATGGTATAAGGGTGGTTTGTCCTAAAATATGACAAGTTATAGCAACTCTTTTATTTAAAAGAGTAGACATAGGTCCAGTTCAGAAGTAATTATTATTATTATTGAATTATTATTGGAATAACCTTATCTCTGCCAATGGACACCATTGAGACCTTCCCTGTACTTAGGCCCAAGGTACTTCTGGTAAATTCACCACCATTCAACTAAGGTATTCATGGTCTAACTCCACCATTCTAAATGGTCATTGGTCTCAAATTTACCCCTTCACAGGCTCACTGGGATTTTCCTCAGGTTGCTCAGTGGTAAAGAGTCCACATGCCAATGCTAGGAAACACAGGAGACATGGGTTTGGTCCCTGGGTCGGGAAGATAGCCTGGAGAAGGAAATGACAACCCACTCCAGTATTCTTGGCTAGACAATTCCAGGGACAGAGGAGCAGTCCACAGGGTCACAAAGAGCTGGAAATGACGGAGCAACTGAGCATGCATGTAAGCACACACATACTCACTTCCTCATTGCCACTGACCTCTGCCAAAGCTTAGGAGGATAGGAGACTCATAAACATGCCAAAATACAAAGGCCTGACAGTTCTAGAACCCTTAAAAAGCTTTGCCTGTTTTCAAAACTTAAGGTTGCTTACCAAAGTATTATTACCTAGGTGGTAAATTTGCAGGCAATGTAACAAAAGGGAAGGGATTTTTTTTTTCCTTATTGGGAAAACTATTTCCATGGAACTACTAGGCTATTTTTATCTCAGAGCAGGTAAACTCTGCTTAGTAATCTGTCTCCCCAAAGGTAGTTTTTCTTCTTAAAGTTTCTATGTTTTATGTTTATTTGCCTTCAAAAGCTGTTTTTGTTGGCTTGTTCATTTATTTATTAACAAAAGCTCCCAAAATGGCATGATGATGGCTTCGTAAGTCGCAGTTTTTTCTTTGTTCTTTTGGGGGGACTGGGAGACGGAAAGCGGGGAACAGAACAGAAGAACCCGTTTATAATATTGGTTGTTTGTAACTAAGAGACTTTTTTTTTCTCTCCTTGCTAAAAAGGAAGGTACATCTGTCCTTGTCATTCAGCCAAAAAGAAAATAAAAGTAGAAATTCTTGGGTTTAAAAGTTTAGCCATCAAAACGGATACCAGGGGATTTACCTTTCTGTATTATTTGTAAAACAAATGTGCTTCACACAGACAAAATCTGAATGGAATCAATGAAACTTATGGAACGTGAAAGCTGTCTCCACTGGGAAATGTTTGCCAGAAGAATATAAACTAGTTTTTAATGTGCAGTTTCAGATACATATTGCATTTTAAAAATTTGGTATTATTTAAACAGTCTCCAATTGAACAAACTGTAAACTCATACTGGCAGCATTTAAGGAGACAGTTAATTCCATTCATCTTTAGTTTGGCTCCTGCTTGTACACCTTAGTGGATTCTTTCTTCTCGCCATGGTTCTTAAGAGATGGAGATTTTTAGGACCCAATAATCTGCCCAATTCTCCTGTCACAAATTCCCTAAGCACTTTTTACTATCCCTGTGAGATTCAGTTCCTGTGATATGCTGGTAATTTCCATATTTATGTACACTAGCCAACTCTCTCTCTTCAGTTTCAGACATGTATGCTAAGAGCCTTCTGGACATGCCTCTAAGAACCTCAGGTTCAATCAGGACAAAATTCTCCCTTCCTCACTAAGGTGTGTGCTTGTTTTAGTTTCTACTTGGCTGAATTTAACCACTATTTCACCCACAGTTATGGAAACAGAAACTTAAGAATCATCCCTGCTATTCTTCTCTCCTATTCCATGATCAAAAAACATCACATTTGTGACCTGTCATGTCGCCTTAGTTTGGGAGAGCCTCTGGTTCAAAGCATTGTCATTGCATCACTGGGCACGTTGCTTAAAACTATTTAGAAGAATAGTTCTCAAGGAGCTACCACTAGCACCACTGGGAGAGATTTTGCTATGGGACCATTCTGTTTTTTTTTTTTGCCCAAAATGGCATGATGATGGCTTCGTAAGTCGCAGTTTTTCTTTGTTCGTTTGGGGGGACTGGGAGAAGGAAAGCGGGGAACAGAACAGAAGAACCCGTTTATAATATTGGTTGTTTGTAACTAAGAGACTTTTTTTTTCTCTCCTTGCTAAAAAGGAAGGTACATCTGTCCTTGTCATTCAGCCAAAAAGAAAATAAAAGTAGAAATTCTTGGGTTTAAAAGTTTAGCCATCAAAACGGATACCAGGGGATTTACCTTTCTGTATTATTTGTAAAACAAATGTGCTTCACACAGACAAAATCTGAATGGAATCAATGAAACTTATGGAACGTGAAAGCTGTCTCCACTGGGAAATGTTTGCCAGAAGAATATAAACTAGTTTTTAATGTGCAGTTTCAGATACATATTGCATTTTAAAAATTTGGTATTATTTAAACAGTCTCCAATTGAACAAACTGTAAACTCATACTGGCAGCATTTAAGGAGACAGTTAATTCCATTCATCTTTAGTTTGGCTCCTGCTTGTACACCTTAGTGGATTCTTTCTTCTCGCCATGGTTCTTAAGAGATGGAGATTTTTAGGACCCAATAATCTGCCCAATTCTCCTGTCACAAATTCCCTAAGCACTTTTACTATCCCTGTGAGATTCAGTTCCTGTGATATGCTGGTAATTTCCATATTTATGTACACTAGCCAACTCTCTCTCTTCAGTTTCAGACATGTATGCTAAGAGCCTTCTGGACATGCCTCTAAGAACCTCAGGTTCAATCAGGACAAAATTCTCCCTTCCTCACTAAGGTGTGTGCTTGTTTTAGTTTCTACTTGGCTGAATTTAACCACTATTTCACCCACAGTTATGGAAACAGAAACTTAAGAATCATCCCTGCTATTCTTCTCTCCTATTCCATGATCAAAAAACATCACATTTGTGACCTGTCATGTCGCCTTAGTTTGGGAGAGCCTCTGGTTCAAAGCATTGTCATTGCATCACTGGGCACGTTGCTTAAAACTATTTAGAAGAATAGTTCTCAAGGAGCTACCACTAGCACCACTGGGAGAGATTTTTAAAGATACTAATACCTGGGCACCATTCTGAGAATTCTGATTTAAATTAGTCTTTGGTAGCTTCAGTCATGGAAAGTACTTTGAAAGTTTCACGTAATTCTAAAGAGTGACCAGTGTTGAAATCCACGGCTTGAGAAGCTGCCTGCTCCTCTCAGAATAAAAACCACATTACGTTGTCTGATTCCTCAGAACCCCTCACAACCTGGTCCATATCAACTTCACCAGCGTCACCTCTTGTCACCGCCCCCTTGCTCCCATCATGGGCACCTTAAATGACAGAGTATCAGGCAATTTGAACTATTTTCATACTTGAGGTTCTTCCTCTCTTACTTTAGTGCCTTTGCATATGCTTTTTCCTTTGTCTACCATATTCCTTTATTTCCTTACCTGGGCTATCTTTACCTGCCTTTTCTTTTACTCCAAGAAGCCTTCCCCATCACATCCCAACCAACGCAAAGTAGATCAGATGCCTCTCTCCTATAGCCTTATGGGTCTCATTCTTCTGAAGTATTTGTCTCTCTGAGTTATTATTATTATTATTTACAAAATTCCTTTCTCTTACTCAGAGAAAGTTCCTTTATCTTTGTCTCACAAAGTTCCTGGCACAGCAGCTTATATACATGCACTCATCAAGCACTCTGTGAATATTTGTAGGAACATATAAAATTGAATTATATTTTAAAATGCATTTCCCTTTGGAAATAAAGGTATTAGCCTCACATTAACATTTCAAATCCAGTAAGATAGTTTCACCTATTTTCAAACTCCAACTGGACATGCCTCTAAGAACCTCAATCAGGACAACAGTCTCCCTTCCGCACTCAGGTGTGTGCTTGTTTTAGTTTCTACTTGGCTGAATTTAACCACTATTTCACCCACAGTTATGGAAACAGAAACTTAAGAATCATCCCTGCTATTCTTCTCTCCTATTCCATGATCAAAAAACATCACATTTGTGACCTGTCATGTCGCCTTAGTTTGGGAGAGCCTCTGGTTCAAAGCATTGTCATTGCATCACTGGGCACGTTGCTTAAAACTATTTAGAAGAATAGTTCTCAAGGAGCTACCACTAGCACCACTGGGAGAGATTTTTAAAGATACTAATACCTGGGCACCATTCTGAGAATTCTGATTTAAATTAGTCTTTGGTAGCTTCAGTCATGGAAAGTACTTTGAAAGTTTCACGTAATTCTAAAGAGTGACCAGTGTTGAAATCCACGGCTTGAGAAGCTGCCTGCTCCTCTCAGAATAAAAACCACATTACGTTGTCTGATTCCTCAGAACCCCTCACAACCTGGTCCATATCAACTTCACCAGCGTCACCTCTTGTCACCGCCCCCTTGCTCCCATCATGGGCACCTTAAATGACAGAGTATCAGGCAATTTGAACTATTTTCATACTTGAGGTTCTTCCTCTCTTACTTTAGTGCCTTTGCATATGCTTTTTCCTTTGTCTACCATATTCCTTTATTTCCTTACCTGGGCTATCTTTACCTGCCTTTTCTTTTACTCCAAGAAGCCTTCCCCATCACATCCCAACCAACGCAAAGTAGATCAGATGCCTCTCTCCTATAGCCTTATGGGTCTCATTCTTCTGAAGTATTTGTCTCTCTGAGTTATTATTATTATTATTTACAAAATTCCTTTCTCTTACTCAGAGAAAGTTCCTTTATCTTTGTCTCACAAAGTTCCTGGCACAGCAGCTTATATACATGCACTCATCAAGCACTCTGTGAATATTTGTAGGAACATATAAAATTGAATTATATTTTAAAATGCATTTCCCTTTGGAAATAAAGGTATTAGCCTCACATTAACATTTCAAATCCAGTAAGATAGTTTCACCTATTTTCAAACTCCAACTCACTAGCCTTAAACTCATTCCCTTTGCATTCAATTTACCTCACTAAAAGGAAACACACTACAAATGCTACTGAAAGATGGTTTCCAAAACCAAAATCAGAAATTCATTATTTTCTGTTGATATGATTTTCTAATAAAAAAGAATGTATTAACAACAGAAATGGGGTTTATCAGTATACTGGGAACATCATGCTAATTTTTGAGTCTGGCTTTTGTCTTAAACTCTAAACTACCTATGAAATTAAAATTATTAAGTTTAAGAAATAAAGCAGGGGAAAATGATGATAGGCAATAAAGGAAACATATTAATGATGGAATAAAACACTGGACTTTATCTTGACCAATGTGGCCCTCTGAGGAACAAGACTGGCATGTCTAATACTTTATTCACCCTTCATACTCCTAGGTGGGCTTCCCTACTGGCTCAGATAGTAAAGAGTCTGCCTGTAATGCAGGAGACCCAGGTTCAATCCCTGGGTCAGGAAGATCTCCTGGAGAAGGAAATGGTGACCCACTCCAGTCTTCTTGCCTGGAAAATTCCAATGGACAGAGGGCTACTGTCCATGAGATTGCAGAGTCAGACACTAATGAATGACTAACACTACCATTACTACTCACTACATGGGTAATCTCAACTTCCAGGATATTGACTACAGAATTTAACCTCAGTTTTGCTTTCAGAAAATCTGAGTCACACAATGAGTGGACAATGGCATCTGAGGGCCCAATAAAGGTAAATGATAATACCATACCTACCAGCAACAAAACAAGAGCTGCCACCATTTGCTGAAAGCCTCTGAGGGGCAGACAGTGTGCGTGGAAGGCACTGAAGGGAGTATCCCTGACTTTCACGGCTGCTTGTGGCACAGACAGCTATCCTCCACTGAAAGATTTTGCTCCTCATCCACAGCAACAGAGTGTCCTGCCCAGACCCCTCTGCAGTCAGATGCAGCTATTGTGACTGGAAGGAAGCACAACCATTCCAAGTTTGGTACCTAACCACCTTTCACACAATCCTCCTCCATTTGTGTGTGTGTGTTTCCTTTAAGGCATTAGAAACAGATTTTTGGCCTTCTAAGATGTGTGCTTAAGATGGCAAGAGCCACTGCACAGAGAAGATTTGTCCTGTTTAAATACTTGATGCACTTGCATGAATGAGAGAAACTGACTTCTGACACTTTTGGATTTCTTTCTTATTGTAAATAGCATTACTCTAGTAAGTGCCAAATTCTAATTTTAAGGTGGGGACACTGAGGTTCAGAGAAAGTCTAGGAGACACAATGTTTCAAATACAAGCAAAATGATCATCACTGTCTCAGTTTCCACCTGAGAGCAACTTATTTTAGTGTATACTAAACCAATTACAGAGGAATCCCAGTCAAAGTCAAAATGGACTTCAGTAGACATGGAAATTAAAAGGTGGTAGCATGTCATTAACAACTTCTCAGAAGCCCACGGGAGATAGAAAAGATGGGAGCAGCAGTAGTCCTCAAGGACAACCAGGGTGGGGAATACGTTGAGGTAGTCCTCTCAAAGCAAACATATCAAGTTAAAAATAGCAAATATGATCACTTCAGTATAAACAGTCAATAAAGACAACTTAGAACACTAGGAAGATGGAAGGATAAATTTTCATCAAGCTAACATACAGAGGACATCGATTTGGGCTCCCATGTATAGTACTTCATTTAATATTCATCACACACCTAGGAAGAGACATTCTCTATTAATAAATGTGAAGGGTGAAGCTCACAGAGGACAGAGTCGCATGGGTTTACAGCTTTGAGAAAGAGCAAAGCTGGGATGGAACCCAACTCTGATACATTCACACGTCTCATCCTGTCTTCTTATGGAAACCACTACTCAAAAAATGGGGCTCAAGCAACTGAAGGATTAAGTAGGAAGTGTAAACCAACAAGAGCTGCCACCATTTGCTGAAAGCCTCTGAGGGGCAGACAGTGTGCGTGGAAGGCACTGAAGGGAGTATCCCTGACTTTCACGGCTGCTTGTGGCACAGACAGCTATCCTCCACTGAAAGATTTTGCTCCTCATCCACAGCAACAGAGTGTCCTGCCCAGACCCCTCTGCAGTCAGATGCAGCTATTGTGACTGGAAGGAAGCACAACCATTCCAAGTTTGGTACCTAACCACCTTTCACACAATCCTCCTCCATTTGTGTGTGTGTGTTTCCTTTAAGGCATTAGAAACAGATTTTTGGCCTTCTAAGATGTGTGCTTAAGATGGCAAGAGCCACTGCACAGAGAAGATTTGTCCTGTTTAAATACTTGATGCACTTGCATGAATGAGAGAAACTGACTTCTGACACTTTTGGATTTCTTTCTTATTGTAAATAGCATTACTCTAGTAAGTGCCAAATTCTAATTTTAAGGTGGGGACACTGAGGTTCAGAGAAAGTCTAGGAGACACAATGTTTCAAATACAAGCAAAATGATCATCACTGTCTCAGTTTCCACCTGAGAGCAACTTATTTTAGTGTATACTAAACCAATTACAGAGGAATCCCAGTCAAAGTCAAAATGGACTTCAGTAGACATGGAAATTAAAAGGTGGTAGCATGTCATTAACAACTTCTCAGAAGCCCACGGGAGATAGAAAAGATGGGAGCAGCAGTAGTCCTCAAGGACAACCAGGGTGGGGAATACGTTGAGGTAGTCCTCTCAAAGCAAACATATCAAGTTAAAAATAGCAAATATGATCACTTCAGTATAAACAGTCAATAAAGACAACTTAGAACACTAGGAAGATGGAAGGATAAATTTTCATCAAGCTAACATACAGAGGACATCGATTTGGGCTCCCATGTATAGTACTTCATTTAATATTCATCACACACCTAGGAAGAGACATTCTCTATTAATAAATGTGAAGGGTGAAGCTCACAGAGGACAGAGTCGCATGGGTTTACAGCTTTGAGAAAGAGCAAAGCTGGGATGGAACCCAACTCTGATACATTCACACGTCTCATCCTGTCTTCTTATGGAAACCACTACTCAAAAAATGGGGCTCAAGCAACTGAAGGATTAAGTAGGAAGTGTAAACCAACAAGGCCTTCCACAGTGGCTAAGATGTTAAAGAAACTTCCTGCAATGTGGGAGACCCGGGCTTGATCCCTGGGTCAGAAAGATCCCCTGGAGAAGGGAATGGCTACCCATCCAGCATTCTTGCCTGGAGAATCTCATGAACAGAGGAGCACAGTGGGCTACAGTCCATGGGATCTCAGAGAGTCAGATGCAACTAACACTTTCACTTTTCATAAATACATGAAGCAGGCCAGATAGAGAACAGTAATGTACAAAGATGCATGTGACTCATCTGATCAGGGGCTCCAGTTTCTCTCCTCCAGTCAGATACTGTCATGCAGAAATACAGGTTCTGGGTTGCCATACTACCTAAGTATTAGAATTTGGAAACCTATGTGTATGAAAGATGCCCAGTATTTAAAGGCCAATGACTAAGTTATATTTTGCTAGTCTGACCACCAAGTATATCACGTGAAACAGCCACTAGTTTGAAACTTCTGATGTTAATATTCCCTCGTGCCAGTAGCAAGAAATAATAGCTTTTCAAACTCGAAATGTGAACTTTTAATGCTTGATAGGACTCCAAAGCCAATGAAATGGAGGCAAAGGCACATTCTGATGAGTCAGAAAACAAAAAAGTCAATTCAACTTTATGCCTGTTGATGGAACGAGTGAGTAGCAATGGTGTACTTCTTCCTGCCTTTTACAATACAGGGTAACTGGGATGAGGACTTGCAGTTTAAACTAAGGTGAACCTAGGATGCTAATACAAGCCCTAACAGTATTATAGTATTACAGGGCTGTACCCAGAGTGAAACAAGGGCTGAGGCTTTACTTTACTTTACTGTTTAGCCTAAGCTGTTCTCAGTAGAAGGGAGAAGAATCCCCGGGGAAACACTTCTGCCTACTTAGAGGATGGATAACCCACAGAGAGGTGGGTTGGGTCCTCAGAGACTGCCAAGACCAGGCACATTTCCTGACCCACATGATTTCAGAGGTGTACCCAGCTGGGAAAGAGGGCAGAGATTCCTACAACACAAAGCATGCCCTCATTTGTCCTATTGACTGTTCATTCTCCATTTCTATTAAATTATCCTCTAATGACATTCATTCACTGTCCCCTGACGTGGAGAGGAGCCTCTGGCAAACTCAGATCACTTTGAATAAATCTGATAACAAAAAGCTTTCTAATCATATTAAGGGGAACCGGGCTTGATCCCTGGGTCAGAAAGATCCCTGGAGGGGGCCCCTTTCTTGCCTGGAGAATCTCATGAACAGAGGAGCACAGTGGGCTACAGTCCATGGGATCTCAGAGAGTCAGATGCAACTAACACTTTCACTTTTCATAAATACATGAAGCAGGCCAGATAGAGAACAGTAATGTACAAAGATGCATGTGACTCATCTGATCAGGGGCTCCAGTTTCTCTCCTCCAGTCAGATACTGTCATGCAGAAATACAGGTTCTGGGTTGCCATACTACCTAAGTATTAGAATTTGGAAACCTATGTGTATGAAAGATGCCCAGTATTTAAAGGCCAATGACTAAGTTATATTTTGCTAGTCTGACCACCAAGTATATCACGTGAAACAGCCACTAGTTTGAAACTTCTGATGTTAATATTCGCTCGTGCCAGTAGCAAGAAATAATAGCTTTTCAAACTCGAAATGTGAACTTTTAATGCTTGATAGGACTCCAAAGCCAATGAAATGGAGGCAAAGGCACATTCTGATGAGTCAGAAAACAAAAAAGTCAATTCAACTTTATGCCTGTTGATGGAACGAGTGAGTAGCAATGGTGTACTTCTTCCTGCCTTTTACAATACAGGGTAACTGGGATGAGGACTTGCAGTTTAAACTAAGGTGAACCTAGGATGCTAATACAAGCCCTAACAGTATTATAGTATTACAGGGCTGTACCCAGAGTGAAACAAGGGCTGAGGCTTTACTTTACTTTACTGTTTAGCCTAAGCTGTTCTCAGTAGAAGGGAGAAGAATCCCCGGGGAAACACTTCTGCCTACTTAGAGGATGGATAACCCACAGAGAGGTGGGTTGGGTCCTCAGAGACTGCCAAGACCAGGCACATTTCCTGACCCACATGATTTCAGAGGTGTACCCAGCTGGGAAAGAGGGCAGAGATTCCTACAACACAAAGCATGCCCTCATTTGTCCTATTGACTGTTCATTCTCCATTTCTATTAAATTATCCTCTAATGACATTCATTCACTGTCCCCTGACGTGGAGAGGAGCCTCTGGCAAACTCAGATCACTTTGAATAAATCTACAGAATAACAAGTAAAATTAATATTTGAACTTTCCTAATCATATTAGACCACTGATTCTAAATCTCTTAAAAATATTCTGGGAGAGTAAAAGCCACCTAGAGCTGAAAAGATTACTTAAAGTTAATTGCCACTGGCAAAGTTCAGTGTGTGGACAACACATCATACATCCATGATATTACTAATATCAGCATACCTCACTTTACACGATAAAAATTTTCCACAAAGTTGGTTAAGGAGAGATTTTCTGTAAGCAAATTCAATCTCCCTTTAGACTTCATTAAATAATTAGAGTTCTGTATCCATGGGGTGGGGAAGAAATCAAACACATGGAACTAAATCTTGCAGTGAAGAAAGAATTTAGTTGACGGCCAAGCTCAAAAGGACTGAAAAATAATCATATATCTTCTTGAATGAGAAAAAAATAATTTACTAACTTTTCTATTTCTTCCACCATCTACAGTTAAATATAGCTTTTATTCCTACCATACACATTTCTTAAGTGTAGCAATCCCCTTAGTGACAAGTGAATGGTTGCAAAGGAGACCTAAGTCTTCAGCTAAGTTGTATTAGGGACTTGAATGAATCAATGCCAACTAGGCTTTCATTTCTCATTGATAAAATGACAGTTAAGAAAGAGAGTCTCTAAAATCTTTTCGGAGCCAACAATTCTCATTTTAAGTAGCTACTAGAATTCACTCTTCTTCTTCTGCCTGAATATTTTGCCATGTTCAGTAGAATTATTGGAATATTACATTTTGCTGCTACTTGTAACATGCTAGCCTAGATTTCTTGATTGTTTTTTTTCCCTCAGAAAGACAACTCTTCATTTTCTCAAAGTTCCAGGATGGGGAAAATGTGGAGAACTATGGACACCAACAGAGCAATGGGAAAGAATTGCTGTAGATCACTAGGAAGCTCACGGTCACAGAAAGATGACCTGAAACTGGTATTTTGAGTGAGGAGAACACAAGACACTGAAAAGCAGAAAAAAAGCAGAAATACTGATTTCATGAATCTTTGAGATCTATCTATGGTTTTCCAAATTGTTGGTGATTCCAAGAACCACTCACTATTTGATCCAGCCCTCACTCCCCTCCAATTCATGTTATGAATTTAACTTTAGTGAAAAGTTTGGAAATTCTATAAATCTGCTTCACTTTTAAGAAAGTATACATCTTAACTATATTTAAAGCCATAAAATACAAAAAATAAATATTTTAGATAGACCCTTGCCAAATTACTCTCAGAGATTCCAAAATGAATAATCACAGCCTTGTTATTATGAAGATAATCTGTACTTTACAAATGAAAATGCTAATTTTTGCCACTTAATCATTAATCAATACTTTAGCTATCTCTAAATATTCCTATCATGAACTTTGTCCATTTAAAGCAAAGAGTACACTCTCCAGATCAAGTTATAATAATGTATCAGTACTATAACACTAGTGTCCCACTCTATCATTATAAATTATTAATAAACATGAATGCCCAGAGGATACTGTAAAAAATCTTGATAACTAGGTCTGAATTGCTCTGGGCATATGTAGTTAATGTAACGGTCAGTCACACTGTCGACCTCCTTCACCTTAGTGACAAGTGAATGGTTGCAAAGGAGACCTAAGTCTTCAGCTAAGTTGTATTAGGGACTTGAATGAATCAATGCCAACTAGGCTTTCATTTCTCATTGATAAAATGACAGTTAAGAAAGAGAGTCTCTAAAATCTTTTCGGAGCCAACAATTCTCATTTTAAGTAGCTACTAGAATTCACTCTTCTTCTTCTGCCTGAATATTTTGCCATGTTCAGTAGAATTATTGGAATATTACATTTTGCTGCTACTTGTAACATGCTAGCCTAGATTTCTTGATTGTTTTTTTTCCCTCAGAAAGACAACTCTTCATTTTCTCAAAGTTCCAGGATGGGGAAAATGTGGAGAACTATGGACACCAACAGAGCAATGGGAAAGAATTGCTGTAGATCACTAGGAAGCTCACGGTCACAGAAAGATGACCTGAAACTGGTATTTTGAGTGAGGAGAACACAAGACACTGAAAAGCAGAAAAAAAGCAGAAATACTGATTTCATGAATCTTTGAGATCTATCTATGGTTTTCCAAATTGTTGGTGATTCCAAGAACCACTCACTATTTGATCCAGCCCTCACTCCCCTCCAATTCATGTTATGAATTTAACTTTAGTGAAAAGTTTGGAAATTCTATAAATCTGCTTCACTTTTAAGAAAGTATACATCTTAACTATATTTAAAGCCATAAAATACAAAAAATAAATATTTTAGATAGACCCTTGCCAAATTACTCTCAGAGATTCCAAAATGAATAATCACAGCCTTGTTATTATGAAGATAATCTGTACTTTACAAATGAAAATGCTAATTTTTGCCACTTAATCATTAATCAATACTTTAGCTATCTCTAAATATTCCTATCATGAACTTTGTCCATTTAAAGCAAAGAGTACACTCTCCAGATCAAGTTATAATAATGTATCAGTACTATAACACTAGTGTCCCACTCTATCATTATAAATTATTAATAAACATGAATGCCCAGAGGATACTGTAAAAAATCTTGATAACTAGGTCTGAATTGCTCTGGGCATATGTAGTTAATGTAACGGTCAGTCACACTGTCGACCTCCTTCACCTTAAGCTGTGGGCAGCCTCCATGATTTCCTATGTACTAAAGCAAAATGTTATTAATAGAAAACCTTGATCCAAACCACATGTTAAAATGTTAACTTTAAATTATGCATCATCTCCAGAAGGTAGCATTTGATACTCTGTATTAAAAAACAGGTTAGCATATGAAGTTATATTTCCCAAAGAAATACATTATTAAGGATAAAATATCCAGATATAAAGATATACTGCAGAAGTATTTAACAATGAAATGGGAAGTAGCCTAATATTTTAAAATATGGAGTCACACTGTATTTACGTTTGATAGCTATTAGCTATGTGTGTATGTGTAATACTTTATTCATCCATCTATCCATCCATCCATCAACAGACACTTACATGGTTTCCTGTTTTGGCTATTGAGATAGTGCATGTACCAGATATTTAACTCTCCTTGTTCTTTGGTCTGTCACTGTTCCTTTCATTCAGTCCCACACACTGCCACCAGACACTTCCTTCACAGGCACAGTCTGATATATCACTCTTGTCACCAGCCTTTAAATGGCTCCCCACTGCCTATTAAGTGAAATTCAAGCTCCTCAGCATGAGAGTCAAGGCCCTCAGGGCCCAACCTGTATTTCCACACTTATTTGTCACTAGTCATGCACACTCCACACTCCAGCATATAGTTACCTAAATATGTGCACCGTATCTACAGCATCAACACCACCAGGGAACTTGTTAGAAACAAAAATTCTCTGCTCTTACCAACTGAGTCACAAACTAGAGTTTGAATTCAGGGAGTATGTCTAAACATGCCTTCCAGATGATTCTGATGCATTCTGAAGTTTGAGAGCCACTGCCTTACCCAAACAGTAGTTCTTCAAATATATTCAATATTTCTACAAATTAATACCTTTCCTGGCATTGCTCTCTGACCTGGACATGCCATTTCTTCCTTATTTCCAGGTGGGTAAAAACCCAATGATCCTACTGGGTCAAAACTAAGTAGCGGGGACTTCCCTGGTTGTCCAGTGGGTAAAGAGTCCTCCTTGCAGTGTAAGGGACACTGGTTCAATCCCTGGCCTGGGAAGATTCCACATGCTGAGGAATGGCTTGGCTGGTGTGTCCAATTATGAGCCAGAGCTCTGGAGCACATGCACCCAGAGCCAGTGCTCTGCAATGAGAGAGGCCACAGCGATGGGAGACTCACACATGCCAAAGAATAAAGATGGATGAAAATTAAAACAACAACAAAAAAACACAATAAAATAGGCCAAAATTAAAAAAAAAAAAAAAAAGAACCTAAATAGCACCTCAACTGTCCCTTCCTGGCTACCTCAACCAGAAATAACCACTATATTCTTCAACCTTTCATTGTTTGCATCCTTCTTGGAGCATTTTCTGTGGTTTCTTTAGATATACATTTTCTGCATATTTCTTATCTCCTCTGCTAGAGCATAGGCAACATGAATTTGGTTAATTTCTACTAGATATAGGGGCACATACTGTCCAAAAAAAAAAAAAGAAGCAACTACTGATCAGCATTTAACATCACCAAACTTAGTAAACAAAAACAGGGGACTCTACGTTAAATTTCAGATAAACAACAAATGATCTTTACAAGAAGGTCCAAATATTATGTGTGACAAATTTATATACCCATACTGAAAAACTGTGTTATCTCAAATTGAAATTTAACTGGACATCCTGTATTTTATCTGACAATCCTATCACTATTGTTCGTATGTTACTTTGTCTTGATTCACATTTACCTCCTTGCTAGTCATTCTCTAGGAAGGGCTAAGTAAGAATTTTTTAAAAGAACAAAAAACCTTATATAACCAAATAAATGTTTCAGTTTAAAAATCACTTTGGAAACACTTATACTTACACACTGATATTGATGTTGCCCAAAATATGTTTGAAATTATTTTTAATTGCATGTAAAACCCTCACTGATTACATGAGAAAATCAGCCTCATTATTTGAAACAAGCATGTTTAAAAAAAAGAACCACTATATTACTATTTTTATAGCCTACTTTATCTTTCATCATAGATATACAATGTCTTTTTACTCTTTTTGAAGATCAAATTTATCTATAATCAACATTTCCAGTAATTTATTTTCTACCTCACTGTAGTTAAAATTCTTGATGCACACCCAATCAACTTATTGGACCCAATTTTCAAATATCTTTAATGGAGGACTTAGTTATGCTCCTGAGACACTCCAGGGTCACAGTTACTTGGTACTTTGCTGCTCACCCACTTTTCCCAGTCTCACAACAGATCAGCAGAGAAGGGACAGAAGAGGGATGACATAAGTTATTGACAATATTCTTTCTTCAAAAACAAAATGAATCAATATGACAAATGTGGTAGAGGTTACAGGAAAATATCAGTAACTTGGAGCTTTCTGGAATTTGGAATTCAGAAACTGATTTTCAAAGGAAATTTCCATATCAGTGTTCAGCTCTTTCGGGCTGTTGTTCAAGTTCACTGATTCAAATAATAATACATTAGGAGCTAACAGACTCTTTGAGAATAATCCCAAGGAGATGTGACACTCTGAAAGGGGATTTTAAGAGGTAATACCTAAATCATTCCAACAACCCTTGTATCTTTCCTTTCAACTCCACAAGAGGGTTTTAATACATTGGTACTTTTTACATTCTACTGACACTGGGATTTATTCTTTCATGCATCCGCAGGAAGTTAAAATTCACTTCTTGTATCAATTAGCTATACTTATGGAATAACCACTAATCTACTTTTTCATATAGTATATATGCATAGTAGCTTTGAATAAGAATGAGGAAGACCACTTGAATAGCATGTGAATGTACAAAGAGTAAGATTGTATTCCTCCTTTTTTTCCCCTATGATAAAAGAAGTCCCCAAAGCACAACTCACTCAAGGGTTTTACCTGATACTATAGCCTGACATGAAGGGTTAACAAGAGCACCAGCTGACCAACTAGGTTACTCAATCATTATCTATCACAAAGTAGAAAAAGTTGTAACTAAACAGAGCAAATCTAGGTCCTACCTAGAATCTGGAAAAAATCTAGACAGGCAAGTTATGGGTATCAGGGATAGCACAATGAAGCAGAGAGGTTCTGAAGAGCAATTAAAACTTTTAGACAGAGCCAATGAAGGTTAAGGAAGGCAGATAATTTATTATCAGTGAAGACTGCTAAATAACGGAAGACATGAAACAATACGCATGGGGAACAAGGACTGAACATTAAATCCTACACAAGTTTAACAACATAAGGCCAATCCTATAAAGACTTAATTTGGGGGCATACATTTCGAAACAGCAAGCTAGCAGAAAGCAAATGACTAAAAGTGGAACATATAAAAAAGACTATCTCAGGAAAAGAATCTCTGATACCAACACTAGATTAGTGGTAAGATAAAGAACCAAAATTGGACCTTTTGCTATGCCAAATTCTCCTTTTTTAATCTAAGAACTTCATGTGCAAACTGGGGATAAAATGGGGATGGTGAGATTCAGAGCAGAGAAATAAACAGAGCATCAGATCACCAACAAACATCAGCAGACCTGCCAGAGAATACAACCAAGTTCTTGATAAAAAATATTAGATAACAATGTCTGATGATTTCATACCTTAGTCAAGAATTTGCACATCAATGGTCTTCAGGTCTCATATGGGTCACAGATGCATTTGATTTTTGGCCCACACATAATTGTTTAAATATATTGATCTATAGCATAAAAAATTCAGGATACTTCTCAAAAACAATGGAATCTGTTTTCTTTCCAAAGCAAGAACAGGAAAGTCTGACAACATTTGCTTTGAGTTCCCAACACTTTGTTGGATAGCTGATTTGCACAAACAGGGGATGAGTTTTAAAACATCCTCACTCATGTATTTACCCTGCCAAGTCTCGTAGATATTTAAGTTTGGAACCCTGCTTCAAAGGATTGTAAAACTTCAAAAGAAAAAGTTTAGGGGATATTCAAGAGGCATGTCCCTGAATTATTCTTTGCATCACATCAAAATAAGAACCAAACAAAACTGGATCTTCACCTACCATGAGTGAGATAAACTTAGAAAAGACTGGCATTAGACATCACTCAAGGTTTCTGAACGAGAGGTTCCCTGAAAAAAAAAGTAGAAAGTTGTAACTAAACAGAGCAAATCTAGGTCCTACCTAGAATCTGGAAAAAATCTAGACAGGCAAGTTATGGGTATCAGGGATAGCACAATGAAGCAGAGAGGTTCTGAAGAGCAATTAAAACTTTTAGACAGAGCCAATGAAGGTTAAGGAAGGCAGATAATTTATTATCAGTGAAGACTGCTAAATAACGGAAGACATGAAACAATACGCATGGGGAACAAGGACTGAACATTAAATCCTACACAAGTTTAACAACATAAGGCCAATCCTATAAAGACTTAATTTGGGGGCATACATTTGAAACAGCAAGCTAGCAGAAAGCAAATGACTAAAAGTGGAACATATAAAAAAGACTATCTCAGGAAAAGAATCTCTGATACCAACACTAGATTAGTGGTAAGATAAAGAACCAAAATTGGACCTTTTGCTATGCCAAATTCTCCTTTTTTAATCTAAGAACTTCATGTGCAAACTGGGGATAAAATGGGGATGGTGAGATTCAGAGCAGAGAAATAAACAGAGCATCAGATCACCAACAAACATCAGCAGACCTGCCAGAGAATACAACCAAGTTCTTGATAAAAAATATTAGATAACAATGTCTGATGATTTCATACCTTAGTCAAGAATTTGCACATCAATGGTCTTCAGGTCTCATATGGGTCACAGATGCATTTGATTTTTGGCCCACACATAATTGTTTAAATATATTGATCTATAGCATAAAAAATTCAGGATACTTCTCAAAAACAATGGAATCTGTTTTCTTTCCAAAGCAAGAACAGGAAAGTCTGACAACATTTGCTTTGAGTTCCCAACACTTTGTTGGATAGCTGATTTGCACAAACAGGGGATGAGTTTTAAAACATCCTCACTCATGTATTTACCCTGCCAAGTCTCGTAGATATTTAAGTTTGGAACCCTGCTTCAAAGGATTGTAAAACTTCAAAAGAAAAAGTTTAGGGGATATTCAAGAGGCATGTCCCTGAATTATTCTTTGCATCACATCAAAAATAAGAACCAAACAAAACTGGATCTTCACCTACCATGAGTGAGATAAACTTAGAAAAGACTGGCATTAGACATGTGCCTAGGAATGTTTCTTGGTTGTCGAATGTTGGATTTGTTTCAATATGCATATTGTTTACAACTGTAAGTGTTGAAAGGTCATTCATTATCTTAAATTTTAGCACTTGGGTTCCCTTTTGGAAAATAAAATATGATGAAAAGATAGGATGTGTATTTTTTCTTGCAATTATTTCACAATATCCCCAAAATAAGTAATCTGGAGAAACACAGATATTTGATTTCATGCCTCAGAAATATTTCAGAAACTAGTAGTGTTTCAAGCCAAAAATTTTCAGATTTAGTTTACCAAAACTTAAAAAGAAATCCTAATTTTTCTCTGTGAAATCTGATGATCCATTGAAAACAGTACTAAAGCTTTGGATAAAGAAGCAGTGCATGCAAACAATGAGCAATTGCAAAATACTCTGCATTTGTATTTAATAATATCCTTCTTTGGGAGTCCAAAAGAGGAATACTTTATCTCTTGTCTTCGAAAAGACTTGGGAAGTATTCCAATCGCTTGAAAATGCTCTAAGGAACATTTGCCACTTCTTGCTTATATATGCCAGTTTAAGTTATGACATATTTTGTAAGCTGCTGAGTTTCATAGAAAGAACAGCACAGTTCTTATCAAATAAGAAACAGACACAAAGTGTTCTTTTCTTACATACTACGGTAGTTGCTGAAATTCACTTTCTAAATATCCTCCCTTAGAAAAGAAATCAAATTAGCTTTCTGTTGGCTAAGCCTCACCTAAACCATTTTAAAATTCATATAATTTCTTGGCGACCAAAAATTGTCAGTACTTGTACAGATGAACATAATCACATGGATTTTGGACTTGATATTTGTTCTTGATATTCAATAATCTCCATGAGGAGAATTGATTTCTGATGGCTCAACCCTGGGCAGTAACACCCCCTGTAGAGATGCACATTTCAGCAGAAAATGAGAGCAATCTGCATCTCAGCACATGCATTTTTGCAGGGCATGCTTTCCAAAATCACGACATTTCCCAATCACTAACCTTCTGGAAACAAATCATATATACGTACATATCTATCCAGAATAGCATATATTCCCTAGATAAACTATCAGAAACTATCAGTATAATTCAAAGAAAAAGGAAGATTTTTTTTTTTAATTTAGGTCCAGAATGACAAAAACAGGAGAGCAAAATATGCACACTGACACACCTTAAAACAGATACAATGGTCATTTGAGTACAATGAAACCCTTCATATAAATGCTTACTGGTTTCATAAACGAATATCTAAGCATCAGGATACTACACAAAATGAAATGACTAGAATGACTTTTTAATAAGTAATCTGGAGAAACACAGATATTTGATTTCATGCCTCAGAAATATTTCAGAAACTAGTAGTGTTTCAAGCCAAAAATTTTCAGATTTAGTTTACCAAAACTTAAAAAGAAATCCTAATTTTTCTCTGTGAAATCTGATGATCCATTGAAAACAGTACTAAAGCTTTGGATAAAGAAGCAGTGCATGCAAACAATGAGCAATTGCAAAATACTCTGCATTTGTATTTAATAATATCCTTCTTTGGGAGTCCAAAAGAGGAATACTTTATCTCTTGTCTTCGAAAAGACTTGGGAAGTATTCCAATCGCTTGAAAATGCTCTAAGGAACATTTGCCACTTCTTGCTTATATATGCCAGTTTAAGTTATGACATATTTTGTAAGCTGCTGAGTTTCATAGAAAGAACAGCACAGTTCTTATCAAATAAGAAACAGACACAAAGTGTTCTTTTCTTACATACTACGGTAGTTGCTGAAATTCACTTTCTAAATATCCTCCCTTAGAAAAGAAATCAAATTAGCTTTCTGTTGGCTAAGCCTCACCTAAACCATTTTTAAAATTCATATAATTTCTTGGCGACCAAAAATTGTCAGTACTTGTACAGATGAACATAATCACATGGATTTTGGACTTGATATTTGTTCTTGATATTCAATAATCTCCATGAGGAGAATTGATTTCTGATGGCTCAACCCTGGGCAGTAACACCCCCTGTAGAGATGCACATTTCAGCAGAAAATGAGAGCAATCTGCATCTCAGCACATGCATTTTTGCAGGGCATGCTTTCCAAAATCACGACATTTCCCAATCACTAACCTTCTGGAAACAAATCATATATACGTACATATCTATCCAGAATAGCATATATTCCCTAGATAAACTATCAGAAACTATCAGTATAATTCAAAGAAAAAGGAAGATTTTTTTTTTTAATTTAGGTCCAGAATGACAAAAACAGGAGAGCAAAATATGCACACTGACACACCTTAAAACAGATACAATGGTCATTTGAGTACAATGAAACCCTTCATATAAATGCTTACTGGTTTCATAAACGAATATCTAAGCATCAGGATACTACACTGAAAGAGTAATGTAATAAATGCATTCTATTCTGTAGGATGACTTTTTTAATAGTGCTTTTGTTTGGTTTCCTTTAGATCACAAGTGTAAGAACGCATGGGTATGCTATGTGCATCAGGTAAGACCACATCATGGGCGACAGACATGCCCATGTGTGGGTCCTGGATATACCATTTTCTCAGCTCCTCAGCACCCACATATATAAAAGAAGGGTAGCACCACCCCCAGAGGGTTACTGTCCAAGTTAAATGGAATAAGATAATTTATGTAAATCACTTAGCACTATCCTCAGCACATGGCCAACTCACAGTAAATCAAAATGATCACAGCTGTTATGAAACGTGTGCTTCAAGAAAAAAATACATCTTTCAGATATAGCCGCTAAATGGTTACTCTTGTCAAGAAATAGCATGTACACAACTTCCATTAGAGCTTCAACTGTGGCTTTATATCTATATATATGTATATATAGAAATACACTAACATACATACACATTATATGCTGTAGGTTTTACCATTTTTATAGAATATATATATATATATTTATGTATACATACCTCAAAAAGTAAATCAAACATAGAGATACTGGAGAGAAAGAAATTATAGCCCTAAAATAAAGTAGTAAAATCATTAAAAGCAGAAGTGAGAAAGAATATTTGGAAAGTAAAACCATTGTTCACTATCAGGTTCACATTAATCAATAGTGATTTGACCAGCACCAAAGAGACTAACTTTCTCTTGGGGTTTGAGAAGCATTTCATGGAGCAAAATAAAATCACAAAATACATGAGCTTCTAAACAGAGTAATGTACCAAGTGGACATTATTGGACATTTGCAGGTAGACAGGTTTTTTTGGTGGGGGCGGGGGGCACTTCTATTGGTCTTTCATTTATTTCCATCTTTGTTCTTTGGCCTGTGTGGGCCCTCCCACTGCGGTGGCCTCTCTCTTCACAGAGCACCGGCTCTGAGCGCATGCACTCCAGAGCACTGGCTCGGTAGTTGGACACATCGGTCCAGCCACTCTGCAGCACATGGAATGTTCTCAGGCCAGGGATCGAACCAGCGCCTTGCACTGCAAGGTGGCATCTTTACCCACTGGACCACCCAGGAAGCCCTGAACAGGTTTTTTGTAATAATCACAATAAACATAATAACAAAATATATTTGCTGAGCACTTACTCTATGTCAGGAAAGTTCCCGACAGCTCTGATAAAGGCATAGAGCATCATGACAGCGGCCACATCCATCACTAAGCAGGAGCCAAGGCCTCATTCTTGGCTCACTCAGCAGTGGCAGGGCCTTGCACCCTCCCAGGAGAGGAAGCAAAACACAGGTCAGAAGGTGAAGGCCAGAGTGATAACAGAGTAAGGCCAGCCTGCTACTGGGATGAATAAAGCTAAGCAATAACTGGAGTGGCATTAAAATACACAAAGAGAAAACAGAGATCAGAGCCGTAAGTCACCAGGTACTGACATTTGTCTTCTTTCTTCTCTTTCTTCTGAAAATCTGTTTTAAAAGCCTCAACTACAAAAGTCATACTATGGATTATTTACATGGGGTATTCTTTTGTTCTTAAAACACTTAAATCACAGACTTTGAATCTGGTAACGAAAGAGGTAAGGTTAGAAATAGCTATTTCACTGTCGTCTCTAGACTTTTGACTATCTCGCTGTATTTCTTTTAAAAGAACCTAGCTGCTAAAATAAAGTAGTAAAATCATTAAAAGCAGAAGTGAGAAAGAATATTTGGAAAGTAAAACCATTGTTCACTATCAGGTTCACATTAATCAATAGTGATTTGACCAGCACCAAAGAGACTAACTTTCTCTTGGGGTTTGAGAAGCATTTCATGGAGCAAAATAAAATCACAAAATACATGAGCTTCTAAACAGAGTAATGTACCAAGTGGACATTATTGGACATTTGCAGGTAGACAGGTTTTTTTGGTGGGGGCGGGGGGCACTTCTATTGGTCTTTCATTTATTTCCATCTTTGTTCTTTGGCCTGTGTGGGCCCTCCCACTGCGGTGGCCTCTCTCTTCACAGAGCACCGGCTCTGAGCGCATGCACTCCAGAGCACTGGCTCGGTAGTTGGACACATCGGTCCAGCCACTCTGCAGCACATGGAATGTTCTCAGGCCAGGGATCGAACCAGCGCCCCTTGCACTGCAAGGTGGCATCTTTACCCACTGGACCACCCAGGAAGCCCTGAACAGGTTTTTTGTAATAATCACAATAAACATAATAACAAAATATATTTGCTGAGCACTTACTCTATGTCAGGAAAGTTCCCGACAGCTCTGATAAAGGCATAGAGCATCATGACAGCGGCCACATCCATCACTAAGCAGGAGCCAAGGCCTCATTCTTGGCTCACTCAGCAGTGGCAGGGCCTTGCACCCTCCCAGGAGAGGAAGCAAAACACAGGTCAGAAGGTGAAGGCCAGAGTGATAACAGAGTAAGGCCAGCCTGCTACTGGGATGAATAAAGCTAAGCAATAACTGGAGTGGCATTAAAATACACAAAGAGAAAACAGAGATCAGAGCCGTAAGTCACCAGGTACTGACATTTGTCTTCTTTCTTCTCTTTCTTCTGAAAATCTGTTTTAAAAGCCTCAACTACAAAAGTCATACTATGGATTATTTACATGGGGTATTCTTTTGTTCTTAAAACACTTAAATCACAGACTTTGAATCTGGTAACGAAAGAGGTAAGGTTAGAAATAGCTATTTCACTGTCGTCTCTAGACTTTTGACTATCTCGCTGTATTTCTAAATTACTGAAAAGAACCTAGCTGCAGGGATGGAGGCATTCTTATGCTTTTTCCAGGTGACCATGCCATTTAGGAGTCGTGTTCCCAGAAGCCTTACACAGAAATGGTGGATTAGGAAATGGACCTGATTAGCTTCCAACCGTGCTTCATGGTCAGCGCTCAGCCTTCCCCGTTGATTCAGTTGCTTCTCCTTCACTGGCTTCGACATCCTCCCGCCCTAGAAATGTGAGTATGTCCTAGGCCCAGGTTTCAGCTTTGCTATAAGATTTCATCATAAATCCTATGCTCTGTCTCTCAGGTATGTCCAACTCTTTGCAGCCCCGTGGATAGTAGCCTGCTAGGCTCCTCTGTCCATGGAATTCTTCTCCAGGCAAGAATATTGGAAGGGCTGTCACTTTCTACTCGAGGGGATCTTCCTGACCCAGGGATCGAACACATGTCTCTTATGTCTTCTGCACTGACAGGCAGATTCTTTACCACTAGTGCCACCTGGGAAGTCCGATAAATCCTATAGTAGACCAGTATTATATTTACTTGCCTAGCATCCCAAATCCTCTCTTGTAGCAACAGAAATTTGATTTTTTAAAAATGCATCCTCATCCTTACCCCTTTTCAGGTTTTGTTTGTGTATTTTGGAGGAGATTACAGTTCCTCTGCTCTAGGAGATTCCACTCCCTCTGGGATTCTAGGAATGTCCCTGGTGAATCAGAATGACAGTAACTGGTTTAGAGATGATGGAATGTTCCAACTTTTTCCAGTCAGACTAAATTCAGGTGCTTACACATGACTTGGTGGAAGAGTGGAGCTCTCTTTCTGCAGAGAAGTCTAAATGGAGAGACTATGCCATAACATTACAGTCCACCTGAGAAAAATAAAGCTGTCACAGAACAGGAGAGGAGAAAAAGTAGAGAGAAATCCCTAACCATGTAAACATATTGATCCAGCCATGCCTAAAGCCAGGCCTGTCTCAGGATTATCCTGTTACACGAGACCACAAATTCAATCTTTCAGTCAATATTGGATGGGTTTTTGTCACTGCCAACCCAAAGTATTCTGGCTGATAGAGTTTCTAAATTACTGAAAAGAACCTAGCTGCAGGGATGGAGGCATTCTTATGCTTTTTCCAGGTGACCATGCCATTTAGGAGTCGTGTTCCCAGAAGCCTTACACAGAAATGGTGGATTAGGAAATGGACCTGATTAGCTTCCAACCGTGCTTCATGGTCAGCGCTCAGCCTTCCCCGTTGATTCAGTTGCTTCTCCTTCACTGGCTTCGACATCCTCCCGCCCTAGAAATGTGAGTATGTCCTAGGCCCAGGTTTCAGCTTTGCTATAAGATTTCATCATAAATCCTATGCTCTGTCTCTCAGGTATGTCCAACTCTTTGCAGCCCCGTGGATAGTAGCCTGCTAGGCTCCTCTGTCCATGGAATTCTTCTCCAGGCAAGAATATTGGAAGGGCTGTCACTTTCTACTCGAGGATCTTCCTGACCCGGGGATCGAACACATGTCTCTTATGTCTTCTGCACTGACAGGCAGATTCTTTACCACTAGTGCCACCTGGGAAGTCCGATAAATCCTATAGTAGACCAGTATTATATTTACTTGCCTAGCATCCCAAATCCTCTCTTGTAGCAACAGAAATTTGATTTTTTAAAAATGCATCCTCATCCTTACCCCTTTTCAGGTTTTGTTTGTGTATTTTGGAGGAGATTACAGTTCCTCTGCTCTAGGAGATTCCACTCCTCTGGGATTCTAGGAATGTCCCTGGTGAATCAGAATGACAGTAACTGGTTTAGAGATGATGGAATGTTCCAACTTTTTCCAGTCAGACTAAATTCAGGTGCTTACACATGACTTGGTGGAAGAGTGGAGCTCTCTTTCTGCAGAGAAGTCTAAATGGAGAGACTATGCCATAACATTACAGTCCACCTGAGAAAAATAAAGCTGTCACAGAACAGGAGAGGAGAAAAAGTAGAGAGAAATCCCTAACCATGTAAACATATTGATCCAGCCATGCCTAAAGCCAGGCCTGTCTCAGGATTATCCTGTTACACGAGACCACAAATTCAATCTTTCAGTCAATATTGGATGGGTTTTTGTCACTGCCAACCCAAAGTATTCTGGCTGATAGAGTTTAGTTTCAATTCAACAGACAGATATTGAGATGCACATATGCCAAGTGTTTCCTAAGTGCTCAAGTCTCCAACTCAAGTGATTTTGGCCTTTACCAGTGCACAACATTCCTACTAATCTGTACCACCAGCTCAGCTAATTTTGAAATTTATGGATTCATCTCTAGCTGCCTAGAAGCTAAGTGTCCCACTGACCACAAACCCAGGCCACATAACACAAAACCAATCATCATCTCTGAAAAATAGAACTCTCATGCAGATTTTGCTTTTTCACTTGCTGGATTCCATCATTTTTCAAGTCTCAGCACCCAGAAGTTTTGTTTAGGGGCTATCTTACCACCTATATTCAATCAGTTATCTTGTGCTGTCTTCATTCTTCAGAATTTGTCTCATTTTTCCTTTTGTACCCATTTCTTTCATTTATTTTTGAATCGTTACTTATACTTGGGTTTATCTGCACAATGTGTGCTATAGCCCGTGAGGGCACAGACAGTCTGACATGAATTAGTGACTGAACAACAACAACAAATTCAACATCCATTTCTCCCTTTCTTCATTTCAAAAGGAGCCCCAGTTTTATTCAGTTGACCATCCAACATCACATGTCTTAGGGGAGATGGTAATTCCCAGCTCCAAAGATGACCAGGATCCCTCTATACCAATGAAATTGGTATTTAATATATATGAGATGTAATTCCATATATGTGGCATGTGATCCAACCAAGAAATGAGAGTACCTCTGCTGAGAAGCAACTGGCAAAGGGCTACCTCTTGAACAAAGAAGTGAGGGAAAGTAATGCTCTCAAAGCTTCCTCTGAACAGTGGAGACGTGGGCCACTGGCAGGCACCTTGGGGCCAGTCTGAACAGGAAACCAGCACTTGGCAGAATCAAATCAGACCCAGAGAGCTTCAGGGGCATTGTCATACCACACCTAGGATACAGCCTACATCAGAAATCTTTATGTGAGATAATAAACATTGTTGTGAAAGCCAATTTGAGACAGTCTGAGGTAGGCTTTTCTGTTATCTACAGCCAAAAGCATCCTGACTGATACCTGAGAAATCCTGGACTATACAAGTCCTTGCAGTTCTAAACTTTTGTGTTTTTGATGAATTAAGAGATCAGTGTTGAAAGATACACATTATCATATGTAAAGTAACTAGCTAGTGGGAAGTGGCTGTGCGGCATAGGTAGCTCAACCCGGTACTCCATGACAGCCTAGAGGGATGGCAGGGGGTGCAGGTGAGAGGGAAGTTCAAGAGGAAGGAGACATATATATACTTATGACTGATTCACACTGTCATATTGGAAAGCAATTATCCTCCAATTAAAAAGTTTAAAATTTGAAAACAAAACAAAAATAAAATTTTTACGTATTTGAATGCTTACATTTTCTCTTTTGGTATAAAGATAAAAGCCATGAAATCAACTGC
The DNA here is from genome assembly GCA_022376925.1 of Tragulus kanchil. Taxonomy (NCBI): domain Eukaryota; kingdom Metazoa; phylum Chordata; class Mammalia; order Artiodactyla; family Tragulidae; genus Tragulus; species Tragulus kanchil. The sequence continues at coordinate 111,958,729 of JAIOJX010000005.1, read as the reverse complement.
TTAAACGTAGAAATTAATATATTTACTTTCCAAGTGAAGTGAATAAATTAGTAAATTAATCTTTTTCTCAGTCACAAATATGTACAGATTGAATTTCACTAATTATTTCTATTTTTAAATTCGCCCTGTATACACATTATTACCACTGCTTATACTTAGCAATCAATGCTGATTTAATTGAATATAAAGCCATTAAGACATGGTGAAAGGTCACTACATTATTTTTATAAACTTTTAAAATGTTCTTAATTTTAAAATCATCACTTATAAACTATGGTTGTAAAAAGAAAAATTACTTGACTTCAGATAACCAGGTGGATGCTATTATTATTTGGGGAATTCTATCCTGAATTACATTTCCCTCAGTCCATTAAAAGGACTGAAAAGAACCCAAATGTCTCCCATAGTATTAATCTGAGTCAACAAATATGCCATCAATCAACATTTCGACTGTTTCCTATACCTCAGGTAATACAAACTTCGTTTCAATGAGTTCAACTTTTTATCCAAATCATATCTTTAAAGATACTTTCAGTCTAAAGAAACATAGAAATAAATTAAATAAGAATAAATATATAAATGACTACTTCTTTATCATCTTTATAAAATACCTAAAATCACTACAAACACAAATTAATTTATTCCAGGGCAGGCAGGTACATTAGCTCAATTAATTATAAACCTACATTCCCTAAGGAAAAGCAATGAATTAATTTGCATTGCATAGTTTTATACTGCTATGTGTGGTGCTGTTATTGTTTTCTTAATTGATAATTACAAAATCAACTTTTAGATTGGCTTATTTCCTCTCACTGAATTGACTGATGAAAAAGTTGAATAGAGTGGTCAATTTAGTGCTCCATGAGAGCATTTGGATCAGACTGAGATTATTTAGCATATAGTTCAACAATTCTGTCAGACTTAATTAATATAAAAATCCATTTTTTTGCATAAATTCTTACAAAACATAAATATCAGATACCCTTTTGACTGAAACACAGAAATTAACATATTTTGTGGTGGTGGTTTAGTCACTAAGTTGTGTCTGACTCTCTGTGACCCCCAAAACCGTAGCCTGCCAGGATTCTGTGTCCACGTGATTTCCCAGGCAAGAATACTGGAGGGAACTGCTGTTTTCTCCTCCAGAGAATCTTCTCGACCCAGAGATAGAACCCACGTTTCCTGCATTCTTTATTGCCACCAGGGAAGCTGATTATGTGTTCTTTAAAAAAAAACAGCTAAATTTTTCTAGGAAAATTATGTTAAAATATAATTCTTAGGGACTAGCAAAGGACCTTATTGGAAGTCAGCAGAAACTCTTTGAAAAATTAGTCACTGCTTCAACCACAGAATTTCTTTGACTGTTCTATTCAAATCTATATAACAAGATCTTGAATGTGGTACACATAATACACAGGTTTGATCTTAACATTGCTTCCATTTGGAACTGCTCCACAGTTGAAACATTAAAAGTTCATGAGGATGAACTGTCAGATTGATCCATAAGGATTATAGTTTGTACTGTCCTCTCAAAAACATGACAAAACTTCTCCTCCAGGTTGTTTCATTTGCAGCACAGAAACAATATGCAATTGTTGATATCACAGATTCCTTTTGAAAAGAAGAAAAATAACTTCAAATCTTTTGATGCATAATGATATGAAACCTTAAGTCCCCTTGACAAAACACATTTTGCATTTACAAAGATTAAAGGGAGGCAAAACACTAAAGCCCTTCTACTCTGATGGGGCTGTCTGAGCCACCTCGACACCCCTCTGAGGATAATGAGTGGAAGCAATGGTTTTGAATGCTTCAAAGCGAACATGAAGTATAATACAGCAGACAAAAGTCCTCTCTGTCTCTGACCAACCTTGACTTCTCTGAGACTCACTGAACAGGCTCAGAAAGTAGAATTTGTGCATAATTGCCTTAGAGATGAATGCAATATGCAACATCCAACCCAGAGGTTAAATAAAATTCTTTGATCTCAAAATCAGACTGGACACCTGGTGGTAAAAAGAGAGGTCTATTGGGGGGAAAAAGATGAGTTCTTTATCCCATCACGAATTAAGCTTAGGGAAGGGAAATGCGATAATCTAATAAAACCAGCCTCGCAAAATGGCTTTACTTGAATTTCATCAGCAGACAAGATTTATAAGGAATAAAACTGCTCATGATCTGTAGTTTTCTAGCCACTGGGAACATTTAGTGAAATAGTTCTTCCTTTCCACAAAATGGTGGTCTGAAAAGGTGAATTTAAAATGATGGACTTGCCTCCATTTTTTCCATCAGCAATATGGTGCTGTTCTGTACACAAATCTAAATAAGGATAACACTTGACTGATTCCCAGAACTTCTCTGTTCTGCCGTATTAATATTAACACCTATAAATTCTTTCTCAGAAACCTAAAAAAGCAGAAGTGTCTTGCAAGTTGACCAAACCACCAAACATAGGGGGACAGAAAAATACTTACCAGTGATTTTAACTATAAGGGGGACTCACTGGTGGGTGAGCTGATCATTTTACATGGCTCATGTCTTGCTGGACCCCTTTCATTTTTTCAAAATCAGTTTTCCTCCTCTGTCATCTGCTGCTTCCAATACAATCAATAAAAGCTACCAGCTTTTTTTTTTTTTTTTAATTACATGTATTTATTGGCTGTGCTGGGTCTTCATCACTGTATGGGCTTTTCTCTAGTTGTGGCCAGTTGGGTCTACTCTCTATTGCAGCACACAGGTTTCTCATTGTGTTGGCTTCTCTTGCTGTGGTGTTCAGGCTAAAGGGTACACGGGTTTCAGCAGCTGCAGTCCACAAGCTCTAGAACACAGGCTCAGTAGTCATGGCACACCAGGGCTTAGTTGTTCTGCAGTAGGTGGGATCTTCCCAGAGCAGGGATAGAACCCATGTCTCCTGCATTAGCAGGAAGATTCTTACCATTGGGTCACCAGGGAAATCCAGCTATCAGTTATGAACATCTATTTTATTCTAGACAATACACTGAGGACTTCAATATGCTTTTTCTTTAGCCTTCAATATAACATTACAGTGTCTTCTTAATTTCCGTTTAAAGGATAAAGAACCTGCAATTCATAAATGCTCACCATAAAGTAGCCAGTAAGTGGTCAGAGTAGATTTGATTCCAAATTCCATGTTTCTCTGACGTACTATACTGGCAAAAAATGTTAAAGTAAATCACACAAACTGCCCATGTAAAGAATTAAACTCTCATTGCTTCATGGAAAAAAAGGAACTTCCTAGAACTTACAGAGAGTTATGATATTTCTTTTGCTTTATTATCACTCTGATCATTTAAGAAGGGCTTGTGTTCAAGTAGATATAGAGAGTTTATCTGTTTCTAGACAGTTTTATGTATTTTACAAAATATTTTTCTGATAACCTGACTTTTTACTCTACGTTTAAAAGAACTATAAATTTTATATGTGTATTTGAAAAGTAACATTGTGCATTTGATAGGCATTTGTCTATGTTGTTGGGTGGATTTAGAGTAAAAACACTGCTAAAATCAATCAAGTTTATTCAATATACCAAAGGTATTATCATCAGAGGACTTGCAATTCCAAGTCTATAAAAGGACAAATGCTATACACATAGCTTTCAGGTTCTCAGTGTCATTTTCCGCTTCTCTTGGGACTCAGTATCCCAATATATGGCCTGCTATGATGTAGTTTTTGAGTTTCCCACAAAAAAGAAAACACACAAAGTAAATTATACTTTTATCACATTTATATGTAACTGTACAATTATATGTTATGGCCTGGTCTTCATTTATTAATAGCAGCATTAATAGCAGCAGTGTCTCATGTTTATCACTTATAGCTAGAAGTCAAGAAAACTTTCAGTGTTTGGTAACTGAAGAGCTCAAAATCTGGAAGAAACATTCGCATTTGTGAGCTACAGACCCTCCAACCATATTCTAACTAGAGTTATTTCACATATTTAAGAACCAAAGGTTGATTCTGAACAGAATTATATGTACATATATTCTGAAGGACACTCATTAAGCGCTATGCTCTCTTTTCCCAAGAAGTGAGTTCCTAAGAAATTTATGGAGCAAAAACCTTTTACATAATAAAATGGTAATGTTTTCATTTTTCCTATGACTCTAAAGATTTTTTCACATAAGTTGGACTCTACTTAATTACTTATCAGTCACCCCTAGTAGGAGAGTCCTGAATGACCTGGATCAAAGTTTTAGATGTAAAACATGCAAATATAAAGGAACTCTGCACACTTTGGCTGGGTGCTTGGCACATGTAATTATCTGGTTCATCCAAATGGAAATGAATTACATACATTCTTCCAAGTGGTATTTTCTTTTGTTTGCCAATTTATATACACAAAAGGTTCATAGCCGATAAAATACTTTTAGGGGGATCAACACTTAATAGAGACAAAACAATCCAAAAATTCCTGCCAAATTTTGGTGTGATTATGCCAGGGCAAAGACACAAACTGCAGATGGCCCTGACAAGTTATGAAATAGGTGCCTGTTCTGCCTTGGGGAAAAATATAACCCTACTGAAACATACAAAGCAAGCAATGCAAAAGTGGTCCCCCTACCAAATTACTATGCTGTTGTTCAGTCACTAACCTGTCTCAGACTCTTTGTAACACCATGGACTGTAGCATGCTAGGCTTCCCTGTCTTTCACTATAACCTGAAATTTGCCCAAATTCATGTTCCCATAAGTAATATTATCTAACTATCTCATCCTCTGCTGCCCTCTTCTTTTGCCTTCAATCTTTCCCAGCATCAGGACCTTTGAGTTTCCCACAAAAAGAAAACACACAAAGTAAATTATACTTTTATCACATTTATATGTAACTGTACAATTATATGTTATGGCCTGGTCTTCATTTATTAATAGCAGCATTAATAGCAGCAGTGTCTCATGTTTATCACTTATAGCTAGAAGTCAAGAAAACTTTCAGTGTTTGGTAACTGAAGAGCTCAAAATCTGGAAGAAACATTCGCATTTGTGAGCTACAGACCCTCCAACCATATTCTAACTAGAGTTATTTCACATATTTAAGAACCAAAGGTTGATTCTGAACAGAATTATATGTACATATATTCTGAAGGACACTCATTAAGCGCTATGCTCTCTTTTCCCAAGAAGTGAGTTCCTAAGAAATTTATGGAGAAAAAACCCTTTTTACATAATAAAATGGTAATGTTTTCATTTTTCCTATGACTCTAAAGATTTTTCACATAAGTTGGACTCTACTTAATTACTTATCAGTCACCCCTAGTAGGAGAGTCCTGAATGACCTGGATCAAAGTTTTAGATGTAAAACATGCAAATATAAAGGAACTCTGCACACTTTGGCTGGGTGCTTGGCACATGTAATTATCTGGTTCATCCAAATGGAAATGAATTACATACATTCTTCCAAGTGGTATTTTCTTTTGTTTGCCAATTTATATACACAAAAGGTTCATAGCCGATAAAATACTTTTAGGGGGATCAACACTTAATAGAGACAAAACAATCCAAAAATTCCTGCCAAATTTTGGTGTGATTATGCCAGGGCAAAGACACAAACTGCAGATGGCCCTGACAAGTTATGAAATAGGTGCCTGTTCTGCCTTGGGGAAAAATATAACCCTACTGAAACATACAAAGCAAGCAATGCAAAAGTGGTCCCCCTACCAAATTACTATGCTGTTGTTCAGTCACTAACCTGTCTCAGACTCTTTGTAACACCATGGACTGTAGCATGCTAGGCTTCCCTGTCTTTCACTATAACCTGAAATTTGCCCAAATTCATGTTCCCATAAGTAATATTATCTAACTATCTCATCCTCTGCTGCCCTCTTCTTTTGCCTTCAATCTTTCCCAGCATCAGGACCTTTTCAAATGAGTCGGCTTTTCATATTAGGTGGACAAAGTACTGAAGCTTCAGCTTCAGTCCTTCCAATTAGTATTCAGGGTTGATTTCCTTTAGGATTGACCGGTATGATCTCCTTTCAGTCCAAGGAACTATCAAGAGTCTTCCCCAGCACCACAATTTGAAAGTATCAATTCTTCCGCACTCAGCCTTCTTTATGGTCCAACTCTCACATCTGTACATGACGACTGGGAAAACCATAGCTCTGACTATACAGGCCTTTGTCAGCAAATTATTATAATCCATTTTAAACAACAAATCCACCTTGTACTAAAAGGTGAACACATGGATTCAGGTGTATCCATGAAGCAGTCAAAAAAGTTGTCCCTTATTTAAAACATATTAGGAAGTTGTTCAATGAGTATATAGTTGCAGTGATATAAGGTTCTAATGGTCTCTGCACATCATGCTTATAGTTAACAATACCAGACTATGCATGCAAAATATGGTGAGAGAGTAGATCTTACCATACACAAAAAAAGAACAGAATATGCTTTTTTTTTCATAGTGATGGCTATGTCTAGTGTCGACTATCACTTTTTCAATAGCGATAGCTATGTCTATCATCTTATTTCACGAATATGCTCAAACTCAACAAATTCTATACATTAAGCATGGGCAGGCTTCTGTATCAGTGTACCTTTTAAGCAAAACATGGATGAATGTTGAGGGTATTATGCTAAGTGAAATAAATCAGACAGAGAAAAGACAAATACAGTATGACTTCACTTATATATGAAATCTAAAAAATAAAGTAAAACTCCCAGATATGAACAACAGGTTGGTGGTGACCAGAAGGGAAGAGGGTGGGGGGGTGAATGGGATCAATCGTGTGGTGACAGATGGAAAAATATAACCCTACTGAAACATACAAAGCAAGCAATGCAAAAGTGGTCCCCCTACCAAATTACTATGCTGTTGTTCAGTCACTAACCTGTCTCAGACTCTTTGTAACACCATGGACTGTAGCATGCTAGGCTTCCCTGTCTTTCACTATAACCTGAAATTTGCCCAAATTCATGTTCCCATAAGTAATATTATCTAACTATCTCATCCTCTGCTGCCCTCTTCTTTTGCCTTCAATCTTTCCCAGCATCAGGACCTTTTCAAATGAGTCGGCTTTTCATATTAGGTGGACAAAGTACTGAAGCTTCAGCTTCAGTCCTTCCAATTAGTATTCAGGGTTGATTTCCTTTAGGATTGACCGGTATGATCTCCTTTCAGTCCAAGGAACTATCAAGAGTCTTCCCCAGCACCACAATTTGAAAGTATCAATTCTTCCGCACTCAGCCTTCTTTATGGTCCAACTCTCACATCTGTACATGACGACTGGGAAAACCATAGCTCTGACTATACAGGCCTTTGTCAGCAAATTATTATAATCCATTTTAAACAACAAATCCACCTTGTACTAAAAGGTGAACACATGGATTCAGGTGTATCCATGAAGCAGTCAAAAAAGTTGTCCCTTATTTAAAACATATTAGGAAGTTGTTCAATGAGTATATAGTTGCAGTGATATAAGGTTCTAATGGTCTCTGCACATCATGCTTATAGTTAACAATACCAGACTATGCATGCAAAATATGGTGAGAGAGTAGATCTTACCATACACAAAAACAGAACAGAATATGCTTTTTTTTTCATAGTGATGGCTATGTCTAGTGTCGACTATCACTTTTTCAATAGCGATAGCTATGTCTATCATCTTATTTCACGAATATGCTCAAACTCAACAAATTCTATACATTAAGCATGGGCAGGCTTCTGTATCAGTGTACCTTTTAAGCAAAACATGGATGAATGTTGAGGGTATTATGCTAAGTGAAATAAATCAGACAGAGAAAAGACAAATACAGTATGACTTCACTTATATATGAAATCTAAAAAATAAAGTAAAACTCCCAGATATGAACAACAGGTTGGTGGTGACCAGAAGGGAAGAGGGTGGGGGGGTGAATGGGATCAATCGTATGGTGACAGATGGTAAATAGACTTATTGTGGTAATCCCTTGTAGTATACAGAAATGTCCAATTATAATTTTGTATGACTAAAACTTACGTAATTTTATACACCAATTTTTTACCTCAAATAAAAAATAAAGCTGTTAAAAAGTTGTAATAGGTTGAAAAGCGACATATGGCTACAATGAGTATTCAGGAAAAGTAAAGTTTATCTATAGATACATACGGGAGGACATAGGCAAAAATGTGAAAGAAGAGCATAGCACCTCAGGTTTCCCATCTATGAAATGGGCACAATAACAACACCTTCCCCACAGGACTGTTGTGGGGATAGAAATGAAAGAGCATCTAGAGAGCTCAGTACGCACTTTGTGCTCCCTCCCTTCTCCTTACGACTACAACCACAATGTAGTCAGTAAGGGGCCTTGAAAGTGAAAGAGTGCAAGTGTCACTACTCTCTCATTCTTGTCTTGACTCATTGAGACCCCACGACTGTAGCCCACCAGGCTTCTCTGTCCAAGGGACCCTCAAGGCAAGAATACCGGAGTGGGTAGCCATTCCCTTCTCCAGATTTTCCCAGCCCAGGGATTGAACCCAGGTCTCCTGCACTGCAGGTGGACTCTTTACCATCCGAGACACCAGGAAACAGCCTTGAAGGACCTGCCAAAGGAAATGTGTTTTCACTATTCACTCTTGATGTTCTACTTTGTCTCATAAGTAGTTATGTACAGTCGCTTGTCACAAATGGAAAGGCAGAGTGCTTTTCTAAGCTGAGAAATGCACAAACTTTCAGAGAGAAGAAGAGGTATGTTCTCGATTACATTGTTAAAGAAACTGGCAAACCTCCTTGCCCCTTGTAGCTATTTTTGGGCAAGGCTTCTGCTATTCATCTTATTTCACGAATATGCTCAAACTCAACAAATTCTATACATTAAGCATGGGCAGGCTTCTGTATCAGTGTACCTTTAAGCAAAACATGGATGAATGTTGAGGGTATTATGCTAAGTGAAATAAATCAGACAGAGAAAAGACAAATACAGTATGACTTCACTTATATATGAAATCTAAAAAATAAAGTAAAACTCCCAGATATGAACAACAGGTTGGTGGTGACCAGAAGGGAAGAGGGTGGGGGGGTGAATGGGATCAATCGTATGGTGACAGATGGTAAATAGACTTATTGTGGTAATCCCTTGTAGTATACAGAAATGTCCAATTATAATTTTGTATGACTAAAACTTACGTAATTTTATACACCAATTTTTTACCTCAAATAAAAAATAAAGCTGTTAAAAAGTTGTAATAGGTTGAAAAGCGACATATGGCTACAATGAGTATTCAGGAAAAGTAAAGTTTATCTATAGATACATACGGGAGGACATAGGCAAAAATGTGAAAGAAGAGCATAGCACCTCAGGTTTCCCATCTATGAAATGGGCACAATAACAACACCTTCCCCACAGGACTGTTGTGGGGATAGAAATGAAAGAGCATCTAGAGAGCTCAGTACGCACTTTGTGCTCCCTCCCTTCTCCTTACGACTACAACCACAATGTAGTCAGTAAGGGGCCTTGAAAGTGAAAGAGTGCAAGTGTCACTACTCTCTCATTCTTGTCTTGACTCATTGAGACCCCACGACTGTAGCCCACCAGGCTTCTCTGTCCAAGGGACCCTCAAGGCAAGAATACCGGAGTGGGTAGCCATTCCCTTCTCCAGATTTTCCCAGCCCAGGGATTGAACCCAGGTCTCCTGCACTGCAGGTGGACTCTTTACCATCCGAGACACCAGGAAACAGCCTTGAAGGACCTGCCAAAGGAAATGTGTTTTCACTATTCACTCTTGATGTTCTACTTTGTCTCATAAGTAGTTATGTACAGTCGCTTGTCACAAATGGAAAGGCAGAGTGCTTTTCTAAGCTGAGAAATGCACAAACTTTCAGAGAGAAGAAGAGGTATGTTCTCGATTACATTGTTAAAGAAACTGGCAAACCTCCTTGCCCCTGTAGTAAGTAGAGAAAAAAGAGCTGACAAGTCATCCATCACAGTCTAAGACTGCTGTAAGGGATTCACTGGTCTCCAGGAGCTGTCTCTGCCTTTCCATGGCAGGTCACTCCATCACACCAAGCACACTTCACACTTCTTCACTGGTCTCAGGCGCTCATTTACATAGAGTAGATTCTTCGCACATAGTAGATGCTCAACTGTTAATGCTGATAAGTAAATTAATTTTACTCTTTGTTAAAGGTAGCAATATATGATATGCTATTACCTGTCACTAATATAAAAAAACATTGACAGCTTCTTATTTATCCTGTTTTCTTTAGGAACAAAAATTGTTTTGGAAATGGAATATACGACACTTTATTAGAATCCAAGGCACCACCTAGAAATACGTCTGAATAAAAAACAGCAATTAAATTGTAATTTACTTTACACAGTCAAGTTATTAGTCAAGTTAATCATAAACAGAAAATAAGAAATGACAGTTTAAGGGTTTATATTTTCAATATATTTTTTATTTTAATTTTTTTTTTTCTTTTGGTGGTGGGGGCGGATTGGGGACGGAGGAGGGCAGCCAGTCCACTTCTATTGGTCTTTCATTTACATATTTTCATCCGTCTTTGTTCTTTGGCCTGCGTGGGCCTCCCATCGCGGTGGCGTCTGTTGTTGCAGAGCGCCGGCTCTGGGCGCATGCGCTCCAGAGCTCTGGCTCGGTAACTGGACACATCGGTCCAGCCGCTTCGCAGCACGTGGGATCTTCCCAGGCCAGGGATTGAACTGGCGCCCCTTGCACTGCAAGGCGGTGTCCTTACCCACTGGACCACCAGGGAAGCCCCCTTCAATGTATTTTTGTAAAAGATAATTCAATTTGTTTTTTAAAATCTTGTTTTGCAAAAAGAAGACCAGAGATAAAAGAGAGGAAAGAATCTCATCAGAGTAGAAACAGAGGCCATAAATGGAAGACACAAGATGTACATGACAAGATCTATATGGGACCCCAGCTGTCCATTCAGTCTTGTATCCATGCATTCATTCAACAAACTTAGCAGGTGCACATGATGGGGCTGCACTGTGCTGGCGACAGAGGACTTGGGAATAAACAAGGTTCTGTCCACAAGGTATTAACTTCCATTAAAAAGGCAAACACATTTCACTTTGCTGTCTATATTCAATTGTCAAGGGTACACAGTTCAGGGGATATTTATTTAAACCTAATAGCTCACTGAAAATAATACTGACTTTTTCGTCCCTTGAATATTTTCTTCTTCTCACAGACATTTGAAGAAAACCAAGGAACATGTTTTGTCCATGTAATTCCTTAATCCATCCCTTTTCTTTATTTTTCAGATTTAACATAGACATCTAAGTTCCCAAGGCACCAGTAACTTCTCTTTTCGCATTCCAGAGTCCCATGTGAGGGGTAAGAGAGGGGAATTTAGTGCAATAAACATAGTAATAAAAATTGTCAGTATGTCTGAATCATTTCACCAATGCCTTGAAAATGAATTGTGCTCTGAAGCAAACTTGACAGATAGGAATAAACAAGGTCCTTTCCTCTTCCTGACCTCAACTCCGCTCTTGTTCACAAGTCCTGAGGGGCATGTGGATCCCATATCATTTACTGCTCCATCTTCTTGTTCTATTACTTCATTCCCCCTAACGTTTCACCCTTTCCTTCTCATAACGATGTCATCTTTTTGGTCTCAGATCTAGAGCCACAAGTGCATATGCTGTCATGAACTAAATCCAGACAATAAGAAACACTGCTTTTGTTCTCTAAGATTAAAAACTCTATACTAAATGAGGGGACATTATTTAAAAACTGGGAGATATATAAATATCCCAACCCTCTAGGTTTTCCTGAAAGCTGGGAAGATTTGGCTATAAGGCATCAATGAAGGTTCTGAAAAATAAATTTAAGTAACAGTGAAGAAATGCTCAATAAATCACCAGTCCCCAATGCCTACTTAAGGCATCAATGAAGGTTCTGAAGACCAGAGATAAAAGAGAGGAAAGAATCTCATCAGAGTAGAAACAGAGGCCATAAATGGAAGACACAAGATGTACATGACAAGATCTATATGGGACCCCAGCTGTCCATTCAGTCTTGTATCCATGCATTCATTCAACAAACTTAGCAGGTGCACATGATGGGGCTGCACTGTGCTGGCGACAGAGGACTTGGGAATAAACAAGGTTCTGTCCACAAGGTATTAACTTCCATTAAAAAGGCAAACACATTTCACTTTGCTGTCTATATTCAATTGTCAAGGGTACACAGTTCAGGGGATATTTATTTAAACCTAATAGCTCACTGAAAATAATACTGACTTTTTCGTCCCTTGAATATTTTCTTCTTCTCACAGACATTTGAAGAAAACCAAGGAACATGTTTTGTCCATGTAATTCCTTAATCCATCCCTTTTCTTTATTTTTCAGATTTAACATAGACATCTAAGTTCCCAAGGCACCAGTAACTTCTCTTTCGCATTCCAGAGTCCCATGTGAGGGGTAAGAGAGGGGAATTTAGTGCAATAAACATAGTAATAAAAATTGTCAGTATGTCTGAATCATTTCACCAATGCCTTGAAAATGAATTGTGCTCTGAAGCAAACTTGACAGATAGGAATAAACAAGGTCCTTTCCTCTTCCTGACCTCAACTCCGCTCTTGTTCACAAGTCCTGAGGGGCATGTGGATCCCATATCATTTACTGCTCCATCTTCTTGTTCTATTACTTCATTCCCCCTAACGTTTCACCCTTTCCTTCTCATAACGATGTCATCTTTTTGGTCTCAGATCTAGAGCCACAAGTGCATATGCTGTCATGAACTAAATCCAGACAATAAGAAACACTGCTTTTGTTCTCTAAGATTAAAAACTCTATACTAAATGAGGGGACATTATTTAAAAACTGGGAGATATATAAATATCCCAACCCTCTAGGTTTTCCTGAAAGCTGGGAAGATTTGGCTATAAGGCATCAATGAAGGTTCTGAAAAATAAATTTAAGTAACAGTGAAGAAATGCTCAATAAATCACCAGTCCCCAATGCTCTTACTGATGACGGACCTTGAGGCCAAGGGTAACAGCTATCATTTGATGGTCACACGTTGCACTGTCAATTTTCCTCACCACTTTTTTTAAGCCCCAGGAATTAGCAAACTTTTCCTGTGAAGGGTTAAACAGAAAAGTATTTCAGGCTTTACCAGCCACACTGTGTGTATTACCACAACTCCACAACTGCAGTGCAGCAGGAAACCAATTACAGGCAACAGGAAAATGAATGGGCCTGTGTTCCAATAAGACTTTCCTTTCAAAAACAGGCAGCAGGCTGAATCTGAGTTGCAGTTTGTTTATGCTATCAGTGTGGATGCTCTAGGCATGTGCCCTCTGCCTTATCCTTTCTGACTTGAACGTCTATAAAAAAATACTTCTTTTCAGTTTCATTGTAGACTCCTTTTGTTAACACTAACACATTTCAACACAGTCATTAAAAGAGACTGTTAAAGGTACATATTAATTTTCTGTGCCAGAGAAAAGTCAGCCCTTCCTGGGGAGCACACAAGGGTAGGTCTCAAAACTACGTACCTAGCTATGAACTTGCTGTTCCCTTCCTCAGCATCTTTCGTGCCTCTAGCCTGATAACACAGTGCACTCAGACACCAGTTTACTGTCTGAGCTGTAGTTGCCATCTACCACTCCATTCATGAATTATTTGTTCCAGTCATTCTGGACTACTTGACATTTTCTAAATATAACTTTTACTTTCAGCTTTCCATTGCTTTGATCAAGCTTCCTACTGCCTAGACCAGGAGGCTAGTTTTTGGGGAACCTAATTCTACACAAATCTCAAGGACTTACTGAAATCGTAGATTCCTCATAAGCCCATGCTGAATTTCATCTACTTCTATTTAAAGTCCTCAAGCCTCAATGTTTTGGGGGCAGGACAACAGCACATTATTAGACTGTATCACATGAAACTGACTTTTTTTTTAGGATGAAAATGGTCAGATATTGGAAACCCAACATATCCTGCTTAATGTTACATAAATAAACAGGTTCACATCACTTCTTGAAGGCAGGGTTTGAGTCTCATTCATCTCATTCCTCTCCGGATAACCTACACAATCCTTTGCTGAGAGATGAGGAGCCAGTACTATTGAATTGACCTGCTGGGTTTAAAAAGCCTCAGCATCCACAGAGTAATGAAGACGACGTGCACACTTCTAAATTCCTTTGAACTCCTATTACAAGGACAGCCTTAATTCCTGACCTAGATGACTTAAATTTCCAAAAATAGGACCTCAGGGAGAAAAGAGGGCAGCTCTGTGGTTGAAAGACACACTGGCACTTTCTTAGCTGCTGACACTCTGCTATATTCAGTGGGTAATAGGGACCCAGATGTTGTTATATGATTAAGTCAATTTCAACTAGAAATACTGTGAAAAATCCTGTGCCCCCCGGAAGTGCTTGGTATTCAGAGGATAAAATTCTAATGGAAAGCCCATGTGAAATGTGTGCTGCTTTATTGGCTCTTATACCCTTAAGTTCTTTTCAGTTTCATTGTAGACTCCTTTTGTTAACACTAACACATTTCAACACAGTCATTAAAAGAGACTGTTAAAGGTACATATTAATTTTCTGTGCCAGAGAAAAGTCAGCCCTTCCTGGGGAGCACACAAGGGTAGGTCTCAAAACTACGACCTAGCTATGAACTTGCTGTTCCCTTCCTCAGCATCTTTCGTGCCTCTAGCCTGATAACACAGTGCACTCAGACACCAGTTTACTGTCTGAGCTGTAGTTGCCATCTACCACTCCATTCATGAATTATTTGTTCCAGTCATTCTGGACTACTTGACATTTTCTAAATATAACTTTTACTTTCAGCTTTCCATTGCTTTGATCAAGCTTCCTACTGCCTAGACCAGGAGGCTAGTTTTTGGGGAACCTAATTCTACACAAATCTCAAGGACTTACTGAAATCGTAGATTCCTCATAAGCCCATGCTGAATTTCATCTACTTCTATTTAAAGTCCTCAAGCCTCAATGTTTTGGGGGCAGGACAACAGCACATTATTAGACTGTATCACATGAAACTGACTTTTTTTTTAGGATGAAAATGGTCAGATATTGGAAACCCAACATATCCTGCTTAATGTTACATAAATAAACAGGTTCACATCACTTCTTGAAGGCAGGGTTTGAGTCTCATTCATCTCATTCCTCTCCGGATAACCTACACAATCCTTTGCTGAGAGATGAGGAGCCAGTACTATTGAATTGACCTGCTGGGTTTAAAAAGCCTCAGCATCCACAGAGTAATGAAGACGACGTGCACACTTCTAAATTCCTTTGAACTCCTATTACAAGGACAGCCTTAATTCCTGACCTAGATGACTTAAATTTCCAAAAATAGGACCTCAGGGAGAAAAGAGGGCAGCTCTGTGGTTGAAAGACACACTGGCACTTTCTTAGCTGCTGACACTCTGCTATATTCAGTGGGTAATAGGGACCCAGATGTTGTTATATGATTAAGTCAATTTCAACTAGAAATACTGTGAAAAATCCTGTGCCCCCCGGAAGTGCTTGGTATTCAGAGGATAAAATTCTAATGGAAAGCCCATGTGAAATGTGTGCTGCTTTATTGGCTCTTATACCCTTAAGTTCTTTTTTTCAATGTGAGAGTAAAAAAAGAAATCTGTTGGCAATCTAGTGCTTGCCACATTCCTGTTGCTAAGCAAAGGGAAGCTAGGGAGACAGGGAAAGCTGAAGGCCTGTGGAGGTGGGCAGTAAAATTCTAATCACCTCTTGGCTTTCTGCTTGTCTTACTTGGCTGGGCAGGGAAGACGACAGTCTGAATTGGTGTCCACAGGCTCCGGAATGTGTCCCAATGTTCACAAAGGAATCTGCTTTTCCTGTGAAGTGTGCAGTTAAAAAGATACGATCTCAGTTGTAGGAGAAAAATGATAAGGTAACCTCCAGCCACCTCAATGAGCTCTCTGATATTTTTTCTAATAAGTGGCTATAAAACAGCAACATAATAGAAAAATTAGGTCCACTCAAAGATCAATTTCTTTTCAAAGAAAGGTAACATCATCTTTTATCCTCAGAAGGTTTTCATGACAAATGTGCTAAAATGTGAAGTCATTTCTTTTTTCAGTAATTGAAACTTAGGTAAGTTTAAAGTATATGAAAGAGTAAATGAATCATACAGTGTTTCAACCAGAGAAGCGCCCTTTAGGACATCTTGAGGTAATGCGAAATTAGAAGGAGCCCTTTGACTCTTTGCAAGAGAGGCCCTACATCAAAGGGAGACAAGCAGAGAGATATGGGGTAGGAAGACAGACAGACAGAGCAACCTCTCTGAGTGATCTATAATATGATCTATTCTGCACATTCCATAAGACAGGATGGTGAACTCAGGAAGAACAGTAAAACTTCAGTCTACCTGCTACAAACTGTTATGTCGGATTCACCTTCACAATATAAATTGTGCAAAAGGAAGAAAGGAAATGTTTTTAGATCAAATTCAAATGCTTTGCTTTCTCCATTTCATTCTGACCCATAAAACACTGAAAGTCTCATTAATTTATCAAAAGTCTTGATTAGCCCCATAAATATTATTTGTTACACAAAGAACCTATGATACATTTTACAAATATTTAGTTTGCACTTTCCAGAGAAATTTTTATTAACTGTATATAAGTGTGTCCTCAAATTAAAAAAACAAAAGTCACTAGCATACTTGCCCAAGAAAGATGTGACTACTTACAAAAACAAAACCTTCAAAAATTACATGTTTGGGAACAATTATGCATACCCTGATGGTCTGTGTTCTCAGAATAATTTGTTCACCAAAACAATAGAAAGAAAACCTTTAGAAATTTACTAGGCAGATGAGAGAGGTTAGCACAGGAAATCAAACAGTCTCTTCCAAGTGCAAACTCTGTTGTTGTCCCTACTTCTGCATGAGCGTATCTATCCATATCTATCACTTAATTAGCATTTTCAAGTCCATACACGCCCATTCAAGTATTAGTCTCAGACTCCGACTTCTCCTTGTTCACAGGTATTATCAGAAGACACCCTGCCAAATGCTCACAGGCATGACGAGGATCAAAACTGTCCTTGCCACAGCTGTAGGACGTCAGGAGAGATCTGACTAGTTAAGGGCTTCACCAGCAATAACTCAAAGATCAATTTCTTTTCAAAGAAAGGTAACATCATCTTTTATCCTCAGAAGGTTTTCATGACAAATGTGCTAAAATGTGAAGTCATTTCTTTTTTCAGTAATTGAAACTTAGGTAAGTTTAAAGTATATGAAAGAGTAAATGAATCATACAGTGTTTCAACCAGAGAAGCGCCCTTTAGGACATCTTGAGGTAATGCGAAATTAGAAGGAGCCCTTTGACTCTTTGCAAGAGAGGCCCTACATCAAAGGGAGACAAGCAGAGAGATATGGGGTAGGAAGACAGACAGACAGAGCAACCTCTCTGAGTGATCTATAATATGATCTATTCTGCACATTCCATAAGACAGGATGGTGAACTCAGGAAGAACAGTAAAACTTCAGTCTACCTGCTACAAACTGTTATGTCGGATTCACCTTCACAATATAAATTGTGCAAAAGGAAGAAAGGAAATGTTTTTAGATCAAATTCAAATGCTTTGCTTTCTCCATTTCATTCTGACCCATAAAACACTGAAAGTCTCATTAATTTATCAAAAGTCTTGATTAGCCCCATAAATATTATTTGTTACACAAAGAACCTATGATACATTTTACAAATATTTAGTTTGCACTTTCCAGAGAAATTTTTATTAACTGTATATAAGTGTGTCCTCAAATTAAAAAAACAAAAGTCACTAGCATACTTGCCCAAGAAAGATGTGACTACTTACAAAAACAAAACCTTCAAAAATTACATGTTTGGGAACAATTATGCATACCCTGATGGTCTGTGTTCTCAGAATAATTTGTTCACCAAAACAATAGAAAGAAAACCTTTAGAAATTTACTAGGCAGATGAGAGAGGTTAGCACAGGAAATCAAACAGTCTCTTCCAAGTGCAAACTCTGTTGTTGTCCCTACTTCTGCATGAGCGTATCTATCCATATCTATCACTTAATTAGCATTTTCAAGTCCATACACGCCCATTCAAGTATTAGTCTCAGACTCCGACTTCTCCTTGTTCACAGGTATTATCAGAAGACACCCTGCCAAATGCTCACAGGCATGACGAGGATCAAAACTGTCCTTGCCACAGCTGTAGGACGTCAGGAGAGATCTGACTAGTTAAGGGCTTCACCAGCAATAAATCAAGGACAGGAAATAGCTGATAAACAGAGAAGCACATGACTTCCATGGGACCCCACATAGACAATGAGTCCAGGGAGGAGGAAGTCCATGGTGACGGAGTGGGTAAGTGTCTTCAGGAACACAGGACAAGGACCAATAAGTCTGTCAAGTGCAAAGCAAGGAAAGAGTAATTCAAAGCTCTAGCCAGGGCAGGTGTCTTCTGCTTGCTACCATGGTGTCACTGTGGGTTTCTGGGTCTGATCTTTCTCCTCAGCTCCTCAGACTAGTGGAGAGACTCTGCACTATCCCTTAAAATGTGACTGTCTATGCCTTTATTAAACTCACCTTAAATTGCCCTGCTTAAGTGTGCTCTCTGTTCCCTGGGGAGTCCCTTACTGACACATCATCCCAGATATGAATGAAAGGACCAACACAACCACACCACTGTAAAGAATCTACAAACCACAACCAGAGCATCCCTTTTCTAACTCATATCTACCAATTAATTGGCATTTCCAAGTCCATCTCAGTGTATTAGCATCATGCCCATGGAATTCTGATTCAACAAGTGTGTTACTGAAGACCTAGTCAAATGCTCACAAGAAATGAGCATAAGAGATGGGGGTCTATGGGATGCATGTTTGTACTGTGTTTCTAACCTTCCCACCTAATCTGTTTTTTCTAAAAAGGAAATAAAATCACATTAGTCTAGCCTTCCTTGGTAAATCCAGAATAAGTCTGAGAATCATCACCAACTTGTATTAATGTCCATATTGCAGAAGATGTGGTTTTGATCCCTGGGTTGGAAAGATTCCCTGGAGGGGGGCATGTCAACCCACTCTAGTATTCTTGTCTGGAGAATCCCATGGACAGAAGAACCTGGGAGGCTACAGTTCATGGAGTTGCAACAAGTCAGACATGAATGCCCCGACTGAGCACATACACTCATCTGTTTTTCTGAACTGATTCCAGGTTACTGCTCAAGATGGTATCAAACTATCAACCTAATTTATCTATAGATCAGGTAAATGCACTTCTTTTTAAAAATCATCACCCTGGGCCAATTATAATGTCTTTGCTCCTCTCCTATTCTTCAAGCTCTACAAAGTAACCAGAAATCGATATAATATTGCATTTATCACCCTGTTGTATAATTAACTTGTGGCTGTTTTATCCCCCTAGACTGTGAATCTTTGAAGGCAGGGAGTATGTCTTATTCATCTTGACATCCCTGGCATCTGGCAAAATGTCAGCGTATTATAATCATCTGCAGAATCGAATCTGAAGCACTAACATGGTGTTTTTAAATTTCCTCATATCCGTAGGCTTCCATTTCTCTCACTATGATTAGATCCTATTCAGACTAATATTATTTACCCCTTCTGACAGAGAAACTGTAATGTGTTGAGAACACAAGTAAAGTGTGATTTCTTCCTAAGAGGGCCTTCTGGTAGAACTGTCCCTTCATCTCCCATCTTCTTGTTCTCAACATAGTTATAAAGCTTTTACTCTCTCTCACATTTTCAGTTTTTGACACATTTCCTTCAGGCCCCTGACACTTGCACTGGGTTATCCGGCCCTTCTTCCAACACCATGGCCTTGTTCCTCCGTGTACTCATTAAAGAACTCTTCACCAGCCATTTCCACACAGGGCTACTTCCTCTTTCCTTCCCCTCACAATCCACAGCTATTACACGATCTGAATTTCAGTTCTAAGAGCTTCCAATTTATTCAGCAGTCTTTTCATTTCAGGCCAAACTACTGTATTATCCACTGAAATTTTTTTCTTCTCTTTTCTTTCTTTTGTCTTTGGAACAAAGAGCAAAAGACTATTTCCACTGTGTTTCTAACCTTCCCACCTAATCTGTTTTTTCTAAAAAGGAAATAAAATCACATTAGTCTAGCCTTCCTTGGTAAATCCAGAATAAGTCTGAGAATCATCACCAACTTGTATTAATGTCCATATTGCAGAAGATGTGGTTTTGATCCCTGGGTTGGAAAGATTCCCTGGAGGGGGGCATGTCAACCCACTCTAGTATTCTTGTCTGGAGAATCCCATGGACAGAAGAACCTGGGAGGCTACAGTTCATGGAGTTGCAACAAGTCAGACATGAATGCGCGACTGAGCACATACACACATCTGTTTTTGTGAACTGATTCCAGGTTACTGCTCAAGATGGTATCAAACTATCAACCTAATTTATCTATAGATCAGGTAAATGCACTTCTTTTTAAAAATCATCACCCTGGGCCAATTATAATGTCTTTGCTCCTCTCCTATTCTTCAAGCTCTACAAAGTAACCAGAAATCGATATAATATTGCATTTATCACCCTGTTGTATAATTAACTTGTGGCTGTTTTATCCCCCTAGACTGTGAATCTTTGAAGGCAGGGAGTATGTCTTATTCATCTTGACATCCCTGGCATCTGGCAAAATGTCAGCGTATTATAATCATCTGCAGAATCGAATCTGAAGCACTAACATGGTGTTTTTAAATTTCCTCATATCCGTAGGCTTCCATTTCTCTCACTATGATTAGATCCTATTCAGACTAATATTATTTACCCCTTCTGACAGAGAAACTGTCATGTGTTGAGGGAACACAAGTAAAGTGTGATTTCTTCCTAAGAGGGCCTTCTGGTAGAACTGTCCCTTCATCTCCCATCTTCTTGTTCTCAACATAGTTATAAAGCTTTTACTCTCTCTCACATTTTCAGTTTTTGACACATTTCCTTCAGGCCCCTGACACTTGCACTGGGTTATCCGGCCCTTCTTCCAACACCATGGCCTTGTTCCTCCGTGTACTCATTAAAGAACTCTTCACCAGCCATTTCCACACAGGGCTACTTCCTCTTTCCTTCCCCTCACAATCCACAGCTATTACACGATCTGAATTTCAGTTCTAAGAGCTTCCAATTTATTCAGCAGTCTTTTCATTTCAGGCCAAACTACTGTATTATCCACTGAAATTTTTTTCTTCTCTTTTCTTTCTTTTGTCTTTGGAACAAAGAGCAAAAGACTATTTTCCACTGGCAACGATGCGAATCGAGAATCCGGGGTTTTGAGTGCAGCTCATGCAAATAACGCTGTTTAGAAAATCAACTTTGGACTACTGAATAGCTGGTTTTTAAGAGCATTTTCACAAGCTCATACATAACCTCCTCAAGTCTGGAAAGAGCATGGGGCTGGGAGAAGGAAGAATCATTTTTCTTGACATCTGACACTCTACAGGTTATCAGACTGGGCTCTGATGTCTAAAAAGAGAGGATCTGACAGAAAGAGAAACAGATAACAACTTCAACCCAAAACGACATCTGTAATGTGGAATGTGACATTCACTGTCACTTTATAGGTCTGGGTCAGCAAGACTACTCTGTATTCTGGCTTCACGAGAAACTATGCTGCCATACTGGAAGGAGAATGGAATTGCAGTCCCAATTTTGCCACTACCTCTGATCTAAAGAAGGAAATTTTATCTCCCTGGTGTTCAGTTACCTCCTTTAAAAATTACGTGAGCTGTAGTGAATGCCTGCTAACATCTTCCCCAGCTCTGATGTTCAATGATTCCCTAAGACAAGCTAGTCATAAAGGTAGTACTTTTTGCTACTAGAGTAATGAGCTACGCCTACATATGCCCATTCCACGGTCATTGTCTAGTAGTGGCGGTGGGGGTAAATTTTATGTTTATGAATGAAGAACATGGTTCTGGTATCAGGCATACTGGGGTTCAAATTCTGACTGTGCCATTTACTAGCCCTGTGAACTTGGGCTAAACATGCCCGAACCTCCATTTCTTTCTTTTTAAAATTTATTTTGTTCAAGTATTTTGATTTACAATGTTGTGTTAATTTCTGCTGTACATCAAAGTGATTCAGTCATATATATATATATAT
The DNA here is from genome assembly GCA_022376925.1 of Tragulus kanchil. NCBI lineage: Eukaryota > Metazoa > Chordata > Mammalia > Artiodactyla > Tragulidae > Tragulus > Tragulus kanchil. The sequence continues at coordinate 111,936,654 of JAIOJX010000005.1, read as the reverse complement.
ATATATATATATATATATATACACACACACACACACACCCACACACACAAACACACACATACATAGTCTTTTTTCATATCCCTTTCCATTATAATTCATCACAGGATTTTGAATATAGTTCCTGTGATATACACTAGGATCTTACTGTTTATCCATTCTATATAAAATAGTTTTCAACTGCTAATCCCAAACTTCCCACCTTGCCTCCCTCTTGGAAACCACCAGTCTGTTTTCTATGTGTATGAGTCTGTTTCATAGATAAGTTCATTTGTGTCATATTTTAGATTCCACATATAAGTGATGATACGGTATTTCTCTTTCTCTTCCTGACTTTCATCACTTAGTATGACAGTCTCAAGGTCCATCCATGCTGCTGCATGAGTCTCTGTTTTTTCTTCTGTAAAATCACAATCCAAATAATACCTACTTGTGAGCTGGCTGTGAAAAAAGAACGAAAAACCACACGTAAAGGTCAGTGAGGGCCATGTGGTAAATTCTCAATAGATACAGCAATACTAATGTAAGCAAGAATGACTACTGATGGAATTACTAGAGAGGATTACTAAGAAACTCTGATGATCCAGACATTAAAAAAGACATAGACTCTGATTATTATGGTTCAGAATCTTTTCCTTAGATCCTTAAGAGGTCAGTGTTTTCAGTGTGCCAACCTTTTAGTCCTTTAAGCAAGTATCCTTCAACTAACCACCAAGGCCATTCTGGCATTTTCAATCCAGGCTATACAAAGAAATTCTCTCCTAATGTTCATGATGTATTTCCTTTGATATTTATCATCACTTTATGTTATGTAAAGGCACTTCTTCAAATAAATATATATGGGATGTTTGTGCAAAAACATTTTCTTATACACTGAAGAGGACACAGATTTTGAGAGTTCCTGGTCTTGGCAACTAGGTGGCTGAATTAAAGATGAACAAACCAAAACATATTTAAAGTGTATAATAGTATGAGACTACAAAGTTCACAGTGTAGGAAGGGAGATTTGAGATGACTCTTGAAGAACAAGTCACGTTTTATCAGGTGAAATTGCTAAAGGAGGCCTGCTTGAGAAGAAGAAATCTCAAAAAGCAATATATAGCTATAAGAAGGCAATGCAGTAGCTCAATTTAGGTGTATGGGACTCTAATTAGAGTATAAAACAGAGAGCCAATAAATGTTCTTATGCACTAAAGGAGATGCCCTGAGATGTAAACAGTGGTGTATTTGTTCAACAGATTATATTGAGCTCTTTAGATATGCCAGACAAATGAGGGTCATTCATGTATCAATGGCAATGTTTGTGATAGCATCTCAAGTAGTATCTGCTCCAATGGGGAACCACGTGGGTTGTGGACTCAGAAACACGTTCTTTACCTTCCTAAGGTCTTTAGTTACTAAGAGTCAACATTTACCAAAAGTGTCTACACTCAAGGCACTGTGTTACATGCTTTTCAGGAATAACTAGATTAGCTACCTTACTAGCCTTAGGAGGCAGGCCCTGTTATTCCACTTAACAGCCAGAGAACTGAGGTTCCTAAATAACCTGCTCAAGACCAGAAAAAATTACAGAACCAGAAGTCAAGCCCAGGTTGGTCTCATTCTGGAATTTGATTTTCAGTCACTATGTCATGCACCCTCTGTTAACCCATGAAAACACCAAAATCAGCTCCTTATAGAGAAGGAGGGAAAGGGTGTGAGAATCTCATTTTGAGCTTCTCGTTTCTCAACCATGGACCCATCCAGCCCTCGTGTCCCTGTCAAGGCGTCACCTTCATGCTCACTCTCAACACAAGGGAAGGTGTAAAGATACCTTTAAAGTTGGAAATGTTTTCACATGTTAATCAAATGTGCAAAAACCCTAAATGCCTCTATTTAGTTGTTTGGCTAAGTGTACTTTTCATAGCCTCCTTACCTAGGCTGCACTATAAAAGGAATATCTGGGAAGCCCTGATTTGAACTTTTATATGTACTTGTTAGTGTGTTACTTAAGGTCAGAAGGTGTTAAAACTGATCCCTTGCTACATTTTTAAAATATTTTCTTGAAAAAAAATCTCTCATGAAATCTGGCTTATTTCTGTATTGTGTGTATATGTTCCAACATTTTTATTATTTACTTCTGGTTTCTGGGTTACAGATGCTATTTAAGAACAGGTTTCTTTTTGAAAGGTTAGAAAGGGTGTGAGCTGAGATTTTAGCTAAAAACACAAATTCTATTTTAATGTATTTCCACAGAGCAGCTGGCCAAACTCCAATTTGCTAGTATGTTTATCATGTTTTCTAAAGCTATCAAGCTATTTTCCAAAGAGATTTTTTTCCCATCATTATAACCACAAATCCTTTTTTGTTCATTTTCCCAACAGATTATATTGAGCTCTTTAGATATGCCAGACAAATGAGGGTCATTCATGTATCAATGGCAATGTTTGTGATAGCATCTCAAGTAGTATCTGCTCCAATGGGGAACCACGTGGGTTGTGGACTCAGAAACACGTTCTTTACCTTCCTAAGGTCTTTAGTTACTAAGAGTCAACATTTACCAAAAGTGTCTACACTCAAGGCACTGTGTTACATGCTTTTCAGGAATAACTAGATTAGCTACCTTACTAGCCTTAGGAGGCAGGCCCTGTTATTCCACTTAACAGCCAGAGAACTGAGGTTCCTAAATAACCTGCTCAAGACCAGAAAAAATTACAGAACCAGAAGTCAAGCCCAGGTTGGTCTCATTCTGGAATTTGATTTTCAGTCACTATGTCATGCACCCTCTGTTAACCCATGAAAACACCAAAATCAGCTCCTTATAGAGAAGGAGGGAAAGGGTGTGAGAATCTCATTTTGAGCTTCTCGTTTCTCAACCATGGACCCATCCAGCCCTCGTGTCCCTGTCAAGGCGTCACCTTCATGCTCACTCTCAACACAAGGGAAGGTGTAAAGATACCTTTAAAGTTGGAAATGTTTTCACATGTTAATCAAATGTGCAAAAAAAACCCTAAATGCCTCTATTTAGTTGTTTGGCTAAGTGTACTTTTCATAGCCTCCTTACCTAGGCTGCACTATAAAAGGAATATCTGGGAAGCCCTGATTTGAACTTTTATATGTACTTGTTAGTGTGTTACTTAAGGTCAGAAGGTGTTAAAACTGATCCCTTGCTACATTTTTAAAATATTTTCTTGAAAAAAAATCTCTCATGAAATCTGGCTTATTTCTGTATTGTGTGTATATGTTCCAACATTTTTATTATTTACTTCTGGTTTCTGGGTTACAGATGCTATTTAAGAACAGGTTTCTTTTTGAAAGGTTAGAAAGGGTGTGAGCTGAGATTTTAGCTAAAAACACAAATTCTATTTTAATGTATTTCCACAGAGCAGCTGGCCAAACTCCAATTTGCTAGTATGTTTATCATGTTTTCTAAAGCTATCAAGCTATTTTCCAAAGAGATTTTTTTCCCATCATTATAACCACAAATCCTTTTTTGTTCATTTTTCCTTCCTTAAGCTTGTTACATTCTTAATGATTTTGCCATTTAACTTTGGGTCTGCACATACCAAATGAAGAAAATGTTTAAAATTATGTTAATAATATAAACAATTAATTTGCCTAATTATAAATGTATTTAAACGTGAGGACCATATTCCAGAAATTTCACAATGTCCTTTATGTTTTAGATGTGAAAGCCCTGTGTTAAAACTATGTGTGATGGATTCAATCCATCATTGAGGAAGATTCCACATGCCATGCATCAATCAAGTCTGTGCACCACAACCACTGAGTCTGTGTCCTAGATTCCATGAGCTGCAACTACTGAGCCCATGTGCCACAACTACAGTAGCCCTCATGCCTTAGAGCGCATGCTCAGCAACAAGAGAAGCCACTGTAATGAGAAGCCCACATCTAGAGAAAAGTTCGAAAAGCAACAAAGACTCAGCAACCAAAAATGAAATAAATTTTTTAAAAAATCTAAAGAGTTTGTATTAAAAAAAAATCTAATAAAGGGCTTCCCTGCTGGTTCAGTGGGTAAGGATACCACCTTGCAGTGCAAGGGGCGCCGGTTCAATCCCTGGCCTGGGAAGATCCCATGTGTTGTGGAGCAGCTGGACTAATGTGTCCAAATACCAAGCCGGAACTCTGGAGTCCATGTGCCTGTACATAGCCGGTGCTCTGCAGCAAGAGAGGCCACTGAGATGGGAGGCCCACACAGCCAAAGAACAAAGATGGATGAATAGAGATAAATGAAAGACCAATAGAAGTCTGATCCCTTGCTTTTTTTTCTGAAAAAATCTCTCATGAAATCTGGCTTATTTCTGTATTTGTATATGTTCCAACATTTTTATTATTTACTTCTGGTTTCTGGGTTACAGATGCTATTTAAGAACAGGTTTCTTTTTGAAAGGTTAGAAAGGGTGTGAGCTGAGATTTTAGCTAAAAACACAAATTCTATTTTAATGTATTTCCACAGAGCAGCTGGCCAAACTCCAATTTGCTAGTATGTTTATCATGTTTTCTAAAGCTATCAAGCTATTTTCCAAAGAGATTTTTTTCCCATCATTATAACCACAAATCCTTTTTTGTTCATTTTTCCTTCCTTAAGCTTGTTACATTCTTAATGATTTTGCCATTTAACTTTGGGTCTGCACATACCAAATGAAGAAAATGTTTAAAATTATGTTAATAATATAAACAATTAATTTGCCTAATTATAAATGTATTTAAACGTGAGGACCATATTCCAGAAATTTCACAATGTCCTTTATGTTTTAGATGTGAAAGCCCTGTGTTAAAACTATGTGTGATGGATTCAATCCATCATTGAGGAAGATTCCACATGCCATGCATCAATCAAGTCTGTGCACCACAACCACTGAGTCTGTGTCCTAGATTCCATGAGCTGCAACTACTGAGCCCATGTGCCTCAACTACTGAGCCCATGTGCCACAACTACAGTAGCCCTCATGCCTTAGAGCGCATGCTCAGCAACAAGAGAAGCCACTGTAATGAGAAGCCCACATCTAGAGAAAAGTTCGAAAAGCAACAAAGACTCAGCAACCAAAAATGAAATAAATTTTTTAAAAAATCTAAAGAGTTTGTATTAAAAAAAAATCTAATAAAGGGCTTCCCTGCTGGTTCAGTGGGTAAGGATACCACCTTGCAGTGCAAGGGGCGCCGGTTCAATCCCTGGCCTGGGAAGATCCCATGTGTTGTGGAGCAGCTGGACTAATGTGTCCAAATACCAAGCCGGAACTCTGGAGTCCATGTGCCTGTACATAGCCGGTGCTCTGCAGCAAGAGAGGCCACTGAGATGGGAGGCCCACACAGCCAAAGAACAAAGATGGATGAATAGAGATAAATGAAAGACCAATAGAAGTGGCCAAAAAAAAAAAAAAAAAAAAAACACTAAAAAATATATATCCAAATTGAAAATTAAACAAAACTATGTGTGTAATACATTTATAAATAGCAATGAAATTGCCTATGGTGATATAACAACTCCAACAATGAAACCTGGATGCTCTCTAACATTTTATGATTCTGTTATTCCACTACTACTTGTAGGTGAATTAGTGCTTTCCAGGCTACAGTGAAAAAAAATATGTTTGTTTCTAACTAGAGCAACATGAGTTGGAAAATGAATTACAATCATTCTTACATTGGAGCATGAAGAGTATACTCATAATTAATATATACATACATATATATATATATATATATATATATATATATAATCATCTTATGTCTTAGCAATTCTAATGATCAACTGAACATTGATCAATAGATCTAATGATCTGATGATCAATTCTAATGAGATCTTATTTTCTCCACATTGAAAATACTCAAGAATGCACCCAGGTAACACTGTCGATATCAGTAAGTGAGATAAATGTGGAATTGATTTCCAGCAATAATATTGCCTAAAGCTACATCTAATCAACTACTTGAAAACTTGTTAGGGATCAGGTTCTGAAACACTGAAGTCAACAGCTGAATATTCTTTCATTTTTTATGAATTTATTAAACAAACAACTAACACACATCAGAAGTGCTTGTAATTTCATAACCAGAACTTTCTTCATAGATAGAGAGGCGCTATGGCAAGTATTTTTTTTTTTTCATCAAAATACTCTCCTGTATTGAGTATTTTAATTATTGCAAAAATCTTAAGACTTCAATGTGCATATGTCTCCTATCTTTAGGGGAGGCCTGCTCTGTGCATGGTTGCTAGCCAAGGCTGTCTATCTCACCTTCTGGCACATGCATTAAGTATTCTTGTAGGGAGAAGGCTGCATTAACTCTCCAAGCACCAAACTCAGTTTTAAGAGTTCCAGCATTCAGGGACCACTGACAGGTGGTGCCTAACTGAAGGTCCCATTAGATATGCAAATGTGCCCAGGGCCTCACCCCATGGAAGTAGACCTCTGTGACATCCATGCAACCTTCTGTCTATATTCTCCCAGTAAGTGCTCTTGGAGTCTTTTGCTTTCATGCAACATTCATTTTTGAGTAATTTTTTTATACAAATAGCTGCCTTATGACCTAAGGACACTAAAATACAAATATGAGGATCAGAAAATCATTTGGTAGAAATGAAATCAGAACAAGGGAATTTAGAAGGTAAAAGAAGCAATACCATCAGAAAAAGAAACTCAGATTCATTCCTACCTTCTGGAAGTGAACTGCCCATGAGAATGGAAATATTCAAAGGCAGCTGCCTAAAGTTTAGTAGACTACAAAATATATTACTTAAATTGGACACTCTTAAAAATAAAGAGCATTAGGAAGGCCAAAATAACAGGCCTGAACCTGGACAACCAAACCAGGCAAACTAGGAGATATGGTCCCCCTGAGTAAAGTTATCCAAGTCCATGTTCACATTGGGGAACTTCTTGGTCAGAAGAACTCTGCTGGGGTAAGGACTTTTCAGTCCCTTTCTGACTGTGAAAAAGGATAACATGACACAAGCACTGAGATACCTCAGCAGCTGATCTGATAACCAACATGGCTACTAAAGTAACCAATTGATGAGCAGAGTATACAGGTATACAGACCGCATATGGTGCACAAAGTGATGATTCACATCCTAGGCAGGCAGGCTGGCTGGAGATTTCAGCATGCTACTTAAGCATGCAATTTAAAATACACAGATGACTTATTTCTGGGATGCATTTTCAGATGGCAGTTGACCACTGGTAACTGAAACCACAGATAAAGGGGAACTACTTCAATGTTATTTGAATTATCAGTGTCACATGTTATAATTGTCAAGAATTCAAAAGTTATTACATTTATTGATTAATTTGCTCCTTTCACACCTATAAGGTAGCCATCCAGGAATTATTCTTATTGTACAGATGAAAAAAGTGAGGTTAATGGGTCAAATGAGTAATACAAAGTCATACTCTAGGATTAGAACTAATTGCTGTTATTCATAGAGCGTGTATGCATGCTAAGTCGCTTCAGTTGTGTCTGACTCTTCGGGTCCCCATGGACTGCAGCCCACCAGACTCCTCTGTCCATGGAATTCTCCAGGCAAGAATACTAAAATGGGTTACCATGGCTTCCTCCAGGAGATTTTCCTGACCAAGGGACTGAACCCGTTTCTCTTAGGTCTCCTGCATTGGCAGGTGGGTTCTTTATTGCTAGTGCTACTTGGGAAGCCCTATTCAGATACAGTGGTTTTACATCTAGGATTTTAGATGCAAGGTATTAGAAATGCAAATTCTTGTTCCAGAGTGTCACCAGGATATTTCCTGAGATAAAATTTACCACAGTTTACCATTCTGGACAAAGAAGAATTCAATAGTAATACTTAGTCTTAAAATTGACAATCAAAAAAGAATTTAATCTGCCTTTCCAGCATCCCAGTAAGTAAGAGAAAAGTGATTCATTCCTATTGGGCCCATGAGAATGGAAATATTCAAAGGCAGCTGCCTAAAGTTTAGTAGACTACAAAATATATTACTTAAATTGGACACTCTTAAAAATAAAGAGCATTAGGAAGGCCAAAATAACAGGCCTGAACCTGGACAACCAAACCAGGCAAACTAGGAGATATGGTCCCCCTGAGTAAAGTTATCCAAGTCCATGTTCACATTGGGGAACTTCTTGGTCAGAAGAACTCTGCTGGGGTAAGGACTTTTCAGTCCCTTTCTGACTGTGAAAAAGGATAACATGACACAAGCACTGAGATACCTCAGCAGCTGATCTGATAACCAACATGGCTACTAAAGTAACCAATTGATGAGCAGAGTATACAGGTATACAGACCGCATATGGTGCACAAAGTGATGATTCACATCCTAGGCAGGCAGGCTGGCTGGAGATTTCAGCATGCTACTTAAGCATGCAATTTAAAATACACAGATGACTTATTTCTGGGATGCATTTTCAGATGGCAGTTGACCACTGGTAACTGAAACCACAGATAAAGGGGAACTACTTCAATGTTATTTGAATTATCAGTGTCACATGTTATAATTGTCAAGAATTCAAAAGTTATTACATTTATTGATTAATTTGCTCCTTTCACACCTATAAGGTAGCCATCCAGGAATTATTCTTATTGTACAGATGAAAAAAGTGAGGTTAATGGGTCAAATGAGTAATACAAAGTCATACTCTAGGATTAGAACTAATTGCTGTTATTCATAGAGCGTGTATGCATGCTAAGTCGCTTCAGTTGTGTCTGACTCTTCGGGTCCCCATGGACTGCAGCCCACCAGACTCCTCTGTCCATGGAATTCTCCAGGCAAGAATACTAAAATGGGTTACCATGGCTTCCTCCAGGAGATTTTCCTGACCAAGGGACTGAACCCGTTTCTCTTAGGTCTCCTGCATTGGCAGGTGGGTTCTTTATTGCTAGTGCTACTTGGGAAGCCCTATTCAGATACAGTGGTTTTACATCTAGGATTTTAGATGCAAGGTATTAGAAATGCAAATTCTTGTTCCAGAGTGTCACCAGGATATTTCCTGAGATAAAATTTACCACAGTTTACCATTCTGGACAAAGAAGAATTCAATAGTAATACTTAGTCTTAAAATTGACAATCAAAAAAGAATTTAATCTGCCTTTCCAGCATCCCAGTAAGTAAGAGAAAGCCAAAGTCATTTCAGACAGAACTTAGCTGGTGATTTGAAATCTTTGCTTCTTTGACTGAGCAGTCTGTGTTGGCGTAGGAGGTAATTCTGACTCCTTGTGTGAAATACTGTCTCAGGAAGAGTAAGTAGCTCACACTCAGGTCATAGGGAAAGGATTGCTTTGAACTTCCAGATCCAGGTCATAGTCAGTACAAAATCAAAGTTAATTATAGTAATTTTGTTTCAAGCTACTTAAGAATGGCATATATTCTCAGCTACGCAAAACATGTCTATTCATAGCCCAAGAAACATGAAAAAATAGTTTGGTCTAACGTATTTGGTCATCAATTTTGGCAAAGACCATAAGTTTATTTTCTGTGTTTTTTATCTTGGAGAAAGGCTTCTAAATCTTTCCTTTTCTATTCAGAAATGAAACTTTTGGCTGACTTGAAGGAACTCAATGAGGGGGGAAAAATGACCAAAAAAGGGCTGTAGCCTTTTATTGATTAACTTCTATTCAGAAGGACATTTTTCTCATTGCTTGTTACTGCTTTACTTCCCTTTTTCTAGGAGAAAATTATCTTCCTGTGTTATCCCTATACTTAATGTGCAGAATAAAACCACCAAATTAAATCTGTATCTTCATAGAAGAGAGATGAATTGTGTTTGGTAAGAAAACATAAAAGTCCAAGTTCAATCCAGGAAAAAAAGCTAAGATTGCTTTTTACTTTTTTTTTTTTTTTTAAATTTTTTATTCTGTGTGACCCCATGGACTGTAGCCTGTCATGCTGCCCGTGCATGGAATTCTCCAGGCAAGAACACTGGTATGGGTTGCCATGCCCTCCCCTCCAGGAGAATCTTTCAAACCCAGGGATGAAACCCAGGTCTCCTGCATTGCAGGCAGATTCCTCACCACTGAGCCATCAGGGAAGCCCTATAGATAGATAGATAGATAGATAGATAGATAGATAGATAGATAGATAGATAGATAGATAGATGATAGATAGATAGACAGACAGACAGACAGATAGATAGATATAGATAGATATAGATATAGATATAGATATAGATATAGATATAGATATAGATACAGATATATTTGTAGCCCCATGGACTGTAGCTCATCTGGCTTCTCTGTCCATGGAATTTTCCAGGCAAGAATACTGGAGTGGGTTGCCATTTTCTTCTCCATGCTTTTTATTTTTATACTTTTGTGTTTGAATGTATTAGTAGCAATATTTGTTCTAGGATATTTTACAGGAGAGAAGAGAGAAAAAACTCTTTGCTGATATTTTCCTCCATTGTCACTCCAAGAAGGAGATTCTAGCATTGTATTTTTGAGAGTGTTGAATTTTCCTTACAAAGAAGCAAACAGCTTCCACCTTTCAGTGCAATTGGAGTAGAAAAAAATAATCATCCCAAATCAGAAAGGAGATTCATTGGTTAAAAAGAAACAGAAGCTGCCACTGGAAAATGTGGTAGATATCATAGTAAGTGGGTCCATATACAGTGGGTTTCACTATCATGAGAAACCGTGAGGGATAAGAGGATCTTTGATACTCGTGATAACGAATGATGAATTCAGAAAAACTGACCTAAGCCCATGGCTTTGAGAAGTTAAGTATCTGTCCCAAGTCACATAGATGGGAAAAAGTGCTCCATGCCAGATTTGGCACTAAATAGACCTCTAACTTGAAATGATCCATGTGGGTTTGGAAAATATCCATATAAGTTCTGAGTTCCATGAACTTAATGAAACCTTCCAGCAAACTTTCAGTATGGTGTTATTTTCCATACTCTAGAGAAGAGGATGAATCAGATTTATATGATCCATAAGAAGAAAACTGATTTTAATCAGTTTGTGAATGATACCCTATATTTCAGAAAGTGTACTATCACTTCTGTTTGATCCTTTTGTCAAGAATTCTTATTTTGCTTCATGTGGCCTTTGCTCTCAAAGAGCAAGAAGATAACAAATACCATCACTGTAGATTTTGCAGATTTTCACGTCACACTTGGTATGGAATAACAATGATCTGGTTGTGAAGCGTGAAATGCTTACTATGATATTACAGAGCCCGAAAAAAACAAAGCATAAAACACGCACACAGGTCGGTTCTCCTTTGAGCCGACCCGCTGTTCTAGCGGCGTCTTCCATGCTGATTCTCCCTTAAACTGACCCGCTGTACTGGCAGCGATGCTCCCTTCCCCCACTCAAACTTTACTTTCCCTTCACTCTGTCTCCTGTCTGTAAATTCTTTTCCAACCCACACACGGACCTCAACACATTGCTACCCTGGTACCAGCTCAGGGTACCTCTGTGGGTTTCCTTAATCATTCCTATACCTTTGGGGCTTCCCAGGTAGTGCAAGTGGTAAAGAATCCACCTGCCAATGCAGGAGACACAAGAGACATGGGTTTGATCCCTGAGTTGGGAAGGTCCCATGGAGGAAGACAGGGCAATCCACTCCAGTATCCTTGTCTGGAGAATCCCATGGAGAGAGGAGCCTGGTGGGCTACAGTTTAGAGGGCTACAAAGAGTCGGACATGATGAGCGACTAACACACACACACACACACAAAACACGCACACACATACACATGTATTTTTTCCAAGTACATACCATTCAGCATGCCATTTTGCATTAAAGTATCTATGTTTCAAACAGGAGCATGCCACACCTGGTAAATATCTGTTACTTGAGTAACCAACTCCAATTCTTTATTAGAATTAAAGCAACACAACCAATTCTGATGCATTACTTGTAAATGTAGTTATTAATGTATTTCTAGTTAAAAGGCCATGTGTCAGAATGTGCCAACAAACTGGTGCAGACGTTTGGCTGAAGTACATTGTAACAGATAAATCAATCTGTTCTAGTTTTAGAGCCCTGGATACTGGCTCTGCTGGAGTCCATAGATATGATCTGTTACATGTGGCCTATATTTCAGAAAGTGTACTATCACTTCTGTTTGATCCTTTTGTCAAGAATTCTTATTTTGCTTCATGTGGCCTTTGCTCTCAAAGAGCAAGAAGATAACAAATACCATCACTGTAGATTTTGCAGATTTTCACGTCACACTTGGTATGGAATAACAATGATCTGGTTGTGAAGCGTGAAATGCTTACTATGATATTACAGAGCCCGAAAAAAACAAAGCATAAAACACGCACACAGGTCGGTTCTCCTTTGAGCCGACCCGCTGTTCTAGCGGCGTCTTCCATGCTGATTCTCCCTTAAACTGACCCGCTGTACTGGCAGCGATGCTCCCTTCCCCCACTCAAACTTTACTTTCCCTTCACTCTGTCTCCTGTCTGTAAATTCTTTTCCAACCCACACACGGACCTCAACACATTGCTACCCTGGTACCAGCTCAGGGTACCTCTGTGGGTTTCCTTAATCATTCCTATACCTTTGGGGCTTCCCAGGTAGTGCAAGTGGTAAAGAATCCACCTGCCAATGCAGGAGACACAAGAGACATGGGTTTGATCCCTGAGTTGGGAAGGTCCCATGGAGGAAGACAGGGCAATCCACTCCAGTATCCTTGTCTGGAGAATCCCATGGAGAGAGGAGCCTGGTGGGCTACAGTTTAGAGGGCTACAAAGAGTCGGACATGATGAGCGACTAACACACACACACACACACACAAAACACGCACACACATACACATGTATTTTTTCCAAGTACATACCATTCAGCATGCCATTTTGCATTAAAGTATCTATGTTTCAAACAGGAGCATGCCACACCTGGTAAATATCTGTTACTTGAGTAACCAACTCCAATTCTTTATTAGAATTAAAGCAACACAACCAATTCTGATGCATTACTTGTAAATGTAGTTATTAATGTATTTCTAGTTAAAAGGCCATGTGTCAGAATGTGCCAACAAACTGGTGCAGACGTTTGGCTGAAGTACATTGTAACAGATAAATCAATCTGTTCTAGTTTTAGAGCCCTGGATACTGGCTCTGCTGGAGTCCATAGATTTAGTTTGTACACACACACATGCCCCTAGAAATTGCTCCCCTTGGTGCATAAGTCTCCACTGCAAACTTCTTTTTATAACCTTTAGTTTGCCAAGTGAAAAGAAGTCAGTCAAACCACTAGACAATGTGCCAGTCTGTGGAATCAAATAGAACTATAAAGCTATCAGTGTTTACTGTTTTCAAGGATATAGGCAGTAAAAATGAGACTGGTATACAGTGACTTTGCCCCCGAAAAAGAAACAAAATAAAACACTCAGAATGTACCAGAATAAAATTTGGTGTGTTTTTATCTGGGTTTTTATCAGATTTTCTAATAAATGTTATTACACAACAAGGAAAAATATATTTATATTGTGAAGTAAAAGTTGACTTGAGAGCAGTTAAGGGCCATCAGATCAATTACTCATTCTCCAGAAAACATCAAATCCAAAAGCCTGGAGAGGGAAAAAAAAAAAATTTAGAACTCACCAAATAGTTCCAGAATAATCTGAGTTCATTAGTGTGCATAGGTGTTCAGGTCATGCTCAAGGGCAGAAATCAACTACAACACCAACAAGAAACCAGATGGCTCTAATGAAAGGCAGTTTTCTTATATCACTCAATACAAGTGAAAGAAACTCAGCTTCAAGTGTAGCAAAGGAATGACCATGTATTTGTGGTGGGGAAGAACATGCCTTGAAAAGACTAGAAGTTAGGCTTCCACAGAGACAGATAAGAAACACAAAATACACAGTTCAACCACTTACTATGACACGGCAATAAAGACTGAACACTACGAGCCCCACAGATGGAGGCTTCTTTGATTTGACCTAAGTGTTTGGTTCTAACAACTCATGATACCCTCCTTTTTTGCCATTAATATTTCTGCTGTTGTTTCCGTTTTCATTAAATATCTGTTACTTGAGTAACCAACTCCAATTCTTTATTAGAATTAAAGCAACACAACCAATTCTGATGCATTACTTGTAAATGTAGTTATTAATGTATTTCTAGTTAAAAGGCCATGTGTCAGAATGTGCCAACAAACTGGTGCAGACGTTTGGCTGAAGTACATTGTAACAGATAAATCAATCTGTTCTAGTTTTAGAGCCCTGGATACTGGCTCTGCTGGAGTCCATAGATTTAGTTTGTACCCACACACATGCCCCTAGAAATTGCTCCCTTGGTGCATAAGTCTCCACTGCAAACTTCTTTTTATAACCTTTAGTTTGCCAAGTGAAAAGAAGTCAGTCAAACCACTAGACAATGTGCCAGTCTGTGGAATCAAATAGAACTATAAAGCTATCAGTGTTTACTGTTTTCAAGGATATAGGCAGTAAAAATGAGACTGGTATACAGTGACTTTGCCCCCGAAAAAGAAACAAAATAAAACACTCAGAATGTACCAGAATAAAATTTGGTGTGTTTTTATCTGGGTTTTTATCAGATTTTCTAATAAATGTTATTACACAACAAGGAAAAATATATTTATATTGTGAAGTAAAAGTTGACTTGAGAGCAGTTAAGGGCCATCAGATCAATTACTCATTCTCCAGAAAACATCAAATCCAAAAGCCTGGAGAGGGAAAAAAAATTTAGAACTCACCAAATAGTTCCAGAATAATCTGAGTTCATTAGTGTGCATAGGTGTTCAGGTCATGCTCAAGGGCAGAAATCAACTACAACACCAACAAGAAACCAGATGGCTCTAATGAAAGGCAGTTTTCTTATATCACTCAATACAAGTGAAAGAAACTCAGCTTCAAGTGTAGCAAAGGAATGACCATGTATTTGTGGTGGGGAAGAACATGCCTTGAAAAGACTAGAAGTTAGGCTTCCACAGAGACAGATAAGAAACACAAAATACACAGTTCAACCACTTACTATGACACGGCAATAAAGACTGAACACTACGAGCCCCACAGATGGAGGCTTCTTTGATTTGACCTAAGTGTTTGGTTCTAACAACTCATGATACCCTCCTTTTTTGCCATTAATATTTCTGCTGTTGTTTCCGTTTTTCATTAGGAAATTATACAACTTTAGTAAAAAAGCATTAGGAATTGCTCTCTGAAAATTAACTTATGCAATTTTTAGCAGAAAATATTTTTGTAATCATCAGTGCTCAGCAGAACCAGCCTAGAGACCTTTATTCTTGGAATGAATAAAGGACATTTTCTCCCTTCTTACTCTGAAGGAGAGGGGCTGAGGCCGATGTTAACCCAAATGACCAGGACCTCCATAGGTAAATTCCAGGCTTCATAGTTAATGGTCACCAGGGCTTAAACTTGTGAAACTCTTCCAAATTGGGAAATCTTTTGTGAGGACAATACAGAAGGGCTATCTTTCTCCTTTAAAGTGACTATTCAACTCTTTAGCATGCATCTGACACTTTTCCCTCATAATTTTATTTCTTCTCACAAGAATCTAAATGGCCAAAATTATATCAACACATTTAAAAAATTATATCAGCAACATATGTTTTCCTTAAGAATAAAAATAGTAAAGAAAACTATAAACTGAAAAAAACACTATCATGATTCACAAACAAGCTGGATCACTCAAAGAAATTCCAAAAGTAACCACTATTACCAATTACTTGAATATATCCCAGAAATCTGCTATGCATGTGTCTTTGTGTGCATTTTTTATACTCTTCTAAAGTATTTCATTCCACACTATATCCTAGACATCTCCTTACCTATTTGCACTACTTATATCAAATTCATTTTCCCATATCTAATTTTCCACTTCCAATTCATAATATTCCATGGAATAGACATTATATTATTTACTCTATTTTTCTCAATATTTAGTGTCTATGTTCATATTTTACTAGTAATGTTTCAGAGAATATCTGTGTACTCATGACTATTTTGACTGGTCTTTCTTGGCTAAAACTGGGGACATCTTAAATTTTTATAGACAACATTACATTTTTGAAGCAAAGGTTATAACTTAACTTTATTTGGTAAGATAATAGGCTCAGAGAAGTTAAGATATTAAAACACTACAGAGGTCACAAAAACTGGTAAGCAAAGTCGCAGAGCAAGGATTTGAAATCAGGTTTGTCTGTCTCTAAGCTTCACTGTTTTCACCTTTGTCACCTGACTTCCTAAAACCATAAAGGTCCAATAAATAGTATACTATGTAGTCCTTAATGGAAGGAATTAGTTTAATATAGCACAAACAATAAAAAATTTATTAAGAATAATATCAACTTTGATCAATTATTCCTTTCTGGGAAAATAATATTCTAAGAATATTTCAATACTGTCTAATATCATTCATTCATTTATTTATAAATTAATAATTGAGCACTCTTCTCAAGTAAGCAAAGCATTACATCACTGAGACCCAGAATGAACATGGAGAGGGTGCCTACATTTTCATGGAAAAAAAACACAAACAAACAAGACATTAAGCAAGTCACATTAAAATCACTGTAAAATTGTAATTAACCAATACAATCATATTAATGATATATGAGCTTATGACAGGATTTGATCTAGGCAAGAGCTCAGAATAGAATTCTTCCAGGGAATGTCCACTGAGCTCAAATCTATAATATAGCTGGGATTAACCAGAGATGTAACAGGGGAGAACAAATCTGACTCTATACTGAATCTTTTTCTTTTACTTTTTTTTAATGTATATTTTATTTTGAAATTTTTACAGAGTTTTGTTGTTCACAGACACGCGTGTTCCCAAATCAGTCACATGCACATCTCTGGTACCCTTTCACCTCCCAGGCCTCACCATCCCACCCCTCCAGGCTGTCGCACCGAGCCCTTGTAGGAACTCCTATTCCCTTAGCGCAACAACAATAGCTATCATTTTCACACATGATAGTATAGGTTTCCACATTACTCCATGTCTCCCACCCACTATTCATTCCACAATGTCCACATGTCTATTCTTTGTCTGTTTTCCCATGGGTTCACTGCATGCATTATCATTACCCTTTTACTAGATTCTATATATATGTGTTAGTATACTGTACTTTTCTTTCTCTTTTTGACTTACTTCACTTGATGATAGGCTCTAAAGCCAATCACTTCATTAGGACTGATTCTTCTGCATTTCTTTTTACAGCTGAGTAGTATTCTAGTGTATATATGTACCAGAGTTTCTTTATCCATTCATTTGTCGATGGACATCTAGGTTGCTTCCATGTTCTAGCTATTGTATAGAGAGTTGCAATGAACACTGGGGTACAGGTGCCTCTTTCAGTTTTGATTTCATCTGGGTATAAGCCTAATAGTGGGATTGCTGGGTCATAGGGTGCTTCTATTTTTAGTTTTTTAAGGAATCTCCATACTGTCTTCCAAGGCAGCTGTATCAATTTACATTCCCACCAGGGAGTATCAGGGGAGCCAGCAAAGCTTTACCTGTACCTACAGCTGCTCCCCAGTGCTCCTCTTACCACCTAAACTCTGCCTCCTGTCAGATCAGTGGCAGAATAGTAAATGCAATGTACTTGAATCATCCAGAAACCATTCCACATCCCACCCTCCACCAGCCCTGGTATATGGAAAAACTGTCTTCCATGAAACCAGTCCCTAGGGCCAACAAGATTGGGAACCCTGGTTTAGCTTTCAAGCAACATTCTGACCAGATCCACCTGTGAACTGCTGCAGGAAGGAAGAAATTACAAAGCCCTCTAGAGGAAATTTTTGCAACAATGTGTCACCTCACAGACACGGGCCGTATTGCCCAAATCGGGGTCACATGCACATGTATATTTTATTTTGAAATTTTTACAGAGTTTTGTTGTTCACAGACACGCTGTTCCCAAATCAGTCACATGCACATCTCTGGTACCCTTTCACCTCCCAGGCCTCACCATCCCACCCCTCCAGGCTGTCGCACCGAGCCCTTGTAGGAACTCCTATTCCCTTAGCGCAACAACAATAGCTATCATTTTCACACATGATAGTATAGGTTTCCACATTACTCCATGTCTCCCACCCACTATTCATTCCACAATGTCCACATGTCTATTCTTTGTCTGTTTTCCCATGGGTTCACTGCATGCATTATCATTACCCTTTTACTAGATTCTATATATATGTGTTAGTATACTGTACTTTTCTTTCTCTTTTTGACTTACTTCACTTGATGATAGGCTCTAAAGCCAATCACTTCATTAGGACTGATTCTTCTGCATTTCTTTTTACAGCTGAGTAGTATTCTAGTGTATATATGTACCAGAGTTTCTTTATCCATTCATTTGTCGATGGACATCTAGGTTGCTTCCATGTTCTAGCTATTGTATAGAGAGTTGCAATGAACACTGGGGTACAGGTGCCTCTTTCAGTTTTGATTTCATCTGGGTATAAGCCTAATAGTGGGATTGCTGGGTCATAGGGTGCTTCTATTTTTAGTTTTTTAAGGAATCTCCATACTGTCTTCCAAGGCAGCTGTATCAATTTACATTCCCACCAGGGAGTATCAGGGGAGCCAGCAAAGCTTTACCTGTACCTACAGCTGCTCCCCAGTGCTCCTCTTACCACCTAAACTCTGCCTCCTGTCAGATCAGTGGCAGAATAGTAAATGCAATGTACTTGAATCATCCAGAAACCATTCCACATCCCACCCTCCACCAGCCCTGGTATATGGAAAAACTGTCTTCCATGAAACCAGTCCCTAGGGCCAACAAGATTGGGAACCCCTGGTTTAGCTTTCAAGCAACATTCTGACCAGATCCACCTGTGAACTGCTGCAGGAAGGAAGAAATTACAAAGCCCCTCTAGAGGAAATTTTTGCAACAATGTGTCACCTCTTTTCACTTTACCTCCTCACCTCCCCCTCTGTGTTCTATCAAAAAAACACACAAAAAGCCAGCATTCAAACCCTGGGCAAGGGGCTTCCCTTGTGGTCCAGCGGGTAAGGAAACCACCTTGCAATGCAAGGGGTGCCAGTTCGATCCCTGGACTGGGAAGACCCCATGTGCCACGGAGCAGCTGGACTGATGTGTCCAACTACTGAGCCGAAGCTCTGGAGCACATGCGCCCAGAGCCAGTGATCTGCAGTGAGAGAGGCCACTTTGATGGGAGGCCCACAAAGGCTAAAGAAGAAAGATGGATGAAAATAAATAAATGAAAGACCAAGAGAAGTGGCCAAAAAAAAAGAAAACAACCCTGGGCAAGATAGTTCTTCGGAACACTAGTCCACAATCTTCTCTGTCTATTGGCTTTCTGAATAAAGTCGCTATTCCTTACCCCAAGAATTCATCTCTTAATGTGTTGACCTGTAATGAGGTGAGCAGTAACACCCTCAACTCAATAACAGGAAGAAAGAAAAACATTCCATTTTCAATAGAGGAAATACATGCATAAAAGCTATGGTAGGAGGAAACAGTGCAACTTCCAAGAAATGAACCAAGGCTCATGTCGTCCAAGAACCAGGCCCAAGAGGGGAGGAACATTATCATTAGTAAAAGAGAAAGCATCAAAAGATTTTAAGGAAGGTGTAAATCACAATGGCAGCAGACCAGAAAATAATTCCTTAGCTCTCAGCAGGAAAGTTCATCAGCATACAAAATACACAGGCAGTTGAAGACAACTTCCCCAAAAAGAAATGCCACATGTCCAAAGGGCACACCTGATGCATCATCTCTCTCTCTCCCTTAAAATGCAATTTACTTAAATTACTTTGTTAAATCTGAAGCTGCAATGAAAATGACCACCACCATCATCAGGGAACAGTAATACATATGAAGAGTTAAATTAGATAGGGTTCCAAATCAACTTAGCAGCAAATGCTGACATCCACTGAAAATTAAACAACTATATAAGCCGTACAAGTAGCCACTTGGGGAAGCACATTTTAGGAAGAATCCAAATAAATACACTGATAGCTGCCTCAGAAAAGAGACTGTGTTACTATCCCCATAACCTCTGCCTCTCTAAACATTCTAAGCATCAAGACTCCACTGCAAGGTCAAGTTTCCAAAAGGCAGACCCAGTAACAGAACTTTTTGAGTAAACATATCTAGCACAGACCTTTAAACATCTTAAAGAATAATCCAGACATAAACTATGTACACAAACATCTGGAATGCTTTACGTCCAAGAATGAAACTGTGGTCTCAACATGTGGTACAATGGAGCCTCCAACCCAAATACTAGGTACCCCAGCAAGTCTTTCTCACTCTGGGTACCACATGTATGCTCCCCTGTAAATCCACCCATCTCACTTCAACAATCCCTGAAGAATATGATCCAGTGATTGGAAACATTCATAAGGGTTTAAGTTGTTCTAAAGTAGAACAGCTGAGAAATCTATAGATGCCCACAAGATAGGTAAGTTTTCCAGGCTCCTCAGAGGCCCATGATGCATTCTTTAGCACAGTACTTAAAGCTCTGGCTCCACAGTCTCAGCTGTGCTGACAACCATCTTTGTACCATTTTTTCTTACTTCCTCATCCCCGTCACACCTCATCCTCCAGTTACATGGATGCTTTACCTGATCTGAATGACACTGTGCCACCCCTCTTGGTTCACAATGCTTTCTGCAAATAATATGCCCTTCCTTGTTGCAGAGCTCTGAGTCATCTCTTAAAACTAAGCTCTAATGTACTGGAGGTTTCCTTGGTGGCTTAGATGGTAAAGAATCTGATTGCAATGCCTGAGTCAGAAAGATTCCCTGGAGGATGAAATGGCAACTCATTCCAATATTCTTGCCTGGAAAATCCCATGGACAAAGATGCTGGGCGGACTACAGTCCATGGGGTCACAAAGAGTCAAACACGACTGAACATGCATGCACGGCTTTGTAATATACAGTCAGGAAGCAATTCAACATTTTTGAGAACCAGCTGTAAATCAGGCATTTGGAATATAAATATGACTAAACATTCCCAGTGACTACTAGACTACCTCAAATAAATAAGGCTAAGAAAAGTAACTTGGATTTATACAGACAAAAATAAACTTGGTGTACTACCACCCAAAAAGAGAGTAAGAACACTTGAACTTCTAGTGTGTACCATGCTGTATAAACATAAGTTATACATAGTATCCTTAAGGCCTTAGGATGCCCTGACTACGATGAAAGGAAGTATAGATTTGATTCTTTCATTTATCTATTCACTATTTGTGATGTACAAGATACTATAACAGGTACTATAAGCCATATGGATGATTGCAAAGTCTCAATCTCAAAGAACTCTAAGTCGATCAAACCTTGTTAGAGTTCAAATGACAGGGGGTTCTTCTAAATATTGGAGCTATCACATCATCTATCTTTCTGCCTTACTACCATGAAGGAATTGGACGCTGAGTGCCTAGTGAGCAGGCTCATCCCATTGATCCTGGTACAGCTTGTTGGGCACTGCTTGAGACAGTACACTTCAACTGCTGACAGCTACTGCTGTTGTTTAGTTTCTCAGTTCTGTCCAACTCCTTTGTGACCCCATGGACTGCAGTCTAACAGGCTTCTCTGTCAATGGGGTTAAAGCTCTGGCTCCACAGTCTCAGCTGTGCCAACCATCTTTGTACCATTTTCTTACTTCCTCATCCCGTCACACCTCATCCTCCAGTTACATGGATGCTTTACCTGATCTGAATGACACTGTGCCACCCCTCTTGGTTCACAATGCTTTCTGCAAATAATATGCCCTTCCTTGTTGCAGAGCTCTGAGTCATCTCTTAAAACTAAGCTCTAATGTACTGGAGGTTTCCTTGGTGGCTTAGATGGTAAAGAATCTGATTGCAATGCCTGAGTCAGAAAGATTCCCTGGAGGATGAAATGGCAACTCATTCCAATATTCTTGCCTGGAAAATCCCATGGACAAAGATGCTGGGCGGACTACAGTCCATGGGGTCACAAAGAGTCAAACACGACTGAACATGCATGCACGGCTTTGTAATATACAGTCAGGAAGCAATTCAACATTTTTGAGAACCAGCTGTAAATCAGGCATTTGGAATATAAATATGACTAAACATTCCCAGTGACTACTAGACTACCTCAAATAAATAAGGCTAAGAAAAGTAACTTGGATTTATACAGACAAAAATAAACTTGGTGTACTACCCCCCAAAAAAGAGAGTAAGAACACTTGAACTTCTAGTGTGTACCATGCTGTATAAACATAAGTTATACATAGTATCCTTAAGGCCTTAGGATGCCCTGACTACGATGAAAGGAAGTATAGATTTGATTCTTTCATTTATCTATTCACTATTTGTGATGTACAAGATACTATAACAGGTACTATAAGCCATATGGATGATTGCAAAGTCTCAATCTCAAAGAACTCTAAGTCGATCAAACCTTGTTAGAGTTCAAATGACAGGGGGTTCTTCTAAATATTGGAGCTATCACATCATCTATCTTTCTGCCTTACTACCATGAAGGAATTGGACGCTGAGTGCCTAGTGAGCAGGCTCATCCCATTGATCCTGGTACAGCTTGTTGGGCACTGCTTGAGACAGTACACTTCAACTGCTGACAGCTACTGCTGTTGTTTAGTTTCTCAGTTCTGTCCAACTCCTTTGTGACCCCATGGACTGCAGTCTAACAGGCTTCTCTGTCAATGGGGCTTCCCAGGCAAGAATACTGGAGTGGGTTGCTGTACAAGTCAGTAATGTCTTTCTTTCACTGAACCAAAATATATTTTTCTGAAACTTCTATTTGTCAGTCCTGTATCTTCCTCTGGTAGCTTTTAGATTTAATTCATTTCCTCTTTCATGTCTAGTATTTGAAATATTACATAAGTGACATTTCCTTAAGCTTTCTTTTTTATCTACCATTTATTTTTGTGGAGTTATTTCTGGATGTGTCCTTATTCAAGATAAACCCTCCCAGCTTCTAATAGCCTCAATTTTATTAGTATGTCATTAAGCTTCTCTGTGAATATATTGAGCCAGACTAAAGTTTTCATCAAGTTGGCATTCATTAATGATACTATTTATAGTTAAGACACAAATACTCAAAACCAAAATAACAAGATTATCACTCAGCTCACCACCATGACCCCATTGATAGTTAGAAAATTGGTAACTCTGATACACATCTTCCTAAAACCAAGATGCATAGGGTTTTCCAGCATTCCAATAACCTATCAATAGAGTGGCAAAGAATGCAGAAGACATAATAGACACAGGTTTGATCCCTGGGTCAGGAAGATACCCTGGAGGAGGGCATGGCAACCCTTTCCAACGTTCATGGCCTGGGAAATTTCGTGGACAGAGGAGCCTGGCGAGCTACAGTTTGTGGGGTTGCAAAGAGTCGGACATGACAGGCAATTTAGCATGCAATGTAACTCATTCAGAAAAAAAGTAAATAAAACAGTGATGTTTCACTGCACAATGTGATCACAGTGAACCTACTCTGAATCTCAGTGATCAACTTTTCCTTTTCTACAAATCAGTCTTGTAAAAAATTATGCCCCATATGTTGGAAAATTTCAGTTACTTATCTGGAGATGAAGGTCTAAATTTGTTCTTCTAAATATTGGAGCTATCACATCATCTATCTTTCTGCCTTACTACCATGAAGGAATTGGACGCTGAGTGCCTAGTGAGCAGGCTCATCCCATTGATCCTGGTACAGCTTGTTGGGCACTGCTTGAGACAGTACACTTCAACTGCTGACAGCTACTGCTGTTGTTTAGTTTCTCAGTTCTGTCCAACTCCTTTGTGACCCCATGGACTGCAGTCTAACAGGCTTCTCTGTCAATGGGGCTTCCCAGGCAAGAATACTGGAGTGGGTTGCTGTACAAGTCAGTAATGTCTTTCTTTCACTGAACCAAAATATATTTTTCTGAAACTTCTATTTGTCAGTCCTGTATCTTCCTCTGGTAGCTTTTAGATTTAATTCATTTCCTCTTTCATGTCTAGTATTTGAAATATTACATAAGTGACATTTCCTTAAGCTTTCTTTTTTATCTACCATTTATTTTTGTGGAGTTATTTCTGGATGTGTCCTTATTCAAGATAAACCCTCCCAGCTTCTAATAGCCTCAATTTTATTAGTATGTCATTAAGCTTCTCTGTGAATATATTGAGCCAGACTAAAGTTTTCATCAAGTTGGCATTCATTAATGATACTATTTATAGTTAAGACACAAATAGTCAAAAACCAAATTAACAAGATTATCACTCAGCTCACCACCATGACCCCATTGATAGTTAGAAAATTGGTAACTCTGATACACATCTTCCTAAAACCAAGATGCATAGGGTTTTCCAGCATTCCAATAACCTATCAATAGAGTGGCAAAGAATGCAGAAGACATAATAGACACAGGTTTGATCCCTGGGTCAGGAAGATACCCTGGAGGAGGGCATGGCAACCCTTTCCAACGTTCATGGCCTGGGAAATTTCGTGGACAGAGGAGCCTGGCGAGCTACAGTTTGTGGGGTTGCAAAGAGTCGGACATGACAGGCAATTTAGCATGCAATGTAACTCATTCAGAAAAAAAGTAAATAAAACAGTGATGTTTCACTGCACAATGTGATCACAGTGAACCTACTCTGAATCTCAGTGATCAACTTTTCCTTTTCTACAAATCAGTCTTGTAAAAAATTATGCCCCATATGTTGGAAACAATTTCAGTTACTTATCTGGAGATGAAGGAGTCTAAATTTGTCTGACTCATTTTCTTAGAAATTGAAACATAACCAATTTCTGTGCTCTAGCAACTCTCATGTATTTCATGAATTCCACATAATGAACCTAGAACTCTTCTAAACCACTGAGGTTCTTTAAATGATAATTATATTTTTTAAAAAACCCCTATAGTTTCATTCATTTAGAAAGCAAACCCTAACCTATAGATAAAATACATACACATTATATTTATAAATATTATATATATACATATATATAATATTTATAAATAATATATATATGTAAAAGAACACAGCTTTCTATGTTACCAAAGCGAACATCCTCAACCGAAGATTTAAGAGGAAAATACACAAAAACATGCTCATCTTTGCTATGAAGAAATGAAACAAACAAATCTGGGTGTCTAATAGATCTTTATTTTGTATCTTTTCTTTTTAGATTCTACATATAAGGGATGCCATATGATATTTCTCCTTCTCTGACTTACTTCACTCAGTATGAAACTCTCTAGGTCCATCTATGTTGCTACAAATGGAATTATTTCATTCTTTTTAATAGCCAAGTAATATTCCATTGTATATAAGTACCACAACTTCTTTATCCATTTCTGTGTCAATGTACATTTAGGTTGCTTCCATGTCTTAACTATTGTAAATAGTGCTACAAAGGACATTGTGGTGCATGTAGCTTTTCAAGTTATGATTTTCTCCAAGTATATGCTCAGGAGTGGGACTGCTGGGTCACATGGTAGTTCTATTTTCAGCTTTTTAAGGAATCTCCATACTGTTCTCCATAGTGGCTGTACCAGTCTACATTCTCACCAACAGGGTAGGAGGATTCCCTTCTCCCTACACCCTCTCCAGCATTTATTGTTTGTAGACTTTTTGATGACAGCCATTCTGACCAGTATGATGGTGGTATCTCATTGCAGTTTTGATTTGCATTTCTCTAATAATAAGTGATGCTGAACACTTTTGGCCATTATGTATGTCCTCTTTGGAGAACTGCTCATTCAGTTCTTCTGCCCATTTTTGAGTGGGTTGCTTGTCCTGATGCTATTAAGGGTCATAAGCTGCTATTAAGGGTCATAAATTTTGGAGACTTAATCCTTTATCAGTCACATCATTTGAAAATATTTTCTCCCAATCTGTGAGTTGTCTTTTCATTTTTTGTTTGTTACCTTTGCTGTGCAAAAGCTTTTGAGTTTAAGTAAGTTCTGTTTGTTTATTTTTGCTTTTACTTCCATTATTCTGGGAGATGG
The DNA here is from genome assembly GCA_022376925.1 of Tragulus kanchil. Classification (NCBI taxonomy): domain Eukaryota; kingdom Metazoa; phylum Chordata; class Mammalia; order Artiodactyla; family Tragulidae; genus Tragulus; species Tragulus kanchil. The sequence continues at coordinate 111,910,775 of JAIOJX010000005.1, read as the reverse complement.
ATTTGATAGGGACAGAGTAGAATAGGTAAGTGGTTGTAAAGTCCTAGTAGGGGATGGTAGGTAGAAGGGAGACACCTGAGAAAGGTTGGGAGGCCAGTGAGTTCGATAACTCAGGAGAGCTGCTCCTTGTTCAGTAAAGCAGGCTTGACTGGGTATAAACAGCTAATGAAGGAGGAGCTGGCGAAGAAGCAACCAATGATGCATGTTCTGCATCTGCGTCTACTTGAGGCGGGCAGTCTTCTACCATCCCATATATATTGCTGCCCACTTAGTTGGGGGAGAGCAGAGCAGAGCTTTCCTACCTGCTGGCTTGTACCTCTTACAAGTACCCTATCCTGATAAATCTTCTTCTTGCCTATCACTCTGCCTCTCGCTGAATTCCTTCTGCATTGAGGCACGAAGAACCTGAGCCTCAGTGGGTCCAGACGTTGGGTGAGTCCTGGCCACGTGGGTTCAAGTCCCAAACTGGTTTTGGCTAGGTTCAAGACCCAGTCACGTGGATTCAGTCCCAAACAGGGTTTTGGCTGGAATTCAAGCTCCAGCCACGTGGGTTCAAGTCCCAAGCAGGGTTTGATCAGGCCTGAGCCCTGGTTTAAGTTTCAAATTGAGATAAAACCCTTTCAGATTGAAAAAGATACTGCTGTGATTTCTGTCAGACAGTATTCTCTTTATGTTTTCCTCACAAAGGTTTATTGTGTCTGGTCTCACATTAAGGTCTTTAATCAATTTTGAGCCTATTTTTGTCAATGGAGTTAAGGAATGACCTATTAATAATTCCACTTTTTACATGTGACTGTCCAGTCTTCCCAGCACCATCTGTGATAAAACTATAAGAAAAGTAACGAAAGAGTTGGACACAACTTAGCAATTGAAAAACAATGAAAAATTTAGGGTGTATCCCTTTTCACAGACACTGAAAATCAAAGTTCTCTCATTGTATTTTTATTGCCAACATTGATTTTACAGATTTGGTGGGGATAAAGAGACAGGGACATGGTTAACACTTTCAAACATTTTCCGTACGTTATTTCTAGGTTAGATGATTCCACTGGGTCAGATTCTGATATCCTCAAACCCCCTCTATAATTTCCACTGTATTATTCTCTGAATGAACGTGATGGTGCAGAGAGGGTTTGGATTTTAGTTAAGAAGCTGAATTCTTCTAAATACCTTGGAATACAGTCTATGAGTGTGTAGGAAGTCCTATGGGTGGATAATTACAAAAAAGCAAAGCTGTTCTTAGGTATGTAATTAACCTTCTCAAACTATAAACTGTTGTATCACCTGGGAAAATTTTCTTAAGCACAAATGTAAATTAGTTTCATGTCTGAAAATACTGCCTGCTAAATCTCAGAGCCATACATAGCCACTCATAGGCAATGACAACTTCTTATTAAAACAAAGTGAATGGGGACAGGCTGAAGTGATCCAGAGGATGGTACACAGTGCCACAGAGGGGTCTACCTGGCACACGGGCTCTACCATTAAGTGGTCACAGCTTTCCCTGACTCCTCAAGAATTCTAATGCTGATGCTGATGATACTTGAATTAATAGATGGAAGGAACAAAAATAAAGAATGTCCCATTGAAAATGTTAACTCTTCCCAAATAGGCCCTAACTGTACACACTGAGAAAAAGGACTTGGTGAAGGAAAAGGCAGCCCTTTGCAAAACTACAAAATGCAGTTTATCATCTGTTTTCCAACATGATCTTTTTTTTTGCTATTTACCTCTTCACTGATCTCTTCCTACAGGTCTGATCCAGTCTACATGTCCTTATGCTTCCTTCTTTTCATCCGAAGTTACCCTTTGCAAAAATAGCAGGGAGAGAAGAATTATCCATACTTTCTTCCAGTCAAAATACTCTTTTCCTCAGCGCCACTCAATTTAGAAATGTGTGCAAAGGAAAATAATTAAGCTAACTATATTTAATCTACAGCTCTGCCTGAGTGACTCCTTCAATTTATTCTTCAGTAGAATATCTGCACTGTGTCTGTGAACTGTTATTCACCAATTCTACTTCTAAGGATTTGTCATTCCAAGACAATTGTGTGTAATAAGAAGCTATAATATTTTTCCAGAAGCACTGTTTTTATAACAACAAATGAAAGAATAGAAAGAGCCCACAGAACAATGAAAACTAATTAGCGAAGTATGTTAGATCCTATCTAGCATTTGAAATTATCTTTTAGAAATGTATATCTAAATATGGTATATATTTATGATATAATGAGTAAAATCCAAATTTTTTTATGCATGGTAAGATCCATATAAAAATATATACATATATGAGTGTGTAGGAAGTCCTATGGGTGGATAATTACAAAAAAGCAAAGCTGTTCTTAGGTATGTAATTAACCTTCTCAAACTATAAACTGTTGTATCACCTGGGAAAATTTTCTTAAGCACAAATGTAAATTAGTTTCATGTCTGAAAATACTGCCTGCTAAATCTCAGAGCCATACATAGCCACTCATAGGCAATGACAACTTCTTATTAAAACAAAGTGAATGGGGACAGGCTGAAGTGATCCAGAGGATGGTACACAGTGCCACAGAGGGGTCTACCTGGCACACGGGCTCTACCATTAAGTGGTCACAGCTTTCCCTGACTCCTCAAGAATTCTAATGCTGATGCTGATGATACTTGAATTAATAGATGGAAGGAACAAAAATAAAGAATGTCCCATTGAAAATGTTAACTCTTCCCAAATAGGCCCTAACTGTACACACTGAGAAAAAGGACTTGGTGAAGGAAAAGGCAGCCCTTTGCAAAACTACAAAATGCAGTTTATCATCTGTTTTCCAACATGATCTTTTTTTTTGCTATTTACCTCTTCACTGATCTCTTCCTACAGGTCTGATCCAGTCTACATGTCCTTATGCTTCCTTCTTTTCATCCGAAGTTACCCTTTGCAAAAATAGCAGGGAGAGAAGAATTATCCATACTTTCTTCCAGTCAAAATACTCTTTTCCTCAGCGCCACTCAATTTAGAAATGTGTGCAAAGGAAAATAATTAAGCTAACTATATTTAATCTACAGCTCTGCCTGAGTGACTCCTTCAATTTATTCTTCAGTAGAATATCTGCACTGTGTCTGTGAACTGTTATTCACCAATTCTACTTCTAAGGATTTGTCATTCCAAGACAATTGTGTGTAATAAGAAGCTATAATATTTTTCCAGAAGCACTGTTTTTATAACAACAAATGAAAGAATAGAAAGAGCCCACAGAACAATGAAAACTAATTAGCGAAGTATGTTAGATCCTATCTAGCATTTGAAATTATCTTTTAGAAATGTATATCTAAATATGGTATATATTTATGATATAATGAGTAAAATCCAAATTTTTTTATGCATGGTAAGATCCATATAAAAATATATACATATATGTGTGTGAAAGTCGCTCAGTCATGTCCAAGTCTTTGTGACCCCAAGGATTATAGCCCACCAGGCTCCTCTGTCCATGGAATTCTTTAGGTAAGAATACTAGAATGGGTAACTGTTCCCTTCCCCAGGGCATCTGCCCAAACCAGGGATTGAATTCAGGTCTCTCGCATTGCAGGAGAATTCTTTACTGTCTGAGCCACCAGGGAAGCCCATGTACATGTATAGTACATGTATAGATATTCACCTTCAAATGTGTAAAAAATGGCCCTAGGCATGGGCTAAGCATTTGGTAAACAAGAACACATACAGCCTCTATCCACATGGAGCATACAGTATAACGTCAAAGATAGACATTAATCAATGTTAAAAAGTTTTGTCCTCATGGGGCTTATAGTTTATTCTTAATTGTATCTTTATCTCTGGCCAATTCTATTTGTGATGTGAAAATAATACTTTTTAGCTATTTCATAAATGCAAGATGTTCTGTATATTCTAAGATTACCTGACAAACAATTAAATGACATACTTAAGAAAAGTTAATAATCTTATCAGTGGACAGAAATTTCATACATTTTATTATCCTGGCCCTTTCTTATGAAATTCTCATACTTACGATGGCCTCTACAACGTGACAAGTATAAACTATGCCTGGGTTATAATGCCTATCTTAATGAAGCCATTCAATATCCGTCTGTGAATTTCTCAGTGGTATTTCTAAATCCATTATATAAACTATGGGCAAAAGTTACTTATGGAACAAATAGGCCAACTATGATTTCTCAACTTCATTAAAGAAATGAACCAAGGAAGTTTTATTAAAGAAAGGGTCAAAACATCTATGAAAAGGTCAGAGCAGAAATCAAGTAAACATTTCTGACTACAGGTATCATTAGAAAATCCTCAGATACTTAATGTGAGAGTGTTCGAACCAATTAAACCACTGAGATAAAGGGAGACAATATGGATTAATGTTCTACCTGGAAATCACATTTCACTTTAGTCCAGCTGAAAAAGAGAACCCAACAGGCAACTCTGCTTAAAAACACATCTACTTTGAAGTAACTTTGGTCTTAGGACAGACAAAGTCAAGGTAGAAGTAATCTGTACCTCTGTGTTCCCCATACAGCCCAATTATTCCATAGGAAAATATGGTAGTAGGGCATATGGGGGAGAAAAATACATTTTAGCTCACTTCTCTTTCATGGCGTTCTGCTTCTGATGCTGAGTCTTTGTTTAGACACTGCTAGTTGAACTAGATAATTACATTTCTTTCACTGCTGTTAGTTTATCAAAAGAGAATTGTTTACTGCCTATTATTTGCCAATACAGCAAGTGGGGCTCAACTTTCAGGTTAAATGATGCAGAAAACACAGGGTAGGAAAAATGGCACATTTTCATCCATCTTCTTTATTTTTTTGAATTTACACTATTGACTTTTGAACATACCATACTGACTTGCTGAAATTATCACAGTGACTAAAGTTATAAACCAAAGAACCAGAGAGAAACACTAGCCTGTAGAACCAAAAACATAACCAAAAGTTAATACTGATTTCATAAATGCAAGATGTTCTGTATATTCTAAGATTACCTGACAAACAATTAAATGACATACTTAAGAAAAGTTAATAATCTTATCAGTGGACAGAAATTTCATACATTTTATTATCCTGGCCCTTTCTTATGAAATTCTCATACTTACGATGGCCTCTACAACGTGACAAGTATAAACTATGCCTGGGTTATAATGCCTATCTTAATGAAGCCATTCAATATCCGTCTGTGAATTTCTCAGTGGTATTTCTAAATCCATTATATAAACTATGGGCAAAAGTTACTTATGGAACAAATAGGCCAACTATGATTTCTCAACTTCATTAAAGAAATGAACCAAGGAAGTTTTATTAAAGAAAGGGTCAAAACATCTATGAAAAGGTCAGAGCAGAAATCAAGTAAACATTTCTGACTACAGGTATCATTAGAAAATCCTCAGATACTTAATGTGAGAGTGTTCGAACCAATTAAACCACTGAGATAAAGGGAGACAATATGGATTAATGTTCTACCTGGAAATCACATTTCACTTTAGTCCAGCTGAAAAAGAGAACCCAACAGGCAACTCTGCTTAAAAACACATCTACTTTGAAGTAACTTTGGTCTTAGGACAGACAAAGTCAAGGTAGAAGTAATCTGTACCTCTGTGTTCCCCATACAGCCCAATTATTCCATAGGAAAATATGGTAGTAGGGCATATGGGGGAGAAAAATACATTTTAGCTCACTTCTCTTTCATGGCGTTCTGCTTCTGATGCTGAGTCTTTGTTTAGACACTGCTAGTTGAACTAGATAATTACATTTCTTTCACTGCTGTTAGTTTATCAAAAGAGAATTGTTTACTGCCTATTATTTGCCAATACAGCAAGTGGGGCTCAACTTTCAGGTTAAATGATGCAGAAAACACAGGGTAGGAAAAATGGCACATTTTCATCCATCTTCTTTATTTTTTTGAATTTACACTATTGACTTTTGAACATACCATACTGACTTGCTGAAATTATCACAGTGACTAAAGTTATAAACCAAAGAACCAGAGAGAAACACTAGCCTGTAAGCACATTTATACACTTTACAAAAATTACCACTAACCAAGTGAATGGTTAATATTACTATGTTATAATTCTTAGAATACATAGAGAAATCAAGAGATTCATCATTTTAACTAAATTGTGCACATTTTAAACATATATATTTGATACCATAGACCTAGAGTACCGACATAACAAGCTAAAGATAATTTAAATCCCACTTAGTGACTTTAGAATTTTAAAGCATTTATTACTGATGTGACATGTGAGACAATTTTTAAAAAAATACATCAGAAGAGCAGTTCTTGTTTCTTCAAAACATTTAGTAGAGAACTAGGTGGTTAATTACACTAAATATATCATACTTTCTTTTTTACAAAATGTGAAAAATTAAGAGAAAATTTTATTTGGCAAAAACATATTGATTTTAGTTTACCCTGCTAAAGCAAGTTTGTATATCTAACTCAGAAAATCTATTTATATTAAAATACATTTTTTCTCATCATTGAAGAAAGGTACTAAACTTAATAACCATTTAGAGAGTGAAATACACAGAAACTAAGCATCTTATTTACAAATATACTCTCACTAAATTTCCACATGCTGAATTTTCACTATAAAAAAATACTTCCTATTTCTTTCTACTCTTTCCAACTTGCCTTTATCTTGTTTCTGCTATTTTAATTTATTGTGAACTCTAGTATATGTCATTCTTTCTTCCCAAATTGAAATTAGTCTCATATATTTTAATTTGGACCAATTTTTAATCATCTTTTATTCAATCTACATTATTTCTACTTCTCCAAAGTTAAACACTTTATACAAACATAGATCATTAGAACAGATATGACTGAATAAGAATTTTTACCTTCTCATGAAAGTTCGCCATTCCATTAGCCAAATACGCCAGACCATGAACAGTCTACTGATTCCTCTAGATAATATGTTTATCTATCTATATCTCCATAGCTTTTGGTATAATGTTAATTGCCATCTCTAGTGCTTATGTGATGTCCCATGATCTTCTGCATTCTTTAAACCTTCTTAACTTTTCTGTTAGATTTCCATACCTCCCTCCCCAGCCCTGGTCTTTTAACTGGCCTCTTTGCCTCTGTTTCTTTCCTTGGCTAACTCTTTGAAACACATCCTTCACTATTAGATTAGCTTCTTACTGCTATCAAATCCTGTAACAAACTGAATTAGTGGCTTAAAACAACACCCATTTATTACCTTCATTTCTGCAGGTCAGATATTCTGTATGGATTTGTCTAGGTTCTCTGACAAGACCAAAATCAAGGTGGTGGGCAGGCTGCAGTCTTGCCTGGAGAACCTCTAATGAACAATCTATTTCCAGGCTCGCAGACTGTTGGCAAAGTTCAGTTTATTTTATTGTTTTAATTGGATTAGTGTCTCTGTTTAAGCCAAATGTCTCACCCAGCTCTTTAGGCATCCACATTCCCTTTTGTTGTCCCCTTCATTTTCCAACCAACAGCAACACACTGAATCCTTTTTGTGTTTCAATTCTTTCTGCCACCCTCCTCTGCCAGGAGTTGGTAAAACTGCTCTTTAGAACTTCTTTATTAAGTCAGGCATGAAATCTTGTTTTTTTTTTCCTAGAAATTGTGCCTATTACAAATTTCCAACAAAAATTTCATCATATACAGAAAACTTTGGGTGTCTACACATTCATTCTTCCTCCAGTCCACCTTTCTCTCCCTATTTGCATGGAGCTCTTTTGTACGCTACAGCATCTCACTGTGCTTCTCCATCAAAGTGTTCATCACACTGCAGTACACTGTCTGCTTGCTTTTTGGTCATTCTAGAAGACTTCATAACTAATTTTAATCATCTTTTATTCAATCTACATTATTTCTACTTCTCCAAAGTTAAACACTTTATACAAACATAGATCATTAGAACAGATATGACTGAATAAGAATTTTTACCTTCTCATGAAAGTTCGCCATTCCATTAGCCAAATACGCCAGACCATGAACAGTCTACTGATTCCTCTAGATAATATGTTTATCTATCTATATCTCCATAGCTTTTGGTATAATGTTAATTGCCATCTCTAGTGCTTATGTGATGTCCCATGATCTTCTGCATTCTTTAAACCTTCTTAACTTTTCTGTTAGATTTCCATACCTCCCTCCCCAGCCCTGGTCTTTTAACTGGCCTCTTTGCCTCTGTTTCTTTCCTTGGCTAACTCTTTGAAACACATCCTTCACTATTAGATTAGCTTCTTACTGCTATCAAATCCTGTAACAAACTGAATTAGTGGCTTAAAACAACACCCATTTATTACCTTCATTTCTGCAGGTCAGATATTCTGTATGGATTTGTCTAGGTTCTCTGACAAGACCAAAATCAAGGTGGTGGGCAGGCTGCAGTCTTGCCTGGAGAACCTCTAATGAACAATCTATTTCCAGGCTCGCAGACTGTTGGCAAAGTTCAGTTTATTTTATTGTTTTAATTGGATTAGTGTCTCTGTTTAAGCCAAATGTCTCACCCAGCTCTTTAGGCATCCACATTCCCTTTTGTTGTCCCCTTCATTTTCCAACCAACAGCAACACACTGAATCCTTTTTGTGTTTCAATTCTTTCTGCCACCCTCCTCTGCCAGGAGTTGGTAAAACTGCTCTTTAGAACTTCTTTATTAAGTCAGGCATGAAATCTTGTTTTTTTTTTCCTAGAAATTGTGCCTATTACAAATTTCCAACAAAAATTTCATCATATACAGAAAACTTTGGGTGTCTACACATTCATTCTTCCTCCAGTCCACCTTTCTCTCCCTATTTGCATGGAGCTCTTTTTGTACGTCTACAGCATCTCACTGTGCTTCTCCATCAAAGTGTTCATCACACTGCAGTACACTGTCTGCTTGCTTTTTGGTCATTCTAGAAGACTTCATAACTATGTAACCCCCAAATTTAAGCTGGGCCCAAGCTACATAAAGACGCTCAAACATTACTAATCTCACTTTTATGTGACTGCCATATATTTGCAAAGACATGTGAACTACAATGAAAATACACTTTATAGTATGCTAGTCATTAGCAACTTTGTGTGGGAAAACCGATGAGAAAAGTTAAACAAGGAAATTCCATCTTGCCCAAATATAATCTCATCATAGCTGAGGATATTGTATGAACCACAGATGATGAGAATGAAGAAGCCACAGATGTTCCTTAGGGACTTCACTCTAACCAAAACCAAGGGAGTGTGCCTTAAAGCAGATTGTTGGTAACAAAACCACGTCACATTCAAATATATGTCATCTTACTGCTCAAGGCCTGCACTGTGACATTCAATCAGCCCATCATGGATACAGAAGATACTGTGTTAACTTGGCTAGAAAATAAATGTGTTCCTACGTTCACACATTAAACAAAATAAATCAGTATCATAGTTCACTTACAATACAAAATACATGAGTTACAGCCGTTCTTAAAATGCTCCTTGAGAAGTACAGCTGCTAAAACCATCATGAATTATGATATTTTAGTCACTTACAAGACCTGAGACTTACAGGAAGGAGGGTTCTAAAAGAGGAATTTATCATCTTTGTGAAGAAACTCCAAAGCAATCTCTGGGAATCATTTTATAAAAAGAAATCCGAATAGTAAAAAAATTAGACCTCTGTTTCTCTCTCTCTCTCTCTCACTCTCATTTTTTTTTTGTATAGCTTTGCCATTCATAATCAGGTCTAAATTCAAAGGACTGCAAAGGAATGTTCAGGAGGAGTGAAGAGAGAAGCAATTTATGTAAATAATAAACCATGTTTATAGTGACCACTGACATGAGCCCAGAGCTAAGGCCAGTAACAGAAGTACCAATTTACAGCAAAGGAAAATTATTCCTAACTCATAAAAAGACTGTTTGTAGCTATAGGAATTTTATTTATGTAAATATAAATAGGAACAATGTGTTACATTCTCAGAATAGATACTGAACTCTAGTACATAAACACTCCAATAATCCTCATTAAGTTCTTTGGTCATCACCTTCAGCTCTCCCATATTTAATCATGCACTTGCATATGTATTATTTAAAATGAAAGGGGATATATATCATTTTTTTTCTCAAGCATTTTTTAAAAAAGATTTATTTATTTATTTTGGGCGAGGGTCGGGTTGGGGAGGGGGGGAGCGGGCGGGCCACTTCTATTGGTCCTTCATTTCTCCATTTTTTTCATCCGTCTTTGTTCTTTGGCTCCTGTGGGCCTCCCATCGCGGTGGCGTCTGTCGTTGCAGAGTGCGGGGTCTGGACGCATGCGCTCCAGAGCTCCGGCTCGGTGATTGGACACATCGGTCCAGCCGCTCCGCAGCATGTGGGATCTTCCCAGGCCAGGGATCCAACCGGCGGCCCTTGCACTGCGAGGCGGTGTCCTTACCCACTGGACCACCAGGGGAAGCCCTCAAGCATTTTTTAACCCAAAACTTTATGTGAATAAGCATACAATTTTATTTCATAGGTACTTCGTTAGTATGCAGATTAATTTTGCCTGGTAGCCACATTAGACTTGAACTTTCTCCTATCATCACGTGTTTTTAATTTCTACTACTGGATTAAATTTTCAATAGAATTCATGAGCCTACTGATCATCCCAATAATGCAAAGCAAGTAGGAGTTAACCTGGAAAGTAAGTCTAGGTGATGAATTCAACATAGTTCACATCCCTCCAAAGCGAAAAAATGATTAATATGTAAAGATATGTCAGTTTTAATATGTGTAAGAAAATGTGCCATTCTTTTCCCTTATATAAATGAAGAGAATATTTCCAGGTATTTTCCTCTGCTTACAGAAGAAGGCATCACACCTAGAATTCAGTAATAGATTGTGTAACAGAGAACTAACACCAATGTACACGCAATCCACATACGATCCTACACAATCAAATCAAATATCCTCATATCCTCAGTGAATATTAAGTTTTAACTATCACCACTACTTATTCAATTTGGCTATCCACACAAGATATGGCTTCATGTTTAATAAAAACAAAGTGGTTTGAATTTTTTTTGTCTTATAAGATAGAATAAAACAATTTCATTCTCATAACATCTACAAGTTGTGACCCTCAATTATTTGGGGGAACAAGAAGAAATATATATTGCAGTGATCAGGTGGCAATGAAATGAAAAGTGAAATGTTAGTCACTCAGTCACGTCCAACTCTTTGTGATCCCATGGACTGTAGTCCACCAGGCTCTTCTGTCTGTGGGATTCTCCAGAGAAGAATACTAGAATGGATTGCCATTTCCTTCTCCAGGAGATCGTCCCAACCCAAGGATCAAATCTAGGTCTCCTGCATTGCAGACAGATTTTGTACCATCTGAGCTACCAAGGAAACCCTAGTAGTAAAGAATTCACCTACCAAGGCAGGAGACTTAAAGAGAAGTGTGTTCAATCCCTAGGTTAGGAAGATCCCCAGAGGAGGGCATAGAAACTGACTCCAGTCTTACCTGGAAATTCCCATGGACAGAGCTGCCCAGCAGGCTAAGGTCCATAGTCTCAAGGAGTTGGACCCAGCTAAAGTGACTTAGCATGCAAGGACACAAATTGATACTCAGCAAAAAGGCATTTTACTACCAAATATATGTCTTTTAAAACTTCCTAAAAAAACCTGAAATACCACAACACACACAGACATACACATACACACAATTTTTTGTTACTCTTTAAGAATTCTTACTTTTCCATTCAAGCATCAGTTCACACACCTTATCCATGAAGCCTTCCTTCTATGATATTCTCAGTTACCTCCTTCAGAGTTCTGAAAATGATGATCACTATAACAATCCTCAGGAGACTACACTGTTATGCACATCCCTCCAAAGCGAAAAAATGATTAATATGTAAAGATATGTCAGTTTTAATATGTGTAAGAAAATGTGCCATTCTTTTCCCTTATATAAATGAAGAGAATATTTCCAGGTATTTTCCTCTGCTTACAGAAGAAGGCATCACACCTGAATTCAGTAATAGATTGTGTAACAGAGAACTAACACCAATGTACACGCAATCCACATACGATCCTACACAATCAAATCAAATATCCTCATATCCTCAGTGAATATTAAGTTTTAACTATCACCACTACTTATTCAATTTGGCTATCCACACAAGATATGGCTTCATGTTTAATAAAAACAAAGTGGTTTGAATTTTTTTTGTCTTATAAGATAGAATAAAACAATTTCATTCTCATAACATCTACAAGTTGTGACCCTCAATTATTTGGGGGAACAAGAAGAAATATATATTGCAGTGATCAGGTGGCAATGAAATGAAAAGTGAAATGTTAGTCACTCAGTCACGTCCAACTCTTTGTGATCCCATGGACTGTAGTCCACCAGGCTCTTCTGTCTGTGGGATTCTCCAGAGAAGAATACTAGAATGGATTGCCATTTCCTTCTCCAGGAGATCGTCCCAACCCAAGGATCAAATCTAGGTCTCCTGCATTGCAGACAGATTTTGTACCATCTGAGCTACCAAGGAAACCCTAGTAGTAAAGAATTCACCTACCAAGGCAGGAGACTTAAAGAGAAGTGTGTTCAATCCCTAGGTTAGGAAGATCCCCAGAGGAGGGCATAGAAACTGACTCCAGTCTTACCTGGAAATTCCCATGGACAGAGCTGCCCAGCAGGCTAAGGTCCATAGTCTCAAGGAGTTGGACCCAGCTAAAGTGACTTAGCATGCAAGGACACAAATTGATACTCAGCAAAAAGGCATTTTACTACCAAATATATGTCTTTTAAAACTTCCTAAAAAAACCTGAAATACCACAACACACACAGACATACACATACACACAATTTTTTGTTACTCTTTAAGAATTCTTACTTTTCCATTCAAGCATCAGTTCACACACCTTATCCATGAAGCCTTCCTTCTATGATATTCTCAGTTACCTCCTTCAGAGTTCTGAAAATGATGATCACTATAACAATCCTCAGGAGACTACACTGTTCAGTTCCAAACACTGCTCTAAGCACTTGACATATTAATTCATGCAATCCTCAGACAATTCCTTAAAGGGTTATAGCCATATAATTTTTAAAGATGAGGAAACCTGAGCTCAGAGAAGTTAACCAACTTGCTTAAAGTCACAGAGCTGGCAAGGAGAAGAGCTATCACTCAAATTCAGGCAGCCTGGCCTCAAAGTCCAAATACTTAATAACTAGAGCATAATATCTCTTCTAACTTTCTGTTTATAAAATCGGAGTAATTGTGTGTGTCCAGGGTATTATTCACCAAATTAAGTCAGATCATTCCACAGTACAATGTCCAGTGCTGAATAGTGCTATTGTTACCAAGTACAGTTATTTGTAGCTAAGTTTCTGTCTGGTACTACACTGGGAATTCTTTGAGGATGAAGTCTGCAATCATTCATTTGTTCATTTATTCATCCCACAAATAGTCCTTGAACAAGTACTGTAAGCAAGGTCCTATGCCAAGCCCTGTAAGGATTCATCTCCCAAGACCTAGTACTGAACAGCAAATCAACACAGTTCCTCTTCAGGATTTTCACATTTAACTGTTCCCTTTGCCTGGAAAATTCTTCTCCATATAATATCAAGGCTTGCTTCCTCACTATATTCTCCCTCCTCAATTGTTATGTCTGTATTTTCTTATTCTGCTTTGTATTTTCTACATACACTTATCACCACCATATGAATGAATGAATGAATGTGAAAGTTGCTCAGTCAAATCTGACTCTTTGAGACCCATGGATAAGCCATGGAATTCTCCAGGCAAGAATACTGGAGTTGGTAGCCTTTCCCTTCTCCAGGAGATCTGCCCAAGCCAGGGATCGAACCCAGGTCTCACACATTGCAGGCAGATTCTTTACCAACTGAACCACCAGGAAGCCCAAGAATACTGAAGTGGGTAGCCTATCCCTTCTTTCCAACCCAGAAATCTTCCCAACCCAGGAATCAAACCAGGGTCTCCTGCATTGCAAATGGATTTCTTACCAGCTGAGCCACAAGGGAAACCCCACCATGATATACACTAGACCACAAGTTCTGTACTAGACAGGAACCAACAATTCCCAAATCTATATTCAGAATCTGGAATAGTAGGTCAGTAAGTACTGGTTTTTCTGATAAAAGAAGGAAGAGGGAGAAGGGAGGTAAAAGGAGAGAGGGAAGCAGGTGGAACAAAAAGAGGAGGGCCAGGAGAATTATGACCACTGAATGTTTTATAAAGAAGAATACGATTTCCTTTCTTTCTGGTTCAAAGTGCCTCTTACCATGAATACAAGAATGTTGATATTCATGCTATCCCTTACTCTCCCTCCTACAGAAATGTCTGCAAGTTCCTTTAAAAAGGCCTTCCTCAGCTTCTCTTCATGTCTTCCCTACACACCTATGATTCGCACCATTAAAATCCCAACACTTGCTCTTGTTCTTCCTAAGAAAACATGTATATGACCTCTAGGAAATCAGCTTTCCTTTTCATTTCCAACCTGCTGAAGAGTTATAATTTCACAATATCCTAAGTGGTGGTTGTCACTATTGATAATTTATAATCCTCCTAGCAAGGTCCTATGCCAAGCCCTGTAAGGATTCATCTCCCAAGACCTAGTACTGAACAGCAAATCAACACAGTTCCTCTTCAGGATTTTCACATTTAACTGTTCCCTTTGCCTGGAAAATTCTTCTCCATATAATATCAAGGCTTGCTTCCTCACTATATTCTCCCTCCTCAATTGTTATGTCTGTATTTTCTTATTCTGCTTTGTATTTTCTACATACACTTATCACCACCATATGAATGAATGAATGAATGTGAAAGTTGCTCAGTCAAATCTGACTCTTTGAGACCCATGGATAAGCCATGGAATTCTCCAGGCAAGAATACTGGAGTTGGTAGCCTTTCCCTTCTCCAGGAGATCTGCCCAAGCCAGGGATCGAACCCAGGTCTCACACATTGCAGGCAGATTCTTTACCAACTGAACCACCAGGAAGCCCAAGAATACTGAAGTGGGTAGCCTATCCCTTCTTTCCAACCCAGAAATCTTCCCAACCCAGGAATCAAACCAGGGTCTCCTGCATTGCAAATGGATTTCTTACCAGCTGAGCCACAAGGGAAACCCCACCATGATATACACTAGACCACAAGTTCTGTACTAGACAGGAACCAACAATTCCCAAATCTATATTCAGAATCTGGAATAGTAGGTCAGTAAGTACTGGTTTTTCTGATAAAAGAAGGAAGAGGGAGAAGGGAGGTAAAAGGAGAGAGGGAAGCAGGTGGAACAAAAAGAGGAGGGCCAGGAGAATTATGACCACTGAATGTTTTATAAAGAAGAATACGATTTCCTTTCTTTCTGGTTCAAAGTGCCTCTTACCATGAATACAAGAATGTTGATATTCATGCTATCCCTTACTCTCCCTCCTACAGAAATGTCTGCAAGTTCCTTTAAAAAGGCCTTCCTCAGCTTCTCTTCATGTCTTCCCTACACACCTATGATTCGCACCATTAAAATCCCAACACTTGCTCTTGTTCTTCCTAAGAAAAACATGTATATGACCTCTAGGGAAATCAGCTTTCCTTTTCATTTCCAACCTGCTGAAGAGTTATAATTTCACAATATCCTAAGTGGTGGTTGTCACTATTGATAATTTATAATCCTCCTACCAGATTGATTCATGATGAAAGAAAAGCTCTTATTTTTCAATCATCAAAAATATGTATTTGTGGATTCTTTTTTCAAACATGACATCATTAATTAGCAGGACATGTGCTTTCAACCTCTTTTCGAATGAATAATGAATTTACACTGGCCTTTTCCCTCCTGGTACCATTCTGATCACTTATGGGCCTTTGGATCGGCCTTAGACTATTCACAATTACTTTGGTTTTCCACTTTCTCAGAACATGGTAGGTTGCCTTCACTGACCCTTTTGAAGACTGGATGTGGCCTTGTGACTTGCTTTGGCAAGATAAGTTGTAGAAGTGATAGTGGTCACTTAAAGGCAGAAGATTTCAAAGAGCAGTGGGTGAACTTTCATTGACCACTGGTGATCTGGAGATATGTACCAAGATGGAGACCTCATAATGTGGGTTTTCATGAGATAACACTGGACAGAGTGGACAAGCACAGTAACTGAAAAATGAACCCTGGCTCAATGTATTCACTGCCATTTGAGAGTTACTGTTTTTTTCCCTGCAACAATATGAGGCTCCTACTGCACCTGATGCAGTAGGAGAATAAGAATCGGTGTTCATACAGAGTGGAAGTAAACTCATACTGCTCACCTCACTCCATCAGTACCATAGGTTAGCTGTTTCAGTCATGATACTGGACTTTCGAGAAACAAATACCATGGGATGAATAAATATCATGGGAGGAACGAATCTGTACCTATTATGAAATCACAGTAGAACATTGTTTTCATACGCTCCTTTGTCCATCTCGAGGCTTTTGTTGAGGCTGAGGCTACTAAGGCATTTCTGTCACATGTTTTATATCTTTGTTTTGGAGGTGATAGGACCAATATCACATTCTTTCAACATCAGAAATAATTCTAGGTGTTTTAGTTCCTCTAAAAAGTTCTTTGAGAATAACTGTAAAAATGTTAACTATAATATCATGATAAGAAAAGGTATAAATACTATGTTTCATTCTTTTTTGTTGATACAATAAGAAAGAATTTCATCCTGAATGAGTCCCAGAACTTTCAGGCCTCTTCTTCTGTCTCTGCATATTAGGGTTAAATCTTCAGAATACTATTAACAAAAATATCCCTTCAAATAATGAATCAATAAAGCAACTTCCCATTCTACAAGTTATTCTTGAGTTTCTTCATATGTTCTCTTTTTCCTTCTATTCCTCCTCATGTTCTTCTCCCTTTATCGCTCTCCTCTCTCTCGTTCTCTCTCTCCCTCTCTCTCGCTCGCTCTCAAACACACACAGATACAGACACACACACACACACACACAATTCACAAAATGCAATCATCAGAACTATAGGTTCAATTTATGTCTTTAAAAAATAAGCTGTTATCATCAGATAAATAATATTTTTAAAGAATTCTATATTAGTTTCAACCTGATTTCAACAATGACTTCACCAGGCATGGCTGTTGAATATACTGCAAATTCTTCTAATATCTGCTCAGGCAGTGAGCAATTCCAAATGAGTGGTTATGCCATATGAGATACTTCAGTTGTCTTTTGCAAAATCTCACTACTATAAAGATGAGTATAACTATTAATTCCTCACTGAAAGAAAATTGTCTCTGATGTATTTAAAAGGGATGGGGAAGAGGTTTTCAAACACTACACTACAAAAATAATGGGACTGGAAGAAGTCAAGACCCACTTCTGCTGTTCTCAAGCAATTAAGTTCATGAAAAGTAATAGGTACGACTAATCACTTCAACTGCCTTGGAGTTCAATGAAAATTATACCTGAATATGTCCAGAGAGAATCTGAGGACAGTGGGAATTGTTATTAGAGAACATTTCAGCTTTTTTCAAAACATAGAATAACAATGAAATAGCACTAGTACAAAATTTTGAATCCTATTTCTTTTTGCTTCTATGCCTCATTCATATTGATCTGCTCTTTGTGATAATTAACCAGCCCTGAGAAACAGGTAAAATTCAGCAAGAATAATATTCCAATAAAACAAGATGTATGTAAATGATTTTACCTATGCTATCTTTTCAATACCTAACACAGTTCTAATCACTAAATCAATTGTGTTAAAATGTTACAAACAAGAACATACAGAGATCAATAAACACTGCCTTCATAGCCAGAATGAGAAACTACTTTTATGGGCAAACAGTTCATGAACGCTCAGAGTCCTTTGCTTTACCAGGTGGAAACTATAAGGCTTCAGCTGAAGTCATGATGTTTTATTCCAAACACTTATCTGTTCACTGGATTTGAGCCTGGGCAGTTTCATGAAAGCCTGGGGACACAGATTACAATGTTGACTAGATGAGGCTGGCAACTGAGCTATGGGGTTGAGGTCAATGCATATCTACACACTTTCAAACCAATAAAGGCATATATTTCTGCACCCATTGCAGGAAAAGAGAAAACAGCCTTCCTCAGTTTGACAACACTAGTCAAAACAGTATCTTTCTGTTTCTCTTTCATATAAACACAGAAACCTGAAAGGGAATATATCACGGATGTCTTAAGAAAAACCAAATTTTTCCATTGCTGGAGGGACGTCTGGTTGATCTCCCAGATGCATTTTCTCAATCTGCTTGCCTCGGTGCACTCGTACCTGGAGAATTCTGAGGTAACTGTAAGTCACTCAATGCTTTTAAGAGAAAAATGAATGGATGAGGGCGTGAAGAAAAAAGTATGTAATTTAATGTCAAATATTAACACACAAACCCTTCCTAATCTTCTACATGATAGTCTTTGAGGTTGGCAATGAGAAGAATATAAAATCCCAGGAGAGTGTCCGAGAAGGTCCAAATACCAACACAGGTCAAAGACACCACTGGTAGAGTATGTCCAAGTTGTGGAAGCAAAATTCCCACTGCCCCAGCCTGCAGCTCCACCCTGACTCTCCTCCCTATCCTCCTCTGTCCTCTCCATCTGTTCTATCCCCATCCTGTACCTTCCCATATCAAAACTCCACTAAGCCCTTGGCTTTCTGAAGCCCCTTCTCATTTTTTGAGGAAATAAATGGCTTCACTCTCATTTCCAAACGCCCCATAGTCTTTTGCTATAATATTCCAATAAAACAAGATGTATGTAAATGATTTTACCTATGCTATCTTTTCAATACCTAACACAGTTCTAATCACTAAATCAATTGTGTTAAAATGTTACAAACAAGAACATACAGAGATCAATAAACACTGCCTTCATAGCCAGAATGAGAAACTACTTTTATGGGCAAACAGTTCATGAACGCTCAGAGTCCTTTGCTTTACCAGGTGGAAACTATAAGGCTTCAGCTGAAGTCATGATGTTTTATTCCAAACACTTATCTGTTCACTGGATTTGAGCCTGGGCAGTTTCATGAAAGCCTGGGGACACAGATTACAATGTTGACTAGATGAGGCTGGCAACTGAGCTATGGGGTTGAGGTCAATGCATATCTACACACTTTCAAACCAATAAAGGCATATATTTCTGCACCCATTGCAGGAAAAGAGAAAACAGCCTTCCTCAGTTTGACAACACTAGTCAAAACAGTATCTTTCTGTTTCTCTTTCATATAAACACAGAAACCTGAAAGGGAATATATCACGGATGTCTTAAGAAAAACCAAATTTTTCCATTGCTGGAGGGACGTCTGGTTGATCTCCCAGATGCATTTTCTCAATCTGCTTGCCTCGGTGCACTCGTGCCTGGAGAATTCTGAGGTAACTGTAAGTCACTCAATGCTTTTAAGAGAAAAATGAATGGATGAGGGCGTGAAGAAAAAAGTATGTAATTTAATGTCAAATATTAACACACAAACCCTTCCTAATCTTCTACATGATAGTCTTTGAGGTTGGCAATGAGAAGAATATAAAATCCCAGGAGAGTGTCCGAGAAGGTCCAAATACCAACACAGGTCAAAGACACCACTGGTAGAGTATGTCCAAGTTGTGGAAGCAAAATTCCCACTGCCCCAGCCTGCAGCTCCACCCTGACTCTCCTCCCTATCCTCCTCTGTCCTCTCCATCTGTTCTATCCCCATCCTGTACCTTCCCATATCAAAACTCCACTAAGCCCTTGGCTTTCTGAAGCCCCTTCTCATTTTTTGAGGAAATAAATGGCTTCACTCTCATTTCCAAACGCCATAGTCTTTTCCTTATCCTTAACACAGCAGCTAGGAGTCTGCCCATCTTTTTAAGAAATACACATGCCTATCTGCCAACTGCTAGTGGGTCTGTGCTTGCCTGACCCTTAGTCCAGGTTTCCTTAGGAAAAAGCTCTAAGTGTATATAATAACACGAGACTTCTTTCAGTAGTAATTACTGAAGTCATTATTGGTTCCTCCCTCAACTTCTCTAACCAAAAATAATCTGACCATCTGTGAATTACCATGGAGCCTGTAACTAGTGTCACATGTCTTGTCCGAGTTAACAAAGCATCATAATGTTCATTCAATACCTACATATATAAGAACTTCAATACACACACACTGCAAATGAAAGTCCCTCAGTCATGTCTGACTCTTTGAGAACCCTGGGACTCTAGCCCACCAGGTTCCCCTGTCCATTGGATTCTCCAGGCATGAATACTGGAATGGATAGCCATTCCCTTCTCCAGAAGATCTTTTCAACACAGGGAGAGAACCTGGGTCTCCCATACGACAGGCAGATTCTGTACCATCTGAGTCACTCGGGAAGCTCCATACACTCTACAGTCAGCCTTTTATTCTTTCAGCAAAGTCTTGGTGCCAAAGATTTTATTTTATACATTTATGGAAGAGAAAAAAATAATAATATACATTTAAATTCATGCTTACCTAGATAAATGAAACATTGGGAAGTGGGAAACATGAAGAAAACTGAGTTTTGTTCTAATGGGACTTAAAGTTTATTCATCCAGCCGTGACTTCTTGTTGCATGAAAGGCATTGAATTGATGAGCCCATCATGAATAAGAAACAGCCCCTTTGAAAGCTTACCTTTGATGGTAGGTTGAGGGAAAGTCACAGATAAGATGCTTTCGTTATAAATACTGCGCAAGGCAGGAATGGTAAAGTGATTAGAAGAGAGAAGTTATTTCTGACTGAGTTTTGGGGAGGTAGGATTATGAGACAGTGTACTAAAAATAAGCAAGTAATAGAATTTGGGAGTGCTTATAAGTTCTGTAAGAATTCCAGGAAGCAGGAGGAAATTGTCGAGAAGCTGCCCTTGGCTTACATTCACCTGAGATCTGCCTGCAAGTTAACTCAAAAGGAATACTTGGACCATCCCATGGAGAGGAAATGCAGATAGTATTTTGGAAGCAGACAAAGTCGTCTGTCTTCCAGAATAGATCCTAGGGCCCTGCTGGAGCAGGGTGCATTCCAGACGATCTTTGGGGTGGTTCTGTGAACAGGACGTCTGTGCTCTTGAGAGGATAAGAAAATACAGAAACAAACAGTTAACCATGAATGTTATCTTCTGACACAAGTCCTGAGAGATAGGGACAGAGTCAATGTAGAAAGCGGTGCTGGTGAAGGAGCTGGACATTCTCTCTCTTTACAGCATCCACCCGCGTAAGTAATCAGAGATGTGGTGAATGAGAGCTGCCCTGGGCACCTATGCATCCTCTTTTCAAGGGAACAGGAAACAAAAGACTAATACAGGGAAGGATGGAAACTGTTGAGAGCTAATCAGACTAATTCCTTCCCTTTTGAGACTATTGGAAGCCTAGAGAATATTATAAAGTCTGGAAATAGATATTAATGACCTGAAACATAATCTCTTCACCCCAGTTACCACACCCTGGCCAATTCCCACACTCTGCTTACGGGCTTCAGACACTCCAGCAACTAAAATCAGAAATGATTTAACTTGCCAAGAAGACAAAATAGAATAGAAACTTCTTCATAAGATGTACTCAGAAATATTCTAAGAAATATTCTAAAATTTCAAATCATATCTTTTTTTCAAAAGATTAACTAACCTGATTCAAGTATTCCAAGGAGAAAAATGAAAACTCACATATTCAGGACAAAACACATAGATATGAACTGTATCCATCAAACAACTAATATACTATCACTTTTTTTTCTATTTCCATTTATTTTAGAAAAACTCATTGCTTCCCTGTTCCCATGAGGAAAAGTTCTGCCAAAACAGTCACAACTGCATTTAAGTTTCAGTTTCAGAAAAAGCTGCTGTCCATTTAAGAGCCTGTTTTCTGAGTTTGAAAAAGTGACCTGGGCAAAAGTCAGTCCATCTTTCTTATTCTATCTATCTCAAGAAAAACTGGGCTTCCCAGGTGGCATCAGTGGGAAAGAATTCACCTTCCACTGTAGGAGATATAAGAGATGTGGGTTCAATCCCTGGGTCAAGAAGATGCCCCAAAGTAGGAAACAGCAATCCACTCCAGTATTCTTGCCTGGAAAATCCCATAGACAGAGAAGCCTTGTTGGCTGCATTCCTCAGGGTCTCAAAGAGTTGGACATGGGGCTTCTCTGGTAGCTCAGTGGTAAAGAGTTCACCTACCAGTGCCGGAGACATGGGTTCGATCCCTGATCCAGGAAGATCCCACCTGCTGCGAAGCAACTAAGCCTGTGAGCCACAACTATGGAGCCTGTGCTCTAGAGCCTCAGAGCAGCAACTATTAAGCCCATGTGCCACAACTGCTGAAGTTTGTGTGCCCTAGAGCCCGAGTTCCACAATAAGAGAAGTCACTGCAACGAGAAACCTGCTCACCTCAACTACAGAGTAGCCCCCACTCCCTGCAACTAGAGAAGAGAATGTGGCAGCAGTGAAAATCCAGACTAGCCAAAATAAATAAATAAATAAATTTTAAAAATATATATATTTATTTATTAAAAAAAAAAAGAGTTGACACGATTGAGTGAATGCACACACACCAAAAAAAAAAAAAAAACTGAACATGAATGCTAACTCTACGTGAGTCTATGATCTCCACAGGAGGGTAGCCGCTAATCCGGTGTAGCTCAACAAACCAGCCTTTAGGAGTATATTTTTGGCATTAAGATTGGTCTTTGGTTCTCTGACTGGAACAAGCTGAAAACACTTTTATGGCCCCATCTTTGGTAATGGGTACATTCCTAACAGGCTAATAACCCATCAGAAATGATGGTATGTTTAAAAGCAGAATTAAAAAGTATGCCTGTGAGCTATAATGACTGGACCAAATACAGTAAAAGTCAGAAGAGAGAACACAGAGAAACTAATATACAACTAGCTGCTTAGTTAAGTTTAAAACACATTAAAAATGATATTTTGGCAAATAACTTAACCTGTGCTTATAAACTACCAAATACAGTAAAGTAAGAGCCTGTTTTCTGAGTTAAAATGACCTGGGCAAAAGTCAGTCCATCTTTCTTATTCTATCTATCTCAAGAAAAACTGGGCTTCCCAGGTGGCATCAGTGGGAAAGAATTCACCTTCCACTGTAGGAGATATAAGAGATGTGGGTTCAATCCCTGGGTCAAGAAGATGCCCCAAAGTAGGAAACAGCAATCCACTCCAGTATTCTTGCCTGGAAAATCCCATAGACAGAGAAGCCTTGTTGGCTGCATTCCTCAGGGTCTCAAAGAGTTGGACATGGGGCTTCTCTGGTAGCTCAGTGGTAAAGAGTTCACCTACCAGTGCCGGAGACATGGGTTCGATCCCTGATCCAGGAAGATCCCACCTGCTGCGAAGCAACTAAGCCTGTGAGCCACAACTATGGAGCCTGTGCTCTAGAGCCTCAGAGCAGCAACTATTAAGCCCATGTGCCACAACTGCTGAAGTTTGTGTGCCCTAGAGCCCGAGTTCCACAATAAGAGAAGTCACTGCAACGAGAAACCTGCTCACCTCAACTACAGAGTAGCCCCCACTACCTGCAAATAGAGAAGAGAATGTGGCAGCAGTGAAAATCCAGACTAGCCAAAATAAATAAATAAATAAATTTTAAAAATATATATATTTATTTATTAAAAAAAAAAAGAGTTGACACGATTGAGTGAATGCACACACACCAAAAAAAAAAAAAAAACTGAACATGAATGCTAACTCTACGTGAGTCTATGATCTCCACAGGAGGGTAGCCGCTAATCCGGTGTAGCTCAACAAACCAGCCTTTAGGAGTATATTTTTGGCATTAAGATTGGTCTTTGGTTCTCTGACTGGAACAAGCTGAAAACACTTTTATGGCCCCATCTTTGGTAATGGGTACATTCCTAACAGGCTAATAACCCATCAGAAATGATGGTATGTTTAAAAGCAGAATTAAAAAGTATGCCTGTGAGCTATAATGACTGGACCAAATACAGTAAAAGTCAGAAGAGAGAACACAGAGAAACTAATATACAACTAGCTGCTTAGTTAAGTTTAAAACACATTAAATGAAAATTATCAATGTAATTCCATTTTGGGCAAATAACTTAACCTGTCATCAGCAAATGCTTATAAATCTCCTACCTAGGGTTTATACACTGAGGTTTAGGGAGGTAAGATTATAAGACAGTTTACTAAAAGTGCTCTGGAAGATACAGACATTCTCCAGAATTAAAATCAAATCGGTAATAAAAATGTGCAAAAAATTAACCGCTGTGCAACACAGGATGGGAAAAGTCATGTGAATGGGGGGGAAAGTGTTATGGAAGCACAGATGGGAATGACACTTCTGGTTGCTAGAATAGGAAAAGACTTAACAGAGGAGACAATGTGTGAGCTAGACTTTTTAAAATCAGAGCTTAATTGTTTTACAATTATGTATTCGTTTCTGTACTACAGTGAAGTGAATCAGCCACATGTAAACGTACATTCCCTCCCTCCTGGGCCTCTCTCCCACACCTACATCTCACCCTGCTCCCAATCCCGTCTCTCTAGGCCATCCCAGAGCCATGAGCTGAGCTCCCTGTGCTATTCAGCAGCTTTCCACAAGCTATCTACTTCACACATGGGCTTCCCTGGTGGCTCAGTGGTAAAGAATCCACCAGTCAATGCAGGAGATGCCAGTTCAATCCCTGGGTCTGAAAGATCCCCTGGAGAAGGAAATGGCACCCCATTCCAGTATTCTTGTCTGGGAAATCCCACAGAGAGAGAAGCCTGGTTAGCTACAACCCATGGGGTCATAAAAGACTTGGGCATAACTTAGCAACTAAATAACAACAGCATAGCTTGTACATGCCGATCCTCATCTCCCAATTCATCCCACCTTCCCCTTCCCCTGCTATGTCCACACATCTGTTCTTGACATCTGCATCTCTATTCCTGCCCTGCTAACAGGTGCATCTGTACCATCTGTCTCGATTCCACATAAAGAATATGTGGCACATACCATACCATGGGATATTACTCGGCCATAAAAAGGAATCTAATCGGGTAATTTGTAGAGATGTGGATGGACCTTGAGACTGTCAAGAGAGTGAAGTAAGTCAGAAAAAAAAACAAATAGTGGAACTCAACACATATATGTGGAATCTAGGCTTGAAGGAACTAGAACTTGAGGGCGGATGTGGGAACAGGAACTGTAGGGCGACAGTGACAGAGGCAAATTCAGCAGTGTGAGCAAGGGAGCATGCTAAGAAGTGGCAAGGAGTCTCCCAGTTGGAACAATGGGTACAGCACATTCTCTAGAATTAAAATCAAATCGGTAATAAAAATGTGCAAAATTAACGCTGTGCAACACTAGGATGGGAAAAGTCATGTGAATGGGGGGGAAAGTGTTATGGAAGCACAGATGGGAATGACACTTCTGGTTGCTAGAATAGGAAAAGACTTAACAGAGGAGACAATGTGTGAGCTAGACTTTTTAAAATCAGAGCTTAATTGTTTTACAATTATGTATTCGTTTCTGTACTACAGTGAAGTGAATCAGCCACATGTAAACGTACATTCCCTCCCTCCTGGGCCTCTCTCCCACACCTACATCTCACCCTGCTCCCAATTCCGCTCTCTAGGCCATCCCAGAGCCATGAGCTGAGCTCCCTGTGCTATTCAGCAGCTTTCCACAAGCTATCTACTTCACACATGGGCTTCCCTGGTGGCTCAGTGGTAAAGAATCCACCAGTCAATGCAGGAGATGCCAGTTCAATCCCTGGGTCTGAAAGATCCCCTGGAGAAGGAAATGGCACCCCATTCCAGTATTCTTGTCTGGGAAATCCCACAGAGAGAGAAGCCTGGTTAGCTACAACCCATGGGGTCATAAAAGACTTGGGCATAACTTAGCAACTAAATAACAACAGCATAGCTTGTACATGCCGATCCTCATCTCCCAATTCATCCCACCTTCCCCTTCCCCTGCTATGTCCACACATCTGTTCTTGACATCTGCATCTCTATTCCTGCCCTGCTAACAGGTGCATCTGTACCATCTGTCTCGATTCCACATAAAGAATATGTGGCACATACCATACCATGGGATATTACTCGGCCATAAAAAGGAATCTAATCGGGTAATTTGTAGAGATGTGGATGGACCTTGAGACTGTCAAGAGAGTGAAGTAAGTCAGAAAAAAAAACAAATAGTGGAACTCAACACATATATGTGGAATCTAGGCTTGAAGGAACTAGAACTTGAGGGCGGATGTGGGAACAGGAACTGTAGGGCGACAGTGACAGAGGCAAATTCAGCAGTGTGAGCAAGGGAGCATGCTAAGAAGTGGCAAGGAGTCTCCCAGTTGGAACAATGGGTCACACAGCACATTGGCTAATAATCTTAGCTATGAATGACCCAGCACCAATCCCCTTGGGCCCATATAGGATGAACTCAGTGGCTGCAAAGACTCATGAGGCCAAACTGAAGGGCAGTTTGCTCACATTCCCTTCTGAGCTTGCCTTAAGAACAGACACTCCATTAGCAGTGGTGGCACATAAATACTTAAATGTTTCCTAAGGTCTTCAAAAAGACCTCCAGGTAAAGCCAGAAAAGTCATTTACAGTCTTGACTCACTTGGCAATTCATTCAATTCCTCTGATGCTCAGTGTTTTCACTGGTAAAGAGGGAATGGCTACAATACTTGTCTAGTCTACCTGAAGAGGGGAATTTAGGAGGCTAAAGAGACATTCTCTGTACAAAATGATTCTGTTGAAAATGGCCTGAACAAGCATATAAGACCAATATAATACCAAACTAAGAAAAACATTATCAAAAATCAAAATCCCTTCCTGAAGGATGGGAAAGGAAATCTGGGAGCTCAAGAATGTACACACACACACACACACACACACACACACACTCATATCTAGAACTTCTCCAATAAACTGAACAAGCTGTTCCAACAGAAAAAAGAATTACCAAAGAACAGGTCACTTCTCATTTCCCTATCACTTTCGGGAAATGCCAAAAAAGTAAAAATAAAAATGCAACAACAGTTTTTCCATGTGGTAGGCCAGCTGACACTAACTTAACAGGACACTGTTGTTTAAGTAACTGCAGTAGAACACAGAGGCCCATCAGGATTAAGACAATGCTTTACAAAAGGGAAAATTAAATCCATTCATCCGAAATGAAAGACCTACATCTCCAAACAAAGCCAAAATAGATGGAGAAAAAGCAAATAGGTTTTAATAACAAAAATCTCCCAATATACAAGTACTTTCCTGTTTCTGATTTCAGACTAGTGGAACTCAACACATATATGTGGAATCTAGGCTTGAAGGAACTAGAACTTGAGGCGGATGTGGGAACAGGAACTGTAGGCGACAGTGACAGAGGCAAATTCAGCAGTGTGAGCAAGGGAGCATGCTAAGAAGTGGCAAGGAGTCTCCCAGTTGGAACAATGGGTCACACAGCACATTGGCTAATAATCTTAGCTATGAATGACCCAGCACCAATCCCCTTGGGCCCATATAGGATGAACTCAGTGGCTGCAAAGACTCATGAGGCCAAACTGAAGGGCAGTTTGCTCACATTCCCTTCTGAGCTTGCCTTAAGAACAGACACTCCATTAGCAGTGGTGGCACATAAATACTTAAATGTTTCCTAAGGTCTTCAAAAAGACCTCCAGGTAAAGCCAGAAAAGTCATTTACAGTCTTGACTCACTTGGCAATTCATTCAATTCCTCTGATGCTCAGTGTTTTCACTGGTAAAGAGGGAATGGCTACAATACTTGTCTAGTCTACCTGAAGAGGGGAATTTAGGAGGCTAAAGAGACATTCTCTGTACAAAATGATTCTGTTGAAAATGGCCTGAACAAGCATATAAGACCAATATAATACCAAACTAAGAAAAACATTATCAAAAATCAAAATCCCTTCCTGAAGGATGGGAAAGGAAATCTGGGAGCTCAAGAATGTACACACACACACACACACACACACACACACACACACACTCATATCTAGAACTTCTCCAATAAACTGAACAAGCTGTTCCAACAGAAAAAAGAATTACCAAAGAACAGGTCACTTCTCATTTCCCTATCACTTTCGGGAAATGCCAAAAAAGTAAAAATAAAAATGCAACAACAGTTTTTCCATGTGGTAGGCCAGCTGACACTAACTTAACAGGACAC
Organism: Tragulus kanchil; assembly: GCA_022376925.1. Classification (NCBI taxonomy): domain Eukaryota; kingdom Metazoa; phylum Chordata; class Mammalia; order Artiodactyla; family Tragulidae; genus Tragulus; species Tragulus kanchil. The sequence continues at coordinate 111,882,687 of JAIOJX010000005.1, read as the reverse complement.
TGTTGTTTAAGTAACTGCAGTAGAACCCAGAGGCCCATCAGGATTAAGACAATGCTTTACAAAAAGGGGAAAATTAAATCCATTCATCCGAAATGAAAGACCTACATCTCCAAACAAAGCCAAAATAGATGGAGAAAAAGCAAATAGGTTTTAATAACAAAAATCTCCCAATATACAAGTACTTTCCTGTTTCTGATTTCAGATAGCAAAGGAGAATAAAGTATATATAGACTGTTACAGAGCTCATCCAAGGCAAAAATTCATTAATTCAACCATATGATAAACTTTAATGAATAGTTACTACGTGCCAGGAAGTATGCTGGGCAAAGAAATGTGGAGAAACAGTTATTGTTGTTAAGGACATAAGACCAACAATCATACTGTGAATATAAGGAAAAATTACCCCCATTACTTCAATTGGGTCTCAGAGTAAAACTTTGAAGAAAGTATTGTCTTACAGATTTGAACATTGAGGGCCACAGAGGTTAAGTGATTGATCTAAGACTGCAAAACCAGCTGATGGTGGAGCCAGAATTCAAACCCAAATCTTTTTTTTTTTTTTTTTAAGAATTCTTTTTTTTTTAACATTTATTTATTTATATTTATTTTGGCAGGGGTGGGGAGGGAGAAGGGTGGGCGGGCCACTTCTACTGGTCTTTCATTTGTCTAGCTTCATCCATCTTTGTTCTTTGGCTCCTGTGGGCCTCCCATCGTGGTGGCGTCTGTTGTCACAGAGCACTGGCTCTGGGCACATGCGCTCCAGAGCTCTGGCTAGGTAATTGGACACATCGGTCCAGCCGCTCCGCAGCACGTGGGATCTTCCCAGGCCAGGGCTCGAACCAGCACCCCTTGCACTGCAAGGCGGTGTCCTTACCCACTTGACCACCAGGGAAGCCCCAAACCCAAATCTTTTGACCCAAAGTCTCCCCCTAATTCTGTGAGGATATGCAGACAAAGCGTTTCTCTAACACCACCACAAAACCTGCAGAGCCCTTTCTATTCCCATGCAAAACTCTCTCTGGGTACCCTATTTCCTCCAGGCTTGTAGTCAGAAAACAGTCCAAGTCGGACTCTGTCATAAACCATCAAGACAGTATCACAGCATCAAACTGCATACAACAAGAACTACTCCAAACATCAGCAGAGATGAAAACATGAAAGTAGAAAGTGTATTTGCTTAACACTCTGAGCCCATGACAGACATAGTCAATAAAACCTAGGTAGTATTTTCAACTTTAATGACTTGCCAAAATAGATGGAGAAAGCAAATAGGTTTTAATAACAAAAATCTCCCAATATACAAGTACTTTCCTGTTTCTGATTTCAGATAGCAAAGGAGAATAAAGTATATATAGACTGTTACAGAGCTCATCCAAGGCAAAAATTCATTAATTCAACCATATGATAAACTTTAATGAATAGTTACTACGTGCCAGGAAGTATGCTGGGCAAAGAAATGTGGAGAAACAGTTATTGTTGTTAAGGACATAAGACCAACAATCATACTGTGAATATAAGGAAAAATTACCCCCATTACTTCAATTGGGTCTCAGAGTAAAACTTTGAAGAAAGTATTGTCTTACAGATTTGAACATTGAGGGCCACAGAGGTTAAGTGATTGATCTAAGACTGCAAAACCAGCTGATGGTGGAGCCAGAATTCAAACCCAAATCTTTTTTTTTTTTTTTTTAAGAATTCTTTTTTTTTTAACATTTATTTATTTATATTTATTTTGGCAGGGGTGGGGGGGGAGAAGGGTGGGCGGCCACTTCTACTGGTCTTTCATTTGTCTAGCTTCATCCATCTTTGTTCTTTGGCTCCTGTGGGCCTCCCATCGTGGTGGCGTCTGTTGTCACAGAGCACTGGCTCTGGGCACATGCGCTCCAGAGCTCTGGCTAGGTAATTGGACACATCGGTCCAGCCGCTCCGCAGCACGTGGGATCTTCCCAGGCCAGGGCTCGAACCAGCACCCCTTGCACTGCAAGGCGGTGTCCTTACCCACTTGACCACCAGGGAAGCCCCAAACCCAAATCTTTTGACCCAAAGTCTCCCCCTAATTCTGTGAGGATATGCAGACAAAGCGTTTCTCTAACACCACCACAAAACCTGCAGAGCCCTTTCTATTCCCATGCAAAACTCTCTCTGGGTACCCTATTTCCTCCAGGCTTGTAGTCAGAAAACAGTCCAAGTCGGACTCTGTCATAAACCATCAAGACAGTATCACAGCATCAAACTGCATACAACAAGAACTACTCCAAACATCAGCAGAGATGAAAACATGAAAGTAGAAAGTGTATTTGCTTAACACTCTGAGCCCATGACAGACATAGTCAATAAAACCTAGGTAGTATTTTCAACTTTATTCATAATTTTGAGAATGAATGAACATAACAAGAAGATATCATTTTCCCCATCATGTAAATGGCACAGGTTTTAAAAAGGGACAGAATTCAGCACTTGCATTTCATAAAAGAATTTTAAATGTACAAATCCTTCAATGTAACAATTCCACTTCTGGGAAAGCATTAAGAGATTATCATTTAGACAAGCCCAAAAGCTTTGAGTCACTCTATATGCAATACTCTCTATATCCAATTACTTGCCAAGTCCTATCAATTCTACTTCCAAAACGTCTCTCACATCTATATCTCACCCCATCATCACTGTGGAACATCATTTTTTTCTCATCTATTAGCCTTCTTACTAGTCTCTTCAATTCCCATTTCTCACCACTAAAATGTATTCTACATAATCATCTAGATGTATCTTCATAAGTACAATTCTAACAGAATCACTGTGATATTCAAGAATATTCAGTGGCTGTCCATTGCCTTTTAAATTGAGTATAAATCCCTTTTCCTTGCTTTCAAGACATACCCAATAAAGCTTCATTATTACCTTCCACTTACTTTTCATACAAAATGCAAAGAATGCAATTCTCAATCAAACCACAAGTTCTCTTTTTCAAGGATTTTACATCTTTATCGTAATCTTTGTCGAGAACTTTTTTCCTTTAAATTCCCATAGCACTACTATTCTTACACCACTTTTAATCATATTATGTTCTAGCTTAAATTATTTGCAAACTTTTTAAAAAAATGTTTTGTCTTTTTCTGTTCTTTTGCCTCTAAATCATTGTTTATTTTTCATCCATCCCTATTTTTTGGCCTGTGTGGGCATCCCAATGCAGTGGCCTCTCTCGTTGCAGAGCACTGGCTCTGTTCACATGCACTCCAGAGCACTGGCTCATAATTGGACACACTGGCCCAACTGTTCCTCAGCATGTGGGATCTTCCCGGGCCAAGGATCGAACCAGTGTCCCTTACACTGCAAGGTGAACTCTTTACCCACTAAACCACCAGGGAAGCCCTATTTGCAAATGTGATATACACTTATACTAAATTATGCATCCTTAAACGAGCTTATGCCTTATTTTTTGCAGTATCTGTCTTCAGTGGGGTTTCCTTAAGGCAGAGCTTTTGCAAGAAATTTATTGTAGCAGCTCAGGAGAAAGTAGGATAAACCGTGGAAGAAAATGAAGCAAGAGAGGCAACGATGTAGTTCCAATAGAAGTCTAGCTTCAGTCTGATCCCACAAGAGCTCTGAATGAGAATGTACCAGAGACTGTCCCGTTTGAAATGAAAAAGCTGGTTTCTTACACACTGCATTAGTCACTCACTGGGCATGGCCCACCTCTGGAGGGTGGTATAATTTCTCAGGCATCTCTGGGCTCGGGAAACTCACCTAATCCACAGGCAATAACTTGCAAACCTGGATGTGAACCTTAAATCACCAACATCCACCACAGCTGGGGGAAATGTGCCCCACCCAGAAAAGGAGGTTGGGAGAGTATTCTATATCACCTGCTCATGATCCTTGATAACATCTCTAAGAGCTAAGACCCTAGAGCAGATGCTCAGTAAATACCAGTTGTAAAGAGCTGACATGAAGAAATGACTATTCTCCTACTGAAATTACATGATTATATTCTTACAAACTGAAAATTGTTTACTTACTGTCTTAGGTCAGGTCGTTATAACAAAGTACCATGGACTGGGTGACTTATAAATAACAGAAGTTTATTTTCTTACAGTTCTGGATGTTGGAAGTCTGAGATCAGAATCCCAAACAAGAATGATTTCTGCTGAGAGCCTTCTGGGTCGCAGATGGCTTATTTCTTATTGTATCCATGGATGGTAGGAAGTGGGGGAACTAGTTCTCTGGTTTTTCTTATAAAGTCACTAATCTCCCCAATGAGGGATCTATCTTCATTTCTTAATTAGTTCCCAAAGGCTCACCATCAAATACCATAACATTAGGGATCAGACATTAGACTTCAACATATGAAATGGCTGGTGGGTGGACACATTGTATTCAGTCCACTCTTCCCAGGTATACAAACAAACAAAAAAACATATCAAATTTTTATATTGTATTTCCATCATTTGAAATGAATGTTTGGACTCACTAGTAGGTCTTCCATAATATATCAATTGGGAATTAATTCAAACTCATAAAAAGCTGAATAGTTTGTCACTCTTAGAGATTTAAGATGAAGATTAGCATAAACACTCAGGATAATTTCTGAAGAAAAGTGATCATTTACATCCTAAAGAAGAGAATGTCTACTAATGACCCATCAAGCTACTGAAGATGGTGACAAATATTTGCAGAAGGAGTCAAATCTCTCCTACAAATCCCAAGAGAGCCTCTTATCTGTAGTTAATCATCTTCAACTTGAGGTCTTCTTTGGATCAATGAATAATAAACAAGTAACACTTCAGTAGGCAGCATATTAAATTCATCAGTTGCATTATAGTTCTGCTTTCAATTGTATGAAGTTTAAATCAATATTTGGAAGAAAATCAGTATGGTTCATTTTAAGAGTTCTAATTTTTTAAATGTACATGAGAAAAAAATAGAAACAATGGCAGATTTTATGTCCTTGGGCTCAAAAATCACTGTGGATGATGACTGCAGCCATGAAATTAAAGACCCTTGCTCCCTGGAAGAAAAGCTATGACAAACCCAGACAGCATATTAAAAAGCAGAGACACCATTCTGCCTACAAACATCCATAAAGGTATGATTTTTCCAGTAGTCATGTATGGATGTTGAGCTGGACCATAAAGAGGTTGAGAGCCAAAGAACTGATGCTTTCAAACTGTGGTGTTGGAGAAGACTTCCAAAGGAGATCAAACCAGTCAATCCTAAAGGAAGTGAATGCTGAATATTCATTGGGAGGACTAGTGCTGAAGCTCCAATAACTTTCGCCACCTGATGTGGAGAGCTGACTCCCTAGAAAAGACCCTCACGCTGGGAAAGATTGAGAATAGTAGGAGAAGAGGGTGACAGAGGATGAGATAGTTGAATGGCATCATTAACCTCTGATGGACATGAGTTTGAGCAAACTCGAGGATATCATGATGGATGGGAAGCCTGAGCTCACCAATCAAATACCATAACATTAGGGATCAGACATTAGACTTCAACATATGAAATGGCTGGTGGGTGGACACATTGTATTCAGTCCACTCTTCCCAGGTATACAAACAAACAAAAACATATCAAATTTTTATATTGTATTTCCATCATTTGAAATGAATGTTTGGACTCACTAGTAGGTCTTCCATAATATATCAATTGGGAATTAATTCAAACTCATAAAAAGCTGAATAGTTTGTCACTCTTAGAGATTTAAGATGAAGATTAGCATAAACACTCAGGATAATTTCTGAAGAAAAGTGATCATTTACATCCTAAAGAAGAGAATGTCTACTAATGACCCATCAAGCTACTGAAGATGGTGACAAATATTTGCAGAAGGAGTCAAATCTCTCCCTACAAATCCCAAGAGAGCCTCTTATCTGTAGTTAATCATCTTCAACTTGAGGTCTTCTTTGGATCAATGAATAATAAACAAGTAACACTTCAGTAGGCAGCATATTAAATTCATCAGTTGCATTATAGTTCTGCTTTCAATTGTATGAAGTTTAAATCAATATTTGGAAGAAAATCAGTATGGTTCATTTTAAGAGTTCTAATTTTTTAAATGTACATGAGAAAAAAATAGAAACAATGGCAGATTTTATGTCCTTGGGCTCAAAAATCACTGTGGATGATGACTGCAGCCATGAAATTAAAGACCCTTGCTCCCTGGAAGAAAAGCTATGACAAACCCAGACAGCATATTAAAAAGCAGAGACACCATTCTGCCTACAAACATCCATAAAGGTATGATTTTTCCAGTAGTCATGTATGGATGTTGAGCTGGACCATAAAGAGGTTGAGAGCCAAAGAACTGATGCTTTCAAACTGTGGTGTTGGAGAAGACTTCCAAAGGAGATCAAACCAGTCAATCCTAAAGGAAGTGAATGCTGAATATTCATTGGGAGGACTAGTGCTGAAGCTCCAATAACTTTCGCCACCTGATGTGGAGAGCTGACTCCCTAGAAAAGACCCTCACGCTGGGAAAGATTGAGAATAGTAGGAGAAGAGGGTGACAGAGGATGAGATAGTTGAATGGCATCATTAACCTCTGATGGACATGAGTTTGAGCAAACTCGAGGATATCATGATGGATGGGAAGCCTGACATGCTACAGTCAATGAGGTTGCAAAGAGACAAGACTTAGCGACTGAACAGCAAATGAAAATACACTAAAACAAAATGCACAGGCTATGGACACTCTAGCCATGTAATTTCTGCTTGCAATCATTCATCAAATGCATTTTGAATACCATCAATGTGCAAATAATTCTACTAGGAGACACTGGGAGTATGTAGATAAGTAAGAATTGATCCTTACTCTCAAGATGGTTACAATCTAATCAAGTAGATAATAAATTGTACTGATTTAAAAGGAAGAATATAAACAATTTTTGAAAATCCATCAATCCCCTTCTCAAAATCATTTTTCTTCACCATCTTCATTATGAAATACAAACTGCTTAGCATTCAAAATCCTTCATGATCACATCCCTGCTAACCTTCCTATTTTTGATTTTATTTTCTCAATAAATCCTTAATTGAGTAACACATTTACGCTAGATACCAAGCTAAATGGTAGACAAGATACACACCCGTTTTGTGTTTCTCATCTTTGTATCTCTCACCTTCCCTGTCATACACACTATACTCCAATCACACATAACTAACAGTTTCCAGAACTGGCCATTTAATTTTCAACCTCTGTGATTATGGCAAATAGTAGCCCTGCTCACAATTTGGTATGTGTGCTAAGTGGCTTCAGTGATATCTGACTCTTTGTGACCCTACAGACTGTAACCCAGGTTCCTATGCTCATGGGATTATCCAGCAAGAATACTGGAATGGGCTGGCATGCCCTCCTCCAGCAGATCTTCTCAACTGAAGGACTGAACCTGCATCTCTTATGTCTCCTACATTGGCAGGCAGGTTCTTTATCATTAGCACCATCTGGGAAGCTCACAATTTTATATATATATTGCCATATTTTTCCCAGTAAACCTTCTAATCCTCAAATTTTAGTCCACATGCCATCATTTAAAGCTGAATGTCCTGATATCTACTATTTAGAAGAAACACCCTTTCTCTCCCTTGTACAACCTTAGCATTCACTGTAGCCTTTCCCTTACTTGGCATTGTAGGGCAGCAAAATCTGTCATCCCAAACTGTCTTCTAGGTACAAAGATTAATTTAGGCTGATTATTTTTGATAAACAGAAGTCTCTAGAAGTCTTTCTTTTTAATCTCCTTAGTTGCCTAAAGATGTTAGATAAAAGGCTTGTTCCTGAAATAGAGCTACCACCGGAGATATCTATCTGCAAATAAAACAGGCTTGCTGTCAGGGCGGGGAGGTGGGGTAGGGGAGGCTCAGCAAGACTTAAATCAGAGTCCACTACTTTGTCTCCCATTGTCTCAAAAATTAGTTTTTCAAACATGTGCTTTTCCATTTCCATGTGATTTGCTTTCCTCCCCTCTGCAATTTCAACCCAAATCTTCTTTTGTCTTTAGCTAAAGGTGGTATTTAGGGTGAGGACTTAAGAGATCAAGCCACTCAATACTAAAGGAAATCAACCCTGAATATTCATTGGAAGGACTGTTGCTAAAACTGAAGTTTCTTTTTTTTTTTTTTTTTTTTTTAAAGATTTATTTATTTTGGGCGGGGGTCGGGTTGGGGAGGGAGGGGACCGGGCAGGCCACTTCTATTGGTCTTTCATTTCTCTATGCTCATCCGTCTTTGTTCTTTGGCTCCTGTGGGCCTCCCATCGCGGTGGCGTCTGTCATTGCAGAGCGCCGGCTCTGGGCACATGCGCTCCAGAGCTCCGGCTCGGTAATTGGACACATTGGTCCCGCCGCTCCGCGGCACGTGGGATCTTCCCAGGCCAGGGATTGAACCGGCGCCCCTTGCACTGCAAGGCGGTGTCCTTACCCACTGGACCACCACGGGAAGCCAAAAATTGAAGTTTCAATTGTTTATCCATTTGCAATTTTAACCAAGAAAAGATACTTTGACAACTTGATTTGCATTATTCTTCTGCACCCCTGAGTTTTTACTACTGTTCTTTATCAAAGATGATGCTATGCCTTATCTCCTTATCCAGGGCAAAGAATTTGAATTGCATTTCTATAAATGCTAATGCAATGATTCTTCTTTCCATGATGGCAATTTACTAGAGAAAAATCAAGGATAAATGAAATCTACAGATGACTCTAAATCCTACTTCTTAAGGGTTTCAACAACGTCTTCTATCAAACCTTTAAATGAAATTTAACTGTTAACAAATTGACTGAGGGTTCACTAACTTTCAGCCTGAATATTCCTGTTAAATAGCTCGTACAGGAAATGACCGAAAAGCTGACATGAGAAAAAAATATGAGAGGCCTAAATTACCTATAAACTACATTATCAATCACTGAATTACTGAGCCAGGTACATGTTATAGAGTCCTCTTCCATCAATATTTTAATGCAATTGTTATAGATGCTTTGTCAGCTGTACAGAAAATCATTGCTTTTGTAAATGAGCACTATTTTCGAGATAAAATATTCTCCTACTTGCACTTTGAACATTTTAAACTAATTTATACCCTTTTATGGGCTTCCCTAATAGCTCAGATGGTAAAGAATCTACCTGCAATGCAAACGCAGGGGTTTGATCCCTGGGTCAGGAAGATCTGTTGGAGAGAGAAATGGCAACCCATTTCAGTCTTCTTGCCTGGAAAATTTCAATGGATAGTGGAGCCTAGCAGGCTACAGTCCACTGGATCCCAAAGTCAGACATGACTGAGTGACTAACACTACCACTACTATGATGAGAAAACAGCTCGTAAGTCTTTAGACTAAGACTCAATATTTGATTGCATGTTGAATGGAAGAGCTTCCCTGAAGTTTTATGGGTTTTACATGATGCACCCAAAACATCTTCCTTTAAACCACCAGTCCCAATCAAATACGTGCAGGTTTTCCAAGTTGTACACCTGAGGGGGCCTCCTTCTACTGCAGGAGTTCTCTTGTCATGTAGACAAGAAAAGGGGAGGTAAGAGGACTCTAGTTAAGACTAAGAAAGCCAGGAGCTCATCTGCACATAGTTAGTACAAAATGCTCCATCCCATTACCCTGACTATCTTGCCCAAAGCCACAACCAATGACTTGCAAACATCTTCTCTGCTGTTGCTGGAACCTTTGATTTCATAGACAAAATAATCTAAATCTGAAATAAAGCCAATGTGCTAAAAAGTTCCTGTCTTCATCCTCCACCTTCAGAACAGCTTTGAAAAAATCTAGGAAGCATCACTGGCTTCATGGAAACCAATTTAGAATTCAATGTTTGTCCAAAAAAGAAACTATAGTACTTTCACCTTCTAAACCTGCTGCTCAAGCTTCTCCTATGTCACTCATTGTTTTCTGTCAAAGAGTCCATTATTTCATTTCAACTAAAAGATATGCAACAAGTGAACAGCCAGTTAATACTGTGTCCTGAGTATACACACTGCATATATTTCTTCATACCTGCATCTCAGTCTGGTAGATTCATTACAACTTTATAATAAACACCACTTCCCAGAACATACCACCAAATGTATCTCTCTTGAAAGTCTTCTTTCTTGTTCAAGTGAACCCAGCCAAAGTTAATAGTCCTACTTGCACTTTGAACATTTTAAACTAATTTATACCCTTTTATGGGCTTCCCTAATAGCTCAGATGGTAAAGAATCTACCTGCAATGCAAACGCAGGGGTTTGATCCCTGGGTCAGGAAGATCTGTTGGAGAGAGAAATGGCAACCCATTTCAGTCTTCTTGCCTGGAAAATTTCAATGGATAGTGGAGCCTAGCAGGCTACAGTCCACTGGATCCCAAAGTCAGACATGACTGAGTGACTAACACTACCACTACTATGATGAGAAAACAGCTCGTAAGTCTTTAGACTAAGACTCAATATTTGATTGCATGTTGAATGGAAGAGCTTCCCTGAAGTTTTATGGGTTTTACATGATGCACCCAAAACATCTTCCTTTAAACCACCAGTCCCAATCAAATACGTGCAGGTTTTCCAAGTTGTACACCTGAGGGGGCCTCCTTCTACTGCAGGAGTTCTCTTGTCATGTAGACAAGAAAAGGGGAGGTAAGAGGACTCTAGTTAAGACTAAGAAAGCCAGGAGCTCATCTGCACATAGTTAGTACAAAATGCTCCATCCCATTACCCTGACTATCTTGCCCAAAGCCACAACCAATGACTTGCAAACATCTTCTCTGCTGTTGCTGGAACCTTTGATTTCATAGACAAAATAATCTAAATCTGAAATAAAGCCAATGTGCTAAAAAGTTCCTGTCTTCATCCTCCACCTTCAGAACAGCTTTGAAAAAATCTAGGAAGCATCACTGGCTTCATGGAAACCAATTTAGAATTCAATGTTTGTCCAAAAAAGAAACTATAGTACTTTCACCTTCTAAACCTGCTGCTCAAGCTTCTCCTATGTCACTCATTGTTTTCTGTCAAAGAGTCCATTATTTCATTTCAACTAAAAGATATGCAACAAGTGAACAGCCAGTTAATACTGTGTCCTGAGTATACACACTGCATATATTTCTTCATACCTGCATCTCAGTCTGGTAGATTCATTACAACTTTATAATAAACACCACTTCCCAGAACATACCACCAAATGTATCTCTCTTTTGAAAGTCTTCTTTCTTGTCTTCCTTAAATATATTCATCTACGCCTCTGCTTCATACAGTTACCACTAATATTGCAGTGGGTTGTTGTGCCCCCTTCCAGGGGATTTTCCTGACCCAGGAATTGAACCTGCATATCCTCCACTAGCAGGTGAGTTCTTTACCACTAGTGCCACCTGAGAAGCCCAAGTAACCTTACTACCTGGTATTATAGAAAACAAAGCTAGCAGAAAAATGCCTCACAGGGTTTACCAACTAGTTGAGGAAACTATGTATAAATAGTCTGATTATAAGCAGAATGTAAGTGCCCAAATCAAGATACAGGTCAAGTACTTTGATAGAAAATGGACACATGATCTCCATATATATCATGCTTGTTATGAATTACAAATTTATGCCAGTACAATTCATGCATTACAAAACAATTTAAGTATAAATCAAATTTTACATTTTCTTCTGCACAATTTCACCTCTAGAATACTGCATCCAGTTGAACTGAGCTGTGTAAGAATACAACAAATACATACATGTACACATCTCAAATATTTACTAGCAACTTCAGTGTGTTATGAATCGTACCTATCAACACAGAGAGTTAAAATTTTCTGTCCAATTTCAGATAATCTTCCTTTCTCTTCTTTTACAATAACTAACAAGCTGCAATCCTTCTGACATTCACATCCATTATCAAACTTCAGGTCTTTTATAAGGTAAAGTACCACATTTATTATAGTATTTATGTATTTCTTAATCCATTAATATGTGTAAAAGCATGCTATCATTTTATGTAGTACAATATTATTTGGCCCTCCAATTTAGCATTCAATGTTTGTCCAAAAAAGAAACTATAGTACTTTCACCTTCTAAACCTGCTGCTCAAGCTTCTCCTATGTCACTCATTGTTTTCTGTCAAAGAGTCCATTATTTCATTTCAACTAAAAGATATGCAACAAGTGAACAGCCAGTTAATACTGTGTCCTGAGTATACACACTGCATATATTTCTTCATACCTGCATCTCAGTCTGGTAGATTCATTACAACTTTATAATAAACACCACTTCCCAGAACATACCACCAAATGTATCTCTCTTTTGAAAGTCTTCTTTCTTGTCTTCCTTAAATATATTCATCTACGCCTCTGCTTCATACAGTTACCACTAATATTGCAGTGGGTTGTTGTGCCCCCTTCCAGGGGATTTTCCTGACCCAGGAATTGAACCTGCATATCCTCCACTAGCAGGTGAGTTCTTTACCACTAGTGCCACCTGAGAAGCCCAAGTAACCTTACTACCTGGTATTATAGAAAACAAAGCTAGCAGAAAAATGCCTCACAGGGTTTACCAACTAGTTGAGGAAACTATGTATAAATAGTCTGATTATAAGCAGAATGTAAGTGCCCAAATCAAGATACAGGTCAAGTACTTTGATAGAAAATGGACACATGATCTCCATATATATCATGCTTGTTATGAATTACAAATTTATGCCAGTACAATTCATGCATTACAAAACAATTTAAGTATAAATCAAATTTTACATTTTCTTCTGCACAATTTCACCTCTAGAATACTGCATCCAGTTGAACTGAGCTGTGTAAGAATACAACAAATACATACATGTACACATCTCAAATATTTACTAGCAACTTCAGTGTGTTATGAATCGTACCTATCAACACAGAGAGTTAAAATTTTCTGTCCAATTTCAGATAATCTTCCTTTCTCTTCTTTTACAATAACTAACAAGCTGCAATCCTTCTGACATTCACATCCATTATCAAACTTCAGGTCTTTTATAAGGTAAAGTACCACATTTATTATAGTATTTATGTATTTCTTAATCCATTAATATGTGTAAAAGCATGCTATCATTTTTACTAGGTCCCTGTCTTCTTTGTATGTATTATGACAAAGTATGTGAGTGTTGTGTCTCTAACTCCATTTTTCCAACAAGACCTGCAGTTGTTTTTGTGAAATTTGTATAATGTGTTGATTTTTAGAAATGCATACTGCGTGTTGTTGCAGGATTGACTGTGTAAGTGCATATTATTTGAAAAGTATATAAAACATAAGTATATTTTCTATAAACGTTCACATACATACATTTTTTTCTTACCCGCCCTTCCCCCACACATCAATTTTCAAAACGATTGACACTGCTAATTCCCTGCTGGGATTAAAATGAATCTTAACCTTCTAAAAAGACAACAGTGCTAAATGCTGATTTTATCTTATCACAGGTCAATTTACAGTCTTTCCTTCTGTCAACTTAACAAACATTCACAACCTAAAAGTCAAGAGTTATGCTGTACTCAAAGGGAATTTTTAGGACTTCAATCTCTTAGGTTTAAGAGAAATGTTCCAAGAAGGTGAGAAGAGGAGCCAGGTTATTGTAAAACAGAAGCTTTACAATACAGGGCAGGTAGTCTGAACATCAAAAGATTATTGTTAATTAAAGAAAACCAGATATCTCAAGTTAGGGAATTTAGTGTTTTTCTATATATGAGAAGTGCGAAAATCTGGGCTCCCTGAAATCATCCTTTCATATACATCTCAGCTATCTGGGGCCAGTCTCCTGTGTTTTTCACATCCTGAGTTCCTGAGGGCCCACTGGAGGAGTGGTTGCTGCCTAATGGCTTCTAGATTGTACAGGTATTCTCCTTCCTGAGTGCTATTAGGACGTAAGAATTCACCTTTGGAGGCCAGAACTGCTGATGACTATGACACCCTTTATTTTTTGGCTGATGCATTTCACATCAACACAGAGAGTTAAAATTTTCTGTCCAATTTCAGATAATCTTCCTTTCTCTTCTTTTACAATAACTAACAAGCTGCAATCCTTCTGACATTCACATCCATTATCAAACTTCAGGTCTTTTATAAGGTAAAGTACCACATTTATTATAGTATTTATGTATTTCTTAATCCATTAATATGTGTAAAAGCATGCTATCATTTTTACTAGGTCCCTGTCTTCTTTGTATGTATTATGACAAAGTATGTGAGTGTTGTGTCTCTAACTCCATTTTTCCAACAAGACCTGCAGTTGTTTTTGTGAAATTTGTATAATGTGTTGATTTTTAGAAATGCATACTGCGTGTTGTTGCAGGATTGACTGTGTAAGTGCATATTATTTGAAAAAGTATATAAAACATAAGTATATTTTCTATAAACGTTCACATACATACATTTTTTTCTTACCCGCCCTTCCCCCACACATCAATTTTCAAAACGATTGACACTGCTAATTCCCTGCTGGGATTAAAATGAATCTTAACCTTCTAAAAAGACAACAGTGCTAAATGCTGATTTTATCTTATCACAGGTCAATTTACAGTCTTTCCTTCTGTCAACTTAACAAACATTCACAACCTAAAAGTCAAGAGTTATGCTGTACTCAAAGGGAATTTTTAGGACTTCAATCTCTTAGGTTTAAGAGAAATGTTCCAAGAAGGTGAGAAGAGGAGCCAGGTTATTGTAAAACAGAAGCTTTACAATACAGGGCAGGTAGTCTGAACATCAAAAGATTATTGTTAATTAAAGAAAACCAGATATCTCAAGTTAGGGAATTTAGTGTTTTTCTATATATGAGAAGTGCGAAAATCTGGGCTCCCTGAAATCATCCTTTCATATACATCTCAGCTATCTGGGGCCAGTCTCCTGTGTTTTTCACATCCTGAGTTCCTGAGGGCCCACTGGAGGATGTGGTTGCTGCCTAATGGCTTCTAGATTGTACAGGTATTCTCCTTCCTGAGTGCTATTAGGACGTAAGAATTCACCTTTGGAGGGCCAGAACTGCTGATGACTATGACACCCTTATTTGCTGATGATTATGACATCTTTGTTTGTGGATATGGCAGGAAATACTGTTTCACACTTGTTCACAATGATAATAGCAAGGATTGCCCCGTTACTTCTCTCACCTTAATCTTTAGGTAAGACAGTGGAAAATCTTAATTAATAAAACCCTGGCATGCTTTGAATTGGAATCGTGCAGCAACACAAGCAGAAAATGTGCTCCACCCAATCCTGACTTCTCACGTAAAATCATTACAGAAACTGCATTTCTCTACACAACTTGCATCCCCAGCTCCTATCACAGTGTTGACACACTCCAAGTACTTAATAACTATTCGTTGTAAGTTAATTTAGTAGAATACCTTCTGATGTTCCTGTCTCTGTCACTGCGTTTAATTCAAGTGTGAAGCTTTAAGACATTAGCTTAAAAACTACAGAAGAAATTATATATGCAAACAACCACGGTCTAAAGTTAACACATATGCCAATCGGAAAATGACCTTTATTGAGCCCTAAGTTATCCTTCAGATTACTCTGAGTTTTACATCCTAAATAAAATTACTGACTAATAAATATAAGATAGAAAATAAAACAGCCTAGCCTTGTTTCTGAAGAGTGTCAACAAAGAGAACTCAAAATAACCAACCTTATTTCAGAACGTTATCAGAATGTGACACTTGTAACTATAGGAACAAAGCCAGTAATTATTCATCTTTAATTTGTTTGATTAATTTAAACAGCAAAAGAATTGGAAAATTGAAAGCAGAAATGGAAATTGAAACCCAACTTAAGTAACTTAAAGAACACCAGATATCTCAAGTTAGGGAATTTAGTGTTTTTCTATATATGAGAAGTGCGAAAATCTGGGCTCCCTGAAATCATCCTTTCATATACATCTCAGCTATCTGGGGCCAGTCTCCTGTGTTTTTCACATCCTGAGTTCCTGAGGGCCCACTGGAGGATGTGGTTGCTGCCTAATGGCTTCTAGATTGTACAGGTATTCTCCTTCCTGAGTGCTATTAGGACGTAAGAATTCACCTTTGGAGGGCCAGAACTGCTGATGACTATGACACCCTTATTTGCTGATGATTATGACATCTTTGTTTGTGGATATGGCAGGAAATACTGTTTCACACTTGTTCACAATGATAATAGCAAGGATTGCCCCGTTACTTCTCTCACCTTAATCTTTAGGTAAGACAGTGGAAAATCTTAATTAATAAAACCCTGGCATGCTTTGAATTGGAATCGTGCAGCAACACAAGCAGAAAATGTGCTCCACCCAATCCTGACTTCTCACGTAAAATCATTACAGAAACTGCATTTCTCTACACAACTTGCATCCCCAGCTCCTATCACAGTGTTGACACACTCCAAGTACTTAATAACTATTCGTTGTAAGTTAATTTAGTAGAATACCTTCTGATGTTCCTGTCTCTGTCACTGCGTTTAATTCAAGTGTGAAGCTTTAAGACATTAGCTTAAAAACTACAGAAGAAATTATATATGCAAACAACCACGGTCTAAAGTTAACACATATGCCAATCGGAAAATGACCTTTATTGAGCCCTAAGTTATCCTTCAGATTACTCTGAGTTTTACATCCTAAATAAAATTACTGACTAATAAATATAAGATAGAAAATAAAACAGCCTAGCCTTGTTTCTGAAGAGTGTCAACAAAGAGAACTCAAAATAACCAACCTTATTTCAGAACGTTATCAGAATGTGACACTTGTAACTATAGGAACAAAGCCAGTAATTATTCATCTTTAATTTGTTTGATTAATTTAAACAGCAAAAGAATTGGAAAATTGAAAGCTGATGTATGAACTAAATTAAGAAGGCAATTCAAATACAAGTAACACTAACCTGCCTCAGGGATGAATGGGTCCAATTCAAAGATACTTAATTACAGCATGAAGATAACTAAAAGAAGCATCAACGGATAAATAAGATGTCCTTATCAGTCGCTTATGAGCCCAAGAATCAAATTTGGATCCATCTGAATTAAGGTGTTTTTTTTTTTATTAATATGGTATGCATGCAAGCTCAGTCACATTCAACTCTCTGTGAACCCATCAACTGAAGCCACCAAACTCTTCTATCCATGGGATTTCCCAGCCAAAGATACTGGAGTGGGTTGCCATTTCCTACTCCAGGAATCTTCCCTATCTAGGGATCAAGCCCATGTTTCCTGCATTGGCAGGCAGATTCTTTACCACAGCACCATCTGGGAATCCAGTATCTTGCTTCTTAAATAAGTTTCCTTCAATTTCTAAACCCTAACCCAAAGGCTCTGGGTTTTCTGAATGGGCAAATATATACAGAGCTGTTTTTTTTTTTTTTTTAAGATTTATTTATTTATTTTGGGCGGGGGTCGGGTTGGGGAGGGAGGGGAGCAGGCGGGGCCACTTCTATTGGTCTTTCGTTTCTCTATGTTCATCCATCTTTGTTCTTTGGCTCCTGTGGGCCTCCCATCACGGTGGCGTCTGTCGTTGCAGAGCGCTGGCTCTGGGCGCATGCGCTCCAGAGCTCCGGCTCGGTAATTGGACACATCAGTCCAGCCGCTCTGCGGCACATGGGATCTTCCCAGGCCAGGGCTTGAACCGGTGCCCCTTGCACTGCAAGGCGGTGTCCTTACCTACTGGACCACCAGGGGAAGCCCAGAGCTGGTTTTGAGACATACCATGAAACTACTGAAATGGTAAGTCCAAATACCTTTTCCATTTGATGTGACCTATAAACAGACAGACAGTCCTAGGACTTATGGAATTCCTTCCTACCTGAAAAAAAAAATCAGGAATAAAATGAAAGGCTGGAGGTTTTATACTATTCAATAGAGAACCAAAACTTCCAGAAAATTTAGACATAGAAGCTTGATCATATATTTTTAATGTTCAACCCTGACACAAAAATATTAATCTTTTACTGTGTGCCCCTGTGTGCCCCTAAATGCACTAAAATTTGTAGAGTTTGACATATGATTGCTTAAACAGAATCTCACACCTTACCAAAGGATAAAAAACAATTTCTCTTGTAGCAGGAGAAAGTCATAATAATATACTTAGGACGTATAGAAAAATAATTTTAAAGTAATAGATTCAAATTGAGAGTAAATTTCATACATTAAAACTAACAAGAGTAAGTAGAAAACAAATAGCTTTCATTCAAACAATTCACAGCAGTGCTCCTGACCAGGCCTGGGGCTCCTACCCAGCCCTAGCAGTCATTTGGTTGATGCTTCAGGGTGTTGCCTGCTTTAAGAACACTTCTCATTTTACATCCTCCTTTCCACCTGTTTTGTCCTGTGACTAGGCTCACAAACATGCAGACTGGCTGGCAGGATTAATGGGTGAGTAGAGGAGGCAGAGGTGACAGGTAAATGGATAGAACAGGGTGAAGTTAATGCACACTTTGAGAATCATAACTTCTTACAACTTCACATGAGATCTTTGGTGACTGGCCAGAGAAACTTGTTTTGGAGATTAGAATTTAAAAAGTTAGAGGTTTAATTTTGGAAGTTAGGTCTTTATCCCAACGTACAGTGTCCCTAATTTTTAAACATCTAATTTACAACCCAACATTTCATACAGAAGACTTACAATTTCTGCCACTGCCATACATGAGAGTAAATGTACCTGAAGCTAATCTGTAGAAAAACCAATAATTTCAATGCATAACAAGATAAAATGCAAATATACTCTTCATTTAAAACCAAGACAAAATTCTTAATGTTTTGTCATAATCTGACACCTTCCTAATTCCACTTCACCTTCAGTCACTTTCTAATATAAATAGTGCTCTGAAATGCCCCCGGGGTGGTTTTGAGACATACCATGAAACTACTGAAATGGTAAGTCCAAATACCTTTTCCATTTGATGTGACCTATAAACAGACAGACAGTCCTAGGACTTATGGAATTCCTTCCTACCTGAAAAAAATCAGGAATAAAATGAAAGGCTGGAGGTTTTATACTATTCAATAGAGAACCAAAACTTCCAGAAAATTTAGACATAGAAGCTTGATCATATATTTTTAATGTTCAACCCTGACACAAAAATATTAATCTTTTACTGTGTCCCCCTGTGTGCCCCTAAATGCACTAAAATTTGTAGAGTTTGACATATGATTGCTTAAACAGAATCTCACACCTTACCAAAGGATAAAAAACAATTTCTCTTGTAGCAGGAGAAAGTCATAATAATATACTTAGGACGTATAGAAAAATAATTTTAAAGTAATAGATTCAAATTGAGAGTAAATTTCATACATTAAAACTAACAAGAGTAAGTAGAAAACAAATAGCTTTCATTCAAACAATTCACAGCAGTGCTCCTGACCAGGCCTGGGGCTCCTACCCAGCCCTAGCAGTCATTTGGTTGATGCTTCAGGGTGTTGCCTGCTTTAAGAACACTTCTCATTTTACATCCTCCTTTCCACCTGTTTTGTCCTGTGACTAGGCTCACAAACATGCAGACTGGCTGGCAGGATTAATGGGTGAGTAGAGGAGGCAGAGGTGACAGGTAAATGGATAGAACAGGGTGAAGTTAATGCACACTTTGAGAATCATAACTTCTTACAACTTCACATGAGATCTTTGGTGACTGGCCAGAGAAACTTGTTTTGGAGATTAGAATTTAAAAAGTTAGAGGTTTAATTTTGGAAGTTAGGTCTTTATCCCAACGTACAGTGTCCCTAATTTTTAAACATCTAATTTACAACCCAACATTTCATACAGAAGACTTACAATTTCTGCCACTGCCATACATGAGAGTAAATGTACCTGAAGCTAATCTGTAGAAAAACCAATAATTTCAATGCATAACAAGATAAAATGCAAATATACTCTTCATTTAAAACCAAGACAAAATTCTTAATGTTTTGTCATAATCTGACACCTTCCTAATTCCACTTCACCTTCAGTCACTTTCTAATATAAAGCCTGTGTCAGTGGCTCTTAAATTTTAACAAATATAACAATCACTGAGATGCAATGCTTATTTAAAAAGCCAAGATCTTTTAACCACACCCTTGTATTCTGATCAGAGGCTGCAGAGAGAAACCTAGAAGTGTATATATTGTATTTAAACAGTATCTCCAGATGATTCAGATGCAGGTGGTTCCAGAGTCACAGTGATAAAAAGGACCCTATGCTAAAGGCATGTTCCCCAAATTCCACGTGCTGTGACTCAGGACTTCCTTCTCCACCACTGCTGCCATTCAACTAATAATTACTCACTAGCACTAGTCTATGCTAACTCTTACTCATTTTTAAAACCTAATTCAGCCATGAAGCTCACTGGTAATAATCTCATGATCCTTACCAACTAAATGACAGCTAAGTTAGATGTCCTTTCCCTCAGTAAAAATTCCCGTGTTTAGATTTATTCTAATATTTAAATAGCCATATTACAATGATTGGTATACTTACATGTTTCCTCCACTAACCATGGATTGTGTACAAAGCAGGTATTTTCAACAAATACTGGAATACTTCCAATTTAATGAGACTAAGTGAACAAATGAATGAACTGATGTCAAAAGTGGACTTCCCGATGTGACGGGCTGGTCTAAGTAATGTTATTGGGGCTTTACTTTCCCAAATCCTCTGGTTTCCAAGCAATCCCTTTTCACAGGAGCAAGACATCAGAATTTTTTTGCTTCAGTTTATCATATTGACTGATAATCCATTAAATTAGAAGTTAATTAGGGTTTAAAAAAACTTATACAGTCCAATTTAACTAAAGAACATTTCATAATTTACAACCCAGAGCTTTGACTGGCCAGAGAAACTTGTTTTGGAGATTAGAATTTAAAAAGTTAGAGGTTTAATTTTGGAAGTTAGGTCTTTATCCCAACGTACAGTGTCCCTAATTTTTAAACATCTAATTTACAACCCAACATTTCATACAGAAGACTTACAATTTCTGCCACTGCCATACATGAGAGTAAATGTACCTGAAGCTAATCTGTAGAAAAACCAATAATTTCAATGCATAACAAGATAAAATGCAAATATACTCTTCATTTAAAACCAAGACAAAATTCTTAATGTTTTGTCATAATCTGACACCTTCCTAATTCCACTTCACCTTCAGTCACTTTCTAATATAAAGCCTGTGTCAGTGGCTCTTAAATTTTAACAAATATAACAATCACTGAGATGCAATGCTTATTTAAAAAGCCAAGATCTTTTAACCACACCCTTGTATTCTGATCAGAGGCTGCAGAGAGAAACCTAGAAGTGTATATATTGTATTTAAACAGTATCTCCAGATGATTCAGATGCAGGTGGTTCCAGAGTCACAGTGATAAAAAGGACCCTATGCTAAAGGCATGTTCCCCAAATTCCACGTGCTGTGACTCAGGACTTCCTTCTCCACCACTGCTGCCATTCAACTAATAATTACTCACTAGCACTAGTCTATGCTAACTCTTACTCATTTTTAAAACCTAATTCAGCCATGAAGCTCACTGGTAATAATCTCATGATCCTTACCAACTAAATGACAGCTAAGTTAGATGTCCTTTCCCTCAGTAAAAATTCCCGTGTTTAGATTTATTCTAATATTTAAATAGCCATATTACAATGATTGGTATACTTACATGTTTCCTCCACTAACCATGGATTGTGTACAAAGCAGGTATTTTCAACAAATACTGGAATACTTCCAATTTAATGAGACTAAGTGAACAAATGAATGAACTGATGTCAAAAGTGGACTTCCCGATGTGACGGGCTGGTCTAAGTAATGTTATTGGGGCTTTACTTTCCCAAATCCTCTGGTTTCCAAGCAATCCCTTTTCACAGGAGCAAGACATCAGAATTTTTTTGCTTCAGTTTATCATATTGACTGATAATCCATTAAATTAGAAGTTAATTAGGGTTAACTGCTTTTAAGATGAAAATCCCTCTACAAGGTAAAATATTTATCAGACTCTTTACTGCAATATAGAAGGTTCTAATCAGACTGCTCTCTCCCTTAGGCTCACTCTCCAAATGTCCCTGCAACATCTGCAATTTTTTTTAGTAGGTCATTAAGTCTTGAGAATATTTTAGAATGAATTTTTAACTAAAAGTCTAGACTGCATTTTTTTCTGTTGAGAGCTCTTATTCCAAAATAGTCACAGTACATGAATCACAATTTTTTTTGCAACAAAAGTCCTATAATTTCAAGTTTGTATAGAGACCCACTTCAGTCCATTCTTTTTAACAGGAAAGAAAATTGGACTGCAGACAGGTGAAGGCCACTGCCAAAGATCATGCAGCCCTCCCTCCTTCATTAAGCATTCTGGATTCTATTTCAAATAAAACTAATGATTTGGAAATTCATACTGTACTTTTAGAATACAACAATTCTGTCCTATATTACCCATATGGGAATACTGAACATTTACATACTGAGTCGTTTTTATAATGAGGCACAATGGCTTGACAGTACAGTTGACCCTTGAACAACACTGGGGTTAGAGATGTTGAGTCTCCACACAGTTGGTACATTTGAGTATAATGTAGAGTCAGTCTACAGAACTCATGGTCCCTCTGTATATGCAGATTCAACCAACTGTGATTCATTTCATACTGTAGGATTCAATATTAAAAAATCTGCATATAAGTGAACCCACACCATTAAAACCCATGTTGTTCAAATGTCAACTGCATTTAAATGTAGAATTAGGGGCTTCCCCTGATGGTCCAGTGGGTAAGGACACCGCCTTGCAGTGCAAGGGTCGCCGCTTAGATCCCTGGCCTGGGAAGATCCCACGTGCCGCGGAGCGGATGGACCGATGTGTCCAATCACTGAGCCGGAGCTCTGGAGAGCATGTGCCCAGAGCCGGCGCTCTGCGACGACAGACGCCACCGCGATGGGCGGCCCACAGGAGCGAAAAGAACAAAGATGGATAAAAATAGAGATTGAAAGACCAATAGAAGCGGCCCGCCCGTCCTCCTCCCTCCCCAACCCGACCCCCGCCCAAAATAAATAAATAAATAAATCTTTAAATGTAGAATTAGAAGCAAATGGAAAGTTTTTCAGAGTGTGTGAACAGCTCTAGTTCACAGAATTGGTCATCAGTAACATAACAAAATTGTGAAAATTAACATCTAATGCAAAGATTTAGCAGAGTTTTAATAGCATCAAAAATACTAACCCAAGGGCTTTCCTGGTGGTCCAGCGGGTAAAGACACCACCTTGCAGTGCAAGGGGCACCGGTTCAATCCCTGGCCTGGGAAGATCCCACATGCCGCAGAGCATCTGGACCAATGTGTCCAAATATCGAACCAGCACTCTGGAGTGCATGCACCCAGAGCTGGTGCTCTGCAACAAGAGAGGCCACTGCAATGGGAGGTCCACACAGGCCAAAGAACAAAGATGGATGAAAATAAATAAATGAAAGACCAATAGAAGCAGCTAAAAATAAATAAATAAATACTAACCCTAGGAGGGTCCTCTTCAATACGAGGCCAAAGTTCATATCTGAACATTCACTCATTGGTAGCAAAGTACAGCTAAGACTTCAGTAAGAGAGTTGGAATAACTCACTTTGTCTGAGAAATATAGTGGGCGCTTCCTAAGACCCTTGGATTCTAAGAGTGGCTCTGCTACTTGTATGACCTGAGCAAATTTATTCCTCTAAACTTCAGTTTTATTAACTATAAAATGGAGATAATACCCAATACACCTGGTCTCCTATGAGGATTAAATTAGACAATACATTTAAAAGCATATATTACATAGTTAATGTACATCTCAGTGTCAATAAATTATTTTGATCATCGTCATAATCATTATTATCAATCTTACACTTAGAAATAAGACGGAAAAATAAGAAACACAATTATATCTAACTTTGCCTGGTTATGGTTTGAATGCTTACTATCAGTCAGACACCACTTTAGTAATTCGTATCGTGTAATATCTGGATGTTTATGTTCCTCCAAAATTTATATGCTGAAATCCTAAACTTTAAAGTTGATGATGGACTTCCCTAGTGGTCCAGTGGTTAAGAATCCCTCTTCCTATGCAAAAATGTGGGTTCATTCCCTGGTTGGAGAACTAAAACTCTGCATGTCATAGACCAACTAAGCCCAAGCAATGCAATTATTGAGCCTGAATGCCACAATTAGCGAATCTATACATCGCAAGGACAGATTTCATGTGCCACAACTAAGACCGGACAGACCTAACACAGCCCAATTAATTAACTAAATAAATAAATAAGGTTGATGGTAACAGGACATCGGACCTTTGGTGATTAGGTCATGCAGGTGGAAATCTCATGAATGAGATTACTGCCTTTTAAAAGAGACTCTACAAAGGTCTCTAGCTTCTTCCACCACGGAAGGACACAGCAAGAGGACACTGGACAAGAATCAGGATGAGACCCCTTACCAGAAAATGCAAACATGCTGCTGCCTCAACTGTTGCCCTCCCAGTCCCCAGAAGTGGGAGAAATAAGCTTCTGATGTTTACAAGCTACCCACCTGTGGCACTTTGTTAGCGCAGCTCAAAGGACTAAGCCAGGTGGGTACTCTCTAATCTCATAGAAAGGGAGACTCAAAGAAATTATACCACTTATTCAGGAGCACACAGGCAGTGAGCAGAAAAGATGAGATGCAAGTAAGACCCATCTTAGCATTACCATGTTAAATTATTTCTCAGAGAACAATAATGAGCATAGTTCAACTGATTTCCTTTCTCAGACATACATTTAGCTTAAGGACTACTAATATTTTCTTTCGATTATCCGGGTAGTCAGAGACTCAGGGAGTACAAATGGATAAACAAATCTTAGAAGAAGTCCTTTAAAATATAACACATTGACCTATTATTTTCCAGTCCCTGCCCTATTGGTATTAGCCAAAGCATTTTAACAAGGAGACTAGGTGAAGACTGTAAGGGCAGGAAGTTAGCTTGATAATATGAGTATAGTAATTAATGACCTCCCATTATTGTCTGTCCATCACATGCCTGGCATCACAATAGATGCATTACATCCTCTGTTTCATTTCTTTCTCTCACATTTACATAACAACAACATGGGGAAATTTTTCACCTCCATTTTAGACAGAAGTAGAGATCCAAAAGATTTTTTTTAAAATGTGTCCTCATTGCCCCATCCATGGCAAAATTCAGATTCAAACTCATCTCCATGATTCTGCAGGGCCACATAATATAAACTGTATCCCCTATATTAAATTGATGTACTGCATTCCTTTGTACTGATGTCAACACAAAAGAAAGCAAGAACGGGGCTTCCCTGGTGGTCCAGTGGGTAAGGACACCGCCTTGCAGTGCAAGGGGCGCTGGTTCGATCCCTGGCCTGGGAAGATCCCATGTGCTGTGGAGCAGCTGGACCCATGTGTCCAATTACCGAGCCGGAGTTCTGGAATGCATGCGCCCAGAGTCAGTGCTCTGAAGCGACAGGGGCCACCGCGATGGGAGGCCCACACGAGCCAAAGAACAAAGATGGATGAAAAATAGATAAATGAAAGGCCAATAGAAGTGCCCGTCCGCCCCCTTCCTCCACAACCCGAAAAAAAAAAAGAAAGCAAAGACAGAGGAAGAAAATTCCTCAGTATTTCCACATCTATCCATCATTTCACAGTTACTGAGGTTCCTTTTTTTTTTTTTAAGACTGTCTTCCTGTCTGTCAGCTAGTACCTCACCCACTGGAACCATGAGCTGGCTATTCACACTTACTGTTGCTTATTTATTTTATTTGTACTCTGATTCCCATTAGCATCCACCTGCCTTGCTCATCTCTTTCTATTGCACCATTTGCTCATAGGCATTTTTTTTTGTCTAGATTTTTCTCCTGATGTTGCTTCATTCATTTGCCCAATTTAACCAATTACATACCTCAATGAAATAACTGTAATGATCCATCATCTGTAGATTGCTTGCATTTTATGTTCTCTTATTTTCTTATTCAAATTCTTAATTTAACTTGAGTGACAGGTAACTGATCAATTGGTTGTAAAGTTGTTAATAAAAAAGTGTTAAATAAAAACACAAAGGATGAGGACAGACTGTAGATATGACCTGAATATAACATAATGATTTATCAGCTCAAATGTTTGGCATTACATTTCTTTTTTCTCACATTTACATAACAACAACATGGGGAAATTTTTCACCTCCATTTTAGACAGAAGTAGAGATCCAAAAGATTTTTTTTAAAATGTGTCCTCATTGCCCCATCCATGGCAAAATTCAGATTCAAACTCATCTCCATGATTCTGCAGGGCCACATAATATAAACTGTATCCCCTATATTAAATTGATGTACTGCATTCCTTTGTACTGATGTCAACACAAAAGAAAGCAAGAACGGGGCTTCCCTGGTGGTCCAGTGGGTAAGGACACCGCCTTGCAGTGCAAGGGGCGCTGGTTCGATCCCTGGCCTGGGAAGATCCCATGTGCTGTGGAGCAGCTGGACCCATGTGTCCAATTACCGAGCCGGAGTTCTGGAATGCATGCGCCCAGAGTCAGTGCTCTGAAGCGACAGGGGCCACCGCGATGGGAGGCCCACACGAGCCAAAGAACAAAGATGGATGAAAAATAGATAAATGAAAGGCCAATAGAAGTGCCCGTCCGCCCCCTTCCTCCACAACCCGAAAAAAAAAAAGAAAGCAAAGACAGAGGAAGAAAATTCCTCAGTATTTCCACATCTATCCATCATTTCACAGTTACTGAGGTTCCTTTTTTTTTTTTAAGACTGTCTTCCTGTCTGTCAGCTAGTACCTCACCCACTGGAACCATGAGCTGGCTATTCACACTTACTGTTGCTTATTTATTTTATTTGTACTCTGATTCCCATTAGCATCCACCTGCCTTGCTCATCTCTTTCTATTGCACCATTTGCTCATAGGCATTTTTTTTTGTCTAGATTTTTCTCCTGATGTTGCTTCATTCATTTGCCCAATTTAACCAATTACATACCTCAATGAAATAACTGTAATGATCCATCATCTGTAGATTGCTTGCATTTTATGTTCTCTTATTTTCTTATTCAAATTCTTAATTTAACTTGAGTGACAGGTAACTGATCAATTGGTTGTAAAGTTGTTAATAAAAAAGTGTTAAATAAAAACACAAAGGATGAGGACAGACTGTAGATATGACCTGAATATAACATAATGATTTATCAGCTCAAATGTTTGGCGGTGGTGGTTTAGTCACTAAGTTGTGTCTGACTCTTGTCCCAAGGACTGTAGCCTGCCAGACTCCTCTGTCCATGGGATTCTCCCAGCAAGAATACTGGAGTGGGTTGCCTTTTTCTTATCCAAGGAATCTTCCTCACCTACTAATCAAACCTGCATCTGCTACACTGGCAGGCAAATTCTTTATCATTGAGACACCTAGGAAGCACAGGTTAGATGAACAGACCAAGATAAACAATCAAGTGTTTAGTGGCATATGCAACACAGGCTCAGACATATAACCAACTGCTTTGACTACACACTCTCAGATCTGTGTGTAATGAGTCACTGAACCAAAAAAAAGAAAACAAAAATCTGAAGATCTGGGTTAAAATCCTGATTTTACGTATTAATACTTGTTTACCCTTAAGTAAGTCATTCTACAGCTTTGATTTTCAATTTTCTCATCTATGTAATGGGCACAGTAAGCCACCTTTAAAAACTTGTTTGTATAACATAACCTAATAAAATGTAGCACAAAGCATAGAGTCCAACACAAAGGCTCTCAACATATATCCATTTAATGTCAATACAGTGGTCTCATTCTCCTTTGCAATTCCTTCAATATCCACAATGTTTAATTAAAGCTGTGCAAAAAAACAACCTGGTTTTAGGCTATGTCCTCAAATTGAGTCTTGTATATAATTGCTTATGAACAACTATGACCCAAGAGTTTATTATGCAACTTCTATATTTATTGTTTATAAGTATAGATTTTAATAGTTTTAATATTAAAGTAGGGGTGAACCCAACACACAACACAGAAAAAGTTACATTCTTTACCATCCCATTTACTGTAGCAATTTGCTAGCACCTTAGAGGAAAATGGCTAAAATATCTATATTTTTGCCTACCCGTGCTATTTCTTTAGTTCGGTTCCCTTTGTCTTTCTCACCTAAACACCTTTTTTGGCCCTAACAAAAATACAGATTTTTCTTTGATTAACAGAAGTCAGAAAACTTGGAATCTTCATAAACAGGGTGCTCATTTGACTTAAGAAAGACTAAAAAAAAAAAAACCCAAGCTAAAAAGAAACCTAGTCTTATCACAAGAGAGAAAAAAAAAGACATTATGTGTGATGATGAATATACAACTGGCCCTTCAAAATCATTGGAGTTAGGCATGCCAATACCCTCTCCACCATCCAACACAGTGGAAAATCCACAGATAATTTTTGAATACCCTAAAGGTTTTCTTTGTGGAGGGGGTTGGGTTTTTTTTTCAGTTTTTTTTTTTTTTAATTGTTATCTTACTTATTATTTTTACAGAGTTTTGTTGTTTACAGATATGCATGTTCCAAGATTAGTCATATGTATATTCCACCCCCATCCCACTCCTCCAGGCCATCACACAGCACCCCTGCAGGATCCCCTTTTCTCACAGAGCAATGACAATAGCTATTTTTTTCACATATGATAGTATAGGTTTTCATGCTACTTCCTTTATGCCTCCCACCCACTGTTCATTCCCCACAAGGTCCATATGTTTACTGTCTATGTCTGTTTTTCTGTCACTTCACTGCACGTGTTATTATTACCACCCTACTAGATTCCATATATATGTACTAGTATATTGTACTTGTCCTTCTCTTTTTGACTTACTTCACTTTTTATGATAAGTTCTAGATCCAGCCACAAACCTTCTGTTGACTCGAAACCTTACTAATAGCATAAACACTAGATTAACATATAATTATATGTTACATGTATACCTACATATATGTTATGAATTCATGGTATAGCTAACTGTTCCTTAACCATTTTCAATATTTCTAAGCTACACAGTTCATCAGTAAAGTTTTCCAAATTGTCACAATTAAAAAAAAATTTTCCTAGCGTTGAAGAAAATCTGTGTATAAGTGAACCTGTATAATTCAAACCCAGATTGTTCAAGAGTCAATATATACAATCCCTGGTATTCCTATACACAATGAAAAATCAGAAAACGAAATCAAAGAGGCAATCCCCTTCACCATTGCAACCAAAAGAATCAAATATCTAGGAATAAACCTACCCAAAGAAACAAAAGAATTATACACAGAAAATTACAAGACACTCATAAAAGAAATTAAAGAAGACTTAAACAGATGGCAAGATATTCCATGCTCCTGGGTTGGAAGAATCAATATTGTGAAAATGACCATACTTCCAAATATCATCTACAGATTCAATGTGATCCCTATCAAACTACCAATGACATTTTTCACAGAACTAGACCAAACAATAACACAGTTCATATGGAAACACAAAAGACCTCGAATAGCCAAAGCAATCCTGAGAAAGAAAAACGAACTTGGAGGGATTAGCCTCCCTAACTTCAGACTCTACTACAAAGCAACAGTCCTCAAGACAGTATGGTACTGGCACAAAAACAGAAATATCAACCAATGGAACAAGATCGAGAACCCAGAGATAAACCCACGCACCTATGGATACCTTATTTTTGACAAAGGAGGCCAAACTATAAAATGGGACAAAGACAGCCTCTTCAACAAGTGGCGCTGGGAAAATTGGACAGCTACATGCAAAAAAATGAAGTTGGAACATTCCCTGACACCATACACTAAGATCAACTCAAAATGGACTAAAGACCTAAATGTAAGACCAGAAACCATCAAACTCTTAGAGGAGAATATAGGCAAAACCCTCAAGGATATAAATCAAAGCAAGATCTTCTCTGACCCACCTACTAAAATAGCGGAACTGAAAAGAAAAATGAACATGTGGGACCTCACGAAACTTAAAAGCTTTTGTACAGCAAAAGAAATTACAAAAAAGTTCAACAGACAGCCCACAGAGTGGGAGAAAATCATAGCAAATGAAACAACAGACAAAGAATTAATCTCCAAAATCTACAAGCAACTCAGACAACTCAGCACAGGAAAAAAGAACAACCCAATCAAAAAACAGGAAAAAGATCTAAAGAGACGCCTCTCCAAAGAGGACATACAGATGGCCCAAAAGCACATGAAATAATGCTCAACCTCGCTTATTCTTAGAGAAATGCAAATTAAAACTACAATGAGATATAACCTCACACTCGTCAGAATGGCCATCATCAACAAATCTACAGACAATAAATGCTGGAGAGGGTGCGGAGAAAAGGGAGCCTTCTTGCATTGCTGGTGGGAATGTCAATTGATACAGCCTCTATGGAAGACAGTATGGAGATTCCTTAAAAAACTAAAATTAGAAGCACCATACTGCCCAGCAATCCCACTATTAGGCCTATATCCTGATGAAATCAAAACTGAAAGAGGCACCTCTACCCTAATGTTCATTGCAGCTCTCCATACAATAGCCAGAACATGGAAGCAACCTAGGTGTCCATCGACGAATGAATGGATCCAGAAGCCCACAGTTCATATGGAAACACAAAAGACCTCGAATAGCCAAAGCAATCCTGAGAAAGAAAAGCGAACTTGGAGGGATTAGCCTCCCTAACTTCAGACTCTACTACAAAGCAACAGTCCTCAAGACAGTATGGTACTGGCACAAAAACAGAAATATCAACCAATGGAACAAGATCGAGAACCCAGAGATAAACCCACGCACCTATGGATACCTTATTTTTGACAAAGGAGGCCAAACTATAAAATGGGACAAAGACAGCCTCTTCAACAAGTGGCGCTGGGAAAATTGGACAGCTACATGCAAAAAAATGAAGTTGGAACATTCCCTGACACCATACACTAAGATCAACTCAAAATGGACTAAAGACCTAAATGTAAGACCAGAAACCATCAAACTCTTAGAGGAGAATATAGGCAAAACCCTCAAGGATATAAATCAAAGCAAGATCTTCTCTGACCCACCTACTAAAATAGCGGAACTGAAAAGAAAAATGAACATGTGGGACCTCACGAAACTTAAAAGCTTTTGTACAGCAAAAGAAATTACAAAAAAGTTCAACAGACAGCCCACAGAGTGGGAGAAAATCATAGCAAATGAAACAACAGACAAAGAATTAATCTCCAAAATCTACAAGCAACTCAGACAACTCAGCACAGGAAAAACGAACAACCCAATCAAAAAATGGGAAAAAGATCTAAAGAGACGCCTCTCCAAAGAGGACATACAGATGGCCCAAAAGCACATGAAATAATGCTCAACCTCGCTTATTCTTAGAGAAATGCAAATTAAAACTACAATGAGATATAACCTCACACTCGTCAGAATGGCCATCATCAACAAATCTACAGACAATAAATGCTGGAGAGGGTGCGGAGAAAAGGGAGCCTTCTTGCATTGCTGGTGGGAATGTCAATTGATACAGCCTCTATGGAAGACAGTATGGAGATTCCTTAAAAAACTAAAATTAGAAGCACCATACTGCCCAGCAATCCCACTATTAGGCCTATATCCTGATGAAATCAAAACTGAAAGAGGCACCTCTACCCTAATGTTCATTGCAGCTCTCCATACAATAGCCAGAACATGGAAGCAACCTAGGTGTCCATCGACGAATGAATGGATCCAGAAGCCCTGGTAAATATATACAATGGAATACTACACAGCTGTTAAAAGAAATGCAGAAGACTCAGTCCTAATGAAGTGGCTGGCTCTAGATCCTATCATCAAAAGTGAAGTAAGTCAAAAAGAGAAAGACAAATACAGTATACTAACACACATATATGGAATCTAGTAGGACGGTCTTGATAACACACGCAGTGAACTCATGGAAAAACAGACAGAGCATAGACATAGGGACATTGTGGGGAAGAAATAGGGAGGGGGAGGCATGGAGGGAGTAACATGGAAACCTATACTGTCATGTGTGGAAAAGATAGCTGCTGTCATTGTGCTAAGGGAATAGGAGTGCTTACAATGGCGGGGGGCGATCATCCAGAGGGGTGGGATGGGGGGATCTGGGGGGGTAGGGGCCAGGGATATGCATATGACTGACTTGGGAACATACATGTCTGTGAATAACAAAACTCTGTAAAACCTTTAAAATAAAGAAAAAAAAAAGAAATTATATATATATATATATATATATATACACACACACACACACACACACACACACACACACAACTGGAAAGTATCCAGCAGTATCCTAAATAGTGGCCCTGGCAGTAATGCAAAATATCCAGTCTTCTTACCCACTACTCCTGAATCCATCTCAAACTTGTATTCTAAGGACCTCTTTATGCACCTTTAAATGCTGAGTGTGCAGTGTCTTTGCCTTTTTAACGCAGAACACGACCATGTCATACTGCTCCCACATTTTAACTGCAATTTCCTTTGAAAACAACTAAAAGTTGGCCCAAGTTGTAACTATTAGAAATCTATTTATCATAATAGCAACCAGCGGGGAAAAAAACAGAATTTTACAGAATTCCAGTTTTACATTAAACATTGCATCAAACCTTATGAAGATATAAAGAAAAAGTAGAGAACACAGTCCTTGCCCTGAAATGACTTGATCTGGGAAGAAGAAACTGAATAAACTAACATTTTAAATAAAATAGTTAGAAAATAAGTAAGTCCTACCTGGGTGGTATTCATGAAAAATACAAATGAGAGAGAAAGAATGATTAACACAGACAATTATAATTATGGCAGCTGTTGTTTATTAAGCTCCTGCTATCACCTGGAACTATTCTAAGTGTCTCATGAACATTAACTTATTTGAGGCTCTTAACAACCCTAGGAGCTGTTATTATTCCCATTTTCCTACTTAGGTCACTGAGACAGTGGAGATAAAAGGACTTGCTCATGGTCATAGACCAAGTGGGCAGTGCAGCCTGGATTCAAATCAGTGCCCTTGCAATACAGAAATGGCTCTACAGATGAGAGAGACTGGAACTGATCTTGTAGGAAAAACAAGGATTTCTCATATTTTTCTCATATTTCTTATATTTTTGAAACTGTCCCTTCAGTTCTGCTGCACACTGCCATTTGACCTTGGTCAAGGTGCCCCCTCTCAAGCTGCAGTTCTGGCATTTGTAAAATACTGATCTGTGATCACTAAGATCTCTTTCAATTTCAAAATTTCCTGACAGTGTAAATGAACAGAAGACAGATAAGAGGACCCGCTGCAAAGGCAGGCACAGTGAACAGAGGTATGCACATAAAATGAGAACAAGGAGATGGAGAGTGGTGAGAAGGAGCTTCCGGTGTTCCATGAAATGCAACTTACTACAAGAGTCACAGTGATCTTCTTAATGACTTTTGTGTCATAAAAGACATATACCATCTGAAAAAAATCCTAGAAGTTCAATCAGCTCCGAGTTATCAAAAAGAACACATCACTCCAGGAAAGATGGCCATCTGAAGCTTTCTCTCCCAGGAAGAGTTTTGCCAGGAGTCCTTACAAACCAGAGTTACAGCACACTCCTCAGAGAAGAACTTCAGATGTTACATGTCCCTTTTCTGAAGGGCCTCTTCACTTCATGACAGCACCTTCCAGATTTTTCAGGATCAACTTCATCTTTATTTTTTTTTCTGGGATATGACAAGACCCTCAAGGGACTACAATTTATGGGAAGGGTCCAAAGAATAACATTTTCACGTAATATCCTAACCCAACTCAACCTTAGCACACAAAAGGTGACTATGAGCAATAAAGCTGAACCACGGATGCTTGTGTTTCATTCATAAATATGAAGAATCCAATTTAATTTGCTGCTTCTTCTTTCCTGAGAGTCCTTCAGCCTTATATCTGATGGAGTCTGGCCTGGGTCTTACCATTGGAATGCAGTGACTATATTTGATCACCTTGGGTTTTATGCGGCATTTGACCCAGACTCATCCTATAAGAACTTTTTATATCTGTATACTCAGGTTAGGATATCAACCATAGTTCACCTTCTAGGAACCCAAGCTACCTGATCAGGAACACCTAGTCTTCCACAAGTTCCAGGTATTAAATATGTTGTCATTCTAAAATGTGACCATATCCCAAGCTATTTTCAAGAGGAATTTTATTGTCACAGTTTTATTCCTCAACTTGTTAAAACTGTATTGAAAAGATGAAGAGTAGGTAGGCTGGGAAAATATTTGAATATATATTTGACCTAAACAATCACATAATATAGCTATTGAAAGAACTGCTCTGGCTGACTTTATTAATATACAAGAAACTGTAAGATGAATCATTCCATAGTTAGGGTGTTGTTTGTCAAGATGAAAAAGTACATGAAAAGGTTTATGATCTTCTAAAGTTACTTGTATGTTTTTCTTCTTAGAAGCTGTGTCATCAAAAAATACCCCGTGGCTAGAAGAGGTTAGTTATAATTAAAAGAACCTTCATAGAGACAAGACTGAGGGCAGCCAGTAGTGAATAAACACAGCTGGCTCAGTTAGCCCTTCATTTCCTCTTTAGTATTTATCATAGGCGGAAGAAAACAGCATTAAGGAAAGATTGGCCATCTGAAGCTTTCTCTCCAGGAAGAGTTTTGCCAGGAGTCCTTACAAACCAGAGTTACAGCACACTCCTCAGAGAAGAACTTCAGATGTTACATGTCCCTTTTCTGAAGGGCCTCTTCACTTCATGACAGCACCTTCCAGATTTTTCAGGATCAACTTCATCTTTATTTTTTTTTCTGGGATATGACAAGACCCTCAAGGGACTACAATTTATGGGAAGGGTCCAAAGAATAACATTTTCACGTAATATCCTAACCCAACTCAACCTTAGCACACAAAAGGTGACTATGAGCAATAAAGCTGAACCACGGATGCTTGTGTTTCATTCATAAATATGAAGAATCCAATTTAATTTGCTGCTTCTTCTTTCCTGAGAGTCCTTCAGCCTTATATCTGATGGAGTCTGGCCTGGGTCTTACCATTGGAATGCAGTGACTATATTTGATCACCTTGGGTTTTATGCGGCATTTGACCCAGACTCATCCTATAAGAACTTTTTATATCTGTATACTCAGGTTAGGATATCAACCATAGTTCACCTTCTAGGAACCCAAGCTACCTGATCAGGAACACCTAGTCTTCCACAAGTTCCAGGTATTAAATATGTTGTCATTCTAAAATGTGACCATATCCCAAGCTATTTTCAAGAGGAATTTTATTGTCACAGTTTTATTCCTCAACTTGTTAAAACTGTATTGAAAAGATGAAGAGTAGGTAGGCTGGGAAAATATTTGAATATATATTTGACCTAAACAATCACATAATATAGCTATTGAAAGAACTGCTCTGGCTGACTTTATTAATATACAAGAAACTGTAAGATGAATCATTCCATAGTTAGGGTGTTGTTTGTCAAGATGAAAAAGTACATGAAAAGGTTTATGATCTTCTAAAGTTACTTGTATGTTTTTCTTCTTAGAAGCTGTGTCATCAAAAAATACCCCGTGGCTAGAAGAGGTTAGTTATAATTAAAAGAACCTTCATAGAGACAAGACTGAGGGCAGCCAGTAGTGAATAAACACAGCTGGCTCAGTTAGCCCTTCATTTCCTCTTTAGTATTTATCATAGGGCGGAAGAAAACAGCATTAAGTGTTTAGAGCCTCAGACTAAATCAACTAGGACAATTCTGTACTCCTAATTTCCCATTCACATTGTACTAAACTTGGTAGCAAGAGAAGACAGAAGCATGAAGAGCACGGCATCACTAGGGACTGTAAAACAAGTGAAAGCTTAATTACATAATTTCCTTCTCTATCAGCAGAATAACTTTTGTTTCATAGGTCACTTGTATTCAAGGATCCAAAATCAGATCTAACG
This sequence comes from Tragulus kanchil, assembly GCA_022376925.1. Taxonomy (NCBI): domain Eukaryota; kingdom Metazoa; phylum Chordata; class Mammalia; order Artiodactyla; family Tragulidae; genus Tragulus; species Tragulus kanchil. Next base: position 111,846,834 of record JAIOJX010000005.1, on the reverse strand, counting down.
AATTTTCGTAATTTTCACTATTCTAGTGGTTCTCAAATACTCTAAAAGAAATCATATTTTCAAGGAAAGGAGAAAATTTCCCCTGTTCACTCTAAATGTTATATACAACTAAGCTATTTAGACATCATAGCCTTGTTATCTGAGACACAATCAAATTCTATACAACTGTAATAAGAAATTCACAAAATGGATAATTCATGTGGAGAAAACTAGGCCAACATTTTCACCCTACTTTGAGATATGACAATAAATTATTCTACTTTCTATCTAAATAATTTAAACTTGGTCTGTCCAAGCAATTTACTTAAAGGCCAAACACAGTGAAACATACTCAGGTCTTCAGGCAATATGATAAACCTCAGCCTACGCTAAAGTACTTGAACAAAAATTTCAGTGGCTGAGGGATATCATCCTAAGAAGGAAATGTCGACTTTTAAATCTAGCCTATTTTTATGGGCTCTTAAAATTTCACAATTGTTCTTTTGGCACTAAAATTATCTTTTATTCCAGTTACTCTATCCTCAAGGAAAGAATGACCAAGATTTTAAAATTAAATGGAGCTTAATCCACTGCCCTTATTTAGATGCGATGGCTGTTGTTCAGTCGCTCAGTCGTGTCCGACTCTTTGCAATCCCATGGACTGTGTATTATAAAAGTCCTTTTTATGTATTTCCAGTCAAAATGGCAAGAAGGATGGCATTCTTTGCTAGAATTTTTGCAATTGACAATTTCTTAAATTGGAGTATAATTACTTTACACTACCATTTCAGTTTCTGCTGTACAGCCAAGTCAATCAGCCATATGTATTTGTACATACCCTCTTTAAATGATTTCCTTCCCATTTAGTGTACCACAGAACACCACAGAGCACAGGGAACAGAGCTCTGGTGCTCTACAGTCACTTCTCATTAGTTTATCATTTGTTTTATACACAGTAGTGTACCCATATCAATTCCAATTTTTCAATTCATCCCACCACCACCCCTTTTCCCTTTGGTATACACATGATTATCCTCTACATCTGTGTCTCTTATTTCTGCTTTGCAAAGAAGATCATCTCTACCATTTTTCTAGATTTCACATAGATGCACTGTATAATACTTATTGTTCTTCTGATTTTAGTTTACTTCATATGACGATCTCCAGGTCTGTTTCTAGAAATGAACCAATTTAATTCCTTTTTATGGCTTAGTAATAACCCATAATTGCAACCAAATCAATTTTAAAATACAGATTTTCAAATGAACTTATGACTCACACTATATTCATTATCAACATTTTTAACGATATTTTTCAAGGCAGTTATGACTAAATAACTAGCAAAATATCAATTTGGATTTCTAGTATAATAAACATGACTGTCTAAAACAGAATCTCCCCAGACTTCTCATGAATACAGGTAAAAGCAACAAAGACAATGAAAAGAGAATACCCTGTAAGGTACACTTTTAGCAGAAGTAGGAGAGAAGCATAATCTAAAGACTTTGAGACTTTGAGCATAATCTAAAGACTCTGATTGGGAAAATGTGCCATGGAAGAAGGTGAAAAGAAGCAGATAGAGACTGAAGTGGCAAGTGAATCTAGGACCAAGAGACCTGAGAAAGCGATAGTGCCTTCAGACGCTGAGAAGTACACCTTAAGATGTAGAAACATGACTGATTAATTATTCACAGAAGTAAGAGGTATGAATACACACAAATAAAATCACACAGAGGGTTGCATTTGTAGAAAACAGTTCTTCATGGGATAAAAAAAGGAAAAGAAAAAAATTTCTAAAAGGCCTAAAAAAAAGATCAAAAAAACAGCAAGATGCAAGGAGAAAATGAAATATCATCTGGCAGAATTCATGAAACAGTTATAAGAATAAAGTAAAGCCTATGTATTTGTCATCCCTCTTTAAATGATTTCCTTCCCATTTAGTGTACCACAGAACACCACAGAGCACAGGGAACAGAGCTCTGGTGCTCTACAGTCACTTCTCATTAGTTTATCATTTGTTTTATACACAGTAGTGTACCCATATCAATTCCAATTTTTCAATTCATCCCACCACCACCCCTTTTCCCTTTGGTATACACATGATTATCCTCTACATCTGTGTCTCTTATTTCTGCTTTGCAAAGAAGATCATCTCTACCATTTTTCTAGATTTCACATAGATGCACTGTATAATACTTATTGTTCTTCTGATTTTAGTTTACTTCATATGACGATCTCCAGGTCTGTTTCTAGAAATGAACCAATTTAATTCCTTTTTATGGCTTAGTAATAACCCATAATTGCAACCAAATCAATTTTAAAATACAGATTTTCAAATGAACTTATGACTCACACTATATTCATTATCAACATTTTTAACGATATTTTTCAAGGCAGTTATGACTAAATAACTAGCAAAATATCAATTTGGATTTCTAGTATAATAAACATGACTGTCTAAAACAGAATCTCCCCAGACTTCTCATGAATACAGGTAAAAGCAACAAAGACAATGAAAAGAGAATACCCTGTAAGGTACACTTTTAGCAGAAGTAGGAGAGAAGCATAATCTAAAGACTTTGAGACTTTGAGCATAATCTAAAGACTCTGATTGGGAAAATGTGCCATGGAAGAAGGTGAAAAGAAGCAGATAGAGACTGAAGTGGCAAGTGAATCTAGGACCAAGAGACCTGAGAAAGCGATAGTGCCTTCAGACGCTGAGAAGTACACCTTAAGATGTAGAAACATGACTGATTAATTATTCACAGAAGTAAGAGGTATGAATACACACAAATAAAATCACACAGAGGGTTGCATTTGTAGAAAACAGTCTTCATGTATAATAAAGGAGAACTTCTATGGTATAAAATCAGAAAGAATGAAAAAATATCCTGGACTCTTCCTCCACCCTACTCTTTCATTCTTTCCTACACCCAACTCTTGTCCCATCCTGAGACATGGTCTACCTCAAGCAGAAATACAAGATCTCATAAATGAAACAGCAAGATGCAAGGAGAAAATGAAATATCATCTGGCAGAATTCATGAAACAGTTATAAGAATAAAGAAAAGGCATCCAAGAAATGTAGAAATAATTGAAGGGAGTCAAAGAGAAAATAGAAGTTATAGAAGACACACTAAGGGAAATAGAGAACTAAATGAGGGAGAAAATAAAGGAAAGAGAAAAAAACAATTAGGAAGGATAGGAAACAAAATTGTAAACATAAAAGAGAAGATCTTAGATACATGTAATTTCTTTCTTCCTGGAAGCAAACTACTGAAATATAAATAGATAAGAACAGAATTCAAGGAAAAAATGTTGAAATAAGAAAAGTTTAATATGACATATAAAAATAGTTCTCACTCAAATTCTTAATATTATTCAAAGTGAAAAGTACAAAAAGAATTCTTCAGGCTAACAAAATGTGCATATGTAATTTCACAGAAGTGACACAAAGAAAGAGAAAAATGAAAACAGATGATGTTCCACAAAAGATGTACATTACCTAAGAGCTACCACTGAAAAAAGCACTAGGCCAAAACTTTTCACAGATTTCTAACAAATCTTCAAAGAATAAACAACTGAAGTCTATTTGGTGTCTGAAAGCAGAGAGAAAAGAGGAAGTCTTCCAAAGTATTTTCATGAAGTGCACACATTGCTGTCTCCAGGACTGAGAGAAGCTTTTTCTACATAAACATGTATAGACATTCACACTCATACAGAACTAAAGTCAATCTAACTTAAGACTATCTACACAAAAAATCCTTAAAAAATATACTAGCAAACAGAACTCAGCATTCTCAAAATATAAAATTTCAAATATTAGTCAATGTGAGGATATCTAATAATGTGAATAATCATGTAAATGGAAAATATGATCATTTTACAATTACTGGAAGGCATCTGATAAAAGTTCAACAGTCTGCCTTGATACAAATTTAAAAAAAAAACCACACAAAATACTTGATAACAGAGAACTGCATACATATTCATCTAATAAAATTTTCATTATGCTTAATGAGAAAATTCTCAGTAAAGACAAGTAACTGGGGAATAATGTAAAAAGTCTACAATTTGATTTAAGAAGATTAGAGAGGAAGAGGTTAAAAACTATTCACATTTGTAAAGGGTTTTCATCAGTGTCCAGGAAAAAAAATAAATAACCTTAACTGAAAAATTACTGTAAACAATGACAGACTTCACTAATATAATGATATACAAAGTCAATATCAAAATCAATCACTTCCATGTATACTTTAGAGAGATATATACATACTAAGAAAAAGGTATACAGACAGTAACAGAAAAGATGTAAAATGTAGCAATAAACTTAATAAGCAATGCTCTAAATATGCATATAAAAAATACTATAACCCTAACTGAATGATGTCAAGAAAGACTTAACCCAACATGAAAACATGCCAAGACAAATGCCTGAAAGATGACACTGCATTATAAACATTATAAAAACCCATGGTTATTTATAAATGTAATGTGAGTTCAGTTAAAAAGAAAAAACTGTACCAGACTTTTTCTTTTAAACTAATTTTGGAACTAAACAAGCTAGTTCTAAAGTTTATATGAACAAAAAACCTAGAGACCATCCAAAAAGAATTCTAAAATAGAAAAAAAATGAGCAGAAAACTGTCTTACCAAACACTACAATTTAATAAATCTTTAAGAAAAAAGCAATGTGGAACTAGCACACAGAAAAATGGAACAGAAACAACAACCCAGAAAGAGAGCCAAGTAAATTATAATTTAGTCTGTGATGAAGGTTTAATTTCTGAACAAGAGAGAAAACAGTGTTGGCACAGCTAAGGACTTCAGAAAAAAATAAAGGTGGATACACTTCTCACAACTTACAGAAGGATATCAACATAGATCAAAGATCTATGTTGCAAGAGGGAAGAGGAGAAAAAGCCACTGTTACCATAGGGGAGGCAGAGGAGGCATAGACATGCATGTGTGCTTAGTCGCTCAGTTGTGTCTGACTCTTTGAGACCCCCTGGACTATAGCCCTCCAGGCTCCACTGACCATTGGAATTCCCAGGCAAGACTACTAGAGTGGGTTGCCATTCTCTTCTCCAGCAGATATTCCTGACCCAGGGATCAAACACACATCTTCTGCAAGGGCAGGAAGATTCTTTATAGTCTGAGCCACCAGGGAAGCCCACTATTTATGATCTCAGAATGAGGAAGGCCCATGTAACAATACCCCTGAATATCCAACATAAACATCAAGAAATAATGAAAACTTTAGAAATATCTAAAATATTTTGTTAATGGCAAAAAAACAAAACCAATACATTAAATTGAACAGACAAATGCAAATGGCTCCCATGAATAAGGTCCTCAGTCTAATTCTGCTAAGAGAAGTACAAATTACATTTACCTTGAGGTATCATTTTTCATCTACATGAGTTTGCTCAAACTCACATCTATTTTGTCAGTGATGCCATTCAACCATCCTGACATCCCTTTCTCCTTTTGCCTTCTATTTTTCCCCACAGGTCTTTCTCAATGAGTTGGCTCTTCTCATTAGGTGCCCAAGGTATTCTCTTTTGCTTCATTTCTTTTAGGATTGATTTGTTTAAACATTAGAAAACCCATGGTTATTTATAAATTGTAATGTGAGTTCAGTTAAAAAGAAAAAACTGTACCAGACTTTTTCTTTTAAACTAATTTTGGAACTAAACAAGCTAGTTCTAAAGTTTATATGAACAAAAAACCTAGAGACCATCCAAAAAGAATTCTAAAATAGAAAAAAAATGAGCAGAAAACTGTCTTACCAAACACTACAATTTAATAAATCTTTAAGAAAAAAGCAATGTGGAACTAGCACACAGAAAAATGGAACAGAAACAACAACCCAGAAAGAGAGCCAAGTAAATTATAATTTAGTCTGTGATGAAGGTTTAATTTCTGAACAAGAGAGAAAACAGTGTTGGCACAGCTAAGGACTTCAGAAAAAAATAAAGGTGGATACACTTCTCACAACTTACAGAAGGATATCAACATAGATCAAAGATCTATGTTGCAAGAGGGAAGAGGAGAAAAAGCCACTGTTACCATAGGGGAGGCAGAGGAGGCATAGACATGCATGTGTGCTTAGTCGCTCAGTTGTGTCTGACTCTTTGAGACCCCCTGGACTATAGCCCTCCAGGCTCCACTGACCATTGGAATTCCCAGGCAAGACTACTAGAGTGGGTTGCCATTCTCTTCTCCAGCAGATATTCCTGACCCAGGGATCAAACACACATCTTCTGCAAGGGCAGGAAGATTCTTTATAGTCTGAGCCACCAGGGAAGCCCACTATTTATGATCTCAGAATGAGGAAGGCCCATGTAACAATACCCCTGAATATCCAACATAAACATCAAGAAATAATGAAAACTTTAGAAATATCTAAAATATTTTGTTAATGGCAAAAAAACAAAACCAATACATTAAATTGAACAGACAAATGCAAATGGCTCCCATGAATAAGGTCCTCAGTCTAATTCTGCTAAGAGAAGTACAAATTACATTTACCTTGAGGTATCATTTTTCATCTACATGAGTTTGCTCAAACTCACATCTATTTTGTCAGTGATGCCATTCAACCATCCTGACATCCCTTTCTCCTTTTGCCTTCTATTTTTCCCAGCATCAGGTCTTTCTCAATGAGTTGGCTCTTCTCATTAGGTGCCCAAGGTATTGGCACTTCAGTTTCAGCATCAGTCCTTCCAATGAACATTCAGAGTTCATTTCTTTTAGGATTGATTTGTTTGATCTCCTTGCAGTCCAAGAGACTCTCTGGAGTCTTCTCCAACACCACAATTTGAAAGTTTCAACTCTCTGGTGCTCAGCCTTCTTTATGGTCCAACTCTCTCATCCAGACATGACTATTGGAAAAACCATAGTTTTGACTAGACAGACTTTTGTAGGCAATGTGATATCTCAGCTTTTTGATAAGCTCTCTAAATTTCTCATACATTTCTTTCCAAGAAACATGCGTCTTTTAATTTCATGGCTGCAGTCACCATCCACAGTGATTCTGGAGCCCAAGAAAATTAAATCTGTCACTGTTTCTACTTTTTCCCCTTATATTTGCCTTGAAGTAATGGGACTTGATGCCATCACCTTAAGTGTTTTTTGTTTTTTTAACCTATTTTATTTTTTTTTTAAGATTTATTTATTTATTTATTTATTTATTTATTTTTGGGCGAGGGTCGGGTTGAGGAGGGAGGGGAGTGGGCGGGCCACTTCTATTGGTCTTTCGCTTCTCTATTTTCATCCGTCTTTGTTCCTTGGCTCCTGTGGGCCTCCCATCGCGGTGGCGTCTGTTGCAGAGTGCCGTCTCTGGGCGCATGCGCTCCAGAGCTCCAGCTCGGTGATTGGACATATCTGTCCAGCCGCTCCACGGCACGTGGGATCTTCCCAGGCCAGGGATCAAACCGGCGCCCCTTGCGCTGCAAGGCGGTGTCCTTATCCACTGGACCACCAGGGGAAGCCCCTTAAGTGTTTTTAATATTGAATTGTAAGCCAGCTTTTTCACTCTCCTCTTTCACCTTCATCAAAAGACTCTTAGTTTGTCTTCACTTTCTGCCATTAGGGTGGTATCATCTGCATATTTGAGGTTACTGATATTTTTCCTGGTAATCCTGATTCCAACTTGAGATTCATCCAACCAATCATTTCCCAAAATGTACTCTGCATATAGGTTAAATAAACAGAGTAACAATATACAGCCTTGATGTACTCCTTTACCAATTAGGACCCAGTCCTAATTGTTCCATGTCTGGTTCTAACTGTTGCTTCTTGACCTGCATACAGGTTTCTCTGGAGACAGGCAATGTGATCTAGTATTGCCATCTCTTTAAGAATTTTTAAACAAATATATATATATATATATAGCTCAGAAATTTCACTTTTAGGAATTTTATTCAACAGATACACTCAAACAATGCAAATAACATATGTAAATATTTATAATTATTAGACTATTTCTTGTCATAGCAAATGACAAAACCTGCCATCCTGGCAATTGACTGAAATGCATTTAAACAAGAATGTGATATCTCAGCTTTTTGATAAGCTCTCTAAATTTCTCATACATTTCTTTCCAAGAAACATGCGTCTTTTAATTTCATGGCTGCAGTCACCATCCACAGTGATTCTGGAGCCCAAGAAAATTAAATCTGTCACTGTTTCTACTTTTTCCCCTTATATTTGCCTTGAAGTAATGGGACTTGATGCCATCACCTTAAGTGTTTTTTGTTTTTTTAACCTATTTTATTTTTTTTTTAAGATTTATTTATTTATTTATTTATTTATTTTTGGGCGAGGGTCGGGTTGAGGAGGGAGGGGAGTGGGCGGGCCACTTCTATTGGTCTTTCGCTTCTCTATTTTCATCCGTCTTTGTTCCTTGGCTCCTGTGGGCCTCCCATCGCGGTGGCGTCTGTTGCAGAGTGCCGTCTCTGGGCGCATGCGCTCCAGAGCTCCAGCTCGGTGATTGGACATATCTGTCCAGCCGCTCCACGGCACGTGGGATCTTCCCAGGCCAGGGATCAAACCGGCGCCCCTTGCGCTGCAAGGCGGTGTCCTTATCCACTGGACCACCAGGGGAAGCCCCTTAAGTGTTTTTAATATTGAATTGTAAGCCAGCTTTTTCACTCTCCTCTTTCACCTTCATCAAAAGACTCTTAGTTTGTCTTCACTTTCTGCCATTAGGGTGGTATCATCTGCATATTTGAGGTTACTGATATTTTTCCTGGTAATCCTGATTCCAACTTGAGATTCATCCAACCAATCATTTCCCAAAATGTACTCTGCATATAGGTTAAATAAACAGAGTAACAATATACAGCCTTGATGTACTCCTTTACCAATTAGGACCCAGTCCTAATTGTTCCATGTCTGGTTCTAACTGTTGCTTCTTGACCTGCATACAGGTTTCTCTGGAGACAGGCAATGTGATCTAGTATTGCCATCTCTTTAAGAATTTTTAAACAAATATATATATATATATATATAGCTCAGAAATTTCACTTTTAGGAATTTTATTCAACAGATACACTCAAACAATGCAAATAACATATGTAAATATTTATAATTATTAGACTATTTCTTGTCATAGCAAATGACAAAACCTGCCATCCTGGCAATTGACTGAAATGCATTTAAACAAGAATGAGATGTACCTTGGAGAGAAGACAGAAAGCAGTACATGTATTCTATATGCACCCATTTTTGTGACAGCAACAGGTAGACAGTATAAGTTTATATAAGCTTGAATATAATGTAAAAACCAAATACCCTGCAGGAAAGAAAAAGAATGTTTGGTAAGGAAGTAGGTACGTAACTAGTTAGACCTATTGGAAATGAGTGGATGAAGGACAGTGATGAGAGAAAGACTTCCCTTTCTCTACCCTTTTGTATTTTTTTTTAATGTTGGTATTCCATGAATGTATCATCCTTTATAAAAAATAATTCTAATTAATACATTAAAATGCAATACTCTTTGATCAAATAATTCTGTTTTCAGAATCCCAAGTAATAAATGTGCACAATAATATAAGCATTAGAAGTACCTGATGAAGAGAAGTCTGTAATTGTATGAAAAACAGAAACAAAGAGAAATAAAGTCAAATGCCATTGACTAACAGTACAAGATTATATAAATAAAGGCTGCTATATTTACTTTATAAACTATGCAATAATTAATAACTGTGCTATTAAAATGATATGTAAATACTTGCAAACATGTTCACAATATATTTAAGGGTTTTGTTCAGGTAAAAACACAGAGATCATTGGACTGGGTGACTCTAATGCCTTTGGTAGCCTACATAAACAAAGATGAAACCTAAGTCAGTGTTAATGCACTGGTATCTGAGGAAACATTAAGATCCGCCTATCACAAAGAGCCAATCAGACTAATTCAAATAAGCAACAGCTTAAGTTTTAGTCAGATTCATCCAACCAATCATTTCCCAAAATGTACTCTGCATATAGGTTAAATAAACAGAGTAACAATATACAGCCTTGATGTACTCCTTTACCAATTAGGACCCAGTCCTAATTGTTCCATGTCTGGTTCTAACTGTTGCTTCTTGACCTGCATACAGGTTTCTCTGGAGACAGGCAATGTGATCTAGTATTGCCATCTCTTTAAGAATTTTTAAACAAATATATATATATATATATATAGCTCAGAAATTTCACTTTTAGGAATTTTATTCAACAGATACACTCAAACAATGCAAATAACATATGTAAATATTTATAATTATTAGACTATTTCTTGTCATAGCAAATGACAAAACCTGCCATCCTGGCAATTGACTGAAATGCATTTAAACAAGAATGAGATGTACCTTGGAGAGAAGACAGAAAGCAGTACATGTATTCTATATGCACCCATTTTTGTGACAGCAACAGGTAGACAGTATAAGTTTATATAAGCTTGAATATAATGTAAAAACCAAATACCCTGCAGGAAAGAAAAAGAATGTTTGGTAAGGAAGTAGGTACGTAACTAGTTAGACCTATTGGAAATGAGTGGATGAAGGACAGTGATGAGAGAAAGACTTCCCTTTCTCTACCCTTTTGTATTTTTTTTTAATGTTGGTATTCCATGAATGTATCATCCTTTATAAAAAATAATTCTAATTAATACATTAAAATGCAATACTCTTTGATCAAATAATTCTGTTTTCAGAATCCCAAGTAATAAATGTGCACAATAATATAAGCATTAGAAGTACCTGATGAAGAGAAGTCTGTAATTGTATGAAAAACAGAAACAAAGAGAAATAAAGTCAAATGCCATTGACTAACAGTACAAGATTATATAAATAAAGGCTGCTATATTTACTTTATAAACTATGCAATAATTAATAACTGTGCTATTAAAATGATATGTAAATACTTGCAAACATGTTCACAATATATTTAAGGGTTTTGTTCAGGTAAAAACACAGAGATCATTGGACTGGGTGACTCTAATGCCTTTGGTAGCCTACATAAACAAAGATGAAACCTAAGTCAGTGTTAATGCACTGGTATCTGAGGAAACATTAAGATCCGCCTATCACAAAGAGCCAATCAGACTAATTCAAATAAGCAACAGCTTAAGTTTTAGTCAGTCAAATTTTTCCTTACTTAACTTCTATGTCTTCTCTATATAAAGCTGACTCCTAAGTCCTGCTGGCACAACTGTTTCCAACAACTTTTATTTTGGTGCTACCCAGAACGAATTGCTGTCTGCTCAAATAGTATCTGGTACATTTTATTTTTTTCAGTTTACCTTTTAACAGTTCCAAATCATCATGAAGAGTATAATTCCATTTTTAAGGGTGTACATATATACTTACACATAAACAATCTGAGACTCAAAGATTATAGACAAAAGAGTTAATAATGGCTTCCTTTGGGTCACGGGATTAAGAAAGATTTTAATTTTTGTCCCTTTGCTAAAATTTATTAAAAAATGAAGAAATATTCTTCTTACAAATTAAAGTTTTAGAATCAAGCATCCAAGAAAAAATAGCCATCAATTCATGTCAGTTTAAATATAGTAATGTACAATATATATTTCATCTAGTGTAACTTTATGAATAGAATGGCATAATGAAAGTAAAATCAGACTATAAAATGAAGCTACTGTCTTGAACTTGAAGATAACTATAATTTACTGCAGACAGTATTTACCATGGACTCTTAGAAATGCTCTTATTTAATTCTCACAATATTCCATTGAGGTCGATGTTGTTATTGGCCCATTTTATGGAAGAGAAAAAGTGAATCCCTGAGAGGTTAAGTAACTTTTTCAAAGTCATGTTGTTTGCAAAATAGCATAGCCAGGACTCAGTGTTTGCAGATTTAGCTGTTCTGCTGTACACTTTCTATCCAGCTACTCTACAGAGTGGACACTACCTATAAGGAGAGGAAGGATATTTCTTCAAACCTCTACTTGATGATGTAAGTTGCCATCCTTATCAGAATCAATTTTACGAGGCTGTAAGTAAAGTCTGCAATCTGAATGCTAAACACAAGCGACTGGCAGTCTCTTGACATGGAGGGATCCAAGGGCTTCTCTCCTATACCTCCCTGGTGACAAACTTCAAGGGGTGTGTAATTGTCAAAGCTGCATTTCTGTATCTGAAAAGTAGCAACTTTAATAACATCAGTCTCTTGACCTGGGCAAGATAAGCAGAAAAAAACACCACCTCTTTACAGTAAACTATCAAAAAAGATTGACCACAGAGTTATACAAAGTCTAATTAAGAACTCTATGAAATCAGCTAAGTGATATTGCCTAATTAGATGAGATTGAAAAGAGTCTAAAAATAAAAGCACAGCTTGCTGATGAATTTTTTTGATCTAGGTAATCATTTTAAAATAAAAACAGGAAACTCCTCATTAGTTTCACCCCAGTCATTACTAAATGGCATGACTTGTAAGGCAACTACAAGGTGTATAGGTTAAGCTCCCACTTGCTCATTTTTGTCCAAATTACCATGGCTACAGTACAATAAAGATACATAAACTTCATAAATGTTTAATGAGAAAATACAGTAATTCTTATTCATACTTAAATTTACTAAACATTTTACATAAAGGAAAAGAGGTACACTATTCAGATAAAAATTTATCAACTCTGGTGAGGATAAACTGTCTAATAAAGGTAATGAAATATTATCTATGAGCAGTGGCCATCAAAAAGTGTTTTGGAGAAAGGCTACAGATGAACCACATTTATCTCAGGAATGTTCAATTTTAAAATATGGAATTTCGGTGGAAAAAATCCAGAGTGCCATAAAATAGGCTAGTTCACAAATAGTATTGATTTTTAAAAACAGAGGACTCATAATAGATGGATATCTAAGGAGAGATCATGGTAAATGCTGTGTGTGCCTGGGGTAGAGGGCATGACTGAGACAAAAATAAATGAAACAGGGATGGTGAGGAGATTTAACTTGGAATCTAATAGCAATCCACTGGCCATGCCTGTCTGCAGTGATGGGCTGAAGAGAAAATTAGCCTGAATCTGGCTCAGGGAGGACTGCAATGATTGATTTGTTATGTCTGCCAAGGACAAGGAGTAAACGCATTGTGAAATTCAAGCTACAAATTAGGTATCTCTAGACTAGTAAACTGGGTAGACAAGGAAAACGCAGCTACAATTAGCATCAGCAAAAGCAGGCTAAAATACATTTTTCAGATTAAGAACATGTGTGTGTGTGTTTATTCACATGGAATACACAAATTGTTCAATTCTTCCATAGATATGGACAAATAAGGAAGCAAGCCTTGTGGATATCAATGTCCCTGGCTTATCTTCATATGTCCAAGCTTCAAGATCTTGGGTCATTTCAGCTTTACCTCTCTTAACTGAAGCTTATTCACTTTTTAAACATGGATAATCACGCAAAATATCTCAAAGTTCTCACAAAATCAAACATGATCATACACAATAAATGGTGGCTATTCTATCATGCATAATAATGTCAGATATTCAGAACTCATACCTGATAGGGATAAGAATGCTTAAGGTAAGATCTATGGGAACATGAGAGGTATAATTCAGAGTACTAGCTAATTTGTAAGTCTTGGAACGCCAAAGTTTAATACAGAACAGCTATGTCAGGGAAAAACAAAATGATTCATCTCACTTGTAATGAATTCCTTTATACACAGTTTGTCTAAGCTTTCCACAACCCAACACCAGCCACACACTGTGCCAGGCTTGTAGGTTTTGTGTGGCATTGTTATTACTTATGAAGCAGGATAACTGTCTCAGTTTCATTACTGTACTGCTTGATAAGATAATAGTCTCAATATTTCTATTAAACTTAAAAGAAGTTTAGTATACATATAGCAACACCTTAAGGGGGAAAAGGATCAAGGCAAAGGTTATTTGTCGTTTCTTATTACCAGGCTATATCTCATAAAGTAGTTTACAAATGTCACCCAATAGAAAATACCTCCATTTGTTGCTATTCTACTTTTTCATAATTCTATAGGCATTTGGTCTATGGTCAACTCTTTCATCCCAGTGTTTCCTATTCCTGAGAGGAAGGATAAAATAAAGCCAAGAATAATGGGTTTCTGGCTAAGAATAAATTCATCGCTTCATGAGAGCTGCTGGAAATCAAGGAGAGTGATGTCTCTTGGATTCTTAAAACTGCTGCATATTCTGACATCACGCCTCACAGAATCTAGACTACCTGGTTACTGCACTCAAATCTGTTACCTGATGTAACAGGTACTTGAGGTACCTGATGTGGAAATCCAGGCTAAGACCCACTGGTGGGCTAGATCTATATTATCTTCTAGAATCCACTGGGAAACCAAATGCACACACTTCCAACCAAGCTGGATCCCATTAATCACTCTATCCCCTAAAACATGCTATCAGTTATAAATACCAGTAACAGCAAGCCTCAAACTATGGTGAGAGGGCCTGCATCTATCTTGCTGACCACATAGATACCTGTCCCAAATGTGGAGTACAGACTCATTGCCAAGGAGTATAGATGGTGGAAAATGGACACCACTATAGCAGTTCTGACGTCCTTCTTTGTCATATGTTTGTCAACTGTGATGCTGGAAAAGGCCGTTGAGATTCCCTTGGACAGTAAGGAGATCAAATCAGTCAATCCTAAAGGAAATTAACTCTGAATATTCATAGGAAGGACCAATGTTAAAACTGAAGCTCCAAGACTTTGGCCACCTCATGTGAAGAGCCAACTGACTGGAAAAGACCCTGATGATGGGAAAGACTGAAGGCAGAGGAGATGGGGACGACAAAGGATGTGATCATTGGATGGGATCAATGATCCAATGGTCATGAGTTTGAGAAAACTCCAGGAGATGGTGAAGGACAGGGAAGCCTGGCGTGCTTTAAGTTCATGGGGCAGCAAAGAGGTGGACATGACTGAGTGACTGAACAACACAGCAGTTCAGAAACAGAGAAACCCACGAGCCCTGAGAACTTTTGAAATGAAATCTTTATAATCAACTAAATTTACTCTCAGGCATATTTTACTTTTCTTACTAGGGCTAAAATAGGTATGAAATATCAAGAAAGTACTCTGATTTTAAAGGAAACAATTGCATAACAGAATTCTCATTCTTTATCCTGGAGTCTTCAATATCAAAAAAGCGAACAGACAGCCCACAGAGTGGGAGAAAATCATAGCAAATGAAACAACAGACAAAGAATTAATCTCCAAAATCTACAAGCAACTCAGACAACTCAGCACTGGAAAAACCAACAACCCAATCAAAAAATGGGAAAAGGACCTAAACAGACACCTCTCCAACGATGACATACAGATGGCCCAAAAACACATGAAACGATGCTCAACTTCACTTATAACTAGAGAAATGCAAATCAAAACTACAATGAGATATCACCTCACACCCGTCAGAATGGCCATCATCCACAAATCGACAGACAATAAATGCTGGAGAGGCTGCGGAGAAAAGGGAACACTCCTGCGTTGCTGGTGGGAGTGTAAATTGATACAGCCTCTATGGAAGACAGTCTGGAGATTTCTTAAAAAACTAAAAATAGAAGCACCATATGACCCAGCAATCCCACTCTTAGGCTTATACCCTGACGAAATCAAAACTGAAAGAAGCACCTGTACCCCAATGTTCATTGCAGCTCTCTATACAATAGCTAGAACATGGAAGGAACCTAGATGCCCATCGACGAGTGAATGGATACAAAAGCTCTGGTACATATATACAATGGAATACTACACAGCTGTAAAGAGAAATGCAGAAGAATCAACCCTGATGAGGTGGCTGGGTCTAGAACGTATCATCAAAAGTGAAGTCAGTCAGAAAGAGAAGGACAAATACAGTATATTAACACATATATATGGAATCTAGTAGGATGGTGATGATGGTACACGCAGTGAAGCGACAGAAAGACAGACATGGACAGTGGACATATGGACATTGTGGGGAAGGAATAGTGGGTGAGAGGCGTAAAGGAAGTAGCATGAAAGCCTGTACTATGATAAGTGAAGAAAATAGCTCTAGTCATTGCTCTGTGAGAAAAGGGGATCCTTCAGGGGTGCTGTGTGATGGTCGGGAGGGGAGGGAAGGGGGGGATATACATTTGACTAATCTGAGAACATACATATCTGTAAACAACAAAACTCTGTAAAAGTTAAAAGTAAAATAAAGGTTTAAAAAAAAAAAAAAAGCATGACCCAAAACATCATGAGTTTGAAATAAAATTGGTTTTTTTTGTAGCCACCTCAAAGGATTTGTGTTCTACACAAGAGATATGTTATATTATGCTGGTGTCTACATAACAAAAAACAATGTTTATGAGGAAAAAAAACAGATGACTGTAGTTATGGGAATTAGAAGTCTCACAACAAAATGGGATTGGAATTAGAAAGCACTATACAAAAGACACCGTTTCAGCTGTGTACAAGGCCACGTTGTTTTTCAAGTGAAAATTTGAATTTGATTATCTAATAGACTGGGGCTTCCCAGGTGGCACTAGTGATAAAAGAACCCACCTGCCAATGCAAGAGATCTAAGAGACCCGGGTTCAATTCCTGGGTTGGGAAGATCTCCTGGAGGAAGGCACAGGAACCGATTCCAGTGTTTTTGCCTGAGAATCCCCATGAACAGAGGAGCCTATTGAGCTACAGTCCATAAGGTCATACAGAGTCGGATGCCACTGGGGTGACTTGGCACACAGAAAATTTAATAGACAGCCAAAACTGCTGCAATTCAATCTTTCCATATATTACATGACTTTGCTGACAAAGGTTTGTATATTCAAAGATACTGTTTTCCTCGTAGTTCCGTGTAGATGTGAGAGTTGGATCATAAAGAAGGGAGAGATAGTTAAGGAGAGGGAGGGCAGGAGGAGAAGAAGGTGACAGGATGCGATGGCTGGATGACATCATCGACTCAATAGAAATGAGTCTGAGCAAACTCTAAGATATAGTAAAAGCTCGGGAAGTCTGGCATGCTGCAGGCCATGGTGTTGCCAAAGGGGGACATGACTCAGGACACAATAGTAACAAACTCAATGAGCAGAATCATGTACAGGTTAAATACACAGATTCCATTGTTATGTAGACCTTGCTGCATTCCTTTTTCTGAAACTTTAGCAGACATGCAGCGGTGAATAAGCTAACCTAAGCCTCAGTTTCCTCACTTGTAGAGTGGGTGTAATAGAATCTATCTCCTTAGGGCCACTGTAAAGGGTCAGATTCGATAAAATATGCTTTGAGCCAAGAACAGAACACCTGGTACAAAGGAAGCATTAGTAAGTGTGACCCTGAATCTTTTTATACTCTGAAAACAGCTTTTTGTCCCTCATCTAAAATCACCAACCCCCCTCAAGTGCTATTACAAAGCTTTAAGAATATTCTATACAATGAGCAGTTTTATTTGCTAAGTGTTCTTTCTCGAAGAAAGGATAGGAAGACTTTGTCATCGGTTTTGCAATGATTTGGGATGACGCCTTTTTCTCTCAGCATGCCTGTCTTCTCCTCAGTATAGCCTGTTTGATAGCCCCTGACCTAAAGTAATTAAATGCCATCCTTGATAAGAACTATAAGTCAAAATGTTATATTTACATGAAAATGTATATACAAACTAATGAAGGTGAGGTGTCAAACAGATCCAGCTCCGGAAAGTTCATTTTTACTTGTTTTTTAGTACTTCCATAACGTAATCAGCTTTAAAGTAAGAACTACCAAAACAATCTGCCTTAAATTCTGAGGGAAAAAAAAGGCAGACTGAATCTTTACCCTTCCCCCAGATCTCTGCTTAAATACGGAAAAGAGCTATTTACAAGAATAGAAGTAAAGTTTGTCTAGGAGCTCTGTCGATGCCAGAGAAAGACCCCTAATGAGAAATAGCAGATTTTGCTGTGGCAGCTGTGTCTATGTACAGACTTTCTCATTCTGAAATCATGCAGACTCATCTTAATAGGAGTCTAAGCGTGATGAGCAGATCTTGGGAAATTCACACATTTCACTTGGGTCACTGTTTACTGAAGGAGCACACCCAGCCATGAGGCTTGACTAGACTGAAATTACATACTGCTATCATACTGAAATTTCTGTATATGTTAACTGGGTTTATTCATCTACTAAACATGATTTAGATCTTCTATATCAACTGTCTTTAAAGCTCAAAGATGGGAATCTCTGGAATACTGGTATATGGGAAAAGTATGTTAAAAGGGAGAGAGGCAGACAGCAAAGGCAGACCAAGCCTACTTAACTATTTTTGCCTTCAGGCCAGCCCCAAGGTTAGAAGTTAAAAGGAATCAGACAATAGACACAGGTGACATAATCAACCAAGTTACCCTTAAATTTGCAGAGAATAAACCTCCACAGGGTGATCTGAAGAGTTCTAACAGAATCCACCCCTCTCATAAGTGTCTCCTCAGAGACACAGAGTGCCCCTGTGAGTGAGGATGAAAATTCCTGCATTATTTGTTCTTACCCATTAAATCTTTGAAAGTCCTCCCTTAAATGCCATGGGGCAGCGGGATGATTACCACCTTTTAAGACCCTTGTCAATTACAACAATCTTCATTTGAATTAAATTAAAAGAGTAGGAATATGGCCAGCTACCGAGTTTTGAGAGATGAGACAAAATTGTAAAGGAAAGATAACATTTCAAAAAGGCTCTGTGCCAAGTCTTTGTGCTTAAAAAGTTGACATGAAATGGTTTTACAACTGCACTGTCAGTATGAAGGGTAATTTTTTTTTTTTAGCCACCTGTATGTATAAAGGATAATTATTATCCTTATTTCACAAAGAAGTAAAGATACTTAGAGATTTCAAGTCATCTACTTGAGACCACATAGCTACTAATGGACGGAGCAAGGATTTGAACTGGGGTTAACGCAAGAGAATGAGCTTTAACTACAATCTTCGCATTCAGATAAGCACAGTTAGATTTGAGGAGAGAGCCCAAGAAAATTCCAGTGTGGGAAAATATTCTCTGAAGAGTAAAGACAGAAAGGGAAATCTGGCTACATGGTGCACAGACTGCTCCTAGAGGCCCTGTGTCTGTGAGACTGGAGCACTGAAGGCTAAGAGTGTCAGTTTGCCAATTCAAGAAAAAAGAGCAGCCTTTAGATAACTCACAATTGGCATGTTGAATAAAATCAAAAGACTTTCAACCTTTCACTAATTCTGTGGTTCAGACTACTAATGCTCCCCAATAGTCATATTCTGTCATACCTAAAAGTATAAGAAAATATGAAAAAGATCATTGAGATGAATATTTTGAATGGATATAAATGGATAAAGCTGAGAATGAGCTAGCATACATTAACCACCTCATTCTATAACTTTAGTCTTAATCCTAGCTTTTATCTCCATTTAAATTGTGTCTGGGGCCATTATATAATCTCTATTCAGAAAACTTCTTAACAAAGCAAAATATTAGATGCAGGATAAACTGTTTACTTGGCTAGTCTTGAAACAGATACTGAATAAAACAATACCATACTCTGTAGAATTCAAAGAATTTATTTTTAACATATTTTTTTGATAATAGTCACCCTACTCTTAGAATTTACAATAAAGTTCTGAACACCAATTTACACCTTCTTGACCTCTGTTGACTGAAATTTGACACCATTAAAGGTAAGTCACTGGTGGCTAATGAAGCCAGAGTGAAAGCTTTTCTAAGTGGTTAATAGAAATATTAAAATACATACGCTCATACATAATAAACACACAGTCCAAAAATATAAAAACTGGAGAGTATCAGTGGTTTTTGTTTGACTGCATTAAGCTCTTTTAGTCAGTTGTGTGTTGTATGATACTGTACATCAAAATGTCATGCTCAGACCAAAAAAAAAAAAAAAAATCAATCCAATTAAAAAAATGGGCAGAGAATATGAATAGACATTTTTCAGAGAGGACGTACATATAGCCAACAAGCATATGAAAAAATGTTCAACATCACTAACTGGTAGGGAAATGCAAATCAAAACCAACCTCACATTGGCTACAATGGCTACTGTCACAAAGACAACAGCTAGTGAAGAGGATGTGGAGGAAGAGGAACCCTCACACACCATTAAAGTCAAAGTCACTCAGTTGAGTCCGACTCTTTGTGACCTATGGACGAGACATGGAATTTTCCAGACAAGAATACTGGAGTTGATAGCCTTCCTTTTCTTCAGGGGATGTTTTCAACACAGGAGTCAAAGGGGGTCTCCTGCATTGAAGGCAGATTCTTTACTAGCTGAGTTACAAGGGATTCCTGTTAGTGGGAACAAAAACTGTTATGGCCACTACAGAAAACAGTAAGATTCTTTCTCAGGGAATGTCTACCTGAGGAAAATCAACACAGGATGAAATTTGAAAAGAAAATATGAAAAGATCATTGAGATGAATATTTTGAATGGATATAAATGGATAAAGCTGAGAATGAGCTAGCATACATTAACCACCTCATTCTATAACTTTAGTCTTAATCCTAGCTTTTATCTCCATTTAAATTGTGTCTGGGGCCATTATATAATCTCTATTCAGAAAACTTCTTAACAAAGCAAAATATTAGATGCAGGATAAACTGTTTACTTGGCTAGTCTTGAAACAGATACTGAATAAAACAATACCATACTCTGTAGAATTCAAAGAATTTATTTTTAACATATTTTTTTGATAATAGTCACCCTACTCTTAGAATTTACAATAAAGTTCTGAACACCAATTTACACCTTCTTGACCTCTGTTGACTGAAATTTGACACCATTAAAGGTAAGTCACTGGTGGCTAATGAAGCCAGAGTGAAAGCTTTTCTAAGTGGTTAATAGAAATATTAAAATACATACGCTCATACATAATAAACACACAGTCCAAAAATATAAAAACTGGAGAGTATCAGTGGTTTTTGTTTGACTGCATTAAGCTCTTTTAGTCAGTTGTGTGTTGTATGATACTGTACATCAAAATGTCATGCTCAGACCAAAAAAAAAAAAAAAAATCAATCCAATTAAAAAAATGGGCAGAGAATATGAATAGACATTTTTCAGAGAGGACGTACATATAGCCAACAAGCATATGAAAAAATGTTCAACATCACTAACTGGTAGGGAAATGCAAATCAAAACCAACCTCACATTGGCTACAATGGCTACTGTCACAAAGACAACAGCTAGTGAAGAGGATGTGGAGGAAGAGGAACCCTCACACACCATTAAAGTCAAAGTCACTCAGTTGAGTCCGACTCTTTGTGACCTATGGACGAGACATGGAATTTTCCAGACAAGAATACTGGAGTTGATAGCCTTCCTTTTCTTCAGGGGATGTTTTCAACACAGGAGTCAAAGGGGGTCTCCTGCATTGAAGGCAGATTCTTTACTAGCTGAGTTACAAGGGATTCCTGTTAGTGGGAACAAAAACTGTTATGGCCACTACAGAAAACAGTACGAAGATTCTTTAAAAAATTAAGAAGAGAACTACCATGTGATCCAGAAATTCCAAGTATCTACCTGAGGAAAATAAAAACACTAATTCAAAAATATATATGTTCCCTTAAGTGCATTGCAACACTATGTACAATAGCCACGATATGGAAGTAAATATCACTCAGCCATATAAAAGAATGAAATCTCATCATTTGTGACAACATGGATGAACCTGCAGGGTCTATGTTAAGTGAAACAAGGTAGAAGAAAAAAGACAAATACCATATGATTTTACTCATACATGTAAAATTAAGAAACAAAACAAACAAAACCTCAGATATAGAGGGCATATTAGTGGTTACCAGAGGGGAAAGGGGTTTGGAGATAGACAAAAAGGGTGAAAGAGGTTCAACTGTGTGGTGATGGATGATAACTAGACTTTAGGGGCAATTACTTTGTGTAATGAAGATGATGAATTATAATGCTGTGCACCTGAAACATATTAATGAAAAGCTATTAATATATCTCTTGGTAGAAGGTATGTGTGTTAGGTGCTTTTCTTTGCATATCAGGCCATAAATAATTATGTTAAAAGTTGTTTACCTTATAGAAGGATAATAACTATACCCTTTCATTTTTTTCTGTAATTAATTCTCGCATTCTGACAAATTTATATTTTATAAAAAATACTGATACATGGTTATGCATGAATACACAAATTCCTCCACAGCATAATCATACTGAAAACAGAAGGACTTAGGAAGAGTATTTATATTTAATACCAAATGTGCAGTTTTAATATGAAATGTGTATATTTTTTAACTTTTTTTGTTGTCGTTGCTGTTTTAAATTTTGGCCTCTTTTATTGGTTATTTATTTATTTATTTTCATCCATCTTTATTTTTTTGGCCTGTGTGGGCCTCCCATCACAATGGCCTTTCTCCTTGCAGAGCACCGGCTCTGGGCGTATGCACTCTAGACTGCTGGCTCGCAATTGGACACACTGGTCCAGCCGCTCCATGGCACATGGGATCTTCCCCAGCCAGGGATCGAACTGGTGCTTCTTGCACTGCAAGGCAAACTCTTTACCCACTGGACCATCAGGAACAGTACTAAGATTCTTTAAAAAATTAAGAAGAGAACTACCATGTGATCCAGAAATTCCAAGTATCTACCTGAGGAAAATAAAAACACTAATTCAAAAATATATATGTTCCCTTAAGTGCATTGCAACACTATGTACAATAGCCACGATATGGAAGTAAATATCACTCAGCCATATAAAAGAATGAAATCTCATCATTTGTGACAACATGGATGAACCTGCAGGGTCTATGTTAAGTGAAACAAGGTAGAAGAAAAAAGACAAATACCATATGATTTTACTCATACATGTAAAATTAAGAAACAAAACAAACAAAACCTCAGATATAGAGGGCATATTAGTGGTTACCAGAGGGGAAAGGGGTTTGGAGATAGACAAAAAGGGTGAAAGAGGTTCAACTGTGTGGTGATGGATGATAACTAGACTTTAGGGGCAATTACTTTGTGTAATGAAGATGATGAATTATAATGCTGTGCACCTGAAACATATTAATGAAAAAGCTATTAATATATCTCTTGGTAGAAGGTATGTGTGTTAGGTGCTTTTCTTTGCATATCAGGCCATAAATAATTATGTTAAAAGTTGTTTACCTTATAGAAGGATAATAACTATACCCTTTCATTTTTTTCTGTAATTAATTCTCGCATTCTGACAAATTTATATTTTATAAAAAATACTGATACATGGTTATGCATGAATACACAAATTCCTCCACAGCATAATCATACTGAAAACAGAAGGACTTAGGAAGAGTATTTATATTTAATACCAAATGTGCAGTTTTAATATGAAATGTGTATATTTTTTAACTTTTTTTGTTGTCGTTGCTGTTTTAAATTTTGGCCTCTTTTATTGGTTATTTATTTATTTATTTTCATCCATCTTTATTTTTTTGGCCTGTGTGGGCCTCCCATCACAATGGCCTTTCTCCTTGCAGAGCACCGGCTCTGGGCGTATGCACTCTAGACTGCTGGCTCGCAATTGGACACACTGGTCCAGCCGCTCCATGGCACATGGGATCTTCCCCAGCCAGGGATCGAACTGGTGCTTCTTGCACTGCAAGGCAAACTCTTTACCCACTGGACCATCAGGGAAGCCCCAAATGTGTATTTTTAGTGTATATATTATATGAGGTGTATTGTTACTGTTGTTCAGTTGCTCAGTAGTTTCTGACTCTTTGAGACCACATAGACTGCAGCACGCCAGTCTTCCCTGTTCTTCACCACTTCCCAAAGTGTGAACAAACTCATTAGGATATTATGAACTTAAATGTGTCAATTGCATTGTTTCTCCTTTAAATACAAATAGAGCTTATTTCTAAGATAATATTACATATCACTGTAATTTGCAATTATAGATTAAAGGTTATATGCAATATTTAATATATAAGCATATATTTTTTAAAACCCAAATTTATCTACACAGCAATGTTTCTCCCTTCTGTTAACTACAGATGAACAGTAGAAAAAGACATTTGAAAGTTCCTTTCTCACATTAATTATCTCTGTTGGCCATTTTATTTTATGTGAATCCAAACTACTATTGATGTCCCAATAATGCTACAAACAGAAATGACTTTAAATCGATGTTTTAAAAAGTAATGTAATCATATTAGGTTCTTAAAATTCTTTTCATTTTACTACACATTTGATAGTTATGAGGAATATAGCTAGGGAAATAACTTATATACGTCAGGAATTAATATCAGTCCTTGTTGTTCAGTTGCTCAGTCATGACCGACTCTTTGTAACCTCAAGGACTACAGCACGCCAGGCTTCCCCGTCCTTCACTATCTCCCAAAGTTTGCTCAAACTCATGTCCATTGACTCAGAGATGCCATCCAACCGTCTCATCTATTATCCCCTTCTGCTTCTGCCTTCTATTTTCCCAACATCAGGGTCTTTTCCAATGAGTCAGTTCTTTGCATTAGGTGGCCAAATATTGGGAGCTTCAACTTCAGCATCAGTCCTTCCAATGAATATTCAGGATTGATTTCCTTTAGGAATGACTGCTTTGGTCTCCTTGCAGTCCATGGGACACTTAAGAGTCTTCCCCAGCCAGGGATCGAACTGGTGCTTCTTGCACTGCAAGGCAAACTCTTTACCCACTGGACCATCAGGGAAGCCCCAAATGTGTATTTTTAGTGTATATATTATATGAGGTGTATTGTTACTGTTGTTCAGTTGCTCAGTAGTTTCTGACTCTTTGAGACCACATAGACTGCAGCACGCCAGTCTTCCCTGTTCTTCACCACTTCCCAAAGTGTGAACAAACTCATTAGGATATTATGAACTTAAATGTGTCAATTGCATTGTTTCTCCTTTAAATACAAATAGAGCTTATTTCTAAGATAATATTACATATCACTGTAATTTGCAATTATAGATTAAAGGTTATATGCAATATTTAATATATAAGCATATATTTTTTAAAACCCAAATTTATCTACACAGCAATGTTTCTCCCTTCTGTTAACTACAGATGAACAGTAGAAAAAGACATTTGAAAGTTCCTTTCTCACATTAATTATCTCTGTTGGCCATTTTATTTTATGTGAATCCAAACTACTATTGATGTCCCAATAATGCTACAAACAGAAATGACTTTAAATCGATGTTTTAAAAAGTAATGTAATCATATTAGGTTCTTAAAATTCTTTTCATTTTACTACACATTTGATAGTTATGAGGAATATAGCTAGGGAAATAACTTATATACGTCAGGAATTAATATCAGTCCTTGTTGTTCAGTTGCTCAGTCATGACCGACTCTTTGTAACCTCAAGGACTACAGCACGCCAGGCTTCCCTGTCCTTCACTATCTCCCAAAGTTTGCTCAAACTCATGTCCATTGACTCAGAGATGCCATCCAACCGTCTCATCTATTATCCCCTTCTGCTTCTGCCTTCTATTTTCCCAACATCAGGGTCTTTTCCAATGAGTCAGTTCTTTGCATTAGGTGGCCAAATATTGGGAGCTTCAACTTCAGCATCAGTCCTTCCAATGAATATTCAGGATTGATTTCCTTTAGGAATGACTGCTTTGGTCTCCTTGCAGTCCATGGGACACTTAAGAGTCTTCCCCAGCACCACAGTCTGAAAGCATCAATTCTTCAGCACTCAGCCTTTTTTACAGTCTAACACTCACATCCATACATGACTACTGGAGAAACCATATGATCTCTAAAATAAAAATTAAATATATTGTTTATAATACTCAAATTCTACTCACAATTACTTGGATTGATATGTTCACCTCTACTTAATTTACTCTACTTAATTTAATTTACTCATTCACTCAACAAACACCTGTGGTGCTTATTACTACTGGGTTTTGTATTAGTTCCAAAAAGACATGATGTTATCACTGAGAGGCTTAGAGTCTTCGTATTGCAGCAGCTAGCAGCCTCCATTTTCTAGTCTTACAGTGAAAAAAGAATAAGCAAAGTTTGTTAACAGGAAAATCCAATTAAGCTGAAATATTCCCATTTCTACTTGGTAATATCTTCCAAAGAGCTACTTAGAAATAACATGTAAGATTTTTACCACAATTTAATCTCATTTAAAATCCATCCATTTTACTTAGTGATTCAAACCATCCCATTTCCATTCTATCTTCATTGCAGACTGTGTATCAAATAATATGTATAATTGGGAAGGAATCTAATCTGAGATTTTCTAGAAATGCCACTGTAATCCAGTTAGGGAATAGTTCAACACATTAATTATGAACAGAAGTGCCCCAAGCCATCTGGCATCCTCAGTTAGTCTCTGAGAGTGCTAGGGTAAAAAAACTAGAAGATATTGTATAGAATTCAAGTTTACTAATAATCAAACTTTAAACTGTTCAGATGTTAGGCTTTTTTAGTTCTCATTCTTAAAAAAGATACTTACTTGATGTCATATTTACTACGAGCTTCTGCTCCTAGTTGAACATTTATATATACTTTGCTTTACATTTTGAAAACGTAGTGGGAAACACAAATACACAGGACTGGATGGAAATTGGAAGCATAGCTATCACTGCTCTGCTGTTCCGTCTTCATCACACTCCAAATACTATTCTCAGACGACTGCCATACGTCTCATCTATTATCCTTCTGCTTCTGCCTTCTATTTTCCCAACATCAGGGTCTTTTCCAATGAGTCAGTTCTTTGCATTAGGTGGCCAAATATTGGGAGCTTCAACTTCAGCATCAGTCCTTCCAATGAATATTCAGGATTGATTTCCTTTAGGAATGACTGCTTTGGTCTCCTTGCAGTCCATGGGACACTTAAGAGTCTTCCCAGCACCACAGTCTGAAAGCATCAATTCTTCAGCACTCAGCCTTTTTTACAGTCTAACACTCACATCCATACATGACTACTGGAGAAACCATATGATCTCTAAAATAAAAATTAAATATATTGTTTATAATACTCAAATTCTACTCACAATTACTTGGATTGATATGTTCACCTCTACTTAATTTACTCTACTTAATTTAATTTACTCATTCACTCAACAAACACCTGTGGTGCTTATTACTACTGGGTTTTGTATTAGTTCCAAAAAGACATGATGTTATCACTGAGAGGCTTAGAGTCTTCGTATTGCAGCAGCTAGCAGCCTCCATTTTCTAGTCTTACAGTGAAAAAAGAATAAGCAAAGTTTGTTAACAGGAAAATCCAATTAAGCTGAAATATTCCCATTTCTACTTGGTAATATCTTCCAAAGAGCTACTTAGAAATAACATGTAAGATTTTTACCACAATTTAATCTCATTTAAAATCCATCCATTTTACTTAGTGATTCAAACCATCCCATTTCCATTCTATCTTCATTGCAGACTGTGTATCAAATAATATGTATAATTGGGAAGGAATCTAATCTGAGATTTTCTAGAAATGCCACTGTAATCCAGTTAGGGAATAGTTCAACACATTAATTATGAACAGAAGTGCCCCAAGCCATCTGGCATCCTCAGTTAGTCTCTGAGAGTGCTAGGGTAAAAAAACTAGAAGATATTGTATAGAATTCAAGTTTACTAATAATCAAACTTTAAACTGTTCAGATGTTAGGCTTTTTTAGTTCTCATTCTTAAAAAAGATACTTACTTGATGTCATATTTACTACGAGCTTCTGCTCCTAGTTGAACATTTATATATACTTTGCTTTACATTTTGAAAACGTAGTGGGAAACACAAATACACAGGACTGGATGGAAATTGGAAGTCATGCAGCGTATCACTGCTCTGCTGTTCCGTCTTCATCACACTCCAAATACTATTCTCAGAACGATGCACTTGAAAACTTGTAGTGACAGAGGTCACTCCATTCCAGAGTGTCAGTTCCCGACACTTCGAGTTTTGCACATAAAAGTCTTACGTCTGCAGTGCTCTTCCCCTGGCTTGTCACTGAGCTAAAGGATACCTGTCATTCTGAACCAACAACAATGTCACCGCTTTGGAGCAATTTCTTCAGTCCCTCAGTTTAAATCAGGTACCTCTACCTGATATCTTTCTCTCCATCTTTGTACTTCTCATAATTGACGACTTTGTCGTGTTTGATTATTGACGTCTATCATATTTAATTATCACAACAGCCCTAAGAAGTACTGGGTATTTCAACTACCCACATCCTATGATGAAGACACTTGCTGCTCATTGCTAAATGCTCAACAACTGCATGGGGCCTCACTCATATTTACATACAATTAATGGTCATTTGACACACTGATCGAAGCAACCTAGAGTTGAAATTTGTCCTCTGGACACGATAGGGAAAATGAGTCAGAGAACTAAGTTTGAAACCTGCCTGATTGTATGATCCTGATATAGATAGAGACAGATACACCCTCTAAGTCTCATTTTTTAATCAGTGAAATAGGTATAATGCCTCATTTCATAGAATTTTATTATTAGGATTGGGTGGATTAATATAATCGAAATAGCCTAATCTTAATAAGCACTCATAGTTTATTTAATTTGCCCTAATTCCAGGTTAAACAACACATCTCATTTCTCCTTCAAATGATACCCTTCCAAATAAAATACTTTGTCTTTTATTCCTCCAGTTAATTAGCTTGAGTTTCTTAAATTGTCATTTTATTCACTGACTTACCAGTTCATTCAGCAAATATTTAGTGGGCACCTTCTATTTAAAAGCTAAAATTACTCATAAATCCTAATCATCATGGAACACATTACTAATTAGGAACCTAAATTATACAATCAATCCCTCAAAATCGGGTCTCTCAGAGGATTTGTTAAAGCACATCAGACTGCTGGGCATTATTCCTAGACTTTCTGATGCAGGACATCTGGGGTCAGCCCTGGGAAATTTCATCTCTAACAAGTTCTACAGTAATGCTTACAGTTCAAGGACTGTACTTGGAAGACCGACCAGTGAACTAGAGTATTTTCCCAAGGAGAAGCAGAAAATTTGTAAAGGAATAAATTACATTTCAAAAAAATTCCAAAATTTGATGAAGAAAATGGCATTAGCTCTGATCTTAAAAAGATGGAAAAGGATTTGAATAAGGTTTCATGGCCTTTACCTTCTGACTGTAAAGGATCATAGCTGAACAAACATGACAGTAGATGCTTTGATAATCCTATGACTGAAAACAAATTGAAGAGGAAATACAAAATTCTCTTCAGTGGAAACAAGAGGCAACTATAATAGCTAAAGAACCTATGATATCGACTTATTGCTAGCAACTAATATATACTACTATGAAGAAAATCTAGTAAAGGAATTTTGAATCTGTAACTAATATTGCATGAATTAAAGAGTCAAGTCAGACAATCTACATTATAGTACCATACTGACTCCAGCCTAAGGAACATAAATATATATAGCCTTCTTGTTATTTAGCTACTAAGTCATGTCTGATTTCTCTTTGTGACTTCATGGACTGTAACCCACTGGGCTCCTCTGTCCATGGGATTTCCCAGGTAAGAATACTGGAGTAGGTTGCCATTTCCTTCTCCAGGGGGCCCAGGGATCAAGCCACATCTCCTTCATCGATGGCCATATTATTTACCACTGAACCACCAGGGAAGCCCAATAAGCGTATTATCTGCTTCATCACTGATTTTTTTTTAATTACAGAAATTGCATATTCTACAAAGTGTATATTTTCTCTGCAGCTTTACTGATAATTTGATAAAGAAATAGTTGTTTACATGTTAAAACTGAGTGGCAATTACTAAGCCTTTTCACATTACTCTTTACTGAAAGAAAAACATTACTTGAAATATAGAAATAAAGGTGTCACACACATGTAACACAGCATGCCACTTTGAGGACTGGCTGAACCACTTAATGTGCACCTAATGTGCATTAATGCACCTAGTGTGCTATCCCCAAGTAAGGTGAATGCAGGTTCTGACTCACTGAGTCAGCCGCAGCTTCAAAGGTAAAATCTGAAGGAAAGTCTGAAATTTCAGAGTTAAAAGGAACTGACATCAGAAGTATAATTAATGAACTGCACTGACGGAAAATGCAGTCCATCCCTAATTAATACAAGCATAATGTGTCAAATTCATGCTCCAATTTTGTGATTATAGATATGATTGATTAAGCAGTTCTTTATGAAATGGCATACCCAGTGGTGTGCCAGAGCTGACTCTAAAAGATTAACAGCTCTATACTCAGACATCATGTTGGTAATGTGAAACTGGCAGTGATTGGAGTCTATGTACCACAAAGATGTTCAAGGACTATAAGCTAGGCATTTTTTTTTTCAGAGCTGATTGTTAAACACTTTCTGTTTTCAATTTCGAGCTCCCACTTCTTGAGGGTAATGTACTAAAACTTTGATTATTTGCACATCATTAGAAGATGAAAAGAAAGTTAAATATTTGAATTTCTTATGCTAAGAAGATGAACAGTACACATTTTTAAAAACTGTTTACGCTGTCTTTAAAGAAGTGTCAAATGTTTCACATCCAGTTCTGCCTCACATTTAAGAAAGGTATTACTAAGTTATTCATAGGGAGTGAAACAGGTTCATAGAAGCTAAGTAACTTGCATACGGCTTATTCTTGACTATCATATATCACTGTCTCTCTAAGGATACATTACTGTCTCCCTAAGTCAAAAACATACTGAAGCACTCTTCTTTCCTCTTCAATCTTGGAAACAAACATAACTGAACCAAAGCCGATAACCAGTTCTCCATTTTAAACAATATAAAATGATGTAACTAAAAAAGGAAGAGTTGGGTAGCATTAGTTTCAGCACAGGGGAAATTTTCTCAACAGATTCTATGAAATTAAATTCTCTCAAATATTCTAGGACATGAAGCTTGACTTTACACAGCCCATATAATCAAGCCTCAAGAAGGATATGATCATCCTTAAAACATCCTCCTAATTTAGTAAGTCTGAGAATTTCAGTGGTTAGGTGTTTAAAAAAGGAACTTGGTATGACAAACTGAAAAAAAGATGTTTGTCATCCACGCTAAAAATTTTATTAAACTCAGCTGTATTTCAGTCACAGGCAAAATATTATGAGAGAAGCCAAATATTTTCACTCAAAATTTTTCTAATATCCTTTGCTTTTTTCAGGGCAAAGTTTAGCTCAACAAAGTATCTTCTGAGCATAATGAGATATGCTGCCACATTGATGGAAGATTTATAGAGTTCTGTGAACATCTCTGTTACTACCATCTAATAATACTATTAGAATCTTAAATAGACCAAGTGCCCTCCAAATTTTCATCTTTAAATAGCTAATCCATATGTGTATATACATACACACAGGCACACACAAATACTGCTCATCTCTAAGTATCTTAATAGAAAGTCTGCACAGCCTAATTAATACTATGCTAGATCATACTCTTTTTTAAAGCTTTTGCTTATTAAATTTCAACAGAGGATTTTAAATATTAAACAAAAATTTCACCTAGAGGTAAAATATGTAGATAATTATCAGAATTATCTAAATGTTTAATAACTATTATCTTAGACTTTTTTCAGAATCTCTAATCATTTATCATCAATTTTTATTATCTATAAAGAGATAATTCTAAATTTAAAGTGAATCTGAAACAAATTTGTCTAAGTGTATTTTACATTTTTGCAAGTAGATGGGTATTGTGTATGGATTCCCTAAAAAAAAATTGTGAAGTTTTGGTGTTGGGGAGCAAACAAGATTCCACTAATACTTACTTCCTATATGAATGGAGCAACACCTGCTGGCCCAGGGCTAGGCACTGAGGAATATCTACAAGGTTTCTACTCACACAGAACTTATTAAAGACATTCTTCAATGTCCATGTCTTCATTTAATCTTTTCAGTTAAAATGCTAATAAACTAAGAAAACATATTTGATATATAGACCTACTCTTGGGAAATATCCAACTAAACACACAATAATTCAATCATTCTCATCGGAAGTGTTTGTTAAACAGAATGTGGTGTTTCATAAATAAGATGACCTAACAAGAAATGTATACGTACACACAGACCACAGACAGAAGATAGGGAAGACTTTTCAAAATACTGCAAAGAAATAGGAACTATTTTTTCTTTCATACTGATAGCCCTACTCAAGTTTTTCAAATGAGACAAAAAATGTCTTACGTCATCTCTCAGTATACGTCATCTCTCAAAATACTTTACTGTCTTTCCAATTTGTTTTCTTATTAAATGCTATCTTCAGACTAAATTCATTATTTGAAAACACAATTTTAAATATTATATGTTTCATGATTCTTTCATATAATAAAAGCTTTAAACCCAAATACGTCTTCTCTTAACTCCTAAGTTAAACAGTACGAGAAAGAAAACAGCAATATGTAGTCTCAATTGGAATGTGATGTAAGGTTTGGTGAATTAAGCAGTTTGGAATAGGAGATGCAATTTTATTCCATGGAAGTGATTCATTCTTTCACCACCAAGTGTGATTTCAGGAATTGTTATTTGGAAGCAAATGTGTGAGGTAAATACTTCTTTACAAAACATAAATAATAACTCGTCATGATTTGCCCATTCTGGATAATAAATAAACGTGACACACTGACTTAAATTTTTGGCATTAGGTGATAAAAATACGTTAAAAATATAGTCTGAAATATAAAAAGTGAGTTATGAAATTAATTCAAAAGATCATACAAGGAAACATGATATTCGGTATATCATAATTTCCATCCCATATAATTAATTTAATATTAATGAAACAAATAGAGAAAGAATATGTGCCATTTGCAGGCAGTACAGTTAAGTATTCCTCTCCTTCAGCCCTGTGATCATTCACTCCACTCCAGCCACACTGGCTTTCACATTGTTCTTAAAAACACGGCAACAGTAACTCCATCTCAGGGATTGGCACATTTTTATTATTTTGCCTAAAATGCTCTTCCTTCAGATATTAGCATGGCCTCATCACCATCTCACTCATGTCTCTTGCTTCTGCTTAATGTTGTTTATAGAGGCCTTTCATGACTATGTGCATAATATACCAATCCCTTCTCCATCCTGTACAGTGCTCGCTACACCCTTACCATGATTTGGTCTTCACAGCACTTATTACTACATGATGTATCTGCATGTATGTGTGTATGCACATTGACACACTCATTCTCTCTCTCTATATATATATATATACATATATATATATGCAAATATGTATGTCAATACAAACACATATACATTATACATGTGTGTCTGTTGAATATCTTCCCCATTAAAATAAAGACACTACAGAAATTTCTTATCCTTTGGTCTCTGTGCATGCATGTGTGTGCTCAGTCCCTTCAGTCATGTCCAACTCTTTGTAATCTCATGGACTGCAGACCGCCAGGCTCCTCTCTTCATGGGGATTCTCCAGGCAAGAATACTGGAGTGGGCTGCCATGCCTTTCTCCAGGGAATTTTCTCAGCCAGGGATTGAATCCACATCTCTTGCACTGCAGGAAATTTCTTTACCAATGAGTCGCTGGGGAAGCCTCTTTGGTCTCTATTATAACCTAAACACTTTGAACAATGTCTGCCTCATGATACATGCAAAATAAGTATTCCCTGAATGAATAAATTGGATGAATAAATAAACGTGACACACTGACTTAAATTTTTGGCATTAGGTGATAAAAATACGTTAAAAATATAGTCTGAAATATAAAAGTGAGTTATGAAATTAATTCAAAAGATCATACAAGGAAACATGATATTCGGTATATCATAATTTCCATCCCATATAATTAATTTAATATTAATGAAACAAATAGAGAAAGAATATGTGCCATTTGCAGGCAGTACAGTTAAGTATTCCTCTCCTTCAGCCCTGTGATCATTCACTCCACTCCAGCCACACTGGCTTTCACATTGTTCTTAAAAACACGGCAACAGTAACTCCATCTCAGGGATTGGCACATTTTTATTATTTTGCCTAAAATGCTCTTCCTTCAGATATTAGCATGGCCTCATCACCATCTCACTCATGTCTCTTGCTTCTGCTTAATGTTGTTTATAGAGGCCTTTCATGACTATGTGCATAATATACCAATCCCTTCTCCATCCTGTACAGTGCTCGCTACACCCTTACCATGATTTGGTCTTCACAGCACTTATTACTACATGATGTATATGCATGTATGTGTGTATACACATACACACACACATTCTCTCTCTCTATATATATATATATATATATACATATATATATATGCAAATATGTATGTCAATACAAACACATATACATTATACATGTGTGTCTGTTGAATATCTTCCCCATTAAAATAAAGACACTACAGAAATTTCTTATCCTTTGGTCTCTGTGCATGCATGTGTGTGCTCAGTCCCTTCAGTCATGTCCAACTCTTTGTAATCTCATGGACTGCAGACCGCCAGGCTCCTCTCTTCATGGGGATTCTCCAGGCAAGAATACTGGAGTGGGCTGCCATGCCTTTCTCCAGGGAATTTTCTCAGCCAGGGATTGAATCCACATCTCTTGCACTGCAGGAAATTTCTTTACCAATGAGTCGCTGGGGAAGCCTCTTTGGTCTCTATTATAACCTAAACACTTTGAACAATGTCTGCCTCATGATACATGCAAAATAAGTATTCCCTGAATGAATAAATTGGATGAATAAACAAAACACAGTCTGATAAATATGCTTGTATAGAGGGACACAGAGGATGTCACAGAAACCTTAGGAAAGAGAATCCATCCCAGTTGGGAAGTATCAGAGAAGGCTTCTTAGTAGAGCCGCTCCTACACTAACTCTGAGGAGCAGTAGTATTTCAGTATATATACTCCAGTCAGAGGAAAACAAAGAGTCAGAGACACAAGCCAGTATTTGAGGAAGCTGAGCCAGAGGTGTGAAGGGGAGGATGCAGGGAATTGAGCAGGGAAGTAAAAGGAGATCCATGAGCAAAGGTGCACCCAGGTGCCAGGCACAGGACTTGATGCTTGATGTATTGTATTTGACAAATGAGGCAACGACGGCAAGAAAAGTTAGAGAATTTCCCCAACTTTACTGAGCTAGTTAGATGAGAAAATTATAATTCAAGCTTATATCTGCTCAGTGTCAAAACCCAGCTCTCTTCATTATACTGTACAATCATCTACCCAAAGGAACTTGGATTTTTGCCATGGGAAGGTACTGGAAAACGTTAAATGAAGAGGTAAAAGAAAAATACCTGTCATTGAGAAAAAGCTTACTTGTGGTAGTGTAGAGAATGTATGAACTTGAAATAAAGCCTAGAAACAGACACACCTGGAGGAATCGTTGGAAATTTTCAAAAGAAGCTATCATAGTCCTGAAGCAAAACAGAAACAGACAGAGACACATGATAGCGATAAGTGGATAGACTGAAGAGGATTTGCAGATCAACAGATGTGGAGCCTGGAATTACTCTTGGGTTTTGAGTGTGAGCAATGTTAGGGGGAAAAGAGGTATCACTCATGAAGTTGGGAAACAGAGTAAGTATAATGCAGAGAGGATTATTTCAGTATGGCCACATGGCTGCTTAAGGGATAGATCTGGATTAAACTCCAAGGAATTATAGCTTTTAGTTCACTGGTCATTTTTCTACTCGACAACTGAGACCAAATGGCCAAAGCTTATAACGTAAAGCACAAGAGACAGAAACCTAGTTCAGCAGTCTGGCTATGCCGAGAATATTCTATGTTCTGTGAGAACAGGAAACCAAATGTACTGTTGTGTAAAACATTGAACTATAACTTATATAAGGAACAAATATCAAAATTAATTTCTCATCACAATAAAGTGTCGTATGTGTTCACAGTTGAAGTCTTTCATCTCCCAATGTTACTTATCTCGCAAAAGCTGCTTTGGAGAGAGAAAGAAGAATGCTTTCTTTCCAAGAACAAAAAATGAAAGAAGCATCTTTTATAAATTCATCCCAAAAAAATACTTAATAGCATGGTTGTGAGATACCACAAATAATCACATCCAGTGGTCAATGAAAAAGCTCTTTGCAGAAAGCATCACAGGAGAAATATGCAGAGATTTCAAACATTTAGTCAAGCAATTAACTAATCAACAGTTGACATTTGAGGTTTGCCTATGCATTAAGAGAGAACACATGCAAAATAATGCATTCTCTTCTCAAATTTGAAAGCATTTAAGGCATCAGATAATTTGTTCTGAGTCTTCAGAATACAAAATATTACATCTTCTAGGATGATTTTAAGTGAGAAATAAGCACAGGCTAAAGTAATTTTCTTCTCCAAAAATACTGATTAAATTTTTATAATTTTTATTCTTTTATCCCTTTAGAACTATAATTAAAGTCTAATTACAAAAAAAAAGTATCCTACTACACTAAATCAGCATAATCACTGGGAAATTCAATTCTCAAATCTTAAACATTAGAAAGTGTGCAAATAGAACCCACAAAATGCCTCAAGATTACCTTTCACACTGTGAAATGGAATGTAATTATACAGAATAATGAGCTCTTCAATGGAACTTACTTGCCCATTGTTGATATGTATTGGCTATTTGTTCTAGATTTAAATCCCAGCCTTTACAGAAATATTTCTGTTTCTAATACAGCAGCAAGACTTTCTTTAAAAACATTTGTTTTACAACATGCTCCTATTTCTGTCCTATTTGAAGACTGGGGAGTTGATATCTGATATTCTGTTGTTCTTGAACTAATCCTAGTTTGTTTTCTGAAACAAATGCCAATTTGTAATATTTATATTTGGGTCATATAGCTTAAGGCAGTGATTCTCAAACTTTTTTTGCCTCAAAATCTCTTTACATTATGAAAAACTACTGAAAGCCTGAAAAGGTCTTTGGTTATGTAGGCATTTATTCCATTAAAGTTTACAACAGAAATTTTTTAAAATAGCAGTTCACTCAAAAATAATAAAGAATACATTTAAAATATTTTTTATAAAGTTTATCTTTTTAAAGCAAAAAATTCAATAGGAACTACCCCACTATTTTATCCTGTTTGGAACTCTAATTGATGTCTAGATCAATAGAAGACAACTACATTATCTGCTTCTCTACAAAACCAGTTATTATATCACATATCGGGCTTCCCAAATGACTCAATGTAAGGAATCCACCTGCCAATGCAGGAGACATTAGTGTGATTCCTGGGACAGGAAGAACTTCTGGAAAAGTAAATGGCAACCCATTCCAGTATTCTTCTTTGGGAAATTCCATGGACAGAAGAACCTGGCAGGCTACAGTCCATGGGGTTGCAAAACAGGTGGGTAGAACTTAGCAACTAAGCAATAAGAATTACCACATATCACATAGCTTTTAGAAAACTTCACTCTACACTCATGAGAGAATGAGACAAAAGACAACAAATATCATGCTGTGTTATTGTGAAAAACAGTTTTGACCTCAAGGAGACCCTAAAAGGGTCCACAGACTTCACTTTGAGAATGCTGAACTAAGGACACTAATTTGCACAAAGCAGGAAGAAACTTTCAGTTTTCTGTAAGAAATTTTCATGGAAGATTTAAAAATATTTATGAATATCTACATGGAAGGAGGATAGGGGGCCAACATGGGATGAGATGGTTGGATGGCATCACTGACTCAAGGCACATGACTCTGAGCCAACTCCAGGAGGTACTAAGGACAGGGAAGCCTGGCGTGGTGGAGTCCATGGGGTTTCAAAGAGTCAGACACAATTTAGCAACTGAACAACAAGAATATCCATGATTTATCCATTTAATCTGCTACATGTAAAACAAATATAACTACTTTGATGAATCTTCTTCTTAGGCCTGGTTTAGTTAGGATATTTCTACTTCTAAGTGGAGTCCATGGGTTTAAGGCAGTGATTCTCAAACTTTTTTTGCCTCAAAATCTCTTTACATTATGAAAAACTACTGAAAGCCTGAAAAGGTCTTTGGTTATGTAGGCATTTATTCCATTAAAGTTTACAACAGAAATTTTTTAAAATAGCAGTTCACTCAAAAATAATAAAGAATACATTTAAAATATTTTTTATAAAGTTTATCTTTTTAAAGCAAAAAATTCAATAGGAACTACCCCACTATTTTATCCTGTTTGGAACTCTAATTGATGTCTAGATCAATAGAAGACAACTACATTATCTGCTTCTCTACAAAACCAGTTATTATATCACATATCGGGCTTCCCAAATGACTCAATGTAAGGAATCCACCTGCCAATGCAGGAGACATTAGTGTGATTCCTGGGACAGGAAGAACTTCTGGAAAAGTAAATGGCAACCCATTCCAGTATTCTTCTTTGGGAAATTCCATGGACAGAAGAACCTGGCAGGCTACAGTCCATGGGGTTGCAAAACAGGTGGGTAGAACTTAGCAACTAAGCAATAAGAATTACCACATATCACATAGCTTTTAGAAAACTTCACTCTACACTCATGAGAGAATGAGACAAAAGACAACAAATATCATGCTGTGTTATTGTGAAAAACAGTTTTGACCTCAAGGAGACCCTAAAAGGGTCCACAGACTTCACTTTGAGAATGCTGAACTAAGGACACTAATTTGCACAAAGCAGGAAGAAACTTTCAGTTTTCTGTAAGAAATTTTCATGGAAGATTTAAAAATATTTATGAATATCTACATGGAAGGAGGATAGGGGGCCAACATGGGATGAGATGGTTGGATGGCATCACTGACTCAAGGCACATGACTCTGAGCCAACTCCAGGAGGTACTAAGGACAGGGAAGCCTGGCGTGGTGGAGTCCATGGGGTTTCAAAGAGTCAGACACAATTTAGCAACTGAACAACAAGAATATCCATGATTTATCCATTTAATCTGCTACATGTAAAACAAATATAACTACTTTGATGAATCTTCTTCTTAGGCCTGGTTTAGTTAGGATATTTCTACTTCTACAATCTGACCTCCTAACGGACATGTATCCACTAATCATTAATGTGACATCTCCAGTGAGATATCTAATGGGCATCTTCACACTATCACACAGTTTTCTTCATTTACTTTCTTAACCACGAACACCTTTCAACTGTCCCCATCACAGAAAATGGCACCACCATTCCCCGAACTATTTAAATTAAAAACCTACAATTCATTCCCATTTCTCTTTTACCTCCATCACAAGTATGAGTTGCTGGAATATACCATATTTCCCCATCTCCCATGCTGCCACCCTAGCCCAAGCTAACATTATGTTTCGCTTAGGTTACTGCCATAGCCTCCCAAATGGTCTCCTTGCTTCCTACACCACTCTACAATGCATGTTTTCCAACCTCTAATTATTACTTCAATTAGACCATTCTTCTAGCTATAAAACACAAATGGAACCAGGTCCCATCTCAACCTAAAGTCCTCCACTGTTTTTTCAATCTCTCGAAGTTAAAAAATCAACTACTGGGTTGGTCAAAATGTTGGTTCGGGGTCTTCCACTACACCTTATGGAAAAACTGGACAAACTTATTGGACAGCCCAATAATACTTAGAGGGTAGTACACATGGTCTTGCCTCTGCTGACCACTCCAAGCTTAACTCATGCCACTGCATTCTTTCTGTTTCTTTAACATTTCCCCATCTTATACCTTTACTACTTGCCATTGTCCTCATCTGGAATTAAATGTTACCCTACTCAGGGAAGCCTTCCTTGACACATCCAGTCATTACCAGATTCACCTTCAGGAGCCCCTCACACATCATCCTATTGTGTCTAAAGCTACACAGAACCAATCATTATCAGAATGTAGATAGGTATCTCCACACGTTCTTTATCCTTTTTCTCTACTAACATCACCTGGATGGAAGCTCTAGAAGAGAAAGGAGAAAGTACATTTTGTTCACCGTTACATCCTCAGTGTCCTCTAAGATATAATCAGGAATGAGAAGCTCTTTTTTAAGAATCAAAATGGAGGAATGGATAGATAATCAAATGAACTAGTGAATTATAGTAAAGAAACTAAATAATTGAATTCTTTCTCTGCTATTATTATTTGAATTATTTCTCTGCTATTGTCAACTGTTGAGGGAAATTCAAAAAATTTCATATGTTCATGAACTATATTCAGTCAAATTCAAGCTCTGCTTTATCTATATCACCCTTTCTACTTTTGTAGAAACACACCATATGGAGGGAGAGGAAAGGATGGTAGTTTAGCAATGACTGCTATGTATATAGATAACCTAATTTTCAACACAAAGAAAAATCTGCTGAAACATTTTTCCTATGTCATATGCCTTTCACCTTTAGAACTGATGCCATATATAAAATTCAAATTCATACGAATAAATGAAATTTCACAACTTTCTATACAAGTCATCTTCATTTTCTTTTAAGAGAGTGGCATACACAATGGTGCTGAAAAACCTATCAATCAAGTGTTCTTCTTGCAGACAAATTTGTAATTCACATGAGAGCCTTTAGAATTAGTAATCTTCTGCTTTTCTTGTAAATTTGAATTTAACCATTTGAAGAATTCTATATATATCACCATACTATCAACTCCCAAAAGATAATCTGAATTCTGAGAATGGAAAACTTCATGTAAAGTCATATACACATACATATACAAAAAGTACAAATACATTCATGTGTTTATTTCCAAAAAGGTAAATCAATATAAATCTCTGCACCAGGAATCTTTTCAAAATGGCTTTAGTTTGAGGGCATATACCATGAAAAATTTGGAGAAAGCAAAATACAAAATAATGAAGCCATTCATCTGGAATTAAATGTTACCCTACTCAGGGAAGCCTTCCTTGACACATCCAGTCATTACCAGATTCACCTTCAGGAGCCCCTCACACATCATCCTATTGTGTCTAAAGCTACACAGAACCAATCATTATCAGAATGTAGATAGGTATCTCCACACGTTCTTTATCCTTTTTCTCTACTAACATCACCTGGATGGAAGCTCTAGAAGAGAAAGGAGAAAGTACATTTTGTTCACCGTTACATCCTCAGTGTCCTCTAAGATATAATCAGGAATGAGAAGCTCTTTTTTAAGAATCAAAATGGAGGAATGGATAGATAATCAAATGAACTAGTGAATTATAGTAAAGAAACTAAATAATTGAATTCTTTCTCTGCTATTATTATTTGAATTATTTCTCTGCTATTGTCAACTGTTGAGGGAAATTCAAAAAATTTCATATGTTCATGAACTATATTCAGTCAAATTCAAGCTCTGCTTTATCTATATCACCCTTTCTACTTTTGTAGAAACACACCATATGGAGGGAGAGGAAAGGATGGTAGTTTAGCAATGACTGCTATGTATATAGATAACCTAATTTTCAACACAAAGAAAAATCTGCTGAAACATTTTTCCTATGTCATATGCCTTTCACCTTTAGAACTGATGCCATATATAAAATTCAAATTCATACGAATAAATGAAATTTCACAACTTTCTATACAAGTCATCTTCATTTTCTTTTAAGAGAGTGGCATACACAATGGTGCTGAAAAACCTATCAATCAAGTGTTCTTCTTGCAGACAAATTTGTAATTCACATGAGAGCCTTTAGAATTAGTAATCTTCTGCTTTTCTTGTAAATTTGAATTTAACCATTTGAAGAATTCTATATATATCACCATACTATCAACTCCCAAAAGATAATCTGAATTCTGAGAATGGAAAACTTCATGTAAAGTCATATACACATACATATACAAAAAGTACAAATACATTCATGTGTTTATTTCCAAAAAGGTAAATCAATATAAATCTCTGCACCAGGAATCTTTTCAAAATGGCTTTAGTTTGAGGGCATATACCATGCACACACACACAATCATTGAATGAACCACTGGAGAAAGCATAAATCTACATTAAGAATATGATGAAGGTACTAAATATTCAAAGGCATCATGAAATACAATGTAATAAAATAGTAATGCAAAATGATGATCTATAAATATGAACTGAAGATAAAATACAGCACTGAATTATGTTCTTAGAGGCATAAAATATAAAAAAAAACAGTTGATGAGTAGGTTAGTGGCTTTCAGTGAAAGTTATTGTAATAGGCTATTAATTAATCTCTACTGGGAATAAATGCTCACTCCCTTCATTTTACCAGTAGGGAATAAATGATACTTTAAAGGAGCATATTAAATTTTTTATGAAAGATTTAGACACAGACTACCAATTATGGTTTTATGAAAAGTTTTGGTTTTCTTCTGAAAATATACCTTGTGTATTTGTGAAATGGAAAACCACCTTTCATAAGAGTTTGGCCATCTTCACCAGATGCTTTTTCTAATATGGATCTCCTATTGATAAACAAACAGAATGATCTGTTTGATACTGCAAACTATAAAATAACTCTTCTTGTTAAGCAACACAAGACTTGAAAGAGTAAATAGAAAGCAAATAATGTTTGGATTTAAAAGTATGTTTCTCTCATATACTCTTATGAATAACTCTAAGATAGTTCTGTGATACAAGAAAGCTACTTACTCTGGTAAAGTTTGTCAAGTCAGGCCAAAAATGGTACTAAATAAATCATTAATGTAAATATAGTCAATAACAAGTCACCGATTCTTTAATATGCATGAAATGTGGATTCTATGAATTATAAAACTAAAGGGACAACAGAGGCCGAGAAATTCACATGAGAGCCTTTAGAATTAGTAATCTTCTGCTTTTCTTGTAAATTTGAATTTAACCATTTGAAGAATTCTATATATATCACCATACTATCAACTCCCAAAAGATAATCTGAATTCTGAGAATGGAAAACTTCATGTAAAGTCATATACACATACATATACAAAAAGTACAAATACATTCATGTGTTTATTTCCAAAAAGGTAAATCAATATAAATCTCTGCACCAGGAATCTTTTCAAAATGGCTTTAGTTTGAGGGCATATACCATGCACACACACACAATCATTGAATGAACCACTGGAGAAAGCATAAATCTACATTAAGAATATGATGAAGGTACTAAATATTCAAAGGCATCATGAAATACAATGTAATAAAATAGTAATGCAAAATGATGATCTATAAATATGAACTGAAGATAAAATACAGCACTGAATTATGTTCTTAGAGGCATAAAATATAAAAAAAAACAGTTGATGAGTAGGTTAGTGGCTTTCAGTGAAAGTTATTGTAATAGGCTATTAATTAATCTCTACTGGGAATAAATGCTCACTCCCTTCATTTTACCAGTAGGG
Organism: Tragulus kanchil; assembly: GCA_022376925.1. Classification (NCBI taxonomy): domain Eukaryota; kingdom Metazoa; phylum Chordata; class Mammalia; order Artiodactyla; family Tragulidae; genus Tragulus; species Tragulus kanchil. Next base: position 111,803,726 of record JAIOJX010000005.1, on the reverse strand, counting down.
AATAAATGATACTTTAAAGGAGCATATTAAATTTTTGATGAAAGATTTAGACACAGACTACCAATTATGGTTTTATGAAAAGTTTTGGTTTTCTTCTGAAAATATACCTTGTGTATTTGTGAAATGGAAAACCACCTTTCATAAGAGTTTGGCCATCTTCACCAGATGCTTTTTCTAATATGGATCTCCTATTGATAAACAAACAGAATGATCTGTTTGATACTGCAAACTATAAAATAACTCTTCTTGTTAAGCAACACAAGACTTGAAAGAGTAAATAGAAAGCAAATAATGTTTGGATTTAAAAGTATTTGCTCTCATATACTCTTATGAATAACTCTAAGATAGTTCTGTGATACAAGAAAGCTACTTACTCTGGTAAAGTTTGTCAAGTCAGGCCAAAAATGGTACTAAATAAATCATTAATGTAAATATAGTCAATAACAAGTCACCGATTCTTTAATATGCATGAAATGTGGATTCTAATGAATTTATTTTAATACTAAAGGGAACAACAGAGGCCGAGATGGTTGGGTAGCATCGCTGAGTCAATGGATGTGAGTTTGAGCAAGCTTCAGGAGATGGTGAAGGACAGGAAAGCCTGGTGTGCTGCAGTCCAAGGGGTTGAAACGAGTCAGACATGACTAACTGACTGAACTGAACCATAATTCTAAATGTGGGCACTACTTCAGGAGCTTTGGTACAAAAATATTTTAATAAGAAAGGAGTTACAGGAATTTAGCAGGATGGTGATGATGGCACACACAGTGAAGCAATGGAAAGACAGACATGGACAGTGGACATATGGACATTGTGGGAAAGGAACAGAGGGTGGGAGGCGTAAAGGAAGTAGCATGTAGGCCAGTACTATCATAAGTGAAGAAAATAGCTATAGTCATTGCTCTGTGAGAAAAGGGAATCATTCAGGAGTGCCGTGTGATGGTCGGGAGGGGCAGGAAGGGGGAGATATACATATGACTAACCTTGGAACATGCATATCTGTAAACAACAAAACTCTATAACAGTTAAAAGTAAAATAAAGGTTTACCAAAAAAAAAAAAAAGAAAGGCCTTAGGGCTTCCCCTGGTGGTCCAGTGGATAAGGACACCGCCTTGCAGTGCAAGGGGCACCAGTTCGATCCCTGGCCTGGGAAGATCCCACGTGCCGCGGAGCGGCTGGACCAATGCGTCCAATCACCGAGCCGGAGCTCTGGAGCGCATGCGCCTAGAGCCGGTGCTCTGCGACAACAGACGCCACCGCGATGGGAGGCCTGCAGTAGCCAAAGAACAAAGACAGATGAAAACAGAGAAATGAAAGACCAACAGAAGTGGCCCGCCCGCTCCCCTCCCTCCCCATCCCACCCCCACCAAAATAAAAGAAAGGCGTTATAGAAGGGCCTAAATATAAACTATAAAGATCAGACCCACACATCTTATCTAAATATAAATATAAATGCCTAAATAAAAAGATCAGACTCAGACTCCAATCTTCCAAAGGTATAGTAGTTAAAAATTCAGATAAAGTATGTTCCTCAGATGCGGAGTCATGGGAGAATTCCAACAAAGATTTCAGAGACCCATTCAGATCTTCTCTGGCACTGGCGTCACTCTAGGCAGTTTGACTGTGCTGGCAAGTAGTGCCCATCTTCGCTGCCCTGTGAGCGTGTGCGAGAACGATTACTAACCATTCAAGGATTTTTTCATTATAGGGATGGATATTAAAAGCATTAGTCTATCCAGCCTCCCACAGAAATCATTGGAAATCTTGTTAAAGTCCCTGAAGAAATACATCCGCACTACTAGGAGCTTTGGTACAAAAATATTTTAATAAGAAAGGAGTTACAGGAATTTAGCAGGATGGTGATGATGGCACACACAGTGAAGCAATGGAAAGACAGACATGGACAGTGGACATATGGACATTGTGGGAAAGGAACAGAGGGTGGGAGGCGTAAAGGAAGTAGCATGTAGGCCAGTACTATCATAAGTGAAGAAAATAGCTATAGTCATTGCTCTGTGAGAAAAGGGAATCATTCAGGAGTGCCGTGTGATGGTCGGGAGGGGCAGGAAGGGGGAGATATACATATGACTAACCTTGGAACATGCATATCTGTAAACAACAAAACTCTATAACAGTTAAAAGTAAAATAAAGGTTTACCAAAAAAAAAAAAAAGAAAGGCCTTAGGGCTTCCCCTGGTGGTCCAGTGGATAAGGACACCGCCTTGCAGTGCAAGGGGCACCAGTTCGATCCCTGGCCTGGGAAGATCCCACGTGCCGCGGAGCGGCTGGACCAATGCGTCCAATCACCGAGCCGGAGCTCTGGAGCGCATGCGCCTAGAGCCGGTGCTCTGCGACAACAGACGCCACCGCGATGGGAGGCCTGCAGTAGCCAAAGAACAAAGACAGATGAAAACAGAGAAATGAAAGACCAACAGAAGTGGCCCGCCCGCTCCCCTCCCTCCCCAACCCGACCCACCCCAAAATAAAAGAAAGGCGTTATAGAAGGGCCTAAATATAAACTATAAAGATCAGACCCACACATCTTATCTAAATATAAATATAAATGCCTAAATAAAAAGATCAGACTCAGACTCCAATCTTCCAAAGGTATAGTAGTTAAAAATTCAGATAAAGTATGTTCCTCAGATGCGGAGTCATGGGAGAATTCCAACAAAGATTTCAGAGACCCATTCAGATCTTCTCTGGCACTGGCGTCACTCTAGGCAGTTTGACTGTGCTGGCAAGTAGTGCCCATCTTCCCTGCCCTTTGAGAGTGTGCCAAAACGATTACTAACCATTCAAGGATTTTTTCATTATAGGGATGGATATTAAAAGCATTAGTCTATCCAGCCTCCCACAGAAATCATTGGAAATCTTGTTAAAGTCCCTGAAGAAATACATCCATGTGTTATTAAAATGAACCCTCAACAACTTTAGAATCCTGTTTAGTGTTCAGCATGCAAACCACTCAATAGTTCCCTGAAGGGATGGCTGAAGAAAACTTCACCTCATTAGCGAAAAATCAACATGTTATTATGCTATTGTCAATAAGGTACTAATCCACATTTTCTTTCATTTTTTCAGCAATGCTGTTTTGGGTTTAAGTTTTCATCAAAGATACATTTTTAAACTTTCAAATTTGGCATTCTCTCAAAATTGAAAAACAGAGATGTTGATATTTTAATAAAGTCAGCATACATATAAATCTCATAACTGTTATAAAGAAAAAGGATAGTTGTACCTTTTTAACATAACCCATGATCTACTTTACCAATTTCAGATTAATGTTGTGGAAAAAAATTAATGACTTTTGTTACCTATCACCTCAAAAAATTAGCATTGCAACTTTTAATTATTTTAGCTATCAGGAGTCTTCAAAAGTAAGCAAAGCTGCAAGCTTCACCTTCTTTTTCATTATTAATAATTTAGAAAGAAAACAAAGAACTATATACTATTATAACCACAACATGGTAACACTTATTCTACAAAATCAAACACGAACTTAAGATGTCAAATCAGGGGCTTCCCCTGGTGGTCTAGTGGGTAAGGACACCACCTTGCAGTGCAAGGGGCGCCGATTCAATCCCTGACCTGGGAAGATCCCACGTGCCACGGAGCGGCTGGACCAATGTGTCCAATTACAGAGCCGGCGCTCTTCAGCGACAGACGCCACCGCGACGGGAGGCCCACAGGAGCCAAAGAACAAAGACGGATGAAAATAGACAAATGAAAGACCAATAGAAGTGGCCCGCCCACTCCCCTCCCTCCCCAACCCGACCCCCACCCAAAAATAAATAATAAAAATAAATAAATCTTAAAAAAAAAAAAGATGTCAAATCAGTAATAAGAATACCATCCTTCAAAATATGTCAGTTTCTGGATACCAATGTTCTTGATCAAGCATCTTTAATTTTTCTTGAATTACAGAAAAAAGTCACTACTTTATAATGGTGCATATACATACACCCAACATTTTTGCCAGAAACAGTATTAGTCACCAAGCCTTATTCATCATATCACTAAATGGTTTGTGATTTCCAAATATAAAATCTACACTCATAGGAAAATGAAACCACTATCATCAAGCATATTGAAAGACATTATCTACTGTTCCTTGAGGAAAATTTATAAAGAACTCTTTAAACACGGTGGAAAATAAAAGAACACCGAAGCAAAAATGTACTGCTTTTCCAGCTTTCTGCATTGAAAGAGACAATTCTTCTTTAGATTATAAATGTGGATCTACATCCCTAAGCTATACACATACCTTCAGGGACATACACATACTCATACATACACACAAGGGCAAGAGAAACCATGCCTTTCAGAATTTCTTACAAAGATACAAATAGCACAAGCCAAGAAAACTGATATATTTGACTATACTAAAATTAGTAACTTCTGTTCATCAGAAGATATCACAAAGGAGTGGAAATACAAGCTACAGATGGAGAAAATATTTGCAACGCATGAAAGCGACAAGGATTAAACTTCAAAATATGTAAAGTCAACCAAACAACATAAAAACGGACAGAAGACTAAAACAGACACTTCACAGAACACAAACAGCTTATAAACACATGAAAAGATGCTCAATTTCATAAATTGAGCAAACCCAAATATAATCTGGAAACAACCTAAACATAATGAGCAACAGAGAGGATGAAGAAATTAGGTTATAAAACAGAAAAGACTAATGAACAAAAAATGAAGTAGCGTAAAGATACTTAGTAGATTTATATAATACAAGATACAAAAACACCCCAAAGAAAACATGCATACTGCATACAAGGGTGGATTTTTTGGGGGTTTTTTGGCCACTTCTATTGGTCTTTCATTTATATATTTCCATCTATCTCTGTTCTTTGGCCTGTGTGGGCTTTCCATCACAGTGGCCTCTAACACTGCAGAGCACCGGCTCTGGGCACATGAGCTCCAGAACTCCAGCTCAGTAGTTGGACACATTGGTCCAGCCGCTCCACAGCACGTGGGATCTTCTCAGGCCAGGGATCGAACCAGCGCCCCTTGCACTGCAAGGCCATGTCTTTACGCAGTAGACCAACAGGGAAGCCCTAGTGGTGGGTTTCTAAGAGAAAAACCTGGTGACTAGGTTCTCATAAGTTAACTTGTAAGATATTTAAACAGAAAACCACAGACTCAGTTTGGGAAAATGATAGACGTGTTCAATTCAGCCATAGGGAATTCCTCTGCTACCCACACAACATTTCTCCAAAAAGATGCTATATAGACACTGCTAGAATGCCTCCTGGCATGGGGTTCTTGTCATGACATCAGGCAGCTTCTTTCACTTCGGGAGCATATTAACTAACAGAATGTTAACTCTCAAGCAGACCCAATGTAGACTGTCCTACTTGCATTTTCTTAGGCCATCTAGATTCATGAAGACCAGTTCCCTTTCCATGTGACAGTGTTTTCAGCTTTAAAAACAATTATCGAGGCTTCCTTAGTGGTCCAGTGGGTACTGGTTCAATTCCTGGCCCAGGAAGATCCCACATGCAGTGGAGCAGCTGGACCAGTGTGTCCAACTGAGAGTCAGAGCTTTGGAGTGCATGGGACTAGAGCCAGTGCTCTGAAACAAGAGAGGCCACTGCGATGGGAGGCCCACATAGGCCAAAGAATAGAAATGGATGAAAATAAATAAACAAATAAATCAATAAAAGAGTCCAAAATTTAAAAAAAATGTTATCATTTCCTCCTAAACCATCCAACCATACATGACATATCAAATTGCTAAAAATAAACATTATGCTTCCTGAACTCCTTCAAGTGTATTAAAGTCTTTTTTGAAGCTTGGCACCCCAAAATAAACATGATACCCCATGGGTCACCTACCTACCTCAGTTCCCTGTCTTTACCATTAACTGTATAACTGCAATATATTTCAATATTCACATTTAAAACTTTCAGATCCTCTTTGTTTATAACATTTTCTAAAATGATTTTGGTTTTTTTTGTTTTGTTTTTATTTAAACAGTTGTTAATAAACAAAATTCGGCTGAGTAAAATTTTGAGATCTTATTGGTTTTTATTAACAATTCATGAATTAGACCATATTTAATCAAGCAGGTAAGAAAGGAACTCCAAGGAGCTGAAATACTCCAAGGAGTATGAAATAAAAGACATTTGTAGGCATAAAGAAGCAAGAACAAGGAAGTTACATTAGACCAAAAATGTGTGTTGGTTAAGGCAAGGTCATTTTCCTTTTAGGGACAGTAAGATCCTACATATTAGAAGACCTAACTGGTGCTAATTAGGTGACTCCTGATTGTCTGGTTCAAGATTCCATTCTAGGAATTCCTCTGCTACCCACACAACATTTCTCCAAAAGATGCTATATAGACACTGCAAGAATGCCTCATGGAATGGGGTTCTTGTCATGACATCAGGCAGCTTCTTTCACTTCGGGAGCATATTAACTAACAGAATGTTAACTCTCAAGCAGACCCAATGTAGACTGTCCTACTTGCATTTTCTTAGGCCATCTAGATTCATGAAGACCAGTTCCCTTTCCATGTGACAGTGTTTTCAGCTTTAAAAACAATTATCGAGGCTTCCTTAGTGGTCCAGTGGGTACTGGTTCAATTCCTGGCCCAGGAAGATCCCACATGCAGTGGAGCAGCTGGACCAGTGTGTCCAACTGAGAGTCAGAGCTTTGGAGTGCATGGGACTAGAGCCAGTGCTCTGAAACAAGAGAGGCCACTGCGATGGGAGGCCCACATAGGCCAAAGAATAGAAATGGATGAAAATAAATAAACAAATAAATCAATAAAAGAGTCCAAAATTTAAAAAAAATGTTATCATTTCCTCCTAAACCATCCAACCATACATGACATATCAAATTGCTAAAAATAAACATTATGCTTCCTGAACTCCTTCAAGTGTATTAAAGTCTTTTTTGAAGCTTGGCACCCCAAAATAAACATGATACCCCATGGGTCACCTACCTACCTCAGTTCCCTGTCTTTACCATTAACTGTATAACTGCAATATATTTCAATATTCACATTTAAAACTTTCAGATCCTCTTTGTTTATAACATTTTCTAAAATGATTTTGGTTTTTTTTGTTTTGTTTTTATTTAAACAGTTGTTAATAAACAAAATTCGCTGAGTAAAATTTTGAGATCTTATTGGTTTTTATTAACAATTCATGAATTAGACCATATTTAATCAAGCAGGTAAGAAAGGAACTCCAAGGAGCTGAAATACTCCAAGGAGTATGAAATAAAAGACATTTGTAGGCATAAAGAAGCAAGAACAAGGAAGTTACATTAGACCAAAAATGTGTGTTGGTTAAGGCAAGGTCATTTTCCTTTTAGGGACAGTAAGATCCTACATATTAGAAGACCTAACTGGTGCTAATTAGGTGACTCCTGATTGTCTGGTTCAAGATTCCATTTCTAGGAGAGCCAAAACTATAACCAAGCCTCAATTAAGTGGCTGAATCTGGGGTATGTTGTCTTGTTTTTAACAAAGCACATGAACTTCTTTTTAGCATTAACCTGATAAGCTTAATCCAGTAAAGGGACTGCACAAATAACTTTAAATACATTGATATTTTAAGTTTATCCTAAAGATAGCTTTCAAATGAACATGAAACACTCATACAGCCAAAAGGCATGACCACACTTTCGAAAATAAAACGGTCTGCTTCTCATGTAAAATTTACTGAGCTAATTCGTATGAAAATGCATTCAATTCCCTCAGATTCTTGGGTAGTGTTGTGAATGCCAACTGACATGGTGAGCTCTTCATTAATGTTCAATTTTACATAAAAATCCCTCTTTGAATGTCAGTGTTCATCTTTAAATTAGTTATAAAAACAGCAAGAATGTTTCAGGGGATGGCATGGGGGAGTGGGAGAGAACTTGCCATATGAGGTTGAGGAAGTTTACTGTTGATAGCGGTTAGCATGATCCATGTTCACAATGATGAACAAATAATGCTGGACATCAGATTAACAGGCAGACCTGGTCAACCAATTAACTGCAAAGGGAACCGATGACCAGTCATCAGAAGACCAAGGGAAATCTCAGTGCAATAGAACCGTGAGATTTGATGCTAATAATCACAGATCATTTAGCCTTAGTATAAAAAGGTCCTAAAGTCACTCGTGATGAGTTGAAAGATTGTTCTTAAAAGTCTAATATATCAATATATTTCAATATTCACATTTAAAACTTTCAGATCCTCTTTGTTTATAACATTTTCTAAAATGAATTTAAACATTTTTTAATAAACAAAATTCGTCTGAGTAAAATTTTGAGATCTTATTGGTTTTTATTAACAATTCATGAATTAGACCATATTTAATCAAGCAGGTAAGAAAGGAACTCCAAGGAGCTGAAATACTCCAAGGAGTATGAAATAAAAGACATTTGTAGGCATAAAGAAGCAAGAACAAGGAAGTTACATTAGACCAAAAATGTGTGTTGGTTAAGGCAAGGTCATTTTCCTTTTAGGGACAGTAAGATCCTACATATTAGAAGACCTAACTGGTGCTAATTAGGTGACTCCTGATTGTCTGGTTCAAGATTCCATTTCTAGGAGAGCCAAAACTATAACCAAGCCTCAATTAAGTGGCTGAATCTGGGGTATGTTGTCTTGTTTTTAACAAAGCACATGAACTTCTTTTTAGCATTAACCTGATAAGCTTAATCCAGTAAAGGGACTGCACAAATAACTTTAAATACATTGATATTTTAAGTTTATCCTAAAGATAGCTTTCAAATGAACATGAAACACTCATACAGCCAAAAGGCATGACCACACTTTCGAAAATAAAACGGTCTGCTTCTCATGTAAAATTTACTGAGCTAATTCGTATGAAAATGCATTCAATTCCCTCAGATTCTTGGGTAGTGTTGTGAATGCCAACTGACATGGTGAGCTCTTCATTAATGTTCAATTTTACATAAAAATCCCTCTTTGAATGTCAGTGTTCATCTTTAAATTAGTTATAAAAACAGCAAGAATGTTTCAGGGGATGGCATGGGGGAGTGGGAGAGAACTTGCCATATGAGGTTGAGGAAGTTTACTGTTGATAGCGGTTAGCATGATCCATGTTCACAATGATGAACAAATAATGCTGGACATCAGATTAACAGGCAGACCTGGTCAACCAATTAACTGCAAAGGGAACCGATGACCAGTCATCAGAAGACCAAGGGAAATCTCAGTGCAATAGAACCGTGAGATTTGATGCTAATAATCACAGATCATTTAGCCTTAGTATAAAAAGGTCCTAAAGTCACTCGTGATGAGTTGAAAGATTGTTCCTTCTTGAAAAGTATTTCTAAAAACCTGTTAGAAAAACAAAATCAATGCTGCTTATGGTAGATAGAAAAAAAGAGGGCTTTCAAAGTTTCAATACATGGCAGAGTCTAAACATTAAAAACACAGAGGTGTACTAAGATTAAGCCAAATCACAGCTATGTTTGCAAAAAGAAAGAAGGAACTAATAAGAGGAGAGGAATGGGTGCAACATTATATATAAGGACTTAGTAAAAGCTGTTATCATTAACAAGCAATTTGTGAAAAAGGAAATAAAACACCTTGATGGTATCCCTTAAAAAGTGTTACTTAAAATAGCCAATACTCAGGCTTCCACGGTTGCTCAGTGGTAAATAATATGCCACCAATGCAGGGAACACAGTTTCAATCCCTGATCCACGTAGATCTGACATGCATTGGAGCAAGTAAGCTCATGTGCCACAACCACTGAGCCGGTGCTCCAGAGCCCAGGAGCCACAACTACTGAGCCCATGTGCCCTAGAGCCTGTGCTCTGCAACAAGAGAAGCCACCACAGTGAGAAGCCTGTGCACTGCAACTAAGAGGAGCCCCTGCTCACCAAAACTAGAGAAAGAAAATATGCAAAATCAGTATCTCAAAGCACATCAACCACTTTAATGGACATAAACTACACATTTTTCAATACAAAAATATTAAATTAGGTTCCCAAAGAAGCTGTTCAATTTACATCATCAATTCTCAATCACTTACTTAGAATTTCTTCTTGATGACAGTAGACAAAGTCTACCTTCATGGATAAAAAGAGGTCAAGTGTGCAAAGTGAAAGTGAAAGAGTTAGCAACTGAGTCAAGAGTGACTCTTTGCAACCACGTGGACTGTAGTCTCCCAGGTTCCTCTGTCCATGGAAATCTCTCTCTAGGCAAGAATATGGGAGTGGGTTGCCAGTCTCTTCTCCAGGGGATCTTTCCAACTCAGGAATCAAACAGGGTCTCCTGTATTGCAAGTGGATCCTTTACTATCTGAGCCACCAAGGAAAGATATTACTACATAGTACACATAATTAAGACCAAAACCTACTGGTTAAAAAATAAGTTGTACCGGAAAATGCACAACCCAAGGTCCTAAAGTCACTCGTGATGAGTTGAAAGATTGTTCCTTCTTGAAAAGTATTTCTAAAAACCTGTTAGAAAAACAAAATCAATGCTGCTTATGGTAGATAGAAAAAAAGAGGGCTTTCAAAGTTTCAATACATGGCAGAGTCTAAACATTAAAAACACAGAGGTGTACTAAGATTAAGCCAAATCACAGCTATGTTTGCAAAAAGAAAGAAGGAACTAATAAGAGGAGAGGAATGGGTGCAACATTATATATAAGGACTTAGTAAAAGCTGTTATCATTAACAAGCAATTTGTGAAAAAGGAAATAAAACACCTTGATGGTATCCCTTAAAAAGTGTTACTTAAAATAGCCAATACTCAGGCTTCCACGGTTGCTCAGTGGTAAATAATATGCCACCAATGCAGGGAACACAGTTTCAATCCCTGATCCACGTAGATCTGACATGCATTGGAGCAAGTAAGCTCATGTGCCACAACCACTGAGCCGGTGCTCCAGAGCCCAGGAGCCACAACTACTGAGCCCATGTGCCCTAGAGCCTGTGCTCTGCAACAAGAGAAGCCACCACAGTGAGAAGCCTGTGCACTGCAACTAAGAGGAGCCCCTGCTCACCAAAACTAGAGAAAGAAAATATGCAAAATCAGTATCTCAAAGCACATCAACCACTTTAATGGACATAAACTACACATTTTTCAATACAAAAATATTAAATTAGGTTCCCAAAGAAGCTGTTCAATTTACATCATCAATTCTCAATCACTTACTTAGAATTTCTTCTTGATGACAGTAGACAAAGTCTACCTTCATGGATAAAAAGAGGTCAAGTGTGCAAAGTGAAAGTGAAAGAGTTAGCAACTGAGTCAAGAGTGACTCTTTGCAACCACGTGGACTGTAGTCTCCCAGGTTCCTCTGTCCATGGAAATCTCTCTCTAGGCAAGAATATGGGAGTGGGTTGCCAGTCTCTTCTCCAGGGGATCTTTCCAACTCAGGAATCAAACCAGGGTCTCCTGTATTGCAAGTGGATCCTTTACTATCTGAGCCACCAAGGAAAGATATTACTACATAGTACACATAATTAAGACCAAAACCTACTGGTTAAAAAATAAGTTGTACCGGAAAAATGCACAACCCAATCAAAAAATGGGAAAAAGACCTAGAGACATCTCAACCTCGCTTATTATTAGAGAAATGCAAATCAAAACTACAGTGAGATAATCATCTCACACCAGTCAGAATGGAAATCATCAACAAATCGACAGACAATAAATGCTGGAGAGGGTGTGGAGAAAAGGGCACACTCTTGCATTGCTGGTGGGAATGTCAATTGATACAGCCGCTATGGAAGACAGTATGGAGATCCTTAAAAGACTAAAAATAGAAGCACCATCTGATCCAGCAATCCCACTCTTAGGCTTATACCCTGATGAAATCAAAACTGAAAGAAGCACCTGTACCCCAATGTTCATTGCAGCTCTCTATACAATAGCTAGAACACGGAAGCAACCTAGATGTCCATCGACAAATGAATGGATGAAAAAACTCTGGTACATATATACAATGGAGTACTTCTCAGCTATAAAAAGAAATGCAGAAGAATCAGTCCTAATGAGGTCGATGGATCTAGAACCTATCATCAAAAGTGAAGTCAGAAAGAGAAAGCCAAGTGCAGTATACTAACACATATATATGGAATCTCGTTAGAGGGTAATGGTAACACACGCAGTGAAGTGATGGGAAAACAGACATAGAGAACAGACATATGGACATTGTGGGGAAGGAACAGTGGGTAGGAGGCATAGAGGGAGTAACATGGAAACCTATACTATCATATATGAAAAAGATAGCTATTGTCATTGCACTGCAGGAATAGGAGATCCTGCAGGGGTGGGATGCGACGGCCTGGAGGGGTGGGATGGGGGGGACTGGGAGGGGGGAGGGTGCCAGGGATATGCATATGACTGATCTGGGAACATGCATGTCTATGAACAACAAAGCTATGTAAAAATTTTTAAAAAATAAAAAAAATACAATGTACTAAAAATTATTCATCATTTATAAAAAATTCAAGCTTCAAAAAAAAGTAAGCTGTATTTAAGTATTTTGTAAGAGTCATTTATATATTTGAATATGTGACTAAAAACTAAATTGAGACTTAGCAATTTGACCCACTGTTGCCTTAAGTAACTAATGCCAGAATAATTCTAATCAAAACTTTATTAAAAACTTCTATTAGCTAGTAACTAAATATCTGAAAGTCATACAACTCAATTTGCTTGAAAATACATAATATATTTACACTACCTCCAGATGATTTTTGTCCCATTCATCCTAATTACTAAAGTCTTAACATGTGACTATTTTCTTTTGTTAAAATGATGAGAAAATTTGGCATTTAGGTATGTAATAATACTTGGGACACTGCCCAGGCTAAAACAAAAATCACTAATGCCACATGTTAAACAAGCATTTTATATGGAGAATTTTATTTAACTGAAGAGAGGCAGGAAAAACTGCAATGGTTTCACAGGTAAACTCCCTGGGTGTTTTTCTGAATGTTTTGATAATAAGCAAGCTTGTGAAAGATCTTCTATAGTCTATCTGTCTATTGTTGCTATGGTATGCTCTTTATAAATATTAATAATGTTCACAGATAAAAAAGAATCCATCAAGAAGAGTGTTATCTAAATTTTGAGGAGATTAAATATGTTGATATAAACCTAATTAAGCAATGAAACATTTTCCCAATTAAAACTTATAAAAATTAAAATGACAGGGTTTTTATTTTAAATTATTTTCACATGAGAATATTTGCATAAAATCAGCCAACGCTATATGGAATTGATTAGAATAACAGTTTGGAGACAGATCAGCATCAGGTTATAAGAGCACATTTAGTGAACTTAACTGAAAGCAACCAACACCATCATTGCAAAATCTGTGCCTTTGAATAATGATATACTATTTAGAACCCTGTTTTTAAAAGCATAATTAAGATGACTTGCTATTTAGTCGATCTAGCAGTAAAAAGAAGATATAATATATTAAAATTAGCTTTATAAAATGAAGAAAAATTAGTATATTTATATTTATCTAGGGAAGTCTGCCATGGATATTTCTTCTTTATTTTAAGTATGTTTATGTATATTTATAAGGGAGTGCATTTGTGCATAAAATCTTTGTTTCCCTTCCTTGCAGATCCACTTATCATGTAACTTACGATGTACTGACTTCAGTATTTAAATTGTGTTAAAGTTGCACCAAAATATTTGAGTTATGGGGTATTGAGGAGAGGAGAAAACAGTATCCAAGAACTTTGTATTCTTTTCTGGGAGAACGGTTTGTTTGTCTTCTTTGTACACAGGATTATTATATCATGTTAGGCAGAAGTATGACCTTGTCATTTACCTGAAGACTGAGTATAGTTCAAGGAGATGTCTGCCAGTGCCACGTTGACCAGGAGTGATGGTGAATTTTATATGTCAACTTATAAGCCCATGATATCCAGATATTTGGTCAAACATTACATCAGACATTTCTATGAAGGTATTTCTTTGATGGAATTAACATTTAAATTAGTAGTCTTTGAGGTAAAGCAGATTACCTTCTTAATGTTGATATAAATCACTTGAAGTTTTATCAAGAAAAAAAAGACTGACCTCCCCCAGGGAAGGAGGCCTTCCCTCTTGAATTGTTGCATCACCCTTTCCCTGGGTCTCCAGCCTGCTGGCCTCATCCTGCAGATTTTAGACTTACCAGTCTCCACGGTCATGGAAGCCAATTCCTTAAAATAAGCCTTTCTCAATACCCAGATACACACACATACATATCCTATTGGCTCTTTTTCTCTGGAGAACCCTCACTAATACATAGTCCCACAGTTAAGAGCTTGAGCTCTCAATTCAGATTACTTGAATTCACTCTTTGCTATAAACCAAGGGGGCCTCAGTCTTCACATCTATAAAAGGGCATAATAAATACTAGGACTTATTCTCACTGGATTACTTTGAGACTTAAACACATTTTATACACGGAAAGTATTTAGAAAAAGCATGCTCTGTATGTTGGGCATTGAGTTCTGAAAACGTAATAAATATTGACTGCTATTTTCAAGGTTCTTCTAATAAAGCTAGTAAAGTTGAAGTCAGTCTTTCTGTTAGAAAATTTCTGTTAGAAAACAGAAATGGCATGAATAAAAAGAAATTTTTAGAAGACGCTTACAAGGAAAATTGAACATAGAGGTTTACATACCAATAACAAGCATTTTAAAATCACTGAAGTATACTCTGCTTTATACAATAGCTGTGTTCTTAAAACAATGCCTGCCAATAAAATATATAATCAACAAAATAAGAAACTATTGATATAATATCATCTCAGAGAGGCTTTAAACTCAGTTTTTAATTGTTAATAGTTGTAACATTTTGCCTCTGTATTTATAGTCTCCACTTGGCCTCTGTGTATTTCTTCCAGTTCTCTCATTCTTCCTGCTCACTACCCACATAAACACTCGCCCTATAATTTCACTTCCTTTCCCTGCAATTCTCAGTCAAGTGTATATTATTTGTGTTTCTGTTTATTGTATTGCGTTTTCATCAGAAGAAAGCCTCATCAAACATTTATGTCCTTCTGGCCTGGGGAGAAACTTGGTAACAATAACTCAAAACTGAAAATTATAAAGGAAAAAAATGATGGAAATCAATACTTAAATATCAAGTGCCTGATATCAGTATGTCAAAAAAGATCACAAAGAAAAACTAAAAAGTAAATGACAAATGTTGAAAGAACATTTCTTGCATACTCTCTCTCTAGTATTTAAAAGAAATAATAACAATTGATATTCTACAATGTTTTATACTTTACATTACACATCCACACAACTTATTCCATACTAACTTCATAACAGTCAGGCAAAGAAGATAGAAAGCAAAATTTCTCAGCACAGGCACAAAAGACAGGTCATGCTTGGTTGTGGGCCACTGTTCTGTTGAGTAGCACTCTTGGTCTTTAACTACTAGATGCCAGGAACCTCCCCCAATGTCACCCATATTGTGACAACCCATCATCTCCAAACATCACCAAACATCCCTGGGGAACAGAATCATCACCAATGGAGGACCATGGTCAGAAAGAAACAGTATCTCCTTTTTAATAAGCAGAGAAGTTAACTGACTTCGCCTAAATGACCTATAAACCTGACAATCACAGGAGACTGCCATGAATGCTTTGGATAAAACTAACTGCCACCAAATAAATCAATTGTGATTTTTCAAAACCAATAGTCTTCTATTACAGACAATTTTTAATTCACTTTCTTCTCAGCTGATTCAGTTATGATTTCAGGCTTCAATTTTCTCCCAAAAGGAAAATATGCCATTACAGAAATGCACATTGTGAAAATTAACATAAGCATAAAACATATTTACACAGTGCATGCCTCAGGTTTTTTAAAGCAGTTTCTATCACAGTTTATGCAAGATTTATGAAAGAAGCTTCCACTCTTATTAATCAGGAAGCTACGATACTACACAACCTTTATGATCCACCTCTATCAGAAACACAGGAAACACTGAAAACATCCTCTTTTTATAGAGCCATCACAGGAAGAAGCCTAGTTATATACTGAGTTGAAGATGCTTTGATTATTTGACCAAAAATCCTTCCAATAAGCAGAAATAATAGACAAAACAACGGTTTTTAAATAGACATTATTGAGAAAGTAGAAGTTTATTTAAATAAAGTGGTGAGCGAGCTAAAAAAAAAAAAACCCTTCCAATAGACTTGAGCTTCTGTCGAAATTTTGTGAATTTGTTCAATGATCTGGCAGCATGTGGTCTTATTCAGTGCAATAAATAGCGATGTTTTCTTTCACATTATCATCTTTTTCCCATGTCTGAAAAAACACTAGATATCATATTAGTAATTCTAAACAGAAACACTTCAACCTCTGTGTCTGAGTAGTGTTCTCCCTCTTTTCAAACTGTTTCTCAACAACAAAAACAAAAAACGAATGGTCTTGTGTAATGCATCGCCATCTGTGTGCAGGCTAGTAAGAGGAAAAGAGAGCATTTGAATGTCAGAGGAACGTGGTTCCTAAACATACCTTCCATGACATACACCAGGGACCCCACATCTCCTTCTTTGATGATGCAGCTGTCCTTGCCGTACTCCACTGGGTACATACAGTCCACAATCTCTTGGATCTGCGACAGCTCCAAGTTCTTCATAAAGTCATTGTCAAGGATGGCCTCTTTTATAAGATCCTTGGACCTGTGGTAAGAGAAGGAAGATTTACTAACACAGCTGACCAGCGCTTTCTCAGTCTGTGAGGTTGAACAGAGCCAAAGAGCGTCAAATGCAGTGCAAAGACATGTTCTTGTGAAGAGTCCAACCACTTTCTGACTGGCCTGAGAATGAAGTAATTCCACGGGAGCAGAAAAGACAGTGAGAAATGTTCCTTTAAGTAAAGTTTCACTTAATGAATAGGGAACCAACAAACAAGCAGAATTACAAAATTCCATGTTGCTTAAGACATTTTTTAACTCGAAGATTGTGGACAAACCCATGAACAAACATCTTAAGTTGAAGCTTAGGTAAAGAATGAATAAGAAAATACTACAACAAAATTCTATGGAACTATTATTACTACATTTATATATTATAAAGGAATATCAGGATGGACTGTACTTTAAACAATTATACAAGCTGTTTACTTATTTTGGGATGCCTCTTCCACTAGATGAGGAAAAGTATCATTTGTATTTCTTTTCTCAACTATATGCCCAGTGTCTACCACAATGCCGGTTACAGTATAAGTGCTCAAAATATATGTTGGGTTAAAAAATGGTAAAGAATAAGTTTGTGAGCTAAAAAAAAAACCCTTCCAATAGACTTGAGCTTCTGTCGAAATTTTGTGAATTTGTTCAATGATCTGGCAGCATGTGGTCTTATTCAGTGCAATAAATAGCGATGTTTTCTTTCACATTATCATCTTTTTCCCATGTCTGAAAAAACACTAGATATCATATTAGTAATTCTAAACAGAAACACTTCAACCTCTGTGTCTGAGTAGTGTTCCCCCTCTTTTCAAACTGTTTCTCAACAACAAAAACAAAAAACGAATGGTCTTGTGTAATGCATCGCCATCTGTGTGCAGGCTAGTAAGAGGAAAAGAGAGCATTTGAATGTCAGAGGAACGTGGTTCCTAAACATACCTTCCATGACATACACCAGGGACCCCACATCTCCTTCTTTGATGATGCAGCTGTCCTTGCCGTACTCCACTGGGTACATACAGTCCACAATCTCTTGGATCTGCGACAGCTCCAAGTTCTTCATAAAGTCATTGTCAAGGATGGCCTCTTTTATAAGATCCTTGGACCTGTGGTAAGAGAAGGAAGATTTACTAACACAGCTGACCAGCGCTTTCTCAGTCTGTGAGGTTGAACAGAGCCAAAGAGCGTCAAATGCAGTGCAAAGACATGTTCTTGTGAAGAGTCCAACCACTTTCTGACTGGCCTGAGAATGAAGTAATTCCACGGGAGCAGAAAAGACAGTGAGAAATGTTCCTTTAAGTAAAGTTTCACTTAATGAATAGGGAACCAACAAACAAGCAGAATTACAAAATTCCATGTTGCTTAAGACATTTTTTAACTCGAAGATTGTGGACAAACCCATGAACAAACATCTTAAGTTGAAGCTTAGGTAAAGAATGAATAAGAAAATACTACAACAAAATTCTATGGAACTATTATTACTACATTTATATATTATAAAGGAATATCAGGATGGACTGTACTTTAAACAATTATACAAGCTGTTTACTTATTTTGGGATGCCTCTTCCACTAGATGAGGAAAAGTATCATTTGTATTTCTTTTCTCAACTATATGCCCAGTGTCTACCACAATGCCGGTTACAGTATAAGTGCTCAAAATATATGTTGGGTTAAAAAAAATGGTAAAGAATTGATAGTTAACTTGCTTTTCAGAATACCTAGTGTAAATGTGCTAGTTCTTTATACATACATATTCTTCTTTAGAGAATATTTATTTCTTTAAGCAGCTCACATTGAGGTAAACAGGCAGATAAAACTGTCGAACAAAGTGTTTTACAAACATGGCTTAGACAAGGAATTAAACTGATATTCAGTGGGAAACATGTCTACAGGTTCTCTGAGACTCAGTGGTAACTGGAAAGAGGGTGATCATTTAATTCTTTGGGATAAGAAGTGCCAGACAACTTCCTGGGATATAAAAATCAAAGTAAAGGGAAACAGAGAAATACCGTGTCAGGAGTTGCACAGAGAAATGTTAGAAAAGTCAGAAGCTGGATAAGACAGACACAAAAACCTCAGTAACACAGAGGGTAAGCAACACATCTGCAATTGGGGAGGGCGGGGGTTGGGGAGCGAGAGGGGTGAGCGGGCCACTTCTATTGGTCTTTCGTTTATCTATTTTCATCCATCTTTGTTCTTTGGCCCACGTGGGCCTCCCATTGCAGTGGCCTCTGTTGTCGCAGAACACTGGCTCTGGGCGCATGCGCTCCAGAGCTCCGGCTCGGTAATTGGACACATCGGTTCAGCTGCTCCATGGCATGTGGGATCATCCCAAGCCAGGGATCGAACCGGCGCCCCTTGCACTGCAAGGCGGTGTCCTTACCCACTGGACCACCAGGAAAGCCCCACATCTGCGATTTTATATTAAACATCTTAATCTGGAAAGAATCTGATTACAAGCCAGTCTCTGTCCTCATTTGCTTAATGAGTGACTTTTAGAGAAAGGACCAGCAGTAGTGACCACTGACTGGGACATTTCTCCCCAGTTCTGCCTGGCTTCCGCCCTAGACCTCAGTCTAACTGATCCAGCCTTTCACATTATGTTTTGTAATGGTATGGTTCTGAGTAGTAAAAGGGTGCACATAAAAATGAAAACAATGTAAAACTTATCAACATGAAAAATAGAATGGATTGTTATGAGGAACTTTAATTCTTTTAACATAAAAAAAGAATTATTTGTAAATCATTTGTATTTCTTTTCTCAACTATATGCCCAGTGTCTACCACAATGCCGGTTACAGTATAAGTGCTCAAAATATATGTTGGGTTAAAAAAAATGGTAAAGAATTGATAGTTAACTTGCTTTTCAGAATACCTAGTGTAAATGTGCTAGTTCTTTATACATACATATTCTTCTTTAGAGAATATTTATTTCTTTAAGCAGCTCACATTGAGGTAAACAGGCAGATAAAACTGTCGAACAAAGTGTTTTACAAACATGGCTTAGACAAGGAATTAAACTGATATTCAGTGGGAAACATGTCTACAGGTTCTCTGAGACTCAGTGGTAACTGGAAAGAGGGTGATCATTTAATTCTTTGGGATAAGAAGTGCCAGACAACTTCCTGGGATATAAAAATCAAAGTAAAGGGAAACAGAGAAATACCGTGTCAGGAGTTGCACAGAGAAATGTTAGAAAAGTCAGAAGCTGGATAAGACAGACACAAAAACCTCAGTAACACAGAGGGTAAGCAACACATCTGCAATTGGGGAGGGCGGGGGTTGGGGAGCGAGAGGGGGTGAGCGGGCCACTTCTATTGGCCTTTCGTTTATCTATTTTCATCCATCTTTGTTCTTTGGCCCACGTGGGCCTCCCATTGCAGTGGCCTCTGTTGTCGCAGAACACTGGCTCTGGGCGCATGCGCTCCAGAGCTCCGGCTCGGTAATTGGACACATCGGTTCAGCTGCTCCATGGCATGTGGGATCATCCCAAGCCAGGGATCGAACCGGCGCCCCTTGCACTGCAAGGCGGTGTCCTTACCCACTGGACCACCAGGAAAGCCCCACATCTGCGATTTTATATTAAACATCTTAATCTGGAAAGAATCTGATTACAAGCCAGTCTCTGTCCTCATTTGCTTAATGAGTGACTTTTAGAGAAAGGACCAGCAGTAGTGACCACTGACTGGGACATTTCTCCCCAGTTCTGCCTGGCTTCCGCCCTAGACCTCAGTCTAACTGATCCAGCCTTTCACATTATGTTTTGTAATGGTATGGTTCTGAGTAGTAAAAGGGTGCACATAAAAATGAAAACAATGTAAAACTTATCAACATGAAAAATAGAATGGATTGTTATGAGGAACTTTAATTCTTTATAAGGTGTGCTAATGGCAGGTGATGAATTATATTATTTTTAAGTGAAAAGAAAGACACAGAATTGTCTTTAGACTATGAAAGGATGTGTGTGTGTATGTAAAATGTAAAGAAACAGACTTTCACATTAGATATTTTTGGGTCCCAATACTAGTTCTGTCATATATCAAACGCTGAACTGGTTGTTTTACTTTTATGAATTTCCACTTAATAATCTGTAAAACTGTATTTTAAAAATTACCAGTCACCCACAAAAACATGAAAAGATGTTTAAGATTTCTAGTCATTGGAAAAATGCAAATTAAAACCACAATAGATATCATCCCATGCCTGTTAGAATGGCCATCACACATACATACATACACATACACACACACACACACTCACACACAGAGAGAGATAATAAATGCTGGTTTGCATGCAGAGGAAATGGAATTCATGTACAATGTTGGTAGAAATGTAAATTGGTACTGCTACTATGAAAAATAGTATGGTGAATCCTCAAAAAAAAAACTAAAAATAGAACACAGAACTACTATATGATTTAGCCTTACCACTTCTATGCATATATCCAAAGGAAGTGAAAACAATAATTGGAAAAAGTATCTGTATTACCATGTCCACAGTAGAGTTATTTACAATAGCCAAGACATGAAAACAACCTAAGCATGTCCAAATGGATGAATGGACAAACAAGCTGTGGTGTTTATCTATATTTAGATTCAGATGGACTGTATACAAAATGGTATCTATATCTGAGTAGACAGATTTTATTTCCTTTTTTATTAATTTTGTCTTTTTTGTAAAATTTTATTTTTAAAAAATTTTTACAGAGCTTTGTTGTTCATGGACATGCATGTTCCCAGATCAGTCATATGCATATCCCTGGCACCCTCCCCCCTCCCAGTCCCCCCCCATCCCACCCCTCCAGGCCGTCGCATCCCACCCCTGCAGGATCTCCTATTCCCGCAGTGCAATGACAATAGCTATCTTTTTCACATATGATAGTATAGGTTTCCATGTTACTCCCTCTATGTCTCCTACCCACTGTTCCTTCCCCACAATGTCCATATGTCTGTTCTCTATGTCTGTTTTCCCATCGCTTCACTGCGTGCGTTACCATTACCCTCTAACGAGATTCCATATATATATATGTGTTAGTATACTGCACTTGGCTTTCTCTTTTTGACTTACTTCACTTTTGATGATAGGTTCTAGATCCATCGACCTCATTAGGACTGATTCTTCTGCATTTCTTTTTATAGCTGAGAAGTACTCCATTGTATATATGTACCAGAGTTTTTTCATCCATTCATTTGTCGATGGACATCTAGGCTGCTTCCGTGTTCTAGCTATTGTATAGAGAGCTGCAATGAACATTGGGGTACAGGTGCTTCTTTCAGTTTTGATTTCATCAGGGTATAAGCCTAAGAGTGGGATTGCTGGATCAGATGGTGCTTCTATTTTTAGTCTTTTAAGGATCTCCATACTGTCTTCCATAGCGGCTTTATCAATTGACATTCCCACCAGCAATGCAAGAGTGTGCCCTTTTCTCCACACCCTCTCCAGCATTTATTGTCTGTCGATTTGTTGATGATGTCCATTCTGACTTGTGTGAGATGATTATCTCACTGCAGTTTTGATTTGCTTTTCTCTAATAATAAGTGAGGCTGAGCACCATTTCATTAATTTTGGCCTCTTTTATTGGGTTTTTGTTTATTTTCATCCATCTTTATTCGTCGGCCCGTGCGTGCCCCCCGCTGCAGTGGCCTCCTTCGCCAAAGAACATCAGCTCCAGGCGCATATATTCCAGAGTGCCACCTGGCGATTGAACACACAGGTCCAGCTGCTCCACAGCACACAGGATCTTCCTGGGCCAGGGATAAAACCGGCACACCTTGCACTGCAAGGCGGACTCTCCACCCACTGGACCACCAGGGAAGTCCTGAATAGACAGATCTGTATCTAGATATAGATAGCATTATATAGACATAGATAGCATTGTGTATCTAAATCTGTATCTAGATATAGATACACAAGTGAACATTATTTTAACTATAAAAATGTGACAAAATTCTCCCATTTCCAATAACACAGATGAATCTTGAAGGCATTAAGCTAAGTGGAATATATCAGACAGAGTAACATAAATACTGTATGATCTCACTTTATGTGGAGTTTAATGCAAGAAAAAGAAAATTCATAGAAAAAAAAGAGGGAGGGGGATCAGATTTTTGGTAACCAGAGGTCATGCGGAGGAAGAATTTGAGAAAGGTGATCAAAAGGTACAGAGATTGTTGTTTAGCGGCTCAGTTCTGTCTGACTCTGCGACTCTATGTACCACAACAGTTCAGGCTTCCCTGTCCTTCACTATCTCCCAGAGTCTGCTGAAACTCATGTCCATTGAGTAGATGATGCCATCCAACCATCTCATCCTCCGCTGCCCCCTTCTCCTCTTGCCCTCCATCTTTTCCAGTATCAGGGTCTTTTCCAATGAGTTAACTCTTCCCATCAGGTGGCCAAAGTATCAGAGTTTCAGATTCAGCATCAATCCTTCCAATAAATAATCAGGGTTAATTTTCTTTAGGATTAACTCATTTGATCTCATTGCTGTTCAAGACACTCTCAAGAGTCTTCTCCCAAAACCACAGTAACAAGATAAATCAATACTAATAATGCAATGTATAAAATAATAACTATAGTTAACATTACTGTATGACACACAGGAAAGTTAACAGAGTAGATCCTAAGAGTTTTCACCACAAGGAACATTTTGTTTTTATTTTATCTACATGAGATGATGAATGTTAACCAGACTTACTGTGATAATCATTTCCCAGCATACGTAAATCAAACCACCATGCCGTACACCTTAAATTTATATACTGATGTATGTCAATTATTTCTCAATAAAACTGGAAAATAGGTGAAGACTGGTAAAAATATAATGTTATTTTCAGTAAATGGTGGGTGAAAAGGTGGTTGAAGTAACTGCCATTGTAGTAACAGGAAGAACAGTAACAGAATGCAATGCTTCTATAACTGACAGAATGACTTGGAACAGGATCATAAATAAAATGTTGGCATTGGTTGCCTTAGGTGACAGATTATATTTTTTCTTTCTACTTTTCTCTAAATTTTTATATAATGAGAGCCCTTTTTATAGAAAATTTCTTCAATTTCAAAGGTATTTACTGAAAAGTAACTGTGCTATGAGAAAAAATTAAAATTTATTGCTCAATTCAATAACTTAGATACTTAATACTGGCTGACTGCTATTGGTATAGTCAACATTATTCTTTTTAATAGAGTCTCTTTTACATGACCTGTGTCTAAATACTAATGACAGGAATTTCCCTTCATAAACAGATGGTGATGGATGGCCAGTGGCTAAAAGCTTCATAACAGACTCTTTATTTAAAAAGTCCCATTTGAGGGGCTTCCCTGGTGGTCCAATGGGCAGGGACACCGCCTTGCAGTGCAAGGGGTGCCGGTTCGATCCCTGGCCTTGGAAGATGCCATGTGCCGCGGAGCGGCTGGACAGATGTGTCCAATTACCGAGCCAGAGCTCTGGAGTGCCTGTGCCCAGAGCCGGTACTCTGCGACAATAGAGGCCACTGCGATGGGAGGCCCACATGGGCCAAAAAACAAAGATGGATGAAAATAGATAAATGAAAGATCAATAGAAGTGGCCTACCTACCCTCTCCCTCCCCAACCCTCCCCCTCAAAAAAAAGTCCTATTTGTGAGAATTTTACTTTATTTGACAGGACTATTTAGCTGTATGTTTCTTTCCAAGTTTGTCTTTTTCTGGCTTCCTAAAACTTTATTTCTCTTGAGGAAAAGGGATGTTTCTCTTGAATATTCAACATAAGATGCAAAACTCTGTACCCATCTATGATTTTTATAAGTTCTCCTTGCTTGATTGTCTTCACCATTCTTGACCTCAACACCAAGAACCTTGTAGCAACTTCATACTGACTCCTGAGATCTAATGTACTAGGATGACTTTTCCAAATAACAGGACTTATTTAATCTTCAAAAAATTAATTTTAATCAAGTTGCATAATATGCTCTTATTAAAAATTCTTTTATTTTCATTGGGTCAGAGTGTAAGGTCATCAATGGGGTCATATTTTTAATATAATAAAGACTAGATATTAAACAATCAGTAACAGAATGCAATGCTTCTATAACTGACAGAATGACTTGGAACAGGATCATAAATAAAATGTTGGCATTGGTTGCCTTAGGTGACAGATTATATTTTTTCTTTCTACTTTTCTCTAAATTTTTATATAATGAGAGCCCTTTTTATAGAAAATTTCTTCAATTTCAAAGGTATTTACTGAAAAGTAACTGTGCTATGAGAAAAAATTAAAATTTATTGCTCAATTCAATAACTTAGATACTTAATACTGGCTGACTGCTATTGGTATAGTCAACATTATTCTTTTTAATAGAGTCTCTTTTACATGACCTGTGTCTAAATACTAATGACAGGAATTTCCCTTCATAAACAGATGGTGATGGATGGCCAGTGGCTAAAAGCTTCATAACAGACTCTTTATTTAAAAAGTCCCATTTGAGGGGCTTCCCTGGTGGTCCAATGGGCAGGGACACCGCCTTGCAGTGCAAGGGGTGCCGGTTCGATCCCTGGCCTTGGAAGATGCCATGTGCCGCGGAGCGGCTGGACAGATGTGTCCAATTACCGAGCCAGAGCTCTGGAGTGCCTGTGCCCAGAGCCGGTACTCTGCGACAATAGAGGCCACTGCGATGGGAGGCCCACATGGGCCAAAAAACAAAGATGGATGAAAATAGATAAATGAAAGATCAATAGAAGTGGCCTACCTACCCTCTCCCTCCCCAACCCTCCCCCTCAAAAAAAAGTCCTATTTGTGAGAATTTTACTTTATTTGACAGGACTATTTAGCTGTATGTTTCTTTCCAAGTTTGTCTTTTTCTGGCTTCCTAAAACTTTATTTCTCTTGAGGAAAAGGGATGTTTCTCTTGAATATTCAACATAAGATGCAAAACTCTGTACCCATCTATGATTTTTATAAGTTCTCCTTGCTTGATTGTCTTCACCATTCTTGACCTCAACACCAAGAACCTTGTAGCAACTTCATACTGACTCCTGAGATCTAATGTACTAGGATGACTTTTCCAAATAACAGGACTTATTTAATCTTCAAAAAATTAATTTTAATCAAGTTGCATAATATGCTCTTATTAAAAATTCTTTTATTTTCATTGGGTCAGAGTGTAAGGTCATCAATGGGGTCATATTTTTAATATAATAAAGACTAGATATTATCAATCCCAGAATCCCAATCAGTTTAGCTACAGATGGAATCTTATCCTTTGGGAAGTAATAATAGTGCTCCATTAAAATCTAATTCCTACAAAGGCTGAAAGATTAAAAATAAGGCCCTCTTCCTAGAAAATAATTAGTTACACCCAAAGATGACTGAAGAAACCAACTTTCTCTCTGCTCATAAACAGTACAATTAATCTGTTTCATAAAACATCATAAAAACATCAGAAAAGATGACATAACTCAGTCTTATACAATTCTTCAGAATGATTTGAATTTTCTAAGTGCTTATCATAAATTGGAGAGGAAGGGAGGAATTTCAGTATGTGTTTTCTTCTCCAATTTCATTTTAAATGGAGGACATTTAATCTTAAGTCCCTGAAGAAACAAAATAGAGGCTTTTCACATGTGTCTTTGTGGTATTTTAAAACAAAGTGAGAAATATATGACCTATGACTTCTAATTCATCCATTTATCCCTTCATAGAGGTATTGCCCAATGACATTTGCCTCTGAAATATCCCAAATAATCCCCCTGCCTTTACAAAGTAGCGTATCTCAAAGATGTTCTTGTCAGTGAATAATGTTCAAAGCCCTGCGTCTTCATGTAATTTTTCTTTAAGTCCTCTCCCACTGAAGGTTCAAAACCTTAGGGCAAATCTCATTCGTCTCCACTTGCTCCAACATTATAAACCACAATCAGTCAGAGCCTCCACCTAACTCTTCTTGGAATCTTTTTCTTTCCCTGAAGAAACCGTCAAGCAGATTCACTGTAACTAATCCATGATGTTCCATGTAACATCAGCTGAGCTTTGTTATCACTCTGCGAGTTGAGAAAAACTGCTATCGCAAGTTCCAGAAGGTGGCCATCTGCCCTAACTCCAAGTATATATCTTAACAATGTTTTGCAAGAATTCAACAGCCTGACCTGAAAGGGATAGGAAGCAAATAACAGGACTTATTTAATCTTCAAAAAATTAATTTTAATCAAGTTGCATAATATGCTCTTATTAAAAATTCTTTTATTTTCATTGGGTCAGAGTGTAAGGTCATCAATGGGGTCATATTTTTAATATAATAAAGACTAGATATTATCAATCCCAGAATCCCAATCAGTTTAGCTACAGATGGAATCTTATCCTTTGGGAAGTAATAATAGTGCTCCATTAAAATCTAATTCCTACAAAGGCTGAAAGATTAAAAATAAGGCCCTCTTCCTAGAAAATAATTAGTTACACCCAAAGATGACTGAAGAAACCAACTTTCTCTCTGCTCATAAACAGTACAATTAATCTGTTTCATAAAACATCATAAAAACATCAGAAAAGATGACATAACTCAGTCTTATACAATTCTTCAGAATGATTTGAATTTTCTAAGTGCTTATCATAAATTGGAGAGGAAGGGAGGAATTTCAGTATGTGTTTTCTTCTCCAATTTCATTTTAAATGGAGGACATTTAATCTTAAGTCCCTGAAGAAACAAAATAGAGGCTTTCACATGTGTCTTTGTGGTATTTTAAAACAAAGTGAGAAATATATGACCTATGACTTCTAATTCATCCATTTATCCCTTCATAGAGGTATTGCCCAATGACATTTGCCTCTGAAATATCCCAAATAATCCCCCTGCCTTTACAAAGTAGCGTATCTCAAAGATGTTCTTGTCAGTGAATAATGTTCAAAGCCCTGCGTCTTCATGTAATTTTTCTTTAAGTCCTCTCCCACTGAAGGTTCAAAACCTTAGGGCAAATCTCATTCGTCTCCACTTGCTCCAACATTATAAACCACAATCAGTCAGAGCCTCCACCTAACTCTTCTTGGAATCTTTTTCTTTCCCTGAAGAAACCGTCAAGCAGATTCACTGTAACTAATCCATGATGTTCCATGTAACATCAGCTGAGCTTTGTTATCACTCTGCGAGTTGAGAAAAACTGCTATCGCAAGTTCCAGAAGGTGGCCATCTGCCCTAACTCCAAGTATATATCTTAACAATGTTTTGCAAGAATTCAACAGCCTGACCTGAAAGGGATAGGAAGCAAATAACAAAGATCTTGATTTTTTATCCTTCATGCCTGCTTCTCTGTTCAAATAATCTCTCTTTAAAATGAGCTCTTCTTTCTATGCCTAAAATGTATGACTTCTCAATCCAAACGACCATAAAAGTAACTTGGTTATTTTGAGCTAGCCCTATTGATTTCTCATCATCAAATTGTCAGCCTCTGAAATATGGGCTATATATAATAGTGTGCTGTTAAACGGGCTCTCCAGGAAAAAAAAAAATCCCTGGTTTGTAATGTTTGCCAATTTCCATGGTATAAATACTCCCACCATAGCCAATTTCAAGCTACTAATGCAAGTCAGCCTGCTTGCAAAATTCCTGAAAACTTAACAAGTAGTTCTTACATGAGACAGACAGTACGTTGGCTCCAACATATCAGATATAGGTTCTTATTCTAACACCCTAAGAATTCAGTGTGCCTTCATTTATAAATGCTGAAACTAACATGATGGTCCTTTCCTTCCTTAAAGATTTCATTAGGAGGTATAATATTCCCAGATAACATTATGCCAGGATTAAAAACAGGTCTTCCAAAATTTCAAAGTTTAACAAAATGAATTGGAAAGTCCACTTCCCCATTTACTTATTCTAGAGAAAGTTTCTAACTATACACAAAGACTGTCTTTCTACACAATTTTAGATAAAATGGGCGATTCTGAGGTGTGCATTGGGAAATATAACCTACTTCTCCAACGAGAGATACGGCATTATTCACTATCAATAAACAGAGCCTCATTAGTTTTCACAACATTAAAGGATATTCTACATTGTGGATATCATGCAATCAGCCTGCAATATTCATAGATCACTAATGTTATGTCAAATAGTGTGGAAGAATATTTTAAACCAAGTTGGGGAAGGCTTCTCAAAGGATGTATAATCCTCATATACATACATCCTCACTTCCTTGGATTTCCTTCCCATTTAGGTCACCACAGAGCACTGAGTAGAGTTCCCTGTTGTATAAATTAGTTCTCATAGCTATCTATTTTATACATAGTAGTGTATATATATCAATTCCAATCTCCCAATCCATCCCACCCTCCCCTTCCCCTCTTGGTATCCAGATGTTTGTTCTCTACATAGATGAATATATTTGCAAAGCAGAGATAAATTTTCTTTAAATTGTTCTCTGTGACTGAGTTCACAGAGCCTGTCTGTCATGTATTTCATCAATTAACAGATACAAAAACCAGAGTTTATTATCCTGTTAATAAGGCGCTCTTATGACTGAAACTCTTGGAAACCACTGTCTCAAAACTCTTATACTTGCCTAAACTTCAAATCACTAATTCTCAGGCAGCTTGTACATGTAAGAGAATGAGGTCTTATCTCTAACTGCAAGCTATGTCCAAAGGCTTCAAAGCTATTCAGTCTCCCTTCGAAGCCTCCCTTTAGTTTCCCACTGCATACATACCAAGCAATGGTAAGTATGACCCAAACAGCCATAGCCAGAATTATTATCTGCTCGCTTCATTTGACAAAGACTTCTAGGCACTTCTAAAAAATATTCAAAATTATTGAAAAAAAAAAGACATTAGTAGATGGTCCTTTCCTTCCCTTAAAAGAATTTCCCCAAATTAGGAGGTATAATATTCCCAGATAACATTATGCCAGGATTAAAAACAGGTCTTCCAAAATTTCAAAGTTTAACAAAATGAATTGGAAAGTCCACTTCCCCATTTACTTATTCTAGAGAAAGTTTCTAACTATACACAAAGACTGTCTTTCTACACAATTTTAGATAAAATGGGCGATTCTGAGGTGTGCATTGGGAAATATAACCTACTTCTCCAACGAGAGATACGGCATTATTCACTATCAATAAACAGAGCCTCATTAGTTTTCACAACATTAAAGGATATTCTACATTGTGGATATCATGCAATCAGCCTGCAATATTCATAGATCACTAATGTTATGTCAAATAGTGTGGAAGAATATTTTAAACCAAGTTGGGGAAGGCTTCTCAAAGGAATGTATAATCCTCATATACATACATCCTCACTTCCTTGGATTTCCTTCCCATTTAGGTCACCACAGAGCACTGAGTAGAGTTCCCTGTTGTATAAATTAGTTCTCATAGCTATCTATTTTATACATAGTAGTGTATATATATCAATTCCAATCTCCCAATCCATCCCACCCTCCCCTTCCCCTCTTGGTATCCAGATGTTTGTTCTCTACATAGATGAATATATTTGCAAAGCAGAGATAAATTTTCTTTAAATTGTTCTCTGTGACTGAGTTCACAGAGCCTGTCTGTCATGTATTTCATCAATTAACAGATACAAAAACCAGAGTTTATTATCCTGTTAATAAGGCGCTCTTATGACTGAAACTCTTGGAAACCACTGTCTCAAAACTCTTATACTTGCCTAAACTTCAAATCACTAATTCTCAGGCAGCTTGTACATGTAAGAGAATGAGGTCTTATCTCTAACTGCAAGCTATGTCCAAAGGCTTCAAAGCTATTCAGTCTCCCTTCGAAGCCTCCCTTTAGTTTCCCACTGCATACATACCAAGCAATGGTAAGTATGACCCAAACAGCCATAGCCAGAATTATTATCTGCTCGCTTCATTTGACAAAGACTTCTAGGCACTTCTAAAAAATATTCAAAATTATTACTAAGAATGAAAATCAACAAAAACAATTTAAAATATGTTACAAAATTTCTATAATCAACTTGTTGACAGCAAAAAGTACTCATTAAATCTTTTTAGCTTTCAACAGTCAGTCTGGGGCTTCACTGGTATTTCAGTGGGTAAAGACACCTGACCTTGCAGTGCAAGGGGCACCGGTTCAATCTCTGGCCTGGGAAGATCCCGCATGCCATGGAGCAACTGGACCGATGTGTCCAACTACAGAGCTGGAGCCCTGCAGCGGATGTGCCCAGAGCCAGTGCTCTGCCAACAAGAGACGCCACTGCAATGGGGAGGCCCACACAGGGCAAAGAACAGAGATGGATGGAAACAGATAAATGAAAGACCAATAGAAGTGGCCAAAAAAAACCCAGTCAGTCTTAGGCTCAGATGTCAGAAGATGCGTAAATGCACTTTCAAGGTTCTTGATCTACAGTAAAGTTTCCTCAGGTGGCAGCTCAAAAATCCAAACCTCAATGGCAATTCATGATTCTTTTACTCAGACACAGTAATTTCAGGGTGCCTTAAATGTAGGGTGCCACTCCAGTCATCTAATTCCAGGAGCCACTGTGGCAAGATAACTCGGTCTATCTACTGGGAAATATTCAATGAATCATCTAGAAGCAAGAAAACTCATGGAGTAGTCCTCTCACCGCCCCAACTGTTGAGACTTTGAAAGACTTTTGCCCAAACAGAAATATCAACCGCTCACAATTTTTAAGCAAATTTCTCTGTGACTGTAAACCTGTCTGTCATGTTAATAAGGCGGCTCTTATGACTGAAACTCTTGGAAACCACTGTCTCAAAACTCTTATACTTGCCTAAACTTCAAATCACTAATTCTCAGGCAGCTTGTACATGTAAGAGAATGAGGTCTTATCTCTAACTGCAAGCTATGTCCAAAGGCTTCAAAGCTATTCAGTCTCCCTTCGAAGCCTCCCTTTAGTTTCCCACTGCATACATACCAAGCAATGGTAAGTATGACCCAAACAGCCATAGCCAGAATTATTATCTGCTCGCTTCATTTGACAAAGACTTCTAGGCACTTCTAAAAAATATTCAAAATTATTACTAAGAATGAAAATCAACAAAAACAATTTAAAATATGTTACAAAATTTCTATAATCAACTTGTTGACAGCAAAAAGTACTCATTAAATCTTTTTAGCTTTCAACAGTCAGTCTGGGGCTTCACTGGTATTTCAGTGGGTAAAGACACCTGACCTTGCAGTGCAAGGGGCACCGGTTCAATCTCTGGCCTGGGAAGATCCCGCATGCCATGGAGCAACTGGACCGATGTGTCCAACTACAGAGCTGGAGCCCTGCAGCGGATGTGCCCAGAGCCAGTGCTCTGCCAACAAGAGACGCCACTGCAATGGGGAGGCCCACACAGGGCAAAGAACAGAGATGGATGGAAACAGATAAATGAAAGACCAATAGAAGTGGCCAAAAAAAACCCAGTCAGTCTTAGGCTCAGATGTCAGAAGATGCGTAAATGCACTTTCAAGGTTCTTGATCTACAGTAAAGTTTCCTCAGGTGGCAGCTCAAAAATCCAAACCTCAATGGCAATTCATGATTCTTTTACTCAGACACAGTAATTTCAGGGTGCCTTAAATGTAGGGTGCCACTCCAGTCATCTAATTCCAGGAGCCACTGTGGCAAGATAACTCGGTCTATCTACTGGGAAATATTCAATGAATCATCTAGAAGCAAGAAAACTCATGGAGTAGTCCTCTCACCGCCCCAACTGTTGAGACTTTGCCCAAACAGTGAGTCCTATTTCTAGCCTAACAGCTTTCTTGAATGAACTCTGTAGGTACAGAGCTAAGAAATATCAACCAGCTCACAATTTTTAAAGACAAAATTTAATCCTGCAAAGTTACTGGCCAACTATTTCCTCAAAACTGCAAATCAGTTTTCAACAAGTTGCAGACTAAATTTTCACATCAACCAACTCTGCCATAGCTTCCCAGTCTTAGTCACACCCATAATCAGCATATGATACAAAACATGGGAATCACTGGGCCAAAATATATGGTAGCAACACAGCTCCTAAGTGGTCAAAGATATCAATCTTCTATCTATTACATGAATCCCAAGTAATTTCCAGTTGCCATTTCTACTCTAACTTTTTTGTAGTTCTAAAATAGATGAGTATCTATATGAAATTTAGATATTATAACTCTAAACAAAAACAATGATTTGGATCAAGGAGAAAAATAGCTGACTCATAAGATATTTGTTTGCTGATGTATCACTTAAGCCTTCTTCTTTTAAAGTGATACTCTTATTCTCATTGACTAGGAATGATACTAAGCAGCTCTTGAAATCATTAGTTAGATGTTAATGGATGGAGCAAACTTGTACTAATTAAAGAAAAAGAAAAGTACTGCTCTTTGTGGGGGTTCATCAACTTCTGGAAAAAAAAAATCAGTGTTAAAGTCTCCCATTCTACTACAGCAGTCATTTAGTGCTCCAAGAGGCATTTACAGCTACTTCACACTAGTGAACTTAATTCAAACTAGAGCAGTCTCCAAAGAGCCCAGATCAAACTCCTGTCCTTTTGCTCCTCCTTCATATCACTGAAGAAGAAATATAGGGTTTAACAGAAGAACTATAAAGTGTTTCCCATGAGAATAATGATCAGAATGTAAGAACCATGTGGTCTCAATGGCAATTCATGATTCTTTTACTCAGACACAGTAATTTCAGGGTGCCTTAAATGTAGGGTGCCACTCCAGTCATCTAATTCCAGGAGCCACTGTGGCAAGATAACTCGGTCTATCTACTGGGAAATATTCAATGAATCATCTAGAAGCAAGAAAACTCATGGAGTAGTCCTCTCACCGCCCCAACTGTTGAGACTTTGCCCAAACAGTGAGTCCTATTTCTAGCCTAACAGCTTTCTTGAATGAACTCTGTAGGTACAGAGCTAAGAAATATCAACCAGCTCACAATTTTTAAAGACAAAATTTAATCCTGCAAAGTTACTGGCCAACTATTTCCTCAAAACTGCAAATCAGTTTTCAACAAGTTGCAGACTAAATTTTCACATCAACCAACTCTGCCATAGCTTCCCAGTCTTAGTCACACCCATAATCAGCATATGATACAAAACATGGGAATCACTGGGCCAAAATATATGGTAGCAACACAGCTCCTAAGTGGTCAAAGATATCAATCTTCTATCTATTACATGAATCCCAAGTAATTTCCAGTTGCCATTTCTACTCTAACTTTTTTGTAGTTCTAAAATAGATGAGTATCTATATGAAATTTAGATATTATAACTCTAAACAAAAACAATGATTTGGATCAAGGAGAAAAATAGCTGACTCATAAGATATTTGTTTGCTGATGTATCACTTAAGCCTTCTTCTTTTAAAGTGATACTCTTATTCTCATT
Organism: Tragulus kanchil; assembly: GCA_022376925.1. NCBI lineage: Eukaryota > Metazoa > Chordata > Mammalia > Artiodactyla > Tragulidae > Tragulus > Tragulus kanchil. The sequence goes on along the minus strand of JAIOJX010000005.1, from coordinate 111,769,765 downwards.
GACTAGGAATGATACTAAGCAGCTCTTGAAATCATTAGTTAGATGTTAATGGATGGAGCAAACTTGTACTAATTAAAGAAAAAGAAAAGTACTGCTCTTTGTGGGGGTTCATCAACTTCTGGAAAAAAAAAAAAAATCAGTGTTAAAGTCTCCCATTCTACTACAGCAGTCATTTAGTGCTCCAAGAGGCATTTACAGCTACTTCACACTAGTGAACTTAATTCAAACTAGAGCAGTCTCCAAAGAGCCCAGATCAAACTCCTGTCCTTTTGCTCCTCCTTCATATCACTGAAGAAGAAATATAGGGTTTAACAGAAGAACTATAAAGTGTTTCCCATGAGAATAATGATCATAAGAATTTCAGGAGAATGAAACCACACACATTACACTCCAGAATGTAAGAACCATGTGGTTGAATCTATTATGAATGAACTCTGTTTTTGAAGTTAGCCATCTAAACTGCAAAACAAAATCAGAGCAATGATGGGGAAGAAAACATTTGGCAGGTATTTATATGTCCAATTTCAACTCAACATTTCAAAGCAACTGTTTTCTTATCTTTCAAAACAGACAAACAGTTGAGATCTTTTAGCATTTACTTGCCCCCAACAAGGTCAGTGTGGTCACACTATGAACATACATTCAGTTCCCTATCACCCAGGGTGACCCTGCCTTCAGGGTGGGGAGTGGAAGCCATGAGGCTCTGTCTAGTATTTTGAAACCCAACAGTTCACATCATCTTCATGTTTTGTGCACTGTCATTTCACTTATTACAATGGCTTGATTACAAACCTGATCACTAAAGAAATCATTCTCTTATTCACAGTTGCTTCTCAGATTTAATCTTTGAGATAAATTACCTTACATTTTAAATTACCTTACATTTATCTGAATTCAGCAGTAGGAAAATAACATGTTTTGCCACCAAACCCCCCGCCAAATGTGCATACTTCCTCTCAGCTGAAAATTATGACTTCGGTCATTCGTTATTTCCTCTGGTGTGGCTTCCAGAAAATTAGAGCCAAATGTAGACTTGTTACAGTGACCTACAGGTCTTAAGGAGGCAGATCATCTACTCTGATGAACTTGGCTCAATTTCTTCTTCAAAGAGCTGTTCCCATTAGGTTGTTTTTTTTTTTTTTTTTAAACTTTATTTATTTTTGGCTGTTCTGGGTCTTTGTTGATGTGTGGGTTTAGCTGCTCTGCCGCATATGGGATCCTCCCAGATCAGGGATTAAACCTGTGTCTCCTGCACTGGCAGACAGGGTTCTTATCCACTGAGCCAAAAGGGAAGCCCCTCCCATTAGGTTTTAATACACAGAATACATTCAATACATTACACTTCAACTCTGCCTGAAGGGAAATACAGATCTCACAATAACTTGCTAAGGTTGCCATCATAGAATTGAGGCTCAGAGCACTTACATAACCTGTCCAATCTTGCACAGCCAGTATCTGACAGGTTGATAAATATAAACCTTTTTTTCCTCTACTAAATCGTTTGACTTCTAAACAGACAATACTTAATTGTATTCATAATCTGAATAAATTATTCTAACTTTAAAATCCAAAATCAAATATTCTTCTCATTTATCACTAATTATCAAAAATAAAAACGCTATGCTTGAATGATATGACCTTTTATCTTCAGAGAGCACTGCGGGGTTTCAAAACAATTCCACATCTAACATTTCATTCTATTATTGCCAAAAACCTGTGCAGTAGATAGAACTGATGTCACTACTCTTATTTAATAGATAAGAAAACAGAGATACAAAGGCTGTTCACTGTTCAGTCCCTAAGTCCTGTCGATCTCTTTGTGACTCCAGGAACTGCAGCACGCTAGGTTTCCCTATCCTTCAACATCTCCTGGAGTTTGTTCAAACTTGTGGGGCTCTGAATTGAAAGAGGACCCGTTGCAAGCATAAGGAAGCTTAAGCACATTGTTTCAGTTTGGAGCTAAGATGGCGCCTACAGGAAGAGACGAGGGCGTCATCTAAATTGTTAAGTTGATTGTCAAAATTTCTGATTGGTTCCCCTGGTTTCCGTGCTCGTGGATGATTGCTTGACCTTTAGCTTGATTGGTGTAATTTATAGGAAGTCCCTTGCAAAACCCCCTTCACTTGCCTATAAAAGCTGTAAGTCTGCACTAATAAAACGGAACTGCTTTGACAGAACCCTGTCACGTCTGATTGTCTCCCACTTTCCAGAGGGCTGGGTTGGCGGGCAGCAGATCCACCTCTCTCCGAGATCTCCCGGTTCAGCCCGGGGCAATCCCGCTGCCTTCCTTTCTGCGGAAGCACCCCGCACAAACTCATGTCCATTGAATTGGTACTGCCATCCAACCATCTTAACCTCTGTCTCCCCCTTCTCCTCCTGCCCTCATTCTTTCCCAGCATCAGGGTCTTTTCCAGTGAGTCAGCTTTTCATATCAGGTGGCCAAAGTACTGGAGCTTCAGCTTCAGCCTCAGTCCTCCCAGTGATTATTCAGTGTTGATTTCCTTTAGGAAGGACTAATTTGATCTCCTTGCTGTCCAAGGGACTCAGTTCAAGTAAGAGATTAAAGTAGAACTCAGGTCTACTGACTGCAAGCCTGAAATAAACACTATTCAAACCCCCCTTCATTGCATGTGCTTTCATATTCACTCTGTGTCCCTTGATGCCTTTTTTCTCTTTGTTTCTCTGTCACTTTGTCTCATCTCTCACTCCCTCTCTGTCTTTCAGATCCCTTTGGCCATTTTAATCTTTAAACTCTCTTGGACAAGGACTCAACAAATCCACTGCAGCAGTATCAGCAGGGAACTATGGCCATTTGACAATAATTCTATGGTTTAAAACATTCTGTGACAGTTCATTCAGAGAGAATCCCCTTTTGATCTAATTCATTCTTCACATTACAGAAGTCTGAGCATGTCGTGTGGCTTTTACAGACAGATATATTCTCATACAGAAACACCTCTTGAATTCAGCAATGTAATTCAACTTATTTTGATTCCGGTGTGTTCACACATTTCTTCCCTCCTCTCTGTCTTTAGCATACATGCTTTCTCTGTCTCCTTTCCTTCCTTAAACCCTACCTCGGATGGACTTGATATACAAATATGGAGGAGAGGAAAGTAGACAGAAATTTGCTGTTACTTTGGGTGAGTATGTTTATTTGAATTCAAAATAATAAAGCTCTTGTTATGTTTATAGGATTAAAAATTGTAGTATTCCAGAAAAACTCTCAAGTCACCCTTTTGTAATTGATGTGACTAATGAGTTGTAATATACATATATTTGAGAAGTCTGAATATAAGAATCTAAACACTAAATGCTTTTTATATAAGTACTGAACTTTTTTACAAGAGGAATCTAAAATGTAGAACTAATAAACTTAATAAAACATTAGTATGATGGTTTACACATTATAATCCAATGAGTTAGCTACCTTAAAATTTTCAGTGAAGAAGACAGACAGGGTATGAAAAAAGGGAAGAAGGAAGCTAAGTAAATGTGATTTTCACAACTTTAATTCACTACCTGTCATCTTGTACCATGCTGCCCTTTAATGCTTTGTTCCTTTCAGTGACAAACAGTTAATATTTATGGTATTTCCAACACAACCAATTCAGCCACTGCAGATAAATACAAGCAACGGTGACTGATGGGTTTAAAATACAATAATAATTATCCACAAAGTGATGTAAAAAGTGACCTGCAGTGGCTGCTGACACGAGTGCTGTATTTATGGAAGTAAACTATACCTACAAATCTACAAAATCAGTCCTAAAAATGTAACCATTGTGGAATAAGTTCCCAACCATCAGTGAGAGAAGGACAAAAGAAACAAGAGAAACCATAAAGCAGTTTGGGAAGGCAGTGAAGCCAAAGAGATGGATATAATAAATAAATGACAAAGACATGGGGTTCATAACAAAAAGCGCACTTGAGTTGCAAACAACATATCTGCAGGAAAGTGGCTTAACAATGGCTGAATGTTTTGAGTCATTCAGAGGGGGAACTCAAGGGCTCTGCCAGGTCAAACTTCAAAAGTCAAAGCTGGGCTACAGAAGGGAGAATAGGCAGTAAGACACTGAGCAAAAGTGAGGATACAGATAAATAGCTTCCTCTCTGTCTTTAGCATACATGCTTTCTCTGTCTCCTTTCCTTCCTTAAACCCTACCTCGGATGGACTTGATATACAAATATGGAGGAGAGGAAAGTAGACAGAAATTTGCTGTTACTTTGGGTGAGTATGTTTATTTGAATTCAAAATAATAAAGCTCTTGTTATGTTTATAGGATTAAAAATTGTAGTATTCCAGAAAAACTCTCAAGTCCCCCTTTTTGTAATTGATGTGACTAATGAGTTGTAATATACATATATTTGAGAAGTCTGAATATAAGAATCTAAACACTAAATGCTTTTTATATAAGTACTGAACTTTTTTACAAGAGGAATCTAAAATGTAGAACTAATAAACTTAATAAAACATTAGTATGATGGTTTACACATTATAATCCAATGAGTTAGCTACCTTAAAATTTTCAGTGAAGAAGACAGACAGGGTATGAAAAAAGGGAAGAAGGAAGCTAAGTAAATGTGATTTTCACAACTTTAATTCACTACCTGTCATCTTGTACCATGCTGCCCTTTAATGCTTTGTTCCTTTCAGTGACAAACAGTTAATATTTATGGTATTTCCAACACAACCAATTCAGCCACTGCAGATAAATACAAGCAACGGTGACTGATGGGTTTAAAATACAATAATAATTATCCACAAAGTGATGTAAAAAGTGACCTGCAGTGGCTGCTGACACGAGTGCTGTATTTATGGAAGTAAACTATACCTACAAATCTACAAAATCAGTCCTAAAAATGTAACCATTGTGGAATAAGTTCCCAACCATCAGTGAGAGAAGGACAAAAGAAACAAGAGAAACCATAAAGCAGTTTGGGAAGGCAGTGAAGCCAAAGAGATGGATATAATAAATAAATGACAAAGACATGGGGTTCATAACAAAAAGCGCACTTGAGTTGCAAACAACATATCTGCAGGAAAGTGGCTTAACAATGGCTGAATGTTTTGAGTCATTCAGAGGGGGAACTCAAGGGCTCTGCCAGGTCAAACTTCCAAAAGTCAAAGCTGGGCTACAGAAGGGAGAATAGGCAGTAAGACACTGAGCAAAAGTGAGGGATACAGATAAATAGCTTAAATCATTTAAGCCAAAGACAGCTCAGGAAGAACTAAGTCCAAGACAATGGCTCTTCAAGCTCTGGCAACGAGATGGGACAGAAGGTTCCAGAGGACCAACAGGAGGCTGCGCTTCCAGGATATTTCTGGGACCTTGGATCCCAGGATTTTAGGGGACTCCTTACTGGAGTGGTTGGGTTATAACTTACTCACAGATGTGAATGTGCTATTAAAGATGCAGGGACTGTTGGGCAAACATTCTGCATACAGACCTTCCATGGTTTCCACATTTTTGTCAGCCTTTGGAATGAAAGAGAAAAGCTGGCAAGAGGACAAAGAGATGTGATGGGGGTGGAGGTGATCCACTCTAACTTTTACTCGTGGATAGATTCAAGATACATAGACAGCTCCTAGAGGGAAGTCTTTGGGGTGTTTATCTTTGAAGTCCATTTGGACATGTTATCTCACCTTATCTTCCCCCCAAAAATTCCAGAAATAAAGTATTCATGCAAACCAGAAAACTGATCATACACTTAACTTCTTTCCCATAACCTTCAGGACCAGGCTGATCCAACTATTCGCCATCTCCAAGTCACAGAAACACTATTTCAAGACAGAAACAACCCAAATGTTCCTCAATAGGTGAATGAATGAAGACGTGGTACATATATACAATGAACTACTACCCAGCCATAAAAAAGAGGGAAAGAATGTCATTTCCAGCAATGTGGATGGAACTAGAGATGATCCTACTAAGTGAAGCCAGAAAGAAAGATTAATACTGTATGATATCACTTATATGTGGGATCTAAAATAGAACATAAATTAACCTATCAATGAAACAGAAGCAGAATCATGGACACAGAGCAGACTGGTGGTTGTCAAGGGGCAGTGGGTTGGGGAAGAGGTGAAGCAGGAGGACGGGGTCAGCCAAGCTTTTATACAGAGAATGGGTAAACAACAAGGCTCTACCGTATAGCACAGACAGCTTTATTCTATAGCCTGTGATAACCATAATGGAAAAGAATATTTTCAAGAGCTGATTTATGACGTTGTGTTAATTTCTGCTGTACAGCAAAGTGAATCAGATTTGTGTGTGTGTGTGTATCTATCTATACAGATATACATATAGATGTAGATATATACATATACATTGTAGGCAGATTCTTTACCGTCTGAGCCACCAGGGAAGCCATATACATAAATCTAGATCCAGGTATAACTGAATCACTTTGCTGAATAGCAGAAATTAACACACAACACTGCAAATCAAATATACTTTAATGAAAAATTAATAAAGTAAAAAATAAAAACCACGTCTTTTCCATCATTATGAAGATGAGGGTGTTTTTGTAAAAAATTACACCACTGAGAACATGATTGATCTGTCTGACCAGCAGTGATTCTACTCCTAACTCAACCAGGATTTGATATTTGAATAATTCCTATTAAGTATATCTTCTGTGCAAACGATCCACTCTAACTTTTACTCGTGGATAGATTCAAGATACATAGACAGCTCCTAGAGGGAAGTCTTTGGGGTGTTTATCTTTGAAGTCCATTTGGACATGTTATCTCACCTTATCTTCCCCCCAAAAATTCCAGAAATAAAGTATTCATGCAAACCAGAAAACTGATCATACACTTAACTTCTTTCCCATAACCTTCAGGACCAGGCTGATCCAACTATTCGCCATCTCCAAGTCACAGAAACACTATTTCAAGACAGAAACAACCCAAATGTTCCTCAATAGGTGAATGAATGAAGACGTGGTACATATATACAATGAACTACTACCCAGCCATAAAAAAGAGGGAAAGAATGTCATTTCCAGCAATGTGGATGGAACTAGAGATGATCCTACTAAGTGAAGCCAGAAAGAAAGATTAATACTGTATGATATCACTTATATGTGGGATCTAAAATAGAACATAAATTAACCTATCAATGAAACAGAAGCAGAATCATGGACACAGAGCAGACTGGTGGTTGTCAAGGGGCAGTGGGTTGGGGAAGAGGTGAAGCAGGAGGACGGGGTCAGCCAAGCTTTTATACAGAGAATGGGTAAACAACAAGGCTCTACCGTATAGCACAGACAGCTTTATTCTATAGCCTGTGATAACCATAATGGAAAAGAATATTTTCAAGAGCTGATTTATGACGTTGTGTTAATTTCTGCTGTACAGCAAAGTGAATCAGATTTGTGTGTGTGTGTGTATCTATCTATACAGATATACATATAGATGTAGATATATACATATACATTGTAGGCAGATTCTTTACCGTCTGAGCCACCAGGGAAGCCATATACATAAATCTAGATCCAGGTATAACTGAATCACTTTGCTGAATAGCAGAAATTAACACACAACACTGCAAATCAAATATACTTTAATGAAAAATTAATAAAGTAAAAAATAAAAACCACGTCTTTTCCATCATTATGAAGATGAGGGTGTTTTTGTAAAAAATTACACCACTGAGAACATGATTGATCTGTCTGACCAGCAGTGATTCTACTCCTAACTCAACCAGGATTTGATATTTGAATAATTCCTATTAAGTATATCTTCTGTGCAAATACGTTTTTAGTGGATAATAAATGTTATTAGTCACTGCATTCTCATCCTTAAAAAAAAACACCATGTTGCCCCAGGTGTACATGCTGCTCTAGCCTTTACAAAGCAGTCTGCTTATCCTGACCTTTACACTCTCCATTCATTCTTTCCTTCAACAAACATTTCTTGTGTGCTTCTTATACAGCATGAAATACACAGGGGTAAATGAAACACAGCTCACATTCTAGCAGTAGCAGACAGACAACACAGAGGCAAAAAAAAAAAAAAAAAAAAATCACACCTGTTAAAATAGAGAAAATATTTGGAAGTTACAAAATGGGTGCTGAATGGAGAATCAAGGCAAAGCTGGATTTGGAATCTGAAATGAAGACCTTTCAGAAAATGTAATATTTAGGCTGAGATTGAAGAATGAAGTGAATCACCTACTAGGAGAACTAAAAGAAGGGTACTCAAAGTAGGAGAAACAATTTTTTCTGGCTCAATTTGGAAAAGCCTTTTGATGAAGAGAAAGGGGGGCTGAAGATGAATTTGGAGAGAGGAGTAGAGGCTGGTTGTGGCATCCCCTTGCAGACTGTGGGAAAGAACTGGATTCCTAGTGAAAGGAAAGTTATTCACAAGGTGAAACAAGGATAGTGAATGGCATTGTCTGACTTATATTTTAAAGGACCACTCAGGATTTCAGTGAATAAACTGGGGCCACTGAAGTAGAAGAAGAAGGGAAAGACAGCTCAGAAACAATGTTACTGAACTAATTCCCCACAAGACATGTGATGGCTGAGGTCAAGAGGGTGACTGTAGAGACAGGAGATGTGTGAATGAATGGAAAAGATATTTTGCAAGTCAAAGTTATGGGACTTACTGGAAGAATGAACGTGAGGAAGTGGGAAAAGAAAGTCCTATGATTCCAGCTGAAGCAACTGAATGTTTACTGAGATGGGCTAAAATAGAAGTTACAAGTTCCTGGGAACCAAACAAACCTATGGGTAGGGTTGTTGCTCACAAAAGAGAATGGGAAATACCAGAAATAGGGAACAGTCACTCAGGAAGGTGATGGAAGGAAGCATTCTAGGAAGAAGGAATGGCTAACCTTGGATTCTTGTCAGAGGCATATTATCCAATATAATTAGATTTCATTTTTATTAAAGTGTAGTTGATCTATACATAAATTTTGGGGGGGGGTAGGGGCACTTCTAGTGGTCTTTTTCATCTATCTTTGTTCTTTGGCTTTTGTGGACCTCCCATCGAAGTGGCCTCTGTCACTGCAGAGCACCGGCTCTGGGCGCACACGCTCCAGAGCTCTGGCTCGGTAGTTGAACATATCTGTCTACCCGCTCCACCGAACATGAGATCTTCCCAGGTCAAGGATCAAACGGTCACCCTCTGCACCGCAAGGCAGTGTCCTTACCGACTGGACCACCAGGGAAGCCCTATACTTAACTTTTATAATCAACTGTAGTCTCTGATGTACACCAAAGTAGTAAACTTATACGTATACATGCATATAATTTTATATACTTTTCAATATGACTAGTTTTCAATCATTGATCTTCTACCTCTGACATGATTCAATCATTATTATCAATGAACACTGTGATTTAATTTAGCAACAATAAGCACTACTCTCCACTAACTATTCTTTAAAAATCACTTGAAAATATTCAACTATGGCTTTATTCCTCAGACTACATTAAGCATACGGGTATCACAGCAACTGACACTTGCTTGGAAACAGAATTACTTGAAAAAAAAAAAAAAAGCCAGTAAGGTTGACTGTTATCCTTCACATTCAAAAAAGAACACACATGCCACACGAATACCACATATTCTGCATATATCCATACTAAATCTGTGAAGTCTGTTGTGGTAAGTTTATGCAGAGAGGAGGTCACACTATTTGTTTTTTAAAAAAAACATTAAATACTTTAAGAGACTAGATTTCTCCTTCTTGTGAATCAGAGAAAAATGGCATTCAATAGGAATTAAATCAAAAGTGAACTGCCATCTTTGGATTGAGAAGGATTGCTTAGCCTGGAGGAAATGCACTTGTTAGCAACAGGATAATCCAGACAAAAAACTTGTTGAACAGAGTTGATGCTCAGACCAAGCTACAGCAGATAAAGAATCATTAGGTACAAAGGCTGGCAGGAGAGAGCATGAAAGTGACTCAATATTAATCATATGTTGACTCATTCGACATCGTATAAGCCTCATTACCCTCCCCTCCATTTATTTCCTAAGCTTAGAATTGTATCATAAATGACACCATTCAGAGAAATGACTGCACCATGAGGGTAGTTAAGGTTTCTGTCCTGAACACAGTAGCTGGGAGTTCTAAATGTCAATAAAGCAAAGCTTCCGCTCATGGTTAATGAGTATCTCATTTCGTTTCACTTTTGACACCTGAGTTACTACCACATTTATTATTTACTCCTGACATTCATGGGTAATTTCAGACATTAAAACTAGTTTCTTAAATACCTTAAATTCTTTAAAAACATGGTGGAGAATAAATTTTAAAAAAAAGAACATTGTTGTTTAGCTGTTGTGTCCAACTCTTTGCAACCCCATGAGAGTAGCCCACCAGGCTCCTCTGGTCATGGGAATTTCCCAGACAAGAATACTGGAGGGGGTTGTCATTTCCTTCTCTAAAGGATTTTCTAGATCCAGGGATCGAACCCACGTCTCCTGCTTGGCAGGCGGATTCTTTACCTGAGCCACCTGGGAATAATTTTAATTTTAATTTAAACCCACTTTGGGAAAATGACGACATGCTAGGCTACCTGTATATCCATATTCAGTTCATGCTGACTTGAGCATCAGCTGAAACATCATGGAACCAGATTCTGTATTGCTAGCTTCCACAAAACTTAGCACAGTTTCCTTACCCTCTCCCTGGCATGCTCACTATCCGTCTCCCCAGTACATGATGGGGACCACCAATATGTCATGTCCTTTCCTACTGGAACTTCCAAAAGAAATTCTCAACTTATTTTAGTCTGTTGTCATCCCTCCAGCAAAACCCGAATGTGTTTCCTCGTTCAATCATGAACTTCTTGCATCCTCCTTTAATTGAAACCTAAGCTTGACCTTCCCTTCTCTTTTATTTAAGTGAGTATGACCTTTTCTCTCTAACATTAATTGGTCCTAAGAGATGTTATTCCAGCTGGTTATTCTAAACCTGTCCCTCAGCTAGTCACAGCATCAATCTACCATAAATTAGTACCCTGCCTCACTAATTCCATTCCCTTTAAAATTGGGGATGATCACTTCCCAATTCAGTGGGTAACTCCAGTTTCTCATCTTGTGCTGCCACTTCTCTTCCAAGAAACTTATTTAGCACACTCTTCCTAATAACGGTAACAATAAGGCTACTATTAAGTCACGTCTTTCTCTAAGTTGTCATATAGAATGCTTTCACTTAATATTATCAAAGTATTTCTATGTTCTGACCATTTTCTACCCACACTGGGCATCAATCAGGAAGATTTTGTAAAGACATGTAGGACCCACCCAAAATGTTGATTTCTGTTGGCCTAGGGGTATGTATGACCCAGGAGTCTAATGTATGCCCGATCATACACATGTACACCATGTGAAATGGATTTTAATTACATGTTCACATGTGAAACAATGTTTGATTTCATGAAACCTAAGCTTTAATGCATATTTACCAGTTTTTTTCTCTCAAAGTATCATCACTTCAAAATAACACTTTGTAAGACTTAAAAAATGTGGCAGAAAATATCACACTTTATCTTGAAGTCCAGTTTACAAAACAGTAAATACTGAACTTTAAAAAAGTAAAAGAAATGGAACATATGGAGAACCATAAGAAGCTTCTCCATTATTATTTTCCTGGAACTCAGAGCAAACAGGCAGGAGTTACAGGGTATTTTTTCTTTGAAATACTCTTTCCTTTGCTTATAGGATACAATCACTAATGCTTCCTCTCTAGTTTTTCTCCTCTCTTTCTCTACTTCCTTCATCTTCTTCCTTCTCCCCCTCCTCCTCCTTCTTCCTCTTTCCCTCTCTCTCCCCATCTCTTTCTCTGCTATTCTCTCTGTCTCCTTAAGAGCACCTCCTCCTTGCTAACCCACTTAGCATTTATAGTTCCTGGAGCTCAATTCTCAGCCTTTTTCTCTCTTAATTTAACATACTCTTCTTAGATGATCTTAGTGAAATTACTATCTATATGCTGACAAGGCCTAAATCTATATCTCACGTCAGACTCCTTTCTAGGGCTTCAGCTCAAAGGCTTCTTGCCTGCATAGGTACCTCACCTGTGAGATGACATGACTCAGCACAGTCAGGCACCTTCCTTCCCAACCAATCTACTTCCTCTCCAGGATTCTCAATCTTGATTAATAGTACCGCCACCCAGGAACTGCTTAAAACAGAAATTCATAAGCCATTTCTCTCCTCATCCCCTCCCCCATATCCAATTACCAAGACACACTGACCATTCCTACCTCTTCAATTTTTCTTGAATCTATCTACTTTCAGTCATCTCCAGGCCTGTTTTACTTTAAGGCATCTTCATCTATCATCTAAACTAACCCTTGCTTCTTAATCTCCTAATAGGTCCCCTGCATCCATACTTAATTCCCTTCCATCTTTTCCACCCATTGTAGTAATCGTTTAAAAACTAAAAAAACAAAATAGAAATCTGCATGTAAACACTGTTAAATGCAAATTCTTCTGAATCCTAAACTATTACAAGATTAAAAGTTATATAAAAATACAACTGTAATTATATTCTCCGTTTTCTGCCTCACCTCTTCTTAACAACTTTAAATAACTTCCCTTAAATAAGACCAGAATCCTCTTTCAAACCCACTCAAGTTCTGGCCTTCCTCATGTTCCATTCTCCTTTCTGGACTTGCTACAGCTACACTAGTCTCCTCTTAATCTCTTAAAAAGGATACTTTCTCTTGCCTTAGAAACTACAAATAAGTCATTCCCTCTGCTCAGAACAGTTTCCTCAAATCTTTGGTAGTCTCGTCATCCACCTGTTCTTCAGATCTCTCCTCAATGGCCCTGCCAGAGTTTTCCCCCACCATTTTCGGCTGATCCAGCCCTTCAAACTAGATGAATTCAGCCTCTTTCAGGTTCCCACAGCATCATTTATTTCTCCTTTTGTTAAATTCATCATGCTTGAAATGTCTTGTTCAACACCTCTCCTCATCTCAATAATCCATATACACAACATAGTCCAGGAATTGATGTCTGGCAAGAAAATATTTCAGTAAATGAATGTTTATAACTGCTGCTAAAATCCAAACTCTTCCTCAATTTCATCATTTCTCAAGGAGTCTCTGGACTATATAGAAAGTGGTTACTGAATGATACTTAACTTTTCTAAAATTAGCAATACTTTTTACAATAATTTATGAACCAAGATTCAGGGTGATCATATATCAAACATTACAGACTCTGTGGGCCAGAGTATCATTGCAGATGTTAAATAAGATGTGAGTACAGTGCAGAGATAGAAATGTAATATTATTTAAGTAATAAAGGAAAGAAATTATAAAATATATATTTCTATTCTAGAAAGAGCTCTCTAGGAAGTCTACAGATTAACATTCAATCAAGTATGGAACAAAAGAGAAACTCCAAAAGATTGACATTCATTATTATTTTCTCCATTAGTACCCTGCCATATGTGCTCAAATTTCCACATTTCCAGTGCAGTTAATAGTAACACAGAATGTTCAGTGTCTTCATAAAGCACTTTTAAGTCTACCACGTGTCACAATGAATCAAAAGATTTTCAAGTAGAAGAAATCATTAGTTAGAAATTCAACCCCTGGTTTCAAAAATGAGGCAACTGTTAAGATCAGAGTTAATACTACAACCAGATCAGAATACAGGCTGCCCAGAAGCTAGGTGACAAAATTCCACCCACATTTGCACACAGATTTTAGAATTTTCAAGAAGTGTGTCAATGTGCAATTATTTCTGGCATATTAAACCCTTGCTTAGTTCCTTTTTACCGAGGTCTTTCAAAATTACATAATACTTGTTAAACATCAAAGCAACATGAAAGCAATTCAGATTTCTGATAATGGCAGGTATAAGAATCAATTAATACCAAAATTTTTTCACTAAGAATTAGTAATCAGTTTGAGTCCCATCCTGTCAATCTCTCCTCAATGGCCCTGCCAGAGTTTTCCCCCACCATTTTCGGCTGATCCAGCCCTTCAAACTAGATGAATTCAGCCTCTTTCAGGTTCCCACAGCATCATTTATTTCTCCTTTTGTTAAATTCATCATGCTTGAAATGTCTTGTTCAACACCTCTCCTCATCTCAATAATCCATATACACAACATAGTCCAGGAATTGATGTCTGGCAAGAAAATATTTCAGTAAATGAATGTTTATAACTGCTGCTAAAATCCAAACTCTTCCTCAATTTCATCATTTCTCAAGGAGTCTCTGGACTATATAGAAAGTGGTTACTGAATGATACTTAACTTTTCTAAAATTAGCAATACTTTTTACAATAATTTATGAACCAAGATTCAGGGTGATCATATATCAAACATTACAGACTCTGTGGGCCAGAGTATCATTGCAGATGTTAAATAAGATGTGAGTACAGTGCAGAGATAGAAATGTAATATTATTTAAGTAATAAAGGAAAGAAATTATAAAATATATATTTCTATTCTAGAAAGAGCTCTCTAGGAAGTCTACAGATTAACATTCAATCAAGTATGGAACAAAAGAGAAACTCCAAAAGATTGACATTCATTATTATTTTCTCCATTAGTACCCTGCCATATGTGCTCAAATTTCCACATTTCCAGTGCAGTTAATAGTAACACAGAATGTTCAGTGTCTTCATAAAGCACTTTTAAGTCTACCACGTGTCACAATGAATCAAAAGATTTTCAAGTAGAAGAAATCATTAGTTAGAAATTCAACCCCTGGTTTCAAAAATGAGGCAACTGTTAAGATCAGAGTTAATACTACAACCAGATCAGAATACAGGCTGCCCAGAAGCTAGGTGACAAAATTCCACCCACATTTGCACACAGATTTTAGAATTTTCAAGAAGTGTGTCAATGTGCAATTATTTCTGGCATATTAAACCCTTGCTTAGTTCCTTTTTACCGAGGTCTTTCAAAATTACATAATACTTGTTAAACATCAAAGCAACATGAAAGCAATTCAGATTTCTGATAATGGCAGGTATAAGAATCAATTAATACCAAAATTCTGAATTTGGTTTTGAGATCGTTAGGACTTTTTTTTTTTTAAACTGAATTCATAAGTTTTGTTTCCTTATGTGTTCACTTTAAATTAGATTCAAAATGAGGAACTAGGGAGATAAAAGCCACAGAAAGCTTTATGTCAAGAACCAGGAATGAATTCGTTAGAAAAAAAAGAGCTATGACATTGGTTTGTTTTGTTTTGTTTTGTTTTTTGGTTCAAGTTAATGCTTTAACAATATTCTGTCTCCCTCACTGGGCACCTGTATCATTTATCTTTTAATGGTAATTTTTTTCCCTACAAAAGACACACAATCCTTATCTACCTATTCACACAGTAGACACTTTTTTAGTCTGTAAATTACTGTTCATCATAATTCACATGAGTGGGATTTAATATCCTCCCTTTGATATTAAAATCATGTATAAAAGCTTGTAGGGGATAAGTAAATAAAAAACTAGGCCATCTCTGTTTCATATTAGCTGGGCTAAGGTATTAGAAAACAAAGCCTTCCTCATTCCTTCCTGTCCAGAGAGCCAGGCAGCAAACATTCAGCCACCCGTCCAGCCACCGTCCAGCAGAGAGGTTGCAGAAAGAACCAGGTCTCAGTCCCTTTTCTGCTCCTTCCTCACTTTTCAGCCATGACTATGTCACCCATGCCAGCCTCAACTATTTCATCTGTAAAATGGGCATGAAAATAACCCCCCTTACTAGGATTATTGTGAAGAGCATCATATAGGAAATGGGACAGTACTTTAAGTGCCTGGAAGTATGCAAAATTGATGGCAGTTGTCATCAGAATGCAGGGGCTGCGGACAAAGGGCAGGAAGAGGAAAGGTGTCCTACTTCTCAAGAGTGGCACAGTCCTGGCATAAGGAAGGTTTCTGGGTGAGCCTGGAGCTGTAGCTGGGGGTGTGGCTAGAGGGCTTGGTGTCAACAAGCTGGTGAGACAAGTAATGGCAGACTGTTCCTTTCCCTCCTACCCGCAGTTTTCCTTTAGACTACGAAGAACACGTGTTCATTCAAAAGTCAATAATACCATCAAAGCAACATGAAAGCAATTCAGATTTCTGATAATGGCAGGTATAAGAATCAATTAATACCAAAATTCTGAATTTGGTTTTGAGATCGTTAGGACTTTTTTTTTTTTAAACTGAATTCATAAGTTTTGTTTCCTTATGTGTTCACTTTAAATTAGATTCAAAATGAGGAACTAGGGAGATAAAAGCCACAGAAAGCTTTATGTCAAGAACCAGGAATGAATTCGTTAGAAAAAAAAGAGCTATGACATTGGTTTGTTTTGTTTTGTTTTGTTTTTTGGTTCAAGTTAATGCTTTAACAATATTCTGTCTCCCTCACTGGGCACCTGTATCATTTATCTTTTAATGGTAATTTTTCCCTACAAAGACACACAATCCTTATCTACCTATTCACACAGTAGACACTTTTTTAGTCTGTAAATTACTGTTCATCATAATTCACATGAGTGGGATTTAATATCCTCCCTTTGATATTAAAATCATGTATAAAAGCTTGTAGGGGATAAGTAAATAAAAAACTAGGCCATCTCTGTTTCATATTAGCTGGGCTAAGGTATTAGAAAACAAAGCCTTCCTCATTCCTTCCTGTCCAGAGAGCCAGGCAGCAAACATTCAGCCACCCGTCCAGCCACCGTCCAGCAGAGAGGTTGCAGAAAGAACCAGGTCTCAGTCCCTTTTCTGCTCCTTCCTCACTTTTCAGCCATGACTATGTCACCCATGCCAGCCTCAACTATTTCATCTGTAAAATGGGCATGAAAATAACCCCCCTTACTAGGATTATTGTGAAGAGCATCATATAGGAAATGGGACAGTACTTTAAGTGCCTGGAAGTATGCAAAATTGATGGCAGTTGTCATCAGAATGCAGGGGCTGCGGACAAAGGGCAGGAAGAGGAAAGGTGTCCTACTTCTCAAGAGTGGCACAGTCCTGGCATAAGGAAGGTTTCTGGGTGAGCCTGGAGCTGTAGCTGGGGGTGTGGCTAGAGGGCTTGGTGTCAACAAGCTGGTGAGACAAGTAATGGCAGACTGTTCCTTTCCCTCCTACCCGCAGTTTTCCTTTAGACTACGAAGAACACGTGCACTGCGGTCCCCACCACTACAGACTTCTCTTGAAGGAAACCCCTTCCTTGTGAAAGAGGAATAAGTGAGGGGACAGTCACTCTCCTACATCTCAAACTTCCCTGTAAAGATCTGTCTAAAATGCAGACACCCACGCCCAGCCCAGGAAGTCAGATTCAGTAGACCTGGGCTAGTACCCAGCCATTTGCCTTTTTAACAAGTACCTTAAATTACATGTATACAGGGCTTCCCTGGTGGTCCAGTGGGTAAGGACACCGCCTTGCAGGGCAAGGGGCGCCAGTTCGATCCCTGGCCTGGGAAGATCCCACATGCCGCAGAGTGGCTGGGCGAATGTGTCCAATTACCGAGCCGGAGCTCTGGGGTGCATGCGCCCAGAGCCGGTGCTCTGCGACAACAGAGGCTGCCGCGATGGGAGGCCCACAGAACAAAGATGGATGAAAGTGGACAGATGAAAGACCAATAGAAGTGGCCCGCCTGCTCCCCTCCCTCCCCACCCCACTCAAATAAAAAAAAAAAAAAAAATTACATGTATAAATATGTCCACTGACCACATGTGGAAAAACACTTTTCTAGACTGAGTTCTGTATGAAATCAGACAGGCAGAGAGTTCTGTTTCTTACACAATTGCTCCATGTCCTCATTAAAATGTCTTCTAAGACCTACATTTTAATAATAGACCTTAGACTTTCATGAAGGGCTGAAATAAGGAACGGCCCTGTGATGACAGCGTTTACAGCATGTAAAAAGTTGACTGTTGTGTTTTACGATGTCCTTTTACTAAATTAATATTAATTTACTTATTAAATACATGTTCCATTACAAATTATCTTAACATATGAATTGAAAATACAAGGAATACGGTATATTTATACTGGAATATGTTATATTTATATACATGATATATGTATATATGTGTGTGTTTATCACTCTTGACATACATATATATATAATCACTGGACAAGTTAACTATGAAAACCAGGAATCTCCCTGACTTAGAGCAAGCAGCCTTAGGCAGACAACATTCAACTAGCTCTCTGGCCTAAAAAGACCCAACCTCAGATAAACCAACATGGAAATGAAAACAAATGATTGAGGTTCTACCCTTGAATTTTAAAAGATCTAGCTACAATATCCTTCTAAGTAAGAGACCATCACATCAGTTTGGTTTTTTGTTTTTTTTTTTACTATAAACCCACTCATGAAATTCATAGGGAATTTTGATTTTTGTTTATTCCTTGACCTAAGTAGGGAGAGAGTGAGCAGTGTCTTTTAAGCGAAATGAAATAGCCATTTACTGCATATTTGATCATACAACTATTTCTTGGGAAAACTTACTACAGACATTTACATTTCTGACCTAAAAACGGTGCCAGATCTGTCCCTCATCCCTTCCCAGCAAACACACAAAAGAATCTCAAAGTATATCAAGAAAAGTCTGCACAGAGTAGGAAACTCTCTAATACTTGAGTGAGCCTTTCTGATCATAATCTAGCTTGTGCTCAATAGAAATTGTTTGAGTGAAAAAGGAGTGAAGAACCATACACTCTGAACAGTCACCAGGAGACTGACAACTCAATATCACATACATTCTAAAACAAATAAATCAAGAGAACCATATCCTTCCATGTTAAAAGTTCAGTTCAGTCGTCCAGTTGTGTCCAACTCTTTGCAACCCCGTGAACTGCAGCATACCAGGCTTTCCTGTCCTTCACCATCTCCAGAGCTTTCTCATAGATTCAATGATGCCATCCAACCATCTTGTCCTGTTGTCCCCTTCTCCTTTTGCCTTCCATTTGTCCCAACATCAGGGTCTTTCCCAATGAGCCATCTCTTTGCATCAGGAGGCCAAAATCCTGGAGCTTCAGCTTCAGCATCAGTCCTTCCAATGAGTATTCATTTTCTTTAGGATTGACTGGTTTGATCTCTTTGCAGTTCAAGGGACTCTCAAGAGTCTTTTCCAGCACTATAGTTCAAAGGCATCAATTCTTTGGCACTCACCCTTCTCTGTAGTCCAGCTCTCACATCCATACATGACTACTGCGAAAACCATAGCTTCGACTATGCAGACTTTTGTCGGCAAGGTGATGTCTCTGCTTTTGAATATACTGTATAGGTTTTGTCATGGCTTCCAAGAAGCAAGCATCTTCTAATTTCATATTAAAATAAAATAAAATAAAGTCTGTCATTATTTCCATTGTTTGCTCATCTATTTGGCATGAAGTGGTAGGATTGGATGCCATGATTTCCATTTTTGAATGCTGAATTTTAGGGCAGCTTTTTCACTCTCCTCTTTCACCTACACCAAGAGGCTTTTAGTTCCTCTTTGCTTTCTGCCTTAAGAGTGATGTTATCTGCATATCTGAGGTTATTGGTATTTCTCTAGACAATCTTGATTCCAGCTTGTGCTTTATCCAGACTGGTATTTCGCATGATGTACTCTGCATATAAATTAAAATTTATAAGTAGAGTGATAATATACAGCTTTGACATACTCCTTTCCCAATTTGGAACCAGTCTGTTTTTCCATGTTCAGTTCTACCTGTTGTTTCTTGATCTGCATGCATTTTTCATAGGAGGCAGCTAAGGTGGTCTGGTATTCCCATCTTTTCCAGAATTTTCCAAAGTTTTTTGTGATCCATACAGTCAAAGGCTTTAGTGTAGTCAATGAAGTAGGAGTAGATGTTTCTCTGTAACTCCTTGCTCTTTCTATGATCCAACGGATGTTGGCAATTTGATCTCTGGTTCCTCTGCCTCTTTTAAATCCACCTTGTACATCTGGAAGTTCTTGATTCACATACTCCTGAAGCCTAGCTTGGAGGATTTTGTGCATTACTTTGCTAGTATGTGAAATGACTGTAATGGTGTGGTAGTCTGAATATTTTTTGGCATTGCCTTTCTTTGGGATTGGAATGAAAACTGACCTTTTCCAGTCCTGAGGCCACTGCTGAGTTTTCCAAATTTGCTGACATATTGAGTACAGCACTTTAACAGCATCATCTTTTAATATTTGAAATATCTCAGCTAGAATTTCATCACCTCCACTAGCTTTGTTTGTAGTAATGCTTCCTAGGGCCCACTTGATTAAAAGGTCAAACAAATCACATGAACCATACTATATACACCAATTCTAATGAAAACAATGAAATCACTTGTAATACTGTCGTGCAGAGTTCATTGTATGGAGTTTTACATATGGGAAAATAATTAGACTTTTGATGGAAGAAAAATAAATTTTTGAAACTTCAAGAAACAGCTCTTTAATATACCCCAGAACAAAGCATGTAAAACTGACTTTTTTTTTTTTTTTTTTTGCCATATGCCACTCACTCAATTTCCTGGCTATATACTAAAATTAATAAGTCTAAAAGGATGAATTGGACAGACCAAAATTCTACTTGAGGAAATAAACCATACAGGACACAAATGAGTTTCATTCATCTCCAAATATTTCTCATGTAACATTTTAGCCAATCAATAGGCAAAGTGTTGTTTTTCAGTGATGACTGATATTCTTGGTAGATTTTTCTAGCTTCTTAAACACTTAGATGGCATACTTTGCTCAAGTTCCTTCCTTCATAATATCAGCTTCCTTTCTACATCCTTATCTGCAAGTATTAAATGATGTTTTTAAGTATAATGCAAAGTATCTAGAATTATTTCCTATTAGAGCTGAACTTTCAGAAAAATAAATGAAACATCTATTTTGTAAAATTCATTCTTTAACATTCTGAGGAAGTTTCAGAATTTTCTACTAATAAACAGCTGGTCTCTTACCTTTCCTAGATTAACCATAAAATAAATTTTTTCATAGAATAACCATAAAAAACAAAGAGGCAAGAGAATTTATACAGCTATGGAGTAAATAATCTATAAATGGATGGAGAGGGCTGTTTCAACTGTCCGATTTTCTCTGAGAACTCTGAACAAAACCTTAAAGAATATCATTTTTTTAAGAGTACACATATCATCCTTCATATCCCTGAAATGACTGTAATGGTGTGGTAGTCTGAATATTTTTTGGCATTGCCTTTCTTTGGGATTGGAATGAAAACTGACCTTTTCCAGTCCTGAGGCCACTGCTGAGTTTTCCAAATTTGCTGACATATTGAGTACAGCACTTTAACAGCATCATCTTTTAATATTTGAAATATCTCAGCTAGAATTTCATCACCTCCACTAGCTTTGTTTGTAGTAATGCTTCCTAGGGCCCACTTGATTAAAAGGTCAAACAAATCACATGAACCATACTATATACACCAATTCTAATGAAAACAATGAAATCACTTGTAATACTGTCGTGCAGAGTTCATTGTATGGAGTTTTACATATGGGAAAATAATTAGACTTTTGATGGAAGAAAAATAAATTTTTGAAACTTCAAGAAACAGCTCTTTAATATACCCCAGAACAAAGCATGTAAAACTGACTTTATTTTTTTTGCCATATGCCACTCACTCAATTTCCTGGCTATATACTAAAATTAATAAGTCTAAAAGGATGAATTGGACAGACCAAAATTCTACTTGAGGAAATAAACCATACAGGACACAAATGAGTTTCATTCATCTCCAAATATTTCTCATGTAACATTTTAGCCAATCAATAGGCAAAGTGTTGTTTTTCAGTGATGACTGATATTCTTGGTAGATTTTTCTAGCTTCTTAAACACTTAGATGGCATACTTTGCTCAAGTTCCTTCCTTCATAATATCAGCTTCCTTTCTACATCCTTATCTGCAAGTATTAAATGATGTTTTTAAGTATAATGCAAAGTATCTAGAATTATTTCCTATTAGAGCTGAACTTTCAGAAAAATAAATGAAACATCTATTTTGTAAAATTCATTCTTTAACATTCTGAGGAAGTTTCAGAATTTTCTACTAATAAACAGCTGGTCTCTTACCTTTCCTAGATTAACCATAAAATAAATTTTTTCATAGAATAACCATAAAAAACAAAGAGGCAAGAGAATTTATACAGCTATGGAGTAAATAATCTATAAATGGATGGAGAGGGCTGTTTCAACTGTCCGATTTTCTCTGAGAACTCTGAACAAAACCTTAAAGAATATCATTTTTTTAAGAGTACACATATCATCCTTCATATCCCAAGTGTCATGGAAGTAAAGCGAAAGTGACCTCTCGTCCCTGTACTGGAGGCCCTACAGGTTATAGGACAAGAGTCTCATGTAATGTTTCCAATGATGGCAAAACTGCAGGTCCATGGATGCCATCTGACTCACAGTCGTGCTTGCTGTGCAATGGCACTGTAAAAAAATGAAATAAAGAGGAGTGGGTAAGGAAAACTTTAGACAGTGCTCTAAAATCACATATCTGATGTTTAAAAAAGAATTAGATCTCCTGCTTTGCTTAAAAATATGAAAGGGACATGTATGCACTGCTGTATTTAAAATGAATAACCAACAAGGACCTACTGTATAGCACATGGAACTCTTCTCAATATTATGTGGCAGCCTGGAGAGGAGGCTGGTTTGCAGAAGAGTGAATCTATTATATGTATGACTGAGTGCCTTTGCTGTTCACCAGAAATTATCACAACATTGTTGGCTGGCTATATTCCACTACAAAACAAAAGTTCAAAAAACAAAGAAAAGAACATGTTTGGTATCTCTGATCCCATCTACCAGCAAGTCAAGGATTGGCTGAAACCAAGTCTAAGCTGCTTCCTTTGAAAAGGGCATGCGCTCTCTATTTCATTCCAGTTCCACAGCCTGGACCATCTGATATATTTATAGATCCTACTTGACTCCTGCCGGCATCTAAGTTAACTCTACTTCTGTACAACGTAGTCGGTTCTATGTCTGAGTTACTAACAGAGTGACTCTTGGACAATGGAGGTCACCTGTAACACTATGTAAACATGCTAACAAGCCTTTAAAAATAATAATTCCAACTAAAGATTACCATATTAAGCGAAGTAAGTCAGGAAGAGAAAGATAAAGAAAATTATGATTGCATTAATATGTGGAATCTAAAATATGACCCTATCTGCAAAATAGAAACAGCGTCCTAGAAATAAAGAACCACCTGGTGGCTGCCAAGGGGAAGAAGGGGTAGATAAAAACAAAAAGAGGCAAGAGAATTTATACAGCTATGGAGTAAATAATCTATAAATGGATGGAGAGGGCTGTTTCAACTGTCCGATTTTCTCTGAGAACTCTGAACAAAACCTTAAAGAATATCATTTTTTTAAGAGTACACATATCATCCTTCATATCCCAAGTGTCATGGAAGTAAAGCGAAAGTGACCTCTCGTCCCTGTACTGGAGGCCCTACAGGTTATAGGACAAGAGTCTCATGTAATGTTTCCAATGATGGCAAAACTGCAGGTCCATGGATGCCATCTGACTCACAGTCGTGCTTGCTGTGCAATGGCACTGTAAAAAAATGAAATAAAGAGGAGTGGGTAAGGAAAACTTTAGACAGTGCTCTAAAATCACATATCTGATGTTTAAAAAAGAATTAGATCTCCTGCTTTGCTTAAAAATATGAAAGGGACATGTATGCACTGCTGTATTTAAAATGAATAACCAACAAGGACCTACTGTATAGCACATGGAACTCTTCTCAATATTATGTGGCAGCCTGGAGAGGAGGCTGGTTTGCAGAAGAGTGAATCTATGTATATGTATGACTGAGTGCCTTTGCTGTTCACCAGAAATTATCACAACATTGTTGGCTGGCTATATTCCACTACAAAACAAAAGTTCAAAAAACAAAGAAAAGAACATGTTTGGTATCTCTGATCCCATCTACCAGCAAGTCAAGGATTGGCTGAAACCAAGTCTAAGCTGCTTCCTTTGAAAAGGGCATGCGCTCTCTATTTCATTCCAGTTCCACAGCCTGGACCATCTGATATATTTATAGATCCTACTTGACTCCTGCCGGCATCTAAGTTAACTCTACTTCTGTACAACGTAGTCGGTTCTATGTCTGAGTTACTAACAGAGTGACTCTTGGACAATGGAGGTCACCTGTAACACTATGTAAACATGCTAACAAGCCTTTAAAAATAATAATTCCAACTAAAGATTACCATATTAAGCGAAGTAAGTCAGGAAGAGAAAGATAAAGAAAATTATGATTGCATTAATATGTGGAATCTAAAATATGACCCTATCTGCAAAATAGAAACAGCGTCCTAGAAATAAAGAACCACCTGGTGGCTGCCAAGGGGAAGAAGGGGTAGAGGGGAGGGATGGACTGGGAGTTTGAGGTTAGTAGATGCAAACTATTATACACAGAATGGATAAACAATAAGGTCCTCCTGCTTACTACAGATAATTATATTCAATACCCTGGGATAAGCCATAATGGCAAAGAATATAAAAAAGTATGTAAATATGTGTATAACTGAGTCACTTTGCTATACACCAGAAATTAATACAGCATTGTAAATCAACTATAATTTAATTAAAAGTAAGTGGAAAGAACTACAAGTCCCCAGGCCAACCGCATCAAACTGTCTGGCAGTGGGACACAAACACTAGTATTTTAAAGTTGCTTAGGTGCTCCCAATGGGTCCCACATTTAAGAACCAGTGTTCTAAACTGAGAATCTTCAGATTTTTGCTCACATTTCCTCTAAAAGAATTTTTTAGAACTGTGTGCCTCAATTTAAACTTTTTTAAAACATTTATTTATTTATTTATTTATTTACTTACTTATTTACTGGGGGGTGGGTGAGGGAGGGGGTGGGCGGGCCACTTCTATTGGTCTTTCATTTGTCTATTTTCATCCGTCTTTGTTCTTTGGCCCGTGTGGGCCTCCCATCGCGGTGGCCTCTGTTGTCCCAGAGCACCGGCTCTGGGCGCATGCGCTCCAGAACTCCGGCTCGGTAACTGGACACATCGGTCCAGCCGCTCCACAGCACGTGGGATCTTCCCAGACCAGGGATCGAACCAGCGCCCCTTGCACTGCAAGGCGGTGTCCCTACCCACTGGACCACCAGGGAAGCCCTCAATTTAAATTTTTAGACCGGTATCCAAAATTTTTCATTGTATGTTTAAATAGTTGCAATGGATGTGATTTCTTGCAACAAGTATATATTGACATTTTAAAATGAAACTATTGTATCACTATTTGATTGCCCACCATCATCCATTTTAAAAGTGCATGCAGTTTAGAAATAAGTAATAATTACCAAGGTTAACCAACGGCAGTAGATTTTTACTTGCCTTATACACATACAGCAGGTCCTGTTGCTGAGTATGTATTGTGTATTTGTCTTGAGAAAAACCACAAAATATTATATTGAATAAAAAAGGAACACTTTTTCCTTCAAACAAAAAGCACATGAATAAATTCTTTTTCCTCAGAAATTTTCTATTACTCCATTTTCTTCTTAATAAAATTATGTTTCTATCCTAACACCCCATAGAATGTGACTTTTAATACTTGAAAGGCTTTTTATTTTGGCTATTCTGTGTTTTCACTGCTGCAGACTCTTCTCTAGTTGCAGGGAGTAGGGGCTATTCTCTAGCTGAGGTGAGCAGGTTCCTGTTGGCAGTGACTTTCTTGTTGTGGAACTCCACCACTAGGGCTCAAGGGCTTCAGTAGTTGTGACACACGGGCTCAATAGTTGTGGCTCATGGGCTTAGTTGCTCCAAAGCATGTAGGATCTTCCCAGATAAGGGATTGAACTCATGTCTCCTGCATTGGCAGGCAAACTCTTTACCACTGAGCTATCAGGGAAGCCCACTTGAAAGTCTTTTATTGAGTACTCTTTTCACATATATTCTCAGCCAAGTCAGTTTTAGAAAAAAAAAAATCTTTAAGAATTAGGAATTCTGAAAATAAATAGGAAATTTAAGAATCTGATCACTTCACATATATATCCATGCTTCTGTATCTTTGGTCTTAGACTGGGATCTTGCAGAAAACAGAGACTGAGAAAAGAGCCTGTGTGTACAGTTTCCTTGGGGAATTGCTAACAAGAAGTAAGAAAAGGAAGAGAGATACAAGGAAGGAAAGATGGCCAATCCAGTCAGTCACCTATGTGGTAATGGGGCTCGATGCCAGTGGAAACTGCACAGCATGTGCCTCAGAATAGTCTGTGCGAAACACAAGAGTAGAGAACACCTGCATGTGGCATCCATAATCTCACTGGTCTTGGGTTGTCCATGAACTATTACCAACCATCCTTTTCCAAGTTCACACACATCATGGACCTCTGAAGTGATTTATAGCTGAGACCCTGATGCTCTCCTGTTACAAATGTGCACATCTGATTGTTGCAATAGCCAGTGGTTTAAAAGATGGGCAGAAAGCCAGCATATAATGAAAAACTATTGTATCACTATTTGATTGCCCACCATCATCCATTTTAAAAGTGCATGCAGTTTAGAAATAAGTAATAATTACCAAGGTTAACCAACGGCAGTAGATTTTTACTTGCCTTATACACATACAGCAGGTCCTGTTGCTGAGTATGTATTGTGTATTTGTCTTGAGAAAAACCACAAAATATTATATTGAATAAAAAAGGAACACTTTTTCCTTCAAACAAAAAGCACATGAATAAATTCTTTTTCCTCAGAAATTTTCTATTACTCCATTTTCTTCTTAATAAAATTATGTTTCTATCCTAACACCCCATAGAATGTGACTTTTAATACTTGAAAGGCTTTTTATTTTGGCTATTCTGTGTTTTCACTGCTGCAGACTCTTCTCTAGTTGCAGGGAGTAGGGGCTATTCTCTAGCTGAGGTGAGCAGGTTCCTGTTGGCAGTGACTTTCTTGTTGTGGAACTCCACCACTAGGGCTCAAGGGCTTCAGTAGTTGTGACACACGGGCTCAATAGTTGTGGCTCATGGGCTTAGTTGCTCCAAAGCATGTAGGATCTTCCCAGATAAGGGATTGAACTCATGTCTCCTGCATTGGCAGGCAAACTCTTTACCACTGAGCTATCAGGGAAGCCCACTTGAAAGTCTTTTATTGAGTACTCTTTTCACATATATTCTCAGCCAAGTCAGTTTTAGAAAAAAAAAAATCTTTAAGAATTAGGAATTCTGAAAATAAATAGGAAATTTAAGAATCTGATCACTTCACATATATATCCATGCTTCTGTATCTTTGGTCTTAGACTGGGATCTTGCAGAAAACAGAGACTGAGAAAAGAGCCTGTGTGTACAGTTTCCTTGGGGAATTGCTAACAAGAAGTAAGAAAAGGAAGAGAGATACAAGGAAGGAAAGATGGCCAATCCAGTCAGTCACCTATGTGGTAATGGGGCTCGATGCCAGTGGAAACTGCACAGCATGTGCCTCAGAATAGTCTGTGCGAAACACAAGAGTAGAGAACACCTGCATGTGGCATCCATAATCTCACTGGTCTTGGGTTGTCCATGAACTATTACCAACCATCCTTTTCCAAGTTCACACACATCATGGACCTCTGAAGTGATTTATAGCTGAGACCCTGATGCTCTCCTGTTACAAATGTGCACATCTGATTGTTGCAACAATAGCCAGTGGTTTAAAAGATGGGCAGAAAGCCAGACAAGATGGACACAAGAGACTTCAACCATCTCTTTGAAAATCTTGACCTTTCCTTACTATCTCAACTGAAGACTGTCAATAAGAGAGAACCAGGCAAAACTTCCCTGAGAAAGTGATACTAGATCTAAACCTTACAAGTAAGTAAGACACTGCCAGCCAAGTGTGGAAAGGCTGTTGTTGACAGAGAATCATATGGCCTAAGCTATGTGCATGTGTGCTTAGCCGTGTCTGACTCTCTGTGTCCCCATGAACTGTAGCCAGGCTCCTCTGTCCACAGGATTCTAGAGGCAAGAATACTGGAGTAAGTCGGCATTTCCTTCTCCAGGGGATCTTCCTGAGTCATGGACTGAACCTGTATCTCCTATGTCTCCTGCATTGGCATGCAGATTTTTTTTTAGCACTGAACCACCTGGGAAACTCGTAAGCAAAGGTAAAGGACATAAAGTAGAATGATGTATTCAGGGAACTATAAACAGTTTGATAGTAAAAAAAAGTATGCTCCAAGAGATTATAATAAAAAGAGATGCAAAAGCTAAGACATCTTGGGCCTTCATGCTAGGACCCTTCTAATATGAAGACTATGGAAAGATAACAGAGGCTTTTAGTGAGGGGGTCTCATAGAGAGTAAGACAATTTGTTATAAAATGATTAAGGCCTGGACCTTTATAAGACTATCGATGCTTCTGTATCTTTGGTCTTAGACTGGGATCTTGCAGAAAACAGAGACTGAGAAAAGAGCCTGTGTGTACAGTTTCCTTGGGGAATTGCTAACAAGAAGTAAGAAAAGGAAGAGAGATACAAGGAAGGAAAGATGGCCAATCCAGTCAGTCACCTATGTGGTAATGGGGCTCGATGCCAGTGGAAACTGCACAGCATGTGCCTCAGAATAGTCTGTGCGAAACACAAGAGTAGAGAACACCTGCATGTGGCATCCATAATCTCACTGGTCTTGGGTTGTCCATGAACTATTACCAACCATCCTTTTCCAAGTTCACACACATCATGGACCTCTGAAGTGATTTATAGCTGAGACCCTGATGCTCTCCTGTTACAAATGTGCACATCTGATTGTTGCAACAATAGCCAGTGGTTTAAAAGATGGGCAGAAAGCCAGACAAGATGGACACAAGAGACTTCAACCATCTCTTTGAAAATCTTGACCTTTCCTTACTATCTCAACTGAAGACTGTCAATAAGAGAGAACCAGGCAAAACTTCCCTGAGAAAGTGATACTAGATCTAAACCTTACAAGTAAGTAAGACACTGCCAGCCAAGTGTGGAAAGGCTGTTGTTGACAGAGAATCATATGGCCTAAGCTATGTGCATGTGTGCTTAGCCGTGTCTGACTCTCTGTGTCCCCATGAACTGTAGCCAGGCTCCTCTGTCCACAGGATTCTAGAGGCAAGAATACTGGAGTAAGTCGGCATTTCCTTCTCCAGGGGATCTTCCTGAGTCATGGACTGAACCTGTATCTCCTATGTCTCCTGCATTGGCATGCAGATTTTTTTTTAGCACTGAACCACCTGGGAAACTCGTAAGCAAAGGTAAAGGACATAAAGTAGAATGATGTATTCAGGGAACTATAAACAGTTTGATAGTAAAAAAAAGTATGCTCCAAGAGATTATAATAAAAAGAGATGCAAAAGCTAAGACATCTTGGGCCTTCATGCTAGGACCCTTCTAATATGAAGACTATGGAAAGATAACAGAGGCTTTTAGTGAGGGGGTCTCATAGAGAGTAAGACAATTTGTTATAAAATGATTAAGGCCTGGACCACGATTAAGTCAATAGTGTTGGAGAATGGAGAGGATATTGGAGAAATATTTAGAAAGGGAACCACAGAAGTCTCAACCAGCCAAGCAGGGTGGAATACAGAAGAGGTTTAGCATGACTCACAGGCTTCTGACTTGAGCAATTGTGTTGGTGACTAAGGAGTACATATACAAGCAGTGATTTACTCAAGTTTTAAACAAGCCAGATCTCCAATTTTCCAGTTGTTTCCTATGAGTCAGAACATCTGAGAAAAACCATTAGAATGAAGTTTATATCTTGAAGGTCCATCTCAGAATTCACCTCCTCGTGAAGTCTTTCTAATTGCACCCAACAAAATCAGACTTCTCCATCTTTCACACCACCTTAAAGAAAAGCCTTCCAAGTGGGCTATACTGCTCCTGGGAACCCTATTCACTTAGAACATAATGTGGCTGGAGTTTTCCAGAGATAGGGAACAATGCAATCCTTCCTTCAGAACTAGGAAAGTCATTACAAATGACTGAGTTCAGGCCATGTGAAAGGGCATGGAGATTGGTGAGGATTTGGGTTACACAGCTACCAAAAGGCATTAAACTCTAGATTTTCAAAATGCTATGTTGGCAATATAAAATACAAGTAGGGTTCAAATGTGGCCTGTAGATGTTTTGTTGGTATCACCTGCAATGATAAATTTCTGAAACCCTGTGAGGTTTTCTCCTTGACTATGTGCCTTTTTCGCTAGACTCTTCCTTAGAGTGTCAGCATAATGGAAAAAGATTTGTCACCCAATTAGACCTCCAGACTTTTGGAGGCAGACATTTAAGCACATTCCTGTGTATACTTTCTAATATGTTTTGCTGCTTTGAAAATGGAGGTAGTGGTAAAGATAAAGAGATGACGTACATGAAAGCATATCAAAGGCCAGAGAGTGCTTACAAGAGTGAAATGTCATTGTCATCACTATGAGATCTTTTGAAAACTTCACCAGGACTCATTCCAGACACCAATAGGCCCGAGGGAAAGCTCTATTAAAACTTGCAAGTTAAGACAGCATCTTACAGACCATCATTACCAGTAACTAAAACAGAGTCTCATTAAAATGCATTTATTTTCATTATACTGGCATACACTTTCATCAAATTAAAGTCCTTGGTGCTGAATCAATGCCTATTAGCACTAAGCTTGAAATATGAATATTGAATTTTTACTGGTTTTGAAAGCACTCTATCTTATGCTTACTTCCAAATAAGCAATACAATCTAATCCTTCTCATCCAACCAAAAAGCATCTTAAAGCTTTATCCCCGAAAATGACTTATTTCTGAGAAAAACTCTAGAATGAAGTTTATATCTTGAAGGTCCATCTCAGAATTCACCTCCTCGTGAAGTCTTTCTAATTGCACCCAACAAAATCAGACTTCTCCATCTTTCACACCACCTTAAAGAAAAGCCTTCCAAGTGGGCTATACTGCTCCTGGGAACCCTATTCACTTAGAACATAATGTGGCTGGAGTTTTCCAGAGATAGGGAACAATGCAATCCTTCCTTCAGAACTAGGAAAGTCATTACAAATGACTGAGTTCAGGCCATGTGAAAGGGCATGGAGATTGGTGAGGATTTGGGTTACACAGCTACCAAAAGGCATTAAACTCTAGATTTTCAAAATGCTATGTTGGCAATATAAAATACAAGTAGGGTTCAAATGTGGCCTGTAGATGTTTTGTTGGTATCACCTGCAATGATAAATTTCTGAAACCCTGTGAGGTTTTCTCCTTGACTATGTGCCTTTTTCGCTAGACTCTTCCTTAGAGTGTCAGCATAAGGGAAAAAAGATTTGTCACCCAATTAGACCTCCAGACTTTTGAGGCAGAGATTTAAGCACATTCATGTGTATACTTTCTAATATGTTTTGCTGCTTGGAAAATGGAGGTAGTGGTAAAGATAAAGAGATGACGTACATGAAAGCATATCAAAGGCCAGAGAGTGCTTACAAGAGTGAAATGTCATTGTCATCACTATGAGATCTTTTGAAAACTTCACCAGGACTCATTCCAGACACCAATAGGCCCGAGGAAAGCTCTATTAAAACTTGCAAGTTAAGACAGCATCTTACAGACCATCATTACCAGTAACTAAAACAGAGTCTCATTAAAATGCATTTATTTTCATTATACTGGCATACACTTTCATCAAATTAAAGTCCTTGGTGCTGAATCAATGCCTATTAGCACTAAGCTTGAAATATGAATATTGAATTTTTACTGGTTTTGAAAGCACTCTATCTTATGCTTACTTCCAAATAAGCAATACAATCTAACTTCTAATCACCAAGCATTTAATTTCGATGACTGTGAATGGAGAATATATCCCCATGGCAATTAAAACGTTACAAAACGCTGTTTATCAGACCCTAGAAAAGTAGATGCTTTTGATTTGCAATCCTATATCCCCTACTCTAATGCAGACAGACATTAGGCATATCAGCTTAAACTCTCTTCAGCCTCGAGGATCATGCTGCTGCCATAAGTTTTCCATACTGTTTAACTTTTCACTTACTTTGAATGTTAGGATTTAAAAGCTCAAACAGCACTAGTTTTCCAAAGCAAAGACACAGATGCAGAGCAGAATAACTTATGGAAAAAGTCAATGTAAATTGAGATGATTTTAATGTCCCACCCAAAGACACAGATAAAAACAACTAGCC
Organism: Tragulus kanchil; assembly: GCA_022376925.1. NCBI lineage: Eukaryota > Metazoa > Chordata > Mammalia > Artiodactyla > Tragulidae > Tragulus > Tragulus kanchil. The sequence continues at coordinate 111,737,698 of JAIOJX010000005.1, read as the reverse complement.
TGTTCTTTAAATATTAGGAGAACTTTGATTTCTAGGCAAACAGATTGACATTAGAGTTCAAATTCATATGGGAAAACAGTTGGGTATACGGGCAAATCAGGGTCCAACTAAAGTTAGACAGGAAATCAATATCTATACTTTAACCAAGGTTATTTAATTTTCATGAAATTTTTTATTTAAAGCAAAGGAAAAACTGTATATGGCAACATTTTGAAAACTGGAAAATGTGTAGTGACTCAAAGGGTTGGCGTGAAAAGTAAGTTAGAATACATAAAGTACTTAGAATATTTGAGGTCATATATAAAGTCAATGGAGAGCTTATCTATAATATCACTAAGATAAGCACCATAATAAGCGGGTTTTGAGTAGTTTTGCCTAAGAAGCCAAAGAGAGGAATAATATGCAAAGCAGATTGGTCATACAGCCTTTTTGGAGTTTCCCTATGCTTTCTATGAGCAAACAAAAAGATTATATGACAATCACAGTTAAAGCCATACTGGGATTTTATATATATATATATATATATTGAAGCTATGCTTCACTAATCTAACGACAAATTTCATAGGTAAACCTTCATATATGATGGCGTACAATTAGGACAGAATTACAAATTAGTAAATAAGAACAAAATCTTTAGCATTCTGACATTTAGGGATCAAAAGTACGAGGGTCATCTGTGCTATCAAGATCTGCCCCAACAAACATGGGTTAACCCTCCAAAACCCTCACTCCTATTAATATAAAGGAACTAAGATCACTTCTTTTTTTTTTTAAGATTTATTTATTTATTTATTTTGGTGGGGATGGGGTGGGGAGGGAGGGGAGCAGGCGGGCCACTTCTATTGGTCTTTCATTTGTCCATTTTCATCCGTCTTTGTTCTTTGGCCTGTGTGGGCCTCCCATCGCGGTGGCCTCTGTTGTCACAGGGCATCGGTTCTGGGTGCATGCACTCCAGAGCTCCGGCTCGGTAATTGGACACATCAGTCCAGCCGCTCTGCGGCATGTGGGATCCTCCCAGGCCAGGGATCGAACCGGCGCCCCTTGCACTGCAAAGCGGTGTCCTTACCCACTGGACCACCAGGGAAGCCCCCTAAGATCACTTCTGTGTTACAAAGTGAAAGGCAAAGTCCCTCAGTCATGTCCGACTTTGCAACCCATGGTCGACCCAGAGAATTTTGCAGGCAAGAATACTAGAGTGGGTAACCTCTCCCTTTTCCAGGGGATCTTCTCAAACCCAGGAATCAAACTGGGGTCTCTTGCATTGCAGGTAGATTCTTTACCAGCTGAGCTACAAAGGAGGCCCCTATAACACAAAGGTGAAAGCAAAATGCACAACACACAAACCCATACACATAGCATTTCAGAGACAGAAAAATTACTTAATATTAATAAGAATATAAGGACATCATATCTGTGTCTACAGAGGAGAAATTCAAGAGGATGCTGCATCAAAAAAAAAAAAAAGTCTAAGAGGATACAATGAAGAAAGGATAATCAGAGAACAGGAAGGAGTTCTTGGAAATTAAATATAGTAGTCAAGCTTCTGACTAGATGACAAATGAGCTCATCTCATGTTTCCTTTTGGGATTGGAAGGGAAAGGGCATGTAGGGATATTGTTCTTCATTACAAGCCCTTACTGATTTTTAAAAGCATGTATATGGATAAAAATAATAAAATTTATTTTTAAAGAACCAAGTTAAAGACCATTGTAGACTTCCATGATTTTTCACAACTATCTGACTTCAGTCATTGATTGAATTAGTTTTCAGAAATGTCACTGCCCTTCAGCTAAACATCTTTAGCTGAAGTTGACAAGTTGGGTGAGTTCTTTAGTGCAGGGAGGGAGAATCCATCCCATGAGGCATGCCAGTGATGTTAGAAAGAACTGATTATAGGATAGTGGCTTTTATTGGATAATTTGAAGGAGGTTCTCAGGCACTGAAGGCTCATTTCAAATTGGAGGCCACCAAAAACCTGGGGCAGTTCTATGACTGAATATCGCAATAGACCTAATCAATAGACGAAAGCAAGTCAAAAGTTGTAATAGCTTTTTAAAGAACCACATCCTATTTTTAAAGAACCAAATTAAAGACAGTTGTTGAATTTTATGAATGTTCACATCTATCTGACTTCAGTCATTGAATTAGTTTTCAGCAACCATGACATATTTAGCGAGAAAGCATTTTGCTGCTTGCCCAGTTACCCTGTCTGAAATGCCTAGTGTATAAGATGGTTTATGACCAGCAACAGAATAATATGGCTCTGTTTTAAAGCCTCAAATCACCTTGTAAGAACTCTGTGAAGTCTAGCTTTGAGCACTGGATCAGTTTCTGAATGTCAGGGCTGATTTTTCTCTTACAATCTTCTCAAACCCAGGAATCAAACTGGGGTCTCTTGCATTGCAGGTAGATTCTTTACCAGCTGAGCTACAAAGGAGGCCCCTATAACACAAAGGTGAAAGCAAAATGCACAACACACAAACCCATACACATAGCATTTCAGAGACAGAAAAATTACTTAATATTAATAAGAATATAAGGACATCATATCTGTGTCTACAGAGGAGAAATTCAAGAGGATGCTGCATCAAAAAAAAAAAAAAGTCTAAGAGGATACAATGAAGAAAGGATAATCAGAGAACAGGAAGGAGTTCTTGGAAATTAAATATAGTAGTCAAGCTTCTGACTAGATGACAAATGAGCTCATCTCATGTTTCCTTTTGGGATTGGAAGGGAAAGGGCATGTAGGGATATTGTTCTTCATTACAAGCCCTTACTGATTTTTAAAAGCATGTATATGGATAAAAATAATAAAATTTATTTTTAAAGAACCAAGTTAAAGACCATTGTAGACTTCCATGATTTTTCACAACTATCTGACTTCAGTCATTGATTGAATTAGTTTTCAGAAATGTCACTGCCCTTCAGCTAAACATCTTTAGCTGAAGTTGACAAGTTGGGTGAGTTCTTTAGTGCAGGGAGGGAGAATCCATCCCATGAGGCATGCCAGTGATGTTAGAAAGAACTGATTATAGGATAGTGGCTTTTATTGGATAATTTGAAGGAGGTTCTCAGGCACTGAAGGCTCATTTCAAATTGGAGGCCACCAAAAACCTGGGGCAGTTCTATGACTGAATATCGCAATAGACCTAATCAATAGACGAAAGCAAGTCAAAAGTTGTAATAGCTTTTTAAAGAACCACATCCTATTTTTAAAGAACCAAATTAAAGACAGTTGTTGAATTTTATGAATGTTCACATCTATCTGACTTCAGTCATTGAATTAGTTTTCAGCAACCATGACATATTTAGCGAGAAAGCATTTTGCTGCTTGCCCAGTTACCCTGTCTGAAATGCCTAGTGTATAAGATGGTTTATGACCAGCAACAGAATAATATGGCTCTGTTTTAAAGCATCAAATCACCTTGTAAGAACTCTGTGAAGTCTAGCTTTGAGCACTGGATCAGTTTCTGAATGTCAGGGCTGATTTTTCTCTTACAATAAAATCAAGAAGTATATGTCCAGTGATGATTTCCCAGAGCTTGTAATTTTGATTTACATGAATTAGGTTATTACCTGTGAATTTTCCCTCAAGAAATTGTGGTTTCCTTACGCATCAGTGACTGACTTTTAACCATACGCATATACCCACAAGAGTCAACCCAGACACATAAGGTCTTTACTCTCCCTAATGAGGTCAAGGAGTTGCTTGCCTAACATCACCTAACAACACCGAGCTGTCACATGGCACAGTTGGGATTGGAACTGATGCTTGAAGGAAAAGTCTCTTGGTGCCATGCTGAAATTGTCAACAGGTGACCTCCCTGGAAGATGGATGCCTCAGGCTGTATAATTTCAATTTGCTCTGTCATAGGCTTTCCACATGGGATTTGCCCTTTGCTACACACATGCAATGGTAGGGCTCCATGGATTTAATTGTACGGATTTAGAACAAAGATACTCCTGGAGAAGATGAAAGCATGAACTACCAAGGGCCATTCTCATTTGATAGAGAACAGCTAGTTTTTTCCTAGACTAGGGAGACAGATGTTTCTGAAGTTGCTGCCAAAATGTTCAGTGGGGAGATGACTCTATAGGTAGAGCAGAAGCTATGACAGATGTACATATAAAATCAGGATCAGAGGAATGACAATGATGAGAGCCTGCTCTTGAGGCTGGTGCCAACATGGAGAACAACTAGCCTGGAGAACATTAAGTACAATAATAGAGCAGTGTTCTTTAATATTGTAGCACTGAGTTCATATTTATCTCACCCATTATGGGACTAGTCAGAAAATCAATAGAGTATGTCATTGTGTAAGGCCATTTATGAGTTCAATCAGCATTTAGGGGTGCCCACAGTGGATGTGATCAGATTTTCAAATAATTATCAAGCATGCAGGTACCACTCTGTGTGTCACATCACTCGTGTTCTCACACTTGTCAAGCACTGGTTGGGTGGCCATGGGAAAATCACTTAAACATTCAAATCCTCAATTTTATCATTTATAACATGGGACAGAAATAATACCTTCTGCAGAGGGTTGTAAGGATTCAGTCAAATGAAGCCTAAAAAGTACTTAACTCTGAATGTAGTACTCAGTAAATGTTATCTATGATTATTCATAATGACCTTCATTACTGTAGCTATTTAATTACAAATAGTTGAAATATGCTTCCATGTAGAATGCAGAGTGTACCAAGTTCATTACAGAAACAGTCATAGACCTGCATGGACACTGAAAATCATCTAATACAAATTCCTCTATATGTGCTTAGGAAATTCCCTTAACAGAACTGGCAAAAAGCTAACAAACAGAAACCAGCAAATGCACTAAGAAAATCATGTATGTTACAAAGAAAGAGAGAAAAATTACATACTGAGCCTACAGAAAATAGTGGAGTATTTCACTCCAAAGACTGACTTCAGGACTTCTGTATAAGCTTCCCATCTTCACAGCAGGCCTCACAGTTTATTGTACTTTTAGCAATGTCAGAGGAATCTGAATCTCCTCCCTCTTGACAACCTCACTACTAATATTTATATACTTCATCATTATTTAATGTAAAGTAACTTTCTCTTATAAAATAATCTATACTATTTTTAAGAGTTCACAAGTCTAGAGCAAGTTCCATCACTCTAGTCCATGACTAACTTCCATAAAAATAAAAAATAAAAAACTCCAAAAATTATTATTAAAAGATGATTTTAAAAACCCTTCAATAAACCTTCCAAAGGTTACCACACTAAAGGAAAAAAACCTTGAACATTAGGCCTTGGTGACCCTGATATATTGAGAACCCTCTGACACTTGGGAACAACCTGAGCTCATTTGTAAGTTTCCATGTCCAAGTTCACGATGACTATTTCTTCCTATTAAAGGAGAGATTAGTTTTTCTTTTGCAAATGAATAATTGCTTTTCCATTGATGATAATAAGTGATAACTTTCCTAGATAATTGGTAAAAATATGTCAATATAAATCCAAAAAGCCTATTTAAAAGCTCAGAAACCTCTATCGTTAATTCTAAGTGGTTTCCCCTTAAGCACATCAATATAAACTTACTGTAAAATGGAAAGATTTGCCTTGTGGTGAGGTTAAAATTGTCATCATATTTTTAGAGCATGAATTTTATACTCTCTAGAGAGATCATCTTGGAATAATGTCCAAAAGAAAAACAGGAAATGAACAGGGTCACTTAATTGAGAGTAGAAAATGGTTTCATATACTTTTGTTTCATCAAAATTTTTTCTATCAAAATATGAGATTTCTGAGGCAGAGGCATGATTCATTTCCCTTCATAAGCATATTTAACTGTACACAGGTCTGTACCATGAGTCTAAAATTTATATTTTGGATAGCCCAGATTTTCCTTCAAGATTTAACTGGGCATTCCAGATAATCATGAAGATTTATGCAAATACTGAGAAAATTAAGATTTATAAAATGTACTTTATACTTTCAGGAAAAAGTATAAAAAAGTAAAAAACTACAAAGATACACAATTCAAAGTATGAGTATGTTCTCTCATATTCCATCACTCATTGAAAATTTAATTTTACTTTACCTAAGATAATGGGCACAAGTGAGCCACCCTGATTAATAGGGACAGCATAGCCTGATGTTTAAAATACTATGTATTTACAAGTAAGTACTAGGAAGGCTCTATTTTCAAATTACCTAGACATGATGCTTTTTGTGTTTCTGGAGCTGAGAAAGAAAGGAAGAATTCTTTGAAAAGCAACTATTCATTCATCAAAGCAATCTGTATTCAAGTCTAAGATAGAGCTTAAGATTTCACACGATCTTCTTTTTATTTTATCTAACACAGGACAGTCACACATTCAGTTATGAAGAGAGCAAGTTCCAAAATAATTTGAAGCTTAACATTCAGAACCAATGAATACGCGGTGGCTCCTCCCTTCAATTAATCTAGCTTATCCAAATAAGAAGGTTCCAACTCTACAGCAAGTACACCATAAATAAGCACAAAAGATACAGTCATTTATTACAGGTGAAACAGCACATGCTGTAGAAGCAATGAGAAAAATAGTAAGCTGTAGACCATAGATACAGGAATCAGATCTGTGTTCAAATCCAGATACTGTCTATAGGCAATTTCTTTACTTTCCTTAGGCAATTTCTTTACTTTCCTATAAACACTCATTTGAAAATTGACACCAATAATAATACCTACTTCATGGAGTTAGTGTAGAAATTATTGAGAAAAACTCATGTAAAATATTCAGTACAGGGGGCGAGACTCCACCCCATCCCCAACTGCAGGAACTGAGCCAGAAGAAGAAGCGGAAGTCCCTCGTGCCCAGTGACTATACTGGTGTGGGACCCGTGGTGTCATGGCTGCCAACAGTGGCGATGGCACAGCCTCAGCTTAAGCTTCGGTCTCTGAAGATGGTGTCAGCCGAAGCTCAAAATCTGGGGAGGAGCTAGTAGTCCAAGTTCCTGTGGTTGATGAGCAAAGTGACAACTTCAAGGAGATGTGGCCATCCCTCCTTCTGTCCATGAAGATGGCTAGCTTTGTGGCTTTGGACATGGAACTGAGTGGGTTTGGGGACAGGAAGAGTTTGCTTAACCAGTAAGTATAAGCCCTGATCTCTTTTAGTCCTGGCCTTGCCAGGAAGGTCAGACCTCAACCCTGCAGTGGTGGTCACAGCCCTGGGTGGTTTGGGGCTTTAATGAGACTAATCCCCAGCCACAGGCACCCACAAACCCAACCCCAAGGTGCCTCAAGAAATGTTACAAGGCCGTGTGTCATGCTGCCAGGACCCGTTCCATCCTCTCCCTGGGCCTTGCCTGCTTCAAGCAACAGCTAAACAAGGGTGAACACTTATACCTGGCCCAGGTGTTCAATCTGACCCTGCTTGCATGGAAGAGTACATCATAGAACCAAAGTCTGTGCATTTCCTGATACATCATGGCTTCAATTTCAACCGGCAGTGTGCCCAGGGTATCCCTTAACATAGAACATGATAACATCCACGCGGTGGCTCCTCCCTTCAATTAATCTAGCTTATCCAAATAAGAAGGTTCCAACTCTACAGCAAGTACACCATAAATAAGCACAAAAGATACAGTCATTTATTACAGGTGAAACAGCACATGCTGTAGAAGCAATGAGAAAAATAGTAAGCTGTAGACCATAGATACAGGAATCAGATCTGTGTTCAAATCCAGATACTGTCTATAGGCAATTTCTTTACTTTCCTTAGGCAATTTCTTTACTTTCCTATAAACACTCATTTGAAAATTGACACCAATAATAATACCTACTTCATGGAGTTAGTGTAGAAATTATTGAGAAAAACTCATGTAAAATATTCAGTACAGGGGGCGAGACTCCACCCCATCCCCAACTGCAGGAACTGAGCCAGAAGAAGAAGCGGAAGTCCCTCGTGCCCAGTGACTATACTGGTGTGGGACCCGTGGTGTCATGGCTGCCAACAGTGGCGATGGCACAGCCTCAGCTTAAGCTTCGGTCTCTGAAGATGGTGTCAGCCGAAGCTCAAAATCTGGGGAGGAGCTAGTAGTCCAAGTTCCTGTGGTTGATGAGCAAAGTGACAACTTCAAGGAGATGTGGCCATCCCTCCTTCTGTCCATGAAGATGGCTAGCTTTGTGGCTTTGGACATGGAACTGAGTGGGTTTGGGGACAGGAAGAGTTTGCTTAACCAGTAAGTATAAGCCCTGATCTCTTTTAGTCCTGGCCTTGCCAGGAAGGTCAGACCTCAACCCTGCAGTGGTGGTCACAGCCCTGGGTGGTTTGGGGCTTTAATGAGACTAATCCCCAGCCACAGGCACCCACAAACCCAACCCCAAGGTGCCTCAAGAAATGTTACAAGGCCGTGTGTCATGCTGCCAGGACCCGTTCCATCCTCTCCCTGGGCCTTGCCTGCTTCAAGCAACAGCTAAACAAGGGTGAACACTTATACCTGGCCCAGGTGTTCAATCTGACCCTGCTATGCATGGAAGAGTACATCATAGAACCAAAGTCTGTGCATTTCCTGATACATCATGGCTTCAATTTCAACCGGCAGTGTGCCCAGGGTATCCCTTACCACAAGGGCAACGACAAGGGTGATGAGAGCCAGAGCCAGTCAGTGAGGACACTGTTCCTGGATTTAATCCGGGCCTGCTGGCCTCTGGTACTACACAATGGCCTCACAGACTTGGTGCTCCTGTACCAAAACTTCTATGCACATTTGCCCAAGAGCTTGAGAACCTTCACTGCTGACCTGTGTGAAATGTTCCCCACTGGCATTCACAACACCAAATATGCTGCTGAGTTTCATATCCGCTTTGTGGCCTCCTACCTAGAATATGCCTTCCGGAAATGTGAGCGGGAAAACGGGAAGCTGTGGGCAGCTGGAAACCCACACCTGACTCTGGAGTTCTGCAGCTATCCTCCTAGCATGAGGGCCCACATTGACTATCGCTGCTGCATGCCCTCTGCCACCTACCGTAATCATTCCACCAGCATCTGTGACAGCTTCTCGGCCTATGGCTGGTGCCCACTGGGACCACAGTGTCCTCGGTCCCATGATATTGACCTTATCATTGACACTGATGAAGCTGTGGTGGAGGACAAGAGGCAACAGCGACGACATAAAGAAAAACGGAGGAAGGCTTTGTTGGCCCTGCCTGTGGAAGCTGAGGATGGTCCTCCCATGAAGCAGGTCTGTAAGGATGGCCTCAAAGCTTGAGGAAACTCAACAGCAACCTGAACAGCAGGAGGCTGAGAATGAGACTGAGACCCAATATGGCTCTGAGCAGGGTCACAAAAATGACTTGGAGATGGCGCCTAAGGCAGCAAGGGCTGAAACAGCTGACCTGGCCACATCAGAAGCACCAGAGAATCAAGTCATCTCTAAGCCAGTGCCCGGGGATGGGCTGCATCAGGCTGGTTTTGATGCCTTTATGACAGGTTATGTGATGGCCTATGTAGGAGTGAGCCAAGGACCCTAGCCCTGTAGCTCTGAACCATGGATACCTGAATGTCACAACAAGGTAGACCTGAGTGGCAAAGCTGTCCCCCTCACGGTGGCTGAGCCAGTTCTCCCGTTCTTCCAAAGCCCACAACCAGAAGATGAAGCTGGTTTGGGGCAGCAGCTGACTCAACTTCTGTACAACACTCAAGGGCCCAGGGAGAGAGGCTAAGGGTAGAACAGAGGGGTCTGGATCCTTCTAACCTGTATCTTAGTCCCAACTACCAGAGGATGGGGATGGGATCCTGGTAGAGATACTGTTGCATTGCTCCTGGGTCTCTGCCTTTATCCCAGAGGCCGAGGAACAAAGGTACAAGTAAGAAGGCTGACCAGCACCTGTACCACCGACTTTATTCATTTTTAAATCTCAAAAGTGTACTGGGAAAGTTTTACCCCCCCCCCCCGCCCCCCAAAAATCAACAGAAACAGGATATGAAAATATTTGACAAAAAAAAAAAAAAACCCATTTAGTACAGTGGTTGGCACAAATAGAAGTGCTCAATAAAAACTTTCTGTAATGAAAATAACATTATTATGGTTTGCAATGCTTCCCTGAGAACTTAAGCTACTTTAGAAGCTCAGTGAAGGCAAACATCACATTTAGAACCCATTTTTATTGACTTTTTTTAAATCAGAGATTATTTTATACTCTAAAATTTAAATGGTATAGTATTATAGTGATATGAGCATTTCTCTTCTGAAATTTACCCTTAAAAGTTACCTCCTTTTTTGCACAGAAACTTACTCCAACTTGGTGTCTGCTTAACCTTTTTTTCTTTCCCAAATCCTATTATATTCATCTCTTTTTGTTCAGTGTTTGAATGGCCTTTGGCCAAAAGCTACAAAACAATGACCTAAGAAATGCTGCTCTACTTTTACAAACCTGTGTTCTGAAATAGTTTTAATGGAACTTAGAATCTTAAAAGTATTTCAGGGTTGGGAAAGACCTCAAATGCTGTTTAATACTACTCCCTTGCCTGTCATCCAACATCTGTGACATCTGCATTAAGGAAGTCACTGAGCTTTTAGTGAAAACTCCCCAGCGATGACCATATCACTAGCCTGAGGGACGACAGCTCACTTCCGGACAGTCACAAATGGGAAAGGAGATGTTAAGAAGCCATCAGACACTTTCACAAAAATAAACAGATGTTCCTGACTCATTTGTGGACACAGAACAGCAATTATATCTAAGAGCCATCTCTCATCTTGACTCCATTGACAGCTGTGATATAATGTTTCATTTAAGAAATCAGTAAGGTATGTTTTATGATCATAGACCAGCAACAAAACTATCCAATCAGTTCTGCTATAGTAAAGCAATGCCTCCACTGGTTAAAACGGGGTTGGCATTGCTCCTGGGTCTCTGCCTTTATCCCAGAGGCCGAGGAACAAAGGTACAAGTAAGAAGGCTGACCAGCACCTGTACCACCGACTTTATTCATTTTTAAATCTCAAAAGTGTACTGGGAAAGTTTTACCCCCCCCCCCCGCCCCCCAAAAATCAACAGAAACAGGATATGAAAATATTTGACCAAAAAAAAAAAAAACCCATTTAGTACAGTGGTTGGCACAAATAGAAGTGCTCAATAAAAACTTTCTGTAATGAAAATAACATTATTATGGTTTGCAATGCTTCCCTGAGAACTTAAGCTACTTTAGAAGCTCAGTGAAGGCAAACATCACATTTAGAACCCATTTTTATTGACTTTTTTTAAATCAGAGATTATTTTATACTCTAAAATTTAAATGGTATAGTATTATAGTGATATGAGCATTTCTCTTCTGAAATTTACCCTTAAAAGTTACCTCCTTTTTTGCACAGAAACTTACTCCAACTTGGTGTCTGCTTAACCTTTTTTTCTTTCCCAAATCCTATTATATTCATCTCTTTTTGTTCAGTGTTTGAATGGCCTTTGGCCAAAAGCTACAAAACAATGACCTAAGAAATGCTGCTCTACTTTTACAAACCTGTGTTCTGAAATAGTTTTAATGGAACTTAGAATCTTAAAAGTATTTCAGGGTTGGGAAAGACCTCAAATGCTGTTTAATACTACTCCCTTGCCTGTCATCCAACATCTGTGACATCTGCATTAAGGAAGTCACTGAGCTTTTAGTGAAAACTCCCCAGCGATGACCATATCACTAGCCTGAGGGACGACAGCTCACTTCCGGACAGTCACAAATGGGAAAGGAGATGTTAAGAAGCCATCAGACACTTTCACAAAAATAAACAGATGTTCCTGACTCATTTGTGGACACAGAACAGCAATTATATCTAAGAGCCATCTCTCATCTTGACTCCATTGACAGCTGTGATATAATGTTTCATTTAAGAAATCAGTAAGGTATGTTTTATGATCATAGACCAGCAACAAAACTATCCAATCAGTTCTGCTATAGTAAAGCAATGCCTCCATTCAAACTTCATCTTGCTCTCCTTTATCTGTAAAATGGAAGGAAGAACACTAGCTTCTTTCTAATTGTTAGGAAAATTCCATGAGATGACCCACATACTGAATAAAATGCTTGGTGCCCGGAATCAGGCACACTGTAAGCATTCAACAAACGGTGGTAAGTGCTAAAAATAATGCCCAGGGCTCGCCTATAAACATGCCCCACACAAAGTGTACATTCCAAAAATGTCATCATTACTCACTAGGCCATTTGTTTCTTCATCAGAAACTTCAATTACTGCCTGCCAAAAAAATAAAGCTCGACAAGTGCTAACACATTAAGAATAAGAGAACTGGTTAAAATGCTGATAGACTAAGATAGGAATACAACATCATACAGACCTGCTGGATAAGAAGAATTTCACTAGACCAGGAACACAGACTCCTGATAGGACACCTGACATAACTAGACCTGTGGCTGCTTTATAACAGAGTTATGAACCAGTCTCTGTTTGAATAGCCCAGGTTGTCTGTAATCAGGATACAGAGTGAAGAAAATTGAAAATTTTTCACAAAGCATTTCTTTGTCCATAATAACACAGAAATATCACTTCTTCAAAACTGGCTTCACGAGAATAGGGAGCAGAACAAATGGTCACAAACAGGTTAACTAAAACCAGAAATAATCTGTGAAGTATGCTTCTCCACTATTACTGAGATCTACCCACTCGTTTCCTTTTATGATTTCACAACGGCTTAATTACCACACGCTTTCAATAGCCTCCTATCTGATTTTTACCCACTGCTGGATGTTCTCTTTTGTCATCCAACATCTGTGACATCTGCATTAAGGAAGTCACTGAGCTTTTAGTGAAAACTCCCCAGCGATGACCATATCACTAGCCTGAGGGACGACAGCTCACTTCCGGACAGTCACAAATGGGAAAGGAGATGTTAAGAAGCCATCGACACTTTCACAAAAATAAACAGATGTTCCTGACTCATTTGTGGACACAGAACAGCAATTATATCTAAGAGCCATCTCTCATCTTGACTCCATTGACAGCTGTGATATAATGTTTCATTTAAGAAATCAGTAAGGTATGTTTTATGATCATAGACCAGCAACAAAACTATCCAATCAGTTCTGCTATAGTAAAGCAATGCCTCCATTCAAACTTCATCTTGCTCTCCTTTATCTGTAAAATGGAAGGAAGAACACTAGCTTCTTTCTAATTGTTAGGAAAATTCCATGAGATGACCCACATACTGAATAAAATGCTTGGTGCCCGGAATCAGGCACACTGTAAGCATTCAACAAACGGTGGTAAGTGCTAAAAATAATGCCCAGGGCTCGCCTATAAACATGCCCCACACAAAGTGTACATTCCAAAAATGTCATCATTAGTCACTAGGCCATTTGTTTCTTCATCAGAAACTTCAATTACTGCCTGCCAAAAAAATAAAGCTCGACAAGTGCTAACACATTAAGAATAAGAGAACTGGTTAAAATGCTGATAGACTAAGATAGGAATACAACATCATACAGACCTGCTGGATAAGAAGAATTTCACTAGACCAGGAACACAGACTCCTGATAGGACACCTGACATAACTAGACCTGTGGCTGCTTTATAACAGAGTTATGAACCAGTCTCTGTTTGAATAGCCCAGGTTGTCTGTAATCAGGATACAGAGTGAAGAAAATTGAAAATTTTTCACAAAGCATTTCTTTGTCCATAATAACACAGAAATATCACTTCTTCAAAACTGGCTTCACGAGAATAGGGAGCAGAACAAATGGTCACAAACAGGTTAACTAAAACCAGAAATAATCTGTGAAGTATGCTTCTCCACTATTACTGAGATCTACCCACTCGTTTCCTTTTATGATTTCACAACGGCTATCAACCCTGTTACCACACGCTTTCAATAGCCTCCTATCTGATTCTCCAGCCTCCCTTCTCTGCTCATCCTACACAGAGATGCTGGATGTTAAGACAATCTTTCCTAAATATCAATTCCATCATGCCACTGCCTTGCTGAGAAATTCCCCATTGGTCCCTAATGCTCATCTGATCAGATCTCATCTCCTTGGTCTGACCTTTCATCATCATCTGGGCTTCCCTGTTGGCTCAGACTATAAAGAATCCACCTGCAATGCAAGAGACCAGGGATTGGATCCTGAGTTGGGAAGATCCCTTGGAGAAGGGAATGGCAACCCATTATAGTATTTGTGCCTGAAGAATTCCACGGATAAAGGAACACAGCAAGCTCCATGGGGTCCCAAAGAATTAGACAGGATTGAGCGACTAACTCTTTCACACATTCCATCATGTCTGGTCCACTAACTGCGTCTTGAATTCAGTCACCTCCAGAGATTACAGCACAAGTGCTTCCTACATGAACCCACCAGTTCTTGCTTTTCCTCTTCCACTATTAGCTCAGAATTCAACTCCTGTAACAATTCCTGTATAAGCCTTTCACTGTTCTTTCTCCTACCTTGGGTTACTCTGTATTCTGTTGGCAACAGGTTAACATTCACCTCCTTTTTTTCTGTCGCTTTAATCCTCTTAAAGTATGAATGTGGTTTCTCCTAAACTCCCTGGGATGTCCTTTCAGGACTAGCCCATGTCCTTCATTTTAAATACTACTCTAACAAGTCGTGACTTGAGAGACTGAAGAGTTCCAATTTTTTGAAGGGCTTATAATTATATTCTACTCTTTCTGTGAGATGTGACAATCATCCGTGTCTTCTCTTTTTTTTTTTTTTTCTGCAATAGGCAGGGAACACATAGTTCACAGTTTGAGTACATAGCTAACCCCTGAAAACAGAGAGAGTTAGGGCTGTCACCAAAATTCAGTGTACTGCTATGTCTGCCTCAAAACCAAAAGAATTGATAACTAATTCATCCAAGGGCTGGAACTGAAAACAGTTCGGACATAATCAGGACTCAAATGCTGGTTCTTTGGATTCATACTGCTATCTCTAATTGAACACAAAATTTCCCTCATTCTTAGCTAGTTCAAAGGCCAGTAAAATAAAAATACAGGTACTACATTTATTGAAGAAAGATACACATATAAGTGAATCCACAGTTCAAACTCATGTTGTTCAAAGGTCCACTGTAATGTAGATTGGCAGAATGCATGCCTTCCCCATCCACTGCAGGATAATGCCTCATCTGATGCTTAATTTGTACCTCAAATAACTAAGCAAACCATCTACCTCTCTCAATTAGCTATCTATTGGCAGGGATGAGACAGAACTCCAGATTTTTTGAGAATCGACCCAGGATTATCAGGATTTAACATCTATACTCCAGCTTTCCCAAATCAAGTTTGCCTGGACATGCAGTGGACCAATGATCTCTAGTCCTAATTTAGCTTTTTATACATTTTTTAAAATAAAGTCTATTATAACATCTCCCACCTTTTAAATATATACCTTGCTGTAATTTGCACATAACACAACAGGAAATACCCAGGGAATGAGTCGAACTGATACTCAAGGAAGTTTTACTTTCCACTAACTGAGTAGTTCTCAACACATTTTCAGAAGAAAGTATCATTTTACTGGTAAATCCTCAAAGTCCTGAATTTAATCACCCACCATCCTGAGCCATTTGTGGTATCCAATAAAAAGGTTAAATGTAAGCATTATCCAACCATTCAATCCACTTCAGTTCCTATCCAGTCAGAAACAGTAAACCACTCAGAAAAAAAAAAAAAATTTCAACTTGTCTATCTCTCTATTCTCAGGAAAATTGAAACATTTTATATTTTAACAACTGCCTAGATCAGTGTTCATCAACCTTTTTGGTATCAGGGACCATCTTCGTGGAAGACAATTTTTCCATGGAAGGTGGGGAAAGGGTGATGGTTTGGGAATGATTCAAGTGCATTACATTTATGGGGCACTTTATTTCTAATCTAATAATGCTGATGATCTGACAGGAGCATGAGTCCAGGGCCTAGAGGCTAGGGACCTCTGACCTAGAAGACCAGCTCCACCCATCTGTTTGATTCTTCTATCCCCATTTTAAAATGTTTTGGGTCACTAAGGAATAGCTGACAAAATAAAGGTCATGTAAATTTCCCTCATTCTTAGCTAGTTCAAAGGCCAGTAAAATAAAAATACAGGTACTACATTTATTGAAGAAAGATACACATATAAGTGAATCCACAGTTCAAACTCATGTTGTTCAAAGGTCCACTGTAATGTAGATTGGCAGAATGCATGCCTTCCCCATCCACTGCAGGATAATGCCTCATCTGATGCTTAATTTGTACCTCAAATAACTAAGCAAACCATCTACCTCTCTCAATTAGCTATCTATTGGCAGGGATGAGACAGAACTCCAGATTTTTTGAGAATCGACCCAGGATTATCAGGATTTAACATCTATACTCCAGCTTTCCCAAATCAAGTTTGCCTGGACATGCAGTGGACCAATGATCTCTAGTCCTAATTTAGCTTTTTATACATTTTTAAAGTAAAGTCTATTATAACATCTCCCACCTTTTAAATATATACCTTGCTGTAATTTGCACATAACACAACAGGAAATACCCAGGGAATGAGTCGAACTGATACTCAAGGAAGTTTTACTTTCCACTAACTGAGTAGTTCTCAACACATTTTCAGAAGAAAGTATCATTTTACTGGTAAATCCTCAAAGTCCTGAATTTAATCACCCACCATCCTGAGCCATTTGTGGTATCCAATAAAAAGGTTAAATGTAAGCATTATCCAACCATTCAATCCACTTCAGTTCCTATCCAGTCAGAAACAGTAAACCACTCAGAAAAAAAAAAAAAATTTCAACTTGTCTATCTCTCTATTCTCAGGAAAATTGAAACATTTTATATTTTAACAACTGCCTAGATCAGTGTTCATCAACCTTTTTGGTATCAGGGACCATCTTCGTGGAAGACAATTTTTCCATGGAAGGTGGGGAAAGGGTGATGGTTTGGGAATGATTCAAGTGCATTACATTTATGGGGCACTTTATTTCTAATCTAATAATGCTGATGATCTGACAGGAGCATGAGTCCAGGGCCTAGAGGCTAGGGACCTCTGACCTAGAAGACCAGCTCCACCCATCTGTTTGATTCTTCTATCCCCATTTTAAAAATGTTTTGGGTCACTAAGGAATAGCTGACAAAATAAAGGTCATGTATATTCCTCCTGCCCCACCCCCATCCCTGCTTTCTATATGCCCTCCCCTACCCCAAAGACACACACACACACACACACACACACACACACACACACACACACTTTCTTTCTTTCTCTCTCACTCAGGTTTCTGTTCATCAATCAACACAGCTGACAAATTGTTGACTGCCTCTCTCTAGGAAATCAGACCTTCAAAGGATCACTTTAAAAAATCAATGTGGTTGTTCCTTTTCTTCACTGTAGAGAAAAAAAGCCACATTCATCCTAAGAAATTCATCACACATGCTATGCAGCCGAACAAAAAATAATAATAATAAAAAAATTTTAAACTCTAAAAAGTCTGCACAATCTCTCAGGCTTTCATATCAGTATGTTCTTTTGCATACCTAGCCTAAATCATCATGTCACACAGGAGCAATATGGCATTAAAGGAATTCTGACAGAGTACAATCCCCATACTGAAAGATAGGGAAGAGAGCTGAATAAATGAATTGAGATGTGAAGTATTGGAGGATGTTAAATTACACATGAGTATGTGGGGCTAAAAAAATGAATTACACTGTAAGGAATTGGGCACAAGGAGACAGGTAAAAAGATCAAAGCAGCCTGTGTTATATACTTATAAGCTGACTTTTTCTTAAATGCTCTACTGGAATTTCCTTTTTGCATCTAAATACATCTCCATGTTCTGAGTGTGAAGCTCATAGGTGCAGCGCCAACTGCTACTACAGAAATAGCTACTTTCAATGAAATGGAGTTATGTTTGGCAAAAATGACATTTTTGTTTATTTTTTAAACCTTTATTTTACTTTTAACTTTTACAGAGTTTTGTTGTTCACAGACATGCATGTTCTCAGATTAGTCACATGTATATCCCCCCCTTCCCTCCCCCCCCGACCATCACACAGCACCCCTGAAGGATCCCCTTTTCTCACAGAGCAATGACTAGAGCTATTTTCTTCACTTATGATAGTACAGGCCTTCATGCTACTTCCCTTACGCCTCTCACCCACTGTTCCTTCCCCAAAATGTCCATATGTCCACTGTCCATGTCTGTCTTTCTGTCGCTTCACTGCATATTTATTGAGGCTTTCTCTTTTTTCTTCTTTTTTCAATGTTTTGAAATAGGCTGTTCAAAATATTCCTACTGCTATGGCTGGTTTATGGTTCTTTCCACTTATAACATGCTAATTAATTAGACTATGCAAATTGCAAGTTTTAATTATTTTTTTGTTTTAAATGGACTCTCCCTTACAAAAACCCATTACTCTCTATGTAAGTATGAATAAGGACTTCAAAAAAATCATTTAACGCAGTTTGCCCTTGATGACTTCTCTTTCCTGTAAGGTTTGATCCCTGGGTTAGGAAGGTCCCCTGGAGGAAGAAATGGCAACTCACTCTAGTATTCTTGCCTGAAAAATCTCATGGGCAGAAGAGCCCAATGGGCTACAGTTCATGGGGACTAAGTATGTCAAAGGGAGTAATAATGAAGCAGGAAGGGGAGACAGATGTCTCTGACTGGCTTCCTAGCTAGGATAACAACCATTCAGAATTAATCCCCGGCACAACACATCACTCTCTCTAGGCTCAACTGGAAAGTTTTGAAGGAGTGTTGCTGCTGTTTAGGTGCTAAGTCATGTCCAAATCTTTTAGGACCCCATGAACTGCAGCCCACTGGATTCCTTTGTTCATGGGATTTTTTTTTTTAATTAAGCAAAATACAGCAACTTATTTAGATTCTTGAAATGAATATGAAGGGAAATAAAGATCACAAAATTATACAGACTACAAGAGTGTGCCATATATTAGATGGTATAAATGAATACACCAGGGTGGTGTTTAACTAAAGATAAAACTAAATACCCAAAAGGCGGCGTTCCTTGGTCTGCTGCTTTGACACAACACACTTCCATATAGATCTGAAAGGTCAAAATAAGTAGGTGCAAAGTCAATTGTTGCATATGATTTTTAGCTTAAACAATTTCAGAAAACATCGAAAATACCAGTTTTTAGTTTTTTGTCAGCTGTAATGTGAAGGATATTCAGAACAAGAAAAATTCTATAATGCAAGAGAGTCCAAATATACATCTTATGTGGCTGGCCTCTTTCACAAGACTGTACAAGGTTGTGTGCAAAAACTAAAACCCATGGGATTTTCCAGGTAGGAATATTGTAGAGTTGTCATTTCCTTTTCCAGGGGATCTTCCCAACCCAGTGATCAAACCCATGTGTCCTGAATTGGCAGGCAGGTTCTTTACTACTGAGGCAACAGAGAAGCCCTGTGAAGGAACAGAAAGGCACAAAAATATAACAGGAACTATACTAGCCTTAAGGGTCAGGAAAACCATCTGCTTCCCCGAGCCGTGTTATTGACTAGTTGTTCAGTTTTGAGCTAGTCACTTAACCTCTCTGGTTAATAACTGAATCCCTATCCACAACTGTTCCACTGCAATGCTAAGTGTTCCTTCTACCACGCTGCCCTGAACATCATAGTTTAAATTATAAAAAGCAGAGCCTACGGGTGTCTGGTAGTTTATGAGAAAAACGGGAAGTTGGCACAGAGATCTAAAATCATCATTCCATGTCACCAATTAATGAGGGATTTGGGTAGCTGCTGAATCAAAATTAAGTTCTCATGCTGCCAAGTTGGGACTAGATGTCAAAGGGAGTAATAATGAAGCAGGAAGGGGAGACAGATGTCTCTGACTGGCTTCCTAGCTAGGATAACAACCATTCAGAATTAATCCCCGGCACAACACATCACTCTCTCTAGGCTCAACTGGAAAGTTTTGAAGGAGTGTTGCTGCTGTTTAGGTGCTAAGTCATGTCCAAATCTTTTAGGACCCCATGAACTGCAGCCCACTGGATTCCTTTGTTCATGGGATTTTTTTTTTTAATTAAGCAAAATACAGCAACTTATTTAGATTCTTGAAATGAATATGAAGGGAAATAAAGATCACAAAATTATACAGACTACAAGAGTGTGCCATATATTAGATGGTATAAATGAATACACCAGGGTGGTGTTTAACTAAAGATAAAACTAAATACCCAAAAGGCGGCGTTCCTTGGTCTGCTGCTTTGACACAACACACTTCCATATAGATCTGAAAGGTCAAAATAAGTAGGTGCAAAGTCAATTGTTGCATATGATTTTTAGCTTAAACAATTTCAGAAAACATCGAAAATACCAGTTTTTAGTTTTTTGTCAGCTGTAATGTGAAGGATATTCAGAACAAGAAAAATTCTATAATGCAAGAGAGTCCAAATATACATCTTATGTGGCTGGCCTCTTTCACAAGACTGTACAAGGTTGTGTGCAAAAACTAAAACCCATGGGATTTTCCAGGTAGGAATATTGTAGAGTTGTCATTTCCTTTTCCAGGGGATCTTCCCAACCCAGTGATCAAACCCATGTGTCCTGAATTGGCAGGCAGGTTCTTTACTACTGAGGCAACAGAGAAGCCCTGTGAAGGAACAGAAAGGCACAAAAATATAACAGGAACTATACTAGCCTTAAGGGTCAGGAAAACCATCTGCTTCCCCGAGCCGTGTTATTGACTAGTTGTTCAGTTTTGAGCTAGTCACTTAACCTCTCTGGTTAATAACTGAATCCCTATCCACAACTGTTCCACTGCAATGCTAAGTGTTCCTTCTACCACGCTGCCCTGAACATCATAGTTTAAATTATAAAAAGCAGAGCCTACGGGTGTCTGGTAGTTTATGAGAAAAACGGGAAGTTGGCACAGAGATCTAAAATCATCATTCCATGTCACCAATTAATGAGGGATTTGGGTAGCTGCTGAATCAAAATTAAGTTCTCATGCTGCCAAGTTGAACCCCACAGAGCTTTTGCAATTTTTAAATTCCTATTTCTGTTGAATACAACCTGGTATATATTGACTGATACCATAATATGCTGACAGGATTTTAAAAAATCAATCCATGTACCATGTTAACCTATAATAGAATTGATATGAATTAGGAAAATGAAAGTTATTTAACTTGTTTGATGCTAAAGTCATTACTATGGTCATAAATATGTTTAACAGTGAACTAAGAGACTCCACATTTGAAATATTACATTTAATTCTCCAATTCCACCTCATTCCAACTTTTGTAATATACTACAAAAATAAGATAACTGAACAAAACTCACTGGTCCAGCCTTGTAATCACCAACTTCATTTCCACAATACCTCTCGATCTGGTTCAAGCTCAAACGACCCAAGAGCTTTGTAAGTTTTCACCAGTAGCACATCTGGCAAAATGTTCTCTCAAACTACTGAAAAGCAAGAATGGAAATACCCCAGTGGAAACTCACCAAGATTATAAAATCTGACAAGATCTTACAGACATAGAGATATACATACACATATTTATTTATATACACACACGCTCATTTTGTTAGAGCAGATCTATTTTGAGGTTGTGAATTTTCTTCTTTGTTGGCTAAAGAAAACCTGCAGTATCTATTCTTGAGGTTACAGACTAATTTCTGTGTCCTGAATTGGCAGGCAGGTTCTTTACTACTGAGGCAACAGAGAAGCCCTGTGAAGGAACAGAAAGGCAAAAATATAACAGGAACTATACTAGCCTTAAGGGTCAGGAAAACCATCTGCTTCCCCGAGCCGTGTTATTGACTAGTTGTTCAGTTTTGAGCTAGTCACTTAACCTCTCTGGTTAATAACTGAATCCCTATCCACAACTGTTCCACTGCAATGCTAAGTGTTCCTTCTACCACGCTGCCCTGAACATCATAGTTTAAATTATAAAAAGCAGAGCCTACGGGTGTCTGGTAGTTTATGAGAAAAACGGGAAGTTGGCACAGAGATCTAAAATCATCATTCCATGTCACCAATTAATGAGGGATTTGGGTAGCTGCTGAATCAAAATTAAGTTCTCATGCTGCCAAGTTGAACCCCACAGAGCTTTTGCAATTTTTTTAAATTCCTATTTCTGTTGAATACAACCTGGTATATATTGACTGATACCATAATATGCTGACAGGATTTTAAAAAATCAATCCATGTACCATGTTAACCTATAATAGAATTGATATGAATTAGGAAAATGAAAGTTATTTAACTTGTTTGATGCTAAAGTCATTACTATGGTCATAAATATGTTTAACAGTGAACTAAGAGACTCCACATTTGAAATATTACATTTAATTCTCCAATTCCACCTCATTCCAACTTTTGTAATATACTACAAAAATAAGATAACTGAACAAAACTCACTGGTCCAGCCTTGTAATCACCAACTTCATTTCCACAATACCTCTCGATCTGGTTCAAGCTCAAACGACCCAAGAGCTTTGTAAGTTTTCACCAGTAGCACATCTGGCAAAATGTTCTCTCAAACTACTGAAAAGCAAGAATGGAAATACCCCAGTGGAAACTCACCAAGATTATAAAATCTGACAAGATCTTACAGACATAGAGATATACATACACATATTTATTTATATACACACACGCTCATTTTGTTAGAGCAGATCTATTTTGAGGTTGTGAATTTTCTTCTTTGTTGGCTAAAGAAAAAACCTGCATATACTATTCCAACAACCTACATTTTTATTCCTGTTTTAAAGCTCAAGGCTCTTTTTCTGCTGAGATATTGTATATCTTGCATCTATGGTAAAGTTTGGTTATACAGTACTCGAGTACTGGTTTCCTAGGAAACCAGCAAATGTTTTAAAAATATCAAATCTAAGAAGTCTAATGCTTATTACCACTATGATATAATAATGATCTGGGACCTCCACTGCCAGAGCCCCTTCATCCAGGAAAGGTATATAGGATGGGAGCAATTCTTTCCTTGTGGGAAAGGCTTTTTGCTGGCATTACACACACACAAAAAACATGTATACAACTGTACTTAACCTACTTCCTGCCTTACATACCATCCTCCATCCTTGAAACAATGCTTTCAGAACAAAATAAAGAGGACCACAACAATTCAGCTTGGCTCTGTAGGTGGTATACGGCACCATGGCAAGAGGAAATAACACCCTAACCTCTCTCATTCTTGCATATAGTGTAGCTTTACCAGGAAGAACTTCCAAAGAACAAAAGAGGACTGCTATAGGTTCTGCAATGTTCTGCCTTTGTATAAAAGTGTAAGCTCTATGAACTTCAGTTTCCTCATGCTCTGAATATATCAGAAAGCTTTGTAAATATCTCTTGGAAAAATACACATGAAAGAACTTATGGAGCAGTCAAAGGCCTTTTTAAATGCACAAAACTACTGGATTTCAACTAACGTTATGAGCATCCTACATCCTACCATTGTCCAACCATGAAGGCTCTCTCTCTTCCTATCCTCAATTCAATCAGTGTCAGTCAACAGTCCTACCAACAGTCCTTTTCTGCAACAATCGTCTTTCCATCTCTGTCTCACAGTTTCAAGATTTAATTAGCTGTCCCTACCAAATCTTATTACCTAAAACATTCCCCAAGCTTTAGGTCATCCTACAAACAGCTACAATTACATCTCCAAAAATCAACAGAGTAACTGCCCTACCCAAAAACTATTCAAGGGTTCTTCATTACCTTTCCTGGAGTAGAAAATCATGAAGTCTTCAGTGGTAAACAAGGCTCTTCACAACTGGGCTTGGTTCTCTATTTCCAAAACCCCCTAGTCCTCACCTTCATCAACTCTGTACTTCAACAGAAGAAAAAATACAATTCCCCAAAGTACCAAACAGCTTTACCTCTCCGCACCTTTCCTTAGAGTTAAAGTACACATGTAAATCCAACACTTCCCTTCCTACATATTTCCAAATACAGTTAGAGGAGCCACTATGAAGACAAATTAACTCTTCATCTAATTACCATGGCAGTCCATGTCCACCCATCTGCTCCAGCCCCACCTAAGTCAAAGCTGTTCCTCATCCTTTATGTGAATTTGGGCCCATCTTCGGCTTTCATCTTCAGGAAAGGTATATAGGATGGGAGCAATTTTTCTTAACCAAAAAATTCAGTTTTTGCTTACATACCATCCTCCATCCTTGAAACAATGCTTTCAGAACAAAATAAAGAGGACCACAACAATTCAGCTTGGCTCTGTAGGTGGTATACGGCACCATGGCAAGAGGAAATAACACCCTAACCTCTCTCATTCTTGCATATAGTGTAGCTTTACCAGGAAGAACTTCCAAAGAACAAAAGAGGACTGCTATAGGTTCTGCAATGTTCTGCCTTTGTATAAAAGTGTAAGCTCTATGAACTTCAGTTTCCTCATGCTCTGAATATATCAGAAAGCTTTGTAAATATCTCTTGGAAAAATACACATGAAAGAACTTATGGAGCAGTCAAAGGCCTTTTTAAATGCACAAAACTACTGGATTTCAACTAACGTTATGAGCATCCTACATCCTACCATTGTCCAACCATGAAGGCTCTCTCTCTTCCTATCCTCAATTCAATCAGTGTCAGTCAACAGTCCTACCAACAGTCCTTTTCTGCAACAATCGTCTTTCCATCTCTGTCTCACAGTTTCAAGATTTAATTAGCTGTCCCTACCAAATCTTATTACCTAAAACATTCCCCAAGCTTTAGGTCATCCTACAAACAGCTACAATTACATCTCCAAAAATCAACAGAGTAACTGCCCTACCCAAAAACTATTCAAGGGTTCTTCATTACCTTTCCTGGAGTAGAAAATCATGAAGTCTTCAGTGGTAAACAAGGCTCTTCACAACTGGGCTTGGTTCTCTATTTCCAAAACCCCCTAGTCCTCACCTTCATCAACTCTGTACTTCAACAGAAGAAAAAATACAATTCCCCAAAGTACCAAACAGCTTTACCTCTCCGCACCTTTCCTTAGAGTTAAAGTACACATGTAAATCCAACACTTCCCTTCCTACATATTTCCAAATACAGTTAGAGGAGCCACTATGAAGACAAATTAACTCTTCATCTAATTACCATGGCAGTCCATGTCCACCCATCTGCTCCAGCCCCACCTAAGTCAAAGCTGTTCCTCATCCTTTATGTGAATGCCTGGGCTCTGGGCTCCTAGTCTTACCTTTCCCAGAGTTCATTCTCCATTCATCTTTCAGAATGACTTATTTCTATTTACTTAGCAGCTTTATCTAGGTATAACAAACTATACCTATTTGGAACACATAACATGCAATATGTACATATATACCCATGAAATCATTACCACAATCAAGATACCGAACATATTTATAGCCCTCACATGGTTTCCTCTTCCAACATATCTCTTTAGGCAAGTGCAGATTGGTTGTCATCTCAGTTTGCACTTTCATGAATTCTATATACACAAAATAACATGATGTACAGTCTTTTGTGTATGACTTCTTTTGCCTGCATGTTTGGAGATGTCGTCATGTTCTTGTGGGGATCAACAGTTTATGGCTTTCTACTGCTGAGTAGTAGTCTGTGGTATGGATATATCACAGTCTGTTTCTCCATTCTCCTATGGATAGACATTTGGATTGTTTCCAGTTTCTACCTACATCAAATGAAGCATTTATGAACATTCATGTCCAAGTTTTTGTACAGACATCTGCTGTATTCTTTTTAAACAATTAACCCAGAGTTGAATGGGTGGATGAACATCTATCATGTATGTTTAACATAAAAAATAAACCTGTCAAATGGTTTCCAAGCATTTGTACCACTTTATATTCCCATCAACAGTGTATGAGATGAGCATCCTTGGTGGCTCAGTGGTAAAGAATCAGCCTGCCAATGCAAGAAACACAGGTTTAATCTCTCATCCAAGAGAATCCCATATACCTTGGAGCAACGAAGCCCATCCATCACAACTGCTGAGCCTGTGCTCTAGAGCCCAGGAAGTACAACTCCTGAGCCTATGTGCTGCAACTACTGAAACCCCCATAAACTAGAGCCTGTGCCCTGCAACAAGAGAAGCCACTGCATTGAGGAGCCTGTGCACTGCAGTTAGAGAATAGTCCCACTCACCTCAACCTGGGAACTTGTTAGAAAAAGTTTGTGCAGCAATGAAGACCCAGCACAGCCAAAAATAAACAAATCAAATTAAAAAGAAACAGTGTATGAGAATTCAAGTTCCTTCACACTTTCTATAGCCAGCCATTTAATATTAATCATTCTGATAGATGCACAGTGATATCACATAGTGGGGTTTTTTTTGGGGGGGGGGGGGCGGGATGGGGAGGGAGGAGGCGGGCGGGCCACTTCTATTGGTCTTTCATTTTACCTATTTTCATCCATCTTTGTTCTTTGGCCCGTGTGGGCCTCCCATCGCAGTGGCCTCTGTTGTCACAGAGCACTGGCTCTGGGCGCATGCACTCCGGAGCTCCGGCTTGGAACTTGGACACATCAGTCCAGCCGCTCCGCGGCACGTGGGATCTTCCCAGGCCAGGGATCGAACCGGCGCCTCTTGCACTGCAAGGTGGTGTCCCTACCCACTGGACCACCAGGGAAGCCCCCACATAGTGTGTTTTGTTTTTTTTTTTTAAGATTTATTTATTTATTTATTTTGGGCGGGGGTCAGGTTGGGAAGGGAGGGGAGCAGGCGGGCCACTTTTATTGGTCTTTCATTGATCCATTTTCATCCATCTTTGTTCTTTGACTCCTGTGGGCCTCCCATCGCGGTGGCCTCTGTTGTCCCAGAGCGTCGGCTCTGGGCGCATGCGCTCCAGAGATCCGGCTTGGTAATTGGACACATCGGTCCAGCCGCTCCGTGGCACGTGGGATCTTCCCAGGCCAGGGATCGAACCGGTGCCCCTTGCACTGCAAGGCGGTGTCCTTACCCACTGGACCACCAGGGGAAGCCCACATAGTGGTTTTAATTTATATTTTCCTAATGACTAATGATGTTGAGCATCTGTTCATACACTTAATTGTCATCCATATGTCCTCTTTGGTAGACAGTCTGTTTCCACTTTTGTCCATTTTTTATCCAATTGTGTTTTTAATTCTGAAATTCTTTTTATTTTCTACATATAAATCCTTAATCTATTATATCATTGCAAATATATTTTTCCATTCTATAGTTTTACTTTTTATTCTCTATTAATAGCAGAATATTTTTAATATAATGAAGCCTAACTTATCAATTAGCTCTTTAATAGACTGTACTTTTGGTGTTATACTTAAGAAATCTTTGCCTGCTCTACCTTCTGGGTTTTCATAAAGGTATTGTAGTTTTAGGTTTTGCATTTAGATCAATGGTCCATTTTGAATTTTTCTATATTATGTTGAGGTATGAATCAAATTTTTTTCAATAGATATTCAGGTGTTCCAGTCCCATTCTTGAAAAACATCTCTCTTTCCTGCTAAATTGTCTCAGCGCTTTTGTCAAAAATCAGTTGACTATATAAACGTGTGTGTGTTTCTGGACTCTCTATGCTGTTTCATTAACCTCTTCCTCTATATTTATGCCAATACCACACTGCTTTGATTTCAGTAGCTTTATGGTAAGTTTGGAAATAGTGTCAATCTTCCAAGTTTGCTTCTTTCAAAAAAGTTCTTCTTGCATTTTGAAGTCCCTATAAAAATGCAGAATCAGCTTGTCAATTTCTTCAAAAAGGTCAGCTCAGATTCTGATTTGGTATTTATTGCCTGGAAACTATAAATCAATTATACGTATAACCTAACAACTTACTATTATAAATCAGGCAGTTTATTCTTCCTTTGCTTTTCTTAAATTTATCTCCTAAATTGCTTATAGTTTTCAGTTTACAAGGCATTCACATCTTCTGTCAGACATAACTCCAAGCTTCTAATGGTACTATAAAAATGTATTTTTATTTCAATATCTAATTACACATGGAAATATATTTTGCATACTGTTCCTGGACTCTGCATCTTCCTTAACTAACTTATCATTTATAGTAAATTTTCTGTAAGTCTCGTCATACTTTCTATATAGATAATAATATTCCCTGCAAATAAAGCCATTTATACTTCATCCTTTCTAACATGGAGATCTTTTCTTTTTCTTGTATTACTGCACTAGCAAGAACCTCCAGTAGGACATTTGAATAGAAGGGAAGAGGGGAGATTTCTTTATCTTGCTCCTGATCTTAGGCAAAAACATCAGAAGTATCTCCTCCTTTTTAGTTTTCTGGACAAATCTATATAGAATCAGCACGACTTCTTCCTTGAATGTTTGGTCTTATGCCCCAGGAAAGTCATCTGGGCCTACAGTTTCTTCATGGGGAGGTTTTTAATTAAAAATTTAATTTATTTAGTAGATATACTACTTGTTCAGCTTATTTTTTCCGGGTTTCATAAAGGTATTGTAGTTTTAGGTTTTGCATTTAGATCAATGGTCCATTTTGAATTTTTCTATATTATGTTGAGGTATGAATCAAATTTTTTTCAATAGATATTCAGGTGTTCCAGTCCCATTCTTGAAAAACATCTCTCTTTCCTGCTAAATTGTCTCAGCGCTTTTGTCAAAAATCAGTTGACTATATAAACGTGTGTGTGTTTCTGGACTCTCTATGCTGTTTCATTAACCTCTTCCTCTATATTTATGCCAATACCACACTGCTTTGATTTCAGTAGCTTTATGGTAAGTTTGGAAATAGTGTCAATCTTCCAAGTTTGCTTCTTTCAAAAAAGTTCTTCTTGCATTTTGAAGTCCCTATAAAAATGCAGAATCAGCTTGTCAATTTCTTCAAAAAGGTCAGCTCAGATTCTGATTTGGTATTTATTGCCTGGAAACTATAAATCAATTATACGTATAACCTAACAACTTACTATTATAAATCAGGCAGTTTATTCTTCCTTTGCTTTTCTTAAATTTATCTCCTAAATTGCTTATAGTTTTCAGTTTACAAGGCATTCACATCTTCTGTCAGACATAACTCCAAGCTTCTAATGGTACTATAAAATGTATTTTTATTTCAATATCTAATTACACATGGAAATATATTTTGCATACTGTTCCTGGACTCTGCATCTTCCTTAACTAACTTATCATTTATAGTAAATTTTCTGTAAGTCTCGTCATACTTTCTATATAGATAATAATATTCCCTGCAAATAAAGCCATTTATACTTCATCCTTTCTAACATGGAGATCTTTTCTTTTTCTTGTATTACTGCACTAGCAAGAACCTCCAGTAGGACATTTGAATAGAAGGGAAGAGGGGAGATTTCTTTATCTTGCTCCTGATCTTAGGCAAAAACATCAGAAGTATCTCCTCCTTTTTAGTTTTCTGGACAAATCTATATAGAATCAGCACGACTTCTTCCTTGAATGTTTGGTCTTATGCCCCAGGAAAGTCATCTGGGCCTACAGTTTCTTCATGGGGAGGTTTTTAATTAAAAATTTAATTTATTTAGTAGATATACTACTTGTTCAGCTTATCCGTTTCTTTTCAAGTGAGTTTAGGTAGTTTTTATCTGTCAAATAATTTATCCATTTCATGTAAGTTGTAAGATTTTTTGGAATAAAACTGTCCAAAAATTTTCCTTATTATTATCTTTTTAATAAGGAGAGAATATACAGACTGCCAATCTGAATCCTGACACTGGTAATTTGCCTCCTCTCCCTTTTTACCTTCCTGATGTACATTTTTATAACTGCACTACATATAGAAATATCCATAACTAAGAAACAGCATCATCTTCTGTTTGGAGATTTTACATGAATGCTATTCCACTGTACATATTCTTCTGCTGTACCATTATTCACTGCAAAATGTTTTTCAATTTACCCATAAATTAACATTGTATAAATTTTCATGAAATAAAACATGGCTTTTTTTCAAAAAGAAAGAAAATAATACAGCTTTATCAGATGCATCAAAAAGATATTACTAAGGCTTCCTGCTTCCTCGCAGGGTCTTTTCTCAAACTTATGCAATTATCTCTTGTCATTGATTTTTCCCCCAGTCACATCTCTCAGTATCATGATTATATCATGATATATATTTTATATACTGCTTCAGCAAAGCTATACATGAAGATGACTTAACGAGTCAAATCCTGGGCTCACCTGCTGGTTCAGTGGGTAAAGAGTCCACCTTGCAGTGTAAGGGCCACTGATTCAGTCCCTGGCCTGGGAAGATCCCATGTGCTGCGGAGTGACTGGACCAGTGTGCCCAATTAGGAGCCAGCGCTCTGGAGCGCATGCACCCAGAATCCGTGCTCTGCAACGAGAGAGGCCACCGCAATGGGAGACCCACACAGGCCAAAGAATAAAGATGGATGAAAATAAAAAACCAAAAAATTAATAAAAGAGGCCAAAATTAAAAAAAAAAAAGAGTCAAATCCTTCTACAAGGCTTGTTACAATAACAGTTTCCTATCCTAGACCCCAATTATTTCTGATCCCTGAATCAACATTTTAAAGTTTTCGTTAGATGATTCTTTTTTCTCCCATATATCTAATTTCTCCCATATATCTAATTTTTACATTGCTGCTTCCTTGTTTTTAGTAAAGAAATTACTCAATTCACTTCCTAGAAGAGAAGAAAATAATTCAGCCCTCTTTTTTATCCTGCCACCCTACCCCGCCTAGACATACACACACACTCTTCCCATCTACCTCTCACTCCAATGCTATAAAACATGTCCTGCTCTAAATGCTTCACTGTCATTTGGGCCTTTCTTTTATTTTTTCCCAATCTGAATCCTGACACTGGTAATTTGCCTCCTCTCCCTTTTTACCTTCCTGATGTACATTTTTATAACTGCACTACATATAGAAATATCCATAACTAAGAAACAGCATCATCTTCTGTTTGGAGATTTTACATGAATGCTATTCCACTGTACATATTCTTCTGCTGTACCATTATTCACTGCAAAATGTTTTTCAATTTACCCATAAATTAACATTGTATAAATTTTCATGAAATAAAACATGGCTTTTTTTCAAAAAGAAAGAAAATAATACAGCTTTATCAGATGCATCAAAAAGATATTACTAAGGCTTCCTGCTTCCTCGCAGGGTCTTTTCTCAAACTTATGCAATTATCTCTTGTCATTGATTTTTCCCCCAGTCACATCTCTCAGTATCATGATTATATCATGATATATATTTTATATACTGCTTCAGCAAAGCTATACATGAAGATGACTTAACGAGTCAAATCCTGGGCTCACCTGCTGGTTCAGTGGGTAAAGAGTCCACCTTGCAGTGTAAGGGCCACTGATTCAGTCCCTGGCCTGGGAAGATCCCATGTGCTGCGGAGTGACTGGACCAGTGTGCCCAATTAGGAGCCAGCGCTCTGGAGCGCATGCACCCAGAATCCGTGCTCTGCAACGAGAGAGGCCACCGCAATGGGAGACCCACACAGGCCAAAGAATAAAGATGGATGAAAATAAAAAACCAAAAAATTAATAAAAGAGGCCAAAATTAAAAAAAAAAAAGAGTCAAATCCTTCTACAAGGCTTGTTACAATAACAGTTTCCTATCCTAGACCCCAATTATTTCTGATCCCTGAATCAACATTTTAAAGTTTTCGTTAGATGATTCTTTTTTCTCCCATATATCTAATTTCTCCCATATATCTAATTTTTACATTGCTGCTTCCTTGTTTTTAGTAAAGAAATTACTCAATTCACTTCCTAGAAGAGAAGAAAATAATTCAGCCCTCTTTTTTATCCTGCCACCCTACCCCGCCTAGACATACACACACACTCTTCCCATCTACCTCTCACTCCAATGCTATAAAACATGTCCTGTCAAATCATTACAGAATGCTTTCACTGTCACAACCACATACATGCTCTCCATAGCGGAGTTTTTGTAGTACATTACATGTACTTCTTTTCTGAAACACATCTTGCTTTCCGATTGTTAACAGCTGTTGTTTTTTATGTTCATTTCTTTTTAGGTAATTAGTTTGTTTATGTAGTTACCTTAGACTCTCCCCAAGGTATGCAAATCCCTCTCAATACATTCACACACATCAGGCATTCTCTCAAGTTCATCCACGTGAACTCACTTCCAAAGACAATTTCCTGCTTCAGTCCGCATCAGTGCTTCTCTAAGTGAGATGTGCAGCTTTCACCATGAGTCTCCCTGCCACGTTAATCCGACAGTTCTTGCCACCCCTTTAGGGTTTGATTCCTCTACTCAGAATTCTGTACTCAGTAAAATCTTGCCACCCCACTCTTGGGTTGACTCCCCTGCCTTGTGAGTCTCCGATTCTCTTTCAGTTAAGCACATCTTCCAGTATCTTCCAGAGAAAGGGTATAAAGTGGTAAAATTTTTGAGACCTCAAATATCTGAAATGTCTTTGGTCTTTCATCGAGGAATCATTTTTCCTTAGAATTTTAAAGGCATTTCTCAATTTCTTTTTATGCAAAGTAATATAAAGCTGCTCTGATTCCTGATCCTTCGGGTAGAAAGCTACTCACCATCTCCTCTGTCTCAGGTCTGTCAGGATTCTAAAATTTAACGATTAAATGCCTTTGTTAATTGGCATTTAACAAAGTCTAATTGAGTCTCATTCATCACTGTATTGTGTTCCTCGTGGGACTTTACAATCTGGAAACTCATGTCTTTCAATTCTGGGAAATCTTGAATTTTACTTTAATGATTCCCTCCCTTGAACCTTCTTTTTTCCTACTACACCTCCTGAAAACAATGTTCTAATTTTCCTTTTTCTACTTTCCAATTCTTTGTCACTTACTCAGTTTTTATAGACTATATATCTTTTTAATCTTTCACCTTTAACTGGAGATAATAAAATAAACTTAATGTTATGATTTCACTCTTGAAAGAAGATTATGAACTTCTTGGATCAGGGACAAATAATCTGGAGTCTGTCTTTGGGGAGTGTATGGGTCTGCTAGAGTTGCCATAATATCATAAATAAGGTGATTTAAACAACACCAATTGGTTTCTCATATTTATGGAGGCTTGAAAGTCTAAGACCAAGGTGCTATCAATTTGGCTTCTGATGAGAGATTCTATAAATGACGACCTTCTCTCTGTGTCCTCACATACCAGACACAGAGAGGGAGAGAGCTCTCGTCTCTTCTCACAAGGACACTAATTCTATCATTTCAGGGCCCCACCTCATCATCCCATTTAAACTTCATTACATGCTTACAAACCCTGTTTCCAAACACACTCACATGGTCGGAGATACAGAGAGTAGAGCTTCAACAAAGGAATTTTGGGAGGACACAAACATTCAGTCTATAACAGAGAGAGAGTTTTCTATCTTCCTTTTGATAACAGGGAGAAGATCAGGCTACAAAACTGAGTCAGGAGTTGCTCCCTTGACCAAAAATGCTTCACTTTCATGTTGGATTAAAACCACTTCATGATTAAAGTCAGAGAAAGAGGTGTAAACAGACTCAGAAGCAACTTTTGTCCATGTTTCCAGGAGCTTGTTTAAGGAATGCTTCAGCATTGGGCTAACCTCCAGAGGATGTAATTTTCTTATTTGCAACATTTGTAAGAACTCTTAAGGAATGTTTTCTTAACACATTTATTGGCCACTTCCTCCATTTTGGAGCCCTTTAACGATTAAATGCCTTTGTTAATTGGCATTTAACAAAGTCTAATTGAGTCTCATTCATCACTGTATTGTGTTCCTCGTGGGACTTTACAATCTGGAAACTCATGTCTTTCAATTCTGGGAAATCTTGAATTTTACTTTAATGATTCCCTCCCTTGAACCTTCTTTTTTCCTACTACACCTCCTGAAAACAATGTTCTAATTTTCCTTTTTCTACTTTCCAATTCTTTGTCACTTACTCAGTTTTTATAGACTATATATCTTTTTAATCTTTCACCTTTAACTGGAGATAATAAAATAAACTTAATGTTATGATTTCACTCTTGAAAGAAGATTATGAACTTCTTGGATCAGGGACAAATAATCTGGAGTCTGTCTTTGGGGAGTGTATGGGTCTGCTAGAGTTGCCATAATATCATAAATAAGGTGATTTAAACAACACCAATTGGTTTCTCATATTTATGGAGGCTTGAAAGTCTAAGACCAAGGTGCTATCAATTTGGCTTCTGATGAGAGATTCTATAAATGACGACCTTCTCTCTGTGTCCTCACATACCAGACACAGAGAGGGAGAGAGCTCTCTCGTCTCTTCTCACAAGGACACTAATTCTATCATTTCAGGGCCCCACCTCATCATCCCATTTAAACTTCATTACATGCTTACAAACCCTGTTTCCAAACACACTCACATGGTCGGAGATACAGAGAGTAGAGCTTCAACAAAGGAATTTTGGGAGGACACAAACATTCAGTCTATAACAGAGAGAGAGTTTTCTATCTTCCTTTTGATAACAGGGAGAAGATCAGGCTACAAAACTGAGTCAGGAGTTGCTCCCTTGACCAAAAATGCTTCACTTTCATGTTGGATTAAAACCACTTCATGATTAAAGTCAGAGAAAGAGGTGTAAACAGACTCAGAAGCAACTTTTGTCCATGTTTCCAGGAGCTTGTTTAAGGAATGCTTCAGCATTGGGCTAACCTCCAGAGGATGTAATTTTTCTTATTTGCAACATTTGTAAGAACTCTGTAGAATTCTTGGTTATTGTCTCCATTTCCTTTTATACTTGTTTCTCACTACAATCTGAGTAACACATTTATTGGCCACTTCCTCCATGAGTTACTCTGTTCTGACTCCCAAGGTTAAGAAATGTTCTTTCCTACTAGTATGTAGTGTGTGCTTATTTTAAAGAATGTATTTTCTTTGCTAGGAACATACATATTAAATAAGGGCTACACTGACTGACACAACAGTAACAGTTGCAGCAATCTTGATATTGTATCAACTAACTTCATTTTGAAGAAATTGCTGTATTTGGACAGGAGATTTATGAATGAAAAAGGAGAAAATACGTCCTGGAACTTACATGTGAGTGAGCATGGTTTCTTAAGTCACTGCCAAATTTGAAATATTAGACATTCAAAAAGTTCTCCAGAATATTCCCTTACAAATGTCAAAGACCTAGAGTATCCATTTTAAGGCCAGTCATGACATTTTCTATTTTTTCACCTTCTTTGTGCCTCGTTATTTTCTTATCCAACCAAACATGTTAAGTAATTTGTAAAAATTCCAGACTGGAAGTCTTAAGTTTTACTATTGGAAAAACTCACAGTGAGCTCAACACCAAAAAAGGGAATTATACCCAAAGCAAGACGCATTGTCATAAAACTTTAGTGCACTGGGAAAAAAGAGAACACCTTATAAGTTTCCAGACAGAAGAATATATCCTAATGACAGCCTCTTTATTATCAGGATCTAGCAGAGTACCTAGCACAAAATAAATGTTTGTAGTATAAGTGAATTCCTTGCTAACTTTATCCCTCCACAGAGTGCCAGGTCAAAATGCCTCAATGTAGTTCCTCTCTCCCTATTATCTTATGAAGTCATTCTCCTCAGGTTAAGTATCTGGTGCTAAGGGCTCATTTTTCCTAGAGGATGAGGAGTATAAATTGTAGTGGATCCTCAAGAGAGTCCACTAACATGTCCTTAGCATTTATAAAACTAAAGAATTACACATTGAAAACTAGAGGAAAAAAAATGCTAACATTGCTATAATGCCAGTTTTATGTGTGTGTGTGTGTGTGTGTATATATATATATATATATATATATATATTTACCTTGAGTGCTAATATTTAAAGGAGAGCCAATTTAATATGAATTTAGTGAGGACCTGAATCTAAATGCCTTAGAATACCCCCTCTATTGCCCCATTCCTTCACCCTTCCTCTGTCGATGAAGTCTGGAATGAGGGGCAAGTGGCATAGGACACACGTCACTTTAATAAGACTATGTCAAATTATAAAACAGGTGTTTTCTTCTTACAATGTAAGGTATAAAAGTGACTTTTAAAAATTTTCCCTAGCTCTGGCCCTCACTCCATTCTTGGCCTGCCAGAAAAGTGGCAGTATATATTGGAATACGTCTCCAGCATGGGGTGAGCCTCAGAGAAGGACTGCCTTAGGCCAGGTTCCTCAGAAGCAGACTCAGACACAAGGACATGCTAAGGAAGCACTCCCAGAAAAAGCCAAGCTACGTGCTAGTTCAGGTGAAGTTTCCCAGAGCATGCATGTTTCACAGAGCACAGCAAGGGCTTTTATTAATTCTGTATTCCTTAAATGCAACCTAGAACCTTTTGGTCATGACATTTTCTATTTTTCACCTTCTTTGTGCCTCGTTATTTTCTTATCCAACCAAACATGTTAAGTAATTTGTAAAAATTCCAGACTGGAAGTCTTAAGTTTTACTATTGGAAAAACTCACAGTGAGCTCAACACCAAAAAAGGGAATTATACCCAAAGCAAGACGCATTGTCATAAAACTTTAGTGCACTGGGAAAAAAGAGAACACCTTATAAGTTTCCAGACAGAAGAATATATCCTAATGACAGCCTCTTTATTATCAGGATCTAGCAGAGTACCTAGCACAAAATAAATGTTTGTAGTATAAGTGAATTCCTTGCTAACTTTATCCCTCCACAGAGTGCCAGGTCAAAATGCCTCAATGTAGTTCCTCTCTCCCTATTATCTTATGAAGTCATTCTCCTCAGGTTAAGTATCTGGTGCTAAGGGCTCATTTTTCCTAGAGGATGAGGAGTATAAATTGTAGTGGATCCTCAAGAGAGTCCACTAACATGTCCTTAGCATTTATAAAACTAAAGAATTACACATTGAAAACTAGAGGAAAAAAAATGCTAACATTGCTATAATGCCAGTTTTATGTGTGTGTGTGTGTGTGTGTATATATATATATATATATATATATATTTACCTTGAGTGCTAATATTTAAAGGAGAGCCAATTTAATATGAATTTAGTGAGGACCTGAATCTAAATGCCTTAGAATACCCCCTCTATTGCCCCATTCCTTCACCCTTCCTCTGTCGATGAAGTCTGGAATGAGGGGCAAGTGGCATAGGACACACGTCACTTTAATAAGACTATGTCAAATTATAAAACAGGTGTTTTCTTCTTACAATGTAAGGTATAAAAGTGACTTTTAAAAATTTTCCCTAGCTCTGGCCCTCACTCCATTCTTGGCCTGCCAGAAAAGTGGCAGTATATATTGGAATACGTCTCCAGCATGGGGTGAGCCTCAGAGAAGGACTGCCTTAGGCCAGGTTCCTCAGAAGCAGACTCAGACACAAGGACATGCTAAGGAAGCACTCCCAGAAAAAAACCAAGCTACGTGCTAGTTCAGGTGAAGTTTCCCCAGAGCATGCATGTTTCACAGAGCACAGCAAGGGAGCTCAGAGGAAAGCTTCCTTCTCGTGAAGGCAAAGGAGCCAGGCTGCTGGACTCCCATGCCTGCGAGTCCTTGGCAAACTGGCCCTGGTATGATGGAAACTCTCTGGTAAGGCTTGAAAACAACCAGTAGCCTTAAACAAAGTCCTCCAAAGAAGTGTAGATGATGCAGGCCTTCGGAAGCAAAGGTGGATTTAAAGGGGGAAGGAGTGTAAAGAGATTATACAAGGAACTAAGAGGATCTGGGTAGCGCATGAAGGGCCTCCTTTGTCAGCTGCAAACATATCTTTGAGGACAAATTGGAAATTTCAAAAAATTTTACGTGTTAAGGTGTTTGTTTCTCTAGACTAATCTTGAAAGCTAGGAACCTTCCTAAGCAGCCTCAGTTTTAATCCCTATGCATACTATCTCTCCCAACAATCTGATAGGCGGTCTTTCTAATAATTTGCAAAACAAGAAATTAATCTCAAGCAGATTAAAATGAATTTGCCCATGTTCACTTAACCAGTAAGGGGCATAGTGAGAACATGAGCTCAGGTCAGAGGAACCCCGCACCCCAGCTCCCCCCATGATAGTTTCCATGAGAAGAAAGCTAGCTTTTTGCCAGCTCACTTGGGGTGGTGGGGATCCAGGAGAGCCAGCTCACTACTCGGATCTCAAGACGCATAGCAAGAACCAAGAGAAAATTCAAGCATCGAAAGTTAAGAGAGAAAAAGCCCCGAGGAAGAAGATAGGGGCCTCTGTCCGTCCTGCCTGTGGACCTCCCGAAAAGATCAACGCAGAGCTCGACCCAAGTTCTGTGTCCCCAGGATGTCAAATTATAAAACAGGTGTTTTCTTCTTACAATGTAAGGTATAAAAGTGACTTTTAAAAATTTTCCTAGCTCTGGCCCTCACTCCATTCTTGGCCTGCCAGAAAAGTGGCAGTATATATTGGAATACGTCTCCAGCATGGGGTGAGCCTCAGAGAAGGACTGCCTTAGGCCAGGTTCCTCAGAAGCAGACTCAGACACAAGGACATGCTAAGGAAGCACTCCCCAGAAAAAAAGCCAAGCTACGTGCTAGTTCAGGTGAAGTTTCCCCAGAGCATGCATGTTTCACAGAGCACAGCAAGGGAGCTCAGAGGAAAGCTTCCTTCTCGTGAAGGCAAAGGAGCCAGGCTGCTAGACTCCCATATCTGCCAGTCTCTGGCAAACTTGCCCTGGGATGATGGAAACTCTCTGGTAAGGCTTGAAAAACAACCAGTAGCCTTAAACAAAGTCCTCCAAAGAAGTGTAGATGATGCAGGCCTTCGGAAGCAAAGGTGGATTTAAAGGGGGAAGGAGTGTAAAGAGATTATACAAGGAACTAAGAGGATCTGGGTAGCGCATGAAGGGCCTCCTTTGTCAGCTGCAAACATATCTTTGAGGACAAATTGGAAATTTCAAAAAATTTTACGTGTTAAGGTGTTTGTTTCTCTAGACTAATCTTGAAAGCTAGGAACCTTCCCTAAGCAGCCTCAGTTTTAATCCCTATGCATACTATCTCTCCCAACAATCTGATAGGCGGTCTTTCTAATAATTTGCAAAACAAGAAATTAATCTCAAGCAGATTAAAATGAATTTGCCCATGTTCACTTAACCAGTAAGGGGCATAGTGAGAACATGAGCTCAGGTCAGAGGAACCCCGCACCCCAGCTCCCCCCATGATAGTTTCCATGAGAAGAAAGCTAGCTTTTTGCCAGCTCACTTGGGGTGGTGGGGATCCAGGAGAGCCAGCTCACTACTCGGATCTCAAGACGCATAGCAAGAACCAAGAGAAAATTCAAGCATCGAAAGTTAAGAGAGAAAAAGCCCCGAGGAAGAAGATAGGGGCCTCTGTCCGGTCCTGCCTGTGGACCTCCCGAAAAGATCAACGCAGAGCTCGACCCAAGTTCTGTGTCCCCAGGAGGGTGGTCTGGATCAAACGTTCCCGCGCCATGAACTGCTCTGAAGGAGAGGGCACACTGCAGTGCTAAAGACAAGGCAGAGATGAAGAGCAAAACCCCACAAAAAGGAGACCAAAGGTCGTGAGGAGGAGAAAAACAGCTGGAGATCCTGTCTGCCAGAGAGTCACAAACTCTTGACAACCAGCAGTCTTAAAACTAAAAAAAGTGAAAGAAAAAAAAAAGCCCAGATTGCAGCGAGCATGGTTTCCTCCAGCATGGAGCCTGACTCCGGCAAAGTCAGAATGGAGAGGATCAGTCGGCATCACAAGTATTCACAGCAGGATAAGGATGAACAAGAACAGGTAACAGAAAGACCACCGGCCATTAGCAACAGCTGAGGATCCAGCCAGTCTGAAAAGTCACATCACAGGATAACTCACTCTGGGTACCACAGGGATAGTTATGGTACCTGGGGTAGACTGGGGTAGAAGAGTTGAAGCAGACTCCTAGTCCTAAAGTGAACCAGGTTGCTAGAGAGGGTGGTACACTGTGGACACTTGGGAACAGATCACTCTTCTTCGTTGAGACTGGCCTGTACATCGTAGGATGGTTAGCAGCATCCCCAGTGTCTACTTTCCTCCTTGTTATGACAAATAAAATGCCCCCAGACAATGCCAGTGTCCCACGGCAGCAGGGACAGTTACGAGCCAGTGGGTTAGTGTAAAGACGAAGAGCCCAAGAGGGCTTGCTATGCACCAGACAATGTTTTCACCGCTTTACCAACAGAATCGTGGGTACTTAAGCTAACATAGACAGGAGATGAAAACTGTTACTATCCCTGTTTGACAATGACAGCACAGAGCGTTAAGCAACTTGCCTAAAGTGACACAGGATATCATTGGTAGATCTGAGATTCCAACTGGGAGGGCTACTTTCAGAGACCACACTCTTGACCAGTACACTCTGCTGCCTCTCATTTTATAGATGCAAGCATCGAAAGTTAAGAGAGAAAAGCCCGAGGAAGAAGATAGGGGCCTCTGTCCGGTCCTGCCTGTGGACCTCCCGAAAAGATCAACGCAGAGCTCGACCCAAGTTCTGTGTCCCCAGGAGGGTGGTCTGGATCAAACGTTCCCGCGCCATGAACTGCTCTGAAGGAGAGGGCACACTGCAGTGCTAAAGACAAGGCAGAGATGAAGAGCAAAACCCCACAAAAAGGAGACCAAAGGTCGTGAGGAGGAGAAAAACAGCTGGAGATCCTGTCTGCCAGAGAGTCACAAACTCTTGACAACCAGCAGTCTTAAAACTAAAAAAAGTGAAAGAAAAAAAAAAGCCCAGATTGCAGCGAGCATGGTTTCCTCCAGCATGGAGCCTGACTCCGGCAAAGTCAGAATGGAGAGGATCAGTCGGCATCACAAGTATTCACAGCAGGATAAGGATGAACAAGAACAGGTAACAGAAAGACCACCGGCCATTAGCAACAGCTGAGGATCCAGCCAGTCTGAAAAGTCACATCACAGGATAACTCACTCTGGGTACCACAGGGATAGTTATGGTACCTGGGGTAGACTGGGGTAGAAGAGTTGAAGCAGACTCCTAGTCCTAAAGTGAACCAGGTTGCTAGAGAGGGTGGTACACTGTGGACACTTGGGAACAGATCACTCTTCTTCGTTGAGACTGGCCTGTACATCGTAGGATGGTTAGCAGCATCCCCAGTGTCTACTTTCCTCCTTGTTATGACAAATAAAATGCCCCCAGACAATGCCAGTGTCCCACGGCAGCAGGGACAGTTACGAGCCAGTGGGTTAGTGTAAAGACGAAGAGCCCAAGAGGGCTTGCTATGCACCAGACAATGTTTTCACCGCTTTACCAACAGAATCGTGGGTACTTAAGCTAACATAGACAGGAGATGAAAACTGTTACTATCCCTGTTTGACAATGACAGCACAGAGACGTTAAGCAACTTGCCTAAAGTGACACAGGATATCATTGGTAGATCTGAGATTCCAACTGGGAGGGCTACTTTCAGAGACCACACTCTTGACCAGTACACTCTGCTGCCTCTCATTTTATAGATGAGAAATCCAAGGCACAGAAAAGTAAAGTTTTTGCTACAACTGGTAGCAAAATCCAGATTTGAATACAGGTTTCTCTGACTTCAGAGTCAAGGGGCTAAATCCCTCCAATTTTCTCTCTCAAGCTACTGTGTATAGATTTTATTTGCCTTTAAAAAATAATCTATTAAGTTTACTAAATAAAATGATATGCCTATTTCTAATTCTTATATAATTGCAATCGCACACATATCCCTTACAGAAGTAACAAATCAGAAAAACCTCACAATTAAAAACACTGCATTTATAACTCTGAAAAGAGAGACAAAAGCAATACATCTGAAGTTTTCCAGATCCTTAGTTTGCCAAAAGCCCTAAATTTCTATATCCCTGAATCAGTCACTTTCAATAAAAAAGTAGAACCCAGTGTCTACTTTAAAGGTGAATTTCTCTAGTAAGCTTCAAGCCCATGATTTACAAAAATCTGATACCTACAAATCTTCTCGAGAAAATGTGTAAATCTGTAAAGTACTCGGGCAGACAGCAAGGTAATTTGCTTTGACTCAGAATGCAGTTCCTGGAGTAACATTCTGCTCCAATATATGAGTCTGTCTAAAAACAGCAAAACCACACATGTTGGTTGGCGCCTATCAAAGAATTCCCTCAAAGTTACACTGAAAATAACTGAAACTGCCGTTAACCATGAGGGTTCTCTCAGTGAATACAGTAGAAATAAGATTGGAGCTATTAATTTTAAATGAAATTGCTTATTTTACTCTTAAAGGCAACTAAAGAAATAGGGAATTATAATACACTCTGGCTGTGCCCAAGCGAATAATACTCCCATCCTGATTACCAACACTTAGGTATTTGATTACAAAAACACAGAGAGCCAGACTGTTGGATCAGGAGCTAACAGAGCAAATAGAAACCATCAGCAAACTGCCTTTACCTCTTCAACAACTGTGATTTCCAAGAACAATAATTTAGAAACATCTGGAAACTGGAAGTCACCATAGGAAGTGACGAGAGCACAGAATTAGGTCTTAAGAAACCTGGATCAAGCCTCTACCCTTAATCAGTGCTGTTACTCCAGATCATAAACTCTCTAGACTTCTTGTTATTACCTGTATAACAAAGAGAGTGCACTAAGCAATCCTCACAGAATTTTTTTAACCAGAACTGGGTTCAAATTCTCATTCCATTTATATATATAGCTTTGTGACTCTGATCAAGTGGCTTAACTTCTGTAAGCTTCAAGTGCCTC
The DNA here is from genome assembly GCA_022376925.1 of Tragulus kanchil. Lineage (NCBI taxonomy): Eukaryota > Metazoa > Chordata > Mammalia > Artiodactyla > Tragulidae > Tragulus > Tragulus kanchil. The sequence goes on along the minus strand of JAIOJX010000005.1, from coordinate 111,695,201 downwards.
AAGTGTTAACTGCATAACCTTCAAAAATGAAAACCATCTAAAATGTAAATAGGTGTCCCTCATAGATGATGTTGCTGCTGTTCAGTTGCTAAGGCGTGTCCGACTTTTTGCGACCCCATGGAGTGTAGCATGCCAGGCTCCTCTGTCCTCCACTATCTCCCAGAGTTTGCTCAAATTCATGCCCATTGTGTCGGTGATGTTATTTCACCATCTCATCCTCTGCCCCCACCTTTTCCTGTTGCCTTCCTTCTCTCCCTTATAGATGATACGAGTTCATAAACCCTTATATATAAATTCAAAATCAAAGACACGAAAAACCAAAATCTTACATGTTTACAGAAAACTCACTGTGCTACAAAGCCCAACCTAAATCAACCACAAGGAATTATGCAGCTTTTATTCTCCCTGTTTAGGTAAGTCCTCATATTGTTTGCTGAAGAAATGCAGGTATGTTCATTTTAGGAGTTCCAATCCAGGGCACCAAGGGGTATTACAGAATCCATTCTGGTGTACCTTTCCTACCATCTTTCAAACATGTTGGGAAAAAAACTGAACTCCAAAGATTTCAGGTAAGAAATATAAACTGATATTATGTTAGAGACGTTAATCGTTTAGAAATAAAGAGGTCATTTTAAACATACATCTTCATGCTAAAGAAAATGGGAACTTTCATATTTCAATATTTAGAAATTCTATGAAGCATCCAATAAATAATTCACCCTAATGAAAACATGGAGAATACTAATATATTTCATTTTATTTTCTAATTGCTAATGTTAAGTTTTAATACTCTATCTCAGTTATTACATTCATCTCTCCACAAGCACACACTCAGTGCAAAGAACTGTCAGAAGCAGAAAGCAATAAGAACAGGAGAGGGGAAAGGCATAGAAAAAAATACTATGTGATTGTTCTGAACCCAGAACCTAATGTCTTTCTTTCCGTTTGTATGTATACTTTAACACAAGCACTGTCCCTTGGCAGCTTCCAACCTAGATGAAGACAGACATATCACTTATTCATTAAACTATTACCATGTGCTAGGCACTGTCCCAGGACCTGGGGCCAGTATTAACAAAGGTGAGCTTACATGAAGACTTCTGGACAGATAAAAAGCAGAAAATAAATAAATAGGCAATTTCAGATAAAGAAGTGCTATGAAGAAACCAAAGTCATGCAAAAGAAAATACTGGGGGTGAAGGTGACCACAGTCTGCCCAGAAAGGACATCTCTGGGACTTCCCTAGTGGCCCAGTGGTTGAGAACCTGCCTTCCAATGCAGGGGACATGGGTCTGATCCCTGGTTGAGGAATTAAGATCCCATATGCTGCAGGGTAACTGAGTCCATGGGCTGCAACTACTGAGCCCACGTACTCTGGAGCCTACGCACTGCAACAAAGATCTATGTGTGGTAAGTAAGAAACTGATGCAGCCTAATAAATAAATTTATAGAAAAAGAAAGGATGTCTTTGAGGAGATGGTACCTGAGTGTGTACATGTGAGTGTGAGTGTGTGTGTGTGTGTGTGTGTATACAGATGCAATAAGAATTATAAAAATATTTAATATTGTCACAAAAAAATATTAGACCTAAAAATTCAAATATTCCCAAAGAAAAATCACCCCACAGTGGTGTAGAAAGCAGAAAAGTTTCCTGTAAACCAAAGGCAGATGGGAACATTCAGGTAAGAAATATAAACTGATATTATGTTAGAGACGTTAATCGTTTAGAAATAAAGAGGTCATTTTAAACATACATCTTCATGCTAAAGAAAATGGGAACTTTCATATTTCAATATTTAGAAATTCTATGAAGCATCCAATAAATAATTCACCCTAATGAAAACATGGAGAATACTAATATATTTCATTTTATTTTCTAATTGCTAATGTTAAGTTTTAATACTCTATCTCAGTTATTACATTCATCTCTCCACAAGCACACACTCAGTGCAAAGAACTGTCAGAAGCAGAAAGCAATAAGAACAGGAGAGGGGAAAGGCATAGAAAAAAATACTATGTGATTGTTCTGAACCCAGAACCTAATGTCTTTCTTTCCGTTTGTATGTATACTTTAACACAAGCACTGTCCCTTGGCAGCTTCCAACCTAGATGAAGACAGACATATCACTTATTCATTAAACTATTACCATGTGCTAGGCACTGTCCCAGGACCTGGGGCCAGTATTAACAAAGGTGAGCTTACATGAAGACTTCTGGACAGATAAAAAGCAGAAAATAAATAAATAGGCAATTTCAGATAAAGAAGTGCTATGAAGAAACCAAAGTCATGCAAAAGAAAATACTGGGGGTGAAGGTGACCACAGTCTGCCCAGAAAGGACATCTCTGGGACTTCCCTAGTGGCCCAGTGGTTGAGAACCTGCCTTCCAATGCAGGGGACATGGGTCTGATCCCTGGTTGAGGAATTAAGATCCCATATGCTGCAGGGTAACTGAGTCCATGGGCTGCAACTACTGAGCCCACGTACTCTGGAGCCTACGCACTGCAACAAAGATCTATGTGTGGTAAGTAAGAAACTGATGCAGCCTAATAAATAAATTTATAGAAAAAGAAAGGATGTCTTTGAGGAGATGGTACCTGAGTGTGTACATGTGAGTGTGAGTGTGTGTGTGTGTGTGTGTGTGTGTGTATACAGATGCAATAAGAATTATAAAAATATTTAATATTGTCACAAAAAAATATTAGACCTAAAAATTCAAATATTCCCAAAGAAAAATCACCCCACAGTGGTGTAGAAAGCAGAAAAGTTTCCTGTAAACCAAAGGCAGATGGGACTTGAATAAAAAGTGACATTCCAATTTGTAGCAGAATGCACAGAGACAGCCCCAAACTATAACTCCCCACCACTGCATTGACACTGGGACAAACTGCTCTCCATAATGGTTGTGGTACAGTCACCCACATTTCGTTTTAAATTCCCTTCCTATTATTCCAGGAGTTCTCAAACATTAGGTCAAATCAGAAGCAGCACAGTGGAAGTTAAAAGACAGATTTCAGGGCACTATCCCAAAGTTTCTGATTCAGCGAGTTGAGGTGAGACTTAAGATTTTTCATTTTTAACACATTCTGATGGTGGTGCAGTGCAGGTGGTATAGCGGTGAGCAGAGCTGCCTTCCAAGTGATGCTGGTGCTAGTCCAGGTAACCACTGAGGTCATTATACCCATTGTGTCCTGCCCACAGTTCTTTTATGCAAGTAAAACACAGAGAAACAGTATCAATTTACTCAGTGATTTATGGGGTGTTTTGAAAATCTTGTTTCTACCACATGCATTTTTAGGAAATGGCTCTAAACCCTTTGCGTATATGTGTATACATTGGTGTGTGTGTATAATTCTAATCGTTTGAATTCCTAGTTGCCTTATACTTAAATATCTGAATAAGAAAATCCAAACTTGGCCAATGGAATTTATGACTTCCAACCAATCGCATTACTGAGGCTTGAATCTGTAGCCTATTGCAAATGCATGAAACAGTTTATTGTCCCTGAAATTCCTTTCATCAATCCCCAGTGAATCATCAAAGCAAAATGATTCTCTTGTTCTGAAACTTCATTCCTGGTTGCTGCATAATAACAAAGAAAGCTAACAGTGCCACCTCATTTCACTGTTGAATAAGCAACAGGTCTGGCAAGCTCCCCAACTGGCTCATTACCCGCAAGCCACTGACCAGGCAGGATGTACTGGTATCAGAGCAAAGGCTTCTGGGGAATACAGACAGCCAGGTAGCAAGCAGGGGTCTTCAGTGAGACAAAGTGGAGTTAGCCAGTCACCCACATCAGAGTTACGTGCCACTGGGGGCAGGACCACCTGCATTACATACCGTTTAGTCCTGTTCATCTGTTTGCAGCTCCACTGGCATAAGAGCCCATTAGAATTCTTCCTTTCATAAAAGCTCTGTCCTTAAGAGACTGTTTATTGGAATCCTCCACAGCTTCCTCATCAAACACCTTCTTCAGGAAATCACCACCTCAGGCACATTAAGATAGCAGAAATTTCTCCATTTCTCTCAAGTCTTAAAAGTCTTTTTGTCTTATATTTCTCTCATGTACTCTTGTTCATTCTTTCATTTCACAAGCCAAATGCCTCCTCTTGGTCTCTTTCATTTCACAAATAGCTCCCTAACCAGTTCTAAATTCGCCTCAGGGATTGGTGCTTATCTGTAACTTATCCACACTCTTTTTATTACTTGGCAGACTATGCATAGAAAGCCAAAATGGCAAATGGGAGGCCAACTTTAAGGATACATATTTATGCTAAAAAAAACATGGGAAGGGTCAGGAAGTGGTAGAAAGGTATCAAGCACATTATCTGCTTACACAGTTCTGCTAGATAAACAATGCTCAGTCTAGTTGCCAAAGGCATAGACTTGGACTTGGGCAGCACTGTAGTCTTGGGCAAATTATATAACTTCTCTGAGTCTGCTTCACTTCTGCTGTCCCTAAAATGGAGCAAATATTCTCTGCCTCTCAGAAGTACTATGAGGATTAGGGAGAAAAAATTCAAATTATCCACCCATACAATGCCTGAATCCAGTAAGTATTCCATAAAGGACAACCTGCTACTGTTACTGAGGCTTGAATCTGTAGCCTTGCAATGCATGAACAGTTTATTGTCCCTGAAATTCCTTTCATCAATCCCCAGTGAATCATCAAAGCAAAATGATTCTCTTGTTCTGAAACTTCATTCCTGGTTGCTGCATAATAACAAAGAAAGCTAACAGTGCCACCTCATTTCACTGTTGAATAAGCAACAGGTCTGGCAAGCTCCCCAACTGGCTCATTACCCGCAAGCCACTGACCAGGCAGGATGTACTGGTATCAGAGCAAAGGCTTCTGGGGAATACAGACAGCCAGGTAGCAAGCAGGGGTCTTCAGTGAGACAAAGTGGAGTTAGCCAGTCACCCACATCAGAGTTACGTGCCACTGGGGGCAGGACCACCTGCATTACATACCGTTTAGTCCTGTTCATCTGTTTGCAGCTCCACTGGCATAAGAGCCCATTAGAATTCTTCCTTTCATAAAAGCTCTGTCCTTAAGAGACTGTTTATTGGAATCCTCCACAGCTTCCTCATCAAACACCTTCTTCAGGAAATCACCACCTCAGGCACATTAAGATAGCAGAAATTTCTCCATTTCTCTCAAGTCTTAAAAGTCTTTTTGTCTTATATTTCTCTCATGTACTCTTGTTCATTCTTTCATTTCACAAGCCAAATGCCTCCTCTTGGTCTCTTTCATTTCACAAATAGCTCCCTAACCAGTTCTAAATTCGCCTCAGGGATTGGTGCTTATCTGTAACTTATCCACACTCTTTTTATTACTTGGCAGACTATGCATAGAAAGCCAAAATGGCAAATGGGAGGCCAACTTTAAGGATACATATTTATGCTAAAAAAAACATGGGAAGGGTCAGGAAGTGGTAGAAAGGTATCAAGCACATTATCTGCTTACACAGTTCTGCTAGATAAACAATGCTCAGTCTAGTTGCCAAAGGCATAGACTTGGACTTGGGCAGCACTGTAGTCTTGGGCAAATTATATAACTTCTCTGAGTCTGCTTCACTTCTGCTGTCCCTAAAATGGAGCAAATATTCTCTGCCTCTCAGAAGTACTATGAGGATTAGGGGGAAAAAATTCAAATTATCCACCCATACAATGCCTGAATCCAGTAAGTATTCCATAAAGGACAACCTGCTACTGTTATTTTTGTTATTACTGTCATCAGGTTATTATAACATTAACATACTTAATTTGTGTACAAAATTCAATTCCTCAGTTTGTTCACTACTTCCATAACAAAAACAAAAAACAGTACAGATGAAGTTTTCTGACTCTAATAACACTTAATGTTAAAAACAAATATCCTGGATCCAAATACAATCTTAACATTCTAAACTGCACTGAATAAACCATAAATTGATATTGCATAGTCCTTCAAGTGAATTGATACCATTTGCCAAGTAAGATGCCTGTTTGTATGAAATATATAAGGTAAAGTTATAAAGATAGAAAGCAGATCAGTGTGTACCCAGGGCTAGAGGTGGAGCAGAGGTTGATTCTTTGCGACCCCAAGGCCTCTAGCCCTGTCAGGCTGCTCTGTCCATGGAGATTCTCTAGGCAAGAACACTTGACTGGGTTGCCATGCCCTCCTCCAGGGGGTCCTCTCAATCCAGGGATCAAACCCATGTCTCTTATGTCTCCTGCATTGGCAGGCAGGCACTTTATCACTAGTGCTACCTGGGAAGCCCAACCACAAGTGGGCCCCAGGAAATTTGGGCCATAACAGAAATATTCTAAAATTAGACTGTGGTTATAGTTGCTCAGGACTTCCCTTGGAGCTCTGCTGGTAAAGAATCCACTTGCAAGGCAGGAGACTCCGGTTCGATTCTTGGGTTGGGAAGATCCCTTGAGAAGGAAGAAGCTACTCATTCCAGTATTCTTAGGCTTCCCTGGTGACTCAAATGGTAAAGAATCTGCCTGCAATGTGGGAGACCTAGGTTTGATCCCTGGGTTGGGAAGATCCTCTGGAGAAGGGAAAGGCTACCCACTCCAGTATTCTTGCCCAAAGAATTCCATGGCTTGTCCAAGGGTTGCAAAGAGTCAGACACAACTGAGCAACTTTCACTTTCACTTCATAGTTGCTCAACTCTATAAATTTCGTAAATTTACCCACTGTACTCTATCCATGTACAGTGGGTGAATTTTATGATATGCAAAGTATATCACAATAAAGCTGTTAAGAATTATCTTTTTGGTTACATGACACATTTCAGAATAAACTAGTATTTTTATTTGTACTATAAAGTTTTCCACTATCAACTCATCACCACGACTGTCATGAATTTGTGTACAAAATTCAATTCCTCAGTTTGTTCACTACTTCCATAACAAAAACAAAAAACAGTACAGATGAAGTTTTCTGACTCTAATAACACTTAATGTTAAAAACAAATATCCTGGATCCAAATACAATCTTAACATTCTAAACTGCACTGAATAAACCATAAATTGATATTGCATAGTCCTTCAAGTGAATTGATACCATTTGCCAAGTAAGATGCCTGTTTGTATGAAATATATAAGGTAAAGTTATAAAGATAGAAAGCAGATCAGTGTGTACCCAGGGCTAGAGGTGGAGCAGAGGTTGATTCTTTGCGACCCCAAGGCCTCTAGCCCTGTCAGGCTGCTCTGTCCATGGAGATTCTCTAGGCAAGAACACTTGACTGGGTTGCCATGCCCTCCTCCAGGGGGTCCTCTCAATCCAGGGATCAAACCCATGTCTCTTATGTCTCCTGCATTGGCAGGCAGGCACTTTATCACTAGTGCTACCTGGGAAGCCCAACCACAAGTGGGCCCCAGGAAATTTGGGCCATAACAGAAATATTCTAAAATTAGACTGTGGTTATAGTTGCTCAGGACTTCCCTTGGAGCTCTGCTGGTAAAGAATCCACTTGCAAGGCAGGAGACTCCGGTTCGATTCTTGGGTTGGGAAGATCCCTTGAGAAGGAAGAAGCTACTCATTCCAGTATTCTTAGGCTTCCCTGGTGACTCAAATGGTAAAGAATCTGCCTGCAATGTGGGAGACCTAGGTTTGATCCCTGGGTTGGGAAGATCCTCTGGAGAAGGGAAAGGCTACCCACTCCAGTATTCTTGCCCAAAGAATTCCATGGCTTGTCCAAGGGTTGCAAAGAGTCAGACACAACTGAGCAACTTTCACTTTCACTTCATAGTTGCTCAACTCTATAAATTTCGTAAATTTACCCACTGTACTCTATCCATGTACAGTGGGTGAATTTTATGATATGCAAAGTATATCACAATAAAGCTGTTAAGAATTATCTTTTTGGTTACATGACACATTTCAGAATAAACTAGTATTTTTATTTGTACTATAAAGTTTTCCACTATCAACTCATCACCACGACTGTCATGAATTTGAGACAATTAATGTATTCCTCCATAGGCTAACAGGCCTGTTATTGCTTTCACCCACAATCATAATGTTTTTGAAAAGACATCTTGAAATGCAGAATAAAAGTCATTAACAGAAAGCATTTATAGGCTAAGATTATGTTCTGCATCTGATAGCTTCTCAGCCTGGACAGCAAATATTCAACTTGGGAATGAATGGCTTTCAAATAGAAATCCATTATCAGTAAATAACACCTATTCGGACAGTCTAGGAAAGAGAAAAGACACTTTGCTCTAAATATTTTGATAGATTGAAATCACATCATTAAGGCAGTGGGTCTTTAAAAATTCACCAGGGCAACAATGCCCCAGTCTACACGTACAATGGCCCACATCCTAAAATGAATATTAACAATAATATTACTATTGTACTGGGCTTCCCTGATGGCTCAGACAGTAAAGAATAGTATTACTATTGTGCAATGTCACATAAATTCATCTGCAAAGAATGACCACCAAATATTCTCCCTGTCTTAGAGAACTGACTGCTTTTCCTTCAGACACTATTTTCACTATGATTTTCTAACATAAATGAACTACATGGTACAGTTCAAACTTACTCATTCTTGATTTCTCTGTAGGCCTCTAACTGCTCACTGAATGCCCTATATGGAATAATCACAGTCCTGCAAGCATGTTTTGTTTGCCCAGACACGGAAGTCAACAGAGGATTTTCCTGTCACTCAATCTACCTGAGTCAGACCCAGCAAAGCCAGGCTGGTTGAACTAGGCTGCCCTCTAGGACCTGGTCAGGGCTGACAATCCTTTCACCTGTGCTCTTCAGTGTGGTTAAAAGACGTTTACACCACTCGAATAATGGAATTGGGTGTAACTCAATAACACTGAAAATATAATTAGAATTCCATGTCTTCTGCTATTTATAGAATCCTAAAATCACTACAGATGGTGACTGGAGCCACAATATTAAAAGATGCTAGGTCCTTGGGAGAAAAGCTATGACAAACCTAGACAGCATATTAAAAAACAGAAACATCACTTTGCCGACACAGGTCCATACAGTCAAAGCTACGTTTTTTCCAGTAGTCATGTACACATGTGAGAACTGAACCATAAAGAAGACTGAATGCCAAAGAACTAATGATTGTGATCATTGTGAAACTGTGCTGCAGGAGAAGATTCTTGAAAGTCCCTTGGACTGCAAGGCGATCAAACCAGTCAATCCTAAGGAAATCAACCCTGAATATTCATTGTAAGAATTAATGCTGAATCTCCAATACTTTGGCCACCGGATGGGAAGTATCAATGCATATGAAAAGACCACCATGCCTGGGAAGATTGAGGCAGGAAGAGAAGGGGGCAACAGAGGATGAGATGGATGAATGGCATCACTGACTCAATGAACATGACTTTGAGCAAATGTGAACATGACTTTGAGATGGTGAAGGACAGGGAAGCCTGGCGTGCTTCAGTCCATGGGGTTACAGAGTCGGACACAACTTAGTGACTGAACAACGTTATATTTTATATCCTGTACTGAAAGACTCACAAACATGAGCTCTTATCAGGACATGTGTTATAATCCTCATTCACAATGAGAAAATGGAAGTTCTGACAGATTCAACCTCATACACCTCATGAGTGGTAAAGCCGCAACTGAAATAGAGCCCATGACCTTATCCATTGTGTATGCTGTGTTCTGAGCTTGCCACTTGAATTTTCCATAAATGCATTGCTGAACCACACGACTCAGTGGACTTTCAAGACTATCTCATGATGCATCGATGCTATACAGACTGTGCAGAAAAGGATGAACTGAGTCTGATCGCCTGTTGTATTTACAGAGTTATCACTTATGAGTTGTTGGATGAGTGCTGTTACCTCACCTCTTTTGGTCCTTAATTATCCTGTAAAATGGAAATGATCTCTTCTCATTTATACATTTAGATCTGTGAGGCATAAGTGAGACTCTATCTATATTCTTTTTTCCAGCCAATTAATAGATGTTACAAAGCCTCACTTTTATCAGATATAAGACACACAGTTGTACTGATACATAGGACTTTTAAGAATTTAACCTCAGACACAGAAGCATAAGGATAGACACAGTCTAGAAAAATAAAAAGTTTTCTTATCAGATTGGACATTTCAGGTTCCGCCTGCTAAGAGTTATGGTTATTGCTGAGGTAAATACCTTATTACCAAGAGTTTAATAGTCATGTACACATGTGAGAACTGAACCATAAAGAAGACTGAATGCCAAAGAACTAATGATTGTGATCATTGTGAAACTGTGCTGCAGGAGAAGATTCTTGAAAGTCCCTTGGACTGCAAGGCGATCAAACCAGTCAATCCTAAGGAAATCAACCCTGAATATTCATTGTAAGAATTAATGCTGAATCTCCAATACTTTGGCCACCGGATGGGAAGTATCAATGCATATGAAAAGACCACCATGCCTGGGAAGATTGAGGCAGGAAGAGAAGGGGGCAACAGAGGATGAGATGGATGAATGGCATCACTGACTCAATGAACATGACTTTGAGCAAATGTGAACATGACTTTGAGATGGTGAAGGACAGGGAAGCCTGGCGTGCTTCAGTCCATGGGGTTACAGAGTCGGACACAACTTAGTGACTGAACAACGTTATATTTTATATCCTGTACTGAAAGACTCACAAACATGAGCTCTTATCAGGACATGTGTTATAATCCTCATTCACAATGAGAAAATGGAAGTTCTGACAGATTCAACCTCATACACCTCATGAGTGGTAAAGCCGCAACTGAAATAGAGCCCATGACCTTATCCATTGTGTATGCTGTGTTCTGAGCTTGCCACTTGAATTTTCCATAAATGCATTGCTGAACCACACGACTCAGTGGACTTTCAAGACTATCTCATGATGCATCGATGCTATACAGACTGTGCAGAAAAGGATGAACTGAGTCTGATCGCCTGTTGTATTTACAGAGTTATCACTTATGAGTTGTTGGATGAGTGCTGTTACCTCACCTCTTTTGGTCCTTAATTATCCTGTAAAATGGAAATGATCTCTTCTCATTTATACATTTAGATCTGTGAGGCATAAGTGAGACTCTATCTATATTCTTTTTTCCAGCCAATTAATAGATGTTACAAAGCCTCACTTTTATCAGATATAAGACACACAGTTGTACTGATACATAGGACTTTTAAGAATTTAACCTCAGACACAGAAGCATAAGGATAGACACAGTCTAGAAAAATAAAAAGTTTTCTTATCAGATTGGACATTTCAGGTTCCGCCCTGCTAAGAGTTATGGTTATTGCTGAGGTAAATACCTTATTACCAAGAGTTTAATAGTCTCCATCATCTCATAAAACTAAAATCTATGTGACTGTTTGGATAGCTAATCATAAAACTAAAATCTATGTGACTGTTCGGATAGCTAAAATTAGCAAGCTATGATTATAAGTTTAAAGGATTTAGTTAGTGAGAGTTCAGTGTCTACAAAAGGATCTAAATTTTTGATAGATTAACTGTAAGTTATCTCTATTCATTCCAGGCATGCATTTCTCAGTCAGTCCAGTTACTTTTTGAAGTCAAGCCATTCATGAGGCTTTACGACACAGAGCTTAAGACAAGAGAAGTATGCTTCTGAGTTGAAGGATAAACATGGTTTCCTTAGAAAGATAATTTAGAATCTCATGCTATTCCAACTAGAAAGACCTTTTCAAGACTATACAATTCCAGGTTTTCAAGTGAAAACCTGAAATGCCTTCAGAGGCCAGGAGATAATACAAACAAGAAGGATGAAGAGCTAAATAAAGACAGTAATAGGGGCTGGGAAGACTTGTGGAGCACAGGGACTCCCTCCAAGGACATGCAAGTTCAGAGTTTGCAAAGCTCTTCTGGTCAAGCCAAAGCTGCACCCAAACTCTATGTGAGCCCAGTGATATGAGGTTCTTATTTTCAAAATTTTGAAATTTAAAGATGAAGCAACTCAGGGCCATGGACATGATGAGGTTTCATTTTGTCCTTCCTCTGGCTAAAAGCTATCAAGCATCTACTGTGGGCCAGCCCTACCCAGGGCCCCAAGGGTACAGCATGGAGCAACAGAGACACTGGTGTTGTTTTCACGGAATTTCCCATCTTGTAGGAGAAGGAGATGTCAACCAAACAATGAACAATCTATAGGAATTCAAACTCAGATGGACATAAAGAAGGCAAATCACACAGCAATACAAAGTCAGACACTGAGAACTGGACACCATGTGTGCTAGGCCCAATCCATGTTAAAACCCGAAAAATACTTTTATCAGATATAAGACACACAGTTGTACTGATACATAGGACTTTTAAGAATTTAACCTCAGACACAGAAGCATAAGGATAGACACAGTCTAGAAAAATAAAAAGTTTTCTTATCAGATTGGACATTTCAGGTTCCGCCCTGCTAAGAGTTATGGTTATTGCTGAGGTAAATACCTTATTACCAAGAGTTTAATAGTCTCCATCATCTCATAAAACTAAAATCTATGTGACTGTTTGGATAGCTAATCATAAAACTAAAATCTATGTGACTGTTCGGATAGCTAAAATTAGCAAGCTATGATTATAAGTTTAAAGGATTTAGTTAGTGAGAGTTCAGTGTCTACAAAAGGATCTAAATTTTTGATAGATTAACTGTAAGTTATCTCTATTCATTCCAGGCATGCATTTCTCAGTCAGTCCAGTTACTTTTTGAAGTCAAGCCATTCATGAGGCTTTACGACACAGAGCTTAAGACAAGAGAAGTATGCTTCTGAGTTGAAGGATAAACATGGTTTCCTTAGAAAGATAATTTAGAATCTCATGCTATTCCAACTAGAAAGACCTTTTCAAGACTATACAATTCCAGGTTTTCAAGTGAAAACCTGAAATGCCTTCAGAGGCCAGGAGATAATACAAACAAGAAGGATGAAGAGCTAAATAAAGACAGTAATAGGGGCTGGGAAGACTTGTGGAGCACAGGGACTCCCTCCAAGGACATGCAAGTTCAGAGTTTGCAAAGCTCTTCTGGTCAAGCCAAAGCTGCACCCAAACTCTATGTGAGCCCAGTGATATGAGGTTCTTATTTTCAAAATTTTGAAATTTAAAGATGAAGCAACTCAGGGCCATGGACATGATGAGGTTTCATTTTGTCCTTCCTCTGGCTAAAAGCTATCAAGCATCTACTGTGGGCCAGCCCTACCCAGGGCCCCAAGGGTACAGCATGGAGCAACAGAGACACTGGTGTTGTTTTCACGGAATTTCCCATCTTGTAGGAGAAGGAGATGTCAACCAAACAATGAACAATCTATAGGAATTCAAACTCAGATGGACATAAAGAAGGCAAATCACACAGCAATACAAAGTCAGACACTGAGAACTGGACACCATGTGTGCTAGGCGCAATCCATGTTAGAAGACCCCTGAAAAGCAAATGTCTTCTTTTTTTTTTAGCATATTTGGTGGTGAGAAAGAACTACATCTAGCAGAGTTCTATACTAGTTATTTAATAAATATTTAGCGAAGATTGAACAAATAAACAACTGATAAGTAATCCACAAACTATGTTACCAGAAAAAAGAATCAGAGGATATTTGATAAAATTTCTAATAATACTCAGTTAAATTAAGATACTAATACTTAGGGGGAAATATATAAGGAAATAAAGTATTGAAAAATTGAGAAAACATTTATTTAAAATGGGAATTCGAATTTAGAATTAGTGGCACAGGCAACCAAAAACTTTTTTTAACCAATAATAAACAAAAACAAAGCATGAAAGTACAAGAAAGAAAGTTTTCTGTGTGTATATAGTAAAAATTTCTTTAGGCACAAGCAACTGCATTAAATCACAATATGAATATGACATAAATACAGTAACTTGTAAGAAGAGCCTCCTTGATACTAAGGTTTGCAAGTCTCATAAAGGGATAACTCATGGCCACCACACATTTATCAGTATATGGACACCAGTATTTGTCATGAAAAATGACAAATTATGAATAGTTACATAAAAGAAACACAACCAGAAAGGAAAAATAGGCAATGTACTGAAAACGATTTGTTTGGACAATCAACTAAATGAAGCACCAGGGGGCCCTCCAAGGACATGCAGTTCAGAGTTTGCAAAGCTCTTCTGGTCAAGCCAAAGCTGCACCCAAACTCTATGTGAGCCCAGTGATATGAGGTTCTTATTTTCAAAATTTTGAAATTTAAAGATGAAGCAACTCAGGGCCATGGACATGATGAGGTTTCATTTTGTCCTTCCTCTGGCTAAAAGCTATCAAGCATCTACTGTGGGCCAGCCCTACCCAGGGCCCCAAGGGTACAGCATGGAGCAACAGAGACACTGGTGTTGTTTTCACGGAATTTCCCATCTTGTAGGAGAAGGAGATGTCAACCAAACAATGAACAATCTATAGGAATTCAAACTCAGATGGACATAAAGAAGGCAAATCACACAGCAATACAAAGTCAGACACTGAGAACTGGACACCATGTGTGCTAGGCGCAATCCATGTTAGAAGACCCCTGAAAAGCAAATGTCTTCTTTTTTTTTTAGCATATTTGGTGGTGAGAAAGAACTACATCTAGCAGAGTTCTATACTAGTTATTTAATAAATATTTAGCGAAGATTGAACAAATAAACAACTGATAAGTAATCCACAAACTATGTTACCAGAAAAAAGAATCAGAGGATATTTGATAAAATTTCTAATAATACTCAGTTAAATTAAGATACTAATACTTAGGGGGAAATATATAAGGAAATAAAGTATTGAAAAATTGAGAAAACATTTATTTAAAATGGGAATTCGAATTTAGAATTAGTGGCACAGGCAACCAAAAACTTTTTTTAACCAATAATAAACAAAAACAAAGCATGAAAGTACAAGAAAGAAAGTTTTCTGTGTGTATATAGTAAAAATTTCTTTAGGCACAAGCAACTGCATTAAATCACAATATGAATATGACATAAATACAGTAACTTGTAAGAAGAGCCTCCTTGATACTAAGGTTTGCAAGTCTCATAAAGGGATAACTCATGGCCACCACACATTTATCAGTATATGGACACCAGTATTTGTCATGAAAAATGACAAATTATGAATAGTTACATAAAAGAAACACAACCAGAAAGGAAAAATAGGCAATGTACTGAAAAACGATTTGTTTGGACAATCAACTAAGCAGCATGGCACACAGAACACAGAGAGATGTGTGAACTCTAGGGTCACCTACATGCGTGCTCAGTCAATTGAGTCATGTCCAACTCTTTGCAACCCTATGGACTGTAGCCTGTCAGGCTCCTTTGTCCATGGGATTCTTTAGGCAAGCATACTGGAGTGGGCTGCCCTTCCCTTCGCCAAGATGAGCCCATGATTCCTGCACTGCAGGCAGATTCTTTACCCACTGATCCACCTGGGAAGCCCCTGGGGTCACACACTTTTGCCTGTTTCAGCCTACAATTTTATCTTGCTTAACTTCTCTGTGCCTCACTTTCTTCACCTGAAGAAAAGAGATGAAGGGTTCCCACTTTATCAAACTACTGTGAGGATTAATTGAGAATGTTTATATAGTCAACAGTAAGGTAAATACTTCAGTAAAAATTATCAGCACCTGGTGACTCAGATGAGAAAGAATCCACCTGCAATCGGGGAGACCTTGGTTCGATCCCTGGGTTGGGAAGATGCCCTGGAGGAGGACATGGCAACCCACTTCAGTACTCTTGCCTAGGGAATCCCCCTGGACAGAGGAGCCTGATGGGCCTCAGTCCAAATGAGTTACAAAGAGTCAGACATGACTGAGTGACTAAGTACAGCACAGCATATCAGCAGCAGCACTAGCATCCCCAACTGACCAGTAAAGACAAAGCTAAATAGCAACAATTACTACCTTTATTAAATAAAGGATTTCAGTAAAAATGAGAGAAATTATTCTCCATGTTTAGAAAAAGGAAAAAAAAGGTAACAAAAAAAGTGAGCATAGTTTGAGAAAGAAAAGTTTCCCCCTTAATCATGATGAAGCACTAGACAGAACTGCAAAAAGAACTTTTGAAATATGGTAATGGGAGTCAAGAAGAAAGGGGAAATAATCTATCATGATTTAAAAACTCACTAGGCAAGGGTTCACTAGGTGTTATTTAATAAACTCTAAGTTAATCTAGCCGAGAAAGCCACTCTTGCCAAGACAAATAATGTCTACTTGAGATCTTTTCCATCTATCACACTGACACTAACCCTCAGGAATCCAGAAGATATAGCACTGCTCCATGATGATAAATGATTTACAGGTCACAGAACTTCAGTGGTGGTACCAAGAGAAAAAGACGAGCCACAGAAGAGAAAGGGTCAACTGAGAGAGGCAGTCGTTTCTGTGCTGAGCAGTGTTCTGTTTCACACGTTAGGAGGAAGGTTCTGGTGATTTGCTTCACTTTGTTTACCTCTCTGCACATTCTGCGGTGAGCTCTCTGCCAAAGTATTTCAGTTATCAGTTCTTTTGATCTCTTCATTTTTTTTGCCATTTTTAAAATTCTGCTTTTTTGCTTTTACAGAGTTTTATTGTTTACAGATATGTATAATCCCAGGTTGGTCATATGGCCATTCCCCCCATCCCTCCCCTCCAAGCCATCATGGTCTCTTCATTTTTGACAGTATGGAAGTCAAACCCTGGGACTGCTTAAAATAACATATTATAGATGGAATACAGCTTTCAGTGGAAATAAAAGGATTGTTTTTAAATACCAAAATTCTCTGAAATAATTTCTTAAAACTATCCATAAACAGGTAAGCACTCACACATATATAATGCTTCTGAGTATCTAACTTCTCCATTCCTAGAACTTTTTTCTCTAGCTATTTAATATTACTTCAAATGCCATAAACTATACTCTTCTAGCAGTTGCCTTTCAAAAAAACAAAAATTCATTTTTTTTAAATAGGTTAGGCATTTCCCACCAAAACTCAAACAGTAGGTGAAATGGACACCTTAACGCCTTAAGCAAAGCGTTCAAAAAGCAAAAGGCAGATGAATTTATGAAGTATGCAAAGAGGTGGCAAGAAGCTAATAAAACACATTTTTTTGACAGTGGGCTTCTTATTGTATTTCCTTGTCATTCCTTTTCATGAGCACTATTTCAAAGTAATAATCATTTAATTTTATGCCATTCAGTGCTACACGAACAAGAAGTCATTTAGCTCTTGTTTCCCTTTTACTTTCAGTAAGAGAGTGCAGGTATCCATGCTAAGTAATGCTAAACATCTAGAAGGCACAGTCAGGCAGATTACAAAATTTTAAGTTGTATTTTTCTTTTAGGAAGAACAACAAAAAGTCCAAAATTAGAATTTGAAGAAAAATGACTAGTCCCTGATGAAGACAACCACTATAAAAAAAAAAGTCAGAAACATTTGTTCATACAAATGGATAATGGAGTTGAGTAATACATTTTTATAAAGTATTAAGTGGATGTCTAGAAACTTTGAGCTATTATTTCATTTTGCACTGTACCAAGTGCTATGGAGAGGCAGTGTTCTGTTTTCACACGTTAGGAGGAAGGTTCTGGTGATTTGCTTCACTTTGTTTACCTCTCTGCACATTCTGCGGTGAGCTCTCTGCCAAAGTATTTCAGTTATCAGTTCTTTTGATCTCTTCATTTTTTTTGCCATTTTTAAAATTCTGCTTTTTTGCTTTTACAGAGTTTTATTGTTTACAGATATGTATAATCCCAGGTTGGTCATATGGCCATTCCCCCCATCCCTCCCCTCCAAGCCATCATGGTCTCTTCATTTTTGACAGTATGGAAGTCAAACCCTGGGACTGCTTAAAATAACATATTATAGATGGAATACAGCTTTCAGTGGAAATAAAAGGATTGTTTTTAAATACCAAAATTCTCTGAAATAATTTCTTAAAACTATCCATAAACAGGTAAGCACTCACACATATATAATGCTTCTGAGTATCTAACTTCTCCATTCCTAGAACTTTTTTCTCTAGCTATTTAATATTACTTCAAATGCCATAAACTATACTCTTCTAGCAGTTGCCTTTCACAAAAACAAAAATTCATTTTTTTAAATAGGTTAGGCTTTTCCCCACCAAAACTCAAACAGTAGGTGAAATGGACACCTTAACGCCTTAAGCAAAGCGTTCAAAAGCAAAAGGCAGATGAATTTATGAAGTATGCAAAGAGGTGGCAAGAAGCTAATAAAACACATTTTTTGACAGTGGGCTTCTTATTGTATTTCCTTGTCATTCCTTTTCATGAGCACTATTTCAAAGTAATAATCATTTAATTTTATGCCATTCAGTGCTACACGAACAAGAAGTCATTTAGCTCTTGTTTCCCTTTTACTTTCAGTAAGAGAGTGCAGGTATCCATGCTAAGTAATGCTAAACATCTAGAAGGCACAGTCAGGCAGATTACAAAATTTTAAGTTGTATTTTTCTTTTAGGAAGAACAACAAAAAGTCCAAAATTAGAATTTGAAGAAAAATGACTAGTCCCTGATGAAGACAACCACTATAAAAAAAAAAGTCAGAAACATTTGTTCATACAAATGGATAATGGAGTTGAGTAATACATTTTTATAAAGTATTAAGTGGATGTCTAGAAACTTTGAGCTATTCTTTCATTTTGCACTGTACCAAGTGCTATGGAGGGAAAAATATTTTCCTCTAAAACTTCATGACTGAAAAAATTGGATGAAGTCAAATTTATTTATTCAAAAAAATGATTAATTGAACTGATCATCTAACCAAAAAAAATGGCTCTTACTTTTCTGAGTTTCTGTGGGCTTCCATTCCCAAGCTTTTGTATCTTCAGACAGTTTCTAAATATTTGCTGTTGGTTTTCTGCCACTAAGCAGAACAACAGTGTCTGATTCCTTGAGTCCCCAGGAACTGCAGCTCACCAGGCTCCTCTGTCCTCCACTATCTCCTGGAGATTGCTCAAATTTATGTCCATTAAGTTAGTGATGCTGTATAACCATCTCATCCTCTACCACCCTCTTCTTTGGCTTTCACTCTTTCCCACCATTAGGGTCTTTTCCAATGAGTTGACTCTTTACGTCAGGTTGTCAAAACATTGGGGCTTCAGCATCACTCCTTCCAATGAATATTCAGGGTTGATTTCCTTTAGGATTGATGGTTTGATCTCCCTGCAGCCCAAGAGACTCTCAAGAGTCTTCCCCAACATCACAATTCAAAAGCATCAATTCTTCAGTGTTCAGCCTTCTTTATGGTCCAACTCTCAGATCCATACATGACTACTTGGGAAAACCATAGCTTTGAGTATACAGACTTTTGTCAACAAAGTGATGTCTCTGCTTTTTTAATATGCTGTCTAGGTTTTCCACAGATTTGCTTTCAAGGAGCAAGTGTCTTTTAATTTCATGGCTGCAGTCTCCATCCACAGGGATTTTGGAGCCCAAGGAAAAAATCTGCCCTTGCTTCCACTTTTTCCCTTTCTATTTGCTGTACTTAGGAAGAACGAAGACCATGATTCACAGGGCATGCAGTGGGCTCTAGGGTTTACTCCTCTGCATCTTCTCTTTTCTATCCTCACACTGGCATGAGTTGCTGCTATAGGCTTAGCAAAACAGTACCTGTCACTTTAGAGGTTTAATATTCCTCCGTAAAATGTATGGTGACACCCTGTCAAATCAGCACAAGTCAAATAGGAGGCCATCTTTCCTGCCTCGTCAAAATGTAAAGCGTCAAAATGTAAAATCATCAGTCACCGATGATTTTAAACAAAGTGCATCTTAAGAAGATATAAGTGTGGAATGAGGCTGGCTGGTACAGCATGCTTGCCAGCCACCTGTAGACGCCAGAGAGAACAGCCAATCCACCCCACAGTCCATCAGTAGCAATAACTCCAGAGGGGCACAATTTAGAATTCCCATTTTTCTTGAATGTCATGACAACCCTTTTTTCTTACTTCCCAGTCCAGACTTAGAAGCACTGTCAACGCTATAATTTATTGATAGAGTTGGACCATTAAGATGATCTACAGTATATCCAGAAAGGAGATGTTTTTCCCTCACATTATCCCATTATTCCTTGGTCTAAATCCGGTGAAAGCTTAATAGTACCATAATACAATTGTTTTAGAAAATAGCAAAAGCATTGTGCTTGACTAAAATGTATTTGTCATCACTGACATGGAATACAATTAACCAAATAAACTGACTGGCTGATAGTATACTTATTTCAAGTTCAAGGAAATACAAGGCTACTCGTAAAGGGTAGGTATGGTCTTGAAGTCAGAAACTGCAACTGAGCATCACAAGGTCCATGGCATTAGGAGATCTGTTTTTAACACATATGAATAAATTAAGCTACTACCTTATACTCTGCAGGGCCTAAGTTACTCCACCTCTATGATATTGCACTTGTCATAAAGGATTTCCAATGAAGTTTAATTAGCATGTATGATCTTAAGACAGTCAAAGGTAGTGAACATATTTTTAAAATTTGATGCCGGCAGAAGGAGTATATATTGACACTAAATTGTCACTGTCCTATACAATTCCCCATCCTTTTAAGGTTTATGCTTTTTACATGGAGCCCAAGGAAAATCTCCCCTCCACATTTTCCCTTTCTATTTGCTGTACTTAGGAAGAACGAAGACCATGATTCACAGGGCATGCAGTGGGCTCTAGGGTTTACTCCTCTGCATCTTCTCTTTTCTATCCTCACACTGGCATGAGTTGCTGCTATAGGCTTAGCAAAACAGTACCTGTCACTTTAGAGGTTTAATATTCCTCCGTAAAATGTATGGTGACACCCTGTCAAATCAGCACAAGTCAAATAGGAGGCCATCTTTCCTGCCTCGTCAAAATGTAAAGCGTCAAAATGTAAAATCATCAGTCACCGATGATTTTAAACAAAGTGCATCTTAAGAAGATATAAGTGTGGAATGAGGCTGGCTGGTACAGCATGCTTGCCAGCCACCTGTAGACGCCAGAGAGAACAGCCAATCCACCCCACAGTCCATCAGTAGCAATAACTCCAGAGGGGCACAATTTAGAATTCCCATTTTTCTTGAATGTCATGACAACCCTTTTTTCTTACTTCCCAGTCCAGACTTAGAAGCACTGTCAACGCTATAATTTATTGATAGAGTTGGACCATTAAGATGATCTACAGTATATCCAGAAAGGAGATGTTTTTCCCTCACATTATCCCATTATTCCTTGGTCTAAATCCGGTGAAAGCTTAATAGTACCATAATACAATTGTTTTAGAAAATAGCAAAAGCATTGTGCTTGACTAAAATGTATTTGTCATCACTGACATGGAATACAATTAACCAAATAAACTGACTGGCTGATAGTATACTTATTTCAAGTTCAAGGAAATACAAGGCTACTCGTAAAGGGTAGGTATGGTCTTGAAGTCAGAAACTGCAACTGAGCATCACAAGGTCCATGGCATTAGGAGATCTGTTTTTAACACATATGAATAAATTAAGCTACTACCTTATACTCTGCAGGGCCTAAGTTACTCCACCTCTATGATATTGCACTTGTCATAAAGGATTTCCAATGAAGTTTAATTAGCATGTATGATCTTAAGACAGTCAAAGGTAGTGAACATATTTTTTAAAATTTGATGCCGGCAGAAGGAGTATATATTGACACTAAATTGTCACTGATTCCTATACAATTCCCCATCCTTTTATATCTTTGGATTATAAAAACTCTAAGACACAGAAACTTTCCCAGGGTCCTACCTTCAACTGACCCTCATTCTGTTTCTAACTGTAAGCTACACAAGTGAACACATGCTTTAGTTTGTGTTCTTTTATTGTTGCTAATTCCTCTTGTCCTTCCCATGTCGGTCCAATAATCAAATGCGTGACATGAAACTGGATTCATAATGAAAGTGTTTACTTTCCTTATGATTAACTTCCCTACGTAATTAATGCCCCCAGTCCTCTGGGCAGCCTTATGATACCTACTCTGCTATTATACTATGTGTCAGCTGAATATATTTTCATAATTTAGAAGGCGGAGGAAAGAAACAAGAAAGCTTCTCACTGACTCCCATTCTAAAGAGATTATTCTTTACCAAAAAGCATTAGTAATTATATTACCTATTTTCCTCACTTATCTAAAGTGCTATACTGATTGATCCTCACCTGAGAAGGTGATGATTAAATGACACACGTAAACAGGCTCTCTCTCAAGTCACTCAGTTTGTGACCCCCATGGACTCTAGCCCACCTGGCTCCTCTGTCTGAGGAATTCTCCTGGCAAAACTACTGGAGTGGGTTGCCATTTCCTTCTCTATGTAAAGAAACTATAAGAGACAATTTGGGACATCTTGAGGAGTTGGAGTGAGTTAACAATAGAAGGGGAAGAGGGCTAGGAAGAGACCAAACACTTATTTTGCAAAAGTAGTACCTAAAAGAAAAAGTTGTGCTTGAGGTATCCGGTACAATTAACCAAATAAACTGACTGGCTGATAGTATACTTATTTCAAGTTCAAGGAAATACAAGGCTACTCAAAGGGTAGGTATGGTCTTGAAGTCAGAAACTGCAACTGAGCATCACAAGGTCCATGGCATTAGGAGATCTGTTTTTAACACATATGAATAAATTAAGCTACTACCTTATACTCTGCAGGGCCTAAGTTACTCCACCTCTATGATATTGCACTTGTCATAAAGGATTTCCAATGAAGTTTAATTAGCATGTATGATCTTAAGACAGTCAAAGGTAGTGAACATATTTTTTAAAATTTGATGCCGGCAGAAGGAGTATATATTGACACTAAATTGTCACTGATTCCTATACAATTCCCCATCCTTTTATATCTTTGGATTATAAAAACTCTAAGACACAGAAACTTTCCCAGGGTCCTACCTTCAACTGACCCTCATTCTGTTTCTAACTGTAAGCTACACAAGTGAACACATGCTTTAGTTTGTGTTCTTTTATTGTTGCTAATTCCTCTTGTCCTTCCCATGTCGGTCCAATAATCAAATGCGTGACATGAAACTGGATTCATAATGAAAGTGTTTACTTTCCTTATGATTAACTTCCCTACGTAATTAATGCCCCCAGTCCTCTGGGCAGCCTTATGATACCTACTCTGCTATTATACTATGTGTCAGCTGAATATATTTTCATAATTTAGAAGGCGGAGGAAAGAAACAAGAAAGCTTCTCACTGACTCCCATTCTAAAGAGATTATTCTTTACCAAAAAGCATTAGTAATTATATTACCTATTTTCCTCACTTATCTAAAGTGCTATACTGATTGATCCTCACCTGAGAAGGTGATGATTAAATGACACACGTAAACAGGCTCTCTCTCAAGTCACTCAGTTTGTGACCCCCATGGACTCTAGCCCACCTGGCTCCTCTGTCTGAGGAATTCTCCTGGCAAAACTACTGGAGTGGGTTGCCATTTCCTTCTCTATGTAAAGAAACTATAAGAGACAATTTGGGACATCTTGAGGAGTTGGAGTGAGTTAACAATAGAAGGGGAAAAAGGGCTAGGAAGAGACCAAACACTTGGCCATGGGAGCAGCAGTGAGGTCGAGACCATAAGGGGTAGAAACTTCCAGCTCCTGTGAAGTTCCTAGAGACACCGCAGTTCTCCCACTGCCGCTGTCACCTCAGTTCTCTCGTCTGCCAGCAGTGCCCAGCCCTGTTCACTCACACCAGTCAGAAAGGAGGCTGAGAGCTTTATGTGCTAGGTTTGCTTTCACTGAAGCCTCCCTGGAAAGTACTCCTCAGCCTGAGCCCAGGCTGTTTGCCTTAAAAGGATAAAATATCTGTAGGAGGGAAAAAAAAAAAAAAAACTGTAGCTGGCTTCAGAGACCTCACATACCAGAAGGAGACACATTACAAGTCCCGTACAGCTCTTTCAAGGAGGGGGTCCTCATTGTTTCACCATGAAGTGCAAAACATTTCACAGAAGCATCCGGGATACCAAAAACAGTCTAACTGGCTCATGAGGCAGCGCCCCTCCGTGAGAGCAGAAAACAAACTTGGGTGGATGGCGGATCCTGCCCTGTTGGATCTGAACCGTGGCCAGGACTCGAGGCAGGCAGGAAAGAGGGAAGCGAACTTAACCACTGAGGGGAGCTGTGGCCACTTTTTGTGCCCCAAGTCCCTGCGAGTCATCCAGGGATCACGGTGAAACTGATAGGTGTAGCTGCTATGGAAACTGGGGAGCTGGATCCACAGCAAGCAGGGAACTGGGGATGGTGGGGGAAAAAAAGAACCAAGCAAAGCGCTTTCCCAAGGCATGGGACTTCCTGGAGCCTGTAAGAGCTTCCATTGGAATGGGCCACCAAAGACAGTCTCTATCCCGGCTGCTTATTAGAGTCACCTCGGGAACACAAATAATAGACCTATTAAATTTTTTTAAAGTGCTATACTGATTGATCCTCACCTGAGAAGGTGATGATTAAATGACACACGTAAACAGGCTCTCTCTCAAGTCACTCAGTTTGTGACCCCCATGGACTCTAGCCCACCTGGCTCCTCTGTCTGAGGAATTCTCCTGGCAAAACTACTGGAGTGGGTTGCCATTTCCTTCTCTATGTAAAGAAACTATAAGAGACAATTTGGGACATCTTGAGGAGTTGGAGTGAGTTAACAATAGAAGGGGAAAAAGGGCTAGGAAGAGACCAAACACTTGGCCATGGGAGCAGCAGTGAGGTCGAGACCATAAGGGGTAGAAACTTCCAGCTCCTGTGAAGTTCCTAGAGACACCGCAGTTCTCCCACTGCCGCTGTCACCTCAGTTCTCTCGTCTGCCAGCAGTGCCCAGCCCTGTTCACTCACACCAGTCAGAAAGGAGGCTGAGAGCTTTATGTGCTAGGTTTGCTTTCACTGAAGCCTCCCTGGAAAGTACTCCTCAGCCTGAGCCCAGGCTGTTTGCCTTAAAAGGATAAAATATCTGTAGGAGGGAAAAAAAAAAAAAAAACTGTAGCTGGCTTCAGAGACCTCACATACCAGAAGGAGACACATTACAAGTCCCGTACAGCTCTTTCAAGGAGGGGGTCCTCATTGTTTCACCATGAAGTGCAAAACATTTCACAGAAGCATCCGGGATACCAAAAACAGTCTAACTGGCTCATGAGGCAGCGCCCCTCCGTGAGAGCAGAAAACAAACTTGGGTGGATGGCGGATCCTGCCCTGTTGGATCTGAACCGTGGCCAGGACTCGAGGCAGGCAGGAAAGAGGGAAGCGAACTTAACCACTGAGGGGAGCTGTGGCCACTTTTTGTGCCCCAAGTCCCTGCGAGTCATCCAGGGATCACGGTGAAACTGATAGGTGTAGCTGCTATGGAAACTGGGGAGCTGGATCCACAGCAAGCAGGGAACTGGGGATGGTGGGGGAAAAAAAGAACCAAGCAAAGCGCTTTCCCAAGGCATGGGACTTCCTGGAGCCTGTAAGAGCTTCCATTGGAATGGGCCACCAAAGACAGTCTCTATCCCGGCTGCTTATTAGAGTCACCTCGGGAACACAAATAATAGACCTCCACCTCTAGCCCACCACAGGCCGACTAAGTCAGAGTCCCTGGAGGTGGCATCCCAGAAAAGAATTTTTTCTTTAATTTCCTGTGCTAGTTGCTCAGTCCTGTCTGACTCTTTGCAACCCCATGGACTGTAGCCTGCCAGGCTCCTCTGGCCATGGAATTTCCTAGGCAAGATACTGGGATGGGTAACCATTTCCTTCTCCAGGGGAACTTCCCAACTCTGGGATCAAACCCAGGTCTCCTGAGTTGCAGACAGACTCTTTACAGTTCGAGCCACCAGGGGCACCCCCTTTAACTCCCAAGGTGATTCTAACAGGCAGCCAAGGGTTAAGAAGCAATGGACTAGGCTGGCAATGATTATTTCTTTCCCCTGGTGGTCCAGTGGGTAAGGACACTGCCTTGCACTGCAAGGGGTGCTGGTTCGATCCCTGGCCTGGGAAGATCCCACATGCTGCAGAGTGCCTGGACCGATGTGTCCAATTACCAAGCCGGAGCTCTGGGGCACATGTGCCCAGAGCCAGCGCTCTGCAGCGACCGATGCCACCGTGATGGGAGGCCCACAGGAGCCAAAGAACAAAGACGGATGAAAATAGAGAAATGAAAGACCAATAGAAGTGGCCCGCCCGCTCCCCTCCCTCCCCACCCCACCCCCCAAAAGATAAATAAATTAAAAAAAAAAAAAAAAACAATAAGGCATTAACTATTTGGTATACACCTATAATTCGGGGGAAAAAAAAAAAACTACTGTTTTACAAGTCCCTAGTAGTTAAAGGTTTGGGCCAATAGACACATTCAACTCGTTAAGAGGAAAGTTTATCCTGTTGCTTTAATGTCTCTCTCTCTTACACTTACACACACACACACACACACACACACACACACAGATTGTCTTCTCATGAGAGTGTTTACTAAATTGCGCTGTTCACTGGAACTATCTGAGAAAACTAAACAATACTGATGGCTGGCTTCCATTTCCAGACATTCTGATTTTAACTGGTTTGGGTTTTTTACAGCTCCCCAGATGATTCTAATGTGCAGCGAAGTTTGGGAACCAACTTTGGTTTGGTCCTATCTTATTTTTCCCACTTTCCCCAAAGCACTTCTGTTTCCTATTTAATTACTGGTGAACAGATACCCCTGAGAAGAGCCTATATGGTATTTATTAGGATTTCATGCAATTGCCTAATCCTCACACCCCTTTGGGAAGCCAAAGAACCTAAAGGCTAATGAGAGGGGCTCTCAAATTCAAATCAGATTCAGCCTTTTATAAAATGAGTGGCTTTGAGCAAGTTACTTAACCTCTCTGAATTTCAGTGTCCTGTCTGTCACTGTCATGAAATGGAATAATCTGGAGTCTTCCTCATAAGGTGGTTTGATTTACCAAAAAAAAAAAAGAAAGAAAAGACAATATATATAAAGCACAGGGAACAGTGGTCTGTCACAGAGTAATGCCAGCCATTGGGACCATGATGGGCAGAGCCATTGTGACCTATTCTTTTGGGAAGCAGTGGTACAATGACTTGCCCTCCACTTTCCTTTTTCTGAACAGTGAACTGCACAAGCCCTCCCTGGTATCAGATTAAGGGATGTTTCAAAAGGACAATACAAGGGATCCGAAGTAAACATAGGTCAAAAAGGGCACATGTTAATGGTTTTTTACCAAAGTCTCAGTATGCCTCCCACTCCCAAAGAAAGCCAGCCTTTGGTATATTCCAATTTGGGTGTCTTCGTCCACAAAGTACTACGCTACTTGCAAATTCTGAGCCAGTCTCATGGCCTGTTCACGCGTCCACAAAGCCCATCAAACCTTTCCAACTTCTCTGCAGATATTCTCTAGTTTTCACGGCAAGTCATCCTGTTTGACCCTTCCCTATCCTCCTGACACACGTCTCTTCTTCCCACTCTCTCCTGCTTTTTTCCTACTAATAGCCATGATTATAAAGTCCATTCAGAAGCAAGATACTTAGGGAGTACACTATTAGTCCCACCTTTTGTTCAACATCTGTTTTGTGTAGCTACAGATTCTGTTCTCCCGTTTATATTTACATGACAGTTTGGACGGAGGACATCCCTCTGCTCTTACAAACAAAATTCCCTCGGAGTTCAAACAGGCTGCACATATTTAACTTCCCAGAAAACACATTTGAAGGAGGTGCCAGGGAATGCAGTCCTTATGGAAGATGGTGAGAGGAAAGGGGAAGCCGTGTCAGAAGGCGGGGTGTGTGTGGAGGCAGAGAGGGGCTGGCAGGGACGCGGGGCAATCAGCACCAGCTCGACAATTCAGATCAGGATTCAGCATGCCACAGATGTGATTGTATAATAAGCTGTTGCGCATCCTGGTAAATGCTGCTTTCAGCTGGTGCTTATTTATCATATTGTCTTGCGTTCTCCGAGCGTGGAATGTTCAAGTCGGAGGGTCTGAGTGCTAGCATTGGGCCCAGTTCTTTGGGATAGGCAGCAGCACCTATGGTAGAGACGGGAGAAAGAGCAGCAGCCTGGTGTTCGAATCTGGTTGCTAGGATACTATGGAGACCCTCCATTGCTAGGCAGACAGGGAAAAAATGCATCCATATGCCTTATAACCTGCAAACAGCAACAACAGAGACATCATCTGCCTTCCACCCTTCCCCATTAGGAATCTAAACCCAACTCTTCAGTGAAATAACAAGTCACGGGAGCTTGGAAATGTGGCCCAGTAGAGCAAGGAGGGTGGGCCATTTAATTCTCAGGCAGTCTCTAGAGACACTCTAGTGAAGAGCTTGTCAGTATTTTCATTATAAACCCCATTTTAGGGGCACACACTGTGCTTACTACATACACCCTGATAGGGTTTTAGCAGCCTGGTCCTATTTTTACAAAGGCTGCTACAACTTCAATTTTATTGCATCGACTGTAATGTCAACATAACAAACTGAAATTGGATAGTGTATCAGCATGATGTTAAGTTAGAATGGAAATCCTCCAAAAGAACAAGAAAGATGAATTTACAACATCAACTTCAGGTTCAATTCCCCCTAGGTTCTGTTTGCCAGGGTGTGTAAAGAATCTACCATGCTAGTCTGTGGCATAAAAATGAGATTACTTCCAGTGGGAGCATTTTGAAGTGAGTGGAAAGAGGAACCTCTCTTCTTGAAGAGAGGCACTCAGTTTCTTTACGCGTGTTCATCATCTGCTGCTTGGTTAAATATTCTTATCTAGCCAGGATAGTTGAAGTTATTATCAGAACCACGTGGATGGGAGGTGCTGGACTGGAGAGCTCTACTAATGGATAACAGTCCTCAGTGTAAGTGTGCGCGCACACACACACCCCTTGGTAATTCTAAAAACAAGCAAAAATGCCCTCTCACCTACGCATCCTGATTCATTCTGGCGTAAACTTGGTTTTCCTCAGTTCCCACTATAGGACTCTGGTACAGCCGCTAGTTGCAGTCATTGCCTAGATGTACCTGCTGCGTTCTCTTGCTGTCTTGTCCCTTTGCTGGCGGCCCTCCCCACTTCCACCCCACCCCTCTCATCCCATCCCCACTCACCTCGATCATGGCATTGAACAAACACTCGAACACCTCTACTTCCACAAGACTTTCTGATACACTAAAATTAAACGGGCTCAATCACATTGCCAACTGTTGGTATCTGCCCTGTGACTTACCTTGCTCTACATCCTAGAATAGTTATGTGTGCACAACTGTTAAACCCTGGTTAACTCCTTCAGAAGATTCACACACCTTCCATTTCAAATACCTGACACTAATCTGCATGTTGTGCACTCCACAAAAGTACTGAACCGAGCTATTGGACATAGTTGAAATTTAAATGCTACCTCTGAAGATATCTGTATCTATAATTCTTATAATTTCCCTAACTTTCTACAGAATTTAACAAAGAACCTTTCAGAAGATTCTATTTCTCTTGAAATGTACTAATATCAAGGCTTAAAAGGAATCAGATAAGGCTGTGTTAAAATTGATGCTTCCCCTCAAAATAAGGAAAATATATTTCTCTTTATCCTCAGCTTTCCAAAGCACTTCACAGTCAAAAGTGTAATGTTACAAAACAAAACATGTCATCATCCTTTGAAATTCAGTTACCTCTGGCCCGAAAAAAACCCAGCATAACAAAAATACAGAGACACTAACAACTTTTGACAGAAACTCTTATGACAGCAAAATGGAAACAACTTGAGGATATTCACCATAGGTAAAGGGTTTAGAGATCAACATACCAGTGACTGAATGTTCTAACCTACTATAGAGTCAATTTTCAGGAATAAAAATAGCATGAAATAAAATAACTTTTAAAATCCATGAGAACGATGCTATCTGCCTAATCAACAGGTTATCTCAGCATAACATGAATATTTCATATAGTTTTCATGTTTAAGGATTTATTTACTTAATTCAGCCCAAAACACACTGTCTGATAGTTTTACCTTTCCAAGTAGTTATTTAGGAGCAAAAAGAATAACAGACTCCAATTTGCTAATCAGTTCTTTGCTCTTCACACTCACAACAGAAAAAGGGTTTATGGGCTATTTCTAAACAGGCGTGAAAAAGCACAGCCCTTTCACCTAAACAAAAGCCCTAGCCTGGTCTCACAGGTACAGCAGGAGTACCTGGCTTTGTGCTAGAATCTGAAACGCCTTCCCCCAATTGCCATCAGGCAGAAAAAGCTCCAAACCAAAAATACTAAGATGATTTGAGTTCCTAAGTTAATTTACATTTTATACTGTTTTTCAGTCATCAAAAATCACTTTAAAAAACAGATGTTATCTTACAGATAATAATCCTTAGAAGGCAACCTCAGTAAGCAAAAAGTAAACAAACATATTTGCATACATCAGATAAGTGCACAGGACATTCTCAGGGCAGTTACCTACATCCAGTAGAAAAAGAAGAGAAAACTACATGAGTGCCAATTGAATTTGACATCAATTTGTGGCTATTTTGATGGTTTCATTTTAATGCAAACTCTCAATAGTCTGTAAGTTTAAAAGAGATGGTCAAATTTAGGCTGTACTAAAAATACAATATAAAGATATAAACACTTGTTGCCAGCAAGTCGGTATAATCAAATTATTTGTAGTGAAATAAACTGAAATCCAAGCAAGTTTCCTAATTCTTATGCAATGAACTACTTTGCACCATCATTCAAATGGTCTCAGTGTAATCATTCTGCATATAATCTACCTCTCCTCTTGCCAAAGGTACACTCTACCACTTAAACCAATTTTATTCTGGTTTTCTTTATGTAAGTGTGAAAAAAAGAACAGATGTTTTTCCAAAATTATTTAATCTTGGAAGACATTCATTCTATCATTTTCTTCAACATAATGCTTCAGAATCACCAAAACCATCATGTTGATACCTTAGCTGATTTCCTTAAAGGACAAGTTATTAAACAAAGATCAGAATGCACAGTACGGTTCAACTGATAAAATGTTGAGCACAACAGGATGTTATGACTTATCTGCCACACTAATTTCATTTTCCACCATGGACTTTATAAAAACAAAATCTAGTTGCTCTATATGTCAAACCAAGATTTCTAAAACTTTACCACATTATACAGCTCGGTCCCTATTGCCTAGATTTCTTTATATTTCGTTTGATAGATTGTTTCACTGGAGTTATCAGCTGCCTTGATCATACTTCAAACAAAACCTATTAACATGGTCTTTTTATGAAAGCCGACTTTGCTCTGAGTTACTCCAAAGTCCTGCAGATACTAAAATGAGATTCTATGGAGTGCTGAAAGATACTGAGAGCTGGCTTGAGTTATTTTTTCACTACGCAAAACTTGGCCCTGGAGAGATGGTGATGTTCCTCGTCAGCTAAAACAGGCAAGCATGTCAACACTGCAAATTAACTTCCCCAATAAAGCTGAAGTGGATTCAGATAATAATCCTTAGAAGGCAACCTCAGTAAGCAAAAAGTAAACAAACATATTTGCATACATCAGATAAGTGCACAGGACATTCTCAGGGCAGTTACCTACATCCAGTAGAAAAAGAAGAGAAAACTACATGAGTGCCAATTGAATTTGACATCAATTTGTGGCTATTTTGATGGTTTCATTTTAATGCAAACTCTCAATAGTCTGTAAGTTTAAAAGAGATGGTCAAATTTAGGCTGTACTAAAAATACAATATAAAGATATAAACACTTGTTGCCAGCAAGTCGGTATAATCAAATTATTTGTAGTGAAATAAACTGAAATCCAAGCAAGTTTCCTAATTCTTATGCAATGAACTACTTTGCACCATCATTCAAATGGTCTCAGTGTAATCATTCTGCATATAATCTACCTCTCCTCTTGCCAAAGGTACACTCTACCACTTAAACCAATTTTATTCTGGTTTTCTTTATGTAAGTGTGAAAAAAAGAACAGATGTTTTTCCAAAATTATTTAATCTTGGAAGACATTCATTCTATCATTTTCTTCAACATAATGCTTCAGAATCACCAAAACCATCATGTTGATACCTTAGCTGATTTCCTTAAAGGACAAGTTATTAAACAAAGATCAGAATGCACAGTACGGTTCAACTGATAAAATGTTGAGCACAACAGGATGTTATGACTTATCTGCCACACTAATTTCATTTTCCACCATGGACTTTATAAAAACAAAATCTAGTTGCTCTATATGTCAAACCAAGATTTCTAAAACTTTACCACATTATACAGCTCGGTCCCTATTGCCTAGATTTCTTTATATTTCGTTTGATAGATTGTTTCACTGGAGTTATCAGCTGCCTTGATCATACTTCAAACAAAACCTATTAACATGGTCTTTTTATGAAAGCCGACTTTGCTCTGAGTTACTCCAAAGTCCTGCAGATACTAAAATGAGATTCTATGGAGTGCTGAAAGATACTGAGAGCTGGCTTCGAGTTATTTTTTTCACTACGCAAAACTTGGCCCTGGAGAGATGGTGATGTTCCTCGTCAGCTAAAACAGGCAAGCATGTCAACACTGCAAATTAACTTCCCCAATAAAGCTGAAGTGGATTCAGATCATTCAGGTTTCCAAAGCAGATCTAAATCTATTCAACTATTAGGGCAACCTGGCGAGGTTAGAATTTCAGAAATGTTTATCGTTATTGTCTTTTCACCACACACACACATGCACAGAATACCAACTCCTCCTTAAGCTAAACCTGCATGAGGAAACAGCAGATGTTCTACAGCAATCAACAAACACAGGTACAAGTCTAAGTTTTCAAAAGTATAATCAGTACATACAAGCCACCCCCACCCCATCCAATAAATATAAATGGAAACAGCCCAATTCTTTCTCCTTATACTAAATCCTTGTGTTTATGAAGTGAAGAGTTCCCAGGGACCTCCTATAATTATGTAACACGTGTCCTCCAGCTAATGACATGCAGTTGGAAATAGAGCAACAAACCCTTCAGTTTATCAATTCTGTCATTCTCTATTAACTTTAAACACCATTCAGCTGGGTGCGTATTCTGTATTAACTTCATACTCCTGCCACTTTACTCTCCATAAGTACTTTGAGTTGAGTGATGCAGAACAAGTTTCATTCAATTTTCCCACCCAAGCTGTGAAGCCCACTGACATCAGAACTACACAGTTGTCTAAAATGCTAGAGCAATACCAGAGTGATTGCATCAGAAGCCAGAAGGGAGGCAAATCATGTGTCCACGTGGTCCATGAAGGTAAGTGGACTTCACTTTATCTGACCGTCTGGAAACATGTAAGCCTCCAGGGGAGGCAGGGGTACCCCATAAGCAATGTTACATTAATTCCTTCAGGAAAATAAGCCAGATTTCTTTATATTTCGTTTGATAGATTGTTTCACTGGAGTTATCAGCTGCCTTGATCATACTTCAAACAAAACCTATTAACATGGTCTTTTATGAAAGCCGACTTTGCTCTGAGTTACTCCAAAGTCCTGCAGATACTAAAATGAGATTCTATGGAGTGCTGAAAGATACTGAGAGCTGGCTTCGAGTTATTTTTTTCACTACGCAAAACTTGGCCCTGGAGAGATGGTGATGTTCCTCGTCAGCTAAAACAGGCAAGCATGTCAACACTGCAAATTAACTTCCCCAATAAAGCTGAAGTGGATTCAGATCATTCAGGTTTCCAAAGCAGATCTAAATCTATTCAACTATTAGGGCAACCTGGCGAGGTTAGAATTTCAGAAATGTTTATCGTTATTGTCTTTTCACCACACACACACACATGCACAGAATACCAACTCCTCCTTAAGCTAAACCTGCATGAGGAAACAGCAGATGTTCTACAGCAATCAACAAACACAGGTACAAGTCTAAGTTTTCAAAAGTATAATCAGTACATACAAGCCACCCCCACCCCATCCAATAAATATAAATGGAAACAGCCCAATTCTTTCTCCTTATACTAAATCCTTGTGTTTATGAAGTGAAGAGTTCCCAGGGACCTCCTATAATTATGTAACACGTGTCCTCCAGCTAATGACATGCAGTTGGAAATAGAGCAACAAACCCTTCAGTTTATCAATTCTGTCATTCTCTATTAACTTTAAACACCATTCAGCTGGGTGCGTATTCTGTATTAACTTCATACTCCTGCCACTTTACTCTCCATAAGTACTTTGAGTTGAGTGATGCAGAACAAGTTTCATTCAATTTTCCCACCCAAGCTGTGAAGCCCACTGACATCAGAACTACACAGTTGTCTAAAATGCTAGAGCAATACCAGAGTGATTGCATCAGAAGCCAGAAGGGAGGCAAATCATGTGTCCACGTGGTCCATGAAGGTAAGTGGACTTCACTTTATCTGACCGTCTGGAAACATGTAAGCCTCCAGGGGAGGCAGGGGTACCCCATAAGCAATGTTACATTAATTCCTTCAGGAAAATAAGCCATATTTTCCCTCAGATGCTATGAAAAATAGATTTTTATGAAAAAATATGCATTTTTAAAAATTAACAGACTAGGTTTCCATTTGTAGATTGTAAATATCATCCGATTCTGGAAGTCAAAAACTCTTTCCTTTTATAGGTGTGTTTTGCTTATTTTTGACACTTGGATGATGCCAGGACATCAGGTTTGAAGGGTACCAGGGAGACTCGCCAGCGTGTAGAGAAATCCAGGAGAGCCACCAAAACACTGAAAGTAAGGATGATAGCAGACGCATTTCAAGTCTGACGAGCCTGCAGTTAGGATTTTCCGGTTGGGCACGTTTGCTGGGGCATTTGGGAGATGCGGCTTTCTCTTCCTCTTCTCTCACTCACACATACACAGCCGGACACACACCTGGGGCGCATTCAAACTCTATGTATAATAGGTGGCCTATATGAACGTAGATGTGTGTATGTATTTAAAAATAATAGCTTGATATCTGACAAAGACACGAAGGGAACGTAGGTGCAGTGAGTCTGGTTTGAGAAATGTGCACAGCC
Source organism: Tragulus kanchil (assembly GCA_022376925.1). Classification (NCBI taxonomy): domain Eukaryota; kingdom Metazoa; phylum Chordata; class Mammalia; order Artiodactyla; family Tragulidae; genus Tragulus; species Tragulus kanchil. The sequence goes on along the minus strand of JAIOJX010000005.1, from coordinate 111,660,325 downwards.
CCACCAGAAGTACCCGTTAAAATGAAACATTTCTGAGGATGAGGACCGACATGGCAAGCGGGAGGGCGGGAGCCGACAGACAATACAGAGACCCGCAGCGCCCACGACCGGGTGCCACACGGACCCGGAGCGTCACCCGTGCTTACTGTGGACTCTTGGGGTAGAAGGGCAGGGTCACATGGCTGAGATCCTGGATGTCGAAGGGGCCCCGGATCGCCTGCCGCTTGGTGCTTCAGTTTATCAATTGTCATTCTCTATTAACTTTAAACACCATTCAGCTGGGTGCGTATTCTGTATTAACTTCATACTCCTGCCACTTTACTCTCCATAAGTACTTTGAGTTGAGTGATGCAGAACAAGTTTCATTCAATTTTCCCACCCAAGCTGTGAAGCCCACTGACATCAGAACTACACAGTTGTCTAAAATGCTAGAGCAATACCAGAGTGATTGCATCAGAAGCCAGAAGGGAGGCAAATCATGTGTCCACGTGGTCCATGAAGGTAAGTGGACTTCACTTTATCTGACCGTCTGGAAACATGTAAGCCTCCAGGGGAGGCAGGGGTACCCCATAAGCAATGTTACATTAATTCCTTCAGGAAAATAAGCCATATTTTCCCTCAGATGCTATGAAAAATAGATTTTTATGAAAAAATATGCATTTTTAAAAATTAACAGACTAGGTTTCCATTTGTAGATTGTAAATATCATCCGATTCTGGAAGTCAAAAACTCTTTCCTTTTATAGGTGTGTTTTGCTTATTTTTGACACTTGGATGATGCCAGGACATCAGGTTTGAAGGGTACCAGGGAGACTCGCCAGCGTGTAGAGAAATCCAGGAGAGCCACCAAAACACTGAAAGTAAGGATGATAGCAGACGCATTTCAAGTCTGACGAGCCTGCAGTTAGGATTTTCCGGTTGGGCACGTTTGCTGGGGCATTTGGGAGATGCGGCTTTCTCTTCCTCTTCTCTCACTCACACATACACAGCCGGACACACACCTGGGGCGCATTCAAACTCTATGTATAATAGGTGGCCTATATGAACGTAGATGTGTGTATGTATTTAAAAATAATAGCTTGATATCTGACAAAGACACGAAGGGAACGTAGGTGCAGTGAGTCTGGTTTGAGAAATGTGCACAGCCCCACCAGAAGTACCCGTTAAAATGAAACATTTCTGAGGATGAGGACCGACATGGCAAGCGGGAGGGGCGGGAGCCGACAGACAATACAGAGACCCGCAGCGCCCCACGACCGGGTGCCACACGGACCCGGAGCGTCACCCGTGCTTACTGTGGACTCTTGGGGTAGAAGGGCAGGGTCACATGGCTGAGATCCTGGATGTCGAAGGCGGTGGGCTCCGCGGAGATCGCCTGCCGCTTGGTGCGCGGCTCGCCTTGCAAGGTGCTGGCGCTCTGCTTCTGCGCCTGCTGGGTGGCCGGCCGGATCACCGAGCGGTACTTGTCCAGCTCGTTCTGCAGCTTCTGGATCAGTTCGTCCTTCTGATCCAACTCCAGCTCCAGCTCGTCGATGAGCGCATCCCGCTGCCTCAGCTCCTCGATCTTTTCCTGGAGCGCGTACTGTAAATCCCGCAGGGTGCCCATGCTCCTCCGGGCTGCCAGGGGCTCCTTCCTGCCGCTGCTCCGCGTCTTGGGGCTTCCTCCCCTCTCCGATCAACTTTCCCCAAAGTCGCTGCTGCCTCCCGAGTGCCAAAGCTTCCTACTTGAGACCAAAGGCAGCCTTGGCTTCTGAGCATGCCCAGTCTGCCGGCTCCAGCCACCGCGAGTTTCGGCGCAGATTCCACTTCTCCGGGCCGACTGTGAGGCTGAGCGCGGGGACGAGCCAAACGGCAGGTCGAGCCGGGATTCAACCTGAACCGCGGTGGGCGCCGCGGCGCCAGGGAGAAGAGCCGGGAGCGCGGCGGCGGGGGAGCGGGCGACGGGACTCGGAGGGGGACTCCGAGGCCGCTGCGGGTCTGCTCGGGTCACTCGCGCCAGGCGCCGAAGGAAGCCGGCGGAGCGTGTGGGGAGCCTGATAAACCTCTGGGCGCGCCGGGGGATGTGCGGGCGGAGCGAGGCGGGAGCACTACTTTGGGGGCGGGGAGGCGGGAGGGAGGGGACCCGGAGGACCCCGCGCAAACTGGGGAGGCGTCTGCCGCCCCGGAGCCTACCGAGCTGAAGAACGTGGGGCTACAGTACTGCCGACGAGCGAGGGCAGAACGGACTCCGCATCCTAAGCGCTCTGAGTTGTGGAGGTGTTTGCACCGCCAGCCTCACCAGGAAAGGCTCCCCAGCCTGTGGCTGAGCTCTCGCGTCGGCCTCGCCACCCTCCTCGCGCGGAGCGCCTCACACAGGTGGTAACGCTTGAAAACAAACTTGCGTTTGCGTTTCGGGAGAGGAGAGCGAGCTCGTGCAGGGGAGGGGTTTCCACTCTCACCCAGGTGCTTTGGAGGAGGGGGAGTGGTTCTGATCGCATCCCCACCCCGCGCCAGCATTCCCCGCTCCTTCCAGTGGCTCCCTTTCTGCTTCTTTCAAACTCGGATTCAAGGCTTCTTTTTAGGGCAAAGGCCAGAGTGTCTGGGACTGAGCCCTAGAAGGCTGCTTAGCATCCCCACTGCTTATTGTCCCTCCCACTTAACCGATTGTCTGCGAAATAGTTCATGCCAGGACCCTCCCCCTTCCCCTTGCTGAATTTAGAACTAGGGGAGGGGAGGTGGGGGGCGAGAGGGAGGCAGCTCAAAATCACTGCAGTGTTCCAAAAAGTTCACCCTGAAATTGAACCATACCTTTAAAATCACTTCCTTGATAACCAAATTGTTAGGGCGCTAGCCTTCCACTTGAATGGCAAGACACAAACTTCGAAGAAGAGAGAAAATCTTAAAAGGGGAACCCTAGACGGGCTGGGGTAAATTGTACACCGTACCGCCCCACCCCCACCAACCCCCATCCCTGCCGGCTCAGAATTTCCTAAAATGATGGCAATTTAGGTAGCATGTTTCCGGTCCCAGGGTAATTCTCCCATCATGTTTTGACTCTTTCATAATACTTAAATTCCTCATATTTACCTAAATCTTCACAAAGTCGTTTAAATTTTTACTGTCTTTATTAGCAGTCCTCCACTGTTCTTGAGCACTCAATGTTGTAATCCTCGATGCTCTATTTAGCCATTCCTTAACACCAAATAAAACAAAGTGGATAGAAAATGGATTAAGAGTCTGAATCGCAATCCAGAACTATTCAGTGAAATCTAAATTTAGCCAAGGACACATATATCAATCTCAAAACAAACAACAAAAAAGTGCTCACATTTGCTTTTGAACACATAGCCTGTTATAAGTAAGAAAAGCAATATGGGGGGAGGGGAGAAAAGGAGGAAAGAACAGAACCAGCTAACGAACGTCACATTAATCAGCTCTTTGATTTAAACTGTACTTGTTTGTTATTAAGGTGTAAATGAAAAAGGATATACAATCCTAAATATTCTTCCACCCAGATTATGATTTCATTTTCTCATTACAAATGACACGTAAGTTTTCTGCTTTCCAACGTGGATGTTGTCAAAAGTGCATTTATTTCAGAATGTAATCTAGAAAGTGGATGGCTCCCCCAAACAAACAGGAATAACTTACAAATATTGACAGCGATAAATACGAGTTCTGAATTATTGCTGATTTAATGACAACTAAACCAAGCAGAAGTGCTCAGGCTTTGTAGAACTGACTTTTCTAAAAGAGCTTCCATGACATTTTCCTTCTCCCAGGCAAAAGGCCAAATTCTTATCTTATTTAACCTACGGGAATTCTTTAATTCCATGGGAAAATGTCGAAAACTTAATGAGACATTTTTTCCTATAGATTGGGAGGGAGGTGGGGGCGAGAGGAGGCAGCTCAAAATCACTGCAGTGTTCCAAAAAGTTCACCCTGAAATTGAACCATACCTTTAAAATCACTTCCTTGATAACCAAATTGTTAGGGCGCTAGCCTTCCACTTGAATGGCAAGACACAAACTTCGAAGAAGAGAGAAAATCTTAAAAGGGGAACCCTAGACGGGCTGGGGTAAATTGTACACCGTACCGCCCCACCCCCACCAACCCCCATCCCTGCCGGCTCAGAATTTCCTAAAATGATGGCAATTTAGGTAGCATGTTTCCGGTCCCAGGGTAATTCTCCCATCATGTTTTGACTCTTTCATAATACTTAAATTCCTCATATTTACCTAAATCTTCACAAAGTCGTTTAAATTTTTACTGTCTTTATTAGCAGTCCTCCACTGTTCTTGAGCACTCAATGTTGTAATCCTCGATGCTCTATTTAGCCATTCCTTAACACCAAATAAAACAAAGTGGATAGAAAATGGATTAAGAGTCTGAATCGCAATCCAGAACTATTCAGTGAAATCTAAATTTAGCCAAGGACACATATATCAATCTCAAAACAAACAACAAAAAAGTGCTCACATTTGCTTTTGAACACATAGCCTGTTATAAGTAAGAAAAGCAATATGGGGGGAGGGGAGAAAAGGAGGAAAGAACAGAACCAGCTAACGAACGTCACATTAATCAGCTCTTTGATTTAAACTGTACTTGTTTGTTATTAAGGTGTAAATGAAAAAGGATATACAATCCTAAATATTCTTCCACCCAGATTATGATTTCATTTTCTCATTACAAATGACACGTAAGTTTTCTGCTTTCCAACGTGGATGTTGTCAAAAGTGCATTTATTTCAGAATGTAATCTAGAAAGTGGATGGCTCCCCCAAACAAACAGGAATAACTTACAAATATTGACAGCGATAAATACGAGTTCTGAATTATTGCTGATTTAATGACAACTAAACCAAGCAGAAGTGCTCAGGCTTTGTAGAACTGACTTTTCTAAAAGAGCTTCCATGACATTTTCCTTCTCCCAGGCAAAAGGCCAAATTCTTATCTTATTTAACCTACGGGAATTCTTTAATTCCATGGGAAAATGTCGAAAACTTAATGAGACATTTTTTCCTATAGATCTATTATAGGGTTCCAGGAGTCCAAGAGTTTATGTCTAAAAATATATCAGGAGCAATGTATAAGGGACATTATTAGACAACTGCTAAGCAAGGTTATATTTTCAGGTGCATTTGAGACTAAAATGGGGTAATTCAATGTCTTTGAGTAGCCATGAAGATTCTTCTTCATTTGTAGAAAGCTTGTCCACATATAAAAAGGATAAAAGAAACTAAAGCATCTCCCCCAGAAAATAAAAAATTGCATTTAAACCAAAAATCATGGTTTTTTTTAACAAAAATGAAATTTCTTCCACTATTATGTAAATAGCTTGACTATTTAAGCTATCATAATCTATGTGCCACTAGAGGATATATCCATGTTACATTTTCATGTGAAGTGGAATTCTTGTGATACAAAATATATTCCTTGATCAATCCTATAGTGAGAATCAGAAATCTACTATAAAATATGCAAAGAAAGTAAACAGCTGAGAAGATACAACCATTACAACTTGACTAACACTTTAAAAGGTGTTCAAGGTATAAGAACATATTTGGTTGTATTATCCTATATAATGAAAGAAAGAAAATGATCCTTAAATACTTTGTATGTATATATGTGCAGAATCTTGAATTCTAGGCCTTTCTCTTCCACTTTTAAAGTCAAAATAAATATTTAAGTAAGTTTTTCAATGATGTTCTTGACTGTTTAAATCTTGAGGGATCTTGGCTTTCTGTCTCAACCTTTTAAGTGATTCTAATATTTTCTTAAACATCTTTGGAACTGAATTTAGTAAATGTTGGAAATAAATTTTACATAAAAAGTCTAGATCTTGTAGTTTCATTTCAACAGATAGATTTTACACTATATCTTATAATAAGCTGGATAAGCTATAATATCACATATCATGCACAAGTCTACTTTCTGCTATTAGGAAGTGGCTACTACAAATTTGGAATGAAGTAAAATGATACACGGAGCTCTCCCACTGCCTATCTGAGATGAGATCTTGATGTCAGATGCTAAAGCACAGAACAATGCCATTTTGAAGGAACTTAGTTCATATACTAGAATTCCATAGTAACATTTCAGCAGTCTCTTTGTCATAGCCTTAAGAGAAGCAAAATTTCAACAGCCAGACCCACCTGTGGCATACTGGTACTGTTCAATTCAGCATGTGACCCTTGTGATTGAGAATAAATAATACCACACCTTCCTTAATGGAATCTCAGAATCATTTAATGAGACATTCAGTAATTCAGCTTTATCATAATGCTGGTCATTAAAAAAAACAGACTTTTGAATGTATTATCCTACACTAAAAATATAATTAGACTCAAAAGAACTGTGGTAATTTGTTGTCCAGCTGCCCATTCCACTGCTGGTATATTTCCTGCAGGAGTCCTAAGTTTGAAATTTTATTCTGCCATTTCACATACATCTTTTGAACAGCAAAAGACAAAACCAACCAATGAAACAAACAAAAAACACAGCTGAGCTTTACAGGTTATGAAAGCTGCCCCTTACAGAAAACTGCGGGAAGTAATAAGTAACCCTAAGAATCTAGATTTAAAGGTTACTAATAGTCGTAAACACACTAGTGTGCTCTAAAATATTCAACTTAATCAAGCCCACAATAAAAATAACTAACTTCCTGGAACTCAAAGCATGATGAGCACTGTTCGTATAACCCTATGAGCTGGACATGATTTCCATTTATATTTGAGAAGAGGCAGGCAGAGATCACCCACTTGGTGGTGGTGTTCAGTCACTAAGTTCTGTCTGACTCTGCAACCCCATGGATTGTACCATGCCAGCTTCCTCTGTCCTCCACTGTCTCCTGGAGTTTGCTCAAATTCATGTCCACTGAGTCAGTAAGTGCTATCTAACCATCTGATCACTCACCTAATGAAGGTCAAAGCCTGAATTCAAATCCAGACCATTTTGTACGGAGCTCAGTCCCACACAGGCTGCCCCCCATGTTGCCTTCTGCAGGACATCCTAGGGTTGCTAATGCCTTGTTCTCGATCCAGAGAGATAAGACTTTAATTAACATTAACTGCCCTGACTTTGGAATTGTGGACATGAAGAGAAAAATTTGTAAAATCCAAAAAGATTAGGGAAAAGATTTTTTAAAAGTTCCTTTTCCCCAAACTATCTTCAATTGAGCCACATTTCAACTTGTACCTGTTTACGTGGGATTGTCCTTGTTTTAATATTAACATTGCTTGAGACTGTCCTAGTTTTTACACCAAAGTCCTAGGTACACCTTAGTCCTGGGCAAACTAGGAAGGTTAGTCACCATCTATAATTTAGGACTGCAGAGCCTCTCTTTACAAATATTTTCAGATTCTGTATTCAAAGTTACCGATAAAAAAGTAAAGCCAAGGAAGATCTGTAATAGTAATACCTATTATTTTAAGCACATTACAAACACACTTACCCATTTGTTTGTGTGAATGTGTTTTAGGAAAGCAATCGTCTCATTTCAATACATAATAATGCACCACAGGAATTATATTTGGACTGTACAGGGAGATGAGTCACACAATAGAATTTTAGTTATACTTTGATAAATTGGACAAGGATACAAGGCTCTCTTTTTGGTTTACTCTTATAAAAATCTAGAATTTAGATTTGCTTCCTGTAGATTAAGCAGAACAATTCAAGGTCCTGCTATTTAATTAACTCTTATCTGATTAGATCTTTTTTATTTAAAAACTAGAATTTAGATTTGCTTCCATGCTCTAAAATATTCAACTTAATCAAGCCCACAATAAAAATAACTAACTTCCTGGAACTCAAAGCATGATGAGCACTGTTCGTATAACCCTATGAGCTGGACATGATTTCCATTTATATTTGAGAAGAGGCAGGCAGAGATCACCCACTTGGTGGTGGTGTTCAGTCACTAAGTTCTGTCTGACTCTGCAACCCCATGGATTGTACCATGCCAGCTTCCTCTGTCCTCCACTGTCTCCTGGAGTTTGCTCAAATTCATGTCCACTGAGTCAGTAAGTGCTATCTAACCATCTGATCACTCACCTAATGAAGGTCAAAGCCTGAATTCAAATCCAGACCATTTTGTACGGAGCTCAGTCCCACACAGGCTGCCCCCCATGTTGCCTTCTGCAGGACATCCTAGGGTTGCTAATGCCTTGTTCTCGATCCAGAGAGATAAGACTTTAATTAACATTAACTGCCCTGACTTTGGAATTGTGGACATGAAGAGAAAAATTTGTAAAATCCAAAAAGATTAGGGAAAAGATTTTTTAAAAGTTCCTTTTCCCCAAACTATCTTCAATTGAGCCACATTTCAACTTGTACCTGTTTACGTGGGATTGTCCTTGTTTTAATATTAACATTGCTTGAGACTGTCCTAGTTTTTACACCAAAGTCCTAGGTACACCTTAGTCCTGGGCAAACTAGGAAGGTTAGTCACCATCTATAATTTAGGACTGCAGAGCCTCTCTTTTTACAAATATTTTCAGATTCTGTATTCAAAGTTACCGATAAAAAAGTAAAGCCAAGGAAGATCTGTAATAGTAATACCTATTATTTTAAGCACATTACAAACACACTTACCCATTTGTTTGTGTGAATGTGTTTTAGGAAAGCAATCGTCTCATTTCAATACATAATAATGCACCACAGGAATTATATTTGGACTGTACAGGGAGATGAGTCACACAATAGAATTTTAGTTATACTTTGATAAATTGGACAAGGATACAAGGCTCTCTTTTTGGTTTACTCTTATAAAAATCTAGAATTTAGATTTGCTTCCTGTAGATTAAGCAGAACAATTCAAGGTCCTGCTATTTAATTAACTCTTATCTGATTAGATCTTATTATTATTGGATTTAATGCCTAGATTTGGTTATCAGGAATGCATATTTAAATGAATATAAATAAAAATTCTAATGATTGGGCTGTTCTTAGGTCATACTCCACAAATGGTAAGTTCTTCATGGAAAAGGGAAAAAAACATAAAACATTAATGATGAAAAACTTACTGCAGAGACTTGGAAAGTAATACTGCATTATACTATACTTGCTAATGTGCTTAGAGTTTAATACCAAATTAGTGTCAAAGTTAATATTAGTTGAAATGAATTCTTATATTCCACTGCTTAAGATGATGGCAAGTTTTTATTGGACCTCAGCCTAAATTAATGTGCATGGAAATCCATGTACTATCTACCAAGAAGGACATTTCTCTGTACTCTTTACTGAGCTGATCATCTCTAAAGACCAGAAGAAGTAAACATTTCTGAAGAAGAAAAGTATTGTGTTTTCTGTTTTTTTCATAAATAGAAAAAAATTTTAATGTATAAATGGAATTTTAAATGCTTCATTCACAAAATACTTGACTTCATTTTAACTTCAGTGAATATATACATGAGTATGCAACATCATACCTCCTGTATCTCATTAATAAATTAGTTTCTCAGTTCCATTTCAGGAGTGATTTTTCTGGCATATTAAACGTATGTCACTTCCTAACTCAGGATTTCCCACAAAATAATAAAAATATTTACAAAAGTAATTTTGCATTTGAAAACATTATTTGACAGCATGTGGTTTATAGAGTAGCTCTGAGTCAATGATTTTTTTATTGTTCCTTTTAAATAGAATTTAACAACTAATACAACTTGGCCATTTTCCTTCCCCTTGTTTTGCAATCCAAATTGAAAGTAAAAGCAAAAACATCCACAATTTTCTAGAGAACTTCTTAAAATTAGTAAGGTAGGAAAGTACTTCAGATCTAAGGAAGATAATAACGTACGAATTTCAGTGAACTGGCTTTTTATCAGTAAATAACTTCAATGAACTAAGCAAGAGAAAGATGGCAAGATATTTGTTTCAACTGTGAGAATGTCAGGGATCTGGAGGAGAAGGGAAGCTGCAAGGCAAGAAGTTACAGTCGAGAAATATATAGAAGTCTTTACTCTCGTGAACTTAAAGGAGAAGTAAATATCACCTAGTCTCAGAAGAAATAAAGTCTTGATAATTGATTTTTATATAACCATCATGAAATAGAAATCCAAAAATCCATCTCTAATGATACGCATATAAAGTAGTCGGCTGGTAAAAGCATAGGTGTCATTCTAGGGCCAACATATGGTACATGATAGTTATATAAGCATTACCCTTGGAACAAGGACAGAGGCCCAGGATGGGGTTCATGAAATGCATACACTGTTTGCTATGTATTTGTAACCAATGTGTAAGTATCAGTTATTTTTCCCAATGTATATTTCTAGATGCTTTTGAATTATGGTGCTAGAGAAGGCTCCTGATTGTCCCTTGCACAGCAAGGAGATCAAACCAGTCAATCCTAAAGGAAATCAATCTGAATATTCATCAAGGACTGAGGCTGAAGCTGAAGCTCCAATACTTTGGCCACTTGATGCAAAGAGCTGACGCACTGGAAAAGACCCTGATGCTGGGAAAGATTGAAGGCAGAAGGAAAAGACAGTGGCAGAGGGTGAGATGGTTAGATAACATCACCAACTCAATGGACATGAATTTGAGCAAACTTGAGAGATAGAGGACAGGGAAGCCTGGTGCGGTGCAGTGCATGCGGGTCAGAAAGAGCTGGGCAAAACTTCGCCACTGAACAACATATTTCTAGGAAAGATTTAATAATTTAAACTTTGTCCAGGTTATATTTTTTAAAATTCACTTTTGAAAGCACAGATACTTAACCAGGTAAGAGTATTCTAAATATTTGTTGCTCAGATTTAAACCTAACAGGCAAAAATGTAAACACTTATATAATAAATAAGCTTGCCACAACAGCAATATATAAAGTATCTTGTGGTTTTTAATACCCCATATAACTAAATATAAAATAGGAACTTCCACACTTGTTGGTATTAGGCAGAAGAATCAGTGTCTGCCTTGAGTCATTGCAATATGTAAGAATGCTTTTACTCCAAGATCAAATTTAAGAAGTTATCATGAAAAATTCATTTAAGTTTCCCATAGAATAGCATACAGTCAAAATTCTAACCATCTATATTCCTTAGGGAAGCATCTGTGTTAATCATCAATTTTGGGGCTCCCTGGTAGTCCAGTGGGTAAGGACACCACCTTGCAGTGCAAGGGGTGCCGGTCCAATCCCTGGCCTGGGAAGATCCCACGTGCCGCGGAGGGACTGGACCAATGTGTCCAACTACCGAGCCGGAGCTCTGGGGCGCACACGCCCAAAGCCGGTGATCTGCAACGAAAGAGGCCACTGCAATGGGAGGCCCACACAGGCCAAAGAACAAAGATAAATAAATGAAAGATCAATAGAAGTGCCCCCCCCAAAAAAAACCCATCAATTTTAAGTGGAAAAATTGACAGGGTAACCTTCAAAACATTTATTTATGGAATGTTAAAAGCAACGACTGCTGTTAGGAACATTGAAAGCCTGGTGAAAATTGCTTGTTTCCACTTTGCAAAGGGTCTACTCAGACCCTATATTAGGACCAGCAAATGAGTGAGCAGTCACAGAACTGAAACTCACCACACACGGCCCACACATTTCCACACAAGGCTACTTAACTTAGTTACTTTATGCTCCTCTCAAGGGCACTCCAAAATACAAAAAAACTAAAGGACTGATGATGATATCCGCCATGGTTTGACACCCCAACTCCTCCTCACCTTCTAAAAAGAAAAAAAGTAAAAGTTTCATTCCTTACAAATAGTGGATATCCATCACAAAATTTTGAGCAGGAATATACCAGAAAGACTGTGTAATTCAACATCCTAATTTCAAATTTCAGTAAATTTAAAGGTCAAGAAAGCTAAATGACTCACCCAAAGCAGAGTTTAAAACCCTAATTCTCACTGTAGTGTCCTGAAAGTTATATTAGGCATTCACTTGGTATTTTGTTTATAATGTGCATAGAAGTCTGATTCAGTTCACATGCAAATCCTCTTATCTCTTAGTAATTAATAATTATTAAAGTCAATTACAACATTTTAATTTGCTGCAGAGAACAAAATATATTAAAATGACTTTAAATGTCTAATTAGTACTAGTATGCCTCTCTGTAGACTCAAACCATAGAGAAATTTTATTACTACTTGGGGATCTACATTACATGAAAGTGTGTGTGTGTGTGTGTGTGTGTGTGTGTGTGTGTGTGTGTGTTCACACATGCCTCACAGGTATGAAATCTAAACCATAACACTACCCTCTCATATTACAGGGCTTTAAAAGTACTTAAAATAGGAAAGATGTCATTACCAAGAAAGAGAAAATTTGTCCCCAACTCACAGAAATTAGAAGGTAACATCTAGGACTTCCCTGGTGGTCCAGTGTTAAGAATCTGAAGGCCAATGCAGGGGACATGGGTTTGATCCCTGGTCCAAGAAGATCCCACATGCTGAGGGGCAACTAAGCCTGAGGCCCCGTGTTACAACTACTGAAACCTGTACTAGAGCCTGTGCTCCACAATGAGAGAATGTACCATAACAAAAAGCCCATTCACCACAACAAAGAGAAAGTCTACGTGCAGCAAGGAAGACCCAGCATACCCCAAAATAAAATGAATAAATAAAATAATTTTTAAAAACAAATTCAAAGCTAACACCTAAATTGTGAACTCTCAGAATTCAAACAGTGAGTTCTTCAAATCATATAATTGGTCTGAGACAATTTCACATTTGTAATGATCAATGACATTTTGACCATTTACCTTTAGAATATGCTAAAATGTTATTTTACCCATTTAACATGTTCTAGTGAAATATCCTACCAAACTTTTGTGAAGAAAACAGACAGTGGAGATGTATTGTAAAATGCACTGAAATGTATAACATATAAAATTTGTATTATATTAATAATTTCAAATTTCAGTAAATTTAAAGGTCAAGAAAGCTAAATGACTCACCCAAAGCAGAGTTTAAAACCCTAATTCTCACTGTAGTGTCCTGAAAGTTATATTAGGCATTCACTTGGTATTTTGTTTATAATGTGCATAGAAGTCTGATTCAGTTCACATGCAAATCCTCTTATCTCTTAGTAATTAATAATTATTAAAGTCAATTACAACATTTTAATTTGCTGCAGAGAACAAAATATATTAAAATGACTTTAAATGTCTAATTAGTACTAGTATGCCTCTCTGTAGACTCAAACCATAGAGAAATTTTATTACTACTTGGGGATCTACATTACATGAAAGTGTGTGTGTGTGTGTGTGTGTGTGTGTGTGTGTGTGTGTGTGTTCACACATGCCTCACAGGTATGAAATCTAAACCATAACACTACCCTCTCATATTACAGGGCTTTAAAAGTACTTAAAATAGGAAAGATGTCATTACCAAGAAAGAGAAAATTTGTCCCCAACTCACAGAAATTAGAAGGTAACATCTAGGACTTCCCTGGTGGTCCAGTGTTAAGAATCTGAAGGCCAATGCAGGGGACATGGGTTTGATCCCTGGTCCAAGAAGATCCCACATGCTGAGGGGCAACTAAGCCTGAGGCCCCGTGTTACAACTACTGAAACCTGTACTAGAGCCTGTGCTCCACAATGAGAGAATGTACCATAACAAAAAGCCCATTCACCACAACAAAGAGAAAGTCTACGTGCAGCAAGGAAGACCCAGCATACCCCAAAATAAAATGAATAAATAAAATAATTTTTAAAAACAAATTCAAAGCTAACACCTAAATTGTGAACTCTCAGAATTCAAACAGTGAGTTCTTCAAATCATATAATTGGTCTGAGACAATTTCACATTTGTAATGATCAATGACATTTTGACCATTTACCTTTAGAATATGCTAAAATGTTATTTTACCCATTTAACATGTTCTAGTGAAATATCCTACCAAACTTTTGTGAAGAAAACAGACAGTGGAGATGTATTGTAAAATGCACTGAAATGTATAACATATAAAATTTGTATTATATTAATAATTTCAAAAATGATTTTGTAATTTAATCATCTAAGTGTGCGTTCTTTTAACCATCAATCTATCTACAAATTATTAACACATTACATAATTTTCATATTCTGGAATCAGGGAGTAGCCAATCGTGAGAAATTGGAGTAATTGATGAAGAAAATACAAATAATCAAGAAAAAGCATTTGGTAACAGCTGGTACAAAAGCTAAACCCAGAGGCTAATGGACAGTTTGGCTGGCAACCTAAAAACGGAAGAAAGCCCTGAACCATCAAAGCATATACTACAACCTAGTATTCCCTCAAAATGGGAACCAAAGAACACTAGTTCCTTAAAATGGTAATAAGTATTACCAAAAAAAAAAGGGGGTGGGGGTCCAGGAATAAAAATGTTTGGGAGATACTGAAAAAGTTCAATAAAACTGATTTCTGTCTGTATTACTTCTCAGATTTTTTACTTTTTCCATATATTCTATTAATCCCCCAGTAAATATATAGTAAATATATATAGTTGATTTAAACAACTTGACTTCCTCTGTTCTAATATGTTAAGTGCTGAGCTGGAGCACAGATGGTATTTAATGCTTAAAGGTAAATTAGACAATTTATTGAAAACTACAAGCACCTTCCCCACTTCTGGAATTCCTTATCAGAATTTCCATTGTCCACAACAGTATCAGGGACAATAATTGTATAGTTCTGGTCCCACCCAGGGTGCTGAGAATCGCCAGTATCTCTCCTTTAAAACCACAATCTACCCAGCCTGTGACCACAGTCAATGACATGACAGGAAACCATGAACATAGGACAAATTTGGTGCTTACAGGAAGGGCTAACATTGCCATCTGACCCACAATCACATTTCTCTTCTTTAAAATTAGGCCAGTGATAGGACTATTGCTCAGGTTGTTCAAGGCAAAATGATAATAGGACTGCAATCAGGAGGGCAAACAGTGAGTTCTTCAAATCATATAATTGGTCTGAGACAATTTCACATTTGTAATGATCAATGACATTTTGACCATTTACCTTTAGAATATGCTAAAATGTTATTTTACCCATTTAACATGTTCTAGTGAAATATCCTACCAAACTTTTGTGAAGAAAACAGACAGTGGAGATGTATTGTAAAATGCACTGAAATGTATAACATATAAAATTTGTATTATATTAATAATTTCAAAAATGATTTTGTAATTTAATCATCTAAGTGTGCGTTCTTTTAACCATCAATCTATCTACAAATTATTAACACATTACATAATTTTCATATTCTGGAATCAGGGAGTAGCCAATCGTGAGAAATTGGAGTAATTGATGAAGAAAATACAAATAATCAAGAAAAAGCATTTGGTAACAGCTGGTACAAAAGCTAAACCCAGAGGCTAATGGACAGTTTGGCTGGCAACCTAAAACGGAAGAAAGCCCTGAACCATCAAAGCATATACTACAACCTAGTATTCCCTCAAAATGGGAACCAAAGAACACTAGTTCCTTAAAATGGTAATAAGTATTACCAAAAAAAAAAGGGGGTGGGGGTCCAGGAATAAAAATGTTTGGGAGATACTGAAAAAGTTCAATAAAACTGATTTCTGTCTGTATTACTTCTCAGATTTTTTACTTTTTCCATATATTCTATTAATCCCCCAGTAAATATATAGTAAATATATATAGTTGATTTAAACAACTTGACTTCCTCTGTTCTAATATGTTAAGTGCTGAGCTGGAGCACAGATGGTATTTAATGCTTAAAGGTAAATTAGACAATTTATTGAAAACTACAAGCACCTTCCCCACTTCTGGAATTCCTTATCAGAATTTCCATTGTCCACAACAGTATCAGGGACAATAATTGTATAGTTCTGGTCCCACCCAGGGTGCTGAGAATCGCCAGTATCTCTCCTTTAAAACCACAATCTACCCAGCCTGTGACCACAGTCAATGACATGACAGGAAACCATGAACATAGGACAAATTTGGTGCTTACAGGAAGGGCTAACATTGCCATCTGACCCACAATCACATTTCTCTTCTTTAAAATTAGGCCAGTGATAGGACTATTGCTCAGGTTGGGAAAATGTTCAAGGCAAAATGATAATAGGACTGCAATCAGGAGGGCAACTGAGTAATAATTAATTACATAAGTGTCATATTTTATTTCTTACAAATCTCCAGGCACCAAGCAATTCCACCTTAACATTTTAGAACGTTTCCACTAGTCATTCCTTTTCTGCCTGGAAAATCCTTTTCCTAATTCCCTTCACTACCCTAAAATCCCAATCCCATTGCTCCTCAATCACCAACTTCCAATCTGTGAGTAACTCAATGAACTCATTCTTCACTTCTTTTCTCATACACCTCTTCTTCTGATAATCCTTCTGAATCATCTCTATAGTATTTTCCCTTAAAATAGTACTTTCATGATTGGAAATTATATATTATTTGCAAGAATACTTGTTAAATAGCTATCTAATCCATTAGTCTGCAAACTGCAAGAAAGCAAGGATCTTTTTTGTTCACTAACACCTAGAACAAGTGGGCTCTTCCTACATATTTGTTCACTGCATTGAATGAACAAAGGAAGGCTTAAATGAATGAATTCAACAAATATTTATTTAGTACCTACCACATACCACTATCAATAAACAGAAAAAAATGTCCCTTTCTCCACCAAGAGATCCAACCAACAAGCTGAACTAAGTTACCTTAAATGCAATGTAATATGGGCTCCAGAGTCTGCAACCGTAACTAGGGTGTTATTCAGAAATGCATGTATCATAAGCCTCAGAAACTTTAGTACGATTACCCTAGGGCCTAAATCCCCAGGTCTCAATCAGGAGATCTGCAAGTCACATAATTGTCTGGGTTCTAAATAGCACTGATTTTCTATGTTCTTCCTGCAAATATTTGTGGTATTTGCTACCCTCCGAAAAGAAGTTCAAATGTGTGCATGACCACTTTAAAAATCACCTTAGGTAAAAACTTTGAAACTAATATCTGGACCACAGTCAATGACATGACAGGAAACCATGAACATAGGACAAATTTGGTGCTTACAGGAAGGGCTAACATTGCCATCTGACCCACAATCACATTTCTCTTCTTTAAAATTAGGCCAGTGATAGGACTATTGCTCAGGTTGGGAAAATGTTCAAGGCAAAATGATAATAGGACTGCAATCAGGAGGGCAACTGAGTAATAATTAATTACATAAGTGTCATATTTTATTTCTTACAAATCTCCAGGCACCAAGCAATTCCACCTTAACATTTTAGAACGTTTCCACTAGTCATTCCTTTTCTGCCTGGAAAATCCTTTTCCTAATTCCCTTCACTACCCTAAAATCCCAATCCCATTGCTCCTCAATCACCAACTTCCAATCTGTGAGTAACTCAATGAACTCATTCTTCACTTCTTTTCTCATACACCTCTTCTTCTGATAATCCTTCTGAATCATCTCTATAGTATTTTCCCTTAAAATAGTACTTTCATGATTGGAAATTATATATTATTTGCAAGAATACTTGTTAAATAGCTATCTAATCCATTAGTCTGCAAACTGCAAGAAAGCAAGGATCTTTTTTGTTCACTAACACCTAGAACAAGTGGGCTCTTCCTACATATTTGTTCACTGCATTGAATGAACAAAGGAAGGCTTAAATGAATGAATTCAACAAATATTTATTTAGTACCTACCACATACCACTATCAATAAACAGAAAAAAATGTCCCTTTCTCCACCAAGAGATCCAACCAACAAGCTGAACTAAGTTACCTTAAATGCAATGTAATATGGGCTCCAGAGTCTGCAACCGTAACTAGGGTGTTATTCAGAAATGCATGTATCATAAGCCTCAGAAACTTTAGTACGATTACCCTAGGGCCTAAATCCCCAGGTCTCAATCAGGAGATCTGCAAGTCACATAATTGTCTGGGTTCTAAATAGCACTGATTTTCTATGTTCTTCCTGCAAATATTTGTGGTATTTGCTACCCTCCGAAAAGAAGTTCAAATGTGTGCATGACCACTTTAAAAATCACCTTAGGTAAAAACTTTGAAACTAATATCTTATGGCCAAAATTAGCATGGAATATGTGTGTGTGTATGTGTACACAGCTATGTATAGATAATACATGTGATATATTTTATACATACATATATATATACACACACACACACACACAAAACCAGTATCAGTTTAGTAAATGCAACTTAGAAATGAATACAGGTAATGAATGTCTCTATAACATGGTAGCAAAAGGTGACATGAAAAAAATGATAGAGTAATATTTCTGAAAATTGATATGTTAGTCCTCAATAATTCTGAATGTTCTCTTTGTGTGGAATAAATCAAATTGATCAGAGACTCAGTTTAAATATGTGATTTCTTTCTGCAGAAAAAAATAAAAACATAAACATCACTCTCTGAACAACACATTTGCCTGATAAAGACCCATGGTAACTGTGCTTTCTGCCTACCATCTTGAAATATAGCTAGGAAATTATATTTTTGATACCCAACCACCTTTCAAATTAGACCTGACAATCACCTCTTTAATGCACTTATAAATTGCTATAATCTCAGAATCTTTCTTATTTGAGGCTTATAATATACTGTGTTCAAGGTTCAGTGCTCTTTCACATAACAATGCCAGCATCTATAGGATCATCATTTCTGCAATTTTTCTCTTGTGTTCACGCAAAAAATGTTTTTCTTCTTTTGTTCACAAGGTCTAGCTACTCCTTCAAAAAGCTAACTGCTTTATTTATTTAGTACCTACCACATACCACTATCAATAAACAGAAAAAAATGTCCCTTTCTCCACCAAGAGATCCAACCAACAAGCTGAACTAAGTTACCTTAAATGCAATGTAATATGGGCTCCAGAGTCTGCAACCGTAACTAGGGTGTTATTCAGAAATGCATGTATCATAAGCCTCAGAAACTTTAGTACGATTACCCTAGGGCCTAAATCCCCAGGTCTCAATCAGGAGATCTGCAAGTCACATAATTGTCTGGGTTCTAAATAGCACTGATTTTCTATGTTCTTCCTGCAAATATTTGTGGTATTTGCTACCCTCCGAAAAGAAGTTCAAATGTGTGCATGACCACTTTAAAAATCACCTTAGGTAAAAACTTTGAAACTAATATCTTATGGCCAAAATTAGCATGGAATATGTGTGTGTGTATGTGTACACAGCTATGTATAGATAATACATGTGATATATTTTATACATACATATATATACACACACACACACACACACACAAAACCAGTATCAGTTTAGTAAATGCAACTTAGAAATGAATACAGGTAATGAATGTCTCTATAACATGGTAGCAAAAGGTGACATGAAAAAAATGATAGAGTAATATTTCTGAAAATTGATATGTTAGTCCTCAATAATTCTGAATGTTCTCTTTGTGTGGAATAAATCAAATTGATCAGAGACTCAGTTTAAATATGTGATTTCTTTCTGCAGAAAAAAATAAAAACATAAACATCACTCTCTGAACAACACATTTGCCTGATAAAGACCCATGGTAACTGTGCTTTCTGCCTACCATCTTGAAATATAGCTAGGAAATTATATTTTTGATACCCAACCACCTTTCAAATTAGACCTGACAATCACCTCTTTAATGCACTTATAAATTGCTATAATCTCAGAATCTTTCTTATTTGAGGCTTATAATATACTGTGTTCAAGGTTCAGTGCTCTTTCACATAACAATGCCAGCATCTATAGGATCATCATTTCTGCAATTTTTCTCTTTTGTTCACACAAAAAATGTTTTTCTTCTTTTGTTCACAAGGTCTAGCTACTCCTTCAAAAAGCTAACTGCTTTATTTAGGTTTGGCCTGTTTTTAATAGTCCTTCTTAATGCCTACATCTTTTAGAAAATTGATCTTTTATTATTTTGAGAGCACTGTGGTTTAGTTGCTAAGTTATATCAGACTCTGGCAACCTCTCTGGGCTATAACTCACCAGGCTCCTCTGTCCATGGGATTTCCCAGGCACCAATACTGGAGTGGGCTGCCATTTCCCTCGCCAAGGGAGCTTCCTGTCCCAGGAATCAAACTTTGTTCTCCTGCATTGCAGGCAGATTCTTTACTGACTGAGCTAGGAGATAAACTGATTTTGCAAGCAGGTGCTTCCAATTAAATTACCTATAAATACCCTATACCCATGATTATTTACCAAGACTTGTTTTCTGTCTGATCATCTCATTTATAATGGCTTTGCCAGGACACACTGAAATGAATTCAAAAAACTAATTTATCTCCAATAGTACTTTTAACTCAATAACTTAATTCTTAAAGTAATGTACTCATCTCCCTCTCCTCTCTCTTGTTCTTTCTTTTGTTCTTCCTACAGAATATCAACAGAGGTCCTTCAAACAAAAGTGTAAGCTTAATACCAGTTAACCAGCCAAATGTGTAAATGCTACCTTCAGGTGTTAGCAATAATCTAAATGTTAAATTGCTATCCAACTAAACCAAAAGACAGGGGTGCAGAGTGTGCTAATGTAAAACAAACAAAAAAAAAGGGAATATTTCTCTGGTAGATGTTTCCTATAACTTCAAAAAATCAGCAAGAAAGTTTAAGTTCTTCAAATTTACTACACTGGAATATAGGCTTTGTGACAAAGCTAATTTTTGTCAAACTTAGAAAAGCCTAAGCTGAACTTGTCCTATAAGAAAAAGGAAATCCCGACCTATGGAAGACAGTCAAACACGGAGATAAAAATTCAAAGCTTTGCACACATATCCCCCACAAATCCATATAAATGAAGCTTTGCGCTACAAGAGTATAATACTGCTTCAGGGTCAAAATGGAAAAGTAAGTTTCTGATTTGCAACTGTAGGAAACTACCGAGTCTTCAGTAAAAACTGGATATTATTAACTATTTGAATGTTATAGCTCTCTTGACATTGCATCATTTATTTATACTGGGTCTTATTTATGTATTTCCTAAGAAATCAAAGTCTTAGGGTATTACAGTTATCAATATACATAATCCTTTTGGAAATGATATTTCCCAAGAGGAAAAATAAGTATTATTAAGAGTAATTAAGCTCTACAAAAGAAAAATAGCTTACTGAAATATTCACACTTTACCTCTCTATACATAAAAAAAAGTTTCTTCAGATAAATACAATATTTTTTAGAAAATAGTTTCAAATTGAAGTTTATCACTCTCTAACAGAGCTAGGTTAAGGAAAGCAGTGCATGGTTGTGAAATTTACACTTCTTATGATGTAGTCTTTACCAATTAAATTACCTATAAATACCCTATACCCATGATTATTTACCAAGACTTGTTTTCTGTCTGATCATCTCATTTATAATGGCTTTGCCAGGACACACTGAAATGAATTCAAAAAACTAATTTATCTCCAATAGTACTTTTAACTCAATAACTTAATTCTTAAAGTAATGTACTCATCTCCCTCTCCTCTCTCTTGTTCTTTCTTTTGTTCTTCCTACAGAATATCAACAGAGGTCCTTCAAACAAAAGTGTAAGCTTAATACCAGTTAACCAGCCAAATGTGTAAATGCTACCTTCAGGTGTTAGCAATAATCTAAATGTTAAATTGCTATCCAACTAAACCAAAAGACAGGGGTGCAGAGTGTGCTAATGTAAAACAAACAAAAAAAAAGGGAATATTTCTCTGGTAGATGTTTCCTATAACTTCAAAAAATCAGCAAGAAAGTTTAAGTTCTTCAAATTTACTACACTGGAATATAGGCTTTGTGACAAAGCTAATTTTTGTCAAACTTAGAAAAGCCTAAGCTGAACTTGTCCTATAAGAAAAGGAAATCCCGACCTATGGAAGACAGTCAAACACGGAGATAAAAATTCAAAGCTTTGCACACATATCCCCCACAAATCCATATAAATGAAGCTTTGCGCTACAAGAGTATAATACTGCTTCAGGGTCAAAATGGAAAAGTAAGTTTCTGATTTGCAACTGTAGGAAACTACCGAGTCTTCAGTAAAAACTGGATATTATTAACTATTTGAATGTTATAGCTCTCTTGACATTGCATCATTTATTTATACTGGGTCTTATTTATGTATTTCCTAAGAAATCAAAGTCTTAGGGTATTACAGTTATCAATATACATAATCCTTTTGGAAATGATATTTCCCAAGAGGAAAAATAAGTATTATTAAGAGTAATTAAGCTCTACAAAAGAAAAATAGCTTACTGAAATATTCACACTTTACCTCTCTATACATAAAAAAAAGTTTCTTCAGATAAATACAATATTTTTTAGAAAATAGTTTCAAATTGAAGTTTATCACTTTCTAAAAGTGCTAGGTTAAGGAAAGTATTGCATGGTTGTGAAATTTACACTTCTTTATATGGCTTATTTTAAACACACTTCCATAAATAGTGTACAGCCTCAGGAAACAGTACATTTTTCAAATTTTTCTCTCAGCTATTAAATACTAATTTCTCCAGGCTACAATACAGAACTAAAGGTGCAATTGCACCCTCTACTGTTCACATTTTCTATTCCATATGAGCAGAACGCTGTATATGTTTATTTAACATATTCATTATAGAAGTAAATCACATTGGCAGGTAAATCACATTAGTTTACTTTGACATTAATTAGTAGACCCTCAAATAAACTCTATTTGTTAGAATTTATTTTAATAATACAAATGGATATTTGATATTTATACAGTTACTGGAGTTAAGCTAATTTAGAAAATAATGGCTCTTAGCAAGATACTTGAAACATGAAGTATTCATTAACTTCCTGACAATAAATGGTAATGTTGAACACCTTTTTTTTTTTTTTTTTTGAAAGATTTATTTATTTATTTACTTTGGGCGGGTATTGGGTTGGGGAGGGGGGGGGGGGGGCGGGGCACTTCTATCGGGCTTTTGTTTCTCTATTTTCATTCGTCTTCGTTCTTTGGCTCCTGTGGGCCTCCCATCGCGGTGGCCTCTGTCGTTGCAGAGCACCAGCTCTGGGCGCATGCGCTCCAGAGCTCCGGCTTGGTAATTGGACACATCAGTCCAGTCGCTCCGCAGCACGTGGGATCTTCCCAGGCCAGGGCCCGAACCGGCGCCCCTTGCACTGCAAGGCGGTGTCCTTACCCACTGGACCACCAGGGGAAGCCCTTGATCACCTTTTAAAACCAGTCTTAACAAGGAAAAATATTGTTGTAACAGCCAACAATTAGTACCCTCTAGAAAGTATTTTTTTTCCAAGTTAGAATTCAAATAAATATTAACATTTCTCTAAAAGTGCACACTGACATTCTAAAAAACTAATTTTGAGATCCTCCTATCAAAATTTAAAATACTAACATGAATCAAAATTAATACCCTATTTGTTATTTTCTTTTCTTTTCATGCCTTAATTAGTTAGAAATTATTTAATATTTATCCAAAAACTGTTCTTATTGATGCTTTTTCTAGAGATAAAGAATTAGTTTGTTGCTGACCAAGAATCATGGTTGGGGGAAATTTACACTTCTTTATATGGCTTATTTTAAACACACTTCCATAAATAGTGTACAGCCTCAGGAAACAGTACATTTTTCAAATTTTTCTCTCAGCTATTAAATACTAATTTCTCCAGGCTACAATACAGAACTAAAGGTGCAATTGCACCCTCTACTGTTCACATTTTCTATTCCATATGAGCAGAACGCTGTATATGTTTATTTAACATATTCATTATAGAAGTAAATCACATTGGCAGGTAAATCACATTAGTTTACTTTGACATTAATTAGTAGACCCTCAAATAAACTCTATTTGTTAGAATTTATTTTAATAATACAAATGGATATTTGATATTTATACAGTTACTGGAGTTAAGCTAATTTAGAAAATAATGGCTCTTAGCAAGATACTTGAAACATGAAGTATTCATTAACTTCCTGACAATAAATGGTAATGTTGAACACCTTTTTTTTTTTTTTTTTTGAAAGATTTATTTATTTATTTACTTTGGGCGGGTATTGGGTTGGGGAGGGAGGGGAGTGGGCGGGCCACTTCTATCGGTCTTTTTATTTCTCTATTTTCATTCGTCTTCGTTCTTTGGCTCCTGTGGGCCTCCCATCGCGGTGGCCTCTGTCGTTGCAGAGCACCAGCTCTGGGCGCATGCGCTCCAGAGCTCCGGCTTGGTAATTGGACACATCAGTCCAGTCGCTCCGCAGCACGTGGGATCTTCCCAGGCCAGGGCCCGAACCGGCGCCCCTTGCACTGCAAGGCGGTGTCCTTACCCACTGGACCACCAGGGGAAGCCCTTGATCACCTTTTAAAACCAGTCTTAACAAGGAAAAATATTGTTGTAACAGCCAACAATTAGTACCCTCTAGAAAGTATTTTTTTTCCAAGTTAGAATTCAAATAAATATTAACATTTCTCTAAAAGTGCACACTGACATTCTAAAAAGCTAATTTTGAGATCCTCCTATCAAAATTTAAAATACTAACATGAATCAAAATTAATACCCTATTTGTTATTTTCTTTTCTTTTCATGCCTTAATTAGTTAGAAATTATTTAATATTTATCCAAAAACTGTTCTTATTGATGCTTTTTCTAGCGATAAAGAATTAGTTTGTTGCTGACCAAGCCTCCTACCAAAAGTAACTAGAAAAGCTGGGACCAAAAATTGCTTAAGGCACTGGAAATTTTCCAAGCAGTACAGAATTGAAAAACGGAGCTCATGTCAACACATACTACCCTTTTGAGGCATTTACCAACTACAAAACACTCCTAAGATAAAAAACAGTACAGATGAGAAACTGTGGCTAAGAAGCTGAACACAGATTCAAAAAGTCTTATGGGCTAAAGGGACAAATTTGGAGTCCAAGTCCAACCATAAGACTAAATCTTAAGTGATACTCTTACATAACTCATAAAGATAGAAACATCTTCAAATCTGCTCAATGCATAACTGAACTAAGGAGATATGCCCCTCACCAACCTGTTCCCCAAGAACAAAATTAAGCTGCCACTGAAGGAAGATCACATACCCAGAGCCTCAAATAATCTTTACAATTTTTCATATAGCACATCCAGAATTCAACCTTAAACAGCTAGGTATACAAAGACAATACCACATAACCTAAAGCTACAAAAATAATAAAAGAAAGAACAGACTGATAGGTGATCCTGATGCTGAAATTATCTGATAAAGACTCTTGAAATAACTGTGACAAGTATGCCTTAGGAATATGATGGAAATTTTAATTTTAACAGAAAGATGAAAACTACAAAAAAAGTTTAGAATTGAAAAAAGCAGTAACTGAATTTTCATAATTCTATAATTATGTTTAATAAAAGGAGATGGAATTAGTAAATCAGAAGATAAGTCCAAATAAAATAGGTTAAATATATTAAAAAAATTAAGCACAGGAAAGAATATGAGATGTGGGGTTATAGGGAAAAGGTCTGATGTATATATAATTGGAGTCCCAAAAAGAGAGGAAAGAGAGAATAGAACAGAAGCAATGTTTGTAGAAATAATGGCTGTTAATTTTACAAAACTGACAAAAGCTATACCAAATCATGATTTCAAGAGTCACTGTAGGGCTTCCCTGGTGGTCCAATGGGTAAGGACACCGCCTTGCAGCGCAAGGGGCGCTGGTTCAATCCCTAGCCTGGGAAGATCCCACGTGCCGCGGAGCGGCTGGACCGATGTGTCCAATTACCGAGCCAGAGCTCTGGAGCTCATGCGCCCAGAGCCAGTGCTCTGCAACGACAGAAGCCACCGCGATGGGAGGCCCACACGGGCCAAAGAACAAAGATGCATGAAAATAGAGAAATAAAAAGACCAATAGAAGTGGCCCGCCCACTCCCCTCCCTCCCCTCCCTCCCCTCCCCTCTCCCCAAAATAAATAAAATAAATAAATCTTTAAAAAAAAAAAAGACTGTAAACCACCAGTACAATAAATATGAAAACACATTCAGAGAAACACACAAACGCGCACACACACACACACACACACACACACACCCCTAGACATAACACCGGAAAACTACTTATAATAAAATAGTTGAGGAGGCCCCATAATAAAATACAGAAAAGACCTAATATCAGAAAAAATGTATTCGTCCCTTGCAAAGGAGCAAGAATAAGATGACAATAGATTTTAAATGAAGGAATGAAAGCTGTACAATGGTAGAATAGTAGCCTCAAAGGATTAGAAGAAAATAAAACTGCCAACCTAGAATTCTATATTTAACAAAAAATGTCCTTTGAAAATAAAGGCAAGAAAATACATTTTCAGAGAACCAGAAACCAGAGGATCTGTCACCAACAGATTCACACTAAAAATGACACTAAAAGATAATCTTTAGAATGAAAGAAAATGAAACCAGATGAATGCACAATAATATTTTAGAAAGTGTTAGAATAAATATGAAGTTAAAACTATATGAATGATTGCTGTACAAAACAATAACATCATTGGACAACAATATGAGAGACGTGTGTGTGTGTGTATGTGTGAAGTCATTTCAGTTGTGTACAACTCTTTGTGACCCCTATGGACTGTAGCCCACCAGGCTCCTCTATTCATAGGGATTCTCCAGATGAGAACAGTAGAAGCGGTTGCCATGCCCTCCTTCAGGGGATCTTCCCAATCCAGGAATCAAACCCATGTCTCCTGCAGCTCCTGCAGAGCAGACAGATTCCTTAACACTGAGCCACTGCGGAAGCCCAATATGCAAGACAGAAGGAGACAAATAGAGTTGAATGAGAAGTAATAAAAGTATTCAGTTCAGACGCGGCAGACTCTTTGTGACCCATGGACAAGTCATGAAATTCTCCAGGCATTGTGGGCAGATTCTTTATCATCTGAGTCACCAGGGAAGTCCAAGAATACTGGAGTGGGTAGCCTATCCCTCCTCCAGAGGATCTTCCCAATCCAGGAATCAAACCAGGGTCTCACGCATTGCAGGCAGATTCTTTACCAGCTGAGCTACAGGGAATCCAATGTAAATAGATTAAATGCTCCTATTACTAGACAAAGATAGTTTGCATGAATTCAAAAATAAAACAAGTATATAAACATTATAAGAATCAGTTTTACTGAAGGAAACTGAATGATTTAGAGTAAAACAGATACACAAACCAAAAGAAAGCTCCGGTAAACCTACTAATCCCAAAGAAAATTTTAAGAAAATAAATATTACTAGATATATAGTGGAACATGTCACAATTATAAAAGGATTTATTCTTCAGGAAGAAAGTATCATTATAAATATATATGCACTCAATAACAGCTTCAAAACATGTGAGGTAAAAACTCATAGTGGTCAAAGGAGATATGGACAAATTCACTATCTTATTAGGTGATTTCAACCTATTGCTCTCAATAACTTATAGGCAAAGCAGATAGAAAGTTTATTAAGATTTAGAAATCTGAACAATATATTTAACAAATTTAAATGCATAAGTAATTTTTATTAAAACTGACCATATTCCAGGCCACAAAACAAATTTCAACAAACTCAGAGAATTGAAATCATGTACCCTTAATGTAACAGAGTTAAGGTAGAATTCAGTAGCAATAATCATCTCAGGCACATAAAAGGATTTGATAAAATTCAACATCCATTTATGACTTTAAAATAATCTTTAAAAATGTGACATAAAAGAATATTTATTTGACGGAGGATATCTACCAAAAAAATCTACAAGAAACTTTACTATATACTGGTGAAATATTGACAGACTTACCCCACACATCACAAAAATAAATAATGTCCATCAACAGTAGTCTTATTCAACACTATAAAAGAGGTCCCACCCACTGAAATAATGTAAGAAAAAGAAATAAAATGTATGAATATTAGAATAGACAATTACACACTCAAGCACATAGAATTACAGACAAACGATGAAAACAGGTGACGTTAGCAAGATCAGCATATAAAAAATTAATATTAAAAATTAATACTATTTTTCCACCCTAACAATAAGCAAAGGGCCATTTTTTAAAGATGATAATATTTTTAATATT
Organism: Tragulus kanchil; assembly: GCA_022376925.1. Lineage (NCBI taxonomy): Eukaryota > Metazoa > Chordata > Mammalia > Artiodactyla > Tragulidae > Tragulus > Tragulus kanchil. Next base: position 111,632,415 of record JAIOJX010000005.1, on the reverse strand, counting down.
AAAAACCACAACATTTAATTTTGGAATGTAATTAATGAAATATTCAAGTGATTTCTATAGTTAAATGCTCCTATTACTAGACAAAGATAGTTTGCATGAATTCAAAAATAAAACAAGTATATAAACATTATAAGAATCAGTTTTACTGAAGGAAACTGAATGATTTAGAGTAAAACAGATACACAAACCAAAAGAAAGCTCCGGTAAACCTACTAATCCCAAAGAAAATTTTAAGAAAATAAATATTACTAGATATATAGTGGAACATGTCACAATTATAAAAGGATTTATTCTTCAGGAAGAAAGTATCATTATAAATATATATGCACTCAATAACAGCTTCAAAACATGTGAGGTAAAAACTCATAGTGGTCAAAGGAGATATGGACAAATTCACTATCTTATTAGGTGATTTCAACCTATTGCTCTCAATAACTTATAGGCAAAGCAGATAGAAAGTTTATTAAGATTTAGAAATCTGAACAATATATTTAACAAATTTAAATGCATAAGTAATTTTTATTAAAACTGACCATATTCCAGGCCACAAAACAAATTTCAACAAACTCAGAGAATTGAAATCATGTACCCTTAATGTAACAGAGTTAAGGTAGAATTCAGTAGCAATAATCATCTCAGGCACATAAAAGGATTTGATAAAATTCAACATCCATTTATGACTTTAAAATAATCTTTAAAAATGTGACATAAAAGAATATTTATTTGACGGAGGATATCTACCAAAAAAATCTACAAGAAACTTTACTATATACTGGTGAAATATTGACAGACTTACCCCACACATCACAAAAATAAATAATGTCCATCAACAGTAGTCTTATTCAACACTATAAAAGAGGTCCCACCCACTGAAATAATGTAAGAAAAAGAAATAAAATGTATGAATATTAGAATAGACAATTACACACTCAAGCACATAGAATTACAGACAAACGATGAAAACAGGTGACGTTAGCAAGATCAGCATATAAAAAATTAATATTAAAAATTAATACTATTTTTCCACCCTAACAATAAGCAAAGGGCCATTTTTTAAAGATGATAATATTTTTAATATTAAAAACCACAACATTTAATTTTGGAATGTAATTAATGAAATATTCAAGTGATTTCTATACACAACACTTCAAAGACTTTTTGAGAAAAAAATGAAAGAAGACATCAAATACGGAAATTTAAGCCATGTGTATAAATTAGAAGGCTCCATATTGTATGTCAGTTCTCTCAAGCTGACTCAAAGCTTTGATTTAATTCCATACAAAATTTCAGCTTTTTCCAAAACTTACAAAGAATTACATCACACACACAAAAAATCTAAGAGTATCTTAAAATATAACAAATTCAGAGGACATATACAACTGCCTATCTATATTACTACAGAATTACTATAAAGTTACATAAATAAGAGAGGGTGTTATAGCGGTGAAAACCTAAACAAATGGCTCAACAGATGAGGATACAGATCTCAGAAATAAACCTACATGTATTTGCCACTTGATTTACAAAAAAAGTGTATCACTCTACAAATGATAGTCATTTCATTTCATTAGAGGTGTATCAATCAACTATCTATATGAAAAAAAAATGAATCTTTTGCTTCCAGATAACATACACAGTAATTCAATTCCAGGTGAGTTGTAGATCTAAAAGTGAAAGGCTAAAATATAAAGCTTCCAAAGATTACATTAAAAAGCACGGCTATTACCTTATAATAGGGGAGGATGTCTAAAGCAGAATGCAAAAAGCTCCCATGAGGAAAAAAAAATCCATGAAATGAACCATATTAAAGTTAGGAATTCTTCTGACTAAAGACACCATTAAGGTGGATATATATTATTATATATTTGTCAAAATGCACAGAATGCACAACACCAGCGTGACATAAAAGAATATTTATTTGACGGAGGATATCTACCAAAAAAATCTACAAGAAACTTTACTATATACTGGTGAAATATTGACAGACTTACCCCACACATCACAAAAATAAATAATGTCCATCAACAGTAGTCTTATTCAACACTATAAAAGAGGTCCCACCCACTGAAATAATGTAAGAAAAAGAAATAAAATGTATGAATATTAGAATAGACAATTACACACTCAAGCACATAGAATTACAGACAAACGATGAAAACAGGTGACGTTAGCAAGATCAGCATATAAAAAATTAATATTAAAAATTAATACTATTTTTCCACCCTAACAATAAGCAAAGGGCCATTTTTTAAAGATGATAATATTTTTAATATTAAAAACCACAACATTTAATTTTGGAATGTAATTAATGAAATATTCAAGTGATTTCTATACACAACACTTCAAAGACTTTTTGAGAAAAAAATGAAAGAAGACATCAAATACGGAAATTTAAGCCATGTGTATAAATTAGAAGGCTCCATATTGTATGTCAGTTCTCTCAAGCTGACTCAAAGCTTTGATTTAATTCCATACAAAATTTCAGCTTTTTCCAAAACTTACAAAGAATTACATCACACACACAAAAAATCTAAGAGTATCTTAAAATATAACAAATTCAGAGGACATATACAACTGCCTATCTATATTACTACAGAATTACTATAAAGTTACATAAATAAGAGAGGGTGTTATAGCGGTGAAAACCTAAACAAATGGCTCAACAGATGAGGATACAGATCTCAGAAATAAACCTACATGTATTTGCCACTTGATTTACAAAAAAAGTGTATCACTCTACAAATGATAGTCATTTCATTTCATTAGAGGTGTATCAATCAACTATCTATATGAAAAAAAAATGAATCTTTTGCTTCCAGATAACATACACAGTAATTCAATTCCAGGTGAGTTGTAGATCTAAAAGTGAAAGGCTAAAATATAAAGCTTCCAAAGATTACATTAAAAAGCACGGCTATTACCTTATAATAGGGGAGGATGTCTAAAGCAGAATGCAAAAAGCTCCCATGAGGAAAAAAAAATCCATGAAATGAACCATATTAAAGTTAGGGAATTCTTCTGACTAAAGACACCATTAAGGTGGATATATATTATTATATATTTGTCAAAAATGCACAGAATGCACAACACCAGCAGTAAATTAAGGATTTTGGGTGATAACGATCGATTGCTAGCTTCTCAACTATAGCAAACTTACTACTTCAAGACAGGATTTTGATAGTAGAGGATGCTGTGCAAATGTTCGGGCAGGGAGCATATGGGAAATCTCTGCACATAATTTTGCTGCTAACCTAAAAAGTGCTCTAACAAATAAACTTTTTTTTTCTGCTTTTTTCTGCTTTACAAAAAGCAGACTACAAAATAGGAAAACATATTTGTAACATATTCAATCAGCAAAAAGCTTAGACTTAGACTACATCTGAAATTCCCAAAATTCAGAAGATATAGAGAAACTGGCAAAAAAAAACCTTGAAAATTTCAAGTATTTTGACAAACTAGAATATCCAAATAGCCAATAAACATATGAAGAATTGCTCAACTTCATTAATAAATAGGGGACTATAAATTAAATTCTATGAGATATCAATATATACCTAACCACATGGCTAAAATTTTTAAAAAATCACAGAAAACATCAAAGAGTTTGTGAAACAAGAAAAGCCTCATGCAGTGCCAGTGAGAGTACAAATATGTGTAGCCAATTGGGGAAAACTGTGGCAGTTTCTACCTAAACTGAACATATTGCTATCCCTTCATCTAGAAATGTCTTAGAGATATACCAAGAAAAATAGATACATTTATCACCAATAATGTGAGCAAGAATACCTATGAAAACATTATTATTTACAATATATTAAAACTGACAACCCAAATGTTTTCATCAAAAAAAAAATTAGAATTAAACAATATGTATTAAACAATAGACAATAAAAATTTTTGAAAAATGAATCTTTTGCTTCCAGATAACATACACAGTAATTCAATTCCAGGTGAGTTGTAGATCTAAAAGTGAAAGGCTAAAATATAAAGCTTCCAAAGATTACATTAAAAAGCACGGCTATTACCTTATAATAGGGGAGGATGTCTAAAGCAGAATGCAAAAGCTCCCATGAGGAAAAAAATCCATGAAATGAACCATATTAAAGTTAGGGAATTCTTCTGACTAAAGACACCATTAAGGTGGATATATATTATTATATATTTGTCAAAAATGCACAGAATGCACAACACCAGCAGTAAATTAAGGATTTTGGGTGATAACGATCGATTGCTAGCTTCTCAACTATAGCAAACTTACTACTTCAAGACAGGATTTTGATAGTAGAGGATGCTGTGCAAATGTTCGGGCAGGGAGCATATGGGAAATCTCTGCACATAATTTTGCTGCTAACCTAAAAAGTGCTCTAACAAATAAACTTTTTTTTTCTGCTTTTTTCTGCTTTACAAAAAGCAGACTACAAAATAGGAAAACATATTTGTAACATATTCAATCAGCAAAAAGCTTAGACTTAGACTACATCTGAAATTCCCAAAATTCAGAAGATATAGAGAAACTGGCAAAAAACCTTGAAAATTTCAAGTATTTTGACAAACTAGAATATCCAAATAGCCAATAAACATATGAAGAATTGCTCAACTTCATTAATAAATAGGGACTATAATTAAATTCTATGAGATATCAATATATACCTAACCACATGGCTAAAATTTTTAAAAAATCACAGAAAACATCAAAGAGTTTGTGAAACAAGAAAAGCCTCATGCAGTGCCAGTGAGAGTACAAATATGTGTAGCCAATTGGGGAAAACTGTGGCAGTTTCTACCTAAACTGAACATATTGCTATCCCTTCATCTAGAAATGTCTTAGAGATATACCAAGAAAAATAGATACATTTATCACCAATAATGTGAGCAAGAATACCTATGAAAACATTATTATTTACAATATATTAAAACTGACAACCCAAATGTTCATCAACATTAGAATAAACATATTTTGTATTTAAACAATAGAATATAGAAGACAATGAAAATAAGTAGCATTGCTACAAGCAACAACAGCAATAAAATTTGTGAGCAATACTCAGCAAACAAGGCAGACATAAAATGATACATAATTATTGTTTCTTTTTTAAAAATTCAAAGCTAGGTAAAGCAAATTTATGGCAAAGATAATGGTTATCTGTGGGGAAGAATTCAGGACTCATGACCAGGAAATGGCGTAAGGAAGAATTCTAAAGGCAAATAGTGTTTCTTGATCTGAATAGTGAATATATTACTAGGAGTCTGGATAACTCACTGAACTGTAAACTTATGACTTAGAAAAAAAAACTTATGACTTAAGCACTTTCTTCTCTATGTGTTCTATAACTTATAACTTATTAATAATATAGTTGTTGTTTAGTTGCTAAGTATTGTCCAACTCTTTGTGACCCCGTGGACTGGAGCCCACCAGACGCCTCCATCTATAGGATTTCCCGTGTAAGAGTACTGGAGTGGGTTGTTGCCATTTCCTTCTCCAGGGAATTGTTCCAACCCAGGGATTGAGCCCATGTTTCCTGCTTGGCAGGTGAATTCTTTAATACTGAGCCACCTGAGGAACCCTAACTTATTAAGAAAGCTTAAGACAAAAGCCATATTTAGTTTATTAGGATCAATAGTTGGCAAAGAATTATTGAGTATTATTTTAGATACCTACAAAGCTCAAGGAACTGTCTTAGATAATCAAGGACTCCAACTACCCATTCCATTTTCAAGTATTTATACAGTAAGATCAACTGTTATATTTTGGACAAAAATGAATTTAGATACACATCCTACCCTCAAAATATTTACCTAGATAATATAGGATTAACTAAATAAATCAACATGTACCATCATGTGTGTGTGTGTGTATACACACAGATGTATGTGTACACACAAGTACATATTTATATACATACATGTAATGCATAAATCCAGATGTCTCAAATATTTTTCTTTAATATAATCTTAAGTACTTCAATACAAGAATTCATTAAATTCATTTAACTCTGGTATAATTTTCATGCGTATATATCCAACACATCAGGAAAAAAACTTTTGCTAGAAATGTGTGTTAAGAACTAGAGTAGGAAGCATATAATAGGATCTGAGTAAATGACAGAAGAGAAGGAAGATGTTTTAGGGAGGAGAAAGAAAAAACACAATAGGGTACAATGTGGGACACTGCTAATTGACTATATCCCAATACAAAATGTTTTTGATGTTAATAAAGCAAAAAAAGGTGCAGTGTGGTTAAGGCAGACATGGACTCAGGAATTCATTTTGAGGGGAACAGAGAGGTGAGTGGAAAAAGTCATCTCTGAAGGCAGACAAGGGCAAGACAAGAGAGTCCTGTGATACTGAGCTGACTAATGCAGATTATATGCACTCCATCATGAAAAGGAAGAGCAGGGAAGTGACATAACCCAGGTTACGTTTTAGGAAAATCAGTCCAAGAACATCATGTTGAGTGAATTAAAGACTGAAAAGACAGGTCAAGGATGCTGCTTAGGAAACTGCTGCGATACTAAGGGTTCATCACAATATGCAACTGAGGACGGAGAAGACATGGACAATAATAACTACTGAAAACATCTTTCATTCCTTAATATCAGCATTGATTGCTCCTATCATCCACAAGTTTTCCCAAGTAATCATATTGTAAATTGTTGTGTGTGAACTGTAAACAGAGATCAAATACCTGTGTAACAAGGTGTGATTTATTAAGAAAGCCCATTCTTTATGGAGAAGCATTTCTGGGCAACCTCAGTCTTTACTGAGCCAGTGCTCCCTTCTGGAATGTGCCCTCCCTACAACCCTACAATCTCAGTAAACAAAAATACCGTACCTACCCATGAAAGTCATTTAAAAGCTATTAAAGGGCACACCGTATACATAACTCCATTTTTTAAAATGCTTTCATATTAAACATGGTTTCTTCATATCTGCACAGGCCTGTCTCAGTGCCCAAAACTCCAAGTATTTCCTTTTATGCCTCAATAAACTATTCAAAGCTTCCCAGGTGGCACCAGTGTTAAAGAATCCTCCTGCCAATGCAGGAGATGCAAGAGACTCAGGTTTGATCCTTGATTTGGGAAAAGCCCCTGGAGTCGGAAATAGAAACCCACTCCAGTATTCTTGCCTGGAAAATCCCATGGACAGAAGCGCCTGGCAAGCTACACTCCATCAAGTCGCAGAGTCAGACACAACTGAGTATATCACAGCACAGTAAGATTATAAGAAATAAAGCAATTATAATGATATGAAAGCAATTTACGTATCTTTTCAACAGAGAGGAACCTTAGTTGCATTACAAATCAATCCATAAAAGGAGATGGCCATTCCAATTTCTCCAACCATGATTTTGAATAACAATTTGGGCAGGAATTGTAGAAGTGGTTAGAAGGACCCTAAGAAGACCAGACTAAACCAAACCCCAGGACTGAGCACTGATGAAGTTTCTCACCGCAGCAGACGCCTTGGGGTGTTCAATGCCACTGCTGAGATCCTCCTAAATTGAAAAAGGGAACAAACAGGGCTTCCCTAGTGGTGCAGTGGGTAAATAGTCCACCTTGAGTGCAGGGGCTGGTTCAATCTTGCCAGTCTGCTTAGGAAACTGCTGGTACAAGGGTTCATACAAATGCAACTAGGCACGAATATGCAACTGGACGGAGAAGACATGGACAATAATAACTACTGAAAACATCTTTCATTCCTTAATATCAGCATTGATTGCTCCTATCATCCACAAGTTTTCCCAAGTAATCATATTGTAAATTGTTGTGTGTGAACTGTAAACAGAGATCAAATACCTGTGTAACAAGGTGTGATTTATTAAGAAAGCCCATTCTTTATGGAGAAGCATTTCTGGGCAACCTCAGTCTTTACTGAGCCAGTGCTCCCTTCTGGAATGTGCCCTCCCTACAACCCTACAATCTCAGTAAACAAAAATACCGTACCTACCCATGAAAGTCATTTAAAAGCTATTAAAGGGCACACCGTATACATAACTCCATTTTTAAAGTGCTTTCATATTAAACATGGTTTCTTCATATCTGCACAGGCCTGTCTCAGTGCCCAAAACTCCAAGTATTTCCTTTTATGCCTCAATAAACTATTCAAAGCTTCCCAGGTGGCACCAGTGTTAAAGAATCCTCCTGCCAATGCAGGAGATGCAAGAGACTCAGGTTTGATCCTTGATTTGGGAAAAGCCCCTGGAGTCGGAAATAGAAACCCACTCCAGTATTCTTGCCTGGAAAATCCCATGGACAGAAGCGCCTGGCAAGCTACACTCCATCAAGTCGCAGAGTCAGACACAACTGAGTATATCACAGCACAGTAAGATTATAAGAAATAAAGCAATTATAATGATATGAAAGCAATTTACGTATCTTTTCAACAGAGAGGAACCTTAGTTGCATTACAAATCAATCCATAAAAGGAGATGGCCATTCCAATTTCTCCAACCATGATTTTGAATAACAATTTGGGCAGGAATTGTAGAAGTGGTTAGAAGGACCCTAAGAAGACCAGACTAAACCAAACCCCAGGACTGAGCACTGATGAAGTTTCTCACCGCAGCAGACGCCTTGGGGTGTTCAATGCCACTGCTGAGATCCTCCTAAATTGAAAAAGGGAACAAACAGGGCTTCCCTAGTGGTGCAGTGGGTAAATAGTCCACCTTGCAGTGCAAGGGGTGCTGGTTCAATCTTCCGCCCGGGAGGATCCTATGTGCTGCTGAGTGGCTGGACCCGTGAGTCCAATTATGAGCCAGTGCTCTGGAGCGCATGCGCCCAGAGCCAGTGCTCTACAGAAAGAGAGACCACTGCAATGGAAGGCCCACACAGGCCAAAGAATAAAGATGGATGAAAATAAATAAACGAAAAAAAAAAAAAAAGGCAGGGGGTGAATAAAGCATTCCATTCATGCAGCTCTTGGTAGGTATATATTACACTTTTCAGGCACATGTTATACTCAGAGATATAAGGTGAAATTGAAGGAGGAAGATCATAAATAACAATCAATATAAACAATCATTTATATTATTATAAGGGCTTCCCAAGTGGCTCAGTGGTAAAAAAAAAAAAAAAAGTTGCCTGCCAATGCAGGAGACATGAATTCAATCCCTGGTCCAGGAAAATCCCCCAGGAGAAAGAAATGGTAAGCCACTCTGGTATTCTTACCCAAAAAATCCCATGGACAGAAGAGCCTGGAGGGCTACAGTCCATGGGGTCACATGAGTCAGACACAACTTAGCGACTGAGCAGCAATATCCGACACATTAAATGCCTACTACATTTAGAATATGAAGTTCTGTCGTAATGAAAGAGGTGAATAGGCAGACTTGGTAAGGAGGCCAGTGGTTTCAAGGAGGAGGTGGGGGACAAACATTTTCTAGCCTAAAATGTTTGCCATGATAAAAACTTATTCTGAAACTAACTTTATTGGCTTATGGAGGCAAGCTATTTTGCATTCGAATATCTTATCTAGCCTTGATGCCCAGAGACCATCCTCTGGCTAATCTTATGTTAATATTATGGGAGTGGGTCTAGTAAGACTTTCATAGCCTTAAAATATTCTTTTGATCTATTGTTAATAACAAACTGGAAAAGTATTAAATGCCTCACCTAAACTAGCTTCTGGGGGTACTCTTCTATCTACCTTCCAGTTTCTTTAGCTGGAAGCTTTCTCTATTCCTTTTTTATTTTTAATTTTTTTTTTTTTTAATTTTGGCCTCTTTCATTGGTTTTCCATACATTTATTTTTCATCCCTTTTCATTCCTCAGCCTGCGTGGGCCTCCCATTGCAGTGGCCTCTCCCAGTGCACAGCACTGGCTCTGGGCGCATACGCTCCAGAGCACCGGCTCCTAACCTGACACACCGGTCCAGCTGCTCAGCAGCATGCAGGATCATCCTGGGCCAGGGATCGAACTGGTGCTCCCTGCACTGCAAGGTGGACTCCTTACCCACTGGACCACCAGGGAAGCCCTCCCTTTTTTCTTTAATAAAATTCTTCCTGAAGGAAACTCTGAGTGACCAAAGCCTGATTCCAAAGTGAAAATTTTCTCCTTTAGAGATCACGAATCTGTCACCATTCACGGTAAACTATCTACTGTCATCTATCACTAAGTACTTTTCATATATGAGCCCAAGCCTCACAAATTTATGAATTTGGTAGTTGTGTTACTATCCCCATTTAAAAGGTAAAAGAAACTGAGAATGATTAACACTTGATTTAGGTCAAAAGCTATACAGGCTAGCAAGTCCCAGGCTTGGCTTTAAATTCACAAATCCTTGACTCCAGAGCCACAGTTTTTATGCTATGATGCTCCAGCAACTGTACTGACGACCATAATGTGGAACCTTTGTTAATATCTACTCTCTACATAACTAGATATGGCCATAAGTAAAACGGATGCTTTGGTGACATGTTACACCATTGGTTTCTCAGGATAGAAGTATTTAACAACATTCACTATAATGTAAACTGAGCTTCATTCTCTTTTTAATTGAAGTACATTACATTTATAATGTTTCAGGCACATAGCAAAGTGATTCAGAATTTTATTACTATTTTATTATTGTGTGTCAATTTATTCACACACAAATTTCTTGCCTACCATTGGTTTTTGTACCACATTCCTTCCTTTGAGTTTGATTTCTAAAGAACAGCTTTTGGTGGATTTTTCATTAGGATTTACTCATTTTTTTTTTTTTTAACAAAAATCCAAACTCTCAGATTTTAGTCTCAAAATGTCTGTTTTACTCTCTCTCATTTAGTTGAATTTCATTTCTAGATGGACAATTTTCTCTCAGCACTTGGCAGATATTATTCTACTGTCTTCTGTTTCTACTATTGAAGAGTGTGCTATTGAGCTTCATTCTTAAAGGCACAAGAGGCCTCTCTCAGGGTCATAGACCCTTGGAGAAAGGCATCTATCTTGAGATGTGCATCAGTGAATGAAGTCAATCACATAACGATACTGCATCAACCTCTCTCCGTGTGTGCTAAGTTGTTTCAGTCGTATCTGACTCTGTGTTCCTCCATGGACTGCAGCCCACCAGGCTCCTCTTCCCATGGGATTCTCCAGGCCAGAATACCGGAGTGGGCCACTTCTTTCTCCAATCTGCCTTTCTACCAGCATTGAATTTTTATTCTAAATGTTGAATTTAGAAAAAGTTGAAAAAATTAAATCATTTTCAGGAACTTATTTTACCCTTTATTTATGTATAGAATAAAATGTTTAAATTATCTTTACTATTCATAGTTTTATAACTCTTTAACACCTTCTATGTGACTGCACTTTGAAAATAAAATAGAAACACCTTTCTTAGAGCTAGAATTCTCCACGGACTGTTTTTTTCTCCCTATGAAATTTTGGTGGAGACATGAATGTGTGTATGTTTGGCTTATTTCAAGATGAGGTTAAATTCAATGTTTGGCTTAAAATTCAAGATAAGATTTTTTAATATGGCCATAAGTAAAACGGATGCTTTGGTGACATGTTACACCATTGGTTTCTCAGGATAGAAGTATTTAACAACATTCACTATAATGTAAACTGAGCTTCATTCTCTTTTTAATTGAAGTACATTACATTTATAATGTTTCAGGCACATAGCAAAGTGATTCAGAATTTTATTACTATTTTATTATTGTGTGTCAATTTATTCACACACAAATTTCTTGCCTACCATTGGTTTTTGTACCACATTCCTTCCTTTGAGTTTGATTTCTAAAGAACAGCTTTTGGTGGATTTTTCATTAGGATTTACTCATTTTTTTTTTTTTTAACAAAAATCCAAACTCTCAGATTTTAGTCTCAAAATGTCTGTTTTACTCTCTCTCATTTAGTTGAATTTCATTTCTAGATGGACAATTTTCTCTCAGCACTTGGCAGATATTATTCTACTGTCTTCTGTTTCTACTATTGAAGAGTGTGCTATTGAGCTTCATTCTTAAAGGCACAAGAGGCCTCTCTCAGGGTCATAGACCCTTGGAGAAAGGCATCTATCTTGAGATGTGCATCAGTGAATGAAGTCAATCACATAACGATACTGCATCAACCTCTCTCCGTGTGTGCTAAGTTGTTTCAGTCGTATCTGACTCTGTGTTCCTCCATGGACTGCAGCCCACCAGGCTCCTCTTCCCATGGGATTCTCCAGGCCAGAATACCGGAGTGGGCCACTTCTTTCTCCAATCTGCCTTTCTACCAGCATTGAATTTTTATTCTAAATGTTGAATTTAGAAAAAGTTGAAAAAATTAAATCATTTTCAGGAACTTATTTTACCCTTTATTTATGTATAGAATAAAATGTTTAAATTATCTTTACTATTCATAGTTTTATAACTCTTTTAACACCTTCTATGTGACTGCACTTTGAAAATAAAATAGAAACACCTTTCTTAGAGCTAGAATTCTCCACGGACTGTTTAATTTTCTCCCCTATGAAATTTTGGTGGAGACATGAATGTGTGTGTATGTTTGGCTTATTTCAAGATGAGGTTAAATTCAAGATGAGAACACTTCTCAAAACTAGGACTTGTGATCAAAAGTTAAAGCTCAAGGGGGCAAGATATAAGATTTTTTTTAATAACTTTTTATAAAAAACAGCTGTTTCATAAATATTCTTCTACTAAAAAGTGGATAAACACAGTTACATCATTTTTACTGTACTTAGCTTTGGAAACTGAAGTTGGACTCAACATAAAACAGAGTACACTAAAGAAGCAGTTATAAATATTTCATTTCACCAAGAGGTTGAAGAGAGTCAGCTGCCAATACACAAACCCACAAACCACCAACTTTTCCAAACTTTAGTTCCATGATGTCTCAATATATTGAAACACACAAAGAATTGACATGAACTAGTAAATACTACATGCTGTGTGGTCCTCCACATACAAAACTTAAACTATCTTATAATTTAATATTTTGTATAAATTACTCAGATTTTAAACCAAAATCTTTAGCTTTCACTTTTAAAAACATACTTTGTAGTGTACCTTGTGAAGATGAAAATCTAGTCACCAAGGTATTAAATGAAAAGAAGGTTCACATATAAACATACTGGTAAATAATGGGAGAGGGATTTCCTGCAGAAATGCAAGAGCATGTACTTCTGAAGATGGAAAAGGTCCAAGGTGCGACAGAAATGACATTCTTAAAAACAGGGACAATTTTAAAAGGCCAACCGCACAGACCCCATGTGTCCTCACTTTGCCAAGAAAACTCCCATTTCCACAAGTCTGTTTTGTAGTCACATTGTTTTCGTGCCTCAGGATTTTTTCATTTAGAGAGTATATCCCAGTATATACCAACTATTACGTGGGCAGAATAATTACTGCTTGAAATTAGGAGGCAGGGTGGAGAAAATAATTAACAGAAAAATAACTGTTTTAATGATTTTAAATATTAAACTTACTCTTTCTATTCATAGTTTTATAACTCTTTAACACCTTCTATGTGACTGCACTTTGAAAATAAAATAGAAACACCTTTCTTAGAGCTAGAATTCTCCACGGACTGTTTTTTTCTCCCCTATGAAATTTTGGTGGAGACATGAATGTGTGTGTATGTTTGGCTTATTTCAAGATGAGGTTAAATTCAAGATGAGAACACTTCTCAAAACTAGGACTTGTGATCAAAAGTTAAAGCTCAAGGGGGCAAGATATAAGATTTTTTTTAATAACTTTTTATAAAAAACAGCTGTTTCATAAATATTCTTCTACTAAAAAGTGGATAAACACAGTTACATCATTTTTACTGTACTTAGCTTTGGAAACTGAAGTTGGACTCAACATAAAACAGAGTACACTAAAGAAGCAGTTATAAATATTTCATTTCACCAAGAGGTTGAAGAGAGTCAGCTGCCAATACACAAACCCACAAACCACCAACTTTTCCAAACTTTAGTTCCATGATGTCTCAATATATTGAAACACACAAAGAATTGACATGAACTAGTAAATACTACATGCTGTGTGGTCCTCCACATACAAAACTTAAACTATCTTATAATTTAATATTTTGTATAAATTACTCAGATTTTAAACCAAAATCTTTAGCTTTCATTTTTAAAAAACATATTTTGTAGTGTACCTTGTGAAGATGAAAATCTAGTCACCAAGGTATTAAATGAAAAGAAGGTTCACATATAAACATACTGGTAAATAATGGGAGAGGGATTTCCTGCAGAAATGCAAGAGCATGTACTTCTGAAGATGGAAAAGGTCCAAGGTGCGACAGAAATGACATTCTTAAAAACAGGGACAATTTTAAAAGGCCAACCGCACAGATCCCATGTGTCCTCAATTTGCCAAGAAAAATCCAATTTCAAAAAGTCTGTTTTGTAGTCACATTGTTTTTGTGCCTCAGGATTTTTTCATTTAGAGAGTATATCCCAGTATATACCAACTATTACGTGGGCAGAATAATTACTGCTTGAAATTAGGAGGCAGGGTGGAGTAGAAAATAATTAACAGAAAAATAACTGTTTTAATGATTTTAAATATTATCTACTGGGAATTCCCTGACAGTCCAGTGATTAGGAGTACACACTTTCACTGTCAAGGGCACACGTCTGATCACGGATCAGAGAAATAAGATCTTGAAAGTCATTTGGCACAGTCAAAACAAACAAACAAACAAGTAAATATCATCTACTGGTTACTCTAAAAGATTTTTAAACATCTGTCAATCCAATGGCCCCAAACTTTCTATCAACTCAGTGTAAGGCAAAATGGTAAAAGCACTGTGAAAAATTAACTGATTTGGTAATAAATCTTTTCTCACAAAGAAACAAAGCTCTAAATTGAAGATAGAAATATTATTAAGAATTCAATAGCAGAACTGATTTCACATTAAAAAATGATCTCTAATAGCCATTTATTTTCTACCATTTGGCTTACTATTAATTCTTTACACTTAAGCACAGCTATATGTTTACTAAACTGAAATCAACACGGTATATGGAGTAGGGATTAGAAGGTTAGGGGAAAATAAAATAAATGGAGACATTTTGCATTCTAAATAAAACTTATACATTCAATATTTAATTTGGGGAATGTTCTTCTGAAAGCTTCTGAGTAAATAAAATGGAGAAAAAGAATTCGTGCACATCTGTTTATGTATTCAGGAAAAGACTATTCAAGCTGGGCATTAGTCCATGGGAAAGCCTGCACAACATAATCCAGTCCACTAAACACACTGTTGGTCTTTTTGCTTCAAGATGAAAATCTAGTCACCAAGGTATTAAATGAAAAGAAGGTTCACATATAAACATACTGGTAAATAATGGAGAGGGATTTCCTGCAGAAATGCAAGAGCATGTACTTCTGAAGATGGAAAAGGTCCAAGGTGCGACAGAAATGACATTCTTAAAAACAGGGACAATTTTAAAAGGCCAACCGCACAGATCCCATGTGTCCTCAATTTGCCAAGAAAAATCCAATTTCAAAAAGTCTGTTTTGTAGTCACATTGTTTTGTGCCTCAGGTTTTTTTCATTTAGAGAGTATATCCCAGTATATACCAACTATTACGTGGGCAGAATAATTACTGCTTGAAATTAGGAGGCAGGGTGGAGTAGAAAATAATTAACAGAAAAATAACTGTTTTAATGATTTTAAATATTATCTACTGGGAATTCCCTGACAGTCCAGTGATTAGGAGTACACACTTTCACTGTCAAGGGCACACGTCTGATCACGGATCAGAGAAATAAGATCTTGAAAGTCATTTGGCACAGTCAAAACAAACAAACAAACAAGTAAATATCATCTACTGGTTACTCTAAAAGATTTTTAAACATCTGTCAATCCAATGGCCCCAAACTTTCTATCAACTCAGTGTAAGGCAAAATGGTAAAAGCACTGTGAAAAATTAACTGATTTGGTAATAAATCTTTTCTCACAAAGAAACAAAGCTCTAAATTGAAGATAGAAATATTATTAAGAATTCAATAGCAGAACTGATTTCACATTAAAAAATGATCTCTAATAGCCATTTATTTTCTACCATTTGGCTTACTATTAATTCTTTACACTTAAGCACAGCTATATGTTTACTAAACTGAAATCAACACGGTATATGGAGTAGGGATTAGAAGGTTAGGGGAAAATAAAATAAATGGAGACATTTTGCATTCTAAATAAAACTTATACATTCAATATTTAATTTGGGGAATGTTCTTCTGAAAGCTTCTGAGTAAATAAAATGGAGAAAAAGAATTCGTGCACATCTGTTTATGTATTCAGGAAAAGACTATTCAAGCTGGGCATTAGTCCATGGGAAAGCCTGCACAACATAATCCAGTCCACTAAACACACTGTTGGTCTATTAATAAGAAAATTCCAGGTTATATTCTTGCCAAGAGATGTTTTCTTTTCCAAAAATTATCTGTGGCTATATTTTACATTTGATTTACTCCCCTTGGTACATAAAAGAAATAAAAGAGCTATTGTCCAGTATTAGTGGTTGGAATCTGTCTGAACTCTGATGAAAGAAATATAAATTTATTCATGGCAATTGTTTTCCAAAATAATGTCATTTATAAAATGTGCTGATTTCCTTTTATTTTTATGGTACTATAAAATCCATAGTGATTTTGTTATAAATCATTTTCCAAACATCCTTCAAATGAGCATAAATCAATAAATCCTATGTCTTACTTTTATTACCAATGATAGGAACTCAAATTTCAGGTATTTATTTTTATTTGTTAGGATATTCTCACATCACCTAAAAGAGATTAATTAGGGTTATTACTTGTTTGTGGTGTTATCATCCTATGTTGATTTCTCTTAGGCTTTCAAAAGATGTTTCTGAGGCTTATATAAAGTGTAACTTTACAATCTGGGTTAGCGATACTTGTTTTTCATGCAAGATGTCAAGGGGTGATAACAGGTCCATGTACTCCGGAGATTACAATAATAAGAGTAAGAGTGGACAATGAATCTAAAACCTCAAAAAAGAAATTTATAAACAGTGTTTTTAAGTAGAGGCCAATTCTAGCTAAGAAAATGCTTAGGTGTTAACAGAGCTGTTGAAATCACAGGATCAAGCAACATTTATTTTGAGTTAGTAGAAGGGAAAAGATTTGGGAATGATGAAAATAAATCTGATTGACAAATAGGAAAGTGAGGAATGCATTTAAAATGAAGTAAGAATATGTTACAAGTCTGCAATGCTATTAGGAGAGAACATAGATAACTATCAACATTTTTTACCCTTTTAGGATGGAGAATAAATGATATGTAGAAAATTACATATCAAGCAACAGAGGATTTCCCATGAGGAGAATTTAATGACAGGTAAAGAAATTTTCATATGTTTCCATAAAGGAAAGTGATATGCTTAACTGAGCCCAAATTTTATAAGGTCTACAATATGTAACCACATGTTCAATATACAATACCCACGTCTGGCATATGGAGACTTCTGAATTTTAATGTAAATCAAGCAAACATTATATTACTACAAAAATGTTAAAAATATTAAAATGGAAAATGCATAAAAATCCATGCCAATTATAATCAATAATTATCCTGTTATTTGGGCATAAAACACTACAAAAGGTGTCACAGATTGGTAAAATGACTAGCAGAGAAGATAGAACTTTTTTGTTATTATCAGCAGTAGCACAACCATATGCTATGTACAGTGGCTTAGAGTTTGAAAGTTAAATCATATAAGTAAATAGCCATCTAGAAACTCAGTGTTTACATTTAATAAGGCAAGACATGCAGGAGCCAACTATAAATAAATGAGTATCATTCTCAGAGAAGCAAGGGAATGAAAAAGGGAGAGAAATGGAGGGAATGAGTCCCCAGAGTCAGGAGCCTTACTCAAATACTCTGCATTTAAGACTAAGTTTCTGGAACTTCCCTGGTGCTCCAGTGGTTAAGGATCTGCCCTGCAATGCAGGGAATGTGGATATGATCCCTGGTTAGCGAGCTAGGATCTCATATGCTGTGGAGCTACTAAGCCTGTGTACTGCAACTTCTGAAAGCATGCACTAGATCCTCAACTAAGATCCCATGTGCCTAAACTAAGATCCTGCATGATGCAGCTAAATAAGTAAATATTAAAAATATAAACTTGTCCCTTAGCCTAAAATAATTATGAATTACAACATCATGCACAGTTATGCAAACTAATTTTTTAATAGAAGCCACTGCATTCTCCATCAGTTCTGGCTTTTCTTAGTTCAATAACCCCCTAAAAATTGGTACACATACCACTAAAGTTAATTATCACTTATGGCCTTCTGTGTCTAGTAGAAACTATCACACTCCTTTGGCAAGCAGTGACAAAGGATGGCATTTCTAATTGAATACCCATGCCTTTAGCAGTATGAACAAAAGACTAGTAGATCTCAGTTAAAGTAAAAGCAAAGGTTTGAAGCTCAAATCGTAGGAATCAAGATTGGTTTAAATGAGGAGAATTTAATGACAGGTAAAGAAATTTTCATATGTTTCCATAAAGGAAAGTGATATGCTTAACTGAGCCCAAATTTTATAAGGTCTACAATATGTAACCACATGTTCAATATACAATACCCACGTCTGGCATATGGAGACTTCTGAATTTTAATGTAAATCAAGCAAACATTATATTACTACAAAAATGTTAAAAATATTAAAATGGAAAATGCATAAAAATCCATGCCAATTATAATCAATAATTATCCTGTTATTTGGGCATAAAACACTACAAAAGGTGTCACAGATTGGTAAAATGACTAGCAGAGAAGATAGAACTTTTTTGTTATTATCAGCAGTAGCACAACCATATGCTATGTACAGTGGCTTAGAGTTTGAAAGTTAAATCATATAAGTAAATAGCCATCTAGAAACTCAGTGTTTACATTTAATAAGGCAAGACATGCAGGAGCCAACTATAAATAAATGAGTATCATTCTCAGAGAAGCAAGGGAATGAAAAAGGGAGAGAAATGGAGGGAATGAGTCCCCAGAGTCAGGAGCCTTACTCAAATACTCTGCATTTAAGACTAAGTTTCTGGAACTTCCCTGGTGCTCCAGTGGTTAAGGATCTGCCCTGCAATGCAGGGAATGTGGATATGATCCCTGGTTAGCGAGCTAGGATCTCATATGCTGTGGAGCTACTAAGCCTGTGTACTGCAACTTCTGAAAGCATGCACTAGATCCTCAACTAAGATCCCATGTGCCTAAACTAAGATCCTGCATGATGCAGCTAAATAAGTAAATATTAAAAATATAAACTTGTCCCTTAGCCTAAAATAATTATGAATTACAACATCATGCACAGTTATGCAAACTAATTTTTTAATAGAAGCCACTGCATTCTCCATCAGTTCTGGCTTTTCTTAGTTCAATAACCCCCTAAAAATTGGTACACATACCACTAAAGTTAATTATCACTTATGGCCTTCTGTGTCTAGTAGAAACTATCACACTCCTTTGGCAAGCAGTGACAAAGGATGGCATTTCTAATTGAATACCCATGCCTTTAGCAGTATGAACAAAAGACTAGTAGATCTCAGTTAAAGTAAAAGCAAAGGTTTGAAGCTCAAATCGTAGGAATCAAGATTGGTTTAAAACACTAAGGCACTGAAAAAGAATTAGTCAAAGAGGAGAAGCCAGACTGCAAGATGGAAAACAATGCCAAAACTGGGATTTATAGTTGCTGTTGTTGTTGTTAGACTCTTTATAGAATAGAGAAAAATTTAGAAGAAAGATATAACTGAACAATTGAACTATGAGTACTCAAATACATACACATGTACACGGGAGGGAGGAAGGGAAGACAGGAAGGAAAGAGAGGTGGGGGAAGGAAGGAAAGAAGGGAGGGAGAGGGCTTACTTGGTAGTCCAATGGATAAAGAGTCCACCTTGCAGTGCAAGGTACACCAGTTCAATCCCTGGCCCGGGAAGATACCACATCCCACGGAGAAGCTGGGCCAGTGTGTCCAATTACAATCCAGTGCTCTGGAGCACATGAGCCCAGAGCCAGTGCTCTGCAGTGACAGAGGGCACTGCAATGGGAGGCCCACACCAGCCAAAGAATAAAAAGATGGATGAAAATAAATATAAATAAAAAATAGGCAAGATGGTGAAAAAATTAAAAAACAAACAAACAAAAAATAAGGGATGCAGAGAGAAAAGATGGATGTCATGGAGGACTGAAATCTGGTTGTGCCACATGTTCCATATTTGGAGGAAAGGATAACAGATAAGGTTTTATGTGAAATCTGTCAGTTTTAGTATGTTACTCAACTTTTCATTTTTCAAAAGTCAGGACAAAACTAAATAAATCTACAAGCTCCAGTTATTTCATAAGTCAGACAGGCCACCTCCCCTAGTCAGCTTTCTAGAAAATTAAGTCAGACTACCCATCTACCAATCAATCAGCATCATGGATCTCACACAATTGCCAGGCAGTGGACTAATTTTTAATAGAAGCCACTGCATTCTCCATCAGTTCTGGCTTTTCTTAGTTCAATAACCCCTAAAATTGGTACACATACCACTAAAGTTAATTATCACTTATGGCCTTCTGTGTCTAGTAGAAACTATCACACTCCTTTGGCAAGCAGTGACAAAGGATGGCATTTCTAATTGAATACCCATGCCTTTAGCAGTATGAACAAAAGACTAGTAGATCTCAGTTAAAGTAAAAGCAAAGGTTTGAAGCTCAAATCGTAGGAATCAAGATTGGTTTAAAACACTAAGGCACTGAAAAAGAATTAGTCAAAGAGGAGAAGCCAGACTGCAAGATGGAAAACAATGCCAAAACTGGGATTTATAGTTGCTGTTGTTGTTGTTAGACTCTTTATAGAATAGAGAAAATTTAGAAGAAAGATATAACTGAACAATTGAACTATGAGTACTCAAATACATACACATGTACACGGGAGGGAGGAAGGGAAGACAGGAAGGAAAGAGAGGTGGGGGAAGGAAGGAAAGAAGGGAGGGAGAGGGCTTACTTGGTAGTCCAATGGATAAAGAGTCCACCTTGCAGTGCAAGGTACACCAGTTCAATCCCTGGCCCGGGAAGATACCACATCCCACGGAGAAGCTGGGCCAGTGTGTCCAATTACAATCCAGTGCTCTGGAGCACATGAGCCCAGAGCCAGTGCTCTGCAGTGACAGAGGGCACTGCAATGGGAGGCCCACACCAGCCAAAGAATAAAAAGATGGATGAAAATAAATATAAATAAAAAATAGGCAAGATGGTGAAAAAATTAAAAAACAAACAAACAAAAAATAAGGGATGCAGAGAGAAAAGATGGATGTCATGGAGGACTGAAATCTGGTTGTGCCACATGTTCCATATTTGGAGGAAAGGATAACAGATAAGGTTTTATGTGAAATCTGTCAGTTTTAGTATGTTACTCAACTTTTCATTTTTTCAAAAGTCAGGACAAAACTAAATAAATCTACAAGCTCCAGTTATTTCATAAGTCAGACAGGCCACCTCCCCTAGTCAGCTTTCTAGAAAATTAAGTCAGACTACCCATCTACCAATCAATCAGCATCATGGATCTCACACAATTTGCCAGGCAGTGGACTAAGTGCTTTCCATAATTTTTCTTACTTGCTTTTTATAAGGAACCCACGAGTGCAAACAAAAAAATAGCCTGAGGTATACAGAGTTTCAGAAATATGCTTTAATGTCAAGGTAAATGATCAGAGTGGGGATTCAATTCCAGATGTAGCCAGCCCTCTCACCACCTCTCACACTATCTAAGTGCACACCCCAGACCACAGGCCCTGAGACCGTCACCTTTAAATGGTATCAGCTTAAAAGCTGAGAATTGACTAAGAAGGAAAAACTCTCCATTTCATGTGAGAGAAACATTTACTTTCCTTCCACCTTCTACTTTACTTAAATATTGTGGTCTGAGAAAAATAATATTGTGGTCTGCTTTTCCAGAAAGAATATTACATTGTTATTGCATTTTATCAAAAATGTCAGACAGAGAACATGGGTATTCCTGGTTGAGTTCCGAATACCAACTCATCCGGGAGCATCTGCTCCATCCAAGCAGCCTGACATTTCTGATGAAAGCACATTCCGAGCGTGCTCCAGGAGGAGATGTGCCAACGCAGAGGCATGAATCGTCTGACAGTAATAAGAGCATTTAATATTCCCCAATATTCTTCTGAGCATTCAACAAAGACCCCGTCAAGCCTAATCGCAGTTTTGTGCTGTCTGGCAAGGTTGACACATGTCTTCTACCCATGGGCTTTGACTGGCCAAAATCCCACAGGTTGAATATGGAAACCATTTTCATTTCCACTGGTCTGACAGTCTTGCGTGTGTACTGAACCTTGCAGCAGGCATCTGCTTAAGACCTGTGGTCTTGCTGCAAAAGCGACAGCTCAAGCCTGTGCAAACCGAAGATGTGCTGCCAAAGTAAAAATAATCTTTCTTTTCCCAGGCAAGACTTAGCCCAGATTCTTTGACGATAACCTGATTTTCATCCTGAAACGCTGGGTTTTTGTCAGAGTCAAATGAAGATCTACGTGGGATGCCCTTTAACAGCAAAACACCCTATCCATGGCCAATCCTGTCTTTCCTCTTAGATTTACACCAAATAAAGCCTGCTGGCCAATTTGGATTTTCACATTCCAAATTTCTATCATCAGAGTTCACGTCTTCAATGAGCAGCCCTTGCCTCTGGGGTTCCCTACAGAAGACTCCCCAAAGCAATTTAGTCAAATATCCCGAAAGCACTGATTTGGCATGTTAAAATCCAAACTGTAGATGAAGATGAAGAACAATCTTCAGAGCTTACTGAAGCAAGGTTCCTTTGTAAATAACTGTTACAGATGGAAGGCATCTTCATATGTTCTTTTTTAAAAAAAAAACTTTTATTTATTTATTTTTGGCTGTGCTGGGTCTTTGTTGATGTGTGGGTTTAGCTGCTCTGCGGTATGTGGGATCTTCCCGGATCAGGGCTCGAACCTGTGTCTCCTGCATTGGCAGACAGGTTCTTATCCACTGAGCCACAAGGGAAGCCCCATATGTTCTTTTGTTTTGTTTTGTTTTGTTTTGGGGTGTTTTTTTTTGGGGGGGGGGTTGCCTCAAGCCATCATTTGTTTTCATCCATCTTTATCTTTCAGCATGCGTGGGACTCCCATTGCAGTGGCCTCTCTCACTGCAGAGCACTGGCTCTGGGCGCAAGCACTCCAGAGCTGGCTCATAATTGGACACACTGGCCCAGTTGCTTCACAGCATGTAGGATCCTTCCGGGCCAGGGATCGAACTGGTGCCCCCTGCACTGCAAGGTGGACTCTCTACCCATGGGACCATCAGGGAAGCCCCACATGTTCTTTTATTCTGTAAACTCCTTGGCTTTGGCGGTTGCACATCTGGCACTCGTTTTACTTACTGGTGCTACCACTCCCAGGATGTCTTACGGCCTGCCCCTAAATACACTGCTAAATTGAAGAATAGCTTTAATGCTTATGTGGCCATATGGCGTTTACAACGTTTCCACATGAAGAATATATTTTCAAGTCTAAAATGTAGAAAAAATTATACATTTGTTGGCAATGTTAAATTACCTACTGAAATGATAAATAAATTAGTCCAGAGGGAATGGTTAAGTCGGACATATTGATTTAGTGTAAATTATGAATTATAAAACTATAGTAATGTAGAAACAATTTTACCAAATTGTAGCATAGTTGATTTAGTGTAAATTATATGTCTAACAGCAAAACCCCCTATCCATGGCCAATCCTGTCTTTCCTCTTAGATTTACACCAAATAAAGCCTGCTGGCCAATTTGGATTTTCACATTCCAAATTTCTATCATCAGAGTTCACGTCTTCAATGAGCAGCCCTTGCCTCTGGGGTTCCCTACAGAAGACTCCCCAAAGCAATTTAGTCAAATATCCCGAAAGCACTGATTTGGCATGTTAAAATCCAAACTGTAGATGAAGATGAAGAACAATCTTCAGAGCTTACTGAAGCAAGGTTCCTTTGTAAATAACTGTTACAGATGGAAGGCATCTTCATATGTTCTTTTTTAAAAAAAAAACTTTTATTTATTTATTTTTGGCTGTGCTGGGTCTTTGTTGATGTGTGGGTTTAGCTGCTCTGCGGTATGTGGGATCTTCCCGGATCAGGGCTCGAACCTGTGTCTCCTGCATTGGCAGACAGGTTCTTATCCACTGAGCCACAAGGGAAGCCCCATATGTTCTTTTGTTTTGTTTTGTTTTGTTTTGGGGTGTTTTTTTTTGGGGGGGGGGTTGCCTCAAGCCATCATTTGTTTTCATCCATCTTTATCTTTCAGCATGCGTGGGACTCCCATTGCAGTGGCCTCTCTCACTGCAGAGCACTGGCTCTGGGCGCAAGCACTCCAGAGCTGGCTCATAATTGGACACACTGGCCCAGTTGCTTCACAGCATGTAGGATCCTTCCGGGCCAGGGATCGAACTGGTGCCCCCTGCACTGCAAGGTGGACTCTCTACCCATGGGACCATCAGGGAAGCCCCACATGTTCTTGTATTCTGTAAACTCCTTGGCTTTGGCGGTTGCACATCTGGCACTGGGTTTACATTCTGGTGCTACCACTCCCAGGAAGGCTTACGGCCTGCCCCTAAATACACTGCTAAATTAAAGAATAGCTTTAATGCTTATGTGGCCATATGGCGTTTTACAACGTTTCCACATGAAGAATATATTTTCAAGTCTAAAATGTAGAAAAAATTATACATTTGTTGGCAATGTTAAATTACCTACTGAAATGATAAATAAATTAGTCCAGAGGGAATGGTTAAGTCGGACATATTGATTTAGTGTAAATTATGAATTATAAAAACTATAGTAATGTAGAAACAATTTTACCATGTGATGTTTAGTTTACAACAGTTAAGCATCAAGTTTTACAGAGACTAAGAGCACAGTCATGGAAGTGTAGCAGTGCGTCATGCTTTCCTGATGGCTCAAGAAGGTAAAGAATCCACCTGCAGTGAAGGACACCCAGGTTTGATCCCTCAGTCGGGAAGATCCCCTGGAGGTAGGCATCGTAACCCACTCCAGTATTCTTTTGTTTGTTTGTTTTAATTTTGGCCTCTTTTGTTTATTATTTTATTTATTTTCATCTATCTTTATTCTTTTGACCTGTGTGGGCCTCCCATTGCAGTTGCCTCTCTTGGTGCAGAGTGCTGGCTTGTAACTGAACACAGAGGTCCAGCTGCTCTGCGGCATGTGGGATCTTCCTGGGTCAGGGAATCGAACCGACACGGTGTCCCCTGCACTGCAAGGCAGACTATTTACCCACTGGACCACCAGGGAAGCCCTCCACTCCAGTATTCTTGCCTGGAGAATTCCATGGAAAGAAGAGCTGGAGGGCTACAGTCCATGCCTTTGTGCTCAGTCACTTTAGTTGTGTCCAACTCTTTCCAACTTCACAGACTGTATCCCACCAGGCTCATCTGTCTATGGGATTTTCCCAGCAAGAATACTGGAGCAGGTTATCATGTCCGCCTCCAGAGGATCTTCCTGACTCAGGAATCGAACCCACAACTTCCGTGTCTCCTGTATTGCCAGTGGATTCTTCATCGCTAAGCCACCAGGGAAGCCCTGAGCAACAGTTCAGGGGTCGCAAAGAGTTGGACATGACTAAGTGACTAGCATTTTCATTTTCATATGGACCAGGACAGGGAAAAGAACACAGAAAATGAAAATAGTGTCTTTACAGTGGTTTTTCAAGTCTACAAATGTAACCAGAATACCCCCCAAATACACTGCTAATTAAAGAATAGTCTTAATGCTTATGTGGCCATATGGCGTTTTACAACGTTTCCACATGAAGAATATATTTTCAAGTCTAAAATGTAGAAAAAATTATACATTTGTTGGCAATGTTAAATTACCTACTGAAATGATAAATAAATTAGTCCAGAGGGAATGGTTAAGTCGGACATATTGATTTAGTGTAAATTATGAATTATAAAAACTATAGTAATGTAGAAACAATTTTACCATGTGATGTTTAGTTTACAACAGTTAAGCATCAAGTTTTACAGAGACTAAGAGCACAGTCATGGAAGTGTAGCAGTGCGTCATGCTTTCCTGATGGCTCAAGAAGGTAAAGAATCCACCTGCAGTGAAGGACACCCAGGTTTGATCCCTCAGTCGGGAAGATCCCCTGGAGGTAGGCATCGTAACCCACTCCAGTATTCTTTTGTTTGTTTGTTTTAATTTTGGCCTCTTTTGTTTATTATTTTATTTATTTTCATCTATCTTTATTCTTTTGACCTGTGTGGGCCTCCCATTGCAGTTGCCTCTCTTGGTGCAGAGTGCTGGCTTGTAACTGAACACAGAGGTCCAGCTGCTCTGCGGCATGTGGGATCTTCCTGGGTCAGGGAATCGAACCGACACGGTGTCCCCTGCACTGCAAGGCAGACTATTTACCCACTGGACCACCAGGGAAGCCCTCCACTCCAGTATTCTTGCCTGGAGAATTCCATGGAAAGAAGAGCTGGAGGGCTACAGTCCATGCCTTTGTGCTCAGTCACTTTAGTTGTGTCCAACTCTTTCCAACTTCACAGACTGTATCCCACCAGGCTCATCTGTCTATGGGATTTTCCCAGCAAGAATACTGGAGCAGGTTATCATGTCCGCCTCCAGAGGATCTTCCTGACTCAGGAATCGAACCCACAACTTCCGTGTCTCCTGTATTGCCAGTGGATTCTTCATCGCTAAGCCACCAGGGAAGCCCTGAGCAACAGTTCAGGGGGTCGCAAAGAGTTGGACATGACTAAGTGACTAGCATTTTCATTTTCATATGGACCAGGACAGGGGAAAAGAACACAGAAAATGAAAATAGTGTCTTTACAGTGGCAGGACTTAGAATCTTAAAATACCTTCTCCTAGATGGTCTAAAATGAGAATTGTTTTTTAAATATGTGTATCTAATTTCAATAAAAGATTGCCTGATAGTGTTCAATCTAAGTTTTCAGAATCAGAGCTCCAGCAGTTTCTAAACAGGACCTAGAAGGACTTTTTGATTACTGCTGTGAGTTTTACTGTTTATTTCACCAAGCAGAAAAATAAATAAAAGCAAACATATTAAATGCATTTTAGGAGATAATTTTCATCCAAGAACAAAAGTGTCTATATTTTTAAAACAACATACATCCCTTTCCACAGGAAGAGCTACCAAATAAATGCACTAAACTATCATAACACAGCCTAATAATTTCCTTCAGGGTTTCCTTGGAAGCAATCAGCAAAAATCTTTCCCCAGACATTCAGCTTCCAGGATCTCTTTTAAAAAAAAAAAAAAAAAAAATGATGTAATCATCAGACACTCAAACTCTACCCAGTTTTCCAAGTCTTTCCTGGAAATCAAACAATTCAGGATTTCCTTAAGGGATATCATTTTGGAGGAGAGTGGGGTGCTTACAAACAGCCATAAGAAGACTCTTAGCAAAATCCCACCCAGCCCAACATCTCATAATGTGCTAGGACAGCCTTATGTGGGTCAGGACTAACCCAAGGCACCACAGCCTACCTTCCCTAGGCAGGGGCGGCTCTGAACTGTCACATGGAATACAGGCCCCCCCCGTTAAAAAATTCCTTTTGTCCGAGCTGGAGGGCTACAGTCCATGCCTTTGTGCTCAGTCACTTTAGTTGTGTCCAACTCTTTCCAACTTCACAGACTGTATCCCACCAGGCTCATCTGTCTATGGGATTTTCCCAGCAAGAATACTGGAGCAGGTTATCATGTCCGCCTCCAGAGGATCTTCCTGACTCAGGAATCGAACCCACAACTTCCGTGTCTCCTGTATTGCCAGTGGATTCTTCATCGCTAAGCCACCAGGGAAGCCCTAAAGCAACAGTTCAGGGGGTCGCAAAGAGTTGGACATGACTAAGTGACTAGCATTTTCATTTTCATATGGACCAGGACAGGGGAAAAGAACACAGAAAATGAAAATAGTGTCTTTACAGTGGCAGGACTTAGAATCTTAAAATACCTTCTCCTAGATGGTCTAAAATGAGAATTGTTTTTTAAATATGTGTATCTAATTTCAATAAAAGATTGCCTGATAGTGTTCAATCTAAGTTTTCAGAATCAGAGCTCCAGCAGTTTCTAAACAGGACCTAGAAGGACTTTTTGATTACTGCTGTGAGTTTTACTGTTTATTTCACCAAGCAGAAAAATAAATAAAAGCAAACATATTAAATGCATTTTAGGAGATAATTTTCATCCAAGAACAAAAGTGTCTATATTTTTAAAACAACATACATCCCTTTCCACAGGAAGAGCTACCAAATAAATGCACTAAACTATCATAACACAGCCTAATAATTTCCTTCAGGGTTTCCTTGGAAGCAATCAGCAAAAATCTTTCCCCAGACATTCAGCTTCCAGGATCTCTTTTAAAAAAAAAAAAAAAAAAAATGATGTAATCATCAGACACTCAAACTCTACCCAGTTTTCCAAGTCTTTCCTGGAAATCAAACAATTCAGGATTTCCTTAAGGGATATCATTTTGGAGGAGAGTGGGGTGCTTACAAACAGCCATAAGAAGACTCTTAGCAAAATCCCACCCAGCCCAACATCTCATAATGTGCTAGGACAGCCTTATGTGGGTCAGGACTAACCCAAGGCACCACAGCCTACCTTCCCTAGGCAGGGGCGGCTCTGAACTGTCACATGGAATACAGCTCTCCTGTTCTCTGTCTCCTCCAGTTAAAAAAAAATTCCTTTTGTCTATGGAGCTCTGAGGGATTTCTTTGTAACTCAGCTGGTAAACAATCTTCCTGCAATGCAGGAGACTCCAGTTCAATCCCTGGATTGGAAAGATCCCTAGAGAAGGGAAAGGCTACCCACTCCAGTATACTTTTTTTTTTTTTTGGCACTTCTATTGATCTTTCATCTATTTATCTTTGTTCTTTGGCCTGTGTGGGCCTCCCATCACAGTGGCCTTTGTCACTGCAGAGCACTGGCTCTGGGCGCATGCACTCCAGAGCTCTGGCTCGGTAATTGGACACATCGGTCCAGCCACTCTGCAGCACATGGGATCTTCCCAGGCCAGGAATTGAACCAGCGCCCCTTGTACTGCAAGGCGGTGTCCTTACCCACCAGACCACCAAGGAAGTCTCCACTCCAGTATTCTTGCTTGGAGAACTTCATGACTCATCAATGGGTCGTGGAGTTGGACACAACTGAGCGGCTTTCATATGGAGCTCTGATTGAAAATGTTTAAGGCTAGGGATTTCTTTCCTTATTTCTGGCGGTCCTAGGTCTTTGTTGCTGTGAGGGCTTTTATCTTTTGTTGGCAAGTGGCAGCAACTCTCTAGATGCGATGCGCATGCATCTCATTGCCCTGGCTTCTCTTGTTGTGGAGTAGGGATTCGAGGTAGCATGGGCTCAGTGGTTGCAACTTGTGAGATCAGTAGTTGTGGCACAGAGATTTAGTTGCTTTATGGCTTGTGGGATCTTCCTAGACCAGGGACTGAACTCGTGTCCCTTGCATTGGCAGGCAAATTCTTAACCAGTGGGCCACCAGGGAAGTCCCTAAGGCTAGGTTTTTAATGTAGGCATTTCCCATAACTTCTTCAAGGAGAGAGCCTCCAAAGGACAAGAGGAAGAGCCTATGAGCGTCTGGGGAACTCCTTGTGTGATCTCACCCCAATCACAGAGCTGATCCCATATTCATCATCTCTAGCAGCCACAGGAATATATTCACCAAAACTCTTCTGAGAGGTAGAGGTCTTTTGTTAACTCATCCACATGACCCTCTAAAAATCCAGGTTAGGCACATTCATTCCTCACACAAGTAAGGACCCCAACATACAAGGAAAATCAGAGGGACTCAAAATGCCTACTGAGGAAGAAAGGTGCAAAACGAAAGAGTGTGTTGATCTTATCGGTGGGGAGAATGAAAGTCATGGAGAATAAGTCTGTCACTTCTGACACTTCTCTGTGACTTTGAGCAAGTTATTTAACTTGTCCACACCTCCATTTCATCATCTGCAAAGTGGAGGTAGCAACAGTATTTTCTTCATAGGGTTATTATGAGGATGAAATGAATGAATGCATTTTAAAGACATTGATAAACACTAGGTAGAGAGTAAAGGTAGCTAGTGTCACTCTCCTCTGTATATAAATGATCCCACTGCAGGAGCTCTGATCACTGGGAGTGAATGCTATCAGGAGTCTGGGGCTCTCTGGACAAGCTCCCTATTCCATGCCATTGTCTTTACTGTCCCTTCCTGAGGGACATTTCAACATTCATTTATTTATTAGCCCTCCCCCCCAACCCCAGCAAAGTGTTTATCAGTCTCAGACTACAATCCTGGTACTACACAACAGGATAAAGCAGTAAACAAACAAATGTTGACCCTATTCTTGTGAAGTATGTCATATAAAGGATAAGACAGGTGATTAAGCAGCCAGTCAAAATATAGTGGGGAAAATGCTTATAGTAAGGAAAGTGCAATGGTTGGTGGTTCTTGCTGCAGGCTAATGGGGAGACAGGCAAACACTGGAAATTGTTTAGTAACCACTATAATAGGATTAGATACACAGTCCTATGGAAGACAATGGAGTTGCCAATAGCTTACTTTAGGGTGGGAGGGGCATAAGCAAGGAAAGTTTTCCACAGGAGGTGACACGGAAGCTGAGACCTAAAGAATGAGTGTGTGTATGCATGCATGTGAGTTACATTTCGCACAGCTGTCCTATGCGATAGTTATTCATATGCATATTGGTAAAAAGCTTCAGATTCTCTGCTCCAGAACACAGGCATTTACTTATTCCCCAGCTGGCTGGGGGTGTTGATGAGGGCAGATTTCAGCTGAGCCCTTCTTTGGGGTGAGACCTCAGCTGAAGAGAGCAGCCACAGGAATATATTCACCAAAACTCTTCTGAGAGGTAGAGGTCTTTTGTTAACTCATCCACATGACCCTCTAAAAATCCAGGTTAGGCACATTCATTCCTCACACAAGTAAGGACCCCAACATACAAGGAAAATCAGAGGGACTCAAAATGCCTACTGAGGAAGAAAGGTGCAAAACGAAGAGTGTGTTGATCTTAGCGGTGGGGAGAATGAAAGTCATGGAGAATAAGTCTGTCACTTCTGACACTTCTCTGTGACTTTGAGCAAGTTATTTAACTTGTCCACACCTCCATTTCATCATCTGCAAAGTGGAGGTAGCAACAGTATTTTCTTCATAGGGTTATTATGAGGATGAAATGAATGAATGCATTTTAAAGACATTGATAAACACTAGGTAGAGAGTAAAGGTAGCTAGTGTCACTCTCCTCTGTATATAAATGATCCCACTGCAGGAGCTCTGATCACTGGGAGTGAATGCTATCAGGAGTCTGGGGCTCTCTGGACAAGCTCCCTATTCCATGCCATTGTCTTTACTGTCCCTTCCTGAGGGACATTTCAACATTCATTTATTTATTAGCCCGCCCTAACCCCAGCAAAGTGTTTATCAGTCTCAGACTACAATCCTGGTACTACACAACAGGATAAAGCAGTAAACAAACAAATGTTGACCCTATTCTTGTGAAGTATGTCATATAAAGGATAAGACAGGTGATTAAGCAGCCAGTCAAAATATAGTGGGGAAAATGCTTATAGTAAGGAAAGTGCAATGGTTGGTGGTTCTTGCTGCAGGCTAATGGGGAGACAGGCAAACACTGGAAATTGTTTAGTAACCACTATAATAGGATTAGATACACAGTCCTATGGAAGACAATGGAGTTGCCAATAGCTTACTTTAGGGTGGGAGGGGCATAAGCAAGGAAAGTTTTCCACAGGAGGTGACACGGAAGCTGAGACCTAAAGACTGAGTGTGTATGCATGCATGTGAGTTACATTTCGCACAGCTGTCCTATGCGATAGTTATTCATATGCATATTGGTAAAAAGCTTCAGATTCTCTGCTCCAGAACACAGGCATTTACTTATTCCCCAGCTGGCTGGGGGTGTTGATGAGGGCAGATTTCAGCTGAGCCCTTCTTTGGGGTGAGACCTCAGCTGAAGAGAGCAGCCTCACTCAAGATCACCCTGGCTTTCTCAGCACGGCCATATCCACTGCTTGGTCAATAAGAGGTGTAAAGGCTTGGTCTCTAGGTCCCTATTTGAGCACTCTTAAGTGTCCCCTGTGGGACTGACTGTGGCCTTTATTAGGCAGCAAGTCAGGGGACAACTTGATCAGTCAAAGTCCATTTTCTTCTCTCCTCTACAGACACTGGTCCTGAGAACACTCCCTAGTAAAGTTCTCACCTGCAAATATGGGACAATATCCCCTTTTTATGGACAAGAAAACAAAGTTTTGAAACATTAAGTAACTAGTTGATGATAAGATAGCATGGCTCATTCAGTGAATAAAAGTAGCTCAAATGTGGCTAACATGCAAAAGGGGAAGCTAAAGATAAAACATGTCTTAAATTATATCACGCCATGATAATAAATTAGGACTTTAAGAGGCAAAACTATGATACATAAGACAGACAGACAACAAGGTGCTAATGTATAGCACAGGGAACTATATTCATAATGGAAATACATATGTATGTGTATTTCAATAAAAACTCTTTTAAATATATTAGGGTTGAGAGTCAGATGATCGGTTAAGGGATTTAGCATGACAAATTGGATATTGTAGGCATAATCTTAATGGGTGAAAACCATTTTCTTACCAGGGAGGGGTTGCTAGGTGTTTTTATTCTGATTAACTAGTAATTAACATTACTAGGTGATTAAGCAGCCAGTCAAAATATAGTGGGGAAAATGCTTATAGTAAGGAAAGTGCAATGGTTGGTGGTTCTTGCTGCAGGCTAATGGGGAGACAGGCAAACACTGGAAATTGTTTAGTAACCACTATAATAGGATTAGATACACAGTCCTATGGAAGACAATGGAGTTGCCAATAGCTTACTTTAGGGTGGGAGGGGCATAAGCAAGGAAAGTTTTCCACAGGAGGTGACACGGAAGCTGAGACCTAAAGAATGAGTGTGTGTATGCATGCATGTGAGTTACATTTCGCACAGCTGTCCTATGCGATAGTTATTCATATGCATATTGGTAAAAAGCTTCAGATTCTCTGCTCCAGAACACAGGCATTTACTTATTCCCCAGCTGGCTGGGGGTGTTGATGAGGGCAGATTTCAGCTGAGCCCTTCTTTGGGGTGAGACCTCAGCTGAAGAGAGCAGCCTCACTCAAGATCACCCTGGCTTTCTCAGCACGGCCATATCCACTGCTTGGTCAATAAGAGGTGTAAAGGCTTGGTCTCTAGGTCCCTATTTGAGCACTCTTAAGTGTCCCCTGTGGGACTGACTGTGGCCTTTATTAGGCAGCAAGTCAGGGGACAACTTGATCAGTCAAAGTCCATTTTCTTCTCTCCTCTACAGACACTGGTCCTGAGAACACTCCCTAGTAAAGTTCTCACCTGCAAATATGGGACAATATCCCCTTTACGGACAAGAAAACAAAGTTTTGAAACATTAAGTAACTAGTTGATGATAAGATAGCATGGCTCATTCAGTGAATAAAAGTAGCTCAAATGTGGCTAACATGCAAAAGGGGAAGCTAAAGATAAAACATGTCTTAAATTATATCACGCCATGATAATAAATTAGGACTTTAAGAGGCAAAACTATGATACATAAGACAGACAGACAACAAGGTGCTAATGTATAGCACAGGGAACTATATTCATAATGGAAATACATATGTATGTGTATTTCAATAAAAACTCTTTTAAATATATTAGGGTTGAGAGTCAGATGATCGGTTAAGGGATTTAGCATGACAAATTGGATATTGTAGGCATAATCTTAATGGGTGAAAACCATTTTCTTACCAGGGAGGGGTTGCTAGGTGTTTTTATTCTGATTAACTAGTAATTAACATTACTAGTTGTTGTTTACCTATGAGTCAAAATATTAGGAGGGAATGGTGTGCTGTGATTAAAAAGGAAGAGACAGGGCTTCCCTGGTGGTTCAGTGGGTAAGGACACCGCCTTGCAGTACAAGGGGCGCCGGTTCAATCCCTGGCCTGGGAAGATCCCACATGCCGCGGAGTGGCTGGACCAATGTGTCCAACAACCGAGCCGGAGCTCTGGAGCACACGCGCCCAGAGCCGGTTCTCTGCAGTGATAAAGGCCACTGTGATGGGAGGCCTGCACAGGCCAAAGAACAAAGATGCATGAAAATGAACAGATGAAAGACCAATAGAAGTGACCCAAAAAAACCCAAAAAAGGTAAGACACAAAGAAACAGTTCAGAAAGACTATGTGCAGGGTCCCGGGGCAAATGAGCTAAGGTACTCAATGAGAATAAACAGGGGACAACTGCTTAGCCACTGTGCTTCACTGCACTGGCCCA
Organism: Tragulus kanchil; assembly: GCA_022376925.1. NCBI lineage: Eukaryota > Metazoa > Chordata > Mammalia > Artiodactyla > Tragulidae > Tragulus > Tragulus kanchil. The sequence continues at coordinate 111,598,078 of JAIOJX010000005.1, read as the reverse complement.
AAGGACGTGGTCTAAAAACGCATGGCTCTGGTTCAGATGAGGGGAGGCTGCCTCCTTTCCTCCCCTTCTGCCCCTTCATGACCAGAAGTGAACTGAAGGACTTGAAAACCACTGAGTTTGAAGACTCCATTCACCCTCTCCACTTGATACCATATGTTTAGGTATTGTGTGTTAAAAACATGAAGTCATTCAAAGCAAACCAACATCCATGGTACCACTTCTTGGATCCATGCCTTTTACCCTGTACCTCAGACGATCCTCTCATTAAAAGGCAGAGTGTACCTTTTGACCTCTGATCTTGGAGTCAGCCATCTGACCTGATTTGGCCAATGGAATAATAGTAGATACAATGTAATGGGGAACTTGAAATATGCAAGCACAATGGGGCTTGCATTGTTACTTCCACCATCACCAGGAGAGTCGTGTGGAGCAAAACTACTCTGATGGACACACGGGCTCTCAGTGAGAGGCAGAGCCTCTTGCCTCCATAGCTTGAATCTCAGTGGCACCCCACCCAACCCACAGACACATAGTATTTAGTCATCTCTTACCACATGCTCTGTGAAATAAAAGAAACATAAAGAATTCTGAAGGAAAACACATAAAATAACACCAAGGCACCAAATATAAAACCCAATGTGGGGCTTCCCCTGGTGGTCCAGTGGGTAAGGACACCACCTTGCAGTGCAAGGGGTGCCGGTTTGATCCCTGGCCTGGGAAGATCCCACGTGCTGCGGAGCGGCTGGACCCATGTGTCCAATTACCAAGCCAGAGCTCTGGAGCGCATGCGCCCAGAGCCAGCGCTCTGCAACGACAGATGCCACCGCGATGGGAGGCCCACAGGAGACAAAGAGCAAAGACGGATAAAAATAGAGAAATGAAAGACCAATAGAAGTGGCCCGCCCGCTCTCCTCCCTCCCCAACCCGACCCCCGCTCAAAATAAATAAATAGATAAATCTTAAAAAAAAAAAAAAAAACCCAATGTGAGTACAATGTGTTTTATGTGTTTCCTGTAACTATGCCAACTGCCTAGGGCAACAGAGTAATATTATAAAAGATTATGAAAATTAGATCAGTGCTCATGACTATGCTGAAGACTAATTATAAGGTTAAAAGGTGTTTTTAAGATGATACTTAGAATGCATTCAGAGGACTTTCTTAAAACATGAAAAAGTCAGACTAAAATGAATGAAAAACACAGGGATCATTTTCAAAACACAGAACAACTTATTTCATTTGATATATGATTCTTATTACCTCTTCTGTTAAAACCATTGAAGTCTCCTAGCTAAAATCAAAACTCTAATAACACTACTAATAATTTTCATCTCTTGTTACCAAAAAGGATGCTACAAATATGGACTGGGGACAATAAACTTCCAGTAAGATTTATGCAAAACACTCAAGTACCCTCTTTCATACTGTATAGATGGTAGTGGTGAGTAGAAGTTAACTTACAATTTGAGAACTGAAAGCTTATAAGTGTGATTCTGTAACTATCTCACCAGGTTGAGCACAGTGTGTAGAATGCAAATCCCAATAGGAAAAAAAAAAAAAGGTTTTATTAAAGCCTATAAGCGGGCTTCCCCTGGTGGCGCAATGGGTAAGGACACCGCCTTGCAGTACAAGGGGCACCAGTTCGATCCCTGGCCTGGGAAGATCCCACGTGCCCCAGAGTGGCTGGACCGATGAGTCCAATTACCGAGCCGAAGCTCTGGAGCGCATGCGCCCAGAGCTGGCGCTCTGCAACGACAGACGCCACCGCGATGGGAGGCCCACAGGAGCCGAAGAACAAAGATGGATGAAAATAGAGAAATGAAAGACCAATAGAAGTCGCCCGCCTGCTACCCTCCCTCCCCAACACGACCCCTGCCCAAAATAAATAAATAAATAAATCTTAAAAAAAATAATAATAATAAAGCCTATAAGCAAAAACAGGCTCCAACAAGTCCATTGTCAGCTGGAAACTCCCCAGCCAGGGGGCTAGAAAACCTTGGTCCTGGTCTAAAATTTAGTGACTAAGAAATAAAAACTCTTATTGAATTGAAAAACAATAAAGCAAAAATGTTACAACCTCTGCCAAGTTCATAGACTTCTGATTAAAATAATAAAGTCAATATGAAAAAGGCACTCTCACTAAAATTTTAAAGTGTAAGCCATTTAATTAATCACCTCTGAATGACCTCTTTATAAATACAATATTTCTGGTCTAAAAATTTTTTTAATTTTTAATGTATTTTCTGCAGGTATTGGTAAAATGAGCTTTTAAGTGATTTTATTTCTATAGATTAATGTTTTAATTTTCTACTTTCCTAATTCATGAATCAGAATCATCCAAGACATACCTAAAAGTTTCCTTGTGAAATAGAATTTAGAATTTGTTTTTGTTAGCTGTAAGTCATTCCTTCATTGCCTCCAAGAATTCATTTTAATATTTTGACCTGGGAAAGTAGACACAGGAGTCATATAGTCCAGGGTTGAATTCAGGTCCCTCTGTGCAATAATTCCTACTTCTCAGAGCTGTAAGAAGTCTGAATGCAGGGATGTACGAAAATCACTAGCATATTACAGACACTCCATAAATATTAGTCCCTTCCCTTGCTTAATACTGTGTGCCAGATACAGAGCTGGAATGGTTAAAATCAAGTCAGAATCTTGGAATTAGAGTCTGACGATAACTCAGATAGTATACATGTCTTCATTGCCTTAATCCCCCAATAAATAAATGAAGATTCTGTTTTCCTTCTCATTGCTTCCAAGAATTTTATTCTAAAGGTCAGGGGAATGAACTGAAGTTCTTGTCGGAAAGTGTGAAAGCAAAAGATGAGTCAGAAAAAAATATATTTTCACTTCTCTCCACAGAGTCTTTCTCTCTGTCATCAGCTCTTAGCCCCAGAAACTTCCCCAACGTGTCCTGCCCACCCACTAGTTTCGTACCCTTCCTGCAGGCTCCCATTCCAAACACACACAGCTCCAAACAAAAAAAAACTCCCTAGGAACTTTCAGAACCAATCTTCTAACATCATCAGATGAAAACAATATTTTTCCCATATTCACTCAACAAACATACATTGAGCACCCTTTAAGACCAAAGCAATATACTAGAAGCTAAGGTTACCATGGTGAACTGAGCTAGGCCCTGGTGTGAAAAAATAAAGGGCAAACAGATTAACAAATACTTATTCAAGTAGACTCCGTACTGTGATAGGTACTTTGATAAGCAAAATGAAGAATACCATGGGAACACATCTGTAAATATTTAACATCCCATGGATAGACAGAGGGGCCCGGCAGGCTACCATCCATAAGGCTACAAAGAATCAGGCACAGCTGAGCATGCACACACACAACATATTCTCATACAAAAGCATAAAATGGAGTACAATGTAAATACGAAAGAACAAACATTAGAGAACTTGTATTACACTAATTAAAAATAACATTTCAGAAGAGTATGTGATGACATGGCACATATTAATTCTATATTATTTCATGGAACTGTTAACTACCAAAAGTCTCACTATCTTATCCAACTTGTTGTTCAAAACAAAAGTAGATATGCATAGAAAATATTGGAACGATACATAATAAAATGTAATAGATGATAAGTGATTTCACTTTTTAAAAATTGTCTGTAGTTTCTAGGCTATCCACAAACACATAAGTCATTTGATACTTTATTAAAGATGTATTTTTAATTCAAAAGTAAAATTAATTAAAAAAATTTAAAGTGTAATCAGAGCAACTTACATTTACCAAATGCCTACCATGCATATAAGGTTCGGTGCTAAGCAGGGAAGCCACAGCACTATCAAAGGACTGCCTTTTGCCCTGGAGCAGCTCCCAGCACTGGAATGCAAACATGTATTAAATACCCACAGTAAGATATTGGCCAGATATTAGGTTAATAATGCCTGATTATTTACCCAGAACTCATTGTTCCCTAAACACTATCACCAAGAGAACAAGAAGGCAATGCTGCCTTTGTCCTTTGTGACAAGTTAGGAAACACAGGATATTGAAAATACTCTTCTGCTATGCCCTGATATAACTTACATAATCACCAGGAAATGATGTTTTTAACAAGGTGATGTAATTATTTTTCACTTAATTTTCACTGGAGTATAGTTGATTTACAATGTTGTGTTAATTTCACTGTGGAGCAAAGTATATTGTACATGGGGTACCATCTTTTCAAACTATGTTTTTCTCTGGATATATGCCCAGGAGTGGGATTCCTGGATCATATGGTAGGTCTAGGCCTGGTGTGAAAAATAAAGGGCAAACAGATTAACAAATACTTATTCAAGTAGACTCCGTACTGTGATAGGTACTTTGATAAGCAAAATGAAGAATACCATGGGAACACATCTGTAAATATTTAACATCCCATGGATAGACAGAGGGGCCCGGCAGGCTACCATCCATAAGGCTACAAAGAATCAGGCACAGCTGAGCATGCACACACACAACATATTCTCATACAAAAGCATAAAATGGAGTACAATGTAAATACGAAAGAACAAACATTAGAGAACTTGTATTACACTAATTAAAAATAACATTTCAGAAGAGTATGTGATGACATGGCACATATTAATTATATATTATTTCATGGAACTGTTAACTACCAAAAGTCTCACTATCTTATCCAACTTGTTGTTCAAAACAAAAGTAGATATGCATAGAAAATATTGGAACGATACATAATAAAATGTAATAGATGATAAGTGATTTCACTTTTTAAAAATTGTCTGTAGTTTCTAGGCTATCCACAAACACATAAGTCATTTGATACTTTATTAAAGATGTATTTTTAATTCAAAAGTAAAATTAATTAAAAAAATTTAAAGTGTAATCAGAGCAACTTACATTTACCAAATGCCTACCATGCATATAAGGTTCGGTGCTAAGCAGGGAAGCCACAGCACTATCAAAGGACTGCCTTTTGCCCTGGAGCAGCTCCCAGCACTGGAATGCAAACATGTATTAAATACCCACAGTAAGATATTGGCCAGATATTAGGTTAATAATGCCTGATTATTTACCCAGAACTCATTGTTCCCTAAACACTATCACCAAGAGAACAAGAAGGCAATGCTGCCTTTGTCCTTTGTGACAAGTTAGGAAACACAGGATATTGAAAATACTCTTCTGCTATGCCCTGATATAACTTACATAATCACCAGGAAATGATGTTTTTAACAAGGTGATGTAATTATTTTTCACTTAATTTTCACTGGAGTATAGTTGATTTACAATGTTGTGTTAATTTCACTGTGGAGCAAAGTATATTGTACATGGGGTACCATCTTTTCAAACTATGTTTTTCTCTGGATATATGCCCAGGAGTGGGATTCCTGGATCATATGGTAGGTCTATTTTTAGTTTTTTAAGGAACCTCTGTTTAAGAACCACTGTTCTCCATAATGGCCAAACCAATTTACATTCCCACCAACAGTGTAGGAGAGTTCCCTTTTATCCACACCCACTTTATTGTTTGCAGATTTTTTGATGATGGCCATTCTGACTGGTGTGAAATGATACCCCATTACAGTTTTAATTTGCATTTCTCTAATAATCAGTGATGTTAAGCATCTTTTCACTTGCCTTTTGGTTATCTGTATGTCTTCTTTGGAGAAGGAAACTGTTAATGCTATTCATTACACTGTAGCGCTTCCCTGGTAGCTCAGACGGTCAGGAATTTGCCTGCAATGCAAGACATCCCTGGGTTGGGAAGATCCCAAAGAGAAGGGAATGGCTTCCCACCCCAGTATTGTTGCTTGGAGATTTCCATGGACAGAGGATCCTGGCTGGCTATAGTCCATGGGACTGCAAACAGTCAGGCACAATGAAGTGACTAACACTAAGACTTCCACACTAAGATAAGTAAATTCAAATGAGCACTCTTTCATATAGTAATTAAATGATGCTATGAATTAACTAGCATTATTATTATAGATGTGGAACTGAGTCACACAGAGGTCAAGGCCAAAGCTGCACAGCTCACAAATAAAGGAGCCAAAAGTGGAACCGAGGCAGTCTGAACCCAGAGCACAAATCATCATTATGCTTTACTGTCTCCATTTTATAAACATCAGCATCAGCTCTGTCCCTTCCCTGCCACATATCTATTTTCAGAATTTGAAATAAGAACAAGCTATCACAGAGAGCTGCTGTTAGAGAGAAACAGTTGGGGAGAAACGTCTAGCAACAGGATTGGCATCTTTAGCACCCAGCACAGGCTTGAGACACATCAAGGCTCAATAAACACTTTACTGTATGAGGGAACCTTCCTGCACTGTTGGTGGGAATGTAAACTGATACAGCCACTATGGAAGACAGTGTGGAGGTTCCCCAAAAAACTAGGAAGAGAGCCATCATATGACCCAGCAATCCCACTACTAGGCATATACCCTGAGGAAATCAAAACGGAAAGAGACACGTGTACCCAGTTGTTCATTGCAGCACTGTTGACAATAACTAGAACATGGAAGCAACCTAGATGTCCATCGGCAGATGAATGGATAAAGAAGCTGTGATACATATACAATGGAATATTACTCAGCCATAAAAAGAAATGCATTTAAAAAAGTGTAGAAGTTCCCTTTTATCCACACCCACTTTATTGTTTGCAGATTTTTTGATGATGGCCATTCTGACTGGTGTGAAATGATACCCCATTACAGTTTTAATTTGCATTTCTCTAATAATCAGTGATGTTAAGCATCTTTTCACTTGCCTTTTGGTTATCTGTATGTCTTCTTTGGAGAAGGAAACTGTTAATGCTATTCATTACACTGTAGCGCTTCCCTGGTAGCTCAGACGGTCAGGAATTTGCCTGCAATGCAAGACATCCCTGGGTTGGGAAGATCCCAAAGAGAAGGGAATGGCTTCCCACCCCAGTATTGTTGCTTGGAGATTTCCATGGACAGAGGATCCTGGCTGGCTATAGTCCATGGGACTGCAAACAGTCAGGCACAATGAAGTGACTAACACTAAGACTTCCACACTAAGATAAGTAAATTCAAATGAGCACTCTTTCATATAGTAATTAAATGATGCTATGAATTAACTAGCATTATTATTATAGATGTGGAACTGAGTCACACAGAGGTCAAGGCCAAAGCTGCACAGCTCACAAATAAAGGAGCCAAAAGTGGAACCGAGGCAGTCTGAACCCAGAGCACAAATCATCATTATGCTTTACTGTCTCCATTTTATAAACATCAGCATCAGCTCTGTCCCTTCCCTGCCACATATCTATTTTCAGAATTTGAAATAAGAACAAGCTATCACAGAGAGCTGCTGTTAGAGAGAAACAGTTGGGGAGAAACGTCTAGCAACAGGATTGGCATCTTTAGCACCCAGCACAGGCTTGAGACACATCAAGGCTCAATAAACACTTTACTGTATGAGGGAACCTTCCTGCACTGTTGGTGGGAATGTAAACTGATACAGCCACTATGGAAGACAGTGTGGAGGTTCCCCAAAAAACTAGGAAGAGAGCCATCATATGACCCAGCAATCCCACTACTAGGCATATACCCTGAGGAAATCAAAACGGAAAGAGACACGTGTACCCAGTTGTTCATTGCAGCACTGTTGACAATAACTAGAACATGGAAGCAACCTAGATGTCCATCGGCAGATGAATGGATAAAGAAGCTGTGATACATATACAATGGAATATTACTCAGCCATAAAAAGAAATGCATTTGAGTCAGTCCTAATGAGGTGGATGAATCTAGAACCTATTATACAGAGTGAAGTATGTCAGAGAGAAAAAGATAAACACTGTATACTGACACATATATATGGACTCTAGAGAGATGGTGCTGATAAATGAATATGCAGAGCAGTAGTAGAGAGGCATACATGGAGAACAGTCTTACGGACATTGGAGTGAGGGAGGGGAGTATGTGGTGGGACTAGGGGATCTCAAACAGGGGCCCTGCAGCGGCCTGGAGGGATGGGAAGGGGAGGGAGATAGGGGGAGGCTGGGGCGGGGGGAACATGTATACCTATGGCAGATTCAGGCTGATGTGTGGCAGTAAAAAAACAAAATCCTGTAAAAAAATAAAATAACAAAAAAAATCATTTGCTGTATGAATGATGCGCAAAAAAGTTCATTTTTGAAGCCCTCCCAGTCCCAATATCAGCTTAAGTTTTAAAAATACTTTCTCTTTCTTCTAAAAAGAAGTATAGAACAGGGAAAGGTCTTTTTGCCTAGAATTTTCAATCTATATTTTTCTGAACTTTAATACCAATTTTATAGTAATCTTAAAGGTAAATACATATATTGAATAGTTGAAATGTTAGCCACTTAGTCATGTCTGACTCATTGTGACCCCATGGACTGTGGCCCACCAGGCTCCTCTGTCCATGGGACTTTCCAGGCAAGAATACTGGAGTGGATAGCCATTCCCTTCTCCAGGGATCTTCCTGAGCGCCAGATTCCTCCTACACCATGACATCTTTAGCACCCAGCACAGGCTTGAGACACATCAAGGCTCAATAAACACTTTACTGTATGAGGGAACCTTCCTGCACTGTTGGTGGGAATGTAAACTGATACAGCCACTATGGAAGACAGTGTGGAGGTTCCCCAAAAAACTAGGAAGAGAGCCATCATATGACCCAGCAATCCCACTACTAGGCATATACCCTGAGGAAATCAAAACGGAAAGAGACACGTGTACCCAGTTGTTCATTGCAGCACTGTTGACAATAACTAGAACATGGAAGCAACCTAGATGTCCATCGGCAGATGAATGGATAAAGAAGCTGTGATACATATACAATGGAATATTACTCAGCCATAAAAAGAAATGCATTTGAGTCAGTCCTAATGAGGTGGATGAATCTAGAACCTATTATACAGAGTGAAGTATGTCAGAGAGAAAAAGATAAACACTGTATACTGACACATATATATGGACTCTAGAGAGATGGTGCTGATAAATGAATATGCAGAGCAGTAGTAGAGAGGCATACATGGAGAACAGTCTTACGGACATTGGAGTGAGGGAGGGGAGTATGTGGTGGGACTAGGGGATCTCAAACAGGGGCTCTGTGGTGATCTGGAAGGGTGGGATAGGGAGGAAGATAGGGGGAGGCTGGGGCGGGGGGAACATGTATACCTATGGCAGATTCAGGCTGATGTGTGGCAGTAAAAAAACAAAATCCTGTAAAAAAATAAAATAACAAAAAAAATCATTTGCTGTATGAATGATGCGCAAAAAAGTTCATTTTTGAAGCCCTCCCAGTCCCAATATCAGCTTAAGTTTTAAAAATACTTTTCTCTTTCTTCTAAAAAAAGAAGTATAGAACAGGGAAAGGTCTTTTTGCCTAGAATTTTCAATCTATATTTTTCTGAACTTTAATACCAATTTTATAGTAATCTTAAAGGTAAATACATATATTGAATAGTTGAAATGTTAGCCACTTAGTCATGTCTGACTCATTGTGACCCCATGGACTGTGGCCCACCAGGCTCCTCTGTCCATGGGACTTTCCAGGCAAGAATACTGGAGTGGGGAGCCATTCCTTTCTCCAGGGGATCTTCCTGACCCAGCTTTCCTGCATTGCAGGCAGATTCCTTACCACTGAGCCACTCTCTATGACATAAAGTTAATTGCTTATTTGATTATCTAGGGCAAAATTGACATGAACTCTAAGTATAAATTCCTCTTGTTGGCAAAGACAGCAATTCAACTCTTTTTTCAGTTAGGACAGAATGTATTGGAGCATTATGACAAGTCAATTTTACAAACTGTGAGCAAAACTAAATTGCCAACAAACGACTGTACAAATTGAGGTTTTCATGAAAAAGACATATGGATAATTGTATATTTCTAGAAATAGAAACATAACTGGCACGGGCTGTGAAGTGCGAGATAATGTTCTGTCTGTCTCACATTTAGATTAACATTAACCACCAACAAACGCATTATTCATTGGCCATGGAATAAAGATATCATGTCACTTCCATTAGTTCCTGTCCTGATATCCTCTGTAACTTAACCACTGCTCAGAAACAGAGAAAAGAGACAGAAAAGATCTCATTTTCAAACCGAGATGAGACAGCAATTAAAGTATGAAGAAATAGACATACATGAGTTTTAATGCCTAGGTCCCTAAAGGGTTTTTGCTACATAATTTTTTTTAAAATTAAAGTGAACACTTTTTTAAATTTTCCCCGTGTAATTTTTCATACATTTCACGTATTAATCATTGCATCCCCTCCCTCTCTGTGAATTCTAATCATTGTCTTGAAGCATCTTCTTGCTTCTGGTGTGAGTCAATGCTGTGCCCTATATAACACTCAGAGTGAACAGAAGAGGTCGTCTCAAAAGACTTAAACCTTTAAAGAGACAAAAGAGAAAATCTGGAGCCATATAAATAAAGAACACATGTGAAGTGAGAGCAAACATTAAAGAGTATAAAGGTATGGAATGCTTAAAACAGTGAGTTGGGGTATTTGCTTACTTTCCTTCTTCCATGTACTCAATTACATTAACGTAAAAACGGTGTTAACTTTGGAAATGTAGCTCTCTCTATGACGTATTTTCTGCAACAATTTCCATTTCTAATGTTGGGACACCATATCTGTATGAGACTTGTGGTTGTAAACAATTTTAACGCTGAAATGTGCTTAGGAGGACTATGGATGGATACAACACAAATTAACTAGATAGCTCCCATGTGCAAGGTGTGAGCATTAACCAGCTTAAATTCCTCTTGTTGGCAAAGACAGCAATTCAACTCTTTTTTCAGTTAGGACAGAATGTATTGGAGCATTATGACAAGTCAATTTTACAAACTGTGAGCAAAACTAAATTGCCAACAAACGACTGTACAAATTGAGGTTTTCATGAAAAAGACATATGGATAATTGTATATTTCTAGAAATAGAAACATAACTGGCACGGGCTGTGAAGTGCGAGATAATGTTCTGTCTGTCTCACATTTAGATTAACATTAACCACCAACAAACGCATTATTCATTGGCCATGGAATAAAGATATCATGTCACTTCCATTAGTTCCTGTCCTGATATCCTCTGTAACTTAACCACTGCTCAGAAACAGAGAAAAGAGACAGAAAAGATCTCATTTTCAAACCGAGATGAGACAGCAATTAAAGTATGAAGAAATAGACATACATGAGTTTTAATGCCTAGGTCCCTAAAGGGTTTTTGCTACATAATTTTTTTTAAAATTAAAGTGAACACTTTTTAATTTCCCAGTGTAATTTTTCATACATTTCACGTATTAATCATTGCATCCCCTCCCTCTCTGTGAATTCTAATCATTGTCTTGAAGCATCTTCTTGCTTCTGGTGTGAGTCAATGCTGTGCCCTATATAACACTCAGAGTGAACAGAAGAGGTCGTCTCAAAAGACTTAAACCTTTAAAGAGACAAAAGAGAAAATCTGGAGCCATATAAATAAAGAACACATGTGAAGTGAGAGCAAACATTAAAGAGTATAAAGGTATGGAATGCTTAAAACAGTGAGTTGGGGGTATTTGCTTACTTTCCTTCTTCCATGTACTCAATTACATTAACGTAAAAACGGTGTTAACTTTGGAAATGTAGCTCTCTCTATGACGTATTTTCTGCAACAATTTCCATTTCTAATGTTGGGACACCATATCTGTATGAGACTTGTGGTTGTAAACAATTTTTAACGCTGAAATGTGCTTAGGAGGACTATGGATGGATACAACACAAATTAACTAGATAGCTCCCATGTGCAAGGTGTGAGCATTAACCAGCTTAAATGCCTTTCACCCTGACAAAGGACAGTGGAACTCAGTACCCTCAGTCAAAGATAAGGATCAAGCAAAGTAATGTGGATACAGGCACATGTCATGTAGTCAGACCAACCACAAATTCTGGTTCTGTAGCTTAGGAAGTACTAGGCACTTCCTTAGAAAAGGAAGCTAGGATAATGGCTGGCACAGTAGACTTTCATTAAATATTTATTGTAATTGTTTTTATTATTATTATTTAGACATGATAATCCAAAGTAGAAATAGGGTACCACTTTTGGAAGGATATGATGGAGTGAGTCTTAAGCAAGAGCAGCTCATCCCAATGGAGATGTCCTGTGAGCAGCTGGACATAGGATCCCAAAGATCCTATGGACTTTGATCCAACACTCAAAGATCAGAATAGGAGCAAGCTTGGCGACATGAGAATGTAAGCTTTGAGAACAAAGTGGGTTCTAAGACAAGGAATATAGAAATACATGGAAGTTAGGGGGCAGGAAGAAGAGAAGGAATACAGAGTAATTAGACAAATAATTAGGAACATTATTATAAATAATACACCTCAGAATAAAGGTATGCATGCATACACACACACACACACACATAATTTTTCTGGTCTCTATAAAAACATAACATATATGCATATATTACATATATAGTACATTGAACACATGCATTTCTATCCACTGTTTTAGGAAATAAAAGCAACCCACCCCAGTATTCTTGTCTGGAGAATCACATGGACAGAGGAGCCTGGCAGGCTACAGTCCATGGGGTCACAAAAGGTTGGACATGACTGAAGGGACTTAGCGTGCATGCATTATTAAATTTAAAATATAGAAATTAAAAACAAAATCAGCAATGGCAAGGATGATGACAGAGGAAATAATAATAATCAATAGCAAGCAAAAGCTGTTAACAGTGTCAGTAGAACTATGCAAGAAAAATTAGCGGAGCAACAGAAGTGAGAATGCCAGTACCAGAAACCTGCAGAAGGTGGTGCCCATGAACAGCAAGTTAAAGAACAGTGGGACACCATATCTGTATGAGACTTGTGGTTGTAAACAATTTTAACGCTGAAATGTGCTTAGGAGGACTATGGATGGATACAACACAAATTAACTAGATAGCTCCCATGTGCAAGGTGTGAGCATTAACCAGCTTAAATGCCTTTCACCCTGACAAAGGACAGTGGAACTCAGTACCCTCAGTCAAAGATAAGGATCAAGCAAAGTAATGTGGATACAGGCACATGTCATGTAGTCAGACCAACCACAAATTCTGGTTCTGTAGCTTAGGAAGTACTAGGCACTTCCTTAGAAAAGGAAGCTAGGATAATGGCTGGCACAGTAGACTTTCATTAAATATTTATTGTAATTGTTTTTATTATTATTATTTAGACATGATAATCCAAAGTAGAAATAGGGTACCACTTTTGGAAGGATATGATGGAGTGAGTCTTAAGCAAGAGCAGCTCATCCCAATGGAGATGTCCTGTGAGCAGCTGGACATAGGATCCCAAAGATCCTATGGACTTTGATCCAACACTCAAAGATCAGAATAGGAGCAAGCTTGGCGACATGAGAATGTAAGCTTTGAGAACAAAGTGGGTTCTAAGACAAGGAATATAGAAATACATGGAAGTTAGGGGGCAGGAAGAAGAGAAGGAATACAGAGTAATTAGACAAATAATTAGGAACATTATTATAAATAATACACCTCAGAATAAAGGTATGCATGCATACACACACACACACACACATAATTTTTCTGGTCTCTATAAAAACATAACATATATGCATATATTACATATATAGTACATTGAACACATGCATTTCTATCCACTGTTTTAGGAAATAAAAGCAACCCACCCCAGTATTCTTGTCTGGAGAATCACATGGACAGAGGAGCCTGGCAGGCTACAGTCCATGGGGTCACAAAAGGTTGGACATGACTGAAGGGACTTAGCGTGCATGCATTATTAAATTTAAAATATAGAAATTAAAAACAAAATCAGCAATGGCAAGGATGATGACAGAGGAAATAATAATAATCAATAGCAAGCAAAAGCTGTTAACAGTGTCAGTAGAACTATGCAAGAAAAATTAGCGGAGCAACAGAAGTGAGAATGCCAGTACCAGAAACCTGCAGAAGGTGGTGCCCATGAACAGCAAGTTAAAGAACATGGGCAGGATTGGGGGTGGCGGGGCGGGCAGGAATCAGAGACCTCAGGGAGACCCAGCACCTCCAGCCTGCCCCTCTCTGCTCAGCTCTAACAACATTGGCAGCTCCTTCAGGAGACTGGAATGCTCTTTGCTGCAGACACTGAACAGCTGAAACATTTCCCAACAGAAGTCCACTTCCCCATTGAATTGTGCTACAGTGAAGCCCACCAGTTTTAAAGATTTTTCCCATGCAGAGCCTCCCACCAGCTCTGAAATAAAACTGATTTATATAAATAATATTCTGTAATGTCTCACAGCTTTTATTGCAATTGAGATTTTAATATTTGTGTAGGCTTTCTTATTCAATTGAGAAAAACCACAGGGCTAGTTAATTTCATAGTTAAGGGTCAAACACTGTATCCTTTCTGGCTTAATATCCCCAGTAGTTTTACAGTTATATAATGAGATGCACAATAAACATTTATATGGTATAATCCTCTGTTAACAATAAAAAAAAAATTGACAGGTATTAGGCAAACCTGCATTTGGGCTTCTAACTTTGCCACAAACTAGTTGCGTGATTCTGAATAAGTCACTTCTCTGATTATTAGTTTAACTACAATATTGAGTCACATTTTTCAGAGTTGATAACATGAAATGAGATAATATATGTAGATAGCAAAAAATGATATGCTTGATACAGAGAAGCCACTTAGTAAACGTCATTGTTGTTTAGTAGCTAAACATATATTACATATATAGTACATTGAACACATGAAAGTTTTAGGAAATAAAAGCAACCCACCCCAGTATTCTTGTCTGGAGAATCACATGGACAGAGGAGCCTGGCAGGCTACAGTCCATGGGGTCACAAAAGGTTGGACATGACTGAAGGGACTTAGCGTGCATGCATTATTAAATTTAAAATATAGAAATTAAAAACAAAATCAGCAATGGCAAGGATGATGACAGAGGAAATAATAATAATCAATAGCAAGCAAAAGCTGTTAACAGTGTCAGTAGAACTATGCAAGAAAAATTAGCGGAGCAACAGAAGTGAGAATGCCAGTACCAGAAACCTGCAGAAGGTGGTGCCCATGAACAGCAAGTTAAAGAACATGGGCAGGATTGGGGGTGGCGGGGCGGGCAGGAATCAGAGACCTCAGGGAGACCCAGCACCTCCAGCCTGCTCTCTCTCTGCTCAGCTCTAACAACATTGGCAGCTCCTTCAGGAGACTGGAATGCTCTTTGCTGCAGACACTGAACAGCTGAAACATTTCCCAACAGAAGTCCACTTCCCCATTGAATTGTGCTACAGTGAAGCCCACCAGTTTTAAAGATTTTTCCCATGCAGAGCCTCCCACCAGCTCTGAAATAAAACTGATTTATATAAATAATATTCTGTAATGTCTCACAGCTTTTATTGCAATTGAGATTTTAATATTTGTGTAGGCTTTCTTATTCAATTGAGAAAAACCACAGGGCTAGTTAATTTCATAGTTAAGGGTCAAACACTGTATCCTTTCTGGCTTAATATCCCCAGTAGTTTTACAGTTATATAATGAGATGCACAATAAACATTTATATGGTATAATCCTCTGTTAACAATAAAAATAAAATTGACAGGTATTAGGCAAACCTGCATTTGGGCTTCTAACTTTGCCACAAACTAGTTGCGTGATTCTGAATAAGTCACTTCTCTGATTATTAGTTTAACTACAATATTGAGTCACATTTTTCAGAGTTGATAACATGAAATGAGATAATATATGTAGATAGCAAAAAATGATATGCTTGATACAGAGAAGCCACTTAGTAAACGTCATTGTTGTTTAGTAGCTAAACCATGTCCAGCTCTTTGTGATCCCATGAACTACAGCATGCCAGGCTTCCCTATCCTCCACTATCTCCCTGAGTTTGCTCAAACTCATGTCCATTAAGTCAGGGATACCATCCAGCCATCTCATCCTCCATCTCTCCCTTCTCCTTTTACCCTCAACCTTTCCCAGAATCAGGGTCTTTTCCAATGAATTAGCTCTTCCCATCAGGTAGCCAAAGTATTGATGTTCAGCTTCAGCATTAGCCTTTCCAATAAGTATTCAGGGTTGACTTCATTTAGGATTGACTGGTTTCATCTCCTTGCTGTTCAAGGGATTCCCAAGAGTCTTCTCTAGCACCATAGTTCGAAAGCATCTTTTCTACTCTTTCCCATCCACACCATACCCTCCACTGAAACCCTTGTGCCTAGAAAGCAAATATTTAAATGCTCTTTGTTTACGATTATTCTAAGGCCTTTATTGAAAATTTGTCACCTTCTCTATCTGTCTCCTAAGTCCTGGATCTATGAGAAGGTCTACAGAGAAGGATTTGTCCTCAAGAAACTTTGCATTTCATTAAGGAAATCAACATCACACCAATTGAAGGGTTATAGCTGACTCATTTTACAAACAGCATAAATACGACTCTATATAAGAATAGCCTAGGGAATAAATTCTTATTTTTGAAGTTGATTTACAGTATTGTATCAGTTTTAGGAATACAGCAAAGTGATTTACTCCTGAGTGCATATGCAGAAAAGACAAAAACTCAAATTCAAAAAGGTATACCTACTCCTGTATTCATAGTGCATTATTTACAATAGTCAAGATCTCGAATCAGCTAAGTGTTCATCAGTAAACAAATGGATAAGAAGATACGATACATACATACAATGGGATATTGCTCAGCCATAAAAAGGGTGAAATATTGTTATTTTCAGCAACAAAAATGGACCTAGAGAATAGCTAATAACCTTTTATTCATCTAGGAATCTCCATCTACCAAGTCGGAATCTATAAGAAACAAAAGTGAATTCTTATGAAAAATTTTTAGAAGGTTCATCAATGAATACTTTTGAAAATGTAATTTTAGTCAAGTCTGATTTTTCTTAAAGATGGGAGGCAGTCTAGGAACTAGACAAGGCAATCTCCTGAGTCTCATTTTATCAAGGTGTCTAACTGTTGGTAAATGGATTAAAACCAGTGGATTAAAGGAGACCTTCCAAAAGTGAAGGTACTACACCTAAAAGAATCTGCACGATATTTATTTCTTTGATTATGGAGTATGTTGCATCAGAGACCAAGTAATTTCAGCAAATTTTAAAGTACAAGTCTATCTTTTTTTTTTTAGGATAGCTTCAGCATTAGCCTTTCCAATAAGTATTCAGGGTTGACTTCATTTAGGATTGACTGGTTTCATCTCCTTGCTGTTCAAGGGATTCCCAAGAGTCTTCTCTAGCACCATAGTTCGAAAGCATCTTTTCTACTCTTTCCCATCCACACCATACCCTCCACTGAAACCCTTGTGCCTAGAAAGCAAATATTTAAATGCTCTTTGTTTACGATTATTCTAAGGCCTTTATTGAAAATTTGTCACCTTCTCTATCTGTCTCCTAAGTCCTGGATCTATGAGAAGGTCTACAGAGAAGGATTTGTCCTCAAGAAACTTTGCATTTCATTAAGGAAATCAACATCACACCAATTGAAGGGTTATAGCTGACTCATTTTACAAACAGCATAAATACGACTCTATATAAGAATAGCCTAGGGAATAAATTCTTATTTTTGAAGTTGATTTACAGTATTGTATCAGTTTTAGGAATACAGCAAAGTGATTTACTCCTGAGTGCATATGCAGAAAAGACAAAAACTCAAATTCAAAAAGGTATACCTACTCCTGTATTCATAGTGCATTATTTACAATAGTCAAGATCTCGAATCAGCTAAGTGTTCATCAGTAAACAAATGGATAAGAAGATACGATACATACATACAATGGGATATTGCTCAGCCATAAAAGGGTGAAATATTGTTATTTTCAGCAACAAAAATGGACCTAGAGAATAGCTAATAACCTTTTATTCATCTAGGAATCTCCATCTACCAAGTCGGAATCTATAAGAAACAAAAGTGAATTCTTATGAAAAATTTTTAGAAGGTTCATCAATGAATACTTTTGAAAATGTAATTTTAGTCAAGTCTGATTTTTCTTAAAGATGGGAGGCAGTCTAGGAACTAGACAAGGCAATCTCCTGAGTCTCATTTTATCAAGGTGTCTAACTGTTGGTAAATGGATTAAAACCAGTGGATTAAATGAGACCTTCCAAAAGTGAAGGTACTACACCTAAAAGAATCTGCACGTATATTTATTTCTTTGATTATGGAGAGTATGTTGCATCAGGAAGTACTTTCTATCATAAGTAATTTCAGCAAATTTTAAAGTACAAGTCATCTTTTAGGGAAAATATGATGGTTTGAATCAATTTTTCCTCTTATTTTGGAGTACAATTACAATTTATGCAGTATCAGGTAAGTAAGAACAAGTGACAATGGTCCACATGGCTAGATCCTCACAATCCTTCTAAACAGCATAAAGTGCCATCATCTAGAGATATAATTTATGAGTAAATAATCCCAAGGCTTCCTTATAAAAAATAGTGTATATTGTCATTGGTGTTCATTTGAACCCAAAGATAAATATAATGACCCAGTTACTACTTTTCCAACATTTAATTATTGAACATCTTACCATGAGAGAGGCATCATAGAAAAAAGTACAGTAAATGTACTGAACGAATTGTACTTCTATTTTTCAACAAGGACAAAACATTCATATTTGTTGGCTACTTTTCTTTGCCAGTCGAGCATTAATTGCCTGATAGGCAGAATCCTAACTGATGTTCAAATAGTTCTGGGAGATAGATGTTAATTATTATTATTATTTTTGTCATAATCATCATCATCCCCATTATGGACATATGGAGTTGGATTACATGCCCCAGGTTCACCCAGTCAGCCCATGGTGGGGCCCTGGTGTGAACCATGGCAGTTTAACTCCTATGCTTATACTCCGATATATTCAGAAACATTTTAGATTTCCACCAAAGTCACAATTTCATTTGATCCACTCAAAAAATAAGTGAGATGGGAAAGATGTATGTGTGTTTGAAAGTTTGTTTGGAAGAAACCAGTCATCCACAGTGACAAGTCACTCATGCCAGAGCTGGCACCGGATCCTGCTCGGTGGTCAGCTGTTATTTCTGTGGGTTCTCCCACAGCGGAATCCAAGGAACACAATTTCTTACTTCTCTTAAGACACATCCTCTAAAATCTTACAAGGTTTATGACTTCCGACATTCTGGCATAAGGAACGTGGCAATAAAGGAAACAAAAGAGCCAACCTGTAAAAATAGTTATAGGCTAATGGTATGGACTGTTAAACTCTGGGTGCTGAGAGCTTTCTCAAATGTAAACCATTAGGCAAAGATGAGAAGCCTCTCTCCAGAGCAGCAGACACTGATCTGATGACACCGCCCCTTTGTGATAATGATTTCACTTCTCTGATGCCAAATAAATCATACCTGTGTGATCGCATTGTGTGCTGGATGCCGGTGCAGCCCAATGACCTTACTCACCTTTCTGTTAGTGAATTGTGACCATAAAGGTTGAAACTTCGTTTCCCTAGCCATCATTCTGAAGCAGATTTAGTCAAAGTGAAGCAGCAGCCTGTGCTCTTTGTAACCTAACACTGCATGTCTAATATCTGACACCAAATTTAAATTATAAAATGACTTTGTTATCTTTCCAATCCTACATTGTCTGTGGACAGTAGGAGCCGGAAGAAAGGAAGCTGTCTTATATCCTTTGAGAGGGCAGATGCTAATAATCTATCATTTAGTTATTTGTTAAATAAAATTTAGATTAAAATAAGCACAGACCAGATTCTGTTTATAGGGTTTTGAAACACAGAATTCAATTTAGTGAGGCAAGTTAGTTTAGGTGACTTGGTAAATGGTGGGATTATATTCTACAATGGTCAAACACCTAACTGAAGATCACTGCAAAAATAACCCATCAGACATATTTCTAAAGGGACAGTACTCTGACTTATTTTGTAAGTTTTCCAGGGTAGGAGTTGCTTACTTCTTTGGGCCAACAAGCTTAAGTCCACTGTCGGTTTGATCTGATATCCTACTTGTTCACCTTTCCTGACAATTTTCTAGATTTCCACCAAAGTCACAATTTCATTTGATCCACTCAAAAAATAAGTGAGATGGGAAAGATGTATGTGTGTTTGAAAGTTTGTTTGGAAGAAACCAGTCATCCACAGTGACAAGTCACTCATGCCAGAGCTGGCACCGGATCCTGCTCGGTGGTCAGCTGTTATTTCTGTGGGTTCTCCCACAGCGGAATCCAAGGAACACAATTTCTTACTTCTCTTAAGACACATCCTCTAAAATCTTACAAGGTTTATGACTTCCGACATTCTGGCATAAGGAACGTGGCAATAAAGGAAACAAAAGAGCCAACCTGTAAAAATAGTTATAGGCTAATGGTATGGACTGTTAAACTCTGGGTGCTGAGAGCTTTCTCAAATGTAAACCATTAGGCAAAGATGAGAAGCCTCTCTCCAGAGCAGCAGACACTGATCTGATGACACCGCCCTTAGTGATAATGATTTCACTTCTCTGATGCCAAATAAATCATACCTGTGTGATCGCATTGTGTGCTGGATGCCGGTGCAGCCCAATGACCTTACTCACCTTTCTGTTAGTGAATTGTGACCATAAAGGTTGAAACTTCGTTTCCCTAGCCATCATTCTGAAGCAGATTTAGTCAAAGTGAAGCAGCAGCCTGTGCTCTTTGTAACCTAACACTGCATGTCTAATATCTGACACCAAATTTAAATTATAAAATGACTTTGTTATCTTTCCAATCCTACATTGTCTGTGGACAGTAGGAGCCGGAAGAAAGGAAGCTGTCTTATATCCTTTGAGAGGGCAGATGCTAATAATCTATCATTTAGTTATTTGTTAAATAAAATTTAGATTAAAATAAGCACAGACCAGATTCTGTTTATAGGGTTTTGAAACACAGAATTCAATTTAGTGAGGCAAGTTAGTTTAGGTGACTTGGTAAATGGTGGGATTATATTCTACAATGGTCAAACACCTAACTGAAGATCACTGCAAAAATAACCCATCAGACATATTTCTAAAGGGACAGTACTCTGACTTATTTTGTAAGTTTTCCAGGGTAGGAGTTGCTTACTTCTTTGGGCCAACAAGCTTAAGTCCACTGTCGGTTTGATCTGATATCCTACTTGTTCACCTTTCCTGACAATTTTCTACATTTCCTTTCAGTCCTTCATCTTTTCACTCCATCTATCTGAATTCTTCATGGTTTTTCAGTGTTTTGTTAGTTTGTTTTGTTTCTTCTGCCTACTCCTCTCTCTCTTCTCCTAGCAATATCTGATTAAGCAGGGTATTCTGATTTTGAATATAGTCCTGCCAACCTCATTCTTTTCTAAAGCTCTAGGCTTTCATTGAGAATAGAGACTAATTACATCAACAGATATTACTGGCTGACTTACATGCAAGTACATAGGGAAACTCTGCTACTAATTTTCACTGGACCCCTGGCTTTTGGACATGGATTAAAAAAATTAGAAAAAGGCCTTTTATTGTCCCTAATATTTAATCATTTGATTTCATTCCTGAAAGCCAGGCAGAAAATAACTTAGGGATTCCTCAAAGACACTTTTCATTTTAAAATTCTGACAAATTAGCATATCTGATTTTTAACCCAGGACTTTTTTTTTTTTAGGAGTAATACAGAGCACAGGAGCTATTTGTCTTTCTCAAATATTCATTAGTTTCCCCTTAGTGATTCTGAATAACAGAAATAAGGTCACGGAAATAAAGCTGCTTCACAAGAGAAAAGATCTTTCACTTTGATTGCCTCAGCCCTGCCTTAGTGTGTTTATCTGTGATAAATGCCTTGTCTTTGTCTAGCATTATCTACCAAAGAGAAATCAACTGTATATAATTATTACAACCAGGCAATTATTTCTTTTCAGTTTGATATTTTAAAAAATGAATGCTTGTCAAATCGAGCTGACAGAGGACAATTAGGGAGTTTGGTTCCTCGGTTACATACAAGAAACTTTGAGCCTTACAGAGCAAAACATGATTAAATAAAGTTAAAATAAAGTTAAGTAATCAATTTCCATGTGGTATGGCTGTATTTTGTTCTGGTTGACAATGACCTCTGAACAGTCGGGAATTCTTTCCCTGTCTTAAGTGGTTCCTGGTGGCTCAGATGATAAGGAATCTGTCTGCAGTGCAGGAGATCCAGGTTCAACCCCTGGGCTGGGAAGATCCTCTGGAGAAGGGAATGCAACCCTCTCCAATATTCTTGCCTGGAGAATTCCATAGACAGAAGAGCCTGATGGGCTACAGTCCATAGGGTCACAAAGAGTCAGAGATGACTAGAATGACTAATGCTTTCCTGATTACGATAATATTTATCATTACGGTAACACTTATGGTAGCCCTAAGGAGATCTAGCAAAAATTTAAATTCACTTACATATTTTTAAGCTTTCATTTGTTTTCACCTTGGAAAACAATGAAAATAGCAAGATTTACTGACAGTGATCTTGATGTGACCATTTTAATTTCTGTTAGAAAGTACTGCAAAATATTAAATTTTTAAAAGATCTTAACCAAAAATTAGGTTAATACTAAGAAAAATCAATGAGAGTTTTCAAAAGGAATGGGAATGAGAGTAAGTACCAAACCTGATTATTCAATAGCCTTATTCAGAAAACGTGACAGCCCATAAACGAGCTAGGTAAATGGTCTGTCCATTGAAAAATCCATAGAACAGTAAACATTCAAGAAGAACAGTAGGTTAATATACCTTTGACAAGTATAGTGATACAAATACCACCTTATTTCTTCCTTGAAACACAGGATCAGAGCATTCCTGGTGAGCCGGTGGTTAAGAATCCACCTGCCAATGCAGAGGACATGGGTTTGATCTCTGGTCCAGAAGGATTCCACATGCTATGAAGCAATGAGGCCCATACACCATAGCTGCTGAGCTCCTCAACCCTAGAGCCAGTGCTCCTCAACAAGAGAAGCCACTGCAATGAGAAGGCCAAGCACTGCAACTGAGAGAAGGCCTGCTTGCCACAACGAGAGAAAGCCTGTGCACCACAGTGAAGACCTGGCACAGGCAAAAAGAATAAATCAATAATTTAAAAAACCAACACAGGATCAATGAAATGCTCAATCTACTATTAAGAATTTGTCCAACATTCAGATTTGTCAACTGTTTCACCAGCAGAGTCTTAGGAAAACACTAAAGTATGGGCCCTGCAACCCAGGCAGCTACACAGGAGCCACTTAATGCTCTGGAGTCACCACTCTTAAGACTTAGTATCTTTAAAAAAAAAAAAAAAAAAAAAAAAAGCCTTGTCTTTGCACTTAGTCCTGCAATCTATGGAGCCAGAGATTTGGATTCAGACAGATGCAGAGTTGATTCTTGATCTAGCACTGCTGCAGTAAAATGGGATTAATGTGTACAATATCTCTGAGCCCCAATTTCCTTTTTGGAACACACTGCCAGAGTCTTAATGATTAAGGAAGATTATGTACATAAAATGTGTCACACGGTCCCATCACACATAAGTGCTTAATAAATGTGAGTTCTCTGTCTTCTCCACCCTGAACACAAGGTAGTGTGGGTCAGTGACTGTTTCCTGGTATTTGTTCTTCCCGTGAATGAAGAAACTAGTGTCACTGGTTGGTCTTAGGTAAGGTAAGGTGAGGTGCGAGACCACCTAGATGAGACTTGTAAAGGGAGAGCTTAAAAAATCTGTCCTGGTCATCATTTCAGCGGATACCCCCCACCCCAGCCCAAGGTGATGTAAGAGGTTGGATTTGGAGACTAAAAGAGAATTTCTTTGGCATTCTCTATTCCATTCCTACCCATGTGGGCATGAGAAGGGATACAGAATATTTCTTTCCCTCTGTATTAGTTTCCTAGGACTGCTGCAACAAAAGACTGCAAATGTGGTGGCTTTAACAATGAAGATTTCTTGTCCCACATTTCTGGTGGCTAGAAGTGTGACATCGAGGCATTGGCAAGGTAGATTCCTTCTGGGGATGGTGAGGGAGAATCTGATCCATGCATCCCTAGTTTCTGTAACTTGCTAGTGGTATTTGGTACTCTTTGACCTATACATGCATCACACTGACCTCTGCCCTCATATACACATGATATTCTCAATGCATGTGTCTGTGTCCAAAGTTCTTCTTTTTATAAGAGTACTAGTCAAAGTGGCTTACCACCCACCTTACTCCAGCATGGCATCATCTTTACTAATCACATCTGCCATGACCCTATTTCCAAATAAGGTCACATTCTGAGGTACCAAGGGTTAGAGATTCAACATATGAATTTAAGGGGTTCAATACTCAAGCCACAGAATCCTCCTTCAAGCCAAGTAAGATGTTCTGCTTTACAAAGCTTAAAGAACTTTGCCCTTGTCTTCTGTAGTTTGAAGGACTAGGATGCTGAGAGGTGTAAAGCTATGTCTGGAGGAGATTCAGCCCAATGACAGCAAAGGTGGCTGCATTAGGATCTACTTGTTCTCCCATTGACATCTTGATGAAGAGGAGTGTTTGAGGAGACCAAGCTTTGACATAAGCTGAAGCCAGCATGAGACTATTATCTGGAGGAGCAGAGGGACATTAGCAAAGAGTCTGAGCAGGACAGAAGAAAGCAACCAACAAGATGAGAAGTGAGCCTCCATGAAAAAAGCTATTCTAGGAGGTTTCCAGCTAGAGGGTCCCTGAGGAATCTGACCCAGTGCCCAAAATAGAGTCAGTTTTGGTTATCAGCCTTCATCAGAAGATGCCAACATTCCATGACATCAGAAACACCCAGTTAAGTCAAGTTCTTTCCTCTCGTGAGACATGGTAGCTAGTGAATACAGCAGAGGAGAACAAGTAAGAAAAAAGAAGCCAGGTATGCTGCCCTTTTTAATGCAATGTTCAGGCCTGATAAAGGATGGAGACAAGGAGGAAAGAAATTTTAAATCTGAGTTCAGAATTTGGATATTCCATCAGATGGGGAATTATAATTTACAAAAATGGGACTATTCTTGTGATTGAAAGTCACTAAAAAGATATAGTATCTATGGAAGATGTCATCCAGCAAAGAGGACAAACAAGTTTACGGAGCAAGTTTAGAAGGGAATGGTTAAAAAAAAAGAAAAAAAAAATGTTAGATGGTTTAAGCCTATATCCTATCAGTCCAGCTGGTCAATCACCTGGGTACCTGGGCTTTATAGAGCTCAAGGGAGGAGGGGCTTAACAGTGTTTAAGGAAGGAGGGGTAGCATGTCAAGTAGGGGCTCCATGTTCACAGTTCTGTAAAATAAATCATTTTAAATTACTTCATCACTCAGGCTCAATGTTTTCATTTAAAAAGGGAGCCACATTATAAGGTTACTATAAAATCAAAGTAAAATAGAATCTAAATAAAATGTGTAGAATTTAGCACAATCTTAATACGCATGTGGCGAAGGTTCATGTGCTACCAATGATCCAGATAAGAGAGAGGAAATAAAAGTCTGGTCTGTTTAACACTGACCCCTAACATAATCAACCATCCATAACTGGCTATAATTTGGGTTTCGACAAGAAAAATATGACAACTACTAATGGGGGTAAGGATTTATTTTAAAAAGTACAAATTAATGTTAAGTATTTCATCCTAAGCAATACTGAAGGTCCTTCTTTAGATTTAGAAGCATTTCTTTTGTGTATAAATGAAAATCAACACCAGTCACATCCAACAGTGATGGCTGCTAAGACATTGGGAGTACTGATGCATAGACGCTGTGTTTGAGCAATGGAGACATTGCAGTTTGAATATCATCTACTGCCTTAGTATGTTGGAAATAACAGGTCAATTAAACCAACAGAAATGTTTCATCATTTAAAATTACAGTGCCTAAAACATGTAATATTCGCCTGGAAATCTTTGGAATAGCAGAACCTCTGCCAGATCTGAATGTTCTTGGCTAAGTTTTAAAGTGAAATGACTTTGTACTACTCATCTTTCTTTGTGTTTTTCTCACTGCACAACCAGGGCTATCAAAACTATGAAGATATTAATACTTTGGTGAATATCAGCAGAAAGCTTTGTCTTAAGTTGAAGCTGGAATTAAATTATGAAAATCAAACCCACAGAAAATCCCCCAGTTATACATTGTGTCTATTTTTAATCTGTTTTTTGGTATGATATCAGATATTATTTTAAACAACTCCATCTGATATGACTTACTGGAAACCATCTTCCCGAATTTACCCAGGGAACCCAAGACCTTTGACACAATTATTGTACCAAATTTCTCAATGCCTAATAGATAAATCCCATGGATCTAACCTGGGAGGAGGGGCTTAACAGTGTTTAAGGAAGGAGGGGTAGCATGTCAAGTAGGGGCTCCATGTTCACAGTTCTGTAAAATAAATCATTTTAAATTACTTCATCACTCAGGCTCAATGTTTTCATTTAAAAAGGGAGCCACATTATAAGGTTACTATAAAATCAAAGTAAAATAGAATCTAAATAAAATGTGTAGAATTTAGCACAATCTTAATACGCATGTGGCGAAGGTTCATGTGCTACCAATGATCCAGATAAGAGAGAGGAAATAAAAGTCTGGTCTGTTTAACACTGACCCCTAACATAATCAACCATCCATAACTGGCTATAATTTGGGTTTCGACAAGAAAAATATGACAACTACTAATGGGGGTAAGGATTTATTTTAAAAAGTACAAATTAATGTTAAGTATTTCATCCTAAGCAATACTGAAGGTCCTTCTTTAGATTTAGAAGCATTTCTTTTGTGTATAAATGAAAATCAACACCAGTCACATCCAACAGTGATGGCTGCTAAGACATTGGGAGTACTGATGCATAGACGCTGTGTTTGAGCAATGGAGACATTGCAGTTTGAATATCATCTACTGCCTTAGTATGTTGGAAATAACAGGTCAATTAAACCAACAGAAATGTTTCATCATTTAAAATTACAGTGCCTAAAACATGTAATATTCGCCTGGAAATCTTTGGAATAGCAGAACCTCTGCCAGATCTGAATGTTCTTGGCTAAGTTTTAAAGTGAAATGACTTTGTACTACTCATCTTTCTTTGTGTTTTTCTCACTGCACAACCAGGGCTATCAAAACTATGAAGATATTAATACTTTGGTGAATATCAGCAGAAAGCTTTGTCTTAAGTTGAAGCTGGAATTAAATTATGAAAATCAAACCCACAGAAAATCCCCCAGTTATACATTGTGTCTATTTTTAATCTGTTTTTTGGTATGATATCAGATATTATTTTAAACAACTCCATCTGATATGACTTACTGGAAACCATCTCCGAATTTACCCAGGAACAAGAGAAAAGTCAATGCATGATGGTATTAGTGCCCAGGTCCTGATTTGTTCTAGCTTCCTGGGTTTTATCTCTCCTTTCATAAGCCTGACCTTTGACACAATTATTGTACCAAATTTCTCAATGCCTAATAGATAAATCCCACTGGAAAGGTCACTGTGTAGTCTGTTCAGGTTGAGTTTTTCACCTGGCAGATTTAGGCATGTGCCTTTATTCAATATATGTTGTTTCTATTAGTAGAACAGCTATTACAATCATAAAGAGTTTGAACTGTTTGGACATTAGACATAGTCTAGCCTCACCACCTGATTTGACCTCAGTAGAAACTGAGGTCCAGAACTGAGATCCACTTAGTCCAGCTGCCTCACTAGTTGTGTGAATGATTGCTTATGGATACTTATATTTTACCTCTTAGCTTATCCAAAGTTATTTTTAGCATATATGTTAAATCCCACGTTCTACTTTGGATAAATCCATTTATTTCACTGTAGCTCACCTGCTAAAGAATCTACCTGCAATGCAGGAGACCCCAATTCAATTCCTGGATCAGGAAGATCCCCTGGAGAAGGGATAAGCTAGCTACCCACTCCAGTATTTCTGGGTTTCTGTGGTGGCTCAGATGGTAAAGAATCTGCCTGCAGAGCAGGAGATGTGAGTTTGATCCCTGGGTTAGGAAGATCCCCTGGAGAAGGGAAAGGCTTCCCACTCCAGTATTCTTGCCTGGAGAATTTCATGGCTCCTACATGGGTTGCAGAGTCGGACATGACTGAGTGACTTTCACATTCACTTTTCATTTGTTATTCAGAGTAAGAGTGAACAACATTTTTTTTTTCTACTAGGGACAAAAATTTATTTTTGTCTTCCTATATTTTGTTCATTTCACGTATGCCAAGCACTTCACCTAGCTCAGAGGAGGTTTATATTAAACAGCTGAGAGTTCAGACACTTCCTTCCTGTCTTTGGTGAAATCCCATCATACTAAGTGCCCAGGAGGAATTCGGGAGACAAGGGAGGACATAGAAGACGCAGCAAAAGGAAAGGAGACATTCTCAGACAGACCTGGCAGCAAAGGGATATCAGTGTCCCAAAGAAGAGAGGAATCTGCACAAGGCTGAGAAGAGGAATCTGCACAAGGCTGAGAAGCTGAGCCCTGAAGAGCTGTCCACTGATAAGGCATGCCTGGGAAGTGAAACCCACATACAGGGTGTTTCAGCCATATCAAACACTCCTGTACCCTAAGGTGGTCTGGAAACAGCAGAGCCTCAGACCTGAGGTCCCCATGCAAACTTGAACAATGAATATCTCAGCAATGGCACCGCAGTCTTATTACCAATGGCTGAAAGGACCTCTCCAAAGTTTTATTGATGGATCAAGATCCTCAGAACTTGACACAAGCCCAAGGAGAGAGAACTCTAATAATAACTAGGATTGAATATCCCAACAGGCTCGAGGTCATATGCGTACTGATTTAATAAAGAGATAGGCTTCTTGCATATCTCAGCTTGTGAAATAAGATTCACATCCACTACATGAACGAGACTTTTCTTTTTAGTTGATAGAAGATCTGTGGGCAATGGAAAAAAGAAACCATTTTATGTTCTATCAATTCCAAAAGGTCTGCCAAATTTGGTAAAGATAAACTTGCAAACAAGGCACTTGACTGAGCTGGCAAGAATTTTTCCTGTCTTTTGAGAAATGTGTCAGAATTATTAGCTGAAGATAGAATTGTGATGGAGAGACACGCTGAGTCAACATATATGGCATTTTCCTAGATTTGACAGCAAGTTTTACCAGAACTGGTAGCTTTTTTTTTTTTTTTTTTGGTGTTCCAGTTCCACTTTCTTTTTATTTAAATAACTGAAGCAACAGCCTTGGCACAGCAGAGGGAAACTGGGTTGGGGTGTGTAGATGTGGCAGCAACGTGGCCTGATCGAGGAGTGGGAGGGAAGCAGTGACTGGGTCACACTGGGATCCCCACACCATTAAGTCAGGTTCAGCAGTCATGGCTGTAGGGTTGCAGGTACTATAGAGGAGACATGCAATAGTGATGTCACATCAAGTCCCAGAGACCTCAGGGATGGGGGCTAGGTCACCTCCCTCAAGTGGCAGGGCCAGGGCATCTCAGAGATCACGGGGCCCGGAAGGCATTTTCAGCAGCCCCGGCTGAAAGTTACCAGAAGTTATCTTTGCTGAGAAACATTATGGGAACCAAGAGATTGGACTGGCCTTTGGCAAAATGATGAAGGAAGTAGAGTTTGTCATCAAGATCTAACTCTATGGCATTATTTTGCTCTGTTAGACTCCCTTTGGAAGCAATAATCACTGCAGTGCCAATGTCTCCATAAGATTTCTATGGACTTCATTTTTCTCCCTTCTATTCTCTGGTAGCTTAGACAGTAAAGAATCTGCCTGGAATGCAGAAGACTCAGGTTCAGTCCCTGGGTGGGGAAGATCTTCTGGAGAAGGGAATGGCAACCCACTCCAGTATTCTTCCCTGGAGAATTTCGTGGAGTTTAGCTTAGTAAAGCAGCAGACACAACTGAGCGACTAAGACAAACTTACTTCTCCATCCAGGACCCTGTAAAATAACCTGAATAAAAAATAAGCTATAGGGCTTCCCTGGTGGTCCAGTGGGTAAACAGTCTGCCTTGCAAGTGCAAAGGGCACTGATTTGATCCCTGGCCCTGGAGGATCCTGCATGCAGTGCAGCGGCTGGACTGGTGTATCCGATTAGGAGCCAGCGCTCTGGAGCATATGCGCCCAGAGCCAGTGCTCTGTAAGGAGAGAGGACACTGCAATGGGAGGCCCACACAGAACAGGGAATAAAGATGGATGAATACCAATCAATAAAAAACAGTAGAAGAGGCCAAAAATTTTAAAAGAAATCTGTATTTGATAATCTCCGGTCTTGATTTAATAGATTAAAGTCAATAAAACATATATTGCAACAGGGACCTTCAAAATAAAATATATGCTTTTATAGGAATATTCACTATTTTAACACATACATACAGCCTTGGCACAGCAGAGGAAACTGGGTTGGGGTGTGTAGATGTGGCAGCAACGTGGCCTGATCGAGGAGTGGGAGGGAAGCAGTGACTGGGTCACACTGGGATCCCACACCATTAAGTCAGGTTCAGCAGTCATGGCTGTAGGGTTGCAGGTACTATAGAGGAGACATGCAATAGTGATGTCACATCAAGTCCCAGAGACCTCAGGGATGGGGGCTAGGTCACCTCCCTCAAGTGGCAGGGCCAGGGCATCTCAGAGATCACGGGGCCCGGAAGGCATTTTCAGCAGCCCCGGCTGAAAGTTACCAGAAGTTATCTTTGCTGAGAAACATTATGGGAACCAAGAGATTGGACTGGCCTTTGGCAAAATGATGAAGGAAGTAGAGTTTGTCATCAAGATCTAACTCTATGGCATTATTTTGCTCTGTTAGACTCCCTTTGGAAGCAATAATCACTGCAGTGCCAATGTCTCCATAAGATTTCTATGGACTTCATTTTTCTCCCTTCTATTCTCTGGTAGCTTAGACAGTAAAGAATCTGCCTGGAATGCAGAAGACTCAGGTTCAGTCCCTGGGTGGGGAAGATCTTCTGGAGAAGGGAATGGCAACCCACTCCAGTATTCTTCCCTGGAGAATTTCGTGGAGTTTAGCTTAGTAAAGCAGCAGACACAACTGAGCGACTAAGACAAACTTACTTCTCCATCCAGGACCCTGTAAAATAACCTGAATAAAAAATAAGCTATAGGGCTTCCCTGGTGGTCCAGTGGGTAAACAGTCTGCCTTGCAAGTGCAAAGGGCACTGATTTGATCCCTGGCCCTGGAGGATCCTGCATGCAGTGCAGCGGCTGGACTGGTGTATCCGATTAGGAGCCAGCGCTCTGGAGCATATGCGCCCAGAGCCAGTGCTCTGTAAGGAGAGAGGACACTGCAATGGGAGGCCCACACAGAACAGGGAATAAAGATGGATGAATACCAATCAATAAAAAACAGTAGAAGAGGCCAAAAATTTTAAAAGAAATCTGTATTTGATAATCTCCGGTCTTGATTTAATAGATTAAAGTCAATAAAACATATATTGCAACAGGGACCTTCAAAATAAAATATATGCTTTTATAGGAATATTCACTATTTTAACACATACATACACTTAGATATTTCAACAGAAACAGTTTAGGGACATAAACACTTTATTAAACTAATTATGAGCTAGAATTCCAAAGGTGTCTCAACAACATAACCTACCTCTCACACTCTTATTATGAAGTGACATTGACATTCATTCATTAAGGTATGGGATCTTAGGCTTTTGTCTGATCTTAAGGGGATAATATCCCTTTGGAACCCTGCTACCATGCCGTGAGGAAGTGAAACAACAATGGAAGGGTCACATCTATGTGTTCCAGCACCAGTCACAACTGAGAAACCAGTCAACCTCTGCAGTCTATGGCCAGACATGTAAATAAGCCACACTCGGCTGATTCCAACTCCCAGTCCACAGTATACGGGTAAATATGAGCTCCTCTGCATATTTGTGAACAAAATAAAAGTTGTGGTTATTTTAAGTTAATTTTTTAATGTGGCCATACCCCACTACACTACCCTTAACATATAAGTGATTGTCCAATTTGCTTATCTGTTTAAATGGCCTTTTTCCACTAAGAAAATTTAAGTACAAACAGTTGTGAAGGTTAGAAACATAACAGATCA
Source organism: Tragulus kanchil (assembly GCA_022376925.1). Classification (NCBI taxonomy): domain Eukaryota; kingdom Metazoa; phylum Chordata; class Mammalia; order Artiodactyla; family Tragulidae; genus Tragulus; species Tragulus kanchil. The sequence goes on along the minus strand of JAIOJX010000005.1, from coordinate 111,566,119 downwards.
GCCTTAGAGTTCACTTAAGGTTTATTTGCTACCGTATGAAGCTGGGGATTATAGTTCCTTTATAGACACTGGAGAGGAAGAAATCTTCCTTCCATAAATTAGAATTGCTTACATTTGAGAATGAAGACTGACTGGTGAATATAGATACCACAACCCCCAGAGTGGTATACTGAGGACTTGTGATACAGTCAGGTTTTTGGTATTAAAGGTACTGAGAAATACTGAGAAATCACTGCCCTGACTGAGAAGGATTAAGAGATTGTAAGTCTCTTATAAAGAGTTACAGATGCAGAGATATAAACACCACTACCTAACTCCACTTCTTAAATAGAACTTCTCTTTGTCCCTAAAGTTAGTGGGCCATCAATCTCCCCACTGGTGGCCACTAGTTTGTTCTCCTTGTCTGAGTCTGTTTCTGTTTTGATATATACATTTGCTGTTTCATGTGTAAGATTCCACATATAAGTGATAACACCTATCTTTTTCTGTCTGACATTTCACTAGGCATAATATTCTCTAGGTCCATCCATGTTGCAGAATTTCATTGTTTTTTACGACTGAGTAACATAATAGTGTGTGTGTCTGCACATGTATGTATATATACTGAATCTTTACCCAGTCACCTATTGATGAACACTTAGATTGCTTCAATGTCTTGGCTTTTGTAAATAGTACTGTTATGAACATCGGGGAACATGTATCTTTTCAAATTAGTATTTCACTTTCTTCAAATATATTTATGAGTGCAATTGCTAGAACATATGGTATTCACACTTTTAGTTTTTTTGAAGGGTCTCTATACTGCTTTCCATAGTAGCTGCTGCACCAGTTTACATTCCCACTAACAGTGTATAAGAGGGAAAATGGGACTAAGTGATACAAACCACTATGTATCAAATAAATAAGCAACAAGAAAGTATTATACAGCACAGGGAAATAACTTTAGGAAGTAATAAAGATCTCACAGATCTAACTGATTGTTGATTGGGTAGGAAACATGGCTAGGTCATTGCAGTTAAAGGGCACATCTTCTTTCACTGACAGCAACATTTGGAAAACAAGCAACAATGAACACACTGCTTTGAGAGTCCATGAATGAGTGCAGAGGAGGAGACAAAGCACACGAACTAAAATAAAAGAAGAAAGCAAAGTGATGTCTTTGTGAGAAAACTCTTTAGACTTCATAGCCTGTTGGAGAATAAAGACAGTTTTTGTTGCTGAAGTGCAGAGAAATCTTCCTTCCATAAATTAGAATTGCTTACATTTGAGAATGAAGACTGACTGGTGAATATAGATACCACAACCCCCAGAGTGGTATACTGAGGACTTGTGATACAGTCAGGTTTTTGGTATTAAAGGTACTGAGAAATACTGAGAAATCACTGCCCTGACTGAGAAGGATTAAGAGATTGTAAGTCTCTTATAAAGAGTTACAGATGCAGAGATATAAACACCACTACCTAACTCCACTTCTTAAATAGAACTTCTCTTTGTCCCTAAAGTTAGTGGGCCATCAATCTCCCCACTGGTGGCCACTAGTTTGTTCTCCTTGTCTGAGTCTGTTTCTGTTTTGATATATACATTTGCTGTTTCATGTGTAAGATTCCACATATAAGTGATAACACCTATCTTTTTCTGTCTGACATTTCACTAGGCATAATATTCTCTAGGTCCATCCATGTTGCAGAATTTCATTGTTTTTTACGACTGAGTAACATAATAGTGTGTGTGTCTGCACATGTATGTATATATACTGAATCTTTACCCAGTCACCTATTGATGAACACTTAGATTGCTTCAATGTCTTGGCTTTTGTAAATAGTACTGTTATGAACATCGGGGAACATGTATCTTTTCAAATTAGTATTTCACTTTCTTCAAATATATTTATGAGTGCAATTGCTAGAACATATGGTATTCACACTTTTAGTTTTTTTGAAGGGTCTCTATACTGCTTTCCATAGTAGCTGCTGCACCAGTTTACATTCCCACTAACAGTGTATAAGAGGGAAAATGGGACTAAGTGATACAAACCACTATGTATCAAATAAATAAGCAACAAGAAAGTATTATACAGCACAGGGAAATAACTTTAGGAAGTAATAAAGATCTCACAGATCTAACTGATTGTTGATTGGGTAGGAAACATGGCTAGGTCATTGCAGTTAAAGGGCACATCTTCTTTCACTGACAGCAACATTTGGAAAACAAGCAACAATGAACACACTGCTTTGAGAGTCCATGAATGAGTGCAGAGGGAGGAGACAAAGCACACGAACTAAAATAAAAGAAGAAAGCAAAGTGATGTCTTTGTGAGAAAACTCTTTAGACTTCATAGCCTGTTGGAGAATAAAGACAGTTTTTGTTGCTGAAGTGCAGAGAAATGACATAAGAGGTTTAGAGGGTGCTGCAAGATCTACTCTTTTTCTTAATTCACTAAGAACCATTGGATACATTATTGATCATTATATATTTCTACCATAGCCCCAGGAGGCTCCTAAGTATTTTGCAAGTTGATTTTCTTTTTCAAAAAGACAGACTATATTTAGTTTTATAGGCAAGTGAACTAAGTTCATAGATGTATCAATATATCATATGATTAAGGATTATTTACTTACAACTTACCAATTGTAGAAGTTAGTCAGTATTAATGAGCTAAAATTAGTGCACTATGAAAATTTGTTAACTTTTCTCACACAACATTTTATCAAGAAATTTGCCATTCAATCTGTGGCAACTTGGGGAAGGTAGATTCCACGTGCAACATACAGATACTTGGAATTCCTATGGTTTTCCGCAAGACAGCGCAGTAAAATGCTGCCTTGACTTGGCCACGGTTTTCAATTACTGCTATTCTTTTTTTGGGGGGTGGTGCAGGTAGGGAGGAAGGTGGGTGGGTGGGCCACTTCTATTGGTCTTTCATTTATCTATTTTCATTCATCTTTGTTCTTTGGCCCATGTGGGCCTCCCATCGCCTCGGTTGTCTCAGAGCACCGGCTCTGGGTGCATGTGCTCCAGAGCTCCAGCTCAGTAACTGGACACATCGGTCCAGCCGCTCTGCGGCACGTGGGATCTTCCCAAGCCAGGGATCGAACTGGCGCCCCTTGCACTGCAAAGCGGTGTCCTTACCCACTGGACCACCAAGGAAGCCCCACTACTATTCTTTTTAATACAAATTACTATTAGTGTGAGTACATCATCACTGTGAATTTCATTCTTTCATGATGAGTTGTTTCATTAACCCAGCAAAATATGACAATAACTAGACATTAAGTCAATCTAACTGATTTGGGTAGGAAACATGGCTAGGTCATTGCAGTTAAAGGGCACATCTTCTTTCACTGACAGCAACATTTGGAAAACAAGCAACAATGAACACACTGCTTTGAGAGTCCATGAATGAGTGCAGAGGAGGAGACAAAGCACACGAACTAAAATAAAAGAAGAAAGCAAAGTGATGTCTTTGTGAGAAAACTCTTTAGACTTCATAGCCTGTTGGAGAATAAAGACAGTTTTTGTTGCTGAAGTGCAGAGAAATGACATAAGAGGTTTAGAGGGTGCTGCAAGATCTACTCTTTTTCTTAATTCACTAAGAACCATTGGATACATTATTGATCATTATATATTTCTACCATAGCCCCAGGAGGCTCCTAAGTATTTTGCAAGTTGATTTTCTTTTTCAAAAAGACAGACTATATTTAGTTTTATAGGCAAGTGAACTAAGTTCATAGATGTATCAATATATCATATGATTAAGGATTATTTACTTACAACTTACCAATTGTAGAAGTTAGTCAGTATTAATGAGCTAAAATTAGTGCACTATGAAAATTTGTTAACTTTTCTCACACAACATTTTATCAAGAAATTTGCCATTCAATCTGTGGCAACTTGGGGAAGGTAGATTCCACGTGCAACATACAGATACTTGGAATTCCTATGGTTTTCCGCAAGACAGCGCAGTAAAATGCTGCCTTGACTTGGCCACGGTTTTCAATTACTGCTATTCTTTTTTTGGGGGGTGGTGCAGGTAGGGAGGAAGGTGGGTGGGTGGGCCACTTCTATTGGTCTTTCATTTATCTATTTTCATTCATCTTTGTTCTTTGGCCCATGTGGGCCTCCCATCGCCTCGGTTGTCTCAGAGCACCGGCTCTGGGTGCATGTGCTCCAGAGCTCCAGCTCAGTAACTGGACACATCGGTCCAGCCGCTCTGCGGCACGTGGGATCTTCCCAAGCCAGGGATCGAACTGGCGCCCCTTGCACTGCAAAGCGGTGTCCTTACCCACTGGACCACCAAGGAAGCCCCACTACTATTCTTTTTAATACAAATTACTATTAGTGTGAGTACATCATCACTGTGAATTTCATTCTTTCATGATGAGTTGTTTCATTAACCCAGCAAAATATGACAATAACTAGACATTAAGTCATAATTTTCCAATTACTAGTTTCTAAGACATATGTGCAATATATCATCTATTGCCTACTGCTACTGTATATTTATAAAAAATATCACTCAATCCACCATTCAATTTTAATTGGCCATAACTTTATTGGTAATGAGCAGCCTATGAATTCATATGATCTAAATAGCCTGCAGCATAACATATACATTAGTATATGAAACTTTATAGTTTTTACATTTTTAGTCCATTATTACATAAAATCATGAATCCAGGCTCATACTTTAGTGTTTTAACTTATCTTTATCCAATTCCTTCATAGAACTGTATTCTTTTTTCCACTAGAAAGAAGGACTCTTTCAGGAGAGGAACTATCATCTTTCAGCTTTATAGAGCATATAATAACAAGGTAAGATTTCAGACAATTAATTCCCAATATTTCATCATCATGATTCCTGTTTGAAATCTTGCCTTATGAATATCATTATTTGAAAGTGTTTTGTTTTACAAAATGCATTCCTTAAGTAAAATTTAATTTTCTTATTTCTTTATTTCAATACCCAAATACATACGTGATTCTCAATCAGAGTTTCTGATGTGCAAGAGAAAATTAGATTAGCACACAGAGTTGTTTTGATTTCAAGCGTTTCCATTTTTGCATCCCAAGTCAATTTATAATTTACGGTTTTTAAATTCTCAAATTCTTAGACTTCCTAACTGATCCCTATTTTCTGTATATCAAAGGAATACAGGATTCAATCCTGTCCTCTTACAAAATATTTTTTAATCTATAGACACAGTTAGGCATGATTTCATTCTCAGTGCTTAGTAGGAATGAGCACAATGGCCTGGGAATTAGGAAGTCCAAATTCACCTCTCTTTGCTTCAGTGGCCTTATCTAAATACTGATGGCTAATCTTAAAGAAACTGAAGTGAAAAGAACCTGCCTGTGGCATCTCTGGTGGTCCAATGGGTAAAGAGTCCAAGCATTTACTAACTTACCCACTGGACCACCAAGGAAGCCCCACTACTATTCTTTTTAATACAAATTACTATTAGTGTGAGTACATCATCACTGTGAATTTCATTCTTTCATGATGAGTTGTTTCATTAACCCAGCAAAATATGACAATAACTAGACATTAAGTCATAATTTTCCAATTACTAGTTTCTAAGACATATGTGCAATATATCATCTATTGCCTACTGCTACTGTATATTTATAAAAAATATCACTCAATCCACCATTCAATTTTAATTGGCCATAACTTTATTGGTAATGAGCAGCCTATGAATTCATATGATCTAAATAGCCTGCAGCATAACATATACATTAGTATATGAAACTTTATAGTTTTTACATTTTTAGTCCATTATTACATAAAATCATGAATCCAGGCTCATACTTTAGTGTTTTAACTTATCTTTATCCAATTCCTTCATAGAACTGTATTCTTTTTTCCACTAGAAAGAAGGACTCTTTCAGGAGAGGAACTATCATCTTTCAGCTTTATAGAGCATATAATAACAAGGTAAGATTTCAGACAATTAATTCCCAATATTTCATCATCATGATTCCTGTTTGAAATCTTGCCTTATGAATATCATTATTTGAAAGTGTTTTGTTTTACAAAATGCATTCCTTAAGTAAAATTTAATTTTCTTATTTCTTTATTTCAATACCCAAATACATACGTGATTCTCAATCAGAGTTTCTGATGTGCAAGAGAAAATTAGATTAGCACACAGAGTTGTTTTGATTTCAAGCGTTTCCATTTTTGCATCCCAAGTCAATTTATAATTTACGGTTTTTAAATTCTCAAATTCTTAGACTTCCTAACTGATCCCTATTTTCTGTATATCAAAGGAATACAGGATTCAATCCTGTCCTCTTACAAAATATTTTTTTTAATCTATAGACACAGTTAGGCATGATTTCATTCTCAGTGCTTAGTAGGAATGAGCACAATGGCCTGGGAATTAGGAAGTCCAAATTCACCTCTCTTTGCTTCAGTGGCCTTATCTAAATACTGATGGCTAATCTTAAAGAAACTGAAGTGAAAAGAACCTGCCTGTGGCATCTCTGGTGGTCCAATGGGTAAAGAGTCCACCTTGCAGTGCAAGGGGCACCAGTTTGATCCTTGGCCCAGGAAGATACCACATGCCATGGACCGATGTGCCCAATTACGAGCTAGCACTCTGGAGCGCATGCACCGGTCTTCTCTGCAATGAGAGAGACCACTGCAATGGAGGCCCACACAGGCTGAAGAATAAAGATGGATGAAAAAAAATTAAAAAATCAATAAAAAAAAGAGGCCAAAATATTTTTTAAAAATTATGGTTGTTTTAAAAAAAGAATCTGCCTGTAATGTAGAAGACCCAGGTTAGATCCCTGGTTCAGGAAGATCCTCTGGAGAAGGAAATGGCTACCCACTCCAGTATCCTTGCCTGGAGAATTCCACGGACAGAGGGGGCTGGTGGGCTACAGTCCATGGGTTTGCAAAGAGCCAGACACAACCAAGTAACTAAACACACACAATCTTAAAGAGACATAATAGTCTTTTAAGAGCATGATCCTTAGGGAAAATTGCCTGAAGCTAACCCTAATTTCACCATTTCTCAAATAACTTAACATCACCAAAGCCATCATAATCAAATTGCTGAAATCCCTTGCTAAGAGAAAAATCTTCAGAGCACACTGAGGAAAAAAAAAAAAGACATACTACATACAGATGAACAAATATAAAAGCATGTACTGACTCAAAACAACAACAACAACAGCATTGCAAGCTAGAAGACAATACAATGACACCTTTAAAGTGCTAAAAGAAAGTAAAGAACCCAAAGCAGAGTTCTAGAGCCACCAAAAATATCCTTCAAACATCAAGAGGAAATAGAGACACATTTCTCATTTTGTCAAGGTGAATAATAATAGCATCTATGTGCTAGAGTTGTTATGAGTATTAAGTCACGCAATATATGTAGAATATTCCAGATAATGTTTGGGCAGATGATAAGCCAGAAAACCTTGAAAATAAAACTTATACCAAAATAACCAACTTCAGTTTTCCCAGCTCTTTCATTTTATCTGGTGATCTAAAAAAGGTGATTTAAAATAGCATTATTTTCCATTGAAAAGACAGCAAGACTAGGAAGTCAGGTCAACTGTTTGTTACATATCTGTATCATATATCAATGTGTCTTCCCTCGTCAACTTGGTCTATTATAACAAAGTACAAAGACGAAGTGGCTTACAAACAACAGAAATGTGTTTCTCACACTTATGGAGGCTAGAAGTCTCAGATCAGGGTGTCAGCATGGCCAGGTCTTGGTGAGACAGCTCTTCTGAGGTGCAGACTGCCAACCAGTCTCCTATATCTCCAGGTGTATCTTCAAGAAGCTCTCTGGCCTCTTCTTATAAGGACTCTGATCCTCTTCAAGAACTTCACACTCTTTTTTTCTTTAAAGTTTTTTTTGGTGGGGAAGGTTGGGGAGGGAGGGGGGCGGGCGGGTCACTTCTATTGGCCTTTCATTTGTCTATTTTCATCCATCTTTGTTCTTTGGCCCATGTGGGCCTCCCATCGCAGTGACTTCTGTTGTCGCATAGCCCCGGCTCTGGGCGCATGCGCTCCAGAGCTCTGGCTTGGTATTGGACACGTCGGTCCAGCCACTCCACGGCACGAGGGATCTTCCCAGGCTAGGGATCGAACTGGCTCCTCCTGCACTGCAAGGCGGTGTCCTTACCCACTGGACCACCAGGGAAGCCCCAAGAACTTCACACACTTAACATAATCACCTCCTGAAGCCTGAGCCCCCAATATCATTGTATTGAGGGCTAGTTTCAATTCCCTTGTGAATTCTAAAGGGACACAAACATTCAGTCTAAAACAAGATGTATTCAACTAGAAAGTATACTCTTCAAAAGTTTGAAATCACACCTTAGTATCATGCTTTGTCTTCAATGGTTTGACTAAGAACATCTTATATTGTAAGTCATTTACAAAGCACTTTCACATATATTATTTCTCTGTAATTATAGCAAGGTTTTAATTACTTAGTTTCCTCATCTAGTGAATAGTTATTGGAAATCCTCTCTGTGGCAAGTACTCTACTAGGGTGGGGATCCTGTTGATAGATTCCAGAAAACCTTGAAAATAAAACTTATACCAAAATAACCAACTTCAGTTTTCCCAGCTCTTTCATTTTATCTGGTGATCTAAAAAAGGTGATTTAAAATAGCATTATTTTCCATTGAAAAGACAGCAAGACTAGGAAGTCAGGTCAACTGTTTGTTACATATCTGTATCATATATCAATGTGTCTTCCCTCGTCAACTTGGTCTATTATAACAAAGTACAAAGACGAAGTGGCTTACAAACAACAGAAATGTGTTTCTCACACTTATGGAGGCTAGAAGTCTCAGATCAGGGTGTCAGCATGGCCAGGTCTTGGTGAGACAGCTCTTCTGAGGTGCAGACTGCCAACCAGTCTCCTATATCTCCAGGTGTATCTTCAAGAAGCTCTCTGGCCTCTTCTTATAAGGACTCTGATCCTCTTCAAGAACTTCACACTCTTTTTTTCTTTAAAGTTTTTTTTGGTGGGGAAGGTTGGGGAGGGAGGGGGGCGGGCGGGTCACTTCTATTGGCCTTTCATTTGTCTATTTTCATCCATCTTTGTTCTTTGGCCCATGTGGGCCTCCCATCGCAGTGACTTCTGTTGTCGCATAGCCCCGGCTCTGGGCGCATGCGCTCCAGAGCTCTGGCTTGGTATTGGACACGTCGGTCCAGCCACTCCACGGCACGAGGGATCTTCCCAGGCTAGGGATCGAACTGGCTCCTCCTGCACTGCAAGGCGGTGTCCTTACCCACTGGACCACCAGGGAAGCCCCAAGAACTTCACACACTTAACATAATCACCTCCTGAAGCCTGAGCCCCCAATATCATTGTATTGAGGGCTAGTTTCAATTCCCTTGTGAATTCTAAAGGGACACAAACATTCAGTCTAAAACAAGATGTATTCAACTAGAAAGTATACTCTTCAAAAGTTTGAAATCACACCTTAGTATCATGCTTTGTCTTCAATGGTTTGACTAAGAACATCTTATATTGTAAGTCATTTACAAAGCACTTTCACATATATTATTTCTCTGTAATTATAGCAAGGTTTTAATTACTTAGTTTCCTCATCTAGTGAATAGTTATTGGAAATCCTCTCTGTGGCAAGTACTCTACTAGGGTGGGGATCCTGTGAAAACACAATAGGATAGTCCTTCTCAAGTGCTTGGAGAAAGTGAAAGAGACAGACCTGTAAACAATGCAAATAAAACATCAACTCCCAAGCACTACAATATCAGTAAGTACAGGGCATTATGGGAGCACATAGGAGGGACATCCAACCACTGTGAGGAATCCAAGAAGGCTTTTGAGAGGAGCTGCACTTAAGCAGCAGTCAGAACAACAAAGAGAACAATGTAGTCAAATTTGGAACCTCAGGGCTTCCCTGGTGGTCCAGTGGGTAAAGAGTCTGTCTTGCAGTGCAAGGGGCGCTGATTCGATCCCTGGCCCAGGAAGATCCCACATGCCAAGGAACGCCTGGGCCGGTGTGTCCAATTACCAGCCAGCGCTCTGGAGTACATGTGCCCAAAGCCGGTGCTCTGCAAGGACAAAGGCCACTGCAATGGGACGCCCACATATGCCAAAGAATAAAGATGGGTGAAAAATAAACAATGACTTAGAGGCAATAAATAAATAAATAATGTATTAGTCATTAAAAAAAGAAATTGGAACCTCAAAGAGTTAAAGGAAGAGAGATTCTTACGGGTCTTGAGCAAGTCATTTGATCCTCTAAGCCTCACTTTTCTGAGCTTTAAACTGGAGATACTGCTTTATTCACTGAGCTGTGGCTAAAGTTAATGAAATAACAGAAAATGTTTTAAAACCTGAAAAGCCCTATCTGGAGGTAACACAGGTATTGGCAAAAGGTATTGCCCACTGGTCTTTGAACCACCAGGGAAGCCCCAAGAACTTCACACACTTAACATAATCACCTCCTGAGCCTGAGCCCCAATATCATTGTATTGAGGGCTAGTTTCAATTCCTTGTGAATTCTAAAGGGACACAAACATTCAGTCTAAAACAAGATGTATTCAACTAGAAAGTATACTCTTCAAAAGTTTGAAATCACACCTTAGTATCATGCTTTGTCTTCAATGGTTTGACTAAGAACATCTTATATTGTAAGTCATTTACAAAGCACTTTCACATATATTATTTCTCTGTAATTATAGCAAGGTTTTAATTACTTAGTTTCCTCATCTAGTGAATAGTTATTGGAAATCCTCTCTGTGGCAAGTACTCTACTAGGGTGGGGATCCTGTGAAAACACAATAGGATAGTCCTTCTCAAGTGCTTGGAGAAAGTGAAAGAGACAGACCTGTAAACAATGCAAATAAAACATCAACTCCCAAGCACTACAATATCAGTAAGTACAGGGCATTATGGGAGCACATAGGAGGGACATCCAACCACTGTGAGGAATCCAAGAAGGCTTTTGAGAGGAGCTGCACTTAAGCAGCAGTCAGAACAACAAAGAGAACAATGTAGTCAAATTTGGAACCTCAGGGCTTCCCTGGTGGTCCAGTGGGTAAAGAGTCTGTCTTGCAGTGCAAGGGGCGCTGATTCGATCCCTGGCCCAGGAAGATCCCACATGCCAAGGAACGCCTGGGCCGGTGTGTCCAATTACCAGCCAGCGCTCTGGAGTACATGTGCCCAAAGCCGGTGCTCTGCAAGGACAAAGGCCACTGCAATGGGACGCCCACATATGCCAAAGAATAAAGATGGGTGAAAAATAAACAATGACTTAGAGGCAATAAATAAATAAATAATGTATTAGTCATTAAAAAAAGAAATTGGAACCTCAAAGAGTTAAAGGAAGAGAGATTCTTACGGGGTCTTGAGCAAGTCATTTGATCCCTCTAAGCCTCACTTTTCTGAGCTTTAAACTGGAGATACTGCTTTATTCACTGAGCTGTGGCTAAAGTTAATGAAATAACAGAAAATGTTTTAAAACCTGAAAAGCCCTATCTGGAGGTAACACAGGTATTGGCAAAAGGTATTGCCCACTGGTCTTTGAACCACATTAGGAAACAAATGATATTAAGTAAAAGTGGAAAAATAATGTAGTTTTTTCCATTTATTATAAGAGCCTGAAATGAATTTTTAGTTAACTATTCTAGCCTGAAAATATGTGCTGCACTGCTGTCAGCATAAAATAATTCTTTTAATTAATCATAATAACAGAGATTTACTAACAGTGACAAAAGCAAAAAGCAAGACAGGGGCACCAGCTGAGAAGAGACACAGACAATAAAAGTTCTAAAATCTTCAAGGGAAACAAAAAGCTGGCAGAACACTGAATACAATAAACCTGATAAGGCTTTAATGCCTGACCTTTAATGCTTTCACCTAAAAGGCAAAGACTGAGTGGCTCACTCATTCCTCTTTAAACCTATGTTCAAAATAAAATACAGGGCTTCCCTGGTGGTTCAGTGGGTAAGGACACCGCCTTGCAGTGCAAGGGGTGCCAGTTTGATCCCTGGCGTGGGAAGATCCCACGTGCCGCAGAGTGGCTGGACCGATGTGTCCAACTACTGAGCCAGTGCTCTGGAGCACATGCGCCCAGAGCCGGTACTCTGCAGTGAGAGAGGCCACTGCGATGGGAGCCCCACAGAGGCCAAAGAACAAACATAAATAAAAGAAAGAACAATAGAAGTGGCCAAAAAAGAAGAAAATAAATAAAATACAATAAAAGATGTATATTACATGTTTGTTGACTTGAAATTCCTTTCTAGAAGCTTGGTATCCTGCACACACATATATGAAAACACAATACCTAGCACCTAGATGCTGCTCTGTTACAGGAAGCCTTCCGGACTCCCCCTGACTGCTGGGGCACATGCTCTCTCTCCTATTGATGCCTTCCCTGCTTTTCCACCAGGCTTCAATCATAGCACTTACACAGCCTATAAAAATACTCTCTTGAATAAGCCCCTCCACCCATTTCTCTGAGCACCTCAACAATTGTAACTGGCTGGATTTTGTTCCCACGGGTCTTAACACAATGCCTGGAATGTTGTAGTCTTATTTAAACATGTACTGAGCAACACTCACCCAAAAAAGAACGAAGATTGGGGTCTTAAGGAATGACGACTTGACTTTAGAGATAAAGATGACCCTTTTTTCCTAAACTCCGACTAGAATGGAAAATTTGATGATCAAATGAAGTACTTGATTTACAGCAGTCTTGGAAAATAGTCCAGTATCTTGAACATAGTAGATATTAAATAAACATTTGATGAAGATAAAGTGAGAAACAATGCTCAGTGGTCGTAACTTGGAACTCTTGCAAAGCCTGGGAAAACAATTTGGACATTCTTTCATCATTAAGCAAAGTTATTATTGAAAGAGACACAGACAAGCGCTGAGAAGAGACACAGACAATAAAAGTTCTAAAATCTTCAAGGGAAACAAAAAGCTGGCAGAACACTGAATACAATAAACCTGATAAGGCTTTAATGCCTGACCTTTAATGCTTTCACCTAAAAGGCAAAGACTGAGTGGCTCACTCATTCCTCTTTAAACCTATGTTCAAAATAAAATACAGGGCTTCCCTGGTGGTTCAGTGGGTAAGGACACCGCCTTGCAGTGCAAGGGGTGCCAGTTTGATCCCTGGCGTGGGAAGATCCCACGTGCCGCAGAGTGGCTGGACCGATGTGTCCAACTACTGAGCCAGTGCTCTGGAGCACATGCGCCCAGAGCCGGTACTCTGCAGTGAGAGAGGCCACTGCGATGGGAGCCCCACAGAGGCCAAAGAACAAACATAAATAAAAGAAAGAACAATAGAAGTGGCCAAAAAAGAAGAAAATAAATAAAATACAATAAAAGATGTATATTACATGTTTGTTGACTTGAAATTCCTTTCTAGAAGCTTGGTATCCTGCACACACATATATGAAAACACAATACCTAGCACCTAGATGCTGCTCTGTTACAGGAAGCCTTCCGGACTCCCCCTGACTGCTGGGGCACATGCTCTCTCTCCTATTGATGCCTTCCCTGCTTTTCCACCAGGCTTCAATCATAGCACTTACACAGCCTATAAAAATACTCTCTTGAATAAGCTCTCTCCACCCATTTCTCTGAGCACCTCAACAATTGTAACTGGCTGGATTTTGTTCCCACGGGTCTTAACACAATGCCTGGAATGTTGTAGTCTTATTTAAACATGTACTGAGCAACACTCACCCAAAAAAGAACGAAGATTGGGGTCTTAAGGAATGACGACTTGACTTTAGAGATAAAGATGACCCTTTTTTCCTAAACTCCGACTAGAATGGAAAATTTGATGATCAAATGAAGTACTTGATTTACAGCAGTCTTGGAAAATAGTCCAGTATCTTGAACATAGTAGATATTAAATAAACATTTGATGAAGATAAAGTGAGAAACAATGCTCAGTGGTCGTAACTTGGAACTCTTGCAAAAGCCTGGGAAAACAATTTAACTGCAATCTGGACATTCTTTCATCATTAAGCAAAGTTATTATTGTCCTTAGAAACTTTTTCAACCATAATTGCAATGAAAATGTTTTCTCATTGAAAAAGAAATGTTACTTAGCCAGAAGACTCTGTTTCATACCAATATCAGTGGAGTCTTTCTGCTCAATTACTTAGAAACATTTTTTTCAGTGTATTAAAACATATCTGGTAGAAAATTATTTGAGTTCCCATCATATAATCCTCAAAGTTACTTCTTGCTCTATGAATTAAAAATCAGCCTTCCTCTATATCACTTGAAAAACAGGAAGCACATGAGCCAAATATTTCAACCCAGTCTCTCTACTTGGTTTATTTTTAGCCCAGAGCCATATCTAAGTCACACTGTACTACACTGTCCGTCAGAATTTCAGGATTAAACAAGTAAGTGTGAGGTCACAGATCAGCTTTCTCAGTCCTTCATCTCTTTAGTCTCCAGTGCCCTTGGTAATATGCGCTGGCAGACCAAAGAGTGACCAGCATTAGCTATACATGCTGACATGCTCCTCATCACTAACAGGGAGTGCCAGTGAGACATGAAGTCTGAAAGAAAAAATAAATGTTTGCAAGATAATGTCTCCCTCCCACAGCTCTATGGCTTCCAGTTGGGATTTGATTACTATCATTACTCTTCTAAGAATCGATTATCCTCATTGCAAGTTATAGCTGATGACTCTGGTTCCTATAAAGATAACACCATCTTTCACTGGCTGATAGGATAAGAAACGGATAGCACCCTCTGGGCATCTCAGAACCTGAAGAAAACAATGCCTGCGTCCAGCAGTGGCTCCCACAAGGCAACACCAGCTCCTTTCACCAACAGTAACAACAACCCAATTCCCCAGGGTGCTTCTTCTATCAGAGAGCGATGTGAAGGACTTAAAAGCAGAAACAAAAGGAAGAGAAGAGGAATACAATACAGGAAAAGAAGAGAATGCAACACAACTAACAATGCAGCCCCAGAGAAGCCCAGTTAACATACACTAGCCATGGTCACAGCCAAAAGAAACTAAGGTCTTTCATGCTCCCATAGCTTTTTAAGATGTCTTAAATTACCTATTTTTAGGGACCTAGATACTAATTCCTAATTAGATTTTGTTCTTATGCAAGTACCTCTTCCTGCTTAGTACTGTATGACAGATTTTTTCTTAACCTAGAAAACACGCCGGCACCACTGAAATTGTTTAAAACAAATCCCCCTTGGACATTGCATGGCCTGTCTACATTATTTGCCAAATGATTCAAATCATCTAAAAGGACAAGTTTGATTTAAAAAAAAAAAGGCCTGCTCTTTTACAACTCAATCTATTTTGTTGCAGATGTCACATTCAAAACTTACTTATCCTAAAGTCATTACTGTCTCATTAGGTTCGCATTACTGGTTCTTGTTTAAAAGTTTTACCGAGGGGTTCAAACTGAAAAGGCCTTCAAAGGCTTTTCCTTCTTGGGATAAAATCCAAATTTCTTAACATGGTCGACAAACCCAGTGATGATCATACTAGCAGCAGGAGCAACGTCTAACTGTACAAGTGTTTTCCATGTATTAGCTCATCTAATCTTCATGGTTACTCCCAGAGGCAGATGGTTTCAGCGTCCATTTTGCAGGTGCAATGGGCCAATAAAGTAGCCAGGTTCCCTGGCTCCTTGGTCTGTGTTCTTATCCCTAAGCATTACCTCTTCCCTACCTGAGATGGGCTCTCTGTATTTCTGGAAATTTAGGGCAAGCTACACTCCTTCTCATCCATTATCTTCCAGCAACATTTTTTCCCCAATTGCAAGTTATAGCTGATGACTCTGGTTCCTATAAAGATAACACCATCTTTCACTGGCTGATAGGATAAGAAACGGATAGCACCCTCTGGGCATCTCAGAACCTGAAGAAAACAATGCCTGCGTCCAGCAGTGGCTCCCACAAGGCAACACCAGCTCCTTTCACCAACAGTAACAACAACCCAATTCCCCAGGGTGCTTCTTCTATCAGAGAGCGATGTGAAGGACTTAAAAGCAGAAACAAAAGGAAGAGAAGAGGAATACAATACAGGAAAAGAAGAGAATGCAACACAACTAACAATGCAGCCCCAGAGAAGCCCAGTTAACATACACTAGCCATGGTCACAGCCAAAAGAAACTAAGGTCTTTCATGCTCCCATAGCTTTTTAAGATGTCTTAAATTACCTATTTTTAGGGACCTAGATACTAATTCCTAATTAGATTTTGTTCTTATGCAAGTACCTCTTCCTGCTTAGTACTGTATGACAGATTTTTTTTCTTAACCTAGAAAACACGCCGGCACCACTGAAATTGTTTAAAACAAATCCCCCTTGGACATTGCATGGCCTGTCTACATTATTTGCCAAATGATTCAAATCATCTAAAAGGACAAGTTTGATTTAAAAAAAAAAAGGCCTGCTCTTTTACAACTCAATCTATTTTGTTGCAGATGTCACATTCAAAACTTACTTATCCTAAAGTCATTACTGTCTCATTAGGTTCGCATTACTGGTTCTTGTTTAAAAGTTTTACCGAGGGGTTCAAACTGAAAAGGCCTTCAAAGGCTTTTCCTTCTTGGGATAAAATCCAAATTTCTTAACATGGTCGACAAACCCAGTGATGATCATACTAGCAGCAGGAGCAACGTCTAACTGTACAAGTGTTTTCCATGTATTAGCTCATCTAATCTTCATGGTTACTCCCAGAGGCAGATGGTTTCAGCGTCCATTTTGCAGGTGCAATGGGCCAATAAAGTAGCCAGGTTCCCTGGCTCCTTGGTCTGTGTTCTTATCCCTAAGCATTACCTCTTCCCTACCTGAGATGGGCTCTCTGTATTTCTGGAAATTTAGGGCAAGCTACACTCCTTCTCATCCATTATCTTCCAGCAACATGC
This sequence comes from Tragulus kanchil, assembly GCA_022376925.1. NCBI lineage: Eukaryota > Metazoa > Chordata > Mammalia > Artiodactyla > Tragulidae > Tragulus > Tragulus kanchil. The sequence goes on along the minus strand of JAIOJX010000005.1, from coordinate 111,549,239 downwards.
TCCTTCTTTCTGGGGCCCAAACATGCAATGTCTTCCTCCATGCTAGGCCTCTGCATGCATCCTTCCTTCTGTCTAAAATGATCTTCCTGTTGGTAGAGCAATTTACTCATCGTCCTGTAAGTCTCCATTTAAAAGCTACTCATAAGAGTTTTCATGTGTGATCACCCCACACAAAAGGGCCTCCTCCTAACAGTGGGTGGGAGGCATGGAGGGAGTAACATGGAAACCTATACTGTCATGTGTGAAAAAGATAGCTACTGTCATTGTGCTAAGGGAACAGCAGTGTTTACAATGGCTTGGTGCGATGGTTTGGAGGGGTGAGATGGGGGGACCTGGGTAGGGGGTGGACCAGGGGCATGCATATGACTGATCTGGGAACATACATGTCAGTGAACAACAAAACTCTGTAAAATCTTTAAAATAAAGAATTAAAAAAAAAAAAAAAAGAGCTTCCTCCTTATCTGGTTTCTACCACAGTGCCATTATTTATTAACTTCCTAGCTTTCATCACAATTTGAAATCTTACTTTTCTATTTGTTCTTCAATTTACTGTTTGCCTCTGTTACTAGACCAGAAGCTACACATGACTGGCACCACTGTACCTTCCTCTGTGCAGGCTGACTCAGTCATGTCTGAATCTGGGCAACCTTATGGACTTTAGCCCACCAGGTTCCTCCATCCATGTGATTTCCCAGGCAAAAAATACTGGAGTGGGTTGCCATGCCCTACTCCAGGAGATCTTCCCTGTGCCTACAATGCCTAGAATACTCTCTTCTGTGCCTAGAATAATTATTGGCACAAAGTGTACACTCAAGAAATAACTGCTTGCAGAATGAATAAATGAATGAATGATCTTCCAATACGTATTAAATGTCTGTTTTCATTCTGAACGTGTGTGGTAGCTTCTCAGTCACTCACAGACAGTGCACACATGGGTGGCTAGAATAGATGCTCATGGAAGGGAGGTTGTGCACTATCTGGAAGCAGAAACATTCATTTCAGAGGCACTGACCACCCAGTAAGGTTCCTGAGAGAGGATACAAGTTTAGGCTACACTCCTTCTCATCCATTATCTTCCAGCAACATGCTCCTTCTTTCTGGGGCCCAAACATGCAATGTCTTCCTCCATGCTAGGCCTCTGCATGCATCCTTCCTTCTGTCTAAAATGATCTTCCTGTTGGTAGAGCAATTTACTCATCGTCCTGTAAGTCTCCATTTAAAAGCTACTCATAAGAGTTTTCATGTGTGATCACCCCACAAAAGGGCCTCCTCCTAACAGTGGGTGGGAGGCATGGAGGGAGTAACATGGAAACCTATACTGTCATGTGTGAAAAAGATAGCTACTGTCATTGTGCTAAGGGAACAGCAGTGTTTACAATGGCTTGGTGCGATGGTTTGGAGGGGTGAGATGGGGGGACCTGGGTAGGGGGTGGACCAGGGGCATGCATATGACTGATCTGGGAACATACATGTCAGTGAACAACAAAACTCTGTAAAATCTTTAAAATAAAGAATTAAAAAAAAAAAAAAAAGAGCTTCCTCCTTATCTGGTTTCTACCACAGTGCCATTATTTATTAACTTCCTAGCTTTCATCACAATTTGAAATCTTACTTTTCTATTTGTTCTTCAATTTACTGTTTGCCTCTGTTACTAGACCAGAAGCTACACATGACTGGCACCACTGTACCTTCCTCTGTGCAGGCTGACTCAGTCATGTCTGAATCTGGGCAACCTTATGGACTTTAGCCCACCAGGTTCCTCCATCCATGTGATTTCCCAGGCAAAAAATACTGGAGTGGGTTGCCATGCCCTACTCCAGGAGATCTTCCCTGTGCCTACAATGCCTAGAATACTCTCTTCTGTGCCTAGAATAATTATTGGCACAAAGTGTACACTCAAGAAATAACTGCTTGCAGAATGAATAAATGAATGAATGATCTTCCAATACGTATTAAATGTCTGTTTTCATTCTGAACGTGTGTGGTAGCTTCTCAGTCACTCACAGACAGTGCACACATGGGTGGCTAGAATAGATGCTCATGGAAGGGAGGTTGTGCACTATCTGGAAGCAGAAACATTCATTTCAGAGGCACTGACCACCCAGTAAGGTTCCTGGAGAGAGGATACAAGTTTAGAATAAATATCTATATGTAATAGTAGATACAATAAAATAATATGCAATAATGCAGTATATAATATATATATATATATAATAGTAATATATAAGATAATATAAGATAAATAGACGTATATCACTTAGTTTTCAACCTTAAAAATGTTTCTCCTTCTTCAAAGTCAGCTGTCCACAAATCTCTCCTGGAACCTCACTACCAGTTGAATCTCCCAAATTAGCTCAATTTTGAACCATCAGGAAACTCTGCTAGAATTATTCCCCATACCCTGGGCAAGAAACTGCCACCCTGTCACTTGCAATGACAAGTCTTCATTCTACCTACTGAAATCATGTGGAATCCATGAAATTCCTGTGTCCCAGGACACAGGTAACTGTTAAGGTATCCAGGATGGAGCCAAATGCTCTTTGTGGAAATAAAGTTGAGAGTAAGGTAAGCATTGCACATCTTAAGTGGTCACAAGTCCTTTACTGCAGAGAACAACATAAAAAATTGTTTTAATTACCAAAAAATTAATAGTATGCTCATGTACTGACGTGCATGAATCTCATCTCCTGGCTGATACATAAATTCATCACAGGAAGTCCCTAGATATTTCACAAATGCTCCCATGAAGTCACTTCCAAATGTGAAATTTGGTCTATGATTCTTTCCAGGAAAAAGTTTTTTGCCCAATTTCCCATTAAAACATAGTTTTGTTCTGCTCAGTGTTCTGAATTATGGGTGAATATGCCCTGCAGAAGACAACAGGCAGTATCTGGAGATGTTTTCAGTTGTCCTAACAGGTAGTGAGGATAGGGTGCTATCAGCATCTACAAGATTCAGAGGCTGCTAAATATCCTATAATGCACAGGACAATCTCTCGCCAACACTTTTATGCCCCTCACAAGACAAAGATCTATCCCCTACAAAGCCCATAATTGCTAAGAAAGAGGCTCTTAGGACAATGATTCTCAGTGGGGCAGTACTGCCCCTTGTGGGAATTCTGGAAGGGAGGTTGTGCACTATCTGGAAGCAGAAACATTCATTTCAGAGGCACTGACCACCCAGTAAGGTTCCTGGAGAGAGGATACAAGTTTAGAATAAATATCTATATGTAATAGTAGATACAATAAAATAATATGCAATAATGCAGTATATAATATATATATATATATAATAGTAATATATAAGATAATATAAGATAAATAGACGTATATCACTTAGTTTTCAACCTTAAAAATGTTTCTCCTTCTTCAAAGTCAGCTGTCCACAAATCTCTCCTGGAACCTCACTACCAGTTGAATCTCCCAAATTAGCTCAATTTTGAACCATCAGGAAACTCTGCTAGAATTATTCCCCATACCCTGGGCAAGAAACTGCCACCCTGTCACTTGCAATGACAAGTCTTCATTCTACCTACTGAAATCATGTGGAATCCATGAAATTCCTGTGTCCCAGGACACAGGTAACTGTTAAGGTATCCAGGATGGAGCCAAATGCTCTTTGTGGAAATAAAGTTGAGAGTAAGGTAAGCATTGCACATCTTAAGTGGTCACAAGTCCTTTACTGCAGAGAACAACATAAAAAATTGTTTTAATTACCAAAAAATTAATAGTATGCTCATGTACTGGCGTGCATGAATCTCATCTCCTGGCTGATACATAAATTCATCACAGGAAGTCCCTAGATATTTCACAAATGCTCCCATGAAGTCACTTCCAAATGTGAAATTTGGTCTATGATTCTTTCCAGGAAAAAGTTTTTTGCCCAATTTCCCATTAAAACATAGTTTTGTTCTGCTCAGTGTTCTGAATTATGGGTGAATATGCCCTGCAGAAGACAACAGGCAGTATCTGGAGATGTTTTCAGTTGTCCTAACAGGTAGTGAGGATAGGGTGCTATCAGCATCTACAAGATTCAGAGGCTGCTAAATATCCTATAATGCACAGGACAATCTCTCGCCAACACTTTTATGCCCCTCACAAGACAAAGATCTATCCCCTACAAAAGCCCATAATTGCTAAGAAAGAGGCTCTTAGGACAATGATTCTCAGTGGGGGCAGTACTGCCCCCTTGTGGGAATTCTGGAAGTTCACCTAGTGCTTCTGTTTTTTAAGATGGTTATCCACATGTTTGGCAATCCATACAAAATCACATATTAAAGAATTATTCTACAACCCAAACAGCTGTAAACTTCATTTTTCATTCATGCAGAATAAAAATTCATATATAACTATCTAAACCTTTAACCTAAATCTATTTTACTACATGTAAATAAGATATTTATTTTGGCATGGCCTTAAATTATATTTTGTTTGCCAGGACTGCAAATGATTTACTACCATGCAAATTAAAGGAAGTAGATACTTTATTTGGTAAGAAACTTTACAGAGACTTGCTTACCATTTTGGAAATCTGGGTCACTTGACAGAAATGACATTAGTGACTGGGACCAATTATATGTTTTCAGTTTTCATATGAAATGATTCTAGGAAAAAGTACAAGCACCTCACACCATTAGTTCAGCTTACTATGCAGTCCTGCTGTGTGGTCATCTACAGCTTGGACAATCCAAGAACTTACTTCTTAAGCCACACATTATTTGATTATATTTACATTATTTTCTTTTTAAAAAAATATTATCATTAGGATACTATGCACACACTTATAATTATGTGTTAATAGATTATATTAGCTATGAATTCCATTTTAGGATAGTCAGGGAGTGTTAGGAAATATTTAACATGAATAGGTAGACACTGGGTATATTAGGATTATAAACCTAATTCTCTTGCCCATCACCGCCTTTTGGAATCTTGATTCTGTTTCCAATATAATCATCAACTCCTGTAGCATCTGGCTCTCTGCAAATATGATAAAGATGCCATTGATATTTTCACTCAGGTAATTCATAAAGATGCTTACTACAGAACCAATGGCTAATCTTAGGTAGTAGAATTCATTTTACTGCACTTTCACCACGGAATTCCCCACCTACTTTTTAAATTATCTTTAAATAACTAAGTACCTACGTACCAAAGATGGTCCTGAAAATGTTCCACAAAATACGGGCCAATTACCCATCCCAAAGATGACAGCCATTGCTGATGCCCCTCCCACAAATGGAGCATGTTTCCAATAAAGGTCTATAAAATGAAATGGCTATTTCAATTATCCCCAAGATCTCTTCCAACAATGAGAAGGCAAACTTTCCAAAACAATGTTAGATGGCAGATGGACAAGAAGCGAGCATAGCAAAGGAATATACAATCTCAAGGAGAATGGATACGTGTATTTGGATATCACAAGTGCTCTGACAGACTTTTTTCTTTCTAAAAAGTCTCAATGAGTCAACACTGAACAATATATCATTAAATATTCTCTATCATCAAGAAGCCCAAAACCACTCCCTGGATGCTTTGAAGTATCTTTGATAAGGAGTGTTTGAGAATTAAATATATTCAAATAGAAATATACCTATACTATCATACATTTTTCATTAATTAATTAATTTATTTTTGGCAGTCCTGCTTGTGTCATCTACAGCTTGGACAATCCAAGAACTTACTTCTTATATGAAATGATTCTAGGAAAAAGTACAAGCACCTCACACCATTAGTTCAGCTTACTATGCAGTCCTGCTGTGTGGTCATCTACAGCTTGGACAATCCAAGAACTTACTTCTTAAGCCACACATTATTTGATTATATTTACATTATTTTCTTTTTAAAAAAATATTATCATTAGGATACTATGCACACACTTATAATTATGTGTTAATAGATTATATTAGCTATGAATTCCATTTTAGGATAGTCAGGGAGTGTTAGGAAATATTTAACATGAATAGGTAGACACTGGGTATATTAGGATTATAAACCTAATTCTCTTGCCCATCACCGCCTTTTGGAATCTTGATTCTGTTTCCAATATAATCATCAACTCCTGTAGCATCTGGCTCTCTGCAAATATGATAAAGATGCCATTGATATTTTCACTCAGGTAATTCATAAAGATGCTTACTACAGAACCAATGGCTAATCTTAGGTAGTAGAATTCATTTTACTGCACTTTCACCACGGAATTCCCCACCTACTTTTTAAATTATCTTTAAATAACTAAGTACCTACGTACCAAAGATGGTCCTGAAAATGTTCCACAAAATACGGGCCAATTACCCATCCCAAAGATGACAGCCATTGCTGATGCCCCTCCCACAAATGGAGCATGTTTCCAATAAAGGTCTATAAAATGAAATGGCTATTTCAATTATCCCTAAGATCTCTTCCAACAATGAGAAGGCAAACTTTCCAAAACAATGTTAGATGGCAGATGGACAAGAAGCGAGCATAGCAAAGGAATATACAATCTCAAGGAGAATGGATACGTGTATTTGGATATCACAAGTGCTCTGACAGACTTTTTTCTTTCTAAAAAGTCTCAATGAGTCAACACTGAACAATATATCATTAAATATTCTCTATCATCAAGAAGCCCAAAACCACTCCCTGGATGCTTTGAAGTATCTTTGATAAGGAGTGTTTGAGAATTAAATATATTCAAATAGAAATATACCTATACTATCATACATTTTTCATTAATTAATTAATTTATTTTTGGCTATTCTGGGTTTTCACTGCTACCATAGGCTCTTCTCTAGTTGTAGGGAGTAGGGGCTACTCTCTAGCTAAGGTGAACAGGCTTCTTGTTGTGGAACTTGGGCTCCAGGGCACACAGGCTTCAGTAGTTGGGGAACAAGGGCTCCATGAGCACAGGCTCCATAGTTGTGGCTCACGGGCATGCTCTGTGGCATGTGGGATCTTCCCAGATAAGGGATCGAACTCATGCCTCCTGCATTGGCAGGTGAACTCTTTACCACTGAGCTACCAGGGAAACCCACTATTATACATTTTTAAAATATTTTTGGATGATAAATGGACTTCCTTTATTATCAAATGTATTTTATATAAAACAGAATTACCAGTAAGACTAATTCATACTGTCTTTCAATCACTTCTTAACTGCGTAAGGCAAATTTTAGATTCTGAGTGGCAGGAATACAATTTATACTAAAGGATATATTAACAAAAACCCTCTTTTTAGGTTACAAAGTACGTGTGCATGCACCTTAGCTTGGGGTACACGTAAGAGAACAATTTAAATTCTACTTCAAAATGTATAAAATAATGTTAACCTAAAAAAGATTCTATACCTTGAAAATATAATCCTGCTGTTTTAAACATATAATTCTAATTGACTGAAACATTTAGAGATTTTTCTAAATGAGTTTGTATGTTGACATTGACTAGACAAATGTGCTGAAGAAAAATTGCCTTTATCGTAATACATCTATTTGAGGTTTATTCCACTTGTTCTTTGTAACCCTAAGGAAACAATTTAGGAAAATTACAGGGAAGTAAACTGTCGAAATTACAGCATAAAAGCTTCCTTCCCCCTAAAATTACAGGTAAGAAAACTACAGTCTGCAGAAAAGAAAATCATTAGCTGTCTCCGGTTTTAAGCCCAATTGTGGTTTCCTGTAAATCTTTATAAAAGTCACACCTCGAAAACAAGAGAACCATAAACCACCAGTGACCTGTGACACTGCACGGAACCACAAAAGACTAATACTTTCATCTGAACCACAGCACTGTCAATCAACACCATATCTTTTGCTAAATAAAAAAAAGGGGGAGCAGGGGAGGGCAGCTGGAAATGGCAGGTGAAAAACCTCTATAACACCGTGCATCCTTGCCTAGCTATGTCCTTCACCCCTCATGTCACTTGCCATAGGGCTTAGTGGACGTCAAAAGTCACGCCTTTGTACCCTGGGCCTGAAAGGAAGACAAAACACAGATGGCATGGTAAATGAGCTGAACACCATCCCCCCAAAGGTCAAGTCCATCTATGGGGCTTCCCAGGGGGCGCTAGCGATAAAGAACCCACCTGCCAATGCAGGAGACCTAAGAGACATGGGTTCAGTCCCTGCATGGGGAAGATCCCTTGGAGGAAGGCACGGTAACCTACTCCAGTATTCTTGCCTGGAGAATCCCATGGACAGAGAAGCCCAGCAGGCTACAGTCTAAAAGGTCACAAACAGTTGAACACAACTGAAGCGACTTACCATGCATGCATGACACTATAAGCCAGAAACACCAAAGAGCTCAGGCAACCTCCACAAGCTCGGGGAAGGCAAGGAAGGATGGTCCCCTAGAATATTCAGGGAAAGCATGGCCCTGCTGATACCTCGAATTCAAATTTCCAGTCTGGAGAACTCTGGGAGAATATATTGTGTTGTTTTTAGATATCCAGTGTGTGGTAATCTGCTACAGCAGCCCAAGGAATCCAACTCACATGGTCCCCCGTCTTACAGAATACACCTACAGAGAGGTTTCTCCAGGACCATCTGGTAAATGTTCTGCTTCCATATTTCCCAAATCATTACAGTCTTATGTGCTAATACATCTATTTGAGGTTTATTCCACTTGTTCTTTGTAACCCTAAGGAAACAATTTAGGAAAATTACAGGGAAGTAAACTGTCGAAATTACAGCATAAAAGCTTCCTTCCCCCTAAAATTACAGGTAAGAAAACTACAGTCTGCAGAAAAGAAAATCATTAGCTGTCTCCGGTTTTAAGCCCAATTGTGGTTTCCTGTAAATCTTTATAAAAGTCACACCTCGAAAACAAGAGAACCATAAACCACCAGTGACCTGTGACACTGCACGGAACCACAAAAGACTAATACTTTCATCTGAACCACAGCACTGTCAATCAACACCATATCTTTTGCTAAATAAAAAAAAGGGGGAGCAGGGGAGGGCAGCTGGAAATGGCAGGTGAAAAAACCTCTATAACACCGTGCATCCTTGCCTAGCTATGTCCTTCACCCCTCATGTCACTTGCCATAGGGCTTAGTGGACGTCAAAAGTCACGCCTTTGTACCCTGGGCCTGAAAGGAAGACAAAACACAGATGGCATGGTAAATGAGCTGAACACCATCCCCCCAAAGGTCAAGTCCATCTATGGGGCTTCCCAGGGGGCGCTAGCGATAAAGAACCCACCTGCCAATGCAGGAGACCTAAGAGACATGGGTTCAGTCCCTGCATGGGGAAGATCCCTTGGAGGAAGGCACGGTAACCTACTCCAGTATTCTTGCCTGGAGAATCCCATGGACAGAGAAGCCCAGCAGGCTACAGTCTAAAAGGTCACAAACAGTTGAACACAACTGAAGCGACTTACCATGCATGCATGACACTATAAGCCAGAAACACCAAAGAGCTCAGGCAACCTCCACAAGCTCGGGGAAGGCAAGGAAGGATGGTCCCCTAGAATATTCAGGGAAAGCATGGCCCTGCTGATACCTCGAATTCAAATTTCCAGTCTGGAGAACTCTGGGAGAATATATTGTGTTGTTTTTAGATATCCAGTGTGTGGTAATCTGCTACAGCAGCCCAAGGAATCCAACTCACATGGTCCCCCGTCTTACAGAATACACCTACAGAGAGGTTTCTCCAGGACCATCTGGTAAATGTTCTGCTTCCATATTTCCCAAATCATTACAGTCTTATTGTAACAAACAGTTCCTATGAGATGTTTATATGGACTAGAGTTGAGGGACCACCTGGCCCTGGAATGATCTAAGTGTCCTCACAATGCCTGTTTCCTCGTGGTTGTCCCTGTGCTTATCATCTCCCACAGTGTGAGAGCCAGACAGCCTTGGGCCACAGAGCCTCTAAGTCACCTCCCTGGTATTGGGACCAAGTCTCATCAGCGATACAGAGCAAATGGAATCAGTCCTGCCTGGAGGCACCATGAGAAAATATGGGACAGCTGAAAAGGGCAAATGAGTTCACGCAAATAAAATGCCTTGTACAGAGGAGGCTCGCCCCAATGCTGAATTAGTATTTCTTACTTTCCCATTGTATCTAAACTAAAATTCTTCCTGGATCACATGTTTTACTTGGGAACAAATGTAAGTGTATCTCTGAACACTAGTATCAAAACCGTAGAAGCGCTGGCTGTCCTTTAATGCGTGCTTCCAACAGGTCTTCGGCAAAGCATCATTTTATCCATTTCAGGGATGGGAAACTAAAAGTTCCGAGAGGTTAAGCCACACGACAAAGATATTAATGGCTTTAAACCCAAGCCTACGGGATTTCACAGTCTCTCTGCTCAGTCTTTATACCATACAGCTTATGTGTTTATGATCTAGAAGGCTAAAGAATACTAGAATTTTTCCTTTAGGCTCTCTGAGAATAATGAGTTAATCTCATAATGTAATCCATGTTCAATGTATCCTAATGTAATCCATGTTAAATGTATCCTTAACACATTAACTTGCATTAATGCACTGGATTGTTCTTTACTTGCAGAGAAAACTTGAATGGCAAAAAAAGAAAAAGCAAGATGAAAGGAGGAAGGAATCAGAGAAAAGTCACTGGTTAATCCCTCGTTACTTAAGGGTCTAAAGGCCAGGAGCATTTCCGCATCCTTGTAACAGCATGGCCCTGCTGATCCAATTCAAATTTCCAGTCTGGAGAACTCTGGGAGAATATATTGTGTTGTTTTTAGATATCCAGTGTGTGGTAATCTGCTACAGCAGCCCAAGGAATCCAACTCACATGGTCCCCCGTCTTACAGAATACACCTACAGAGAGGTTTCTCCAGGACCATCTGGTAAATGTTCTGCTTCCATATTTCCCAAATCATTACAGTCTTATTGTAACAAACAGTTCCTATGAGATGTTTATATGGACTAGAGTTGAGGGACCACCTGGCCCTGGAATGATCTAAGTGTCCTCACAATGCCTGTTTCCTCGTGGTTGTCCCTGTGCTTATCATCTCCCACAGTGTGAGAGCCAGACAGCCTTGGGCCACAGAGCCTCTAAGTCACCTCCCTGGTATTGGGACCAAGTCTCATCAGCGATACAGAGCAAATGGAATCAGTCCTGCCTGGAGGCACCATGAGAAAATATGGGACAGCTGAAAAGGGCAAATGAGTTCACGCAAATAAAATGCCTTGTACAGAGGAGGCTCGCCCCAATGCTGAATTAGTATTTCTTACTTTCCCATTGTATCTAAACTAAAATTCTTCCTGGATCACATGTTTTACTTGGGAACAAATGTAAGTGTATCTCTGAACACTAGTATCAAAACCGTAGAAGCGCTGGCTGTCCTTTAATGCGTGCTTCCAACAGGTCTTCGGCAAAGCATCATTTTATCCATTTCAGGGATGGGAAACTAAAAGTTCCGAGAGGTTAAGCCACACGACAAAGATATTAATGGCTTTAAACCCAAGCCTACGGGATTTCACAGTCTCTCTGCTCAGTCTTTATACCATACAGCTTATGTGTTTATGATCTAGAAGGCTAAAGAATACTAGAATTTTTCCTTTAGGCTCTCTGAGAATAATGAGTTAATCTCATAATGTAATCCATGTTCAATGTATCCTAATGTAATCCATGTTAAATGTATCCTTAACACATTAACTTGCATTAATGCACTGGATTGTTCTTTACTTGCAGAGAAAACTTGAATGGCAAAAAAAGAAAAAGCAAGATGAAAGGAGGAAGGAATCAGAGAAAAGTCACTGGTTAATCCCTCGTTACTTAAGGGTCTAAAGGCCAGGAGCATCCGCATCCTGTAACAGCTAGTTACAAAGGGTCCTTCACAGAGCTGTGGAATCAGAAAGTGCAGTTAATAAGACTCGCCAAGTGATTCAAACGCCATTGAGAAGCGCTGCATTTATTGAATTCAGAGCAGAGAGCTGTGGAGGGGGCCTTAAGACAGCTAAATCTCTAATAGCAACAGAGTAGTACATTTCTAATACAGTGACATAGTAGGGGAGGGGTGTCCAATGTGTAGAAAGAAAACTGACCCTACCCTGTGAATGAAAAACGGACAGGAAACTGAGTCCTAAATATGGCTTCTGTCCTAGTGCCATCCATGATGCAGGAAACGATTCTGAAAATAAGGTCAGAGCTAATGAGCAGAATTAGAACTCAGTATGGAGTTAGAAATATGGGAAGAGTATATATGGATATCCAGGCACAGCATTAGATTTTGTGAATGAAGTCAGCATCAGTAAATAATAACAGTGAGAGCTAAAGTTTACTGAACGACTACACAAGGCAGTTAAGATAAATCTATTACATAAGCCTCCTCACTCATGCCCTTCAACAGCCTCATCAGGCTTTCAGCAATTTAAGAGGCTGGCTGAGGTTTTGGGGTATTTTACATGACAGTGCCAGGCTGGCAAGGACAGAACCTGACTTTGCTTATGACAGATGTCTTCTCCCATCTGAATGAATGGATCTATGTAACTGCCTTTGGGAAAATAAAATTTAAACTAGTATCTCCACGACAAAGATATTAATGGCTTTAAACCCAAGCCTACGGGATTTCACAGTCTCTCTGCTCAGTCTTTATACCATACAGCTTATGTGTTTATGATCTAGAAGGCTAAAGAATACTAGAATTTTTCCTTTAGGCTCTCTGAGAATAATGAGTTAATCTCATAATGTAATCCATGTTCAATGTATCCTAATGTAATCCATGTTAAATGTATCCTTAACACATTAACTTGCATTAATGCACTGGATTGTTCTTTACTTGCAGAGAAAACTTGAATGGCAAAAAAAGAAAAAGCAAGATGAAAGGAGGAAGGAATCAGAGAAAAGTCACTGGTTAATCCCTCGTTACTTAAGGGTCTAAAGGCCAGGAGCATCCGCATCCTGTAACAGCTAGTTACAAAGGGTCCTTCACAGAGCTGTGGAATCAGAAAGTGCAGTTAATAAGACTCGCCAAGTGATTCAAACGCCATTGAGAAGCGCTGCATTTATTGAATTCAGAGCAGAGAGCTGTGGAGGGGGCCTTAAGACAGCTAAATCTCTAATAGCAACAGAGTAGTACATTTCTAATACAGTGACATAGTAGGGGAGGGGTGTCCAATGTGTAGAAAGAAAACTGACCCTACCCTGTGAATGAAAAACGGACAGGAAACTGAGTCCTAAATATGGCTTCTGTCCTAGTGCCATCCATGATGCAGGAAACGATTCTGAAAATAAGGTCAGAGCTAATGAGCAGAATTAGAACTCAGTATGGAGTTAGAAATATGGGAAGAGTATATATGGATATCCAGGCACAGCATTAGATTTTGTGAATGAAGTCAGCATCAGTAAATAATAACAGTGAGAGCTAAAGTTTACTGAACGACTACACAAGGCAGTTAAGATAAATCTATTACATAAGCCTCCTCACTCATGCCCTTCAACAGCCTCATCAGGCTTTCAGCAATTTAAGAGGCTGGCTGAGGTTTTGGGGGTATTTTACATGACAGTGCCAGGCTGGCAAGGACAGAACCTGACTTTGCTTATGACAGATGTCTTCTCCCATCTGAATGAATGGATCTATGTAACTGCCTTTGGGAAAATAAAATTTAAACTAGTATTCGTCCAAATTGAAAAGCTGTAATACAGTCAAACCAGTCTCTTAACCTTGCAAACAGGAACTGAGAATACACATACATGTAAGCTTGAGGTCTTGGGGAGACAGGAAGGGACAGGGAATGTTCTTTAGGCTGTTAGAACATCTACAAAGAGCCTTTACCCAAACCTCTAGACCTACAGCTCCAGTAGACATGAAAAGGTGTGTCTTCATCAGTTAGTTACAAGGACGGAACCACAGACAATGAAAGGAGCAGCTCTCGGGAAACAGGGCTTCAGTCTGATGGGACAGCACACCTGTGAATAACCCCTAGCCATGGAGATGCTCCTGCTGTGCAGAATCTCACCTCCCAAACACTTCCAGGGCTCCCGGTGTCTTTCCTGATCCTGACTTAGCTGGCTCCCTGAGCATTCCTGCCTTATTATCATCCTCTGGGCAGTTCACAGTAGGGTTTCATTTAAATCCAGGATCTTTAAGAAGCAGCTCTTCCAAGAAACTTATATCATCTTCTGGAGTTGCTCTGGGTGCTAAACTGGGTAACAGCATATTTTGAGTGCTAGTTCTGCCTCATCATACATGTACATTCTATATGTTTTTATCAAATATGGAGACAGCATCTAACCATCTCATCCGCTTGCCCCATTGTTCAATTTACAAATGTCTAGTTTTCCTCATTTCCCTCATCACTTTACACATTTAAGATGGGTTTAAGGAGGCTGGGGAATCTAATCTCAGTTTTGTCACTAACAAACTTCATGCCCCTGGCAAATCACAATATTTCTGAACTTCTAGATGTTTAAGTGTGGATTATGAAAGTTTTCTTCAGCAAAGGAGAGGAAGAAGGATATCCCCTTTGCTGATATTCCCTAAAATCCTTTCTAGGGATGAGGTTCTATAATGTTGTTAATATCAGAACTAATGTGGTAAAAAAATCTCTAGAATTTTTCAAACTTTTCATCGTTACACATTTTCTAGCACTCTTCGTACTCTTACTTCGGCTTCCCTTGGGGCTCAGATGGGAAAGAATTGCCTACAATGCAGGAGACCTGGGTTTGCTCCTTGGGTTAAGACGACCCCTTGGAGGAGGGCATGACAACCTACTTGAGTATTCTTGCCTGGAGAATTCCCATGAACAGAGGAGCCTGTCAGGCTACAGTTCATGGGGTCGCAAAGACTCAAACACTACTAATTGACTAACACTTTGCACTGTACAGTCTTTTGTTAAACATGTACAGAGAAAGTATCCCCTGTAGACAAAGTCTCAGGGAAGAAAGTAACATCACTCCAATTTTATACAAGTAGAAACTAAAGCTCAGAGAGGTAAAGCAATTTATTTACAATCACACAGTCATACGTGCAGGAAGAGTTAAAGGTCAACCTCAGGTCTGTGGCGCCAAAGCCCATTGTTTTAATTATCATGAGAGTTTCAGGTCATTTCTTTCTAGGACTGGGCTAAAACCTCTGAGATTACTCTTGCTACTCTCCAAAATCAGTTTCACTTTTTGGTTTCAGCCTCATGATTGATGCTACGTGATATGACTGAATTCTGATCCAAATAAATGTTTGCAAAGTTACCTTTCAGTAAATCTAGTTCAGTATCATAACAATGATCAAAAAAAGCAAAGAAAACTCTCCCAGAGGTTGCCATCCTATAAAAAGAAAGCTCCACTGACCAGTTCCAATACCATATATGTCCAAATAGTCCCACTAGCCTTAAGAAAAAAATGTAGCTGAGAGATTTGGAATTTGTTATTTTCCCAAGTGGAAACAAGTGCCTCAGAATCTTTAAAGTATCAAAAATGTATTTTGAAGAAAGAAAAATAAACCACTATGATCCTTAAAGATAGACTTTAATTATTTAAGAGAAGTATATACAAACATTGTATCTTTAAAAAAATCACATTGTAGGGATTCAAGTTTTATTCAACTTAAAAAACAAAAATCAAGCCAAATGTGCAATATGGACTTTATAAATCTGAAAAGTAAAACGGCACGTAAACATTGCCTCAAAAAAGCATTCTCGTGAATGTAACTCAAGCACAAAAAGGAAATAAAGAATTTCCCACATGTTGTACAACAGTTATATGATTGACTTTTTTTTTAAAGAAATCTGGCTTTAATGTAGAAAATTGATTTTGTTGATGCCAGTCACATGCCTTTTATTTTTTAATAGAAAAGGTTACAGATCATTTATCTTATGTAGAAATATACACACAACCACAAACTAAAAAGTCACGCAGAAAATTAGCAACTTTTTGGACCTGCCACTCTCGCTCTTTGGAACCTACCCTATATATATAAGGAAAACAGAGATGAGGAAATACGTGCAAGAATGTGAGCTGCAGTGTGGTTTATGCTTACAGAAAATAAGCAAAACACGTGACTATCAATATCAGTAAGCTTAAGTAAATACATGGATACAACAGAATAATACATGGCTGTTAGACTTATGTGTGAACTAATCTAGAACGGAAGGAGCTACAGTTGAGGAAACAGAGTAGGATGCTGACGAGTGTTATGGGATGATTCTACTCCATCAAGAAAAACAAACAAACCAAAACTCCAAAGGAACAGAGAGGTTCTTTCTACTGAACAGTTCAAGTAAAGCTACAGAAAGGTTACTTTTGGCTGCCTGCTGAAGGGCAGGAGGGTGCCTGGCGGGGACTGGAAAGAGGAGATCAAGTTTCATACATCTTTTTATTGTCTAAAAACCAGCATACATTACCTCCGGCAATTAAAACAACCGAGAGAGTAGTCATAGTCCAAGAAAAGCTTAAAATCAGTGAATTTGAAATCTCAAAAAGCATCTCCAGATTTTAAGACAGTAATAAAGCTGCAGAACCTCACAAAAGAAACTTTAAAAAAAAAATTGCTCAAATATCAAGAAGCCCAGTGAGTTCAAGGAATGTCTCATTCTGCGAAGACATCTCTGGTAATGCCCTGGAGAGACTAGATAAACCAAGGATTTCAAGGCTGGTTGCTTCAGACCCTGCCTCTACTCTTAAGGAATTGTCTTGCCTTGATAACAAAACAGAAAGATTAGAGAAAACAAAAGGTATTGCTACCTATCTCTTGCTTCACCTTGTCTAACAGTGACTAGATTTTCTCTTTATTTAGTTCTGCAGATGAAAGAAAGCATCCCCTACATTTGATTTGCCCTTGATCCTTTCTTGCCGTCACAGACCATATGACAATATTTTTTCCTAACCTAGGAAAAATCTATATGACTGCCCTTAAGAGTTTTCTAGACCAGCAGCTTGCAATAAACATATTGCAGAGTTTCAAAATACTTTTTGCAATGGCAACTTATTGTTAAATAGGGGTATCAAAACGTGCAGTGTTGAATTTTCTCGCTTTCCCCCCTTGCTTGTTTATCAAGTACAATCTATTTAACACAGTATCTGAGCAGAGAAGCTATGAAAGAGGCCACATGATCACACATGAATTCCTTCTTACCCACAGTATCACTTCCTTTCGGCACTGGCCCTTGGTTATGAGGACAGACCTAAATCAGTGCATTTCTCCTCAGTGTTAAATCACAAATGTTGCTCATCACCGAAACTACTTCACTTCCAGTCCCCTGGGGTTTTCACATGAGAGGGGTCACGGACTGAACGCAATAGCCTTTTACAGGAAGGCTAAACGGCACTTTTCAAGGGAATATTGATTCAAAAACCTTAGAGTCCATTAGGTACGACCCACAGTCTATTCTTTTGCCGTAGGTCAGACCACACTCATTTCTTTTTACCCTAGAATTGTTGAAAGGCAGTATATATTTTAGACATCCCATAAAAGACTTGGCTTTTCACTTGAAAATATGTAATGTATGTGAATAATCATATTAACTAGAGTATGAAAACTGATTTCTAAAAAGGACCTCAGACTGCAACAGGCTATGTTAGGATTTACCTAATTATATTCTAGAATTACACAGTTATCAAGGACATCAAATAACCTATTAGCAGGTGTCAGAAGTCTTGTCTAATAGCTGATCTTTTTCTTATAATAATTGTCTTTGAGTTCTTTATTGGGGGAGAGAGGGTGGAGTAGGAAGCCATTCCCTTTATTCTATCTCCTCAAACATATATTTTTCACTACTATTAATTTTCCATTCTTTTTCTCAGCTCACTTTTCTCAGCCAAATGTGAATGTAGAAAATTCCTCACAGGAATTCTAGGACTTCTGCTCAGACGGCTATAGGTGTTCAAGGACTTGTCTATGCAAAGTGAACTATCGGTTTCTTTTTGGATTTAGACTAAACGCTAAAGGAGAACACTGCACTTTGGCTTTTTAAACACATGCCTCAAATTCACTACTTATTGGAAAACTATAATGCTACATGTTTTTAATGCTATACTTTCCAAACACTTGAATTGTCACATTAAGAATGCTTACACTTGAATTCCTCTTTTATATGTGGAAGCCAAAAAATAAATGAATGAATATAACAAAGCAGAAAGAGATACACAGATATAGACCTCAAACTAGTGGTTGCCAGTCAGAAGAAAGAAAGGGGAGAGGCAAGATAGAGGGAGGGGATTAAGAGGCACAAACTACTATGTATAAAAGCTACAAGAACGTATAGCCCAGGGAACACAGCCAATACTTCATAATCACTTTAAATGGAGCAGAGTCTCCAAAAGTATTGACTCACAGTGCTGTACACCTAAAACTAATATAATATCGTGAATCAATTTTACTTCAAAAAAAAAAGAAAGTTATATGTTTAAGAAAGTATTTTAAAACACAACTAAAGGGCAGTTCAAACTACTAGCTGTACAATTGTTAAAGATTGTACTCCTGCTGCCATCTTGTGGTACTTTTTGGAATCTTCTCGCTTATTTTTCTCCCTCGCTTTTCCTTTTCCCGGCATGATTTGAAGGCAACCTATATCCAAACCTTGGCTTCCCTGGTAGCTTAGCTGGTAAAGAATCTGCCTGCAATACAGGAGACCTGGTTTGATTCCTGGGTCGGGAAGATACTTTGGAGAAGGGATAGGCTACTCACTCCAGTATTCTTGGGCTTTACAGGTGAGCTCAGACTGCAAAGAATCTGCTGGCAAAGTGGGAGACCTGGGTTGGTTCCATCTGTGGATTGGGAAGATCCCCTGGAGGAGGGAAAGGCTATTCACTCCAGTATTCTTGTCTAGAAAATTCCATGGACAGAGGAACCTGACGAGCTACAGTCCTGGGGTCACAAAGAGTCAGGGGCACAACTGTGAGACTTTCACTTCACATATACAAACCTTAATGAGCCGCTTTCTTAAGTGGGTAGGGAGACAATCTGCATTGTATTTCAAAATAAGAATGGGTTGTTGCCAATTTCTCCTTCTGCCTGCATAAGGAAGGCTAAGGGCTGAAGAATTGATGCTTTCAAACAGTGGTACTGGAGAAGACTGTTGAGAGTCCCTTGGACTGAAAGAAGACCAAACCAGTCAGTCTTAAAGGAAATCGACCTTGAATATTCATTGGAAGGACTGATGCTGAAACGAAAGCTCTAATATTGGGTTACCTGGTGTGAAGAGGAGCCGACTTACTGGAAAAGACTGGGAAAGACTGAGGGCAGGAGGAGAAGCTGGTGACAGAGAAAGAGATGTTTGGAAAGCATCACCAATTCAATGGAGTCAGAAGAAAGAAAGGGGAGAGGCAAGATAGAGGGAGGGGATTAAGAGGCACAAACTACTATGTATAAAAGCTACAAGAACGTATAGCCCAGGGAACACAGCCAATACTTCATAATCACTTTAAATGGAGCAGAGTCTCCAAAAGTATTGACTCACAGTGCTGTACACCTAAAACTAATATAATATCGTGAATCAATTTTACTTCAAAAAAAAAAGAAAGTTATATGTTTAAGAAAGTATTTTAAAACACAACTAAAGGGCAGTTCAAACTACTAGCTGTACAATTGTTAAAGATTGTACTCCTGCTGCCATCTTGTGGTACTTTTTGGAATCTTCTCGCTTATTTTTCTCCCTCGCTTTTCCTTTTCCCGGCATGATTTGAAGGCAACCTATATCCAAACCTTGGCTTCCCTGGTAGCTTAGCTGGTAAAGAATCTGCCTGCAATACAGGAGACCTGGTTTGATTCCTGGGTCGGGAAGATACTTTGGAGAAGGGATAGGCTACTCACTCCAGTATTCTTGGGCTTTACAGGTGAGCTCAGACTGCAAAGAATCTGCTGGCAAAGTGGGAGACCTGGGTTGGTTCCATCTGTGGATTGGGAAGATCCCCTGGAGGAGGGAAAGGCTATTCACTCCAGTATTCTTGTCTAGAAAATTCCATGGACAGAGGAACCTGACGAGCTACAGTCCTGGGGTCACAAAGAGTCAGGGGCACAACTGTGAGACTTTCACTTCACATATACAAACCTTAATGAGCCGCTTTCTTAAGTGGGTAGGGAGACAATCTGCATTGTATTTCAAAATAAGAATGGGTTGTTGCCAATTTCTCCTTCTGCCTGCATAAGGAAGGCTAAGGGCTGAAGAATTGATGCTTTCAAACAGTGGTACTGGAGAAGACTGTTGAGAGTCCCTTGGACTGAAAGAAGACCAAACCAGTCAGTCTTAAAGGAAATCGACCTTGAATATTCATTGGAAGGACTGATGCTGAAACGAAAGCTCTAATATTGGGTTACCTGGTGTGAAGAGGAGCCGACTTACTGGAAAAGACTGGGAAAGACTGAGGGCAGGAGGAGAAGCTGGTGACAGAGAAAGAGATGTTTGGAAAGCATCACCAATTCAATGGATATGAGTTTGAGCAACCTCTGGGAGGTAGCGAAGGGCAGGGAAGCCTGGCGTGGGGCACAGAGAGTCGCAGAGAGTCTGGAAGGACTGAGCGACTGAACAACCACCACCTCCTGTTTGTAATAGATTCCCACCTTTCTCTTTAGACCTTTCTCATTTTTTCCACAAAAGTACGCTTTTAACACAATTACTTTTAAAATATTGATCTTTTAGATTCATTCAGTTTCTTACACATGTCAAAGGGACAGAGATTACAGGACAATGTGTGTGCTTTATGAAAGACTTCCCCTCCTAAACTTTTTCAAAATTGATTTTTATAGAGAAAGAAAAAAGCCATGAATTTTCCAGCTGCAGGATGCTACACTACCACCCTTCGCAGATACAGACACCAACTCTCAGGATCCAAGGAGGAGCCCTGGGAACTTGCGCTGGGAAGACAGAGCTGCCCAGTGACCCTGGGCTGGATGGAGACTGGACGCCAGACAGCCCTTTATTATAATACTTCCCAGCTGTCCTGTTCACTTATGGCTGTGGCATGGTAAAGGAATTCATAAACCGGAGGTAAATCAGACACTTTTCTGAAGATGAAGTAAAGTGAGTGATTCTGTTTTTTTAAAGTTTTGTTATT
The DNA here is from genome assembly GCA_022376925.1 of Tragulus kanchil. NCBI lineage: Eukaryota > Metazoa > Chordata > Mammalia > Artiodactyla > Tragulidae > Tragulus > Tragulus kanchil. The sequence goes on along the minus strand of JAIOJX010000005.1, from coordinate 111,528,304 downwards.
TTAAAATGATTATTTATTGGTCAACCATCTTTGTTCTCTGGCATGGTGTGGGCCTCCCAGTGTAGTGGCCGCGCTCCTTGCAGAGTGCTGGTTCTGGGCGCATGCGCGCCAGAGCACAGGCTTGGTATTTCAAAATAAGAATGGGTTGTTGCCAATTTCTCCTTCTGCCTGCATAAGGAAGGCTAAGGGCTGAAGAATTGATGCTTTCAAACAGTGGTACTGGAGAAGACTGTTGAGAGTCCCTTGGACTGAAAGAAGACCAAACCAGTCAGTCTTAAAGGAAATCGACCTTGAATATTCATTGGAAGGACTGATGCTGAAACGAAAGCTCTAATATTGGGTTACCTGGTGTGAAGAGGAGCCGACTTACTGGAAAAGACTGGGAAAGACTGAGGGCAGGAGGAGAAGCTGGTGACAGAGAAAGAGATGTTTGGAAAGCATCACCAATTCAATGGATATGAGTTTGAGCAACCTCTGGGAGGTAGCGAAGGGCAGGGAAGCCTGGCGTGGGGCACAGAGAGTCGCAGAGAGTCTGGAAGGACTGAGCGACTGAACAACCACCACCTCCTGTTTGTAATAGATTCCCACCTTTCTCTTTAGACCTTTCTCATTTTTTCCACAAAAGTACGCTTTTAACACAATTACTTTTAAAATATTGATCTTTTAGATTCATTCAGTTTCTTACACATGTCAAAGGGACAGAGATTACAGGACAATGTGTGTGCTTTATGAAAGACTTCCCCTCCTAAACTTTTTCAAAATTGATTTTTATAGAGAAAGAAAAAAGCCATGAATTTTCCAGCTGCAGGATGCTACACTACCACCCTTCGCAGATACAGACACCAACTCTCAGGATCCAAGGAGGAGCCCTGGGAACTTGCGCTGGGAAGACAGAGCTGCCCAGTGACCCTGGGCTGGATGGAGACTGGACGCCAGACAGCCCTTTATTATAATACTTCCCAGCTGTCCTGTTCACTTATGGCTGTGGCATGGTAAAGGAATTCATAAACCGGAGGTAAATCAGACACTTTTCTGAAGATGAAGTAAAGTGAGTGATTCTTTTTTTTTTTAATGTTTTGTTATTTTAAAATTATTATTTATTTTTCAACCATCTTTGTTCTCTGGCATGGTGTGGGCCTCCCAGTGTAGTGGCCTCTCTCCTTGCAGAGTGCTGGTTCTGGGCGCATGCGCGCCAGAGCACAGGCTCGGTAATTGGACACACCGGTCCAGTCACTCCGCAGCATGTGGGATCTTCCCGGGCCAGGGATCAAACCGGTGCTCCATGCACTGCAAGGCGGACTCTTTACCTACCGGAACACCAGGGAAGCCCAGTGAGTGATTCTTAACCCGACTGATTTACCATCAGAACAAGAGTATATCTCATGAAAACCACCATTTCCATCCAACTCTATGTCCTCACTCCAATTTCTGTGGAGAAATTGAAAGCCATCCCAGGAGCTGCAGGAAGACAGGTACAGGGACAACCCCATTAGCCAGAATCTTCGACAACATCCATGGGGTAAGCATGAAAACAATCTGTTTCATTCCTTGTTGAAAATGACTTTAAAATATTCCCTCTTGTGTTATTCATATCTATGTTATTCTCAGTCGGTATCTTTCTATATCTTTCTTTAAAATCTATGAGCCCTTAAAACAAAGCTTTCTTCTAAGCAACAGAAGCCATACGGCATGGATTTAATGTGATTATTACAGTTTATCCCTCCGTACATTAAAATTCCTTACTGTTAGTATAAAATAAATTACCTGTGGGCCACCTAACAGCAGCCCTGATGCCACTGGTATATGAACATCACCTTTGGGGAAAAGGGGCTCTTCTGGATATGTGCCACGTAGGGTGTAGTAAACCTAACAACCGTTACGTATAAATAAGTGGCTTTAAGTGTTGGGACATCGAGATTTTGATACTGTAAACCCATCGCTCAGATCACAAGTTCTCAAACATTTTTTTCTGCAGTGACTCACGAGATGAATGATGTTCCCACGTGTAACCCACTCTTGTGAAAAGACAAGACCGACTGTGGGTTCTGTGCAATTTCCTGCCGTCTATTTGTCATCCCCCCAGCCTGGGAAGCCAATCGGAATGCAAGTCAAAAACCATCCCTAGGGAGGTGCCTGTGAATGCACTCAACCTTATTTTCTAAGAAGCAAATAATTCATGAAGTTTGATTTTTTTTTAAACCTATTACTTACTCCTTTTAGCCTCACAACTAATCAAACACATCCCACTGAGCGCCATAACATCGCAGCTGCCGTCTGCTGGAGTAAAACACAGACTATTGTCCTGCCTAGTTTAGAGTGAACTGATTCTGAGAAAGGAGGCTGAACTGAATGTGAATTGGTTTGAGATGGTTTCAGGGTGGGATTTTTTCAAAAAATGTGTTTGTTTTTAATACCTTCTAGGCATGTGCTATTCTTACCATGCCTCTGAAAAGCAGTGTGTGTGAAGAGAAATCTCTGGTAAGCTAAGGGTTTTATAGGGTTGGAATTTTTACTATAAACAGACCTGGTTTCTACCCCAGAGTTTACAGTCTAAGATATAAAAGAATTTTCTATTTTGAGAATTTTAAGCATACATAGTGAGGTTCCTTGGTGGTCGTGTGAGACATGAAATTAACACTAGCCACACCACGAGGACAATGCAAGGCATCAAGAAAAATACTCACGTCTGCTCAAAGGTTTTGGGTTTTCTCATTAGGCAATATTGGTATCATACAGTTGAACAAACAAACCTATGAGTATTTGTTAAGTGGCAAAGATACAAGTACTTTTAGGATTCCAAGTAAGGTTTGTCAGCAGTGCTTTTGCAGTATTTGAAGTCAGAATGCTCAAATAAAGACACATTTGAGGATTTAAAAGACCTTTTTAAGTACTCTGTAAACTGATCTAGAAATGAGGAGCAGCAGAGCATAATTTAAGAGCTATACTTGCATTGTCTCTATCACAGGGGGAAAAATTCAAACTAAGTCCTAACAAGGTAATTACAGTCCACTACTTACTGGATTTGCCTTATTGAGGCAAATTCACTTATTAAATAAACACTCAGATGATATCAGCATGTTATCTCCTTATACACCCAAATGCTAGCAGTGTCTTCATCCACATAATAAAAGCAATCCAAATCATCTCCTAGGATCATGACATTAACTGCTTAGGACTAATTTCCAAGAATATGTCTAATCAACATGCACGAAGGAAAGGTTTACCACACAGTCACCACACTGGACAGGACAGAATAAAGAAGGTATTTTACAACTTTCTAGCCAATATAAATTGCATATTGATTGAATTTAAAACTACACTATTTTCTAAGGTAGCATGGGTTTCTACTATATTTCCACATTAAAAAAAAAAAACAAAACAGTATGAAAATATTTAAAATAAAAGCACCATAATGTACACTGAAGTTTGTGATCCACCAGTAGTGTTTTGGGAGTAGTGTAGAGTAAGGTTAAGACATTTTTAAAAAAGAGTTTCTTGTTCAGAACAATAAAGGAGATTAGTTCTATCAGTCTTTATATAATAAAACTCAAAGATACACATTCTCTGGAAACACCTGGTTTTCACTGAGAAATACCTTAAAGCATCAGATACCTTCAATATGAAAAATTACTTTGAACCTTTAGGAAATTCAAATTGTACACTATCTGAAATATCTTAAAGACATGAAAGAGTCTAAAAGGTTAGAGCTCTATTCTAAGCAAGACCTCTGTTCTACACTTGTAGTTGTATGAGGTTTGCAAATAATACTAATAGATCCGGCAGGAGTTTCAGAGGTCAAGCTACAAGAGACCATGGACCCCAAAGAGAGATGTGCAACACGGGAAGTTTCAACGACAAAGAGAAAACAGGTAAAGATCATCACTGAGTCAAAAGTAGGAGGTAGTAGGTCCTTCCACAAGCAGCAGCAGAGATTGACTCCAGTACCCTGCTCTGGGAGACAGCATTAGACTGTGTGTTGGATATCAAGCACAAGATTTGACAAGCTGCAAGATGCTGTCATCTGTTTTACAATAATAGCCCAAGAAGTAAATAGGAAACTAATTGGGCCGAGCCAGAAGAGTTTCAGAATAATAATTACCATCAGAAGTATAAAGGCATAAATTAAATAAATTGGAAATTTGTGTGTGTATATAGATATGCACATACATATAAACATACACATATGCACACACATATATATCTTCTTTTCGAAGTGAGGCTCCAGGTCAGTACTCATTTTTGAGTAATTCCAACTTCTGAGCTTTCACTTTTGTGAAACAGGATACGCTATCCCTGGTTTATCTCAGCACTCACAGTAACTTCCAAGAGCTCCAAGAATCCAAGATAACATAGGGTCCTGAACTCTGATAAGCAAATTCTCAGTGGCAAGTGAAAATAATTATTCCTCTTCTGAGAACTATGAAATCACCTGAAAATCTTATCAAAAGAAAGGGTTTTAGTGTACTCCTAGCATCTCCTGCACCATGTGGGGAGAGGGCACTGGGAAACCGGCAGTTAGTAAGGAAGAAAAACATACAACATCTTTTGTTTATTTCTGGTCTCTTAGAAATACTTTCATAAGGGTCGGTCAAGTCTCGGATGATTTTCCACCAGTAGTGTTTTGGGAGTAGTGTAGAGTAAGGTTAAGACATTTTTAAAAAAGAGTTTCTTGTTCAGAACAATAAAGGAGATTAGTTCTATCAGTCTTTATATAATAAAACTCAAAGATACACATTCTCTGGAAACACCTGGTTTTCACTGAGAAATACCTTAAAGCATCAGATACCTTCAATATGAAAAATTACTTTGAACCTTTAGGAAATTCAAATTGTACACTATCTGAAATATCTTAAAGACATGAAAGAGTCTAAAAGGTTAGAGCTCTATTCTAAGCAAGACCTCTGTTCTACACTTGTAGTTGTATGAGGTTTGCAAATAATACTAATAGATCCGGCAGGAGTTTCAGAGGTCAAGCTACAAGAGACCATGGACCCCAAAGAGAGATGTGCAACACGGGAAGTTTCAACGACAAAGAGAAAACAGGTAAAGATCATCACTGAGTCAAAAGTAGGAGGTAGTAGGTCCTTCCACAAGCAGCAGCAGAGATTGACTCCAGTACCCTGCTCTGGGAGACAGCATTAGACTGTGTGTTGGATATCAAGCACAAGATTTGACAAGCTGCAAGATGCTGTCATCTGTTTTACAATAATAGCCCAAGAAGTAAATAGGAAACTAATTGGGCCGAGCCAGAAGAGTTTCAGAATAATAATTACCATCAGAAGTATAAAGGCATAAATTAAATAAATTGGAAATTTGTGTGTGTATATAGATATGCACATACATATAAACATACACATATGCACACACATATATATCTTCTTTTCGAAGTGAGGCTCCAGGTCAGTACTCATTTTTGAGTAATTCCAACTTCTGAGCTTTCACTTTTGTGAAACAGGATACGCTATCCCTGGTTTATCTCAGCACTCACAGTAACTTCCAAGAGCTCCAAGAATCCAAGATAACATAGGGTCCTGAACTCTGATAAGCAAATTCTCAGTGGCAAGTGAAAATAATTATTCCTCTTCTGAGAACTATGAAATCACCTGAAAATCTTATCAAAAGAAAGGGTTTTAGTGTACTCCTAGCATCTCCTGCACCATGTGGGGAGAGGGCACTGGGAAACCGGCAGTTAGTAAGGAAGAAAAACATACAACATCTTTTGTTTATTTCTGGTCTCTTAGAAATACTTTCATAAGGGTCAGTCAAATCTCGGATGAACACATGATTAAATGAAAACCTGCAACCCATACACACATCAATGATTTCGAGGGAATGAGAAACCTCGGTGTATTACAAATATACCTGGAAAATGAACATGATTTGAGAACTCAAACCAACCCCAAAGCAAAGTGGATATGTTTTAAAATATACAGATGATAACTGAAACTACTAATTCACCAACTCCGGTATTGATGCAAAAAGAAGAAACTTAAATTGTTTTTCTGGGTTTCCCAGGTGGCACTAATGGTAAAGAACTCCCTGCCAATGCAGAAGACATAAGAGATATGGGTTTGATCCCTGATCAGGAAGATCCCCTAGAGAAGGGCATGGAAACTCACTCCAGTATTCTTGCCTGAAGAATCCCACGGACAGAGGAGCCTGGCAGGCTACAATCCAACGGGTCATAAAGAGTCAGACACAACTGAAATGACTTAGCACACAACTGTTTTTCTGGTCCCATTTCTGAGATCCTTCAAAAGGTATTTCAGTAATGATTTGCTCAGTTTTCTCATCACTAAAACCAGGGTACTATCTCCCTCCTGAATCACTTTGACTGAAAGTAGGTGTGAGGTGCTTATTCTCAGAACCTGTGCTCTTCAAATCACACGTAGCAAAACACAAGGATCTTGAAAAGCAAGCCTACCTAAACATTCTTCCCCTTCCTCCTCCGCTTTTCACCCTTTCAACTTTCATCATAAATATTACTCATCTGAGTAAACTAGAGGAATGTCTTTTCCCAGAAGCTCCAGTTAAAACATCACTGTGTGAATCCAGAAAGGATAACTGGTTAACAGACTGGTGTGTGGTCAGGTAGTAATAAATTCCTCTGGTTAGAAGGACTGGTAGGAATGATGGGAGCAGGAGCAGTCTGGAAGGAAAAAGGCAGAGGCTATTGTGGATGAGATCCAAAGGCAGCAGCTGAGACCCTTCTCCCATCTTTCCTCACCAGCAGTGTTCATCCGTGCCACCTGTGACATGATGCTGTGCGGGAGAAACTGGGCTCAGGAGGAGGAAGAGGAAACAATTGGGAAATGACAATCCCAAGAGTAGGATCTGAAGAAATTCTAGCCAGCGCAACACACGTCAGGCATATGTGCTGGACTCTAGAACTCCCTGGTCACTTTTTCATTAAGTCAGTTTTGTGCTGGCTATAAAGACTTAATATGTACATATTCTAATTTAGGGCATGTTCTTTTCTTTCTATTTGGAAGGATTCACTGGTTAGTAAGATGGAACTGTCCTGATTTCCACATCTTGAGAGTGCAACAGCTGAGAACTGGGGCTCTAAAAATTGCAAGATTTGGGTTTGAAACACATCTGACATTTCCTAGCTGTGAGATCTTCAGTAAGTGACTTCTCCAAGACTCAGATGTCTCACATGGAAAGTACACACGTGATTTAGGATCACTGGGGAAAAAAAACACTGAGGTGCTCAACGTAAAGAGCTTAGCACTGTGTTAAAATCACTAAGATTAGTTTCCTTTATTATCCTTACTATGGCTATTTTAAAGCATTGTGTATTTTCTATTGGAACAATTAATAAGCTGGGTCCAGAATTCAGCAAGTACTGGCTCATTTTGTTTAAGCTGTTTCTATCAAAATCAGGCCAGATCCATTGATTTAGTCTGAAGGTTAAACCAGCTGAAATGAATCAGAGGTGCAAGAGGCAAAGAGCTTTCTGGGGCACCCATTCCAAAGCACCCATGTCCCCCTGGAGGAAGGTTCAACTTTCAAAGGAAAACGATACATTATCAAGAATTGAAGGATCTGTGACAGACATAGCTCATGGCTTTGTAATATAATAACATTATCCCTGTAACAGATAAATATTGATTTGGGCCTTTGCTTAAGCTAATTTAAAAACAACAACTGGGGCTTCCCTGGTGGTCCAGTGGGTAAGGACACCGCCTTGCACTGCAAGGGACGCCGGTTTGATCCCTGGCCTGGGAAGATCCCACGTGCCACGGAGCGGCTGGACTGGTGTGTCCAACTACCGAGCCGGAGCTCTGGAGCGCATGCGCCTAGAGCCGGTGCTCTGCAACGACAGACGCCACCGAGATGGGAGGCCCACACAGGCCAAAGAACAAAGATAAATAATAAATGAAAAATCAATAGAAGTGGCCAACAAAAAAAATAAAATAAAAATAAAAACAACAACTGAATGCAGTCTTCTGAGCTAACTGGGTGGTCAAAATAAGGAATTTAGGTGTGTGTTAAAAAAAAAAAAAACAGAGGGGAGAATTAGGATAGTAGGTAATTTTTGATGTGGAATACATACATGCAGGGAATTGAAGTTCACAGAAAACTACATGAAATGCTCAGTTATTTGGTAGAAAGTTATATATGAATGTAAAATATCATCGTCATCCTCTGAAACGGCCTATCATTTTCAGTGATTCTCACTTAATCTCTCCTGGGCATTTCTAAACAGTCTGAAAATGAGGAGTGCAGTAAGTCGGATGTTTTCTTTTTAAACATGATCATCACACTGTACACTTGATACTTAGGCTGAGAGCTCAGATCTTCCTTTTCTCTAGTATAATTTTCATCTAAAGCATTCCTCAGATACTTAGATCATTCTTAATGGAATCTGTGCATTATACCCTCTGTGGACACATGGAAATCGGGCTAATTGGACTGACTTGATTACAACAGTCGTGGAATTCTCCCATTTCCTTAAGCATGAATCAGAGTGCAAGAAAGGCCAGATCCATTGATTTAGTCTGAAGGTTAAACCAGCTGAAATGAATCAGAGGTGCAAGAGGCAAAAGCTTTCTGGGGCACCCATTCCAAAGCACCCATGTCCCCCTGGAGGAAGGTTCAACTTTCAAAGGAAAACGATACATTATCAAGAATTGAAGGATCTGTGACAGACATAGCTCATGGCTTTGTAATATAATAACATTATCCCTGTAACAGATAAATATTGATTTGGGCCTTTGCTTAAGCTAATTTAAAACAACAACTGGGGCTTCCCTGGTGGTCCAGTGGGTAAGGACACCGCCTTGCACTGCAAGGGACGCCGGTTTGATCCCTGGCCTGGGAAGATCCCACGTGCCACGGAGCGGCTGGACTGGTGTGTCCAACTACCGAGCCGGAGCTCTGGAGCGCATGCGCCTAGAGCCGGTGCTCTGCAACGACAGACGCCACCGAGATGGGAGGCCCACACAGGCCAAAGAACAAAGATAAATAATAAATGAAAAATCAATAGAAGTGGCCAACAAAAAAAATAAAATAAAAATAAAAACAACAACTGAATGCAGTCTTCTGAGCTAACTGGGTGGTCAAAATAAGGAATTTAGGTGTGTGTTAAAAAAAAAAAAAACAGAGGGGAGAATTAGGATAGTAGGTAATTTTTGATGTGGAATACATACATGCAGGGAATTGAAGTTCACAGAAAACTACATGAAATGCTCAGTTATTTGGTAGAAAGTTATATATGAATGTAAAATATCATCGTCATCCTCTGAAACGGCCTATCATTTTCAGTGATTCTCACTTAATCTCTCCTGGGCATTTCTAAACAGTCTGAAAATGAGGAGTGCAGTAAGTCGGATGTTTTCTTTTTAAACATGATCATCACACTGTACACTTGATACTTAGGCTGAGAGCTCAGATCTTCCTTTTCTCTAGTATAATTTTCATCTAAAGCATTCCTCAGATACTTAGATCATTCTTAATGGAATCTGTGCATTATACCCTCTGTGGACACATGGAAATCGGGCTAATTGGACTGACTTGATTACAACAGTCGTGGAATTCTCCCATTTCCTTCCACTGCAATAAATGTTCCAGATATTTTTTCCCAGCGATTATGTAAATGTTTCAGATTGCAATCATCTTCTAAAACAGTACCGATAGGCAAAAGCTTTTATCATTCTGTCCACCAAACAGAATTTCCATACTTTCAAAATATATTTCTTTATTGTTAGTATAAAAACTGGTGTCCTAGTAAAGTTCACACAAACCCATAGCATAAATAGTTCTCACTAAATCCTACAGCCACTGCCAATAGACATTAGCTTTGTGATACACCAGTTTCTTTCAGCCCCGGAAAAGGGCATCGGAACGGCACAACTTTTAACAAAGGACGCAAGAGTTGATGAAGTACCTACTTTCCAAATTCCAAATATCTGAAAATTAGCAAATATGCTTGTATTTTGAAAGTATCTTGTCTGCTGTTAAATGTTGTATCCTAGAGATACTTTTGAAATGAGTTCTTTTCTTGGCCAAAATAAGGTGTCTCACCAGTGATAATTAAGTTAGTACTGTCTCTTTAAATGCTAGGATGAGTACCTAATTCCAGTGGTTACTATCCCCATACATTCTACCTGTCAACAGTCTTTAAACTCTAATGAGGCAGCTTGCTGAAAATGCATGCCACGGTTCCACTGGAAAGTATAAAACGAAATGCTGAGTGGGAAAAAGTTTACGCTCAGTCCCAGGGTAAATCCGCACGCAGAGGAAGTAGAAAAGCACTTCAGCTAGTTGCTGTGGACACAAATATGCGCCCCACCGATCTCTACTGCGCATGATCTACTCCCTTGATGAATGTTCCTACCCCTAACCGGAGAGCGTTGGGAGTTGGGGGGAGGGAAAGAAAAAAAGAAAAGGATGTGTACGTATGAAAGATCAGCCATTTCCTCCGAGTACGCACAAGCACGTCTCTCACAGCCTTGAATTTTTATCAAATAAAAGAAAAGTGGCTCTTTGAGAGCTATCTCCTCAAAAGGGAAGTGTCTTCTCCTATCCTCTCCAGATCCGGGTGAAATTTCCTTTTTGCGGCGAGGTGGTGCTCCTTTCTCTTGGACGGGCACAGTCCAGACACAGCGATCAGAAATTTCAAAAATGCGATAGAGCCCCAGTCGGCCAGCCCTAGGAGGCGAACAGCTGCTGGGTGACCGCTGATGAAGTGGCTTCTTAAGGAGGTGGGCAGATTGATTCCAGCTGCTGAGCGAGGGGCAGGGCAGCGGCCATGGAATGCGCAGCTCAGCTGAGGCAAGACAACTTCCCAACTAAGGGCAAGGCCAAGTATTAGTTCTGATTGCAGTCTTGGCCAGAAAGGAAGAATGCCATTGTTCCATTTGATAGGAACTTCCAAGGCAGCCTGGGCCAAGAGGTGCCATGTGGACAGTGTCACTTTGTAAGTGCAGTACTGCTCAGGAAACGTGAAGGCTCTCCCTTTGGACAGAGTGAAGGTGAACCCTTTCCACCAGATCAACCTCTCCTCTTCTACCTCTCACCTCCTGCCCAGTCTCCTTTGCCTCAGCTCGCCCACCGCACCTACACTGTAATCAGCACACAACTGAAACAGACAACGAAAGGATGCAGGGAAGAGTGGGGGGCATGGAGAGTCCTGCAACAGGCCTGGATGGAGAGGGACAAGCGGACATGCTGTTCAGAAGCCCTGGTGTCCAAGTCAGCTTAGGAGGAGGGACTAATTTAGTGGTCCCCTGAGGGCCCCAAACTCAGACACCAAGTGATCTAACAAGGGGGAAGGGGCAGCAGGTAGGCCGGCATGAAGGCACGCCTAATGGAATATTCAATATCCCGCGAAATGCATTTTCGACCGTGCACTTCCAGAGACTAAAAGCCAGTAATGGGCTTTGGAGTCTGCACTTCCTCTCCCTAATGTCCAGAGGCGCTTTAATGTTGCAGCCAATCGATCAGCCTTCTCCGGTGAAGGCGGTGAGAGGAGAGCAAAAGCCCAAATCGCCCGGCCTCCTCTGCACACCACGAAACAGACACACAACTGTGAACTGGCAGGACTTGGCTCTCAGCGTGCTGGGAGGACGGAAAGAAGGAGCCGGGAGGCGCCCCCGAGACACAGCGTCCCTCCCAACTTCTCCCGGGACAGACTCAGAGGGAAGACAAACAGGGGGCAGTATCCTCCCCAGGACAGGGCTGACCAGCAGCCCCAAACCTGCTTCAGGTGCAAGGTCACCTAGCCCTAGGCAGCCCAAGAGGTGCCACTTCTGGGAGAAACGCACACTGAGCAAACCAACCTCTAGAAAGTGTGTTTCTTTACAGTTTCCTGCTGACATCACTTGTGCCTGGAAAGTTGACCCTCAGAGGCCGATCCCTGCCGCGGAGACGCACCCCAGTCCCGCCTCCCTCCCCTCACCCGCTCCGCGCCTTCCCAGCAGGGCTCGGGCTCTGGGCAAGTACAGTCCCTAATTTGAACACAGCAACTCGGTGCGGCCTCGCGCCGCCGCTCCCGGGAGGCTCCAGCGGCGCACTGAGCATGCCCTGTGGCCCGGGTCTGGGGTCACCTCCGGGACGCTCTCCAGGCCCGGCGATGAACCTGGGTCTGTCCCCGGCGGCCGCCTCCCCGGGGCTGCGCGAAGCAAAGACCGCGCGACTTCCGCCGGCTGCGCAGCGGCCAAGTTCGCGGGCGCGACCAAACTTTCCACGCTCCTTCTCCCCACCCCCACGCCACAGGGGCGCGTCTCTCCGCGGCGCTCGCCTTTCCCAGCCCGGCGGAGACGAGCGCGGCACGTGATGGGCAGAAATAAAAATAAACATTTCCCGGTCCCGGCCCGCGAGGGCCACCCCCACTCCGCGCGCTGAGAAGAGCCCGGGGCGCCGGGCACCGCGCAGCCCCCGCCGACGCCGCCGCGGCCCGGAGCCCCCAGCCCCCAGCCCCCAGCCGCCGCCCGCACCGGCCCGTCTGCCCCCAGGCGGCCCCGCGCGGCGCCTACCTTTCGGATTTGGTGAACTTCCGGAACGCCTGTCGGAGGTCGTGGAAGGACCTGTAGGTCTGCGGCTCGGCGGAGATGCCCTGGGCCCGCGTGGTCCGGGGGCCGATGTGGGTCGAGGGCACGGGCAGCACCGACTGGCATTTATGGAGTTTCCTCTTCAGCTCCTGGATTTCTTCCTCCTTCTCTGACAGCCGCTTCTCCAGCTCTTTGATTCTCTCCTCCTTGAGCATGAGAATCTTGGCAAAGTCTTCCTCCAGCTCGCTCATGTTTTCCCTGAGCCCCTCCGCGAAACTTTTTCTCGGGCGGCGGCGGCGGCGGCCGGGACGACAGGCGGGCGAGGCGAGCGCGGACGGAGCGGGGGAGCGGGCGCTAAGTCCTCGAGCGCAGCGGTGCTGCCCCTAATGCGGCGCGAGGAGCCGCTTTCTTCGATCCACTTCTGCTGAATGGACTAAAAGCACCGGAGGGAGGCTGAGAAGGCTAAAAGCGATGGCGAGGAGAGGCAGAGTGCTAATCCCCAGCCTCTCCGGGGAATAGGTGATTATCTTTCATTGAGAAACCAATTAGAGCTGCCCTTCCTCCCCTGAGACCCCCTCCCCCGTCCCCCTTTCCCAATCACTTCGTGAGAACACGGCGTGCGCGCCACCCCACCGAGAGCCTGGTTTCTAGCTGGGAGGATTGGACCAGGGAGCCTGGTCTCACCCCATCACACAATAATCACTCTTGCACGCTATATGGTACCAAAGGAAAGGGGTGGGTGGGTGGGGTGGGGGGGAGCTTTATGCCACTTGATCCTGGAAATAGCAACAATTACCATGTGATCTGGCAGATGACGCAGCGCTTGTAACTGGAGCCTAAAGACTTTTGTGGGGTGTGCGTGCTTGTGTGTGTGTGTGTGTTTGACATTTCAAAAGTATTAAACTGCCTGTAGACAATAACCTTCGTGAATCCATGTTGTTTTCACCTTTTACTTCTCTTCTGCGCTGGATGACAAGGGTGTGTGTGTGTGTGTGTGTGAGTCTGAAGTCCCGTGGTTGTGACCCCGCGTATGAAGACTGACAGAGCAATCGCGGTTCCAGGTCTTTGAAGCGTAACATTTGAATGGAAATAGTAAACTGAAATTGTTGGTGGGCTAAGTTGGATGAATCTGTCTATGGTAATGAACCAAATGTTTACCAAAAAGAAAAAGGCCAAGCATCCATTGGAAACTTCTTGGCATTTGGTTTCTGTTTCATCTGCTACCGTTGTTAAAGTTTGTATAATGAGCATCCAAATTATATCACAACACCAGCTGGTCGTGAGGTGGGGGCCAGGCGTGCTGAACTGCCGGCTTCCCTTACTGCTCCCGTTTTAGGGAAAAATAGCTTCTGCCAGCTAGAGCTCTCCTCAACTCTGTATCCATCCCCACACTCACTGCTAAAGGGGTGTTTATACTCCCTTGGATTCAGAATATTCGCAATTCCTACACTTCATTTTTATGACTGTCTATATGTCACAGGGAGCATTTTTCATAGCATAAATCACTGTTGAAGGGTTTTTCTGGGTATGTGGGAGGAACATTCTCCAGGTAAAGATCCACAAATCTATTTTTTAAAGGAAAAAATAGATGCAAACTAAGATACCAGAAAGCTTTTATAGACATAGTAATTTTCCTTAGAAAGAAATATTAACATACGACCCATTGGCTACTTATTTTAAAAAATCTTTCTACCTTGTCTGAAACACCTCAGGAAAGGAAGAGCATGTGTATACTTTTGCTGATAAATAAACCTTAAAATATATTTTATTCTGAAGATTTCTTTATATGCTGTTAGTTCTACTTATCCTGTTATTTTAAATTAAAAACATGTTAAGCCACATCTGACTTATTAAATCACACTAGATAATCCAGATTGGATTCATCTACTCATATTTGAGAAAGAGTTCTCTGTCTTGTTGATAGTTACTATTCTATTGCTCCTGCCTATAAACAACTTAATCTACTTTCATCCCATTAAAAACACTCAAAAATAATCGGCATTTAAAAATACATTAGAAAAACTTTATAACCTTTAAAAATCTAGGCATAGGTTCAATTTTATTTGTGGCAGATACAGAAATAGTTTAAAAATGACTTCAATGAACAGGTTATTTTCAAGTCTTATACTAATCATAAACGCAGATATTCAAATATGTGTCTCCTGCTTATTGAAAAAAAGAAAGAAACCTTTAGACCAGTATTTTACACACACATCTCAACACCCTAACTTCATCTGTATCCTTCAAAATTAATCTTTTTTTAATAAATCAGTTTTAACTCGGGTAACCTTGACACTTGGTGACCTTAAACTGTGTCCATTGGCTTATGAAATATTTAAATAAGAATACAAGCAATGCTTGAGAAAATACAACCTGGGAGAAGAATAAACAGTGAATTATTAAAAATCAGAGCACTTTAAATCTGTAAGCAACACTGACCATGATCTAACCCGACCACTTCATACTGTAAAGGAGGAAAGTGAGACCTTGAAAGGTGAAGTCCAATGGGCAAAAGTTTGAAGCCAGGATTCCACAGACCATGCTGCTCCTAGCTTGAAGCCTGCAAAACTAGAAATTCTATGATTCTGACACCCCAGTGTTAAAGACTGGGCTTTACCCTCTGTTCTTTGCTTTTAAATCTGCAGCAGTAAGTTTCAATGATCAAAGCTAAAAGTGTTAATGAAACCTTAGATATTGGTTTTTTGTTTTTTGGTTTTTTTTTTTTCCTTAAAGGAAAAGGTCGCCATCTAGTGCCCTTGGAGAAATTTGCTAAATAAATACCTTAATCACGGTGAAGTTGAGGTTAGTTCCTTAAATCCCTGTGTGAGTGTTTTCATGTTCCATGTTTGAGAGAAATAAAGAAAATGTGCAGAATTTTGTGTCAGAATAAAACATTTTCTTAAATGACAAAATTAAATCTTTTTAAGCCACTGGAGAATGACCACGGTAATGAAAAATATTCATTGAGTGTGTGATATGCACCAGCACAGGGCTAAATCTTTTATATGATTCACTGATTTAAATCCCCAAGATTAAAGAGTCTGTATGGTAGGTATTGTTATTTATTCTCATTTTATAGATGGAGAAACGTATCGTTAGCCAGATTAATTTACCCATGGTCACAGTGTCCTGGCTGTCTTAATCCCCATGCATACTGCATCTACCCAAATTACATTAAAATGTCCACTTCTCTATGAGTCCAGTGACAAGTAAAACTGAAAGTTCTTTGTTAATGAAAACACACTAAATTTAAAATCCCATACAAACTCAGGCAAGTATCTAAGACTCTGGCTTCTCAACAACCAATCTCTTTACCCAAGTTGTTTGCCTTATAATACTGTGGGATCTATTTTACACTTTACATACGGTTTTAAATGTTTACTTAAAAAGTACATGTACGGGCTTCCCTTGTGGCTCAGTGGATAAGAACCCGTCTGCCAATGCGGAAGACCCAGGTTCGATCCCTGATCTGGGAAGATCCCACATACCACAGAGCAGCTAAACCCACACAACAACAAAGACCCAGCACAGCCAAAAAAAAAAAAAAAAGTACATGTACCTTCAAATATTATGACGGTGCTTTGGCTCTCTACTCCCACGCTTCTAATAAGAAACACTTTCTAGGGGCTTCCTTAATGGTCCAGTGGGTAAGGATACCGCCTTGCCGTGCGAGGGGCGCCGATTCGATCCCTGGCCTGGGACGATCCCACGTGCTGCGGAGTGGGTGGACCGATGTGTCCAACTATTGAACTGGAGCTCTGGAGTGCCTGCGCCCAGAACCAGTGCTCTGCAGCGAGAGAGGCCACTGTGATGGGAGGCCCACACAGACCGAAGAACCAAGATGGATGAAAGTAAATAAATGAAAGACCAATAGAAGTGCCAAAAAAAATTTTTTATTAAAAAGAAACACGTTCTAACGAAACTGAAGATTTATAGATGTGAGTACCTTACAGGGACTTCCTGTCCTTTAATCCAGGCCACTGTCACAGGGGGCAATGGAAGACAGTATCTTTTTTTTTTTTTTAATTCAAGAACAACAACAAAACTAATTGAAAGTCTGCTTTATATGATCACTATATGCCATGAATTCTCACCAATGTCAGTGATAAAATGCTTCTTCCCCCCTCAAAATATATTATTGGTCCAAGTTCAAGGAATTATTATATTTACTGTTGAGTGGGTGGAGCACTCCCTTCATCCCACCCTTGGAACAGCACTGACTCAGGTGCATGTTACAAGGATCCACAGCAAAGAAGTCACAAGTAGATGGTTTGAGTGAGGTGCCACGGATGGCAGTAGAGAAATTCAGGAGAAAGTTTTAGAGAAATGACAATAGAGACAGGAGTTTAAGTTTTGGAAACAGGTAGGGTAGGGGGAGTTCAAACCATCTATGTTCAATACCTTACATCCAAACATTCTCTTGGTTACAATAATGACAATATTTGTGGAAAATTGCATGCAATACATTTCTTTTTCAAATCAAAGCATGTAATTAGTAAATGAAGAGTCCTGGACTGGAACCAAAAGTCTGTATTTATGTGTTACCTCTGACACATCCTCAACTGTGAGCTCTCAGGCAAATCCCTCAACTTCGCTGAGATTTGCTCTTCTCATTTACCAAATGGGAAAGGAGAGTTCCCGCGTGTCCATTTTACCTTTCTACTTTTAATGATTCTGTGGAATTCTGCATTGCCTGTGACACTTTGAAACTATCCATCTGCTTTTATAGACAAAACCCATTAGTCTACTTCAGCTGTGTCTAAAACTGAAAAGAAAGATTTATTATGGAGTCTGGTTGGTCCTATAAAGGTTACAGTGACTTTGTGATTAACAGAAGCTTGGAGCATTTTCAGTTAATTTTACATCATCCTCAATGTGACTTCAACTTTGTCACCTAAATCACATTCTGGTTACCACAAAGTGTGGTCACACCTTAGGCAAGGTAAAAGCTTCAAGTCCTGAAATACACCCACATCTATGTTAACCACCACAAAAAAACATGAAAATAACAAATGAGGTGTTACTTCAGTGAAGCAAATTTCAAAATTATTTTCAACTTACTGAATTTATTTAAAATACCATAAATTTTTTAAAAAATATCTTCCTACAGAAAAACATGCATGAATACTTTTCATCATGCGGTTCTATTAGTATAAATGGAATTCTTTCTCATGTTGCATGCAGTAGGAAAACCATTGCCTTTTGTGATTTTCTGTGCTAGTTGTCCACCTAGAGGTTTGAAAAAAATATTTTCCTAGAAAATCTTTAAAATAAAAGTAAGAGCTGATGGTACTTAAATAGTGTAGAAATAAAATTCTTCAGTATATTAAGGACCTTGGACCTGGAGAAGTAGAGATGCTATGAGATCTCAGGCAAATAATTTCTTTCCCTTGAGACTTAGTTTTCCCAACTATGAATCAGACACATGGATATTAAATTCTCATGTTGGCATCTTTAAGGCTGAAATGAAGTGAGATGAAAATAAGAGGTTATCATTTAAATGTGGCCGTACATAAATGATACAAATAAAATGCTAATGGATACTCAGCTTTGATTCTTAATGGAGAAAGTAGCCCATGAGGGGACTGAACAGACTCATTTGTAGTGGTGGTAATATTTATACTATATTCAGACTACTCATTACTTGGGTAGGCAGAATTCAAAGATAGTGTGTTAGTATCTTACCACTTGGTGATATGCACCATCTCCCAGTTATTCAAAACATAATCAAGGTGCTGCTGTGAAGACATGTTGCAAAAGTAATTAAAGTCCCAGTCTCTTGGTTTTAGGATAAGAGCTCCTGGGAAGGGCTGACCTAATCAAGCAAGTCCCTCAAAAGGGACTGGGCTCTTCCTGGGATGAGGATTCTAAGCATGAGAGGAATTTGACTAGGAGATTTTCCACTGCTGCCTTTGAAGACCGAAGGGGCCACGTGACAAGGAATGCAGGTAGAACCTAGGTACTTACCGCTGATAGATGGCCAGCAAGGGAATGGGGACTTCAGTCCTACAACATCAGGGAACTGACTCCTGTCACAAATACAAGAGCAAGGAAGAGGACCCTGGCACCCAGGTGAAAGTACAGTATGGCTAACACCTTGATTTGACCTTGATCTGGGGTCCAGTCATACTATGCTCAGACATCTCACCAACACCGCTGTGAGATCAAAAGCGAGTGACAGGTTTCCTTGGTGGTCCAGTGGGTAAAGAGTCTGCCTTGCAGTGCAAGGGGCACTGGTTCGATCCCTGGCTCAGGAAGATCCCACATGCCGTGGAGCAGCTGGACCTGTGTGTCCAATTACAAGTCAGTGCTCTGGCGCATGCGCTGAGAGAAGAGCTCGGCAACAAGAGAAGCCACTGTGATAGGAGGCCCACCCATGCCAAAGTTAAAATCAGAAATCAAAATGGCTGATGGATAAATAGTGTAGAAATAAAATTCTTCAGTATATTAAGGACCTTGGACCTGGAGAAGTAGAGATGCTATGAGATCTCAGGCAAATAATTTCTTTCCCTTGAGACTTAGTTTTCCCAACTATGAATCAGACACATGGATATTAAATTCTCATGTTGGCATCTTTAAGGCTGAAATGAAGTGAGATGAAAATAAGAGGTTATCATTTAAATGTGGCC
This sequence comes from Tragulus kanchil, assembly GCA_022376925.1. Lineage (NCBI taxonomy): Eukaryota > Metazoa > Chordata > Mammalia > Artiodactyla > Tragulidae > Tragulus > Tragulus kanchil. The sequence goes on along the minus strand of JAIOJX010000005.1, from coordinate 111,509,178 downwards.
GTACATAAATGATACAAATAAAATGCTAATGGATACTCAGCTTTGATTCTTAATGGAGAAAGTAGCCCATGAGGGGACTGAACAGACTCATTTGTAGTGGTGGTAATATTTATACTATATTCAGACTACTCATTACTTGGGTAGGCAGAATTCAAAGATAGTGTGTTAGTATCTTACCACTTGGTGATATGCACCATCTCCCAGTTATTCAAAACATAATCAAGGTGCTGCTGTGAAGACATGTTGCAAAAGTAATTAAAGTCCCAGTCTCTTGGTTTTAGGATAAGAGCTCCTGGGAAGGGCTGACCTAATCAAGCAAGTCCCTCAAAAGGGACTGGGCTCTTCCTGGGATGAGGATTCTAAGCATGAGAGGAATTTGACTAGGAGATTTTCCACTGCTGCCTTTGAAGACCGAAGGGGCCACGTGACAAGGAATGCAGGTAGAACCTAGGTACTTACCGCTGATAGATGGCCAGCAAGGGAATGGGGACTTCAGTCCTACAACATCAGGGAACTGACTCCTGTCACAAATACAAGAGCAAGGAAGAGGACCCTGGCACCCAGGTGAAAGTACAGTATGGCTAACACCTTGATTTGACCTTGATCTGGGGTCCAGTCATACTATGCTCAGACATCTCACCAACACCGCTGTGAGATCAAAAGCGAGTGACAGGTTTCCTTGGTGGTCCAGTGGGTAAAGAGTCTGCCTTGCAGTGCAAGGGGCACTGGTTCGATCCCTGGCTCAGGAAGATCCCACATGCCGTGGAGCAGCTGGACCTGTGTGTCCAATTACAAGTCAGTGCTCTGGAGCGCATGCGCTGAGAGAAGAGCTCGGCAACAAGAGAAGCCACTGTGATAGGAGGCCCACCCATGCCAAAGAATAAAAATAGATGAAAATAAATGGATAAAAGATCAATAAAAGAGGCCAAAATAAAATTTTACAAAAGCAAGTGTTCCTTTAAGCCTCTAAGTTTGTGATCATTGTTTAGACGACAAGATAAAAATAATGAATAACTCAAACACCATTCAAAAATGTCCATTAAAAATGCCAGAAATGGGGGCTTCCCCGGTGGTCCAGTGGGTAAGGACGCCGCCTTGCAGTGCAGGGGGTGCCGGTTTGATCCCTGGCCTGGGAAGATCCCATGTGCCCATGAGCGGCTAGACTAATGTGTCTAATTATTGAGCTGAAGCTCTTTAGCGCATGCGCCCAGAGCCAGTGCTCTGCGACAACAGAGGGAGGCCACTGCGATGGGAGGCCCACATGGGCCGGAGAACAAAGATGAATGAAAACAGATAAATGAAGGACCAATAGAGGTGACCCGCCCGCCCCCTCCCTCCCCACCCCCAAAATAAATAAATAAATAAATATTTTAAAAAATATGTATCATAGTTGGAAAAAAAATATTAAAAAAAAAATTGCCAGAAATGGGGCTTCCCTGGTGGCTTAGTGGTAAAGAGTCTGCCTGCCAGTACAGGAGACACGGGTTCAATTCCTGATCTGGGATGATCCCACATGCTGTGAAGCAACTAAGCTCATGAGCCACAACTGTTGAGCCTGTGCTCTAGAGCCTCGGAGCCTCAACTATTGAGCCTATGTGCCACAACCATTGAAGCCCACTTGCCTTGCAGCCTGAGTTCCACAACAAGAGAAGTCACTGCAACAGTGAGCCTGCTCACCTCAACTAGAGAGTAGCCCCCACTCCCTGCAACTAGAGAAGAACCTGCAGAAGCAATGAAAGCCCAGAATAGCCAAAAATAAATAAATAAAATTACACAAAACAAAAAAAAAATTAATACCAGAAATGTTATATTACTCTCAGAAACCTGACTTTACAAAAAGTCATGTTTAGTGAAACTACTTTAGTACATTTCAAATGGGTACTTGGGGACATAAAATGTTGTTATAAATCATAGATGGCTTAAAGCACACTAATAACAAAACAAATAGCCTTCTGAGTATGATAAATTCTCTTCCATAAAAGATATTTATGGTTTAAAATCGTGTCTTATTATGATGGAAGTGTAACTCCTTCCAACTATAGGTTCTAGAAAGGATTAGAACCACTCAATAGTTTAAATTTTTATGGGATAGAAATGTCACTATAGTTTACCTTGGGTAGTGAACATGCTCTGTGACCTTCAGCAAATTATTTCATCTGCTGAGCCTTATAGTTTTCTTATCTGTAAAACAGTAATACCTCTTTTATAGTACTATATGTTTTATATGTTCAGTTCTGGGAATACATTTAAATATCTTGTATTCTAATTAATTGGATATTTCCATAGTTATTCATAGAACTCAAATGCCCCAATATCATACTGTCCTTCAGATTCAGGTACTAATCAAATATTTGAGAAGAGGGGTGAGGAAATAATACAAATCTTTTGAGTCTGTCATTTTATTTGACTTGATATTTCCATTTCTTTCCTGGTGCTCAGATTGTAAAGAATCTGCCTGCAATGCAAGAGACCCGGGTTTGAGCCCTGGATCAGGGGAGATCCTCTGGAAAAGGGAATGGCAACCCACTCCAGTATTCTTACCTGAGAATGCCATGGACAGAGGAGCCTGGAGGCTACAGTCCTTACTGACTAATGGGTTTGGGCTTAGTGAGCCTCGGAGACCTCAACTATGGGGAGCCCTTAAGCAACTAAGCTCATGAGCCACAACTGTTGAGCCTGTGCTCTAGAGCCTCGGAGCCTCAACTATTGAGCCTATGTGCCACAACCATTGAAGCCCACTTGCCTTGCAGCCTGAGTTCCACAACAAGAGAAGTCACTGCAACAGTGAGCCTGCTCACCTCAACTAGAGAGTAGCCCCCACTCCCTGCAACTAGAGAAGAACCTGCAGAAGCAATGAAAGCCCAGAATAGCCAAAAATAAATAAATAAAATTACACAAAACAAAAAAAAAATTAATACCAGAAATGTTATATTACTCTCAGAAACCTGACTTTACAAAAAGTCATGTTTAGTGAAACTACTTTAGTACATTTCAAATGGGTACTTGGGGACATAAAATGTTGTTATAAATCATAGATGGCTTAAAGCACACTAATAACAAAACAAATAGCCTTCTGAGTATGATAAATTCTCTTCCATAAAAGATATTTATGGTTTAAAATCGTGTCTTATTATGATGGAAGTGTAACTCCTTCCAACTATAGGTTCTAGAAAGGATTAGAACCACTCAATAGTTTAAATTTTTATGGGATAGAAATGTCACTATAGTTTACCTTGGGTAGTGAACATGCTCTGTGACCTTCAGCAAATTATTTCATCTGCTGAGCCTTATAGTTTTCTTATCTGTAAAACAGTAATACCTCTTTTATAGTACTATATGTTTTTATATGTTCAGTTCTGGGAATACATTTAAATATCTTGGATTCTAATTAATTGGATATTTCCATAGTTATTCATAGAACTCAAATGCCCCAATATCATACTGTCCTTCAGATTCAGGTACTAATCAAATATTTGAGAAGAGGGGTGAGGAAATAATACAAATCTTTTGAGTCTGTCATTTTATTTGACTTGATATTTCCATTTCTTTCCTGGTGCTCAGATAGTAAAGAATCTGCCTGCAATGCAAGAGACCCGGGTTTGATCCCTGGATCAGGGGAGATCCTCTGGAAAAGGGAATGGCAACCCACTCCAGTATTCTTACCTGGAGAATGCCATGGACAGAGGAGCCTGGAGGGCTACAGTCCATGGGATCACAAAGAGTCAGACATGACTGAGCAACTAACACTTTTGATTTCTTATTTAGGTATAATTAATTTATAATGTGGGGCTTCCCTGGTGGTCCAGTGGGTAAGGACACCACCTTGCAGTGCAAGGCGCGGTTCAATCCTGGCCTGGGAAGATCCCACGTGCCGCGGAGCACCTGGACCGATGTGTCCAATTACCGAGACGGAGCTCTGGAGTGCATGCACCCAGAGCCAGTGCTCTGCGACAAAAGAGACCACCACGATGGGAGGCCCACATGGGCCAAAGGACAAAGATGGATGAAAATGGACAAATGAAACAGCAATAGACGTGGCCTGCCTGCTCCCCTCCCTCCCCACCTCATAAATAAATAAATAAATCTTTAAAAAAAATTTATAATGTGTTAGTTTCAAGTGTACAGAATAGTGATTCAGTGATACACTTGAAACTAATACATTATAAATCAACTATACCTCAATAAGAAATCAAAACATCAAGTCAAATAAAATGATACTCAAAGGATTTGTATTCTTTTCCCAGCTTCTTTCTCAAATATTTGATTAGTACCTAAACCTGAAAGACAGCATGATATAGCAACACTTGATTTCCATGAATGACTATGGAAATATCCAATTAATAAGAATCCAAGATATTTAAATATATAGAGAAATATTCAGTTAGACATATATTCTTTTTCAGATTCTTTTCCATTATAGGATATTATAAGAATATAGTTCTTAAGGTATATACATGCTGTGATTCAGCAAATTATTTCATCTGCTGAGCCTTATAGTTTTCTTATCTGTAAAACAGTAATACCTCTTTTATAGTACTATATGTTTTATATGTTCAGTTCTGGGAATACATTTAAATATCTTGGATTCTAATTAATTGGATATTTCCATAGTTATTCATAGAACTCAAATGCCCCAATATCATACTGTCCTTCAGATTCAGGTACTAATCAAATATTTGAGAAGAGGGGTGAGGAAATAATACAAATCTTTTGAGTCTGTCATTTTATTTGACTTGATATTTCCATTTCTTTCCTGGTGCTCAGATAGTAAAGAATCTGCCTGCAATGCAAGAGACCCGGGTTTGATCCCTGGATCAGGGGAGATCCTCTGGAAAAGGGAATGGCAACCCACTCCAGTATTCTTACCTGGAGAATGCCATGGACAGAGGAGCCTGGAGGGCTACAGTCCATGGGATCACAAAGAGTCAGACATGACTGAGCAACTAACACTTTTGATTTCTTATTTAGGTATAATTAATTTATAATGTGGGGCTTCCCTGGTGGTCCAGTGGGTAAGGACACCACCTTGCAGTGCAAGGGGCGCCGGTTCAATCCCTGGCCTGGGAAGATCCCACGTGCTGCGGAGCACCTGGACCGATGTGTCCAATTACCGAGACGGAGCTCTGGAGTGCATGCACCCAGAGCCAGTGCTCTGCGACAAAAGAGACCACCACGATGGGAGGCCCACATGGGCCAAAGGACAAAGATGGATGAAAATGGACAAATGAAACAGCAATAGACGTGGCCTGCCTGCTCCCCTCCCTCCCCACCTCATAAATAAATAAATAAATCTTTAAAAAAAATTTATAATGTGTTAGTTTCAAGTGTACAGAATAGTGATTCAGTGATACACTTGAAACTAATACATTATAAATCAACTATACCTCAATAAGAAATCAAAACATCAAGTCAAATAAAATGATACTCAAAGGATTTGTATTCTTTTCCCAGCTTCTTTCTCAAATATTTGATTAGTACCTAAACCTGAAAGACAGCATGATATAGCAACACTTGATTTCCATGAATGACTATGGAAATATCCAATTAATAAGAATCCAAGATATTTAAATATATAGAGAAATATTCAGTTAGACATATATTCTTTTTCAGATTCTTTTCCATTATAGGATATTATAAGAATATAGTTCTTTTGGTTTTACAGTAAGTTCTTGTCAGTTTGCTTTGTTAATACAATTTTTTAGAAATTTATTTTTGGCTGTGCTGCGTCTTCATTGCTGCACAGGCTTTTCTCTAGCTGTGATGAGCGGGGGCCACTGTCTAGGTATGGTGCATGGTTTTCAAATAGTGGTGGCCTCTCTTTTTGTGGTACCTGCTCTAGGGTGTGTGGGCTTCCGTAGTTTCAACACATGGGCTCAGTAGCCGTGGCTCCTGGGCTCTCAAGCACAGGTTCAATAGTTGTGGTGCATGGGCTAAGTTGTTCTGCAGCATGTGGGATCTTCTGAACTCAGGGATCAAATGTGCACTTCTTGCATTTGGCAGCAAACTCTTTACCAGTGAGCCACCAGGGGAAGCCTCTGGTTTGCTTTTTAAAGTGAGAGACACTATACTCATCTATATGGAACTCCTTTTCATAAATTATTTTCAAATTTAGAAAACAGATATACACGAAATAGAATTCAAAAAACAAATGATATGCAATGAAATCTAAGTCTTCTTCTCATCTCTGCTCTTCACCTACCCAGACTCCCTTTATGGAGGGAACCATCCTCTATTCCCATTTACCTATGCAGTCCTCATGAAATAGCATATTCATATATAAGCATATCTATATATAAATACATTTTTCTATACAAACTTGACACAAAGGATTTAATATCTGGTTTGTATGTGAGCCTATTGCCTAGCTTTGTTGTTGTTTAGTCATTCAGTCGTGTCCAACTCTTTGTGACCCCATGGACTTCCAGGCTCCTCTGTCCATGGAATTTTCCAGGCAAGCATACATGAGTTGCCATTTCCTTCTACAGGGCATCTTCCCAACTCAGAGATCAAACCTGCATCTCTTGGGTCTCTTGCACTGGCAGGCAGATCCTTTGCTGCTACCATTAGTCCAAGGCAACATGATACAACTGTCCCATTTTGTGATAAAATGCTCAGTAACCAGGGACAAAGCCTGCATGAACACTTGATTTCCATGAATGACTATGGAAATATCCAATTAATAAGAATCCAAGATATTTAAATATATAGAGAAATATTCAGTTAGACATATATTCTTTTTCAGATTCTTTTCCATTATAGGATATTATAAGAATATAGTTCTTTTGGTTATACAGTAAGTTCTTGTCAGTTTGCTTTGTTAATACAATTTTTTAGAAATTTATTTTTGGCTGTGCTGCGTCTTCATTGCTGCACAGGCTTTTCTCTAGCTGTGATGAGCGGGGGCCACTGTCTAGGTATGGTGCATGGTTTTCAAATAGTGGTGGCCTCTCTTTTTGTGGTACCTGCTCTAGGGTGTGTGGGCTTCCGTAGTTTCAACACATGGGCTCAGTAGCCGTGGCTCCTGGGCTCTCAAGCACAGGTTCAATAGTTGTGGTGCATGGGCTAAGTTGTTCTGCAGCATGTGGGATCTTCTGAACTCAGGGATCAAATGTGCACTTCTTGCATTTGGCAGCAAACTCTTTACCAGTGAGCCACCAGGGGAAGCCTCTGGTTTGCTTTTTAAAGTGAGAGACACTATACTCATCTATATGGAACTCCTTTTCATAAATTATTTTCAAATTTAGAAAACAGATATACACGAAATAGAATTCAAAAAACAAATGATATGCAATGAAATCTAAGTCTTCTTCTCATCTCTGCTCTTCACCTACCCAGACTCCCTTTATGGAGGGAACCATCCTCTATTCCCATTTACCTATGCAGTCCTCATGAAATAGCATATTCATATATAAGCATATCTATATATAAATACATTTTTCTATACAAACTTGACACAAAGGATTTAATATCTGGTTTGTATGTGAGCCTATTGCCTAGCTTTGTTGTTGTTTAGTCATTCAGTCGTGTCCAACTCTTTGTGACCCCATGGACTTCCAGGCTCCTCTGTCCATGGAATTTTCCAGGCAAGCATACATGAGTTGCCATTTCCTTCTACAGGGCATCTTCCCAACTCAGAGATCAAACCTGCATCTCTTGGGTCTCTTGCACTGGCAGGCAGATCCTTTGCTGCTACCATTAGTCCAAGGCAACATGATACAACTGTCCCATTTTGTGATAAAATGCTCAGTAACAAGGGACAAAGCCTGCTATGTAATATGGCCTTTCTTTACTGAGATGTTATAGGTCTATAGTTCTTACCTTAAAAAATGGTATTTGGTGTTTTATTAAATATTTCAATAGCAACTCAGAACATTCTGATATTTTAAAAGAACAAGCCAAATATTATTACATATGTATGTTTTTAAAGAATATGATAAAATCACCTCCGGTCTTAATACTCACCACCTGCTTTTTGTTGACAGAGATATTCATCTGTGCTTCTCTCAGGTTATTTCAAATTAACAGTCCCCATGTAAGAGAGCTAGAAATCCATTATCAAGCATAAGGAGCCCTGTATTTTGATATTCTCTCAGTCCATTATAACTATCATGATTTTTCTTGGTCTTTAATCAAAACTGCATACTTAGTTCAATAGGTCATTTAATATTTCTGATGCACAGGAAACACATTTATTTGGAAATTATTTTCTCGAAATAGCTAGTCATTTCTTATAAACATATATATTGTTTTTATAAAAAAATAGTTCCACTGAACCTACAATATTCCATGAGATATTAAAACTCTCATATTTACAGGTAATGTTCCCAAGTGCCGTATTGACAACATTTTTCTCCTTTGTGTTATATATGGCTCCATTTCAGCAGCCTTAATAAAAGTGGGAAGGTGGTAGAAACACTGAAAACTCCTATAATGATCTTAAGTAATTGCATTAGTCACAATGAAGAATCTTTTTTCTGTTGAAAAACGCTTGGGCTCAGCAGAATTCTCCCCTTCCCACAGTTACCCACAATTTTACAGAAAGCAGAGAGGCGGCAGAAAGACAGAAGATATTGAACTAAGATGACACAGTACCGCCACCCTTCATTCAAGACTTCATCTAATAAAGGGAGATCACTTTACAATGCTTGGGCAAGCAGACATTACTCAGACTGTGGCTAAAGTCATCAGCAAGAAACACTGCCAGGAATACCTTCATGTAACATGAGGTGATGCTAGAGGGTTTGTGTGTGTGTGTGTGTGTGTGTGTGTGTGTATGTGTTACAGTCACTGTACTTTTCTTCTAAAGTCATTTTTCTACTTTGGGTATGTTTGTAAAAAAACCCAAACTCTTTAAAAATGTCTCCATTCAGAACAGTTGGATATTTTAATGTTAAGAGTGGAAATGGAGTGATGTTAAGAATAGATGGGAGGAGAGGGAGCCAAGATGGCAAAGGAATGAGGGGAAGATTTCACCAACTCCCCAACAGAATCACTAGAACTAATCAAGAAAAGAACCGCCAACAAACCAGTCACTAGACGACAGAAGAATTCCATAGGTCCACGAGAGTAGAAGAGTGAATAGCCAGAAATTTCCCGGAGCTAGGGTTCTAAGAATCCTCTATCCTAATCCCCATGCCGGACCGCACCGACGGAGAGCGCGCCAGCAAGTGCCCTAAAAGGGGGCCTAAGTGGAGGCTCCGGGGAGAGAGGGCAGCGATCAGCGTGAAAACTCCAAGAATCCGCCCGGATCACCGGCAGAAATTAAGACACTGTGAAGATAGGATACCGGAGCAGGGCCAAGCAGAAGCGCTTGCTGCCTAGCCACCAACCGAGAGATGGGAGGGAGTGCCCAGTGTGAAAATTGCGCTGCTCGGCCAGGCGAAAATCACAACTTTCCGCCTGGTACCGGGTGAGTTCAAACACTCCTAGTGGGGGACTGGCTGAAGGGGAAGTCGCCCACAGATTGCTGACCAGGGACCAGGCTCGAGCCAGACGGGAAAGCTTGTGCCTGCCTTTGGGACTTGGACGAGTAACTGGCAGTGCGCCCGCGCCAGTGGCGGAGGAGCCCGTGCACCCCCATAGCTGCACCCCCATAGCTACACCCACAGCGGAGGAAGTCGGGAGAAGGGCAGGTATCAGTGGCTACCAGGGGATTGCAGCCGCCGCAACCCCCCGCCCGTCGGACTGGGATCAGCCAGCCGTCCTGGCTAGCACCTGAGCTTGCAGACCGGTGCCAAAAGGGAAAGGCTACATCATCAAAACAACACCATCGAGAGCAGACTGGCTTCTACCAGACAGATGAGAGGATAAAAACCAGGGACAGTATTTAGCTTTTCTGCTTATCTGTTGCGGACGGTTCTGTTTATTCGTTTGATCGGTCAGGTTTGGGTTTTGTTTTGTTTTTTTTTTTTTCTTTTTTTCTCTTTTGTCTCTTCTTATTAAGTTTCTATTCCCTTTTTTAATTTTTAATTTCTTTTTTTTTTTGATTTTTAATTCTTAATTTTTTTCTTTTTTTTAAATTAAATTCTTGAACTTCTAATTTTCTTTCCTCTTTCCCACTCCTTCCTCCCTCTATGTTCTAAATCTAAAACTTTCTCCTATCTACAACTACCCCCTAGATAAATATTTCCTACCTTTCTGTCTCCACTATTCTCTTCCAGCTGCACTAAACAATACAACATACTAATCTTGGCTACATAACCCTATAAAATCCTTCCAAGACAGGAGAGCGCCAGCAATTTTTCCCCCGCCACCGACGGAGGCGCCAGCAAGTGCCCTAAAAGGGGGCCTAAGTGGAGGCTCCGGGGAGAGAGGGCAGCGATCAGCGTGAAAACTCCAAGAATCCGCCCGGATCACCGGCAGAAATTAAGACACTGTGAAGATAGGATACCGGAGCAGGGCCAAGCAGAAGCGCTTGCTGCCTAGCCACCAACCGAGAGATGGGAGGGAGTGCCCAGTGTGAAAATTGCGCTGCTCGGCCAGGCGAAAATCACAACTTTCCGCCTGGTACCGGGTGAGTTCAAACACTCCTAGTGGGGGACTGGCTGAAGGGGAAGTCGCCCACAGATTGCTGACCAGGGACCAGGCTCGAGCCAGACGGGAAAGCTTGTGCCTGCCTTTGGGACTTGGACGAGTAACTGGCAGTGCGCCCGCGCCAGTGGCGGAGGAGCCCGTGCACCCCCATAGCTGCACCCCCATAGCTACACCCACAGCGGAGGAAGTCGGGAGAAGGGCAGGTATCAGTGGCTACCAGGGGATTGCAGCCGCCGCAACCCCCCGCCCGTCGGACTGGGATCAGCCAGCCGTCCTGGCTAGCACCTGAGCTTGCAGACCGGTGCCAAAAGGGAAAGGCTACATCATCAAAACAACACCATCGAGAGCAGACTGGCTTCTACCAGACAGATGAGAGGATAAAAACCAGGGACAGTATTTAGCTTTTCTGCTTATCTGTTGCGGACGGTTCTGTTTATTCGTTTGATCGGTCAGGTTTGGGTTTTGTTTTGTTTTTTTTTTTTTCTTTTTTTCTCTTTTGTCTCTTCTTATTAAGTTTCTATTCCCTTTTTTAATTTTTAATTTCTTTTTTTTTTTGATTTTTAATTCTTAATTTTTTTCTTTTTTTTAAATTAAATTCTTGAACTTCTAATTTTCTTTCCTCTTTCCCACTCCTTCCTCCCTCTATGTTCTAAATCTAAAACTTTCTCCTATCTACAACTACCCCCTAGATAAATATTTCCTACCTTTCTGTCTCCACTATTCTCTTCCAGCTGCACTAAACAATACAACATACTAATCTTGGCTACATAACCCTATAAAATCCTTCCAAGTTGAATCTGTTCCTTTTCATTACCCATACACTCTCCACCTCCTCGCCCCCAACACATGTCTTAGTTAAAAATTGCTTTCAATGAAATAGTCCAAGCCAGGACCTTACCCAAGATCTATTTTTCCAGGCACTATTATAATTAATTCAGAGCTTAATGGGCAAGTACCATCTTTGATTGCGTCATTTGCCAGAAATATTTCCTATGCTTTGTTGCTGTAAGACTGGTTAGATGTGGTTATTGCTGTGTATGTATGTATATCTTATGACTATGTTAGAAAACATCTGCATGCTTTTATCACTGTCACCCATTAGGGACACACCTCTTGCTCCTCAGATGCTAGTATTTGAAGTAATATCACGGAACACCATAGCAAACCAGACATAGAGCCTACACCCTCTGACCAATTATCAAACCAAGGATCCTCGGAGTAGAAGCCTTGATTCCAAGACCCTACACTATCAAAGAACATACAACACTAGAGATTGTTCACCTGTAAACAAGACCTAACACCACCCAAGACACAAACCATTGAACCCTTCTACAAGGACAGAAACCCAAAGGAAGGGAGAATTCAACCAAGAAGCCTGGTGGGGAAAAGAACTCCATACACACAGACACCCACAAAGAAACAAAAACTAACCTAATAATGAAATGACAGAGAAACACTGCACAAATGAAAGACCAAGCTGGAGAATCACAGCTTCAAATGACAGAGGAGGAGATAGACAAATTATCTGAAAGAGAATTCAGAAAAACTATACTAATGAGGACGCAAAACACCGAAAACAGAATATTAGAGGAGATTACTGCATTGAGAAAAGACATGCAGGAAATGAAAAATAAGCAAATAGAGACCACCAACTCAATTGCTGAACTCAAAAATACTATAGAAGGCCTCAATAGTAGAGTATCGGAGGCTGAAGAACGGATAAGTGAGCTGGAAGATAGACTGGTGGAAATAAGTGCTGAAGAACAGAACAAAGCCCAAAGAATTAAAAAAACTGAGGATAGCCTCAGAGACCTATGGGACAATATCAAATGCACCAACATTAGAATTATAGGAGTTCCAGAGGAAGAGGAAGGAAAGAAAGGTTACGAAAAAATTCTTGAAGAGGTTATAGTAGAAAACTTCCCCAGCATGGGAAAGGAAATAGTAAACCATGTCCAAGAAGCACAAAGAGTTCCATACAGGAGAAACCCCAGAAGAAATACACCAAGGCACATTCTAATCAAACTAATGCAGACTAAATATAAAGACAGATTACTAAAAGCAGTTAGAAGCAAACAACAAATAACATACAAAGGAAATCCCATACGTCTAACTGCGGATCTCTCAACAGAAACCCTGCAGGCCAGAAGAGAATGGCAGGACACATTTAAATGGCTAAAAGAGAATAACCTCCAATCAAGAATTCTCTGCCTAGCAAAAATCTCATTCAGAATCGATGGTGAAGTCAAAAGCTTCTCAGACAGACAAAAACTAAAAGAATTCTGTACCACAAAACCAGCCCTACAACAAGTGTTAAAGGGCCTGATATAGCCAATAAATACAAGAGTAGGAGAAGTCCTACTAATCAAACCCCAAACTTCTAAGAAGATGACAATAGGAACATTTGTATCAATAATTACTTTGAATGTAAATGGATTAAATGCTCCAATCAAAGGACACAGGCTGGCTGAATGGATTCAGAAACATGATCCATATATATGCTGTTTATAAGAGACCCACTTCAGACCTAGAGACACCCATAGACTGAAAGTGAGAGACTGGAAAAAGATATTCCATGCAAATGGAAATCAAAAGAAAGCTGGGGTAGCAATCCTCATATCAGATAAAATAGACTTTAAAGTAAAGAAGATTCTAAGAGACAAGGCAGGTCACTACATCATGATTAAGGGATCCATCCAAGAGGAAGACATAATAGTCATGAACATCTACGCACCCAACACAGGGGCACCTCAATACATAAGACAGATACTTTCAGACTTAAAAGAAGAAATCAACAATAACACAATAAAAGTAGGAGACTTTAACACTCCTCTCACACCAATGGATAGATCATCCAAACAGAAAATTAATAAACACAAGCCTTAAATGCCACACTAGAAAAGATGGATCTCATTGATATCTTTAGGACGTTCCATCCAAAAGCAGAAGAATACACTTTCTTCTCAAGTGCTCACGGAACATTCTCCAGGACAGACCACATGTTGGGCCACAAATCTAACCTCAGTCAATTCAAGAAAACTGAAATTATATCAACCATCTTCTCGGACCACAATGCAATGAGACTAGAGATCAACTACAGGAAAAAAACCGCTAAAAATACAAACACATGGTGATTAAACAACACATACCTAAAAAACCAACTGATTACTGAGGAAATCACAGGAGAAATTAAAAAATTCCTAGAAGAAAATGACAATGAACATACGACCGTGCAAAACCTATGGGATACCGCAAAAATAGTTCTAAGAGGGAAATTTATAGCAATACAATCCCACCTCAAGAAACTAGGAAAATATGAAGCAGATGACTTAAACCTCCGCTTAAAACAATTGGAAAAAGAAGAACAAAAACATCACAAAGCCAGCAGAAAAAGAGAAATTATAAAGACTAGAGCAGAAATAAATCAGAAAGAATGAAAGAAACTATAGTACGGATAAATAAAACAAAAAGCTGGTTCTTTGAAAAGGTAAACAAAATTGACAAGTCTCTGGCCAGACTCATCAAGAGAAAGAGAGAGAAGAACCAGATCAACAAAATCAAAAATGAAAAAGGAGAGATTACAACAGATAATGTAGAAATCCAAAGGATTCTAAGAGACTATTATGAGCAACTGTATGGCAACAAACTGGACAACCTGGAAGAAATGGACAGTTTCTTGGGGAAGATCAATCTCCTAAGACTGAGCCAGGAAGAAACAGAAACTTTGAACAACCCAATCACAAGCTCAGAAATCGAACCTGTGATTAAAAATTTACCCAAAAGAAAAGCCCAGGGCCAGATGGCTTCACAGCTGAATTCTACCAAACATTTAAAGAAGAGCTAATGCCTGTCCTTCTAAAACTCTCCCAAACAATTGCACAGGAAGGAACACTTCCAAACACATTCTATGAGGCCACCATCACCCTGATACCCAAGCCAGGCAAAGACAACACAAAAAAGGAAAATTACAGGCCAATTTCTCTGATGAACTTAGATGCCAAGATCCTCAACAAAATCCTAGCAAACAGAATTCAACGGCACATCAAAAAACTCATACATCATGATCAAGTCAGGTTCATCCCAGGCATGCAAGGATTCTTCTACATCCGCAAATCAATCAATGTGATACACCATATCAACAAATTGAAAGACAAAACTCACACGATCATCTCAATAGATGCAGAAAAAGCCTTCGGCAAAGTACAACACCCATTTATGATAAAAATTCTTCAGAAAATGGGCATAGAAGGAACCTATCTCAACATAGTGAAAGGCATATATGAGAAGCCTACAGCGAACATTATCCTCAATGGTGAAAAACTCAAAGCATTCCCTCTAAGATCAGGAACAAGACAGGGGTGTCCACTTTCACCACTACTATTCAACATAGTCCTGGAAGTTTTAGCAATGGCAATAAGAGAAAAAAAAGAAATCAAAGGAATCCAGATTGGAAAGGAAGATGTCAAGCTCTCTCTTTTTGCAGATGACATGATATTATACATAGAAAATTCCAAAGACTCTATTACAAAGCTACTAGAGCTAATCAAGGAATTCAGCAATGTCGCAGGATACAAAGTCAACACACAGAAATCACTGGCATTCCTATACACAAATAATGAAAATCAGAAAATGAAATAAAAAAGGCAGTCCCCTTCACCATTACAACCAAAAGAATCAAATATCTAGGAATAAACCTGCCCAAAGAAACAAAAGAACTGTACACAGAAAATTACAAGACACTCATGAGAGAAATTAAAGAAGACTTAAACAGATGGAGAGATATTCCATGTTCCTGGGTCGGAAGAATCAATATTGTGAAAATGACCATACTACCAAATATCATCTACAGATTCAATGCAATACCTATTCAACTACCAATGACATTTTTCACAGAACTAGACCAAAGAATCACACAGTTCATATGGAAACACAAAAGACCTCGAATAGCCAAAGCAATCCTGAGAAAGAAAAACGGAACTGGAGGAATCAGCCTCCCTAACTTCAGACTCTACTACAAAGCAATAGTCCTCAAGACAGTATGGTACTGGCACAAAAACAGAACTATAGACCAATGGAACAAGATTGAAAACCCAGAGATAAACCCACGCACCTATGGGTACCTTATTTTTGACAAAGGAGGCGAAACTATAAAATGGGACAAAGACGGCCTCTTCAACAAATGGTGCTGGGAGAATTGGACAGCTACATGCAAAAAAATGAAGCTGGAACATTCCCTGACACCATACACTAAGATCAACTCAAAATGGATTAAAGACCTAAATGTAAGACCAGCCCCAGGGAGAATCCATGGACATAAATCAAAGAAGATCTTCCTGACCCACTACAAGCTCAAAAGAAAAACTTGACAAAGGCAAATGGGCATAGAAGGAACCTATCTCAACATAGTGAAAGGCATATATGAGAAGCCTACAGCGAACATTATCCTCAATGGTGAAAAACTCAAAGCATTCCCTCTAAGATCAGGAACAAGACAGGGGTGTCCACTTTCACCACTACTATTCAACATAGTCCTGGAAGTTTTAGCAATGGCAATAAGAGAAAAAAAAGAAATCAAAGGAATCCAGATTGGAAAGGAAGATGTCAAGCTCTCTCTTTTTGCAGATGACATGATATTATACATAGAAAATTCCAAAGACTCTATTACAAAGCTACTAGAGCTAATCAAGGAATTCAGCAATGTCGCAGGATACAAAGTCAACACACAGAAATCACTGGCATTCCTATACACAAATAATGAAAATCAGAAAATGAAATAAAAAAGGCAGTCCCCTTCACCATTACAACCAAAAGAATCAAATATCTAGGAATAAACCTGCCCAAAGAAACAAAAGAACTGTACACAGAAAATTACAAGACACTCATGAGAGAAATTAAAGAAGACTTAAACAGATGGAGAGATATTCCATGTTCCTGGGTCGGAAGAATCAATATTGTGAAAATGACCATACTACCAAATATCATCTACAGATTCAATGCAATACCTATTCAACTACCAATGACATTTTTCACAGAACTAGACCAAAGAATCACACAGTTCATATGGAAACACAAAAGACCTCGAATAGCCAAAGCAATCCTGAGAAAGAAAAACGGAACTGGAGGAATCAGCCTCCCTAACTTCAGACTCTACTACAAAGCAATAGTCCTCAAGACAGTATGGTACTGGCACAAAAACAGAACTATAGACCAATGGAACAAGATTGAAAACCCAGAGATAAACCCACGCACCTATGGGTACCTTATTTTTGACAAAGGAGGCGAAACTATAAAATGGGACAAAGACGGCCTCTTCAACAAATGGTGCTGGGAGAATTGGACAGCTACATGCAAAAAAATGAAGCTGGAACATTCCCTGACACCATACACTAAGATCAACTCAAAATGGATTAAAGACCTAAATGTAAGACCAGAAACCATCAAACTCTTAGAGGAGAATATAGGCAAAACCATCAAGGACATAAATCAAAGCAAGATCTTCTCTGACCCACCAACTAAAATAGCAGAGCTCAAAAGAAAAATGAACATGTGGGACCTCATGAAATTTAAAAGCTTTTGTACAGCAAAAGAAATCACAAAAAAAGCTGAACAGACACCCCACAGAGTGGGAGAAAATCATAGCAAATGAAACAACAGACAAAGAATTCATCTCCAAAATCTACAAGCAACTCAGACAACTCAGCACAGGAAAAACGAACAACCCAATCAAAAAATGAGAAAAAGATCTAAAGAGACGCCTCTCCAAAGAGGACATACAGATGGCCCAAAAGCACATGAAATGATGCTCGACCTCACTTATTCTTAGAGAAATGCAAATTAAAACTACAATGAGATACCACCTCACACCCGTCAGAATGGCCATCATCAAAAAATCTGCAGACAATAAATGCTGGAGAGGGTGCAGAGAAAAGGGAACCCTCTTGTATTGCTGGTGGGAATGTCAATTGATACAGCCTCTATGGAAAACAGTATGGAGATTTCTTAAAAAACTAAAAATAGAAGCACCCTACGACCCAACAATCCCACTATTAGGCGTATATCCTGATGAAATAAAAACTGAACGAAGCACCTGTACCCCAATGTTCATTGCAGCTCTCTATACATTAGCCAGAACATGGAAGCAACCTAGATGTCCATCGACGAATGAATGGATCCAGAAGCTCTGGTACATATATACAATGGAATACTACTCAGCTGTTAAAAGAAATACAGAAGACTCAGTCCTAATGAAGTGACTGGCTCTAGAACCTATCATAAAAAGTGAAGTAAGTCAAAAAGAGAAAGACAGGCTTTCCCCTGGTGGTCCAGTGGGTAAGGACACCGCCTTGCAGTGCAATGGGCGCCGGTTCGAGCCCTGGCCTGGGAAGATCCCACGTGCTGCGGAGTGGCTGGACTGATGTGTCCAATCACCGAGTCAGAGCTCTGGAGCGCATGCACCCAGAGCCGGTGCTCTGCGACAATAGAGGCCACCACGATGGGAGGCCCACAGGAGCCAAAGAATGGAGACGAATGAAAATAGAGAAATGAAAGACCATAGAGGTGGCTCGCCCACTCCCCTCTCTCCCCAACCTGACCCCTGCCCAAAGTAAAATAAATAAATAAATCTTAAAAAAAAAAAAAAAGAGAGAAAGACAAATACAGTATACTAACACACATATATGGAATCTAGTAGGACAATCTTGATAACACACACAGGGAACTCATGGAAAAACAGACAGAGCATAGACACAGGGACATTGTGGGGAAGAAATAGGGAGGAGGAAGCATGGAGGGAGTAACATGGAAATCTATACTGTTATGTGTGGAAAGATAGCTAGTGTCATAGTGCTAAGGGAATAGGAGTGCTTACAATGGCTTGGGGCGAAGGTCTGGAGGGGTGGGATGGGGAGAACTGGGGGGGTGGAGACCATGGATATGCATATGACTGATCTGGGAACATACAAGTCTGTGAACTATAAAACTCTGTAAAACCTTTAAAATAAAGAATAATAATAATAAAAAAGAATAGATGGGAAATGCCACAGATTGCTGAGGATTAGATGTTAGTACACCATTATCAATCAAGAGTGACAACTTCCTCCCCTCCATAGCCAAACTAAGTGATTTACCTTTTGGATAAATACCAGCTTAGCATTCTAGGAAAGGCACAGGAGAAGGGCCATTTATGTCAGAAATCTTATTATTAAGAAAGATTTCGTGACTCCAGCATTCTTCCTTTGAATGGGAAGCTAAAAATAAATGATTGTATTTCCTGAGGTGACATACTTGGTTTAATTTATTCAGCAAGTAGTTTCTGCTCACGTTTTACAAGTCACAGACATTCCCTTTAGACAATAAGGATACACAGAGACAAGTCAGAACATTTACCCTTAAAAATGATACAAAGGAACTTACCTGTAAAACAGAAACAGATTCACAGATCTTGACATCAAATATTTGGTTGCCAAAGGGAAAATAGTGCAGGGAAGTAATAAAATAGGAGATGGGGTTAACATATGCACAATACTATATATAAAATAGACAACTACTAAAGACTCTACTGTATAGCACAGGGAACTCTCCTGAATATGCTGTATTAACCCATATGGGAAAAGAATCTGAAAAAGAATGAATACAATCATTTGCTGTGCACCTGAAACTAGCACGACATTATAAATCAACCATACTCCAATCTATATATTTTTAAAGGATCTTATGAGAATGTAGAATGAGAAATTTAGGGTGAGGGATGATTGACATGGAAATGACTAATTTGAAAGCAAAGTGAAAAAATGAAAAGGTTATCACAGAGGGGGGGAAGGAAATGCAGTAAGTTCTGTGTCGGTGTATGTGTTTGTGTATGTGTGTGAATATGTGTTTGTAAGAGAGAGAGAGACACCTACAGGAAGCCCAAATAACCAATGGACATAAGCCCATATAGTTGAAACCAAAGGATTAGTTTGCCAAATTAATGAACTAGCTGAATTTTTGTGTCTTAGAGTTGACCAAAATGTTTCATGAAGGCAGAGCTTTTTTGAATATATGTATAATCCCTTGGAATGATTCTTCTATGAATATGTCCCAGAAACCACAGGTAATCTTTCAGTCAGGGGATCTCAAAGTGGTGGGGCTGGCATGGGAGAGACAAGGTGACATGCTTGCCAGAAAGTACAAGGGGAGAACCTTCCCCCAAGGATGTGAAATTTATCCTGGGAGGCACTGAGGATTTCATAAAATGCTATAACCAGGGAAATTTTACAGTAAGTAACATATGGCAGACCCCAAAGTGGTATTTGGATGTTTCCAAGTATTCAAATATTCATTTGAATATTCAAATATTAGTATTGGCGGCACTATAAAATAATGCTATACTATCCTCACTGGGTGTCATGTTTTAAAATTAGCCTCCTTTTACCCTTCTCCTATAAAGACTGCATTTGCCTTCCTTTTCTATTTACCAGGAAAATCAGGTTAAAATAATTAGATTGCTTAAAGAAATAGAGTACCCTGACAGAGCCAACCTTGGAAATTCAAATACTTATATTTGTTTGATAGAAAAATGCACCATATGTTTGAATTATTATTATGCTTTTCCATAGAGAACAAAAAGATCTATTTTTACTTTTAAGGATGAACACAGTTTTTCCAATAAAGATAAAAGTAACAGTAATAGTTAATATACTGTCTAATAGAGAACGTGAAAGGTCAAGTGTGAAGTGTCAGTCGCTCAATCATGTCTGACTCTTTGTGACCCCATGGACTACAGCCCACCAGGCTCCTATGTCCGTGGGGTTCTCCAGGCAATAATACTGGAGTGGGTAACAATTCCCTTCTCCAGGGCATCTTTCCTACCCAGAGATCAAACCCCAGGTCTCTGGTAGTTGCTTCCACCTTTTGGCTACTGTGAATAAGATTGCTATGGACATTGGTATACGAATACTTGTTCGAGTCTCTGTTTTCAATTCTTTGGGGTATATACCCAGAAGTGGAATTGCTAAATCATACAGTAATTCTCTGTTTAATCTTAGATAATGTCTTCTAACCATATAAAATAGAGTTAATATCCATCATATGCAAAGAGCCCTTAAAAATAAAATACCAAAATTCCAATATACAGTGACAAAAGCAAAGATATACATCTTTGCTAATAAAATTCATTTTTATTATTCATTTTCCTATCAAATTGGCAAAATTTAACAGATGATAATACTCATTGTCAAAGCTGTGATAAATGGATTCTCCCTAATACTGACGAAAACCTAAGGTATCCAAGTCTTTTCCAGCCAGCCATTGATCTAGCGGTAGCCATCCAAATTTTAAGTATATGTTTGCTTTTACTCAGCAGCCCTACTTCTAAACTCTTAAGCTGGTAGAAATGATGCTTTTTTTTTTGACTGTTTGTGAAAAGGAAAAAATCTAACCTAAATAAATGATTAAATAGAGGCTTCCTGGTGGTCCAGCAGGTAAGGACACCCTTGAAGTGCAAGGCGCGGTTTGATCCTGGCCTGGGAAGATCCCATGTGCTGCAGAGCGGCTGGACCGATTCCTGTGAAAGCTGCATTTGCCTTCCTTTTCTATTTACCAGGAAAATCAGGTTAAAATAATTAGATTGCTTAAAGAAATAGAGTACCCTGACAGAGCCAACCTTGGAAATTCAAATACTTATATTTGTTTGATAGAAAAATGCACCATATGTTTGAATTATTATTATGCTTTTCCATAGAGAACAAAAAGATCTATTTTTACTTTTAAGGATGAACACAGTTTTTCCAATAAAGATAAAAGTAACAGTAATAGTTAATATACTGTCTAATAGAGAACGTGAAAGGTCAAGTGTGAAGTGTCAGTCGCTCAATCATGTCTGACTCTTTGTGACCCCATGGACTACAGCCCACCAGGCTCCTATGTCCGTGGGGTTCTCCAGGCAATAATACTGGAGTGGGTAACAATTCCCTTCTCCAGGGCATCTTTCCTACCCAGAGATCAAACCCCAGGTCTCTGGTAGTTGCTTCCACCTTTTGGCTACTGTGAATAAGATTGCTATGGACATTGGTATACGAATACTTGTTCGAGTCTCTGTTTTCAATTCTTTGGGGTATATACCCAGAAGTGGAATTGCTAAATCATACAGTAATTCTCTGTTTAATCTTAGATAATGTCTTCTAACCATATAAAATAGAGTTAATATCCATCATATGCAAAGAGCCCTTAAAAATAAAATACCAAAATTCCAATATACAGTGACAAAAGCAAAGATATACATCTTTGCTAATAAAATTCATTTTTATTATTCATTTTCCTATCAAATTGGCAAAATTTAACAGATGATAATACTCATTGTCAAAGCTGTGATAAATGGATTCTCCCTAATACTGACGAAAACCTAAGGTATCCAAGTCTTTTCCAGCCAGCCATTGATCTAGCGGTAGCCATCCAAATTTTAAGTATATGTTTGCTTTTACTCAGCAGCCCTACTTCTAAACTCTTAAGCTGGTAGAAATGATGCTTTTTTTTTTTTTTTGACTGTTTGTGAAAAGGAAAAAATCTAACCTAAATAAATGATTAAATAGAGGCTTCCCTGGTGGTCCAGCAGGTAAGGACACCCCCTTGAAGTGCAAGGGGCGCCGGTTTGATCCCTGGCCTGGGAAGATCCCATGTGCTGCAGAGCGGCTGGACCGATGTGTCCAATTACCGAGCCGGAGCTCTGGAGCATGCGCACAGAGCCGGTGCTCTGTGACAGCAGAGGCCACTGCGATGGGAGGCCCCCACGGGCCAAAGAACAAAGATGGATGAAAACAGATAAACGAAAGACCAATAGAAGTGGCCCGCCCACCTCACTCCCCTAAAAAATGATTAAAGAATTGATGATACAGCAATTTATAAAATGCTATGTAACCATGAAAAGAGAATGAGATAGATCTTCAAGATATGAGAAAAAGGCAAGCAAAAAATGTGTGCTTTTGTTTATATGACTGTTTTTACCTGATATATTTAAAACACGTGTATATGTATTTAAATTTACACCAAACAATTAACAGTTGTTATCCTGAAGGAGGGCAGTAGGAGGGAGTGGTAAAGGTAAACTGTTATGTTTGATAAGATCTACATTGTTTGAGGTGTGGGAATGTATGTTAATACATGCTGTGCTGGGCTTCCCTGGTGGTCCAGTGGGTAAGGACACCGCCTTGCAGTGCAAGGGGCGCCGGTTTGCTCCCTGGCCTAGGAAGATCCCACGTGCTGCGGAGCGACTGGGCTGATGTGTCCAAACTACCGCTGGACTGATGTGTCCAAACTACCGAGCCGGAGCTCTGGAGCGCATGCACTCAGAGCCGGCGCTCTGTGACAACAGAGGCCGCCACGACGGGAGGCCCACCCAGGCCAAAGAACAAAGATGGATGAAAACAGATAAACGAAAGACCAATAGAAGTGGCCCGCCCACCTCACTCCCCTAAAAAATGATTAAAGAATTGATGATACAGCAATTTATAAAATGCTATGTAACCATGAAAAGAGAATGAGATAGATCTTCAAGATATGATAAAAAGGCAAGCAAAAAATGTGTGCTTTTGTTTATATGACTGTTTTTACCTGATATATTTAAAACACGTGTATATGTATTTAAATTTACACCAAACAATTAACAGTTGTTATCCTGAAGGAGGGCAGTAGGAGGGAGTGGTAAAGGTAAACTGTTATGTTTGATAAGATCTACATTGTTTGAGGTGTGGGAATGTATGTTAATACATGCTGTGCTGGGCTTCCCTGGTGGTCCAGTGGGTAAGGACACCGCCTTGCAGTGCAAGGGGCGCCGGTTTGCTCCCTGGCCTAGGAAGATCCCACGTGCTGCGGAGCGACTGGGCTGATGTGTCCAAACTACCGCTGGACTGATGTGTCCAAACTACCGAGCCGGAGCTCTGGAGCGCATGCACTCAGAGCCGGCGCTCTGTGACAACAGAGGCCGCCACGACGGGAGGCCCACATGAGCCAAAGAACAAAGACGGATGAAAATGGATAAATGAAAGACCAATAGAAGTGGCCCGCCTGCTCCCCTCCCTCCCTAACCCAACCCTCACCCAAAATAAATAAATAAATAAATCTTTAAAAATATATATATATATATATGCTGTGCTTTTATGGGTATGATTGAGGACCAGTTTAGACACGATAAACTGAATATACTTAAATGATAAAATCTGATGTTTTCTCAGATATTAAACACTCATGAAATCATCACCTCAATTAAGATAGCAGATTGTGGTTATTTTTTTTTAATCATTAAACTTTAGCTTTTAAGTTACCCTTCATTGATGCAATGTACCATCCTATGATGTGCTCTATAAAGTATTACTCTTCATGTTTGCTGTTTTTCACTAACTCCTTAGGATTCTTCTATATGGCATCTCCCCATGGTATCTTACAGTTCATCAGACTTTAGAGAGAATTTAATCCCCTGAGCTCACACATGTGTGCTCACATGCACACACACACAGACACACAATCCCTTCTAAAATGTCCCTGATAGCCTTCATACCTGATGGCTGTATATCTACACTGTCTATGAAATTCAATAAATTATAACTAATGCAACAATCATATTATATAAATCAGCATTTTGCCAACCTCAGAATTACTGACATTTGAAGCTGGACAATTCTTTGTTGTAAGGGACTGACCTGGCATTAAAGGATGTTTAGCAACATCTCTGGCCTCTACTCACTGAATTCAAGTAACACCTCCCTCGCCTAAAATTTTAACAACTGAAAATACATCCAGATTTGTCAAATGAAAATTTCCCCCACTGAGATTCACTAGGGCTTCCTTTGTGGGTCAGATAGCAATGAATCTGCCTGTATTGCAGGAGACATGAGTTTGATCCCTGGGTTGGGAAGATCCTTTGGAGAAGAGCATGGCTACACACTCCAATGTTCTTGCCTAGAGAATTCCATGGAGAAAGGAGCCTGGTGGGCTACAGTCCATGGGTTTGCAAAGAGATGCACATGACTGAGTGACAAACACACATACTCACATAAGTTGATGCTACAGTTAATCATCAAATTAATTCTTCTATGAAATATTTCAAATCACCTCTTTCCATATTTTTATCCTAACCTACTTCCAATTTGGATAAGCACATGGGAAAAGTAGAGAAGCAGTGAGAGCCATATGGTAGCACTAACCTAAGGAACTAACTGTGGGATAGAGCTAGGTGAAAAGGCTAATGTGACTCCCCATCAAGGCTGCCTGCTCCCCACTTCTCTGCTTTTCTTGTCCAACAGAACTCTAAAGCACTAAAACCCGGTCTTATACTGTGCCTTATTGTCTTTTTGATTTCAAGTTAATTATAACAGAACAGAGCAACCAAAGAATTAATGAGCCATTCCCATTGAACTTAAATCTGAAAAGTATCATTCAGTGACTACTTGTGACATTGAATATTTTCTAAGACTCTATTCAGGGAAATGAAAGAGTGCTATCAAGTGTAGAATCAACTTTCTTCTCATTTCCTTAAGATATCTTTTTAAAGAGCCTTTTTCTATTCTTTTTCTCCACATGTATATTCACTGTGTGACATTTAACCTGCCTTCCTCAAATAAACCCTTTTACTTCAGATCAAAATAAATAATAAATGACATCCACAGAGATTTGAGAAAGACAGTCTTTGTCATCACTGAAGAATAATAAGTAGAGGTTATCCAATCATTTATTGTTTTGGTAATGTTCAATAGCTTTAGATTTAATGACATAGCTTAATGGATGCTGCTTTAAAGGTTTTGATTGTTAGTTGTGTGCAAAGTTTTATGACTTCTCTGAAAATCAGAGTTTATACCACATTTGTAATCAGTTCCAGTTAGAGCAAAATGCAGAACCAATTGTAGTGATGTCCATAATGGAAAATATAATATGTTAGTGAAACCCTAGTTTTATAGCTGCACATGACCTAAATTTTAAAATAACCTCTCATGTTCAATTATGACTCTTAATATTATAATTCTAATGTAGTTTTTTAAGACCATTTAAATCCAAAACATTCTTAACTGGATAAATCTTGGCCATGGAGAAGGAGCCTGGGCTACAGTCCATGGGTTTGCAAAGAGATGCACATGACTGAGTGACAAACACACATACTCACATAAGTTGATGCTACAGTTAATCATCAAATTAATTCTTCTATGAAATATTTCAAATCACCTCTTTCCATATTTTTATCCTAACCTACTTCCAATTTGGATAAGCACATGGGAAAAGTAGAGAAGCAGTGAGAGCCATATGGTAGCACTAACCTAAGGAACTAACTGTGGGATAGAGCTAGGTGAAAAGGCTAATGTGACTCCCCATCAAGGCTGCCTGCTCCCCACTTCTCTGCTTTTCTTGTCCAACAGAACTCTAAAGCACTAAAACCCGGTCTTATACTGTGCCTTATTGTCTTTTTGATTTCAAGTTAATTATAACAGAACAGAGCAACCAAAGAATTAATGAGCCATTCCCATTGAACTTAAATCTGAAAAGTATCATTCAGTGACTACTTGTGACATTGAATATTTTCTAAGACTCTATTCAGGGAAATGAAAGAGTGCTATCAAGTGTAGAATCAACTTTCTTCTCATTTCCTTAAGATATCTTTTTAAAGAGCCTTTTTCTATTCTTTTTCTCCACATGTATATTCACTGTGTGACATTTAACCTGCCTTCCTCAAATAAACCCTTTTACTTCAGATCAAAATAAATAATAAATGACATCCACAGAGATTTGAGAAAGACAGTCTTTGTCATCACTGAAGAATAATAAGTAGAGGTTATCCAATCATTTATTGTTTTGGTAATGTTCAATAGCTTTAGATTTAATGACATAGCTTAATGGATGCTGCTTTAAAGGTTTTGATTGTTAGTTGTGTGCAAAGTTTTATGACTTCTCTGAAAATCAGAGTTTATACCACATTTGTAATCAGTTCCAGTTAGAGCAAAATGCAGAACCAATTGTAGTGATGTCCATAATGGAAAATATAATATGTTAGTGAAACCCTAGTTTTATAGCTGCACATGACCTAAATTTTAAAATAACCTCTCATGTTCAATTATGACTCTTAATATTATAATACTAATGTAGTGTCCATACACTCTTTAAACACTCTGAAAGGACCATGCTAAGTCCCTTAGATATATTAAATTAGCATATTCTTAGAGCTGCCCACGTTATTTCCTTAGTCATGATGATATTGAGCAAGTCCTACCATTTCTCTGTCTCATTTTATTCCATGTGCAAAATGAGGATAATAGTAGCATCTTAATCATTGGATGATTGAAGATGAGATATGTGTTAGCAGAAAAAAGAACAATATTCAGTATGTATTTCATTTAAATAATAATATTTAATGTCTCCAAGTGATTTTTACATAGAACCATTTTTTATGGTAAGGCTCTTCAAAAAAAGTATGTGCATATGAGCATGTTGCTTTACTACTATACATTGTTATTTTGAGACTGTGTCCCCATAGTAGATCATTTGCAAAATTCCCCCCAATAATTGCCTTCCCACGTCCATGCTTTTGGCAAAGCCCCTCTCCCACTGACCCTGGGATTCACCATGTGACCTGTTCTGGCCAATGGGGCAGCCGCAAATGTGACACAAGCTGAGACTTGAACACAATGCATAAATTGGAACTTGCCCTCTTTTGCTGCTCTGGGAAACACTGTGACCACCAAGATGAGAATGAGCCTGGTTTAACTTGCTGGATGATAAGTGGGACATGACCCAGTTGTCTCTGCCAAGAGCTAGCCAACTGCCAGACATAGGAGTGAGATCATTACCCCCTAGCTGATGGCATTCATGAGTAAGTCCAGCCAATATAACCAGGAATGGAGACACATCCAGCAGAACTGAGCCCAAGTTGTTGATCCATGAACAAATAAAATGATGATTGTTTTAAGTCATTCAATTTGGCATGGTTTGTTAAACTGGCACAGTCCTCATAAGCAACATAAGTAAGAATGAAATAAAGCATAATTCAGAATGCAGTTAATATTCTAAATTTACATTCCAAACTAAAATGAACAACTTACTAATAAAATGTTGACAATATCACTAAGCAACTCAACTAATAAACTGACACCAGGCCTATTTGGTTTTATACTCAGGAATAAATTTTAGATGGTGATATGAAGTGGACACATAGGGTCAGACCCTCCACAGAACAACAATAACAGACAAGTTTCATCTTTTGAATGAGGGCATGCCCTCATGAATGAAGGCAACTTTCAGTGTTGTGTTTAAAGACTCCGAGGTCATCTCTAGTTTTGAAAGAGGGTGGGAAGTACATGCTTGTCATGCATTTGCAAACCTTGCCATGGTTTAGATGTTCCCTTGGATTATTTGTGCCCATAAAAGATAGTCATTATTTACTTGTCCATGTCTCTTCAGAAGTTGTAGTTAAGAAGTATTTCTTCACTTACTGGCACCTTTTTAAGCAATTTTGGTTCAGATTGTGAAGCTATCATGGAAATATACTGTGTAATTATCCTCACTGGAAAGATAGACTTTGTTTTTTCGAGGACAGCCAAGGATGTTCAGAAGCCTGCATATTTGCTCCCCTTCCCTGCTCACAGCAATCTAATCCTCCTAGAACAGCGAGTCAGGGCACCCTGAAAGCAATGGTTATCATCACAAGAATTAACAGGCAGGAAGAAATGCTGGAGAGGGTCTGGCCCATGTACTCTGAATCATAGTTTCAGCGTCTTTTCTTTAGTTTCAGTGTCTTCTCTTTAGTTCTAATGTCTGCTATAACCATCCAGTATTCTACCACTTTATTTCCATTGCTATTACTCTATTATTCTTATTACCATTACTGTGTTTAATGTTTACCCCACCAGAATACAAGCACCTTGGGTAAAGATACATTGTATGAAATGTTTCCCATATTTTCAAACAATTCCTTTAGCAATAGCTTTTATGATAATTATTGAATTTTATTAGGTGCCAGATAGTACACTAGACCTCACATAAATTATTTCATTATTATAAGTCTTATAATGGCTTTCCTGGAGGCTTAGAAGGTAAAGAATCTGCCTGCAATGCAGGAGACCCAGGTTTGATTGCTGGGTCGGGAATATCCCCTAGAGGAAGAAATGGCAACCCACTCCAGTATTCCTGCCTGGAGAATCCCATGGACAGAGGAGCCTCACAGGCTACACTCCGAGGGGTTTGCAAAGAGATGGACATGACTAAGAGACTAAGCATGAACACACACATGAGTCTCATTATAATTCTAAGGTATGAAGTGGACACATAGGGTCAGACCCTCCACAGAACAACAATAACAGACAAGTTTCATCTTTTGAATGAGGGCATGCCCTCATGAATGAAGGCAACTTTCAGTGTTGTGTTTAAAGACTCCGAGGTCATCTCTAGTTTTGAAAGAGGGTGGGAAGTACATGCTTGTCATGCATTTGCAAACCTTGCCATGGTTTAGATGTTCCCTTGGATTATTTGTGCCCATAAAAGATAGTCATTATTTACTTGTCCATGTCTCTTCAGAAGTTGTAGTTAAAGTATTTCTTCACTTACTGGCACCTTTTTAAGCAATTTTGGTTCAGATTGTGAAGCTATCATGGAAA
This sequence comes from Tragulus kanchil, assembly GCA_022376925.1. Lineage (NCBI taxonomy): Eukaryota > Metazoa > Chordata > Mammalia > Artiodactyla > Tragulidae > Tragulus > Tragulus kanchil. The sequence goes on along the minus strand of JAIOJX010000005.1, from coordinate 111,480,040 downwards.
TATACTGTGTAATTATCCTCACTGGAAAGATAGACTTTGTTTTTTCGAGGACAGCCAAGGATGTTCAGAAGCCTGCATATTTGCTCCCCTTCCCTGCTCACAGCAATCTAATCCTCCTAGAACAGCGAGTCAGGGCACCCTGAAAGCAATGGTTATCATCACAAGAATTAACAGGCAGGAAGAAATGCTGGAGAGGGTCTGGCCCATGTACTCTGAATCATAGTTTCAGCGTCTTTTCTTTAGTTTCAGTGTCTTCTCTTTAGTTCTAATGTCTGCTATAACCATCCAGTATTCTACCACTTTATTTCCATTGCTATTACTCTATTATTCTTATTACCATTACTGTGTTTAATGTTTACCCCACCAGAATACAAGCACCTTGGGTAAAGATACATTGTATGAAATGTTTCCCATATTTTCAAACAATTCCTTTAGCAATAGCTTTTATGATAATTATTGAATTTTATTAGGTGCCAGATAGTACACTAGACCTCACATAAATTATTTCATTATTATAAGTCTTATAATGGCTTTCCTGGAGGCTTAGAAGGTAAAGAATCTGCCTGCAATGCAGGAGACCCAGGTTTGATTGCTGGGTCGGGAATATCCCCTAGAGGAAGAAATGGCAACCCACTCCAGTATTCCTGCCTGGAGAATCCCATGGACAGAGGAGCCTCACAGGCTACACTCCGAGGGGTTTGCAAAGAGATGGACATGACTAAGAGACTAAGCATGAACACACACATGAGTCTCATTATAATTCTAAGGTAGGTAACATTTCCATTTTAAAGATTTAGGAACTGAATCTTAGATAGGTAAAGTAACCTACCCAAGGTTACTCTCTAACGAGGTCACAGGGTCAGTTTGGAGTTCAGATCTGTATGACTGCCAGAACAATGCGCTTATCTGTTTTGCCTCACTGCATCTTAGTGTTTGAATACTGTTCTCTGTGTGCGCAGGGTGGTAGTTAAAGCCAAGGGCTCAGATACAAATCTCTACATTAGCATTTTAGGAGAGTGAGCCTCAGCAATCTCATAACCTCTGTGGGTCTCAGTTGCCTTTTTGGTAACACGGTTTACACTCAGTTTCAGAGAGATATAGATTATATACTCGATGTAATATTAAAGATGGGCTTAATTAATGAATTATTTACACAAATGAGATCTAAATATTGAGGGACCCACGATTGATAGTGAAAGAACCTGCTACAAGTGGGATATTATAACCCCTAGGATGGAAAAAAATGGGTGCGGGGAGGGAGGGAACATAAGAACTCTTGAGAAAAGCTGTGACTTTTAGGATAGAGTCTCGCCCAAGGAAAGCCACAAAGAAGGAGTCAGAAAACTGTCCCCTTCTCCTCTCTCACTCTGAACTCCTACCAGAACCTGACTGACAATCCCACATGAACCAGAAGAAAAGGGAGCCCTTCCAAGGTAGTCTACTTGGGTCAGTCTTCTGAGGTAGAGAGCAACTTACTAACACTTCCCTTGGGTAAAGATACATTGTATGAAATGTTTCCCATATTTTCAAACAATTCCTTTAGCAATAGCTTTTATGATAATTATTGAATTTTATTAGGTGCCAGATAGTACACTAGACCTCACATAAATTATTTCATTATTATAAGTCTTATAATGGCTTTCCTGGAGGCTTAGAAGGTAAAGAATCTGCCTGCAATGCAGGAGACCCAGGTTTGATTGCTGGGTCGGGAATATCCCCTAGAGGAAGAAATGGCAACCCACTCCAGTATTCCTGCCTGGAGAATCCCATGGACAGAGGAGCCTCACAGGCTACACTCCGAGGGGTTTGCAAAGAGATGGACATGACTAAGAGACTAAGCATGAACACACACATGAGTCTCATTATAATTCTAAGGTAGGTAACATTTCCATTTTAAAGATTTAGGAACTGAATCTTAGATAGGTAAAGTAACCTACCCAAGGTTACTCTCTAACGAGGTCACAGGGTCAGTTTGGAGTTCAGATCTGTATGACTGCCAGAACAATGCGCTTATCTGTTTTGCCTCACTGCATCTTAGTGTTTGAATACTGTTCTCTGTGTGCGCAGGGTGGTAGTTAAAGCCAAGGGCTCAGATACAAATCTCTACATTAGCATTTTAGGAGAGTGAGCCTCAGCAATCTCATAACCTCTGTGGGTCTCAGTTGCCTTTTTGGTAACACGGTTTACACTCAGTTTCAGAGAGATATAGATTATATACTCGATGTAATATTAAAGATGGGCTTAATTAATGAATTATTTACACAAATGAGATCTAAATATTGAGGGACCCACGATTGATAGTGAAAGAACCTGCTACAAGTGGGATATTATAACCCCTAGGATGGAAAAAAATGGGTGCGGGGAGGGAGGGAACATAAGAACTCTTGAGAAAAGCTGTGACTTTTAGGATAGAGTCTCGCCCAAGGAAAGCCACAAAGAAGGAGTCAGAAAACTGTCCCCTTCTCCTCTCTCACTCTGAACTCCTACCAGAACCTGACTGACAATCCCACATGAACCAGAAGAAAAGGGAGCCCTTCCAAGGTAGTCTACTTGGGTCAGTCTTCTGAGGTAGAGAGCAACTGGAGAAGGGTGCAGAGTGGATCTGCAGGACCAAATGGAAAATAGCAGGTCACTTGTTGGATTTTTTTTTTTTTTTTAGTGGGAGGCATGTTCGGGAGGGAGGGGGGCGGGCAGGCCACTTCTACTGGTTTTTCATTTGTCTATTTTCAGACATCTTTGTTCTTTGGCCCATGTGGACCTCCCATCGCAGTGGCCTCTGTTGTCACAGAGCACTGGTTCAGGGTGCATGCGCTCCAGAGCTCCGGCTTGGCAATTGGACACATCGGTCCAGACGCTCCACGGCACGTGGGATCTTCCCAGGCCAGGGATCGAACCAGCGCCCCTTGCAGGGCAAGGCAGTGTCCTTACCCACTGGACCACCAGGGAAGCCCCTGACCTGTTGGAATGTTAATAAAGCCTTCTAACAGAGTTCTGGGGGTTCCCAGGTGGCACTCGTGGTACAGAACCCATCTGCCAATGCAGGAGACACAGGAGATGTGGATCTGATCCCTTGGAAGGGAAGATCTCCTGGAGAAGAAAATGTCAGTCCACTCCAGTGTTCTCGCCTGGAGAATCCCATGGATAGAGGAGCTTGACAGGCTACATACAGTCCATGGGATCACAGAGAGTTGGACATGACTGAGCGATTGAGCACAACAGAGTTTTAATGCTAATGATTATAAATCACTTGGAAATAACAGCTAATAATAAATACTAGCTATTATTATTTTAACTCACTCATGAATTTATCTAATAAACACTTGAGAGCTTACCATGTTCTAGGCATTACTGTCTTGAAATGTATTCTAAGGAAGCTTACAATCCAGTCATGTTCATATAAGCAAATATAGAGTGGAGATTTCAGAAGAAACCAAAATCAGAAACTTAAAGTTGGAGTCCAAACATGTCTAGAAAAGTTTGGCAAACTCATGGAGTAAAGAGGATGTCTCTCTCTCTCATTGTTAGTGATTTTTTTTTAATAGGTTGTACTCCATTTAAAATTATTACAAAACAATGGCCATATTTCCTTGTGCTGTAGAATACATCCTTATTGCTTTATTGTATTATTGTATTATTCCTTTAATACATAGTAGTTTATATCCCTTGATCCCACACTCCAATCGTGCCCCTCCGCCCGAGGCTGCCTTTTTAAGTGTCCCTCAGGGTCTTGTTGGACAATGGCACATGAGAGGAGCAGGCCCACTGTGGCTTAATCAGTAACAAAGTCTCAGCTGTTAGAAGGAAGGGCAGTGTGGAGAGCAGCATGGCGTTTGCCAGATCAATTTGTCTCTTGGCCTAGCTTTTAAGATCTCTGGACTGAGTCCTGCAATGATGAAGCTAGGAATGCCATAAGGAAAAAAAACAAAAGAGCTTATGCTTCCTAGGAGCCGAAGGTTCAAACCTAGCTGAAATTAGGCATCCTCCTTCGTTCTGCAGTCAAACCAAGCTTTAGCAGTGGCAAACAAAGAGTTGGGAGGGCCACAATTGGGTGAGTGGAGCATGGAGCGAAGACAGGGACCATAGTGCCCAGCTGCTCAGACTGATGGAGACAGTGAAGGAAATGGCAGGGCTGGACTCCGCAGTATCCATCAAGCTAGGACTGAAGTAGAGTAAAAGCACTAGATGTGTGTGTGAGATCAGTCATAGCTGACTCTTTGCAACCTGATGGACTGTAGCTGGCCAGCCTCCTTTGCCCAAGGAATTTTCCAGGCAAGAATACTTGAGTTGGGTGCTATTTCCTACTCCAGTGAATCTTCCCTACCCAGGGATAAACCTAGTGTCTTTTGCATCTCCTGCTTTGGCAGGCAGATTATTTAACACTAGTGCCACTCCAGAAGACTTGAGTAAGAGCATGTCAACTGCCAAAACTACATGGCAACAGAGCAGATATGTGTGAGTTCCTGTTGATGACTCCCAAGAACTCCGAAGAATATAGAGTTGGGAGATTTCAGAAGAAACCAAAATCAGAAACTTAAAGTTGGAGTCCAAACATGTCTAGAAAAGTTTGGCAAACTCATGGAGTAAAGAGGATGTCTCTCTCTCTCATTGTTAGTGATTTTTTTTTAATAGGTTGTACTCCATTTAAAATTATTACAAAACAATGGCCATATTTCCTTGTGCTGTAGAATACATCCTTATTGCTTTATTGTATTATTGTATTATTCCTTTAATACATAGTAGTTTATATCCCTTGATCCCACACTCCAATCGTGCCCCTCCGCCCGAGGCTGCCTTTTTAAGTGTCCCTCAGGGTCTTGTTGGACAATGGCACATGAGAGGAGCAGGCCCACTGTGGCTTAATCAGTAACAAAGTCTCAGCTGTTAGAAGGAAGGGCAGTGTGGAGAGCAGCATGGCGTTTGCCAGATCAATTTGTCTCTTGGCCTAGCTTTTAAGATCTCTGGACTGAGTCCTGCAATGATGAAGCTAGGAATGCCATAAGGAAAAAAAACAAAAGAGCTTATGCTTCCTAGGAGCCGAAGGTTCAAACCTAGCTGAAATTAGGCATCCTCCTTCGTTCTGCAGTCAAACCAAGCTTTAGCAGTGGCAAACAAAGAGTTGGGAGGGCCACAATTGGGTGAGTGGAGCATGGAGCGAAGACAGGGACCATAGTGCCCAGCTGCTCAGACTGATGGAGACAGTGAAGGAAATGGCAGGGCTGGACTCCGCAGTATCCATCAAGCTAGGACTGAAGTAGAGTAAAAGCACTAGATGTGTGTGTGAGATCAGTCATAGCTGACTCTTTGCAACCTGATGGACTGTAGCTGGCCAGCCTCCTTTGCCCAAGGAATTTTCCAGGCAAGAATACTTGAGTTGGGTGCTATTTCCTACTCCAGTGAATCTTCCCTACCCAGGGATAAACCTAGTGTCTTTTGCATCTCCTGCTTTGGCAGGCAGATTATTTAACACTAGTGCCACTCCAGAAGACTTGAGTAAGAGCATGTCAACTGCCAAAACTACATGGCAACAGAGCAGATATGTGTGAGTTCCTGTTGATGACTCCCAAGAACTCCTGAACATACTTGGAAGATGTCAGCTACTACAAGAGTCCAGGAGGAAGAACTAATGAAACTCAGCGTATACAAATTACAATAACATATGGTATAAAAGTGCAAAGTAGGGCTTCCCTGGTGATCCAGTGGCAAAAGAGTCCACCTTGCAGTGCAAGGGGCAGCAGTTCAACCCCTGGCCCAGGAAGATCCCACGTGCCACAGAGAGGCTGGACCGGCATGTCCTATTACACGAGTTTCTGTGTCCAGAGATGTTGTGCTGCAGCAAGAGAGGCCACTGCCATGGGAGGCCCACACATGCCAAAGAATAAAGATGGATAAAAATAAATAAATAAAAAACAAATAAAACAGGCCAAAATTAAAAAAAAAAAAAAGTGCAAAGCATTCTAAAACATAACTGCAGAGAATGGACCACAGAAGTTGTGAAGATGGAAGCAATGATCTTCCGTGTAGAGAATCAGGCCAGGTTCCTCAATTAAGTTCATGTGGAGCTGAGAATCAAAGCACTAATACAATTTCAACATGAAAAAGCTGAAATAGAGTGAAACCTATTGCAGAACCTTAGGGTGGAGGGGACTATCTGATGAGGGAGGGGGGCAGAGAAATCAGGAGGGGTAAATTTGGAGAAGATCAAGCAATCTGGGTTGATTGGCAGAGGTCTTAAAACACCAGCTTCAGGAATATGGGGAATATGATATTTCTTCCATAAGCTGTTGAAAATCACTGAAGGTTTTGAAAGGTGCTATGAACTTGCTGACTATGTGGCACCAAAATAAAACTAGAAGCATGCAAAGCAAGACAAGTCCTTCAGAGTTTACCTTAAATTTGCTAATAACAATAAATACATACAACATTATTTTTAGAGTCCAAACACAATCATTAAAAACATTGCCATTGGGCTTCCCTGGTGGTCCAGTGGGTAAGGACACCACCTTGCAATGCAAGGGGCGCCAGTTCGATCCCTGGCCTGGGAAGATCCCACGTGCTGCAGAGCGACTGGGCTGATGTGTCCAAACTACCGCTGGACTGATGTGTCCAAACTACCGAGCCGGAGCTCTGGAGCACATGCACTCAGAGCCGGCGCTCTGTGACAACAGAGGCCGCCGCGACGGGAGGCCCACACGGGCCAAAGAACAAAAGATGGATGAAACTAGACGAAAGACCAGTGGAAGTGGCCCGCCCACTTCACCTCCCTCCCCACCCCCGCCAAAATAAATAAATAAATAAATGTTAAAAAAAAAAAAAAAAAAGCATTGCCATCATAGCTACTACTTATTGAACTCTGGGCTCAGTGAGACATATGCTATCTCATATAGTCTTTTCAACAGTCCTGCGGACTAAATATTTTATTTCCATTCCACAAAGAGACTACAAATAAAGAGAGATATAGCCCAAACTCACATACATGCGAAGTCATGTTTTGGACCTAAGTCATGCTCTAATGAGTAAAGACCCTAATATTCTGCTGAAAGGCTATTTGGGAAAAAAGTAAACTTTTACCAAAGTAGTCCTTTCAAAAGAGACCATCTGAAGATGGAAGCAATGATCTTCCGGTAGAGAATCAGGCCAGGTTCCTCAATTAAGTTCATGTGGAGCTGAGAATCAAAGCACTAATACAATTTCAACATGAAAAAGCTGAAATAGAGTGAAACCTATTGCAGAACCTTAGGGTGGAGGGGACTATCTGATGAGGGAGGGGGGCAGAGAAATCAGGAGGGGTAAATTTGGAGAAGATCAAGCAATCTGGGTTGATTGGCAGAGGTCTTAAAACACCAGCTTCAGGAATATGGGGAATATGATATTTCTTCCATAAGCTGTTGAAAATCACTGAAGGTTTTGAAAGGTGCTATGAACTTGCTGACTATGTGGCACCAAAATAAAACTAGAAGCATGCAAAGCAAGACAAGTCCTTCAGAGTTTACCTTAAATTTGCTAATAACAATAAATACATACAACATTATTTTTAGAGTCCAAACACAATCATTAAAAACATTGCCATTGGGCTTCCCTGGTGGTCCAGTGGGTAAGGACACCACCTTGCAATGCAAGGGGCGCCAGTTCGATCCCTGGCCTGGGAAGATCCCACGTGCTGCAGAGCGACTGGGCTGATGTGTCCAAACTACCGCTGGACTGATGTGTCCAAACTACCGAGCCGGAGCTCTGGAGCACATGCACTCAGAGCCGGCGCTCTGTGACAACAGAGGCCGCATGACGGGAGGCCCACACGGCCAAAGAACAAAAGATGGATGAAACTAGACGAAAGACCAGTGGAAGTGGCCCGCCCACTTCACCTCCCTCCCCCCCCCCGCCAAAATAAATAAATAAATAAATGTTAAAAAAAAAAAAAAAAAAGCATTGCCATCATAGCTACTACTTATTGAACTCTGGGCTCAGTGAGACATATGCTATCTCATATAGTCTTTTCAACAGTCCTGCGGACTAAATATTTTATTTCCATTCCACAAAGAGACTACAAATAAAGAGAGATATAGCCCAAACTCACATACATGCGAAGTCATGTTTTGGACCTAAGTCATGCTCTAATGAGTAAAGACCCTAATATTCTGCTGAAAGGCTATTTGGGAAAAAAGTAAACTTTTACCAAAGTAGTCCTTTCAAAAGAGACCATCAACTCTGAATTTAAAACAATCTTAATGTGCTAGAAGTAGTTTAAAAAACAGCTCTGAAAATATTCTTCATTACTGGCAGTTATTAAGAACAGCTCTGAAAAGAAAATGACAACCAAATTAACATGCTAAAGCAAATAAGCATCTGAGAGACCTCAGGAAGAATTCTGACCCAAGAACAGAAGGTTCTCTGGAATGCCAGTGGTGATAAAACTGACCTTTCTATACAGCCATGAAGATTTAAGTGTGGTTCTCCACTCGAAGAGGAGACAGAACTTTCTTCAGGCCTGCGCACAATAGTGTGCCCTCAGATTTCACATGTGACTAAATGAAGAAAGGCAGAATAGCTGATCCTTCTTGAGACTGACAGAAGTAAACAGCAAAAAGGAGTAACAGCAAATCCTGTACCCCAAAACAAACTCTTATAAAGTGCATGTTGATTTGATTAAAATCATAGTTGGTCAAGGATAAAGCAGAGGAACACAGCAGTCTTCCCTCTTCCTGTGTCCCAGCCTGTCTCACCGCCCCCTCCCGGGCTCTTACACAGACCTCTTGGTCCTGGGATTTCATTCAGACTGGTTTTCCTCAGCAAACATTTTTTTCTTGCCTGCTGATGCACTCACTCACAGTGCTGAACAATAAAACTGTTTATTGCTGACCATGTCCTTAGAAATAGTTCCTAACACAGCTGTTCTATCCACAGTGCTACAGAGACTATGAATTTTTCAAGAGCTAAACACGTGTGAGAAAATTTTTTGGTTTTGCCCATCAAAGAAAAAAATATATAAAGTACCAATATATCACATCTTGTTATTACCATTTATCATTAAATTTAATGGTTTTATATTGTTAACTTTAGTGGTCTATTGTTAGATAATAAAGGGAGAGAGAAAAAAGCAATACAAGTTAATAAACCTAGAGGAAATAATAATACCAGAAGGTCACACTCTTGTATTCCCCAATGTAATCATCAATTTGGGCAAGGATTATCAATAAATGCTGAAACCATTAGGTAAAAGGTTATTGATAAACAATACATTTGCACAGTGCCAAGATCTATTCTGCGCATTACTCAGTAATAAAAAAATGGGAATGTGTACCTCTAGAGTGAGAGATTTTGGCTCACCACACTTACCAAGTGGTCAAGCTTAGGACTCTGATGCTGGAATAACCTGAAATGGATGTGTCCCTTCTGTAATGCAATAAAAATTTCATAACATCATTGTGACAGGGTCTTACAAAAATGTTGAAACTGAACTCAACCAAGAATCAGCACCTAAGTCCCAGTTTATAGGAAATAAAGGAGATGGGAGGTGGAGATGCACGTGAAACCACACAATGAATAAATAAACAAATACAGAAGGAAGCATTCCAAAAAACCAGGGACTTGGTGTCTTGAAAAAAAATTCAGTGTCATAAGAGATTAAAAAGGTTCTACACTAGAAGAGTAAGAGAGACATATCAAATCCAGTTCTATACCTTTACTGATACTGGCTTCAAAAAGTCAGTTACAAATGGAATGAGTACTAGATTATCTTACAGAATTTATGTTAATTTTCTAAAATGTAATAAAGGATTTATGATTATGTGGGAGATTTCTGCTGAGATATTTAGGGGTGAAGTATTAAGATACCTGGCAACTTACTTTCAAATTTTTCAGCCAAAGAAAGGGGAAAGGAAAAAAATGTATATATATATATATATATATATATATATATATATATGTATTTGTGTATACAGAGTAGGAGTAAAGCAAAAGACAATCAACTATTAAATCCAGATATAATGTACAAAGACATATACTCATCTGCTTTATCAGTATTTACGTGTACTAATTTTTTTTTTTGGCCACTTCTGTTGGTCTTTCATTATTTCCATCTTTGTTCTTTGGCCTGTGTGGACCTCCCATTGCAGTGGCCTCTCTCATTACAGAGCACTGGCTCTGGGCACATGCGCTCCAGAGTGCTGGCTAGGTAGTTGGACTCATTGGTCTAGCCGCTCTGTGGTATGTGGGATCTTCCCAGGCCAGTGATCGAACTGGAGCCCCTTGCACTGCAAGGCATGTCTTACTTCCCACTGAACCACCTGGGAAGCCTTGTACTAATTTTTAATAATAAAAGTTAGAAGAAACTTTACCTGTCTATATGAGACCTAACCCCAATTTATATTTATGAAAGTAGTACTGCCTTGAAAAAAATATGTAGACTTGACTATTACTTCAAAAAAGTTGCAGTGTAAGCACAGTGACTTCAAAGCAATGTAAGTTAAATAAGTCAATACTAAACAATTTTTTTAAAGAAAGGAATCATGAAAAGCTTTTCAAAATTTTACAGCAAGAAAGGATTCTATGTAAAATGTGGGTGTATGTTAAAATGTTTTATGAAGTGTGAGACAGAACTTACAAAAGTACCTATGAGTTTCTTAAAATGAATCTGGCCCAAATAGGACTTGAGCATGCAACAATTCTTTCAAACCCCTGAATGTGAATCTCTCATCACATACCTTCTGTTGTAGGAATTTACAAGTTATTAAAATAGTATATACTGCTTATTAAACATTTGTTTCTGTGTGTTAGGGCACTGTGAACTCACCTAAACATTGTAATACGTCCATGAATTAAGACCTATTGTTATGCCCATTTTACAGAGAAGGAAAATTGAGGGTCTAAGTGTAATTCAGTAGCCTAAGTTCACACAGCTAGTCCATAGAAAAATTGGGGTGGAACACTGCATTCACAGATCCTTTGGTAACTATGCATTGCTGCTGGAAGGCAGACAGAACCAGTCTCTAGGGGTGATCATTGATACCTGAAACTATTAGTAGAAATTTTCAAGTAGGGAGAAGTCTCTGTGGTTTGCTGATGAAAAAGGGGGACATTTTGGAGTTGGGATCTTTTAACTATGTCATTTGATTCACACCTTGGGATGCACCTAGTATTCACAGTAGAGAGCTGGCCCAAATCTAAAATAGCACAGAGGAAAATATAATCCAAATTTAGAACTCTTCAAAAGCATCTTGTTGTATGTGTGTTGAGGGAGAGGTTTATCTCATAAGATGTGATCAACATTCTATGAACCCAGAGCCACAAATGCATAGCATTAATCTCATGATTTCCTTGCTTACAATATCTAGTGAGTTCCCATAGCCTGCTGGAAAACAGAACCCAGTTTTGGCAAACTTAAACTAGCCGCTCGGGATCTTCCCAGGCCAGTGATCGAACTGGAGCCTTGCACTGCAAGGCATGTCTTACTTCTCACTGAACCACCTGGGAAGCCTTGTACTAATTTTTAATAATAAAAGTTAGAAGAAACTTTACCTGTCTATATGAGACCTAACCCCAATTTATATTTATGAAAGTAGTACTGCCTTGAAAAATATGTAGACTTGACTATTACTTCAAAAAAGTTGCAGTGTAAGCACAGTGACTTCAAAGCAATGTAAGTTAAATAAGTCAATACTAAACAATTTTTTTAAAGAAAGGAATCATGAAAAGCTTTTCAAAATTTTACAGCAAGAAAGGATTCTATGTAAAATGTGGGTGTATGTTAAAATGTTTTATGAAGTGTGAGACAGAACTTACAAAAGTACCTATGAGTTTCTTAAAATGAATCTGGCCCAAATAGGACTTGAGCATGCAACAATTCTTTCAAACCCCTGAATGTGAATCTCTCATCACATACCTTCTGTTGTAGGAATTTACAAGTTATTAAAATAGTATATACTGCTTATTAAACATTTGTTTCTGTGTGTTAGGGCACTGTGAACTCACCTAAACATTGTAATACGTCCATGAATTAAGACCTATTGTTATGCCCATTTTACAGAGAAGGAAAATTGAGGGTCTAAGTGTAATTCAGTAGCCTAAGTTCACACAGCTAGTCCATAGAAAAATTGGGGTGGAACACTGCATTCACAGATCCTTTGGTAACTATGCATTGCTGCTGGAAGGCAGACAGAACCAGTCTCTAGGGGTGATCATTGATACCTGAAACTATTAGTAGAAATTTTCAAGTAGGGAGAAGTCTCTGTGGTTTGCTGATGAAAAAGGGGGACATTTTGGAGTTGGGATCTTTTAACTATGTCATTTGATTCACACCTTGGGATGCACCTAGTATTCACAGTAGAGAGCTGGCCCAAATCTAAAATAGCACAGAGGAAAATATAATCCAAATTTAGAACTCTTCAAAAGCATCTTGTTGTATGTGTGTTGAGGGAGAGGTTTATCTCATAAGATGTGATCAACATTCTATGAACCCAGAGCCACAAATGCATAGCATTAATCTCATGATTTCCTTGCTTACAATATCTAGTGAGTTCCCATAGCCTGCTGGAAAACAGAAACCAGTTTTGGCAAACTTAAACAGAAAGCTTGGAATCGAGGGGGACAAGCACTGGCCCAGACTGCCAGAGTTGATGTTTCTGATGCCCTTGATGTTGGCACTGTAACCCTGGATGCTGGAAACTTGGCTGCTGGGTTCCACCCCGCCTGGTCACTTGCTTCATGCCAATGGACTCTCAATTCGCAATTCTGCTGCAAGATTATCATTAATTGACTCTTTGGCTTTTGCCTCCTTCTCTCAACAATCCTACCAGCTCTCTATGAGAGCAACTGATTGGCCAAACTTGGGTCATGTTCTCAGTTTTTCTGGTAGGGAGTAGGAGAAAGTTCGTCTGTTTCTACAAGCTGCAATACACCCAATAGTGTGTGGGTGTATTAATCAGGGTTCTCTAGAGATATAGAACCAATAGGATCCCTCTTGCTCTCACTCTGTCTGCACGTACATATACACATATAGGTATATGTATGTATATACAAGAGTATGAATTATATAGTTAAGCAGGTAAGTCCCCATGTGTTCAGCATTTTTGCCTTACTCAGGTCTTCGATCATTGGGGTGGCCCACCCACATTAGTGACAGCAGTCTGCTCTACCTCATCTTTCTATTCAAATGTTCTTTTTGTCTAGAAACACCTTCATTTAGAATAATGTTTAACCAAATGTCTGGGCACCTATGATCAATCAAGTTCACAGATAAAATTAAGCATTGCAACATGCTTAGTGTTTTTATTCACTTTTGGTTGCTTGTCAAATTTTTCTGTTCATCCAGACTTAAAGGTCAGGCATCCACGTTCTTTTTGCCAGAGAAACTCTCTGTGCCTCAAGAGTGTGTGTGAGAGATTTTTTGTTGTTGTAAGATGGAGGGGTGGTATCATTTTCAGCTGCCTCTTGCCTCATGTGGCCCTCTGGCCATCAGATCTCCAGCTTTCTTGGGCTGTGACTGGTACAAACATCTCCGTGGGCCTCCAGAACTCCCCAAGGCTTTCCAGGTGGCGCTAGTGAGTCTCCTCCCAATTCAGGAGACATAAAACATGTAGGTTTGATCCCTGGGTATGGAAGCTCCCCTGGAGGAGGGCATGACAACCGACTCAAGTGCTCTTTCCTGGAGAATCCCATGGACAGAGGAGCCTGGTGGGCTACAGTTGATAGGGTTGCAGAGTCAGACACGACTGAAGCAACTCAGCATGTAAGCAAAGGACTTCCCACCGTTCATCACTCCACTGTTGATTTCTCAGTCTTTCCTATTATTTGGAGAGCTGTCTGTATTTTGAGTTTAGATGATAAGTGTTGAAATTGTAAAAACTGTTACCTTTTATTTGGCATTTTCTATATAATAATACAACTGAAGCCCATGTAATTACACTTTGTTACCAGAAAATCCCCATCTTATATTTTAAAACTATTCCTTTGAATTTAAGGCATAGGATTGTGATTTTTTTAGCTTTTGTAATTAAAAAAAATGTTTTCCCCTAAAATTAACTTATTTAAAAAAATAGAGTAATTTTCAGACCAAGTGTTATTCAGACGCAACATACATCAGTAGAGGAACAGGTTAGTGGCAAACAAGAGTCCAGAAAACTGTCTAGTACACAGGAAGCCCACAGTAAGTCCCCATGTGTTCAGCATTTTTGCCTTACTCAGGTCTTCGATCATTGGGGTGGCCCACCCACATTAGTGACAGCAGTCTGCTCTACCTCATCTTTCTATTCAAATGTTCTTTTTGTCTAGAAACACCTTCATTTAGAATAATGTTTAACCAAATGTCTGGGCACCTATGATCAATCAAGTTCACAGATAAAATTAAGCATTGCAACATGCTTAGTGTTTTTATTCACTTTTGGTTGCTTGTCAAATTTTTCTGTTCATCCAGACTTAAAGGTCAGGCATCCACGTTCTTTTTGCCAGAGAAACTCTCTGTGCCTCAAGAGTGTGTGTGAGAGATTTTTTGTTGTTGTAAGATGGAGGGGTGGTATCATTTTCAGCTGCCTCTTGCCTCATGTGGCCCTCTGGCCATCAGATCTCCAGCTTTCTTGGGCTGTGACTGGTACAAACATCTCCGTGGGCCTCCAGAACTCCCCAAGGCTTTCCAGGTGGCGCTAGTGAGTCTCCTCCCAATTCAGGAGACATAAAACATGTAGGTTTGATCCCTGGGTATGGAAGCTCCCCTGGAGGAGGGCATGACAACCGACTCAAGTGCTCTTTCCTGGAGAATCCCATGGACAGAGGAGCCTGGTGGGCTACAGTTGATAGGGTTGCAGAGTCAGACACGACTGAAGCAACTCAGCATGTAAGCAAAGGACTTCCCACCGTTCATCACTCCACTGTTGATTTCTCAGTCTTTCCTATTATTTGGAGAGCTGTCTGTATTTTGAGTTTAGATGATAAGTGTTGAAATTGTAAAAACTGTTACCTTTTATTTGGCATTTTCTATATAATAATACAACTGAAGCCCATGTAATTACACTTTGTTACCAGAAAATCCCCATCTTATATTTTAAAACTATTCCTTTGAATTTAAGGCATAGGATTGTGATTTTTTTAGCTTTTGTAATTAAAAAAAATGTTTTCCCCTAAAATTAACTTATTTAAAAAAATAGAGTAATTTTCAGACCAAGTGTTATTCAGACGCAACATACATCAGTAGAGGAACAGGTTAGTGGCAAACAAGAGTCCAGAAAACTGTCTAGTACACAGGAAGCCCACAGTAAATATCCAATGATTAAATAAGTAAATAGAAAACAAAAATACTACCTTCCTAAAAAGTTTCCTTTCTTCATCTACTGTAAAGGCACTCAGAGCACTATTCTCCACACTAGGAAATTCTTAAAATGTCCTCTTCATCAACATCAGACATTTAAATCAACTGTGTTCACTAAAAAATCTAATAATGCTACATCTTTTATAATCATGAATATCAGTTTCTTGTTTAATGAAAATAAGTAACTTACTTGAACTTAAAGAAAAGATAAATTTATCTAAGCCAAAAATCTGAAGTATGGTTGCCTATAGCCTGTGCTGGCAAACTGAAAGGGGGCATGGAGAAGAGCAGGGGAATGAGAAGGTTTTATATCTTGATTAAGTTGTTGGATAAATGGGTGCACATTTGTCAAAACTCACCCAATAGTTCAATTTCACTGTATGTAAGTTTTAATTCACTTAAGAAAATAAGAGTGATAACTTAAAAAAAAAAAAAAAGATAAAAGACATTGCTGTTCAGCAGAATTTTCTATAGTGACAGAAAAGTTCTTCTGGCCAGTCCAATATGGTAGCCATCAACCCAGCTGCATGTGACAAATGAGTACCTGAGTTGTATCTGCTGCAACTGGGGAACTGACTTCCAGCCATATGTAGCTGGTGGCTACCAGGTCTCATTCCCAGTGGCACAATGAAATCATCTAAGAAGTTTTTAAAAAATGCTAAAGCCCAGCTCCCATTCTAGACTGAATAAATCAGGATTGTAAATAGCTATGATACAGGCACTGATTTGTTTTAATTATGGCAAATTTACTTCTTCTTTAAGGTATGTGTTTTAGCCATTCAGTCACGTCTGACTCTTTGTGACCCCCATGGACTGTAGCCCACCAGGCTCCTGTGTCACTGGCATTCTCCAGGCAAGGATACTGGAGTGGGTAGCCATTCTCTTCTCCAGGGGATCTTCCCAACCCAGGAACAGAACCTGGGTCTTTTGCATTACAGGTGGATTCTTCACTATCTGAGCCACCAGGGAAGCTCATTCTTCTTTAATATTATTTTTTTAATAAAAATAATAGACATATATTAGGTGTGAAACTTAGCCTTATCTCACTGTAAAAGCCATGGAAAATCTGGTTACTTATTCCAGACCAATGTTGTTATGCTAAATCTACTGGATAGACTCAAATATTTCCAAATGAATTTCTTATGATTTTATTTATTTCATGTGGTCATCATGTATACTATGAGATGGAGAGAGCAGAGCCAAATGTCACTGTTTTATGGATGGAAATTCAGAGAGGTTAAATGCTTTGCTGAAGGCCACACGTTTTATGAGGGGCAAAATTAAAAGTCAGTTTTTTTGGTGCCTAGTACAGTGTTATTTTTATTCCATAGTGAGACAAACAACGATTAAAGTGAAATAAATTAATACAGTGTTAAGGTTGGAAATTCTATCCTTACTTCTATTTACAGCTACAGTTCTAAATATGGAGAATGAAAAACATACTTCTAAGACTATTTAAGAGTAATATTTCATAAATAGAACACTACTGTCTAATATTATATGTTCAACCAAACTTTTCTTTACCAAGTCAAAATTAAGAAAACCTGGATTCATCTAAAAGTAAACAGATACAAAAATTTTAGCGTACAATTTGAACATACATAACAAAAGTCATAAACATGATCATAGTCATTGATCCAGTAATGTTGAGACTTAGCATCTGCCGTAAGATGCAATGGAAGACTGATTATTCAAAGAGTATACTTAATGCTTTCATTACTGGGTTATCAAAAGCTTTCCAAGCCTAGATTCCAGAGGTAAAGTCAAATATATGATAGTATATCCTTAAAGTGAATTATTATGCTATAATTCAAATTTTAAGGTTTTAAGACCAACTATCGACAACGGAAATTGTTCATATTCATCTCAAGTGAAAAAGAAGATATAAAATTACATAGAGTATGATACACAGATGATGTAGAAAAGTAAAGATTAACAGTAAGGTTGCAGAGCAACAGAATATCCTCTTTATTTTCAGGAAGTTAAGTTAGAATAACAACGTTGAAAACAGCTTAGCATTTCCTAGGTAAATTAAATGAGCCTACTCCATTAAATGAGCAACATTTCCACTACAGGCATGCTTGTTCAACTAAGTTGTGACCAATGGATAGCTTTTGAAAAATCAACTTAGTGGGTTTCAAGTAGAATTATTTTTTAATAGAAATCAGAGTGCACAACACACAGTGAAATATAGTACTGTCATATACATATTTGTTTAAACATGAATGTGTATGTTTCATATTTGTGATATAAAATGTATTAATTATTCTTGAAACATGATTAAGAGTTTGAAAGACATTGATTGCTCTAGAGAAACTCTTGTACATAATGTCCCAAGAAAGGAATCTTACCAGGAGACAAGTAGAGGATGTTCCTAATGACTGGAAACAAACCTCAAGGTGAATTAATAGTAGAACAGATTACAGATTATTTAGCATACCTGACCTTCTAAGTGCCAATAGAAGCAGTCATTGTAACAACAAAAATGTCCCCATACATTTCAAATGCTCTACCTAGAGGGCATTATCATTCTCTATTGACAATTGTTGGCTAACACTTTGTAAGTCCTTGTTGAAAAAATAAACTAATACAAAGATAAATAAAATAACTGAGCCTGCGCTGGTAAGAATTAACGGTGAATAGGGCTGGATTAGAAGCCTGAATTTCATGATGAAACTTAGAACATTATTAGCTTAATTTCTTAAGTATTTTTTATTCATCTGTCCTTCCAGTTATCATTTAGATAATATTTATTTAGTGTTTACTATGGATTAGGCTCTTCATAAGAACTGTTAAGCTGGATACACAAGGTTGCTGGCCTCAAGGAGCTAACATTTTGCATGGAGGTCAATTAACTAAGGAGCAAATGAGTGGGAATATTTTCTGCTTCTGTGCACTATTGAATAGGGTTCTTCACATTACTCCATCTCCATCCTCTCTTCAACTTTTCAGTTGGCCCTATGGAGACAGAAACTAGAGGACCTACCTTTTCCAGGGAATGCATGTAGATTAAGACGACAGGAATGCAGTAAAAAAGAATTCAACCTTCCTCTTTATTTTCAGGAAGTTAAGTTAGAATAACAACGTTGAAAACAGCTTAGCATTTCCTAGGTAAATTAAATGAGCCTACTCCATTAAATGAGCAACATTTCCACTACAGGCATGCTTGTTCAACTAAGTTGTGACCAATGGATAGCTTTTGAAAAATCAACTTAGTGGGTTTCAAGTAGAATTATTTTTTAATAGAAATCAGAGTGCACAACACACAGTGAAATATAGTACTGTCATATACATATTTGTTTAAACATGAATGTGTATGTTTCATATTTGTGATATAAAATGTATTAATTATTCTTGAAACATGATTAAGAGTTTGAAAGACATTGATTGCTCTAGAGAAACTCTTGTACATAATGTCCCAAGAAAGGAATCTTACCAGGAGACAAGTAGAGGATGTTCCTAATGACTGGAAACAAACCTCAAGGTGAATTAATAGTAGAACAGATTACAGATTATTTAGCATACCTGACCTTCTAAGTGCCAATAGAAGCAGTCATTGTAACAACAAAAATGTCCCCATACATTTCAAATGCTCTACCTAGAGGGCATTATCATTCTCTATTGACAATTGTTGGCTAACACTTTGTAAGTCCTTGTTGAAAAAATAAACTAATACAAAGATAAATAAAATAACTGAGCCTGCGCTGGTAAGAATTAACGGTGAATAGGGCTGGATTAGAAGCCTGAATTTCATGATGAAACTTAGAACATTATTAGCTTAATTTCTTAAGTATTTTTTATTCATCTGTCCTTCCAGTTATCATTTAGATAATATTTATTTAGTGTTTACTATGGATTAGGCTCTTCATAAGAACTGTTAAGCTGGATACACAAGGTTGCTGGCCTCAAGGAGCTAACATTTTGCATGGAGGTCAATTAACTAAGGAGCAAATGAGTGGGAATATTTTCTGCTTCTGTGCACTATTGAATAGGGTTCTTCACACATTACTCCATCTCCATCCTCTCTTCAACTTTTCAGTTGGCCCTATGGAGACAGAAACTAGAGGACCTACCTTTTCCAGGGTCTACAGGAATGCATGTAGATTAAGACGCAACAGGTAGAACTGGACATGAAACAGACAACTGGTTGAAAATCGGAAAAGGAGTATGACAAGGCTGTATATTGTCATCCTACTTATTTAACTTATGTGTAGAGCACATCATTCAAAATACCAAGCTGGATGAATCACAAACTGGACTTAAGATTGCCAGGGTAATTATCAACAACTTCAGATATGCAGATGATGCCCCCTAATATCAGAAAATGAAGAGGAAGAGCCTCCTGATGAGGATGAAAGAGTTGAGTGAAAAGGTTGGTTTGAAACTCAACATTAAAAAAAACTACGGGGCTTCCCTGGTGGTCCAGTGGGTAAGGACACCACCTTGCAGTGCAAGGGGTGCCAGTTCGATCCCTGGCCTGGGAAGATCCCACGTGCCGCGGAGAGGCTGGACCGGTGCGTCCAATTACTGAGCCGGAGCTCTGGAGCGCATGCGCCCAGAGCCAGTGCTCTGCGACAACAGAGGCCACAGCGATAGGAGGACCACATGGGCCAAAGAACAAAGATGGATGAAAATAGGTAAATGAAAGACCAAAATAAAATTATATATATATATATAAAAAGAAAACTACGATCATGGTATCCATTCCCATCAGTTCATAGAAAGTAGAAGGGGCAGAAGTGGAAGGCAGTGACAGAATTTATTTTCTTTGGCTCCAAAATCACCGTGAATGGTGACACTAGCCACGACATTAAAAGATGCTTGCTCCTTGGAAGAAAAGCTATGACAAACATAGAAAGCATATTAAAAAGCAGAGAAACACTGTGCCAACAAAGGTCTGTATGGTCAAAGCTATGGTTTTCCAGTAGTCATACATGGACATAGCTTAAGCTTTTAATTTCTTAAGTATTTTTATTCATCTGTCCTTCCAGTTATCATTTAGATAATATTTATTTAGTGTTTACTATGGATTAGGCTCTTCATAAGAACTGTTAAGCTGGATACACAAGGTTGCTGGCCTCAAGGAGCTAACATTTTGCATGGAGGTCAATTAACTAAGGAGCAAATGAGTGGGAATATTTTCTGCTTCTGTGCACTATTGAATAGGGTTCTTCACACATTACTCCATCTCCATCCTCTCTTCAACTTTTCAGTTGGCCCTATGGAGACAGAAACTAGAGGACCTACCTTTTCCAGGGTCTACAGGAATGCATGTAGATTAAGACGCAACAGGTAGAACTGGACATGAAACAGACAACTGGTTGAAAATCGGAAAAGGAGTATGACAAGGCTGTATATTGTCATCCTACTTATTTAACTTATGTGTAGAGCACATCATTCAAAATACCAAGCTGGATGAATCACAAACTGGACTTAAGATTGCCAGGGTAATTATCAACAACTTCAGATATGCAGATGATGCCCCCTAATATCAGAAAATGAAGAGGAAGAGCCTCCTGATGAGGATGAAAGAGTTGAGTGAAAAGGTTGGTTTGAAACTCAACATTAAAAAAAACTACGGGGCTTCCCTGGTGGTCCAGTGGGTAAGGACACCACCTTGCAGTGCAAGGGGTGCCAGTTCGATCCCTGGCCTGGGAAGATCCCACGTGCCGCGGAGAGGCTGGACCGGTGCGTCCAATTACTGAGCCGGAGCTCTGGAGCGCATGCGCCCAGAGCCAGTGCTCTGCGACAACAGAGGCCACAGCGATAGGAGGACCACATGGGCCAAAGAACAAAGATGGATGAAAATAGGTAAATGAAAGACCAAAATAAAATTATATATATATATATAAAAAGAAAACTACGATCATGGTATCCATTCCCATCAGTTCATAGAAAGTAGAAGGGGCAGAAGTGGAAGGCAGTGACAGAATTTATTTTCTTTGGCTCCAAAATCACCGTGAATGGTGACACTAGCCACGACATTAAAAGATGCTTGCTCCTTGGAAGAAAAGCTATGACAAACATAGAAAGCATATTAAAAAGCAGAGACATCACTGTGCCAACAAAGGTCTGTATGGTCAAAGCTATGGTTTTTCCAGTAGTCATACATGGACATGAGAACTGGACTATAAAGAAGGCCGAGTGTGGAAGAATTGATGATTTCTAATTGTGCTGCTGGAGAGAACTCTTGAGAGTCCTTTGGAAAGCAAGAAGATAAAACCAGTCAATCCAAAAGGAAATCAGCCCTAAATACTCATTGGAAGGAATGAAATATCACTGGAATGACTGATGCTGAAGCTCCAAGACTGTGGCCACTTGATGCAAAGAGCCTACTCATTAGAAAAGGCCCTGATGCTGGGAAAGACTAAAGGAAAAATAAGAAAGGGGCTACAGAGGATATGATGGTTAGACAGTATCACTGACTCAATGGACATCAGTTTGAGCAAACTTCAGGAGATAGTGGAGGACAGGGTAATCTGGTGTGCTGCAATTCATGGGGCTTGCAAAGAATCAGACATGAATTAGAGAATGAACATCAACAGGAATTGACAGAAACTTACACTCCTAAAATTACATCAATGCCTTATTGTTGTTGTTCATAGCCTATAAACATCAATTCCTATAAACACTGACGTACGTGGATTCAGAAACACTGCAACTGTAATTTTGATGGATAAATTGCTATATATATGTTCTAAAGAAATGAATTAAGCTCAGTGACAATTATTCACAATCCTTAACCATGACCTAGTAAACATCTTAAATAGCCTAAGCTTTAATGAAGAAGAAATGTGAGTAAGGCAAATATAACACATTCACTGCATTTTAAAATTCTCCCCCCTGCTAAAGAAATCTCTTTAACTGGCCCCTTCCTAACACGCACACAATTAAATGTTGGTATTCTCTATAAAGTGTGTAATTCAAGTAATTATATAGCAACAGAAGAGTTTATCTTACTGAATATTAAGTCACAAGCTGTTGTAAAAGCATCAACAATTTATTTCAGTGAGGAGGTATGACCACTTACTTGTTTACAAAAGCCCACACTACCTCCAGATTTATTTGATATTCAAGAAGTTCTTCAATGAATTATTATATGTACTTGGCTCCTATTTCTTGAATAAGAAAGGGCACAAAATTCTGAGCCAGGCGTTTTCAGATTCTTTACCTGAGACTAGACTAGCTAAGTGTCTACACAAACTTCTGGCTCAAAAATTTTAAAACAGAAATCACTGGAAATGAGATCGCTATTATCTAGTATTTAACTGTCATATTTAAATAATTGTTTATCCATATGAGGTTAAAATTCCCATGCAAAATGTAAGTTATGGGGTTGACTCTCACTGGCCTATATTGGGTCACATGCTAGGGGAATGCCATTTTTAATTGGTCAGTGTCCTTCTCTGGAATCAGGGAAAGATGCAACTCTAGGATAGTGGCAGACAAGTGGCCCCATCAGATTAGCATGGAATAAAAGAAAGGAAAATATATACTGGATAACCAAAAAAAGAGCACATGTTCTCTACATATCTCCTGGAGAGGATAAGTATCACTGACTCAATGGACATCAGTTTGAGCAAACTTCAGGAGATAGTGGAGGACAGGGTAATCTGGTGTGCTGCAATTCATGGGGCTTGCAAAGAATCAGACATGAATTAGAGAATGAACATCAACAGGAATTGACAGAAACTTACACTCCTAAAATTACATCAATGCCTTATTGTTGTTGTTCATAGCCTATAAACATCAATTCCTATAAACACTGACGTACGTGGATTCAGAAACACTGCAACTGTAATTTTGATGGATAAATTGCTATATATATGTTCTAAAGAAATGAATTAAGCTCAGTGACAATTATTCACAATCCTTAACCATGACCTAGTAAACATCTTAAATAGCCTAAGCTTTAATGAAGAAGAAATGTGAGTAAGGCAAATATAACACATTCACTGCATTTTAAAATTCTCCCCCCTGCTAAAGAAATCTCTTTAACTGGCCCCTTCCTAACACGCACACAATTAAATGTTGGTATTCTCTATAAAGTGTGTAATTCAAGTAATTATATAGCAACAGAAGAGTTTATCTTACTGAATATTAAGTCACAAGCTGTTGTAAAAGCATCAACAATTTATTTCAGTGAGGAGGTATGACCACTTACTTGTTTACAAAAGCCCACACTACCTCCAGATTTATTTGATATTCAAGAAGTTCTTCAATGAATTATTATATGTACTTGGCTCCTATTTCTTGAATAAGAAAGGGCACAAAATTCTGAGCCAGGCGTTTTCAGATTCTTTACCTGAGACTAGACTAGCTAAGTGTCTACACAAACTTCTGGCTCAAAAATTTTAAAACAGAAATCACTGGAAATGAGATCGCTATTATCTAGTATTTAACTGTCATATTTAAATAATTGTTTATCCATATGAGGTTAAAATTCCCATGCAAAATGTAAGTTATGGGGTTGACTCTCACTGGCCTATATTGGGTCACATGCTAGGGGAATGCCATTTTTAATTGGTCAGTGTCCTTCTCTGGAATCAGGGAAAGATGCAACTCTAGGATAGTGGCAGACAAGTGGCCCCATCAGATTAGCATGGAATAAAAGAAAGGAAAATATATACTGGATAACCAAAAAAAGAGCACATGTTCTCTACATATCTCCTGGAGAGGGATAAGAATTTCATTTGTAAATGGAGTACTGCTGCGGAAAGAGCTGTGAATTAGAAGTCAATTTTTTTTAGTTCTAATGTTAGCTCAACTCATTTTAGCTGCATGACACAGATTTTATAAGAAGTAAATGAGTATGTAGTCAAAGTGTTTCATTAACATTTGAGTAATACTTTATAAATACTATCATTATTGTCCAAGAGACTGAGAATGTATCCCTTGGAAAGGTATTTTTAACCATCAGAGTTACAGCAGAGCAAGTCTAGTCGAAACATATATGAACATAACAAGTAGTTGTGGTAGAGATTGTATGTTTCCTACCTTTATCTTGATTGGCAGAGCCCCATCTTTATTTAAGAAATTTGCTCTCCTCCATAGTGCTGTGTTCTGAGCCCCATCTTTATTTAAGAAATTTGCTCTCCTCCATAGTGCTGTGTTCTTCACTAAGCTGTGATGGCATCTTTTGGCTCTGCCCTTCATTAGAACCTTGGCATCTTCTGATCTAGCCAATGGATAAGACTCAAGAAAGAACACTCTTTTTAACAATCTTATGAAGGCTCAGTTGGTATAGAATCTTCCTGCAATGCAGGAGATGCCAGTTCAGTCCCTGGATGGGGAAGATCCCCTGAAGAAGGAAATGGCAACCCACTGGAGTATTCTTGCCTGAGAAATCCCAAGGACAGAGGAGACTGGTGAACTATAGTCCAAGGGGTCGCAAAGAGTCAGACATGAGTTAGCAACTACAGCATCACCACCTAAAAAGAAACATTCATCACTTCGCTCATACTTCATTAGTCAAAGCTACATACACATTTGACTGAGATGCAAGAAGTACTAGGAAATGAGATCGCATCGTTTATGTCAATTTAAATAATTGTTTATCCATATGAGGTTAAAATTCCCATGCAAAATGTAAGTTATGGGGTTGACTCTCACTGGCCTATATTGGGTCACATGCTAGGGGAATGCCATTTTTAATTGGTCAGTGTCCTTCTCTGGAATCAGGGAAAGATGCAACTCTAGGATAGTGGCAGACAAGTGGCCCCATCAGATTAGCATGGAATAAAAGAAAGGAAAATATATACTGGATAACCAAAAAGAGCACATGTTCTCTACATATCTCCTGGAGAGGGATAAGAATTTCATTTGTAAATGGAGTACTGCTGCGGAAAGAGCTGTGAATTAGAAGTCAATTTTTTTTAGTTCTAATGTTAGCTCAACTCATTTTAGCTGCATGACACAGATTTTATAAGAAGTAAATGAGTATGTAGTCAAAGTGTTTCATTAACATTTGAGTAATACTTTATAAATACTATCATTATTGTCCAAGAGACTGAGAATGTATCCCTTGGAAAGGTATTTTTAACCATCAGAGTTACAGCAGAGCAAGTCTAGTCGAAACATATATGAACATAACAAGTAGTTGTGGTAGAGATTGTATGTTTCCTACCTTTATCTTGATTGGCAGAGCCCCATCTTTATTTAAGAAATTTGCTCTCCTCCATAGTGCTGTGTTCTGAGCCCCATCTTTATTTAAGAAATTTGCTCTCCTCCATAGTGCTGTGTTCTTCACTAAGCTGTGATGGCATCTTTTGGCTCTGCCCTTCATTAGAACCTTGGCATCTTCTGATCTAGCCAATGGATAAGACTCAAGAAAGAACACTCTTTTTAACAATCTTATGAAGGCTCAGTTGGTATAGAATCTTCCTGCAATGCAGGAGATGCCAGTTCAGTCCCTGGATGGGGAAGATCCCCTGAAGAAGGAAATGGCAACCCACTGGAGTATTCTTGCCTGAGAAATCCCAAGGACAGAGGAGACTGGTGAACTATAGTCCAAGGGGTCGCAAAGAGTCAGACATGAGTTAGCAACTACAGCATCACCACCTAAAAAGAAACATTCATCACTTCCGCTCATACTTCATTAGTCAAAGCTACATACACATTTGACTGAGATGCAAGAAGTACTAGGAAATATAGTCCTTAGATGGGCAATCACTTCAAGGGATCAATGCTATTCCATGGACAATAGAACATATGGTTAGCCATGCCTAGCATGTTGACTGAGGCAGTAGTCAAGACAGAAAATTCATTTTCAAGGGAAAGGGAAGGAAATGAAAATTAATTAGAACAAGAAAGTTTTATTTTAGTTCCCTATGATTTCTGTAAGAAATCATTGTGAACTTGGTAGCTTAAGAACAACAGCAATTTATTTTCTCATGGTTTTAGAGATAAGAAATCTGAAATCAATGTTTCAGTAGTGCTGAAGGCTCTAGGGAGAATTCTTACTTCTTTCAGTTTTTGCTGGCTCCAAGTGTTCTCTGGTTGGGGGCCAGCCTCTGGTTCACCTTTACATGGCCATTTTCTTTATGTCTACATCCTCTTGCTTTCTTCTCTGTGTGTCTTCTCTTTTAAGGACACTTAGCACTAGGATTAGGGTCTACCCTAATCCAATATGATCTCATCGCAAGGTTCTTAACTTTTATGTCTTCAAAGACATTTCTCCAAATATGCTCATATACACAGATCCTGAATGAACGTATCTTTTTTATGGTGTGTGGTGGGGAGTTGGAGGTATAATGTGGAGGCTGCTATTTTTGTGAGCTCTTTTTTTTTGTGAGCCCCAGAATGATTTAAGTTTACTTGTATATTTTCCGCCTTGTGTATTTTCCATCTTGGCTAAATAGGATGAATTTATATATTTCATGTAACTAAGATGATACAAAACTAGTTCTTCACATAGAAAGGTGAAATCATTTTATGCAGGAGCAACAGATAATTTGTATACAAACATTGACAGGCACTGACACTATTTAGTCTGACTTTTATTAATTCATTATGTCCATTTACTCATATATGAGGGGCAGTAGTGTAATACACAAAGGAATGAGATAAATCCAGGTTAAGACACAGGTTCAGGCACCTCCTAGATGTACAGCTTTGGAAAAATTATTTAATCTTAAGTCTCAACTGTGTCCTCCATAGAATGGAGAAAAAAGTATATTTCGTAAAAGATTTTATTACAAGGAATAGAAAAAATATATTACAAAGAAATACTTTTACCTCATGTAATGTGATGTCCAAAGGTAAGGCAAGCTGAAGATGTGACGGGTGTAATGGTTTGGTGCTTATCCCGTTTCCATGTTTTTCTATCACTTTACTCTGGCACCCAAAGCATCACCTTCAACCTAACCTAATGATGGTTCTTCTCACAGCCAAAAGAAGGCTGGAGAAGTTGCAATGCATATCCATATCCAAGACAACACACAGAGGATGAAGACTTTCTCTTCCAATAAAAAATCTGAATGAGGAAGGAAACCTTTTGAATAACCCAGTGAGCAGTCCTCTCCTTCAGGTTCCATTGGCTGAATTGCCTCACATGCCTACTGGCCCACTTTGGCAAGATGAATGGAATAACCATGAATAGCTTCATGCAAAAGAGATGTCTATAAATGTCCAATAGAGCCACTTACCCTTTATTTCCCAATACATACTTGAGGAGTAAATATATATTTACAGGACACTTAGCACTATGGGTACCTAATATGATCTCATCGCAAGGTTCTTAACTTTTATGTCTTCAAAGACATTTCTCCAAATATGCTCATATACACAGATCCTGAATGAACGTATCTTTTTTATGGTGTGTGGTGGGGAGTTGGAGGTATAATGTGGAGGCTGCTATTTTTGTGAGCTCTTTTTTTTTGTGAGCCCCAGAATGATTTAAGTTTACTTGTATATTTTCCGCCTTGTGTATTTTCCATCTTGGCTAAATAGGATGAATTTATATATTTCATGTAACTAAGATGATACAAAACTAGTTCTTCACATAGAAAGGTGAAATCATTTTATGCAGGAGCAACAGATAATTTGTATACAAACATTGACAGGCACTGACACTATTTAGTCTGACTTTTATTAATTCATTATGTCCATTTACTCATATATGAGGGGCAGTAGTGTAATACACAAAGGAATGAGATAAATCCAGGTTAAGACACAGGTTCAGGCACCTCCTAGATGTACAGCTTTGGAAAAATTATTTAATCTTAAGTCTCAACTGTGTCCTCCATAGAATGGAGAAAAAAGTATATTTCGTAAAAGATTTTATTACAAGGAATAGAAAAAATATATTACAAAGAAATACTTTTACCTCATGTAATGTGATGTCCAAAGGTAAGGCAAGCTGAAGATGTGACGGGTGTAATGGTTTGGTGCTTATCCCGTTTCCATGTTTTTCTATCACTTTACTCTGGCACCCAAAGCATCACCTTCAACCTAACCTAATGATGGTTCTTCTCACAGCCAAAAGAAGGCTGGAGAAGTTGCAATGCATATCCATATCCAAGACAACACACAGAGGATGAAGACTTTCTCTTCCAATAAAAAATCTGAATGAGGAAGGAAACCTTTTGAATAACCCAGTGAGCAGTCCTCTCCTTCAGGTTCCATTGGCTGAATTGCCTCACATGCCTACTGGCCCACTTTGGCAAGATGAATGGAATAACCATGAATAGCTTCATGCAAAAGAGATGTCTATAAATGTCCAATAGAGCCACTTACCCTTTATTTCCCAATACATACTTGAGGAGTAAATATATATTTACCTAGCATAATTTTTGGCCCTTAGAAGGTATTAAAATTGCAGTGGCCTAAATCTACCACAAAAGAATTTTGATAAATAATTAATCATTTCCCCAAACAGAAAATTCTAAGTCAAGATACGTTCATTGGTAAATTCTACCAAACATTTAAGAAATGTTATCAATTCTTTACCTTTTCTTCCAGAAGATAGGGGCAGATGAAATATTTTCTAAATCATTCTATGAGGTCAGCATCACTAAAGCAAAAGACATTTATGAAAAAATAACACTACAGAGAAATATTTCATGAATATAGATGTAAATAGTCTCAATAAAGTATTAGCAACTTGAATTCAACGATGTTTAAAAAGAATTATACACTTGACCAAGTGGGATTTGTCAAGGTTGGTTCATTACTGAAAATCAAGTAACATAATCTATCTCATCAATTGGCTAAAGAAGAAAATTCATGTGATCGTATCAATAGATGCAGATAAAAAACATTTAACAAAATTTAATACCCATTCATTACTGATAAAATTGATAAGGAACACTGACAAATATATCAAAAAACTGAATCTAAAATTTGTTAGAAAAGACCCAGAATTGAAGCAGAAGAAAAGTTAAAAGATTGACACACTCTCAAATTTTCGTACTTACTCTAAAACTACAACAATCAGGACAATGTGGGTTTGGTGAAAGAATAGACAAATAAATCAATAATAGAGAATGGAGAGCCTAGAAGCAGATCCATAAAATATGCTTTTATTCACATACTCTAAAACTACAAGCAATCAGGACAATGTGGGTTTGGTGAAAGAATAGACAAATAAATCAAAAGAAAAACCCAGTGCAGCAAAAGAAGGCTGGAGAAGTTGCAATGCATATCCATATCCAAGACAACACACAGAGGATGAAGACTTTCTCTTCCAATAAAAAATCTGAATGAGGAAGGAAACCTTTTGAATAACCCAGTGAGCAGTCCTCTCCTTCAGGTTCCATTGGCTGAATTGCCTCACATGCCTACTGGCCCACTTTGGCAAGATGAATGGAATAACCATGAATAGCTTCATGCAAAGAGATGTCTATAAATGTCCAATAGAGCCACTTACCCTTTATTTCCCAATACATACTTGAGGAGTAAATATATATTTACCTAGCATAATTTTTGGCCCTTAGAAGGTATTAAAATTGCAGTGGCCTAAATCTACCACAAAAGAATTTTGATAAATAATTAATCATTTCCCCAAACAGAAAATTCTAAGTCAAGATACGTTCATTGGTAAATTCTACCAAACATTTAAGAAATGTTATCAATTCTTTACCTTTTCTTCCAGAAGATAGGGGCAGATGAAATATTTTCTAAATCATTCTATGAGGTCAGCATCACTAAAGCAAAAGACATTTATGAAAAAATAACACTACAGAGAAATATTTCATGAATATAGATGTAAATAGTCTCAATAAAGTATTAGCAACTTGAATTCAACGATGTTTAAAAAGAATTATACACTTGACCAAGTGGGATTTGTCAAGGTTGGTTCATTACTGAAAATCAAGTAACATAATCTATCTCATCAATTGGCTAAAGAAGAAAATTCATGTGATCGTATCAATAGATGCAGATAAAAAACATTTAAC
Source organism: Tragulus kanchil (assembly GCA_022376925.1). Classification (NCBI taxonomy): domain Eukaryota; kingdom Metazoa; phylum Chordata; class Mammalia; order Artiodactyla; family Tragulidae; genus Tragulus; species Tragulus kanchil. Next base: position 111,449,851 of record JAIOJX010000005.1, on the reverse strand, counting down.
AAAATTTAATACCCATTCATTACTGATAAAATTGATAAGGAACACTGACAAATATATCAAAAAACTGAATCTAAAATTTGTTAGAAAAGACCCAGAATTGAAGCAGAAGAAAAGTTAAAAGATTGACACACTCTCAAATTTTCGTACTTACTCTAAAACTACAACAATCAGGACAATGTGGGTTTGGTGAAAGAATAGACAAATAAATCAATAATAGAGAATGGAGAGCCTAGAAGCAGATCCACATAAAATATGCTTTTTATTCACATAAAAAGCAATGCGATAGAGAAAAGGTAGACTTTTTAATAAGTGGTGCCGAAGCAACTGGACATGAAAAAAGCCAATTTAGACTAGATTGGATACCCTTGATGAGAACTAATTTGAAGTGGATCATGAAACTAAATAAAAAATGCAAAAGTATAAAACTTACAGAGATAGCATAGGAGAAAATCTGGATGACTTTAAGTATTTCAGTGACTTTGTATACAATGCCAGTGGCATAATCCACAAAAGAAATGATGGGCTGGGGCTTCAATAACATGAAAACTTCTGCTCTTTAAAAAACAATGTCAAAAACATGAGAAGAAGCCACAGATTAAAAGAAAATGCCTGAATATGACACATCTAATAAAAGACTGTTATCCAAAATATTCAAAAAGTTCTCAAAACTCATCAGTAAGAACAACCTGATTTTAAAATTGGCAAAAGACCTAAAAGGGCACCTCACCAAAAAGATAAATGGATAACCAATAAGCATATGTAAAGATGTTTAACATCATATGTAATCAAGGAAATATATATTAAAACAAAAATGAAATACAAGTACACACCTATTAAAATGGCCAAAATCCAAAACACAGACAACACCAAATACTAACAAGGATGTGGAGCAACAGGAATTTTCATTCATTGCTTGTGGAATGCAAACGATACAATCACTTCACAAACAGGTGGGGATTTCTTACAAAACTACACATATACTTGCCATGTGATCCAGCAATGCCTACCTTGATTATTTACTCGAGTGAACTACTTACCTCTATACAAAAACCCAAACATGAATGCATATAGTAGCTTAATTCACAATTGCCAAAACTTAGAAGCACCCAAGATGTCCTGTAGTAGATGAATGGATAAATAAACTTTGCTACACATAGGTGGTGCTAGTGGTAAAGAACTCACCTGCCAATGCAAGAGACATAAGAGATGCAGATTCGACCCCTAGGTTGGGAAGATCTCCTGGAAAAGAGCATGGCAACAACTCCAATATTCTTGCCTGCAGAATCCCATGGACAGAGGAACCTGGCAGGCTATACTGCGTACAGTCACAAGCAACTGGACACAGTTGAAAGTTACTTAGCACGTGTGCACAACCAGACAATGGTATATTTTTATTAAAAAGAAATGATGGGCCAAAGAACAAAGATGGATGAAAATAGATACATGAAAGACCAATAGAAGTGACCCACCCGCCGCCCTCCATCCTCCCCCCTCCCCCCTCTCCCGCAATAAAGAAAAAAAAAAATGAACTATTAAGCTATGAAAAGACCTGGAAGAGATCTAAATGTATATTACAAAGTGAAAGAAACCAACCTAAAAAGGCTACATACTATTTAATTCCAAATGTATGATATTCTGAAAAAGGCAAAACTATGAACACAGTAAAATGAGCAGTGGTTGCCCAGGTATAGGTGGAGGAAAAAGTAAATAGGTAGAGCACAGATGGTTTATAGGGCAGTGAAACTATTCTGCATGACACTATGACGATGGATCCATGTCATTATATATTTGCCAAAGCCCATAGAGTTTACAACACCAAGCATGATCTGTAAACTATGTACTTATGGTAATAATAGTAGGTCAACATAGGCTTACTGATTTCATATGTAATCAAGGAAATATATATTAAAACAAAAATGAAATACAAGTACACACCTATTAAAATGGCCAAAATCCAAAACACAGACAACACCAAATACTAACAAGGATGTGGAGCAACAGGAATTTTCATTCATTGCTTGTGGAATGCAAACGATACAATCACTTCACAAACAGGTGGGGATTTCTTACAAAACTACACATATACTTGCCATGTGATCCAGCAATGCCTACCTTGATTATTTACTCGAGTGAACTACTTACCTCTATACAAAAACCCAAACATGAATGCATATAGTAGCTTAATTCACAATTGCCAAAACTTAGAAGCACCCAAGATGTCCTGTAGTAGATGAATGGATAAATAAACTTTGCTACACATAGGTGGTGCTAGTGGTAAAGAACTCACCTGCCAATGCAAGAGACATAAGAGATGCAGATTCGACCCCTAGGTTGGGAAGATCTCCTGGAAAAGAGCATGGCAACAACTCCAATATTCTTGCCTGCAGAATCCCATGGACAGAGGAACCTGGCAGGCTATACTGCGTACAGTCACAAGCAACTGGACACAGTTGAAAGTTACTTAGCACGTGTGCACAACCAGACAATGGTATATTTTTATTAAAAAGAAATGATGGGCCAAAGAACAAAGATGGATGAAAATAGATACATGAAAGACCAATAGAAGTGACCCACCCGCCCCTCCATCCTCCCCCCCCCTCTCCCGCAATAAAGAAAAAAAAAAATGAACTATTAAGCTATGAAAAGACCTGGAAGAGATCTAAATGTATATTACAAAGTGAAAGAAACCAACCTAAAAAGGCTACATACTATTTAATTCCAAATGTATGATATTCTGAAAAAGGCAAAACTATGAACACAGTAAAATGAGCAGTGGTTGCCCAGGTATAGGTGGAGGAAAAAGTAAATAGGTAGAGCACAGATGGTTTATAGGGCAGTGAAACTATTCTGCATGACACTATGACGATGGATCCATGTCATTATATATTTGCCAAAGCCCATAGAGTTTACAACACCAAGCATGATCTGTAAACTATGTACTTATGGTAATAATAGTAGGTCAACATAGGCTTACTGATTTTAAGGAGCACACCACTGTGATGTAGGATGTCCATAACAGGGGAGGTTATGGGGCAGTGGATAGAAAAGAGATGGGAGCCTCTGTACCTTCTACTCAGTTGTGCTGTAAACCTAAAAATTGCTGTAAAAATAAAATTTAGAGGGTTTCCCTGATGGTCCAGTGGGTAGAGAGTCCACTTGCTGTGCAAGGTGCACCTATTCAATCCCTGGCCCTGCAAGATCCCACGTGCTGTGGACTGGTTGGACCGGTGTGGCTAATTAGGAGCCAGCACTCTGGAGTGCATGCACCCAGAGTCGGTGCTCTGCAGTGAGAGGGGCCACTACAATGGGAGGCCCACACAGGCCAAAGAATAAAAAGATGGATGAAAATAAACATAAATTTAAAAAAGAGGCCTGATGTGGAAAAGAAAAAGAAAGAAAAAATAATAAAATTTATTATTTTTAAAAACTAAAATGAACTCCAGGATAGGGCATATGCAAATTTTATATAGGTGAAAATATGTAGCATTTATTCAGCCCCTGTTCACTATTCAAATATACATTTCCTTTAAGTTCCACCTCGGCACTCCTCTGTAAATTTCTCAATTCTCCTTTGCTATGTAGATTTTCTCCTACAACTAAAATCTTACATCTATAATCTCCAGCAAGGAAAGGTCCTCAAAATATCTACTACTATTATTTCATATTTTCACATGTGAATGCCTTAACTCATCCTTGAAAACTGTAAGGTGTTCTTTAAGGAATGGGGTCATATTTTTCCATTTGTTCTTTGTTTTCTTTAGCACCTTGATGTTTCCTCAGTCCATAAAGAATAACTAAATAATGTCACTTCAAAACTGTTTAAAAGACAGTGTAACAGCAAAAGAAATTACAAAAAAGCTGAACAGACACCCCACAGAGTGGGAGAAAATCATAGCAAATGAAACAACAGACAAAGAATTCATCTCCAAAATCTACAAGCAACTCAGACAACTCAGCACAGGGAAAACGAGCAACCCAATCAAAAAATGGGAAAAAGATCTAAAGAGACACCTCTCCAAAGAGGACATACAGATGGCCCAAAAGCACATGAAACGATGCTCAACCTCGCTTATTATTAGAGAAATGCAAATTAAAACTACAATGAGATACCACCTTACACCCGTCAGAATGGCCATCATCAAAAAATCTGCAGACAATAAATGCTGGAGAGGGTGCGGAGAAAAGGAAACCTAAAATTGCTGTAAAATAAAATTAGAGGTTTCCCTGATGGTCCAGTGGGTAAAGAGTCCACCTTGCAGTGCAAGGTGCACCTATTCAATCCCTGGCCCTGCAAGATCCCACGTGCTGTGGACTGGTTGGACCGGTGTGGCTAATTAGGAGCCAGCACTCTGGAGTGCATGCACCCAGAGTCGGTGCTCTGCAGTGAGAGGGGCCACTACAATGGGAGGCCCACACAGGCCAAAGAATAAAAAGATGGATGAAAATAAACATAAATTTAAAAAAGAGGCCTGATGTGGAAAAGAAAAAGAAAGAAAAAATAATAAAATTTATTATTTTTAAAAACTAAAATGAACTCCAGGATAGGGCATATGCAAATTTTATATAGGTGAAAATATGTAGCATTTATTCAGCCCCTGTTCACTATTCAAATATACATTTCCTTTAAGTTCCACCTCGGCACTCCTCTGTAAATTTCTCAATTCTCCTTTGCTATGTAGATTTTCTCCTACAACTAAAATCTTACATCTATAATCTCCAGCAAGGAAAGGTCCTCAAAATATCTACTACTATTATTTCATATTTTCACATGTGAATGCCTTAACTCATCCTTGAAAACTGTAAGGTGTTCTTTAAGGAATGGGGTCATATTTTTCCATTTGTTCTTTGTTTTCTTTAGCACCTTGATGTTTCCTCAGTCCATAAAGAATAACTAAATAATGTCACTTCAAAACTGTTTAAAAGACAGTGTAACAGCAAAAGAAATTACAAAAAAGCTGAACAGACACCCCACAGAGTGGGAGAAAATCATAGCAAATGAAACAACAGACAAAGAATTCATCTCCAAAATCTACAAGCAACTCAGACAACTCAGCACAGGGAAAACGAGCAACCCAATCAAAAAATGGGAAAAAGATCTAAAGAGACACCTCTCCAAAGAGGACATACAGATGGCCCAAAAGCACATGAAACGATGCTCAACCTCGCTTATTATTAGAGAAATGCAAATTAAAACTACAATGAGATACCACCTTACACCCGTCAGAATGGCCATCATCAAAAAATCTGCAGACAATAAATGCTGGAGAGGGTGCGGAGAAAAGGAAACCCTCTTGCATTGCTGGTGGGAATGTCAATTGATACAGCCTCTATGGAAGACAGTACGGAGATTTCTTAAAAGACTAAAAATAGAAGCACCCTACGACTCAGCAATCCCACTATTAGGCGTATATCCTGATGAAATAAAAACTGAACGAAGCACCTGTACCCCAATGTTCACTGCAGCTCTCTATACAATAGCCAGAACATGGAAGCAACCTAGATGTCCATCGACGAATGAATGGATCCAGAAGCTCTGGTACATATATACAATGGAATACTACTCAGCTGTTAAAAGAAATGCAGAAGACTCAGTCCTAATGAAGTGGCTGGCTCTAGAACCTATCCTAAAAAGTGAAGTAAGTCAAAAAGAGAAAGACAAATACAGTATACTAACACACATATATGGAATCTAGTAGGACGGTCTTGATAACACACGCAGGGAACTCATGGAAAAACAGACAGAGCATAGACATAGGGACATTGTGGGGAAGAAATAGGGATGGGGAAGCATGGAGGGAGTAACATGAAAACCTATACTGTTATGTGTGGGAAAGATAGCTAGTGTCATTGTGCTAAGGGAATAGGAGTGCTTACAATGGCTTGGGGCGAAGGTCTGGAGGGGTGGGATGGGGGGAACTGGGGAGGTGGGGACCATGGATATACACATGACTGATCTGGGAACATACATGTCTGTGAACAGCAAAACTCTGTAAAACCCTTAAAATAAAGAATAATAATAATAATAAAAAAGACAGTGTAACCAAACCATTTGAACTCATGTGTGAGAAGAAGCTTCCCTTTAGAAATAATGCTGTCAGATTTAAAGTAAATCTTTCAATTCCTCACTATGAGCAGCCTAAATAAAACACATCAGTGTGTTTGTTGATAGTTTAATGCTTATATAAATATTAACATACTCATTTAAAAATCCAAGGTTTTTAACCCCATATCTTATTTTCTATGCTACATAATCAGTGAGACAGATTAAGTTTCTAGAAGAAGCACACAGCTGTTAGGTGTCACAAATATATTAAGCTACAAAAGTCTATTTGAAGACAACATTTCTGGAAAAGGCTCACTTATCATCATCTGTGATAAGTCTTAGAACCTTTCACTCATTATAATTAGGTTCAACAGCCAAATAAAACTATTGCATTTAAGCCTGACAACTGAAGGTCATGTTCAAAGTGGGAGGGAGGACATAGCAGAACAGATGAGATGGAGTTTCTATAAAAACTTTCCCTTACTCTTTAATGTCTTATCACACATAATCCATGTATGGGGGATGATTATTTGTTTCAGTCTTACAGATGCTGAAAAATATTAGCCCCAGGGTGGAAACGTCTCACATTACAGGAAATAACAGCATTTAGAAACTTTAAAAATGTCCATTTCAAGACAAGACAACATATAGATTCAATGCAATTGTTATCAAAATTCCAATAGCGTATTTCCCATAAATAGAACAAGCAATCTTAAAATTTGCATGGAACCACCACCAAAAAAACAAAAAAGCCTGAATAGTCAAAACAAACTTGAGAAAGAACAATGCTTGGAGGCATAAGACTCCCTGATTTCAAACTAAATTCAAAGTTATAGCCCTCAAAACAGTATGGTGTTGGCATAAAAACAGATATATAAATGGAGTATAATAGAGAGTATAGAAACAAGCCCACACATATATGCTCAATTCATTTATGATAAGGGAGCCAAGGGTATACAATGGGCAAAGGACAGTCTCTTCAATAAATCATGTTGGAAAAAATGGACAGCCATAAGCAAAAGAATAAAACTGGATCGCTGTCTTATACCATTGGATAAGGAAATGGCAACCCACTGCAGTATTCTTATCTGGGAAAATCCCATGGACAAAGGAGCCTGGCAGGTTATAGTCCTTGAGGTTGCAGAGAGTCAGACATGACTTTGTGACTGAGCATGCATGTCTTATACCATATACAAAAATTAACTCAAAATGAAATGAATACTTGAATGTAAACCTGAAATCATAAAACTCCTAGTCAGTAAACTCCTTGAGAAGGATGCCAGTAATGACGTTTTTGGACCTGACCCTGAAGACAGAGGCAACAGAAGAAAAAATAAACATATGGGTCTACATCAAACTAAGAAGCTTCTGCACAGCAAAGGAAACCATCAACAAAGTGAAAAAGGAAACCCTCCAAATGGGAGCCCTTGATCTTTCACTTCTGGCTTCCAAGGGAATTTGGGTCTTCGCAAACCTCCTTAGCTCGTATTAGAATGTAAACATTTAACCAACACTTGTTGCCTATTGTTCAATGGTGAATTAGTCATCAGCTTTTGGGCTGCCCTGTCTCATATCTGGGTACATGACATTGATAATTGAAACAGGTGTCAAATGGACAGAGGAGCCTGGCAGGCTATAGTCCATAGGGTGGCAAGGAGTCAGATCTGATTGAAGTGACTTAGTACACACACAAGGAGTAAGAGGAAGGAGATACAGATGCCAGGACAATCCTCTGGGTATAATTTGAACAGCTATGTGGACAGCTTGTAATTTACTAAGAGTGGGGAATGGGAAAGTAGGAGATTTTGCACATAGGCATCCCAGTGAATATGACTAGGAGGCATTTGTTGTACAAGTGTGGAGCACAGGAAAGAGGTCAGGGTGGAAGCACTGTACTAAGTAATCCCATGTGTTTACATGCATCTGGTACTTTTGATTTTTCAGTTAGGTTTCAATGAATGGAAGTATTTTTTTTTAATACCCACAACCATCATATTAAACAAATAAAGTGAGCCTGAACCAGTATTATGGTTCAATGAAATACTACTTTGCAATAAAAAAGAAGGTTAAACTCAGCATATGCATTATGAGGAGTGAAAGAAGTCAGAGTCGAAAGGTTACATCCTGTATCATTCCATTTTTATGACTTGCTGGCAAGACAAAACTATGGAGATGAAGAACAGATTGGTGGTTACTTAGGGTTAGAATTAGGGGCTGGATCTACTTACCAAGAAGCAGCATGAGGAAACTTTTTTTTAAGATGAGGTCAATTGTTTTGTGGGCTTCCCTAATGGCTCAGTGGTAAAGAATCTGCCTGTAAGGCAGGAAATGCAGGAGACTCAGGTTCAATTTCCTGAGTCAGTAAACTCCTTGAGAAGGATGAAAACGTTTTGGACCTGACCCTGAAGACAGAGGCAACAGAAGAAAAAATAAACATATGGGTCTACATCAAACTAAGAAGCTTCTGCACAGCAAAGGAAACCATCAACAAAGTGAAAAAGGAAACCCTCCAAATGGGAGCCCTTGATCTTTCACTTCTGGCTTCCAAGGGAATTTGGGTCTTCGCAAACCTCCTTAGCTCGTATTAGAATGTAAACATTTAACCAACACTTGTTGCCTATTGTTCAATGGTGAATTAGTCATCAGCTTTTGGGCTGCCCTGTCTCATATCTGGGTACATGACATTGATAATTGAAACAGGTGTCAAATGGACAGAGGAGCCTGGCAGGCTATAGTCCATAGGGTGGCAAGGAGTCAGATCTGATTGAAGTGACTTAGTACACACACAAGGAGTAAGAGGAAGGAGATACAGATGCCAGGACAATCCTCTGGGTATAATTTGAACAGCTATGTGGACAGCTTGTAATTTACTAAGAGTGGGGAATGGGAAAGTAGGAGATTTTGCACATAGGCATCCCAGTGAATATGACTAGGAGGCATTTGTTGTACAAGTGTGGAGCACAGGAAAGAGGTCAGGGTGGAAGCACTGTACTAAGTAATCCCATGTGTTTACATGCATCTGGTACTTTTGATTTTTCAGTTAGGTTTCAATGAATGGAAGTATTTTTTTTTAATACCCACAACCATCATATTAAACAAATAAAGTGAGCCTGAACCAGTATTATGGTTCAATGAAATACTACTTTGCAATAAAAAAGAAGGTTAAACTCAGCATATGCATTATGAGGAGTGAAAGAAGTCAGAGTCGAAAGGTTACATCCTGTATCATTCCATTTTTATGACTTGCTGGCAAGACAAAACTATGGAGATGAAGAACAGATTGGTGGTTACTTAGGGTTAGAATTAGGGGCTGGATCTACTTACCAAGAAGCAGCATGAGGAAACTTTTTTTTAAGATGAGGTCAATTGTTTTGTGGGCTTCCCTAATGGCTCAGTGGTAAAGAATCTGCCTGTAAGGCAGGAAATGCAGGAGACTCAGGTTCAATCCCTGGGTCAGGATGATTCCCTGGAAGAGGGCATGGCAACCCATTCCAGTATTCTTGGCTGGATAACCCCATGGACCAAGGAGCCTGGCAGGCTACAGTCCGTAGGATCACAAAGAGACATGAGTGAAGGGACTGAGCATGAGCACAGTTGTTCTGTACTTCAGTTGGGATGGTGGCTACAAGACTCTAGGGATTTGTCAAAACTCAGAGCACCATACAAGTAAAAAGTGAATTTTCATCTGTGCATATTTCCGAGTGTTCATTACAGGGATTTTAAACAAGGGAGTGTGTTCTAGAAAGATCTCCCTGGCTCCAGCATGAAGATTGGATAAGAAACATGGAGCCCCAGAGGCATGAGACTTGGTTGAGGGCTACTGCATTAATCCAGTAAAATGTGACTATGACCTGAGCTAGGGTATTAATAGGCAAGATGGAAAGAGTAGATGGGTTTGAGAGATGCTACATGGTAAAAGTAGTAGGAAGTAAGGAATAGGAGATACTGCTTGTGTTTTTCATTTGAGCAAGTTGGTGGACAGTGAGGTCATTTGCCCGGAGAAAACTATACAATGGGGCAAAGACAGCCTATTCAGTAGATGGTGCTGGGAAAATTGGACAGCTACATGCAAAAAAATGAAGTTGAAACACTCCCTAACACCTTACACAAAGATAAACTTAAAATGGATTAAAGACCTAAATGTAAGACCAGAAACCATAAAACTCTTAGAGGAGAATATAGGCAAAACACTCAGTGACATACATCAAAGCAAGATCTTCTAATGGAAAAATTAAAGGCAGCATATGCATTATGAGGAGTGAAAGAAGTCAGAGTCGAAAGGTTACATCCTGTATCATTCCATTTTTATGACTTGCTGGCAAGACAAAACTATGGAGATGAAGAACAGATTGGTGGTTACTTAGGGTTAGAATTAGGGGCTGGATCTACTTACCAAGAAGCAGCATGAGGAAACTTTTTTTTAAGATGAGGTCAATTGTTTTGTGGGCTTCCCTAATGGCTCAGTGGTAAAGAATCTGCCTGTAAGGCAGGAAATGCAGGAGACTCAGGTTCAATCCCTGGGTCAGGATGATTCCCTGGAAGAGGGCATGGCAACCCATTCCAGTATTCTTGGCTGGATAACCCCATGGACCAAGGAGCCTGGCAGGCTACAGTCCGTAGGATCACAAAGAGACATGAGTGAAGGGACTGAGCATGAGCACAGTTGTTCTGTACTTCAGTTGGGATGGTGGCTACAAGACTCTAGGGATTTGTCAAAACTCAGAGCACCATACAAGTAAAAAGTGAATTTTCATCTGTGCATATTTCCGAGTGTTCATTACAGGGATTTTAAACAAGGGAGTGTGTTCTAGAAAGATCTCCCTGGCTCCAGCATGAAGATTGGATAAGAAACATGGAGCCCCAGAGGCATGAGACTTGGTTGAGGGCTACTGCATTAATCCAGTAAAATGTGACTATGACCTGAGCTAGGGTATTAATAGGCAAGATGGAAAGAGTAGATGGGTTTGAGAGATGCTACATGGTAAAAGTAGTAGGAAGTAAGGAATAGGAGATACTGCTTGTGTTTTTCATTTGAGCAAGTTGGTGGACAGTGAGGTCATTTGCCCGGAGAAAACTATACAATGGGGCAAAGACAGCCTATTCAGTAGATGGTGCTGGGAAAATTGGACAGCTACATGCAAAAAAATGAAGTTGAAACACTCCCTAACACCTTACACAAAGATAAACTTAAAATGGATTAAAGACCTAAATGTAAGACCAGAAACCATAAAACTCTTAGAGGAGAATATAGGCAAAACACTCAGTGACATACATCAAAGCAAGATCTTCTATGATCTGCCCTCTAGAACATCAGAAATAAAAACAAAAACAAACATGTGGGACCTAATGAAACTTAAAAGCTTTTGCATAGCAAAAGAAACTACAAACAAGGTAAAAATACAACTCTCAGAATAGGAGAAAATAATAGCAAATGAACCAACTGACAAAGAATTTTCAAAATATACAAGCAGCTCAGTCAACACTGAAAAAAAAAAAATCAAAAAATGGTAAAAAGACCTAAACAGACATCTCTCCAAAGAAGACACACAGATGAAGACATCTCTTCTAAAGAAGATAGGCCAAAAAACACATGAAATGATGCTTAACATTGCTCATTATTAGAGAAGTGCAAATCAAAGCTACAATGAGATACCACCTCATACCAGTCAGAATGGCCATCATCAAAAAAATCCACAGACAATAAATGCTGGAGAGGGTGTGGAGAAAAAGGAGCATTCTTGTGCTGTTGGTGGAAATGTAAACTGATATAGCCACTATGGAAGACATTATGGAGATTTCTTAAAAAACTAGGAATAGAAGCACCGTATGGCCCAGAAATCCCACTATTAGGCATATACCCTGAGGAAAACAAAATTGAAAGAGACACATGCACCCCCATGTTCATTGCAGCACTTTTTATAACAGCTCTGTCATGGAAACCACCTAGATGTCCACCAACAAATGAATGGATAAAGAAGCTATGGTACATATATACAATGGAATATTTCTCAGCTGTAGATACATTTCAATCAGTCCTAATGAGATGGATGAATCTAGAATCTATTATACAAAGTGAAGTAAGTCAAAAAGAAGACAAATAGAGTATACGAACACATGTATATGGAATCTAGAAAGATGGTACTGATAAATGCATTTGTAGAGCAGAAATGGAGAAACAAGACATAGAGAATAGACTTATGGTCATTGGGGAGAGGGAGGAGTGGATGAAGTGTGGAAAAAGTAACACAGAAACCTACACTACCATATATAAAAGAGACATTGTGAATATGCTGTAAGACTAAGGGAACTTATATGGGGGCTACGCAACAGCCTGGAGGGATGGGAAGGGGAGGGCCTGGGAGAGGGGTTCAGGTGGGAGCGGTCAAGGGTATACCTATGACTGATTTGGATTTATGTATAGCTGTAAACAACAAAACTCTGTAAAAGTAAAATAAAAATAATTGTACTATAATAATAATAATAATAATAAAAGAAAACTGGATTCGGAAAGATTTCAGAGGGAGGGCAGTAGCTCAGTTCAGGACATTTTAAGGTCTGTGGTATAAGTGCAGATTTCTAGGTAGATGTTTACATGGTGTCGTGGCTAAAGGAAAATATTTGTATTCTATCCAAGTAATGGAGCTAAAGGGTGACATAATGTACTATATTTATATACTGACATTTCCAGGAACCCAAACCATTACATTAAAAATGCACGGTGTTTTTTTTCCAATTCATTGAGTTATTCCTCATGGAGACATTTCCAGTTGGGGACTTAGGGCCTATAAATTTGTTGCCCACACCAAGGTTTAAAATTGACAACTAGAGTTTGAATAATAAGGACAAGTACTTACAGTAGCTAGTTCCTCCGTAGCTTGTGCTAGGTCTCAACTCCACCGAGAGCAGACTCTTTTGCCTAAAGAAAAAATAATTAAATAGCTGAGTAAGACAGATGTTTTTAGAAGTCCTTGAAAACCTTTCTCCAATAATGTGGGCTAAGGTAACCTTTAATTCCACAGTTCAAGGACAATGAGGAAAAACATATCTGCCTATGCCAAATATGTCTCTGTAGGCTTAATTATGTTGATGGGGTTTAATTCTTCAATGACTGGTTGGATTTTGTTCTCATTAGTGTTGGAAGAATTGACATGGAGCCTTCCCTGAAGAGCTAGAAATAGTCATTTTTCTTACTATCCTTTCCAACAAAGTAAAATAAGCCAAAAAGGCACAGGGATCCTCAAAGCCATAGATAACAATACCTGCTCTTATGGTGTTTTGAGTTCTCTTACTTGTTATAGATGTGTAGCTCTGATCTTCAAGAATATCATGCTCTTTTTCAACAAATTATTTTAATTGTGGTGACATACACATAAATTTTAACAATTTTGAAGTGTACAGTTCAATGGTAATAAGTATATTTACATTGTGGTACAACTGTCACTATCATTTATTTCTAGGATTCTTTTCATTTAGTAAACTGTGAGAGTTGGATCATAAATATAAGGTTTCAGAAGTGCCTGGGATGATGTAGATCCTCACATTTGGTAATGTATTATTGCTCTACATACAGTCACAATAAAAAGAAGTCTGGAGATTTGTTAAGTTGTTTCTCTATAGAGTGTGCTTTACATGCAATTTATCACTGAATTCACACAAGAAATGTACAGGACAAGAAAATCACTGTTTTCTCCATTATACAGAAGAAAAAAACTAAGGCTTAGAGACCTTGAATAAACTTCCAAAGTCACAGAGATATTATTCGTAGTGGTGGAACTCAAACTTGAGAGGTCCGAGATTAGAATCCAGTACTCCTAACCTTTATTACAAAGAAAAAGGAAGGCATCAATTATTACAGTAAGTGAGAATCTGTACCCAAAGGACTGTCAAATGACTGAGTTCGTGTAACAGCAAGATATAAGAAAAATAATGAATATTAAAAAAAAAAAAAACGTACATAGCATTCCAGATACCTATAAACGTGAGGCATTTAGTCACTTTCACTTTTGATATAAAAGAATATTTTGAAAAACACACAAGAAAACAAAATGGATGACTTTAGGTTGGAACTATTTTAAGGAAATTAAATCTGGGTGGGCAAACCCTGCCAGGCCAAGCACTTAAGGTGGTTTCTAATACTTTATAAAGAAAAGTTCTACCCAACTCATTTGGGTTTTTGAAGACTCAAAGGATAATAAGAAAAATATGCATTTTGTTACCAGCGTCTTTTCTAATTATGACATCTTTTTCTTTTTTTTTTTTTAAAGATTTATTTATTTATTTATTTTGGTGGGGGTGGGGAGGGAGGGGAGCAGATGGGCCACTTCTATTGGTCTTTCATTTGTCCATTTTCATCCATTTTTGTTCTTTGGCCCATGTGGGCCTCCCATCGGGGTGGCATCTGTTGTCGCAGAGCACTGGCTCTGGGCGCATGCGCCCCAGAGCTTCGACTCGGTAATTGGACACATCGGTCCAGCCTCTCCATGGCACATGGGATCTTCCCAGGCCAGAGACCGAACTGGCGCCCCTTGCACTGCAAGGCGGTGTCCTTACCCACTGGACCACCAGGGAAGCCCAACATCTTTTTCTTGAATTGATGCTTCTTAACCAGGTCAACAGGCTTATGTCACATATTGTTATGAACTGATCCCAAGTGAAAGCCCATTACCTTGATTTTCCAAAAAAGTGAGGAATCTACATACAGTCACAATAAAAAGAAGTCTGGAGATTTGTTAAGTTGTTTCTCTATAGAGTGTGCTTTACATGCAATTTATCACTGAATTCACACAAGAAATGTACAGGACAAGAAAATCACTGTTTTCTCCATTATACAGAAGAAAAACTAAGGCTTAGAGACCTTGAATAAACTTCCAAAGTCACAGAGATATTATTCGTAGTGGTGGAACTCAAACTTGAGAGGTCCGAGATTAGAATCCAGTACTCCTAACCTTTATTACAAAGAAAAAGGAAGGCATCAATTATTACAGTAAGTGAGAATCTGTACCCAAAGGACTGTCAAATGACTGAGTTCGTGTAACAGCAAGATATAAGAAAAATAATGAATATTAAAAAAAAAAAAAACGTACATAGCATTCCAGATACCTATAAAGCGTGAGGCATTTAGTCACTTTCACTTTTGATATAAAAGAATATTTTGAAAAACACACAAGAAAACAAAATGGATGACTTTAGGTTGGAACTATTTTAAGGAAATTAAATCTGGGTGGGCAAACCCTGCCAGGCCAAGCACTTAAGGTGGTTTCTAATACTTTATAAAGAAAAGTTCTACCCAACTCATTTGGGTTTTTGAAGACTCAAAGGATAATAAGAAAAATATGCATTTTGTTACCAGCGTCTTTTCTAATTATGACATCTTTTTCTTTTTTTTTTTTTAAAGATTTATTTATTTATTTATTTTGGTGGGGGTGGGGAGGGAGGGGAGCAGATGGGCCACTTCTATTGGTCTTTCATTTGTCCATTTTCATCCATTTTTGTTCTTTGGCCCATGTGGGCCTCCCATCGGGGTGGCATCTGTTGTCGCAGAGCACTGGCTCTGGGCGCATGCGCCCCAGAGCTTCGACTCGGTAATTGGACACATCGGTCCAGCCTCTCCATGGCACATGGGATCTTCCCAGGCCAGAGACCGAACTGGCGCCCCTTGCACTGCAAGGCGGTGTCCTTACCCACTGGACCACCAGGGAAGCCCAACATCTTTTTCTTGAATTGATGCTTCTTAACCAGGTCAACAGGCTTATGTCACATATTGTTATGAACTGATCCCAAGTGAAAGCCCATTATTGACCCGTTGACTCAGCTGTTTCAGACTGAAACAAATGAATGAGATGAAAGTCATGATTTCTGAGGTGCCCAAGCTTCATCCATGCGATTCTGTTTAAATGGAAGCATTTTTGAGTGTGAAAGAGCTGTATTACTGATTATGACAAGTCAACAGATACAAAGCTATTGATATTCACTTACCCTAGTTGAAGCTCACTCTCTGGTCATCTCTTGGTGCTGCTATTATAGGCTAAGGAGACCAAGACCCTTTATGGTGTACGGGGGTATTAGAAAAGGAGCTTATGGGTAAAGTGTTTGTGCCCCATTAGAGACACAAGATGAAAATTCCTATTGGGAAAATGTTCCTCTAAATGTAAAACTAATTTAAACTGGACTAGTGAGTCATGGTTTATGAGTTTTACTGCAGTTTGTACATAAAAGAATCAACAGAATACATATGGACACAGTCAGAATACATATGGCAGAGACTGAAGGGATGAAATTCATGTGAAAACAAGAAAAAGTTAATAATAAGTAAGGTTCTGCGGAAAGTGAGAGTGTGGGAAGTTTAAATTGTAAGAAACGGACATATTTTTTTAAGTAAGAGGCATCTGGAAATAAGAATGATGGGACTGATCACATGCCTTGAGCTTTCAAAAATATATAGTCAGGGCTTCCCCTGGTGGTCCAGTGGGTAAGGACACTGCCTTGGAGTGCAAGGGGCACCGGTTTGATCTCTGGCCTGGGAAGATCCCACGTGCAGCTGAGCGGCTGGACCGATGTGTCCAATCACCGAGCCGGAGCTCTGGAGCGCATGCGCCCAGAGCCCGTGCTCTGCAACGACAGACACCACCGCATGGGAGGCCCACAGGAGCCAAAGAACAAAGACGGATGAAAATAGAGAAATGAAAGACCAATAGAAGTGGCCCGCCCACTCCCCTCCCTCCCCAACTGGACCCCCGCCCAAAATAAATAAATAAATAAATAAATCTTTAAAAATATATATATATAGTCATACAGATAGGCTTCACATAGAAGGAAATAAAAGTCGGCAATTGGAAGCTGATTGAGAATACAACATTACTCTAGACGCTGGGTCCCCTCCTCCCCCTTGTGCAATAGGAGATCCTTCTTTCCTGCTCTGATGTGGTTGAAACTCAACTACCTTCTCCCTTGGCTCCTTTCTAAGCCACTGGCTTCTCCCTTTCTTAGTATTCCCTTGTTTCTGCGGGTCTGGCACCCAGCATTTCCAATGCAGAGAACCCATTTTGTTCATTAATCCAGCATCCAATAGAGAACTCTGGGAAAGGCATCTGCTTCTGGCTAGTCTGGAGACCTGCTATCTTTACCCTGTGCCCATTAGCTAAGACCATGTACTAAGATCACAGCAAGTAGACTGTGGTTACTACAGTGCTGGAACACCGCACTCTCCTACCTCCTCTCTGACTGCCCTCAGCTTCATTTTTAAGATTATGTTTTCTATCTAGGCAATAAATGTTGGATTTCTTTGAGGGTGAGCCTTAGGCCCTTTTCATTTTACCCTCATCTCTCTCTCCTTATATAATCTCTACCATGCCCATGACTTCAATTCACACGCATGGAGCAACAATTTTAAAATGTGTATCTCCTGCCTAGACCTCTCCTTTGAGCTCCACATCAGCCATCTCATTGTTAAGTTGGTATTTCCACTTTTATGTCTGAAAGATTTCTCAATTTCAACTTGTTCTTGATTTACGCTCTTCTGCTTCAAATCCACAAGTCTTCCAGTATACCCTTTCTTCCACTATATGCCACTGTCCATTCTGTTGCAAGAGCCATAAGTTTAAGAGTCATGTTGACATATTCTTCTGCCTCAAATCCCCTTTTATCTAACACCCTGTTCTGTTCACTTTACTTCCTCAACATCTCGTGAAGCCATTCTCTTTCATGCTCTTCTAAAGCACTAGCCTAGTCCATGCTTCTATCATCCATCTCATGGATCACCGCAGGAGCCTCACACTGGTGGTCCTCCTCTAAGCCCTTTTCAATTCACCCCTGACACAGCAGTTGCAGGGAACTTTACACCAAGTTATTCTTATGTCATCCTCCTAGCTAAAACTTCCAGTGATTTCATATTATTCCTAGAGTTGAGAATACAACATTACTCTAGACGCTGGGTCCCCTCCTCCCCCTTGTGCAATAGGAGATCCTTCTTTCCTGCTCTGATGTGGTTGAAACTCAACTACCTTCTCCCTTGGCTCCTTTCTAAGCCACTGGCTTCTCCCTTTCTTAGTATTCCCTTGTTTCTGCGGGTCTGGCACCCAGCATTTCCAATGCAGAGAACCCATTTTGTTCATTAATCCAGCATCCAATAGAGAACTCTGGGAAAGGCATCTGCTTCTGGCTAGTCTGGAGACCTGCTATCTTTACCCTGTGCCCATTAGCTAAGACCATGTACTAAGATCACAGCAAGTAGACTGTGGTTACTACAGTGCTGGAACACCGCACTCTCCTACCTCCTCTCTGACTGCCCTCAGCTTCATTTTTAAGATTATGTTTTCTATCTAGGCAATAAATGTTGGATTTCTTTGAGGGTGAGCCTTAGGCCCTTTTCATTTTACCCTCATCTCTCTCTCCTTATATAATCTCTACCATGCCCATGACTTCAATTCACACGCATGGAGCAACAATTTTAAAATGTGTATCTCCTGCCTAGACCTCTCCTTTGAGCTCCACATCAGCCATCTCATTGTTAAGTTGGTATTTCCACTTTTATGTCTGAAAGATTTCTCAATTTCAACTTGTTCTTGATTTACGCTCTTCTGCTTCAAATCCACAAGTCTTCCAGTATACCCTTTCTTCCACTATATGCCACTGTCCATTCTGTTGCAAGAGCCATAAGTTTAAGAGTCATGTTGACATATTCTTCTGCCTCAAATCCCCTTTTATCTAACACCCTGTTCTGTTCACTTTACTTCCTCAACATCTCGTGAAGCCATTCTCTTTCATGCTCTTCTAAAGCACTAGCCTAGTCCATGCTTCTATCATCCATCTCATGGATCACCGCAGGAGCCTCACACTGGTGGTCCTCCTCTAAGCCCTTTTCAATTCACCCCTGACACAGCAGTTGCAGGGAACTTTACACCAAGTTATTCTTATGTCATCCTCCTAGCTAAAACTTCCAGTGATTTCATATTATTCCTAGAGTTGAGAACAGCATCTATAATGTGGTCATGTACATCTCATCTAGGCCCTGCCTACCTCACCCACCTTCATTTTACACACTGTTACTTTGTTCTAGCCCCATTGGCCTCATTTCTGACTCTTGAGTATGTCAGAATTCTTCCTTGGGACAAGTCCATTCAATGGGCTGATTCTTTACATGGAAGTCTCTATTACTGCCTGGTCATCTGGATAACTCCTACCCAATCTTCAGAAATTGACTTTTCCTAATCCTCATTTATGTCAGGATCCTCTGATACATACTCTCATAGGCCCATATTTCTGTCCTTCAAAAGGACACACTGAAAATGTGATTTTTTTTTTTTTTTTTACATTTCTGCTCCAGACTCTAATATTCATATCAGTTAGGAACATGTTTTTTAATTAGGAAAAGTTTAATATATGGGCTACAAACAACAATGTAAATATAACATTTTAATTTACAACAACTTCCTTCTTAACTAAATTTAAAGGTCAGACTAATTCTGTTCAAGCTTTAAAAACTTCATTTGAGTAGGTTAAGTTGTACTCTAAACAACATTAATTTTTCCTATCTAAGAATATGGGATATCTTTCCATTTATTTCTTTGAATAATCTTCATTTTCCTCATCAATATTTTGTAGTTTTCAGAGTATAGGTTTTCACTACCTTGGTTTACTGCTAGACAGTTTTGATGCAATTTCAACTTGTTCTTGATTTACGCTCTTCTGCTTCAAATCCACAAGTCTTCCAGTATACCCTTTCTTCCACTATATGCCACTGTCCATTCTGTTGCAAGAGCCATAAGTTTAAGAGTCATGTTGACATATTCTTCTGCCTCAAATCCCCTTTTATCTAACACCCTGTTCTGTTCACTTTACTTCCTCAACATCTCGTGAAGCCATTCTCTTTCATGCTCTTCTAAAGCACTAGCCTAGTCCATGCTTCTATCATCCATCTCATGGATCACCGCAGGAGCCTCACACTGGTGGTCCTCCTCTAAGCCCTTTTCAATTCACCCCTGACACAGCAGTTGCAGGGAACTTTACACCAAGTTATTCTTATGTCATCCTCCTAGCTAAAACTTCCAGTGATTTCATATTATTCCTAGAGTTGAGAACAGCATCTATAATGTGGTCATGTACATCTCATCTAGGCCCTGCCTACCTCACCCACCTTCATTTTACACACTGTTACTTTGTTCTAGCCCCATTGGCCTCATTTCTGACTCTTGAGTATGTCAGAATTCTTCCTTGGGACAAGTCCATTCAATGGGCTGATTCTTTACATGGAAGTCTCTATTACTGCCTGGTCATCTGGATAACTCCTACCCAATCTTCAGAAATTGACTTTTCCTAATCCTCATTTATGTCAGGATCCTCTGATACATACTCTCATAGGCCCATATTTCTGTCCTTCAAAAGGACACACTGAAAATGTGATTTTTTTTTTTTTTTTTACATTTCTGCTCCAGACTCTAATATTCATATCAGTTAGGAACATGTTTTTTAATTAGGAAAAGTTTAATATATGGGCTACAAACAACAATGTAAATATAACATTTTAATTTACAACAACTTCCTTCTTAACTAAATTTAAAGGTCAGACTAATTCTGTTCAAGCTTTAAAAACTTCATTTGAGTAGGTTAAGTTGTACTCTAAACAACATTAATTTTTCCTATCTAAGAATATGGGATATCTTTCCATTTATTTCTTTGAATAATCTTCATTTTCCTCATCAATATTTTGTAGTTTTCAGAGTATAGGTTTTCACTACCTTGGTTTACTGCTAGACAGTTTTGATGCAATTTTAAACAAGATTTTTTTTTTGTTTCTGTTACTTCATTGATAGTATGAAAAAACTGCAACAGATTTCTGTTGGTTCAACTGTAACAGATGTACTGCTCTAAATGGGATACTGATAATGGGGTGGAATACACACTGAGAATAGGGAATGTATGGGGAATATCAATACCTCCCTCTCAGTTTTCCTATAAAAAACTATAAACCCATTGGAAGAAAACATAAGCAGGACACTCTGTGACATAAATTGTAGCAATATATTTTTTGATCCATCTTCTATAGCAATGGAAATAAAAACAAAAATAAACAAATGGAACCTAATTAAACTCAAAAGCTTTTGCACAGCAAAGAAAATCATGATAAATGAAAAGACAATCCACAGAATGGGAGAAAATATTTGCAAACAATGTGACTAAAACTTAATCTCCCAAACTTACAAACAGTTCATGAGGCTAAATAGAAAGCAAAGAAACAACCCTATCAAAAACAGGGAGATGATCGAAATAGACCTTTCTCCAAAGAAGACATTCAGATGGCCAATAGGCATAGGAAAAGATGCTCAGTATCACTAATTATCAGAATTGGAAATCAAAACTATAATGAGATATTACCTCACACCAGTCAGAATGACCATTATGAAAAAATCTACAAACAGTAAATGTTGGAGTAGGTATAGAGAAAAAGGAACTCTACTACCTAGTTGTAAATTGGTACAGCCACTATGGGGAAGAGTATGGACGTTCCTTATGAAACAAAAAATAGAGCTACCGCACGACCCAGCAATTCCACCCCTGGGCATATATCCAGAGGAAAACATGGCTTCAAAGCATACACGCGCCTGACTGTCCATCACAGTGCTATTAACAACAACCAAGACACAGAAGCAACCTAAATGTCCACCAACAGGTGAAAGGATAAAGAGGATGTAGTGCATATATACAATGGAATTATTACTCAGCCATTAAAATGCGATTTGTAGCAACATGGTTGAACCTGGGGATTATCATACTGAATGAAGTCAGACAGAGAAAGATGAATATTATATGATGTCAGTTATATGTAGAATCTAAAAATGGAAAAATCTTTTCCATTTTCCTCTTTTCCAATATTTTGTAGTTTTCAGAGTATAGGTTTTCACTACCTTGGTTTACTGCTAGACAGTTTTGATGCAATTTTAAACAAGATTTTTTTTTTGTTTCTGTTACTTCATTGATAGTATGAAAAAACTGCAACAGATTTCTGTTGGTTCAACTGTAACAGATGTACTGCTCTAAATGGGATACTGATAATGGGGTGGAATACACACTGAGAATAGGGAATGTATGGGGAATATCAATACCTCCCTCTCAGTTTTCCTATAAAAAACTATAAACCCATTGGAAGAAAACATAAGCAGGACACTCTGTGACATAAATTGTAGCAATATATTTTTTGATCCATCTTCTATAGCAATGGAAATAAAAACAAAAATAAACAAATGGAACCTAATTAAACTCAAAAGCTTTTGCACAGCAAAGAAAATCATGATAAATGAAAAGACAATCCACAGAATGGGAGAAAATATTTGCAAACAATGTGACTAAAACTTAATCTCCCAAACTTACAAACAGTTCATGAGGCTAAATAGAAAGCAAAGAAACAACCCTATCAAAAACAGGGAGATGATCGAAATAGACCTTTCTCCAAAGAAGACATTCAGATGGCCAATAGGCATAGGAAAAGATGCTCAGTATCACTAATTATCAGAATTGGAAATCAAAACTATAATGAGATATTACCTCACACCAGTCAGAATGACCATTATGAAAAAATCTACAAACAGTAAATGTTGGAGTAGGTATAGAGAAAAAGGAACTCTACTACCTAGTTGTAAATTGGTACAGCCACTATGGGGAAGAGTATGGACGTTCCTTATGAAACAAAAAATAGAGCTACCGCACGACCCAGCAATTCCACCCCTGGGCATATATCCAGAGGAAAACATGGCTTCAAAGCATACACGCGCCTGACTGTCCATCACAGTGCTATTAACAACAACCAAGACACAGAAGCAACCTAAATGTCCACCAACAGGTGAAAGGATAAAGAGGATGTAGTGCATATATACAATGGAATTATTACTCAGCCATTAAAATGCGATTTGTAGCAACATGGTTGAACCTGGGGATTATCATACTGAATGAAGTCAGACAGAGAAAGATGAATATTATATGATGTCAGTTATATGTAGAATCTAAAAAATAAGAGGTATAAATGTACTTATTCACAAAACAGAAACAGATTCACTGATTTAGAGAATGAACATATGACTACCAGAGGGTAGAGATGAAGAGAAGGGCTAGATTGTGTGCATTGCTGACATGCACACACTGCTATATTTAAAATGGATAACCCACAGACCTACTTGATTAACAGGGGACTCTACTCAGTAATCTGTAATAACCAAAATGGGAAAAGAATTAGAAAAAGAATAGATACATGCATATGTATAACTGAATCACTTCGCTATCCACCTAAAAATAACACACCATTGTTAATCAACTATATTCCAATATTAAATTAAAAGCATTTAAAAATTGTCTTAAGCTGTTTAGAAAGACATGAATGGATGTGAGAGTTAGGTCATAAAGAAGGTTGAGCACCACATAATAGATGCTTCCAAACTGTGCTGCAAGGGGGACTCTTGAGAGTTTCTTGGACTGCAAGGATATCAAACCAGTCAATCTTAAAGAAAATCAATCCCAAATATTCATTGGAAGGACTGGTGCTGAAGCTGAAGTTGAAGCTCCAATACTTTGGCCACCTGATGGGAAGAGCAGACTTATTGGAAAAGACCCTGATGCTGGGAAAGATCAAGGGCACAAGGAGAAGGGGACAACAGAGGATGAGATGGTTGAATGGCATCAATGATTCAATGGATATGAGTTTGAGGAAACTCCAGGAGATGGTGAAGGACAAGGAACCCTGTTGTCCTGCAGTCCATGGAGTTGCAAAGAGTTAGACACAACTTAGCAACTGAAAAGCAACAATTCAAAAAGACAAATTCCCAAAGGAGTAGTCAGCTGATCATGCAAGTATGCAATGCAAAAAAGAAGAAATATAAATGTCAAGAAAATACTTTCACTAGTAATATTTTTGATCTGCAAAATAAAACAACAGGGTATATTTTCCACCTATTATCCTGACAACCACTTAAAAGAATCAGAAAACCCACTATTGGTATAAGTGTTGGGAAAATAATTCTTTCAAGAGCTCTTTGGTAGTAATGGAAATAATTTGTTCAGTAATTCTGGTAGACAATCTGATAATATGTATGTCAAAAATGTAAAGACACACACCATATGACCTAGACAGTTCATCTGAGAAAATAATGGAACACAGTCAAAAAAAATTTTTTTTGAGAGCATAGATCCTAATTTAACCATTGTTTATACCAATAAAAATTCTAAAAACAATTCAAGTCTACAGTAGATTGGTTAAATGAATAAGTATGGTAAATCTACTCTGTACAAAACTCTGTAACCATATCTTTTCTTTACGTTTATGTCTATTTAATGATACAAAAGATGTCTGTGGTTTATTCTGTAAAATGCACATTCTAAAATAGTATTTTTCATATATCAGCTCTATAAATACTTATGTCTGCATTTAAAGATCTCAAGATTTGCCAGAAAGTTAACAGTGGATATATTTGAGTAACAAGATTATAATCCTTCCTATATTACTGATATTTTTAAATAAGCATTATCACTTTTATAATTAAGTTGAAAAGGAGCATAACACACACTCAGTTAAAAGAATTTACGAACATAGATATAAGTCATATTTGTCTCTATATCTAAGCTATAGCCTGCTACCTCAGGTATGTAGTTTTGTCAAAGCTGAAAATTTCTGATATGGAGACCTTCCCTTTTCACAAATGCTATTACATAATAACTCTACCATGCCATCTAGTGTTAAGAACTTGTGGTGTCTTAAGAAAACCTGAGAGAAAGATTTTAAGTATTCCAATTCACAATTCTATAAGCAATTTGAGGAAAACAAGCATATCTTTTCAAAAGATCACAGATTTCTTGTGAGTGTAGAGTTTAAGTCAACCTTTAAACTGCACACTTGTAACTGTGTTATTTTAATTCAGTTGTAATTGAAGAAATCACAAAATAATATTCAAAATCCAAGGCAACTAAATATTTGAACTGGTGAAGGGGGAGAGTCCATCTCTGCTCTATTCTCACCGCTCCCCACCTCCCGTGCATACCTACCACTGCTCCCATCCCCACCGTCACATGCATAAATTGAGAATCAACCAGTTTGCTTAAAAAGTTACAAAACTGAAGATGCTATTTGAAGATATATCCAGAGTCTATTCACTTTTGCTCTAAGTTTGGAAGACAAACAAAACATGTAAATAGGACATTTATTTTCTTGTGTGTTACTGATACGAGTACTTGAAGAAGTTGGTTTTCTGTTGGCAGCTTGGCTCTAGGTTAATGCAGGAATAATCTAATCCAACTCTGGGGTTGAGCCATTTGCTGATCAGGCAGAAACATTAACTGAGTACCTACATACAAGGCTTTGGTTTTAAGGTGTCATGCAATAGAAACTGCTCAATAGGTGATTTTCTTAACAATATCTTTTCTTTACGTTTATGTCTATTTAATGATACAAAAGATGTCTGTGGTTTATTCTGTAAAATGCACATTCTAAAATAGTATTTTTCATATATCAGCTCTATAAATACTTATGTCTGCATTTAAAGATCTCAAGATTTGCCAGAAAGTTAACAGTGGATATATTTGAGTAACAAGATTATAATCCTTCCTATATTACTGATATTTTTAAATAAGCATTATCACTTTTATAATTAAGTTGAAAAGGAGCATAACACACACTCAGTTAAAAGAATTTACGAACATAGATATAAGTCATATTTGTCTCTATATCTAAGCTATAGCCTGCTACCTCAGGTATGTAGTTTTGTCAAAGCTGAAAATTTCTGATATGGAGACCTTCCCTTTTCACAAATGCTATTACATAATAACTCTACCATGCCATCTAGTGTTAAGAACTTGTGGTGTCTTAAGAAAACCTGAGAGAAAGATTTTAAGTATTCCAATTCACAATTCTATAAGCAATTTGAGGAAAACAAGCATATCTTTTCAAAAGATCACAGATTTCTTGTGAGTGTAGAGTTTAAGTCAACCTTTAAACTGCACACTTGTAACTGTGTTATTTTAATTCAGTTGTAATTGAAGAAATCACAAAATAATATTCAAAATCCAAGGCAACTAAATATTTGAACTGGTGAAGGGGGAGAGTCCATCTCTGCTCTATTCTCACCGCTCCCCACCTCCCGTGCATACCTACCACTGCTCCCATCCCCACCGTCACATGCATAAATTGAGAATCAACCAGTTTGCTTAAAAAGTTACAAAACTGAAGATGCTATTTGAAGATATATCCAGAGTCTATTCACTTTTGCTCTAAGTTTGGAAGACAAACAAAACATGTAAATAGGACATTTATTTTCTTGTGTGTTACTGATACGAGTACTTGAAGAAGTTGGTTTTCTGTTGGCAGCTTGGCTCTAGGTTAATGCAGGAATAATCTAATCCAACTCTGGGGTTGAGCCATTTGCTGATCAGGCAGAAACATTAACTGAGTACCTACATACAAGGCTGTTTTAAGGGTTTAGAAACTGTAATAGGTGTCATGAAACAATCATCTGAAAGATAGTCTCTGCTAACAGGGAATTATAGAGTAATGTGATTTTCTTAACAACATCTTTCCAGTGTGAGAGCACATACCAAGCACTTCAAATATTTCCTGCCATTAAAAAAGAAATTTGAAAATCTAGGTGGTTGTATTGTTTGTCTTATGAATTGGGCATCATCTCATCTAGTAATAAGAAAGGTGTCCCAGGGAGCATTTCTGTATGGGCAGCTTTTACAGGCAGAAGTTGGATGGGATAAGACAGTTTTTAGTAAAAGAAAAGAGATTGATTCAGTCAAGTTCACCTTTATTTGGGAGACAGGCACCAATGTGTCTCATCGGATTACCTCATTAATGCTGACCAGGAAATTCCAGACAAATTGCTTAAAATTCCACTTCTGAGTTGGGTTGAAATGGCAATTCAGTCATAGTTTGCTGTCCTGAGGGCAAGTGACTTTAGAATCCCATGGATAGAGGAGCCTGGTGGGCCACAGTTCATAGGGTTCCAAAGAGTTGAATACGACTGAAATGATTTAGCACACATGCACAGAAGATTGGCTAAGAACCATTTTTTTGCAATAGAAGAGCATGCAGACGTTTAACATATCACAATTTTTAAAAATAATTTTTACAAATATCCATAACGTCAAATGAAAGGAACAATGATATATGAAATATCAGAAGCTCTTTAGCAAGTGGGGTAATCATGGATGATTCATCCTGTCAGAGTTTCAGCAACTGTCATGACCAATGGGCATCAGACAGTCCCTGGAAAAGAGGAGATGGTGGAGTTATCCAAGATTCACAGGATTCCCTAAGAAAACCTCTAACCCTGAGACAGGGACATAGACCACCAGGTTCCCTCACAATCCTTGGGATGGAAAATGCTAAAAACTGAGTAAACAGCTACACTTTATCAAATCTACATCCCTCAGACTGAGGCAGAACTAGACGCACCTGGAGAATATGGGAATGCTCTCATATTTATAGTTTTCTGAAAACTAAACATTAGAATAGCAGTAGACCTCCTTTTCCACTCCAGTTTTCTGAACATTTTAATGTATTGAGTTGAATATGAACAGACTATACCACCCCAAAACATGTCTCTTTGCCATAAGGATCATTTTGAGCTGGTTATTTTTAAGAAATGGCAGACATAGGAAAAGCTCTGAAAATCAAATAAAGTAAGAGACGTTTATACAGGAAATCTCCATTTGCAGTGTGTCTCCCTCGCTAGGAAGAAGATCAAGCCTTTGGAACTTTATCAATAGGTAGAAACAATCTGCATAACAGCATACCCTTCTCTTTAAAAAAGAAATTTTTTTTTTTGCCTGTAAGTCATCATTTATTTTTCATCTGTCTTCATTCTTTAGCCTATGTGGGCCTCTCATCGCAGTGCACTCTCTTGTTGCAGAGCACCGGCTCTGGGCACATGCACGCCAGAGTGCTGACTCCTAATTGGATACACTAGTCCACCTGCGGACTCTTTACACACTGAACTGCCAGGGAAGCCCAGCATACACCTCTTTACTGCACTTTTCCTGGTAACTTCCCATGCCTGGTCACCTCACGTTTCCTTAGCATCTTTTATCTTTCACTGAAGATGGTATTTAAGGTGATGGTTTGGTTTATTTGAGCAAGTTGCTCAGTTTTCCTGGATATCTTCCATATATATAGAAGATGTACATTGTTATTTAACCTCTGTCTTTCTCCTGTTAATCTGCCTTTTATCACAGAAAAGTCTCAGCCAAGAACCTAAAAGGGTAAAGGGAATATTAGTTTTCATGACCCCTTTCCCCACCATAGTGACCAAGCAGGGTTTACTTTCTCTTCTATAGAATGAATTGATTGACCAGGAGTGTTGACATGATGCTTCCTCCCCCTCTGATCCCCAGCTTCCTAGTGTATTGTATTGGTCTTCAGTTCCAGCATTGGTTAGAAATATATGTCACCTTGACAAAGCACTCGAGGATGATCCAATTTGTGAGGAAACCAGATGCCACAGGGTCCAAACTAGCAGTCAGCAGGGACTTTGGGTTGAATCAAAAAATAGACAAAGTTTGTTTCTAAGCAAAAATCGGTAGAGAGCTCTTTCTGTCTCTTCTTTCGGCATTCTCTCAGTAACTATAGTTTAAACTAGAAACTCCAGCCTCACCAAATCTTCCTCAATGAAAATAATATACCCATCTACAGTAGTCATTCATTCAACACAGGCTGAATATGTTCTGTATACCAGTGACTATACCATGGGTAGAAAGGAGATGAAAGATATTCACAGGCCATGCATTTTTGAGCTTTAGTCCTCATGGTGGACAGGAAGGTAGGTAGGTGGGGAGGATGGATATTAATTGCATAGACAAATAAAACAGTAGGAGAGCCTCGTGTGGAGTGAAGTGTAGGGAGCCTCTAATGAGAGGCAGTAAAGGCTGAGCTCAGGAGGTCAGTTTAAAGATCATGGCCTTTGTTCTGAGAGCCAGAATCCCCAGGGTCCACAAAGAGCTCTGTCTCTGCCATCTCCCTCTCTTCATAGTAACCATATCGTCATAACACTCACAGTTCCTATTTATCTTTTACTCTTCTATAAAACAAAAAGATTGAATTAATTGATCTCTATGGCTTATTCCAGTCACGAACTTGTTCCTTTGATAAGATCTGCAGTTTACTTAGGCTTAAATCACTAGAATATTATAAAAGTTCCCAAGGATGTGTTGTGAGCATGAAAACATAAGTCCTTGTAGGTCCTTTTATCTTTCTGAAGATCTTGAAATAGTCTCCATACCAGGAGAACTGCAAAGTAACTATTGACCCGAAACAGATGGCCAGAAAAGCAAAAAACAAAATGGAATAGGCTGTCAGATACTTCTCCAGAGAAATGGGCTTACTTGGAATCAGTAGAGAATTGCAGTTTGGGTGTATGCAACCATGACAAGCCACACACAAGTCCTTGCGCAGCAAAGGAAGGGATAAACATTCATAGAGAGGAAAACAGTTGGGAGGGCTATAATAAACATAAAGTTCATGGTTTCACATCAGCTGAGTCCTAGCCAGGAAACAAGAGGAGTTTTCTCTTCTTCTTCTTCTTCTGGCCACGGCTCCTATAACTATAGCAGTCAGCAGGGACTTTGGGTTGAATAAAAAGACAAAGTTTGTTTCTAAGCAAAATCGGTAGAGAGCTCTTTCTGTCTCTTCTTTCGGCATTCTCTCAGTAACTATAGTTTAAACTAGAAACTCCAGCCTCACCAAATCTTCCTCAATGAAAATAATATACCCATCTACAGTAGTCATTCATTCAACACAGGCTGAATATGTTCTGTATACCAGTGACTATACCATGGGTAGAAAGGAGATGAAAGATATTCACAGGCCATGCATTTTTGAGCTTTAGTCCTCATGGTGGACAGGAAGGTAGGTAGGTGGGGAGGATGGATATTAATTGCATAGACAAATAAAACAGTAGGAGAGCCTCGTGTGGAGTGAAGTGTAGGAGCCTCTAATGAGAGGCAGTAAAGGCTGAGCTCAGGAGGTCAGTTTAAAGATCATGGCCTTTGTTCTGAGAGCCAGAATCCCCAGGGTCCACAAAGAGCTCTGTCTCTGCCATCTCCCTCTCTTCATAGTAACCATATCGTCATAACACTCACAGTTCCTATTTATCTTTTACTCTTCTATAAAACAAAAAGATTGAATTAATTGATCTCTATGGCTTATTCCAGTCACGAACTTGTTCCTTTGATAAGATCTGCAGTTTACTTAGGCTTAAATCACTAGAATATTATAAAAGTTCCCAAGGATGTGTTGTGAGCATGAAAACATAAGTCCTTGTAGGTCCTTTTATCTTTCTGAAGATCTTGAAATAGTCTCCATACCAGGAGAACTGCAAAGTAACTATTGACCCGAAACAGATGGCCAGAAAAGCAAAAAACAAAATGGAATAGGCTGTCAGATACTTCTCCAGAGAAATGGGCTTACTTGGAATCAGTAGAGAATTGCAGTTTGGGTGTATGCAACCATGACAAGCCACACACAAGTCCTTGCGCAGCAAAGGAAGGGATAAACATTCATAGAGAGGAAAACAGTTGGGAGGGCTATAATAAACATAAAGTTCATGGTTTCACATCAGCTGAGTCCTAGCCAGGAAACAAGAGGAGTTTTCTCTTTCTTCTTCTTCTTCCTGTTAGGCTCTGTAATCATCTCAGGGAGTAGGGCCCCCAAACTTTTGGTTTCCAAACTCTATTTAATTGGCAATTCTGTTTATTTTACAGTGTTCATGAGCACCTCACAAAGAAAATGGATGAAGAATAGCGCAATGAAATCATTTCGGGTATTATTATTATTAGTTTCCTTAGTATGGAACACAATGTAGTCAATTGCAAGAACCATTACAAGTGTACAATGAATAAACCCCAATGCTTCCTATACTAAGGCTGACTTGGACTGATGCTAACACTATTCAAGTGTTTTCAGTGCCTTTTTTCTTCTAGCCAGACCCTTATATCTTAACAAAAAGGGTTCTGATAAACAAAGAACATTCTTTACAATACTATCCCACTTAATGTTAGATATCCTGCAACTTAGACGTTGAATCTTGTTTTGGTTCTAATTCCAGTATAATACAGCGTTTTTGTTCCGTTTTGAAGAAGGCTTAGTTTTGTTTCCCTCTCAGGGTACATTTCTAAATGCACTTTCTCATGTTTTATTATGGTTATGAATGTCAAGGACGGGAGAGCCTGAGTATTAAATGACAGCTCAGAAAAAAATAATTAAGCACCCTTACAAACACCGATTGGGCATAAATAATAGTAATTATCACCTGCCTGATTTTAAGACATTTGTGCCATCAAATTCAGCTGAATCCTTTCTGGATATTGTGCACAAAAAACATATTGCATTTGGATAACAGATTGACCTCAGTAGAAATACTAAATTTCTTTCTTCCTACGCAGTGAGTTTATTATATCTCACACAAAAAGTTATGATTTGAGACTTAAAAGTGAGGCAGAACAATTTTCTTAGATTTTTTCCCCCAATTTTGCCCAAGTGGTTGGTACAAATGTTACTGCTTTTGTTTGATAGTGCGGAAGGGCTGTTTGCTTTGTGTAAAGAATCTGCAATTTAAAGTTCAGAACACAGTGGCTTTCCTAGATGGTCATGCTAAGTAGATACATATTGAATAGGATGAAAATGTCTTAAAAAGGAGCCTGAGTAATGTTACAAATATGAGATACAGGCTTTAAACATGAGGAGGAGATGAGAGCAGTTTGGTTATTCAGCTCTTAACTTTTACAGTTTTTTCCCACTGATGAGTTGGAGTTGTTCATTTTTAATTTTTTAATTTAAAAAGTTGGATGTTTGTGGCTTTTCAGGGAAAGGCAGCAAAGGTATGGTGATAGACCAAGGGGCAGTAAAACCCAGCAGGTTGCCCAGGGACTTCCTTGTCTGTAGGAAGGAACAATGGTAGGGTGATTATATGTATGGATTCCCAAATTAGCCAACAAGATTCATAACCTCCTCCTCTGAGTTATTTAGATTATGATGGCCTTCGACCGAGTCTCTCTATGCATCAAATTATCCACCAATTATTCACAGGTCTAACAGTACCTACTCTCTAGGATTTTGTGAGGATTGAAGTTAAATTATACAGTGTTCAGAAGAGTACACATAATCTAACTTTATAGCAATGTCACATAAGATTTAAGCCATTGACAACAATAGGCAATACATTTTAATGGTGATCCCCAAGATACTGGAGAGATTAAATGAGGCCATTTATCTCAAAGTTTATCAAAAGCAAGTAAAATCAGTGGTGCTGAGCACAATGAATTAAGTCAATGGGAAACACTGGATAATTCTAATACCCCTCTCCATGGGGTCGCAAAGAATTGGACGCAATTGAACAACAACAAATTTTAAGTTTCAGTTTGAAAACCACATTTAACCTTAAAATATTCATTGTTGCTGGGACTGTGCATTTAGAAGAACAGTGTAGAAGAAAGCCTGAAAGAAGGGTATGATCAATAGATTTTGCTTTCAGAGCACTTCCTGATACCGTATGAGTGAATGCAAGAAACAAGTGAGAGAGTTAATACCTCCACAGTTCTCATAATTGTGGGGTCACATAATACTACAGCAATTTCTGGATCAATGGGCAGGTAAAGTTCACAGAACTTCATTTTATATTTTGAATTTTTTACTTTATATTAGGGTATAGCTGATACAGTTGTGATAATTTCCAATAAATAGCCAAAGGACTCAGTCATACACAAACATGTATCCACAGAATTTTAATTTATAATACAAAAATAAAAAGAAGGGAAGTCTTAAGATAGTATGTATGGAAAGATTTCTTGTGACCTTAGGAAATCAGATAGGGATTTCTAAGAAAATAGAAATCAAGAGCCATCTGGCTGGTCTCATCTTCCATCTCAAGAGAAGGAAGTGATATTCTTCCCCCTTAGACAATAAGGTAACTGAGATTGCTAACTGGTAGATTAACTGTCCTAAGGTTGTGAAGGTAGAAAAAGAATGAGGAATCTCTAATCCCAGCTCAGGGTTTATTCTTTTTGTTATATCTGAATAGAAAGAAGCTAGGGTAAACTCAAGTAGTACTTAGGGAGATTGGCTATTGCTCAAATAAGAAAACATCCAAAAATCAAACCAAAACAGACAAAAAAAGTCATAATTTTATACATATATATGACTTTCTATATACCTGAAACTAACACAGCATTGTAAATCAGCCACACTTCAGTCTATAAAAATGGAGAAAATAGTGAACTCTTTCTTGTTTTGTGGGTCACTCGGTCTGTTGCAGTGGAGGTGACAAGGCAACCCACGCCAGTACTCTTGCCTGGAGAATGCCATGGACAGAGGTACCTGGTGGGCTACTGTCTATGGGATCGCAAAGAGTTGGACAATGACTGAAGCCACTAAGACTGGGGGTGGAGGTGACAGTAACGGCAAATACCAAGGAAAATATATCCTCAGTTGCTGGTTTCTGGAAGATATGCTTTGTGTCTCTATGTTTCTAACATAAATGGTTAAATTATCTTTGAAAGTCTAAGAAGTGGTTGAATTCAAACTAGACAATCCTAAGAGAACAATGGTTAAGTTTGTGTTTACTTTCAATTTGGGTCTTTTCTGGTTCCAGTTCCTTTGAACTAGAACCTGTATTCCCAATCCCCACAGCTATCCTCTTAACATATACAGCACTGTCACATGTAGGGTGACCATCTTCCCCAGCTGTCCAGGATACACAGTTTTCTGTACTAGAACCAGGACAATCCCAGGCAAGCCAGGATAGGTTCATCACCAACTGATTATTATTCTTTGAGGAAAAGGTTGGCAGTGATGTGGCCATGGACTGCTTCCCAAGAAGCTTGATTCACTTAGACTGGTCCTGTTGCTGATAACTGGACAGATGTGCAGTGAAAAGCTAGGATGAGAAAAGGAAAAACATAATGCTCTGGATTCCCAATGATTTCCAGATTCCTGATTTCAGTGGTCCATGAGGACCAGCTGCAATTCTATCCTTTTAGTAACCCAAAATAAACTTGCATAACAAATTGCCTGGGTTCTATTTATTGTTCTGGTTTAAATTAGTGGAGCTCAGTTTCTGTAGTTCAGAACAAAAAATAACTTTGGTTAATATAATATCCATCACCAGCACTGTCCAAACAAGTGAAAAAAAAAAAAAAACATTTTAAAATCTCATACCCTACTGAGGGTGTGTCAATAGTATCATGTTTGTGCACCATAGGGAGAATTATTAATAGTTTCTGGAGCAGTAGCAAGATCTATCCATTAACGCTTCAGCAAAACACTAATGGAAAAGTGGTGCCTAGTTTCCAATTTTCTTTGTTAATGAGCACATTTCATTCTCAGGCCAACAATGACTAGTTCTGAGTCCCTGGTGGTGGAGAAGTTCTAATCTGAGTGCTATCCTGATCTGTTTTGAAATCACAGTGCAGATAAAGGCTTAGAGGTCCCAGGCTAAAAACAGGTTTGGAAACTAAAACTGTACAAAAACTAAAATGTTTTACAAAGTGTTATCCTTGAACATCTGAAGTCAGGGAAACAGTGATATCTGATGTGAAATCAAACGCAACAATTAACGAGAATATCAAGGCCTTCCTGAACCATGGATGGCCTCATACTCACAAAGGATAAGGAAACTCTCATTCCAGTCCTTACCTGCTTTGGTCTCTCCCATGAAGTCTGAGAATAGAGGAACGTGAGTCTCAGAAAGACCATAAAAGGCCCAGAATAGCTGAGAAAGCTCTCTCCTTCCTGGAATAATAATCTATCTCACCACTTCTCACAACTTTCCCAGTATGAAGCCAATTCACATCACTATCATCTCTCAAATTTATAGCAAGTACCTCCTACCTGGCTTCCTCTCTTGGCTTCACAAGTCATCAGAGCAACTATCAGGTTATGTGTCATAAGTTTGTCAAT
Organism: Tragulus kanchil; assembly: GCA_022376925.1. Lineage (NCBI taxonomy): Eukaryota > Metazoa > Chordata > Mammalia > Artiodactyla > Tragulidae > Tragulus > Tragulus kanchil. The sequence goes on along the minus strand of JAIOJX010000005.1, from coordinate 111,414,887 downwards.
GTACTAAACACTGAAATCCTATAATTCATTCAATAAGACTTCCCTGCCCCTGTACATTCCTTAAAATGAAAATATTTCTCAATAAAATATTCATAAGGTCATCCTTATCTTAATAAAAATGGCTTTCAATTCTTTCTTTTTCTATAACTTAAAAAGTCCTGTAGAAGAAACAGAAATCATAATCCAAGGATTTCAAAGAGTAGCTTCAGAGAGATCTAGAGAATTCATTCAATCTAAAATTTACAGCCTGAAATCAGTCACAGCCAATCAAAGGTGAGACAACTGGCTCTCAAGCTGGAACAGTTAAAGAGATTTTTCTTGAGCATGGACATCACTCACGGTTGGCAGGTTTGTTGCTACCTAACTAATGGGTACTTATGGTGGGAAATTCCCAAGTGGCTGAGCCAGAAATGAACTGAATGGTTTTATTGGTTAGTGGAATGATCAATCATATGAAATTACACTAGAGACATGATTGTTCCAAAAGACCATAAGATTTCATTATAGTTTAGCTAAGATAGCCCCAGTTCTAATATGATTCAGTCCATTACCTAGGCCTTCTTTTACTCCTAAAGGTAGAAGGAAAAAGAACTAGCAACAGTCAACAACTCCTTTTCCTACCATCCCTTCAGCAAAGAATGCACTGAAACAATCTCATTTAAGCTGCTCATGTGACCACTCTAAGCCTTTGAAGTAGACTGAGCCTCTGACATTGGTACCCTCTCATCTCTCATCTCTGTATTGGCCTTGAAATACACCAACTCTCATCTTTTATGACCCCATAGAATTTGTGGCCTTTAAAAAGCCTGGTCTCTCCCATGAAGTCTGAGAATAGAGGAACGTGAGTCTCAGAAAGACCATAAAAGGCCCAGAATAGCTGAGAAAGCTCTCTCCTTCCTGGAATAATAATCTATCTCACCACTTCTCACAACTTTCCCAGTATGAAGCCAATTCACATCACTATCATCTCTCAAATTTATAGCAAGTACCTCCTACCTGGCTTCCTCTCTTGGCTTCACAAGTCATCAGAGCAACTATCAGGTTATGTGTCATAAGTTTGTCAATGTACTAAACACTGAAATCCTATAATTCATTCAATAAGACTTCCCTGCCCCTGTACATTCCTTAAAATGAAAATATTTCTCAATAAAATATTCATAAGGTCATCCTTATCTTAATAAAAATGGCTTTCAATTCTTTCTTTTTCTATAACTTAAAAAGTCCTGTAGAAGAAACAGAAATCATAATCCAAGGATTTCAAAGAGTAGCTTCAGAGAGATCTAGAGAATTCATTCAATCTAAAATTTACAGCCTGAAATCAGTCACAGCCAATCAAAGGTGAGACAACTGGCTCTCAAGCTGGAACAGTTAAAGAGATTTTTCTTGAGCATGGACATCACTCACGGTTGGCAGGTTTGTTGCTACCTAACTAATGGGTACTTATGGTGGGAAATTCCCAAGTGGCTGAGCCAGAAATGAACTGAATGGTTTTATTGGTTAGTGGAATGATCAATCATATGAAATTACACTAGAGACATGATTGTTCCAAAAGACCATAAGATTTCATTATAGTTTAGCTAAGATAGCCCCAGTTCTAATATGATTCAGTCCATTACCTAGGCCTTCTTTTACTCCTAAAGGTAGAAGGAAAAAGAACTAGCAACAGTCAACAACTCCTTTTCCTACCATCCCTTCAGCAAAGAATGCACTGAAACAATCTCATTTAAGCTGCTCATGTGACCACTCTAAGCCTTTGAAGTAGACTGAGCCTCTGACATTGGTACCCTCTCATCTCTCATCTCTGTATTGGCCTTGAAATACACCAACTCTCATCTTTTATGACCCCATAGAATTTGTGGCCTTTAAAAAGCCTGGGCTCCCTGAATCACAGAGGGTTTAGAATCAGTGAAAAGCCCCTGGAAGCCTATTTGTGGGTCTATAACATTGGGGGACTTCAGGACTTCCCTTTTATTCACTGAATCTTCTTCAGTAACACATTTCCCTTGCCTACCTCCATCTGTAACCACCCAATCAAGAAAAGCTTTGGAAGTTGAAAGCCCTTTTGAAAATAAAATTCTGTCATTTAATAAACTTCTTTTGGTTTCCAAGATAATATTTTAATAGTCTGTCCAAGTGTGTTCAGTTATGGGTGAATTGTTAATCAACCTGGTTGGCTGAGAGACAGCTTTCTTTATTTCCTTATACATCCCCTTGTATATTTTTGAGCCAGTATTGAATAGCTTTCAATTGAATAAACAGACATAAATAAGAGTGATCTATGGGTAAACATGAACTTTATTTTTATAGAAAGTGGTACTCATGTTTTTGCTTTTTAACATCCTCATACCTGAAGTGCAGCCAAAACTTTCTTCTCTCTTACAGAAATCTGTGCTTCTAATATTTCTTAGAGGAAGAATTCTAAGTCAGGGAGGGAGGGATGACCTAAAAATCTCATCAGTGTCCTAAATTCTGTACTAGTAATTTTAGAATCATAATTATAGAATATGAGATTGCACAGAGGAGCTAATAATATGACTAAAACTTGTTGCTATCTTTTCTAAGCCTAGATCAAAGGTTCTATAAGCAAAGAACACCAAAGCTCTAAAAACTTTTTAATAATTAATATGCCATGTGCAGGATGACCTAGATTAACCTTTTGTTTCAAGCAATCACATTATTTTCTCTATATACTAAAGGTAGAAAAAGTAGGAATGAATAGTAAAATCTTATTTATTATCAGCTTACCTCAGTGGTTAAAGGAATGTTTTTTAAGTAGGAAGTCCCTAAACTATGACTTAACATTTCATAAAAATTTCCGCCATTATTTAAACTTTGCTGATTATGAAGAAGAAAATAAAACACAGAACAGTCCCTGGGGTCATCATTTATTTAAAGATCTTCCAAGGTGTTCTCTTGATGCAATCATGGTAACTACACCCAAGCCATTATTTTCTCTATTTTCAATTAACATATTAAACTACTGTTTAATACTGCTAGAGGTCACTTACTTTGCTAGGATCTAAGAGTAAAATGTTGACCCTAACCCCACTTTGAATAAAATAGCTCAGTCTTAAAGTTCATTTGCTCTGATCATGACCCTTCTTAGAATGACAAAATCATGATTATTTGTTTCTGGACCCTCACCATCACCACACACACACACACACACACACACACACACACACACACACTGTTTTTAGGACTCTGCCTTCTCCAAAGGCTCTACTCTACAATGTCACTTGAAAAATAATTCACATTTATGTGAAAAATCTATGACTAACTTTTTCTTTCTCTCTCTTTACCTCTGCCTACAATTTACCTTTCCAAATAGACAGAATCTACTATAAGAGAAGATATAATGATATATGAGCATTGTCTTTCCAGGAATAATACTTTTTAAAGAGGACCCTTGGAAAGGATAAAGTTTAGATTAAGATATGCTTTAGCAATGAACTTTCAGGCTATGGGACTACCTATTGTCTTCCATTTATTTTGCTTAAAAGAAGCAGAAATATTCTATCATAGATACAAAGTAGAACTGATAATAAGAGTATAGGTATTTCATGGGCCAAGAATAGAGAGTGAAAAATAGATGTCAATTTGCTAGAATTTTAACTAGAAACTAGAGACTACATGATTTCTAACTTCTATTCCTCTGAGTTTGGTCCATTTCCTTTCTCATTTTTTTTTACTTCACCCTGCACATGGATCAATGTGAGCAGCAGTTCTAACCCTAGGCCATAAAGTTTCAGCCCTTCTGCCCATCACCAACTAATACCAGTCTTGGTTCCTCAATTCAAATGTGAAAGAAGAAAACAAAGAGAGAATATGACTCAGAGTCTGATTGATCTAGCTCATCTCTTGAAGCCAAGCTATAAAATTTGCTGGCTAACCAGTGCATATAAACATATTGGAGAGTGTAGTTACTCCTGGTCCAATTATCTGGATCCAGAAAGTATCAAAATACTGGAGAGAGGAAAAAAAGATACCAAAGGGATAATCTCAAGACTGTACATCCCTGTCTTGTTTCTGATCTTAGTGGAGATGCTTTCAGTTTTTCATCATTGAGAATAATTTTTGTTGTGAGTTTGTTGTATAGGGCCTTTGTCATGTTGAGGTAGGTTCCTTCTATGATGTAAGTCAGAAAGAAAAAAACCAATATTATATATTAACACATATATTTGAAATCTAGAAAACTGGTATAGATGAACTTATTTGCAAACAGAAAGAGAGACATAGATGTAGAGAGCAAAAGTATGGATACCAAGGGCCCAAGAGGGAAATGGAGGTGGGATGGATTGGGAGATTGGGATTGACATCATACACTACTATGTATAAAAGAAATAACTAATGAGAACCAGCTCTATAGCACAGAGAACTCTACTCATTTCTCTGTGGTAACCTAAATGGGAAGGAAATTATAAAAAAGAAGGGGTGTGTGTGTGTGTGTGTATGTGTGTGTGTGTACATACAGTTGATTCACTTTACTATACAGCAGAAACTAACACAAAACTGTAAAGTAACAACACTCCAATAAAGTTTTTTAAAAAGAAAAGAAAAAAAGATACCAAAGTATGTAGGGCTGTCTAAAGTAGAATCTGGATAGGGAAGAATGTTTTGAAAGTCTGTGGATAGGAATAGGCAGTGAAACATCTTTAGTGGACTCAACTTCTGAATTTTTATTTTACATTATTTGTGGGTCATTTTATAGTATGTTCAGCCCTCCCTTTTTCCTTCCTTTCTGATTATTATAGATTTTCTTGATTCAGGTCAACTTCACCTTTGTTTGCTCCTTCCTACATCTCTTTCATCATCCTTCACTTTAAGCCCCCAACCTTCAGATCTGCTTAGTATTGAAGCAAGGAAAAACCCACATGAATCATCTAGCTAGTGGCCATGATTGCCAATTTCTACAGCAATTGTGATAAGAGGGTGCTCAAATATTCTCCATCTGCTGTGGCACACTGTGACCGTAATATTTAGTATCATGAGTATCATAGAGACAAGTGAGTAAGAAGGATATGCTCACAAGTGCCCTTTACAGTGGATCCAAAGAGGAATGAAGAGGCCTCTACATTGCCCTCTTCAGCTCACAAGAATGGATGGGCTCTGCCTCAAACCAGGTAATTTGGTTTATTTTTTACATTGACCTGGCCTCTTTAAATCACTATCTCCCTTTGCCTTTCTCCATATTTCCAGAATGTTAACCATAATCTCAGCTGTTGAAGTAAAACATATTTTATTACAGATGGCAAATTGTCCACTTGGACACAATACACAGTGATCCAAGAAACTGCCACGGAAGACAGAAAATAAAATCATTTATCCTAATATATAACTCCTTTATGAAATGCCCCATCATTCTGCGGATTCAACCATCCATAGTTACATCACAGACTTCATTTAATAATGATGTATTTGATGCCATGGGAAAGTTGCAACATAAATATTATTTTTTGTCTTTCAGATACAACTATTTAATGAGTAGGAATGCTTGGATATCAGAGGAATAGTAAACAGAGTAGAAGGAGTACTCAACTTAGTCCCCTGGGCCTATTATTGGATCTGTCTTGACTAAACTTGTGACTTTGGACAAATTGTTTAATTCCTAATGGGGCTCAGTTTCTTTCAAAGTCAAGTGCAGAGTTGGATGCTAAAGCAAACAATGGTGGTTTCTGGGAAATATTTTTGCCCTTTCTTTCTTGCTGGTAGAATTTACCTCCCACTATAAAGCTAAAAAGGTCATCTCACTTCTCCATATTTCTCCGTGGCTAGGATGTGTGTACCTAATCAGTCTCAGCCAATGGAAAGTGATTGTTTTGCCTAGGATATTCCTGGAAAGGTTTCCCTCACTATCAACAATTTCTCTCCTACATGCCTTTATTAGCTTTCATGCTTGGAGCTGTGATAGCCACCATGCAACCATGACATGAAAGCTATATAAGGATTATATAGAATCTGAGACAGAGCCCCTTGTCATTTTTGAGCTGCTAAGTTACCAATAGTAGAATTCATTAAATAGTTTCTCATTTTATAAACCATTTTGGGGAGCTTTCTATTACTTATAGCCAGAATAATCCTTATTGAATATATGTCGTTCCAAAGGGTCCTAAGACCCTGTCCAGATTTAAAAATTTATGAACCAACAAGAAAGAGAAGAGTGAGTTGGGGAGCGAGGAAAAGTTGTTCCCTCGATTAAAAAAAGAACCACAAATCTTGATTTTTAAGGACCAATAGTAAAGAGACTTCAAAAAGGATAGCCTGATAAGATAGATTTATAGTGAGAGTAAAGAGCTGCTGATAGCAATGTGCCTTAAAGCACACAAGCTATGAACTTACTCTAAATGTCTTCCACTGCCTTTGTGCCTCAGTTGGAGGAAGAAGCATCTGTAGTGCCCTGTGTGATTTCTTGACTTCCTGTCATTTGAACATCCTTCCTCTATTTTAGGAATCCGTCTCCCATGATGGAAGTCAAAGGGAGATTTGCCCTCTTCCTATGTCTGGCAGCCAGAGTAACAGAAGATGGCTAGGGCCTGGCCCACAGAGTGTTTCTACCCAGGATTTTGAATCTTGAAGAGTGGAGATGAGACGCCAAGGCAATTCTAAAATTATTTTGACAAGAGAGTCCGTGGCAGAGACAGGGCAGTGAAGGGCTCCCAAATGGTGACTCTTGAACAAGACTGTTTCTATGCTATGAACTTGGATGAAAATTCCCAATGCCCTAGTCTCCCTTAGTCCTGTGTGTGTTTTGACACTGGTTCTCCAATAGCTACTGGGAGCTACGCCCCGTGTATTCTAAATAGCTTTCTGGTTTCAGTTATTCAGAGCTTGTTGTTGTTTATCACAACTGAGAGATCTGACTAGTACAAGCCAAAATCTTGAATTTGAAACAAAAATGTTTTTCAAAGTATGGATTTCATACAAACTTGTGGAAATAAAGTTTGGAAGAACACTTGGAGCATTGGAAGAACAGTTGGAACGTTACGATTACTTCTACTTTTCCCAAAAGAAGGGAATCAGTCCTGGGAGACACAGAGAGACAGACTCAGTGAGACAGTCTTTGCTGAGCAGCCTTGAGCATCTCTGCTTCTCTGTGTTCTGTGAACACGACTTCCCCTTCCCCAAAGACTTCAGAATAAGTGGTACTCATGGTACAAGCAAACAATCTTTTCTTACTGCCGTCTTTCAGGGAGAGCTGTCACTGTCTTTCAAATGTATTTCTGAATATACTTCATGAGGAATGTGTGTTTGAGAGGTAACACTGGGTGAGTAGAGCATGACTGTTATGATTCGTAACCGCTGCAGAAGGCTAGAGAGAAAGAGGCCTACAAATTTTCCATTTCTGTCAGAGTTATTCTCTTATCCCCCGAAAGACTAAACTTCCTGCTATGATGATAAAACAAATCAAAATAAATAAAATTGAAGGAAAACATAAATGAGAACTATATCAAAACAAAGATAAGCAGTTAACTGGAGGTTAATGCTGGTTAAAAAAAATACAATGAGTAAAATAAGAGCAAAAATATTATTGTTAAAAAGAAAACAGGTGAGCACGTGATTTTTTTTCTGTTATCAGTTAGTCAGTGGCAGAACCAAGCTTTGAGATCAAACCTGAAGTCAGTGGGCTATCCCATCTCTTTTGCACTGGGCTGCTGAGGCCCCGTTTAATGACTAGGATGGAGCAGATGCTCAGTAAGCAAGCTGACTAAAAGAAATGAGCTCTACAGTCTGCCAAGGCAACAGAAATAAAAGAAGTAAAAACAAACAAATGAAACTTATTAAACTTAACAAGCTTTTGTATAGCAAAGGAATTCATAAACAAAACACAAAAGACAATCTGCAGAATGAGAGAAAATATTTGCCAGTGATACAACCAAGAAGGGCTTAGTTTCTAAATAGCTTTCTGGTTTCAGTTATTCAGAGCTTGTTGTTGTTTATCACAACTGAGAGATCTGACTAGTACAAGCCAAAATCTTGAATTTGAAACAAAATGTTTTTCAAAGTATGGATTTCATACAAACTTGTGGAAATAAAGTTTGGAAGAACACTTGGAGCATTGGAAGAACAGTTGGAACGTTACGATTACTTCTACTTTTCCCAAAAGAAGGGAATCAGTCCTGGGAGACACAGAGAGACAGACTCAGTGAGACAGTCTTTGCTGAGCAGCCTTGAGCATCTCTGCTTCTCTGTGTTCTGTGAACACGACTTCCCCTTCCCCAAAGACTTCAGAATAAGTGGTACTCATGGTACAAGCAAACAATCTTTTCTTACTGCCGTCTTTCAGGGAGAGCTGTCACTGTCTTTCAAATGTATTTCTGAATATACTTCATGAGGAATGTGTGTTTGAGAGGTAACACTGGGTGAGTAGAGCATGACTGTTATGATTCGTAACCGCTGCAGAAGGCTAGAGAGAAAGAGGCCTACAAATTTTCCATTTCTGTCAGAGTTATTCTCTTATCCCCCGAAAGACTAAACTTCCTGCTATGATGATAAAACAAATCAAAATAAATAAAATTGAAGGAAAACATAAATGAGAACTATATCAAAACAAAGATAAGCAGTTAACTGGAGGTTAATGCTGGTTAAAAAAAATACAATGAGTAAAATAAGAGCAAAAATATTATTGTTAAAAAGAAAACAGGTGAGCACGTGATTTTTTTTCTGTTATCAGTTAGTCAGTGGCAGAACCAAGCTTTGAGATCAAACCTGAAGTCAGTGGGCTATCCCATCTCTTTTGCACTGGGCTGCTGAGGCCCCGTTTAATGACTAGGATGGAGCAGATGCTCAGTAAGCAAGCTGACTAAAAGAAATGAGCTCTACAGTCTGCCAAGGCAACAGAAATAAAAGAAGTAAAAACAAACAAATGAAACTTATTAAACTTAACAAGCTTTTGTATAGCAAAGGAATTCATAAACAAAACACAAAAGACAATCTGCAGAATGAGAGAAAATATTTGCCAGTGATACAACCAAGAAGGGCTTAGTTTCCAAAATATACAAACTGTTCATACTCAACAACAAAAATCCAATCAAAAAGGGGGCAGAGTAACCTAGTAGACATTTCTCCAAAGAAGACATACCAGACAGCCAAGAGGCACATAAGATGCTCAATATCACTAATTATTAGAGGAATGCAAATACAGACTACAGATACCACCTCACACCAGTCAGGATAGTCATTATTAAAAAGTCTACAAAGTGTTAATAACAAACACTAGAGAGGGAGCAAAAATCAAACCATTTTCTTTATGGGAAGTTTGGTGTAGTTTTCATGAACAAATGCTAAGGGGACAGAAAGCAGAGCAAGGGCCATCTATAACTTTCCAGGACAACTATGTTGCTCAGTTTCTTACCCAATGAAGATAAATACTGTCTCAGAAAACGCAGCCCCAGTGGGACTTCCCTGGCAGCACGGTGTTTAAGACTCCATGCTTCCAATGCAGGAGGCATGGGTTTGATCCCTTGTTGGGGAACTAAGATCCCCACATGCTATATAGCAGAGTCAAAAAAAATAGAAGAATTACTATTATTTTAGAAAGAGAAGAAAACACAGCCCCAGCAATTGTGCAAGCAATATAGCTGTCTTAATATTTGCTGTTGTTTCTTTGCTAACCAAAATACCCTTTAGCGAGCCCCTATTGTATATATGTCAAATCATTCAGTCAGCTCTGACCCCAGGGACTACAGCCCTTCAGGCTCCTCTGTTCATGGAATTCTGCAGGCAAGAATACTGGAGTGGGTTCCTATTCCCTTCTCCAATGGATCTTCCTGACCCAGGGATCAAACCCAGGTCTCCTGTGCTGCAGGCAGATTCTTACTGGGTCAACCACCATAGAAACCCCCAGTCACTTTCATATTAGCTATCTCATTTAACACCCTGCACAATGCTAGTGAGGTTTAGCAGTTCTCAAATATTATCCATACCCTGCTTATGCATTTCCTACTGCTGCTATAACAAATTAGAACACACTTGGTGGCTTATTACAATATAAATTTATTCTAATGGTTCAGAAGACCAGAAATCCACAATGAGCTTTATAGAGCTAAAATCAAGGTGCTGGGGCAAGCTAGATCACTCTGAAATCTCTAAGGTAGAATCCATTTCCTAGCCTTTTCTAGTCCAGAGGCTGTCCTTGCTCTTTGGCTTATGGAATTACATCAGAATTCCTCTTCTCCCTGTTTCTATTAGCACATTGCCTTCGCTTCTAATTTTGATTTTTTTACCTGTGTCCCTTATAATAGTAAGGACACTTGTTATTACATCAGGTCTATCCAAATAATTGAGGGAAATCTCCCAATCTCATGATCCCTGACTTAGTCACACTACAAAGTCCATTTGCCACATAAGGTAACATTCCCAGGTTCTCAGGATTAGCATGCAGGCATCTTCAGGGACCATTATTCAGCCTGTTACAGACTAGATGAGTCAGAACTTTCTGAAGGATGGGTAGTTAATAGTATTGAATCCATATTCATTTCCCAGTTTGGGTAACTAAATGAAAATTATATAAGATGCTAAAGCATCACCAGAAGCTGGGTAAGTGGTAAAACTGCATACTTTTGTTAACATTTCTATGAGTCTGAAATAAAATGTCACTAAGGATAAAAACAAGAACAATTTTCTGGGTGTTTTATTAAAAACAAAGATTCCTAGTTTCCTAGGTCCTTTCCAGGATTATAGAGTCACATTTTCCAAAGACGGAGTCTAAGAATCTATCATTTAGACAAGCACGTGAGCCCTAGTTCACAGGCAGATTTGAGAATTGCTAACTTGAGGTCATGACAGTACTATTCAAGATGGGATCTGTTATCAGCAACATCAGCTGAAATCGTTCCAAAATGTACATTCCAAAGTCTACCCCAAACCTACCAATTAGAACCTCTCCTGGTTCTGGGGACCAGAACCTTGTGTCTTAACAAATTCTTCAGGTGATTCTTTTCCCTAATATAGTTAATAACTACTAGACTGCACATAGGTAAAGCATGGGGTATTAAGTCTCCAGTTATTACTGTCTCCAGTTACTGCAAGCCCCAGCGAACTGAGGGTCAGTTAGATGAGGTACTAAAAGTAAAATAGCTAGTATGTGCCCAAACTGAGAAAATTCCGTGTTCAGTTGAAATCTTTAACAATTTGTTATTTAATTCTGACATTTCACCTTTAAGTTAGTCTTTCCCCAAATGCACATATATGACTCTGCATGGATACATCATTAAGATGAGCAAATTATTCATTTATTGACCATGAATGAGGTAACCTGTTACTATCAAAGACTTGAAGGACTGAGACTCAGAAGAGTCAGTTTGATGGTCAAAGGAAAATCGGATGTCATAGCCCTTGGACATACTGACCCAGCTTTTTATGACCCAGCATATTTCCAAACTTTCAATCCAAATAGTCCTTCCTTCAATTTTTTCTTCATTCTGTTGTCCCTATAAAGATGTTTATACTACTTAGTTATAACTTCCTAATAATAAGACCCAGTAACTATCTTACTTACGAAGGGACAACCAAGGAGGCAGATTCATATGTTTGGTTAAAGTGATGCTTGATAATGCAAAGGATGTGCACCCAAAAAGCACTCTCAGAAGTTGAGCATCACAGCAGAGTGTGAGTCTGACAGTCATGGTGAGGTTACACAGGCATGTTTTTAGCCTCTGCCCGGTGGTCCAACCTGATGGAAGAGACCAAACTGCATGATTGCCAGCCAACACCAGAAAAGCAACCCCAGGAGAGGGGCTCCAAGAGAGGGAGCAGAGGAGGCAGAAATTTTAAAGCATTGAAGGAAGGAAGGACTTTCCCCCCAGAAATTTGAGAGTGATTAACTCTGAAGTGGGAATTGTGAATGGCCCACCTTCGTCAAGGTCAGAGGACAAGCCCCTCACATGCTCCCCTCCATGTGTGGATTCTGCATAAGTTAAAAGACACAAATCAAACCTAAGTTATGGTTTCCTAACTTGGGTGTGCCTGTCTGGTGGATTGAAGTATGTTTAATCATGGGTTGAACACCCACCCTACCCATAGGCAGAGAGAACTCTGAGTAAGCAGTAGGTCAGGTTGGGAGTGAGCTTGAAGCCCTGAAGGAGCTTTGTGAGGAGAGGAAAATCAGCTTCACTTAAGATGAGGGGGGCTCAGAGGGTGAGCTCCAACCCAAGACGCGGGCTTCAGTGCCAGGTCACCCTCTTTCTCCAGACTCCAGGACTCGACCTTGTCTATTGTGTGGGAAGCTTGCCTTAGCACAGTATCTGAGCACTTCCAAATGGTAAGGACACTTCAAAGGCTTGCTGATTTCAGATTGTCATTTTTCCATCCCATAAAGCCTCTGGCAATGAAGAAAACCAAATGATTTTTGAAGAGACGAAAGTGAGGGAAATAAATCCTAGAAATGATGCCAGGACAGGGGTTCAACAACTTCCATCATAACCACCTACAGCCTGATTGGAATTAATTTTAAAGTACTTTGTAAACCACTCAAGTACTTAGCAGCTCTTGCTGAGGCATGGAGGCTAAAAGCCCACAACCAGAATGTTAGAAAGGGGGAGAGATGCTTTCTGCTATGTGAGCTGTCCTAACTTGCTGGCTGCCTTCCAGGCTGCTTGATTAGATCAGGACCTAAATTTGGCACTGACCTGTTTTCACATTTCTGTTATAGGCAGGTAATGTAAGCCTAGTGCTCTGGAGTTATCTATCCACGAAACTGGGGTTTAACCAATTCTGTGTTTCATATCTAAATTTTGCAAATAGCAGCCTACCCCTCTAACAGTTACTGTTAGAAGTGAATAAGAGCTTTGCACATGGCTCAGTGCTAAAGAATCTGTCTGCTAAGCAGGAGATGATCCCTAGGTAGGGAAGATCCCATGGAAAAGGAAATGGCAATCCACTCCTGCATTCTTTTTTTTTTTTTAATTTTTTTAAAAAACATTTATTTATTTATTTATTTATTTTGGCGGGGTGGGGAGGGAGGAGGGTGAGCGGGCCACTTCCACTGGTCTTTCGTTTGTCTAGTTTCATCCATCTTTGTTCTTTGGCCCGTGTGGGCCTCCCATCGCGGTGGCCCCTGTCGTCGCAGAGCACCGGCTCTGGGCGCATGCACTCCACAGCTCCGGCTCAGTAATTGGACACATTGGTTCAGCCGCTCCGCGGCACGTGGGATCTTCCCAGGCCAGGGATCGAACCAGCGCCCCTTTCACTGAAGGCGGTGTCCTTACCCACTGGACCACCAGGGAAGCCCCACTCCTGCATTCTTGCCTGGGAAATTCCATGGACAGAGGAGCCTAGCAGGTTACAGTTTATAGAATTGCAAAGGGTCAGACACAACTTAATGACTAAACAATAACAAAGAGCCTAATAGTGTGGGAGTAAAGGATGCTTAGGAGAGTTTCAAGCAAAGAAGACAAGATACACCTCCATGAATGAGCTCATACATCAACTACTACCAAATTCCTGCTGAGGATGCACAATGCATAGAAAAATCAGAGTTATTATTGAACTGACCTGATTCCATTAGATAATTTTGAAAGCCATAGCCCTGCAATGATATTGGGCACTGTACAAATCCCACTATCCCACTCCCCTGTGGTTGAGAAGCTCTTTGGTTATGTGTTCTATGCCTAGAATTCTGAGTCACGTCAGTCATGTCTGACTCTTTGCAACACATTGACTGTAGCCTGTCAGGTTCCTCTGTCCACGGCATTCTCTAGGCAAGAATTCTGGAGTGGGTTGTCATGCCATTCTGCAGACCGAGGATTGAACCCAGGTCTCCCACATTGCAGGCAGATTCTTTACCATCTAAGCCACCAGGGATTCTAGAACAGCATATACAAAAATAAAATACGCAGTCTCTGGCTCCAAAGAATGCACATTCTAATGTCGATAAACTTATTTACAAAAGAGTATGAGAAGTCCTGTGATGGAGGTAAGCCCTTGTGTAGTAAGAGCAGAGAAGATGGGCCACCAGTCCAGAATGACATGGCTCAAGAGCACAAAGAAAGGTGAGGAATGGAAAGATACTTAAAGGACAGAAATTCTAAACTACTAGAACAATGATTCCCAAGCTTTTGTGGGCAAGAGAATCACCAAGGAGTTTGGTCAAAATACAGATTTCCAAGCCACTCTTCCTTCACTTCCTCCCAAGTTTATTATTAACTGGGACTTGGGTAGATTCCAGGAACCTGATTTTTCACACGCATTCCAAGGTGATTCTATTTCGAGTGGTCTTAGACTCCAGTTTGCGAAACCTTTACCTAAGCCACGCCAAGGTTAGTAGTACTCTCAAGCGTGCTATTCCTGACCTAAGGTAGGCAACATCACAGTAAGAAAAGCCATCATTACTGACTCGGTCTGTATTTTCCACACACTTTCACATGGAACCCACTTAAATCATGCCCCTCTTCACCCAGTCACTCATATGAGCTCCTCTGTAGAAAGACATTCTCTGAAAAAGTGCACCCTTCATATCCCAGTGCGATATAAGGGTCTTGAGTTACCAAGATCAGGATAAATTTGCTCTATATCCCAATCACTGAATAACAAGACTTTGTCTTCAATTAAAGGAAGGTGAACCTCCTCAGGAAGGCATTATTGAACTGACCTGATTCCATTAGATAATTTTGAAAGCCATAGCCCTGCAATGATATTGGGCACTGTACAAATCCCACTATCCCACTCCCCTGTGGTTGAGAAGCTCTTTGGTTATGTGTTCTATGCCTAGAATTCTGAGTCACGTCAGTCATGTCTGACTCTTTGCAACACATTGACTGTAGCCTGTCAGGTTCCTCTGTCCACGGCATTCTCTAGGCAAGAATTCTGGAGTGGGTTGTCATGCCATTCTGCAGACCGAGGATTGAACCCAGGTCTCCCACATTGCAGGCAGATTCTTTACCATCTAAGCCACCAGGGATTCTAGAACAGCATATACAAAAATAAAATACGCAGTCTCTGGCTCCAAAGAATGCACATTCTAATGTCGATAAACTTATTTACAAAAGAGTATGAGAAGTCCTGTGATGGAGGTAAGCCCTTGTGTAGTAAGAGCAGAGAAGATGGGCCACCAGTCCAGAATGACATGGCTCAAGAGCACAAAGAAAGGTGAGGAATGGAAAGATACTTAAAGGACAGAAATTCTAAACTACTAGAACAATGATTCCCAAGCTTTTGTGGGCAAGAGAATCACCAAGGAGTTTGGTCAAAATACAGATTTCCAAGCCACTCTTCCTTCACTTCCTCCCAAGTTTATTATTAACTGGGACTTGGGTAGATTCCAGGAACCTGATTTTTCACACGCATTCCAAGGTGATTCTATTTCGAGTGGTCTTAGACTCCAGTTTGCGAAACCTTTACCTAAGCCACGCCAAGGTTAGTAGTACTCTCAAGCGTGCTATTCCTGACCTAAGGTAGGCAACATCACAGTAAGAAAAGCCATCATTACTGACTCGGTCTGTATTTTCCACACACTTTCACATGGAACCCACTTAAATCATGCCCCTCTTCACCCAGTCACTCATATGAGCTCCTCTGTAGAAAGACATTCTCTGAAAAAGTGCACCCTTCATATCCCAGTGCGATATAAGGGTCTTGAGTTACCAAGATCAGGATAAATTTGCTCTATATCCCAATCACTGAATAACAAGACTTTGTCTTCAATTAAAGGAAGGTGAACCTCCTCAGGAAGGCAGGATTATTTGTACAAGTGCCAGGAAATCTTTCCTGTTGACCAGGAAGATCAGAGCTTGAAGGTGGCCGTTTATTTAGCTTATGGGAAAAGGTACCCACTCCATTACTCCAGGACAAGCGTCCTCTGTGGGCTGTTCACCCTCTCCATACTTGCTAGCTCTTACACAAGATGAGTCATGAACCAGTCTTCATTTCTTTGTGGTCCAATGAGTTTTATGCTTCTCTCCATATTTTCAGAAGATAAGGTCTGAAAATAACCTCTGAATAACCACCAAAGCCAGGGTCCTTGGGAAGTCCCATGCTTCCCTGATTCCCTGATGAGAAAAGGAAAGAAGGCTAAGGGCAATAGGAGCCTTCTCAAATGAAGAGTTTTTTGAAGACAATTTAGACATATCACCAAACACCCAAGGAAAAACAACTTCGAACACACAACTGGGCACTAATTTTCCTAACTAGATGAATTTTCTTTCTTCAAGGACTCCTGCAGCCCCTTTCTATATCACTTCCTTCCATATCTAATATGTTCCTTGACTTTGTGTCTGTCTCCCATTCCCCTCCTTTTGCCTCTGTTCCTCCTTATAGACCACCACTGAGATCCTCATTGTTTGCCTCCTGGGGGTCCACAGTAACAGATTCAGAACCAGACTGTTGACTCCAATCCAGTGTGGCCAGACGAGCTTTCCTTTATTTCATTCTTTTTTGTCATGCTGTATAGTAAGCAGGATCTTACTTCCCTGACCAGAGATTGCACCCATGACCCTTGCTATTGAAGCATGGAATATTAACTACTGGATCCTAGAGAAGTCCCCAGATGAGTAGTGTTAAAGCACAACTATTGGGTTAAGTCCTCTGCGTGGAAGAGCTTCTTCAGCACTGGAACCTAACTTCACCCTGTGCAACAGCCAAAGAGCTCTCCAAGTTGTTTTCATCCAAAGACTGTCTCTTCTTTGCTTTGATTGTTGTGGCCGTTTTTTAAGATTATTTTTTAATGTTGTAAATACACATAGGAAATATTGAAATAATGCAAAATTGTATAAGGCAAAAAAATATGTTTCCTTCCTCCACTGACTTCCATCTGTCCACAGACTCAGAGCCCAGGCAGGACACCCTGCGGTCCGACACCTGGCTGGTCAAAAATGATGCCCAACCCATCTACCACAAGCACTGGCCCCCACCAAAGAATCTACCCTGTCCAAGTGCCAACACTGAGGCCTGTCCTACAGCTTCACCCTCTGCCAGCGCTGCGACAGCCTGCTTGCCTGCTCCCCAGCTGCCAAGCTCAGCTCCTTCCCCAGCAAGGACTCAAGTCAGGACAGCCTGCCCCACGGGGCCTCTCTGCCAGAGAAGCATGTGGGCCAGACTCAGGGCCTCAACTGGCCACTGCACCTCCACTCGAAGTCCATACCCTTTCCCAACCCATGCTTCCCTGATTCCCTGATGAGAAAAGGAAAGAAGGCTAAGGGCAATAGGAGCCTTCTCAAATGAAGAGTTTTTTGAAGACAATTTAGACATATCACCAAACACCCAAGGAAAAACAACTTGAACACACAACTGGGCACTAATTTTCCTAACTAGATGAATTTTCTTTCTTCAAGGACTCCTGCAGCCCCTTTCTATATCACTTCCTTCCATATCTAATATGTTCCTTGACTTTGTGTCTGTCTCCCATTCCCCTCCTTTTGCCTCTGTTCCTCCTTATAGACCACCACTGAGATCCTCATTGTTTGCCTCCTGGGGGTCCACAGTAACAGATTCAGAACCAGACTGTTGACTCCAATCCAGTGTGGCCAGACGAGCTTTCCTTTATTTCATTCTTTTTTGTCATGCTGTATAGTAAGCAGGATCTTACTTCCCTGACCAGAGATTGCACCCATGACCCTTGCTATTGAAGCATGGAATATTAACTACTGGATCCTAGAGAAGTCCCCAGATGAGTAGTGTTAAAGCACAACTATTGGGTTAAGTCCTCTGCGTGGAAGAGCTTCTTCAGCACTGGAACCTAACTTCACCCTGTGCAACAGCCAAAGAGCTCTCCAAGTTGTTTTCATCCAAAGACTGTCTCTTCTTTGCTTTGATTGTTGTGGCCGTTTTTTAAGATTATTTTTTAATGTTGTAAATACACATAGGAAATATTGAAATAATGCAAAATTGTATAAGGCAAAAAAATATGTTTCCTTCCTCCACTGACTTCCATCTGTCCACAGACTCAGAGCCCAGGCAGGACACCCTGCGGTCCGACACCTGGCTGGTCAAAAATGATGCCCAACCCATCTACCACAAGCACTGGCCCCCACCAAAGAATCTACCCTGTCCAAGTGCCAACACTGAGGCCTGTCCTACAGCTTCACCCTCTGCCAGCGCTGCGACAGCCTGCTTGCCTGCTCCCCAGCTGCCAAGCTCAGCTCCTTCCCCAGCAAGGACTCAAGTCAGGACAGCCTGCCCCACGGGGCCTCTCTGCCAGAGAAGCATGTGGGCCAGACTCAGGGCCTCAACTGGCCACTGCACCTCCACTCGAAGTCCATACCCTTTCCCCCCACCCGTCACTTTCCTCTGTGCCTTCTGCAACTGCCCAGGGACCAGCAACACCTGCACCCAGTGTTCAAAAGTCTCCTGCGATGCCTGCCTCAGCACCTAACATTACGACCCCTACTGCAAAAAGGGCCAGCTGCACAAGTTCATGCCCAACAGCCAGCTGAACTACACGTCCACCCAGTTCTCCCGTCTCATGTACAGACACCACCTCACACCTCCCTGCTACAAGGGCTACACCACTGACCTTTCTGGTTTCACAGGGAAGAAATGTTAATGCACAGATCTCAGAAGCAGAGACCTACACGTGACCACGTGGGGACTGGGGAGCCCTGGAACCAGCTGTACCATGTGGGCGTTCCCTCTCTGACTCAGATATTTCAATTGATGGCTGCTTGGTCATCTGGCAAGAGAGAGGGTGACACTTCCGTTTGAATTCATTTTTGCTAACCTCTCCACTCCCTGTTCTGTTCTCTTGGTTTTTGTTTCTTCAGGAGGGTTCTATCTCCAAGACTTTTGCCACGCAGACCACTCACTCCCACGCCAAAGCCAACTTGGACTGGGAAGGGCCCTCTGGGTCGCTTCCAGATGCCCACCTGGAGCAGTGAGCTAAAGGCCTTTTGGCTTGTGAAGTGGGCCCTCCTGCCATGCCGGGCCTCATCCACTGGCGCCATCCCTCTGCCACTCTTTCCCAAACACCTGGATCCCCGCTGGCACCCCCCAGCCCCATTTCCCTGCTTCTCTAGGTGTCAAAGGTGACCTGAGTCCAGGATTCACTGACTGTCATCCTGTTGCCTTCAGAGCTCAGTGCAGCTGTGGGGTTTGTGAACTTTGCTCTCTCTGTGCTCTGCTGTGTGGACCTTCCACCGTGGGACTGGCTCTCCTCCCACTTTTCTATTGTGTGCATATGCGTGTTACTATACTTTTGAGATTTATTTTTAAATAAATATTCAACTTGCTATGTGTTTAAAAAAAAAAAAAAGGCAGACAGAGGCAACAATGCTACCAGTGTCAAAGCTATTCAATGCCTCTATAAGCATTGAATTAGATTGTAGATTAATACACGTGGCCCTTTTTAAACTAAATAGCAGCATATTATGCACACTGTTATGCACTTGGCTTTTGTCATCTAATAATGTCATAGAGATTGTTTTACATCAGTATTTATGGATAGATCTTCCACATCCTTTTTAGCAGCTATATAATATTCATTATAAACATAGCATAATTTAACTAATATGCTACTAATGAACAATTTGATTAGTCTAGGCTTTTGCTATTAAAAAATGGTGCTAAATTACACATCTAGCTCTATTCAGAGACAGATACACAGTGAAGCTATCAAAGCTCAAATTTCAGAGTCCTTCACTTTCATGGACCCTTTGATGTATTTTTCCCATAGAGAACCACAAGATCATACATGCTTCATGATCCACAAAACCTGGATCAGCATCTGGATGTAGTATAAACTGTCTATGACAGCAGAGTCAAAGTGCAAATGTATTCTACATTTTTTGAATAATATTGTTGAATTCTGAAATCAAGTCTATAATCCATGTTGCTCGGCACTCTCCTCACCTCCTTTAGTTCTCAGGAGGAAGTCTATTGACAACTCCAGTAGCATTCTTTGGAGGCCTGCTTCACTTATTCAGGTATTGTCTTTTCTTCTTCCTGAAGCTGCATATACTTTGAAGTCAGTACTCAAGCACTCTGTCTCTATTCTGCTCAGAACATGGTGTAGCTACTTCACATGGCAGACACTTGTATATTTGTTGACTCTGCTGGAAGTCCTTTCCAGATGTGAGGAACATATAATCACACAATAAAGTACTTATTGAGTGAGTAATAAACTACTTCTATTTCACCTTCAATACACTTTGATTTTGTCAGATTCCATCCATAAGATACCAGGTCCACCAACTTTGCAGATTTAATGACTATGCTCTCCTTTCCATCACTGTAAAAGTGTGAATTGCTCAGTCATGTCCAACTTTTTACCATTCTTCAGACTGTAGCTCGCCAGGCTCCTCTGTTCATGGAATTCTCCAGGCAAGAATACTGAAGCGGGTACCATTCCCTTCTCCAGGGGATCTTTCTGACCCAGGGATCAAACTGGGTCTCCTACATTACAGGCAGATTTTTAACTTTCTGAGCCATGCCCCCTTAAGTGTCCATAATTAGTCATGTAAAAATAGTACATAGCAGTAGCCTAAGGCCAAAGAACTACAAAATATTACCTAATAATTTTCTTCTTTTTTTTGTTAATATTGCTATTAAGCCACTGATATTGCAGTCTAAATATAGCCTTGCAAAGAAATTTAATTTGCAAATATGAAAAAGAATCAAAAGCTTATTGAAGCTGAAATACATGCTGGATGCTTCTTTTTCATGATTTCCAATAAGGGGTCCATTACTTTGCCACACAGGCATATTTTGTGTATTAGACATAGTTGGTTATTTGCAAAACAGCATCAGGTATAAGAAAACTCTTCAATTTGTCTAAAGTGTTTGCCAATAAGTGCAGAGGCATTCAAGTTAAGGTAACTAGCATGCGGAGATATTAATTTGGATGGAATATGTACTTTCTCATTTTAAGCAATATGAAGTTTAGCAATGCTGAAACCAGTGCTAAAGGCATCATTTTTTAACATAATAAAAACTTATATTAGAGGATTCCAGAACTCCCCTTAAGCATTATCACACATTAATCTTCATCTCTTTGATTGTCATTAGATAATCACTTGATTCCAATTCAGCTGTCCCTCCATGCCTCCTAAAATCTCTCTTCTTCTTTCATTCAGCCCAGAAATTTTCCAGCTTTGACATCCATCATAATTACTTGGGGAGTTATTAAAAACACAGTTCCCTCCTCCCATCCCTACAGAATCTGACTTGGTAATTTCCTTAGACTTTTCTACTGGAGGAGCTTGGTGCATGTTTAGAATCTCAGGGCTCACTCTAGCCCTCCTGAATTAGAACCTGCACTTTCACCAAGATCTCTTTATCTGTATGCTCTTTAAAGTTGGAGAAGTGCTGAGCTATCCTCTTCCTTCCAGCTCTTTCAGTTTGTTTCCTTGATTCCATCCCCTACTGTCTCTTCAAAGACACTGTTCCTTAAATCATCTCCTTATTTTCTTATACTGTCACTGAGCAAGGTTTGTGAAATTCAGCAGTGAATGAGTCAAAGTTCCTACCACCACAGAGTTTATCTTTGGAAGGAAAGATAGTAAATACAACCAACATACAAAATGAAATAGGAATGTCCAGGATTGGTTAAGAAGGAAACAAGCATAATGAGAATGAAGTGGGTACTAGTATTGTTTTGTTTTTTTTTTAGATTTTTAATTGGAGGATAATTTCTTTACAATATTGTGTTGATTTCTGCCATACAACAATGTGAATCAGCCATAAGTATATGTATATATAAGCCATCCTGTCCTTCTTGAGTGTCCCTCTCATCCCACTCCCATTATTCTTATTTTACAGATAAAGAAACTGATTCTGAAGGTTACACAATTAGTTGAAAATTAAACAGTTAATAAAGGGCAGAACTATTTTTAACCTAAACCAGAGCCTATGTTCTGAACTACTCCACTAACATAGCTTCATTGAAAGCCCAGGTTGGGATTCATCCATACCCATATTTTTGGTCACCTATGAGACCTTTGCATTTATTTTTTCATGTTTTAGCCTCACGTTTCCCAGTTTCATGTTTTCTTGCCATTTCTCAGTCTCTGATTCTGGCTCCACTTCCAATGTATTTCCCCATCTCTGCTTCTCATACTACAGTGGGAATAACAACAATTGAGCTTGTGACACAAAACTCAAGAAGGTCCAACTGTGGCTCCACTCGATAAAGAAATTGACCATCTTATCCATCATCTTTTCTTTAAAAAAGGAAAGAAAAGAAAAAGAAAGAAACCAGATTCTTTTAACTAAAAATCACCAATAGTGTGTCCTTGAATGCTTTCCTAGAGGTAAAAATTGATAGTAAATTAAGAAATACTCTTAGGGTATACAGCAGAGATCCTGCCAGTTCTCTCAAGTTCAGAAAATGACAACCATTCTCTAGCTCAGGTTATATACTCGGGTGAGTCCAGTCAACATTAGACAAATACTCTCCCTGAAAGAAGCATTCAATTTTCACAGTACTCTGCCAAAATACCCCCAATCCAACTGTGATCCTCTGAAATGTTGATAACATTTATGATATAATAGAAATATTCAAATACTAGAATATTCTAACGAACTGTGAAATACTGTATGTCTTTGTTCCAAGAAAGTATTTTACAACTCTGCCCATATTTAAATGTGACAATTGCAAGTAGATTTTATAGTTTATACAAGCACTTATCATAATATTTGATGTTTGGGATAGGAAGAAATTTTGGTTTCAACAGCATTATTAAACTTGAAAAGTATGCCTTGGGAAAATGAGTATAGACACAGTCTGAAACAGAAAGAAAGAAAAGCACTGGAATGAACCCATATGGCTGCCACTCAACATTCTTGCTACCTTTCCCCTGAATGCACCAGCCCATGTGGTTTTCAAATTTGAACCTGACTAATCATAGCCATGAGAATCTAATTTCTCTTTACCAGTAATTGCCTTAGGAAACCAGATTTAAATAGCTTTTTCCCTACGGAGGTTAAATGCAGAATGAACCCATGAAGTTATTTCACTTCCTCTAGATTTTGCTGGGTGAGGATGTGAGTCCTGAACCAGATTAACTGTATGAGGCTGACTTATTAAACCCATACTGTTAGCTGAAATATGGAGCCAGAAGTTCCAGAACAAACCTAAAGGCTGTGCAACCTGAGGGCATAGAGCTTCCATATTTTATCAAATCTAATAAGCTATCCATCGTGAGATATGCCATTATTATATGCACCACTAAGAAGAAAACTCTGTCTGTGAGACAGCATGCCTTCTTACACTTAAGGGGTTTTTAAACTTAGTTTCTGAAATGATTTTTTTAGACTTACTTGGGAGTAAATCTGTATTGTATCACCTTTCTACACATACTAATAAGGATGCATACAGAACAACTTTAAGATCATCTCAAAACTTCTTCACACTTAATCTGACTCTCCTTGGATTCCATGCACTGATCATTTCTATGCCATTAAGGATGTTGGCAATGTATTTTCCTTTTCTTATCCTCTACTGTTTTCAGGAACACCTAGTTGAATATTGACATTACACTCACTGCCTGGCCAACAGAGACTGTAAGACACACTGGGATTTAAAATTGTGAAATTGTACATCTTAGAATCACTAAATATAGTGAGATGCAAATAAATGCTCTTAATGCTACAATGGACCCTGACCATCGATATGAGAACATGAAGTCACCCGCCTTCCCTCTATCAGTGAGTACTAACTGCTCATTCAGGATTGCAATGTTTGGCACTTATCATAATATTTGATGTTTGGGATAGGAAGAAATTTTGGTTTCAACAGCATTATTAAACTTGAAAAGTATGCCTTGGGAAAATGAGTATAGACACAGTCTGAAACAGAAAGAAAGAAAAGCACTGGAATGAACCCATATGGCTGCCACTCAACATTCTTGCTACCTTTCCCCTGAATGCACCAGCCCATGTGGTTTTCAAATTTGAACCTGACTAATCATAGCCATGAGAATCTAATTTCTCTTTACCAGTAATTGCCTTAGGAAACCAGATTTAAATAGCTTTTTCCCTACGGAGGTTAAATGCAGAATGAACCCATGAAGTTATTTCACTTCCTCTAGATTTTGCTGGGTGAGGATGTGAGTCCTGAACCAGATTAACTGTATGAGGCTGACTTATTAAACCCATACTGTTAGCTGAAATATGGAGCCAGAAGTTCCAGAACAAACCTAAAGGCTGTGCAACCTGAGGGCATAGAGCTTCCATATTTTATCAAATCTAATAAGCTATCCATCGTGAGATATGCCATTATTATATGCACCACTAAGAAGAAAACTCTGTCTGTGAGACAGCATGCCTTCTTACACTTAAGGGGTTTTTAAACTTAGTTTCTGAAATGATTTTTTTAGACTTACTTGGGAGTAAATCTGTATTGTATCACCTTTCTACACATACTAATAAGGATGCATACAGAACAACTTTAAGATCATCTCAAAACTTCTTCACACTTAATCTGACTCTCCTTGGATTCCATGCACTGATCATTTCTATGCCATTAAGGATGTTGGCAATGTATTTTCCTTTTCTTATCCTCTACTGTTTTCAGGAACACCTAGTTGAATATTGACATTACACTCACTGCCTGGCCAACAGAGACTGTAAGACACACTGGGATTTAAAATTGTGAAATTGTACATCTTAGAATCACTAAATATAGTGAGATGCAAATAAATGCTCTTAATGCTACAATGGACCCTGACCATCGATATGAGAACATGAAGTCACCCGCCTTCCCTCTATCAGTGAGTACTAACTGCTCATTCAGGATTGTGCCAAACAACTGGAGACAAGAGGCCAACAACAGGGTCTGTGTTGAAGGAGTCTGTAAGGGAACAGTGATTTATGGTTGAATTGTGAGTCACTGTTGAAATTTTACACACTATTAGAAAAAAATTCTTCTTTTTTTTTTTGTTCTTGCTCATGTGACTTGTGGGTTCCTAGTTCCCTAAGCAGAGACTTGAACCCAGGACCTTGGCAATGAGAGCTCAGAATCTTAACTACTGGAGCACCAGAGAAGTTCCAAGAAAGCAGTTCTTAAAGGGCCTGGAAACAGGCTGGCAATAGGTATTAACATTTACATTAAAATTCATTGTCTGGCCCTTCCAATCTGACCTAGTGAAATTAACCATTATGTGTCATAACACAAAGGGAGATTTATTACTATTGGTTTAGAGGATGACAATATTCTAAGTAACTGGAGTAAGTGATAGTCTATGCTCAGGATCATTAAAAAAAAAATGTGTAGAGTATGTGTATCAAAGAGTATGAGGCAGTTGAACAGAGCCATGGAGCTACCTTTAAAAATTGGATTATAATTTAAGGGTAAATATATTCAAGTTAATAATATTTTTGCCAGAAAAATAGAATCTCATGTTGAAATTAGATATCCTCCAAAATTGGTCATGTGTAGTTTATGAGTTCTCAGTTTGACTCTCCTTATATTGCATGTCAGTCTTCCATTAAAACAAAACACTTAAAAAACACTCTAATATGTTTTAATCTCCAGAGAAGGGAATAACAATGATGACAAAAAATGAAAACAACAGCTACCAGGTATTGAGTTCTTTATATATTACAGGCACTGTGTTTTGTGCCTAATATGCAATGCCCCCATTTCACCGTCACTTATGAAGTGAGCACTTAGAATAATAACCATCTTAGAGAAAAGAATATTGAGGCTTGAAAGTTCTAGGGAGCTTGTCTCCACTGGGAAACAGCAGAGGCATGAGTCAAACCTGCTCCTTCATAAGAGTATTTGCCTTCTACTGACTGCCATTGCCACTAATTTTGGCAAGGTGGCAAAAAATAACCAGTGGTCTTTTCTGAGCCTTTCCATGAAGATCAGAGGGAAATTTTATTTGACTCTCACCAGTATATTGAAGTAACCTACATTGTTTTAAACATACAGCTTACTCAAATTTTGGAATTCCTCCTGCAAACCCGGATATGAGAGAAATATTTGAAGATGCATATTTAATGCACTGAGTGAAGAACTAGCAAAATTTATATTTTTTGAAAATTATACTCACTTTTTTAGTTAAAAAGATTGCATATTTAATGCATGAGGACCTTGGCAATGAGAGCTCAGAATCTTAACTACTGGAGCACCAGAGAAGTTCCAAGAAAGCAGTTCTTAAAGGGCCTGGAAACAGGCTGGCAATAGGTATTAACATTTACATTAAAATTCATTGTCTGGCCCTTCCAATCTGACCTAGTGAAATTAACCATTATGTGTCATAACACAAAGGGAGATTTATTACTATTGGTTTAGAGGATGACAATATTCTAAGTAACTGGAGTAAGTGATAGTCTATGCTCAGGATCATTAAAAAAAAAATGTGTAGAGTATGTGTATCAAAGAGTATGAGGCAGTTGAACAGAGCCATGGAGCTACCTTTAAAAATTGGATTATAATTTAAGGGTAAATATATTCAAGTTAATAATATTTTTGCCAGAAAAATAGAATCTCATGTTGAAATTAGATATCCTCCAAAATTGGTCATGTGTAGTTTATGAGTTCTCAGTTTGACTCTCCTTATATTGCATGTCAGTCTTCCATTAAAACAAAACACTTAAAAAACACTCTAATATGTTTTAATCTCCAGAGAAGGGAATAACAATGATGACAAAAAATGAAAACAACAGCTACCAGGTATTGAGTTCTTTATATATTACAGGCACTGTGTTTTGTGCCTAATATGCAATGCCCCCATTTCACCGTCACTTATGAAGTGAGCACTTAGAATAATAACCATCTTAGAGAAAAGAATATTGAGGCTTGAAAGTTCTAGGGAGCTTGTCTCCACTGGGAAACAGCAGAGGCATGAGTCAAACCTGCTCCTTCATAAGAGTATTTGCCTTCTACTGACTGCCATTGCCACTAATTTTGGCAAGGTGGCAAAAAATAACCAGTGGTCTTTTCTGAGCCTTTCCATGAAGATCAGAGGGAAATTTTATTTGACTCTCACCAGTATATTGAAGTAACCTACATTGTTTTAAACATACAGCTTACTCAAATTTTGGAATTCCTCCTGCAAACCCGGATATGAGAGAAATATTTGAAGATGCATATTTAATGCACTGAGTGAAGAACTAGCAAAATTTATATTTTTTGAAAATTATACTCACTTTTTTTGGTTACAGTTTCAACAATAGACAATGTCTGGCTTTATGTATAGATAAAGAGAGAGAAGGAGATAAATAATGAGAATGGTGATTATAGATACATGTAACTTTATAATTATACTCTTGAAGATCTTTAACGTATTTCTCAATTGTGACATTCAGGGCCGACCATGCATATCATGTCTGGCAATCTTAGGTTCAGTTCTTGCCTACCAGCTGTGTGACTTTGGTTAAGTCACTTAACTTCTCTGAGTTTAGTTCCTCTACCCATAAAATAGGGAATGATAATGCCTCCCCGTAAGAATTATTTTGAAGTTTACAAATGAATGCTCTGATGCGCCTCTGACACATTCATTTACTCATTCATTCATGTATTTAGCCATTCAACAGTCATTGAGCATTTACTCTATTCCAGTCACACTTCTAAGTATTAAGGACATTGTGGCAAAAAAGCAAACTCATGAGATACTTCTTCCCTCATAAAGTATATAATTTTGCTGAGGTAACTGCATTAAATCTATGAATCATAAGATATGTGTAAAATTATACCTTGAAACAGAAACTAACTGAAAGAGCTCTCAATGGCCAAAGCCAGAGCAATTTGAGCAAGAAAATAAAGCAGCATCAGATTATAATTCAAAGTATAAGACAAATATCCATGAAATCCTCTTACACTGCTAATAGGAATATAAATTGGCATGTCCATGACAGAAAAAAGTATGCAGATTTCTTAAAAATTTAAAATAGAGCTACCATATGACCCAGCAATGCCATCCCATCCAGAAAAGATGAAAACTCTAATCCAAAAAGATATATGTACCCCAATGTTCACAGCAACACCATATAACATACCAAGATGTGAAAACAAACTCGTGTCCATCAACAGATGAAAACATAAAGATTTGATGCATATACATATTAATACATAAAATAGAATATTATTTAATCACAAAAAAGGATAAAATAATGCCATTTGCAGCAATATGGCTGGACCTAGAGACTCATACTAAGTGGAATAAGTCAGAGAAAGACAAATATGATATCACATATATGTGGAATCCACAAAAAATGATACAAATGAGCTTATTTACAAATCAGAAATAGACTCACAGACAAGAAAACAAACTTATGCTACCAAAGGGGAAAAGGGAAATGAATTAGGAATTGGGAATTGGTAGTCACAATATTTAAAATAGATAGGACTTCCCTGGTGGTCCAGTGGGTAAAGAATCCACCTTGCAGTGCAAGGGGCACTGGTTCAATCCCTGGCCGGGAAAGCTCCCATGTGCTGTGGAGCAGCTGGACCAGTGTGTCCAATTAGGAGCCGGTGCTCTGTAGCACATGCACCCAGAGTTGGTGCTCTGCACGGAGAGAGGTCACTGCAATGGAAGCCCACACAGGGCAAAGAATAAAAGATGGATGAAAATAAATATAAATAAGAAACCAATAAAAGAGGTCAAAATTTTTTTTAAAAAAATAGATAAACAACAAGATCTTACTGTATAACACAAGGATAAAAATCACTTTGTACGCTTGAAACTGGGCTTCCCAGGTAGTGCTAGTGGTAAAGAACCTGCCTGTCAATGCAAGATAGGTAAAAGATGCAGATTCCATCCCTGGGTCGGGAAGATCCCCTGGTAGAGGGCATGGCAACCCATTCCACTAATCTTGCCTGGAGAATCCTGTGGACGGAGGAGCGTGAAAGACTACAGTCCATAGAGTCACAAAGAGACAGGACTGAAGTGGCTTAGCCGGCACACATGCATACCTGAAACTAACACAACAATGAAAATCAACTATATTTCAGTCAAAATTAATTAATTAAATATTCATGATTCCATACTGATACAAATATCAATCAATCAATCAATAAATAGAAGAGCCAAATCTCCCTAAGGAGAAGAATTCCAAATACATTATGCAGCTAAACACTACACTCCATAGGAAGGCGTACATAGTTCCCTATTCCTTCAGTGCACAAGCCTGTGCATAGTGACTCTCTGCCAAAGTGCAATGTGGAAAGCAGAAAGTAAAGAGTAACTTTGCAGCAGAGAAAGACAAATATGATATCACATATATGTGGAATCCACAAAAAATGATACAAATGAGCTTATTTACAAATCAGAAATAGACTCACAGACAAGAAAACAAACTTATGCTACCAAAGGGGAAAAGGGAAATGAATTAGGAATTGGGAATTGGTAGTCACAATATTTAAAATAGATAGGACTTCCCTGGTGGTCCAGTGGGTAAAGAATCCACCTTGCAGTGCAAGGGGCACTGGTTCAATCCCTGGCCGGGAAAGCTCCCATGTGCTGTGGAGCAGCTGGACCAGTGTGTCCAATTAGGAGCCGGTGCTCTGTAGCACATGCACCCAGAGTTGGTGCTCTGCACGGAGAGAGGTCACTGCAATGGAAGCCCACACAGGGCAAAGAATAAAAGATGGATGAAAATAAATATAAATAAGAAACCAATAAAAGAGGTCAAAATTTTTTTTAAAAAAATAGATAAACAACAAGATCTTACTGTATAACACAAGGATAAAAATCACTTTTACGCTTGAAACTGGGCTTCCCAGGTAGTGCTAGTGGTAAAGAACCTGCCTGTCAATGCAAGATAGGTAAAAGATGCAGATTCCATCCCTGGGTCGGGAAGATCCCCTGGTAGAGGGCATGGCAACCCATTCCACTAATCTTGCCTGGAGAATCCTGTGGACGGAGGAGCGTGAAAGACTACAGTCCATAGAGTCACAAAGAGACAGGACTGAAGTGGCTTAGCCGGCACACATGCATACCTGAAACTAACACAACAATGAAAATCAACTATATTTCAGTCAAAATTAATTAATTAAATATTCATGATTCCATACTGATACAAATATCAATCAATCAATCAATAAATAGAAGAGCCAAATCTCCCTAAGGAGAAGAATTCCAAATACATTATGCAGCTAAACACTACACTCCATAGGAAGGCGTACATAGTTCCCTATTCCTTCAGTGCACAAGCCTGTGCATAGTGACTCTCTGCCAAAGTGCAATGTGGAAAGCAGAAAGTAAAGAGTAACTTTGCAGCAGAGAAATCTGACAAATGCCACTTCAGCCAGGGGATCAAGGTCGAAATAAACAGTCATAAATCATGATGATAGTATGTACCCCTGATATGACATGATTAAAATAGCACTTCACCTCTGTGATCTTCCAGAAAATCTATAGCCTCAGTCTAATCATGACAAAGACATCAGATAAAAACCAATTAAGCGCTATCCTACGAAGTACTTGATCAGTATATCTCAAGACGGTCAAGGTCACCAAAAACAAGGAAAGTCTGAGAAACTGTGAATGCCAAGAAGAATTTGAGACATGATGACTCAATGCAATATATCCTGCATGAGAACTTGTGATAGGGAGAAAATATTAGGTAAATTTCAAGGAAATCTGAATAAAGTATGCACCTTAGTTAGAAATAATGTCTCAATGTCGGTCTATTAATTATAAGAAATATCCTGTGTCAGTATGCAATGTTAATAAAAGGGAGAACTTGGGTGCTGGGTATATAGGCACTAAGCACTGTCTTCACAATTTTTCTGTATATTTATAACTGTTCTAGAAATAATTTATTTTAAAGAAATATTTAAAATCAATAATGTACTGTTCTAAACTTTAATAAACATGTTTTCAAAATCTTTCAGAAGTGCTCTTAAATAGAAGCATATGAAACCAGTAGAGCAGGCAATTGCTAGACTTAACTTCCAAGTTATAGATTTATATCTGTGTACATAACTGTTTTCTTGAGGCAGTATTGGAAGAGCTGAGTTTGAACTTATTAAACAATGGCTAATTTTTTGTTCTGATAAACTTTGCTGGATAAATTTTTTTAAAAGATCTCTGCCTCCTAAGTCAGACATCTGACTTACTGAAGTCATTGATTTGAGTTATGCAACCTAAAGGCCATTGCCTGGGGGAGGGGACAAGATCCGTACGTGTGACTGTTTCATCTGAGAGTTCAAGATGGTGCCATAATTCCATCAGTCTAAGAAGGAAACTAACATGTATCAGAAGCTTGTGTGCTCAGTAAGTAGTAAGCTCTTTTAAATAGGACCAGTCTCACTCACTCTTCACAGACTTCTGCAGTTTAAAAATGCTTGCTCATTTTACAGATGGGAAAAACTAAAGCTCAAAAAGTATACGACCAAATCTGCCAGAGTGCAGACTTACTAAACTCAACTCTTTTTGGCTCCCTGTCTTTTTCTGTACCACCCAAAATAATTGCTTGTTTTGAACAGCACACAGAGCATAACCCTAAGGAGGCAAATCATTTTCAAGGCCTATCCTAATTAAAGTTATATGGGAATGTGCAAATTACACAGAATGGTAAAAATGCCCATCTACTGCCCTACTAAAAATTTAAAAAAAAAAAAAAAAGGAAGCTCTGGCATAAAGTCAGCAATCAGATGTTTGAACTTAAAAGATCTCAGCAAAGTAGGTCTTGCTGAATTAAATGTGCCTTTAATTGGTGTTTTAGTTGAATGGCCCTTTTACAGCCAAGGGATCCACAATAACTGCCATTAACATGGAGCTCATTTTCCAACCGAGTGAACAGACTTGAGTGAAGTTGTAAAGTTTGGTTGTTCTCTTTTTCAGTGGTACTCCACTGTGTGATGCTAATGGGGTAGAAGTAATTTGTGTGACCAGGTCAAAATATTTCCAGCAACAAAATACATGTTTCAAAATTAAAAAAAAATGTACTGTTCTAAACTTTAATAAACATGTTTTCAAAATCTTTCAGAAGTGCTCTTAAATAGAAGCATATGAAACCAGTAGAGCAGGCAATTGCTAGACTTAACTTCCAAGTTATAGATTTATATCTGTGTACATAACTGTTTTCTTGAGGCAGTATTGGAAGAGCTGAGTTTGAACTTATTAAACAATGGCTAATTTTTTGTTCTGATAAACTTTGCTGGATAAATTTTTTTAAAAGATCTCTGCCTCCTAAGTCAGACATCTGACTTACTGAAGTCATTGATTTGAGTTATGCAACCTAAAGGCCATTGCCGGGGGAGGGACAAGATCCGTACGTGTGACTGTTTCATCTGAGAGTTCAAGATGGTGCCATAATTCCATCAGTCTAAGAAGGAAACTAACATGTATCAGAAGCTTGTGTGCTCAGTAAGTAGTAAGCTCTTTTAAATAGGACCAGTCTCACTCACTCTTCACAGACTTCTGCAGTTTAAAAATGCTTGCTCATTTTACAGATGGGAAAAACTAAAGCTCAAAAAGTATACGACCAAATCTGCCAGAGTGCAGACTTACTAAACTCAACTCTTTTTGGCTCCCTGTCTTTTTCTGTACCACCCAAAATAATTGCTTGTTTTGAACAGCACACAGAGCATAACCCTAAGGAGGCAAATCATTTTCAAGGCCTATCCTAATTAAAGTTATATGGGAATGTGCAAATTACACAGAATGGTAAAAATGCCCATCTACTGCCCTACTAAAAATTTAAAAAAAAAAAAAAAAAAAGGCAGCTCTGGCATAAAGTCAGCAATCAGATGTTTGAACTTAAAAGATCTCAGCAAAGTAGGTCTTGCTGAATTAAATGTGCCTTTAATTGGTGTTTTAGTTGAATGGCCCTTTTACAGCCAAGGGATCCACAATAACTGCCATTAACATGGAGCTCATTTTCCAACCGAGTGAACAGACTTGAGTGAAGTTGTAAAGTTTGGTTGTTCTCTTTTTCAGTGGTACTCCACTGTGTGATGCTAATGGGGTAGAAGTAATTTGTGTGACCAGGTCAAAATATTTCCAGCAACAAAATCCATGAATATTTGAGTTAGCCAAAACAAACACAACCTAGGGTGCATTTTATACCATCCTCTCCAATTCTCTCACCCTGGGATTGAGGCATGATAGCACTACCCTGAACACCAAACACACTTTAACTCATGTTTTGACACAGATTGAATATACTGTGAGCCCTCCCACCCTCTCGTGCATATTTCTGTCAAATAACAATGTAAAGGAAGTCTTCACTTTCTGACGTATTGAGAAATCTTCCTGGATAGTGACCTCATCATATCATGGGAACATCTCCGTTGTCTCCTTTCTCTTTTGCCTTCTACTTTTCCCCAACACAAGGCTCTTTTCCAATGAGTTGTCTCTTCACATCAGGTGGAAGCAAATTAATAAACTGAAAGGTATATCTGAAGAAATCATCAAAACGTATCTAACCAAATGTAGTTATGAAGAGACGGACTAAAGAGAATCGGCCCAGGGGCAATATTTGAAGAAGCAATGATCAAAAATTTTATGGAAGTGATGAAAGATTTAGATCGTTAGATTTCCGGAAACAGAAGGCTTCTCAAGCAGTCTAAATAAAAATTCTAATTTGTTAGTGAAGAAACAGGATAAGAATGCTAATCTGAATGGATTTTGGTGTGGTAGCAAGAGGCTCAGAGATGTGACAGGAACTCACCATGTACTCAGCATGGCACAAAGCTCATTGGATTCTTTTGTTGTGGTGGCCATTGCTGAGTCGCTTAGTCATGTTTGGCTCTTTGCAACCCCATGGACTGTAACTTGCCAGGATTTTCTGTCCATGAGATTTTATAAATTAGAGATGACTCGTTCCATTTTTTTACAGATAAGAAAAAAAAAATGATGTTCAAAAACATTAGGAAACTCTCTAAAGCCACTTGGTGAGTAAACGCCAAAAACCTGTATGCTTTGCTCTACACCTCTACACATTTCCTGCTAGAGCGCCACTTGTCACAAAACATTTAACCTCTTGTAAGCGCATCTTCTCTTCCTCAAAACAGAGGAAATTGGCCTCCGGCCTTCATCGATTCTCAGAGTTGCTATGAAAATAAAACACACATCTTAATGGATGTGACATCTTAATTCCTACAATGATCTACGATTCCCAAGGCACATACACACTGTTTGCACTGTAAATGCATGGTGTTCACCAAACCACGCGGATGACTTCAGACCATCTGACAGGAAACAACAGTTTTCAGAGCAGTACACTTGGGACCACACAGAATCACAGTTTTCTGTTCACTAGGACAATGGAAGGACAGTTAACCCTCGAGGTTCCTTTTAAAACTCAGAGTTTGATCCCTAATCCAAGAAGATCCCACATGCTGCTCAAGACCTTGAGCAACAACTGCTGCTCTAAAGCCTCAGAGCCTCAACTATTGAGCCCTTGTGCTGCAACTACTGAAGCTTCTGTGCCCTAGAGCCCAAGTTCCACAACAAGAGAAGTCACTGCAACAAGAAGCCTGCTCACCTCAACTAGAGAGTAGCCCCCACTCCCTGCAACTAGAGAAGAGCCTGTGGCAGCAGTGAAAAGTGAGAATAGCCAAAAACACATAAATAATTTTTTTAAAAAATACACAATTAATAGATAAATATTTGCTATGCATTTGGCCCTGGACTAAGCTCTTTCCATGCTTTCTCTCCTTTGAGAGAAAGGAAGTCTCTCAAAGAGAGAAAGGAAGACTTCTCATAGGAAGTCTGAGTCAGGTGTTACCATGATCCCCATTTCCAGATGTGAAAATAAGAGGCTCTGAGAGATTAAAAGACTTGTCTGAGGGGAGGCAGCTGCTGAGTGGTTTGGTGAGATTATAACACAAGCAATTGGACTGCTAACCTCATGCTGTTAAACATTAAACTCTACCAAATCCTAATCTGATATGGTTGTGGTGAAGATCCATTAGAAGTACTTTGGAAATGCAAAGTGCATTTGAAATGTAAGTTTTCATTTTGTATAAACCACAATGAACACAAATTAGGAATCAGTCCCATTAAGCAGCATCTTCAGTTATGTTTGAAAAGTTATTCTCTTTCTAACTATCTCATCAGCAATTTCAGATTTCTTTAACCATTAGAAATTCTATTAATGCAAATAATTAGCATTTTATCTATTCCATCTCTATTATCCTTAACTTCAAAATTATACTAGTACCTAAGAAAATCAGGAAAAAAATCCCTTTTATATCATTCATTAATGTTTTCTGTTTGAGACACCAGGGAATCTCAGAAGGTAAAGAATCTGCCTGCAATGCAGATCTGAGTTCCATTCCTGGGTCAGAAAGATCCCCTGGAGAAGGGAAAGGCTAACGACTCCAGTATTCTTGCCTGGAGTATTCCATGGACAGAGGAGCCTAGTGGGCTACCCTCCATGGGATTGCAAAGAGTCAAACATGACTAACACTAAATATTTTCCTACTTGGATATGGAAGACCTAGTTTTATAGGAAAAATTCAAGATGCTGCCCAAATTGCCATATAATACTTCTCAGATCATTTATGAACCTAAAGAATTCAGTGTATCAGTCAGTCATAAGAAGTGGTACATTGGATGACAAGCAGGGATAATATTATGATTATACCATAATCACCTTGTCTGGGATGTATATTATGTATGCATATATGTACATTTTAACTTTGCTTCCAAAAAAGAAAACTTTGCTTCAAGGGTTTTTTCTCATTACACAGTCAGTAGAGAATCTGCCTGTAATGCAGGAGATCTGGGTTCGATTCCTGGGTCAGAAAGATCCCCTGGAGAAGGGAAAGGCTAACGACTCCAGTATTCTTGCCTGGAGTATTCCATGGACAGAGGAGCCTAGTGGGCTACCCTCCATGGGATTGCAAAGAGTCAAACATGACTAACACTAAATATTT
The DNA here is from genome assembly GCA_022376925.1 of Tragulus kanchil. Lineage (NCBI taxonomy): Eukaryota > Metazoa > Chordata > Mammalia > Artiodactyla > Tragulidae > Tragulus > Tragulus kanchil. The sequence continues at coordinate 111,379,183 of JAIOJX010000005.1, read as the reverse complement.
TCCTACTTGGATATGGAAGACCTAGTTTTATAGGAAAAATTCAAGATGCTGCCCAAATTGCCATATAATACTTCTCAGATCATTTATGAACCTAAAGAATTCAGTGTATCAGTCAGTCATAAGAAGTGGTACATTGGATGACAAGCAGGGATAATATTATGATTATACCATAATCACCTTGTCTGGGATGTATATTATGTATGCATATATGTACATTTTAACTTTGCTTCCAAAAAAGAAAACTTTGCTTCAAGGGTTTTTTCTCATTACACAGTCAGTAGAGAATCTGCCTGTAATGCAGGAGACCTGAGTTAGATTCCTGGGTCATGAAAGCTCCCTGGATAAGGAAATGGAAATCCATTCCAGTATTCTTCCTGGAGAACCTCACAGACAGAGGAGCCTGGCAGGTAACAGTCCATGGTGTCGCAAGAGTTGGATACGACTTAGCAACTATACCACCACAACTTTGCTTCCCCCAGAATATTTCCCACCTTTTGAAAGGAAGACCTCTTTTTTCAAAACTTAGTAAAATTAGCTCAAGAAAATGGGCAATGTCATGATCATTTAAAGAGAGGTTATATAATAATTTCCTCTCAAGAAATTATCTCAGAGTTCAGTCGAGATTTTTCTGTAGGAATTGTTTTCTTTAAAGAAAATAGAACCTATGACATTAAGCATATTAAAATCTAATGAGCAGTATTATCAAAAGCAATAAAGGAAAACACCAGGTTGGCAACTGAATGCCTTTTGTTCTTTTATTAAAAAAGAATTAGTATTTGCTTTTGCTTTGGGGTTGAACTAAATAATATTGCTTTAAAAAGCAATACGATCTTTGCAAACTATAATTTCAAGAACATTCAACACAGGAGTGGACTATGAAAAGTAGCAAGGGCTATAAAGTGGATGGTACTCAGTTCATGTTTCAAGAACAGGGCCATTTGCTGCTATGATTTTTAGATTAGCCTACACTTTAGATACATTCCCAAATCCTCATTTAATCTACGATTAGGTGATATTGAAAATACCACTAAAATATGTCAGGAGGATGAACTGTAGTTTCCTAAAGCACAAAAAAAAGAGGTGTGCGTGTGTGTGTGTGTGTGCATATGTGTGTGCATGTGTGTGTGCGTGCACAACTGTGTGTTTTAATCAGTTCAACACTAGATGGCTCTGCTACGAAACCAATAACTTGTCAAATGTCTAAATTCCTGGAATGTGGCATTAAATAACACATGGATTCTAACCTACTGAATGAAACTGCTATCTTCCAAAGTCTAGCACACATTTAGAATAGCATCAGACTTTTAGGCTTGACATGCTCTGAATTTCTAAATCAGCAAGTTTAAAATCCTAGAAGACCACATTATTTCAAATTAAAATAAGAAGTTGCCCTGAGATAGCCTCGGGGGTATAGATTTCATCTGCTCTATAATCAGTCTACTCTGTGCTCAACTATATTCAAATCATTTTCCCATATACTTTGACCCTCTCAATAATCGGTGAGCTAGATAAGAGAGGTAGAGATTCACCTCGTTAAAGGCGGGGACACAGGCTCAGAAACTTACTCAGGATCAACTAGCTCATGAGTGATAGCATCAAGCTGGACTCAGGCTTCACTCCAGTCTCAAAGTTCTTTCTACATTATAGACAAGGAAAGAGAATTAGGTTTGTGCCCTAGATAGTGGGTTCAACATGGCCTTTTCATTATCTAGGATGTTCCCTTCCAGGGAATTAAGTAACTCCACCCACCCAATGGAATTTTGGATTCCTAAGAAACAGAGAGCACTTATTAAGGTAGGAGAGGATATGACTGGGGATGAAGCTTTTTACACTTGGTAGCCTTTGGCTTTGAATTATATCTTAAATTTTTAAGAACTTCTGTTTTACGAAAGTTCGTTTTACGAAAGCAGTATCAGTGAACTTTGCCTAAATATGTCAGCGCTGCTAGGTGGCAAAATCATCTGATATTAAAGGCAAGGTTATTTAAAATTCACAAGCCAAAGAGAAAATGGTGGACAACAGCTCCCATTTAATGATCAGTTACTATGGGCCTGACTGCTCTGGTCCACTGTTACAAGGATTTTCCTCCATTCCAGTCTTTCTCCCTCCAGCGCGATCCTAATCTTTACCACCACCTAGTCTGTTAGATGCTTTGCCTCCCTCAAATCCAAACGACTAGCTTATTTAAATACATACATGAATCAAATTATTCTAATTCAAGCATATTTTGATTTTAAAGAGGATAAACTAACATAATATCATATATCAATTGCTTCCCTGGTGGCTTAGATGGTGAAGAATCTACCTACAATTCAGGAAACCTGAGTTGGATCCCTGGGGTTGGGAAGATCCTCTGGAGAAGGGAATGGCAACAGACTCCACTATTCTTGCCTGGAGAATTCCATGGACAGAGGAGTCTGGCAAGCTATGGTCCGTGGGGTCACAAAGAACACAACTGAGTGACTAACATACACACACACAGACACACACTAACTATATATGAGTCAACTCATTGAAAAAGACCCTGATGATAGAAAATATTGAAGGTAAAAGGAGAATGGGGTAACAGAGGATAACATGGTTGGATGGTATCACTGATTTGATGGATACGAGTCTGAGAAAACTCTGGGAGATAGCAGAGGACAGAGGAACCTGGCATGCTACATTCCATGGGGCTGCAAAAAACAGGACAGGACTCAGCAACTGAACAACAACAGTGTATCAATTATACCTCAGGTCTTTTTTTTTTTTTTTAAAGAGGGGCAGACACTATTATCTCATGACAGTTTATTTTCAACTCACACCCAAAATATATACAAATAGATGATATGACTCACTTTCTTAGAACTCTTCAGTGACCTTTCCTTGCTCCAGGATAAGGTGAGTAATGTGTGTCATCATATGCATGGCCCTCTAGGGGCCACTTTCCCCACTACATCCCTCTCACCACAACTGGTTTTCTACCAGTTATTTGAGTGTACCACACTCAGGGCACTGGCACACACTATTTGTGCCTACTAGGATGCCCACCCTCCACTCAACCATCCCTCAGGTCTCAGTTTATAATAGCTGGTCTTCAGGAAGGCTTTCCTCACTCCCACCCAGTCCCATACCAGGTTACATTCCAAGGTTGGGGTAGTGTTTCTGTTTCTTTTTTGAATGATTATTACAATCAGTGATATCAATGAATATCCATCATCTCATATAGATACAAAATTAAATGGAAGACCTTTTTGTGATAACAACTCTAAGATTCACCCTCTTAAGAATTTCCATACATAACATGCTATGTTACACTAATGTCCCGGACCGCGGGGCAGACTGGCTATACTCTGTAGCCTCCCGCGCATGAATGTTGCGGTGCGCCGCTTGGGATGGCGCCTAGCGGAGCCTTTCACGCATGAGCCCTGGCCGCACTTTGCAGCTTCTAGTTTAGGAGCATCGTCATGTTTGCACAAAAATGGCGCTTGGTGGATGTAGCGGGGTGTGGTTTAAGGCGTGTGCATATTGCTCTGATAGGTGGTTCCTAGTTTCCGCGCTCGCGATCAGTGCATGCTGCCCTTGCATTCCTATGGGGTCGGGAGCGCGTGTGCATCTGACCTTTTACACGATTGGCTTATGAGTAGCTCCTTCCTGTTTCTGTGTAGCATAAATACCCCCTTGTTTTTGCAATAAAAGGAGACTTGATCAGACGCCTGTTTTGTTTCCGTTTCTCGTGTCTCTTGTCCTCTGAATTCCACTCCCCACCTTTAGGGCCTGCGTTGACGAATCCTAGGTCTGCACTGACGAAGCCCGCGGGTCGGGACACACTAAGTCTCTTCAGTCTTTGAGACCCTCTGGACTGTAGCCTGCCAGGTTCCTCTGTCCATGGGATTCTCAAGGCGAAGACATAGGAGGGAGTTGCCATGCCCTTCTCCTATACATAACATACAACACTGCTAATTTTACTTATCATATTGTACATGACTCCCCTAGTACTTATTTATAACTTGAGGTTTGTACTTTTGAGTGATGACTCACAAACTCAGGGCACTGGCACACACAAATTTTTGGTTTTCTACCAGTTATTTGAGTGTACCACACTCAGGGCACTACACACTATTTGTGCCTACTAGGATGCCCACCCTCCACTCAACCATCCCTCAGGTCTCAGTTTATAATAGCTGGTCTTCAGGAAGGCTTTCCTCACTCCCACCCAGTCCCATACCAGGTTACATTCCAAGGTTGGGGTAGTGTTTCTGTTTCTTTTTTGAATGATTATTACAATCAGTGATATCAATGAATATCCATCATCTCATATAGATACAAAATTAAATGGAAGACCTTTTTGTGATAACAACTCTAAGATTCACCCTCTTAAGAATTTCCATACATAACATGCTATGTTACACTAATGTCCCGGACCGCGGGGCAGACTGGCTATACTCTGTAGCCTCCCGCGCATGAATGTTGCGGTGCGCCGCTTGGGATGGCGCCTAGCGGAGCCTTTCACGCATGAGCCCTGGCCGCACTTTGCAGCTTCTAGTTTAGGAGCATCGTCATGTTTGCACAAAAATGGCGCTTGGTGGATGTAGCGGGGTGTGGTTTAAGGCGTGTGCATATTGCTCTGATAGGTGGTTCCTAGTTTCCGCGCTCGCGATCAGTGCATGCTTCCCTTGCATTCCTATGGGGTCGGAAGCGCGTGTGCATCTGACCTTTTACACGATTGGCTTATGAGTAGCTCCTTCCTGTTTCTGTGTAGCATAAATACCCCCTTGTTTTTGCAATAAAAGGAGACTTGATCAGACGCCTGTTTTGTTTCCGTTTCTCGTGTCTCTTGTCCTCTGAATTCCCACTCCCCCACCTTTAGGGCCTGCGTTGACGAATCCTAGGTCTGCACTGACGAAGCCCGCGGGTCGGGACACACTAAGTCTCTTCAGTCTTTGAGACCCTCTGGACTGTAGCCTGCCAGGTTCCTCTGTCCATGGGATTCTCAAGGCGAAGACATAGGAGGGAGTTGCCATGCCCTTCTCCTATACATAACATACAACACTGCTAATTTTACTTATCATATTGTACATGACTCCCCTAGTACTTATTTATAACTTGAGGTTTGTACTTTTTGACTGCCTTCATCCAATTTTCTCACACCCACCTTTGGTAGTCACATATCTGATCTCTTTTTCTATGAATTCATTTGTTTTTAAACTATTTTGGTAGGTCTCTGTGTTTTGTTCTCTGTTTAGCATCCTGGACTTCTCTTTCACAACACTGATAACTAAGTTAATCACTGGGGAAGAATTTACTTAATGCATATACCCTGAATCTGGTTTATTAATCACCAAATACCTAAAGACTAATACAGTGTTCTGCAAGCTTTTCAAATGGTGCTTCACAGTAAAATATTAAAAAAATTTACATCATAACCAGTATATGTACATACATATAACTGAAACATACATATAACTGAAAAGTTTTAGAAACATTATATACCCTTTCTAGAAGCAATTTGTTTCATATTTTCTATTCTATTCTGGTTTTAATATGCTGGATATGACCCAGTATATTGATTTGACAATTTACTAATAAATTCAACTCTCATTTTAAATAATTACCAATCTACTTTACAAGAATACCTTGATAAGACAGAAAAGACTAACATTCTGTAGTTAATATATCAAAAATTACAGATATGTAATGTATCAAAAACTACATACCTATAAATTTTGTAACTACTCAAAAAATTAAAGATAGTATGCTGTCTTTAAGAATAATTAGCCTATGATTATTAACACTAGGACTTTTTATATCTTCTACTAAGTGTGGAAAAGAGGCTAATTTTTAAAAATTTGCAGTGTTTAATGTAAAAGAATAAAACCCATACACCTTAGTCATGAGTCCTATATTAGCCATGGAATTCAATTAAGTAGTATCAGTGTGCTCATACGTGTCAGTTTATAGCAGACGTATGATATTCTGAAAATTTGTAACAAAATGTGTGAAACTAGATAAATAAATACGCATCTATGCTTAGCAAATAGTTGGCCCTTAGGTAATTGAAGAATAAGCAAATGAAATTACCACTCACTATTTAAACCAAATTTGCTTATTTGTTTACACTGTATAACATTTTGATCATTGCTTTGTCTCTCCCAGGATAATGAGACCCCAGGAGGGCTAGCCTGGGTTTATTTTTACAAAGTAAAAGCAAGCCTTGAGGTTTGTACTTTTTGACTGCCTTCATCCAATTTTCTCACACCCACCTTTGGTAGTCACATATCTGATCTCTTTTTCTATGAATTCATTTGTTTTTAAACTATTTTGGTAGGTCTCTGTGTTTTGTTCTCTGTTTAGCATCCTGGACTTCTCTTTCACAACACTGATAACTAAGTTAATCACTGGGGAAGAATTTACTTAATGCATATACCCTGAATCTGGTTTATTAATCACCAAATACCTAAAGACTAATACAGTGTTCTGCAAGCTTTTCAAATGGTGCTTCACAGTAAAATATTAAAAAAATTTACATCATAACCAGTATATGTACATACATATAACTGAAACATACATATAACTGAAAAGTTTTAGAAACATTATATACCCTTTCTAGAAGCAATTTGTTTCATATTTTCTATTCTATTCTGGTTTTAATATGCTGGATATGACCCAGTATATTGATTTGACAATTTACTAATAAATTCAACTCTCATTTTAAATAATTACCAATCTACTTTACAAGAATACCTTGATAAGACAGAAAAGACTAACATTCTGTAGTTAATATATCAAAAATTACAGATATGTAATGTATCAAAAACTACATACCTATAAATTTTGTAACTACTCAAAAAATTAAAGATAGTATGCTGTCTTTAAGAATAATTAGCCTATGATTATTAACACTAGGACTTTTTATATCTTCTACTAAGTGTGGAAAAGAGGCTAATTTTTAAAAATTTGCAGTGTTTAATGTAAAAGAATAAAACCCATACACCTTAGTCATGAGTCCTATATTAGCCATGGAATTCAATTAAGTAGTATCAGTGTGCTCATACGTGTCAGTTTATAGCAGACGTATGATATTCTGAAAATTTGTAACAAAATGTGTGAAACTAGATAAATAAATACGCATCTATGCTTAGCAAATAGTTGGCCCTTAGGTAATTGAAGAATAAGCAAATGAAATTACCACTCACTATTTAAACCAAATTTGCTTATTTGTTTACACTGTATAACATTTTGATCATTGCTTTGTCTCTCCCAGGATAATGAGACCCCAGGAGGGCTAGCCTGGGTTTATTTTTACAAAGTAAAAGCAAGCCTTGTCATTCTAGAAACATTTCTTTTGATTAGACTGATGAGATCAAGGTCATGTGTTTGATCTTATTCTAATCAGTTGGTTTCTCTTTGTCTCAAGACCACAGACTGCCTCCTGTGCTACAACATACCTTAGGAAAGAGGAAGACTGATCCATTATTTTTCTTTTTACTGTTTTTTGGCACACCTCGATCACTGCAACAAATCTGGTTTAGAAAATAAAAAGCAAAAAACTTTCCAGCAATGTCATAATAATACCACCAAATTCATTACTGCCTTTGACTCTCATGAGTAATATACGAATTGTCTCACCTGAATTGTCAGATTTTAGGACTATTTTGTCTTATTTGCAAACATTTTGGCTTAATGTGATTATAATCCTGCCCCATTGAATGTCAGGACCCCTCAACTAGGAAACCAATCTACTTTTAAATAACCGGTTTATATAATGCCTTCTTTTACCACTGTCTTTTACTATCCCATGAGATACCTCAAACCACTGGCTTTCTTTCCTTTGCACTCCTCACCATCCAGGCACCAACCATAGCAAGCAACCAACAAAGTCCTCCTGACCCTGACTATCTCACAATATCGACAGTTTTCTGCAGCACCAGGTGTACTCAAGGTAAGGATTCCACACACGTTGGGAAGCCACACACCCAGACTGAGCCTTCACTAGGGAAACCAATAAAACTGCTTGGTGAGAGGGACCCACTCCCAAGGAGGTGGTAGAGAGTTGTGATCCTCAGAGAACTGTCAACTGGGAGATGCATGGATGCCTCGTTCAGGGTTCATTCCAACGTCACAATTCAGGACAAAACAATATTTATAGGAGTGTTCTTGTTAAACTTTGTCAGGCACTGCTTTAGGAAAAGTTTAGGAATATGCAGGCTTCCTTGTGTTTGAGAACTGAAAACTGGGGCAGAACCAACATTCCAACAGTGCACTAAATTCCCAGATATGAGCAACTGATGTATCTTCCTCTGTGCCCACATTATGGAACTATTGCTTGTAAAATTTTTTAAAAAGCACAGAATAAACAAGTGCTTCTGTTAATAGTTGGTTCCTAGAAAATCAGACTCCTCTTATTAGAATAGAAGCCAAGCGTGTCTTCTAATTTTAGTGTGGGGACTTGCCTGTAGTTTATAAACTCTTGCAATATACTCAAAATTAGGAGGGATTTTATTTTTTAATTTTTCGGTGGGCTTATGTCCCTTAGAAATTTCCTCTATAGATTGGAACTCATCAGAGAATTGAGAACATAGAGTTTATATCTTTGGAAATAACATGTTCCTGTTCTTTAAGAAACACAGTCTCACTGAGATTTCAAGTATTGAACAATAGCCTTGGCTCTCGTATAACCTCAGCAATATGCCTGATTATTATAGCTCTCTCTTAAAATATGAATAAGCAGCTTGTATAAAAGAAGCCTGCTTTCCCCAGCATAATCTGATACTGTTTATTTGCGTATGTAAATGCCTTGTGCATTTTATTTTTGTAAACCTGCGTTTATCTACATACTTGACTTAAAACTCCATACTTCATGGCATGTAATAGAGTGACATAAGAAGTGTGTCAAGAGGGAGGGGACCTACATATACCTATGGTTGATTCATGTGGATGTTTGGCAGAAAACAGCAGAACTCTGCAAAGAAATTATCCTCCAATTAAAAAAAATTCAAAAAAAAAATATCCCGACAGTTTTCTGCAAGGATTAACCACACGGTGGTAAGCCACACACCCAGACTGAGCCTTCACTAGGGAAACCAATAAAACTGCTTGGTGAGAGGGACCCACTCCCAAGGAGGTGGTAGAGAGTTGTGATCCTCAGAGAACTGTCAACTGGGAGATGCATGGATGCCTCGTTCAGGGTTCATTCCAACGTCACAATTCAGGACAAAACAATATTTATAGGAGTGTTCTTGTTAAACTTTGTCAGGCACTGCTTTAGGAAAAGTTTAGGAATATGCAGGCTTCCTTGTGTTTGAGAACTGAAAACTGGGGCAGAACCAACATTCCAACAGTGCACTAAATTCCCAGATATGAGCAACTGATGTATCTTCCTCTGTGCCCACATTATGGAACTATTGCTTGTAAAATTTTTTAAAAAGCACAGAATAAACAAGTGCTTCTGTTAATAGTTGGTTCCTAGAAAATCAGACTCCTCTTATTAGAATAGAAGCCAAGCGTGTCTTCTAATTTTAGTGTGGGGACTTGCCTGTAGTTTATAAACTCTTGCAATATACTCAAAATTAGGAGGGATTTTATTTTTTAATTTTTCGGTGGGCTTATGTCCCTTAGAAATTTCCTCTATAGATTGGAACTCATCAGAGAATTGAGAACATAGAGTTTATATCTTTGGAAATAACATGTTCCTGTTCTTTAAGAAACACAGTCTCACTGAGATTTCAAGTATTGAACAATAGCCTTGGCTCTCGTATAACCTCAGCAATATGCCTGATTATTATAGCTCTCTCTTAAAATATGAATAAGCAGCTTGTATAAAAAGAAGCCTGCTTTCCCCAGCATAATCTGATACTGTTTATTTGCGTATGTAAATGCCTTGTGCATTTTATTTTTGTAAACCTGCGTTTATCTACATACTTGACTTAAAACTCCATACTTCATGGCATGTAATAGAGTGACATAAGAAGTGTGTCAAGAGGGAGGGGACCTACATATACCTATGGTTGATTCATGTGGATGTTTGGCAGAAAACAGCAGAACTCTGCAAAGAAATTATCCTCCAATTAAAAAAAAAAATTGAAAAAAAGTGTGAAACACTTGCCTAACTTACCATAGGCTTAATGTCATTTTGGCATAGCAGAAAACAAGGGACTAATACAAAGGAAACCTTAGCTATCCAAATTACCGTGAGTTCTACTTTTTAAAATATGCTACTTAAAACACATCAAAATAATATTCACCTCAAGAATTTTTAATGAAATATTCATTTTAATACAGTTAACAAATGACAACAGTGGTTTTGTAGATGCGGCTTGGGTTTTAGTGACCCAAGTATCTGGTCAAAGGGCTGCATGGATGCAAGAAACGGGGCGAGTTAAAGTTTAACTCCCAGGAATTGTAAACCAAACCTAAAGCTACTGAACCTTTGGAGTTTGATAGGATGATCAGAGCATAACCAGAGCGACACGCTGAATTCACCATAATCAAGGAAACCTTTTCCGGGTGGGGATCTCTGAAATTACTCAGGTATGGTCCATGTGTTTTGCTTTTTCTATTTCAGCTCTGTGAAATGGTATCATGTGGATCAGTGCAAATGCCGTAAAATAGTTTTTACCCTCTTCCACAAGACAGCTGAATTCAGGGATTTTTCTAGTTTGCTTTGATACTGATGAAGCCATCTGAAAACAAAAGAAAATACTAGAATGATCATATAATCTCCAAATAAGGTAGCAGTCAGCTTTTGCTCTTTGATTTTAGTCCATTTCTGAGGGTTTAAAAAAATATATAAATTTATCGCTTCAGGTTTAAGAGCAAGGCTAATGTTTCTGAGAAATGTATTTAGCAGTAGCCAGACAGCCAGGAAAGTTGTGGTTGACTGTTCTGGCCCTCAGATCCGGGGAAACATAAAAGTGTAATTAACAAGAGAAATGGTATTAACTTCACTGACAGATTCTGCATTCTCTGTATAGATTATAATTTTTATCATACTTTAGACTTCATATATTCATTAATCTCCTTCCCTTTCCTCCTTTATCCTACACCACCACCACAAACATTTGCAAATGAAACAAAAACAGTCATGGAAAATGTTTGACTCTGAGTACATTAAATCTTAATATACAGATGGCTAATTATTAGAGCTTTTCCTTTCAGGGTGAGTTTGGGCAGCTGTGCTGCAGTGGATGTATTTTACATGATCATTTTGTTCACTCCAAAAAGATGATTCACAATCAGACTATGATGGTGTTCTATCCAAAAAAAGAAATCAATCAGGGCACTTACCAGGAATATCCCATTCCTCCCAGAAATCTCTTAAATATTCTGATTGAAACAGTTTTGTTCTGTAATTACCGAAGTAAGTTCCACGGAAAATGGGTTCCAAATCAAACAAATTTCTGTACCACAGGACTGTTCACATGTGTATTGTATATGTTCAAGAAGATGAGTAACAGCATCATTTTGCATTGTACATATTTAACGTTTTGCAGAATGTACACTGATGAATTTAATTCTTGTTATAATTTAGGAGTATCAAAGATGTGGTGGTCTCATCTGATATACTCTTTATAATACAAGCTGAGATGCATACAATAGAGCATAGGTCAGGAAATAAAAGTGAAATCACTTATTTTAAAGCACTTAGGCTTTCTTCTGCTAAATATAGGTAATGAACAAATGCCTTGTAGGTTCATTTTTTAGGACCATATTTTCTGAAATAGTATGGGCACTCCCCATTTGAGACAATTCTCACATTTTACTGTTTCAATGTATTGTTTATTAGATGTAAGGGAAGGGAGAAAATGTGGTCAAGAAAAAGGAAATTAGTTGTTGTGGACAAAGATAAAGTGACATGGTGGATATGAAAATGCTGAAAATTTAGTCATTATTTTCACCTGAGATAATAATACCATGTTGGTTTTCTGCCATATCAAATGTATCCTTTCCTAGGCTGTATTCAGTAGATGTTAATGTATGTGACTCTAAAAGAGGGACTGTGTTGTCAAGCTGAGGAAATGGTAGCTAGAAATTAAAACAGGTCTTATTATTACATGCGTATTTTGAGTAGTAATAACAGTAACATTTAGTAAGCATATTGCCAAGTGCATGTCTAAGTACTTTCCATGCATTTATCTCATGTTATTCTTAGAATAGCCATATACGGTAGATAAGATTATAACATTTTACAAACCCAGAAGACTGAGGCTCAAATAAGTTACTTTAAACATCATGACTAGTGATGGTTTTGATTCTATCCCAAAACATGATCATTTTGTTCACTCCAAAAAGATGATTCACAATCAGACTATGATGGTGTTCTATCCAAAAAAAGAAATCAATCAGGGCACTTACCAGGAATATCCCATTCCTCCCAGAAATCTCTTAAATATTCTGATTGAAACAGTTTTGTTCTGTAATTACCGAAGTAAGTTCCACGGAAAATGGGTTCCAAATCAAACAAATTTCTGTACCACAGGACTGTTCACATGTGTATTGTATATGTTCAAGAAGATGAGTAACAGCATCATTTTGCATTGTACATATTTAACGTTTTGCAGAATGTACACTGATGAATTTAATTCTTGTTATAATTTAGGAGTATCAAAGATGTGGTGGTCTCATCTGATATACTCTTTATAATACAAGCTGAGATGCATACAATAGAGCATAGGTCAGGAAATAAAAGTGAAATCACTTATTTTAAAGCACTTAGGCTTTCTTCTGCTAAATATAGGTAATGAACAAATGCCTTGTAGGTTCATTTTTTAGGACCATATTTTCTGAAATAGTATGGGCACTCCCCATTTGAGACAATTCTCACATTTTACTGTTTCAATGTATTGTTTATTAGATGTAAGGGAAGGGAGAAAATGTGGTCAAGAAAAAGGAAATTAGTTGTTGTGGACAAAGATAAAGTGACATGGTGGATATGAAAATGCTGAAAATTTAGTCATTATTTTCACCTGAGATAATAATACCATGTTGGTTTTCTGCCATATCAAATGTATCCTTTCCTAGGCTGTATTCAGTAGATGTTAATGTATGTGACTCTAAAAGAGGGACTGTGTTGTCAAGCTGAGGAAATGGTAGCTAGAAATTAAAACAGGTCTTATTATTACATGCGTATTTTGAGTAGTAATAACAGTAACATTTAGTAAGCATATTGCCAAGTGCATGTCTAAGTACTTTCCATGCATTTATCTCATGTTATTCTTAGAATAGCCATATACGGTAGATAAGATTATAACATTTTACAAACCCAGAAGACTGAGGCTCAAATAAGTTACTAAAGGGGTGAGGAGGTGGCAGAGCCAAATTCCCTTATCAGGTAGTCTGACTCCAGAGCACATACATACAACCATGAGACCATCCTCACAAGGACTGGAGATTTACTCTATGTATAAATAGCTTCCCAGGAGACTCAGAGGTAAAGAATCTGCCTGCAATGCAGGAAACTTGGGTTCAATCCCTGGGTCAGGAAGATGCCCTGGAGAAGGAAATTACAACTTACTGGGAAATCCCATTGTCAGAGGAGTCTGGTGGGCTACCATCCATGAGGCTGCAAAGAGTCAGATATGGCTGAGCAACTAAACAACAACAAATATGTTCGTTCATTGTTAATATCTAGGACAGCAGGCAATGTTTTGTTTCCTAAGCTTAATTTACAATAACACATCTTCTTTTGGTAACATCTATTATCATCTCAGAAATGGTATTCCTCAGAACACAGGTGAAGACAGAACAAATCATTTTTATAGCCCATGTCCAGCATTCATAACAACTAGAATTGACTGAAACCATCACTACTGAAATCATCACAATCAAAAATCTCTAAGGTAACTTGAAGTCTAATCGTCTTCTGTCAACAGGACCATGCCAATCTTAGAGATTTTTCAAATTAATTATAGACAGAACATTGGACTTTTCTCCTGACAGAGCTAGGTTGGAGTGCCTGTTCCCAAATTCCTTAGGTTTGCGACCTTAGGCATGATGTTCAACTCTGAATCTCGGATTACTCAAACATAAAATGGGGGTTAAATCTGTCCTGCAGAATTTAGTAAAGATTGTAGGAGACAATCTGGAGATGGAAATGGCAACCCACTCCAGTATTCTTGCCTGGACAATTCTATGGGCAGAGAAATCTGGTGGGCTACAGTCTATGAGGTCACAAAGAGTCGAACTAACATACATACATAGAAGACAATAAAGCAACATTCCCTGGCACTATGAATTCAGAAATTCAGCAAAACTCTCTTTCCTGTTCATTTCCCTATTGATAAAAATTTCCAGGAAGGCTTCCTAAAACTTTCCAAACTTACCCATTAGCTCCTCTTTGTCAAAACAATGCTAGTATCACTTAAATCAAAAACTGTACATAAACAATAAAGGTTTGATGAGTCCCAAAGAGAAAAACCCTATTTGTTCAGAAAATAATAGAACTGATTATTTTCTTTTATTCTAAAAAAGAAGCATTCTATACCATTTTTTTTGTTTTAGAGAATGTTTCTCAGGATGTCACCGTGTGTGTTCATTTTGTCACATGGCCAGGTGATGTTACAGATCTGTTTCAATAGCTGTCTTTAAAAAAAATATTGTCATCCCTCAGGACACTGGGTGCTATGCTGGGTACTATTGCCCAATGGCTTTCATTATCTATGTGTCTCTAAATGACTCAATACGTTCAAACAAGACGGTATTGATCCACAGAGGATAAACACCATTTTATCTTGTTCATGGAAACAGTAACCAAGCTCCTCTAAAGTGCAGTCCTCTCAGTCCAAACTCCCCCAGGGGAAGCGCCTGGAAAAGGAGCGGCAGGACGGCAGTGACCTTCTCTACAGAAATCTAAGTCCCATCTGCTCCTTGGCCTGATAAGGTAAAATCCAGGCAGACCTTAACAAATACTTACTGCTGATTCAATCAGAAAAGCTAGTGGTTTTAATTTTAAACCTAATCCAACTAGGCTGGCAGTTAAAAACTATTTTGACTTTTTTTAATTTAGTAAATTTAAAAATTTTAAAAAAATTTTGGCCTCTTTTGTTGGTTTCTTTCTTTCTTTATTTTTATCCATCTTTATGCTTCTGCATGTGTGGGCCTCCCATTGCAATGGCCTCTCTCATTGCAGAGCACCGCCTGTGCTCCAGAGTGCTGGCTCATAAATGGACACACCCTTCCAGCTGCTCTGCAGCACGTGGGATCTTACTGGTGTCCTTTGCACCTCAGGGCGGACTCTTGACCCACTGGACCACCAGGGAAACCCAAATTAAATATTTTTGATGGAGCTAAACCCCCAATTAAGATATATCTCTTTATAAGAATGGTTGTCGATGAAAATATGCTAGTTTCTTAAGCTATATAATTGGATTTTCTTTTAAAGATGTATACACTCAGCTTGTTTTTTTTCTTTTCTTATTCAGATAAACACATGGAATTTTAGATATGTAGGTGCTAACGACCACATGGAAAACATTTTCCAGATTTCATCCCTGGTGATATTAAGAGAAAAGTAATAATATGAATTCAGATAACTCCCTCTAGTTTGTAAGGTTATATGCAGGGTTCTGCCCCAGTTGATAATATGACTACAGAGAATTAGCATAAAATGACAATCTGGTCAGATAGAATGACTAAGTCAGCAAACTGGTTTGCAGTTCTATGTAAAAAAATCCTTTCTTCAATGACATAATAATGTTCATTAGTCCTCTGCAGTTAAAAAACAACCATTTTGAGGTGCCCAACAGACTTAAAGAACACTAGGTTTCTTGATACCTAGTAGAATTAATAACTACAGTATGTTATTTCTAGAGAATATTCTAACATTTATGCAGAAGAATTTAGATTTTTTTAATGCCAAGTTTCTTCATAGTCACCTTAGCAGTCCTAGTCTCTTCGAGGTTACTGTCATTCTTCTGCGCTGAAAAATCTCTCACCTAGAGCTTGTAAGCCCAGCTCCATTTATGTAGCAATAGGGGAGACTATGTTGGGAGCCTTCAGATTCTGTCCTGGGTATCAACTGATCTGTTGATGAGTGAACTAAGAGCTTTGATGAAACTGTGAAGACAGCAGGATCCACAAGGAGGGTGAGAGGAGGAGAAGCAGTCCCATACAAGCCCCAGAAGAAAACAACCCTGAAAGGATTTAAACCAGTGCAGGTGCTACACGGCCAACCTAGTGAAGGAAGCAAAGGAGGGAGAATTCTATGCCATCTCCTGAGAAATGAACAGAGTGCTGGCAGTATTAGTTATAGATGCTGCTGATTTTCATTCCTACTAACTCATCTTTAGTACTTCTACCCATCTCATCTCTTAGGTCTATATTTAGTGCTCATCTGGGGCCTTCTGCATGAAATGAATTGACTTATCAGCCAAAGCTTCTGTTTACTTGCAGCAGAAGTCAAAACTCAGAATCTGATTCCATGGAGGAGAAAACCGGGCAGGCACATACAAATCCTCGCTTCAACAACCCTCCTTCCAGTCGTCTGTCCTGAAGACTCCTAACACTGCTTCACAATTTAGACATTTACTACCAACCATTTCACATCCTAAGATAACAATGATATTAATAACAGTTCTTATAGACCTGATATACCTCCTGACATATGTCAGACACATAGATGAACTCACTTAACCCTCTGGAATCCTCTGGAATAGGTACCAGGGTACAAGTTTGTAAGAATTTGGGAAAAAATAAAATGACAATCTGGTCAGATAGAATGACTAAGTCAGCAAACTGGTTTGCAGTTCTATGTAAAAAAATCCTTTCTTCAATGACATAATAATGTTCATTAGTCCTCTGCAGTTAAAAAACAACCATTTTGAGGTGCCCAACAGACTTAAAGAACACTAGGTTTCTTGATACCTAGTAGAATTAATAACTACAGTATGTTATTTCTAGAGAATATTCTAACATTTATGCAGAAGAATTTAGATTTTTTTAATGCCAAGTTTCTTCATAGTCACCTTAGCAGTCCTAGTCTCTTCGAGGTTACTGTCATTCTTCTGCGCTGAAAAATCTCTCACCTAGAGCTTGTAAGCCCAGCTCCATTTATGTAGCAATAGGGGAGACTATGTTGGGAGCCTTCAGATTCTGTCCTGGGTATCAACTGATCTGTTGATGAGTGAACTAAGAGCTTTGATGAAACTGTGAAGACAGCAGGATCCACAAGGAGGGTGAGAGGAGGAGAAGCAGTCCCATACAAGCCCCAGAAGAAAACAACCCTGAAAGGATTTAAACCAGTGCAGGTGCTACACGGCCAACCTAGTGAAGGAAGCAAAGGAGGGAGAATTCTATGCCATCTCCTGAGAAATGAACAGAGTGCTGGCAGTATTAGTTATAGATGCTGCTGATTTTCATTCCTACTAACTCATCTTTAGTACTTCTACCCATCTCATCTCTTAGGTCTATATTTAGTGCTCATCTGGGGCCTTCTGCATGAAATGAATTGACTTATCAGCCAAAGCTTCTGTTTACTTGCAGCAGAAGTCAAAACTCAGAATCTGATTCCATGGAGGAGAAAACCGGGCAGGCACATACAAATCCTCGCTTCAACAACCCTCCTTCCAGTCGTCTGTCCTGAAGACTCCTAACACTGCTTCACAATTTAGACATTTACTACCAACCATTTCACATCCTAAGATAACAATGATATTAATAACAGTTCTTATAGACCTGATATACCTCCTGACATATGTCAGACACATAGATGAACTCACTTAACCCTCTGGAATCCTCTGGAATAGGTACCAGGGCAGTACAACTTTTCCAGAAGACAGAAAGCTGAGGTCTCCGAAACATGGAAAATCTTGCCCAAGGGCACACAGTTAATCAGTAGTAGAAACAGGAGTGAACTCCAGCCATCTGGTCCATTTACCTGGACTTTGTAAATAGAATAAAAATAGAGCACGGAAAAGCACTGAATTTTGAAGCTAGAAAGAAATTTTGAGGTCCTTTATTTGACAAAGAAAAGCTAGACAAATGTCCCAAAGATAAAAGATGTTTATTAGAGTAAGACCCATATGCAGGACTCCACCCCTCAGGCAGGTCCTTTCTACTGTACCTCTCCCCACTGGATAGCACTTATAATTCAGTAGGATCTCTATATGGATCCTGAGAAAAACAGTAACAGAACTTTCACAATTTGTGAGAAATAGTCCCTTCACTCTGAGTCCTACACTTCCCAATCTGCTTGAATTTACAGACCACCAGAGACTCAGTCAAAAGAGATCCATCTTGCGAATGAAGAGCTGGCCAGGCCCAGATAACAGAAGAAATATGTGCAGGCACAGGCCAGGAATACAATGGAGACATCTCTAGAAATACAAAGTAATTGTCCTAAATCACTTGGCTGCCTTATAATCGAATTCTCTTAGTGTCTGAAGAGGACACAGCACCTCCCACTTGGAGGACACACCCTTCTCCCCAGGGAAAGGATAATTGAGTTGCTAGGTCTATGAATGCTAAGGGAATCCCATATTTAAACTGACCTAATTTGGAGCTTTAAATGGATAGTGCTCAAGAGAGTTCTTCATTTAACATAAAAAGAGTATGTTTTCAGAAGGTCCTTCTTAAAACACAAGTTAATTGTGATACAGAATGAGAATGATCAGGGCACTTTGAGGTGTTAACACTCAGGAACACTGTAGCCTAAAAGCATCAAGCATAGTTACCAGCCAGGTAAAGTGTTAGTCACTCAGTCGCATTTGACTCTTGCAATACCATGGGCTAGAGACCACCAGGCTCCTCTGTCCATGGAATTCTCCAGGCAAGAGTACTGGAGTGGACAGCTACTTTCTTCTGCAAAGGATCTTTCCCGACCCAGAGATTAAACCTGGGTCTCTGTCATTGGAGGCAGATTCTTTACCAACTAAGCCACCAAGGAAGACTGAAATTACCTAGCATAGTCATCAGCCTGGTAAAGTCTTATGGAAAGGGGACTTAGGACAAGTCAGTTTTGTTTTTGTTTTTTGTTTTTTTACTTTTGGCCTCTTCTATTGGTCCTTCACTTATTTATTTTCATCCATCTTAATTCTTTGGCCTGTGTAGGGTTCCCATTGCAGTGGCCTCTTTCATTGCAGAGCACTGGCTCTGGGCCCATGGGCTCCAGAGCACTGGCTCATAATTGGGCACACTGGTCCAGCTACTCTGCGGCATGTGGGATCTCCATGCCAGGGATTTAACTGGCGCCCCTTGCACTGCAAGGCAGACTCTTTACCCACTGGACCACCAGGGAAACCCAACAAGTCAGTTATGATGGTGGGGAGGAGAAGATACAAAGGAGATATGGCCAGGGTGGAAGTGACATGGGTAATCAGAGCGTAAGGTATTTGAATGGTATTTGATTTTTGAAGAAGAATTTACTTATTAAACAATTTTGATTTATTATTAAAGTCATTTGAGGGCTTCCCTGGTGCTCCAGTGGGTAAGGACACCGCCTTGCAGTGCAAGGGGCGCCGGTTTGATCCCTGGCCTGGGAAGATCCCATGTGCCGCAGAGCGGCTGGACTGATGTGTCCAATTACCGAGCCGGAGCTCTGGAGCGCATGCGCCCAGAGCCGGTGCTCTGCGACAACAGAGGCCACTGCGATGGGAGGCCCACACAGGCCAGAGAACAAAGATGGATGAAAATGGACAAATGAAAGACCAATAGAAGTGGCCCTCCCACCCCACCCCCACCAAAAATAAATAAATAAATAAATCTTAATAAAAAAAAAAAAGTCATTTGAGCATCATTCTTACCAGATACTAATTCCTCCATGTCTTTCCCTCACTTCAAAACATTTACTTAATACAAGTGCATTTACTTACATTGGAAAACAAAAACCAGAGCATACTCTCTGTCCATGGACAATTTTTCTCCAGGCAAGAGTACTGGAGTGGACAGCTACTTTCTTCTGCAAAGGATCTTTCCGACCCAGAGATTAAACCTGGGTCTCTGTCATTGGAGGCAGATTCTTTACCAACTAAGCCACCAAGGAAGACTGAAATTACCTAGCATAGTCATCAGCCTGGTAAAGTCTTATGGAAAGGGGACTTAGGACAAGTCAGTTTTGTTTTTGTTTTTTGTTTTTTTACTTTTGGCCTCTTCTATTGGTCCTTCACTTATTTATTTTCATCCATCTTAATTCTTTGGCCTGTGTAGGGTTCCCATTGCAGTGGCCTCTTTCATTGCAGAGCACTGGCTCTGGGCCCATGGGCTCCAGAGCACTGGCTCATAATTGGGCACACTGGTCCAGCTACTCTGCGGCATGTGGGATCTCCATGCCAGGGATTTAACTGGCGCCCCTTGCACTGCAAGGCAGACTCTTTACCCACTGGACCACCAGGGAAACCCAACAAGTCAGTTATGATGGTGGGGAGGAGAAGATACAAAGGAGATATGGCCAGGGTGGAAGTGACATGGGTAATCAGAGCGTAAGGTATTTGAATGGTATTTGATTTTTGAAGAAGAATTTACTTATTAAACAATTTTGATTTATTATTAAAGTCATTTGAGGGCTTCCCTGGTGCTCCAGTGGGTAAGGACACCGCCTTGCAGTGCAAGGGGCGCCGGTTTGATCCCTGGCCTGGGAAGATCCCATGTGCCGCAGAGCGGCTGGACTGATGTGTCCAATTACCGAGCCGGAGCTCTGGAGCGCATGCGCCCAGAGCCGGTGCTCTGCGACAACAGAGGCCACTGCGATGGGAGGCCCACACAGGCCAGAGAACAAAGATGGATGAAAATGGACAAATGAAAGACCAATAGAAGTGGCCCTCCCACCCCACCCCCACCAAAAATAAATAAATAAATAAATCTTAATAAAAAAAAAAAAGTCATTTGAGCATCATTCTTACCAGATACTAATTCCTCCATGTCTTTCCCTCACTTCAAAACATTTACTTAATACAAGTGCATTTACTTACATTGGAATCAATCAGAGGAGAATAAACAGAAAAACTTACAGTGTCTAAAAACTCTCATTCACATTTGCCTCTCAAAATTAGTAATAAAATCAAATATTTACTATAATAACTCCACTACTTCCAATAGTAATTCAAGATTTCAAAGTATTCCCACAATTCTAATGAAAATAAAAGCTGATTCATGGTGCTGGCATGGCCAAGAGGGAGATTATTCTAGTGTTAAAGAAGAAATCTCTGCACCCAGAAGACCTAGGCTCAAATCCTAGCTTCACCACTTACTACCCTTGTGACTTTCAGCAAGGAAACTTCTCTGGGCCTATTTCCTCTGCTATAAAATCAAAGTTGCTTTGAGATTAGATCAGAAATTACACATGGAGTTCTCAGGACAATACCATCTCAGTATACATTGAGCTAGGATTTTACAGCTATCATTTTCATTTCTGTGTTGGTTATACAATGCTTTACTAAGAAAATGGTTAGGAGAGAGAGACACTATGAAGTCAACATGTGGAAAGTGTATTTTAGCCTGGAAGTCAGCGGCTTATAAATTAACTCTCCCCACAACAGGCTAGCTCTGGAAACTGGGAGCAATTTCTCCCTGACTCTGCTGAAGCTCTTCCGAGGCACAAGATGTCCTCTATCGTAGGCAGGGCCTCCTAAGAAAGTCAGGGTAAAGTGATTTAAAGGGACTTGGGAAGTTAGCAAGGGCAGAAGCCTAGAAATCTGATCTGAAATCACTGCAGAGAACAAACCTGTCAGATTCTGTTATTTTCATACTTATCACAAAAAAATTATCAAAGTATTCAAAGGCACTTAGAAACATGCAGATTGATGAATAATGGCTCTAAGCACAATAAAAAAGCAAGTATGAGCTAATATAAACTGCCCCAAATCAGTCCTCCGCACAGGCACATTAGTAGACTCCTGAAGAGAAAACTACGGAGGAGCTTGGGCCATCAATACTGCCATGGAAAGGGTTCGTGTCAGTGTCTACCTTAAGGCAAGTGGCAAGATGAAAGGGGGAGCCTTATGTTAACCAACCCACTGGGAATTGATTCATTGGGCCTTTGTTCAACATTCTTCTAGCTGTCATGTTGGACACAAAGATACATTGTGCGTTTGTCCGTAAACTCAAGAAACCCATGAAGGATTCTCCATTCAGGATAATTAATCACTCCTCCAAGGTATCTTACTTTGTTGAAAATGATATTATTTACAAAATTAGGAGTTCCTGAAAGGCAAATAAAATTATCCTATTTATTTTTTAATTCCCAAACCTAACAGTGTTATATATATAACAGATGCACAAAATTATTTATTCAACAAAATAGCCACATAACTGGGGAAAGAAGGGACAGAGGTAGAGGAAGAGAGAAATAGAAACACTAGTGAGTGCCAGGCACTGAGCTGTGAACCCATGCAGTCACCTTGGATCACTATAACAGCCCTATAAGGCAGGCATCATCCCCGATTTTGAAATTAGTCAACTGGGACCTGGTTAAATAACTTAAACCAACTTTGCAAAGTTCTTAAAGGATGGAACTCAACACCTGAACCTAAGTCTGTATGAATTCATGGCCCCACCTTTTTTTGTTCATTATCGACTAGGATATCCTTAGACTTATGAACCAATGATGAACAACACAGAGCAAAATATTGTGTATTCTAGTATCTTGTGTTGAAACTAGAAAATGAGGAAAAAGAGGACAAAGTCTGCAGCTGTCAGAGAGATTATATGAAACTTCCATCCTGTTCCGCAACTATGTATGGTATGACAACTAACAACAAGGCTAAGAGCTAAGAAGACTGGCATATCTTTGGGGCTGTAGGCCCTCCTCTCTTCACGAGAACAAACCTGTCAGATTCTGTTATTTTCATACTTATCACAAAAAAATTATCAAAGTATTCAAAGGCACTTAGAAACATGCAGATTGATGAATAATGGCTCTAAGCACAATAAAAAAGCAAGTATGAGCTAATATAAACTGCCCCAAATCAGTCCTCCGCACAGGCACATTAGTAGACTCCTGAAGAGAAAACTACGGAGGAGCTTGGGCCATCAATACTGCCATGGAAAGGGTTCGTGTCAGTGTCTACCTTAAGGCAAGTGGCAAGATGAAAGGGGGAGCCTTATGTTAACCAACCCACTGGGAATTGATTCATTGGGCCTTTGTTCAACATTCTTCTAGCTGTCATGTTGGACACAAAGATACATTGTGCGTTTGTCCGTAAACTCAAGAAACCCATGAAGGATTCTCCATTCAGGATAATTAATCACTCCTCCAAGGTATCTTACTTTGTTGAAAATGATATTATTTACAAAATTAGGAGTTCCTGAAAGGCAAATAAAATTATCCTATTTATTTTTTAATTCCCAAACCTAACAGTGTTATATATATAACAGATGCACAAAATTATTTATTCAACAAAATAGCCACATAACTGGGGAAAGAAGGGACAGAGGTAGAGGAAGAGAGAAATAGAAACACTAGTGAGTGCCAGGCACTGAGCTGTGAACCCATGCAGTCACCTTGGATCACTATAACAGCCCTATAAGGCAGGCATCATCCCCGATTTTGAAATTAGTCAACTGGGACCTGGTTAAATAACTTAAACCAACTTTGCAAAGTTCTTAAAGGATGGAACTCAACACCTGAACCTAAGTCTGTATGAATTCATGGCCCCACCTTTTTTTGTTCATTATCGACTAGGATATCCTTAGACTTATGAACCAATGATGAACAACACAGAGCAAAATATTGTGTATTCTAGTATCTTGTGTTGAAACTAGAAAATGAGGAAAAAGAGGACAAAGTCTGCAGCTGTCAGAGAGATTATATGAAACTTCCATCCTGTTCCGCAACTATGTATGGTATGACAACTAACAACAAGGCTAAGAGCTAAGAAGACTGGCATATATCTTTGGGGCTGTAGGGCCCTCCCTCTCTTCAGCCTGCATTTACTCTTCGACTATAGTTCTACCCCTTTTCCCCAACTGTGTCTAAACTAGTATTTCTGCCTTTAAATTATATACAAGAAAACTCAGAGTTATCTTTCTAAAGCACACAGGGTCCTAGAATTCTTCCAAGCTGATCCCAGTGACTTCATAATATGATGAGAACACTATCGTGTCAGTATGCACTTAATTCTTGCCTGACTTACCAGCCTTATCTGCGGCTACTCTCACTCCTTTCCTCAATTCTATTCAGGTCCTCAATTGTGTAGGCAAAATCCACCCACATTAGGAAGATTAATCTGCTTTGCTCACTCTATAGATTCAAACATTTATTTTATCCAGGAACATCCTCAAAGACACACTCAGAACAATGCTTAGTTAAATGTCTGGATATGTTGCGACCCTGTCAAGTTGATACATAATATTAACCATCACAGTATAACCCTAAGGGAGTAGAAAGCACCTCATGTTGTCTAGTCTTAAGAATCTTTATTTCCTCTCGATTACCTACTTCCTCCTCCAACACATGCAGTTTCTGTTTGCTGTTAAAACTTTCCAAAATCTTTTCGGGATTAAAACACAGCTATTCATCACTCCATCTTCAGTGCTGTCAAGTACAGGTCACTTATGAGGATCTCTGGTTCAGCGTGTCTGATATTCTTATCCAAGTTGAGCAGAGACTGGAGGATTCCTAGAGTAGTGGTGGTGTCAGAAGCATCTACGAAAGGAAACTTCCTGTGTGATGTTGTGCTGGCAGCACTGGCCACCAGGAGTTTATTCACCATTGTGTATATAGCCACATTTAGAGTCACATCTGTGTGCGTATTCCTTCCTACAGATGGACAATCTCACATGACCTGATAGTGCAGGCATAGTTTCATCTGAGCCAGCGAGAGTGTGAAAATAAGCATGAGAACTCTAGCCATATTGCAAATGAGAAAAAAGAACAAAGGAACCTAAGAAGAAATCACTGGTGTGTCAGGGAGACCTGATGGGCTTGAACACAGAATAGCTCTGAGCTAAGAAGACTGGCATATATCTTTGGGGCTGTAGGGCCCTCCTCTCTTCAGCCTGCATTTACTCTTCGACTATAGTTCTACCCCTTTTCCCCAACTGTGTCTAAACTAGTATTTCTGCCTTTAAATTATATACAAGAAAACTCAGAGTTATCTTTCTAAAGCACACAGGGTCCTAGAATTCTTCCAAGCTGATCCCAGTGACTTCATAATATGATGAGAACACTATCGTGTCAGTATGCACTTAATTCTTGCCTGACTTACCAGCCTTATCTGCGGCTACTCTCACTCCTTTCCTCAATTCTATTCAGGTCCTCAATTGTGTAGGCAAAATCCACCCACATTAGGAAGATTAATCTGCTTTGCTCACTCTATAGATTCAAACATTTATTTTATCCAGGAACATCCTCAAAGACACACTCAGAACAATGCTTAGTTAAATGTCTGGATATGTTGCGACCCTGTCAAGTTGATACATAATATTAACCATCACAGTATAACCCTAAGGGAGTAGAAAGCACCTCATGTTGTCTAGTCTTAAGAATCTTTATTTCCTCTCGATTACCTACTTCCTCCTCCAACACATGCAGTTTCTGTTTGCTGTTAAAACTTTCCAAAATCTTTTCGGGATTAAAACACAGCTATTCATCACTCCATCTTCAGTGCTGTCAAGTACAGGTCACTTATGAGGATCTCTGGTTCAGCGTGTCTGATATTCTTATCCAAGTTGAGCAGAGACTGGAGGATTCCTAGAGTAGTGGTGGTGTCAGAAGCATCTACGAAAGGAAACTTCCTGTGTGATGTTGTGCTGGCAGCACTGGCCACCAGGAGTTTATTCACCATTGTGTATATAGCCACATTTAGAGTCACATCTGTGTGCGTATTCCTTCCTACAGATGGACAATCTCACATGACCTGATAGTGCAGGCATAGTTTCATCTGAGCCAGCGAGAGTGTGAAAATAAGCATGAGAACTCTAGCCATATTGCAAATGAGAAAAAAGAACAAAGGAACCTAAGAAGAAATCACTGGTGTGTCAGGGAGACCTGATGGGCTTGAACACAGAATAGCTCTGATTTGCACAGAGAGATACTCAGCAGAGTAGAGTGAGGACCGGCACATGATAGATGCTGGATGTCAGGTCAAGGGGTTAGAATATTTCTTTGTAAGTACTGATGAGACCAATGAAGAATATTAGAAGGGATATTTTAGGAAGATTGACCTAGCAGTGGTAGGTAGTTACTAGGGGGTAGGAAGCAGTGAAGTTTCTTTCTAGTTTGGCTAAGTCTAGCAACGGAACAGAGGGTGAAGGATAAGGATAGGAGTAAAAGAACAATAAATATGGATACATATGTATAGGGAGCAGAGAAAGTCACTACCCAGACTCCATGAGGAGCCTAGACTGGAAGTTGTTATGGATAAAAGGGCTTTAAGGACTTCAGCTATGAGATTCATCAACCTGCTGACTTGTTTCACGGTTAACTCGACTCAACTACTTTCAACATTTGCTCCTCTCTCTTCTAAAAGCCATCCTTACTTTATACCCTGTATCCTTTCTCTTTTGCTTCCCCTCCGTATATAGAGCCATGACACAGAGTTTTATGCATAGAGTGGCGATACGAATACTTTATTGGTTGATCCTCATAGAAATGGAGTTGAATACAAATCACTTATGCCAGAATCTATGAAGATGTGGTTTTTTTCAGTATTCCAAGGACATTATTTCTAAACACTGGCATAGAAATAATCATTTCTATTTACTCACTGAAAGTAATGAAAATGTAGGCAGCACAATTATTAGAGACAGTTTTGAATTATTCTCTTTTCTCCACAATCTAGTCTCTGCCTTTTTTATAGACTGTTTATAGTAATTAAAAAAAAAATGTGTCTGTCCTAACTATTTGGCAGATGGAATAAATTACTCTGTATTTCATTTTGTTTGATATTTAACAAATATAGACTATGGTTTAATTCAGAAGTCTGAAACTTACTGCATATTCTCACCTAAGGAGGTTCTAGACCACACCATTTTCTGAACTCCACTCCAGACCAGTTGAATCAGAATCCCTCTAGGAGTGGTAAGGGTGATGCTCAAGTACAAGTGAATATAACATGAGGCCAGGTGTCTCCATAGTGTCTGCTAAAATTCAGGAATGCTTGCAGTTAAATCTCAAAAGACATCCATAGGTTAACACTTTTTCTCCTGTCTTTCCTCATGTAATTTATATTTTCAAGCTAAATTCCAGGGATGTAAAGGCTTTTTGTTGAATTTAAAGGGCACTAGAAACAAATAAATGGTGAAATGTCTTTTGAAGAAGATAAAATGTACTTCTGGAATATCTACTTAATGAGAATACTCTTAAAAGAGGAATTGTTGCTACCTTACCATAGATTATAGAATTTTAAACAGACTTTTAAAGTGAAAATTAAAAATTATGACTATTTTCTTCAAAAAATACAAGGGTTTCCAGATGTCAGGATTGTTTTGCAATAATAATGATCTCTAAGCCAGATGAATTGTGCTTAACTTTGCCAAGAATCTAGGTAGTCTTTTTCCAAAAGAGATTGTATGTGATTTCTGATTTTTAATTATTAAAAAACATTCAGAAAGCATGCTTTCTCATCCCCCAAATGTTTATAATGCCCTGATTTAGTCCTGGTGTAAGTATATACACAAAGAAATATACAGAAACTTCATCCAGTCATTTGTCTATTATATTTCTGCCTGTTCTTTTTTTTTCTGATAAATTCTAAGTTGGTAGCCCCAGTAGTATTTTTTCTCTCTGGCACAGTTTTGTTTTTCTCCATGGATATTTTTACTGTGGTGCAATTTCCCTAGTATCTTAGGATTTTCTATTTTAAGTTACTCTATTTAGGACTCAGAATGACTCCAAGTAGGATGATATATAGATTTAGACATCAACGAACAGTAATCAAACTATCAGCTGGTCCTATACATCTTTGCAAAAAAGGCTGTTTATTTAGAAAGAATGTCTGTCAGCATTGCTTCTCTACAACTGTTAATAACTTGTCTTAAAAATATAGTATACCTTCCAGATAGAATAAGTAACTTCCTTAACCATTGGTGTCAACAAAGGAGCAGGAGAGAGAATAAAGTACAGGATTAAAGAGTGGAAGAGAGGGCTTCCCTGGTGGTCCAGTGGGTAAAGAGTCTGCCTTGCAGTGCAAGGGGCACTGGTTCAATCCCTGGCCCGGTAAGATTTTACGTGCCACGGAATGGCTGGACCATTGTGTCCAATTAGGAGCCAGCACTCTGGAGCACATGTGCCCAGAGCCGGTGCTCTGCAAGGAGAGAGGCAACTGCAATGGGAGGCCCGCACAGGCCAAAGAATAAAGATGGATGAAAATGAATAGATGAAGGACCAATAAAAGAGGCCAAAATTGGAAAAAAACAAAACAAAAAAAAAAACAGTAGAAGAGAGTAAGAGATGGGAGAAGGAAAAAGTAATTAAATGAACATTTAAAGGAAGAAGAAGGAAAAGGGAAAGGGAGAGAGAAAAAGAGAGAAAACCCTGCTACCAAAATAGTTGCCTTTGGTGCCCATTAGAAGTACCCGTGGCTTTGGTTACCCACCACTGCACTACTACATCAGATAGGAATTTGCTGTATGACTCAGGGAACTCAAAAAGGGGCTCTGTAACAACCAGGAGGGCGGAGGAGGTGAGGAAAATGGGAGGGAAGTTCGAGAGGGAGGGGACATATGTATGCCTATGGCTGATTCATGTTGATGTTTAGCAGAAAACAACAAAATTCTGTAAAGCAATTATCCTTTAATTAAAATAAATAAAAAGATACTTGGTCCATAGCTGACTTCCTCCTCTCTGGCTATCTGCAAGCCAAAAAAAGCTGAAGATCAACTGGATGAAGGAGCAAATGTTTTAATTTAAATATAAAAATAGAAATTAACATGAGATTTCAGTCAAATGATACATCACTTGGTCACCTGTGAAGACACTACACTTTGCCAAAGAGCAATGTTTTAGTGAGGTATGACCAACTACGTAACAGAGGCCTGGAAATGACCATGTGTCCATTTTGGATCGTGTCCAAAGGGTGTCAGATTCTGAATGTGTCCAACTGAACCATCAAACTATCTATCTAACTATCAAAAGTTGTAACAATAGCTTGCTTCATTCAAGCAATGAAGCTAAATTACCATATTGCTTTAAATGACCAAGGAGCATATGCCCCTATAGAAGAGAAAATACAATTATCTCCTTCATCAGTTTTGTCACAGTATCACACTTTAAGGCAAATTGGGTAGATATAATCTCTCCTTGCTCTGTCACCACTTGCCTATTATTTATAAGATGAGAAGTCAAATTTAGTAATTAAGAGCATAGACTCTGGCCCCAGGCTATTTAGATTCAAATCCTGGTTTTCCCTCTTACTACCAAGTAACTTTGGGCTCATAAACCTAACTTGGTTTATTACCTATATCATGGGAATGATAATATATCATAGGAATGATAATACTTACTCCACTTAGTTTTAATAAGGATTAAAGAAATTATATATTAAATTTCTAGAATATAGCCAATGGTAATTGTTCAGTTAATGTCAACTGTGTGTATTATTTATACTGTTTGAAAGGTTTTTAAATTTTACCCTATAAAAGGCAAAACCAAGTATCTTGGGGTTTTTTCTTTTTTTAATTTTGGCCTCTTTTATTGGTTATTTATTTATTTATTTAGAGCACTGGCTTGCAATAGCTGCTGTGTGGAACGTGGGATTTTCCCGGGCCAGGGCTCAAACCTGTGCCCCTTGCATGCAAGGCAGACTCTTGGCCCACTGGACCACCAGGGAAGCCCAGTAACTTGTTTTTTTTTTTTTTTTTTTTAAAGATTTATCTATTTATTTACCTTGGGCGGGGGTCGGGTTGGGGAGGGAGGGGAGTGGGCGGGCCACTTCCATTGGTCTTTCATTTCTCTATTTTCATCCGTCTTTGTTCTTTGGCTCCTGCGGGCCTCCCATCGCAGTGGCGTCTGTTGTCTCAGAGCACCGGCTCTGGGCGCATGTGCTCCAGAGCTCTGGCTCGGTAATTGGACACATCAGTCCAGCTGCTCCATGGCACGTGGGATCTTTCCAGGCCAGGGATCGAACTGGCACCCCTTGCACTGCAAGGCGGTGTCCTTACCCACTGGACCACCAGGGAAGCCCAGTAACTTGGTTTTGATTTGTCTTTTCTGATCACTAAAGATCATATTTAAATAAGTTTATAAACTCCTTTTTTCCTGTGAATTGTCTGCTCATGTCCTTTGCTCTTTGTCTTTACCATCAATTGTAGGTACTCTTCGTATATTAAAGATATTTTCTGTGCATTATGTAAGTACAAATCATTTTCTTTTAGTTTGTGGTTTCTTTTTAACTTTATTTTGCCTTCACAGATATTTGTAATTTTTACATAATCACATCTATTAGTCATTTTATTTCTGGTTTTCAGTATGCTTAGTGAGAAGACAATATGAAAATATTGCAAGATTATGAAAATGTTCTCCCATATTTTCTTCTAGCAGTTATACAATGTTTTTAAGGGTTATTTCTGTAATCTACTTAGAATTTTTGGTGTATGTTGTAAGATGGTATGCCAACTTTATCTTTTTCTCAAATTGTCTATGATCCCTCTATGATTTCACCTATTGGCAGTTCCAATATAAACACAACTAAGGGTCTAGACTTTTTTTTACACTCCATTAATCTATTTGTCTATTCCTGTGCCTGTTTTATTTTTTATTGAAGTATAATTGATCTGTAATGCTATATTAATTTCATGTACACAACATAGTAATTCTGTATTTCCATACATTATCAAATGAGCACCATTACCTGTTTTAATTTTAACTTTTGATTAGGCTAGTTCCAGGTAACTTTATGCTTTCAATACATTGTGATGTATTTTTTCCTGCCAGATGAACTTAGAATCGATTTGTCAAATTTCAAAATAATTTATCTGGAATTTAAATTTGTATTGTACTATATTAATAATTTTGGAAGAATTGGTCTTTAGATAATAAGATCTCCATTTAGCTAAGCTTTGAGATCCTTTAGTAGAATTTCATAATTTTCTTCATGTGAATTTTGGATATATCACATTTTTTGTTGTTATTTTATGTTTCACTTCTTTGTTCAGATTTTCTTTCATTTTTTTTCTGCTTAGGTATGGAACATTTTTAGAACTGTCCTTGTGGCTGTTTTACTAGTCATAATATTTTTATATAGTTGATTTACTTCTTTTTACTAAGAACAAATGATTACAGTATTCATTATTAAGTATGATATTTGCTACATGTCTCTGATAGTTTATTGACTTAAGAATTATTGTTCTAGTACTGACTTACAAAGAGTTTTTTCCCTTTTTTAAAACCAATAATGTATGTTGAATTTACATTTACTGGGATGATTATATGCTTTTTTTCTTCTTCATCAATGAAGTGAATTAATCTCATAAAATCCCTGATACTGAGTAATCTTTGTAGTCCTGTGATAAACTCACTGTGTTTATTGTATATTCGTCTTTTGATATTTTGCTGTAGGTCGTTCATATCTATACTTGTGATATTGGTCTGTAGCTTTCTGATTTGTGGTGTATTTGTCTGGTTTATTATAAGAGAGATGCTAAATGTGTCGATAATTTCATACGTTTTCTGTTATTACTCTATGTTTTAAAAGGTTTCTATAATAACAAATCTATATTTCTTAAATGAGTCTGTAAAATTCATTTAAGAAAACTTAAAGTTTATACCAGATTTCACAGGTTTTTGCTAAAAATTTTTCTGGAGTTCTGGCAACCCACTCCATTAATCTATTTGTCTATTCCGGGGAAGTATAATTGATCTGTAATGCTATATTAATTTCATGTACACAACATAGTAATTCTGTATTTCCATACATTATCAAATGAGCACCATTACCTGTTTTAATTTTAACTTTTGATTAGGCTAGTTCCAGGTAACTTTATGCTTTCAATACATTGTGATGTATTTTTTCCTGCCAGATGAACTTAGAATCGATTTGTCAAATTTCAAAATAATTTATCTGGAATTTAAATTTGTATTGTACTATATTAATAATTTTGGAAGAATTGGTCTTTAGATAATAAGATCTCCATTTAGCTAAGCTTTGAGATCCTTTAGTAGAATTTCATAATTTTCTTCATGTGAATTTTGGATATATCACATTTTTTGTTGTTATTTTATGTTTCACTTCTTTGTTCAGATTTTCTTTCATTTTTTTTCTGCTTAGGTATGGAACATTTTTAGAACTGTCCTTGTGGCTGTTTTACTAGTCATAATATTTTTATATAGTTGATTTACTTCTTTTTACTAAGAACAAATGATTACAGTATTCATTATTAAGTATGATATTTGCTACATGTCTCTGATAGTTTATTGACTTAAGAATTATTGTTCTAGTACTGACTTACAAAGAGTTTTTTCCCTTTTTTAAAACCAATAATGTATGTTGAATTTACATTTACTGGGATGATTATATGCTTTTTTTCTTCTTCATCAATGAAGTGAATTAATCTCATAAAATCCCTGATACTGAGTAATCTTTGTAGTCCTGTGATAAACTCACTGTGTTTATTGTATATTCGTCTTTTGATATTTTGCTGTAGGTCGTTCATATCTATACTTGTGATATTGGTCTGTAGCTTTCTGATTTGTGGTGTATTTGTCTGGTTTATTATAAGAGAGATGCTAAATGTGTCGATAATTTCATACGTTTTCTGTTATTACTCTATGTTTTAAAAGGTTTCTATAATAACAAATCTATATTTCTTAAATGAGTCTGTAAAATTCATTTAAGAAAACTTAAAGTTTATACCAGATTTCACAGTGCTAAAAAATTTGTCTGCCAATGCAGGAGGACACAAGAGACATGGGTTCTATTCCTGGGTTGGGAAGATTCCCTGGAGAAGCAAATGGCAACCCACTCCAGTATTCTTGTCTGAGAAATCCCATGGACAGAGGAGCCTGGAGGGCTACAGTCCGTGAGGCTGCAGAGTATGACACGACTGAGAGCACGAGCGTACACTTGCACACGCACACATACAGGGTTTATAAAACTGGCCTAGTAAAACCACTTGGACCTTACGTTATCTGAGAAGAATAGCATAGGGTAATAGAATGACAATGATTTCTTTAAAAGCAGTTAATAGTTTTGGTATATTAAAATTTTTAACTGACTCTTGAAGCCATTTTAAAACTTCACAGTTTTCTGGGTAATTAGCTACTGCATTTGATTTTTCAATTTATCGATGAAAACATTTTATTTTACAGTCTCTTGATCTGTGGTTATATTCATTTTTTCTTTGTTTTCAAAATGGGTTTTCATCTTTTTATCTTTTCAAGATTGCCAGAGATATGCTAATCTACCCATCTCTTCATCCGGATTTTGCACGTATTCATCAAGTCTACATACTTTTCTGTTTTATTAATTCACTTTTATCTTTAATTTCTTCTGATTTCTTTCTGTCTATTTTCCTCTTTTCCTCGCCTCTTTCATGAAATGACTATTGATTTTTAGAAAAATGCTGAACAAAGCACTCACCTCAGAACAGAATCTTGACCACATCTCACAGTTTCTGATGACGTGTTTACATTGACACTCATATGTTAATATAATTTTTAAAATCAGAATAAGAACTATATATTATAGACAGCTAAAAATAATAAAATATGCAAGAATGATAAAAATAATGTTTACCACACAGATATAACCAGTTAGCCTTTTATAATTAGTCAGATAATTACACTACAAAAATTAACACAAATGAAATCAACATATCTTATAACTTGTCTTTTTTACTTGATTATATTTTACAAGTATCTGCTTAAATAATATGTTCTACTAGAACATCAATTTTATTAGATATATTGTACCACCATTTATTAACATGTTTCTTTATCATTGGAAATTTAGATTAGTTGCAATTTTCATTAAAAAATTAAGGGCTTCCCTGGTGGTCCATGGGGTAAAGAGTCCACCTTGCAGTGCAAGGGGCACAGGTTCGATCCCTGGCCCAGGAAGATCCTGCGTGCTGTGGAGCGGCTGGACCAGTGTGTACAATTAAGAGCCAGTGCTCTGGAGCACATGCACTCAGAACCGGCACTCTGCAATGGCAGCAATGGGAGGCCTGCATAGGCCAAAGAATAAAGATGGATGAAAATAAATTTGAAAATAAATAAACAAATAAAATAAGCCAAAATTTTAAAAAATAAAGGGAAAAAATTAACATGTTCTGAGACACCACACACACACACATGCACGTATACACACACTGAGGACCCAAAAGAATTTTCCTGCTGAGAAATGGAAATAAATGAAATAATGATATTATTAAGGCAATATGAATGAAGTCAAGATCATACATTCAAAATTGCATTTCTCTTAATTTGGACAATTTCTAGCAAGGAGAATAACCATTCAGAAAGCCACAGAGGAAGGCTAAAAAAGGAACCAAAGCAGCAAATAAGGAATGTTACTAAGTATCTTCTGTTATTAGATGCTCTCATATCTACTATCTGATTTATTTAAGCCTTTTCTTTAAAAAGAAGAAGGAAAGAAAAAAATGTAGATTAAGTATCTATATTCTTATTCTTTCCTAAAATAGGAAACAGTGTTTCAGAAGAATGAAAATCATGATGGAAGAACTGAAATTTAAATGCCAACTTCTTCTCTAAAAATGCACAACCTCCTTTAGAAAAAGGATTTTGTTAGTGATTACCAGTAAAATTATTATATCTACTATGAACAACTTTTAATTTGTTTTATGTCAGGTCTTGTCTAGGCTCAAATGAACCAGGCCCAACTGAATGCATAATTTATTACTAATGCCCATAGACTGAATTTATTTTTTTTTAAAATTAACACAAATGAAATCAACATATCTTATAACTTGTCTTTTTTACTTGATTATATTTTACAAGTATCTGCTTAAATAATATGTTCTACTAGAACATCAATTTTATTAGATATATTGTACCACCATTTATTAACATGTTTCTTTATCATTGGAAATTTAGATTAGTTGCAATTTTCATTAAAAAATTAAGGGCTTCCCTGGTGGTCCATGGGGTAAAGAGTCCACCTTGCAGTGCAAGGGGCACAGGTTCGATCCCTGGCCCAGGAAGATCCTGCGTGCTGTGGAGCGGCTGGACCAGTGTGTACAATTAAGAGCCAGTGCTCTGGAGCACATGCACTCAGAACCGGCACTCTGCAATGGCAGCAATGGGAGGCCTGCATAGGCCAAAGAATAAAGATGGATGAAAATAAATTTGAAAATAAATAAACAAATAAAATAAGCCAAAATTTTAAAAAATAAAGGGAAAAAATTAACATGTTCTGAGACACCACACACACACACATGCACGTATACACACACTGAGGACCCAAAAGAATTTTCCTGCTGAGAAATGGAAATAAATGAAATAATGATATTATTAAGGCAATATGAATGAAGTCAAGATCATACATTCAAAATTGCATTTCTCTTAATTTGGACAATTTCTAGCAAGGAGAATAACCATTCAGAAAGCCACAGAGGAAGGCTAAAAAAGGAACCAAAGCAGCAAATAAGGAATGTTACTAAGTATCTTCTGTTATTAGATGCTCTCATATCTACTATCTGATTTATTTAATCCTTTTCTTTAAAAAAGAAGAAGGAAAGAAAAACATGTAGATTAAGTATCTATATTCTTATTCTTTCCTAAAATAGGAAACAGTGTTTCAGAAGAATGAAAATCATGATGGAAGAACTGAAATTTAAATGCCAACTTCTTCTCTAAAAATGCACAACCTCCTTTAGAAAAAGGATTTTGTTAGTGATTACCAGTAAAATTATTATATCTACTATGAACAACTTTTAATTTGTTTTATGTCAGGTCTTGTCTAGGCTCAAATGAACCAGGCCCAACTGAATGCATAATTTATTACTAATGCCTGAATAACATAGACTGTATTTTTGTTTATTTGATTCTTTTTTCTAATAAATATTATTTTTTAAAAATAAGGTACCACATAATAGGACTTGGTGAAATGTGTTTGTCGCTGCACTCTGGAATTTTATGGATGCATATTCTCTATTAATTTTGCTACAGTTCATGATTCATGGCCAAATATAGAGCTATCACATTAATTCACTTCCACAATGAGCTTAAGACACTATAAACACTTTTCCAAAGAGAATATTCAAGCTAATTTATATTTCTTGTCAACTAATACAAAGTAATTTTTACTGAGCCTCATTAGCCAAATGTGTAAACTTTGGTCACAAATCCTTCACAAACCATTTCAATACAATTTGAAACTCCTGTGTAAGATTCCCAAGAGATATTAGAAGGCTGAAATTCATGATAAGAATCAATTGTGAAACTTGCATGTTGCCTAAGAGTTATGTCCAGCCTATATTATGCAACAATAAGACATTGGAGAAAGATTGGATTAGGTTTGGAGAAGTTCCAACAGCAAGTGAAGCTATCATCAATTTCACTTGCACATGGCACATTGCCAGTACAGAACCCCATATATCCCCAGTCACAAAGAACAGTTCTCCTCTGCCTTACCAAGTGAGAAACAGTCTCACTTTCCATTTGGTTTCCCTGTCCATTCTCTTCACAAAACAAAATAAGATAAATTAACAAAACCACTCCATTTGCTAAATCTAACTTGCATTGTATGCTTGCAATAGTTATTAAATGTTTGTTGGCCTCTTGGCTAAAGTTGAGATAATTACTTCAGTCACTTTTTCACCAAAAAACCTTTAAGTTTAGTTCTCTATCTTTATCCTTCATCTCCTTTTTGTTCTTCTCTGCCTGGAGAAGGGCATGACAACCCACTCCAACACTCTTGCCTGGAGAATTCCATGGAGGGAGGAGCCTGGCAGGGCCCACGGGGTCACACAGAGCTGGACAGGACTGAAGTGACTAAGCAGCAGCAGACAGTCTCTCATTCACAGCTACCATTTCAACTTTTGCTCAGCCATTCTTTCTTCATCCTGTAAGTGTGCTTTTCCATCATGTATTTCTCTTACCTTTGTCTCATGCCTTGCTAAATTTACTATTTTGACTTTAAAACTTTAAAAGCAAACAAAACAGTTGGTTTCCCACTTTCTCTGTCTCCCTAGTAGCTACCAGGGCATTAAGATCTTTCCACATTGTCCTAACTTCAGGCAAATCTAGATACAAATATCACCTAAAGTCTCCTCATATTCTCATTTTTTCCTTCCACAGCTTGGTTCTCTATGAAAGCCCAATATTTACATACGACTTTTATGGATGGTTTTCTTCTTATAGACTAGGGTTAGAGTTTAAGAGCAGCATACAAGGGAGCAAAAAAGTGCCGCGTACAGTGTCTTCCTGACAGCTCTAGATTTGGAAAAGTCATAATCTACCCCCAACCTATTTTTTTACTCCAGCATCCTTCTAATCTTTGTTCCCTGCTACCTTCCCTGAGCCAGGACCCACGGGCATTGGAGGCCATCAGGGCCAAGGGTCAGGAACAGCAGCTCTGATCTTGCCCAATAGTGAACTCTGGAAATTTCTATCGATCAGTCTCAGTCAAGTGATGAGCTGAGCTGTTCATTTCAATCGGCCTGAGACTCTCAGGCTGGCAGATATCTTGATTCCCCCAATAACTTCCACATTCTTAATGTTAGTCAAATAGGCACTAATGTTGCAAATATCAAACCAGAAAGGATTGAGAAGAAAATTGAATCCAAACATAAACCCTATTTTTCAATCACTTTGCACTCAAAATTTTATTTTCATAAAATTTTAGTTTCCCAGACATGATGACTCATTCATAAATGCAGATAATCCTGCAAATCAATTTCTCACATAAAGGAAATTCCCACTAGGATAGAACTTCTGGAAAGTGACTGGAACAAGCATTAATAAGTGTTAGGAAATTAGAGGCAGACTCATTATACTTCTGATCCAGTGAAAGTCATTATAATTTATAAAATGCTGATTCAAGGTCTTTAGTTTGTTCCACAGGCATTTGCCACATCATGTCAGGCTTAACCTTCTGGGCAAAAATGAATACCACATACTCCCTATGTTCAGGTTGTTCACAACTTAGTTAGATAAGCAATGATTATAGTGCTACCTGCAACAAATGAGGGATGCACTAGCTTTCATGAGAGTGTTAAGGACATTGCATCTAACATTACTCATAGATATGTTCAAAGGATGCATCATAGCATAGATAATATTTCAGTCAATTCTGGAAGGATCAACAGTGCTGAGATACTCGGGTGAAATGTGAGAGGAGAGGGAAGGGAAGGGAAGGTCACTTGAAGCAGAAAGCTCAGAAGTATTAATATAAGAAAATATGGGAATTTCCAGTGACAGGGTATGAGTGACTTTGAAAAGGGAATCTGGGAGTTTGTCCCGAAGAGCTGATGTATTGTGCTAAGGACTTTGGACTTTATCCTCCCAGCAAGTGGCTTTGCAATTCTACCCCTTGCAATTAGAGATTAATTATAATCATGATTAAATAATAAAATAGCTAACACTCCCTGGGTAGTTATTAAATGTCTGTAGCCATTTTAAAATATGAATACCCTTAAAATATTGAATCCATAAAAACAGCCCTATGAGTAGGAGCTAATACTATTGTAAGTTTTAAATGTCAGGAAACTGAGAGTTTCCACTGAATGGAGGAACAAAAGGGGGCAGCATATTTATGTAGCAGGTTTGGTAGCGAGTGCATATTTGAGCAAAGTATTCCTTTACTAAGAAAAAAATGGGATGAGGAGGCAATGAGGGCAGGTTAATGAACATTTGCAACACTAGAAGAGACCTCTGGTTTTTCATATTATTAGCCCTTCCCTCACCTCATTTTCAGAATGAATAAAGCAGAAGGAGAAAGAAGTGCTGTCATGTCCAGTATGACCTCTCTGCAATCTCTTTGCTATTCTTCCCTCGACTTCTCCCCTCCAACATGAGTAACTAGAAGTAAGGCAGGTGGGAGTACCTGGTATTATTGTTGTTCAGTGGCTAAATTGTGTCCAACTCTATGCAATCCCATGGACTGCAGCATACCGCATATCCCTGTCACTAACTATTGGAGTATGCTCAAAGTCATGCTCATTGAGTTTGTGATACTATCCAACCATCTAATCCTCTGTCACCCCCTTCGCCTCCTACCGTCAATCCTTCCCAGCATCAGGGTCTTTTCCAATGAGTCAGTTCTTCACATCAGGTGACCAAAGTACTGGAGCTTCGGCATCAGTCCTCCCAATGAATATGCAGCGTTGATTTCCTTTAGGATTGACTGGTTTGATTTTCTTGCTGTCCAAGGGACTCTCAAGAGTTTTCTCCAGAACCAGGGTCCTGGACCTAAATGAACACTTCACAGATATTTTCTCATTTCATCTTGATAATGGCAATGTCACAGCCTTTTACCCCATTTCACAAATGAGCAAACTGATGCCGGAGAGGAAGGGAGTCCATAATTCTAATATTGCCCATAATCTTTCCTCATCCAGCTTCCATGTCTTTTCCCCTTTCTTCTCTATTCTCATCTAGATAACCATGCTGTTCCATGAACCTCTGGAATTTCTTACTGTACAATCTCTGAGGAGTCACAGGTAATGCCTCTCCTTTTTTTCCTTTTCTATTTTGCTCATCTGTTCCCAACGCTAATCTAGCACTTGCTACATTCCAAGAACTCTTCTGAAACCCTCCCAATATATTTACTCACATAATATAACAATCCCCATAATTATACTATGGCTCCCTCAGTGGAAGATACTGAGTGACCAAAAGGTTAAGGAACTATTCTAGGGCATACACTAAGAGGCAGAATGAGGACCCGATCCCAGGAGGTCTAGTTTCAGGGTTTGCATCCCTATTCAGGCTTCATCTTACTTGACTTCACGGGACTTGACACACCTGACCATGCTCTTGATCTCAAAATCTTTTATTTCCCACTTGGCTTCCAATCCACTCCTCTAACTTGGTTTGCCACCTACCTTGCTGGTTGCTTCATTTCATATCCCTTTGCTGACTTTCCTTTGTCTCCCTGGCTCCAAAACATGAAGGACCCCAGAGATTAGCCCATGACCTATTTCCTATACTCAGTCCCTACTGATCTCATCCAATTTCACAGCTTCAGCATCATCTCTAGGTAGATAGCTGCCAACTTGATAACTCCTATCTATAAATCTACCATAACATTCTGACTTATATCTAACTGTGCATTTTACCTCTTCACATGGCTAACTACCAGACTTTGAATTTTGCATAATCAACACCCCAGATCAGGGTCTTTTCCAATGAGTCAGTTCTTCACATCAGGTGACCAAAGTACTGGAGCGCATCAGTCCTCCCAATGAATATGCAGCGTTGATTTCCTTTAGGATTGACTGGTTTGATTTTCTTGCTGTCCAAGGGACTCTCAAGAGTTTTCTCCAGAACCAGGGTCCTGGACCTAAATGAACACTTCACAGATATTTTCTCATTTCATCTTGATAATGGCAATGTCACAGCCTTTTACCCCATTTCACAAATGAGCAAACTGATGCCGGAGAGGAAGGGAGTCCATAATTCTAATATTGCCCATAATCTTTCCTCATCCAGCTTCCATGTCTTTTCCCCTTTCTTCTCTATTCTCATCTAGATAACCATGCTGTTCCATGAACCTCTGGAATTTCTTACTGTACAATCTCTGAGGAGTCACAGGTAATGCCTCTCCTTTTTTTCCTTTTCTATTTTGCTCATCTGTTCCCAACGCTAATCTAGCACTTGCTACATTCCAAGAACTCTTCTGAAACCCTCCCAATATATTTACTCACATAATATAACAATCCCCATAATTATACTATGGCTCCCTCAGTGGAAGATACTGAGTGACCAAAAGGTTAAGGAACTATTCTAGGGCATACACTAAGAGGCAGAATGAGGACCCGATCCCAGGAGGTCTAGTTTCAGGGTTTGCATCCCTATTCAGGCTTCATCTTACTTGACTTCACGGGACTTGACACACCTGACCATGCTCTTGATCTCAAAATCTTTTATTTCCCACTTGGCTTCCAATCCACTCCTCTAACTTGGTTTGCCACCTACCTTGCTGGTTGCTTCATTTCATATCCCTTTGCTGACTTTCCTTTGTCTCCCTGGCTCCAAAACATGAAGGACCCCAGAGATTAGCCCATGACCTATTTCCTATACTCAGTCCCTACTGATCTCATCCAATTTCACAGCTTCAGCATCATCTCTAGGTAGATAGCTGCCAACTTGATAACTCCTATCTATAAATCTACCATAACATTCTGACTTATATCTAACTGTGCATTTTACCTCTTCACATGGCTAACTACCAGACATTTTGAAATCAACACGACCCCAAGTTTCTGCTATTCTTCCACAAACTTGCTATTCCTCATCTCAGTGAAATGGCAGCTCCATTCCTCTAGTTGTCCAGGTCAAAGAACAATATCATCCTCAATCTCGTTTTTCTCTCTCCCAAAGCATACAACTCATCTATGAAACATATTCTAAAATTTGATCACTTTTCACCATGCCCATTATCATCCTTCTAGTGCAAAGAACTGTTCTCCCTACTTGGATGTTGCAGTGCTTCTAACTGGTCTCCCTGCTTCTCCCCTCACCCTCTCCAACCAGAGCAAGGCAAGGGAGACCCTGTCTCAAATGCAAAATAGAAGAAGCACCAAAAGCTCAGTAATTAAAACAAATATTTTAATGCAATATATTTTTAAAAATCAATGAAAAGAAATCATGGTAAACAAAACAGAAAATTTTAAATAAAAATAGGACCAGAGTGTTTGCCTTGCTTCCCTTGCCTCACCTTGGTCCCAGTCCTGCCTGACTCCCTTCAATGTATTGTCTTGCCTTTTTAAAATTGAAGTATAATTGCTTTACCATGTTGTGTTCGTTTCTGTTGTACAATAAAGTGAGTCAGTTATATGTATACATATATCCCCTCCCTCTTGAGGGGCTTTAACAAAGGATTGATCTCCAAAAGGAGCTCATGCACCTTAATATCTCAATCAAAAAATGGACAAAAGGGCTTCCCTGGTGGTCCAGTGGGTAAAGAGTCTGCCTTGCAGTGCAAGGGGCACCAATTAGATCCCTGGCCTGGCAAGATCCCACGTGCTGTGGAGCGGCTAGATCAGTTTGTTCAATTGAGAGCCAGAGCTCTGGAGTGCATGCGCCCAGAGCCGGTGCTCTGCAATGAGAGAGGCCACTGCAATGGGAGGCCCACACAGGCCAGGGAATAAAGATGGATGAAAATAGATAAATGAAAAAACAATAAAAGAGGCCAAAATTAAAAAAAAAAAAAAAGAAAGAAAAAAGCTACTTAAACAACGGACGCAAGACCTAAATAGACATTTCTCCAAAGAAGACATGAAGATAGGCAAAAAAAAAAAAAAAAAAAAGAAAGGATGCTCACATTGTTCATTGCTAAGGAAATGGAAATCGATATATTCTTGATGGTTAGAATGATTCTGTTAAACGTAAGTCAGATCTTCATATCTCAGGGCAAGAGTCAAGGATCTTCCTGTAACCTACAAGATCCTCCATAACCCGGTCTGCCATCACCTCTCTTATCCCAAGTCCCATCTCTCTCCTCATTCACTCAGCTCCATCCTCTGCACCTAGGCCTCCACTCTTCCATCAACAAGCTCCCCTCTCAGGGCCCTCACATTTGCCAAGTCTCTCACTTCAGCTAGGTCCTTTCCCAAATTCACTGCATCGGGACAACACTATGTAAAATTCCATACACCTCCCAATACATATGTCTCATATTCCTCTTCCATTCTTTATTTTTCCCCTCTGAAGTGAACATAAGCATAGTGCATATTTTGCTTATTTATCTTTGTTTATTATTGTCTCTTCCATCCATTCGAAAAACTTCATGATATTTTTGGAGAAAGAGGGGTTTGTTTTGCTCTCTGCTTTATCCCAAATGTCTCAAGAACTCTTGGATGATAGTATCGAGAATACAACTTTTGAATGAACAAGTAATAAATGTTTATGAGTGTTTTTTATTTGGCTCTGTATGTCTGCTATGTACAGTTTTGAATTATATTGCCTCAATAAATTATAGTGGAATTGCTCTTTCAAAATACATTAACTCAAATCTGAAGAATTTACAAAGTGCAAAATTAGAAAACATATTGCAAAACCTTTCTTTCAAATTGAACAAAACTTTTAACAGAAGTTTGACTTGCTTAAGGAAATATTTGTCTTGGATTTGAGTTCACCCGTTAGATTAGTCAGTGTTGAAAGAGGGGACTAAACATTGTTTTTGGGGACTAAACATTGAAGATCAAAGATCTCTTGTGGCAAATTCTGAATTTTATGTCCATGTCCTAATTTCCAAAGACTCTACTATGTTGAGATGTTCTATAGATATTCTCAATAATATCAGAGTGAATTTATATATGATTGAAAGACTATTTGAAGGCAAAAATATCTTTAATCACTTTTACTAATAATTAACCAAAACTAAAGGTAGGTTTTGTAAATAGAATTTGTCATTTCACCATGAATTGCTAGCTCCTGATGGAGAACATGAAGTTTAACAAAAAGCAAACCTACAACTTGGCTAGAAGACAACATACTTTGCCTTCTAACATCTGTAATACATGCAAGACTACCCTCATCAGACTTCAGTCCATCCTTGACCTCCTTGCTCTCATGGGCTGAATCCAGCACTGTGGGATCATTTGAGAATATCCTGAGGAAAAGGCAATTTTAGTAACATTTGGAAAAAGTGAATGAGTAAGAATTAGCCTTAAAGGTTAGTTTTTTCTTTGTAAACCTTCAAAATGCCTTTTGAGTTTTTTTAATCTCTATTTTTATTGAAGTATAGATGATTTACAATGTTGTGTTAGAATATATATAGACAGAATGTATATATTCTTTTTCAGTTTTCCCTTGTAAATTATTACAAAATATTGAGTAGAGTTGCCTTTGCTATACAGTAGGCCCTTGTTGTTTATTCATTTTACATATGGTAATATGTATAGTAATATGTTGGGGCTTCCCTGGTGTCCCAGACTGTAAAGATACTGCTTGCAATGCAGGAGACCTGGGTTCAGTCTTTGGGTTGGGAAGATCCCTGGAGAAAGGAACAGCATCCCAAACTCCTAATTTATCTCTCTCTCCCTCTTCCCCCTTTCATAACTATACATTTGTTTTCTATGTCTATGGATCTTTTTCTGTTTTGAATATAAGTTCATTTGTATCATTTTTTTAGATTCTAGAGATAAATGATATCATATGATATTTTTCTTTCTCTGTCTGGCTTACTTCATTTAGTATGATAATCTTTAGGCCTATCCGTGTTGTTGCAAATGGCACAAAATACCTTTTTTTCCCCCTACAAAATGTCTTTTGTAGTTTTATTTTTTAAGAGGATTTGTACAGTTTTGTAGGGACTTCTATAACTATTGACCAGCAGTTTAGAATTATGAACGAAATATTGGTTTCATTTTATGCCTACTTCATAGTATACATAAAAAGTATTTACACTATATAAATGTGTCAGTAAAACTACTGCCCATTCTGAACTGCTGTTCCTGTGTGTGTGTATATATATATAAATATATATATAAATATCTATATATATGTATATGTCAAATCCCCGCTATCAAAAAACTACTCTCCAGTTTGTCTTAGCCAGGATACAAAGTTAAAATTAAAACAAACAAAACAAAACTCAGCCCTTCTTAAAGTAACAGACACAGAAATTGTGTTAGCCAACCGTCCGTAGAACACAACCCCCTAAAGCTGGGCAGAGAGTAAAATTGGCGTACAGACAGCACTCACTAAATACTTCTTGAGAGAGTGAATGATTGAATACGAAATTGATCAGAAGCAGGCAAGAATTATGAGAAAAGTCTAGAGAAAGACTGGCCATGCTT
Organism: Tragulus kanchil; assembly: GCA_022376925.1. NCBI lineage: Eukaryota > Metazoa > Chordata > Mammalia > Artiodactyla > Tragulidae > Tragulus > Tragulus kanchil. The sequence continues at coordinate 111,334,411 of JAIOJX010000005.1, read as the reverse complement.
ATATGCAGAACAAGAAACCGTTCTAACAGTTAATGAATATTCTTGTTGGAATCTCGATTTTTTCCCTTTGGTTTTCTACATTACATTAAAAACATTATTTTCTAGATAATGTTTTCTTAGTTTGGAATTTTTCATTACTTTAATAGAATACTTTGAAGCTATATTTTACTCAAATGATTATCTGGGATACATGTATATTTAATATGTTGGGGCTTCCCTGGTGTCCCAGACTGTAAAGATACTGCTTGCAATGCAGGAGACCTGGGTTCAGTCTTTGGGTTGGGAAGATCCCTGGAGAAAGGAACAGCATCCCAAACTCCTAATTTATCTCTCTCTCCCTCTTCCCCCTTTCATAACTATACATTTGTTTTCTATGTCTATGGATCTTTTTCTGTTTTGAATATAAGTTCATTTGTATCATTTTTTTAGATTCTAGAGATAAATGATATCATATGATATTTTTCTTTCTCTGTCTGGCTTACTTCATTTAGTATGATAATCTTTAGGCCTATCCGTGTTGTTGCAAATGGCACAAAATACCTTTTTTTCCCCCTACAAAATGTCTTTTGTAGTTTTATTTTTTAAGAGGATTTGTACAGTTTTGTAGGGACTTCTATAACTATTGACCAGCAGTTTAGAATTATGAACGAAATATTGGTTTCATTTTATGCCTACTTCATAGTATACATAAAAAGTATTTACACTATATAAATGTGTCAGTAAAACTACTGCCCATTCTGAACTGCTGTTCCTGTGTGTGTGTATATATATATAAATATATATATAAATATCTATATATATGTATATGTCAAATCCCCGCTATCAAAAAACTACTCTCCAGTTTGTCTTAGCCAGGATACAAAGTTAAAATTAAAACAAACAAAACAAAACTCAGCCCTTCTTAAAGTAACAGACACAGAAATTGTGTTAGCCAACCGTCCGTAGAACACAACCCCCTAAAGCTGGGCAGAGAGTAAAATTGGCGTACAGACAGCACTCACTAAATACTTCTTGAGAGAGTGAATGATTGAATACGAAATTGATCAGAAGCAGGCAAGAATTATGAGAAAAGTCTAGAGAAAGACTGGCCATGCTTATATGCAGAACAAGAAACCGTTCTAACAGTTAATGAATATTCTTGTTGGAATCTCGATTTTTTCCCTTTGGTTTTCTACATTACATTAAAAACATTATTTTCTAGATAATGTTTTCTTAGTTTGGAATTTTTCATTACTTTAATAGAATACTTTGAAGCTATATTTTACTCAAATGATTATCTCAATCAAGTTTGTCACCCAAATTTTTACCCATTTCCGATATTATGAATGGCATATTTACTCTGAATCTTTAACTGTAAGCCAAAGCAGCATAGGAAACCCCAATGTCTAGGACAGAAAAGCTTTTAGAGGGCCTATAGTGAAATACATTATATTTACATATGATCCAAATCATTATAAAAGAAACTTCCTCTGTCTTGGCTGGCAGAGTACAGCAGGCAGAGTGAAAATCCAGCAGAGACACTTCACTGAGTCATTCTCACTCCCCTCTGTACCTGGGAGCAACCAGGGCCTTTCACCAACATGGCCTGAGACATCACCATAGACGTGCCCATGCCCTGGGAACCTGTGGATCTGAGCAATCATCAAATTGGGAATAGGGTTCAAATCATGTTTCCAAATTGAAGGTATAAATAATGAAATGATGAAGTTTCCTATTTGTATCCATGTTCAACTTGTATTGAGCACACATATATCAACATGTATGCTTGGTCATCCAGTTGTGTCTGACTCTTTGCTACCTCATGGACTGCAGCTCACCAGGCTCCCTTGTTCATGAGATTCTCCAGGCAAGAATACTGGAGTGGACCGCCATGTCCTCCTCTAAGGAATCTTTCCGACCTAGGGAGTGAACCCATGTCTCCTGCATTGGCAGGCAGATTTTTTTTTTTTTTTAACATTTATTGATTTATTTATTTTGGTGGGGGTGGGGAGGGAGGGGTGGGTGGGTCTTTCATTTGTCTAGTTTCATCCATCTTTGTTCTTTGGCCCGTCTGGTCCTCCCATTCTTGATGGTGTCTGTTGTTGCAGAGCACCGGCTCTGGGCGCATGCGCCCAGAGCTCCGGCTCAGTGATTGGACACATCAGTCCAGCCTCTCCGGTGGGATCTTCCCAGGCCAGGGATCGAACCAGCGCCCCTTGCACTGCAAGGCGGTGTCCTTACCCACTGGACCACCAGGGAAGCCCAGCAGGCAGATTCTTTGCCACTGAGCCACCTGGAAATCTCACACAGATCAGCACTGACATATGTAAATTTTTGTGATTTCTGAGATTTTACTGAAGGGCTCACATCCTGTTCTGAGTAGTCTATGTGGTATATGATTCAGGTGTCAGGAGGCCCTTCCAACACCACTCCAGAGGATCCACTGTTCTTATTGTGCTAAACTCCATGCAACATTTTTATTACAGAGTAGTTTGCATGATGATTTTGGTGTATCTGATGTCAGCACACTCTGGTCTAGAAATTTATCTTTGAAGAATAAGTAGATAAATGTCTTAGGTAACAAAACAGATAAATGAAGATTGAAACTTTCAGGTCCTTGTATGATATCCTGGTTGATTTGGTTTAGTAACAGTGCTCTCATCCCACGTCTGTGAGGATCATTGCATGTTTTCTTTTAGTTGGTAAAAACAAATTTGTTTTTGAACATTTGGTGACATTGTGAAATGACTGGTTTGAGAATTACTGGTCTGCATTCTAAGTGGAAAAAGGATATTATTCAGTTCTTCCATCTAAATTACAACTAAAATTGAATATTTTTTAAAAATTCTTTTTTAATGAGAACATTTAACTGGTCTGATTGGTGGGTGACTGTTACTCTACCCTTAATGACTCATGTATAGAAAATATTTCCTGAAGATGTCCTTCAGGAAAAGGACACATTTGAATTGGGTAATAGTAATTTACTTAATTTATCTTAAATTTGGTTTCAGTGAGCAACCCTAATTAACCTGATTTTTTGCTGATAATCACTCTCAATGGAATCAAATCACAAATCCGGGGATGGATTGAGCGGCACCCAGAAGGAAGCGGCCCTCTATTTATTTTGGTGGGGTGGGGAGGGAGGGGGTGGGTGGGTCTTTCATTTGTCTAGTTTCATCCATCTTTGTTCTTTGGCCCGTGTGGGCCTCCCATTGCGGTGGTGTCTGTTGTTGCAGAGCACCGGCTCTGGGCGCATGCGCTCCAGAGCTCCGGCTCAGTGATTGGACACATCAGTCCAGCCTCTCCGGTGGGATCTTCCCAGGCCAGGGATCGAACCAGCGCCCCTTGCACTGCAAGGCGGTGTCCTTACCCACTGGACCACCAGGGAAGCCCAGCAGGCAGATTCTTTGCCACTGAGCCACCTGGAAATCTCACACAGATCAGCACTGACATATGTAAATTTTTGTGATTTCTGAGATTTTACGAAGGGCTCACATCCTGTTCTGAGTAGTCTATGTGGTATATGATTCAGGTGTCAGGAGGCCCTTCCAACACCACTCCAGAGGATCCACTGTTCTTATTGTGCTAAACTCCATGCAACATTTTTATTACAGAGTAGTTTGCATGATGATTTTGGTGTATCTGATGTCAGCACACTCTGGTCTAGAAATTTATCTTTGAAGAATAAGTAGATAAATGTCTTAGGTAACAAAACAGATAAATGAAGATTGAAACTTTCAGGTCCTTGTATGATATCCTGGTTGATTTGGTTTAGTAACAGTGCTCTCATCCCACGTCTGTGAGGATCATTGCATGTTTTCTTTTAGTTGGTAAAAACAAATTTGTTTTTGAACATTTGGTGACATTGTGAAATGACTGGTTTGAGAATTACTGGTCTGCATTCTAAGTGGAAAAAGGATATTATTCAGTTCTTCCATCTAAATTACAACTAAAATTGAATATTTTTTAAAAATTCTTTTTTAATGAGAACATTTAACTGGTCTGATTGGTGGGTGACTGTTACTCTACCCTTAATGACTCATGTATAGAAAATATTTCCTGAAGATGTCCTTCAGGAAAAGGACACATTTGAATTGGGTAATAGTAATTTACTTAATTTATCTTAAATTTGGTTTCAGTGAGCAACCCTAATTAACCTGATTTTTTGCTGATAATCACTCTCAATGGAATCAAATCACAAATCCGGGGATGGATTGAGCGGCACCCAGAAGGAAGCGGCCCTCCGCGCACTGGTCCAGCGCACAGGATATAGCTTGGTCCAGGTAGGAACTTCTCATGCCGTCTGCTGAGGCTCACCACTGAATTCAGAGTGTGGGAATGTCAGTGATCCTAGCATGCCAAATGTGATTGGTCAGTTGTGTAACTCTGTAGATGGACATTCCTTTCCTTGGAGAAAGGAAGTTAGATTCTTTCAGTTTAACAGGTGACCTTCCAGGTGATCTTTCTACTCCGGATTATCAATTCAATTTTGCCTTGCCATTTAGAAACAGAACTAGTGTTCAGTCATGAAGACTTGAAGTTTTGAAAGGCCAGTTTAATATAAGAAAAGGCAGCTGGAATTCACCACTGAGAGCTGTCAGTGAAGTAGAACCAAGCTGGTATTTCAGGAATCAGCAGAAAACAAACTATCCAGAAGCTTGCCTTGGTTTCCAGAGAGATTTCTGACCGCAAATATATGGCAACTTTGAGATGAAGGATCCAAGAACTGACCATTTGGTCAGCATAACTATTCTAGAATGTTTTCTCAAAATAATTACCCAATCTGTTTAGGATATATAATAATTTCTCTACATGTTCAGCATTTTTGAAAAAGAAATTAGAAAATATATCCCAGAACTATCTATTCATAGTCACTGGTTATTAAGAATTATCTGGATATTATTGTTGTTATGATAACTCTATTAGAGAACTTATGATACATTGAAAAGCAAATTAGCATTAGACATAAAACTAATCTGGAGAAATGATGTTCATTTTTTAATGATGCTCTTTTTACAGTAAGAGAGTGTCAATATTTTAATTCTCACCTATCATCTTTTCCCCACATACTTCCCTAAGTTAACCAAAACTTTGTGCTATTACGAATATGAAAGTCTTATGTGGCTAACAATAAAATATACAGCTGTGTCCTTTATTGCAAGTTTTTTTGTCAGATCAGTTGAAAACTAAATATAGTATACTTTTCAATAATCTTATAAGTCATAGTATACTTTGTTAAAGATAATATAATGCTATAAATTATTTCTAATTTTTCATCCTAATGAAGAGTATTTATTTAGCTTTTGGGGGGGTTTCAGAAAGCACTATGCCAGGGAAGACTTCTAAAAGCTTCAGTTAAGTCAAGGGAGAGGCTAAATCATTATTAGTTTTTAATATTTAATAGAAGCCTATTTTAGGATTATTAATAAACTTTTAAATGTCTTCATCTCCAAATTTAATATGTTTCAAAATTAATGCCTGATTGAAAAATTGCATGCAGTCATTTCCCACATAAAGGGGTATTTTATAACCCATATGGAAAAATCTATAGAGTTTACAGTCTATAAAACAGATATATTTAGAATAATAATTTTTTACATTTCTTCAGGTATGATTAGTTGAAAAATGTTCTTTTCCTAGGGTAATTATCAGTTTCGTAAATGTTATAAAATAAGAAGAATTAATTTTTAATTAATCAGTTTATCTTTGGGGGGGGGTGTTGTAGCTGCTTCTTTTTTTTTTTTTTAAACCTTTATTTTGCTTTTAACCTTAACAGAGTTTTGTTGTTTACAGATATGTATGTTCCCAGATTAGTCATATGTATATCCCCACCTTCCCACACCCTCGCGACCATCACGCAGCACCCCTGAAGGATCCCCTTTTCTCACAGAGCAATGACTACAGCTATTTTCTTCACTTATGATAATACAGGCCTTCAAGCTACTTCCTTTACACCTCCCACCTTCTGTTCCTTCCCCACAATGTCCATATGTACATTGTCCATGTCTGTCTTTTCATCACTTCACTGCGTGTGCCATCATCACCATCCTACTAGATTCCATATATATGTGTTAATATACTGTATTTGTCCTTCTCTTTCTGACTGACTTCACTTTTTATGATACCTTCTAGATCCAGCCACCTCATTAGGGCTGATTCTTCTGCATTTCTCTTTACAGCTATGTAGTATTTCATTGTATATATGTACACCATGCACAAAGATCAACTCAAAATGGATTAAAGACCTAAATGTAAGACCAGAAACCATCAAACTCTTAGAGGAGAATATAGGCAAAACCCTCAAGGACATCAATCAAAGCAAGATCTTCTCTGACCCACCTACTAGAATAGTGAAACTCAAAAGACAAATGAACATGTGGGACCTCATGAAATTTAAAAGCTTTTGTACAGCAAAAGTAATCACAAAAAAAGCTGAACAGACACCCCACAGAGTGAGAGCAAATCATAGCAAATGAAACAACAGACAAAGAATTCATCTCCAAAATCTACAAGCAACTCAGACAACTCAGCACAGGAAAAATGAACAACCCAATCAAAAAATGGGAAAAAGATCTAAAGAGACGCCTCTCCAAAGAGGACATAGGGATGGCCCAAAAGCACATGAAACGATGCTCAACCTCGCTTATCATTAGAGAAACGCAAATTAAAACCACAATGAGATACCACCTCACACCTGTCAGAATGGCCATCATCCACAAATCGACAGACAATAAATGCTGGAGAGGCTGCAGAGAAAAGGGAACCCTCTTGCATTGCTGGTGGGAGTGTAAATTGATACAGCCTCTATGGAAGACAGTATGGAGATTTCTTAAAAAACTAAAATTAGAAGCCCCATATGACTCAGCAATCCCACTCTTAGGCTTATACCCTGATGAAATTAAATCTGAAAGAAGCACCTGTACCCCAATGTTCATTGCAGCTCTCTACACAATAGCTAGAACATGGAAGCAACCTAGATGCCCATCGACGAACAAATGGATCCAAAAGCTCTGGTACATATATACAATGGAATACTACAGAGCAGTAAAGAGTTTATCTTTTTAACTCCTTTGGTATCTGAAACACTCATGCAAGGACAGTTACAGGGGAATGCACTTAAACTCTTTTGAAAAGCAATTTGTCAGTATTCATACATAAGGGTATTCTCCTTGTGGAAACAAACTTCCAATGATCAGAAATATAATGATGAAAACATACATAAACCTTTTTAGTGTGACACTGTTTCTAATATCTCAATGTCATAGACCTAAAAGTATAAAAGGATGTTACTATGAATATATAAGTGCCTTCAACAAGCAAAACATTATGAGAAATGACCCTAAAACAATATAAATTAAAGACCTAAATGTAAGACCAGAAACCATCAAACTCTTAGAGGAGAATATAGGCAAAACCCTCAAGGACATCAATCAAAGCAAGATCTTCTCTGACCCACCTACTAGAATAGTGAAACTCAAAAGACAAATGAACATGTGGGACCTCATGAAATTTAAAAGCTTTTGTACAGCAAAAGTAATCACAAAAAAAGCTGAACAGACACCCCACAGAGTGAGAGCAAATCATAGCAAATGAAACAACAGACAAAGAATTCATCTCCAAAATCTACAAGCAACTCAGACAACTCAGCACAGGAAAAATGAACAACCCAATCAAAAAATGGGAAAAAGATCTAAAGAGACGCCTCTCCAAAGAGGACATAGGGATGGCCCAAAAGCACATGAAACGATGCTCAACCTCGCTTATCATTAGAGAAACGCAAATTAAAACCACAATGAGATACCACCTCACACCTGTCAGAATGGCCATCATCCACAAATCGACAGACAATAAATGCTGGAGAGGCTGCAGAAAAAAGGGGAACCCTCTTGCATTGCTGGTGGGAGTGTAAATTGATACAGCCTCTATGGAAGACAGTATGGAGATTTCTTAAAAAACTAAAATTAGAAGCCCCATATGACTCAGCAATCCCACTCTTAGGCTTATACCCTGATGAAATTAAATCTGAAAGAAGCACCTGTACCCCAATGTTCATTGCAGCTCTCTACACAATAGCTAGAACATGGAAGCAACCTAGATGCCCATCGACGAACAAATGGATCCAAAAGCTCTGGTACATATATACAATGGAATACTACAGAGCAGTAAAGAGTTTATCTTTTTAACTCCTTTGGTATCTGAAACACTCATGCAAGGACAGTTACAGGGGAATGCACTTAAACTCTTTTGAAAAGCAATTTGTCAGTATTCATACATAAGGGTATTCTCCTTGTGGAAACAAACTTCCAATGATCAGAAATATAATGATGAAAACATACATAAACCTTTTTAGTGTGACACTGTTTCTAATATCTCAATGTCATAGACCTAAAAGTATAAAAGGATGTTACTATGAATATATAAGTGCCTTCAACAAGCAAAACATTATGAGAAATGACCCTAAAACAATATAAATTGTCCATTTAACTTTATTCTGGGCACTGGTTCTTTTATTTCCCCCAGATGACATTCAGGGCAAGTCTCATGACTTTTCTTGTAACTTTCAGCTAATTAAAGATCCTCCACTAAATAACGAATATGTCTAGTCCAGTAGAATGAAAGTTTCGTTCAAAGTGAAAGCTATTTCTCTTTCCCACGCATATCAGGGTGGAAGGCAGTTTCTATTTTTTTCTCCTTTATGCTTTCAGAAGCATAGTTTCCTACACCAGTTTACTAACTAGAATTTCTGAGTCTGCCAAAGTAGAAGAAAGGGATGAAGGTAAAAAAAGAGTGAACAGGAAAATTTCACTTCACTCTTTTTGGCATTGGGCTCTGGGCCCGGCCAGTGTGTAAAGATCTTGGGATATTCTGTAGGGTCATCAGAGACATCTTGAATTCCACTGCCAGGGGTCTCTCATGTCTACACTCTGATGTAGCTAGAGGCTACTTCCCTGCACCTCAGTCTCCTTCAACAGAGCTCTTTTCCACACTCTCAGCATCTTTCTTGGAGGAGATGGAAGGTGACGACTAATTCCTGCAGGTGGCCAAACCTCCAGACAACTGGAAACTCATTCTGACCCAGTAAAACCTGAAAGTACAGGTAACACAAAGCAACCACCTCTCCTCATCAAGGTCAAAGCAGCCTGCCAGCCTATTGCTCACCATGGGGTATTGCAAGGGGTCTGTTGACCCACCAGCCTCTGGTGTTCCCACCTGCAGGGAGTACATAGCAGGCTCCATAAACTGTTTCCTTACTCCCCTCCCCTGCTTTAGGTGAGCCGAGGAGTACCTCAAAATTCACCCCACTTAGGAGGAACTAGGATTCACAACATACCAGCAGTGGGCTCCAAATATCTTTGAGTCAACTCCTTAACTTCCTCTTAAACTCTTCAATATTTTCTTTTTTTCTAAGCTTACAGATAGAGATGGGTAGGAGGTATTCAGTTAAAGATGTCGAACTGTTAAACAGTTTCTTGCTACCTCCTTGCCCTGCTCGGTGGCCCACTAACAGTTTTGTATTCAGACCAGAGGCCAGAAGAAACCTATTCCATCTTAAAATCCTATTATGAATGAAATGTAATCAGTCATTAAGTTATCATTTAAAAAATTGCACAGAATAGAAAAGTTTAACATATTCAATCAGTGTAAAAAGCTTGCAGAAAACAGTATATTTTCAAAACAGACTCAAATAGAGACCTTTTCACAATCCTAAAAGTATAAAAACATTTGCATGAAAAGGGAAAACAAAACAATAGGGCTATTTTATCTTTATTATGTAAGTTTTTTTTTTTTTTTTTTTTTTTGTAATACCTCTCAAAATATATGGCCTATCACTTTGGTCTTACATACTCCATTACATTCAGAAAATATTCATAATAGTAAACATTTATTCAGCACTTATATTCTAACTGCTTTGTGTCTATTAATTCATTTAATCCTAATCACAACACTATATGGTAGCTACTATAATCATCTCCAATTTCCAGATAAGGAAAACAAGGCAAAGGGGTCAGACAGTTTGTCCAAGACTTATGGGTTATAATTCCACTGCAACTGGCTAAAATTTCCAGCAAGATTTACAGAACTAAGAGCTATTATAATGTTATTTTTAAGACTGAGATTTGAGAGATTAACATGTCAGAGCACGCTTAAAGCATTTTGTTTAGGTTAAACTTTGTAACAGGATTCACTTGAAGTAATCATTTATTAACAGAATGACTCTTGGATCAGTAATTTTCTGGTGATACAGAAACCTAAAGCTCTGAAACCTAGCTATCTAGGTCTAAACCCTCTAATCATGATGTAGATATACACATGATTCAGTAAAATCATTTTCAATGATTTGGAAAATCCCTTCTGATGTTGGCTGCAAAGTGTAGAAAATCACCCAAGATTTCAAATAAGAGACTTGTTATTTAACCCAGTCTCTACTATATAGAAGTATAATCGTTTTTTCCCTTTTAGTTCTTTTTCTTTTTTAGTTGAAGTACAGTTGCTATATAATGTTGTGTTACTTTCAGGTATACAGCTTTAAAGTGATTCAGTTAAAGATGTCGAACTGTTAAACAGTTTCTTGCTACCTCCTTGCCCTGCTCGGTGGCCCACTAACAGTTTTGTATTCAGACCAGAGGCCAGAAGAAACCTATTCCATCTTAAAATCCTATTATGAATGAAATGTAATCAGTCATTAAGTTATCATTTAAAAAATTGCACAGAATAGAAAAGTTTAACATATTCAATCAGTGTAAAAAGCTTGCAGAAAACAGTATATTTTCAAAACAGACTCAAATAGAGACCTTTTCACAATCCTAAAAGTATAAAAACATTTGCATGAAAAGGGAAAACAAAACAATAGGGCTATTTTATCTTTATTATGTAAGTTTTTTTTTTTTTTTTTTTTTTGTAATACCTCTCAAAATATATGGCCTATCACTTTGGTCTTACATACTCCATTACATTCAGAAAATATTCATAATAGTAAACATTTATTCAGCACTTATATTCTAACTGCTTTGTGTCTATTAATTCATTTAATCCTAATCACAACACTATATGGTAGCTACTATAATCATCTCCAATTTCCAGATAAGGAAAACAAGGCAAAGGGGTCAGACAGTTTGTCCAAGACTTATGGGTTATAATTCCACTGCAACTGGCTAAAATTTCCAGCAAGATTTACAGAACTAAGAGCTATTATAATGTTATTTTTAAGACTGAGATTTGAGAGATTAACATGTCAGAGCACGCTTAAAGCATTTTGTTTAGGTTAAACTTTGTAACAGGATTCACTTGAAGTAATCATTTATTAACAGAATGACTCTTGGATCAGTAATTTTCTGGTGATACAGAAACCTAAAGCTCTGAAACCTAGCTATCTAGGTCTAAACCCTCTAATCATGATGTAGATATACACATGATTCAGTAAAATCATTTTCAATGATTTGGAAAATCCCTTCTGATGTTGGCTGCAAAGTGTAGAAAATCACCCAAGATTTCAAATAAGAGACTTGTTATTTAACCCAGTCTCTACTATATAGAAGTATAATCGTTTTTTCCCTTTTAGTTCTTTTTCTTTTTTAGTTGAAGTACAGTTGCTATATAATGTTGTGTTACTTTCAGGTATACAGCAAAGTGATTCAGATTTACATATAAAAGTATATATAAGTATGTATATTTGTAGGTTGTTACAATATATTGAGCATACCTACCTGTGCTATAGAGTAGGTCCTTGTTTACGTATTTTACATATAGTAATGTTTGTACATTAACCCCAAATTCAAGTCTCTTAACTGCTCTCGGCCTTAATTTCCCAGAAGGTTAGCTAGGACCTACTCTACTCTTAGATATGAGTTTATAATTCTGGCATCTTGATCTACTTATTGGTCAGCAACCTTGTCTAACTGGAAAAAGAAACTAGCATGTATGGAGACAAAGTTTCAGTTTCTGCAATTTAAGGAAAATCTTTTAACTTTCTTGATATTTCAGTCTTCCTCCTCTGGATTAAAAAAAAATTACCATCATAGTCAAATAAAAGAACACCAAATTTAGCTTTTAAAAAATTTCTGTACAAAAATGCAGATCTTAATATATCAGTATAATTCAGGGAGTGTACCTAAAAAATGACATTTTTAGAAATTACAGTATTCGCTAAGTTAGGGTTTAAAGGATTTACTTCAGCTGTACCTGTTCAGTCTCTGATACTGAATGCTGCAAAACAAGAATTCCAAAAAGAGAGGGTGACTAATTTGTGCTCTCTTATCACAAACAAGACAAACACAGCTGCCAAAAATAGAATTTTGCAGGTTACTTAATAACATGAACCAGTCTTTTATATCCAAACTGATGCAATAAAATGTGCTCATGAGGGTTTGAAAACATGCTTTGTGATATTCTTTTTAAATAATAATTGAGTATCTTTAGAATTTATACATAAATTTTTTTATCAAATTTCTTTAAAGAACTTTCATGCAGTAAACTGCACATGACATTCAACAAATATTGTTAGAAAAATTGTGTGATGTTGACAAGCTAAACTTTCAACTTAGTTACATTATGCCACATAGAAAGATTTCTGAAGTGTGCTGCAATATTAGTTTGTAAATAGAATTTGTCTTTAGGCAAGGAATTAGATATGGAGTTTTTTTCTTACTTTTCCACTCTTAACTGTACTTCCCAGATCTAAAACTACCACAAGTTTGAGAGACAAAGGGGAAAAAATGACATTAGGATAATACTTTCCTCAGGATATATTACAGTGTGGGTCATCAACTCTGTGGCACGTGATGCTCCTTTCATCCAGAATTTTCTCCTTAAAACTAGAAAAGTACATTTTCATAGATGAACATTTTCAGAAAACTTTCCACCAATGTGGGATCAGTTTATACCAGTTTTACTTCTACTACAATGAACAAAAATCCAATGTGGGAATCATGTTTTGCTCTTAGATATGAGTTTATAATTCTGGCATCTTGATCTACTTATTGGTCAGCAACCTTGTCTAACTGGAAAAAGAAACTAGCATGTATGGAGACAAAGTTTCAGTTTCTGCAATTTAAGGAAAATCTTTTAACTTTCTTGATATTTCAGTCTTCCTCCTCTGGATTAAAAAAAAATTACCATCATAGTCAAATAAAAGAACACCAAATTTAGCTTTTAAAAAATTTCTGTACAAAAATGCAGATCTTAATATATCAGTATAATTCAGGGAGTGTACCTAAAAAATGACATTTTTAGAAATTACAGTATTCGCTAAGTTAGGGTTTAAAGGATTTACTTCAGCTGTACCTGTTCAGTCTCTGATACTGAATGCTGCAAAACAAGAATTCCAAAAAGAGAGGGTGACTAATTTGTGCTCTCTTATCACAAACAAGACAAACACAGCTGCCAAAAATAGAATTTTGCAGGTTACTTAATAACATGAACCAGTCTTTTATATCCAAACTGATGCAATAAAATGTGCTCATGAGGGTTTGAAAACATGCTTTGTGATATTCTTTTTAAATAATAATTGAGTATCTTTAGAATTTATACATAAATTTTTTTATCAAATTTCTTTAAAGAACTTTCATGCAGTAAACTGCACATGACATTCAACAAATATTGTTAGAAAAATTGTGTGATGTTGACAAGCTAAACTTTCAACTTAGTTACATTATGCCACATAGAAAGATTTCTGAAGTGTGCTGCAATATTAGTTTGTAAATAGAATTTGTCTTTAGGCAAGGAATTAGATATGGAGTTTTTTTCTTACTTTTCCACTCTTAACTGTACTTCCCAGATCTAAAACTACCACAAGTTTGAGAGACAAAGGGGAAAAAATGACATTAGGATAATACTTTCCTCAGGATATATTACAGTGTGGGTCATCAACTCTGTGGCACGTGATGCTCCTTTCATCCAGAATTTTCTCCTTAAAACTAGAAAAGTACATTTTCATAGATGAACATTTTCAGAAAACTTTCCACCAATGTGGGATCAGTTTATACCAGTTTTAATTCTACTACAATGAAATCTATAGTGAATAAAGATCTTTATTAAGTAGTCTGAATGGTTTTTTTAACGAAGACGTGATACTTATATTCTTTTTCAGTGATTTATAATATAGTGTGTGTTAAAACTTTGTCCAATTACCCTATAGATAATCTATTTTCTAAAAATTATTACAACATAAATATTTACATGGTATACCAGTCCTACTACATGCTTAATGTAGTGGTTGTCTTTAACAGTATTTTTCCCCATAATCCCTATTATCAAATATTAATGTGTTAGTATTGGCCCTTGAGATTATAGATGTATAAGGTGTAGCAGCTGACCTAAAATGCGTATCAAGTAGTTGCAATGAAAATTCATTCATCCAGAATTTAAATGGACAACGTAAGACTACATTAAATGAGCAATACAGCTGTGGTTGAAACTTTTCTGCTTAGAGCCTTAAGACTGACCATAATCTTTGACCTAAGAAATGAGGACAGGTATTTAGCCATAAGGATGTTTATCACAGTGGAATTCATAGTGTTTAAAAATGTTGGACAAATCCTATATATCCAATAAAACAGTACTGATCATATAAAATAGTTGCCCTTATATTTCCAAGTTATATGTCATACAAAACTATGATTTCAAAGAAAGAAATGGAGAAATGCCAAAAATTTTAAGGTTTAGTTGATAACAAGAATGTAAAGCTGGGGTTTCCCCTGGTGGTCCAGTGTGTAAGGACACTGCCTTGCAGTGCAAGGGGCGCCAGTTCAAGCCCTGGCCTGGGAAGATCCCATGTGCCGCTGAGTGGCTGGACTGATGTGTCCAATTACCGAGCCAGAGCTTTGAAGTGCATGCACCCAGAGCCGGCGCTCTGCAATGACAGACGCCACCGCGATGGGAGGCCCACAGGAGCCAGGGAACAAAGACGGATGAAAACAGACAAATTAAAGACCAATAGAAGTGGCCCACCTGCTCCCCTCCCTCCCTAACCCAACCCCCGCCCCAAAATAAATATATAAATAAATCTTTAAAAAAAAAAAAAGAATGTAAAGCTGTATATATCAGCTTACAGATCATATTTTTAGAAATTATTCACACACATACATGTAGAGGTTTATAAAATGTAATCTCTGGTAAGGATAGTTTTTTTCCTTTCTTATGCTCTTCTTTATATTCTAAACTTTCTATAATGAATATGGACTTTTTTCTTCAATTTCATGTCACAAACCCTTTATTAATCTATTATTTTCATCCATCTTTTTATTCTTTGGCATGTGTGGGCCTCCCATTGCAATGGCCTGTCTCATTGCAAAACACTTGCTCTAGGCACACGTGCTCCAGAGCTCTGGCTCTTAGCTGGACACACCAGTCCAGCTGCTCCGCAGCACGTGGGGTCTTCTAAGGCCAGGGATGAAACCGGTGTCCCTTGCACTGCAAAGCAGACTCTACTCACTGGACCACCAGGGATGGCCTGAATATGGATTATTTTTATTTCAAAGGCAAAATTTCATGAAGTAGAAAACATTTCTAAAAACAATTTGATAAGGAATAAAAACTTTGGGAAAATTTCATGAAGAAAACTTCATTACTGAAGCTGGATGATAGGTGCTTGGGCTCACTAGACTCTTCTTTCTAATTCTTCGTATGTTTGCTCTATGCATATTTAATACTTTTAAGTCCAACCCTTCCATTTTACTGTTGGAAAACAAGCCCCAGAATTACGCAGTTCAGTACAGACATAGTGCAGAGGTCAGCAAACTGAGCCATGACTCAAATGTGGCCACGACCTGTGATTTGCAGGGATTTAAGGCTATGAGTGGGTCTCACAATTTTAAAAGGTTGTGGTTTTTATTAATCTTAAAATATCAGCTATCTGGCCTTTTACAGAAAAAGTTTGCTGGCTTCCAACTCTTATTCTTAATCTAATACTTTTTAAATTAATTTGTTGTTTTTTAAAAAAATAAATTACAGTTGATTTACAGTGTTATGTTAGTTTCTGATGTATAGCAAAGTGAGTCAGTTGTATATGTATACATATATTGTATGTATATATATTATTTTCTCATACTCTTTTCCATTATGGTTTATTATAGGATATTGAATATAGTTCCCTATGTTATTGTATAGGACCTTGTTTATCCACTCTGTGTATAAGAGTTTGCATTGGCTAACCCAAAACTCACAATCTAACTCTCCATTGCTCTCACTCCCCTTTGGCAAGCACAAGTCTATTCTCTAATTCAGTTTTTAAAGAAAACTTTCTATAACACAGAAAACTTCCTATACCATATAATAATAAAACTTCCTATAACATAATGAGGGTTTAAGATTTCTTAAAGGAAGTAGGAGCCTCTCTCTTCATCCTACCCACCAGCTCAAGCCTAAATTTTCATTCCTGCACTTATTTATTTATTCCACGGAGACATGGTGCCTGCCTTTATGAAAATTACTCATAAGAAAATAGAAAATAAGCAAGAAATAAAATAATGGCATAGCATATTAAGTGTTAGGAATGTCATAAATCAGGTTGAGTGACAAAATGGCAGAAGGCCTGTTTTCAGACAAGATGGCATTGAAGCTGAGACATATAGGATGAGAGCAAACAAACATCTCTAAGAACCAAAAACAAAACTGTATCCATGGCAGAGGGGACCACTTGGGTAGTACTGGTTAACCAAAATATTTTGTAAAATGCACAATGACTTTCAAACAGTTAAAACAGTAGTCTGTCTTAATTTCAAAGATCCAGTATGATTACTGCAGATAAATAAGAAATCAGTGGGCTTTGCCTTTCTCTTTCTTTTTCAATCAGTCTGTTCCTAGGAGCAATTCACCTAAAGTAGGAACAAAGTACAGACTTTAATTTCCATTTCTCAAACTTTGCTTTCCATCTGTGTTCTCTTATTTGGAGTTTCACAACTACCTATTTTAATTTCTAATTTATTCAACTCCTCAATACCTACAAACTGTAAGGTACAAAAGATGGCACTAGGATCAACATTAATCTGATTAGAAGACCATCCCTCTGCTTATGTGCCTAAAATTAACTCCCTTAGCTCTTTGGTTTGATATAATGTGCTTTAGTCATTTTCCTTGGGTAATTTTGAAAGGGAAATTTTTCCTACAAACAATGCAATAAAAAAATAAGTAACTTAGGACCGCAGAGTTTACAACTGGCTTCAACTAGACTGGATTACTAAGAAGCAGATGGAAAACCACAATGGCATTGACATTATTTTCCAATCACCACGCAAAAATCCTAGGGACAAAAATAGAAATTTGACTGCATGGTAAAATATAGCTCATGGGTCCTCCTTTTTTTTCTATTGCCTGTTCTTACCACCTGCTCCAGTCCCCATTATTGCAGGACTTAGGTCATTCACCAAGTGCATGAATGCTAATTCCTTAAATAGGTGGCACTAAACATGAGAACAGGATGGGACCAGTAGAACATCACAGGCATGATTCCTTAAGGTCATCACTCCAGCCCCCTACGGGACGGGCTAGCTTCATTTTCAAGTTCCTAAGAAGTTTTGCTGCTACTAGCCAGCAGTGCCATAGCCTGGTGTTGAATACTCCAAATTAAGGAACAGCTCTGTGTTTCCTTTTGTGGCAGTGTGTGTACCTGACATGAGATGAGAACACCATGTGACCCAGAAGGCCTGTTTTCAGACAAGATGGCATTGAAGCTGAGACATATAGGATGAGAGCAAACAAACATCTCTAAGAACCAAAAACAAAACTGTATCCATGGCAGAGGGGACCACTTGGGTAGTACTGGTTAACCAAAATATTTTGTAAAATGCACAATGACTTTCAAACAGTTAAAACAGTAGTCTGTCTTAATTTCAAAGATCCAGTATGATTACTGCAGATAAATAAGAAATCAGTGGGCTTTGCCTTTCTCTTTCTTTTTCAATCAGTCTGTTCCTAGGAGCAATTCACCTAAAGTAGGAACAAAGTACAGACTTTAATTTCCATTTCTCAAACTTTGCTTTCCATCTGTGTTCTCTTATTTGGAGTTTCACAACTACCTATTTTAATTTCTAATTTATTCAACTCCTCAATACCTACAAACTGTAAGGTACAAAAGATGGCACTAGGATCAACATTAATCTGATTAGAAGACCATCCCTCTGCTTATGTGCCTAAAATTAACTCCCTTAGCTCTTTGGTTTGATATAATGTGCTTTAGTCATTTTCCTTGGGTAATTTTGAAAGGGAAATTTTTCCTACAAACAATGCAATAAAAAAATAAGTAACTTAGGACCGCAGAGTTTACAACTGGCTTCAACTAGACTGGATTACTAAGAAGCAGATGGAAAACCACAATGGCATTGACATTATTTTCCAATCACCACGCAAAAATCCTAGGGACAAAAATAGAAATTTGACTGCATGGTAAAATATAGCTCTTGGGTCCTCCTTTTTCTTCTATTGCCTGTTCTTACCACCTGCTCCAGTCCCCATTATTGCAGGACTTAGGTCATTCACCAAGTGCATGAATGCTAATTCCTTAAA
This sequence comes from Tragulus kanchil, assembly GCA_022376925.1. NCBI lineage: Eukaryota > Metazoa > Chordata > Mammalia > Artiodactyla > Tragulidae > Tragulus > Tragulus kanchil. The sequence goes on along the minus strand of JAIOJX010000005.1, from coordinate 111,315,934 downwards.
TAGGTGGCACTAAACATGAGAACAGGATGGGACCAGTAGAACATCACAGGCATGATTCCTTAAGGTCATCACTCCAGCCCCCTACGGGACGGGCTAGCTTCATTTTCAAGTTCCTAAGAAGTTTTGCTGCTACTAGCCAGCAGTGCCATAGCCTGGTGTTGAATACTCCAAATTAAGGAACAGCTCTGTGTTTCCTTTTGTGGCGAGTGTGTGTACCTGACATGAGATGAGAACACTTCAGCATCCCAAGAAATGGAAATGCATTCCAGGAGCTATTTTCAAACAGCAATGAATTCTTCTCCAGGAGGCTAATAAGTGGGTTACATGTGAACTCTTTGATAAAAGGTTCAAAGTCATTGTAAAATATGAAGTACAGTGCTTTCCCTTAAATTAGAAGCATATGAGGGCTTCTATTTTGTCAGCTTAAAAATTAATATAAATTTCATGACTCAAATACACAGAAGCATTGATGGCTGTTTTGAACTTTAGACTTTGCAGGCAACATCAGGATCTTTTTAAATTGTTACCTGTTGGTTTAATACCAATCATTAATGAAAAATAAGTGGCTCTTTATCTTCACCTAAAATCTTATGACATGCAAAGAGAGCTGTCTACCATAGGCTTAAGGGAAAAAAGAGAGATCACAGAGCCACACAATCATGAAGTTGGGTCAGATTTCTGTAGCTGTGGCCCCCCTCTTTTTTTTAACATTTTTAGAGAGGCAGAGCAGAGAGCTAAAATGATGTTAAACAATACACTGACAGAGCATTTAATAACCTTGAATTTCATGGTGAAAGAATTATTCAACTTTCAATTCTCCTTTAGGCTTTCTGATGAGGAAACTTGTTGAAGGTACATCTTAAACACCTTTTCATCCCCTGCTAATCTTTTAAAACAGAGAATTAACTAGGGCTCAGAACTTTGAATAGACAGCAATATCTGGCTATAATTTGATCATGGTTTCCTTCTTTTGTAGCATTTAAAAAATGACCTTCCATTTGTGGGAAATGGTACTGCACTTATGAGAATGATATTTTCTTTTTTGCATATGCTTATGATAGTGAATCAATGCAAAGAAAGTCAATGGTATTGAATAATTAATGGGCTAAGTGTCAAGTGGATAGGCAATTGGCTTTTTAAATCCCACATTTCCTTTAAGGATCCTATTGACTAACTCAAAAACATCTTATGAATATTTTACACATTTAAATATGGTAAAAGTTTTGCTGCTACTAGCCAGCAGTGCCATAGCCTGGTGTTGAATACTCCAAATTAAGGAACAGCTCTGTGTTTCCTTTTGTGGCGAGTGTGTGTACCTGACATGAGATGAGAACACTTCAGCATCCCAAGAAATGGAAATGCATTCCAGGAGCTATTTTCAAACAGCAATGAATTCTTCTCCAGGAGGCTAATAAGTGGGTTACATGTGAACTCTTTGATAAAAGGTTCAAAGTCATTGTAAAATATGAAGTACAGTGCTTTCCCTTAAATTAGAAGCATATGAGGGCTTCTATTTTGTCAGCTTAAAAATTAATATAAATTTCATGACTCAAATACACAGAAGCATTGATGGCTGTTTTGAACTTTAGACTTTGCAGGCAACATCAGGATCTTTTTAAATTGTTACCTGTTGGTTTAATACCAATCATTAATGAAAAATAAGTGGCTCTTTATCTTCACCTAAAATCTTATGACATGCAAAGAGAGCTGTCTACCATAGGCTAAAGGGAAAAAAGAGAGATCACAGAGCCACACAATCATGAAGTTGGGTCAGATTTCTGTAGCTGTGGCCCCCCTCTTTTTTTTAACATTTTTAGAGAGGCAGAGCAGAGAGCTAAAATGATGTTAAACAATACACTGACAGAGCATTTAATAACCTTGAATTTCATGGTGAAAGAATTATTCAACTTTCAATTCTCCTTTAGGCTTTCTGATGAGGAAACTTGTTGAAGGTACATCTTAAACACCTTTTCATCCCCTGCTAATCTTTTAAAACAGAGAATTAACTAGGGCTCAGAACTTTGAATAGACAGCAATATCTGGCTATAATTTGATCATGGTTTCCTTCTTTTGTAGCATTTAAAAAATGACCTTCCATTTGTGGGAAATGGTACTGCACTTATGAGAATGATATTTTCTTTTTTGCATATGCTTATGATAGTGAATCAATGCAAAGAAAGTCAATGGTATTGAATAATTAATGGGCTAAGTGTCAAGTGGATAGGCAATTGGCTTTTTTAAATCCCCACATTTCCTTTAAGGATCCTATTGACTAACTCAAAAAAACATCTTATGAATATTTTTACACATTTAAATATGGTAAAAGTCATATTTTCACAAGCATACTTTCACTCCCTTTCACAAACATCCTAATACCCTCCCAAGACCTCTGCAATCTCCTAGTTAACCTTGTTCCCTTTTAAATGAAGAATTTCAATGTGAGGAAGATTTAGTGCCTTGCTGTGTCCCTCAGCTTGTCAAAAACCCACAGGGCTGTCGTAAAGGAGAATAATTACTGTATAAAATTTCTCACATGCTAAAGGTACAAGCGCATTCAATGGAATTCTCCTTGGCATATGTTGAACTTGGAAAGGATAGAGGAGCAATTAACCCAAACCAAATGTTCTTTATTTACATATGGCCAAATGTCTTTATCTGCATGTGAATATCTTTGTCATCTAACCAGATTGCCAACTACTATCAGTTAGTCAATTCAAAAAGGCAAATTGTATCTATAATAAAAAGTTGGATGGGCCTACTGAATAAATTACACATTCCAAAATGGTGAAAACCAAAAACAGATAAAGGAATCACCAAAGCTTTCATCTAGCTATTTCTTAAATGTAATTTATAGGTTCCTAGAGATTGGAGCAGTGAGACAAGACTTGCCCAGATCCAGAGTGAGCATGAACACAGTAAATCCTGGTCTCAAAATAATATATACTTTGCAGCCCATCATTAGTGACCGTCAGGGCAAGTGTAAACAGACTGTCTTAGAAGTGAACTGGCATTTCATTTGATCTCTTATGTAGAAACACACACATTCCAAAAAATGTATTCTTCTGATTTCTAAGTTTATGTAAGGATATTCTTAAATTTCATATTCCCATGAATTGGCCAAAAAATGCCTAGGAAGCTTTACAAAATACAAGCTATTTTAAAAATCTGTTTGCTTTTAAATACTTAAACTATTGGAATATTGAAATCCTAAAGGGTGATTGTCATACATAATCCTTAAAGGTAAAGGGAAAATATTAGAAAATGTCATTAAAGGCATCATTTGATAACAAATTAGTTCTATCTCCATGAGACAACGAATAACTTGAAATTGGGACTATTTTCCTAAGCGATTGGGTTTAAACAGTCAGTCTTCCAAAATGATACATCAGGGACATGATTCATAATTTCCTAATTGCTGTTTTTAGCGGACAAACCATATCATACATTTTTTAAAGATCAAGATGAGAGCTTTTCGAAACAGATAAATTTTCAAAAGCCAAAATATATTTGCATCTGTGTGATTTTTGCCATAAACACATAGCACCAACAATAATATTTAGAATTCATTAAATAACTTGAATAAAAATACTGAGTTTAGTTTTTAAAGTAGACTTCTTCTAACTTATGTGTAAGTGGAAAAGATTTTATATGATAATTATATGTTCCTGAAAGTACAAGCGCATTCAATGGAATTCTCCTTGGCATATGTTGAACTTGGAAAGGATAGAGGAGCAATTAACCCAAACCAAATGTTCTTTATTTACATATGGCCAAATGTCTTTATCTGCATGTGAATATCTTTGTCATCTAACCAGATTGCCAACTACTATCAGTTAGTCAATTCAAAAAGGCAAATTGTATCTATAATAAAAGTTGGATGGGCCCACTGAATAAAGTACCCCTTCCAAAATGGTGAAAACCAAAAACAGATAAAGGAATCACCAAAGCTTTCATCTAGCTATTTCTTAAATGTAATTTATAGGTTCCTAGAGATTGGAGCAGTGAGACAAGACTTGCCCAGATCCAGAGTGAGCATGAACACAGTAAATCCTGGTCTCAAAATAATATATACTTTGCAGCCCATCATTAGTGACCGTCAGGGCAAGTGTAAACAGACTGTCTTAGAAGTGAACTGGCATTTCATTTGATCTCTTATGTAGAAACACACACATTCCAAAAAATGTATTCTTCTGATTTCTAAGTTTATGTAAGGATATTCTTAAATTTCATATTCCCATGAATTGGCCAAAAAATGCCTAGGAAGCTTTACAAAATACAAGCTATTTTAAAAATCTGTTTGCTTTTAAATACTTAAACTATTGGAATATTGAAATCCTAAAGGGTGATTGTCATACATAATCCTTAAAGGTAAAGGGAAAATATTAGAAAATGTCATTAAAGGCATCATTTGATAACAAATTAGTTCTATCTCCATGAGACAACGAATAACTTGAAATTGGGACTATTTTCCTAAGCGATTGGGTTTAAACAGTCAGTCTTCCAAAATGATACATCAGGGACATGATTCATAATTTCCTAATTGCTGTTTTTAGCGGACAAACCATATCATACATTTTTTAAAGATCAAGATGAGAGCTTTTCGAAACAGATAAATTTTCAAAAGCCAAAATATATTTGCATCTGTGTGATTTTTGCCATAAACACATAGCACCAACAATAATATTTAGAATTCATTAAATAACTTGAATAAAAATACTGAGTTTAGTTTTTAAAGTAGACTTCTTCTAACTTATGTGTAAGTGGAAAAGATTTTATATGATAATTATATGTTCCTGAAAGTGAAAGTTGCTCAGGTGTGTCCAACTCTTTGCTACCCCATGAAATGTAGCCCACCAGGTTCCTCTGACCATGGAATTTTCCAGGTAAAAACACTGGGTGGGTTCTCCAGGGGATCTTCCCAACCCAGTGATGGAACCTGGGCCTCCTGCCCTGCAGGCAGATTCTTTACATATCTGAGTCATGAGGGAAGACCATATATGTGCCTAATGTATAATAAAATAAATGCATAACTGTTAAAACAGTGGCCTATAAACTACCTAATATCACTTCACATACCATATTTTGAAAAACTCTGGGCTGTAGGATGATAAAGTAAATTTATATTCATGTATTACATTCAGGCCCTGGCTTTGCCTCTTTGTTGCTAATTATAGTATCACATGTCTACAAATGGCAACAACCCACTCATTCAGTCTTTATACTACAATTATTATTGTTCTTCCTATTTTAAGAAAAATATCTGGCATTCATATTGTGTGTACCTTGCAAGGATTGCAAAAATTAGCTAATAAGGGTAATGGCGACTTCCACAGTATATAAGCTAAATAAATCCTGCCTTTGAAGAATTCTCAGCCTAAAATATATTTTACCAATATGAAGTCACTGATCTTAATATGTGCAAGTAAACAAACAATACACAAAACAGACTGTTATCTTTCGTATGGAATTAACAAAATAAACATTCCCTATGGCACTGTCTGCTGTCCTCTGCAATAATAATGCTATTAGCAGATAAAAGGTAAAATCACAACTAAGGGGATTCTATTGGTACATCTCATTTAAGAATCCTTTGATTTGCCTTGAACCCTATAACATGTTGAGATATATAGGTAGTTTATAGGGGGAAGGTAATGGAAATAACGTCTAGTAGAGACCTTTATTCAACCTCACAAGTCAACAACTAGGAAAATATGGTAGTCATGTATGAACTGCAATAGACACAATTCATAGAACTGTTCTCTATGGGTAGGCATCAACTGTGAGGAGAGACCACAGGAGTTTAGCCATATAACTACTGTTCTTGCTATGGCACTGGTGACTGGCATGCTTGTGAAGGCTGGAAATGCCACCAAATACGGGGAAATAGTCCAGCACCTGCACAAACAGGAACAGAAATAGATACAAACACAGTCAATTGGAAAATGGGTAGGAGAACGTCTGAAAGCACTTCAGTAAGGAAACATACACAATGTCTTCCCTCTTGGCAAGAAAAAATGAAGGACCAAAGGGAACCACAAAGATGATTACAGATTTAGAATATAAAATGTCCAAAGAACTATTAAAGGAACTGAATTACTACTCAGGAAAATAGACTGAATTTGAGGGTTCATTAATTAATGTCCTTCTAGTTTATGAATGGGCTCATTTATGCAAGACAACCAACCATGTGGTACCCATGTTTGATGAAGTTAAACAAGAAAATAAGTGTGGCACACAACATGCAAAACTGTGAGGCTGCTAAGTCTGAGGAGAAAAGACATCATGACTTCTGGATGGTACATGTACCAGGTTCACCAGATTGAAAACCAGAGGACCTTTAGCATTTTCTGCAATAAGTTAAACCCATTAACTTTAAAGAAGTCACCTCATGTCTCTGGAGTCAGTTTCTTCATCTGTGAAATATACATATTGGGTTAATATTTTAAAATAAGAAAAATAGTGTTATAACTACAAGCATGAACTCAGGATTCAAATTTTATCTTTGTCACTTACTACTTATGTGTCTTTGGACACATTATGTGCCTTGAAGTTCTCACCCACAAAATGAAATTAAGAGTAGTTCATTCTCATCTGTTTGTTGAGAAGATTAAACTAATTAATATTCAGAAAGCACTGGCATGGTGCCTGACTCAGGGTTAGCCATTGTTTTAGCTGTTTTTCTGTTGCTGTTACTATTGTGTGCAAGTATTAGAGGTAAACTCTGGCTGACTAAGCAGAAAAGGAGTTTATTAAAGGGTACTGGTTTACAGAAATTTTGGATTTGAAGACCTAGACTCAAGGGCAAAAACAAAGAGCAAGTTTTTAGGAAAAAATAGATATATATGTATATATAACTGAATCAGTTTGCTATATACCTGAAACTAACACAGCACTGTAAATCAACTATGCTTCAATTAAAAAATAATTAAAACAAAAATAATTTTGAAAAATGCTTTTAGTAAAGAAAACCGGAATCATGCACAAATTTTGAATGTAAAATATATCTACCATCAATGCTAATTTTAGCACCATGACAATTTCTGCACCAGAACTCAATTTAACTTTATTATAACCAGAACTATTCCAGCTACATGGGACAGGAGAAAAGCAAGTATGTGGGCATCTTTAACACCTACAGGAAAAAGGCAGTTTTTCCCAGACTTCCCAGATGTATAAAAAGATGAGATGCGAGGTGGCCCAGATTAACTCAGTCTATTTTTTCTTTGTGTAAATATTTATTGCTCAGAATCATTTATTAAAGATTGGGTGGTTTTATCCATGGTTAAAAAGATGGTACATAAAATTTCTTAAAGACTCTATGCTGCCTTCATGAAAGAGTTTAAACTATCTGTGACAAAAGAGACTTCCACTCTTAACTTATAAACTGAGTTACTGGAGAGGCTCAGTATTATAGTTTCTAAATTAAAGCCACTGGATTTACAGGTAGAATTAAGCCTTTAATTTTTAAATTTACAAAGTTAAAGGTCTTTCACCTGTTTATGTGTGACTAGAGGGAATAAATGGTTTCCACATCTTTGAATGCAAAAACAAAAGATCCCAGAGTTTAATGAACATTCTCTCATGGAAAACAAAAACTTGTACTTTTTCTGAGTATTCATTCATGCGTGCTGCTGGAGGAATGCATCCGGTAAGAAGGACATCAGCCAGGAGAGGAAGGAGCAGCTATAACTGTCCTTTATCTATTAAACTCCTCAACTATAAAAATAGTGTCTAAAATACCAGCAATTCAGCTTCTAGCTGCCCTTTCTGAGTAACCGGCATCTATTCTAACTCCATGACTAATGCCCAGAGCCGGTCTTAAATTCACCTGTACCTCCACTGCTGGTGCATTCTGAGCTCAGTGGGTGGTTCAAGGGCAAAAACAAAGAGCAAGTTTTTAGGAAAAAATAGATATATATGTATATATAACTGAATCAGTTTGCTATATACCTGAAACTAACACAGCACTGTAAATCAACTATGCTTCAATTAAAAAATAATTAAAACAAAAATAATTTTGAAAAATGCTTTTAGTAAAGAAAACCGGAATCATGCACAAATTTTGAATGTAAAATATATCTACCATCAATGCTAATTTTAGCACCATGACAATTTCTGCACCAGAACTCAATTTAACTTTATTATAACCAGAACTATTCCAGCTACATGGGACAGGAGAAAAGCAAGTATGTGGGCATCTTTAACACCTACAGGAAAAAGGCAGTTTTTCCCAGACTTCCCAGATGTATAAAAAGATCAGATGCCAGGTGGCCCAAATTAACTCAGTCTATTTTTTCTTTGTGTAAATATTTATTGCTCAGAATCATTTATTAAAGATTGGGTGGTTTTATCCATGGTTAAAAAGATGGTACATAAAATTTCTTAAAGACTCTATGCTGCCTTCATGAAAGAGTTTAAACTATCTGTGACAAAAGAGACTTCCACTCTTAACTTATAAACTGAGTTACTGGAGAGGCTCAGTATTATAGTTTCTAAATTAAAGCCACTGGATTTACAGGTAGAATTAAGCCTTTAATTTTTAAATTTACAAAGTTAAAGGTCTTTCACCTGTTTATGTGTGACTAGAGGGAATAAATGGTTTCCACATCTTTGAATGCAAAAACAAAAGATCCCAGAGTTTAATGAACATTCTCTCATGGAAAACAAAAACTTGTACTTTTTCTGAGTATTCATTCATGCGTGCTGCTGGAGGAATGCATCCGGTAAGAAGGACATCAGCCAGGAGAGGAAGGAGCAGCTATAACTGTCCTTTATCTATTAAACTCCTCAACTATAAAAATAGTGTCTAAAATACCAGCAATTCAGCTTCTAGCTGCCCTTTCTGAGTAACCGGCATCTATTCTAACTCCATGACTAATGCCCAGAGCCGGTCTTAAATTCACCTGTACCTCCACTGCTGGTGCATTCTGAGCTCAGTGGGTGGTTCATGGAACAAATCTCACACAATGCCTGAGCTTCATGGCATCTCTGTACCAATCGGACTCTTGGTGATCCCCAAAAACACTCTTGGTGAATTTATCTCAAGTGTTATAGAAACAAAAGAATTAATAATTCCTCCTACCCAATCATTTCAGCTCATCATCAGATGAATTCTCCTATCCATACAATATGCACAAAATAGTTTGTGACATTTTTAATAATTATAGCAAGAAACAAGGAAGAGATTCTAATGGTACATCTTCTGGTTGCCTATTTATTTTCAAATTTGTCAAATGAGAAATGCTGGAATAGCCACGTCACTGTTATGTGACGAAAGCTTGGCTTCCTTGTTGCTTGAAGAGTAACAATATTGCTAAGTTTATACTAAATTTATTTCAATAATCCACTGAGGAGTATATCACCAGACATTTAAGATAAACAGAAATGGCTTTGGAGGAATCCGCATAAGTTAAGTCAGTCCTAGGAGGTGGATTGTAGTACAGGCAATAGAAATATTTCTCTCTGTAAACAGTAGGTATGTTTTCTTCAAAACTTTGTGGACTAAAATAATTGGAAATTGGAAAGGATTTTAATAGCTACAGAGTATGCAATTTAATGCCATGACAATTGTTTTCATAAATAAGCACTTAAACGTATGAATCTGTTACAAGTGATTAGGCTCCCATATAACAAAGCAAAATATAGTAGAAATGAAGCTGATGCACTCTGACACCAGACTGCCTGGTTTCAAATCCTGACCTCCACTTCCCAACCACACCATCTTGGCAAATTACTTAATCTTCTGTGGGCTTCAAAGTCTTCTGTAAAATCAAGATACTCATAGCCCTTAACCCATATTACTATGTGAGAGTTAGAAGAAGGTCTGGTATGTAATAAGCGCTATATAAGTATTTGTTAAGTAAAGAAAACCTTAATTATTTTTCTGAAAAATATCAAATTCGTTTTTAAGGAAATTCTTGGTTGAGACACAGTTCTTAAGTTATTTTTCCTAGACGTATAAAACACTTCATTTCTCAGATTTCTCAGTGAAAGTTTCTTTTGCTGAATAATCCTGAAATAACATAGGGTAAGAAAAAATATATAAGAACTCTTGAAGCAAATATTTCAGTGTTTAGTAAAATGAAAAGCACCTACTTGTTTGAAGCAAAAAGTAATCAAGGCAAGGTAGAACACTCATATGACATCTTTTTAACTTAAAGCAACATGATTAAATTACTAGGAATTTTACACATGATCATAATCACAGACATCATTTAAGTATGGTAATTCAAAAAGCTTTGCACTATCACTTATAAAATAATTGAGAAAAGTCTCAAGGTAGTATTCACAAAGATTTATCAGTGAAACTAGAAATTGCTTTCTTTTTTATTTTTAGCAAACAACTATCATGCAAAGCAATACCTTTAACCAACTAACATGTGTCTTTTAGAAGTATACATAGAAAAATAATTGGAAAGGCAGACAAATTTAACAGTAACTACTTCCACAAATGGGTATGGGTGACACCCTGGGAAATTTTTCTTGTTACTTTAAACATAACCATGGGGCTTCCCCTGGTGGTCCAGTGGGTAAGGACACCCCTGGTGGTCCAGTGGGTAAGGACACTGCCTTGCAGTGCAAAGGGCGCCAGTTCGATCCCTGGCCTGGGAAGATCCCACGTGCCGCCGAGCAGCTGGACTGATGTGTCCAATTACCGAGCCGGAGCTCTGGAGCGCATGCGCCCAGAGACGGCGCTCTGCAAAGACAGACGCCACCGCGATGGGAGGCCCACAGGAGCCAAAGAACAAAGACGGATGAAAATAGAGAAATGGAAGACCAATAGAAGTGGCCCGCCTGCTCCCCTCCCTCCTCAACCCCTGCCCAAAAATAAATAAAGAAATAAATCTTAAAAAAAAAAAAAAAATACCATGGTTTTCCCAACAACATGCATCATTTTATGGTATAAAACATTTTAAAGTAATACTTACAGAAGTTAGTAATGAATACAGACATTTGGTTCCTTACATTTTCCTTTCTACAAAATCACAATAACGTACAATAATAAAGAGCTCTGGCTATGCCTAGGGATAAGCAAAGCTATCCATCCCCAGCAAATGAACAACTTCAGCTCAGTAGTGGTGAATTAGGCCGTCTTTCACTTTGTGGCCCCTGAAGTTATTTTTAGTTCATTAACCTTCAGAAAAATAAAGACAGCACTAACAAAAAACCCTTAGGGCTCTTTACCCCAAAGGACACTCTACAGCTGATTCACACTGTTGTACAGTGGAAACTAACACAAAATTGTTAAACCATTATGCTCCAGTTAGAAAAAAGGACCCTCAATTTACCAAAGGTCTTCTTAAGACAAAGGGATAAAAATCAGCGCTAATTCTATCTGGAATGATAACAGCATGGTCACTTATAAAATAATTGAGAAAAGTCTCAAGGTAGTATTCACAAAGATTTATCAGTGAAACTAGAAATTGCTTTCTTTTTTATTTTTAGCAAACAACTATCATGCAAAGCAATACCTTTAACCAACTAACATGTGTCTTTTAGAAGTATACATAGAAAAATAATTGGAAAGGCAGACAAATTTAACAGTAACTACTTCCACAAATGGGTATGGGTGACACCCTGGGAAATTTTTCTTGTTACTTTAAACATAACCATGGGGCTTCCCCTGGTGGTCCAGTGGGTAAGGACACCCCTGGTGGTCCAGTGGGTAAGGACACTGCCTTGCAGTGCAAAGGGCGCCAGTTCGATCCCTGGCCTGGGAAGATCCCACGTGCCGCCGAGCAGCTGGACTGATGTGTCCAATTACCGAGCCGGAGCTCTGGAGCGCATGCGCCCAGAGACGGCGCTCTGCAAAGACAGACGCCACCGCGATGGGAGGCCCACAGGAGCCAAAGAACAAAGACGGATGAAAATAGAGAAATGGAAGACCAATAGAAGTGGCCCGCCTGCTCCCCTCCCTCCTCAACCCCTGCCCAAAAATAAATAAAGAAATAAATCTTAAAAAAAAAAAAAAAATACCATGGTTTTCCCAACAACATGCATCATTTTATGGTATAAAACATTTTAAAGTAATACTTACAGAAGTTAGTAATGAATACAGACATTTGGTTCCTTACATTTTCCTTTCTACAAAATCACAATAACGTACAATAATAAAGAGCTCTGGCTATGCCTAGGGATAAGCAAAGCTATCCATCCCCAGCAAATGAACAACTTCAGCTCAGTAGTGGTGAATTAGGCCGTCTTTCACTTTGTGGCCCCTGAAGTTATTTTTAGTTCATTAACCTTCAGAAAAATAAAGACAGCACTAACAAAAAACCCTTAGGGCTCTTTACCCCAAAGGACACTCTACAGCTGATTCACACTGTTGTACAGTGGAAACTAACACAAAATTGTTAAACCATTATGCTCCAGTTAGAAAAAAGGACCCTCAATTTACCAAAGGTCTTCTTAAGACAAAGGGATAAAAATCAGCGCTAATTCTATCTGGAATGATAACAGCATGGTCCCCCATAAAGATTCAGTATCAGTAAACTCTTCTCATCACCTTGTCAGCTTTGAAGACAGATTTAAGTCCCTCCCTGTGTACGCCAGTAGACTGGCTAGTCTACTCCTTCCAATATTAACCTTCATGATGTTTCTAATTAGGAGCTTACCTTACCTTCCTCAGTGCATGAAACAGTCTCAATTGAGGGAGACAACAAAAGCAGTAACTGTTGGATATACACCACATGCCAAGACCTGTGCCAGGCACATTTGACACATTATCTCCTTTAATCAAAAGCTTTAATGTTTCCACTGAGGTTCTAAGAAGTCAAGTTATTTGTCCAGGCACACAGCTAGTGGATCATGGAGCCAAATAGTCTAGATTCAGAATCCTCAAACACTTTTAAATATTAAATTAAAACTCCAGATTCAAATTATGGTCAGATTCTTTGATGATTCTTTGATTTTTTTTGGTGAGTCAGTATGGTAATCAAAAAATAATAACCCCTTATATCTCTCTAGCCCTTTATAAGTTTTCACAGTGCTTATCTAAAGCAAGTCCCTGAAGCAAAGAGCATGGCATTAAAATCCACATTGAAGAGATTTCCATTTTTATCTGACCAGTCTACTACTATTACTTGTGAATAAATATCTTCCTTATTATGAAATGATATTGAAAATGTTTGAGGAACTCCAACTAAAGATTCTATTGTTTTTTTTTTTTCTTGCTCTTATAATCGATATGGAATTTGCAGGAAAATGGACAAAGAAAATATGGTGGTCCTCCACCTGGTTGGGGGGATGCTGCACCCCCAGAAAGGGGCTGTGAAATTTTTATTGGAAAACTTCCCCGAGACCTCTTTGAAGATGAACTTATACCATTATGTGAAAAGGTGAGTCTGAGATTTTTTTTAATCTTTCAAGGAATAAAAATACTATTCTTTTCACCTTGCTTTCACTCTCTTCTTGGTCAGTGATTTCTCTTCCAATTGCCAGTATCCAATCATGGACAGAGTTAAAACTTCCCAGCTATTAGTCATTGGCCCCTAATTATCACTGCCTTGACTCGTTTCTCTGTCCTATTACTAACAGCCAAAACAACCATTGCTGATGATTTTTAAAACTGTTTCAAACCCCTGTCTCCACTGGCACAGCCGTTTTACTGCAAACTCTACATATCTATCAATCTAGAAAAATACTACAGCAACCTGTCTAAAATGAGATATTGTTTCAACTTAAAATGTTAATATGGCTTTCTAAAATGTAAGCTTTTCATGTTTAAAAAGGTGTGTGTTTGTCATGGCTAACATCCAGAATGAAATTTCTTTCTACAAATTTGAATGTGATGAGTAAGATTAATAACATGGTTTTTCAGAGTTGTTATATAATTAAGGAATAAATTTCCTCAGTTTTAATTCCAAATGATATTTTGCTACTGAACCCAAAGTCAAAGCAGAAATGCAAAATTAACATTTTTGATATTTAGCAAGTCGTGTTTAAAACAATCACATTCCTAGAAAATTCAGTGAAAATGAAAATGTAGCTATTTCTTTTCCTAGTGCTCAAATCAGCTGTGTGTGTGTGTGTGTAACTCAGCCTCACTTTCAGAACTACTTCTAATTTTATAGATGCATCAATTGGCATTTTATAGAAGCATCAATCCTGTAAGAATCTTATATACTGAACATGAAAATGAGCACCCAGAACACCTGAAACGCAGAGATGAAACAGGCTTGAACTTTTTCCTAACAAACCCAGAAGAAAAAATGTCCATCATCAGATATCTGGGGGATGACATGGGGTAGGGCTGAGCTGAGAGAGAGCCACCATTGTGGTAATAGCATTTGCTTAATAATGCCTCTTCTCCCATATATGTCCCTGACATCTATGTGGACCACTCTTCTCACAGCAGCCAGCAATAATAAACTACTGTTTCTAAATTAAGGATAACAGTTGGGGTAGCAGGAGAGAGTAGTACAGAGGCAAAGCAGAGGAGCAGCAGTGAGAAGGATGGAGTGAGAGACCTGTGCCATGGAGATCTGGTCCTGGATCAGTTGTGTTAAGACTAGTATTCGCCTCAGCCTTCAGATGGAGAAAACAGGGTTCCTCAGACCATCCTCTGAAATACACCTTCTCTGTTTACCTTTGTATCATGGTGTAGGATGGTGGGGGGCAGGTAGCAAAGATGTCAGTTTTGCAGTGTTCCTAATGAGTATTTCTGGTTTTAGTTTTAAACATCAGGGGCAGAATATGACCAAGTAAAGATAAAGATAAAATTATGGAGACTTCCGAAGCTAAAAAATACTACAGCAACCTGTCAAAAGATATTGTTTCAACTTAAAATGTTAATATGGCTTTCTAAAATGTAAGCTTTTCATGTTTAAAAAGGTGTGTGTTTGTCATGGCTAACATCCAGAATGAAATTTCTTTCTACAAATTTGAATGTGATGAGTAAGATTAATAACATGGTTTTTCAGAGTTGTTATATAATTAAGGAATAAATTTCCTCAGTTTTAATTCCAAATGATATTTTGCTACTGAACCCAAAGTCAAAGCAGAAATGCAAAATTAACATTTTTGATATTTAGCAAGTCGTGTTTAAAACAATCACATTCCTAGAAAATTCAGTGAAAATGAAAATGTAGCTATTTCTTTTCCTAGTGCTCAAATCAGCTGTGTGTGTGTGTGTGTAACTCAGCCTCACTTTCAGAACTACTTCTAATTTTATAGATGCATCAATTGGCATTTTATAGAAGCATCAATCCTGTAAGAATCTTATATACTGAACATGAAAATGAGCACCCAGAACACCTGAAACGCAGAGATGAAACAGGCTTGAACTTTTTCCTAACAAACCCAGAAGAAAAAAATGTCCATCATCAGATATCTTGGGGATGACATGGGGTAGGGCTGAGCTGAGAGAGAGCCACCATTGTGGTAATAGCATTTGCTTAATAATGCCTCTTCTCCCATATATGTCCCTGACATCTATGTGGACCACTCTTCTCACAGCAGCCAGCAATAATAAACTACTGTTTCTAAATTAAGGATAACAGTTGGGGTAGCAGGAGAGAGTAGTACAGAGGCAAAGCAGAGGAGCAGCAGTGAGAAGGATGGAGTGAGAGACCTGTGCCATGGAGATCTGGTCCTGGATCAGTTGTGTTAAGACTAGTATTCGCCTCAGCCTTCAGATGGAGAAAACAGGGTTCCTCAGACCATCCTCTGAAATACACCTTCTCTGTTTACCTTTGTATCATGGTGTAGGATGGTGGGGGGCAGGTAGCAAAGATGTCAGTTTTGCAGTGTTCCTAATGAGTATTTCTGGTTTTAGTTTTAAACATCAGGGGCAGAATATGACCAAGTAAAGATAAAGATAAAATTATGGAGACTTCCGAAGCCAATCTAGAGAACCAAGACAAATGAATGGAGAATGTATACTTCTGATAACAAATGTGTTTTCTGGTCCCTAAGACATTGTATAAATACCCATATAATTGTGTGATGAAAACTCACTTGCTCCGTCAAAAATATATATATATTCTGGCAACTCAGTCTGAAATGCTATTTGTGTAAGTTTTCTTTATTGATCTTGTCTTTGCTAATGAGTCAGATAACAGACCTGAACCCAGCACAAAAACATGAACCATTCACCTCACGTAGGATGTAAATGCCAAATAAGGCAGAGACATACTTCACAAAACTGTGACTGCATGTATGTGTGTATGTTTCTTTTAGAAGCACAAATGTTTAAACATGAATTCTATCTTTTTATTACTTATAGATTGGTAAAATTTATGAAATGAGAATGATGATGGATTTTAATGGCAACAATAGAGGCTATGCGTTTGTAACATTCTCAAATAAACAGGAAGCCAAGAATGCAATCAAGCAACTTAATAATTATGAAATTAGGTAAGATACATCTCTTATAGATTAAATGTGAATCAATGTACCTTTATTTGTTCTTCTAACATGCTTATATATATTTTAATATATGCAGAAGATAACCAAAATCAGAAAAAAAGATTAGTTCTTTTCCTTGGAAATCAATTTAATGAAATATTTGTTTGACCAATAGGTTAAGGTGCCAGACTGAGTTCTGTAAAATGTTCAATGAAACAAAATTCCTTCAATTTAAAAACCATTATAACAATTTTAAATTTTGTTGAAAAAAAACCAGAGGAAGCAAGGAGCAGTGAGAAGGATGGAGTGAGAGACCTGTGCCATGGAGATCTGGTCCTGGATCAGTTGTGTTAAGACTAGTATTCGCCTCAGCCTTCAGATGGAGAAAACAGGGTTCCTCAGACCATCCTCTGAAATACACCTTCTCTGTTTACCTTTGTATCATGGTGTAGGATGGTGGGGGGCAGGTAGCAAAGATGTCAGTTTTGCAGTGTTCCTAATGAGTATTTCTGGTTTTAGTTTTAAACATCAGGGGCAGAATATGACCAAGTAAAGATAAAGATAAAATTATGGAGACTTCCGAAGCCAATCTAGAGAACCAAGACAAATGAATGGAGAATGTATACTTCTGATAACAAATGTGTTTTCTGGTCCCTAAGACATTGTATAAATACCCATATAATTGTGTGATGAAAACTCACTTGCTCCGTCAAAAATATATATATATTCTGGCAACTCAGTCTGAAATGCTATTTGTGTAAGTTTTCTTTATTGATCTTGTCTTTGCTAATGAGTCAGATAACAGACCTGAACCCAGCACAAAAACATGAACCATTCACCTCACGTAGGATGTAAATGCCAAATAAGGCAGAGACATACTTCACAAAACTGTGACTGCATGTATGTGTGTATGTTTCTTTTAGAAGCACAAATGTTTAAACATGAATTCTATCTTTTTATTACTTATAGATTGGTAAAATTTATGAAATGAGAATGATGATGGATTTTAATGGCAACAATAGAGGCTATGCGTTTGTAACATTCTCAAATAAACAGGAAGCCAAGAATGCAATCAAGCAACTTAATAATTATGAAATTAGGTAAGATACATCTCTTATAGATTAAATGTGAATCAATGTACCTTTATTTGTTCTTCTAACATGCTTATATATATTTTAATATATGCAGAAGATAACCAAAATCAGAAAAAAAGATTAGTTCTTTTCCTTGGAAATCAATTTAATGAAATATTTGTTTGACCAATAGGTTAAGGTGCCAGACTGAGTTCTGTAAAATGTTCAATGAAACAAAATTCCTTCATTTATCCATTTCATAAGTAGGTGCTGGCCACAGTTCAAACCATCAGAAGCAGCATGGTACACTTACCAACACTCAGAGTAAGCAATTGGCTGTGTAAGATTCTTTAAGAATTTGAAAAAATAAAACCAGGCAGTGGGATACAGTTGTGTCAGGAGGTTGATGTATTTAAGAAAATATTCTTCTGGAAAACAAAATTTGATCTGAGACTTGAATGAAAAGAATCCACCATGACAGTCAGAAAAAGGTCATTACAGAGAAAGAAAGAACAGCAAGGGCCAAGGTCTCAAAATGAGAGTAAGCATGATTTTTTCAAGGAACAAAAAGCAAGCCAGTGTCCAGAACAGAGTAAGGAGAGCAGGGCTGAAGACAATACAGTAAGTTGAAGAGTCTTACAGTTCATCTTTACGAATCTGGATTTTAGTTTAATAAAAAGAAGAAAGCACAGGAGAGTTTAACTTCAGCCATACTTTTAAAAACATTCCTCTGGCTATTAAGTACAGAGTGGACTACAGCAGGGTGAGGACTAAAAAAGGGAAGCCAGTTCCAAGGCCACCGCTGTGTCTAGAATGAGACAGGAAAGGGTGGTGATGAGACAGAGGGGTTAGTGGTGTAAGTGGTAAAAAGTCAGATGTGGGATGTATTTTGGAGGCCTAATAGACAAGACTGGCTAAGTATTGGATTCAGAGTGTGTGTGTGTTTACAATTCAGGAAGAAAATTGGGATCTTGGTCTAAGTCTCTGAATGTGATAGTGTCATTGAGAAGGAAAAGGCTGGAAGACTAGCAGGAAAGTAAGAAGAGCTCTGTTTGGGAGAGGTGACATCAGAGATGTACATTAGATGTCCCAGGGGAGGTGCTGAGGAGGTGATTGTGTGATGATATTGGAGTCAGGGGATGGTCATGGTTGAAATATAAACTTGGGGCTCAGCCGAATAGAGGTGATACTTAAACCCATGAGATTAGAAGAGGGTTTCAGGACACAACTGACCCTATACAATCCAATCTGAAACACAACCCACTGGAGGTATCCTCTGTGAAGTTCAATGTTTTCATCTAAAAAATAGAAATAAAAATATCTGGACCTTATAAGTGGCGTAATGAAAGAAAAGAGATAATGCATGTAAAGCTCAGTGCCTGACCCATATCAGACACTCTATACATGCGTGCTGATGGTTATGATGGTAACGGGAGGAAGGGAAAAGGAGGAGAAATGAGACAAAGCATTTGGAAAGAGAAAGTTGGTGGCCAAAATTCCAAAGTTCAAACTGAGCCAGAAGCCAGGCAAAGGCAGAGAGTGTGGCTTTAGACTTCAACAGGTAGGATAGAGGGAATGTGTAATAGCACCATAGACACCCAGAGCCAACATCTCCTACTTCTACTCTGCCTGGATCCTGCTGGACCTTCCTTGTAGTTTCGAATAACCTCTGATTTGTTTTTAGCCACTGTCTCTCAGGGGATAGATAAGGTTCTTATCCGGAAAAGTCCCACAATTGTCATATCATCCTCCTCATCAAATGTCCACTGAGCACCTTCTTAAATGTCTGGCTTCTGGTGACCTTAAAGTCATGTCCTCAACTTTAGAGAGATAGGTTTTCACCTCCAAGCAATTCTGGGAAAGGTGCCTGACAAACCACACAGATTTGAAAACAGGATATAGAGACTTCAGGTTCTCCCTACTGGTAACTGATATCTGACCAGTCACCTAATAATCAATGATATATTTTCTGAATAAATCATATCTTAAGATAAGAGGTTTAAATTAAAAACAAAAATCTGAGAGTTTGCTTTATCAACTCTTCCACCTCCCCCAGAAAAATCACATCTCTAGGACAATGTTCACCAAATGGATATGGACCTGTCACAGTGCTGATACATGGTTATTGGTTCTTCAGCAAAGCAAAGACCTTGGTCAGAATACCTGACACACAGCTGAGAACCACTAAATCTAAGAATTAAGAGTGATCACCCACTTAATGTGCTTTTTATTTGTGATGAATGAGTGGTTTCTATTAAGACAACTTTACCCATTTTCAATAACTTTGTGTCATTACAAAAGTCACACAACCTAATACACAGCACACAAAAACAGCCAAAAATAATAAATAAAAGTTCAGACCATTCCCTTATTTTCCTATTGCCCAAATATAATCACTATGTTGAATTTTTATAGTCTTTCTAGACTTTCTATACAGTTTTAATCAAAGTGACTTTCTCATATACTCATTTTACAGTCTTTTATTTTTTTTTAACCCAACAGGATAGAGTAAACTGGTCTTTTCAACTATTAAATACTCTCCTATGCTACTGTGTTTACGGACTACTGAGCATTCTATGTTATGAGCACTCCTCTTTTATTTACTGGTGCATCTGAGCCAGGAGCAGTATTGTCCACCCTGTGGGAAATGGAGATGGTGTAGAGGCATTCTTGGATGACCTGGCTGTTGACATTCAGTGCATGAGCACCAGGGAGGACAAACACATTACAGCATACAGTAAGGAAATATCCGACCCCGGAGTCAATGCCATCTCACCTGAGATACATTAAATCAGTTCCATATAATGGAATATTTTCCTCATTTCCAATTTAGGAGCAATTATAAATAATTGCACTGAATAATCTTACACAAAATTCTTGGGCTCATCTCTGTGTATAAAGACACTTTCCTGGAAGGCCATTATTTGGCCAAAAGTTTCCCACACTGAAGACTTTCTTATACATTTTGCCAAATGCCTCCCAGAAAAGCTGAAGCAACCTACAACTTGGCAACGAAGGTCTCCACCCCCTTGCTAATAAGCAACCCTGTACAGTGGAAGAAAAAGGAATTGAACAGAGTCCAGAGGCCAGTTTTGTATCTTAAAATCTACAAAATCGTAAGAAAGTCACTTCATATCTTGGTCTCAACTTCTTCAATCGTAAAATGCAAACAATGTGCAATCTGTGCATCTCCCATTTTCCTGTGTCAGACAAATAGTATGTGAAAATCTGTTCTCTATAAGGGTCAATCTTGAAAACCAATCATGTCAGAATAGCTTCTATTTGGTTAGAAAAGAAAGGAGGGAGCACCAGAGGTTGCAACCTCAGATATCTCCAGGGTGGCCAGGCAGATGACATGTGTAGGCTGGGCCAGGTGCGAAGGCCTCAGGATTGCTGATGTATTAATATTTGGGAGGGGTGAGGATTGACAATAGCTAGTGAATCTACATTGAATCTAAAGGCAACAGAAGCTACTCAGCTTCAATTATTTTTTTCTTGTGTTTAGATGGCAATAGGAAGCTGCTATATAGCACAGGGAGCTCAGCTCAGGGCTCTGTCATGTCCTAGACAGACAAGATGAGGGAGTGGTAGAGGGAGGCTCAAGAGAGAAGGGATATATGTATACATATAGCTGATTCAGTTTGTTGTACAGCGGAAATTAATACAAAATTATAAAGCAATTATACTCTAATTTTTTTAAAAAAGGTTCAAACATTTTTTTCTCAAAAGCAGCTACAATGCTCCAAAGGCAGTATAAACACTAAAGATAATGAAACATCACACATCCAGAGGTATGTCAAAGTCCAAGGTCATACATGTTCAACTTCTGCCTTAAACCTTACTCACACAAGAATTCTCACCAATCAAAACGCCTGCTCTTTTGACAGAAATGGGCGTCTCTTAGGAGTTTGTGCCAGCGTGGACAACTGCCGATTGTTTGTCGGGGGAATTCCAAAGACCAAAAAGAGAGACGAAATCTTATCAGAGATGAAAAAGGTCACTGAAGGAGTTGTGGATGTCATCGTCTACCCAAGTGCTGCAGATAAAACCAAAAACCGCGGCTTCGCCTTTGTGGAGTATGAGACCCATCGGGCAGCTGCCATGGCCCGCAGGAAGCTTCTCCCAGGTTAGGATCCCCCCCTCCTCAAAGAGGGAGACTTCACTCCATGCTGCCTGCCTCGGGCTGCTACGCTCCCCAGCAAAGGAAGAAAAAGCCTGTGGTTTGGGGTTTTCATCCCCCCTCTTTATCTCTCTTTACGTTACATTTTTAACTCTTTGTCTTTCTCACTTATCTCTCAGTTGATTAGGTTCCCTGAAGTTTTCACAGATCAAGTTCTGAAAACTATTCACTTTGTGTATTAAGTCAAATGTACATGCACAGGAGATATCCAGAACTTGGAGCCCCATAGCAACCATTATCTTTTTGACTTTTAAAAAGGAGGGAGCACCAGAGGTTGCAACCTCAGATATCTCCAGGGTGGCCAGGCAGATGACATGTGTAGGCTGGGCCAGGTGCGAAGGCCTCAGGATTGCTGATGTATTAATATTTGGGAGGGGTGAGGATTGACAATAGCTAGTGAATCTACATTGAATCTAAAGGCAACAGAAGCTACTCAGCTTCAATTATTTTTTTCTTGTGTTTAGATGGCAATAGGAAGCTGCTATATAGCACAGGGAGCTCAGCTCAGGGCTCTGTCATGTCCTAGACAGACAAGATGAGGGAGTGGTAGAGGGAGGCTCAAGAGAGAAGGGATATATGTATACATATAGCTGATTCAGTTTGTTGTACAGCGGAAATTAATACAAAATTATAAAGCAATTATACTCTAATTTTTTTAAAAAAGGTTCAAACATTTTTTTCTCAAAAGCAGCTACAATGCTCCAAAGGCAGTATAAACACTAAAGATAATGAAACATCACACATCCAGAGGTATGTCAAAGTCCAAGGTCATACATGTTCAACTTCTGCCTTAAACCTTACTCACACAAGAATTCTCACCAATCAAAACGCCTGCTCTTTTGACAGAAATGGGCGTCTCTTAGGAGTTTGTGCCAGCGTGGACAACTGCCGATTGTTTGTCGGGGGAATTCCAAAGACCAAAAAGAGAGACGAAATCTTATCAGAGATGAAAAAGGTCACTGAAGGAGTTGTGGATGTCATCGTCTACCCAAGTGCTGCAGATAAAACCAAAAACCGCGGCTTCGCCTTTGTGGAGTATGAGACCCATCGGGCAGCTGCCATGGCCCGCAGGAAGCTTCTCCCAGGTTAGGATCCCTCCCTCCTCAAAGAGGGAGACTTCACTCCATGCTGCCTGCCTCGGGCTGCTACGCTCCCCAGCAAAGGAAGAAAAAGCCTGTGGTTTGGGGTTTTCATCCCCCCTCTTTATCTCTCTTTACGTTACATTTTTAACTCTTTGTCTTTCTCACTTATCTCTCAGTTGATTAGGTTCCCTGAAGTTTTCACAGATCAAGTTCTGAAAACTATTCACTTTGTGTATTAAGTCAAATGTACATGCACAGGAGATATCCAGAACTTGGAGCTATAGCAACCCTATACTGAACCTTTAAACTGAAGAATCTCCTTAAATTTATCAGTCAACTGTTATCTTTATGTGTTATTTTTTTAATCAGGCTTATTAGAAGTAGGGTATTTTATCCATTATAATGTAAAAAAAATGCAAGTATTACATTATCCCAATGATAATTAAGACACATACAATTATACTTCCTAGTGTCTAATAATTTCTAATTTTAGGAAATAGAAATAATAGCTTCCCATAGGAAGACACCTTAGTTAGGTGTTATAAACATGGGGTAGGTCCTTTTGGGGCAACAATCATAAATTCCCAGATTTAGAAAACTTCAAGACACTGACTGTCTCAGTCAGATCAACTTAGGAAAAATTATTTAAAGTCTTGTACTTGTTTTAAATTTTTGCCAAAACTTACACAAAGTAAGATATTAAAATGACAAGGATTTCCAGAATAACCAATTGAACACACTGGAATCAATGCTTCTCTTAAGCACTGTGGAAGAGCCACCAGAATTTAAAACAAAGCAAAACAGCAGCAAGAATATCAAGATTTATGCTGCCCTATAAATACTCTTAAAAATAAAACCAACTGGATTAGCCCTCTAAAAATTTTTGAAATTGAAATATGGCTTCTAAACTTGGGGAATACTTTTTAATAATATGAAGGCAGCTTAAAGTGAAAAAAAAATGAGGTTTTCCAGGTGGCCTAGTAGTAAAGTGAAAAAAAAAAAAAATGAGCTAGCCTCCCCCCATCTGCTGAATCTATTGAGGTGGATATTTTTATATACAAAATAATATTCATAAATTTTATAGATGTGTATTTTGTATTATAAAGCATAAGAAGCAGAAATTTTACAAAGATTAGGGAAGATGAAATTAGGTAAGACAAAAGATTTAAAAATTAAACAGTAAAAATGTTTTGTTCTGAGAGGTGGATATTCTTAACATAGAAGCTTCCCTTAAATAGAAGTGAGCACACCTGAAACTACATAAAACTGTTAATTGGCTATACTCCAATACAAAATGTCACCGATGTTAAAAAAATTAATTTTTAAAGAAATAAATGTTTGGGGGAGAAAAAAAGGGAAGTGAACATAAATTCACTACCCAATGGTTAAGTCACCTGATTCATAGGTATGTAGAAGTACTAAAACTTCTCATGCTTCTTACCTAGTCTCTCAGTGATCTGAACTTAATATTTTGCTGTCCTCTGCAACACCAACAATTCTTCTATCCAAAATCCCATCACTTCCTTCATGTTGTCAGGCCGTCATTGTAGGCTAAACACATGCATTCCTAACCTTGGATAATTTTTTTCAGGGTCTCCTAATTACTCTCCCAGCTCCACTTTCTCTTTCATGTACCCCACCTTATGCCTACTCCATCCTGAACGTTACCACAGAGTACTATTCCTAAAATATCCCATCCTCCTTTCTACAAGTTCTTTAACGTAGTAAGAATTCAGTCTCTCCTTGTTAAGAGGCTGAATGATTTCACTCACTTATTAGTTAAAAAATATTCTTTGAACCGACATGTTGCTGTATATGAGATAAAGCATGAACCTCTGAGCTTGCCATTCAAGGCCTTTCACTCAGGGTTCCAGTTGTTTTCAAACGTATTTGTACCTTCTGTTTCCCAATAAAAACCCTCCATTTTATCAGGCCAAACTCTATGTGTGAGACAAATGCCTTACTCGTTCCTGTATCCTTTGTTCTTAATGCTGTATTTCCCTACTAGAATGATTTACCCTTCTCCTCTCTACTGATTCACTCATTTAAAGCCCCAGCTTAGTCAGCACTTTAAGAAACCAGCTTGCACTATTCCAGCCCACATTAATTATTTTCCTCCTTTATTACCTGTAAAAATAGATACATACAACCACTGAGGGGATGGCAGGAGGATGGCAGTGAAAGAGAGTCCAAAATAAGAGAAAGAAATTTCGGAAGTCAGACAATCAGTGTTCCTGGGGAATTAAAACTTCCCATCAGTTTTCTTTCTTCAAAGAAAACAGCACACAGCCACAGAAAAAAGCCTCTGTTTTTACCTGAGTGGAGCCAACTGGTCTGGTCAGGGCTGAGCACTGGGCTGCAAGAATTCTCAAGCACTGTGTTATGCTTCCACCCAAGATCCTGACTTGCCTCTGGATTCTCTAGCCAGGACGCAGCAACATAAAGGGGGCCTCACTCTCTCCAGGTGTTACTCATCTTCCTCATTCTCTGAGGCTTCCCTCCTTGCCGCTGACCCTTTAATTGGCCTCAGCTGTTTTAGTTTTAGTCTGCTGCATCTTAGTCAGACTGTTTGCCTCAGCAGCAGACCTAACAAGATGTAGTGAATGAGCCAGCCAGAGCAAACTTTTCTTTCTACTGACGCCTGAGAGTAAAGTCTATTACCCAATTGGACTTCACTGTGGATTAAACAACAAAACAGAATTTCAGTGATGGGCAAGCCTCTGGAGTGCGTAGTGTGAAAGAATCAGGAGATCTTTCAGAAACATGAGAAGCAAGGCCCACAAGAAGCATTTCCTTCTTAATTCTTCCTTCTTAATCGATCCAGACTTGAGACATAGAGAAAATCATGGTCTGAGATGGTGTATTGGCTCCCCCAAGACCTACCTTCTCAACAGTAGCACCTCTCTCCTGACACTACAGCTTTGCTGAGGTGTGTGTGGAGCTAAGTTGATGCATCCAGTCAGAGGTTATCAGAGCATTCTAAGGATGCTCTGAAAACAAAAGTTCCAAGGTTGCCTTTTCAATTTCAGCTTCCATGAAAAACCACTCAAAAAAAACAAAAAACAAAAAACAAAAAAACTCATCATTCAGAGGGCTTTGTTAAAGCACAGACTGCCAGAGGCCCCACCACCAGACCTCCTGATTCAGGAGGTCTGGTGTGGTTTATTTTGCAGTTGTTGTTTAGTCGCTATGTTGTGTCCAACTCTTTGTGACCCCAGGTCTGGTGTGGGGTCTGATCACTTGCATTTATAACAAGTTCCCAGGATGTAACTGCCCCCAAGACTACAAGTTTAAGATTTGCTCATTTAAATCAAGGAATTGTCCATGGTGGGCTACAAATGTGAATCTCCAAAGGAGGGTTTGTTTTTTTTACTGATTTTCTTTATGGCTGCACTTGATCTTCATTGCTACATGTGGGCCTTCTCTAGTTGCCCTGTGTGGGCTTCTCATTGCAGTAATGTCTCTTGTAGCAGAGCATCGGTTCTAGGCATATGGGCTTCAGTAGCTGTGGTTCACGGGCTCTTGAGTGCTGGCTTCAATAGTTGTAGCGCTCAGGCTCAGTTGTTCTGCTGTATGTGGGATCTTTCCAGACCAGTGATCAAACCCTTGTCCCTGCTTTGGCCAATGAATTCTTTACCACTGAGCCTCCAGGGTAGAGAAACCCATGAGGAGGTTTTAAAACTATGCCAGTATCCAAATCAACCTGTAATCAATGAATCTGCTTCTCTGGGAAGGAGAACCATTGAGGCACTGGTATTTTTGAGTTTTCCAGATGATTCTTCTGTGCAGCCACATTTTGTGATCCACTGCTATATCTATCAACTAATGATATTAGCCATTTACCTTTCATGGGAGGTAAACAGGAAAACCTGGAGAACGACTCAGTATGGAAACATCAAGCATCTACAAAGTACATTGGTTTCACCTAAATGATAAGGAATATTATAAAAATAAAAAAAGTCATACTTAATTTTGGTGTTACCATTCACATTATGACTCACAGAATGCATATTCTGTGTAAACTATACATTCCCAAGATAGATCAAAAATTATCAAGAGGAAAGTCCATTACTGAATTATCATTTAAAAGTGATAAAATAAGTACCTTCCGTGCATCATCTTTGTCTTCACGACAACTCTGATAAGTAGGTATTTTTATTATCCCAATTTTATAGATGAGGAAAGTGAAGCTAGAAAGGTTATTTCCTTAGCCAAGATCAAGGATCTTATGTTTGAATTTGTCTGACTTCAAAGCTCACATTAACAAATCACTTTCCAACACTGACTTTCACAGCAATGTTTATGGAAATCACTGCTTCCTGTACCTTCTCTCATTTCTATCCATTTTAACCTTTTCCACATCTTCAGGCTTATGAATGACTTACTGTGGTCTCAGTCTGGATAGGCAAAAGCCAATGGACTGGAACAGCGTTCTCAATTTTGGCTGAATTAACTGAGGTGCTTTTCAAAATCCTGAGGACGAGGCCACTTAGATCAGAATTGGAAAGGAGGATCCCAGGGTCAGTGATGAACCAATTCCCAAGGGAAAATCAAAAGCCTCAGTTTGTAGTATTTGGTGATTTCCCTAGTAGTAACACTCCCCTTGTGGCTCATTTCAAGCTACTAAGGCGACATCAGTTGACCCACAAAATTCTGGAAATTTAATAGTCTATTCCTGCAGGCAGAAAGGAACTGGATCCAGCACTGGGTCCAGTGGAACCCATAGCTTTTAAAGCTCTTCTGCTGTGGACAGGGAAGCCTGGCATGCTGCAGTCCATGGGGTCACAGAGAGTTGGGCATGACTTAGCAACTGAACAACAAATAGGGTCCAAGATTGAGAACCACTGAGCTCTAGAAGGAGAAGAAAATGGCAGCCCAATCCAGTATTCTTACCTGAAAAATTCCATGAATGGACAATCCAGGCGAGCTACAGTCCATGGGGTCTCAAATATATATGTATATATATATATATATATATATAGGCTCGCCTGATGACTCAGTGGTGAGGACTCTACCTGCAATGTAGGAGACCCAGGTTCCATCCTTGGGTTGGGAAGATCTCCCTGGAGGAGGGCATGGCAACCCACTCCAGTATTCTTACCTGGAGAATTTCATGGATGGAGGAGCCTGGCAGACTGCAGTCCATGGGGTCACATAGAGTCAGACACAACCAAAGTGACTAAGCAGCAGTGGCAGAGCTATGGAAACCAGAGTCACCTGGGAGCCTTAGGGATTCAAAACCCTTAGTTAAAATGTATCCCAATTTTCACGACAACTCTGATAAGTAGGTATTTTTATTATCCCAATTTTATAGATGAGGAAAGTGAAGCTAGAAAGGTTATTTCCTTAGCCAAGATCAAGGATCTTATGTTTGAATTTGTCTGACTTCAAAGCTCACATTAACAAATCACTTTCCAACACTGACTTTCACAGCAATGTTTATGGAAATCACTGCTTCCTGTACCTTCTCTCATTTCTATCCATTTTAACCTTTTCCACATCTTCAGGCTTATGAATGACTTACTGTGGTCTCAGTCTGGATAGGCAAAAGCCAATGGACTGGAACAGCGTTCTCAATTTTGGCTGAATTAACTGAGGTGCTTTTCAAAATCCTGAGGACGAGGCCACTTAGATCAGAATTGGAAAGGAGGATCCCAGGGTCAGTGATGAACCAATTCCCAAGGGAAAATCAAAAGCCTCAGTTTGTAGTATTTGGTGATTTCCCTAGTAGTAACACTCCCCTTGTGGCTCATTTCAAGCTACTAAGGCGACATCAGTTGACCCACAAAATTCTGGAAATTTAATAGTCTATTCCTGCAGGCAGAAAGGAACTGGATCCAGCACTGGGTCCAGTGGAACCCATAGCTTTTAAAGCTCTTCTGCTGTGGACAGGGAAGCCTGGCATGCTGCAGTCCATGGGGTCACAGAGAGTTGGGCATGACTTAGCAACTGAACAACAAATAGGGTCCAAGATTGAGAACCACTGAGCTCTAGAAGGAGAAGAAAATGGCAGCCCAATCCAGTATTCTTACCTGAAAAATTCCATGAATGGACAATCCAGGCGAGCTACAGTCCATGGGGTCTCAAATATATATGTATATATATATATATATATATATATAGGCTCGCCTGATGACTCAGTGGTGAGGACTCTACCTGCAATGTAGGAGACCCAGGTTCCATCCTTGGGTTGGGAAGATCTCCCTGGAGGAGGGCATGGCAACCCACTCCAGTATTCTTACCTGGAGAATTTCATGGATGGAGGAGCCTGGCAGACTGCAGTCCATGGGGTCACATAGAGTCAGACACAACCAAAGTGACTAAGCAGCAGTGGCAGAGCTATGGAAACCAGAGTCACCTGGGAGCCTTAGGGATCTTGCAATGAGACCTTTAGTAAATACTATGTAAAGTATAGAAAAAGGAAGGGAAAGGTAGAAGAAGGAAGGGAGATACAGACAGGAAGTGGAAGGGAGGGGGAAATAAGAGTGAGGGACAAAACTGGAAGAGCAGGAACCAGACTCTCCAGGATTGGCTGACTCATGTGGCTTCATCACTCTTTTGTTTGGATTTTAGAATGCCAATGCCACAGATACTTTCATTGACTCCTTTTTAAGGAATAAAAAGGTGCATTTTGATTGACAATAATTGCCTCTCATTTGCAATGAAATAGCTAAACATTAATACTGAGAATTTCTGATTTTATTCTCTCACACTTTTTGTCTCTAGGATATAACTTGTTCCAAAACTAATAAAAAATAACATATTGCCAATCAGATTTACAAATTCAGTTGACCTTCACCATCTCATCACTTCAACATGGATCTGCACTATGTAGGGGTACAGAGTTGAATAATCAAGAAAAACGAGGAAGCAGTGGAGAAGTAAAATAGATCTGAGAAAGGTATCCTCTCAAAAGTTCATTTCCTCTTATGGAAAATCAAGAAAATCATTCTCCACAGAGTTACTGTGAGATGTTACCAAGAAAGAGAACATGGAAATCAGAGTAGAGTGTAAGACACTCAGTAAGTTGTAGTTACAAAAATAGAAAAGTATATGTAAGATAATAATTATCTTTCTAAGATGAATTTTATTTCCCATCAGACTCTACCATTGCTCTGTCTTAATTTGAAAAAGTAATAACTTTTTGTCCAAACTCTGACAGAGTTCTATAAGGCAATACAACTGATCAGAGCTCTGACTGAGTTTAAAAGTGACAGAGAGTGAACTGGGGGCACCTGAGTCCTACACACCCTTCATATGCACCATGTTTTTGGACAGCTCAGGGGTGGTACCTGATCACAAAGATTCTAGTGACCTTTCTAATACTTCATGAAGCCAAACTCCATGTCTCAGCTCTAAATTCATTCTTTCTCTTTTTCTACCCTTTTTGCCATCTTCAGTGAATACCTTCACCTTCTGAGAACTGTTCTAAGACCCAAACATGACCACTGCTGCCCCATTTCTGTCCCATTTCAAGCCACATTCTAGTTCACTTTAGACTCTATCATTATAATAAACCACTTGTCATACAGAGTTTCCTTCTAGCTAAAGCATATTTTAAATGCCTTTGAAAATCAATCATCATCCCTTTTAATATTAGTCATCTTGCTCAGTTAAGACCTCAATGTTCAATTTAAAAGGCCATTAATATGAATTTGAGATGACATCCAAATTTTTATATAATTAATCATACGTGATCCATCTCATCAACAGGAAGAATTCAATTATGGGGACATCCTATTGCAGTAGACTGGGCAGAACCAGAAGTAGAAGTTGATGAAGACACAATGTCCTCAGTGAAAATCCTGTATGTAAGAAACCTGATGTTGTCTACCTCAGAAGAGATGATTGAGAAAGAATTCAACAATATTAAACCAGGTGGGACATACCAGACAAGATTACTTTTGCAAAATGTACTTTAAAACACTTATGCTTGAGATGACTCCCCTAACTTTAAATGAGCTATCTTTTACTTATTGTTCTCATTATAAAAACTATATCCCTACCTTTGGTTTAGAAAATGTGGCCATAAGGAAGGTTCTATAGCACTTATCAATATTACACTTTTACATGTTTCTCTGTGATTAATGAATACATATTTCCTTCACTAAGCTCTAAATGCTACTAGTTCTTTTTCTTTTGTTTCCTCAGCTCCTATTTCTGTGACCAGGACCTAGCAGATGCTCAATATTTACTGTGTTAGTGA
Organism: Tragulus kanchil; assembly: GCA_022376925.1. Classification (NCBI taxonomy): domain Eukaryota; kingdom Metazoa; phylum Chordata; class Mammalia; order Artiodactyla; family Tragulidae; genus Tragulus; species Tragulus kanchil. The sequence continues at coordinate 111,285,046 of JAIOJX010000005.1, read as the reverse complement.
ATGCGTGGCCATAAATAATGATTTAATGCAGGTTTCTCAACCTCTGTATTCATGACATTTTGACCAGATAATTCTTGGTTGTGGGGGGTCTTTCCTGTGCATTCCAGAATGTAATAATGTCTCTTTGACATTTTTGTAATGTAATTTTTGTAACCAAAAATGTCCTCAGACATTTTTGTGCCTGGGAGAGCCAAATGCCCCCAGTTAAGAACCACTGTACTAATGGAATATCATTATGACTTTAGATACATAAGAAAGGAGGTAACAGTTTGTTCTAGAAAACTAATTTGAGTGAAGAAAAAGGGAAAAAGGAAGATGAAGGAGAATTACTCTTCATTTTGTCAATACTTTTCATTGTCAATTTTAAGCAATAAGATTGACTCCATCTCTTTTTTCTCATATAGGAACTGCAACACTGAGTCAGGTAAAACATTTTAAGAAGCAATGTCCAAACAAGTGTTTCCCAACGTCAGTTCTGCAGAACATTAGTTCTGTTAACTATAAATAGATGCTACTGATAAAAAGGGTTCATGGTCAAATAAATTTAACACCAGATTCAGCAAAATTAATGGTTTCTTTGTGGGATTCATCATAGTTCTTAACCTCCTAATTTGGTTTGAAAGTCTCCGAAAGAGAAATGTAGGATGACTCACTTTCCCAATCTGGGGGCCATTAATCTCTCTTTTTTTTTTTTTTTTTGGCAGACCATCTTGTGGGATTAGCATGCCTTGGAGAGTGGTAGTATAAGTTTATCAGTATGGTGACATCTTTCTTAAATGAGAATTTCTCAGGCTGTTGATAAGCATGGGCCATGATGTCATCACCTTCAAACTGTCAGGATATTCACTTCACATATTCATGTTACCTGTTGCCAACTCTGGTTGCTCTGTCAGGTGTAATAGAATAAATTGATGGTTCATTCTACAGGTAATTAGTAAGGATATCATGTCTATCTCTTTAAAGATTCACCAGAGACTTGTATTTTTCCAGTCTTCAGACCTCTGCCTTCTCTGCTACTTGAGTATGATATGCTTAGCAACCTATGATGTACGGTACCTTACCACGTCCATTGTTTTAAAGAAACGAAACGAAGACCGAGAGCAGATAAGCTGCTTTCCCAGGGCCATACAACCAGAAAGTGGCAGATTCTGGATTTGAATTCAAGTCTGGTTAAGAGCTTGTTCTTAACAACTCTAGGACCCCATGCCCAACGCATATTCTGTTCACTCTCTCATTCACTCACTTTTTATTGCTTCAGCATCTCCTAGGTGCCAGACACAGTGGGAGGAGCTAAGAGGGAGGATGTGTGTGTAGTAGGAGTTTAACAGCGATGGCAACCTCACTCCTGGGGTGCATATTTAGAAGAAGTAAAATGTAATTGGAGATCTGAAAGCTGATGCAGTTGTGAGCACAGAAACTGATATGTCTGTAAACATTGTTCCACCATGACTTTGGGTTGACTTTCTTCTTTCCCATACTGAATAATACTTACTTTTGTGTAATTAAATATTACTTTGGGGAATGGGGCAGAAAGGCTGGAATGAGAAACTGCTCACTGGTGGTTTACTTTCATAGCCACTAGCTATCAGCTTTACCAGTCTGCATGTTGAAGAGACACAAATGTCCAAGCCCTTTTAACTATAGTGAAAATAATAAATGCCAGGCTTGTTTTTTTCTCTCTCTCTCTGAGGCTGGTGGCACAACTCTTAGGGCTCCATAATGAAATGAGATGTGGCTGCTTCTTCTTGGCACTCTGCAAAAGAAAATGGATTGCAGAGGGTAGACGACTAGCAGACATCTGCTGTATTGGGGGGCAAAGAGCTAACCAGTTAATGGGGCTTCCCCTGGTGGTCCAGTGGGTAAGGACACTGCCTTGCAGTGCAAGGGGCGCCGTTTCGATCCCTGGCCTGGGAAGATCCCACGTGCCGCGGCTGGACCGATGTGTCCAATTACCGAGCCGGAGCTCTGGCGTGCATGTGCCGAGAGTCGGCGCTCTGCAAGGACAGACGCCACCGCGATGGGAGGCCCACAGGAGCCAAAGAACAAAGACGGATGAAAATAGAGAAAGACCAATAGAAGTGGCCCGCCCGCTCCCCTCCCTCCCCAACCGGACCCACGCCCAAAATAAATAAATAAATCTTTAGGGGGAAAAAAAAAGAGCTAACCAGTTTATTTTCCAGTGGCAATGATAAGTTTATACTTATACTTTTATAATTATACTAGAAAAAAATGTGAGAAACAGGATAATAACTCTTTAAAAATTCTGTTAAAAGTTTGGGTCCCTTAGAGGACCCTGAATATTCCTGCAAGTATTTATTGATATACTCTTTTAACCCTGATTAACCTGAAAACATTATATTCCTACGTAGAGAAATAAATGTAATCAAAACAAAACCTGAGGTCTGAAAGTGTATGTTCTTCCCCGAAGGTAGCCTAAGGGTATCTGCTGAAATTCCAATTATAATCATTCTATATAATCTGATTTTCCTAAAACAATTTATCTTCAGAATCACCTGGAGGCTTGTTAAAACAGACTGCTCTGCCCACCCACTGAGTTTCACATTCAGTATGTCTGGAATGGGTCCTGAGAATTTGCATTTCCACTAAGTTTTGGGGAAGCTGATGCTACTGGTCTGAGGACCACACTTTGGGAAACCTGACAGTCACCTCTTGGGACTGCAGATGTGTTTGTCTCCAGGTAACTGAAGTGCTGCTATGTTGCTAATGAGCAGCATCATTGTTTTCCCATTCCCTGCATTATGATTTCAGAGAGTCTTAAGGATGACCACTGATATTTCATTGCCTCACCCTCTGCCAAACAATGACCTACCAATAAACAAACTTCTATACACCAAAGAGGAAACATATTAACATAAACCATATGGTTAATACTCTGCAGAGAAAACCAGTTTTTATGATTTAAAAAAAAAGTCTCACTTTCTAATTTATCTGCTTCATGAAGTTAAATTTTCACATAGCAAGATTTCTAAAAGCATGTGTGGCTAGACATTACTATTCAAAATATGCAAGCTGATTTCAATATCTGCAAGCACAATTTGAGAACACCAAACTCCACTGTCATCTGAAATGTCACCTAACTAATGCGAATAATAGCAGATAGAATAGGAATTGACTAATATTTGCTTACTCCAGGAATATTTATTGAACAACCCCTGTGCATAAAACACTAGGCAGGAACTAGATAAAGACAATACCAAGACGCCTCTAGAAGTTAACAGTATAGTGGAACCTGGCCAGAGGATGGCACTGCAAGAAGGGGAACTGGAAGGTGGGCCTGCAATATGGAACTGAAGTATACTCTTTTAACCCTGTTAAAAGTTTGGGTCCCTTAGAGGACCCTGAATATTCCTGCAAGTATTTATTGATATACTCTTTTAACCCTGATTAACCTGAAAACATTATATTCCTACGTAGAGAAATAAATGTAATCAAAACAAAACCTGAGGTCTGAAAGTGTATGTTCTTCCCCGAAGGTAGCCTAAGGGTATCTGCTGAAATTCCAATTATAATCATTCTATATAATCTGATTTTCCTAAAACAATTTATCTTCAGAATCACCTGGAGGCTTGTTAAAACAGACTGCTCTGCCCACCCACTGAGTTTCACATTCAGTATGTCTGGAATGGGTCCTGAGAATTTGCATTTCCACTAAGTTTTGGGGAAGCTGATGCTACTGGTCTGAGGACCACACTTTGGGAAACCTGACAGTCACCTCTTGGGACTGCAGATGTGTTTGTCTCCAGGTAACTGAAGTGCTGCTATGTTGCTAATGAGCAGCATCATTGTTTTCCCATTCCTGCATTATGATTTCAGAGAGTCTTAAGGATGACCACTGATATTTCATTGCCTCACCCTCTGCCAAACAATGACCTACCAATAAACAAACTTCTATACACCAAAGAGGAAACATATTAACATAAACCATATGGTTAATACTCTGCAGAGAAAACCAGTTTTTATGATTTAAAAAAAAAGTCTCACTTTCTAATTTATCTGCTTCATGAAGTTAAATTTTCACATAGCAAGATTTCTAAAAGCATGTGTGGCTAGACATTACTATTCAAAATATGCAAGCTGATTTCAATATCTGCAAGCACAATTTGAGAACACCAAACTCCACTGTCATCTGAAATGTCACCTAACTAATGCGAATAATAGCAGATAGAATAGGAATTGACTAATATTTGCTTACTCCAGGAATATTTATTGAACAACCCCTGTGCATAAAACACTAGGCAGGAACTAGATAAAGACAATACCAAGACGCTTCTAGAAGTTAACAGTATAGTGGAACCTGGCCAGAGGATGGCACTGCAGAATGAATGGGGCAAAGACTGGGAAGGTAGAGGCCTTCAATGGCCCATCTTTTACCTCATTTATCAAGAGAAGCCATGAAATGAAGCCAAAATAATTACCCCAACCTGACACTGAAGGAATAAAGAGACCACGTTGGAAGTGCAGTTAATTCCATGCCCCATACTTCATGGTCTCAAATACCTTTATTTTCTCAGCGTAGCTGGATAATTTTGTTCTGTATATCCACTGGCATAAGAAGTCAAGGATCAAATACTGACAGGAAGGAGTACCACAATGTTTTAAAATTATCCTCATATTAGAGCCCCACCATTAGTCCAAAGTAAGACAGTTAATAGCCACTGAACCATGTGGTAGGGTAGAAACTAATTGTCTCCATAACCTTGAGTCTAAGGGACAGAAATTTGAACTGTGACAGTGAGAGGGAAAAGAAGAAAACATACCCTCTTCTGATCCTTCCTGCCCTAGAGTCCTATCCTAAGTTGTCCCTGGAAATTAAGGATGTAAGAAAACCTGAGCTCTCAAGATATACCCAAGTGACTAACTAAAAAAGGATAATTTGCATGGTAAACTAACCAGTTGATATTAAATAAGTTTCCATCTTCACTCTAGGCAAGAGCTCTGTTTTTAAAATTGAATAAGCAAGAACATTTTTAATAATAAAATGTAAAATATAAAGTTCAACCACCTTGGTAGAACTTTATTTTTACACATGTCCATCAACATATACAGCATTCCCTGTACATAAAGATAGGTTAGGTTGATTTGTCATTTTTTATTACACAAATACTACAAATATTCATAAAATAACAAAGACTGCAAATTAAAATATGAAAGTCCCATTTCTTCTCCCCAATTTTTCTCCCAATTCCTGAAGTAACTCCCATTTACAGTTCAATCTTGATCCTTTCAGTTTTCTGTGTGTGCATATTCATATTTATGTGCACCTATATGTGGGGTTGGATTTTAAAAAAATAAATGCTATAATATTATACTTATTATTTTGTAACTTTAAAATTAAAAATTTAAACCAAAAACAGGTTCTAAGATTAACAGTATAGCCGGAGAGGATGGCACTGCAGAATGAATGGGGCAAAGACTGGGAAGGTAGAGGCCTTCAATGGCCCATCTTTTACCTCATTTATCAAGAGAAGCCATGAAATGAAGCCAAAATAATTACCCCAACCTGACACTGAAGGAATAAAGAGACCACGTTGGAAGTGCAGTTAATTCCATGCCCCATACTTCATGGTCTCAAATACCTTTATTTTCTCAGCGTAGCTGGATAATTTTGTTCTGTATATCCACTGGCATAAGAAGTCAAGGATCAAATACTGACAGGAAGGAGTACCACAATGTTTTAAAATTATCCTCATATTAGAGCCCCACCATTAGTCCAAAGTAAGACAGTTAATAGCCACTGAACCATGTGGTAGGGTAGAAACTAATTGTCTCCATAACCTTGAGTCTAAGGGACAGAAATTTGAACTGTGACAGTGAGAGGGAAAAGAAGAAAACATACCCTCTTCTGATCCTTCCTGCCCTAGAGTCCTATCCTAAGTTGTCCCTGGAAATTAAGGATGTAAGAAAACCTGAGCTCTCAAGATATACCCAAGTGACTAACTAAAAAAGGATAATTTGCATGGTAAACTAACCAGTTGATATTAAATAAGTTTCCATCTTCACTCTAGGCAAGAGCTCTGTTTTTAAAATTGAATAAGCAAGAACATTTTTAATAATAAAATGTAAAATATAAAGTTCAACCACCTTGGTAGAACTTTATTTTTACACATGTCCATCAACATATACAGCATTCCCTGTACATAAAGATAGGTTAGGTTGATTTGTCATTTTTTATTACACAAATACTACAAATATTCATAAAATAACAAAGACTGCAAATTAAAATATGAAAGTCCCATTTCTTCTCCCCAATTTTTCTCCCAATTCCTGAAGTAACTCCCATTTACAGTTCAATCTTGATCCTTTCAGTTTTCTGTGTGTGCATATTCATATTTATGTGCACCTATATGTGGGGTTGGATTTTAAAAAAATAAATGCTATAATATTATACTTATTATTTTGTAACTTATTAAATTTAACAACAGGTTCTAAAGATTCCCATGTAAATATATGTAGTCCTATTTGTTCTCTTTAAAGACTTCTTAGTATTATTTAATACAGATGTACCAGACTTAATCACTGATGAAAATGGACATTAAGTTGTTTTATTTTGCTATTTCAAGTGACAAGTGTAATTAGTATTCTTATGCATGATCCCTTTGCATATGTGTGAATACTTCTATTAAAGAGATTCTTCTAGTAGAATTCCTTTTGATATTTTAAACAGCATTGTAAAAAAAATCTATCTTGGTTCTCAGATGTTCTTCCAGAATTTTTTTGTTTATTTTAATCAAAAGAGTATGAGATAAGCAGATGGGAAACTTGGAAGCTCTGAGCTAGTTCCTAGCTATATGAACTCATAAGTGAAATTCACTTACTTTGTGTGAACTTCACTTACTTCATCAGAACTTTAGATTCAGAATCTTAAAGTTGAAAACAAAGGTAAAATGAATTAAAAACTAAAGTAAATTATTGCTAAAGTCTCACCTATCTCTAAAATATTATTGTATAAAGGAGACAAGATGTTTTTCAGGGGAAAGAGCCATAAGATTTAAAAAGGTCATCATCTAAATATATAAGATGACCAATAACTGAGTTCAACTCAACAAATATTTTACTATGTATAAGTGACAATCTTTTATATAAATTACTAAAGAAGATAATCTTTTACTCTCAAAGATAATAATCTATGAAGTGGAAACACAAATCCATAAATAAATCCACAAATAACAAGGTAGAACATAGTGTTATTCAAGAATTACAAACAGGGCTTCCCTGGTGGTCCAGTGGGTAAGGACACCGCCTTGCAGTGCAAGGGGAGCTGGTTCGATCCCTGGCCTGGGAAGATCCCACGTGCCGCAGAGCAGCTGGACTGATGTGCCCAATTACCGAGCCAAAGCTCTGGAGCGCATGCACCCACAGCCGGTGCTCTGCGACGAGAGAGGCCATCATGATGGGAGGCCCACACCGGCCGAAAAACAAAGATGGATGAAAAAAAATGGACAAATGAAAGACCAATAGAAGTGGCCCGCCTGCTCCCCTCCCTCCCCACTCCCCCCTCCTCAAATAAATAAATAAATAAATAAATCTTAAAAGAAAAAAAAAGATCACAAACAAAATCTTCTGTTGAATCTGCAGAATTTTAAGACTAGACACAGGAAATACTCTCAATGAGTTCCTTAAATACTGAGTCTCCAAAAAAAAAAAGATAAACATCAGATACTTTTGGAAGCCAAATGTGTAAATATATCATGTTCAGTGGTATTTCAGGTTTGCTAACGGAGCTACCTTCACTCTGCTTCCAGGTGCTGTGGAAAGGGTGAAGAAAATCCGTGACTATGCTTTTGTGCACTTCACTAACCGAGAAGATGCAGTGGAGGCTATGAAAGCTTTAAATGGGAAGGTAATGTAGGACAAAGAAAAACTATGTACAGATTCCATTAAAGTTTGGTGTTGAGGTTTTACTCAAAAGAAGAGTCCTGCAAGCCCATCTCACTCAGGTTTCCATCTTGGACATGGCTGCCTTAGTCCATCTAAGATGAATAAAAGAAGGGTGACATTTCAGACAGAGACAGAGAATTCATAAAGAGACAAGTATAATTGGAGAACAGTAAAGGTAGATCGCCTTGCTACGAATCAAACAGACATAGGGCTGTTTCACCTGTAGGGCCTTACATCAGTCAGTTCTAATAGGAGAGAGCTGGTAAAGGGACTAACTACAAAGCTGTAAGCCTGGGGCAGGGGAATTGAAAGACACTGCAGGAGCCTGGGGCTCATGTGGCACTTCTACAGCCAAGGAGACAAAGGGCTATAGAAGTAACAGCAAACCTAAAAGAGAGAGCATTGTAAACAACAGATCTCTTTGAGAAAAGTAATGAATGTCAGCCAGTAGACATATCCACCGTCTCTTAGAGAGGGAGCCAAGAGAAGAAAGGGCTCAGGTGCTGTCTCTCCTTCCAGCCTCTAGCCAAGTCTTTCCATTGGCTAAATCCAATCACAATCCAGAAGGCCCAGGAGTCCTTAAGGGGAGCCATGCAGAACACCCTGTGGAACCTTGGAGGCCAGTGGGGAATGGATCTGCAGAGCAAATAGAGGGTCTTCCAGAACAAGCCCCTCAGACACAGTGGGGACTGGGCTTATGAGCTATTCCTTGTCTACGGAAGTGTTTGAGTCCTGCACGGGCAGGGGAGGCAGGGAGTACTGTCTCCAAAATACAAAAAGAAAACTGCAAAGCAAAAATTAATGCAAATTTAAAGTAAATGTCTAGGAAGCAAAATACTGTTCTTTTTTATTGATGATTATATTTATTATCATAAAATGTTATTTCTTTGAAAATATTAATTTCTAAATTTGAGAACATTTCTGAGGATACATAACAAACTTGCTGAGAAGGGACTACCTTAAATTCTAAGTAATTACCCTAGAATTTTTGTAACTAGCATATGTACAGCTAGATATATTTATAGCAATGTGTATATGTATTATGTAGTTAAATACATATTTGATGTTATTATAAATATATATACTAAATATTACAATGATATTTAACTGAAATGTGGCATGGGAAAATCAAAAGTAAGTTTGCCTAGGAACTCTGAAGGTTTCCAAGTATACATATGGATATTTATACTTAGTAGACAAGGTGAGGCTTTTAAATTTTTTTGTGCAGTGCAGTAATGATCTCATTAATAATTTAGGGAAATTAACTTATTAAGAATCAAAGTTTCATAGAATAGAGAGATATGATTGGAGCTAGTTAAAAAATTAAAAAATATATTATAGTTACTCAAATGGGAAGAAATAAGAGCTTGAAAAGGGGTGAGAATGGAATGGCGGAGAGAGCTCAACACAGGACTATGAGGAGTAGGGTGAATTCAAAGGATCCAGGAACTTATGGGATGAAGCAGTAAAAAGGGTTTTGAATTCCAAAGGATCCAGGAACTAAAAAGGAAGAGCAAGCCCCCCAGCAAACCTAAAAGAGAGAGCATTGTAAACAACAGATCTCTTTGAGAAAAGTAATGAATGTCAGCCAGTAGACATATCCACCGTCTCTTAGAGAGGGAGCCAAGAGAAGAAAGGGCTCAGGTGCTGTCTCTCCTTCCAGCCTCTAGCCAAGTCTTTCCATTGGCTAAATCCAATCACAATCCAGAAGGCCCAGGAGTCCTTAAGGGGAGCCATGCAGAACACCCTGTGGAACCTTGGAGGCCAGTGGGGAATGGATCTGCAGAGCAAATAGAGGGTCTTCCAGAACAAGCCCCTCAGACACAGTGGGGACTGGGCTTATGAGCTATTCCTTGTCTACGGAAGTGTTTGAGTCCTGCACGGGCAGGGAGGCAGGGAGTACTGTCTCCAAAATACAAAAAGAAAACTGCAAAGCAAAAATTAATGCAAATTTAAAGTAAATGTCTAGGAAGCAAAATACTGTTCTTTTTTATTGATGATTATATTTATTATCATAAAAATGTTATTTCTTTGAAAATATTAATTTCTAAATTTGAGAACATTTCTGAGGATACATAACAAACTTGCTGAGAAGGGACTACCTTAAATTCTAAGTAATTACCCTAGAATTTTTGTAACTAGCATATGTACAGCTAGATATATTTATAGCAATGTGTATATGTATTATGTAGTTAAATACATATTTGATGTTATTATAAATATATATACTAAATATTACAATGATATTTAACTGAAATGTGGCATGGGAAAATCAAAAGTAAGTTTGCCTAGGAACTCTGAAGGTTTCCAAGTATACATATGGATATTTATACTTAGTAGACAAGGTGAGGCTTTTAAATTTTTTTGTGCAGTGCAGTAATGATCTCATTAATAATTTAGGGAAATTAACTTATTAAGAATCAAAGTTTCATAGAATAGAGAGATATGATTGGAGCTAGTTAAAAAATTAAAAAATATATTATAGTTACTCAAATGGGAAGAAATAAGAGCTTGAAAAGGGGTGAGAATGGAATGGCGGAGAGAGCTCAACACAGGACTATGAGGAGTAGGGTGAATTCAAAGGATCCAGGAACTTATGGGATGAAGCAGTGGGAAAGAAGAATGAGTCTTTCTACGTTTTCAATATAGAGGACCGGGATAATCATGTTAGGGAAGTCAGGGAGGGAAACCTATTTGGAGAGAAAGGTGATGAACTGAGATTTGCATGTGATTATTCACTACCTCTGCAAATAGTTGTAAATGCCTACAGAGTGAAAGAAATCTTGCTGGGCTTGGGGCTATACAAGTTAATATGATATTGTCCTAGATCTCAAAACATCTAAACCAAGTAAGTAAAATATAGAACTGGGTTTAGAACACTCTAAAGGGGAAGAGTCATGTAGAACAAAGTCTATTACAGTAAGAAATCTGACTTTTCAGTAAGGAATCATTTCACAAAAAATATATCATGATATAGAAGAACCTATAAGTACAGATGTATTTAGGTATCCTATCTTTCTTAAGACAGGACAAAAGACAAAGAATTACTTCCAGGGTCACCCCATTTCTTTAATACTCCAAGTCTGTTTCTTCTAATTACATCAACATCAGTATAATATGGTTGAATATGAGCTGAACTCTCTCTTTCAGTGTGTTCAACGTAATATCCTTGATATTGACTCCTACTACTAAAAAGAGGGTAGATACATGTCACTAGGAAGAAGAAGCTGACCCCAAATGATCAGGATAACCATGTCCAGCAGCCGTCAGTGACCCGGGGACCACTGAATCACCCATGAAATCATGAGCTCCTGTGAAAGAGAATATTTTCAGGAACATTGCTGTGAAAGAGAATATTTTCAGGAACACTTACCATTTCTTTTCTTCATAAAAAAATAATAGTCTTATTTGAAACACATTACAAATGCTTCCTCAAAACACCTTGTCCTTTTTGATAATAAATATATAAATCTATCAAATATTTGCTGAGAACCATCTTTGGCTCCTGTGTATGCAAGTGTCGTGGGCACCGTGCTGTAGCTTACTCTGATTACTATTCTCACTAGCTCTTGCTAAGAGCTACTATATTGAATAGCCCAGAGACTTTTTACAGACACAGTGTAAGTCCCCTCAGAGTCGTGAGTCTCAGACTTGGACAATAAAGTGTCATGGTCTCGAGTATTGTCAAACCAAGAGTGGGTTTATTAATCATAAAACATATAATAATCAGAATCAAGATTCTATTAATCAGGATTCAAATAAAGGCAAGCACAAGTTATCAGAAATAATCAGAACTCAATCAAATGCAAACAGATGTTCTTACCCCAGAGCTAGAGAGCTTCCCACCTCAGTTGCAGCTAAATCGCATGAGCAAGCTTTCATACAATCTACTCTCCCCGCTTTTATAATGAAAATTTTCGTAGGAATACCCACTCATAGGGATTCCCATTGTGGCATTTCCTTCTATCTAAGCGTTATCCACTCGTAGGAATTCCCACTGTGGCATGAGTCACATATTCTTCATCGCTAGAGGCAGAATCCGGGCTTATCTGATCATAGCTTCTTTTAGACAGAAATTTCTTCTCTTTTTATATTTTTTCCAACTAGAAATTTCAAATTAATTAGTAATCATAAAGAAGTTTTTTGTCTCTCTATAGATGTAAAAGAGGTCATCACCAGAGCCCTTTCTCCCCGACCCATACCTTTGCTCTTGAGGAGAAACACTTTTACAATTCTTAAGTTACAGAGGGCCCTCCTTTGAGTTGTAAAGTGTTTCATTATCATTAAAAAGCGGGTAAGAGGAAGAACCTTTGTGCTCTATATTGGTCTCAGAGAGGTGAGGCTTGCAGGCAACACTATCCTTAATGTGAGGAGACATTTGTCTGCTCAGCCTGTATATCTTTTCTTAATTTTTTTGTGAGAAGCAAACATGCCTTTACCTGCCCATAATACAAACAATACATAAAAAAGCAAATCACATTAGTAGATATACACATGGCCACTATTTTCAACTTCTGGATCTGTTTGTAAAATGTCAAAAATTTGTGTTAGAAAAGAACCACTTCAACAATTCTTGAGGACAGGTTTTAAGCAGTATCCAACTTGAGAAATATGAGTGTTGACCTGCCATCACTATTTGTTCAGCAGATAAAAAATTTGCTTCATAAGGGAGTACCTACAGGGGATAATGCTGTATCCTCATTGATTCCGCCTCCTTAAGTAGGGCCCTACATTTAAGCCTTTCTTTTCCAGTAAAAACTCATTGTGTAACCACTCCAAGGAGTAAGACATTTAGCTGGCTGGCAACTGGGAAGGCCTGACTAGGCTGCCCATGCCAAGGTGTTAACAATTCATAAGATCTTTTACTGATTTCCTTTCATCTTCATTACACCGTGCTAGGTACTAGAGATTATATTCTACCCACTACTAACTTAAAACTTCTTAAAACTCATTACTTATGTAAATATATAACTTTAAAGTATACATCATGTAAAAATATTATGTAGTTCTCTGTCTCAGTGACTGTATTCAGTTAATAAATTTGTACCTAATATATCAATGGACAGTGGCCAATTTTTCACCCTCAAACCTGTTGACAGAATGTATGCAATTTACCAAGAAACCACTCAAGGAAACTTAACTGGCACATAAAACAAGGACTGAAAAAATGATACATATGTTGACTGGAATAATTACACAATTTAAAAATTGAGATTTATGTTTCATTTTGAGGATACTCTGAGGATTTCAAGCCTGGAACACAGCCTCTCAGATAGCTCTAAGAGATTACTCTGAAGAAGTAAGACAGGAGCCAGGATATACAGGTTTTTGCAACCTGTATATCCAGGTAAGACCAGGTAAGACCAGGCAATAGGAACATCGAAAGATGATTGTTGAAGAAAACCAGATATCTCATGTTAAGGGATTTAGCACTTTTCCATATATAGGAAGATGCAAGAGTCTGGGATTATTGAAATCATTCCTTTGATATGCACCTCAGCTATCTAGGGCCTGTATCCTGTTCTTCCCTATCCTGACACCACGGGGAACAGCTGTAATGTCTTGGCTTGATGGCTGCAACAATCCTTTGTTTACTGATAAGACATGCAGCATTTTTCATTCATACATATAAGTGAAAGAGTAAGCACAGCAGCAAATAGATTAACCCTTAGAAGGAGACGTGTCACTAGGACTCAGCCACATCTTGTTGGCTTCATATCTTCTCACATTGCTTTTTCCTTGCTGTTCACAACAGGTGCTGGATGGGTCCTCCATTGAAGTGACCCTAGCCAAACCAGTGGACAAAGACAGTTATGTCAGGTATACCCGAGGAACCGGTGGAAGGGGCACCATGCTGCAGGGAGAGTACACCTACTCTCTGGGCCATGTTTATGACCCCACCACCACCTACCTTGGAGCGCCTGTCTTCTATGCTCCCCAGGCCTACACAGCGATTCCCAGCCTTCATTTCCCAACCACCAAAGGACATCTTGGAAACAGGGCCATTATCCGGACTCCTTCTGTGAGAGGTAATGTTAATCCGCTCTTGCCTTAGGAAAAGACTCTGCAATTTCAAATGATTTGTATTGCAATAGGCTTATGTTTCAGTTATGTCTAATTTGATGAGTCCACTGGGAGAAAAAGAACTGGAAAATTGTTTATTGGAAATCAAATATTACATTAATAGTTTTCCTTTCATAGGAATCTTTTTTCACATTACAACTGGTTATTGAAAAACTTGGTCAGAATATAGTGTAAATAAATTTAATGTATGCATTTGATTTCTACATACGTCCATAAAATGTTTTATGTACCCACACTGAAACTCAGATCCACAATTATTAGTTTATTCCTTATCATTGTACTACCATATTACAAACATACATGACTCTTTACAAAACTTCCAGCTGAGAGCAATATGGTTCAGTGGAAATCAACTACCTCAAATATCAAGACACATGTATATTGGATGGTGACTCAGTGGATCACATCCATATATAAATCATGTTATCATAAATAAATACATGAGATGCTCTCATCTGACCTCTCCCAAGAAATATATACTATGGCTTCCAAAAAATCACATTATTAAGCAAATCAACTTGTTTCTCCAGGAGATGGAGAATTAAAGAGTAAAAGTTTAAATAGGAAAAAAAAAAAAAAAACCCAATAACTCTGTCTTACTGCCAAACAAATCTTTCCTAATAAATCCTATGAGAATTCCAAATGTTCAAGCAGTTCTCTGAGCTCAGTTAGTTCAAAAAATGTCAAAGATAAGAAAAGCATTTTTTAATTTCAAGAACTATTTTGTCTCTGCCTATTGGGATCTTTCAGAGTAGTTCTGCTAAGAACCAATGCCAACAGAATCTTAATTCTGTCTTCAAACTATGACAACAATCTGGGCAATTCTACAACAAACTATGTACTTCAGTCTATTCTTGGGTTTGACTAGAAGCAAGGGGCATGTCCAAATTACTGTGGAAACAATTATCTTACTGTGTTTTACTATTTTTCAGGAGAGCTGAAATGACCATCCTAGGAGTTCTAGTCTTCAACTGCCTTAAAAGTTCCATACTCATAATACAATCACTTTACCCAAAGTTATAATGTAAAAGAAATCTTCAGAATTTCCTCCAGGATAACTTGTCTATAGGTTTCATGACAAATTATGTCATTAAAACACTGTAGATTTATAATCTAAAATCACTTCATTAAATAATCCCTACATAAAATATAAGTTGTCAACCAGTTGTAATGTAGGAAAAAAACTTCACTCCAATTGGAAAACACCTGTCTTATAACAAGAAAGAAATCAATGAATGATATTCATGGATGAAGGGTAATCAACTTAACTTTTTATCTCTTTATGCCACAAATAGGAAATCAAAGCAGTAATGTGGCAAAGCCAAAAAAAAAAATCAAAAGTAATCTGTTAATGAAACTCAACGGAAATTTAAGCTGCACATTGATAGACTATAAGAAAGAAAATGATGACTTTTAAAACATTTTCTAAATGTTGATTTTACAACAGGTAATCAAGAATGGAATATTAGAGAAATTAGAATTCATTTTTAATTTGCTGAGCAAAGACAAAAAGGCAAGATCTATTTTAATACAGTGGTCGTATTATGCTGTGAAATGTGAAATATATACCTCACAATATTTATTAGTGTACAGAAAAATGTCAGTGCAAGGTTAACTGAAGAGAGCAATTGCAAATTTTTTCTCTGTACCAAAGTTTTAAAGTTACATGTGTACATACACTTACCAATAGTTTAATAGTATTGCTTTCTTCTAGAGACAGCAAAAAAAAAAAAGAAGAAGACATCTATGGTAAATGCTTTCTTATGTTGAGTTTCATTACATTAGAATCCTGGAGTATTCAATCCATCTTCAGGGAAATAATCAGTGTGACTTGGGCTAACTTTTCCATTACAGTAAGATTCAGGGTGATTTTCTGGTGGTTTGATTCAGTTTAATGCCTTCTTACATTCCTAGAAATTTACATGAATGTACCTGTAGGGGCTGCGGGAGTGAGAGGACTGGGCGGCCGTGGCTATTTGGCTTACACAGGCCTGGGCCGGGGATACCAGGTCAAAGGAGACAAGAGAGAAGACAAACTCTACGATCTTTTACCTGGGATGGAGCTCACTCCAATGAATCCTGTCACTTTAAAACCTCAAGGAATTAAACTTGCTCCCCAGGTAGGTAATGTTATTTCAGAGGTAGCTTTTATAGTTTGTATATGTTGGGTCAAAGACCATCATTCACCATTCATCAATGGATTTGACTTGACCCCTCCTTGGGCTGTTATCTTGTTTTATTAAATAGATAAAGTGGCCAATCAACATAATGTATTGTGAGACAATAGTGGATGTTGAGTGCCATTGGTCCATTTCAGACTCTTTTTTGGTTGTTTAACTATGAAATTTGACATCTTAAATAATCTTCCTCTGAAATGCAAAGATCCTGAGCACTACTAAGAATTATCGACCAGTACCTTAAATGAAAATAAAATGAAGCAAGATTGGTTGGCAAATGAAGAGCAATTGGGAGGAGCAAATGAAGAGGTTGGGAATGAACAGATCAGTTAGAATATCTTTTCTTGGAAACACTGTATCTAAGCGAAAACACTGTGCAATCTACAGGATATCATCAACTCATATTAACTATGATACTCCATCAGTCATATCAAATCAAGTCTCATACAGTGATTATGTTTGGGGAGTAGCTTTATGGCAATTTTTTTTGGCTTTTATTTCGCCATTCTAAATTTCCATGTTCCTGCATGACGCTATGATTTTCGTTATCGGAAAGTTTAAAGTTGTAAAATTATTCTAGTATGGAAACTGAATCACAGGGTTAAAAATGAAACAAAACACGACCCATGTTAACCCTTAGACTGTTCCCTTTGGGCGTGCAGTGCATGTTAGACTCTCTACAGAGACACTTTGGCTGAATAATCAATATCCCATTGACAGTTTGCATATTCTAAAGGAAACTTCCTGACTGCCGGTGTAAGCCCCAAATTTATGGAAGTAGCCTTATGATTACAATTAAGTAGAAAATTTGATTTTCTAAAAGCTCATCTCGTGTGGGGTTTTTTGGTTGGTTGTTTTTGGCAGGATTAATGGCTTTCTTATACATATAATGGAGCTCTGCTAAACCTTCCCAGACAATTTGCTTTTCAAAGGATGCAAATTAGAGTAGTAAATGGTATTCAAATATCTGTTCAAAAATCATTTGATGGGGTTTCCCTGGTGGTCCAGTGGGTAAAGACACCACCTTGCAGTGCAAGGGGCATCAATTCGATTCCTGGCCCGGGAAGGTCCCATGTGCCGCGGAGTGGCTGGACCAGTGTGTCCAATTACAAGCCAGCACTCTGGAGCGCATGAGCCCAGAGCTGGTGCTCCGCAACGAGAGGCCACTGTGATGGGAGGCCCACACAAGTCAAAGAATAAAGACAGATGAAAATAAATAAACAAAAAAAACAATAAAAAGAGGCCAAAATTTAAAAAAAAAATCATTTGATGACCTGCATTATGCACCAAGTATTGTACTAGGTGCAGGGATGGGAAAGCAAATATAACACAATCCTTGCCATCAAAACTCATGGCAATCCAGTGAGGGCATCCTGACACATCAATAACTACAATAAAATCTAGTAAGTACAATGATCGGTCTCTGTTCGGAAAACACAAAAGTTAGTCATCCAGTCTATGTTGGGTTAAATCCTAAAATAAGCAAACTTAGGGATAATAAGGAACATTTTAGAAAATTAAAAAAAATAATCCTGTGATAAACTTTTCCTTCTATCAATAAAAGATGCATGGATGCTCCAAAAAAAATAAATAAACAACCATCTGTCATGTGCATGCTGCTTCGGTTCAGTCATGTCCAACTCTTTGCTATCCTATGGACGGTAGCCCTCCAGGCTCCTCTGTCATGGGGTTCACCAGGAAAGAATACTGGAGTGGGTTGCCATGCCCTCCTCCAGGGGAGCTTCCTGACCCAGGGATCGAACCTGTGTCTCTTATGTCTCCTGCATTGGCAGGCAGGTTCTTTACCACAGGTGGCCCCTGGGAAGCCCTATCACTGTCATAAATTCTGTGTGATAGTTCTAAGAGCTGCTATAGCACAAGTAATGATCTCTGCTTTTATACTGAGCCCAAGTGAGAAATTGGTCATGCTTTAGAGTCACATCAGTAAACATCTCTATCAACTAATGAAAGTTTTAAAAATTAATTTGTCTCTGAATTTCTGCAACTGTGGCTTAGAAATTAAGGTCTGTGCCACCAGCAACCGGCCTCGATGGAGCCTTCCACCTCGTTGGTGGAAATAGAAACTTTCTGCAAAAAAGCAGTGGTACAAGGGCAGCCCTAGAGAGTCAGGCGTTAAGAGCTGAAGTCCTGTAAATATGTCTGCATAATGGGCGTAAACAATCAGGCAGAGTATCCACCAGCCCAAATAACAGACTGTTACGCCAGAACTTTAGAGAATACTTTGTAGGTGACAAGAGATGCTACAAACCCAAGAGTACTAAAAAGCAAAAGTTAGTAGAGGAGACAGGAGCAACCTAAAAATTTAATAGAAAATGTCATGCCATTGCAGCTGGATGAGATTAAAAAGCTCCACAAACTCAACCTGGGGAACCGTTATGCCCCAGGAGCTTTTTTTTTTTTTTTTGGATTTACACCTTATTTTGCAGTTTACTGAATCTGCTAACCAAAGAGAGAATCAGAGCTTGTGAAAGCCAAAAATGGTTGGTTTCAGGAGGAAGAAAATATGTGCCTTTAGGCAAGATTTTGTTTGGAACAACAGCAGAAGGTAGATTCCCAAAATGAGATCATTGTAAAAATAGCCAGAAGTGGAGCTGTGCCACAAATACATTGCAACTATCAATACCCATCTATTTGTGTTCATCAAGAAGTACTAACCCATTAAAAATTTTATCTATTTTGTTGAAAATGTAAAGTTAAAACCCTATGACAAATGCCATGGAATAGGACTAAATCCTTGGATTATTTTTTCTAAACCATTATAAACGAAGGATTCAGAGTAATAATGAGTAAATCCAGCTACACAGTGCTGGAATCATTTTTTTTTTAATGGAATATGTCAAACAAATCATAAAATTAAAGTACTGGTAAAAAGTTAGAGCTAATGGACTAAACTAAAAGCATATTAGAATAAATGGTGTGAATATGATTTTTATGAATTAATAGATATTTTAAATGGAGTTCAAACTGAGTTCATCTTAAGTGTTATGAGTCATTAAACCATGTGTCATTCTACATCTTATATTTGCTTAAACTCTGAAGATTCAATTTAAAAACCTGAAAGCTGGAGAAATAATGCAAATGTGACATTTGAAAGAGAAGTCACTTTTTTCCCCACTCTTGTAGATATTAGAAGAAATTTGTCAGAAAAATAACTGGGGACAGCCCGTGTATCAGCTTCATTCTGCCATTGGACAAGACCAAAGACAACTCTTCTTATACAAAATAACCATTCCTGCCCTGGCCAGCCAGAATCCAGCCATGTGGGTAACTTCTCCAAACTCCTCATCATTTAGATTTTAGAATAAGAGTATCTTGTGAATTTAGTGTCTATTTATCACTATCTAAATAAGATAAATATTCAAGCCTACCTACTCATTTTATTCACTGCAGACATTGACGATTTTTAAAGCCATCTATGAGATTAAAAAGCTCCACAAACTCAACCTGGGGAACCGTTATGCCCCAGGAGCTTTTTTTGGATTTACACCTTATTTTGCAGTTTACTGAATCTGCTAACCAAAGAGAGAATCAGAGCTTGTGAAAGCCAAAAATGGTTGGTTTCAGGAGGAAGAAAATATGTGCCTTTAGGCAAGATTTTGTTTGGAACAACAGCAGAAGGTAGATTCCCAAAATGAGATCATTGTAAAATAGCCAGAAGTGGAGCTCTGCCACAAATACATTGCAACTATCAATACCCATCTATTTGTGTTCATCAAGAAGTACTAACCCATTAAAAATTTTATCTATTTTGTTGAAAATGTAAAGTTAAAACCCTATGACAAATGCCATGGAATAGGACTAAATCCTTGGATTATTTTTTCTAAACCATTATAAACGAAGGATTCAGAGTAATAATGAGTAAATCCAGCTACACAGTGCTGGAATCATTTTTTTTTTAATGGAATATGTCAAACAAATCATAAAATTAAAGTACTGGTAAAAAGTTAGAGCTAATGGACTAAACTAAAAGCATATTAGAATAAATGGTGTGAATATGATTTTTATGAATTAATAGATATTTTAAATGGAGTTCAAACTGAGTTCATCTTAAGTGTTATGAGTCATTAAACCATGTGTCATTCTACATCTTATATTTGCTTAAACTCTGAAGATTCAATTTAAAAACCTGAAAGCTGGAGAAATAATGCAAATGTGACATTTGAAAGAGAAGTCACTTTTTTCCCCACTCTTGTAGATATTAGAAGAAATTTGTCAGAAAAATAACTGGGGACAGCCCGTGTATCAGCTTCATTCTGCCATTGGACAAGACCAAAGACAACTCTTCTTATACAAAATAACCATTCCTGCCCTGGCCAGCCAGAATCCAGCCATGTGGGTAACTTCTCCAAACTCCTCATCATTTAGATTTTAGAATAAGAGTATCTTGTGAATTTAGTGTCTATTTATCACTATCTAAATAAGATAAATATTCAAGCCTACTACCTACTCATTTTATTCACTGCAGACATTGACGTGTATTTGGGATATACATGCCATCTATGAGAGAAGCACCTCAAAGCCTAAATTTCACATAGTCAATGAAGAATGTGTACTCTCATCAACCAAAGGAAAACTGCATATATTAAGTGCAAAAGAAATGAAAACTATAGCCCATCCTTTTATCTGTGTAGTTTTGGAGTTGAAATACATGAAATTGCGATTTTATACCTAATAACACCATACCCTGCCACTTAAATCTTGGACTAAAGATAGAACCTCTGTGCTAATCATTATTACCTTCTGAATTTTACCATGAACCTGGATTTCTACCAGTTTTAAGAACCATTATGTTTCACACATATATTAGGAAAGATTTATAATGAGGTACAAGTCCTTTCCAGGAATGTTATCCACCACCAATGTTCTAAATCAATTCACAAATATTCTGAAATACTTAAAAGGCTTACACAGATAACTTCAAAGCTTTAAAAGCAAAAAGAATGCTAAGTACCCCCACAAAATTCCATTATTAGATCACCTTAAAAAGCGAACAGCACCTTAGCTTTTCACCTATCTCAGGAGCACACATTTTAATAAAATGCACACCCTGACTGGTTCTGCTTTCCAGCCATCCTTTCACACCTCCGAAGCTCAGTGCCTATGTGGATGAAGCAAAGACCTATGCAGCCGAGTACACCCTGCAGACCTTGGGCATCCCCACTGACGGAGCCGACGCCCAGACCGCAGCTGCTGCGGCCGCTTCTGCTACTGCGTTTGCAGGTATGGAAAAATAGTGCCAGAAATGACTCCCTTAAAAGAGTGTTCAGGAGACTCCCTTGGGGAGCATGGACTCTCAGTGTTGTCTGTGAGTTCCATCCACACTAAAACTAATGAGCGAGCCATTACTGTATAAGGCAAGAGAATCGAGCTCAGCAGCACAGATGGGGACATCTAGTCTTCCTTCAGCTATATGCAGCTGTGTGATTGAGAATGAAGCGATCACTCTGCCTCTGGTTTGCTCTGGGTTTTACTTTTAGTAAGAGAGTTTAAAGCTGCCTGTGAAGAGCTGGTACATATTTGAACTCTTCCAATGTGTCAGGCACCCACCTATCTCAGCAATGCTCAGGACACCCACGAGAGACAAACTCCGTCATCCTGCTCATTGCTCAGATGAAGAAAGCAAGTACTAGAAAGATTAAGTCATTGGCCGAGGTCAATCAATTAGCTTTGAATAATCATTCAGCTCCCTTCCCAAATCTAATCTTCAGTTGTACTCAGTCTTATTTTTGTTATTTTGCTATCTGAAAGAAATATGTAGATCAGATTTTTAAAAATTACTTGAAGTAAATGCTGTGTGTGTGAAAGAGGGAGAGGAAAGAGAGAGAGAGAACCTCTTTCAATAAAAGGATGATCAGGCTCACATTATCTGTTCTACAATTCAGGTCTGGGGCGTATGGTGATTACTTAAAGTAAAGCCTATCTGTAGACCAGCATGCTTCAGGGTCCCATTTTAAACAATTTTCCACATTTATTAGGTACCCACAACAAATGCTAATAATTTAAAATGAATCCTCCAGAGATTAAAGAGGACCAGACAAGAAATTTCTAAATTTTTTTTTTTCCTCAGCAGGTAGTTTGAGCACCTTACAAAGCGAACAGCACCTTAGCTTGTCACCTATCTCAGGAGCACACATTTTAATAAAATGCACACCCTGACTGGTTCTGCTTTCCAGCCATCCTTTCACACCTCCGAAGCTCAGTGCCTATGTGGATGAAGCAAAGACCTATGCAGCCGAGTACACCCTGCAGACCTTGGGCATCCCCACTGACGGAGCCGACGCCCAGACCGCAGCTGCTGCGGCCGCTTCTGCTACTGCGTTTGCAGGTATGGAAAAATAGTGCCAGAAATGACTCCCTTAAAAGAGTGTTCAGGAGACTCCCTTGGGGAGCATGGACTCTCAGTGTTGTCTGTGAGTTCCATCCACACTAAAACTAATGAGCGAGCCATTACTGTATAAGGCAAGAGAATCGAGCTCAGCAGCACAGATGGGGACATCTAGTCTTCCTTCAGCTATATGCAGCTGTGTGATTGAGAATGAAGCGATCACTCTGCCTCTGGTTTGCTCTGGGTTTTACTTTTAGTAAGAGAGTTTAAAGCTGCCTGTGAAGAGCTGGTACATATTTGAACTCTTCCAATGTGTCAGGCACCCACCTATCTCAGCAATGCTCAGGACACCCACGAGAGACAAACTCCGTCATCCTGCTCATTGCTCAGATGAAGAAAGCAAGTACTAGAAAGATTAAGTCATTGGCCGAGGTCAATCAATTAGCTTTGAATAATCATTCAGCTCCCTTCCCAAATCTAATCTTCAGTTGTACTCAGTCTTATTTTTGTTATTTTGCTATCTGAAAGAAATATGTAGATCAGATTTTTAAAAATTACTTGAAGTAAATGCTGTGTGTGTGAAAGAGGGAGAGGAAAGAGAGAGAGAGAACCTCTTTCAATAAAAGGATGATCAGGCTCACATTATCTGTTCTACAATTCAGGTCTGGGGCGTATGGTGATTACTTAAAGTAAAGCCTATCTGTAGACCAGCATGCTTCAGGGTCCCATTTTAAACAATTTTCCACATTTATTAGGTACCCACAACAAATGCTAATAATTTAAAATGAATCCTCCAGAGATTAAAGAGGACCAGACAAGAAATTTCTAAATTTTTTTTTTTCCTCAGCAGTTAGTTTGAGCAACTCTACTCTTTCTTAGTAATAAATGTTTTGTATCTTCTGTCATTCTGACTTGTCATTCTTGGCGTATTTCCCATAAGCTCAACTCAGAATTCTGACTGGACGCAGAAATAGACATTCCTATCAATGAACAATTCATATACTGATCCTGTGTAGGAATGAGAACTGCTATAATCCTCACATCCATAACATTGGAGCCTGCTCTCATTTCCTTTTATTTCTCAAAACTGGCAAATATGTCTTCCATTCTGACAAGTGGGGCTAAAACTAATCATGCTTCACACATAAATGTGACCTCAATCCCGGCTTTGTTCTGCAGAACAAGGAGATGTGTGATGCACCCCTTCGAGGTTACCAAGGCAACAACTGCCACTGCCGAGGGCCAGGGCCCTCCTGGGTGGTGTTGGGGCCAGCATCTTCATGCTTGGTTTCCATACAACAGGGTGTTGACACATCCCTCTTCTGGGGACTTGTGCCAAGCTTCTCGGTTCTTGCTGAAAGCTGTAACCCAAAGGCACCTCATTTATGTACCATAAAAATAAATGAGCCACTGCCAGGAGAATTTTAAAGTTTGCTTTCACATTGGAAAGAATTTACTTTTTACCCATAATGTTTTATCTTATCCTCACTTTTATTTGCCCCTACAAGACATCAAAAAATTACTTAGAGCATGAGAATCATCTTGGGAATGCCTAAGAATTTGAGAGGATCTTTTATAACTTGCTATGAAGTCAAGCAAGGATTAATAGGCTCCAAGGGAAGACTCTGTTTGGAACACAAATGCTCTTGTGCTTAAGAGATTAGCCAAATTGAAAAAGAAAATGCTAAATCCCTGAAGATAAAATCTATGCTCCACACACACATACACACCTGTATTTTACTTACTTTAGAAATACTGTTTCCAAAATTATGAAAGCAATTGTTAACACATTTCTCAGATCCTTGGAAAATGTACTAAACTCCACCAGCACGTTAGTCAGCATTACTGCCCCAAGTACATGAGCCACAGAGTGGATTTAATTTTTTAAAAAACTAGTCTAGCCAGCTTCCCACCACCACTTCCTGACAAGCTACCAGAAAGAAATCAATATGTCTGGGCTTGAACAGACTTCCACAAAACAAAAACCAATAAGCTTAAAAAAAAAAAAAAAAAAAAAATCAAGTCCCTGTTTGTTGCTTAACACTTTTCCCTTTTTATTGTTGTCTTTCACAATTTGGGGATCATCTCAGAAATAACCAGGTTTTGATCTAAAACATTAACAGGGAAATATTGCTTGTGTTCATACTTATGCTAAGTTGCTTCAGTCGTGTCCAACTCTTTGCACCCCTATGGACTATAGCCTGCCAGGCTCCTTGGTCCCTGGGATTCTCCAGAGAAGAATACTGGAGTGAATTTCTATGCCCTCCTCCAGGGAATCTTCCCAACCCAAGGATCAAACCTGCATCTCTTATGTCTCTTGAGGCAGGCAGGTTCTTTACCACTAGCACCACCTGGGAAGCCCCTATTGCTTGTAGATAATCAACTAGACAAAACAGTAATTTGAAAATGCATGATTATTTCCTTATTACTCCAGCCCCTTGGTTCTCTGACAGTTAGGATAAGTATTAAGGTCTACGCATACCGCCAAAGACAGACTGACGGTGGGTGACATATTTTTGGCCCTGTCCAGTTAGGTCAAAATGTGGCCACAAGAGTTATTTACTTTTTGATGGTTTTTTTATATTGACATAATGCTCACAGAAAAATCAAAAAATTACTTAGAGCATGAGAATCATCTTGGGAATGCCTAAGAATTTGAGAGGATCTTTTATAACTTGCTATGAAGTCAAGCAAGGATTAATAGGCTCCAAGGGAAGACTCTGTTTGGAACACAAATGCTCTTGTGCTTAAGAGATTAGCCAAATTGAAAAAGAAAATGCTAAATCCCTGAAGATAAAATCTATGCTCCACACACACATACACACCTGTATTTTACTTACTTTAGAAATACTGTTTCCAAAATTATGAAAGCAATTGTTAACACATTTCTCAGATCCTTGGAAAATGTACTAAACTCCACCAGCACGTTAGTCAGCATTACTGCCCCAAGTACATGAGCCACAGAGTGGATTTAATTTTTTAAAAAACTAGTCTAGCCAGCTTCCCACCACCACTTCCTGACAAGCTACCAGAAAGAAATCAATATGTCTGGGCTTGAACAGACTTCCACAAAACAAAAACCAATAAGCTTAAAAAAAAAAAAAAAAAAAAAATCAAGTCCCTGTTTGTTGCTTAACACTTTTCCCTTTTTATTGTTGTCTTTCACAATTTGGGGATCATCTCAGAAATAACCAGGTTTTGATCTAAAACATTAACAGGGAAATATTGCTTGTGTTCATACTTATGCTAAGTTGCTTCAGTCGTGTCCAACTCTTTGCACCCCTATGGACTATAGCCTGCCAGGCTCCTTGGTCCCTGGGATTCTCCAGAGAAGAATACTGGAGTGAATTTCTATGCCCTCCTCCAGGGAATCTTCCCAACCCAAGGATCAAACCTGCATCTCTTATGTCTCTTGAGGCAGGCAGGTTCTTTACCACTAGCACCACCTGGGAAGCCCCTATTGCTTGTAGATAATCAACTAGACAAAACAGTAATTTGAAAATGCATGATTATTTCCTTATTACTCCAGCCCCTTGGTTCTCTGACAGTTAGGATAAGTATTAAGGTCTACGCATACCGCCAAAGACAGACTGACGGTGGGTGACATATTTTTGGCCCTGTCCAGTTAGGTCAAAATGTGGCCACAAGAGTTATTTACTTTGATGGTGTTATATTGAGAAACATGCTAAAATGTTAAATATTTCTCCTACTGGTCTACACAGTCTTTACAATCCTCCCTGTTACAGGCAATGGTTTTTAACATTTTGTTTAGGTGGGGGAGGGGTCCAGCAGAATCAGACCCACTGAGCGCACCCCCCACACCTTGCAACCTATCAATTGCCTCCCCTCCTCTGTAAGCTCTGAAACCCTCTGAAAAAATTCTGGATGTCCAAACTTTTATCAACTCAGCTCGCTTTTATCAACGTCAAGCTTTGCTCAACTCAGCATCCTGTTGTCTGTCTGTTTCTTGGGATCTATCCCCAATGTTTCTAGTTTTCTAAAACTGAAATGATTCTAACATAGGTGGTTGACCCCATTTTGAAGAACACTGTTGCCAAATCCATGAGTCCAGATAAGTATGTATCCTGAAGGCACCTTTTCAAATATTAATTTGGGACTGTACACAATATGTTAAATTTTCATCTTTCAAAAAGAAGACAGCAAGCCAAAAGGAAGCAAGCCTGACCCCTCTCATGAAGTTTTCTCTGCCTCCTCCTCCAGGCTATGCTGTCCCCAGTCCAACTGCATCTGTGTCCGCAGCCCAGCTCAAGCAAGCAGTGACTCTGGGACAAGACTTAGCAGCGTATGCAGCGTATGAGGTCTACCCCACTTTTGCAGTGACTGCCCGAGGAGATGGATATGGAACCTTCTGAAGACATCTTTAAGAATAAAACACACAAAACTCAATCTAGAAGCAATAAACCTCTAACTCAGCCCCCCAATGATCACAAGTAATACTTGTCCCAAAGGGATGCCTTTCCTGAGACTGTACCGGTCATACTAATTATAGAATTGTGACAAGAGAACTTTATTCCTAATGACATCCAATGTGAAGGAACCACTTGGCTAACATAAAGCTAAAGGACCATTGCCCCCCAGAGTTTTTCTTCTAGGGTTCATGAGTGTCTTGGGTGTATGTTTCCAAACCCTGACAGAGTGAAGAGAGATCTTTTAGCCAGCAAGAGTTCGGCAGTGAAACAGACCTGGGCAACCAGTAACCACTGAGGGAGCCAAGTCATTCCAGAAGTCTTCACCCCTGGCTCACAGCTGCTTTGGTAATAGATAGTCACAAAAGGCAGAGGGACAGTAGGAAATGCTTTTCCAAATATAGTCCCCATTGCCCACTGCATGAGGTTTGTTCACAGCCTGGAGCTTGTGAGAGACTGTCCAAGATTGTTAACAGAGTCAGCATCATGTCAGTCTAAAAATTCCATCCAGTCAGTGTGTCCCAGGTGAGGACCTTCTTTTCCCCTGCAGCCCCTAGGGACTCAGTGACTGATGCAATTTGTTACAGCTCTTGTTAAACAAATCCAGGCCCATTGTTTGTTAAACTCATTAATGCAGGCCTCTTTTTTTCCCTTGGAACTCCTACCCCCTCCCAAGAATCCCTACAACATAATAGTCATACCAACTTGAAATGACTTTTTCTCATTTTAAACATCCTGACTTGTTCATACTATCTGCATCTCAATCTCATTCTGCTCATCTCCAATATTATAAAAAATTAAATCTACAGAATACCATTTATGATACTTTTTCCAATTCAGCTAATTGGCTGAAAAGTCATTTCAAACAAAAGAGGAGTGAAGATAATACGCTCATTTCTTTGATGTTCCTGCAGTACCTAGTCCATGATCCAGCATTCAGAGACAGTTATATCAACTTAGGTTCAGTCATGGACTATCTAACCCACTTGTACTAAATCTGCCAAGAAGTCCACTGCCTTATCTTCCTTTTACTTTTAGTATCAGACCACTTTACTGTATCTGAGTCCTTTAGTCTTGAAATTATCACAGGAGAACCTCATGTCCATCACTGAATATTACAAGTCAATTCTTCAGATACTCAGCAAGGGTACTATTTATCAAAAATCTCCAGAATTTGGGCCTCTTCTCTACAACATCTGAGGTGGGAGTGCTACAGGAATTGGATGGATGAGAGTAGAAGGTGCTGCTTTCTCTCTGTGCTTGTTAATGATGGCTTTATGTTTAAAACAGAAATAATCAAAGTCCAAACACAGAATACCTATTTCTAACCTTTTTCCAGTTCAACTAGTGGTTTAAGACACTCAAGACTAGAGTTCCCTTTTAAAAATTGTTTGGCCTTTATAAAATTCTGCAAGACTAAAGGGCAAACAGAAACCCCAAAACGCAGAAAAATTTGTCAGTTCTTCCAGGATCTGAAATCAGACCAGATTCCAATTAAAATCAGGTCAATTCCAACAATTAAGCATCCTTTTAAAAAAGTGTAAAAAAGAAATGAAGGCTGTTTGTAACCTTTTAGTTCTATTAACTCCAACTGGGTATCAAAAGTTTTAAGGACTTTTCCCCTGCAGCCCCTAGGGACTCAGTGACTGATGCAATTTGTTACAGCTCTTGTTAAACAAATCCAGGCCCATTGTTTGTTAAACTCATTAATGCAGGCCTCTTTTTTTCCCTTGGAACTCCTACCCCCTCCCAAGAATCCCTACAACATAATAGTCATACCAACTTGAAATGACTTTTTCTCATTTTAAACATCCTGACTTGTTCATACTATCTGCATCTCAATCTCATTCTGCTCATCTCCAATATTATAAAAAATTAAATCTACAGAATACCATTTATGATACTTTTTCCAATTCAGCTAATTGGCTGAAAAGTCATTTCAAACAAAAGAGGAGTGAAGATAATACGCTCATTTCTTTGATGTTCCTGCAGTACCTAGTCCATGATCCAGCATTCAGAGACAGTTATATCAACTTAGGTTCAGTCATGGACTATCTAACCCACTTGTACTAAATCTGCCAAGAAGTCCACTGCCTTATCTTCCTTTTACTTTTAGTATCAGACCACTTTACTGTATCTGAGTCCTTTAGTCTTGAAATTATCACAGGAGAACCTCATGTCCATCACTGAATATTACAAGTCAATTCTTCAGATACTCAGCAAGGGTACTATTTATCAAAAATCTCCAGAATTTGGGCCTCTTCTCTACAACATCTGAGGTGGGAGTGCTACAGGAATTGGATGGATGAGAGTAGAAGGTGCTGCTTTCTCTCTGTGCTTGTTAATGATGGCTTTATGTTTAAAACAGAAATAATCAAAGTCCAAACACAGAATACCTATTTCTAACCTTTTTCCAGTTCAACTAGTGGTTTAAGACACTCAAGACTAGAGTTCCCTTTTAAAAATTGTTTGGCCTTTATAAAATTCTGCAAGACTAAAGGGCAAACAGAAACCCCAAAACGCAGAAAAATTTGTCAGTTCTTCCAGGATCTGAAATCAGACCAGATTCCAATTAAAATCAGGTCAATTCCAACAATTAAGCATCCTTTTAAAAAAGTGTAAAAAAGAAATGAAGGCTGTTTGTAACCTTTTAGTTCTATTAACTCCAACTGGGTATCAAAAGTTTTAAGGCTACAGCTGAAACTCTGAAAAGCCTCATGCTTTCAGCTTTATGTTTTCCTTTCATGTTTCTGAAGACACTGTTTCCAGACTTAACTGCACATTAGAAACACCTGGAGAGCTTTTTGAACCACCAATGCCAAGGTCACATCTAATACCAGTTACATCAGAATGTCCTGGGATCAGAGCCTGACATCAGTGTTTTTTTTGTTTGTTTGTTTGTTTTTTTTGTAAAGTTCCTTAGATGATTCAAGTATGCAACTAAGTTTGGGAACTGCTGTATTCTTTATATTTCCACTCTGTCTTAAAACTTTTCTTTTATTTCACTTTCATTAAATAGAAAGATGCAAGGGGAAAATGTCTATGTTAAAATAAATAGCCAGATCATATTTTTACATATATTTTTCTCATTAGAAGTGTAACTGTAAATATAATTCATATTGGCTTCAAACTAACTCTTGGGCCAAACCAATTTTAAATAGAAGAAGGTGAAACATTCTTCCTTAAGCAGTCCTTAGGTCTAAATTTATACTCCGCCACAGACCTGCTTTCATACTCTAGGAGAGTAATTACAGAGCAGGCCGGCAAATTTATACTCAGTCCAAAGAAGCATTACAGATTTCAAGGAGAAACACTTAAATGCTCTTTAAAACCTTTGAAAATCAACAGAAAAAGTCTTTCTAAATGTCTAATATATTCAAAAGAAAAGGTCCAATCCAGAGGAATTTTAAATTTAATCAAAATGACAACTAGTCAATACAAGAATCTTTTTATGAGAAAAAATTACAATTCCAGATTAAATCATAATCACTGTTAGTAAAGGTTAAGAGCAGAAACAAATATACAGTAATACCAAAGTATCAAGAAAATTGCCACTGAAATATCATCTCATTACTTGCTCAAAGAAAAACAAGTATTCATGACATTTACTTCCTGAGGACTAATTTTATTCATGTGAGCAGATGTAGTTATTTTTGTTGTTGTTGTTAAAACCTTACTTTATTCCAGTAAAATTTAGGGAATCGCATTTAGAACGTAAATCGTGAAAGTATCAATGTGTTCACCTTTTAGTTCTATTAACTCCAACTGGGTATCAAAAGTTTTAAGGCTACA
Organism: Tragulus kanchil; assembly: GCA_022376925.1. Lineage (NCBI taxonomy): Eukaryota > Metazoa > Chordata > Mammalia > Artiodactyla > Tragulidae > Tragulus > Tragulus kanchil. Next base: position 111,254,321 of record JAIOJX010000005.1, on the reverse strand, counting down.
GCTGAAACTCTGAAAAGCCTCATGCTTTCAGCTTTATGTTTTCCTTTCATGTTTCTGAAGACACTGTTTCCAGACTTAACTGCACATTAGAAACACCTGGAGAGCTTTTTGAACCACCAATGCCAAGGTCACATCTAATACCAGTTACATCAGAATGTCCTGGGATCAGAGCCTGACATCAGTGTTTTTTTTGTTTGTTTGTTTGTTTTTTTTGTAAAGTTCCTTAGATGATTCAAGTATGCAACTAAGTTTGGGAACTGCTGTATTCTTTATATTTCCACTCTGTCTTAAAACTTTTCTTTTATTTCACTTTCATTAAATAGAAAGATGCAAGGGGAAAATGTCTATGTTAAAATAAATAGCCAGATCATATTTTTACATATATTTTTCTCATTAGAAGTGTAACTGTAAATATAATTCATATTGGCTTCAAACTAACTCTTGGGCCAAACCAATTTTAAATAGAAGAAGGTGAAACATTCTTCCTTAAGCAGTCCTTAGGTCTAAATTTATACTCCGCCACAGACCTGCTTTCATACTCTAGGAGAGTAATTACAGAGCAGGCCGGCAAATTTATACTCAGTCCAAAGAAGCATTACAGATTTCAAGGAGAAACACTTAAATGCTCTTTAAAACCTTTGAAAATCAACAGAAAAAGTCTTTCTAAATGTCTAATATATTCAAAAGAAAAGGTCCAATCCAGAGGAATTTTAAATTTAATCAAAATGACAACTAGTCAATACAAGAATCTTTTTATGAGAAAAAATTACAATTCCAGATTAAATCATAATCACTGTTAGTAAAGGTTAAGAGCAGAAACAAATATACAGTAATACCAAAGTATCAAGAAAATTGCCACTGAAATATCATCTCATTACTTGCTCAAAGAAAAACAAGTATTCATGACATTTACTTCCTGAGGACTAATTTTATTCATGTGAGCAGATGTAGTTATTTTTGTTGTTGTTGTTAAAACCTTACTTTATTCCAGTAAAATTTAGGGAATCGCATTTAGAACGTAAATCGTGAAAGTATCAATGTGTTCACCATGTCATATGTTTATATTTCCTTTGCCCAAATTAAATACTGTCGAGCAAGTTTCACTATGATGAATTTGAAACTTTACAAATTGGGATTTTTTAAAAAAAAGAATCAAGTGTAGAACCAAGTTTTTTGTGCACATTTATATTTTTGAATGTCAGAAATTAGCACTTATCTAGTACCCATCATGCTTTGCATACTAATATTTTCCTATTAATTTACTGCTTCATAGAAAAAAATTAAAATCTATCTACCAAGTGATAATTACAAAATACCCAAACCAATCATTTAGGAGCATCTAGTAAGTTAGAATTGGGCTTCCAAATTTGGGTATTAATGGCTTAGGGATAATTAAAATCAGTCCTATATTTCTTAGGAGGCAAGGAAATAGCAGTGAGATTAGATGTCGATTTTTCTTATCTATAAAAATGCCCCTCTTCTTAAATTGTTGAACTTCTCTCCTACCCCATTATTATAGCTAGAACTTCCCTTAACTACCACAAAATATAATTTTCCTAGATGACTATGCACACCCAACCAACCCTGCCCAAACCTGCTATCATGCCAAACCACACTCTATTCAGGTGACAGCACCCAAAATGCTGCTAAGAAACTACCTCGTGTTAAGAAAACATTAACTTCAAAAAATACCTAACAGAGGAGAACATATTTCCAAACTACAGATATTTAACTTTTTAATGGTGGATGGAAATTAAATTATAGCTATGTATTGATAACAATTATCCAGGAAATTACTTTTAGTCTTGAAAGTTTTTTTAAAAAAAAAACAAAACAAAACATTCTTCCAATCACATAGATTCACTTTTCAGAAATATTACCTCGGTATAATTTTTAATTTGTGTTCATTTTCACTATATTTTAAATGATTATATTTTAAAATATCTTTCTTGGGCACCTGGGTCATAATTTTCATTCATGGGGATAGAGAGATTTTCCAGGGTGCCTTGGCAGAAAGAGAAAATAAAGAAAGCTAGGATGTTCAGCAAACTGTCTTATATTCAAAGCTACAAAGTTAGATGAAGTTTATTATTACTGTGTAACTCCAGCCCTGTCCCAGATTTGTCAGAAGTAACTTACAACCAACGGGAACAGTGTGTCCAATAGTCAGCCAAGGCCATGGCCGTGTATCTCTACCCCCACCTTGCACTCATATGGAAGTTTCTAAAGGGTAAAAACAGCTACAACTTAACCTAGAGAATCCGTACTTTTTATATTTTGTAGATACATTTTTATATATTATAGAGACATCTGTTAAAGACAAACTAAGTTTCAATTATGCCACCACAAGTGAACTTTGTGATAAACACTTTTAAGAGATAATATTAATACCATAATTTAGAAATTTTAATATATTTATTGAAGGAGACAAAACAACAGACATTCTTATCTGACATGCAACAATTGTCTACTGGGTTTTGTTCATTTGATTGTCAAATCTGATGTTGACATTTCACTTCATTCTAAGGACATCTTGAAAATACTCTCAGTTTAGTGAGAACATACTCATAAAGAGTATCCCCTGGGCTGTACATTTGTATTTGCCAACATTAGAACAAAGGCAAGCAAAGTCTGCTATAATTAGTTAAACTACTAGGAAAATAAGGGTTTTTTCTGAACTCCCCATACCTATATCTTTACTTATGGAGTAAAACATTTAAAAAATATTTTTTACTCATTAAAAATGGGTACAGAACATTCTACAGCCTCTTGAATGCCAACATTTTAAAAGCCAGCTGTTTCTTACAATGTTGATATAGCATGAACAAGTATAAGAGAAATAGCAATGTATACCTTGAACACAGAGACACATTTATGGAGATGGCAGACTTTATGCATCCCCAGTTGCCCTCAATTCTGTAGGAAATATAAAAGAATACCTGTACTTCAGCTAGTAGTAAACAGAAGTTAATAACCAATATCAGGACTTCCCTGGTGGTCCAGTGGATAAAGAGTCTGCCTTGTAGTGCAATAGACACCGGTTTGATCCCTAGCTTGGGAAGAGTCCACATGCCAAGGAACAACTGGGCCGGTGTGTTCAATTATGAGCCCATGCTCTGGAGCATGTTTGTCCAGAGCCAGTGCTCTGCAATGAGAGAGGCCACTGCAATGGGAGGCCCACACAGGCCAAATAATAAAGATGGATGGAAATCAATAAATAAAAAACCAATAAAAGAGGCCAAAATTTTTAAAAAATAAAGAGAGAGAAAGTAAGCTGCCAGCAACAATTTCTTGGAGACAGACATCCATCCATCCCACTCATGGTTTAACAGCATCTTTCTTGAGTGACTGTACATCCTGGCTTGCCAGGAAAGTGTAGGATTACATCTGCTGGCCCATTATAAATATTAACCATCAACAGTTAAAATAAACAGATGTCCCCCTTACTCTCAAATGTGTCTCAGTTTAGATGACTAATTTTATAGTGACTCCATCTTTGTAGCTCTTTTTGTTTTCTTAATGTTGTCAACATGGCTTTATTCTCTCCAAAGTAGATATAGCTTAAACTGAAAGATGCAACCACATCTTTGTAACTAGGGTAGGAGCATGGCGAACACAGGAATGCCTCGTCTTCTCCTCCATGGTCACCCTCAATCCAATGTCCATCTAGCTGACCCTCTATGGCCCCTTTGTGGCCTTCATTCTCTTCCCAGTACCCCTGGGCTCTGGGTCCTGAGTTCTGCCTTTTATTGACAGAGCTCACAGCCGCTTGGCCAGATGGTACAGCAGACAAGATGAAAACTAGCTCTTAAGGGCATGCGCTTAGTCTGTCAAGATCCAGAAGGCATAAGTAGGGTCTTAGAGCATTTGCTGGTTTCTTTCTTCCTTGAACCAAGCTACCTACACCTCAAATCAGAGACAACTTCCTAGGTAAACCTTCACATTAAAAGGCATGTTGCCTTTTTACCTCCTTCTGAATTTTATAGATTTGCTCAAACACTAAGTCCCTTGCTTTTAACTTCACCATTATGTTTGCTCATCAACTATTCTTCACCCCCAATCCTCGTACATTCCCATATAAAGATTTTATTATTTTTTAATGGAAAATAATGTTCACAGATAGAAATTCCTGTTAAAAATCAACATTTTTTCACTCTTCCTTTATTCCCTTTACTAATATCGAGAGTTATTAGTCACTATTTCTATTAACCCACAAAACTATTCATAGAATGTATGACCAGCCTGTGTTTACTACACACCTACCCTATGCCAGAAACTGTGAAGACAAATTTTTAAGAAAATTTTTTCCCTCAGTGGGGTACACAGTCTAGTGATCCACTCTTCAGTTGTTTTAAAAGAGCAAACATAATTGCACATATATAAGTGCATCAGCTGGTAGGTTTCGTTACTTAGTCAGAATCCCCAAAATAAATCAACTTTGCTCTAAGCTTTGTTCCCACTATCACTGCCAACCCCTGGGCTGGTACAAAGCCTTTTAAAAGGTAAATTTAACTCTTGATCTATTATTATGGCTACTTAAGTAAAATGAGTTTTCAAATATTTTCCCCAGGAGAAATATAACTAACTATACAAAAATTTTAAAAGAAGGAAAAATTTTAGTTAGATGTCCAGAAGGAGCTTTAAAACGTGGAGTTTGATAAATTCACAGACAGATTTGTGATGTTAATGAGCAGAGGTCTAATGCTTTTTATTTACTTGAAAACATTTTGGTTATTAACTATTTCTAGTTTCTAAATATACCTGTGTTTATAAAATTTAACAATCTGTTTAACAAACCTTATCTATTCCTGTATTTTTTGCAATAGATGATCTACAATGAGATACACATAATTTTTTCAAATGTAAATATTGAAACTTGGCATTTTATGCAATAATTCATAAGAGATCTTTGGGCTCATAGGTTGAACATAAGTCTATTTAAATCAATCTATCATTATCAGTGGTTTAAAGATGTGATGTGATTTTTGGCATTTTTATCCCTATTTCTTCATGAGTTTTTTTTTTTTTTTCTACTTTTCTGACAGTATAGTCAGATATTGTTATCTCTTCTCTTGATGAAAAGCATGTTGTCTGCAAAATGCGTCTCTAGTTTCTCGAGTTTAAACAGTATCTGCTTATTTTCCTCTTTGTCATTATTGACATTATTTATGTGAAGCTAGTTAGCTGAGGTACCAAAGAAAGAAAAAAAAACAGTATTAAAGAGTGTACATAAAGCACTTATTTTTGTACTTTGCATACACTGTTTTATAAAACTGTGATCTCTCTAAATATACTGAGTAAAATTATAACATTCATTCATTGGGAAAGTGATCATTGGTTTGGAAGCTATAATGCATACTATAGAAATCTCATAAATCTCATAAAATAAGCAATAATGCACTATTATAATGACTAGTATAATTCCAGAATGGTAAAATGATTTTAATTGAATTTTCAAGTGCTATTATAAAGTTTTAAAAAGTAACAACATGTGCTGCTGATTCATTTTTTTTTTCTGAAAACTAAACATTTTCTCTCTTTGAGTAAATACCTAAATATTAATGATTCATAACTGTAACGTCCCTTTGGTGACTTCTTTACATTCACATCTTTTATAAAAGTTCCCTCTGGTGCATCTTCCAAGAGTGAATGTAACTTTTAACGGTTGAATGTATTATTTTCCAATCAGTAAAGAAAACAAGAATATGCAGAATGTATATTTCAACAGTAAAGAAAACAAGATATGCAGAAACAAAATATAATAAGAATACACAGTTCCAGAAAGATAAGTGGGCCTGAAGTCCTTTACCTGAGGTACCTGTTGTTATCTTAAAGGACAAAAGCAGAAGTTAGCAGACCACTCCTGAGAAAAGCCATGCCTTTTTTGGTCTTTAATAGATGATCTACAATGAGATACACATAATTTTTTCAAATGTAAATATTGAAACTTGGCATTTTATGCAATAATTCATAAGAGATCTTTGGGCTCATAGGTTGAACATAAGTCTATTTAAATCAATCTATCATTATCAGTGGTTTAAAGATGTGATGTGATTTTTGGCATTTTTATCCCTATTTCTTCATGAGTTTTTTTTTTTTTTTCTACTTTTCTGACAGTATAGTCAGATATTGTTATCTCTTCTCTTGATGAAAAGCATGTTGTCTGCAAAATGCGTCTCTAGTTTCTCGAGTTTAAACAGTATCTGCTTATTTTCCTCTTTGTCATTATTGACATTATTTATGTGAAGCTAGTTAGCTGAGGTACCAAAGAAAGAAAAAAAAACAGTATTAAAGAGTGTACATAAAGCACTTATTTTTGTACTTTGCATACACTGTTTTATAAAACTGTGATCTCTCTAAATATACTGAGTAAAATTATAACATTCATTCATTGGGAAAGTGATCATTGGTTTGGAAGCTATAATGCATACTATAGAAATCTCATAAATCTCATAAAATAAGCAATAATGCACTATTATAATGACTAGTATAATTCCAGAATGGTAAAATGATTTTAATTGAATTTTCAAGTGCTATTATAAAGTTTTAAAAAGTAACAACATGTGCTGCTGATTCATTTTTCTTTTCTGAAAACTAAACATTTTCTCTCTTTGAGTAAATACCTAAATATTAATGATTCATAACTGTAACGTCCCTTTGGTGACTTCTTTACATTCACATCTTTTATAAAAGTTCCCTCTGGTGCATCTTCCAAGAGTGAATGTAACTTTTAACGGTTGAATGTATTATTTTCCAATCAGTAAAGAAAACAAGAATATGCAGAAACAAAATATAATAAGAATACACAGTTCCAGAAAGATAAGTGGGCCCTGAAGTCAACATTTACCTGAGGTACCTGTTGTTATCTTAAAGGACAAAAGCAGAAGTTAGCAGACCACTCCTGGAGACCAAAGCCAGCTGCCTGTGTTTTGTTGGTCTTTGAGCTAAGGATGGTTGTTGTTTAAAGGACTGAGCTGTTTTTTTTACATTAAAAAAAAATTTTTTTGGCCACTTTTATTGGTCTTTCATTTATTTATTTTCATCCATCTTTGTTCTTTAGCCTGTGTGGTCCTCCCATTGCAGTGGCCTCTCTCATTGCAGAGCACCTGCTCTGGGCACATGTGCTCCAGAGCTCTGGCTTGGTAATTGGACACATCGGTCCTGCCAATCCACAGCAAGTGGGATCTTCCCAGGCCAGGGATTGAATCAGCACCACTTGCACTGCAAGGCAGTGTCTTTACCTACTGGACCACCAGGGGAAAACCCCGTTTTTACATTTTAAAAAGTTGTCTTGAAAAAACAAAGGAGGAATTTGTGACAAGGACCATAGATGGTTCACATGGACTAAAGACTTTACTACTTCATCCTTTACAAAAAATTTGCCAACCCTGCACTAAACCAATACTACACATTTTAACTTCTGGTACAGGTAACATCCCACGTCTAGGCATCAAACACTGAATTAGTTAAAGTTAGGTTTGGTTGCCAGTGACAGTAACCAAAATTGCAGTTTTAATAAGATATCAAATTATTGTCCCTCCCCCAAAGTCCCAAAAGGTAATACAATGCTGATATTGTGTTTTCCAATGTCATGAACAAAAGGTCTCTCTTCTAGTTGTTTTACCTGAATGGGCTCAATCTCAAAATGCATTTCTCCAAACAGGAGGATAGAGGGTAGACAAAGAAGAAGAGGAAAGGATACCTACCAGCTTTCCCTAAAGGAGATTTTGGAAGACATTCCACAACATGTGCTGCTGATTATTTCTTTTCTGAAAACTAAACATTTTCTCTCTTTGAGTAAATACCTAAATATTAATGATTCATAACTGTAACGTCCCTTTGGTGACTTCTTTACATTCACATCTTTTATAAAAGTTCCCTCTGGTGCATCTTCCAAGAGTGAATGTAACTTTTAACGGTTGAATGTATTATTTTCCAATCAGTAAAGAAAACAAGAATATGCAGAAACAAAATATAATAAGAATACACAGTTCCAGAAAGATAAGTGGGCCCTGAAGTCAACATTTACCTGAGGTACCTGTTGTTATCTTAAAGGACAAAAGCAGAAGTTAGCAGACCACTCCTGGAGACCAAAGCCAGCTGCCTGTGTTTTGTTGGTCTTTGAGCTAAGGATGGTTGTTGTTTAAAGGACTGAGCTGTTTTTTTTACATTAAAAAAAAATTTTTTTGGCCACTTTTATTGGTCTTTCATTTATTTATTTTCATCCATCTTTGTTCTTTAGCCTGTGTGGTCCTCCCATTGCAGTGGCCTCTCTCATTGCAGAGCACCTGCTCTGGGCACATGTGCTCCAGAGCTCTGGCTTGGTAATTGGACACATCGGTCCTGCCAATCCACAGCAAGTGGGATCTTCCCAGGCCAGGGATTGAATCAGCACCACTTGCACTGCAAGGCAGTGTCTTTACCTACTGGACCACCAGGGAAACCCTGTTTTTTTACATTTTAAAAAGTTGTCTTGAAAAAACAAAGGAGGAATTTGTGACAAGGACCATAGATGGTTCACATGGACTAAAGACTTTACTACTTCATCCTTTACAAAAAATTTGCCAACCCTGCACTAAACCAATACTACACATTTTAACTTCTGGTACAGGTAACATCCCACGTCTAGGCATCAAACACTGAATTAGTTAAAGTTAGGTTTGGTTGCCAGTGACAGTAACCAAAATTGCAGTTTTAATAAGATATCAAATTATTGTCCCTCCCCCAAAGTCCCAAAAGGTAATACAATGCTGATATTGTGTTTTCCAATGTCATGAACAAAAGGTCTCTCTTCTAGTTGTTTTACCTGAATGGGCTCAATCTCATGATCTAAAATGATAACATTTAGACATTCCAAACAGGAGGATAGAGGGTAGACAAAGAAGAAGAGGAAAGGATACCTACCAGCTTTCCCTAAAGGAGATTTATTGGAAGCTGCAACACTACACTACAGCTTCCATCCCATCAACCAGAATGTAGGTCCATGGCCACCCTTAGCTCTAAAAAAAGAATAAAAAATGTAGTCTTCAACTGGGCAACTGTCAGAAATTTTGCAGTCTATGGGATCACAAAGAATTGAACATGACTTAGGGACTCAACAACAACAACAACAAAAGGAAGAATGAAAATTGAGGGAAAACCTCAATACATCTGACACAAATACATCACAGGAAAGATGTGGGAATTAAATAAGGAAGGCACATAGGATCATTCAGACACATGCTATATGCTTATGAATCTTGGCTCCTTCCCCTTCACCAAATAAAATAAATAGTCAATTTACCTCAGAATTTCTGCAAGCATGGTCATCCATTCAAAGTATAGTTATGGTAGGGATGGTTCCATGGTTCCACTGATCCAAACTCTTGGTATTTACACAGTTAAAGACTCCCTTCCCCTTGAGTGCGAAGTGGACCAAGTGGCTCACTTTTTATGAACAACTACGGAATATCACTTCTGAGACAAGATTATAAAAGATAATGATTTCCATTCACTGGAATCTTGCCAGTTCTTCTTGTTTGCTCATTCTGATGAAGCCAGCTGCCATGCTGTGAGTTGTGCTATGGAAAAGGCCCATAGGGTAAGGAATAGCATGTGGAGGAACTGAATCAGGCCAAGAACCACATGATTGACTCAGAAGCAGATTCCTCCCCAGGAGAGCCTTGAGAGAATCACAGCTCAGGCTAACATGGTAGATCCTGAGAGATTCCAAAGCAGAAGACCCAGCTAAATTGCATCTGGATCCTGGCTCCACAGGAAGTAGAAAGTGTTATCTTAAATTGCTAAGCTCCAGGATAATTTGTTGGGAAGCAATAATTAATAAAACAGTAAAGTTTTCAAGTTAAAGTGAATGCAGATGTGTTTATTATCTGAGAGTCACTCAAGCTGTTACGCAAAATCAGAGAAACGAACTCAGCTTTTGAATTTGTGAGTAACTTTACCTTTGACCATATGCAGGATCATTTGCCTAATATTAGAGAGAAATAAAGCTAAGGAGGTTGGAGATACCTTACAGGAGGTACTTAGCCAGCTTTCCCTAAAGGAGATTTATTGGAAGCTGCAACACTACACTACAGCTTCCATCCCATCAACCAGAATGTAGGTCCATGGCCACCCTTAGCTCTAAAAAAAGAATAAAAAATGTAGTCTTCAACTGGGCAACTGTCAGAAATTTTGCAGTCTATGGGATCACAAAGAATTGAACATGACTTAGGGACTCAACAACAACAACAACAAAAGGAAGAATGAAAATTGAGGGAAAACCTCAATACATCTGACACAAATACATCACAGGAAAGATGTGGGAATTAAATAAGGAAGGCACATAGGATCATTCAGACACATGCTATATGCTTATGAATCTTGGCTCCTTCCCCTTCACCAAATAAAAAGAAATAGTCAATTTACCTCAGAATTTCTGCAAGCATGGTCATCCATTCAAAGTATAGTTATGGTAGGGATGGTTCCATGGTTCCACTGATCCAAACTCTTGGTATTTACACAGTTAAAGACTCCCTTCCCCTTGAGTGCGAAGTGGACCAAGTGGCTCACTTTTTATGAACAACTACGGAATATCACTTCTGAGACAAGATTATAAAAGATAATGATTTCCATTCACTGGAATCTTGCCAGTTCTTCTTGTTTGCTCATTCTGATGAAGCCAGCTGCCATGCTGTGAGTTGTGCTATGGAAAAGGCCCATAGGGTAAGGAATAGCATGTGGAGGAACTGAATCAGGCCAAGAACCACATGATTGACTCAGAAGCAGATTCCTCCCCAGGAGAGCCTTGAGAGAATCACAGCTCAGGCTAACATGGTAGATCCTGAGAGATTCCAAAGCAGAAGACCCAGCTAAATTGCATCTGGATCCTGGCTCCACAGGAAGTAGAAAGTGTTATCTTAAATTGCTAAGCTCCAGGATAATTTGTTGGGAAGCAATAATTAATAAAACAGTAAAGTTTTCAAGTTAAAGTGAATGCAGATGTGTTTATTATCTGAGAGTCACTCAAGCTGTTACGCAAAATCAGAGAAACGAACTCAGCTTTTGAATTTGTGAGTAACTTTACCTTTGACCATATGCAGGATCATTTGCCTAATATTAGAGAGAAATAAAGCTAAGGAGGTTGGAGATACCTTACAGGAGGTACTTAGAATTGCTGGTTGCCTGGAAAGAAGAAAGGAAGGGACAGATAGATGAAGGGAGAGAGTGAAGGGTAGAGGAAAGCAGAAAGGGAGAAAGGGATGGAGGTATAGAGAAAGAAAGGATAGGAAAGAGGAAGAAAAGGAAAAACAGGAAAGGCATTAGCCTACTTCTACTCTCACTGTACTGTCTCTCTTTCTCAGCAGGTCCATCTGTCTACACAACTTCAATAAAGCCATCTGGCCAAACATCAACAAGAGGTTCCAAGCAAGAATTTCTGGCTGTTGTTTTACAAAAGCTTTATCAATCTAAAGAATTTACAGGGAGTAAAAGAGTAGGAGATAGTGATTCATAGCATATAGATAAAGTATCATAGAGAAGAAAGAGAAATGATGCATACCCTCATTCTCAAAAAAGAGGAGACAGAGAATAGTGAGATCTGAAAAGTCAAGAATACAGGGAACTTGGATTCTCCATTCAAGCGGCACCGACCAGATGGTAGCAAGATCTTAGAGAATGGCTGCAGAGCAAGTTCAGGCAGACTTGAATACACCTCCATGCCCCAAACACAGCAGGGACTTCTCAAAGGAATAGGACTATAACAACAGGGACACTGGTCTTCCTGAAAGTTACCTCTGCAGCCCAGTAATGAGTACCAGACCCTCCATTCCTACTAATATGAAGGATATCAACAACAGTGGCACAATCTCAAGAATGGGAAGACAAGCCTTGGCAAGGCTTTGTTTTTACCTGTCCTCCAAAGTGGAAGCTCATTCACAAGTCAAGTTATAGAAAAATACAGTCATATTTTTTTTCTTTAGTGCATGTGTTTGTGGACTGAGACCTAGTACTCTAGCATCCAAGGTCCACCTTGACCTAGTTCCAGTTATTCTTTATACATGCTGCCTTGTATAGTGGCTAAAAGCACAAGGTTTGGAGTCAGTCAGAATTAAGTCTGCCCTGCCACTTACTAATGATTGGGAACTTGAAAAAATAACTTAAGCTACCTAATTCTCTTTCCTCATCCATAATGGAGAAATTGTAATACATAATGAAGATTACATACATAGGGCTATTCATCATAGCACCTGATATGGTAAGAATGGAAAAAGCTACCAAAGCATAATCAAGAAGGAATAGATAACTTAAAGAATCCAATCATTTTAAAGAATTAATCTTATATATAAAAACTTGTACACAAAAAAACCACATGTCCATACAGCACCACTGTAGAATTCCTCCAGACATTTAAGGAAGAAATAATACCAGCTCTATTTATAATATTTTAACTTATAAGGAATAAATTCTACAAATTATTCCAGAAAATTGAAAAGAAGGAGCATTTCCATGCTTATTCTGAGGCCAGCTTTACCCCAATACTAAAATCAGACAAAGTTTAAAAGAAAACTTTAGGGGCTTCCCTGGTAGTTCAGTGGGTAAAGAGTTCGCCTTCCAGTGCAAGGGGCACCTGCTCGATCCCTGGCATAGGAAGATCCCACATGCCGTGGAGCAGCTGGACCGGTGTGCCTAACCACAAGCCAGTGCTCTGGAGCGCATGTGCCCAGAGTCGGTGCTCTGCAAGGAGAGAGGCCACTGCAATGGGAGGCCCACACAGGCCAAAGAATTAAAATGGACAAAAATAAATGAAGGACCAATAAAAGAGGCCAAAATTTTAAAAAAGAAAGAAAAGTTTATATTCATAGTAATTCTCAGTTTATTAAGAATTAAAAGAACTTCCTTAAATTGATGTAGTGTTAGTCACTCAGTCATGTCCAACTCTTGTAATCTTGTGTGTAGATTGTAGCCCATCAGGTTCCTCTGTCCATTGGATTTTCCAGGCAAGAATACTGGAGTGGGTAGCCATTCCCTTCTTCAGGGGCTCTTCTCTACCCAGGGATTGAACCCAGGTCTCTCACATTGCAGGCAGATTCTTTACCATACATACATCTTTACATATACAAACAATCCACATCTAACATTAAAACTCTAAGCTTTCTCCCTGAGATCACATGCAAGCCCTGGATGTCAATTCTACCACTTCTATTTAGCAGTGCACTGGATGTTCTTACCAGTTAAATAAAAATAAAATTAAAAATTTAAATTAATTGAAAAGGAGAAAGTAACTTTTTTTAGAGACATTGGATAGTCTATATGGAAATTTCCTCCAAAAAGACGATATGGTAAGGAAAGCTACCAAAGCATAATCAAGAAGGAATAGATAACTTAAAGAATCCAATCATTTTAAAGAATTAATCTTATATATAAAAACTTGTACACAAAAAAACCACATGTCCATACAGCACCACTGTAGAATTCCTCCAGACATTTAAGGAAGAAATAATACCAGCTCTATTTATAATATTTTAACTTATAAGGAATAAATTCTACAAATTATTCCAGAAAATTGAAAAGAAGGAGCATTTCCATGCTTATTCTGAGGCCAGCTTTACCCCAATACTAAAATCAGACAAAGTTTAAAAGAAAACTTTAGGGGCTTCCCTGGTAGTTCAGTGGGTAAAGAGTTCGCCTTCCAGTGCAAGGGGCACCTGCTCGATCCCTGGCATAGGAAGATCCCACATGCCGTGGAGCAGCTGGACCGGTGTGCCTAACCACAAGCCAGTGCTCTGGAGCGCATGTGCCCAGAGTCGGTGCTCTGCAAGGAGAGAGGCCACTGCAATGGGAGGCCCACACAGGCCAAAGAATTAAAATGGACAAAAATAAATGAAGGACCAATAAAAGAGGCCAAAATTTTAAAAAAGAAAGAAAAGTTTATATTCATAGTAATTCTCAGTTTATTAAGAATTAAAAGAACTTCCTTAAATTGATGTAGTGTTAGTCACTCAGTCATGTCCAACTCTTGTAATCTTGTGTGTAGATTGTAGCCCATCAGGTTCCTCTGTCCATTGGATTTTCCAGGCAAGAATACTGGAGTGGGTAGCCATTCCCTTCTTCAGGGGCTCTTCTCTACCCAGGGATTGAACCCAGGTCTCTCACATTGCAGGCAGATTCTTTACCATACATACATCTTTACATATACAAACAATCCACATCTAACATTAAAACTCTAAGCTTTCTCCCTGAGATCACATGCAAGCCCTGGATGTCAATTCTACCACTTCTATTTAGCAGTGCACTGGATGTTCTTACCAGTGCAATAATAATAATAATTAAAAAATTTAAATCTAAATTGAAAAGGAGAAAGTAACACTGTTTTTTTTTTTCCAGAGACATTGGATAGTCTATATAGAAAACCTGAAGGACTCCAAAAAACTACTAGAACTAAAAATTGAGTTTAGCAAGGCTAAAGATACAAGATCAAATACAAAAGTCAATTATATTTCTATGCACTAGCAGCAAACAGTCCAAAGCTGAAATTTAAAAAGCAATACAATTGCAACGTCATCAAAAATGTGAAATACATAGACTTAAATTTGACTAAAGATATAAGCCTATATAGTGAAAGCTACAAAACACTTGAGATTTAAGAAACTAAAGAAAAATTTTAAAAAGTCTAAATGAACGGATACAGATATACCATATTCATGAGTCAGAAGATTCAACATTGCTAAAAATGTCAGTTCTCTCAAACTGATCTACAGTTTCAGTGCAATCTCAGTCAAAATATCAATCCCAGCAGATTTATTTATACATTGAGAGGATGATTTCAAAATTTATATAGAAATGCCTATAGAATATGCTAATACAACTTTGAAAATGATGAAGTTTAAGGCCTCATTTTACCTGACTTATATATTTATTATAAAGCTAAAGTAACCCAGATTTTGTGGTATTGGTGTCAGAATAGTGAAATTGATCAATAGAAAATGGAACAAAACAGAGTTTACAGATATATATATATATATATATATATATATATATATATATACACACACACATATATATATGACACACACATATATATATGTGTATATATATATGAAAAATTTTGTGATCCTCAGATAAGCAAATATTATTTAGATGTAGTACCAAAGGCATAGTCTATACAAGTACAAACTGATAACTTGAATTTCATCAAAGTTTAGAACTTCTGGCCTTCAATAGAGAAAAAACAAGACACAGATGATGACAAAATCTTTGCAAGGCATGTTTCCTTTAAAGGACATGTATCCAGACAATGTAAAGAACCTCAGACTTAATACTAAGAATGTTCAGTACATGAACTGAGAAATTCCAGATGTACAAGACAGATTTGGAAAGCCAGAGGAACCAGAGATCAAATTTCCAATACACCAATACATCATAGAAAAGGGAATTCCAGAAAAACATCTACTTTGCTTCATTTACTAAGCTAAAGCCATTGACTGTGTACATCACAACAAACTGTGGAAAATTATGAAAGAGATGGGAATACCAGACCACTTTACATGCCTCCTGAGGAATGCTGGTCAAGAAGTAACAGTTAGAACTGGACATGGAAAAATAGACTGGCTCCAAATTGGGAAAGGCATATATGAAGGTTGTATACTGTCACCCTGCTTATTTAACTTATATGCAGAGTTCATCATGTAAAATGTGGGGCTAGATGAAGCTTGAGCTAGAATCAAGATTGCCAGGAGAAATATCAATAACCTCAGATATCCAGATGACATCACCTTAATGGCAGAAAGTAGAGGAATTACAGAGCCTGTTGATGAAGATGAAACAGGAAAATGAAAAAAGCCAGCTTAAAATTCAACATTCAAAAAATGAAGATCATGGCACCCGGTCCCATAACTTCAGGGCAAATAGAAAGGAAAAAATGGAAACAGAGACACACTTCATTTTGGGGGCTCCAAAAATCACTGCAGATGGTGACTAAAGTCATGAAATTAAAAGACCCATGCTCTTTGAAGGAAAAGCTATGAAAAACCTAGATAGTGTGTTAAAAAGCAGAGACATCACTTTTCTTAAACAGTTCCATCTAGACAAAGCTATGGTTTGTCCAATAGTCATGCACAGATGTGAGATTTGGACCATAAAGAAGTCTAAGCACCACGAAAGAATTGATGCTTTCTAACTGTGATGCTGAAGACAACTCTTTGAGAGTCACCTGGACAGCAAGGAGACCAAAACAGTCAAGTCTAAAGAAAATCAACCCTGAATATTTATTGGAAGGACTGATGATGAAGCTCCAATACTTTGACCACCTGATGTGAAGAGACAACTTATTGAAAAAGACCCTGATGCTGGGAAAGATTGAAGGCAAGAGGAGAAAGGGACAACAGGGGATGAGTTGGTTGGATAGCATCACATACTCAATGGACATAAGTTTGAGCAAACTCCAGAAGATGGTGAAAGACAGGTTGTGCCTGGTGTGCTGCTATCCATGTGGTCGCAAAGAATCAGACTTGACTGAGTGACTGAATAACAGCAGCAAAGTAAACAAACAGCCTAGTAAAAATTGGGTAAAGGATGTAGGTGGACACTTTGGTGAAGCGGCAAGTAAATACGCAAGAAATGTTCAACATCATTAGTCCTAAGGGAAATGCAAATTAATACCAAAGGAAATGCCCCTATACATTTATTAGAGTAGGTAAGTCTTAAAGAAACAGCTTCCCTGGTGGTCCAGTGGAAGGGGTGCCAGTTCGATCCCTGGCCTGGGAAGATCCCACGTGCTGCAGAGCGGCTGGACCGATGTGTCCAATTACCAAGCCAGAGCTCTGGAGCGCATGCGCCCAGAGCCGGTGCTCTGCGACAACAGAGGCCACTGCAATGGGAGGCCCCCACAGGCCAAAGAACAAAAGATGGATGAAAATAGATAAATGAAAGGCCAATAGAAGTGGCCCACCCGCCCCCCCCACAAAAAAATAGATAAATAATAATAATAATAATAAAGAAACAAGCCTACCAAATGTTGGCAAGGATGTGGAAGAACTCTTATACACTGCTCTTGGGAAGGTTTTTTTTGTTGTTCAGTTGCTAAGTTGTGTCTGACTCATTGTGACCCCATGAACGGCCAGGCTTCCTAGTTCACTGTCTCCTGGAGTTTGCTCAGATTTGTGTCCTTTGAGTTGGTCATGCTATCCAACCATCTCATCCTCTGTTGTCCCCTTCTCCTTTTGCCTTCAATATTCCCCAGCATCAGGGTCTTTTCCAATGAGTCACAGCCAAACTATCGGCTTATATATGACTGTTCCTACCAACTTTATTTGTAATAACCAAAAATCCATCCATATAATGGAATACTACTCATTACAAAAAGTATCGATACCCTGCAACATGGATGATTGTTAAAAATAATTATGATGACTGAAAGAAAATAAACATCAACTAGCACATACTGTGTGACTCAATTTTCTAAAGGTCTAGAAAACCCAAACTAATCTATACTGAGAAAAAACAGTGGTTGCCTGAGCTTGAGGCTGAGAAGGGCAGGGTGACAGCTAAGGAGCTTTTTTTTTTTTTAAAGTTCTCTTATTTTAAATATTTATTTATTTATTTATTTATTTTGAGGGGGATGGGGTGGGGAGGGAGGGGAGCAAGTGGGCCACTTCTATTGGTCTTTCATTTCTCTATTTTCATCCGTCATTGTTCTTTGGCCCATGTGGGCCTCCCATTGCGGTGGCATCTGTCGCTGCAGAGCACCGGCTCTGGGCGCATGCGCTCCAGAGCTCCGGCTCAGTAATTGGACACATCAGTCCAGCCGCTCGGCGGCACGTGGGATCTTCCCAGGCCAGGGATCGAACTGGCGCCCCTTGCACTGCAAGGCGGTGTCCTTACCCACTGGACCACCAGGGAAGCCCACAGCTAAGGATCTTGAGGAAATATTTCTGAGTGATGATATTTTTACTATTTTGAATATGGTAATGTACTTATATAAGTGTGTCTAAACTTCTCAAATTATATACTTTAAATATGTACTACACATTATAGATCAAATGTAACTCAATAAAGCTTCATTTTAAAAAGTTAAACACATACCTATTCTATGATCTAGCCATTTTTTTTCCTAAGTCTTGATCCAATCAAAAGCATACATGCATATGACTAATCTGGGATTATACATATCTGTAAACAACAAAACTCTGCAAAAGTAAAAAGTAAAATAAAAATAATTATTAAATTAAAAAAAAATGGATATATGCATACAAAGACCAGGGCTTCCCAGGTGGCATCAGCGGTAAAGAACCTGCCTGACAATGGAGGAGACCTAAGAGACAGAGTCTCGATCACTGAGTCAGGGAAGATTCTCTGAATACTGGGGATACACTCCAGTATTCTCCCCTGGAGAATCCCATGGACACAGGAGCCTAGCAGGCTACAGTCCATAGGGTTGCACAGAGTTGGACATGACTGAAGCAACTTAGCGCACACACACACACAAAAACACACACCATGTACATGAGTGTTCATAGAAGCATAGAACAGTCAACAACTGGAAAATGTTCAAAGGTCCATCAACAGATGAATGAATGGATAAAGAAACTTTGGTACATTCATACAAGGACTGTTGCTCAGCAATAAAGAGAATGAATGACTGATACATACTACATGATTGAAGCTCAAAGTAAGTATGCTAAGTGAAAGAACTCAGACAAAAGAGATTCATTTATATAAAATCCTAGAATATGAGAACTCTTCTATAGTGAGAAAAAGCAGGTCAGAGCTGGGGGATGGAGGGATGAGGGGAGCAGGAGGGATGGATTACCAGGCAGCAGTTGGAAACTTGGGAGTGGGACAAACTTTTTTTTTAATCACGTAGACTGTGATGATGGCTTTATGAGTACATATATGCCAACATGTATCAAATCGTAGAGTTCTATTTTGTGTAGTTTTATTATAGGTCAACAAGATCTCTATATTTGCAGCAAGGTAATTCAAGAGACCAAAGAATGAGAATTTTGATGATCTGGGTATAAGAAATTATTGACACAAGGAAAAAGAAAGGGAAAAAGCATTGGCTTAGTTAAATTTCTGTGTAACCATCAGTAGAGACTCACCTTTTGACCCCCCTCCCTCCACATTTCTGATTGTGTGATGTGCAAATAGTTAGACCTGATGCTCTTAACATTTATTCCACTTCTAACAGGTTATGCTACAATTTTGATCACCATCATAGGAGTCTCAAAATAGACTTTACAGAGACTGCCAGTGAGCTTCCTTTCAGATTCTTCAAAATCCTTACCCACAAAAGAGATAGACATGCTTCACCCTCCACATTCCTGGTCCCCAGGGAAGGGACCACGCCCTTCCCAAACTGCAAGTGCCCTAGGCCAGTGATCTTTTGGCACCAAGGACTGGTTTCATGGAAGACGATTCTGCCTGACAATGGAGGAGACCTAAGAGACAGAGTCTCGATCACTGAGTCAGGGAAGATTCTCTGAATACTGGGGATACACTCCAGTATTCTCCCCTGGAGAATCCCATGGACACAGGAGCCTAGCAGGCTACAGTCCATAGGGTTGCACAGAGTTGGACATGACTGAAGCAACTTAGCGCACACACACACAAAAACACACACCATGTACATGAGTGTTCATAGAAGCATAGAACAGTCAACAACTGGAAAATGTTCAAAGGTCCATCAACAGATGAATGAATGGATAAAGAAACTTTGGTACATTCATACAAGGACTGTTGCTCAGCAATAAAGAGAATGAATGACTGATACATACTACATGATTGAAGCTCAAAGTAAGTATGCTAAGTGAAAGAACTCAGACAAAAGAGATTCATTTATATAAAATCCTAGAATATGAGAACTCTTCTATAGTGAGAAAAAGCAGGTCAGAGCTGGGGGATGGAGGGATGAGGGGAGCAGGAGGGATGGATTACCAGGCAGCAGTTGGAAACTTGGGAGTGGGACAAACTTTTTTTTTAATCACGTAGACTGTGATGATGGCTTTATGAGTACATATATGCCAACATGTATCAAATCGTAGAGTTCTATTTTGTGTAGTTTTATTATAGGTCAACAAGATCTCTATATTTGCAGCAAGGTAATTCAAGAGACCAAAGAATGAGAATTTTGATGATCTGGGTATAAGAAATTATTGACACAAGGAAAAAGAAAGGGAAAAAGCATTGGCTTAGTTAAATTTCTGTGTAACCATCAGTAGAGACTCACCTTTTGACCCCCCTCCCTCCACATTTCTGATTGTGTGATGTGCAAATAGTTAGACCTGATGCTCTTAACATTTATTCCACTTCTAACAGGTTATGCTACAATTTTTGATCACCATCATAGGAGTCTCAAAATAGACTTTACAGAGACTGCCAGTGAGCTTCCTTTCAGATTCTTCAAAATCCTTACCCACAAAAGAGATAGACATGCTTCACCCTCCACATTCCTGGTCCCCAGGGAAGGGACCACGCCCTTCCCAAACTGCAAGTGCCCTAGGCCAGTGATCTTTTGGCACCAAGGACTGGTTTCATGGAAGACGATTCTTCCACAGATCAGGATGGGGGTGAAGGGGTTGGCAGGAGGATGGTTTGAGGATGATTCAAACATTATATTTACTGTGCACTTTATTTCTATTTATTACATCAGCTCCACCGCAGATCATCAAGCATTAGATCCCAGAAGTTGGGAACCCCTACCTAAGGGAGTAAAATGTGTTTAATGGAAACCTGATTTACTCTTATCTTGGTAGCTCCTACAGGCGCAATTCTGCTGCCATTCTAAGGAGAACACAACCAAAGAAACCTAAATTTGAGAAATAATTATCCCCTCTGACCTGGTTTTTCCAAAAGTGGTGGGTAGGGTGTGAGCAGTATTTGTCTACATCCTCTGTCTGGTAGTTATGAACATTTAAACTCCTGTGTGGTTGTGTACAGTTACATTATAACTTATTAGTGCTCAGAGGGAGCTCTTTTGGAGTGTTGTTTTCTGATAAGAGCCAGGATAAATCATGACCCTTGACTTGTCTGACTCATTTCCTGTGAGAGGTGGTGGACTTTATTGTTAGCCTAATGTCTCTCTGCTAAGTGCTTTGGGAAACATGTTTCAATGTCCAAACAGAGTCCCAACCCCCCAACCAAGTTCACGAGCTAAAACATTCATGAGATAAAACAGGCAATCTAGCGCTGTTGTGAAAGTCAAAATATTCTGAGGTTTGTGGTTGAACAGAGCTTAGGAGAGAGCTGGAGTCGGATAATGAGCCCTCTCAACTGCTTCTGGAAAGTAGAAACTTCCTAAAAGTGCACAAACTTGATAGAATCTAGGGTACCTGGCTCAATGTCAGGGATCAACCAGGGCATTGAGTGGCCTGAATTCTAGTCCCAAGTGTAATTGGGCTCTTAACATTTATTCCACTTCTAACAGGTTATGCTACAATTTTTGATCACCATCATAGGAGTCTCAAAATAGACTTTACAGAGACTGCCAGTGAGCTTCCTTTCAGATTCTTCAAAATCCTTACCCACAAAAGAGATAGACATGCTTCACCCTCCACATTCCTGGTCCCCAGGGAAGGGACCACGCCCTTCCCAAACTGCAAGTGCCCTAGGCCAGTGATCTTTTGGCACCAAGGACTGGTTTCATGGAAGACGATTCTTCCACAGATCAGGATGGGGGTGAAGGGGTTGGCAGGAGGATGGTTTGAGGATGATTCAAACATTATATTTACTGTGCACTTTATTTCTATTTATTACATCAGCTCCACCGCAGATCATCAAGCATTAGATCCCAGAAGTTGGGAACCCCTACCTAAGGGAGTAAAATGTGTTTAATGGAAACCTGATTTACTCTTATCTTGGTAGCTCCTACAGGCGCAATTCTGCTGCCATTCTAAGGAGAACACAACCAAAGAAACCTAAATTTGAGAAATAATTATCCCCTCTGACCTGGTTTTTCCAAAAGTGGTGGGTAGGGTGTGAGCAGTATTTGTCTACATCCTCTGTCTGGTAGTTATGAACATTTAAACTCCTGTGTGGTTGTGTACAGTTACATTATAACTTATTAGTGCTCAGAGGGAGCTCTTTTGGAGTGTTGTTTTCTGATAAGAGCCAGGATAAATCATGACCCTTGACTTGTCTGACTCATTTCCTGTGAGAGGTGGTGGACTTTATTGTTAGCCTAATGTCTCTCTGCTAAGTGCTTTGGGAAACATGTTTCAATGTCCAAACAGAGTCCCAACCCCCCAACCAAGTTCACGAGCTAAAACATTCATGAGATAAAACAGGCAATCTAGCGCTGTTGTGAAAGTCAAAATATTCTGAGGTTTGTGGTTGAACAGAGCTTAGAGAGAGATGGAGTCGGATAATGAGACCTCTCAACTGCTTCTGGAAAGTAGAAACTTCCTAAAAGTGCACAAACTTGATAGAATCTAGGGTACCTGGCTCAATGTCAGGGATCAACCAGGGCATTGAGTGGCCTGAATTCTAGTCCCAAGTTTACCACCAGCTCAACCTATGTCCTTGGTCAAACCATGTAAGGCATCTGGGTAGTCAGACTCTTCCTCTGTAAAACAAAATCAGGTGCTCCGCACTCCACTGCCTTGAGGAACCAAGTGGGCACCACCCCCTACTCCCGTGAGTGAAGGGCCCAAGTAAGGCTTTACAGAGTAGAACAGGGCACCCTCTGTCTGAGTACATTTAAGTTCCATTAATATTTAACCATGCAAAACAAATTTCAGTTTTCAAACTCTGGCTCAAACTCTGATTGAAAGAACACTAAGGTCCACTTGAGCTCTAAAAACCCAAGACTGTCCAAGCCAGAGTGCATAGGACAAGGTTTCTGTGGTAGCTTAGATCAAGTGTGACATCCAGTGGTCTTTTTAGCTAATGGCACTTAAAGACTTTCAAAAGCTTGGGGAATTCTAATCTCTTAGGCACTTAATCTTACTGAAAAGATTTCAGTTGAAGAAAGGGAACTGGAACTAGCAAGTATTCTCCCCTGGGTTGTAGGCACTGTGAGAACTTCCCCCATTTGGCCTACCCATACTCCACAGTGAGAACAGTATTATCACCCACCAAAATGGAAAAGGAAACAGAAGGAGGCATAGAGATGAACTTGCCCAAGTAACTTGCCAAGCTTGCATGTAAGAAATTGTAAATACAGGGGTGAGTGGGGACCAGGAGTAGGAGGGGGCCAGGATAAATCATGACCCTTGACTTGTCTGACTCATTTCCTGTGAGAGGTGGTGGACTTTATTGTTAGCCTAATGTCTCTCTGCTAAGTGCTTTGGGAAACATGTTTCAATGTCCAAACAGAGTCCCAACCCCCCAACCAAGTTCACGAGCTAAAACATTCATGAGATAAAACAGGCAATCTAGCGCTGTTGTGAAAGTCAAAATATTCTGAGGTTTGTGGTTGAACAGAGCTTAGGAGAGAGCTGGAGTCGGATAATGAGCCCTCTCAACTGCTTCTGGAAAGTAGAAACTTCCTAAAAGTGCACAAACTTGATAGAATCTAGGGTACCTGGCTCAATGTCAGGGATCAACCAGGGCATTGAGTGGCCTGAATTCTAGTCCCAAGTTTACCACCAGCTCAACCTATGTCCTTGGTCAAACCATGTAAGGCATCTGGGTAGTCAGACTCTTCCTCTGTAAAACAAAATCAGGTGCTCCGCACTCCACTGCCTTGAGGAACCAAGTGGGCACCACCCCCTACTCCCGTGAGTGAAGGGCCCAAGTAAGGCTTTACAGAGTAGAACAGGGCACCCTCTGTCTGAGTACATTTAAGTTCCATTAATATTTAACCATGCAAAACAAATTTCAGTTTTCAAACTCTGGCTCAAACTCTGATTGAAAGAACACTAAGGTCCACTTGAGCTCTAAAAACCCAAGACTGTCCAAGCCAGAGTGCATAGGACAAGGTTTCTGTGGTAGCTTAGATCAAGTGTGACATCCAGTGGTCTTTTTAGCTAATGGCACTTAAAGACTTTCAAAAGCTTGGGGAATTCTAATCTCTTAGGCACTTAATCTTACTGAAAAGATTTCAGTTGAAGAAAGGGAACTGGAACTAGCAAGTATTCTCCCCTGGGTTGTAGGCACTGTGAGAACTTCCCCCATTTGGCCTACCCATACTCCACAGTGAGAACAGTATTATCACCCACCAAAATGGAAAAGGAAACAGAAGGAGGCATAGAGATGAACTTGCCCAAGTAACTTGCCAAGCTTGCATGTAAGAAATTGTAAATACAGGGGTGAGTGGGGACCAGGAGTAGGAGGGAGAGGATATGTGTATACTTATGCTTGATTCATGCTATTAATAGCAAAAACCAACACAACATTGTAAAGCAATTATCCTTCCATTTAAACATATACAGGGAAAAAAAGGAAAAAGAAATTATAAATGCTGTCTGACTCTTGAGTCTATGCTGCATCCATCACTCTGGGACTGTAGAGAACATGTCTCCAAATTTCTATTTTTAATGAGGAAATTAGAGTGAACAAAGTTAAATGACGCCAAAAAGTTAACAGCAACTAGGGAAAGAGCTAAGGCTGAAACTCAAATCTTAAAGAGAATCCAGCAATAAATATTTCCAGTATAAATTGTCCAAAACAGAAACATATTTTACCTTCACCAGGGCCTCTGAAATACAAAGACCCTTTGCTTTATATCACAGAAAAGTTCCCACTCTGACCACTAGAAGGTTAGAAGGGAGCTTACTGCTTCATACCAAGAATTGGCAACAGAAAGAAGAAGAAAGAGTAATAATTTTCTAAAACTTGAATGCATTGGCAGTACCATGAACACAGGGACTGACACACTCTAGGTTCGAAAGGTCTCACTCTGTACAACCTAGCATAATAATTAATGTCCATAATGATGACCCTGAGTCATTAAAGCCATTAAATTCTTCTTAGAGTTCTATGCTTATCAAGTAAGGAAATATGTAATCTAATTGAGAAAGATTTAACATCATAATAATGAGAGTGAACATTTTCCCTGCAGTTAAATAGCTTATCTAGAAGACTGGCTTTAGTTTGCACATTTGAAACCCTTGAGAGCAGTCTGCATGGGTAGTCAGACGACATCTTCCGTCTGGCCAGAAATTCTTCTGCCATTAGTCTATGTTTAAGCTACAAATATGGGGGCACCATTTCCAGATAAAGAACTATTTTTAATACTCCTAGCCTGATAAAATCTAGTCCGTTCCAGTTCAGTCTCAGAGTCACAGTCACGAAGCAATTTATAAAGAATTTTACTCCATATTTCCCAAGTGACTCTGAAGGGCATTCAATTAACTCGTAAACAGTTTTTGGCCAATGCATGTAAGAAATTGTAAATACAGGGGTGAGTGGGGACCAGGAGTACGAGGGAGAGGATATTCGTATACTTATGCGTGATTCATGCTATTAATAGCAAAAACCAACACAACATTGTAAAGCAATTATCCTTCCATTTAAACATATACAGGGAAAAAAAGGAAAAAGAAATTATAAATGCTGTCTGACTCTTGAGTCTATGCTGCATCCATCACTCTGGGACTGTAGAGAACATGTCTCCAAATTTCTATTTTTAATGAGGAAATTAGAGTGAACAAAGTTAAATGACGCCAAAAAGTTAACAGCAACTAGGGAAAGAGCTAAGGCTGAAACTCAAATCTTAAAGAGAATCCAGCAATAAATATTTCCAGTATAAATTGTCCAAAACAGAAACATATTTTACCTTCACCAGGGCCTCTGAAATACAAAGACCCTTTGCTTTATATCACAGAAAAGTTCCCACTCTGACCACTAGAAGGTTAGAAGGGAGCTTACTGCTTCATACCAAGAATTGGCAACAGAAAGAAGAAGAAAGAGTA
The DNA here is from genome assembly GCA_022376925.1 of Tragulus kanchil. Classification (NCBI taxonomy): domain Eukaryota; kingdom Metazoa; phylum Chordata; class Mammalia; order Artiodactyla; family Tragulidae; genus Tragulus; species Tragulus kanchil. The sequence continues at coordinate 111,228,489 of JAIOJX010000005.1, read as the reverse complement.
ATAATTTTCTAAAACTTGAATGCATTGGCAGTACCATGAACACAGGGACTGACACACTCTAGGTTCGAAAGGTCTCACTCTGTACAACCTAGCATAATAATTAATGTCCATAATGATGACCCTGAGTCATTAAAGCCATTAAATTCTTCTTAGAGTTCTATGCTTATCAAGTAAGGAAATATGTAATCTAATTGAGAAAGATTTAACATCATAATAATGAGAGTGAACATTTTCCCTGCAGTTAAATAGCTTATCTAGAAGACTGGCTTTAGTTTGCACATTTGAAACCCTTGAGAGCAGTCTGCATGGGTAGTCAGACGACATCTTCCGTCTGGCCAGAAATTCTTCTGCCATTAGTCTATGTTTAAGCTACAAATATGGGGGCACCATTTCCAGATAAAGAACTATTTTTAATACTCCTAGCCTGATAAAATCTAGTCCGTTCCAGTTCAGTCTCAGAGTCACAGTCACGAAGCAATTTATAAAGAATTTTACTCCATATTTCCCAAGTGACTCTGAAGGGCATTCAAATATAAAGTCTACAGTAAACTCAGTAAAAGTTATCACCTGTCCTCTCTAGTTACTTTTCTCACATACTGCATCTCCTCTGGGACCTACCCTTTCAAAATCCTCAGGAGAACCTTTCTCTGCTTCTTCACCAGCCGTGTCTTGTCCCTGCCTGGAATTTCTCCCCAATCTCCACCTCCCTTCTAGTCTTCCTTGTCAGTGTAGTCCTTCCCACTTGTCAAAACGTAACTTCTACTTTAGGTTTCGACTTAAATACAGTAACATTTCCTCTTCACAGAACTCCTTCTATCTCTCATTGAGAAGGAATTCCTTCTTCTACTGTATCACAACTGCAATTTTAATTCCTGCTTGTTCATTCTCTCAGTTAGGCCTGATCTTTCAATTGTTCTTCTCAAGCTCTATCTCCCCATTAGAATCTGAGTTCCTTGAAAAAAGGCACTAAGTATCTTGCTGTTTTGTACATAGTAATCCAACAAGAAACACCAATGAATTTTCGAATATTTCTAAGTTGCTGAATTAAAGTAAACATTTCAGAGAAACTCAGCAAAATCTCCAGTAAACATTTTACTTGCTACATTTCTTGTTGAAGACTTCTGTAAAATGAGTTTTTCTGCTTTGTTGACATAGCATCATTTGAACTCCTAAGAAAGAATGTTCTTTCTTAGGAAACGATCTTATAATTGCCATAAGGAAGGGATAGTTAGGGAGTTTGGGATGGACCTGTACACTGCTATATTTGAAATGGAAAACCAACGAGGACCTATTGTATAGCACATGGAACTCTGTTCAATGTGATAGGACAGCCTGAATGGGGGTTTGAGGAAAGTTGGATACATGTACATCTAGCTGACAAACCCTTGAGAGCAGTCTGCATGGGTAGTCAGACATCTTCCGTCTGGCCAGAAATTCTTCTGCCATTAGTCTATGTTTAAGCTACAAATATGGGGGCACCATTTCCAGATAAAGAACTATTTTTAATACTCCTAGCCTGATAAAATCTAGTCCGTTCCAGTTCAGTCTCAGAGTCACAGTCACGAAGCAATTTATAAAGAATTTTACTCCATATTTCCCAAGTGACTCTGAAGGGCATTCAAATATAAAGTCTACAGTAAACTCAGTAAAAGTTATCACCTGTCCTCTCTAGTTACTTTTCTCACATACTGCATCTCCTCTGGGACCTACCCTTTCAAAATCCTCAGGAGAACCTTTCTCTGCTTCTTCACCAGCCGTGTCTTGTCCCTGCCTGGAATTTCTCCCCAATCTCCACCTCCCTTCTAGTCTTCCTTGTCAGTGTAGTCCTTCCCACTTGTCAAAACGTAACTTCTACTTTAGGTTTCGACTTAAATACAGTAACATTTCCTCTTCACAGAACTCCTTCTATCTCTCATTGAGAAGGAATTCCTTCTTCTACTGTATCACAACTGCAATTTTAATTCCTGCTTGTTCATTCTCTCAGTTAGGCCTGATCTTTCAATTGTTCTTCTCAAGCTCTATCTCCCCATTAGAATCTGAGTTCCTTGAAAAAAGGCACTAAGTATCTTGCTGTTTTGTACATAGTAATCCAACAAGAAACACCAATGAATTTTCGAATATTTCTAAGTTGCTGAATTAAAGTAAACATTTCAGAGAAACTCAGCAAAATCTCCAGTAAACATTTTACTTGCTACATTTCTTGTTGAAGACTTCTGTAAAATGAGTTTTTCTGCTTTGTTGACATAGCATCATTTGAACTCCTAAGAAAGAATGTTCTTTCTTAGGAAACGATCTTATAATTGCCATAAGGAAGGGATAGTTAGGGAGTTTGGGATGGACCTGTACACTGCTATATTTGAAATGGAAAACCAACGAGGACCTATTGTATAGCACATGGAACTCTGTTCAATGTGATAGGACAGCCTGAATGGAAGAGGGATTTGAGGAAAGTTGGATACATGTACATGTATGGCTGAGTCCCTTTGCTGTTCACCTGAAACTATCATAACATTATTAATCAGCTATACCCTAATACAAAATGAAAATTAAAAAGGAATGCCCTTTAAGGATTTCTGGATCCTATTTCATCCAACAAACATTTATTGAGAACCTAGCATGTGCCAGATGATTCTACAAGTTAAAACATCTATAGTAAACAAAAATTCTTTTTCTCTCTTCCTTTGTCTTTCTCTTTTGCTTTCCCTTGGTAATTACAAAAGCTTATACTGTATAAAGTTGGGCTTGAAGTTTATAAACTGATACTTAGTTTATAAACTGATACCATAGGCCAGTTTTTCTTCTATGAAATGCAGATAAAAGGATGTGGCTAATAGAGATTTCTGGAAAGCTAGATTCTAGTTCGCCAAGATTTTGCCATATTTATCAAACAGAATGGAACTAGCACTTCTGGATCAACCCTTTCACATAGATTATTTAATGAATGCGTTTACTTAAATTATTTCACTTATATATTAAGACTGCTCTATGAGGTACTTGCTACTTCCATTTTGGAGATAATTAAACTGATCTTAGTTGAAGTTAAGAAAGTTGTTCAAAGACACATACGTGGTAGGTCCGGACTGATTAGTGGAAAAGTGTTTCTTTCCTGAAGACTGCTTCTCAATTTAAAACCTCCAGTAGGAAAATCTTTAAAAGTAAAATTTGCCTCTTTTAAACAATGAGGCCATTGCACTGAAGTGGCTTTAATGCTATGGTGGCTTACGTAAGCAAACCAAAAGCTAATCCTGTAAATGCCCAGCTTTGAAATAGAAACCTATAGAAAACCAATCACAGTCAACTAGGCTTAAGCAGTCAATCACATAATTTGCTTTGGCTCTTTCTCTATGGGTCTTTTCTCCTGGTATTCCATTCAAATAAACTTAAGGTTGTTTTTTTATTTTTATTTGGTTGTGCTGGATCTTAGCGCCAGATGAGATTTTTCTTTTTTGAGGCGGGGGGGGCGGCATTGGAGAGGGAGGCGGACGGGCGGGTCACTTTTATTGGTCTTTCATTTATCTATTTCCATCCATCTTTTGTTCCTTGCTCCGTGGAGGCCTCCCATCGCAGTGGCCTCTGCTGTCACAGAGCACCGGCTCTGGGTGCATGCGCTCCAGAGCTCCGGCTTGGTAACTGGACACATCAGTTCAGCCGCTCCGCGGCACGTGGGACCTTCCCAGGCCAGGGATGGAACCAGCGCCCCTTGCATTGCAAGGTGGTGTCCTTAACCACGGGACCACCAGGGAAGCCCAAACTTAAAGTTTTTAATGTGCTTCCATTTATTTTTTAACACTTCTAACTAAAGTCAAGAAAAATCTTGTCATCTAGGAGAATGAAAATAACCCCATGTCAATTCAGTAATTTTGTTCCAGGTCCTGTCCTTATGTGTTCTTTCTCCAAAGAAATGTCTATCAAGAGTCTTCCCTAGTGGTCCAGTGATTAGGTCTGCGCTTTCACTGCCAAGGGCATGGGTTCATTCCCTGGTCTCCTGCAAGCCCTACAGAGTGGCCAAAAAGCAACCAATAATATCTATCTAGAATCTCCTCTACAGGGAGGAAATGCCCCACCCAGGTCTCTTTTACCAGGTAGTTTAATTGGGGGACCGCACTGTGTTGGGCCAGTTAGGGAAAGGAGTCTATTTCTAGCACAAAACTATTTTTACAGGGACTTTATTATTAATCTATTGGAGTATGTTTCACAAGTGATGCTTCATGGTAGCTTTGGACCTAAGTCTGCTTTTATTCATTTCCTATTAATTTTAACAAGGAATCCTTTACTCCACCTCAGCAAAAAATGATAGCAGGTTATTGGTTAGTCATTAAGTTGTGTCCAGCTCTTTTCGACCCTGTGGACTGTAGCCCATCAAGCTCCTCTGTTCATGGGATTCTCCAAGCAAGATTACTGGAGTAGATTACCATTTCCTTTTCTAGGGTATCTTCCCAAAAGGACTGAACCCAAGTTTCCTGCATTGGTAGGCAGATTCTTTACCACTGAGTCACCTGGGAAGCCCAATAGCAGGTTGACTGGCTAATAATTTAGAGCTACAATGGTGCTCAAGGAACTACTGTGGGTATCACCAACAAACATGGAAAGCATGCATTACTAGTACTGCTAAATCACATTAGATGCATATATACACAGGACCCTATACCCTTATCAGAATCGCTTTGCATACTCTTTGAAAGCCAAAGTATACCCAGCACCATTCCCAAGATACTATTAGCAAAAGGGCTTTGGAAGAAATACATGAAGAGGTATATGGCATTGCTTCTGAGAGGCTTGAACTGCAGTTAGGCAAAATCTCCTGAAATTCTCAAAATGTGATTCTGGATTTGTCCTTGCTGCCCTCTTTTCCTTGAAGTCTCCTGGGAAACATCTCACTACATTTTTTTGTCTTTTTCATGGCTTTTCCTCTAATTGGGTTTTTCACATTAAATTCAGAGTAGTGCCCTTATCTATCTTTGCCTGGAGTCTAGAGTTTCTGAGTGTTTCAATCATCGTACTAATATTTTATCTTCATGCCTGACCACTAACTACACTCAATAAATATAGGAGGAGTGGGATTTCCCTGGCTAAGAGTCTGAACTCTCAATGCAGGGAGCCCAGTTTGATCCCTGGTCAGGGAACTATGCTGTAACTAAGAGTTCCCATGCTGCAACTAAAGATGGAGGATCCTCTGCTGCAACTAAGACCTGGTGCAGCCAAATAAATACAATAAGGAGTGAAACAAAATATACATGAATTAATTTGGTGTTGCATAGTATCTGGAGATAGGAACAGCTTTAAACTTCAAACCCCTAGGAATAACTACTTGAGAAGTTGATGTGCACAAATGAGATTTTTGTCTGCCTTATAAAGACCACAGGAGGAAAGAATCTAGGTAAGAACTAGAAAGGGACCCTGTGTGGTAGTCACCCAGTTCAAGCTTATGAGGATTTCAGAGAACTCACTCCTGAGCTGCACAAACCCTAAAATAGCAGTACACAAGTCAGCAACATTATAGACTGTGGCAGATCCCCAATGATATTTACAAAAGCCATAAGTAGACTCACAAAGAATAGGTTCCAGAGTCACCAATCCTATTTTGTCTGCTGTCATTGATTATTCTGTGTTCCAGTCTGTGTTCTCTGCATATCATGTGTATTAATCCTTTAAGCCTCACAGCTTCCCTGTGAGGTTTCCTCTACACCTCATGATTTAAGATGTGCTAACTAGGGCTTAGAGGAATGAACTACCTAGACAAATAACCACAGAGCATATAAGTGCCACAGCCGAATGCCAAACCCTGGAACCCTGGCTCCACAGCTGAGATTATTAAGCACTGACATGGCCACAGAGGGCTGACACTCAGGCCTTCTTTAAGAGAAGAGCAAGCATACAACCTCACTTATTATTAGAGAAATGCAAATTAAAACTACCATGAGATATCACCTCACACTCATCAGAATGGCCATCATCAACAAGTCTACAGACAATAAATGCTGGAGAGGGTGCAGAGAAAAGGGAACCCTCTTGCATTGCTGGTGGGAATGTCAATTGATAAAAGTACGGAGATTTCTTAAAAACTAAAATGAATAGAAGCAATCCTGGAGTCTAGAGTTTCTGAGTGTTTCAATCATCGTACTAATATTTTATCTTCATGCCTGACCACTAACTACACTCAATAAATATAGGAGGAGTGGGATTTCCCTGGCTAAGAGTCTGAACTCTCAATGCAGGGAGCCCAGTTTGATCCCTGGTCAGGGAACTATGCTGTAACTAAGAGTTCCCATGCTGCAACTAAAGATGGAGGATCCTCTGCTGCAACTAAGACCTGGTGCAGCCAAATAAATACAATAAGGAGTGAAACAAAATATACATGAATTAATTTGGTGTTGCATAGTATCTGGAGATAGGAACAGCTTTAAACTTCAAACCCCTAGGAATAACTACTTGAGAAGTTGATGTGCACAAATGAGATTTTTGTCTGCCTTATAAAGACCACAGGAGGAAAGAATCTAGGTAAGAACTAGAAAGGGACCCTGTGTGGTAGTCACCCAGTTCAAGCTTATGAGGATTTCAGAGAACTCACTCCTGAGCTGCACAAACCCTAAAATAGCAGTACACAAGTCAGCAACATTATAGACTGTGGCAGATCCCCAATGATATTTACAAAAGCCATAAGTAGACTCACAAAGAATAGGTTCCAGAGTCACCAATCCTATTTTGTCTGCTGTCATTGATTATTCTGTGTTCCAGTCTGTGTTCTCTGCATATCATGTGTATTAATCCTTTAAGCCTCACAGCTTCCCTGTGAGGTTTCCTCTACACCTCATGATTTAAGATGTGCTAACTAGGGCTTAGAGGAATGAACTACCTAGACAAATAACCACAGAGCATATAAGTGCCACAGCCGAATGCCAAACCCTGGAACCCTGGCTCCACAGCTGAGATTATTAAGCACTGACATGGCCACAGAGGGCTGACACTCAGGCCTTCTTTAAGAGAAGAGCAAGCATACAACCTCACTTATTATTAGAGAAATGCAAATTAAAACTACCATGAGATATCACCTCACACTCATCAGAATGGCCATCATCAACAAGTCTACAGACAATAAATGCTGGAGAGGGTGCAGAGAAAAGGGAACCCTCTTGCATTGCTGGTGGGAATGTCAATTGATACAGCCTCTATGGAAGACAGTACGGAGATTTCTTAAAAAACTAAAAATAGAAGCACCCTATGACCCAGCAATCCCACTATTAGGCTTATATCCTGATGAAACCAAAACTGAAAGAAGCACCTGTACCCCAATGTTCATTGCAGTTCTCTATACAATAGCTAGAACATGGAAGCAACCTAGGTGTCCATCGATGAATGAATGGATACAGAAGCTCTGGTAAATATATACAATGGAATACTACTCAGCTGTTCAAAGAAATGCAGAAGACTCAGTCCTAATGAAATGGCTGGCTCTAGAACCTATCATAAAAAGTGAAGTAAGTCAAAAAGAGAAAGACAAATACAGTATACTAACACACATATATGGAATCTAGTAGGACGGTCTTGATAACACATGCAGTGAACTCATGGAAAAACAGACAGAGCATAGACATAGGGACATTGTGGGGAAGAAATAGGGAGGGGGAGGCATGGAGGGAGTAACATGGAAACCTATACTGTTATGTGTGGAAAAGATACCTAGTGTCATTGTGCTAAGGGAATAGGAGTGCTCACAATGGCATGGGGCAATGGTCCCGAGGGGTGGGAAGGGGGGAACTGGGTGGGGTAGGGACCAGGGATATGCATATGACTGATCTGGGAACATACATGTCTGTGAACAACAAAACTCTGTAAAACCTTTAAAATAAAGAATAAAAACAAAGAGAGAGAAGAGCAAGCATGGTTGGATTTACGATGTCGTCCATGACAAGGCTACACTTTTCCCTGCACTGTTCCCAGATGATAGATACAGCAGAGGTGTTAGAACTGGGCCATCATTGCCCAGCACAGTACTCTGCTATCAAACAGCCTTTGCTCAGAGATTCCCTATCAGCCTAACCAAGGTTTTCTCAGGACTACACTATGGTCTGAGGATTTTCCTATGCAAGCATTCCTTCCCTCCTTCTCTGGTTTCACAAGCGCCAGATCTACATCATAGTCTGTAGGTTCTTGAATTTGCTTCTTTTCCCTTCCCTTATACCCTAAATGGATATTTTTCCCAGTAGATCTCTTGATATGGCAATCTCATCTTGGCATCTGCTTCTTGGATGGCACAGGGGATACCAGAAGTGGTCCAAGGAACCAGGCAGTTTTATGAAGTGTCAGGACTGGCTCGCCACTACTCAGATGCAGGGATGACCCCATCCTGAAAAGACTTCAGGGCACAGACAGTCCCTGGCACAGGTGGAAGCCCAGTCGCTGAAGATTTCACTGGTGTCGATCTGAAAAATGCCCCATGGGAAGGAAATGTTTTTGACCATACAAGGACTCAGGTCTTTCAAAGATAGTGGGAAAAAGTTCCTAAACAGACAAGAGAGTCAGCCATTACTAAGTTGTCTTCATGCACCACAGAGAAGTAATATGAAACAGGTGTGGTAGCTGCTGACTGAGACACAGAGGGCCTCTTTGGTAACTTGTCTCTTGCAGTGGAAAAGCAAGCACAGCTGAAGAGCATGTTCAGAAGCTAGCAGAGTTGCAGAACCCAAGAAACATTTCAGTAAGGAACAAAGCAGCATTGGTGGCTCTAGAGGGACTTGTGCATGGAAGTCGGAACTAGTTATGTGTGGAAAGATACCTAGTGTCATTGTGCTAAGGGAATAGGAGTGCTCACAATGGCATGGGGCAATGGTCCCGAGGGGTGGGAAGGGGAACTGGGTGGGGTAGGGACCAGGGATATGCATATGACTGATCTGGGAACATACATGTCTGTGAACAACAAAACTCTGTAAAACCTTTAAAATAAAGAATAAAAACAAAGAGAGAGAAGAGCAAGCATGGTTGGATTTACGATGTCGTCCATGACAAGGCTACACTTTTCCCTGCACTGTTCCCAGATGATAGATACAGCAGAGGTGTTAGAACTGGGCCATCATTGCCCAGCACAGTACTCTGCTATCAAACAGCCTTTGCTCAGAGATTCCCTATCAGCCTAACCAAGGTTTTCTCAGGACTACACTATGGTCTGAGGATTTTCCTATGCAAGCATTCCTTCCCTCCTTCTCTGGTTTCACAAGCGTCAGATCTACATCATAGTCTGTAGGTTCTTGAATTTGCTTCTTTTCCCTTCCCTTATACCCTAAATGGATATTTTTCCCAGTAGATCTCTTGATATGGCAATCTCATCTTGGCATCTGCTTCTTGGATGGCACAGGGGATACCAGAAGTGGTCCAAGGAACCAGGCAGTTTTATGAAGTGTCAGGACTGGCTCGCCACTACTCAGATGCAGGGATGACCCCATCCTGAAAAGACTTCAGGGCACAGACAGTCCCTGGCACAGGTGGAAGCCCAGTCGCTGAAGATTTCACTGGTGTCGATCTGAAAAATGCCCCATGGGAAGGAAATGTTTTTGACCATACAAGGACTCAGGTCTTTCAAAGATAGTGGGAAAAAGTTCCTAAACAGACAAGAGAGTCAGCCATTACTAAGTTGTCTTCATGCACCACAGAGAAGTAATATGAAACAGGTGTGGTAGCTGCTGACTGAGACACAGAGGGCCTCTTTGGTAACTTGTCTCTTGCAGTGGAAAAGCAAGCACAGCTGAAGAGCATGTTCAGAAGCTAGCAGAGTTGCAGAACCCAAGAAACATTTCAGTAAGGAACAAAACAGCATTGGTGGCTCTAGAGCTTGTTCTCATCTTTTCTTCAAGTCCACATATAACTCTTGGAAGTATCAGAGGGTGTCCACTCTATCCCTCTTTATTTCATTAAGTACTGTGCACTTACACTATGCACAGTATATAACTTTGATGACTCTTTCAGTGCTACCCTTGGATTTATACAGTTGTGTTTCAAGATTCAGCCAAAATATGGCAGTTAAACTAAAGCCAGGGCTCTGGTTGGGAAAATACGAGACCTAGAATATGGGATGGAGACACCTGGGTGGATTCCTGCCAGGATTTGACTTCACAGACCTTCCCCTAAGAGCTTCCAGAGGTCCTGCCCACAATAAGAATAGGCACTTCTCCTGTGTGGAGTGACACTGCCAAAGCTTCTCCTTCATAAGGCAACAGACAACTCCCAAAGTGGTGCTCCCACCTCCTCTCCTGACTGCCAGGATGATAGATAGGGTTAAATCCAGCATAACTCATCTTGGAGCATGCTGGGCTCCATAAGACAAAAAAAGTTAAATCCCCAGAAGGAATAACAAGAACCACCTAGTAGATACAAGAAGATTGTACAAAGGAAGGTAACTGGGATTAGACTGCCTGATCAAAAGGCAAAAGTGTGAGGCTGGATAAGAAAGAATTAAGTGGGATTTTCCCTGGTGGTCCAGCGGCTAAATCTCCATGTTCCCAAAGCAGGGGGCCTGACCTGATCAGGGAACTAGATCCCACACACTGCAACTAAGGGTTCTTATGGCACAACCAAGACAGGGTGCAGCCAAACAAATATTTTTCTTAAAAACGTAAAGAAAGAATTAACTGATTCAAATGCATTTTTGAAACGTATGATTTATCACTTTGGCAAAGACCCCTAGAGAAGGGTCAAACTCTGGTAGTAAATTGGTTTCCTAGCGCTTCTGTAATTACCACAAACTCAATGGCTTAAAACAAACTCAAATTTACTATCTTACCTGTATAATCAGATGTTCAACATGGATCTCATCAGCTAAAATCAAGGTGTTGGCAAGGCTGCATTCCCTCCGTAGTCTAAGGGGAAATCTCCTTCCTGGAAATCTTCTCCAGCTTCTAGAAGCCTCCAGCACTCTTTGGCTCAAGGCCTTTCTTCTATCTTAAAAAACAGTGGTAAAGCACCTTCAAATCTCTCTCTTGGACCCTCTTGCCTCCATCTTTCACTAACACAAACTGCAAATAAAGAATCAGCTCTGGGCTTGTTACTGGGCTCTTGTAAAGATGCCATGCCTAGCAGCTGTTTCTCATATGATCCAAATGAATGCAACCACTCCGCGAGATTAAATCGTTTGTTATAGCTCCCCTCAGCTGAGGACAAAGAGGTGTTCTGCAGGATGATTGTCTAGAAGCCAAGCTGAGAACCCCCACCTCCTGAGGCATTCCTCAGCCCCTCCCTTGCAGCTGCTCTCATCTCTCAAGGAAGAAGGTGCACAGAAACCCCCTATCAGACTGAGCTCCTTCCCCATCAAGTGCAGGTGTGGTGTTTAAATAACTGCCCCAGAACCAAGAGGAGTGTCCTCATTTTGCCCAGTTCTCTGTGTCAATTCCTGTGTTAGGTCATAGGTTGGTTATATTTCCCAGTCTTGGAAACGTCGTCTTACGCAGAAGATGTTCTATGTGGCCCAAAAGCCCACTCCCCTACGGTCACCAGAGCTGTGTGCTCTAGGTGTGCCCTCTATGTGGGCTGCATGTGTGGTGGTGGGCTGACTACTCTGGGTGCACTGGGCAAGGCTGGCCTCCGGCCTGGTTGCCTGTGAGGCTGGGCCTTGTACAGTGGCCACAGGCCTGTTGGAGGTAAGGCTAGGTTCCCTGCATGGTGGACTGTGTGGCCTGTATATGGGTGGACATGGAGCTGGGGCCAGTCTTCTGGAAGGTTGGACTGGGCCTCCAGGATTAATAGTCTAAAGAGAATTCTAAAATGGTGTTTGCTAGAATCAGTGTTATCATGGTAGAATGGGCTCTCAAACATGGCCACTACTAGCACCTCCATCCCCAAGTCAGTCCCTATTGCCTCCTGGACCAGCATGAGGGTCTGACCCAGGCTTCTTTCAAATTGCTGCTTCTCGGCCGGGACTTCAAGAGTGTGAGATTCTGCTCGTCCTCTTTAAGAGCAGAGTGTTTCCTATAGCTTTCTGGCTCTCCCACACCTAAGCCCTGATGGTTTACAAATCCAGACATTCTGGGAGCTTATCTCCCAGGGTGTAGAGTGTGATGTGGGACTTGGACCCCTCATTCCATGGGAAGAACTTCTATGATGATCATACTCCTCCTGTTTATGGAGCACCAACCTCTGGCAGGGCAGGGCAGTCCTGACTAAACCATGTCTCCACTTCTCCTACCTGTCTCCTTGTGATTCCTTTCTGTGTGTATAGCTCCCTCAGCTGAGGACAAAGAGGTGTTCTGCAGGATGATTGTCTAGAAGCCAAGCTGAGAACCCCACCTCCTGAGGCATTCCTCAGCCCCTCCCTTGCAGCTGCTCTCATCTCTCAAGGAAGAAGGTGCACAGAAACCCCCTATCAGACTGAGCTCCTTCCCCATCAAGTGCAGGTGTGGTGTTTAAATAACTGCCCCAGAACCAAGAGGAGTGTCCTCATTTTGCCCAGTTCTCTGTGTCAATTCCTGTGTTAGGTCATAGGTTGGTTATATTTCCCAGTCTTGGAAACGTCGTCTTACGCAGAAGATGTTCTATGTGGCCCAAAAGCCCACTCCCCTACGGTCACCAGAGCTGTGTGCTCTAGGTGTGCCCTCTATGTGGGCTGCATGTGTGGTGGTGGGCTGACTACTCTGGGTGCACTGGGCAAGGCTGGCCTCCGGCCTGGTTGCCTGTGAGGCTGGGCCTTGTACAGTGGCCACAGGCCTGTTGGAGGTAAGGCTAGGTTCCCTGCATGGTGGACTGTGTGGCCTGTATATGGGTGGACATGGAGCTGGGGCCAGTCTTCTGGAAGGTTGGACTGGGCCTCCAGGATTAATAGTCTAAAGAGAATTCTAAAATGGTGTTTGCTAGAATCAGTGTTATCATGGTAGAATGGGCTCTCAAACATGGCCACTACTAGCACCTCCATCCCCAAGTCAGTCCCTATTGCCTCCTGGACCAGCATGAGGGTCTGACCCAGGCTTCTTTCAAATTGCTGCTTCTCGGCCGGGACTTCAAGAGTGTGAGATTCTGCTCGTCCTCTTTAAGAGCAGAGTGTTTCCTATAGCTTTCTGGCTCTCCCACACCTAAGCCCTGATGGTTTACAAATCCAGACATTCTGGGAGCTTATCTCCCAGGGTGTAGAGTGTGATGTGGGACTTGGACCCCTCATTCCATGGGAAGAACTTCTATGATGATCATACTCCTCCTGTTTATGGAGCACCAACCTCTGGCAGGGCAGGGCAGTCCTGACTAAACCATGTCTCCACTTCTCCTACCTGTCTCCTTGTGATTCCTTTCTGTGTGTCTAGTTGTGGAAAATCTTATTCTGTTAGTCTTCAGGTCATTCTCATAGATAATTGCTCTCTAAGTAGATGTAATTTTGCTCTCCAAGTAGTACGTCCATTGGAGAAGATGAGTCCAGGGTCTTCCTATTTTACTATCTTGGCCACCTCTCTCCAGATTCAAGTGGTTAAAATTCACTTTCTTTTTAATCTACCATTTGAAGAAGCAGTGGAATCCAAAACACTTTTTACATTATGAATCAGACATGTAAGTTTCCTTAACCATATTAATAAATCTCGTCAATTGTTTTGACCATGTTATTGTCTTTGCTGGATTTCATAGACTTATAACAACTTGGAGTTGGAGTATATAGATATTCAGGATCTCATTTGATACCCAATTCAGTCTCAAACTCGAGGTACAGTCACTTCGTTTTAACACATGAGGAAACTGAGACACTAGAATCACACAAAGTTTCAGCCAGGATTCAAAGAGCCCATCTTTTTCCTGTATTCTGTCCGAAAGGCCTGCTCTTCATCCAATTTTCCTATGAAAAGTACCCCAAATAGTCTGCCTAAAAATAGCTTCTGGACAAGCGACCTTCTGAAGTTATCTGTTCTTTAATAGCTGTTCTAAGGTACAGCATCTATGCCCCCTTCACAAAAGTGATTTTGAAAATCAAATCTCAGAGAATTAGACTATAAATTCTGCTTTCATGGCTAAGAAACCCCGTGCCTAGTACAGACCTGGGAAGAGACTAGAGATGAAGCATCTTATACAAATTACGTATTCCACCCTCCTCCCACAAAAAAAGAACTCCCTAGGGACCCTGTTCCTCTCCAAGTATTCTCTAAAACAAAGGCAGCTTTAGAAGTCGATGGTGAAGGTTTTGAGGAGTAACATACAAAGACTAGGTAGAATGGTTGGCCATGATTTCTTACCTCCTGGAGAAGAGAACCACCAGCTTATACAAAAGCAGACGTGAACAGTGTCTCTACCCCAGGGAAAAGCCAGCTGAAAGAGGGGCTCTTGTGACTCCCACTTCTTGCCAAGCAGAAGATCCTGTCCTTGGCTATTTGGTACCAGAAAGGCCTTGTTAAGAGATCCTGTGATGCAATTAGAAATGGCATCTTCAGAGGAACTAGGCAGGCCTGGTTAAGTCTAACAGAGCTGCTTTCTAATCATATGCTTTGCAATAGCTGCTTCAACCATTTCAACAATTTAAAATCAGATGACTGTAATGAAGCATAAATCAGTTAACACATTTGAAGCACCCAACTCTGTGCTGGGAATATGAAAGACCAATACTTGAAATTGTTGTTTAGTCACTAAGTCATGACCAACTCTTGCAGCCCCATGGACTGTAGCCCACCAGGCTCCTTTGTCCATGGGATTTCCCAGGCAAGAATATTGGAGTGGGTTACCACTTCCTTCTCCAGGGGATCTTCTTAACCCACGGATGGAACCTGAGTCTCCTGCACTAGCAGGAGGATTCTTTATCACGAGTCACTAGGAAGGTCCAGTACTTGAAATATTTACATTAAATCAGCTATGTTCAACTAAACTTATGAAACATTGAAATGGCAAAAGTTAAATAGATTTTTGGCCTTCAGAGTGTCTGAAAACCTCTATGACTATATTGTCCTTTGTGAATCTGTGAGAGAGGGGCTGAGCATACAGTAGTTCCCAAATTTATTGGATCATGAAACCGTTTTCATGACATTAGTGTAAACAGTTCTGGCAACACTAACTTGGAGCAAAATCTAATAGACTTGATAAAATTTTACAGTGGCTACAAGGACATCAAAAATGTACATTGGGGTTTTGATTTTTAATCTTGGATTTATCCTTTAAAAAATCTAATTTTGAAAAAGGAAACAAGTGATTCAACACGTATCAACAACATACTTATGTTTACATGGATTTAAAAATGCTGTGAGTTTTTATAAAGTGTTCACATATCAAAATATTATAATGAAAGTGCAGCTAAATTATGAGATTAAAATATACGGTCTTAAATGAAAAGCCGATCTCCTCTCCTTGTCATCTGCAATGTTTTTACAGTTTTTGTATTTCCTACCTGATTCAGTAGATGGCAGTGTAGATTTAACATAGAGAAAAATCCCACCGAGTAAATGTAGATTCATCCTGGAATAAATATCCTGCCCTTTCCCCTCCTCTCTCTAGTATCCAATGTTAACTATTAGCTGAGAGGGGAACTTGCATATTTCTCTGGAGGGGAAGAAGGCTGAAGTTGGATAAGAAATGGTTTTCTTCCCCTTCTGGAAACTCTCTGTCTTATCCCTGAAAATGTGCATTTGTAGAATTCTGTAGATCAGGAAGGGCAAAGAACATCATTGGATCACCAATCTAGACTCTGGGGCTTCCCAGATGGCACTAGTGGTAAAGAATCCATGCCAATGCAGGAGATGCAGGAGACCCAGGTTCAATTCCTGGGTCGGGAAGATCTCCAAAGAAGGAAATGGCAACCAACTCCAATATGTTTGCCTGGAAAATTCTATGCACAGAGAGGCCTGGCAGGCACCAGTCTCTGGGGTCACAAAGAGTTGAACATGACTGAGCACAATCACACAGGCACCATATAATCTAGACCCCTTACGTGTTACATAGTGCAAATAAATCAGATCACAATTTCCCACTGGACCCAAATCCTTTTCCATACACTTCTCTAAGTAGCTACTACGAATCAGTCTACAAGAGCACTAAAGATGAAATCTATAACACCAGCCATGGAGTTCAGAGACTCTTAAGACCAAATACTTGCTAAGTCTCAGAGACACTAACAGACGTATCCCAAATTTACCAGATGGTTTATGACAGGACCAGAACAGGGATTCAGGCCTTTGACTCTCACTGAAGAGGGTTTTTCGACCCAGTCTTCATCTCTTCCTCCTCAGCACCAGGCTGTTTAAGTACAAGCCCTGAGAACCAAGTCCAGATAATTAAGTGCTAGGGGTCTTTCTGGTCTCACATGAACCAATTACCCTCTTGGAGAAAAAGAGGTGGAGTATAGTAGGCAGGAGGTACCCCCCAAAGCTGTCTGTGGGGGCCCAGCAGTATTTGTGCCACCAGTCTGGCAGGCCCATTTTATCCTGATCCAGCAAAGGCTGCTCTGGTGCTATCTAGCTGCCCCTGCCCTAGAGTTCACGACTTCCACAGGCCAAGGCTTACCGTTCCTTGGCCCTTAAGGCAATCAGGTATTAATTTTGAGTCAAATAGTAGGTTCCTTCATTAATATTTCTTTTTTCAGGAACTTTCCATGATTTTCAAGTTCTAATCATGTAGATATAAAAGTACATCAGGAAAAGCTGAGTGTGAAGGCCTTATGCAATATCCTGATTCTTTAACTCTCAAAACTGATGATATCAGATTGAACATTTCCAGTAGGTCTGGGGGCATTTCTAGATGAAATGAAGCCAGAATTTTCAATATTATGCCTCCAAAAGTGGTGTCGTCACCCTCTGTTTCTTTCCTAAGTTCCATTTAGCAACTACAGCTCTCAGAGGCATTACTATTCTTCAGTCACCCAGATGTGAATGCCAGTCATTTTCAGCTTCCACTTTCTCTTGTCGCATTCTTTTGTTTTTTAAAAGATTTATTTATTTATTTTTGGCTGTGCTGGGTCTTCATTGCTGTCTGCTGGCTTTCTCTCGTTGTAGAGCGAAGGGACTACTCTCTATAGCTGTGATGTGCAGATTTCCCATTGCAGAGGCTTCTCTTGTTATGGAGCACAGGTTCAAGTCATGCGCCTTCAGTAGTTGAGGTTTGAGGGCTCAACAACACTGGCGTAGTCGTTGTGGCACACAGACTTAGTTGCTCCACTGCATGTGGGATTTCCCAGAGCAGGGATTGAATCTGTGTCCCCTGACTTGGCAGGTGGTTTCTTAACTATTGGACTCCCAGGGAAGCCCTCTCATCCCATTTTTATCAGTCATATTCATTCCTGTCTGTTCTGCATCTACTGTTATCGAAATAGTCAATGCAATATTTTAAGCATATAGAAAAAAATCAAAAGAATAACATAATGAACACTCATGTATCTACCTGTAAGGTCTATCAAATATTTGTGTTTTGTCATTATTACCTAATGGGTTTTTTTTAAGAAAGAGTACCATTAAAAAGAAAGAAAAAAGAGTACCATTTATAGTTGAAGATTGTGTGAATTCATTCCTGATTCAATATTTGACCAATTTACCCACTGTTCCAGTCAACAAATATTTTTCAAGCATTACTTAGGGTCAGGCACTGGTCTAGGAATGAAAGTACATCAGTAAACAAAACAATACCCCCTGCTTTCATAGAATTACACAGAAATATCATCATTCCAATTTTTTCTCATATCTTTTCTCATTTATCACATTATGTATATCCAAAAACAGTATACACCGTTGTTTTGCACATTTTCAAGTTTTATTTGAATGGTACTTTACTAACATGTACAGCATATTTGCCTCATACTTTGATAATTACCTTAAGACAGGGCACTCTAGTTCACTCATGTTAACTTTACAGCATTTGCTTGTACGGAACACTATAGTTTAATGACCCATTTTTCCTGTTGAAGGACAGTCAGTTTTTTTTTCAGTTTTTCACAATTAAAAATTATACTGTAATCAATAGGCCCTCTTCCCAGTATCATGCTCATATGACTTCTTTCCTACTTCCCCCACTTGGTACAATGTCTTGTTTCTAGGAGCTCAGCATATATGTGCTCTCTTGAATTCTCCAGAGTTTTCTAGGGTTGACCAGAAATTTATTAGTGAAATACACTAGTTTCTAAGGGGAGTTCCAGTTCCCCTAGAAATCTTGAGAAAAATACTGACATACTATGAGAATAAAATTAAAATTGTGCTCCATTACTAAAAGATGGGATTGGATTGGAAGAAGTGTAAATAAGATGAACTGGTGCAAGATACCACTTGTTACCTTTGACACAAACTCCCTTGAGGCCATCACTTTTATTCTTTGTACCAATGTAGTCCTAGTACCTAGAACAGTGCATCTCAATGCTGGATGCCCATCATAAATGTACCTGGGAGACTGTAAGATTTAAAATTTTTATTTATTTGACTGTACTAGGTCTTCATGCAGGATCTATAGTTGCAGCATGTGGGACCTAGTTCTCTAACCAGGGATGGAACCTGGGCCCTTGCACTGGGAGCCTCTGGACCCCGGAAACCCCATTTGAGAGATTTTAAGAAAGAGTACCATTAAAAAGAAAGAAAAAAGAGTACCATTTATAGTTGAAGATTGTGTGAATTCATTCCTGATTCAATATTTGACCAATTTACCCACTGTTCCAGTCAACAAATATTTTTCAAGCATTACTTAGGGTCAGGCACTGGTCTAGGAATGAAAGTACATCAGTAAACAAAACAATACCCCCTGCTTTCATAGAATTACACAGAAATATCATCATTCCAATTTTTTCTCATATCTTTTCTCATTTATCACATTATGTATATCCAAAAACAGTATACACCGTTGTTTTGCACATTTTCAAGTTTTATTTGAATGGTACTTTACTAACATGTACAGCATATTTGCCTCATACTTTGATAATTACCTTAAGACAGGGCACTCTAGTTCACTCATGTTAACTTTACAGCATTTGCTTGTACGGAACACTATAGTTTAATGACCCATTTTTCCTGTTGAAGGACAGTCAGTTTTTTTTTCAGTTTTTCACAATTAAAAATTATACTGTAATCAATAGGCCCTCTTCCCAGTATCATGCTCATATGACTTCTTTCCTACTTCCCCCACTTGGTACAATGTCTTGTTTCTAGGAGCTCAGCATATATGTGCTCTCTTGAATTCTCCAGAGTTTTCTAGGGTTGACCAGAAATTTATTAGTGAAATACACTAGTTTCTAAGGGGAGTTCCAGTTCCCCTAGAAATCTTGAGAAAAATACTGACATACTATGAGAATAAAATTAAAATTGTGCTCCATTACTAAAAGATGGGATTGGATTGGAAGAAGTGTAAATAAGATGAACTGGTGCAAGATACCACTTGTTACCTTTGACACAAACTCCCTTGAGGCCATCACTTTTATTCTTTGTACCAATGTAGTCCTAGTACCTAGAACAGTGCATCTCAATGCTGGATGCCCATCATAAATGTACCTGGGAGACTGTAAGATTTAAAATTTTTATTTATTTGACTGTACTAGGTCTTCATGCAGGATCTATAGTTGCAGCATGTGGGACCTAGTTCTCTAACCAGGGATGGAACCTGGGCCCCTTGCACTGGGAGCCTCTGGACCACCAGGGAAATACCCTATTTGAGAGATTTTAAAGTTCACTTACTCTGGGCCTCTTATCACAGCAACAAAAGGAAAATGTCAGGAGTGGATTCAAGGCATCTGTACATTTTCAAAGTGTTGCTCGGGTATTTCTAATGGACAGACAAGGCTGAGAACTTCTGAGCAGGGCTGAGAACCATAAGGTTGAGAACCACTAAGGGCAGTGGTGAGGCTCATGCTGTGGGCCACTGCTGTTCTGAAACCTCTGCCTAACCTGGTTAATGTGCGCAGTTACCTGGGCTCCAGCTAAAGGTAACATATTCTTCTCACACTCTAGCTGATCACCCTGAGCAGCCTGTTGTTATCTGTGTCTAACCATTTACTGCCCTGACTCTGTGCTTATATATTCCCCAAGCTCAGTCTTTCCAGGTTCCACTGACCATGTGATATTTCTTGGAGTTAGCTGAATGTTGAGGACACCTCTTACCTGCAGAAGGCTAAATGCCCTTTACTGCTCTACGTATCACACAAATCCTCACTGAACTCAGTGTTCTACCCAACAGGTGGTATTATTATGGCTTGTTTTGTCATCAGCAGTAAAAAATAAATTGAACCCATCTATCAAAGTATATTGGAGAAGGAAATGGCAACCCACTCCAACATTCTTGCCTGGAAAATTCCATGGACAGAGGAGCCTGGCAGGCTACAGTCCATGGAGTCACAAAGAGTTGGCCATGACTGAGTGACCGAACACACAGGGATAAAATTAAAATTGTGCTCCATTACTAAAAGATGGGATTGGATTGGAAGAAGTGTAAATAAGATGAACTGGTGCAAGATACCACTTGTTACCTTTGACACAAACTCCCTTGAGGCCATCACTTTTATTCTTTGTACCAATGTAGTCCTAGTACCTAGAACAGTGCATCTCAATGCTGGATGCCCATCATAAATGTACCTGGGAGACTGTAAGATTTAAAATTTTTATTTATTTGACTGTACTAGGTCTTCATGCAGGATCTATAGTTGCAGCATGTGGGACCTAGTTCTCTAACCAGGGATGGAACCGGGGCCCCCTTGCACTGGGAGCCTCTGGACCACCAGGGAAATACCCTATTTGAGAGATTTTAAAGTTCACTTACTCTGGGCCTCTTATCACAGCAACAAAAGGAAAATGTCAGGAGTGGATTCAAGGCATCTGTACATTTTCAAAGTGTTGCTCGGGTATTTCTAATGGACAGACAAGGCTGAGAACTTCTGAGCAGGGCTGAGAACCATAAGGTTGAGAACCACTAAGGGCAGTGGTGAGGCTCATGCTGTGGGCCACTGCTGTTCTGAAACCTCTGCCTAACCTGGTTAATGTGCGCAGTTACCTGGGCTCCAGCTAAAGGTAACATATTCTTCTCACACTCTAGCTGATCACCCTGAGCAGCCTGTTGTTATCTGTGTCTAACCATTTACTGCCCTGACTCTGTGCTTATATATTCCCCAAGCTCAGTCTTTCCAGGTTCCACTGACCATGTGATATTTCTTGGAGTTAGCTGAATGTTGAGGACACCTCTTACCTGCAGAAGGCTAAATGCCCTTTACTGCTCTACGTATCACACAAATCCTCACTGAACTCAGTGTTCTACCCAACAGGTGGTATTATTATGGCTTGTTTTGTCATCAGCAGTAAAAAATAAATTGAACCCATCTATCAAAGTATATTGGAGAAGGAAATGGCAACCCACTCCAACATTCTTGCCTGGAAAATTCCATGGACAGAGGAGCCTGGCAGGCTACAGTCCATGGAGTCACAAAGAGTTGGCCATGACTGAGTGACCGATCACACATCAAAGTATATAGTGTTGTCTAATATCAGGTTCTGGAATGAATACAGTTTTTTTTTTTTTTTTCATCATGAAATTTGCTTCTCTGCACTAGTGATCACTTTTATTTTTTAAACTTTTACAGAGTTTTGTTGTTCACAGACACGTATGTTCCCAGATCAGTCATATGCATATCCCTGGCACCCTCCCCCCACTAATTCTCCCCATCCCACCCCATCCAGCCATTACACCCCACCTCAGCAGGATCTCCTATTCCTGCAGGGCAGTGAAAATAGCTATCTTTTTCATAAATGATAGTATAGGTTTCCATGTTACTTCAAGTGTATTATCAAAACTTTTAGGATTCTAAATATACTGTGAACCTTGAAAAATCAGAAGCCACAACCCAAAGAGTTCATATTAGGTGGTATGAAGAAAAACAAGACAAAAAGGCTATTTTGTCTGCTTTTACTGTAGGTCAATAATTTTCAAACTGAGGTCTTTCCAGGAATTCAATAATTACCTTTAAGAATTTTAAATTTTGTATTTCGACGCCAAACAAATTCTTAACAATATTCACGTAAACAGAAATGGCCTGTCTTGAGTGCTTGCTATAGGGTAGCACTTACGACACTCTGGTAAGTGTTCAACATACATACCTTACTCATCCTCACAACAGCCATGAGATAAAGTACTTGCTCCTATTGGAGAGGAAGGAAAAGCAGAGAACACTTATTAATGTGCCTTCAAATGCTGAGTTGATACTTAAAGAGGTTGAGATTCAAAGCTAAGCCACACAGTTCCCAGTTTCACCTTGTTATCAGGAGTTTCTGCTACTCTTTAAAGTATGAATATAATGGTATTGCTTTGTCACCAGTTACTAAGAAAAGAAGATGAGTTTACATGTCATTGATGCTTTGTTCCAAGTGAAGATCAACTGATGCCACAGTGTTTACTCACACACTGCAACAGAACAGAGAAGAGTGATGATTAGAAGGAACTCTAATCATTGTTCACTATAGCAGAGATAGGAAAACTCAAAAAAGCCCATTGAGAGCAACCAGAACCAGAACCACATTATAAGTGGCATTTATTTTCAGGCATCACATTTAATTACTGTTACTCGATTCTTACTGGTTCGTGGTTTTTTCAGTACATTAAAATTTTTCAATGTATTTAGCTTTTAGAAATGTGTAAGATTGGTGAATAAAACAGGAGAGAGAAAAACTCAGTCACTTAGCTGTGTTCAACTCTTTGCAACCCTATGGACTGTAGCCCACCAGGCTCCTCTGTCCATGGAATTTCCTAGGTAAGAATACTGGCATGGGTTGCCATTTCCATGGAATCTTCCCATCCCACCCCATCCAGCCATTACACCCCACCTCAGCAGGATCTCCTATTCCTGCAGGGCAGTGAAAATAGCTATCTTTTTCATAAATGATAGTATAGGTTTCCATGTTACTTCAAGTGTATTATCAAAACTTTTAGGATTCTAAATATACTGTGAACCTTGAAAAATCAGAAGCCACAACCCAAAGAGTTCATATTAGGTGGTATGAAGAAAAACAAGACAAAAAGGCTATTTTGTCTGCTTTTACTGTAGGTCAATAATTTTCAAACTGAGGTCTTTCCAGGAATTCAATAATTACCTTTAAGAATTTTAAATTTTGTATTTCGACGCCAAACAAATTCTTAACAATATTCACGTAAACAGAAATGGCCTGTCTTGAGTGCTTGCTATAGGGTAGCACTTACGACACTCTGGTAAGTGTTCAACATACATACCTTACTCATCCTCACAACAGCCATGAGATAAAGTACTTGCTCCTATTGGAGAGGAAGGAAAAGCAGAGAACACTTATTAATGTGCCTTCAAATGCTGAGTTGATACTTAAAGAGGTTGAGATTCAAAGCTAAGCCACACAGTTCCCAGTTTCACCTTGTTATCAGGAGTTTCTGCTACTCTTTAAAGTATGAATATAATGGTATTGCTTTGTCACCAGTTACTAAGAAAAGAAGATGAGTTTACATGTCATTGATGCTTTGTTCCAAGTGAAGATCAACTGATGCCACAGTGTTTACTCACACACTGCAACAGAACAGAGAAGAGTGATGATTAGAAGGAACTCTAATCATTGTTCACTATAGCAGAGATAGGAAAACTCAAAAAAGCCCATTGAGAGCAACCAGAACCAGAACCACATTATAAGTGGCATTTATTTTCAGGCATCACATTTAATTACTGTTACTCGATTCTTACTGGTTCGTGGTTTTTTCAGTACATTAAAATTTTTCAATGTATTTAGCTTTTAGAAATGTGTAAGATTGGTGAATAAAACAGGAGAGAAAAACTCAGTCACTTAGCTGTGTTCAACTCTTTGCAACCCTATGGAATACAGCACACTAGGCTCCTCTGTCCATGGAATTTCCTAGGCAAGAATACTGGAATGGGTTGCCATTTCCTACTCCAAGGAATCTTCCCAACTCAGGGATTGAACCCACATCTCTGGCATTGACTAGTGGGTTCTTTACCACTGGAGCCACCTGGGAAGTTCCATAAATAAAACAAATTTATGTCTTTGTTTCTGCATATTAAAATAATGTTTCATTTATTCAGAGACTTGAAGTAAAATGATGGTATCCATAATAAATTTATTTTTCCTTTTAAGTGTAGTTAATTTATTACTCAAGTCTGACAAACACTGACCTAGACTAACAATAGAGATGCATTAAGCATTTCCATACTTCACACACAGTCAAGTCCTGGTCTCTAGGATTTAGGACCCAAACCCCAGTATTGCCTTGACCAGTCTTCTCTCTGCCTAGATGGATGTAAACAAACAATCTGGGGCAGCTGACTGAGTAACCAGGTTTGCAAAGATCTTGACTGCTTTCTTTCATTGTCTCTCCTGCCTAGCTTGTTCACAGAGTTACCCACAGCCTCAGGTGACTACACTTTGAAATCAACACCCTCGTATTTAGAAAGAACTTCAGTTTCAAAGATACATTAAAGCCTGGACAAAAGATTGACCTCTCTCTTCCTCAGAAGACTAAAGAGCTATCTAATTTCTGCCTGGGAAAAAGGAACCAAAAATGGAATCGAAATTATAGTAATCTCTTCTCCTAAACTTGTGTCTGTCTCTGGGCACATAATATCATTACTATTTGCCAAGTGAAGATCAACTGATGCCACAGTGTTTACTCACCTGCAACAGAACAGAGAAGAGTGATGATTAGAAGGAACTCTAATCATTGATAAGCAGAGATAGGAAAACTCAAAAAAGCCCATTGAGAGCAACCAGAACCAGAACCACATTATAAGTGGCATTTATTTTCAGGCATCACATTTAATTACTGTTACTCGATTCTTACTGGTTCGTGGTTTTTTCAGTACATTAAAATTTTTCAATGTATTTAGCTTTTAGAAATGTGTAAGATTGGTGAATAAAACAGGAGAGAGAAAAACTCAGTCACTTAGCTGTGTTCAACTCTTTGCAACCCTATGGAATACAGCACACTAGGCTCCTCTGTCCATGGAATTTCCTAGGCAAGAATACTGGAATGGGTTGCCATTTCCTACTCCAAGGAATCTTCCCAACTCAGGGATTGAACCCACATCTCTGGCATTGACTAGTGGGTTCTTTACCACTGGAGCCACCTGGGAAGTTCCATAAATAAAACAAATTTATGTCTTTGTTTCTGCATATTAAAATAATGTTTCATTTATTCAGAGACTTGAAGTAAAATGATGGTATCCATAATAAATTTATTTTTCCTTTTAAGTGTAGTTAATTTATTACTCAAGTCTGACAAACACTGACCTAGACTAACAATAGAGATGCATTAAGCATTTCCATACTTCACACACAGTCAAGTCCTGGTCTCTAGGATTTAGGACCCAAACCCCAGTATTGCCTTGACCAGTCTTCTCTCTGCCTAGATGGATGTAAACAAACAATCTGGGGCAGCTGACTGAGTAACCAGGTTTGCAAAGATCTTGACTGCTTTCTTTCATTGTCTCTCCTGCCTAGCTTGTTCACAGAGTTACCCACAGCCTCAGGTGACTACACTTTGAAATCAACACCCTCGTATTTAGAAAGAACTTCAGTTTCAAAGATACATTAAAGCCTGGACAAAAGATTGACCTCTCTCTTCCTCAGAAGACTAAAGAGCTATCTAATTTCTGCCTGGGAAAAAGGAACCAAAAATGGAATCGAAATTATAGTAATCTCTTCTCCTAAACTTGTGTCTGTCTCTGGGCACATAAAAGATACATTCACTTATTCATTTACTCATCTGCTTCAGAAAAGTTATTAATCAGGCCATGTTCCAGGGACTGAGACCACAATAGTAAATGAAATAAACAACTTCATAGGTCAATTGCATGAGGTGATAATTGCTGGGAAGGAAATAATACAGATGGAGAAAAAGGGGAAGGAGCTACATGAGATTGGGTGGTCAAGGAGGGTGCTTCTTTAATTTCAAGGGGAAATTAAATTACATGATAAAATAGACATAGAAGTACAAACATTAGAAACAGCAAATGAAAAATACATTATTGAAAAACCAAAAGAAATTTTTGAAATATTACAAGAGGCTGTTTTGTACAACACTATCAAATAAATATAACAACTTGGATAAAATTAGTGACTTTCTAAGAAATCAGTAGAAAGTCTGAATAGACCAATTTCCAAAGAAGAAATAACATCAAGGAGCCTTGCACAAATTTAAAAACAATAAAATAAAAATAAAGCCACCATGCCTAGATATTTCCACAAGAGAATCATATAAAATATCTAAATATCATATAATCCTTGAAACATTTTAAATGGTTTAGGGTACCAAAAAAGGAAAAACAGCTTCAAATTTTCAAAGCTCTTTGTACATAGTCAATATAACAATGATACTAAAATCAGACAAATACTGAAAACACACACACAAAATAGATCAGTTTTATTTATAAATATTGTTTCACAAGTCTACAATAATAAGATTAATTAACCTTAAATATTTTGAGGATGTAATTCTATAATATATTAGAAAGCACATCATTACAAAATTAGTTTTATTTTAGGAATGCAAAAGTGCTCAATATTAGAAGCTTTCCGTGGAATATCATATTAATAGAGATAAACAGAAAAATAATACAATCACTCCACAGATGTCAGGAAGATACTTGACCAAAAAAAAAAAAAAAAAAGTGAAAAGAAAAGAAAGACTCTCTAGGCTAAGACTGTGCATGATAAGTCGCTTCAGTTGTGTCCTTTTCTTTGTGACACTATGGACTGTAGCCCACCGGGCTTCTCTGCCCATGGGATTCTCTAAGTAAGAATACTGGAGTGAGTTATTGTGCCCTCATCCAGGAAATCTTCCCAACCCAGGGGTCAAACCCATGTCTTATATCTCTTACACTGGCAGGCAGGTTCTTTACCTCTAGGGGCACCTAGGCTAAGGCCAGATTGGTTAATCAGAACTAAAAAAGGCTGGGGTTTTGGTGAGCTCTGCAGGGTCATATCTAAAGGGCACAAAATCTGAGTGCCCTGTGAGATGAGCAACACTGTCTATCATAGGGGTCACAGGGGGTCATATCAGAAATTTACATTTACTTATGACTCTGTGGACAATTATCTAGATCATGCACTGAGGGTTCTAGTGTCAGCTGATGCCTCCTGAAGGACACATGGCCACAAAAAATATTGCCAAGGCAGCAATATACTGGAGAAAATTAAACTCTTGACAAATATCTAGAAGTGCAAATGCCTTACATCCAAGTGCATTAAAGATTTAGTAGTTAATAAAGACAGAATCTCGAATTAGTGAAGGAATGATGGACTCTAGCTAGTATTAGGACAACTGGACAGTCATTTGAAAAAACAGAATGGTGTATGATCTACACACCAAGGTAAATTTCAAATGGATTAGACTTCTAAATGTAAATACTGAAGCCAAGTAAGCACTAGAAGAAAATATGGGTAAAGTCCTGTAAGGCTTCAATTCAGTTCAGTCACTCAGTTGTATCTGAGTCTTTGTGACCCCATGGACAATGGCATGCCAGACTTTCCTGTCCATCACCCTTTCCTGGAGCTTGCTCAAACTCATGGCCGACTGACTCAGTGATGCCATCCAACCATCTCGTCCTCTGTTGTCCTCTTCTCTTTTTGCCTTCTATTTTCCCCAACATCAGGGTCTTTTCCAATGAGTTGGCTCTTTGCATCAGTTGATCAAAATATTGGAGTTTCAGCTTTAGCATCAGTCCTTCCAATGAATATTTAGGGTTGATTTCCTTTAGGGTTGACTGGTTTGATCTCCTCTCAGTCTAAGGGACTCTCAAGAGTCTTCTACAACACCACAGTTCAAAGGCATCAATTCTTTGGTGCTCAGACTTCTTTTTGGTCCAACTCTCACATCTACACATGACTACTGGGAAAACCATAGCTTTGACTAAAAGGACTTTTGTCAGCAAAGTGATGTCTCCACTTTTGAATATGCTAGGTTTGTTGTAGCTTTTCTTCCAAGGAGCAAGTATCTTTTAATTTCATGGTTGCAGTCACCATATGCAGTGATTTCGAAGCTCAAGAAAATTCAGTCTGTCACTGTTTCCACATCTATTTGCCATGAAGTGATGGGACCAGCTTAGATGCAGAGAAAATTTTCCTTACTCAAAATCCTGGTACAAGAAAATAAAAGTGTATAGCTAACAATAACTTAAGTTAGCATGGAGAAAAACTACTGTAAGCAAAGTCAAAAGACAAGCAACAAACTGGGAAAAAATTAACTAATTAAATTCCTGATGAGGAGCCAACATACCAAATATACAAAGATTGTCTAAAAATTAAGTATTCCTGATTTCAAACTATACAAACTTAAACAGTATGGTGCTGGCATAAAAATAAACACATAGACCAATGGAACAGAACACAGAGCCTAAAAATAAAGCAATGCATATATAGTCAATTAATTTACAACAAAAGAGCCAAGAATATAAAAGGGGGAAAACACAGTCTCTACAATAAATGTGTTGGAAAAACTGGACATGCAAAAGAGTGAGACTGGATCACTATTTTATGGCATAAAACAAAACTAGATTTAAAATGGAATAACTACTTAAACACAAGACATAAAACTTGAAAACCCCTAGGAAGAAACATCCACAAGTAAGATCCACAAGGGCGGTGAGGATTCAGAGTAAAGGGAGCCCTTGTGTACTATTGGTGGGAATGTGAATTGATGTGGCCACTATGGCAAACGATATGGAGTTTCCTTGAAAATTTAAAAATAAAACTACCCTGTGATCCAGGAAAATCCACTTCTGTGTCTTTATCCAAAGAAAATGAAAAAACTAACTTGGAAAGATATATGCATCCGCATGCTTATTGCAGCATTATCTACAATAGCTAAGATAATGGAAATATCATAAGTGTCCATCAATGGATGAATGGATAAATAAAATATACATATACATGGGACTTTCCAGGTGGTTCCGTGGTAAAGAATCCACCTGCCAATGAAGGAGATGCAGGTTCAATTCTTGGATCGGGTAGATTCCCTGGAGAAGGATATGGCAACTCACTCTAGAACTCTTGCCTGGACAATCCATGGAGGAGCCTGGCAGGCTACAAGTCCATGGGGGGTCATAAAGAGCTGGACATGACTAAGTATGTATGCATGCACACACACATACACACATACATGCACACACACACATATATATACAGACCATATTATTAATAATATTGTATTGGATATTCAAGACTTGCTAGGAAACAGGTCTTAAAAGTTTTAATTATAAGAAGAAAACTTTTATAACTATGTGATAACAAATGTTAAGTGTTGGAGATCATTCTATAATATTTCATAATGCATGCAAGTATCAAATCAATACAGTATACACCAAAAGTATAATTTATATATGCAATATTCATGTCAATAAAATAATTAAAATTTTAATGTAAAAATTAATAAAACAAAAACTAAGAAAATAAAGACAACTAATTAAGTAATGGAAAAATATATGAATAGTAAATGGGAAAATGTAAGGAAACTGTGATCTCAGACTTAATAAGAGAAATCCATAATAGTAACATTGAAATACCACCATTTACCTAACAGGTTTGCAAGAATTAGAAAATCTGACAGCATATACCATTAGCATGACTCTAGAAAGACAAACATTCTCATTCAATATTGAAGAAAATATGAAATGATACAAACCTTTGAAGAGAAATTTAGCATTTAATAATTACATATGCATCCATCTTTTATCTAGGAACCTCATATCAAGGAATCTGTTTCAAAGATATACTGGCAAAAATCTTCTTGATTTGTAATAACATGAGACTGGAAACAGTCCAAATGTTCAACGGCAGGGTTATGATATATATTAAGGCATATGCAGACACTATGTTATTGGAAAGCTAAACAAATAATATTGATACATTGAAATGGAATTATCTCTTGGTATATTTTAAGTGAAATAAGGAAGGTGCAAAGGAGACTGTATAAAATGCTACCTTATGAATAAGAAAGGAAGGCTCTCAAACTCACATTACAAGGCCAGCATTACTATGATACCAAAGCAAAAAGGACACTACAAGAAAATTATAAGTGAATAACCCTGATGAATATGGATGTAAAAATTCTCAACAAAACATTAGAAATCAAATTCAAAAGCATATT
The DNA here is from genome assembly GCA_022376925.1 of Tragulus kanchil. Lineage (NCBI taxonomy): Eukaryota > Metazoa > Chordata > Mammalia > Artiodactyla > Tragulidae > Tragulus > Tragulus kanchil. The sequence goes on along the minus strand of JAIOJX010000005.1, from coordinate 111,198,486 downwards.
AAAAGGATCATACCCATGATCAAGCTGGATTAAGCCCTGGAGTCTAAGTATGCTTTAACATCTGCAAATAACAAGATAGACGGGGGGGGGGGGGGGGGGGACGGGTATTTTTCTAAGTGAAATAAGCCAAACTGAGGGGAAAGAAATACTGAACAGTATTAATTATATCCCCTTCACAGAGGGAGTCATGTACGGATGTAAGAGTTGGACCATAAAGAAGTCTGAGCACTGAGAAAATGATGCGTTTGAACTGTGGTGCTGGAGAAAACTCCTGAGAGTCCTTTGGACAGCAAGATCAAACCAGTCAATCCTAAAGGAAATCAACCATACACTGAGACTGATAGCTCTGTAAAAAAAGTATGTAAATAAATAAAACAAAAACTAAGAAAATAAAGACAACTAATTAAGTAATGGAAAAATATATGAATAGTAAATGGGAAAATGTAAGGAAACTGTGATCTCAGACTTAATAAGAGAAATCCATAATAGTAACATTGAAATACCACCATTTACCTAACAGGTTTGCAAGAATTAGAAAATCTGACAGCATATACCATTAGCATGACTCTAGAAAGACAAACATTCTCATTCAATATTGAAGAAAATATGAAATGATACAAACCTTTGAAGAGAAATTTAGCATTTAATAATTACATATGCATCCATCTTTTATCTAGGAACCTCATATCAAGGAATCTGTTTCAAAGATATACTGGCAAAAATCTTCTTGATTTGTAATAACATGAGACTGGAAACAGTCCAAATGTTCAACGGCAGGGTTATGATATATATTAAGGCATATGCAGACACTATGTTATTGGAAAGCTAAACAAATAATATTGATACATTGAAATGGAATTATCTCTTGGTATATTTTAAGTGAAATAAGGAAGGTGCAAAGGAGACTGTATAAAATGCTACCTTATGAATAAGAAAGGAAGGCTCTCAAACTCACATTACAAGGCCAGCATTACTATGATACCAAAGCAAAAAGGACACTACAAGAAAATTATAAGTGAATAACCCTGATGAATATGGATGTAAAAATTCTCAACAAAACATTAGAAATCAAATTCAAAAGCATATTAAAAGGATCATACCCATGATCAAGCTGGATTAAGCCCTGGAGTCTAAGTATGCTTTAACATCTGCAAATAACAAGATAGACTGGGGGTGGGGGAGGGGGGACGGGTATTTTTCTAAGTGAAATAAGCCAAACTGAGGGGAAAGAAATACTGAACAGTATTAATTATATCCCCTTCACAGAGGGAGTCATGTACGGATGTAAGAGTTGGACCATAAAGAAGTCTGAGCACTGAGAAAATGATGCGTTTGAACTGTGGTGCTGGAGAAAACTCCTGAGAGTCCTTTGGACAGCAAGATCAAACCAGTCAATCCTAAAGGAAATCAACCCTGAATATTCACTGGAGAGACTGATGCTGAAGCTGAAACTCCAATACTTTGGCTATCTGATGCAAAGAGCCAATTCACTGGAAAAGACCCTGATGCTGGGAAAGACTGAGGGTGGGCATAAGGGAGGGGACGGAGAATGAGATGGCATTACTCTCTCAATAGACATGTGTTTGAGCGAGCTCCAGAAGATCAGGAAGGACAGGGAAGTCTGATGTGCTGCAGTCCATGGGGTTGCAAAGAGTCAGACACATCTTAACGACTCTACAGCAACAATTACTAAATTATATATGGCATCTGTAAAAAACTGAACACACAAAAACAGAGAGTAAAATGGTGACTTTGGGTAAGATGAATAAAGTCTGAGGATCTAATGTATAACACGGTAACTATTGTCAACAGCATTGTATTGCATAGTTCAAATTTGCTAAGAGAGTAGAGGGCTTACTAGGTGCCTCAGTGGTAAATAATCTGCCTGCCAATGCAGGAGATGCAAGTTTGATCCCTAGGTCAGGAATATCCCTTGGAGAAGGAAATGGCAACCAACTCCAGTATTCTTGCCTAGGCAATCCCATGGACAGAGAAGCTTGGAGAACTAAAGTTCATGGGTTCTCGAAGAATTGGACACAGCTTAGCAACTAAACAACAATAAAGACAGTAGAGCCTAAGTGTTCTCAGCCAAAAGAAAAAAAAGAGAGAGAGAGAAGAAGAAGAAAAGGCAAGTCTGTGAGGTGATGGGTATATTAATTAACTTAATAGTGAGAATTCTTTCACAATACAAACACATATAAAAGTTAACCTTATACACTTGTAATATATTCCAATTGTGTCAATTATACTCAATAAAGGTAAAAAAAATAAAATTACTATTTTGTAATTCCTAAAGAAATAATGAATCTAAATAACACATCTGTGGCTGTGAAAGCCAAAGACCAAAGGTTAACAGGGACTGCTGTGACAGATAAATCAGGCTGATAATTGAATGTCATGTCAATCCTAACGTAAGTGGTACAAACAGATACTATGCACCTCCTGCTTTATGAAATAAAAAATAAATAGTCCTACCAACAAAGCATTCTTGCCAAAAGAAAAAAAAAAAGATATTAGCTTCAATCTAACCAACCTTTTAGATTTATTTGTAGCAAGCAGCAAAGATTAAAAAAAAAAGAAAAAGTTGCAATGCACCATGAGAAAGCAAAAGGTCAGAATGTGTGAAAATATATTAGACAAACACTATGGTTTCTTTATTAAACAAATATCATGCAGGGGGTGTAGCATGAGGAGAAATGTCACATATTAAGAGCAACATAAGAGATAAGTAAACCAAAATGCTACATGCCAAACTTGTTTGGATCCTTACTAAAGAAACCTTCTGTGAAAAAGGCATTTTTGAAACAATTAGGAAAACTTGACCATGGACTACATAGTAGGTGAAATTAAGGGGTTATTGCTTGTTTTGATAGATATGAGAGTGACCTTTCAGTTAAATAAAAGTACTTCTGGGGCTTCCCTGGTGGTCCAGTGGGTAAGGACACCGCCTTGCAGTGCAAGGGGCACCGATTCGATCCCTGGCCTGGGAAGATCCCATGTGCCGCGGAGTGGCTGGACTGACGTATCCAGTTACCCAGCCGGAGCTCTAGAGTGCATGCGCCCAGAGCCGGTGCTCTGCGACAACAGAGGCCATCGCGATGGGAGGCCCACATGGGCCAAAGAACAAAGATGGATGAAAACAGATAAATGAAAGACCAATAGAAGTGGCCCGCCCGCCCCCCTCCCTCCCCACCCCCCAAAGAAAAGCACTTTTATCTGTTAAAGAAATATAATAATGTATTTAAAAGGGAAACTGCAGCTTCACCGCACTTGCATCCCTCAAAATTTAAAGGGTGAGATGAGATGAAATGAGATAGGCAAACTGTTTATAAGTTCTGAAACTGGATGATGGAGTATACAGGGTATTATTAATACTGTTCTCTCTACATGTTTACATGTTTCAAATTTTCTATAACTTTCTTTTTTAAGATCAAGAAATTCAATGACTGTCTAACCTGGGAATCATGGTGGAGGCACAAGGGGGATTTAAAATTAACGTTCTGAACTCTTAACGTAAGTGGTACAAACAGATACTATGCACCTCCTGCTTTATGAAATAAAAAATAAATAGTCCTACCAACAAAGCATTCTTGCCAAAAGAAAAAAAAAAAGATATTAGCTTCAATCTAACCAACCTTTTAGATTTATTTGTAGCAAGCAGCAAAGATTAAAAAAAAAAGAAAAAGTTGCAATGCACCATGAGAAAGCAAAAGGTCAGAATGTGTGAAAATATATTAGACAAACACTATGGTTTCTTTATTAAACAAATATCATGCAGGGGGTGTAGCATGAGGAGAAATGTCACATATTAAGAGCAACATAAGAGATAAGTAAACCAAAATGCTACATGCCAAACTTGTTTGGATCCTTACTAAAGAAACCTTCTGTGAAAAAGGCATTTTTGAAACAATTAGGAAAACTTGACCATGGACTACATAGTAGGTGAAATTAAGGGGTTATTGCTTGTTTTGATAGATATGAGAGTGACCTTTCAGTTAAATAAAAGTACTTCTGGGGCTTCCCTGGTGGTCCAGTGGGTAAGGACACCGCCTTGCAGTGCAAGGGGCACCGATTCGATCCCTGGCCTGGGAAGATCCCATGTGCCGCGGAGTGGCTGGACTGACGTATCCAGTTACCCAGCCGGAGCTCTAGAGTGCATGCGCCCAGAGCCGGTGCTCTGCGACAACAGAGGCCATCGCGATGGGAGGCCCACATGGGCCAAAGAACAAAGATGGATGAAAACAGATAAATGAAAGACCAATAGAAGTGGCCCGCCCGCCCCCCTCCCTCCCCCAAAGAAAAGCACTTTTATCTGTTAAAGAAATATAATAATGTATTTAAAAGGGAAACTGCAGCTTCACCGCACTTGCATCCCTCAAAATTTAAAGGGTGAGATGAGATGAAATGAGATAGGCAAACTGTTTATAAGTTCTGAAACTGGATGATGGAGTATACAGGGTATTATTAATACTGTTCTCTCTACATGTTTACATGTTTCAAATTTTCTATAACTTTCTTTTTTAAGATCAAGAAATTCAATGACTGTCTAACCTGGGAATCATGGTGGAGGCACAGGAAGGATGATCCCTATGGGAAAAGACTGTCGGACTTCACTGTGGCTTCATAGTCTCCACCAAAAGAAAACATCATACTTCCTATCATATTTACAATAAATTTATTCTAAAGATGGTCACTGGGGTGCTACTTGATTAAACTAGAGAAAATAAAATGCCCTCCCAAAGCAGAAAAATTTCTCTTCAATAGTCTTGAAAGCATTATCTTATTCATAAAAACTTCTCTTGAAATAGAAACTATTCATTTATTTAAACATGAAGTGAATCACCCAGCAAGAGAAAATACTCACTACTTTTTGTGATAACTTTTACAACATGAATGCAACCATATTTTGCCTTTAAAATTGGCACAAATTTTTGAAGTATGTCATGACTTCCTTCTAGCTTTGCCTCCATGCAAACAGAAATCTACAGTGGATTCTACAGTGACCTGTCCTCTGTTTGTTGTAAAAAGCTAACTCAGTTCAGAAAGAACTGAGAATAAACATGAATAATTATATGTGACCTCATTCTGTCTTCTCATAAATATATATAGTAGATATTCATAGTCTTATTCACAGCCCATGAAAGATCAATTCCCAAATTATAGAATGTTTATCCTCCATAAAATTTTAATTAGGACTGTATCATAGCTGGTTCATTTGGTTTTTATTATATGTAAATTAGTTTCAGAATTTACTATAGTATTTGACAGTGATGGATGATGCTCATCGGCAGTCAATGATATAACAGATGAGACCAGTTGCTAAAAAGTGACCATATTATCCAGCAGAGTACAGGACATGTTTCCTAGGTCTTCTAAACTGGGAGGGTCACAAGAGTCTCTTTTGGCAAGGTGTCTAAGGGGTGGAAATTAATCCTTTGGCCAGTATATTTGTTGCCTAAAACTGCCATAACTAAATACCACACATTGGGTGGTTTAAACAACAGTCACTTATTGCCTCAGGGTTCTGGGGGCTGAAAGTCGAAGACTGAACGGTCACTCAAGTTGGTTTGTTTCAAAGACTCTGAGAGAAAAACTGTTGTGTGCTTTCCTTGATTCTAGTTTACTGGCAATCCTTGGGATTTCTTGGCTTACAGACACAGCACTCTAGTCTCCACCGTCATGTTCACATTGTAGTCTCCTGCATACATCTCTTTATGTGACATTCTTTTTATAAAGGAACCAGAGATTTTGGATTAAGGACCCACTCTACCCCAGCATGACTTCATCTTAAATAATTACAACTGCAATGATTCTATTTCCAGATTCTGAGGTACTGGGGTTGAGGACTCAACATACCTTTTGGGGAAACACAATTCAATCCCTAACAGGTGGAGAGTCAAAAAATATAAAAAGATCACCATACCATTTTCTGTAGGTCAACTAGTAAAGATCTACTTTCTTATTTTATACAAATATGTTATTTGAACTAGCCACAGCAAAAGAAAGGGTCTAAATTACAGCCCTCATGAGGATTATAATGTATAGAAAAGTTACAACGTAGGTTCAATCTGTTCTAACAATGAAATGTAACAGTGCAAAATGAGGTGGAAATTTATTTTCTCTTCACATAACCATCTGAGAATAAGCAGTCAAGGAATTGATTATCAGGTGCTATCATGGACTCAGGTGAATAGTGGGTTGGTAGGTTGATTATTCTCCTCCAACTAGTTTTAAGTCAATATCCCAAGCTTCTAATTTGCTTATTATCTTAAAACACAGCCAGAAAAAGACAGAGACGGGGAATTATGCATACCAACGTACTTTGAAATTTATATGGATGGATTAATTTTTTTTAGTATTTATAGGATACAGCTCTGGACTCCATCCAAAGAGAGAATATGGTCTTCACTGGCTATGCTTGACAAATCAGCAAGTATAAAAAAGCAAAAAAGAACTTAAGATTTTTAAAACATGAGATGTACAGAAGCAAAGGTGTCTCTTAAATTCAATGCCAAGAACAGTCCATGAAGATAGATACCCAATACTACTGGGGACTGAGAACAAAAATCAGTTTCTTAGGCTGTAAAATGTGTTTTTGGTCAGTAAAGTAAAGAGGAAATACATTCAAGCACATTTATAAATGAAGAGTGTCAAGGAGGAGAAATGCTAATACAAATATAAAACCAAATTGCTTTTATAAGGGCAAAGTCCAACACTACTTCTGATCAACTAACTACAGCCTTGATAAACTACCCCATATTGCCTCTACCTTGGATGGTCTACTTCTCTTACACACAAGTATACACACGCATGTGCACATGCACACACACACACACACAGACACTCCTTTATCTTTCTCCACGCTAATATCCTCTGTGTGTGTGCCAAGTTGCTTCAGTCATGCCCAACTCTTTGAGACCCTATGGACTGAAGCCCACCAGTCAGACTCCTCTGTCCATGGAATTCTCAAGGCAAGAATACTGAAGGGGATTGCCATGCTCTCCTCCTGGGGATCTTTCCGATCCAGGGATCAAGCCCTTGTCTCCAGCATCTAACTGCTTTGACAACTAGTTCTTTACCATTAGGGCCATCTGGGTCTTAGCTTAGATTTTCCCCCACTGATTCAAGGTCTAAATTACAGCCCTCATGAGGATTATAATGTATAGAAAAGTTACAACGTAGGTTCAATCTGTTCTAACAATGAAATGTAACAGTGCAAAATGAGGTGGAAATTTATTTTCTCTTCACATAACCATCTGAGAATAAGCAGTCAAGGAATTGATTATCAGGTGCTATCATGGACTCAGGTGAATAGTGGGTTGGTAGGTTGATTATTCTCCTCCAACTAGTTTTAAGTCAATATCCCAAGCTTCTAATTTGCTTATTATCTTAAAACACAGCCAGAAAAAGACAGAGACGGGGAATTATGCATACCAACGTACTTTGAAATTTATATGGATGGATTAATTTTTTTTAGTATTTATAGGATACAGCTCTGGACTCCATCCAAAGAGAGAATATGGTCTTCACTGGCTATGCTTGACAAATCAGCAAGTATAAAAAAGCAAAAAAGAACTTAAGATTTTTAAAACATGAGATGTACAGAAGCAAAGGTGTCTCTTAAATTCAATGCCAAGAACAGTCCATGAAGATAGATACCCAATACTACTGGGGACTGAGAACAAAAATCAGTTTCTTAGGCTGTAAAATGTGTTTTTGGTCAGTAAAGTAAAGAGGAAATACATTCAAGCACATTTATAAATGAAGAGTGTCAAGGAGGAGAAATGCTAATACAAATATAAAACCAAATTGCTTTTATAAGGGCAAAGTCCAACACTACTTCTGATCAACTAACTACAGCCTTGATAAACTACCCCATATTGCCTCTACCTTGGATGGTCTACTTCTCTTACACACAAGTATACACACGCATGTGCACATGCACACACACACACAGACACTCCTTTATCTTTCTCCACGCTAATATCCTCTGTGTGTGTGCCAAGTTGCTTCAGTCATGCCCAACTCTTTGAGACCCTATGGACTGAAGCCCACCAGTCAGACTCCTCTGTCCATGGAATTCTCAAGGCAAGAATACTGAAGGGGATTGCCATGCTCTCCTCCTGGGGATCTTTCCGATCCAGGGATCAAGCCCTTGTCTCCAGCATCTAACTGCTTTGACAACTAGTTCTTTACCATTAGGGCCATCTGGGTCTTAGCTTAGATGTTACTTCTTCCAACAAACCTACTGCAACAGCACTTTCCAACCTGATTTATATATAATCTACCACCATTTGCTCCATCTCTTAACATGCAAAAATGACTTATTTGTCTATATGTCTCATTAGAAAATAATGTCCCAAGTACAATTAATTATTCATTTATTAAGCATTCTATTGAATACGGACAACTTACATAACACTGACTGAAAAATATAGACCAATCTTTCAGTACTTTTTGAAGAAGTCATAGCATCCTTAAAGCCAGAGTAGATGAGTACAACAAATAAAACACAGACACATTGACAAAAGAAACAAAATCTTTTCCAAAAGAATTCTCCCCCACACTCAATCCTCTTTTATACATTCTTCACCAATTTTGGTTTTCTCCACATACATTAGCTCCAATGAGCCACTTCCAGCAACAGTCCCGGACACCGATTGAATCTCTTTGTATGTTAACAGATCAGATCAGCCTCTATGTGCTGTTTCTTATGTTCAAGTGAATAACTATAATAGCTATGATGCAGGGACCTGGTTTTAGTTTTACTTACAAACTGCAGAAATGGAACTTCAGTTGAAAGAGATGGCAGCTAGAGAGAAAACAGGTTTCTGTGGATTATACGAGGCCAAGAGCACTGGTGGCAGAGGGTGGGGTGCAGAAGAACCAGCAGTAGGCAGTGCAATGGCTGCTTTGGCACAGTTGCAAGTAAACAACAGGGAACCATAGGCCAGCTGAAGAAAGTTTCAGTGGGAGGCCTGGAGGTGGTGGAAAATAATTCAAAAGCTCTTCTGAGTCATAAGAAATATCTTTAAAAACATTATTATTGATACTAACATAATTTGTCTTTCCGAGGCCTACTAGTTTCAGAATTATCCCCTCAAAAGAAAAAAGAAGTATCTCCTCTTTTAGGCCTTTGAAATTTTACCCTAAATAGTGTGGTGTGGTTAGGAGAAATGATCACTATCCACTGAAATCCTAATTAGTTAGTTTTCCAGCAGTTAACTTTCACAGAAGATTAGAAGAGCAGTCCTCAGTCTTTGCAGAAGCAGGAACTGGTTTCATGCAAGATAACTTTTCTGTGGACCAGGAGAGGGAAGGTTTCAGGATGATTCGCGTACATAACACTTACTGTGTACTTTATTTCTATTACTGCATCAGCTCTATCTCAGATGATTAGGCATGAGATCCCAGAGGTTGGGTAACCCTGCTCTAGAGCACTGATTTATCAAAAAAATGTTCCAAGTTCATTCTAATACACATAGCATGTTTAAGTGTTCATAAATGGTTACAGGTATTATTATCCATATCACTATTATTTTCAAACTTGAAAGTTTTTTTTTTAAAGAAAATTTCATTTTGTCCTCAAAATGCTAAAGCTTTTACACCCATACAAAAGCATGACTCAGTTTGGGGACATTTACTTTGCAGTCTGGGAGCTCCTAGTTAATGTGAATAACCTTAAATGCAACTAGTATGTTCAGGCAATCAATGTCAGATGGTCTTTTTTTTTTGAAATCTTCTTCTTGGGTATTCTGGGTATTTTGCAATATCCCCCAAATAACTTTCAAAACTTTTTTCAAGATGTCTGGAGCCTCAGTATACCCCCAAATTAGAGTATTCAACAAAGGTTATACATAATGTGTGACTTGAAGATTATTGATTTTTCAATGCCTCCCAAAAATTTATACACTGACTATTTTCTCCTTTGAAACAGTGACCTTGTGACACTTCTTCATTCATCCTAAATACGGTCTAACTGTCAGAGCCACACTAGTACAGTGCTGGGTGAGAGTAAGCCTTCATAAACCCTCTACACTGGAACAGGTCCATGAGTGAGTGAGTGGGTGAACAAGTCATGGCAGATGAATGAATTCAGAACTTCTTCTTGAGGACTCCCTTTCAAGCCTGTATCACCTTCACTTTGCGATCTGCACTAATAGCAGGACTAGTTTCAGAATTATCCCCTCAAAAGAAAAAAGAAGTATCTCCTCTTTTAGGCCTTTGAAATTTTACCCTAAATAGTGTGGTGTGGTTAGGAGAAATGATCACTATCCACTGAAATCCTAATTAGTTAGTTTTCCAGCAGTTAACTTTCACAGAAGATTAGAAGAGCAGTCCTCAGTCTTTGCAGAAGCAGGAACTGGTTTCATGCAAGATAACTTTTCTGTGGACCAGGAGAGGGAAGGTTTCAGGATGATTCGCGTACATAACACTTACTGTGTACTTTATTTCTATTACTGCATCAGCTCTATCTCAGATGATTAGGCATGAGATCCCAGAGGTTGGGTAACCCTGCTCTAGAGCACTGATTTATCAAAAAAATGTTCCAAGTTCATTCTAATACACATAGCATGTTTAAGTGTTCATAAATGGTTACAGGTATTATTATCCATATCACTATTATTTTCAAACTTGAAAGTTTTTTTTTTAAAGAAAATTTCATTTTGTCCTCAAAATGCTAAAGCTTTTACACCCATACAAAAGCATGACTCAGTTTGGGGACATTTACTTTGCAGTCTGGGAGCTCCTAGTTAATGTGAATAACCTTAAATGCAACTAGTATGTTCAGGCAATCAATGTCAGATGGTCTTTAATTTTTTAAATCTTCTTCTTGGGTATTCTGGGTATTTTGCAATAGCCCCCAAATAACTTTCAAAACTTTTTTCAAGATGTCTGGAGCCTCAGTATACCCCCAAATTAGAGTATTCAACAAAGGTTATACATAATGTGTGACTTGAAGATTATTGATTTTTCAATGCCTCCCAAAAATTTATACACTGACTATTTTCTCCTTTGAAACAGTGACCTTGTGACACTTCTTCATTCATCCTAAATACGGTCTAACTGTCAGAGCCACACTAGTACAGTGCTGGGTGAGAGTAAGCCTTCATAAACCCTCTACACTGGAACAGGTCCATGAGTGAGTGAGTGGGTGAACAAGTCATGGCAGATGAATGAATTCAGAACTTCTTCTTGAGGACTCCCTTTCAAGCCTGTATCACCTTCACTTTGCGATCTGCACTAATAGCAGGACTTCGTGGGTTTGGGGTGAATGTGGTTGGTGAAAACAATAAACACTGACTTAGACAAGTCAAGGTAATACGAGACACAATTCAGTGGGATAAAGGCATTTAGGGAATCATAGGCAAGATCAAAATATTACAAGTCTGACTTTCTCACAATTGGGCTCTAAATGAATTCCAGAAATGATTTGAATATCCACAAAACTCTGGATCAGACATGTCAACGTCAAGAGTGACCACTTGGAGAGGCTACGCTCGGTAGAGAAAAACAGGCATGCTAACTTTCTCTAATTGAGTATATATACTTAAGGTAAATGTTCATATAATACTGTTTAAATGTGACTGAAGGGAAAGATCCTAGCCTTATGCTAATCTTAAATCCATAAAAATTCGTTTTCCCATCTATACAATGAAGGTTCCAACTAAATGACTTCTTTCAACTTTTTAAGCACTAACACTCCATAATTCTATAAATAAACAGCTTAAACATTTTTCACACATCTTCAACCACTATCACCAACATTTGAAAGGTTCCATATTGAGTAAACTGTCTCTTTAAACAGCTCCAGGGCCCCAAGGGAAATTATGCTTTAGGCAGCAGACCATGAGGTAAAAGCAAGCTACTAGAGCAAAGTAAACAGGACACACACATCTCTGTCTCTCTGTCTCTGTCTCTGTCTCACACACACACACACACACACGCCTGTCCCATTTAGCAGTAAACTATTTGTCCACACACAAGGACAATTATTAAAGTCATCACAATAGATTACATTCACATTAAATCAGTTATATTAATCGTACAGAATACAGATGCTCTTTAAGTGTTCTACCAGCTTTTCACCAAGTAGTTACGACTTCAAAAACAGAGGGAGTGCTTTCAAATGAAAGTATGACATCAGGCTGGAGTGAGTCCCTCTTCCTATTGTGTCCAAAGTATCTTATTCTGTAGGTTCCAGGCTGGGCAGTATCTGGAATGTGCCATTGTATTGTTGCATTGCTAAGACCCAGAGATCCTTTGTGCCAATAGAAACTGTTGGTAGGAAACAAACAAATAAACCCAATTTTACTCTTAAAAAAAGTGTGATTAAAAAGGGTCTGATTATTCATTAAAAGAATATTAAAGGAGTACCAACCATAAGCAAGGCACTATACTAGATCCTGAACATACAGCAATGAACAAAACAGGGATACATACTTCCTAGAAGTACATCTTTAAGAAACAGCCATTTGCAGAAATAGCTTCACTTGTTCTACCTAACTACCTAAATTCTATCCATCCCAGGATAACCTTGCCTGGTATTCAGAACATAGGATGTCTCCTGCATTAGAACTGCCATAGGATCCCTCCAGTCTTTGCCATCCTCTACTTCAATTTGACCCTTTTGCATCTAGATTCATTTGCTCAAAATACATACTTCCTGAGCTCATGTGCCAGACTCTATGCTAGAGGTACTGAGAATACAGTAGTGAGCTAGACAGACATTGTCCAAAGTTTCACGGAGCTTATGTTCCAACTAGGGCAAGGATAGGAAGAAAGCAATAAACAAATAAACCAAAAATAAAAAATTATTTTAAAGGACACAGTGAGAGATTTCCCTGATGGTCTAATAGTTAAGAATTTACTTGCCAAAGAAAAGGCCACAAGTTTGATCCTGGTATGGGAGGACCCCACATTTCATGAAGCAACGAAACCCAAGCACCACAACGAATAAGCGCATGCACCCTGGAGCTTGTGCTCCAGAGCAAGAGAAGCCACTGCAAGGAGAAGCCCATGCACCTCAACAAAGAGTCATCCCTGCTTACTGCAACTAGAGAAAGCTTGAGCATAGCAAAGACGACTCAGCACAGCCAAAAAAGAATAAATAATTTTCAAATAAAGTTAAAAAAGATAAGTGAAATGAAAAAGTAAAAATGAGGTAGCCCTGGATGTGGCTGGGGCTTCGCCGGCCTCACTATGGTAAGAACCTGGGCTGGGGGGTCGCGACTGAGCTCTGGGAAAGGGCTGCGGGACCGTACTAGGCCGGGAGGATTGGGCGGTAGTCCCCGGCCGGGGGACTCTGTCAGTAACTTGATTCTCCTGGGGCTCAAAGGATACACAGTCCGGGACCCATGTTGCCTCTGCAAGGCCAATCAGGGCCTACGGCCCCCAAAGACCTCAGGACCGCGCAGCCCCTCCTCCCACGCAGAGGCTACTTTTCTGATGTGTTTCAATGCTCTGGTTTGCTCTAACCCGTCGGTGAGGCATAAGAGCTGCCCGGTGTGCCTGCTTGTTTGGCGGCCTGTTGCCTCCCCGTAAGCTTAACCCAGGTGTTTCGCTGTTGTCAAATAAACCCCAAACGCCCCCCCCCCAAAAAAAAAGAGGTAGCCCTAAGGAGATGATGTCATTTACATTGAATGCACACATGTCCAGTAGAAGAACATTCTAGGAAGAAGGAAAAGAGAATGCAAAACGTCTGAAGCAGCAGCAAACTTGGTGCGGCTAAGGAACAGAATTCAGATGAGCAGGAGCAGGGCAGAATGGTTTGATGCTAGAAGCAGATGAAGTCAGATCACGCTGGTCCTCATAGACCATAGCAGGAAGTTCAGCTACCCTACTAGATACAGTGAGGCACAATGGGCTAACGGGCTGATTCTCTTGGTTATGTAGAGGGTAAACCCTTTGGGCAGACAGATGAGGCGTGCTCAGCATCCTAGGTTTCTTCAGGAGAGGTCCAGTAAACACCTGATGATACCACTGCTTGTGAGCAAGGCTAATGACAAATTATTTCCTTGGTGTTAACTGCCATTTTGACTTCAAGCTTTTGAAACTAAATTATTTTTTTTGTTATATGTATTAAGTATATTTTATCAATAAATATGTATGCATTCCTTGTTTAAAGATTACCTATACCCTAGAGTCTTAAAGACCAGAGGAAACATTATGTCCATATTTTGGGGTGGCTATCCAGTAGGCCACAGCAAGGTCAAATCTCTATTTTCAGTTAAGCATGGAAACCAAACCAACATACAAATAATCACTTAGTCTGGGGTCATTTGAATTAGACACAAATTGTCAAAAATGTTGCTCCTGTCCACGCTATTGTCCTGTGGTATGAAATTTATAGACACAGTAATGGAAACATTTCCAAAAATATTTTCAAATCCTTAAAGTATTTTCCGTACTAGGCCGGGAGGATTGGGCGGTAGTCCCGGCCGGGGACTCTGTCAGTAACTTGATTCTCCTGGGGCTCAAAGGATACACAGTCCGGGACCCATGTTGCCTCTGCAAGGCCAATCAGGCCTACGGCCCCAAAGACCTCAGGACCGCGCAGCCCTCCTCCCACGCAGAGGCTACTTTTCTGATGTGTTTCAATGCTCTGGTTTGCTCTAACCCGTCGGTGAGGCATAAGAGCTGCCCGGTGTGCCTGCTTGTTTGGCGGCCTGTTGCCTCCCCGTAAGCTTAACCCAGGTGTTTCGCTGTTGTCAAATAAACCCCAAACGCCCCCCCCCCAAAAAAAAAGAGGTAGCCCTAAGGAGATGATGTCATTTACATTGAATGCACACATGTCCAGTAGAAGAACATTCTAGGAAGAAGGAAAAGAGAATGCAAAACGTCTGAAGCAGCAGCAAACTTGGTGCGGCTAAGGAACAGAATTCAGATGAGCAGGAGCAGGGCAGAATGGTTTGATGCTAGAAGCAGATGAAGTCAGATCACGCTGGTCCTCATAGACCATAGCAGGAAGTTCAGCTACCCTACTAGATACAGTGAGGCACAATGGGCTAACGGGCTGATTCTCTTGGTTATGTAGAGGGTAAACCCTTTGGGCAGACAGATGAGGCGTGCTCAGCATCCTAGGTTTCTTCAGGAGAGGTCCAGTAAACACCTGATGATACCACTGCTTGTGAGCAAGGCTAATGACAAATTATTTCCTTGGTGTTAACTGCCATTTTGACTTCAAGCTTTTGAAACTAAATTATTTTTTTTGTTATATGTATTAAGTATATTTTATCAATAAATATGTATGCATTCCTTGTTTAAAGATTACCTATACCCTAGAGTCTTAAAGACCAGAGGAAACATTATGTCCATATTTTGGGGTGGCTATCCAGTAGGCCACAGCAAGGTCAAATCTCTATTTTCAGTTAAGCATGGAAACCAAACCAACATACAAATAATCACTTAGTCTGGGGTCATTTGAATTAGACACAAATTGTCAAAAATGTTGCTCCTGTCCACGCTATTGTCCTGTGGTATGAAATTTATAGACACAGTAATGGAAACATTTCCAAACATATTTTCAAATCTTTACAGTATCTATTCAGCTCAGGTATTTGGTAACAAAAACAGAGATGCTTCTCTGAGGGAACACCAGAAGCATATTCCTTTCCTACTTGGGTCACTCGAGCTTCTTGTATTTTAGTAATTCAAATTAAGAACCACTGACCATAAACAAACATGCAATACATGGTAGGTATAGACTCATTATTTTCTCAGGAAGACTATCAAGCTCCACAGAGTCATCTCAACACCTTCACCCAGTAGGCCTTTCTACCACTTGGCAGGAAGACTAACCAGTCGGGGTAATGTCTCTGACCGTGGGAAGAAGAAAAAAAAAAAACTAACGGATATTTATAAGACTAGAGGCCATAGCCTCATTAGCACCTAATCTTACAGAAGCACACACCCTTTGCTTTGTAGAAGAATAAGATCAAAATGAACTCTAATAAATCAACCAAATACAGCCAGAAGGTTTCTTGGTAATTTGCTATCATTAATATCATGTATTAAGCCAATCTTCCCATTTGTCTTCTCTGCATTACTAACCAACTCTTTTCAGGGCTTGAAAGACAAAATACTCAATAGACACGCTCACCGAGTCTCCCAGGAGGCATCATTATGCGTTATCTGCCATGTTGCTGATGTGGCCTCATATTTCTCCACAGTGAGGAAAGTCGGATGGGTCTGAAGTGCAATTAATATAACTGATCAGACACTGCATACTCACAGAAGAAACCTATACTCCCCTACTGACCATTGCTAACCTCCCAGTACCCGGTGTGAACGTGTATTAGAATTGCATACAAATCCTTAGGTGTTCCTCTTAATCTATGCAGTGTCATAAGAATGTTAATTCATTCAATCTATTAAAAACCATGACATCTCTTTAGAAAACTTAATGAAGCATAATTTTAGAGCTGATAGCAAATTTTGGAAATGAGAGCAAAGAAGAGACTAAATAAAACAAGATTTAGAAAAGGAAGCAGTTAAACTGTTTCACGACATGTTTGTCAATTTATATTCTAAGACTCTCTCTTATCACCTCAAGATTTAGGAGTGAAAAATGGGAGAACTTCCTCATCTTTCCATCTCCAGATAAATGAATTATTAGTGTATATCTGCCTAGGAAAGAATTGAACATAGAAGGTACGATCATTTCAGCTCAGGTATTTGGTAACAAAAACAGAGATGCTTCTCTGAGGGAACACCAGAAGCATATTCCTTTCCTACTTGGGTCACTCGAGCTTCTTGTATTTTAGTAATTCAAATTAAGAACCACTGACCATAAACAAACATGCAATACATGGTAGGTATAGACTCATTATTTTCTCAGGAAGACTATCAAGCTCCACAGAGTCATCTCAACACCTTCACCCAGTAGGCCTTTCTACCACTTGGCAGGAAGACTAACCAGTCGGGGTAATGTCTCTGACCGTGGGAAGAAGAAAAAAAAAAAACTAACGGATATTTATAAGACTAGAGGCCATAGCCTCATTAGCACCTAATCTTACAGAAGCACACACCCTTTGCTTTGTAGAAGAATAAGATCAAAATGAACTCTAATAAATCAACCAAATACAGCCAGAAGGTTTCTTGGTAATTTGCTATCATTAATATCATGTATTAAGCCAATCTTCCCATTTGTCTTCTCTGCATTACTAACCAACTCTTTTCAGGGCTTGAAAGACAAAATACTCAATAGACACGCTCACCGAGTCTCCCAGGAGGCATCATTATGCGTTATCTGCCATGTTGCTGATGTGGCCTCATATTTCTCCACAGTGAGGAAAGTCGGATGGGTCTGAAGTGCAATTAATATAACTGATCAGACACTGCATACTCACAGAAGAAACCTATACTCCCCTACTGACCATTGCTAACCTCCCAGTACCCGGTGTGAACGTGTATTAGAATTGCATACAAATCCTTAGGTGTTCCTCTTAATCTATGCAGTGTCATAAGAATGTTAATTCATTCAATCTATTAAAAACCATGACATCTCTTTAGAAAACTTAATGAAGCATAATTTTAGAGCTGATAGCAAATTTTGGAAATGAGAGCAAAGAAGAGACTAAATAAAACAAGATTTAGAAAAGGAAGCAGTTAAACTGTTTCACGACATGTTTGTCAATTTATATTCTAAGACTCTCTCTTATCACCTCAAGATTTAGGAGTGAAAAATGGGAGAACTTCCTCATCTTTCCATCTCCAGATAAATGAATTATTAGTGTATATCTGCCTGAGTGAAAGAATTGAATAGCATATGGACATCTTCTTACTCCTGGGGTACTAAAAGCAAAATCCATTATATTTTGTCATAATAGGTTCCTAGAAACAACATCATAAGCAGATTTTATTTTATCGGTTCATAGCAATTTGTTTCAGATCAAGAATTCAGCTTCAAATAAAGCACATATATTTATATAATACAATAATAAAGCATACAAAGACCATGAATCTCCAATTTTCCTTAAAAATCTTTACATTGCGGGTGTTAAGGCCAGGTGGTTGTTGTTTAGTTGATAAGTCATGGCCAACTCTTTTGTGGCCCCTGGGATTTCCCAGGCAAGAATTCTGGAGTTGGTTGCCATTTCCTTCTCCAGGGGATCTTTCTGACCCAGAAATCAAACCCCCATCTCCTGCTTGGCAGGTGGACCCTTTACTGCTGAGACATCTGAGAAGCCAGGATCTGTGTGTCTAATTCACCTTTATCCATCACAACTTTGTCACTTACACTTTAGCCTCATACCTGCACATAGTAAACAATCAAGGATATGATGATTACTAATAATAAAACGCACCAGAAATTGTTTTATGTCAAACCTCTAAGCAGTCCTAGGAATTAATTCTATTCTAATTATAGCTCTTTAAGTTATTTAGTCTCCTGCCTCTCCAGGCAACAATGATGATAGCATTTCTCCACCCTAAGGATATCAGGTGACAGCTAATCCTGCTGTCTTGCTGCAACTCTTTAATATCTTTAGAAAGTAATGTTGTAAGCATGTAAGTATTCTAGCATGACTTAACTGCCTAGAGAGATTATTTCAAACAATTGTATGTTGACTAGCCAAGCAGTAGAAAAATCTTTCCCAATATTATATTTGACAATGTCATATTGTCAACATTTTGCCAAAGGAATTATTATATTTTGACAAATAAAACTGGGAAGGCTCACTTGGAAGAAAGGTATGTTGGATTAAGAAAGGAAGCAGTTAAACTGTTTCACGACATGTTTGTCAATTTATATTCTAAGACTCTCTCTTATCACCTCAAGATTTAGGAGTGAAAAATGGGAGAACTTCCTCATCTTTCCATCTCCAGATAAATGAATTATTAGTGTATATCTGCCTGAGTGAAAGAATTGAATAGCATATGGACATCTTCTTACTCCTGGGGTACTAAAAGCAAAATCCATTATATTTTGTCATAATAGGTTCCTAGAAACAACATCATAAGCAGATTTTATTTTATCGGTTCATAGCAATTTGTTTCAGATCAAGAATTCAGCTTCAAATAAAGCACATATATTTATATAATACAATAATAAAGCATACAAAGACCATGAATCCCCAAATTTTTCCCTTTAAAAAATCTTTACATTGCGGGTGTTAAGGCCAGGTGGTTGTTGTTTAGTTGATAAGTCATGGCCAACTCTTTTGTGGCCCCTGGGATTTCCCAGGCAAGAATTCTGGAGTTGGTTGCCATTTCCTTCTCCAGGGGATCTTTCTGACCCAGAAATCAAACCCCCATCTCCTGCTTGGCAGGTGGACCCTTTACTGCTGAGACATCTGAGAAGCCAGGATCTGTGTGTCTAATTCACCTTTATCCATCACAACTTTGTCACTTACACTTTAGCCTCATACCTGCACATAGTAAACAATCAAGGATATGATGATTACTAATAATAAAACGCACCAGAAATTGTTTTATGTCAAACCTCTAAGCAGTCCTAGGAATTAATTCTATTCTAATTATAGCTCTTTAAGTTATTTAGTCTCCTGCCTCTCCAGGCAACAATGATGATAGCATTTCTCCACCCTAAGGATATCAGGTGACAGCTAATCCTGCTGTCTTGCTGCAACTCTTTAATATCTTTAGAAAGTAATGTTGTAAGCATGTAAGTATTCTAGCATGACTTAACTGCCTAGAGAGATTATTTCAAACAATTGTATGTTGACTAGCCAAGCAGTAGAAAAATCTTTCCCAATATTATATTTGACAATGTCATATTGTCAACATTTTGCCAAAGGAATTATTATATTTTGACAAATAAAACTGGGAAGGCTCACTTGGAAGAAAGGTATGTTGGATTATAAGCAACAGTAGGCTCTAGGGAGGAATGTCTCTTTATAGAGTGAATGCATTCTCTGTCATTGTAAAAACATCTGACCTAGAAATCACTTTCAAAGACCCAGTTTGTTTTTCCTCTATATATTTCTTTACTGTTTGAAATCTTTTTTTAAAAAACTTTTATTTTACTTTTAACTTTTACAGACTTTTGTTGTTTACAGATATGTATGTTCCCAGATTAGTCATATGTATATCTTCTCCTTTCCACCCCCCCTGACCATCACACAGCACCCCTGAAGGATCCCCTTTTCTCACAGAGCAATGACTATAGCTATTTTCTTCACTTATGATAGTACATTACAACTAGAATGTATCTGCACTTTCCTGGTGGCTCAGATAGTAAAAATCTGCCTGCAATGTAGGAAACCTGGGTTTGGGTTGGAAAGATCCCCTGGAATAGTAAATGGCAACCCAGTCCAGTATTCTTGCCTGGAGAATTCCATGGTTAGAGGAGCATGGTGGACTACAGTCCATGGGGTCGCAAAAAGCTGGACAGGATTGAGCGACTAACACTTTCACTTTTTCAGAATTTATCTAGTTATTGTTTGTGTAGCTTTAAAAGCATTCGAAGACAGTTGCAGAAGTATTGCTTCATTTTATTCATAGATATAATTTATAATATATAGATACAGATATATGACAAAAAAGTATGAAATGATATGTGATCAACTTAACAGTGATATCTCTAAAAATGTCCATGAAAAGAGAAGTGTTTTCACAGTCTATTTTAAGTACTTCTATGCAGTCTGTTTTTACATGGGATCTGTACTTTTTGTGTCATTTCTTTTTTTAAGATTTATTTATTTATTTTTTTTTTGGAGGGAGGGAGTGGGGTTGGGGAGGGAGGGGAGCGGGCGGGCCACTTCTATTGGTCTTTCGTTTCTCTCTGTTCATCCGTCTTTGTTCTTTGGCTCCTGTGGGCCTCCCATCGCGGTGGCCTCTGCTGTCGCAGAGCGCCGGCTCTGGGCACATGCGCTCCAGAGCTCCGGCTTAGTGATTGGACACATCAGTCCAGCCGCTCCGCGGCACGTGGGATCTTCCCAGGCCAGGGCTCGAACCGGCGCCCCTTGCACTGCAAGGCGGTGTCCTTACCCACTGGACCACCAGGGGAAGCCCTTTTTGTGTCATTTTTTAAGATTAATAAATAAATACTCTATTAGTGCCAATAGCAAAGAGTAGAGAAATGGCCAGTGTAAGAAAAAGTAAAGCACATTGGCTAGAGTTCCATGCCAGTAGAGCGTCCACCCAGGGGTCCACGATCATTCCACAACAATAGAGGTGAGATCAGAGTCAGGTGTGCAGGAGAAGAGGAGAGGCGCCTCACACTGGCCCTCAATTTATTTTACCAAATTCAGTAGAGCTTTAAAGTTGGAATATGTAAACTGGAATCGTATTCAAATCTACCATCTTCTCAAGAGACAATGCAGTTTTCCATGCATTATGCTATATGTGATCCTAAGTAGAGCCAGTTAAATATTTCCTGGGGGGATCCTCCCTGGCAGTCCAGTGGTTAAGACATTGCCTTCCAGTGCAGGGGGTGTGAGTTCAATCCCTGACCAGGGAATTAAGGTCCCACATGTCTTTCAGCCAGAAAATAAATAAATAAGTTAAATGCTGTAACTTATAAAATTAACATTCAAAACACAAAGAACTATTTCCTGGGGTCTATTTTTTTTTTTTGACCCAACTCTAAATTAACTGTTTCCAAAGAAAATTTTCTCACATCAACAAAATAAGATGAAAAGCAAGTTGGGACATTTTATCTTTATTTTGTTAACCTCCATGGGAATGGTAACCCACTCCAGTATTCTTGCTTAGAAAATTCCACTGCAGAGTCAGACACTACTGAGCAACTAACACATTCACTTTCATAGGGATATACAACTGAAAGAAAGTCTAAAAAGCACATTTAAATTTGTAAAAAGAATCATTGATGCTTACCCAGTTTTCTGCAGAATTCTTCGGGTTAGCACCTACAAAGGTAACTTCGACAACTTCTCCCTGAAAATAAAAACTCCCTTTATGAGTATATTTTACCATGCTCATATTTGGGCCATTACTTAGGAAATATTTCTAGGAGTCTGGATACCTATAGAGACTGTATTCTATTAATTTCTCTGATTTTTCTGAGACTATTAGAGAAAATACTCTGTAACAATCACACAGAAATGTGGAGCAAACAAATTACTGCAGAATTTGGGGCCAATGAATTCGGTTTGGGTAGATTCAGATAGAAATGAAGATATAGAGCTATATACCTACAAATTTAAATAACTTAGATGAAATGAAATAGACAAATTCCTCAGGATACAGAAACTACTAAAGATCACTCAAGAAGAAACAAATTGGGCTTCCCTGGTGGTCCAGTGGGTAAACAATTCGCCTTGCAGTGTAAGGGGCACTGATTCCATCCCTGGCCTGGGAAGATCCCACATGCTGTGGAGCAGCTGGATGGGTGTGCTCAATTACAAGCCAATGCTCTGGAATGCATGCGCCCAGAGCAGGTGCTCTGCAACAGGAGAGGCCACTGCAATGGGAGGCCCACACAGGCCAAAGAATAAAGATGGATGAAAATTAAATGGATAAAAAGTCAATAAAAAGACACCAAAAAAAAAAAAAAGAAGAAGAAGAAATAGATGGTCTTGCTGGTGAAAACTTCCCAAATGTACACTTTAAATATGCAGCTTATTGAATGTCAATTATACATCAATAAAAAATGTTCAAATAACAAACAAGTCTTCATATGACTTACCATGGTACACAAGATCTTTTACAGGTAAGTTCCCACCTGCTACTCCACCTTAAGCCCTCTAGAGTCCATAGACCTATAGGCAGTATGTCTTGATGGGCACTATGAACTCCTACTCATCCTCCAAGACCTAGCCCATATTGAAGACATTTTTATTAAAACCATTCCATGGATTCATAATCAGTGATAACCATCTAAATAAAGATGTCTTTCTCAATTCTTTACTGTTAACTCCTCTGAACAATTATAAAGTTATTTTTTCTAATTTTGTTCATATTCACCATTGAGATTATCAGATTAGCCAGTCTCCCAATGGCTAGCAAACTGTCTCAATAACAACTAGAATTTTCTGCAAAAATCACTATATTATTAACATACAGCAGTCAGCCTGGTAACTCATACTATGGTTCACTTAAATCAAATTTGCATCTGATTAGCCAAATTGTCCTAATCTTTAAGTGTTCTTGTCTTTGATTGTTTCTTCCTACCATCACAATTTCCTGTTTACTCACATTCATCTTAACAATGAGAGACCACCTCACGACAGATATAATGTGCCAATTCCAATGGTAGTGGTATAGAACAGACATTTCTGACAGGAAATCCTGAGGAGATACGTCCTTTTCCTAAAACTTAACTGTGTATATCAACAAAACTATCAAAAATGACCATTTTAAAATTTTATTTCTTAAAATACAGTTGGTTTCTAATGTATTAGTTTCTGGTATACAGTGATTCAATTATACTTTTTCATATTCCTTTCCATGTTAGGTTATTATAGCTTATTATAGGGGGCTTCCCAGGTGAAATACAATTCCCTGTGCTATACAGTGGAACTTTGTCTATCTATTTTCTACACAGTAGTTTGTATCTGCTAATTACAAACTTCAAAATTATTTCCCCCACTCCTTCTCCTTCCTTCCAAAAGTTTATTTTCTATACCTATGAGTTTGTTTCTTATTTGTACACAAGTTCATTTGTA
This sequence comes from Tragulus kanchil, assembly GCA_022376925.1. Lineage (NCBI taxonomy): Eukaryota > Metazoa > Chordata > Mammalia > Artiodactyla > Tragulidae > Tragulus > Tragulus kanchil. The sequence continues at coordinate 111,174,898 of JAIOJX010000005.1, read as the reverse complement.
TCATAGTTTTGATTCCATGTATAAGTGATATCAGAAGATATTTGTCTTTCTGTCTGACTTATTTTACTTAGTGAATGTCAATTATACATCAATAAAAAATGTTCAAATAACAAACAAGTCTTCATATGACTTACCATGGTACACAAGATCTTTTACAGGTAAGTTCCCACCTGCTACTCCACCTTAAGCCCTCTAGAGTCCATAGACCTATAGGCAGTATGTCTTGATGGGCACTATGAACTCCTACTCATCCTCCAAGACCTAGCCCATATTGAAGACATTTTTATTAAAACCATTCCATGGATTCATAATCAGTGATAACCATCTAAATAAAGATGTCTTTCTCAATTCTTTACTGTTAACTCCTCTGAACAATTATAAAGTTATTTTTTCTAATTTTGTTCATATTCACCATTGAGATTATCAGATTAGCCAGTCTCCCAATGGCTAGCAAACTGTCTCAATAACAACTAGAATTTTCTGCAAAAATCACTATATTATTAACATACAGCAGTCAGCCTGGTAACTCATACTATGGTTCACTTAAATCAAATTTGCATCTGATTAGCCAAATTGTCCTAATCTTTAAGTGTTCTTGTCTTTGATTGTTTCTTCCTACCATCACAATTTCCTGTTTACTCACATTCATCTTAACAATGAGAGACCACCTCACGACAGATATAATGTGCCAATTCCAATGGTAGTGGTATAGAACAGACATTTCTGACAGGAAATCCTGAGGAGATACGTCCTTTTCCTAAAACTTAACTGTGTATATCAACAAAACTATCAAAAATGACCATTTTAAAATTTTATTTCTTAAAATACAGTTGGTTTCTAATGTATTAGTTTCTGGTATACAGTGATTCAATTATACTTTTTCATATTCCTTTCCATGTTAGGTTATTATAGCTTATTATAGGGGGCTTCCCAGGTGAAATACAATTCCCTGTGCTATACAGTGGAACTTTGTCTATCTATTTTCTACACAGTAGTTTGTATCTGCTAATTACAAACTTCAAAATTATTTCCCCCACTCCTTCTCCTTCCTTCCAAAAGTTTATTTTCTATACCTATGAGTTTGTTTCTTATTTGTACACAAGTTCATTTGTATCATAGTTTTGATTCCATGTATAAGTGATATCAGAAGATATTTGTCTTTCTGTCTGACTTATTTTACTTAGTATAATAATCTTGAGGTCTATCCAGGCCGCTGCAAATGGCATTATTTTACTCTTCTTTATGGCTGAGTAGTATTCATTGTATATTATATATACCACATCTTCTTTATCCATTCATTTGTTGAAGGACATTTAGCTTGCTTCCATGCGTTGGCCATTGTAAATAGTGCTGCTATGAACATTGCAATGCATGTATCTTTCCAAATTAGTTTTCTCTGGATATACTCCAGGGACTGCTGGATCACATGTAACTCTAAAAATAATCATTTTGACTCTTCAAATATCAACCAAAAACTGAGAAATGTTTGTTCATTAAAGCAACCAAACTTAGGGTAAGCATAGTACAATTTTTTGGTGTTCTTAACAGGGCTGTTCTCACCCTCTGTGGTACTATAGTTTAACCACAGTAGGGAAGGCCAGAAAATCTCCACTAAAGTGTCATTTGGTATGATAGTAAGAAGACTGGTGGCTGAGGGCTTCACATAACCTCAGAATGGGGGTTTGTTGCCGTAGAAGTACCTGAAGTACGGAATTTGGGGGGCTTCCAGGCTGGTGAACATGCAGAGACTCTGGGAAGGTGAATTGGCCGGAGAAGCTCTGCATTTCTTCCCTAACGTTTTGCCTGCTGCATCTCTTCCATGGGTTGTTCTCGAGTTGTATCCTTTTATCATCAACTTGTAAGTAAGTAAACTATTTTCCTAAGTTCTGTGAGCTGTTATAGCAAGTTATTAAGCCTGAGGATAAGAATCTCCAATTTGTAACCAGGGAATTATAACCAAGCTGTTAGAAGCACAGGTGACAACTTGGGTTTATCATTTGAAAATATGTGTTTATGGGGAGAGGGAGATGCGAAAGGAGGGTGCAGGCTTGTGGAAATGAGCTCTTAACTCCAATAAATAGCATCCAAATTGAAGCGAATCATAGGATATCAAATTGGTGTCCACACAGAACAGGAGAATTCACTTAGGGTGTGAGGGTAGGGGGACTTGCATACATTAGCTGTCAAAAGTATTGAGAGTGGAAGGTTAAGAGCAGAAACAGAGCTTTTTTACAAGTTCCTAAAATAACCACCAAGTAAACAGCTAAAAATATACACAGTAAAAAACCAACAGAGGAATTTTAAAAAAGAACACTAAAATAAAAATAACCTAAACATCCACCTTAAGAAATGAGAAAAATAAAATCACAGCAGGCAGAAGGAAGGAAATTAAACACTAGAGAAAAAATCAATGAAATAGAAAAAAACACATAAAATCAATTAAGCTAAAAGATGGCCCTTGGAAGACACAAGTCAACAAAAGCAGGAAGAAAGAGAGGACATCATTATTGACCTTACAGGAATTAAAAGACTAATAGGGGAATGTTATTAACAAAATTGTCCCAACACCCTAGACATTTATATGAAATAGGAAATTTCCTAACGACAAACTTGTAGAAAGACACACAACTGACTCAAGAAAAAAATAGAGCAACTGAATAAGCCTAAATCAAGTAAAGAAACTGAATTAGTGATTTAAAATTCTGCCATAAACAGAAACCCAAATTCAAATGACTTTGCTCATAATCTGATGCAACATTTAAAGAAGAAATAATATTAATCTTTTGCATACATTTTGAGAAAATAGGAGAAGAAACACTTCCTACTCCTTCTCTGAGACCAGTGTTACCCTGATATCAAGCGGACACAAAGACAACACATGAAGAGAAAACTATAAAGGCCCCTCATAGACATGAGTACAAAACTCTTTAGAAAATATTAGCAAACTAAATTCAATAATGTGTAAAAAATATTGTATACCATGACTAAAGGGTATTTAATATCAGAAAATCAACTAACAAAATATACCCTGATAATAGATAAAAAACAAAAACCACATCATCACCTCAGTGGACTCAGAAAAGTATTTGAAAAAATTCAACACCTGTTCCTTCTTCATAAAAACTTTCAACAAACTAGACATAGAAGGGAATTTTTTAACCTTATAAAGGGAATCTACAAAAATTCTAAAGAAAATCTTGTACTGAATACTTTTCCTCCTACGATTAGAAACAAGATAAAGATGGTCCTCTCTTATAACTTGTTTCCAACACTGCATTGCAGACTTTAGCCAACGCAATAAGGAAAAAACTAAAAGGCATTCAGAAAAGAAATTTAAAAAGAAATAAATCTGTGCTTTTATTCACAGATGACCTACTATATGTAGACATCTCTAAGGAATCCATGCTGAAAAGTATCTGTTGAAACTAATAAATGATTTAGCAAAGTTGCAAGATACAAGATCAACATGAAGTATTAGTGGCAGAAACTCTGCTTCATCTTTATGTGCTTTGCCTACTCTTGATTTAAGAAACCCCTTTTCTATGCTGCAATTAATGGTTCCATGACTACCCTTTTATTGAAAAAGGAATAATTTGAATTTTATAAATTCAACTTTTCCAAAATTACTAACTGAAAAATAAATACTTCCCCATTCTCACGTTTTCAGAACCACTGCAGAGACAAGAGCAATTTTCAAAATCATTGCCAACAGCTGGTTTGTGGCATGAGTTAAGGCAGGTGGTGACATTAAACAGCATCCTTCGCGCCATCTCCAAATACAAGCTTCAGAATGACCCCAAGACCCTTCTGAAGGTCTTACCACTCTGTATGTAGCATTCGCTGGCAGCAGGACATCACCAAAAGTTGTACCTGCAGGTGCTGTATCCGCAATAGTTGTAATTAATGGGGCCATCAGTCCTTCGAAAAACGGGGGCTCTGGACCACTGCTCATATTGGCTACCGTATCCTAGAACAGAATGGGGCATAGAATGTAAAATGAAGATCTTTTCCCCAGACCCCAACCCCCATCCCCAAAATGTCTTCATTAGAGCACACACACACACACACACACATTCACTTTCACCTTCTCTCTCCCTCTTCCCAAGAGCTAACAACTGTAACAAAATGTGAGGGGAACTTTGCCTAGATGAACTGGAGCCTAGATGTCCATAATTTAAGCTTTTGTAACTAGAGGAAAGCTTCAGTCACAGGTAACACTTTCACTCCCCTCGACAGTATAATCTGGAATGTAAGCTAGGGATCGAGCTACATGCATTTAGACTCTGGGACAGCCATTCTTTATCTGTATGATTCTTGACAGGAACAAATGATCGGCCTCTGTAACACCACACTGTAAGTATTCTTTTAATGTTTAAAAAGTGTTGAGTCTCTCTTATCCAAAGTCACTATCAACTTTTTTCCTAAACCCTTTTCTGTGCTAATTAAAGAAGATAATAAATATATTTTTAATTTAAAAGTTAAGATCAGCCTATAACACGACTGGTTTAATATATGTTTCCCACAAAATTTGCCACCTTTAATAGTGTCATCAAAATTCTAATCTCAAATGTTAAATAGCCCTTCATATGTATTTAATGTACTTTAATCCTTGTTCCATATACTTTATATATATACCAACCATATAATTTACTCATTATCATTCCCATTTGCAAATGGGAAAATAGGTTTGCAGATACTCAGTGGTATTTTTGCCCAAGATCACACAGATATTCTTAGATACATAACCATAAAATTCTGCAACAAATTTCTGCCAAGTGAATCACACTTTTCTTCCTAAATATCACCATAAAGTTTAATGACTCTCTTTCCATGAGAAGAGCTATAAACCTGTAATTGCATGAAAGTTAAACAGTGCTTATCTCTAGAGATAGAGATAGGGATAGAGATAAAGATAGGCTATACATTTATACTTATCTTTATAATCTGAATATTCTACACATAGGTACAGCTTTCATGATAAAAACTAAAAATAATTCTACTTTAAAAAAGAATGTATCAGACCTAAAATTGAAAGATGCATATGATGAAAAAAAATAACTAGATAATTAATATATTGGGTTGGCTAAGTTTATTCAGGTTTTTCCAAAAGATGCTGCAAAAAACCTGAATGAGCCTTTCAGCAAACCCCATATACCCTAAGCAAATTTCTTCTACTGAAACCTTCAGATATGCTATCAATAACTAATTAGGTGGAAGCATATGAAATTTCCAGTATTTTACTCTTTTGACCTACAGAAACAGCAGTTTTATTTCAGTTTATTACATCCAAGCTTTTTCTTTGAAAGGGCTTTAATGTCTTGGCTCTGCCATTTCTGGCCCACAGCCTTTGGGGGCTTATACAGTATTATTACACAAGGATTATTTATTATCTTCAAGTCCTTACCCTGTGTACTTGACTAATCTTCTGACACCAGAATTCAGCTTTGTGTATAAACTACATCCCAGAGAAAGATCCACACAAGTGATGTTTCTTTAAGTAAACTTATTTAGGTGGACCTGTTTTGGTAGATAACAATGTATATGCACATTCTAAGACACTTGTTGAACCTTATCAAATCTAAGGCTCTGTTGACTGTAAGAACTATTATTAATTTTGAGCCACCAGGAGGTAAAACATGCTACTAAATGTAAATGAAGTTTTTTGAAACCTCAATGTTTATCTTTAATCCTTGTTCCATATACTTTATATATATACCAACCATATAATTTACTCATTATCATTCCCATTTGCAAATGGGAAAATAGGTTTGCAGATACTCAGTGGTATTTTTGCCCAAGATCACACAGATATTCTTAGATACATAACCATAAAATTCTGCAACAAATTTCTGCCAAGTGAATCACACTTTTCTTCCTAAATATCACCATAAAGTTTAATGACTCTCTTTCCATGAGAAGAGCTATAAACCTGTAATTGCATGAAAGTTAAACAGTGCTTATCTCTAGAGATAGAGATAGGGATAGAGATAAAGATAGGCTATACATTTATACTTATCTTTATAATCTGAATATTCTACACATAGGTACAGCTTTCATGATAAAAACTAAAAATAATTCTACTTTAAAAAAGAATGTATCAGACCTAAAATTGAAAGATGCATATGATGAAAAAATAACTAGATAATTAATATATTGGGTTGGCTAAGTTTATTCAGGTTTTTCCAAAAGATGCTGCAAAAAACCTGAATGAGCCTTTCAGCAAACCCCATATACCCTAAGCAAATTTCTTCTACTGAAACCTTCAGATATGCTATCAATAACTAATTAGGTGGAAGCATATGAAATTTCCAGTATTTTACTCTTTTGACCTACAGAAACAGCAGTTTTATTTCAGTTTATTACATCCAAGCTTTTTCTTTGAAAGGGCTTTAATGTCTTGGCTCTGCCATTTCTGGCCCACACCCTTTTGGGGGGCTTATACAGTATTATTACACAAGGATTATTTATTATCTTCAAGTCCTTACCCTGTGTACTTGACTAATCTTCTGACACCAGAATTCAGCTTTGTGTATAAACTACATCCCAGAGAAAGATCCACACAAGTGATGTTTCTTTAAGTAAACTTATTTAGGTGGACCTGTTTTGGTAGATAACAATGTATATGCACATTCTAAGACACTTGTTGAACCTTATCAAATCTAAGGCTCTGTTGACTGTAAGAACTATTATTAATTTTGAGCCACCAGGGAGGTAAAAACATGCTACTAACTTATACACTGTAAGATTCCTTTCATTGGAAAACAGATTCCAATTTCAGAGATGTTATAATATGGAGAATGGACCTCTCAGAATTGATAATCCACTCAATTCATGAAGCAATGGAAGAGAAACTGACCAGGATTAGGGAGCAATGGTTCACCTCCCAGTTATAGTAAGCTTGAGCATTTCTCATCTCTGAACCTATTTGCTCATCTGAAAAATGGGAAAAAATGATAACTCCATACTTCACACGATGACTGGTAGGATAACAGGAGATAAAATATATGAAAAAAGTGGTCACCACCAAAAGATGATTAAGTGACTGTGAATTTATCAGTTTTGTTTCTTAGAGATAACTCACAGATATAATCTTTCTAAATATAAAGATTTTCAAAGGAACTAAACAGTCAAAGCTAAGGTCTTTTTTGCTTCCCTCTCCATCTCCCCACCCCTGAGACATACATACATATAATCTTTGCTTACTGTAGCAATGGCCTTAGCAAGGGCTCTGAAAAGCTGGATGTAAGCAGACAGAGTATGTGGTCCATAAATTGTAGATGCTGCCTCATACCGCTGAGCCTGTAGGAGAGGCAGAACAGAGTTGTATGCCTGCATATTTCAATCCATTCATTTCCCCTTTAAACCCGCTGAAGTAAATGGCTCCCATCAACTACTTGTTAAAAGCAATGAATTCTCTTGGCTTATGCCATTTGGACTGTCAATCCATTTCCTCTGAAAGAGGGTAACAGCTTCTGAGTTTATGTCTATTTTAAGTACTTAAACAGGTTTTCCAAAAAAAAAAAAAGTGTTTTCTGACAAGGTGTATGGGAAAAATAAGGATCTTAGTAACTCCTGGATAAATCAGATGGTTATAGAACTATCTGGAGAAGGACATTTAACCCAAGCATGTTGTTGTTTAGTCACTAAGTCATGTCCAGCTCCTTTGCAACCCCATGGATTGTAGCCTGCCAGGCTTCTCTGTCCATGGGATTTCTCAGGCAAGAATACAGGAGTGGGTTTCCATTTCTTTCTCCAGGAGATCTTCCTGACCCAGGAATTGAACCTGTGTCTCCTGCACTAGCAGACGGATTCTTTTTTTTATCTCAATCCCAAGTTTTTTTTATTTTGCTTTTTAGATTTTACAGAATTTTGTTGTTTATAGCTATGTATAATTCCAGATTAGTCATATCTATATCCCATTCCCCCCCCATCCCACCCCTCCAGGCCATTGCATAGCCTCCATGTATGATCCCTTAGACCCACAGCACAATGACAATAGTTATCTCTTTTACATATGATAGTATAGGGTTCCGTGTTGACCCCCATTCTTTTCCCAACTCCATACTTCACACGATGACTGGTAGGATAACAGGAGATAAAATATATGAAAAAAGTGGTCACCACCAAAAGATGATTAAGTGACTGTGAATTTATCAGTTTTGTTTCTTAGAGATAACTCACAGATATAATCTTTCTAAATATAAAGATTTTCAAAGGAACTAAACAGTCAAAGCTAAGGTCTTTTTTGCTTCCCTCTCCATCTCCCCACCCCTGAGACATACATACATATAATCTTTGCTTACTGTAGCAATGGCCTTAGCAAGGGCTCTGAAAAGCTGGATGTAAGCAGACAGAGTATGTGGTCCATAAATTGTAGATGCTGCCTCATACCGCTGAGCCTGTAGGAGAGGCAGAACAGAGTTGTATGCCTGCATATTTCAATCCATTCATTTCCCTTAACCAGCTGAAGTAAATGGCTCCCATCAACTACTTGTTAAAAGCAATGAATTCTCTTGGCTTATGCCATTTGGACTGTCAATCCATTTCCTCTGAAAGAGGGTAACAGCTTCTGAGTTTATGTCTATTTTAAGTACTTAAACAGGTTTTCCAAAAAAAAAAAAAGTGTTTTCTGACAAGGTGTATGGGAAAAATAAGGATCTTAGTAACTCCTGGATAAATCAGATGGTTATAGAACTATCTGGAGAAGGACATTTAACCCAAGCATGTTGTTGTTTAGTCACTAAGTCATGTCCAGCTCCTTTGCAACCCCATGGATTGTAGCCTGCCAGGCTTCTCTGTCCATGGGATTTCTCAGGCAAGAATACAGGAGTGGGTTTCCATTTCTTTCTCCAGGAGATCTTCCTGACCCAGGAATTGAACCTGTGTCTCCTGCACTAGCAGACGATTCTTTTTCACAATCCCAAGTTTTTTCATTTTGCTTTTTTGATTTTACAGAGTTTTGTTGTTTACAGGCATGTATAATTCCAACTTAGTCATATGTATATCTCATTTTCTCCTCATCCCACCCCTCCAGGCCATTGCATAGCCCCCATGTATGATCCCTTAGACCCACGGCATATTAACAATAGTTATCTCTTTTACATAGGATAGTATAGGGTTCCGTGTTGCTCTTTCCATATCCCTCACCCACTTTTCTTTCTCCCCAATGTCCATAAATCTGTTCTCTATGACTGTTATTCCATCAATGTTCTGCATGTGTATTTATCAGTACGAACTTACTAGATTCCATATATGTGTGTTAGTAGACTGTATTTATCCTTCTCTTTTTGACTAACTTCACTTTGTATAATAGGCTCTAGATAAATCCATCTCATTAGAACTGAATCTTCTATATTTCTTTTTGCAGCTAAATATTCCATTGTATATATGTACCAGAGTTTCCTTATCCATTCATTTGTTGATGGACATCCAGGTTGCATCCATGATCTAGCTATTGTGTAGAGTGCTACAATGAACATTGGGGTACAGGTGTCTCTTTCAGTTTTGATTTCATCAGGGTATAAGACTAATAGTGGGATTGCTGAGTCATATGGTGCTTCTATTTTTAGATTTTTGAGGAATCTTCATACTGTCTTCCATAGTGGTTGTGTCAATTTATATTCCCACCAACAATGCAAGAGTGTTCCCTTTTCTCCACACCATCTCCAGCATTTATTATCTGTGGATTTTTTGATGATAGCCATTCTGACTGGTGTGAGATGATATCTCATTATAGTTTTGATTTGCATTTCTCTAATAATAAGTGATGTTGAGCATCTTTTCATGTGTTTTTTCGCCATCTGCATGTCTTCCTTGGATAGATGTCTCTTTAGGTCGTTTTCCCATTTTGACAAGATCGGAGTGGGTTTCCCCATGGATTGTAGCCTGCCAGGCTTCTCTGTCCATGGGATTTCTCAGGCAAGAATACAGGAGTGGGTTTCCATTTCTTTCTCCAGGAGATCTTCCTGACCCAGGAATTGAACCTGTGTCTCCTGCACTAGCAGACGGATTCTTTTTTTTATCTCAATCCCAAGTTTTTTTTATTTTGCTTTTTAGATTTTACAGAATTTTGTTGTTTATAGCTATGTATAATTCCAGATTAGTCATATCTATATCCCATTCCCCCCCCATCCCACCCCTCCAGGCCATTGCATAGCCTCCATGTATGATCCCTTAGACCCACAGCACAATGACAATAGTTATCTCTTTTACATATGATAGTATAGGGTTCCGTGTTGCTCTTTCCATATCCCTCACCCACTTTTCTTTCTCCCCAATGTCCATAAATCTGTTCTCTATGACTGTTATTCCATCAATGTTCTGCATGTGTATTTATCAGTACGAACTTACTAGATTCCATATATGTGTGTTAGTAGACTGTATTTATCCTTCTCTTTTTGACTAACTTCACTTTGTATAATAGGCTCTAGATAAATCCATCTCATTAGAACTGAATCTTCTATATTTCTTTTTGCAGCTAAATATTCCATTGTATATATGTACCAGAGTTTCCTTATCCATTCATTTGTTGATGGACATCCAGGTTGCATCCATGATCTAGCTATTGTGTAGAGTGCTACAATGAACATTGGGGTACAGGTGTCTCTTTCAGTTTTGATTTCATCAGGGTATAAGACTAATAGTGGGATTGCTGAGTCATATGGTGCTTCTATTTTTAGATTTTTGAGGAATCTTCATACTGTCTTCCATAGTGGTTGTGTCAATTTATATTCCCACCAACAATGCAAGAGTGTTCCCTTTTCTCCACACCATCTCCAGCATTTATTATCTGTGGATTTTTTGATGATAGCCATTCTGACTGGTGTGAGATGATATCTCATTATAGTTTTGATTTGCATTTCTCTAATAATAAGTGATGTTGAGCATCTTTTCATGTGTTTTTTCGCCATCTGCATGTCTTCCTTGGATAGATGTCTCTTTAGGTCGTTTTCCCATTTTTTGATTGGGTTGTTTGTTTTATCGTATTTATCTGTCCAAGCTGCTTGTATATTATGGAGATTAGTCCTTTGTCAGTTGTTTCAATTGCTATTATTTTCTCCCATTCTGTGGGTTATCTAATCACCTTGTTTGTAGTTTGTAGTTTCTTTTGTTTGTTTGTAGTTTCTTTTGCTGTGCAGAAGCTTTTAAGTTTCCTTAGGTGCCGCATGTTAATTTTTGTTTTTAGTTCTGCCACTCTAGTAGGTGGGTCATAGAAGATCTTGCTTTGATGTGTGCCACTGAGTGTTTTGCCTATATTCTCCTCTACGAATTTTATGGTCTCTGGTCATAGATTTAGGTCTTTAATCCATTTTGAGTTTATCTTTGTGTATGGAGTCAGGGAAAGTTCCAACTTCATTCTTCTGCATGTAGCTGTGCAGTTTTCCCAGCACCATTTGTTTACATTTTCACCTCCTTTGTCAAAAATAAGGTACCCATAGGTGCGTGGGTTTATCTCTGAGTTCCCTATCTTGTTCCATTGGTCTATATTTCTGTTTTTGTGCCAGTACCATACTGGCTTAATGACTGTTGCTTTGTAGTATAATCTGAAGTTAGGAAGGCTGTTCCCTCCAGCTCCATTCTTCTTTCTCAGGATTACTTTGGCTATCTGGGGTCTTTTGTGTTTCCATCTGAACTGAGCTATTTTTTGGTCTAGTTCTGTGAAAATGATCTGGTTATGCTTTGTAGTATACTTTGGATGGCATCCAGGTTGCATCCATGATCTAGCTATTGTGTAGAGTGCTACAATGAACATTGGGGTACAGGTGTCTCTTTCAGTTTTGATTTCATCAGGGTATAAGACTAATAGTGGGATTGCTGAGTCATATGGTGCTTCTATTTTTAGATTTTTGAGGAATCTTCATACTGTCTTCCATAGTGGTTGTGTCAATTTATATTCCCACCAACAATGCAAGAGTGTTCCCTTTTCTCCACACCATCTCCAGCATTTATTATCTGTGGATTTTTTGATGATAGCCATTCTGACTGGTGTGAGATGATATCTCATTATAGTTTTGATTTGCATTTCTCTAATAATAAGTGATGTTGAGCATCTTTTCATGTGTTTTTTCGCCATCTGCATGTCTTCCTTGGATAGATGTCTCTTTAGGTCGTTTTCCCATTTTTTGATTGGGTTGTTTGTTTTATCGTATTTATCTGTCCAAGCTGCTTGTATATTATGGAGATTAGTCCTTTGTCAGTTGTTTCAATTGCTATTATTTTCTCCCATTCTGTGGGTTATCTAATCACCTTGTTTGTAGTTTGTAGTTTCTTTTGTTTGTTTGTAGTTTCTTTTGCTGTGCAGAAGCTTTTAAGTTTCCTTAGGTGCCGCATGTTAATTTTTGTTTTTAGTTCTGCCACTCTAGTAGGTGGGTCATAGAAGATCTTGCTTTGATGTGTGCCACTGAGTGTTTTGCCTATATTCTCCTCTACGAATTTTATGGTCTCTGGTCATAGATTTAGGTCTTTAATCCATTTTGAGTTTATCTTTGTGTATGGAGTCAGGGAAAGTTCCAACTTCATTCTTCTGCATGTAGCTGTGCAGTTTTCCCAGCACCATTTGTTTACATTTTCACCTCCTTTGTCAAAAATAAGGTACCCATAGGTGCGTGGGTTTATCTCTGAGTTCCCTATCTTGTTCCATTGGTCTATATTTCTGTTTTTGTGCCAGTACCATACTGGCTTAATGACTGTTGCTTTGTAGTATAATCTGAAGTTAGGAAGGCTGTTCCCTCCAGCTCCATTCTTCTTTCTCAGGATTACTTTGGCTATCTGGGGTCTTTTGTGTTTCCATCTGAACTGAGCTATTTTTTGGTCTAGTTCTGTGAAGAATGTCATTGGTAATCTGATAGGGTATTGCACTGAATCTGTAGATGATATTTGGTAGCAAGGTCATTTTCACAATATTGACTTTTCCAACCCAGGAACACAAGACATCTCTCCATCTGTTCAAGTCATAGCAGACAGATTCTTTACCACTGAGCCACCTGGGGTGCCCATTTAACCCATCACAGAACTAAAATAGAACCAAATACATCTCCTTTCACCTGAGCTGCAAGGATCTGGTTGTTCACAGAAACCTCCAATTTAATAAATCTAACATGGAAATATACTTGCTGTCCCTTCAACATTCTTCATCTCATTGAAGGCGCCTGTCTCCCATGCCAGGATCATCTGGCAGACATCCTATAAATTCTCAAAGTATCATTCCTTAAAGATTTCTTGATTTTTTTCCTTTCCTCTTTCTTTACTACTTTTACCTTAGTCAGACCCTTACCTCTCACCCCAGTCATAATTACAGCTTCTTCAATCAGTTCTCTGCCTCCATACTGGCCCTTCCAATTAATTTTCTAAAAGACCATCCTAGCAAGCTTTTAAATCAGAGCATTCCTTTCTTAGAATTTGACTGCAGTGCCCCCAAACCCTCCTCACTGAGTCAGAGCTCTGCAGCATAGCATAGAAGACCCTCCATTGACTAACCCCCGGCCCCACTCTAACTCCTCTCATAGGAGACTCTCCATTGACTACTCCGCCCCCACTGTAGCCCCTCTCACAGAAGACTCTCCATTGACTACTCTCGCCTCACTCTAGCCCCTCTCATAGAAGACTCTCCATTGACTACTCTCACCTCACTCTAGCCCCTCTCACAGAAGGCTCTCCATTGACTAAACCCACCCTACCCTAGCCCCTCTCATAGAAGACTCTCTATTGACTAACCCTATCCCACTCTAGTCCCTCTCACTGACGACTCTCCATTGACCACCCTGTCTCACTCTAGCCCCTCTCATAGAAGCACTCCATTGACTACACCGCCTCACTCTAGTCCCTCTCATAGAAGCACTCCATTAACTACCCCACCTGACTCTAGTCCCTCTCATAGAAGCACTCCATTGACTACCCCACCTGATTCTAGTCCCTCTCATAGAAGATTTTCCATTGACTAACACCCACCCCCACTCTAGCCTGTCTCAGTAGCCCTCATCATGCTTACTCCTCTGTTTTCAGCTTAGTATGATCCCTTCAATAAACTAAGCCTGCCCCTCTGGACCTTAGCATATGTAGCTTCCTCAGTATGGAACACCTTTCCTAATGCTTATTATATTAGCTTAATTAGTCCTTACTCATTTTCAAGAACTTGGACAAACACTACATCATCATGACAATCTGCCAGTCCCCAGTGCCAAATATACAGTATAAACTGGAAACCTTTGTTTTCATAATCCCTTGTTCATCCCTTTCAAAGAAATGAAATTATCTGCTTTCTTCTGTGTCTTTTTACTAACCACTCGATTCTAGTGGTCTTGAGATAGGAGCAGATTTATAACAATTGTTATGCCCAGATAGCAGCTAGTACAATATCTGTCACAAAACACATCTGTTTAATGAATGAATTAATCAATGAATTAATTAATACTAATTTTGGCATGTCCCTCACCAGGACACAAAGCTAGTAGGGGTTTCTAACTATTTGTACCATGGTCTCCTTTGACAATCTGTTGAGGCCTATGGACCCCTCTAAGAGTAATGTTTCTCAACACATAAAATAAAATACATTGGTAGACAAAGGAAACCCATTAAACTGAAATCAAATAATAAAACAATTCTGTGACAGAACAACATTTGTGTTTCTGCATGATGCTACTGAATAATAAGATTTAGTATTAGATCTAACTACTGTGATTTTAAAATAGCAATGAGAATAAAAGATATTTCCAGACATCCAGTTACTGTATGTGATATAAAAAATATCCATGGCTCCTATTGGTGACAAAAGTCATAGTACTGTGAATATCCCTGTCACTTGTTGCCTACATTCATAATTGAAAGAAGAGATAAACAGTGTGTGTGTGTGTGTGTGTGTGTGTGTGTTCAGTCGTGTCTAACTCTGCAAGCCCAATGTACAACCCATTGAACACCTCTGTCCATGGAATTTTCTAGGCAAGAATACCGCAGTGGGTTGCCATTTCCTACTCCAATGCTAAATAGCAGTTATAGATAAATGCAAAAATGGATATAGAAAACTTACTATTCCCATCCAAGTTTACCCCAATTAAGAACCTTTATTCAACAGGATTTCCTCAAAGGCAGGGACCTTCAGTAAAGTCAACAGCAGGTAGCAGGGCAGATGCAACTGCTGGATTTAGTAAGCATTTGTAAAGGGGCAGCCTGTGGGCCAGGGTATGAATTGCTAAGTCATCTCTTATATGTATCAGAAACCAGTGTGAACCTCTACTTTGTTTTCACATTTTTAACCACTGGTGTTTAAAAGTACTTAGTTTTGTAAACAACAGCAACAACAACAACAACAACAAAATACCAGTCAGCAGTCTCCCTAATTTTTTAAGGCTCTGTTTCCTAATCAGTATCATGTTATAATAATACCCTAACTTCAGTCAGGGAAAATTGTGAGGATTACATAAAATCACGTGTGCAAGGTGCTTAGCCAGTGCATTCAATAGATAGTAGCTGTGAACGGGCATTTTTCTAGGTTCCATAGAAGCTTATGGTATCAGAAGCATTATAGGTCAAGTTCAAAATGTTGTATGCCATAACCCAGACTCATTATCAGTGCCCTTGATGAAGAAATTTATTTCAGGGAACGTGGAAGTCAGTGAGACTAGAATTTTGACCTGAACTTGAGAATGGTCAACTTAGAACTTCCAAATATGACCTCTGGCTTATCATTTTCTTACCTGCTCTAAAAAAAAAAGATCATATCTCAAAAACATGATTAAGGAAGTCCAGAAAGAAAAATCTACATTTGATATAAGAGTCTTGAAAAGGATATAATTCATTTAAAAGATGAGAATTTTTAACTTTACCTGGTATTCTTCATAGGTGGTAATGTAGTGTGTATACACATTGCATAGACCTGAAATAACAACAGTCATATTTGGCATCCCATAAGCTGCAAATTCCTAGTGGAGAAGGGAAAACACAAAAAAATTGCTCTTCACTTAAAGGATATTATGATCCTAGAGCATACAATTATCAACAGGAATCATTATTGTAAGATATCTATCCTAACAATATTTTCCCCAATGATTGAAATTGCTTAGGAAGAATCTTACTACTAAAAATACAGATGTTTTATCACTTCCTAAAAAGTCTAATGGGAGCATATTAGCTAACCACAGTATATATTTCTGGCTCCAAATAGTAAGGCATTTGTTGATTAGGTCATTTTATAACCATTTATAATCCTTCCTGAAATAAAAGAACAAATACAGATAAAATACAGAATTTTCAACATTTGTTAGATTTTTACTTAATAGGACTTTAAGATATTAATGTACTTGGGGTCACTTACTACTGAATCCATAAAACTCTTATCAATTTTTAAATTACCAGTACATAAATACAAACATAACATTTTAATTCTACTATAGTTTCCTTATATTTTTGTTTGTTCTTATGCCATCAATATTTCATATTCACCTCCAGTCATTACTTTCAAGAAATGTAAAACTCTTGTCATCTTAGTAAAGGTTAATTTAAAAGGTATAGATCATAAGGAAAGGGAATTCTC
The DNA here is from genome assembly GCA_022376925.1 of Tragulus kanchil. NCBI lineage: Eukaryota > Metazoa > Chordata > Mammalia > Artiodactyla > Tragulidae > Tragulus > Tragulus kanchil. The sequence goes on along the minus strand of JAIOJX010000005.1, from coordinate 111,158,373 downwards.
TTCTCTTTGCTAAATAAAAAGGTATAGATATTTTATTTCATTTTTGACTTACTGTTTGAACTGCCTCCCGAAGTCTTCGTCCAGACATGGTCCTGAGTTAAGAAAACACAATTATCTAAGTGGTTTCCTATTCAGAACATACACAAGGTATACAGAAAGATTTATGATGAAAGTTAAAAAGTTAGCCTAGCTCATCACACAGTAGTAAAGTGTACAGAAACAATGCAATTTTGACCTTAATAAATTGAACTTCCAAATATGACCTCTGGCTTATCATTTTCTTACCTGCTCTAAAAAAAAAAGATCATATCTCAAAAACATGATTAAGGAAGTCCAGAAAGAAAAATCTACATTTGATATAAGAGTCTTGAAAAGGATATAATTCATTTAAAAGATGAGAATTTTTAACTTTACCTGGTATTCTTCATAGGTGGTAATGTAGTGTGTATACACATTGCATAGACCTGAAATAACAACAGTCATATTTGGCATCCCATAAGCTGCAAATTCCTAGTGGAGAAGGGAAAACACAAAAAAATTGCTCTTCACTTAAAGGATATTATGATCCTAGAGCATACAATTATCAACAGGAATCATTATTGTAAGATATCTATCCTAACAATATTTTCCCCAATGATTGAAATTGCTTAGGAAGAATCTTACTACTAAAAATACAGATGTTTTATCACTTCCTAAAAAGTCTAATGGGAGCATATTAGCTAACCACAGTATATATTTCTGGCTCCAAATAGTAAGGCATTTGTTGATTAGGTCATTTTATAACCATTTATAATCCTTCCTGAAATAAAAGAACAAATACAGATAAAATACAGAATTTTCAACATTTGTTAGATTTTTACTTAATAGGACTTTAAGATATTAATGTACTTGGGGTCACTTACTACTGAATCCATAAAACTCTTATCAATTTTTAAATTACCAGTACATAAATACAAACATAACATTTTAATTCTACTATAGTTTCCTTATATTTTTGTTTGTTCTTATGCCATCAATATTTCATATTCACCTCCAGTCATTACTTTCAAGAAATGTAAAACTCTTGTCATCTTAGTAAAGGTTAATTTAAAAGGTATAGATCATAAGGAAAGGGAATTCTCTTCTCTTTGCTAAATAAAAAGGTATAGATATTTTATTTCATTTTTGACTTACTGTTTGAACTGCCTCCCGAAGTCTTCGTCCAGACATGGTCCTGAGTTAAGAAAACACAATTATCTAAGTGGTTTCCTATTCAGAACATACACAAGGTATACAGAAAGATTTATGATGAAAGTTAAAAAGTTAGCCTAGCTCATCACACAGTAGTAAAGTGTACAGAAACAATGCAAGTTCAAGTTGAGGTTTTTCCTCACTGCCCTGTCTTCAAAACAAATTCTAAACTGAAAACAGAAAAGTTGAAGGAGGAAAACAGAATCAATGAATGTCACTGGCAAAAGATCACAATCATCTTCCATTCACTAAGTCAACAACTGGTTTCTGTGTTAATAAGAGCTGAGGCAAATAGAGAGTGTACTATGCCTGCCTAGAAGGAACTTCACATTTCATTCATTTATTTAACTCAGACAGTAAAGAATCTGCCTGCAATGCAGGAGACCTGGGTTCAGTTGCTGGGTCAGGAAGATCCCCTGGAGAAGGCATGGCTACCATTCCAGTATTCTTACCTGGAGAATTCTATGGACAGAGGAGGCTGGCAGGTTACCGTCCACAGGGACACAACTGAGCTAACATTATACCAGACCCATCTAAAATTGCTGAGGATTCAACAGATGGAGTTTATATTCTAGGGAAGGAAGATGGTCAGTAACAAATAAAAAGGGAGATAACAGTAAGTGCAGGACTTCCCTGGTGGTCCAGTGGGTAAGGACACTGCCTTGCAGTGCAAGGGGCACCAGCTTGATCCCTGGCCTGGGAAGATTCCACGTGCCATGGAGCGGCTGGACCGATGTACCCAGACCCAGTGCTCTGGGATGAGGGGGGCTGCTGCGATGGGAGGCCCACACAGGCCAAAGAACAAAGATGAATGAATGAAAGATCAATAGAAGTGGCAAAAACAAAAAACTAGTAAGTGCAGTGGAGAATATAAGGTAGGATCAAGATGAAAGAGGACCACAGCAGCCACTGTGGTGGTAGCAGTGGTGGGTGAAGACAGTGGTGTATAGTTTATGGAGGACTGGCAACTCTGTGTTTTGAGCAGAGAACTGAAGGAAGAAAAGAGCTGGCCACGGAGACAAACAAAAGGTAAAGGATGCAGGCAGCAGGTGCTGTTAAGTTCAGAAGCCCTGAAACAGGAGCCATGTGTGGTAGTCTGAGAATTACAGTGAAGCCAAGGTGGCTGCAGCAGGGGTGGGGGAGGGGCAGTGGTATGAAATCAGATCAAGAGTCTGCTGAAGAGCGGCTCATATAGGGCCTGTTGGGTATTACAAGGAATTGAGGATTTGTCTGAAGAGTTGGGAAGTCATTGAAAGGTCCTGAGTAGTGGCATGATTTAACTTATGCTTCATAGGGATAACTTTGGCTATAATGTAGAGGAAAGACTATAAAGGAGTAAGGGAGAGGCAAGGAGGTGAGACAGGAAGTTACTCAGTAATCCAGGGGAGAGGCAATGGTGAGGTTGACCCAAGGTGGGTGTAGAAGGGTGGGAGCAGAAAGATGGAAAGTGTTGAACAGAACATATAGAATGTGCTGAAGGGCTGAAAGCACAGAAAATCGGAAAAAAGATAATTCGGGTAATAATTCAGATTTAGGGCCTGAGCAATGGAAAGATACAAAATTGCTACTTGCTAAGACATAAAATATGGTATAAAAGGGAAATTTAAAACATGTTTCCAAGCTCCTAACACCTAAACCGATTGCTAAATTGATTGTTTCATGTTCCTGTATTTTAATAGTAAAATCTTTCTATTGACATAAGTCACTGGATAATTTTAATTTGGATTGATAGCTTTTCAAATTTTCATGTTTACTTCAAGATACACATTAGTAAGAGATCTAAAGAGATTTATTCTTCAGAGGCCCCACCAAAAGACAGTTGGGAATATTTAATTTCCAAAAATATTACCAAAGAGTCAGTCCATGGGAGGCCCACACGGGCAAAGAAAATGAATGAATGAAAGATCAATAGAAGTGGCAAAAACAAAAAACTAGTAAGTGCAGTGGAGAATATAAGGTAGGATCAAGATGAAAGAGGACCACAGCAGCCACTGTGGTGGTAGCAGTGGTGGGTGAAGACAGTGGTGTATAGTTTATGGAGGACTGGCAACTCTGTGTTTTGAGCAGAGAACTGAAGGAAGAAAAGAGCTGGCCACGGAGACAAACAAAAGGTAAAGGATGCAGGCAGCAGGTGCTGTTAAGTTCAGAAGCCCTGAAACAGGAGCCATGTGTGGTAGTCTGAGAATTACAGTGAAGCCAAGGTGGCTGCAGCAGGGGTGGGGGAGGGGCAGTGGTATGAAATCAGATCAAGAGTCTGCTGAAGAGCGGCTCATATAGGGCCTGTTGGGTATTACAAGGAATTGAGGATTTGTCTGAAGAGTTGGGAAGTCATTGAAAGGTCCTGAGTAGTGGCATGATTTAACTTATGCTTCATAGGGATAACTTTGGCTATAATGTAGAGGAAAGACTATAAAGGAGTAAGGGAGAGGCAAGGAGGTGAGACAGGAAGTTACTCAGTAATCCAGGGGAGAGGCAATGGTGAGGTTGACCCAAGGTGGGTGTAGAAGGGTGGGAGCAGAAAGATGGAAAGTGTTGAACAGAACATATAGAATGTGCTGAAGGGCTGAAAGCACAGAAAATCGGAAAAAAGATAATTCGGGTAATAATTCAGATTTAGGGCCTGAGCAATGGAAAGATACAAAATTGCTACTTGCTAAGACATAAAATATGGTATAAAAGGGAAATTTAAAACATGTTTCCAAGCTCCTAACACCTAAACCGATTGCTAAATTGATTGTTTCATGTTCCTGTATTTTAATAGTAAAATCTTTCTATTGACATAAGTCACTGGATAATTTTAATTTGGATTGATAGCTTTTCAAATTTTCATGTTTACTTCAAGATACACATTAGTAAGAGATCTAAAGAGATTTATTCTTCAGAGGCCCCACCAAAAGACAGTTGGGAATATTTATCACTGTTGCCAAACATAGCATAGTAGGATACCAAAGAGTCAGTCCAGAATTAAATGCCCATGCTAAGAAGTGATTTCAGTAGAAACACATCCACAACAATCACACGTGTAACTAACTACAAAATAAAAAGAGGAACTTACGTAAACTCCCCAGGAATGGCAGTGATGGCCAAGAACCCCAGAGTAATAATCTGAACATCAACAATATCTGGGTGCCAGGGATGAGGTTTTGATAGCTAAGAACCAAAAGCATGAAAACTGTGTTAAGAATATTACTCTTTCTATGGTCTAGAGACCCATATTGCTCATGGCATTTCTCTTGTTCAAGGATTTTAAGTGTTCCCAGTTGTTTCGGGGTGTCTTATCCTACTGTCATATTTTTTATAAGTCATATATTTTTAAATATTCATCTAGTAATAAGATGTGCATTTCAAACATCAGGGTCCCATTAATCTGGGCTTATTTTCTCATCAATGAAGCTTTTGGTACCTGTATCTTTGTGGAATCACAATGTGTAAAAGATAATCATGGGTTCTCCTATATTGTCATGGTCACTATCCTTATATAAGATGAATAAGGAATTGCCATCATTTAGAATAATTTAAGTAGTTCTCTTTTTACTCTAAGAGCACTAAAAATCTTCAGTTACCAGGTCTTGCCTTACTTTTCTTCTCCAAGAAGATCTAACCTTTACCATATTCAGATTAGCATAAAATCTTTTCCTCTGTTCCTTCATTTCCTCTCCTTCTTGAAGAATTTCTAATTAAATATTAGGAAAACACTATATTTTAAAATTGTTTCTACCAAAAATCCATGGTATTAGGAACACTGACATGAACATAAAAATCCATGTTCCAAAGGATATTTAAAGAATATTGCTTTAGTTAATAATGTTGCCTGAGCTATAAGAAAATAACCTGAGATGTTTTTCTCTGAGAGAAATTCTATGTTCATAAATGTTAATCTTATTCTTCCTTTTCCACTGTTCTAATTGTTTCAGTTATTTTCTATAGATGTAAAAATCTAAGTCAGTGTATTTAATAATCATATCCGTTATTTCTTTAAACTTAGAGCATCCATATTTTTAATATTAAAATTTTGATGTGGGAACATCTGAATAATATACAGATCTACTATTTAACATAGACCTATTCATATCTGATAATTCATAAATCTAAAAATAACAATATACTAATTTCACCATGGTTATCAAAATGCATTACCTCTCCAGTATGAAGAAGGACTGGCTTTGGTTTATGGCATTCTTTGATTTCATCAGATGGCTTGCCCAGAAATATATCACGAAAAGTGTCCCAAAATGGATCCCCTTCTGTCATCCCTATTAGGAATGTTATGATTAATATGATTACAACCCTCTGAAAAAATCATCATTTTGACAAGTGTATATTGCTCATGGCTTTTTGTAAATTTTTCCCAGTTGTTTCGGGTGTCTTATCCTACTGTCATATTTTTATAAGTCATATATTTTTAAATATTCATCTAGTAATAAGATGTGCATTTCAAACATCAGGGTCCCATTAATCTGGGCTTATTTTCTCATCAATGAAGCTTTTGGTACCTGTATCTTTGTGGAATCACAATGTGTAAAAGATAATCATGGGTTCTCCTATATTGTCATGGTCACTATCCTTATATAAGATGAATAAGGAATTGCCATCATTTAGAATAATTTAAGTAGTTCTCTTTTTACTCTAAGAGCACTAAAAATCTTCAGTTACCAGGTCTTGCCTTACTTTTCTTCTCCAAGAAGATCTAACCTTTACCATATTCAGATTAGCATAAAATCTTTTCCTCTGTTCCTTCATTTCCTCTCCTTCTTGAAGAATTTCTAATTAAATATTAGGAAAACACTATATTTTAAAATTGTTTCTACCAAAAATCCATGGTATTAGGAACACTGACATGAACATAAAAATCCATGTTCCAAAGGATATTTAAAGAATATTGCTTTAGTTAATAATGTTGCCTGAGCTATAAGAAAATAACCTGAGATGTTTTTCTCTGAGAGAAATTCTATGTTCATAAATGTTAATCTTATTCTTCCTTTTCCACTGTTCTAATTGTTTCAGTTATTTTCTATAGATGTAAAAATCTAAGTCAGTGTATTTAATAATCATATCCGTTATTTCTTTAAACTTAGAGCATCCATATTTTTAATATTAAAATTTTGATGTGGGAACATCTGAATAATATACAGATCTACTATTTAACATAGACCTATTCATATCTGATAATTCATAAATCTAAAAATAACAATATACTAATTTCACCATGGTTATCAAAATGCATTACCTCTCCAGTATGAAGAAGGACTGGCTTTGGTTTATGGCATTCTTTGATTTCATCAGATGGCTTGCCCAGAAATATATCACGAAAAGTGTCCCAAAATGGATCCCCTTCTGTCATCCCTATTAGGAATGTTATGATTAATATGATTACAACCCTCTGAAAAAATCATCATTTTGACAAGTGTTGTACAACAAGTTTAGAACTTGGAGAGATATAGGAGCCATTATTTAATCATACCCTCAGGGTGGTTGATAGGATGAAAGAATATGTATGTTCTACATCTTTCATGTTTTATTTTTATTGTTATTCCTCAACCATGTTCCAAGTTTAAAAGATATGATATAATTAAGTGTAGGTCTATGAACTAAGGGCTTCCACGAGGCTCAGCAGTAAAGAATCCACCTACAAGAGTCACAGGAGACACAGGCTCTGTTCCTGGGTTAGGAAGATTCCCCCAGAGAAAGGCATGGCAAGCCACTCCAGTATTCTTCCCTTGAGAATCCCAAGGACACAGGAGACCAGTGGGCTACTCTATAGGGTTGCAAAGAGTGAGAAACGCCTGAAGCAACTTGGCATGCACACACACTATGAACTGAATCACCTTTTTCCTATTTTGAAAACTATAAAAGATGTCTCCAGTTTGAAGTACCAGTTGTTTAACTTATGGTCTCTAAAGATCCTCTCTTGAATCTCTACTTAATTATGTGTACACACACACACACACATGATGAGCAATAAAAAAAGAAAACACCAAGCATAATACCCATAATCTAGGAAAAAGCTATGTTAACTATGAAAACTAAGAACATAGAATCTACCATCCAGGAACATATAATTACTGTGAACATATTTGGACCTAGTAGCAGAGCATACAGGGACCATAAAGAACTCCTCCAGCTCAATAATAAAAATACAAGTAGCACAATTTACAAACAAAAAAAATATGTATGAATAGACATTTCTCCAAGCAAGAAATAATAACAGCCAATAAATATAAGAAAAGATGCTCAGTGTCCCAGGGAAATGCAAATCAAAACCAAAATGAGAGAGAATCAAACAGAAAGATAAAAGTAAGTATTGTGAGGATGTGGAAAAATTAGAATCTTCAGAGAGAATCTGATGACAACATAAAATTGTTCTCAATTTGGAAATAGTCTGGTAGTTCCTCAAATAATTAAACATAGAATTTAGCCATATGATCCAGCAATTGCTTTTACCAAGGGAAATATATCACGAAAAGTGTCCCAAAATGGATCCCCTTCTGTCATCCCTATTAGGAATGTTATGATTAATATGATTACAACCCTCTGAAAAAATCATCATTTTGACAAGTGTTGTACAACAAGTTTAGAACTTGGAGAGATATAGGAGCCATTATTTAATCATACCCTCAGGGTGGTTGATAGGATGAAAGAATATGTATGTTCTACATCTTTCATGTTTTATTTTTATTGTTATTCCTCAACCATGTTCCAAGTTTAAAAGATATGATATAATTAAGTGTAGGTCTATGAACTAAGGGCTTCCACGAGGCTCAGCAGTAAAGAATCCACCTACAAGAGTCACAGGAGACACAGGCTCTGTTCCTGGGTTAGGAAGATTCCCCCAGAGAAAGGCATGGCAAGCCACTCCAGTATTCTTCCCTTGAGAATCCCAAGGACACAGGAGACCAGTGGGCTACTCTATAGGGTTGCAAAGAGTGAGAAACGCCTGAAGCAACTTGGCATGCACACACACTATGAACTGAATCACCTTTTTCCTATTTTGAAAACTATAAAAGATGTCTCCAGTTTGAAGTACCAGTTGTTTAACTTATGGTCTCTAAAGATCCTCTCTTGAATCTCTACTTAATTATGTGTACACACACACACACACACATGATGAGCAATAAAAAAAGAAAACACCAAGCATAATACCCATAATCTAGGAAAAAGCTATGTTAACTATGAAAACTAAGAACATAGAATCTACCATCCAGGAACATATAATTACTGTGAACATATTTGGACCTAGTAGCAGAGCATACAGGGACCATAAAGAACTCCTCCAGCTCAATAATAAAAATACAAGTAGCACAATTTACAAACAAAAAAAATATGTATGAATAGACATTTCTCCAAGCAAGAAATAATAACAGCCAATAAATATAAGAAAAGATGCTCAGTGTCCCAGGGAAATGCAAATCAAAACCAAAATGAGAGAGAATCAAACAGAAAGATAAAAGTAAGTATTGTGAGGATGTGGAAAAATTAGAATCTTCAGAGAGAATCTGATGACAACATAAAATTGTTCTCAATTTGGAAATAGTCTGGTAGTTCCTCAAATAATTAAACATAGAATTTAGCCATATGATCCAGCAATTCCACTTCCAGGCATACATCAAAGAGGAGAGATGAGCTCACGTGCTCACAGAAAAGCCTGGACATGAATATTCATGGCAGCATTATCTTAAATAGGCTAAAAGCAGAACAGCTCAAATGTCCATCAACTGAGGAATGCATAAATAAAACTGATCAAAACCATACAATAGCATATTATTCCACCACAATATGGCATAAATGAACTTATCTACAAAACAGACTCACAGACATAGAGAACAGACTTGTGATTGCCAAGGGGGAGGGATGGATTCGGAGTTTGGGATGAGCAGATACAAACTATTATATAGAGAATGGATTTTAAAAAATAATATAAGAATGGATTTAAAAAAAATATGATTCAACTGTATAACACATGAAACTATATTGAATATCCTGTAAAAAATCACAATGGGAAAGTAAATGAAAGAGAATGTATATATGTATATATATTATATATATGCACATATATACACACATTATATACATATATGCACATTTGTATATAACTGAACCACTTTTCTACACAGTAGAAATTAACACTGCATTGAAATCAACTCTATCTCAAAATGAAACAATTTTTTAAAAAGAAAAAAAGCAATGAAATTATTTTAGAATCCACATTACAACATAGATGAACCTTGAAAACATGATGCTAAGTGAAAGAAGACAACATAAAAGCCACATCTTTTTATGATTCTATTTATACGGAATGTCCAAAACAGGTAAACACAGACAGAGAGTCTGGTGGTTGCTTAGATCTGGGACTGATGGGGACTGTGTTGTGATAGCTATGGAGTACAAGGTTTCTTTTTTTTCTTTTTTAATTTCGGCCTTTTTTAATTTGTCTATGTATTTATTTGTTTTCATCCATCTTTATTCCTTGGCCTGTGTAGGCTTCCCCGTTGCATTGGCCTCTGTCGTTGCAGAGCAAAGGCTCTGGGCGCACGCGCTCCAGAGCGCTGGCTTGTAGCTGGACACACCAGTCCAGCTGCTCCTCGGCCTGTGAGATCCTCTCGGGCCAGGGATCGAACTGGCGCCCCTTGCACTGCAAGGCAGACCCTTTACCCACTGGACCACCAGGGAAGCCCCATGGTTTCTTTTTGAGTTGATGAAAATGTTCTAAAATTAACTGCCTACCTCTGTGAATATATTAAAATCCTCTGAATTTTATGTTTTATGAATTATATTCAATAAATCTGTCAAAAATTACTTATTTTAGAACATTAGACCAAGCTAGATGAACTATTACCAGGGAAGATGGTGATAATTATATCATGTTACAACTGTATTAATTAACTTTTTAACTAATGGTTCCAAAACATACATGTATATAAAGACAAGCATGAAATAAGCCTAAATATTGCCTATAGGTGCTACTTTTCAATTTCTTTAACTTTTCAATGCATGTTGTCATGGTGATAATCAGGATAAAAGTAAAAAACCTATAATAATCAGTTATAAATTTATGGAAATATACAAAGGCAGATGACCCAGGATCACAAGCTTTAGACTCCTAAAGGCTTCTGTTCTGAGGAACTTTGGCTCCAATAAAGAAATCCAGGAAAGAGACACTAATAACCAGATGGAAGGTCCAACTCATATTGTCAAAGTTAGAATGACACTTCTGCTCCGCAGCACTTCAACTACATCACAGCCCAAGCCAAATTTAAAACTATTTCTCCACAGATCGAAATGCAGTGAGAATCTCTGATTCTATTTGAATCAGTGGAAAGTTAAGTTATAAAAGATACCTACCCCTAGGAAATCATGTATGAAGCTGGAAAGCCTACATATCCCCAAATTTGAAAAATTAAAATAGTAAACGTATTGGCTACGTTAGATCCCGTTGGGGAACAGAACCTTGAAGCTCCAAACCTAGAACCATAAATCTCATCAGATTGCAGCTCACCCTGTGAAAAATTGAGGGTTCCGAATCCATCGATAGTGCCAGCTGCAAAACTGTAGCCCAAGGCTGGTTTACATGTTTTTGCCTAAAGGAAAAAAGTGTTTAAAAACAAAACGTAAATTTTAAAAAACCCAGAAGCTGAACATCGACAGCGAGATCAGCCCAAAGCTTTCCCCTTGTGGCATAATCATTGTGACTCAGTGACACTTACTGTGTGAGTAGAATTGAGCCAGACGGTGACATCCGTCATGTTCACCCACTGATGAGCTGAAGCCAGTGGCCCAGTTACCTCCTGGGAGGCGGAGGCATACAGTTCCTAGAAAACCCACACAGCCTTACCATTAAAAGCAAAAAAGCTAAAATGAATACGATCAACGGTTACCTAAGATTTGCCTATTTGGAAAAGCATCTAGCAGCCAAGTTTTGTTTTGCTGGCTGATTAAACAGAACACATGCACCTCTCCACCAACCCGCATGACTTCCCAGAATCCTGAAAGCCCCAGGACTGCTGACCTGTGTCTATTTCCCACAAACACGAAATTCCAGTAAGGCAGGCTATGGCATAAAATGCTCCAACCTCACTGGAAAGACCGTCAAGAAAATTTAAGGTTAGGAGTGGTGATGGTGGTGGTTTAGTAACTAAGTCATGCCCGATTCTTATGACCCCAGTGACAGTAGCTTATCAGGTTGCTCTGTCCACAGGATTTCTGAGGCAGGAATACTGGAGTGGGCTGCCATTTTTCTCTCCATAAGGTGAGGAGTAGGCGGGCCAAGTTACCTTCTCTGCAGAACAAGAATGTATCCTAGGGACCCTCGTGGAGGTTGCCTCTCACAGTTCCTGAGTTCTCTGCCAGGGTTGATGCCAAAGCGAGGTTTGAAGGGTTCAGAACACACTTCACCTGCATCAGTTCTCCCACCCATTGTTCATCTTTGGATGTTCCTTTTTTCCGATATGGTCAATTGATGCTTTTTTAATCTTATGAGAAATGTGCATTGATTTTTTTAAACTTATAGAAATGCGAATTAAATATATTTAGAAATGTTTGGTTTTTTTAAACTTCTTATTATATTTGTTTCAATATCATTTCTGTTCTGTGTTTTGGTCTTTTGGCCTCAAGGCATGTGGGATCTTAGTTCACCCACAAGGGGTTAGACACACACCCTCCACAATGGAAGGTGACATCTTAACCACTAAAATGTCAGGGAAGTTCCTACAAATGTTCATGTTTATTCATCTATATCCTACAATAGAGGCAAACCCTGATTCAGCACCAGTGCTCTTACCTGACAACTAACTCATTTCCCAATTGCCACCCCAGTTCCCACAGCCTTGTGGGAACTCTCAAGATAGTCAGTAACACCAGCTGCTGCCCACCTCCCCTAATTTGTTGTTGTTTAGTCGCGAAGTCATGTAAGACGCTGTCCTCTGATTAAGAGGAAAGCTGTGCCATGCTGAGAATGCAGGACCAATCTCCCTGTCTCTTGTCACAGTAACAAAATTTCTGATGCCAAATTGTGTCACAGGTGCACACCCTAAATAGAATCTATTAATTTAGAACAATCCGCTGATAATAGCACAGTAATTAAAAAGAAACTGCAGCAATTTAAACTGGCTGGTGTCTGCTGTTTTTAAAGGTGCTTTTGTTCTTGCTTAATTGCTCTTGATACATTTTAGAACACTTGAGACACAATATTTACTTAAACACACACACACTCACACAGTGGAGCGCATGCTCCACTTACCTAGCACTAATGGGCTAGGTAAGCTATAAAAAGGCAGAGATTTAACCCTTTATCAGAGATGGCTTAGCTCAAAGCCATCCATCGTCTTTTCCATCAGGTACGCCTTCTTAGGAGCTGATTCAAAATATGTGAGTGAAATAGAAGGCAAACTTTAGCAGAGGAAAGAGGGTAGCTCTCTGGAAACTAGATTCTGTCTTCATCAAAGAATCTTTTAAAAAGAAAAGAAAACCTACAATGGCTGATCTTTGCTATATCAAAAAAGACCAGGGACTAATCTGAATGCAAACCTCAAGAAATGGGAGTGGTGCCCCTCAGCTTTACCTTCTCACCAAAAAGACATTAGTAGTTAGGTGACTTGGTAGGCAACAGCCCCAAAGACTTCTGAGAATTTGGGTCAGTCTGCTCATATCTGATACCACGTTAACTGTAAACCTTACTATCTATCATCCAACTGCCAGAAGGAAGCATTCTGGCTGAAAGTGAATGTTTTCCCAGTTACTCGCTTTTAAATATACTTCCTGTAGGAAGTCAGACACACACAGTCAGAGAGGAGTTCCTGTGCGGTATGTGAAACAGCGTTCTGGTTGACAACAAATAGCATTCATACTGGCAGACTCCTTGGTGCAGCTTGAGCTCTTACAATTGTCTTCCTTACAATTACTGACTTCTTAATGAAAAATGTCAGTGATTTTAAAACACAGTTTTGAATGAAGGCAAAAGAAGCAGGCCCATGGCTTACCTTTGCTCTGTCATATAGTATCTGTCCTATGATTTGTGTGCTTTCAAACATGTCCTGCCCAGGTCCCATAGCAACACACATGCTTGGCTGTAACAAAATGATGCAAGAGGCATTCTTAGTGAAATAAACGATTCTTTTAAGGAATGGAAAATAAGTGAATCTGAGCAGACAGATTTTTTTTTTCACTGCGTGACCTATGGGACCTTAGTTCCCCAATGAGCCAGGGATTGAACCCACATGCCCGGCAATGGAAGTGGAGGCTTAATCACTGGCCACCACTGGACCACCACCCAGCAAGTAGATTTTTTTAAGCCATATGCCAACATCTCCTTTCAGATGTTCTCTCAATTTACAGACGATGAAAAACAAAATCATTCATGGAATTAGAGCAGTGAACATTGCCAGAAATCAGCTATTTTAACATAAGACATGAAATTGATGCATAATATTTTATTGCAAATAAGTATTATGATTTATTTAACCACTTCATCTATGAGTTGTTGAATTTAACAGGTAATCAGCAAATCTAATGTGAATTAATAATGTGTATAAATTGGGCAAATGAATGGTAACAATTTCTTCATTGAATCGTAGTTGACTTACCATGTTGTATTAGTTTCTGGTGCAGGAAGACTTTTACTTTTTGAAAACTAGAGTATAATTGCTTTATAATAGGAAAACTTTCTATATAAAATTAGTGATGTACAATTGTTAAAACTATATTTCTCATAGAATTTGGGTCAGTCTGCTCATATCTGATACCACGTTAACTGTAAACCTTACTATCTATCATCCAACTGCCAGAAGGAAGCATTCTGGCTGAAAGTGAATGTTTTCCCAGTTACTCGCTTTTAAATATACTTCCTGTAGGAAGTCAGACACACACAGTCAGAGAGGAGTTCCTGTGCGGTATGTGAAACAGCGTTCTGGTTGACAACAAATAGCATTCATACTGGCAGACTCCTTGGTGCAGCTTGAGCTCTTACAATTGTCTTCCTTACAATTACTGACTTCTTAATGAAAAATGTCAGTGATTTTAAAACACAGTTTTGAATGAAGGCAAAAGAAGCAGGCCCATGGCTTACCTTTGCTCTGTCATATAGTATCTGTCCTATGATTTGTGTGCTTTCAAACATGTCCTGCCCAGGTCCCATAGCAACACACATGCTTGGCTGTAACAAAATGATGCAAGAGGCATTCTTAGTGAAATAAACGATTCTTTTAAGGAATGGAAAATAAGTGAATCTGAGCAGACAGATTTTTTTTTTTTCACTGCGTGACCTATGGGACCTTAGTTCCCCAATGAGCCAGGGATTGAACCCACATTCCCTGCAATGGAAGTGGAGGCTTAATCACTGGCCACCACTGGACCACCACCCAGCAAGTAGATTTTTTTAAGCCATATGCCAACATCTCCTTTCAGATGTTCTCTCAATTTACAGACGATGAAAAACAAAATCATTCATGGAATTAGAGCAGTGAACATTGCCAGAAATCAGCTATTTTAACATAAGACATGAAATTGATGCATAATATTTTATTGCAAATAAGTATTATGATTTATTTAACCACTTCATCTATGAGTTGTTGAATTTAACAGGTAATCAGCAAATCTAATGTGAATTAATAATGTGTATAAATTGGGCAAATGAATGGTAACAATTTCTTCATTGAATCGTAGTTGACTTACCATGTTGTATTAGTTTCTGGTGCAGGAAGACTTTTTTACTTTTTTGAAAACTAGAGTATAATTGCTTTATAATAGGAAAACTTTCTATATAAAATTAGTGATGTACAATTGTTAAAACTATATTTCTCATTGGGTGGGGTTGACTGCAATAAAATAAACAGCCCAGACATAATGTGTAATAAAAGCAATATCACAGGTAAAATATTCTATAAGCACAAAGAATAGGAACCAGAAAATAGCATCTGCTACTCATGTCAAAGTTGAAAACTCTAAGTGAAGTTGGGGAGAAGGAGTTAAACAATGGCGTACCCTCACTTGTTGACTTTAATTAACACATATAACTATCTATAGTGACAAAGATTTTTTAAGACAAATTAGGTAGAAAATTCAAATCCTGAAAAACTCAGTGAGTTATAAAATATTGTTCATGGATGCACACACATAGGAAGAGGTGTGACTGTGGTAATTTGGGGGAAACAGAGAAGGTGGGGGGGAGGAAAGTGAACAGGGACTTTGATTTCTTACTGCTCTTTAATCTTTACATGTGGTTTGAATTTTTACAGCAAGACTGTTTTTGTATTTGTAATTTATAAGAAAAGAAAAAAAAGTTTGATCTTATATTTTTAGAAAACCCTATAGATGTGATAATCAGTGAGAAATGTCTCAGGCAGGCAATTTTCGTACTAAATTGTGACTTCTGAAATGTCAAGGCAAAATGTTTCAGACTCTTCAAGTTTAGGAAAGGATATTTAATCTCTGACATTTACTAAGTGGTCTTACCATTCAAAAACTGTAACAATCAAATGGAAAACTCTAATTTTACTGGATAAAAATTTAGTGAGTGCTTTTGAGAAGAGCAAATGCTAGCAGTAAGTAGACCAGGGTATACCTGAGGAGAATATAATTGTAAATTAACAGTGAATACTTAAACATATAATGTCCATGAGATGCAAAGCAAAGATGTAATGTCATTATTACCTACCCCACCAATGGGACAAGAGCTATCGGCGTTATCACAAGACTCTCCTGTGTTGGTGCAATGTGGGCCAAGAATATTGGGGGACACATCTCCCAGGTTTGATGAAGCAAAAGCTGCTACGTATGGTCCCTGCCAAAAGAAACAACCAATTGCCTTTCATGTTTTCTTATTTACCACAACGAGTTCCATTAAAAAGGCAAACATTCAACCACTCTGGCGATCCTATTCGAAATTATTTGTATAATACTCAAGGAGGATGTACAATATTTTGAGAAAAATTTTTGTTTCTGAAAAGGTTCACATTCCAGTAAGTGTATGTGTATATATATATATATATATATATATATATATATATATATATATACACACACACACACACACTCATAATATTCCAATTATCAATGAAACTATTTCACGTAGGAGCATTTCAAACAGCAACATTTTGACAAGAAATACAGTGTGCAACAAGTTATAAAATGCTGACCCCATCCATCTCATGTGTGGTGTTGTACCTAGAGCTCAGAGGTTCATTTTTTCCTTTAAAAATAAATAGCCTATTGGCTTAACAAGTTAAGAGCCAATCCAGCTTTTTCTGTTGCACAATCAAACCTAAATATAGCATCCACGATCCAGACTTGTCCTCTGCATATCCTTTCTCTATCTCTTCAACCTGAAATAACCACACACAGCCTTTTAAAGTAGAGCAAGACCTTCATCTCAACCCAACCAATCTACCATTTCACCTTAAATGTCTTAAATTTACCTAAGGAAAGAGATAATCAAGTATAGGAGACTATATGTCATTTTTTTCTACTAAAATGAAAACTAGGAACTTACTTCCCTTTTCCTAAAAAACAGGCAAAAAATGAAAAAAATAGAAGATTATCAATAAAGAAGCTAAAAAATCAGTTCAAATGCTATGAGACTAATACCCTTATAATGGAATACTTATTCTAGGCCAGGGCCCGGGGTTCTCATCTTATCATATATTTTTCTGCTTTTCGCTGTTAGATGCTGGAGTCAAGCAGAGCAGGGTCTTTCCTCACCACTTACCCATCAGCAACGGGTCATCTACACAGAGCTGACCAGCTTCCTGGAGTACATGAACGAGCTTCCAGGAACCCCCACCTCTGATTCCATCACTCACTGCATTTCAAAGTTACAAAAACAAGTCTAATGGAATAGAATTGTCTCTGACTTAGGCCCTATTGCAGGAAAGTAGAACAAAGTTTTTGAAAGGAAATTAAGAGGGAAGTCTGAAATGGAGAAAAGAACTCAGTCCCTGTCCTCCTTCAGATTCCTACATCATTAAGAAGGTGCTTAATAATTTTATACAACAGTAAACATCAAAAGTTTATCATATTTCCAAGTTGATCAAAAGCTACTATATATTACAAAAATATTCAATGTGTCTTTCCTTATCCAACGAATTACAACTTCATGAAGTCATCAATATAACAGTATTTGACACAAAGCCAATAACCATTTAAATTTTTCTTTCTTAATAAGAGAGGATGGCAAATTCTTCCTATCCAAGCGCATCGTATGTGACACCCATGGTGAAGCTTTCCTCTGAAGATCTCAATCAGCTATTCTGAACACTGCCTGAGTGATGAGGCTCAATGAATTAAGATGAAGCTTTCAATGACATAAATTCTCACCTCTCCAGGGAGATATCCTTTGTTCTTCTCCTGTTCAAAAAGGTAAGATGCATAACCCACATTATCACTATTTACAAGATGATTGGTGTTTTTCATGCTGACTGGGTGGATGGCAAACCAGCTATAAAAGAACAAGAGGACCTAAGTTAATGATGAGAACCATAACTGGGGTCACAAAAGATGTCTGGGAGCTTAGGCTTCCTTCAGCAGGAAGAAAAAGTGCTTTTGATGATAGGCATTCCCCTTGTAGGTTCTTTCATTGATAATGAACTTAAATTACTAATAATATATTCAAGAAGTCTGATCACTTAAGTTAAAAATGCAGAATTATTTGTACAAGTATTCATCATTGTCATCTTCATTGTAAGCTTTTTTTTTTTTTTAATTTATTTATTTATTTTGGGCGGGGGTTGGGTTGGGGAGGGAGGGGAGCGGGCGGGCCACTTCTGTTGGTCTTTCATTTCTCTATTTTCATCCGTCTTTGTTCTTTGGCTCCTGTGGGCCTCCCATCACGGTGGCGTCTGTTGTTGCAGAGCACCGGCTCTGGGCGCATGCGCTCCAGAGCTCCGGCTCGGTGATTGGACACATTGGTCCAGCCGCTCCACCGCACGTGGGATCTTCCCAGGCCAGGGATCGAACTGGCGCCCCTTGCAGTGCAAGGCGGTGTCCTTACCCACTGGACCACCAGGGGAAGCCCTCATTGTAAGCTTTTAACAAGAGCCAATACTGGTTAATTACCAGATGACATACCTAAAGAGCTGGACCAGCATAGACTTTGTTCTTCAAGCAGGTACACATAATAATTATTCAAATCAATCCTATTCAATTCCATAAACACTTACTGAGACTCTGCAGTGCACCAAGCACTGAATCAATTGCAATTTACTCCAGAATCTTGCAGAGGACAAAATGTAAACAAATGGCCTTGATACCGTGTCACAAATGTTATAAATAAGGAATCAAAGTGTTTGGGGACCACAGATGACTAGCAATTAATTCTTAAAGGCATTTTAGGGAGAAAGAACAGCAGAATAAATGCAAAGGGGTGCAAAAGGGGATGTTATGCATAATTCAATATGCCCCTTATACATAGCAATACCTTGTTTAAGTGTAGAGCTATAACATTTACAAGTTAATTTCACATCTGTTACCTCATTTGAACTTCACAACAACCCTAAGAGGTAGGCTCTTCTGACCTGCACTGTACAAGAGATCTCAAAGAAGCCATACGGTGGCCCACTTGTCATAGTAGACCAAGGCTAAAGTTTGGGTCTTGTGACACCTTGTCCAGGGGCTTTTGTAAGATCAAACTTCTACACAGGTGAAAAAGGTGTTTACAGGCTAGAAGGCAAAGCAGATGAGCAGGAAGACTCAAGGAAACAGAGATTCCAATTAATACATTTTCAAGCTACCTTGGGATTAAAAAACCTTATGATTTCTCTTCACCATAAGCTTTTAAAAATTTTTACCCAAGTAATATGGTGCATAAAACTGCTCATTCAATATACATGTAGCTAACTTTGACTATGCCAGACCCTGGGGACATAGACACCATCGCAGCATCATCTGACCCTTGAAAAATGCTTCCCACGGGCTTCCCTGGTGGTCCAGTGGGTAGAGAATCTGCCTTGCACTGCAAGGGGCACTGGTTCGATCCCTGGCCTGGGAAGATCCCACATGACTGGGAGCAGCTGGACTGGTGTGTCCAGTTATGAGCCAGTGCTCTGGAGTGCATGTGCCCAGAGCCAGTGCTCTGTAGTGAGAAAGGCCACTGTGATGGGAGGCCCATACAGGTCAAAGAATAAAGATGGATGAAAAATAAATAAATGGAGACTCAATTAAAAAAAAAAAAAACAGGCCAAATTAAAAAAAAAAAATGCTTCCCATGATGTGACATACAAGCTGAGTCTTGGCAGGGAGATGACTAGAGAAAAATCATCTGCTGCAAAGGTATGGAGATCAGAAGGGGTGTGGTGTGCTCAGAGGCTGGCTAGTCATGGTGGCCAGAACAGAAAGGATGAGGTGAAGGAAAGAGGTCAGCTGCTCCTTTCATTCAATCAACATGAATGCATTAGTAGTGTGTGGCTGGAATTACGTTAAACCCCAAGGAACACTGGAGTCAGGCATGTTCTCTACCACCAAAGAGCCTCAATATCATCTGGGGAGAAAGTAAATGTTAAAAAATTTGGGTCTATTAATTAGGACTACAACCTTGAATTCTTATTCTATTTATTTTCATTTACTTTAGGCCTTAGAAAATTGGACTTCTCTTTACAAAACTGAAAAAATACGTAATCAGAAAAGTTATTTGCATTTCAGAATAATAAGATGCTGTATTTTTTCCCTTTAAAACTGAAAAATTCACAGCCTGAATATTTATCAACACTTTCGGTGGCCCACTTGTCATAGTAGACCAAGGCTAAAGTTTGGGTCTTGTGACACCTTGTCCAGGGGCTTTGTAAGATCAAACTTCTACACAGGTGAAAAGGTGTTTACAGGCTAGAAGGCAAAGCAGATGAGCAGGAAGACTCAAGGAAACAGAGATTCCAATTAATACATTTTCAAGCTACCTTGGGATTAAAAAACCTTATGATTTCTCTTCACCATAAGCTTTTAAAAATTTTTACCCAAGTAATATGGTGCATAAAACTGCTCATTCAATATACATGTAGCTAACTTTGACTATGCCAGACCCTGGGGACATAGACACCATCGCAGCATCATCTGACCCTTGAAAAATGCTTCCCACGGGCTTCCCTGGTGGTCCAGTGGGTAGAGAATCTGCCTTGCACTGCAAGGGGCACTGGTTCGATCCCTGGCCTGGGAAGATCCCACATGACTGGGAGCAGCTGGACTGGTGTGTCCAGTTATGAGCCAGTGCTCTGGAGTGCATGTGCCCAGAGCCAGTGCTCTGTAGTGAGAAAGGCCACTGTGATGGGAGGCCCATACAGGTCAAAGAATAAAGATGGATGAAAAATAAATAAATGGAGACTCAATTAAAAAAAAAAAAAACAGGCCAAATTAAAAAAAAAAAATGCTTCCCATGATGTGACATACAAGCTGAGTCTTGGCAGGGAGATGACTAGAGAAAAATCATCTGCTGCAAAGGTATGGAGATCAGAAGGGGTGTGGTGTGCTCAGAGGCTGGCTAGTCATGGTGGCCAGAACAGAAAGGATGAGGGGAAGGAAAGAGGTCAGCTGCTCCTTTCATTCAATCAACATGAATGCATTAGTAGTGTGTGGCTGGAATTACGTTAAACCCCAAGGAACACTGGAGTCAGGCATGTTCTCTACCACCAAAGAGCCTCAATATCATCTGGGGAGAAAGTAAATGTTAAAAAATTTGGGTCTATTAATTAGGACTACAACCTTGAATTCTTATTCTATTTATTTTCATTTACTTTAGGCCTTAGAAAATTGGACTTCTCTTTACAAAACTGAAAAAATACGTAATCAGAAAAGTTATTTGCATTTCAGAATAATAAGATGCTGTATTTTTACTCCTGTGCCTTTTAAAATATCTGCTAAAAAAATATCAGGCTTGTCACAGCAAACAAAATACTTGGGTAAGAAATGAATATTTATAAAGATATGCAGAAAGGCGGTCACTTTCATTTTAAGAATCCTTACTTACAGTGTATTTTATCTGGCCAAAAAAAATATATTAATTTCAGTAAAGTTTGAAAGAGAAGAAAAAAGATTTAGGCAGTTTCAAAAGAAGTTAGAATACACCTGTAAAAGGATGTCAGTGTCCTTGATAATAAATATTTTAAAATAATTATTATGTTACAACTAGAGCAAGGCTTTACTTGATTCATCATGATATAATCAAGGTACCAAGGAAAGTTGAGAGATTTGAGATCTACTTCAAAAGTAGCAAAGTTAGCTAAAATTTCTAAAAAATCAATTTCAACCATGCTCAGTGGTAAAGAATCTACCTGCCACTGCGGGACACTCAGTAGACAGGGGTTTGATCTCTAGGTCAGGATTCCTAGAGAAGAAAATGGCAACCCACTCCAATATTCTTGCCTGGGAAATTCCATGAACTGAGAAGTAAGGTGGGCTACAGTCCATGGGGTCACAAAAAGTCAGACACCACTGAGCTTGTACACATGTGCACACACACACACACGTAAATCAATAAATTGCAAATTAATACAGAATAGTATCATTATCTTCTCTTTCTTTGTAATGGAGGCATTTTCTAGTGACTCTTTAATTCAGACACTGCATTTCCTATTCTGAAAAAGAAAAGTCAAATACAGAATTGAGCTTCCTAAACATTCTGAAACAGTGACACCCTATCCAAGTTTCTGTTCCCTCAGATCTGAACTGCCCTGTTCACCTGGAAGTCAAGGTCTGCATAAACGTGACTGGCAAAGGGGTCAATGAAGGCTAAAATCCAGCTCCCACTCAGATCCTCAAGTGAAGTAGCTCCATCACCCCAGATTAAGGAGCACCTTTGTGTGCTGTGCACCAAGTCCTATGCGCCAGCTATGGCCATCTCCAACCTAAATGTCGACCAAGGCAGGGTGGATTTACTGAAAATTGGACTTCTCTTTACAAAACTGAAAAATACGTAATCAGAAAAGTTATTTGCATTTCAGAATAATAAGATGCTGTATTTTTACTCCTGTGCCTTTTAAAATATCTGCTAAAAAAATATCAGGCTTGTCACAGCAAACAAAATACTTGGGTAAGAAATGAATATTTATAAAGATATGCAGAAAGGCGGTCACTTTCATTTTAAGAATCCTTACTTACAGTGTATTTTATCTGGCCAAAAAAAATATATTAATTTCAGTAAAGTTTGAAAGAGAAGAAAAAAGATTTAGGCAGTTTCAAAAGAAGTTAGAATACACCTGTAAAAGGATGTCAGTGTCCTTGATAATAAATATTTTAAAATAATTATTATGTTACAACTAGAGCAAGGCTTTACTTGATTCATCATGATATAATCAAGGTACCAAGGAAAGTTGAGAGATTTGAGATCTACTTCAAAAGTAGCAAAGTTAGCTAAAATTTCTAAAAAATCAATTTCAACCATGCTCAGTGGTAAAGAATCTACCTGCCACTGCGGGACACTCAGTAGACAGGGGTTTGATCTCTAGGTCAGGATTCCTAGAGAAGAAAATGGCAACCCACTCCAATATTCTTGCCTGGGAAATTCCATGAACTGAGAAGTAAGGTGGGCTACAGTCCATGGGGTCACAAAAAGTCAGACACCACTGAGCTTGTACACATGTGCACACACACACACACGTAAATCAATAAATTGCAAATTAATACAGAATAGTATCATTATCTTCTCTTTCTTTGTAATGGAGGCATTTTCTAGTGACTCTTTAATTCAGACACTGCATTTCCTATTCTGAAAAAGAAAAGTCAAATACAGAATTGAGCTTCCTAAACATTCTGAAACAGTGACACCCTATCCAAGTTTCTGTTCCCTCAGATCTGAACTGCCCTGTTCACCTGGAAGTCAAGGTCTGCATAAACGTGACTGGCAAAGGGGTCAATGAAGGCTAAAATCCAGCTCCCACTCAGATCCTCAAGTGAAGTAGCTCCATCACCCCAGATTAAGGAGCACCTTTGTGTGCTGTGCACCAAGTCCTATGCGCCAGCTATGGCCATCTCCAACCTAAATGTCGACCAAGGCAGGGTGGAGGAGAATATTGTAGCTCTATTCAAAGGTAGTGTTCATTAAAATGTGTAATAATATGGGAGTTCTTTGGACAAATACAACTGAAAACACTGTGGTGGATGGGTTCAATAGTGTCCCCCAAAATTCATGTCCCCCAGAACCACAAAATGGGATCTTATTTGGAAATAGTTTTTAGAGATGTAAACAAGGTAAAATCATACGAGATTGGTTGGGTCTTAAGTCCAATGACGCGTGTCCTCATAACAAGAGGAAAGAGACAGAGGGGCACCCAGAGATGGGGAACGTAGGAAATGTGAAGATGGAGGCAGAAACTGGAGTGATACCCCTACAGCCCAAGGACTGCTGGCAGCCAACCAGCATCAAAGAGAAAGGCATGAAACAGATTCTCCCTCAGAGCCTCCAGAAAGAACCAATCCTGCTGTTAGCTAGGAAGTTAGGCATAAGCAGCGAGGGGTGGCCTAGCCAAAAAGGATGCAAGCTGATCTCTAAACCCAATCTCAGACATGCCCAGGAGAGCTCACAGGCATGCTACAAAAATAACGACAGAGACTTTTCCACCTCCTGTACATGCGTCCTATGTACACAGTGGATACAAACTAACCACAGGGTCTTCCTCAAGTATAGACAGCTAGGAGTCCATTAATATTCATAAATATTCTATACATACATACATCCATGTGATTATAACAGACAGAATTATGGGAAGATATATGCAACAGAGCTGTTGTTACATAACTTGCACCAGTCAACCAGCCTTATGTGTATGCCCATTTCCATTCCCTTTCCTGACTGGTGGCAGGTGCAACCCTATTTTGCACAGAGAACAACGTGGAAGAGAAGATGGGAAGTATCAAAAAGGTGAAGGCAAGAGGGATCATTACAACTCCTTTGTGGTCGGCCCACTTCCATATCTTAGGACTGTCTGTTTAATAAAAGATCTGTCTGCTTGAGCTGTAATTGAGCTGTAACTTGTTTCTTGTTTTAAACCCTTTAGTCCATTGTTCTAAATCTTTGTGGTGATGAGACAAGAACTGAGGGAGAGACATAAACTGACTCAAGACTGCCAACACCCTGATCTCAGACTTCTGGTGCCTCTCAACCTGTGAGAGGATAAATTTTTGCTGTTTTGAACCAACAGATCTGTAGTGATTTGCTATGGAAACCCTAAGAAACTAATATAGAGGCCATATGCTTTAGTGGCTAAGAGCTCTGGAGTCAAACATAAGTTATTATACTTAACCTATTTGAAACTCAATATTCATATCTGTAACGATGACAGTAGTGTCTACCTCATGGCATTTGACAATTAAAGGAACAGACACATTTGAAGTGTTTAGTACATAGCCCAGTCTGTGCTGAGAATGGAATAAATCCTCACTGTGAGGCTTCCATTGCTGACTCTGACACTGCTGCTGCTATGCAGCTGATCATGATGATTGAAAGGAAAAACCCACACAAAGCTGTATGTGTATGCATATTCAATAAGATAAATACAATATTAAAAATATACATGTGTGCATGTGTGTGTGCGACACACGTAAACCCACTCCATATAATATAAATAATGAAATAATTCAATGAAGAACAAGATGATTGGATGGCTTCACTGAGTCAGTGGACATGTGTTTGAGCAAGGTGTGGGAGCTGGTGAAGGACAGGGAGGCCTGGTGTGCCATAGTCCCTGGAGTCACAAAGATTCAGACACGATTGAGCGACTGAACTGAACTGAAGCAACTCGTCTTTTTGTGACAGAGGCCTAAAGGCTTTCAAGATAGCAGTGTACCCTCTATTTCCCAATCTCACTGGCAGGGTGGGGCACACGAATCTGGCCAATAACATATGTGCAGAAGGACCACCCAATTTTTATTACACTCTGCATGAGTGGGAAATGTGTACATTAAAATATTTTGGGCTTATCTGGTGGCCCAGTGGGTAATGAGTCTGCCTTGCAATGCAAGGGGCACTGGTTCAATTCCTGGACCGGGAAGATCCCACACGCCGAGGAACAGCTGGGTTGGTGTGTCCAATTACAAGCCAACACTCTGGAGTGCGTGTGCCCAGAGCCACTGCTCTGCAACAAAAGAGGCCACTGCGATGGGTGGCCCACACATGCCAAAGAAAAGATGGATGAAAAATAAACGATGACTTAGAGGCAAAAAAATAAAATTAAATTAAAAAAAGCTTTCATGTGCTAAGCAACTGTAATTTCATGATCAATCTATTACATCACTTGGCATTAGTTAACATACCTCCTAATGCACACCTAATTAACACACCTCTTCTTCATCTGCCTCAAAGACTTCCTTTGTACTACAGACTGCAAGGACAAAGAAAGCAAAGAAGGTTTCACTGTATTATATTGGAAGGACTGCTAGGACCATAATTTTATGCAAGGGGCAACCTGAGTCTGAAACAAGCAGATGCAATGACTATAGACCAGATGGCTCATATTAAAGAAAGACAATGAGCTGTAGCCAGAGGACAGCTTCTGAAGTTACAGGCAAACTTGGTGGCCAGTATCCTGGAGAATCTACCATCTTACTCCAGACAAGAGACATCCATTCTCACCTATTTGTTTTATTTCCTTTAAAAACTCTTAACGGGGGGAAAAACTCTCAATAATGCTATTGGAGAGCTATTTGATTTGGGTGGATTTCATTAAGTCATTAAGTTACTGCAATCAAAATGGTTGCATCCTTAATAGTATGATTAAGGAATTGACAGAAGTAAAGCAAGAATTGGCCAATAAGAGTATTATTTAATTCAGCCTAACTACCCAGAAACTGAAGGAACCAAAAGGAAAACAAAAGTGATCTGGTGCATTGGGGTGGGGGTGGAGGAAGTGGGGGGGCGTGTATGACTTAACATCTGTAAAGCATTATCCTAGAATTGGCAACAGCACTGGAAAGAACACTCATGCTTGGATACGGACAGTGTAAACCAGCAAAAGTCTGTCAGAGGATCATGTGGAAATTCTTCAGAAAAGTCTTAATAATAAATACTGCTTTTTGGCTCAGCAACCCCACTTCTAGGAAATCATTGGCAAATACAAGATAGCTGTTCACAAATGCTTATCACAGTGTATGACAGAAAAAACTATAAACTAAAATGTCAACTGATCGGTGATTCTTTGGATATATTATCATACATATGGTAGCACTGTTGTTTAGCCCCTAAGTTGTCTCCAACTCTTTTGTGATCCCATAAACTTAGCCTGCCAGGCTCCTCTGTCCGTGAGATTTCCCAGGAAAGAATACTAGAGGGGGTTGCCATTTCTTACTCCAGAGCTCTTCCTGACCCAGGGATCAAACCCATGTCTCCTGCATTGGCAGGAGCACTCTCTACCACTGAGCCATCAGGGGAAGCCTATAATGAAATACTATAGAGCAACTGAAAAACGATGATGCTAAGTAGCACTGAAAGGTATTCGTAAAGCATTTCCAAATGAAAAAGTTACCAAATTGCATATATAATAAAGTCTCAGACTGAGGAAAAGCAAAGAAGGTTTCACTGTATTATATTGGAAGGACTGCTAGGACCATAATTTTATGCAAGGGGCAACCTGAGTCTGAAACAAGCAGATGCAATGACTATAGACCAGATGGCTCATATTAAAGAAAGACAATGAGCTGTAGCCAGAGGACAGCTTCTGAAGTTACAGGCAAACTTGGTGGCCAGTATCCTGGAGAATCTACCATCTTACTCCAGACAAGAGACATCCATTCTCACCTATTTGTTTTATTTCCTTTAAAAACTCTTAACGGGGGGAAAAACTCTCAATAATGCTATTGGAGAGCTATTTGATTTGGGTGGATTTCATTAAGTCATTAAGTTACTGCAATCAAAATGGTTGCATCCTTAATAGTATGATTAAGGAATTGACAGAAGTAAAGCAAGAATTGGCCAATAAGAGTATTATTTAATTCAGCCTAACTACCCAGAAACTGAAGGAACCAAAAGGAAAACAAAAGTGATCTGGTGCATTGGGGTGGGGGTGGAGGAAGTGGGGGGGCGTGTATGACTTAACATCTGTAAAGCATTATCCTAGAATTGGCAACAGCACTGGAAAGAACACTCATGCTTGGATACGGACAGTGTAAACCAGCAAAAGTCTGTCAGAGGATCATGTGGAAATTCTTCAGAAAAGTCTTAATAATAAATACTGCTTTTTGGCTCAGCAACCCCACTTCTAGGAAATCATTGGCAAATACAAGATAGCTGTTCACAAATGCTTATCACAGTGTATGACAGAAAAAACTATAAACTAAAATGTCAACTGATCGGTGATTCTTTGGATATATTATCATACATATGGTAGCACTGTTGTTTAGCCCCTAAGTTGTCTCCAACTCTTTTGTGATCCCATAAACTTAGCCTGCCAGGCTCCTCTGTCCGTGAGATTTCCCAGGAAAGAATACTAGAGGGGGTTGCCATTTCTTACTCCAGAGCTCTTCCTGACCCAGGGATCAAACCCATGTCTCCTGCATTGGCAGGAGCACTCTCTACCACTGAGCCATCAGGGGAAGCCTATAATGAAATACTATAGAGCAACTGAAAAACGATGATGCTAAGTAGCACTGAAAGGTATTCGTAAAGCATTTCCAAATGAAAAAGTTACCAAATTGCATATATAATAAAGTCTCTGATTAAGAAAAGGTCCGAAAGGGTATGTAACAAGATATAAGAAGTTATTAAGTCCTAGGATTGTGAGACGATTTAAAATTTTATTTTATTTTGGATCACCACTTTTAGAAAATACATGAAGAAAAGAAAGAATTAAAAATAAAAAAAGAACACTTGTACAACTCTAACTTATACTACAGAGTTTGGGTGATAACAATGTGTCAAGTAGGCTCGTGGATGGTAACAAATGTACAGTCTGGTGGTGGTAGTTAATAATGAGAGAGACTGTGCATGTTTGGGGCAGGTGTACGTAGGAAATTTCTATCCTTTCTGTTTAGTTTTGCTGTGGACCTAAAACTGGTCTAAAAAAAATCAAGTCTACTGAAAAAAAACCATCATCCTGGACCTGGCACAATGTTACTTCTCTCATCTTTTATTGACCAAAGTGGTCCCAGGGCTGGCCAAGTTTCAAAGACTGAAGGAATTTCCATTTTTCATGGGGACCAGCAAGGTCACTTTGTATAGAATATGTAAGATAAGAGCTATTGTTCCACCACCTTTGGAAACTATAATCTTCCATTTAAAGATTAAAAAAATACTCCTAAAAAGGTAAGAGAAGAATAAAAAGTATTGAAAAAGTGAGATAAATATCACAAAGTGAAGAGACAAGTTCAGATAAAGAACGATCACAATTTGTAAAAATACACAAAATTCACTCATTAAAGGATGAACATTGCTAGAGTAAAAACCAAAGAAAGTTGTATGATATTCATAAGACACCTCTAAAATGCAAGAATAAAAACTGAAAGAAAATGATAGAAAAATAGATTTGGCAAATTATAACCTACAGAGAGTTTACTTAGCTTTAGCACCATGAAAATACATAGATTTTAAGACAAAAAATTATTAGGTATAAAGAGAATCACTACAAAAAAACAAAAGGCACTGAGATACTTGGAGATAACAGTGTGCATATTTTTCACAGTATTTTAAAGCTTCTAATACCCACAGCATATGAAACTAAAAGGGCGTCTACCTTTACAGAATGATCTTTTAGTCATGTGTATTTCTTATTATACATTCTACATAAGGAAATGGGTAGAAGAAAATGTACCTGAATGTTAACCATGACTGACTCTGGGAAGTAAGTTCAATGTTTTCTGCCAGTTACAATTGCTTTTACAGTTTTGGTTTCTAAACTTGGGATCATCTACATTAACAAGCAGGATTAATCTCTGTTACCAGTCAACTACCAACACCCTCATCATCAGAAAGCACTTATTAAGTACCTTCACTTTACATGGGGATGGCTAGGCACAGAAGAAAACTCACTATACAACCAAGGCCTATACTTGCTTCACTTGAAAATGAACTTGTTTGTCACTCAGTCATGCCTGGGTCTTGGTAACACTGTGGACTATAGCCCTTCAGGCTCTTCTGTCCATGGAATTCTCCAGGCACAAATACTGGAGTGGGTTGCTATTCCCTTCTACAGGGGATCTTCCTGACTCAGAGATTGAACCCAGGTCTCTTGCATTGCAGACAGATTCTTTACTGTTTGAGTCACCAGAGAAGGAACAGCACAAATGAGCTGATAGGAAAGTTGGAGCAGGAAGATAGCATCAGGCTTCACAACAACATAGAAGATGCAGAAGAGAAAAGAGAAACTGAGGATGCAGAAACAGAGAGCAAGGAATCACAACCAAGAGTGAAGGCTAATGGAGGAAGTATTTAAATAAAGACATGATGAAATGAGAGGGAGAAAAGAGAGGTCAAGAAAGGCTAATGAAGGACAGTCACTGAGGTGACTTGCTTACACTGAGAGGAGAACCTAGTTGGGAGGATAGTGAGCTGTAGAGAATAAACAGTCAAGTATCCAGAAAGTCATAGTCAGAGGTCATAGAGAAGGTTCACACAGACACACACACACACACACACACCCCAAACTGAGTTCTATAAGTCAATATTATTCAAAGGAATTAATTTCATCAGCTGGATTTTTCTATAGTGTATGCAAAAATTCTTCAAATAGGTTGAGCTGTCCCTTACTATCTTTTTAAAATGGTTTATGGCTTTTTTTTTAATGGTTTATGGAATAATTACACGCACATGATCCTTCATTCCTCAAGTCACTATTCTTCCGAACCTTCTTCAAGAGACCCCAATTCCCAATTTCAGCCTAAAACACTTCAGTGATTTTCTATTCCTCTGTGTATAAACACCCAAATCTTCATCATGGTGTCTAATCTCTACCTCTAACTTTAAATTCACAACAGCCTGCTCCACGGTCCTCTTCACTCCAGCCATAAAGACTTTCTACCAGCTCCTGAAATAGGTTATAGGTTTTTGTGCATGTTTTTCTGTGTTGTATTCTTTTCTACCCCCACAGTTTGCCAGATAATTCTCGTCCTTCCTTTGCTTTTCAGTTCCGTTGTCTCATTCTTGGGGACAACTGACATCTCTGTGTGTGCCCAGTCATGCCCAGTTCTTTGCGATCCTTTGGACTGTAGCCCACAGGCTCCTCTATCCATGGGATTTTTCAGTCAGGAACACTGGAGTGGGTTTCCATTTCCTCTTCCAAGGGATCATCCTGACCCAGGGGTTGAACCTTAATCTCCTGTGTCTCCTGTATTGTAGTCAGATTCTTTACCCACTGAGCCATTGGGGAAGCCTTTCCTAACCTCCCTGATGAGGTCAAGTCCCTTTATGACAGCTCTACATACCTTCCTTCCTTAGCACTTAACCCAATCATAATTATACATGGGTTTGTATGACCATATGGCTACCTTGTCTCCACCAACAGACTGCGAGTTCTATACGAGCAGCAACTAGGTTGTCAATTGCTGTCTCATCCATGTATTGCTGTAGTACTAGTTTAGTTCATGACACATGTATTCCACAATATTTAACAAATAAATGAATGCATGCTAATCTGTATGTGGAGAGATGTTATCATATTATACAGCTACTTTTGAGAAATGTGGAAACTCGTTCTCAGAGATGTTAAAGGATTTGCTCAAGGAGCACAGACACAGTTATTTGACTCCTGACATTAAGACCATTTACTGGAAATGAATCACTTCAAGGACTGGGAAGCACTGCCTGGCATACAGTAGGCACCTGGTGCAGACTTGCTGAGTGAAGAAATGAAAATTAAAATGAAAGCAGCAAGAAAGCAATGATGAACTTCAACATGGTTTTCAGGGTGAAGAGAATAGTCTTGGCTGTGACACTGGGCAGACTTCATCACCTTTCTAGGCCTCAGCTGAAATTTAAAACTGGTAACTTTATGCTCTGTAAATCTGAGAGTCTGCGCTTCCAAACTCTTCACACCTTGGAACTCTGTCTCACAGCAGGAACCTACATATGGTGGCTGAGTTATTTAGCAGCCCAGATTTGACTTTATGCTTTGGATCATTTTTAATGTATTCAGACAGCAATTATCCCTATGCAACAAGAGGCAATTGCAGGGACAGTTACATCAACGATAACATATGGCAGCTATAGAAACAATAGAAAGTTATTGCACGCTGTTAAGCACAGCAGATGGAAAAGCATTATTATAACCTTGACAGGTGACCCTGGGACTTCCAGATATGTTATATAGTTATCTGCAAGGAAACAAAGAACATCTGGCCCCCGAAATATCACTGAGTGTTCTTTTGGCATTGTTCAATGATTCAGAAACTAATACAAGGGAATCATGAATGATCTCAGTCATTCAGCCAAGAGTTAGGTAGAAACTCTAAGGGAAAAGGCACCTTATTCTTCTAACAAATTTGGGGATTTTCCATATAACTAGTCATACATACATGTTCTTATCCTGACTGTCTCCTAACCAAATTCCCCACTAAAGTACTTCAGAATCAAAGCTAATTTACCTTCCCAGATTTATCTCTCACTCCCTGACCTAAACCTGTACTTTGACCTCATAATTCAGTATTCTCATCACACCATGAGAAATTCCATGGCTCTTTTAGGTCCAGCTGAAATGCCATCTTCTCTTTGATGCCTTCCACTAGGCTTCCAGGTAGAGCTCTAAATTCCCAGGTGATAGCACTATCAACCATCTGATTCACATTATAATTACTTATCTGTCTGTCTCTGTCTCCAGCCCTAACTACCCCACTAGCCTGTAAGACCCTTGAAGGTTGAAGATGGGGTCTATGGTTGATTCATAATAACATACCTCAAAAACATAGTTGTACACCTGACATTTAGAAAGTCTATTAAATTAAAATGTTAGGTGGCAAATAATCAGGAGCTTCCCTGGTGACTCAGACAGTAAAGAATCTGCCTGCAGTGCAGGAGACTCAGGTTCTAACCCTGGGTCAGGAAAATGCACTGGAGAAGGGCATGGCAACCCATTCCAGTATTCTTACCTGGAGAATGCCATGAACAGAGGAGCCTGGTGAACTACAATCCGTGGGGTTTCAAAAAGTTGGAGCTGAGAAACTCATCAGTAGTTGAATTAACTGTATTCAAAGAATGAATCCTACTACATCAACCCACATAATAAAGTTTATTTTATCAGGGAATTTTTAGTGACCTTTAATCTCAAAGAAGTAACTCCAATGCTAAGATGCACTCCAATATGACAGTAATGGAGTTTTTAGATGAGGTACAATATTATTCTACTTCTTACCTTTTAGCTAAAATGATTGAATTCTTTCTATGCTAGGCACAGAAATAAAGTTTTGCATGCATTATCTCATTTACCCTTATTTTGCTAAATATCACTGAGTGTTCTTTTGGCATTGTTCAATGATTCAGAAACTAATACAAGGGAATCATGAATGATCTCAGTCATTCAGCCAAGAGTTAGGTAGAAACTCTAAGGGAAAAGGCACCTTATTCTTCTAACAAATTTGGGGATTTTCCATATAACTAGTCATACATACATGTTCTTATCCTGACTGTCTCCTAACCAAATTCCCACTAAAGTACTTCAGAATCAAAGCTAATTTACCTTCCCAGATTTATCTCTCACTCCCTGACCTAAACCTGTACTTTGACCTCATAATTCAGTATTCTCATCACACCATGAGAAATTCCATGGCTCTTTTAGGTCCAGCTGAAATGCCATCTTCTCTTTGATGCCTTCCACTAGGCTTCCAGGTAGAGCTCTAAATTCCCAGGTGATAGCACTATCAACCATCTGATTCACATTATAATTACTTATCTGTCTGTCTCTGTCTCCAGCCCTAACTACCCCACTAGCCTGTAAGACCCTTGAAGGTTGAAGATGGGGTCTATGGTTGATTCATAATAACATACCTAAAAAACATAGTTGTACACGTGACATTTAGAAAGTCTATTAAATTAAAATGTTAGGTGGCAAATAATCAGGAGCTTCCCTGGTGACTCAGACAGTAAAGAATCTGCCTGCAGTGCAGGAGACTCAGGTTCTAACC
This sequence comes from Tragulus kanchil, assembly GCA_022376925.1. Lineage (NCBI taxonomy): Eukaryota > Metazoa > Chordata > Mammalia > Artiodactyla > Tragulidae > Tragulus > Tragulus kanchil. The sequence continues at coordinate 111,125,139 of JAIOJX010000005.1, read as the reverse complement.
CTGGGTCAGGAAAATGCACTGGAGAAGGGCATGGCAACCCATTCCAGTATTCTTACCTGGAGAATGCCATGAACAGAGGAGCCTGGTGAACTACAATCCGTGGGGTTTCAAAAAGTTGGAGCTGAGAAACTCATCAGTAGTTGAATTAACTGTATTCAAAGAATGAATCCTACTACATCAACCCACATAATAAAGTTTATTTTATCAGGGAATTTTTAGTGACCTTTAATCTCAAAGAAGTAACTCCAATGCTAAGATGCACTCCAATATGACAGTAATGGAGTTTTTAGATGAGGTACAATATTATTCTACTTCTTACCTTTTAGCTAAAATGATTGAATTCTTTCTATGCTAGGCACAGAAATAAAGTTTTGCATGCATTATCTCATTTACCCTTTAAATAATCCTTTGAGGTCTTGCAATTCTCATTTTCAGACAGGATAGTTGAAGTATAAGTAGATAAATTATTTTCCCCAGGTCACAGAGTTAGTAAGTCGCAAAGTCGGCTTAAATTCAAATCCTAAAACCTATGCTGTTCATTTGCCCAGTCATGTCAAACTCTGCACCTCCATGGACTGCAGCATGCCAGGCCTCCCTGTCCCTCACCATCTCCCTAAGTTTGCCCAAGTTCATGTCCGTTGTGTCAGAGATACCATTCAGTCATCTCATCCTCTGATGCTCTCTTCTCCTTTTGCCCTCAGTCTTTCCAGCATCAGGTTCTTTTCCAATGAGTTGGCTGTTTGTATCAGATTACCAAAATACTGGAGCTTCAGCTTCAGTGTCAGTCCTTCTAATGATATTCTGTTTGATTTCCTTTAAGATTGACTGGTTTTATCTCCTTGCTGTCCAAGGAACTTTCAGAAGTCTTCTCCAGCACCACAGTTCGAAGACATTGATTCTTTGGCACTCAGCCTTCTTATGGTCCAGCTTTCACAACCATATGTGACCACTGGAAAGGCCATAGCCTTGACCATATAGACCTTTGTCGGCAGAATAACATCTCTGCTTTTCACTACACTGTCTGGTTTTGTCATAGCTTTCCTGCCAAGAAGCAGTTGTCTTCTGATTTCGTGGCAGCAGTCACCATTCGCAGTGATTTTAGAGCCCAAGAAGAGGAAATCTGTCACTATCTCCACCTTTTCCCCTTCTATTTGCCATGAAGTAATGGGTTCAGATGCCATGATCTTAGTTTTTTTTTTTTCATATTTATACCCAAGACCTATACCCTAAAACTTGAATCCCTTTCCACCATGCTATTCACTACACAGTTAGGACCATCACTAGCATCTGAATGGATGGCCATAATCTTTAATGTTTTTCTTTACTTCTTATTACTTTCAATTTACTTAAGCTTACTCACATAGAAATTTTCACTTAGATACTTTATAATCCTTCCTTGGAGATCCCTCTCTCCTTCAAAAACAGTTTTAATAGGCACAGAAATAAAGTTTTGCATGCATTATCTCATTTACCCTTTAAATAATCCTTTGAGGTCTTGCAATTCTCATTTTCAGACAGGATAGTTGAAGTATAAGTAGATAAATTATTTTCCCCAGGTCACAGAGTTAGTAAGTCGCAAAGTCGGCTTAAATTCAAATCCTAAAACCTATGCTGTTCATTTGCCCAGTCATGTCAAACTCTGCACCTCCATGGACTGCAGCATGCCAGGCCTCCCTGTCCCTCACCATCTCCCTAAGTTTGCCCAAGTTCATGTCCGTTGTGTCAGAGATACCATTCAGTCATCTCATCCTCTGATGCTCTCTTCTCCTTTTGCCCTCAGTCTTTCCAGCATCAGGTTCTTTTCCAATGAGTTGGCTGTTTGTATCAGATTACCAAAATACTGGAGCTTCAGCTTCAGTGTCAGTCCTTCTAATGATATTCTGTTTGATTTCCTTTAAGATTGACTGGTTTTATCTCCTTGCTGTCCAAGGAACTTTCAGAAGTCTTCTCCAGCACCACAGTTCGAAGACATTGATTCTTTGGCACTCAGCCTTCTTATGGTCCAGCTTTCACAACCATATGTGACCACTGGAAAGGCCATAGCCTTGACCATATAGACCTTTGTCGGCAGAATAACATCTCTGCTTTTCACTACACTGTCTGGTTTTGTCATAGCTTTCCTGCCAAGAAGCAGTTGTCTTCTGATTTCGTGGCAGCAGTCACCATTCGCAGTGATTTTAGAGCCCAAGAAGAGGAAATCTGTCACTATCTCCACCTTTTCCCCTTCTATTTGCCATGAAGTAATGGGTTCAGATGCCATGATCTTAGTTTTTTTTTTTTCATATTTATACCCAAGACCTATACCCTAAAACTTGAATCCCTTTCCACCATGCTATTCACTACACAGTTAGGACCATCACTAGCATCTGAATGGATGGCCATAATCTTTAATGTTTTTCTTTACTTCTTATTACTTTCAATTTACTTAAGCTTACTCACATAGAAATTTTCACTTAGATACTTTATAATCCTTCCTTGGAGATCCCTCTCTCCTTCAAAAACAGTTATTATCAATATTTAAGGACTCATTTTATCCCTCAATTTTAGAGTAAGAAAACAGACACAAAGAAGTTAAGAAACTTAAGCAAAGTCACACAGCTACTGAGAATGAGAGCCCAGAGTGACCTCAAGCCATTTCTTCCTCCCACATGCTATAGGGCATTCCTGCATCACTTTGGAAGTCCAACGGCTAAAGGGTCTGGGATTATTCCCACCTTGCCAATTCCTAAATCAATTCAGTTGCAGCAAACAAAATCATGTATGAATACAAATGTCTTCTTTTCAAAAAAACCAAACTCTGTGTCTTTTCAGATGAAACTCCATGTGTTTTCAGAGCTAAAATCTGTGCCAAGCTGTAATTGTACCTTATCTGCTTCTGTTGGGTGGCCTTGGTTCTGCTTTTATCACTAATCGACATTGTACTACATTAGGCTTAATCCTTTTGGGAAAACACAGGTCAAGATTGCAAAATTCGTAATTACTTCTCTGGTTGGTCAGGTTGTTTTCTCATTTCCAAGAGATCATTGTGCTCTACCATATATGCAGTCTTGAAGTAATGACCACCACCACATGAGCTCCTGATACAGTAATAACTGCCAGCATTTACTGAGTCTATCACATGTCAGGCACTGTGTGCTAAACTCCTTCACTTAGACCTCTCATTCACATAATCCTTTTATTAGCCCTGGCATGCTGAGAACCATGCCCGAGGGCCCATGGCTGGCTCCCAGCTCCAACTCAATCACTCAGCTTATTCTTAGCCTCTGCTGCCGCTATTCTGGTCTCTTTTGTCCTCTCTGTAATATAAGGAAATGTATCCCAACAGAATTTTTCTTAAAAGAAAGTAAATTGAATACCTGAGAAGACCCAGCTCGTTTCCATTCAAATCTACCATTTTCAAGAGCACCATTTCCTTGTCTGTATCTGAAGAATACCTGGTCAGCAAAATAAAGAAAGTGAGTGAGTTCTAGGCTGGTGAGTTCTAGGCTAGAGCCTGACCCTTATGTATGACAGAGTAGAAGCTGACAGCAAAACCAAAATGAATCTCAGTAAGCAAGGTTCCCCAACACACTGTCATTTTACAAACTGTATCCAGGACCTCATTTCTCAGTTAAACAAATGCTTGCAACTGTGACCAAAGTTAGGGGTACAGGTCAGTTAACTGGAGATGCAATACACATTTTTATATAATATATACATTATTATGTATTTCTTACAAAAAGGATTTGTTTTTGAAATTTCTACTTGCCTCAAATTTTAGTGAAATCTCTTAAAAGTAGTAGGAAATGTGCAAAATCAAAAGCATTCCTGACCTACAACTTAAAGTGTTCTTCTATGTCTTTTCAAGGGAAATCAGATTCTATTTTCTAAAAATCAATTCCTTTGAAATCTTAAAAAAAATAAGCTAAGCTATTTTTTTATTTTGCCATAGTAGCCAAGTACTATCCTTCTATCACAAACCCAGTTAATCACATAAAAAATGTTCAAATAATGTTCTTTCTTAAATTGCCCCATTCAATTACACCAGTTTTATGGCTCACTCTTAAGACCAATTTCTTTATTCTTTTACCTTGTCTATCTTGTTACATTCCCCTGAACTAAAATAATCTGTTCTGAATAAGGCAATTTAAAAAGCTATTCATTAATTGAACAAATATACATTGTGCACATTTTTATATTCTAAAGATGAGAAGCTGAGAGCCAATAAATTAAGATTTAAGCAAATCACTAAAAGTCGCACAACTAGAAAGTGATAAAGCTAAGATGAGACCACAGTTGACCCTGATTTGAAAGCCCAGGGACTTTCACATCTGACTCCCACAGCCAGCAAAGTGGGAAGATGTGGGTCTCGAATGGTCTGTGCTTCTACAGTCTCATTTTATTTCTGGTTGTCTTCGATTATAAGCAAGCTTTCAAATTATTTCAGTTTCAATATTCTTTCAGGCTCTCATCATATCCATCAACAAACAACCCTGTCCTTAGATTTTTGTTGCTGGTTCCTAAAACAAACACAGGATTTCATTTCATTGCCCCCTTACCTTGCTCTCTCTGACTCTGGATTCCAAAGGTAAGAAGAAGGACTTCGGTTGATCTGAGCACCATCCACATTCCCTTTATTGATAAAGATTTTTCCTGGTTTCATATTTGTGTGTGCTATCTCAATGCTCTAAGGGTTAAACAAAAAAGTTATAAATCCTAGTGGGCGTAAGAATCTAGCTGATTTAAACAGAAGAGCCCTGTGGACAACTTATCCCTGCTATGGGAGGAAAGCTGGAGAACCACAGGGCTGCTGACATTCTAGGGGTAAACACACGTGGCCTTCAGGATTGAGATGAGAAGTGCTGTGCACAAGGAAGCACCTGAGTCTCTCAGGACTGCTGAGCCAGGAACTGTCTGCTCTTACAGATGGCCAAGTTGAACTTACAAGTCTCCATGCCCCTCGAAGGCAGAGTTTTTCAAATTTTTGATTGAGAAACATAGTGATCCATACATTTTTCATCATAACTTAATGCACATCAATATACGTATCCAAAAACAAAAAGTTCACAAAGCAAACTATACCCTATGTATCATATACTATGATATCTTCCAATCTATTTTCTTATCATTACTTTTTTTAAGCTTACTGCAAGCTATGAAATCGATTTCATAAAGCCATTAATAGATTTCTATGCACACTTTGAAAAACACTGTAGACATTTCTGCCTGTGCTACCTGGATCCCCAGATTTGGGGTGAGGGTGACTTCATGAGAAAAAATAGAGAGAGACTAAACCTGAGAGACAAAGAAAACACCAACAAGGATTTCTACCAGAGAAAATAATTACCTGGAAGACAGGTGACACAGGAGTAAAAGCTACCCAAAATTGAGAATGGGAGAAGAGCTTGAGGGTGTCAGCTCAGAGCCCCACATCAGTCTAGAGCTGCTATAGAGAACTTGATAGATGAGGGTGTCTGGTATAAATAGGATTTCCTTTTCTGCACTGTTTGGGGAACACAAGGAAGGCTTGAAATTATTTGTATTATTTGAAATTACTTTGAATTCATTGATGGGTTTCTTTTTATGTGACTCTGTGCAGAGAATACACTCCGTGGTTCCTAAACAACAGGATTTCATTTCATTGCCCCCTTACCTTGCTCTCTCTGACTCTGGATTCCAAAGGTAAGAAGAAGGACTTCGGTTGATCTGAGCACCATCCACATTCCCTTTATTGATAAAGATTTTTCCTGGTTTCATATTTGTGTGTGCTATCTCAATGCTCTAAGGGTTAAACAAAAAAGTTATAAATCCTAGTGGGCGTAAGAATCTAGCTGATTTAAACAGAAGAGCCCTGTGGACAACTTATCCCTGCTATGGGAGGAAAGCTGGAGAACCACAGGGCTGCTGACATTCTAGGGGTAAACACACGTGGCCTTCAGGATTGAGATGAGAAGTGCTGTGCACAAGGAAGCACCTGAGTCTCTCAGGACTGCTGAGCCAGGAACTGTCTGCTCTTACAGATGGCCAAGTTGAACTTACAAGTCTCCATGCCCCTCGAAGGCAGAGTTTTTCAAATTTTTGATTGAGAAACATAGTGATCCATACATTTTTCATCATAACTTAATGCACATCAATATACGTATCCAAAAACAAAAAGTTCACAAAGCAAACTATACCCTATGTATCATATACTATGATATCTTCCAATCTATTTTCTTATCATTACTTTTTTTAAGCTTACTGCAAGCTATGAAATCGATTTCATAAAGCCATTAATAGATTTCTATGCACACTTTGAAAAACACTGTAGACATTTCTGCCTGTGCTACCTGGATCCCCAGATTTGGGGTGAGGGTGACTTCATGAGAAAAAGTAGAGAGAGACTAAACCTGAGAGACAAAGAAAACACCAACAAGGATTTCTACCAGAGAAAATAATTACCTGGAAGACAGGTGACACAGGAGTAAAAGCTACCCAAAATTGAGAATGGGAGAAGAGCTTGAGGGTGTCAGCTCAGAGCCCCACATCAGTCTAGAGCTGCTATAGAGAACTTGATAGATGAGGGTGTCTGGTATAAATAGGATTTCCTTTTCTGCACTGTTTGGGGAACACAAGGAAGGCTTGAAATTATTTGTATTATTTGAAATTACTTTGAATTCATTGATGGGTTTCTTTTTATGTGACTCTGTGCAGAGAATACACTCCGTGGGATTCTATAATTTTTAAGGGTTATATACAAAGTATTTTGTCTCTCTTTAGGTGACTGTAGTTGGCAATGTGGCTTATTGCCACAGAACCCTCTTCTGCCAATCAGTCAGTTCCAAAGAACCTGAAGCTATAAGGGAATCAAGAAGGAGGAGGAGAGGTAGGAGCTTAGACAAGATTGTGCTCACAAGCAGCTGAAATAGCTCAGTTGGGAGAGCGTTAGACTGAAGAAGATTGTGCTCACACTGAGATCCTAAAGGGACTCACTCTCTATATCATATCAAACCTCTCCTAAGATGCTGTAACCAATGCTAAACAAAAATTACCTCAAGGGCCCCTTGCCTACCTTCACGATGCCAGTGACCATGTACTCAAAGGTTTGATTGCTAAATCCTTCACTGGCAATTACAAATGTTGTGTACTGGAAATATCCTGCTGGACCCGAGTGTGTATGAGTGCCACTCAGAATAACGTTGTCTCTTCTGTATAGGGAGCCGTATTTATTCTGCAGCCTGTTCAGGACCTTGAAGAAGAAGAAAAATCAGAACTAAGAAGAGGAATAACACAGGCGCTTAGCCTGAGAAAAAATCCTAAGTCTAAAAAATGAGCCTAATCCCTGAGCCATAACAGTGACACCCTTATCAAGTGACCTTTCACTCTGTGCTTGAGTTTATCATCTCAGTAACAATGACAACAACAATAATTGTGATCGCTGACATTTCATAGATTCTTGCTGTGTGCCAGCACAATGCTAGGTATTACATCATGCCATTTAAAAATATAACACATCCCCAAGAGATAGGTGGTTTTAATCTTATCTTTTAGCTACAGACAGTGACGTGCCCAGAAGTGAAATAATTTTCCCACTGATCTAACAACTAGCAGAGTCAGGGTATAGATCCAAGTCAAACTATAGACTTAGTCCTCTCACGTGTTCATTGTCCAGATACTGTTCTAAGCACTAGAGAGATATGAGGTCCCTGCCCTGAAGAACTTTTTATTTTAATGAGGGAAAGATAAATACATAATTATATGAGAAAGTAATAAATGCTATGAAGAAAAATATTGCTAGGTAAGGAAAACCTCACACGCATTAGTAAGGAAAGGTCTTTTCAAATATGTTACCTTTCATCAGAGGCTTAACTGAAGAGATAAAGCTGGTCATGCAATACCAGAGTTGGGGTAGAAGGGCTGGGAAACATCTCAGGAGCAGTGAACCAATCACACAAAGGCCTCTTACTGTCCCACTTCCCAAAATGAAGATCTCAGACTCCCAGACACAGACACTTACATTTATTGGTCTGGGGGAGGCCACCCATTGTGATCTGAGGACACCCCAATAACCCCGTGGAGAGACTTATGGGAAAAGGAACCTTCACATCTGCACAAACTTCCTATCCAGGTTGTGCACAACCATAGAAGGTGATCCTTCATCCTTCAAACACCAAAAAGCTTCAAACACTGGCAGCCCTAGTCAAAATTCAAGTTAAATCTCATGATACAAAAGTAGTGATACATGACTATGGCTCTCACCTAAGTCAGAATAACGTTGTCTCTTCTGTATAGGGAGCCGATTTATTCTGCAGCCTGTTCAGGACCTTGAAGAAGAAGAAAAATCAGAACTAAGAAGAGGAATAACACAGGCGCTTAGCCTGAGAAAAAATCCTAAGTCTAAAAAATGAGCCTAATCCCTGAGCCATAACAGTGACACCCTTATCAAGTGACCTTTCACTCTGTGCTTGAGTTTATCATCTCAGTAACAATGACAACAACAATAATTGTGATCGCTGACATTTCATAGATTCTTGCTGTGTGCCAGCACAATGCTAGGTATTACATCATGCCATTTAAAAATATAACACATCCCCAAGAGATAGGTGGTTTTAATCTTATCTTTTAGCTACAGACAGTGACGTGCCCAGAAGTGAAATAATTTTCCCACTGATCTAACAACTAGCAGAGTCAGGGTATAGATCCAAGTCAAACTATAGACTTAGTCCTCTCACGTGTTCATTGTCCAGATACTGTTCTAAGCACTAGAGAGATATGAGGTCCCTGCCCTGAAGAACTTTTTATTTTAATGAGGGAAAGATAAATACATAATTATATGAGAAAGTAATAAATGCTATGAAGAAAAATATTGCTAGGTAAGGAAAACCTCACACGCATTAGTAAGGAAAGGTCTTTTCAAATATGTTACCTTTCATCAGAGGCTTAACTGAAGAGATAAAGCTGGTCATGCAATACCAGAGTTGGGGTAGAAGGGCTGGGAAACATCTCAGGAGCAGTGAACCAATCACACAAAGGCCTCTTACTGTCCCACTTCCCAAAATGAAGATCTCAGACTCCCAGACACAGACACTTACATTTATTGGTCTGGGGGAGGCCACCCATTGTGATCTGAGGACACCCCAATAACCCCGTGGAGAGACTTATGGGAAAAGGAACCTTCACATCTGCACAAACTTCCTATCCAGGTTGTGCACAACCATAGAAGGTGATCCTTCATCCTTCAAACACCAAAAAGCTTCAAACACTGGCAGCCCTAGTCAAAATTCAAGTTAAATCTCATGATACAAAAGTAGTGATACATGACTATGGCTCTCACCTAAGTCAGAATCATCCAACCCAGTCATTCAAAATCCTGATCAATAATACATGATTATTGTTCCTTTAAGCCACTGAATTTTCTGATGACTTGCTATACAGCAATAGATATCTAATTCAAAGAGTCAGTAAGTGTTCATTGAATTAGTCAGTGAACATCCAAAGAAATAATTAATATCTTTGGAATGTATACACACATCAAGAAAACTACAGAGAATTAGTGACATTGCCAAGTACCTTTTTGTTGTTGTTGGCTAAACTGTCTCTTTTTTATTGAAGTATAGTTGACTTCAAATACTACATTAGTGCTGAATACCAATTTCTAAGTATGCTTTAATCAGCTGCAATATAAAATGTGGTATTACTGTGGCTTGTGAAAGACATTTTGACTTTCTATGTAAAAAATTACTAAAATGGGGCTTCCCTAGTGGTCCAGTGGGTAAGGACACCACCTTGCACTGCAAGGGGCACCGGTTCAATCCCTGGCCTGGGAAGATCCCACGTGCCGCGGAGCGGCTGGACCGATGTGTCCAATTACCCAGCCGGAGCTCTGAGCGCATGCGCCCAAAGCCGGTGCTCTGCGACGACAGGAGTCACTGCATTGGGCGGCCCACACGGGCCAAAGAACAAAGATGGATGAAAATAGATAAATGAAAGACCAATAGAAGTGGCCCGCCCCCCTCCTTCCCTCCCCAAGGCCCCCCCCCCCCAAATAAAGAGATCTCACTGATTTAAAAGAAAAGAAAAAATTACTAAAATGTTCCCATACAAGGGTCAACCCCAAAGTAATTTTCCTCAGCGTAAGATATTACCACCCAAGACTGAGGACAACAACAACTCATTTCTGTCAAAGTTGGCAAATACTGCTTATCTCATGCATTCAGTCCTGGGTGGCTGTTATCAGAAGCAGTGTGTTGAGGATTCGGAATCCAAATCTGGGCTTAGCAAAAAGTGTTCTATTCTTTTGCTTTCTTTTTTTTTTTTTGGCCATGTCATGGGGCATGTGGTCACTGACCAGGGATCAAACTCAAGCCCCCTGCACTGGAATTGCAAAATCTTAACCATTTGCCCCAAAGCATGTTTTTTTTCTTCCCATGCTGTATGCTGTCAGTTTCTGGGAAACCAAAAAAAAAAGTCAAAGCCCTAGTCAAAATCGCTGATACAAAAGTAGTGATACATGACTATGGCTCTCACCTAAGTCAGAATCATCCAACCCAGTCATTCAAAATCCTGATCAATAATACATGATTATTGTTCCTTTAAGCCACTGAATTTTCTGATGACTTGCTATACAGCAATAGATATCTAATTCAAAGAGTCAGTAAGTGTTCATTGAATTAGTCAGTGAACATCCAAAGAAATAATTAATATCTTTGGAATGTATACACACATCAAGAAAACTACAGAGAATTAGTGACATTGCCAAGTACCTTTTTGTTGTTGTTGGCTAAACTGTCTCTTTTTTATTGAAGTATAGTTGACTTCAAATACTACATTAGTGCTGAATACCAATTTCTAAGTATGCTTTAATCAGCTGCAATATAAAATGTGGTATTACTGTGGCTTGTGAAAGACATTTTGACTTTCTATGTAAAAAATTACTAAAATGGGGCTTCCCTAGTGGTCCAGTGGGTAAGGACACCACCTTGCACTGCAAGGGGCACCGGTTCAATCCCTGGCCTGGGAAGATCCCATGTGCCATGGAGCAGCTGGACCGATGTGTCCAATTACCCAGCCGGAGCTCTGGAGCGCATGCGCCCAAAGCCGGTGCTCTGCGACGACAGGAGTCACTGCATTGGGCGGCCCACACGGGCCAAAGAACAAAGATGGATGAAAATAGATAAATGAAAGACCAATAGAAGTGGCCCGCCCACCTCCTTCCCTCCCCAATGCCCCCCCCCCCCAAATAAAGAGATCTCACTGATTTAAAAGAAAAGAAAAAATTACTAAAATGTTCCCATACAAGGGTCAACCCCAAAGTAATTTTCCTCAGCGTAAGATATTACCACCCAAGACTGAGGACAACAACAACTCATTTCTGTCAAAGTTGGCAAATACTGCTTATCTCATGCATTCAGTCCTGGGTGGCTGTTATCAGAAGCAGTGTGTTGAGGATTCGGAATCCAAATCTGGGCTTAGCAAAAAGTGTTCTATTCTTTTGCTTTCTTTTTTTTTTTTTGGCCATGTCATGGGGCATGTGGTCACTGACCAGGGATCAAACTCAAGCCCCCTGCACTGGAATTGCAAAATCTTAACCATGGATGAAGAAGTTGCCCCCAAAGCATGTATTTTTTGATTTAGCAAAGCTGTTCACCCTGAGTATGGTGTAGGCAGTAGTATGCTGATAAAACAGTTTCTCTGAAAGAAAAAAGAAAGCCATCATTTGTACTGTCTGCCAATTTCTGTGGTGTAAATACTCTCACCATAGTGAATTTCAAGCTACAAAAAGTTTATCCACCAGCTAAATATTGAATAATCAACCCTCACAAGGTGGTACAAGCCAGTTCCAGCACATCACTGGTACATAAGGAAGCAGCAGCAACTGGTGTGTTATAAACTGAACATACACAAAGACATTCATTTTTCAACTTCTTCTACACTAGGTGAAGAGTCCCTCCACCCTTATTCTAATCATGGGTCACTGACTCAGGAAGGAAGTCTTACAAACCATCTTGCCTCATTTATCTCTCTATGCCACAAACACTGATTGCTACATAAGTACACGTAAGCAATCACAGGATGCCAGGCAAATGTGGAAAGGAAATAAGATGTAATTAGACCAACATTAGGCTTCCCTGGTGACTCAGTAATAGAGAATCCATCTGCCAATGCAGAAGACATGGGTTCGATCCTTGATTTGGGAGAAGGAAATGGCAATCCACTCCAATATTCTTGCCAGGGAAACCCCACAGACAGTCCATGAGGTCTCAAAAGAGTCAGACACTACTTAGAGACTGAACAACAACAAAGACCAACTTTACCAGCCTACATTCTCCATCCCAACAAGGTTCCATATTCCTTCTGTTTGATTCTAACTCCAGCCCAACTCTTCATCACTCTTACATATTCTTTTACACAGTAACTATTACTGCTTCAGGAAGAAGAAATGTCTGTAGGGAGAAGGAGAAACAATGAATGGACATCATGAAAGCTTAACTAAAGTCAAAAGCTGATGTTCTACACTGCTATACTTCAAATGGATAGCCAACAAGGACCTACTACATAGCACAGGGAAATCTGCTCGATGTCATGTGACAGCCTGGATGGGAGGGGCTTGGGGAGAATGGATACATGTATATGCATGTTTTGAATTGCAAGGTTTCTTTTGGATGTCATGGGGCATGGTCACTGACCAGGGATCAAACTCAAGCCCCCTGCACTGGAATTGCAAAATCTTAACCATGGATGAAGAAGTTGCCCCCAAAGCATGTATTTTTTGATTTAGCAAAGCTGTTCACCCTGAGTATGGTGTAGGCAGTAGTATGCTGATAAAACAGTTTCTCTGAAAGAAAAAAGAAAGCCATCATTTGTACTGTCTGCCAATTTCTGTGGTGTAAATACTCTCACCATAGTGAATTTCAAGCTACAAAAAGTTTATCCACCAGCTAAATATTGAATAATCAACCCTCACAAGGTGGTACAAGCCAGTTCCAGCACATCACTGGTACATAAGGAAGCAGCAGCAACTGGTGTGTTATAAACTGAACATACACAAAGACATTCATTTTTCAACTTCTTCTACACTAGGTGAAGAGTCCCTCCACCCTTATTCTAATCATGGGTCACTGACTCAGGAAGGAAGTCTTACAAACCATCTTGCCTCATTTATCTCTCTATGCCACAAACACTGATTGCTACATAAGTACACGTAAGCAATCACAGGATGCCAGGCAAATGTGGAAAGGAAATAAGATGTAATTAGACCAACATTAGGCTTCCCTGGTGACTCAGTAATAGAGAATCCATCTGCCAATGCAGAAGACATGGGTTCGATCCTTGATTTGGGAGAAGGAAATGGCAATCCACTCCAATATTCTTGCCAGGAAACCCCACAGACAGTCCATGAGGTCTCAAAAGAGTCAGACACTACTTAGAGACTGAACAACAACAAAGACCAACTTTACCAGCCTACATTCTCCATCCCAACAAGGTTCCATATTCCTTCTGTTTGATTCTAACTCCAGCCCAACTCTTCATCACTCTTACATATTCTTTTACACAGTAACTATTACTGCTTCAGGAAGAAGAAATGTCTGTAGGGAGAAGGAGAAACAATGAATGGACATCATGAAAGCTTAACTAAAGTCAAAAGCTGATGTTCTACACTGCTATACTTCAAATGGATAGCCAACAAGGACCTACTACATAGCACAGGGAAATCTGCTCGATGTCATGTGACAGCCTGGATGGGAGGGGCTTGGGGGAGAATGGATACATGTATATGCATGGCTGAACCACTCTGCTGTGCACCTGAAACTATCACAACATTGTTAATTGGCTATACCACAATATAAAATTAAAAGTTTATTTAAAAAAAGCTGATGTTCTTACAATTCTGTAACCAAGACAAGATGTTTGTGGAAAGGAAAGAACTGCCAGTCAACTTTAAAGCTCTCTGGTCCCATCCACTTTTATGTCTAAAGAACTATAACACTAGGATTTTTAGAATTAAGTACACTGTTTCAGGCTTAAGCAAGAAACAAGCTCTTAAAAACATAAAAATTATGAATTTTGAATTTTGAAATGAAAAGACTACAAACAGCACACAACACACAAACTTTATCCTAAACTACAGTCTCTGATATGAAGTCAGACATGTGGACTTCTTGGGAAAAAGAATAAATTAAAGACTCATCCATCTAATAGTAATGCCTGCCAATAGCCATTAGAAGTAGCATGCCTCCTACTTCATGAAAGGAGGAGTATTTTAACATAGAACAAATAAATGACATTAATATCTACAGTTCACTTGTGTGACTTCAGTTTGCATTCCATCCCCTATTTGCTGACACTCTTGAGAGCATGGGATAGAAAGGGCTAGAAAAGTCATTCTGTTTTCCTGACCTAACTCACGGCTCAGGGACATATATATATATATATATGTATATATATACATATATATATATATGGCCTCTTTTATTGTCTTTTTTATTTATTTATTTTCATCTATCTTTATTCTTTGGCCTGTGTGTGGGCCTCCCACTGCAGTGGCCTCTCCTGTTACAGAGCACTGGCTCTGCACGCATGTGTTCCAGAGCGCTGGCTCTTAACTGGACACACCAGACCAGCCACTCCGCAGCACAGGGGATCTTTCCAGGCCAGGGATTGAACCGGTGCCCCTTGCATTTGCAAGGTGGACTTTTTACCCAGTGGACCACAAGGGAAGCCTGTAGTATCTATTCTTTAATCTTTAGTTCATGCTGGAAATTTCACCATTCTTAAAGCTGAGCCTGAGAACCTAACTAAAGCAGGTGTTATAAGCTTAATGGCACACGCTTAGTTTCATTTATCTTTCACACTTTCCCATTGAATTAACTTCAGATAAGTAACTGGGTTCAACTAAAGGTCTTTCCTCTGGGTCTCAGGTTGCAGGGGAAGTAAAAATTGGAAGAGATGAATGGTTGAATGGTGCCCACTGTTGACTTGATAGTGGTCTACAACCAAACACTTGAAATTTCCATCCCCTCCACACTCTACCCCAAAGGTAGTGTGGAGAGGATAGGAATTTGAACTTTGTTTCTACTTAACAACCCACCATTGCCCTCAAAATCATTTTTGATTCCTCAGATAAACAACATAGTGCTATGATAATGAGCATATTCTCTGACAGGAAGACGTCAGTGTTTGAATCCCAGCTCTGACAGTTCCTAGCTGTGTACCCTTGGAGAAATTACTTGGTCCTCTGCAACTCAGTTTCCCAGTCTGTCAAATGACATAATAGCAGAACCTCCCTCATACAGTTGTTTGGAGGATTACATGAATAAATATATAAATACATATAACATAGGACTTCCCTTGGCTCAGACAGTAAATAATCTGCCTGCAATGCAGGGGACCAGGGTTCAATCCTTGAGTCGGGAAGATCTCCACGAAAGGAAATGGCTACCCACTCCAATATTCTTGCCTGGAGAATTCTATGAGAGGAGTCTGGAGGGCTGTAGTCCATGGGGTTGCAAAGAGTCAGACACCACTGAGCAACTTTCATTGTCTCTTTCTTAATACATATGAAGCTCTTGGAACAATACCTGATTCATCACAGGATCTATGTTAAGTGTTAGTTCTTATGCTAATTCACCTACAATCTCATTAACATTCTACTTTTTAGCACCATATAGTGCTAAAAAGAAATGTCCCACTGGTTTAAGACTTTCGTGCCAGCATTACACAATAGAGCAGAAAATGCCAGGCAAGGTTAAAATTCTTCCTGCAATGCCAGTTTCTTTTTCCAATTCTCTCAGCCTTTTAACACCTTATTAACATTCCCCCATATTTAACCCCCTGTTTGAAATAAAGTGTTGGTTGTTCAGTTGTTCCAACTCTTTCCAATTCTATGGAGTATAGCCCACCAGACTCCTCTGCAATTTCAGGCCCGAATCAGTGGGTATTCTTTTCCAGAAGCATGCTGGAAATTCACCATTTTTTTAAAGCGGGAAAAAGCCTGAGAACCTAACTAAAGCAGGTGTTATAAGCTTAATGGCACACGCTTAGTTTCATTTATCTTTCACACTTTCCCATTGAATTAACTTCAGATAAGTAACTGGGTTCAACTAAAGGTCTTTCCTCTGGGTCTCAGGTTGCAGGGGAAGTAAAAATTGGAAGAGATGAATGGTTGAATGGTGCCCACTGTTGACTTGATAGTGGTCTACAACCAAACACTTGAAATTTCCATCCCCTCCACACTCTACCCCAAAGGTAGTGTGGAGAGGATAGGAATTTGAACTTTGTTTCTACTTAACAACCCACCATTGCCCTCAAAATCATTTTTGATTCCTCAGATAAACAACATAGTGCTATGATAATGAGCATATTCTCTGACAGGAAGACGTCAGTGTTTGAATCCCAGCTCTGACAGTTCCTAGCTGTGTACCCTTGGAGAAATTACTTGGTCCTCTGCAACTCAGTTTCCCAGTCTGTCAAATGACATAATAGCAGAACCTCCCTCATACAGTTGTTTGGAGGATTACATGAATAAATATATAAATACATATAACATAGGACTTCCCTTGGCTCAGACAGTAAATAATCTGCCTGCAATGCAGGGGACCAGGGTTCAATCCTTGAGTCGGGAAGATCTCCACGAAAGGAAATGGCTACCCACTCCAATATTCTTGCCTGGAGAATTCTATGAGAGGAGTCTGGAGGGCTGTAGTCCATGGGGTTGCAAAGAGTCAGACACCACTGAGCAACTTTCATTGTCTCTTTCTTAATACATATGAAGCTCTTGGAACAATACCTGATTCATCACAGGATCTATGTTAAGTGTTAGTTCTTATGCTAATTCACCTACAATCTCATTAACATTCTACTTTTTAGCACCATATAGTGCTAAAAAGAAATGTCCCACTGGTTTAAGACTTTCGTGCCAGCATTACACAATAGAGCAGAAAATGCCAGGCAAGGTTAAAATTCTTCCTGCAATGCCAGTTTCTTTTTCCAATTCTCTCAGCCTTTTAACACCTTATTAACATTCCCCCATATTTAACCCCCTGTTTGAAATAAAGTGTTGGTTGTTCAGTTGTGTCCAACTCTTTCCAATTCTATGGAGTATAGCCCACCAGACTCCTCTGTCCATGGAATTCTCCAGGCCAGAATACTAGAGTGGGTATTCTTTTCCAGAAGATCTTCCTAATCAGGGATCCAACCCAGGTCTCCTGCACTGTAGGCAGATTCTTTACTGTCTGAGCCACCAGAGAAGTCCCATCAATAGAGCCTTGATGTTAACAAAAGGAATAACCCAATGTATGTCTTCACCTATAGTTCTAGTCTATTTCAATCTGCCTCAAATATTACTATCAGGTGATTAATCATCCTAAAGCAAAATTATATTTGCATAACTCCTATGCAAAAGTTTTCTAAGAATCTCCATCACCCACAATTGAAAACAACCTGGCATCCTAGAACCTGACAAATTATGATGAGCACACCTTCCAGGTACATCTCCAATTACCTGCCTACATGTGTCCAATTAGCACTAATATCTTTCCCTTCAAATAAAAGTCTGCACTTAACCTGGTACCTCCATGTCAGCGCTGTCCCCTTGATTTGATAGCTTTCTCTCCCCAATTCAATCATTTAAGATTCTACCCATTTAGGGACTTCCCAGGTGGTCCAGTGGCTAACACTCCATGCTCCCAGAACAGCAGGCCCAGGTTCAAGCCCTGGTCAGGAAACTAGATGCTGCCACTAAGATCCAGTGCATCCAAATGAATAAATAACAATAAATATTAAATAAATAAATAAAATAAAATCCGACCCATTCAAGTGTCACTCACTGCTCTTTCTTTTGAGTTCTTCACTGTAAGGGGGCCAGCTGCTCTGTCATGAGGATATGGACAGTGGAGCAACTATCAGTAGCCACAGGAGTGGACCATCCTGGAAGTGGATCTTTTAGGCTAGTCCCACCTTCAGATGACTGCAGCCTTTGTCAGCACCTTGACCTCAAGCTAAGTCAGCTCTGAATTCTCACCAATGGAATGATGAGAAAAAGCAACAAATATTCATTGAGTTCTTATTGGAGGGAACTGCTTATTACTCAGGAATAGAAAACTAATATATCATTGCCCTTTATTCTAATACATTATAGTTATTTGTGTATTTCTGATAAAGTCCTTCCTTTAATCCTCCAGCAAAGTAGTCAGCTCATAGGAATCATGGGTTATGACTCACTTGGCTGTGTGTCCTCGCAAGTGACTAACAAAGTTCCTTGAAAAAGCAAAAAGTCAACGCTCTCCAAGAAAATAGAATGACCTCATTTTTAAGAATGTAGGCTCTGGTATAAGGCATGTATGTGTTTCAGCTGTACCATTTGCTAACTGCATGAATTTAGGGAAATTACTCAACCTTCTCTAAGACTCAATCTCCTTATCTGTGAAATGGGAGATAACAACAGACCTACCTCATAGATTTCGCGCAAGTGAAGGGCTGGGAAAAACACTACATCCTCTGCTCCTTATGTCTCCATATATGAGAGAGGCTTCTGTATATGGAAAGCCTCCAGGTAACCCAGAGAAATGCTTTTAAGCTCTCTCCTCATTCCTCTCCCTAACCCCTTCACCCAGGAGGAGCAAGTGTTTATTTGGTGAGGTTGACAGAATATGAGAGCTTCCCTTGTAGCTTAGCTGATAAAGAATCTGCCTGCAATACAGGATACCCAGTTCAACCCCTGAGTCAGGAAGATGCCATGGTGAAGGGATAGGCTATCCACTCCAGTATTCCTGGGGTTCCCTGGTGGCTCAAGTGGTAAAGAATCCACCTGCAATGTGGGAGACATGGGTCTGACCCCCAGGTTGGGAAGATTCCCTGGAGAAGGGAAAAGCTACCACTTAAGTATTCTTGCCTGGACAATTCCATGCCTTGTCCTTGGGTCACAAAGAGTCAAACACGACCAAGTGACTTCACTTATGTGTGTATTACTTTATAAAATATGACACTGAATAATGGGCATTAATGGTGATTATTCTAAATGCTGAGACTCTCCTCTTTCTCACATTTGTGAGTATGTGAGCAGCTATCTAGAGTACACTTTCTTTCTGGGTCTGACCCCTACAGAAAATATACCTGAACCAGGATCTAGAAACTGGCTGAGAAAGACTTGGAATTCCATGTGTCTATCACTATTTCTATCTCCTCCCCTTCTCCCTTCGTCTTACAAGCAGTATGTCCAGTGCCTCCTATGCATCTTTCCAGTAAACTCATCTTTCCCCATAGGGAGGGTAACATGATCTGTGATATCCTACAATACAGTTTACAGATTAAGAAAGCTAATGTTGCATTCTTCTAAATTTTATTATGGAAAATTTTCAAACATGTATAAAAGTCACCAAAACAGCGCTTCTTCAGCCAATTTCATTTCAGAGTTTTTTTCAGTAGTCAGCTGTACCATTTGCTAACTGCCTTTTGAATGTTTAAGGAGATTTATTCCCTTCAACCTTTTCCCCTTTAAGACTCAATCTCCTTATCTGTGAAATGGGAGATAACAACAGACCTACCTCATAGATTTCGCGCAAGTGAAGGGCTGGGAAAAACACTACATCCTCTGCTCCTTATGTCTCCATATATGAGAGAGGCTTCTGTATATGGAAAGCCTCCAGGTAACCCAGAGAAATGCTTTTAAGCTCTCTCCTCATTCCTCTCCCTAACCCCTTCACCCAGGAGGAGCAAGTGTTTATTTGGTGAGGTTGACAGAATATGAGAGCTTCCCTTGTAGCTTAGCTGATAAAGAATCTGCCTGCAATACAGGATACCCAGTTCAACCCCTGAGTCAGGAAGATGCCATGGTGAAGGGATAGGCTATCCACTCCAGTATTCCTGGGGTTCCCTGGTGGCTCAAGTGGTAAAGAATCCACCTGCAATGTGGGAGACATGGGTCTGACCCCCAGGTTGGGAAGATTCCCTGGAGAAGGGAAAAGCTACCACTTAAGTATTCTTGCCTGGACAATTCCATGCCTTGTCCTTGGGTCACAAAGAGTCAAACACGACCAAGTGACTTCACTTATGTGTGTATTACTTTATAAAATATGACACTGAATAATGGGCATTAATGGTGATTATTCTAAATGCTGAGACTCTCCTCTTTCTCACATTTGTGAGTATGTGAGCAGCTATCTAGAGTACACTTTCTTTCTGGGTCTGACCCCTACAGAAAATATACCTGAACCAGGATCTAGAAACTGGCTGAGAAAGACTTGGAATTCCATGTGTCTATCACTATTTCTCTCTCCCTCCCCTTCTCCCTTCGTCTTACAAGCAGTATGTCCAGTGCCTCCTATGCATCTTTCCAGTAAACTCATCTTTCCCCATAGGGAGGGTAACATGATCTGTGATATCCTACAATACAGTTTACAGATTAAGAAAGCTAATGTTGCATTCTTCTAAATTTTATTATGGAAAATTTTCAAACATGTATAAAAGTCACCAAAACAGCGCCTTTCACCCATCTTCAGCCAATTTCATTTCAGAGTTGCATTTTAATTCTCTTTCATTCCTTGCAACTATTCTCAATTGTCTGAAAACTTAAGGGAAGGGTTAATAATCAATTGGTGCTCTCAGACTTCTAACAAAGAGGATTAAATGAAAGAGTGCACAGGAAAGTAATATGGAGCACAATAAGCTTGTGAGATATAGTGGCCTTAATAATGATGATAACCCATCAGCAAAATGGAAAGCAAGTTTTGACCAAGTTGACTAGGAATGGAATGATGAGGCTCATTCTCTCTTCACTCGATTATCTGCTGGATTGTCAAGAGCTTATAACCTTGAGGGCAGTAGAAATTTACTGGATGAGAAACCAGGAGAACTTAGTTATAGTCACATTCTGCTGCAGGCTTTGCTTTAAACCACATCAACTCTTTCTCACCCCAATCACTTACCTCTAGCCTGAGTCTCTGGGACACCATGCCTATGTCAATGCTGACAAACACTACACGACTGGATCCATCTGGTTCCACCAGGATGAATGCACGACTGTACAACCTCGTGAGGATGCCCTGTGCATACTGGCCAGATTTGCTGTAGCCCATCTAAAAAGGAAGAAAGCATCAGACCACTCCTTCTCACTCCCCTGCTACCAGAAGACAGGCACAACCATACCAGACAGATGACTTAGGAGAGGCAAAGAAAAGCAACCCCCATGACACTGTGGCTCTGAGTGAGAAAGGATATGTGTTTTCAAGAGTAAAGCCAACATCACAATAAAGGCTTTATCTTTCTTTGTAGAAAAAGGCAAGGTAATGTCTGGATTAACAGAAACTATTGACTGGTCTGTGGGAAGGCAGGAGCTGATGGGACTCAGAAATTGAGTTATAATGCTGGAGACTTTTCATGACTTTTGTGAAAAGGGTCCTCTGAAACAGGACCTTTTCTCCAGGCTGCCTAAGGTACTCCAGCCATCATCCTACATTTCCAGGAATACCCTGAGGATTGGAGGGCCCTTCACTTTGGTTGTCTGGTATATGATTTTTTTTCCTAAAGAATATGATTTCTTTAGGACAAGGTCATCCTCACTGAAGCTACCTCACCCTAGCTTTTATGATATTCTCCATCCCTTGTATCCCACCAAATACACCTAAACACCATGTCATAAAGTTCACCCATAAAATCTGCACCCAGGTCTTCAACATGGTCTCTGTACTGCTTGCTTTACCCCTCAGGTATGTGTTCATTTAAGGTTTACTTTCCAGAGTTATTTTTCAGAACAGACAACAAGGAATTATTTCTAGAATCTAAAGATTATTTGGTAAGAGAGGAAAAATACCCAATCAGGCAACCTCATGCTCTGGTTCCCAGAGGATGGGTAGCTAGAAATGTGTGTGTACCATCATAGCCAGGATGCTGCAGCCCAGCAGCCCACAGGCCACCCATGATCCACAGGAGGGTTTTACTTGGTTAACACAATGTTGGCCTACCCTAAATTTCCAATTTTTAGCTAGAGTTGCTCACATTTTCAAATGGAGAAACTTAAATCCTCAGATTTTCAATCCAAGTCACTCCTATGTCATGCTGACAAACACTACACGACTGGATCCATCTGGTTCCACCAGGATGAATGCACGACTGTACAACCTCGTGAGGATGCCCTGTGCATACTGGCCAGATTTGCTGTAGCCCATCTAAAAAGGAAGAAAGCATCAGACCACTCCTTCTCACTCCCCTGCTACCAGAAGACAGGCACAACCATACCAGACAGATGACTTAGGAGAGGCAAAGAAAAGCAACCCCCATGACACTGTGGCTCTGAGTGAGAAAGGATATGTGTTTTCAAGAGTAAAGCCAACATCACAATAAAGGCTTTATCTTTCTTTGTAGAAAAAGGCAAGGTAATGTCTGGATTAACAGAAACTATTGACTGGTCTGTGGGAAGGCAGGAGCTGATGGGACTCAGAAATTGAGTTATAATGCTGGAGACTTTTCATGACTTTTGTGAAAAGGGTCCTCTGAAACAGGACCTTTTCTCCAGGCTGCCTAAGGTACTCCAGCCATCATCCTACATTTCCAGGAATACCCTGAGGATTGGAGGGCCCTTCACTTTGGTTGTCTGGTATATGATTTTTTTTCCTAAAGAATATGATTTCTTTAGGACAAGGTCATCCTCACTGAAGCTACCTCACCCTAGCTTTTATGATATTCTCCATCCCTTGTATCCCACCAAATACACCTAAACACCATGTCATAAAGTTCACCCATAAAATCTGCACCCAGGTCTTCAACATGGTCTCTGTACTGCTTGCTTTACCCCTCAGGTATGTGTTCATTTAAGGTTTACTTTCCAGAGTTATTTTTCAGAACAGACAACAAGGAATTATTTCTAGAATCTAAAGATTATTTGGTAAGAGAGGAAAAATACCCAATCAGGCAACCTCATGCTCTGGTTCCCAGAGGATGGGTAGCTAGAAATGTGTGTGTACCATCATAGCCAGGATGCTGCAGCCCAGCAGCCCACAGGCCACCCATGATCCACAGGAGGGTTTTACTTGGTTAACACAATGTTGGCCTACCCTAAATTTCCAATTTTTAGCTAGAGTTGCTCACATTTTCAAATGGAGAAACTTAAATCCTCAGATTTTCAATCCAGAAGTTTTCTCTCTTTCTCTCTCCAAGTCACTCAGTTATGTCCAACTCTTTGCGACCCCATGGACTATAGACCATCAGGCTCCTCTGTCCATGGAATTCTCCAGGCAAGAATACTGGAGTGGGTTGCCATTCCCTCATCCAAAAGATTTTCCCAACCCAGGGCCCGAGTCTGGGTCTCCTGAATTGGAGGTAATTTTTTTTTTTTTTACCATCTGAGTAGGGAAGATCTGGCTTCACTTAAAAAAATTCTTAAAAAAGGTGGGGCAGACCTAGGTCCACACACTTATGTCACAAAAATCAACTTAAAACCACTTACAGTTGTACCACAGCCCCACTATTTTCTGTTGCCCCCTAAACTGAGAATTTACTAGATATTTAGGTAAAAAAAATCTGCCTGTAATGCAGGAGAACCTGGTTCAATTCCTGGGTCAGGAAGATCCCCTGGGGAAGGGATGGGCTACCTAATCCACTATCCTTGGACTTCCCTGGTGGCTCAGTTGGTAAAGAATCTGCCCACAACGTGGGAAACCTGGGTCCAATCCCTGTGTTGGAAAGAAGGGAACGGCCACCCACTCCGGTGCTCTTGCCTGGAGTATTCCATGGCTCATCCATGGATCAAAAAGAGTCAGACACGACTGAGTCACTTTCACTTTCACTTTATCTTATACTGGCCTGCTTCAGTCATTAATGATTCCTGCCCATCCCCTGTAGTATCAGAGTTTGCTCACCCTACCACATCCATTCATAAGAAAAAGGGCCAGTTCAGTGGTGAGGAATCTGCCTGCAATGCAGGAGACCCGGCTTCCATCTCTGGGTTGGGAAGATCCCCCTTGAAGTGTGCGTGGTCACCCACTGCAGTCCATGGGGTCACAGAGAGTCAGACACAACTGAAGTGACTAAGCAGCAGCTACATGAAAATTCATCAAACTGGTCACTTATTTGTTGTTTCCTATCTGAGCATATATTTTGATAAATATTAAAATGAAAAGTAAGGAAATAAAACACCCAAGTTTTGGGATAGTCTTTAAAATAAAAGAAGGCACTGGATGGTAATTTGGAGAAGCACAAAAGATGATGCATTGCTCTTGCCAAAGTTCCAATTAAGTTGGATTGTAGATTGAAGGATATTCATCTTGTTATTTTTACCATGTAGATATACATGTATCAACTATTTGTACAACTATTACAAAATAATAATCATATTATTGTATAATAATGACATAATTAAGAGGAGAAAGAACCGCGTGATTGACACAGTGCAGATTTTCAAAATATTTGTGAAATTACATAACATAATTCATTTCAATATGTTTTTTGGCTGGCATGATAATAAATCATATATTAACATTTTATATTTTAATAAACATTTCTAAACAAACAAACCAAAAAAGGGCCAGTTAATTTTACAAGGTAATTGTGGTTAAACAAAGGGTCCCCTCTTCCTTCTAACACAACATTTGTAATGTTAGACAGCAGTGAAGTCAATATAAATGGAGAAGAAGATTATGATATAATAAGAATAAATGTAGAGAACTATAATAAAATTGTTCCTCTCTTTAAGGATCCAAAATGTAATGTCTATCCTTGGACTTCCCTGGTGGCTCAGTTGGTAAAGAATCTGCCCACAACGTGGGAAACCTGGGTCCAATCCCTGTGTTGGAAAGAAGGGAACGGCCACCCACTCCGGTGCTCTTGCCTGGAGTATTCCATGGCTCATCCATGGATCAAAAAGAGTCAGACACGACTGAGTCACTTTCACTTTCACTTTATCTTATACTGGCCTGCTTCAGTCATTAATGATTCCTGCCCATCCCCTGTAGTATCAGAGTTTGCTCACCCTACCACATCCATTCATAAGAAAAAGGGCCAGTTCAGTGGTGAGGAATCTGCCTGCAATGCAGGAGACCCGGCTTCCATCTCTGGGTTGGGAAGATCCCCCTTGAAGTGTGCGTGGTCACCCACTGCAGTCCATGGGGTCACAGAGAGTCAGACACAACTGAAGTGACTAAGCAGCAGCTACATGAAAATTCATCAAACTGGTCACTTATTTGTTGTTTCCTATCTGAGCATATATTTTGATAAATATTAAAATGAAAAGTAAGGAAATAAAACACCCAAGTTTTGGGATAGTCTTTAAAATAAAAGAAGGCACTGGATGGTAATTTGGAGAAGCACAAAAGATGATGCATTGCTCTTGCCAAAGTTCCAATTAAGTTGGATTGTAGATTGAAGGATATTCATCTTGTTATTTTTACCATGTAGATATACATGTATCAACTATTTGTACAACTATTACAAAATAATAATCATATTATTGTATAATAATGACATAATTAAGAGGAGAAAAAACCCGGGTGATTGACACAGTGCAGATTTTCAAAATATTTGTGAAATTACATAACATAATTCATTTCAATATGTTTTTTGGCTGGCATGATAATAAATCATATATTAACATTTTATATTTTAATAAACATTTCTAAACAAACAAACCAAAAAAGGGCCAGTTAATTTTACAAGGTAATTGTGGTTAAACAAAGGGTCCCCTCTTCCTTCTAACACAACATTTGTAATGTTAGACAGCAGTGAAGTCAATATAAATGGAGAAGAAGATTATGATATAATAAGAATAAATGTAGAGAACTATAATAAAATTGTTTCACAGTCTCTTTAAGGATCATGTAATTGACCTACCAAATTGATATCTGCTACTTGTCCTGTACAGTCTGCTCGCCCGACACCAATATGGTAGCCACTGAAGTTCTGAAATAGGGTAGGCTCTGGGGTACTGGGTATTGGAGATGTGGGAGTGGTTGTGGGGCCTCTGCTGGATGTTGAGCCTTGAGAGGCTGTGGAGTCCCTGGGTGGGCTCTGGGTGGTTGGAGGACTCTGAGTGGACGGAAAACCTGAATCAAAAAACAGAGCAAGATACTTAAGAAACAACATTTTAACCCATGCACGTGGCATCAATTAGGATACACAGATTCAGGTTCCTAAGGAAGAATCTCTGTATATTTTCTTACATTTAAGATACACAATGAGAAATAGCTCAGGAACTTCTTTTATATCATAACCCCAAGGAGGATCTATTTTGTGGACTGGGAATGTTTTAGCCTTCCAATCAAGGTAGACAAATGTCTTCAATATCACCCACATTCTGTTCCTGAGTGTACTCTTCATTCATTCACCTTGCATTTCTATTCCAGTGAAACAAAGTAAGCATCAGGTTCCTAGCACACAGTCTACTAAACCCAGCCTCTGGTTGGGAGAGGGTTCTACTGTTCTGTCCATAGACCTTACTCCCTTCTGTTTCACCCATTTCCACTACGCCTTCTGGTTTTGGGAGCCCAGTTTGGTTCTACTTTGTCCTAGTCCCACTCTTAAACCCCTCACCTATTAAAATATATCAAAATATAATTTTGAGGAGAAAGAACGTGATTGACACAGTGCAGATTTTCAAAATATTTGTGAAATTACATAACATAATTCATTTCAATATGTTTTTTGGCTGGCATGATAATAAATCATATATTAACATTTTATATTTTAATAAACATTTCTAAACAAACAAACCAAAAAAGGGCCAGTTAATTTTACAAGGTAATTGTGGTTAAACAAAGGGTCCCCTCTTCCTTCTAACACAACATTTGTAATGTTAGACAGCAGTGAAGTCAATATAAATGGAGAAGAAGATTATGATATAATAAGAATAAATGTAGAGAACTATAATAAAATTGTTTCACAGTCTCTTTAAGGATCATGTAATTGACCTACCAAATTGATATCTGCTACTTGTCCTGTACAGTCTGCTCGCCCGACACCAATATGGTAGCCACTGAAGTTCTGAAATAGGGTAGGCTCTGGGGTACTGGGTATTGGAGATGTGGGAGTGGTTGTGGGGCCTCTGCTGGATGTTGAGCCTTGAGAGGCTGTGGAGTCCCTGGGTGGGCTCTGGGTGGTTGGAGGACTCTGAGTGGACGGAAAACCTGAATCAAAAAACAGAGCAAGATACTTAAGAAACAACATTTTAACCCATGCACGTGGCATCAATTAGGATACACAGATTCAGGTTCCTAAGGAAGAATCTCTGTATATTTTCTTACATTTAAGATACACAATGAGAAATAGCTCAGGAACTTCTTTTATATCATAACCCCAAGGAGGATCTATTTTGTGGACTGGGAATGTTTTAGCCTTCCAATCAAGGTAGACAAATGTCTTCAATATCACCCACATTCTGTTCCTGAGTGTACTCTTCATTCATTCACCTTGCATTTCTATTCCAGTGAAACAAAGTAAGCATCAGGTTCCTAGCACACAGTCTACTAAACCCAGCCTCTGGTTGGGAGAGGGTTCTACTGTTCTGTCCATAGACCTTACTCCCTTCTGTTTCACCCATTTCCACTACGCCTTCAGCATGGTTCCTTTTCATCCCACTCAAACCCAGCTCAACCCCTCACCTCCAGGATGTCACCCCAGCTGTCTCTACTCTGTTCTGATCCTCCTCAACCTTTTAAACCTTTTATTGCTAATACAACTTAGATCATTGTATACTTGTTAATATAGTCCCACCTCATTTAAATTTTCTCATATCACCATGGAAGTAAAAGTATATGTACTCAATTGTGTCTCACTCTTTGTGACCCCATGGACTGTAGCCTTCCAGGCTCCTTTGCCCATAGAATTCTCCAGGCAAGAATACTGGAGTGGGTTTCTGTTCCCTTCTCCAGGGCATCTTCCCAAGCCAGGGATCAAACTGAGGTCTCCTTCATTGCAGGTGGATTCTTTACCAGCTGAGCTACTAGGGAAGCCCCATATCACCATATATGCATGTATATTAATAGGTGTATTCTATATTAATATCATTCTGTCAACTATAAATTGGCTCTTACCTATTTAATTGCCAGTGAATGGACAACAAGGGCATTTGCCATCTGCCTCTGCGGAGATTGAACACTGTGCCTTAGGAGCTGCTGACTTTTCAACACCCCCTGAAGGAAATCAGGGTGGGGCAAGGCACACTGTGCTCCGGGGAATCTGGTGGAGCAGGTCTTTAGACAGGTAAATGACTTTTAGGAACAGCTTTTATTATCTCAATCCCCATATCTCCTCACAACTAGAAAAGTGCTAAAATCCTTCATGAAGATATCACATCCTCGTGAGGATACAATCCATTTGTAAAACAAAAGCTTTTGAAAAAGTCCTTTGTTTAATAACATTTGAACTCCCCCACACCAAAATCCACATATTGGCTTTCCTCCCCCCTGTCTCTTTGGAGCAGTCTCTCAGAGCTATCTGGGTGCTGCCTCCAGGGTTACAGTCCTAATGATTCCCCAAATAAAACTTAACCTACAACTCTCAAGTTGTTCATCTTTTAGTTGACAATACATATTCCGGAATATAAGGGAGCCAAAATAGGAAAGAGACTAAAGGGGCAGATGTCAAAAACAAGCTGGCATTTGAAAATTAACTCTTACTAGCTGAGGAAATGACTTAGCCTATTTAACCCAAAGTTTTCTCATCTATGAAGAAAAGTAACATAACTTTCTCACAACATGAATAATCTCCAACTTTCTAGGGCTTATTAACAATAAATATATTAATACATATCAAAATTTAGAATAGCTGGCATACAGCTTCAGTTTTATTTACACAATTAGACATCTTATATATTTAATTTGTCTGTTTCCACCCCAGACTACAGCCAGGAGTGACCAAATCTACGTGTGTTAGTGTCACATGCATCAGCGGTCAGAAAGGACTTAGGCAAGAGATAAAGAGCAGACTTCTTTCAAGTCTCAGAATTTAAGAGCTCAAGGAAGTTTAGCGATCACATCTTCCAACTGCCTCCATTTTACTTATTTCTATGGGTTTCAGTTTTCTAATAAGTTAACCAAGATCCCATAGAAAGCATATGATGGATTAGGTCCCCACTAGGCCCTCCAATTCAGAATCAGCTACTCTCTCATCCACATTCTAAGCATAGTTAGAATCCATGCTTTCCCATCCCTAAGTCCACATTTCCTAAAAAATATCAAGTATTGTGAGGAAGGAAGCAGATACCTTCAACACTGCTGTAAGGGTTAGGAGGAAAGGCGGGGCACAATTTTTGAAAAGAATGACAGCCCAAGGGCCCGCGGGGCACACTGTGCTCCGGGAATGGGAGCAGGTCTTTAGACAGGTAAATGACTTTTAGGAACAGCTTTTATTATCTCAATCCCCATATCTCCTCACAACTAGAAAAGTGCTAAAATCCTTCATGAAGATATCACATCCTCGTGAGGATACAATCCATTTGTAAAACAAAAGCTTTTGAAAAAGTCCTTTGTTTAATAACATTTGAACTCCCCCACACCAAAATCCACATATTGGCTTTCCTCCCCCCTGTCTCTTTGGAGCAGTCTCTCAGAGCTATCTGGGTGCTGCCTCCAGGGTTACAGTCCTAATGATTCCCCAAATAAAACTTAACCTACAACTCTCAAGTTGTTCATCTTTTAGTTGACAATACATATTCCGGAATATAAGGGAGCCAAAATAGGAAAGAGACTAAAGGGGCAGATGTCAAAAACAAGCTGGCATTTGAAAATTAACTCTTACTAGCTGAGGAAATGACTTAGCCTATTTAACCCAAAGTTTTCTCATCTATGAAGAAAAGTAACATAACTTTCTCACAACATGAATAATCTCCAACTTTCTAGGGCTTATTAACAATAAATATATTAATACATATCAAAATTTAGAATAGCTGGCATACAGCTTCAGTTTTATTTACACAATTAGACATCTTATATATTTAATTTGTCTGTTTCCACCCCAGACTACAGCCAGGAGTGACCAAATCTACGTGTGTTAGTGTCACATGCATCAGCGGTCAGAAAGGACTTAGGCAAGAGATAAAGAGCAGACTTCTTTCAAGTCTCAGAATTTAAGAGCTCAAGGAAGTTTAGCGATCACATCTTCCAACTGCCTCCATTTTACTTATTTCTATGGGTTTCAGTTTTCTAATAAGTTAACCAAGATCCCATAGAAAGCATATGATGGATTAGGTCCCCACTAGGCCCTCCAATTCAGAATCAGCTACTCTCTCATCCACATTCTAAGCATAGTTAGAATCCATGCTTTCCCATCCCTAAGTCCACATTTCCTAAAAAATATCAAGTATTGTGAGGAAGGAAGCAGATACCTTCAACACTGCTGTAAGGGTTAGGAGGGAAAGGGGCGGGGCACAATTTTTGAAAAGAATGACAGCCCAAGGACACAGCATAAACCCATTAGAATCAAATGGGTCCAAGATGGCAGACCAGACCTTGATCCTCAGTCAGCAAGCTAAATGACACACCCAGAGGTGCCATGACAGTTCCGTCTCTTCCCTAAAAGAGCTAGAATAATCCTCCCACCCATTAGCATATGGAATCACCCAGCCCATAAAAGCTAAGAACGCCATGTTTTCAGGGCCACTGGATTTGCTTTGCCATGGCCCACACTCTGTCTGTGGAGTGTGCTTTCTCTGAATCTGAATAAATCCATTTCTTACCTATCACTTTGTCTCGCGCTAAATTCTTCTCTGCAAAGAGACATGAAGAACCTGAACCTCAGTGGGTCCAGACATTGGGTGAGTGATTTTAATTAACAGGGTTTAGGCTGGGTTCGAGTCCCGGGCGCATGGGTTCAAGTCCCAAGCAGGTTTAAGGACCCTGGGTTTAAGTCTCAAATTGAGGTTGAACACTTTCATTGCTTCATTGATACCAATGTAGGAATACCAGCCAATGCCAAATCTAGTCACACAGTCACACAGCTTCTTTTCAATCTCAATCTCAGGTGTCTCAAATGGTACTAAGGCTAGCATCTACCTTTATGGGAGTTTTGTAGGAATTAAATGAGGAATTTACACAGAATGCGTATTATTTTCATCAGAGAAGTTGCTGTTCAGTGACCGATTACTTTGCATCAACCACTATGGTAACCATTCTATGTAAATTTCTCATTTAATCAACCTGCAATGCAAGAGATCAAGTTCTTTCCCTGGGTCAGGAAGATCGCTTGGAGAAGGAATGGCTACCCACTCCAGTATTCTTGCCTTGATAGTCCTGTGAACAGAGGAGCCTAGCAGGTTACAATCCATGGGGTTGCAAACAGTCAGACATGACTAAGCGATTAAGCACACCTGCACACACTATGAAAATAGTAACTAATATTATTAATAACCTCCTTGAGTCTCAGGCTCTAGATTCTCTAATTATAAAAGAAAATTAGGTAAGTCCTATGAATTCTTTCATTTCTATCAATCTAAAACTCATCCTTTCCAATGCCAGAAAAGAGGATCTCTGTTTCTCTGGGTTTGCAGGGAATCCAAAACATGAAGACAGGGAGAGAATACACTGGAAAAGAGAAGAGGCCACAAAAGAGAA
The DNA here is from genome assembly GCA_022376925.1 of Tragulus kanchil. NCBI lineage: Eukaryota > Metazoa > Chordata > Mammalia > Artiodactyla > Tragulidae > Tragulus > Tragulus kanchil. The sequence goes on along the minus strand of JAIOJX010000005.1, from coordinate 111,093,652 downwards.
AACTGAGGTGAACAGCACTGCCTCTGTGTCCAATGGGGCTTAGGATCACCCTCCTTTGTTTAAATTGGAATGTATTTGCTTTAAAATATTGTGCCAAGTGAATCGGCTGTCCGTGTACATATATTCCCTCTTTTTTGGATTTCCTTCCCATTTAGGTCACCACAGACCACTGAGTAGAGTTCTCTGTCTGTGCTATTCAGTAGGTTCTCATTAGTGATCTATTTTATACACAGTAGTGGTCATATGTCAATCCCAAACTCACCAATCTAGAAACATAGTATAGATGAATTTATTTGCAAAGTCCTCCTTTACTTTGGTGAAAACCTTCAATCCCCACCTATCTTTCATATGGCTTATTAGGTATATAACAAATCAAAGAAAAGGCTCCATCAAAGACCCATGAACCTGTAAATGTAGCCTAGACAGTTTTTAAAATCTAAATTAATTTTCAATGTCAAAAAATATCTAAATTTCCTTCACCAATTTCCAGCTTCCCTTGAAAACTCAGGAGAGCTGAGTCCACGTGACACTGTAACAACACACTGCCAACACTCAGGAGGGCCTGTGGACCCTCTTCACCAGACATACACCTGCCCCCACCCTGGGTTACCTCCACACCACCTTATTTATGGAACTTGATTGGCCCTAATAGGATTTGAGTTCAAGATCCCTTCTCTGAAGCTTTCACACACTAATTGACATTCAGTGGGTATTTCCTTCTCCATTCCCCCTCCGCCCAGGAGAAGATGATGCCAGAAAGAAGGCAAAGAGAAAAAGGAGAGGCTCTGGAGTCATTGGGCCTTGAAAAATCCTAAATTCTATTTAGATCAGTGGAAAAGTGAGACAAAGAAGTACATGTCAGGGCACCACACTGGCTGTTTGAGAGTAAAGGTAAACTTGATAAAAATTGCTATCAATGCTTAAAGAACACCTATTGTCAGTCAAATGACCTCTGACCAGCCAGAGCCCCAGGGTGCTTAAGTACACACTGAGCTGGCCTGTGATCAGCAGTGTCAGCAGACACTGTGTCTTGCCTTGGTATTCCCCAGAATGAAGAAATTTCCTTCAGGCTAGGAATGGCATCCAGGAGAACTCAGGATACTTGCCTGTGCGATTCTCAATGGTCCCACTGGTGATAAACAACAGGCTGAGAAGAGCCACTGTGATCCCTGTCGTCATCACAAGGAGGAAAATCAGGAATATCTCTAGTGAGGAGAAGGTGCGTTTGGCCATTTCTCTTGAGGAAAAGCAGAGACAGAAGAAGACCTATGGAAGAGACAGAAAAAAGAATCATAAATTGAAATACACATGCTTCAAGCTACCAAGGCTAAGATTTCTTAACTCTGAAAGAGCTAAGATGAAATAGTAATAGACTGTACCAGGAATGCTAGGAGAGTGTACACCTGCCACTGGGGCTTATATTCCCAGCCAGTGGAAGATAAGACCAACCAATTACAGCACTACCTGATGAATTCCTATGAATTTCGTATGGGGTTTCTAAATGCTTCTCAGCATTGTGCTCATTCTGGAAGCCGTCACCCATCATCTGGCACTGGAAACTAAGCCAAAACCTTTTTTGTTATTCCTGGATACATCATACAACTTTCATTTACATCAATGATGCCCTCTGTACAAGGGGTTGAGGTTGGAGACCCAAATTGATGTCACTGTAACAACACACTGCCAACACTCAGGAGGGCCTGTGGACCCTCTTCACCAGACATACACCTGCCCCCACCCTGGGTTACCTCCACACCACCTTATTTATGGAACTTGATTGGCCCTAATAGGATTTGAGTTCAAGATCCCTTCTCTGAAGCTTTCACACACTAATTGACATTCAGTGGGTATTTCCTTCTCCATTCCCCCTCCGCCCAGGAGAAGATGATGCCAGAAAGAAGGCAAAGAGAAAAAGGAGAGGCTCTGGAGTCATTGGGCCTTGAAAAATCCTAAATTCTATTTAGATCAGTGGAAAAGTGAGACAAAGAAGTACATGTCAGGGCACCACACTGGCTGTTTGAGAGTAAAGGTAAACTTGATAAAAATTGCTATCAATGCTTAAAGAACACCTATTGTCAGTCAAATGACCTCTGACCAGCCAGAGCCCCAGGGTGCTTAAGTACACACTGAGCTGGCCTGTGATCAGCAGTGTCAGCAGACACTGTGTCTTGCCTTGGTATTCCCCAGAATGAAGAAATTTCCTTCAGGCTAGGAATGGCATCCAGGAGAACTCAGGATACTTGCCTGTGCGATTCTCAATGGTCCCACTGGTGATAAACAACAGGCTGAGAAGAGCCACTGTGATCCCTGTCGTCATCACAAGGAGGAAAATCAGGAATATCTCTAGTGAGGAGAAGGTGCGTTTGGCCATTTCTCTTGAGGAAAAGCAGAGACAGAAGAAGACCTATGGAAGAGACAGAAAAAAGAATCATAAATTGAAATACACATGCTTCAAGCTACCAAGGCTAAGATTTCTTAACTCTGAAAGAGCTAAGATGAAATAGTAATAGACTGTACCAGGAATGCTAGGAGAGTGTACACCTGCCACTGGGGCTTATATTCCCAGCCAGTGGAAGATAAGACCAACCAATTACAGCACTACCTGATGAATTCCTATGAATTTCGTATGGGGTTTCTAAATGCTTCTCAGCATTGTGCTCATTCTGGAAGCCGTCACCCATCATCTGGCACTGGAAACTAAGCCAAAACCTTTTTTGTTATTCCTGGATACATCATACAACTTTCATTTACATCAATGATGCCCTCTGTACAAGGGGTTGAGGTTGGAGCACTTCTGTCAACAGAGATAACTGATGCACCCACACAGCTTGTACCTGTTAGGGTTATACTTTGGGGCCAGGGATTAAGTACCTTGTCCACAGAAGGTGGGGGTTCTCTGATGGTTCAGCCAGTAAAGAGCCACCTACAATGCAGGAGACACAGGAGATGTGAGTTCAGTCCCTGGCTTGAGAAGTTGCCATGTAGGAGAAAAGGGGCAACCCACTCTTGTATTCTTGACTGAAGAATTCCACGGACAGAGGAGTATGGCAGGCTACCGTCCAGGAGATTCAAAATGGTCGAACATGACTGAGTTACTAAACACAACACAATACCACAGGAGGTGAAATATATAACTTTGGCCTTTAAACTTCCTGCTCTAGCTCTCAATTTCTACCCAAATAAAAAATGGCATGAGAAAAGGAGATGGACATTTCTAGTCTCACGTTGGGCATTTGTAAAATCTCTCTTCAGGGATGGGAAGGATCCCACGTTTTGCAAACCCTGTGTCAAAAGATGAGGCTAAAGGTAATGTTGTTGTGTACTACAAAAAGCAGAAAATGTCCTCACAGATTCCTGGAATGGAAATTCAGGAGTGGAATATAGGCATGGAGTTCATCACAACTCAGAGGGACTAGAGAAGCTACAAACTCACAAAAGGTAACAAGAGAAAGTATATGTGTGAAAGTGTTAATTGCTCAGTTGCATCCAACTCTTTGTGACGCCATAGACTGTAGCCCACCAGACTCCTCTGTCTGTGGAATTCTCCAGGCAAGAATGTTGGAGTGGGCTTCTATTCCCTTCTCCGGGGGATCTTCCTGACCCAGGGAATGAACCCAAGTTCCATTGGCATTGCAGGCAGATTCTTAACCATCTGAGCCAACAAGGAAGCCCCAAAATATAATATGATGGTTACAAGTTGGACTTCTGCCACTTAGAAGGTGACCCTGTGAAACTGTCTCCAACCTTGAGCCTCAGTTTTCCCATCTGTAAATAGGAATGTGACAATGATCAGTTTAGTACCTATCTCATAGAGTTTTTATAAAAATAAGATGAGGTGATGCAGTAATACTTTGTTTCATGGAATGCAGCAAACGTTCAGAATGTTAGCATTTATCATTAAGTTCTAAAATAGCAAGGGCTCTGTGCTCTTTACTGGCCTGAAACAGAGTTTATATGAGACCAGGACTCAAGAATCAAAGATCACAGGTAGGAACTTCTGGGTTTATTCTCTTAACTTTAAGGAAGCTTGAGCAGTAAGATGGGATTGGAATCCCAAGACTTGCCCCTCAAATGGGTAGGATGATGCCACCCCCAAAAGTTGTTAATTTGGCAACAAACAGCTATATTTACTATGACCCATTTGTTCATTTCAGTTTGACTTAGTCAACAAAATAAAAGAGGTTACAATTTATCTGCAAAAAAATAGAATCTGAATTTACAATATGAAACTTCAGGCTTTCTTCCAAAATATGTTATAATATATGGCCACATTGAGCCAGCATTCCTGTGCACCAAGAGTTCTATAAAACATAGTGGCTGGTGCTCCCTTTGGATGGGGCAGCCCTTCTCCAACCGGCCACTGTCTTTACCCAGTAGGCCTTATCTATCTGGTCTTTGCCATCATTTTATTCTGCAATCCATGAACTAAAGGGTAAAAATCAATCTGATAGCAAACCCTGCAGAGGTAGCACTGAACTGGGAGTGGATGAAGAGTCTGAAACATCTCCCTGTATTTTCTGGTTATTTGTTAGCAGGCATTCTTCATCCATTTGTCATCACTTCAATCACCCTCACCACCACCACCGGTAGGGACACTTTCAAATTTAGGGCAACATAACTTTCATGGTCAGCCCTGAGTCAGAAGGCACATCTAAGATGCACATCTAAAATTTTAATGACTCAAAGAAGTTTGCTGGACATTAGTTCTTGTTTCAGAGGCAAACTTCAAATCCTGTAGGCATAGTTCTTGCTCAAAGCTCTGGTTTCTATGAGTCTTCCTGCTAGGCAAGACAGCTTCTGCACAAAGAAAGCCATTAAAATGGATGATTGACAGCTGCACCCCAAAGCATATACGTAGATCACATATGTGAATGTGGCTACCTGGTAAGAGTCTATATATAGGTGTGATATGAAATATGTATATGCATGTACAAAAAGATACTTTTTTTGCCAGTTTTGCTGTTGCACTAATTATTCCCAATGGCCTTTTACCCAAGTCAACAATGGTACTTGGTTAACGTCAGAGTGTCCTCTTCTTACATGGATTACAGTAATGTTCTATTTCACTACCCTATTTAGAATTACCACCAGCATACAGGGTTGGCCAAAAGTTCAAGGAACTTCTGGGTTTATTCTCTTAACAAGACTTGCCCCTCAAATGGGTAGGATGATGCCACCCCCAAAAGTTGTTAATTTGGCAACAAACAGCTATATTTACTATGACCCATTTGTTCATTTCAGTTTGACTTAGTCAACAAAATAAAAGAGGTTACAATTTATCTGCAAAAAAATAGAATCTGAATTTACAATATGAAACTTCAGGCTTTCTTCCAAAATATGTTATAATATATGGCCACATTGAGCCAGCATTCCTGTGCACCAAGAGTTCTATAAAACATAGTGGCTGGTGCTCCCTTTGGATGGGGCAGCCCTTCTCCAACCGGCCACTGTCTTTACCCAGTAGGCCTTATCTATCTGGTCTTTGCCATCATTTTATTCTGCAATCCATGAACTAAAGGGTAAAAATCAATCTGATAGCAAACCCTGCAGAGGTAGCACTGAACTGGGAGTGGATGAAGAGTCTGAAACATCTCCCTGTATTTTCTGGTTATTTGTTAGCAGGCATTCTTCATCCATTTGTCATCACTTCAATCACCCTCACCACCACCACCGGTAGGGACACTTTCAAATTTAGGGCAACATAACTTTCATGGTCAGCCCTGAGTCAGAAGGCACATCTAAGATGCACATCTAAAATTTTAATGACTCAAAGAAGTTTGCTGGACATTAGTTCTTGTTTCAGAGGCAAACTTCAAATCCTGTAGGCATAGTTCTTGCTCAAAGCTCTGGTTTCTATGAGTCTTCCTGCTAGGCAAGACAGCTTCTGCACAAAGAAAGCCATTAAAATGGATGATTGACAGCTGCACCCCAAAGCATATACGTAGATCACATATGTGAATGTGGCTACCTGGTAAGAGTCTATATATAGGTGTGATATGAAATATGTATATGCATGTACAAAAAGATACTTTTTTTGCCAGTTTTGCTGTTGCACTAATTATTCCCAATGGCCTTTTACCCAAGTCAACAATGGTACTTGGTTAACGTCAGAGTGTCCTCTTCTTACATGGATTACAGTAATGTTCTATTTCACTACCCTATTTAGTTGCCAGAATTACCACCAGCATACAGGGTTGGCCAAAAAGTTCAAAGAGAAAAGCATGAATGAACTTTGTGACCAACACAATATTACCATTCTCTTGAACCCCTTAGCACTATTTCCCAAAAATGATTAGAATCTGAATTTCAGCATGAACACAAATGCCTTATATCTCCCTTCAAAAGACAAATGTACCTAGGAGAGCTGAACCAATGATTATATTTTAAAGAATTATTGAGGTTTCCTGGTGGTCCACTAGTAAAGAATCCATCTGCCAATGCAGAGGACACGGGTTCCATCCCTGGTCCAGGAAAATCCCACATGCCACAGAGAAACTAAGCCCATGAGCTACAACTACTGAGCTCACATGCCCACACAACCTATGCTCTGCAATAAGAGAAGTCCAGCAATGAAGTCCTACCCAATTGTAAATAAATAAATGCTTAAAAGTAAAGAATTATACATTTTCAAATAGTTCCCACTTAATCTAGCATAGTTTTGCAAGGTCAATACTGAGGTTCTAATGACACAGTAGCAAGCCACTCGCCACATGTTTATCACCCTGAGGTACCCTATTTTTCAACATTATTACAGTAGAAAGTAGTTGGCAAAACGGGTTTCCAAAGCTTAAGGAAACCAGATTTAATGAAGACAAAGAGATAATTCAAAATCCCTCCCTCCCTCTCTGAGAAAATACAGGCATTCTTACCGATCCAACCACTCAGATGAACTTGCGTATCCTGGTAAAGCAAATGATGGTCCAGAATCTTGTCCCGCTTCCCAGGAACACTGCTCAGTTGAGACTTATCAGCACTTTCTGAAACCTACCGAGCAAAGATTTTCAGTCATACCCAGGCAAGTGAAGAGTTCTCATCAGCACAGCTTTGTGGGTTTGGTAACTGGGAGAGATTAGTATATTGATAACAAATGCTTTATTAGCAAATTCTTCCCTGGGAGATTCTGATACTGTGGAAATGAGCTGCAGAAGGCCTGCCGGGCTAAAGGTCATTTTAGATTTCAACACAAGGTCTGTGCTATTATTCTAACCTGGATCACACACACACAGGATCACACACACACACAAAGGTTCACACACACAGGAACACACACAGGAACAGACACACACAGGAACAGACACACACACACACACACCCCTGCTTTATTTACCCCTGGTCACTCATTCAGTCAATCAATGGGAGTGATAATGTACACTGGACTTTAGTGTGGGCTATGGGCCCCACAAAACAATATTTATGACATTTCAGAACATTTAATTTTTTCATGTAAATTATGTTAAGTTTTCAAAACATTATGATCCAAATTTTGTAAAATATACAATATTCACACTATGTTGTAAAATATATAAAAAGTATAAAATATTTATACTTATATGTGATTATAAAGATTGGTACAGCAAAAATATCAAGAAGCAATTATCTGGAGGAGTGGGAAGATGGAGGAGGAATGAGAGGAGGATTTCATCAGCTCCTCAACAGAATCACCAGGAACTAATCAAGAAATGGAACAACCCCTACCAACCAGCCTCTAGACGACAAAAGAACTCCTCAGGTCTACAAAGGGTAAGTCAGGCTCTCTGGAACGAGGGCGGAAAAGACCAGAGACACAGAAAAGGGGGAAAGTTAAGACAAAAAAGTGCCCAACCCACACAAGGGAGGCTAAGGAGAAGAACGGAACCTTGAGGAGAGTTAGGTGAAACTCCCAGGCCACCAACACCCCATAGATGGGGACCGAGCAGCCTGAGCTTTGCCTGAGCTCCGGTCCCCTAATTCCCACATCAGACCAGATGGAGAGAGCACCGGAAAGTGTGCTCAGACAGAAAGCTCAGTCTGAGAATCCTGCTGGCGGCCCTGCTGCTACAGGGATGCCAGGAAGACAGGTGAGTCAGAATGCTACAGGGCACAAGGAACAGAAAGGGGAAGTCCCCTGTGGGACACAGTCCAGCAGCCCAGCCCAAACCTGGTCGGAAATCCCCCGCCCATGAATGGGGCAAGGAGCAGGCTCAGTCCTGCCACTGGAATCTGGGGTGGGTACACCATGTGTCTGGGACAAGCCTTGCTCAGTCCCACCAGCGGCAGAGCTGTGGCAAGGACGCCACGAGGACAGCTGGGGCGGGAGGTTACCAGGGTGTATGGAATAGAGCCAGGGAATCTGCTGCAGGACAGAGTCCAGTGGCCCAGTCCGTGCCAGGTCTGGGAGTCCCCACCAGCATCAGAGACTGAGAGCATTGCTCAGTCCTGCTGCCAGGCAGGGCTGCAACTGGATCAAAGAAAAGCTTTCGGGCGAGGACCTGGGTAAGAATACTACCAGGGTGCTGGGAACCCAACAGACACTCTGCGGAGAAACCAGAGCAACCGGTTCTGCAAGGGCCCTGCCTACAAACTTGAAACCTGGCTTTCACTGAAACCCAAGACATAAGCTGCCAAGCCTCTACATCAGACCCCCACCAGGACAGACTTGGTACCTTTGGGACAGCATCAAGAGCAAACTGATCCACATGCAGTTAATAAGACAGACTCACAACTAAGAACCAGGGACAGTATTTTCTTTAACCATAACATCCTCTCTCTTGCTTTAACTGTAAAATCTTTTATATGTACATTTCCAAATTTTTCACCAGGAACTAATCAAGAAATGGAACAACCCCTACCAACCAGCCTCTAGACGACAAAAGAACTCCTCAGGTCTACAAAGGGTAAGTCAGGCTCTCTGGAACGAGGGCGGAAAAGACCAGAGACACAGAAAAGGGGGAAAGTTAAGACAAAAAAGTGCCCAACCCACACAAGGGAGGCTAAGGAGAAGAACGGAACCTTGAGGAGAGTTAGGTGAAACTCCCAGGCCACCAACACCCCATAGATGGGGACCGAGCAGCCTGAGCTTTGCCTGAGCTCCGGTCCCCTAATTCCCACATCAGACCAGATGGAGAGAGCACCGGAAAGTGTGCTCAGACAGAAAGCTCAGTCTGAGAATCCTGCTGGCGGCCCTGCTGCTACAGGGATGCCAGGAAGACAGGTGAGTCAGAATGCTACAGGGCACAAGGAACAGAAAGGGGAAGTCCCCTGTGGGACACAGTCCAGCAGCCCAGCCCAAACCTGGTCGGAAATCCCCCGCCCATGAATGGGGCAAGGAGCAGGCTCAGTCCTGCCACTGGAATCTGGGGTGGGTACACCATGTGTCTGGGACAAGCCTTGCTCAGTCCCACCAGCGGCAGAGCTGTGGCAAGGACGCCACGAGGACAGCTGGGGCGGGAGGTTACCAGGGTGTATGGAATAGAGCCAGGGAATCTGCTGCAGGACAGAGTCCAGTGGCCCAGTCCGTGCCAGGTCTGGGAGTCCCCACCAGCATCAGAGACTGAGAGCATTGCTCAGTCCTGCTGCCAGGCAGGGCTGCAACTGGATCAAAGAAAAGCTTTCGGGCGAGGACCTGGGTAAGAATACTACCAGGGTGCTGGGAACCCAACAGACACTCTGCGGAGAAACCAGAGCAACCGGTTCTGCAAGGGCCCTGCCTACAAACTTGAAACCTGGCTTTCACTGAAACCCAAGACATAAGCTGCCAAGCCTCTACATCAGACCCCCACCAGGACAGACTTGGTACCTTTGGGACAGCATCAAGAGCAAACTGATCCACATGCAGTTAATAAGACAGACTCACAACTAAGAACCAGGGACAGTATTTTTTTTTTTAACCATAACATCCTCTCTCTTTGCTTTAACTGTAAAATCTTTTTATATGTACTATTATCTTCTCTATAAATATTTCCTTCATTGCTATCTCTACTGTTCTCTTCCTGCTGTACTAAACTTAAATATATACTAATCTTTGTTATCTAACCCTATATAACCCTTGCAACATGATTCTATTTCTTTTCATTACCTATCCACTCTCCTCATTCTCACCCCCAGCACATGTCTTAGTTAAAAACTGCTTTCGGGCTTCCCCTGGTGGTCCAGTGGGTAAGGACACCACCTTGCACTGCAAGGGGCGCCGGTTCGATCCCTGGCCTGGGAAGATCCCACGTGCCACGGAGCGGCTGGACCAATGTGTCCAATTACCGAGCCGGAGCTCTGGAGTGCATGCGCCCAGAGCCAGCGCTCTGCAATGACAGACGCCACCCACAGGAGCCAAAGAACAAAGACGGATGAAAATAGAGAAATGAAAGAAGGTCCGCCTGCTTCCCTCCCTCCCCAACCCGACCCTCGCCCAAAATAAATAAATAAATAAATCTTAAAAAAAAAAAAAAAAAAAACTGCTTTCATTGCAATATCTGTAGCCAGAGCCTTGCTCTATATTTGTTTTCCCAGGCCTTGTTTTAATTAGCTTAGATCTTAATGATCAGGTGCACTTTGATTGTGTCATTTGCCAGAACTATTTCCTGTACTTTATCCATTTTAGACTGTTCAGATTTGTTTATAGATGTGTATGTATGTACATTTTTCCATTATATTAGACAATATTTACATGATTTTATGACTGTCATCTACCAGGGATGCACCTTTTGTCCCTCATATTTTTATATTTGAACTAATACCACTGAACGCCATAGCAAACCAGACACAGAGCCTACACTCCTGGCCAGAGATCAAACCAGGAAACCTTGGAGTCAAGGCACTGACTCCAAGACCCTACACTACCAAAGAAAACACAACACTAGAGGATATTCACCTGCAAACAAGAGCCAGAACCACCTAACTATGACCCAAACCATTGAAACTTTCTACAAGGAAAGAAACCAAAAGGAAGGGAGAACCCAACCACGAAGTCTGAAAAAAGACCTCAAACAAACAAACAAAATAAACATAAAAATGAAAAGACAGAGAAACACTGCACAAATGAAGGAACAAATTATAGACACATAAATCCAAATGACTAAAGAGGAGAAAGACAAACTATCTGAAAGAGAACTCAGAAGAGCAATATTAGTGAGGATCCAAAACTCCGAAAACAGAATATTAAAGGAAATTAGCACACTGAGAAAAGACATGCAAGAAATGAAAAATAAACAGAGACAAACAACTCAACTGCTGAACTTAAAAATACTACAGAAGGTATTAACAGTAGAATACCAGAGGCAGGAGAACAGATAAGTGAGCTAGAAGACAGAATGGTGGAAATAACTGCTGAAGAACTGAACAAAGCACAAAGAATAAAAAGAACTGAGAATAGCCTCAGAGACCTCTGGGATAATATCAAATGCACCAACATTAGAATTATAGAGGTCCCAGAAGAAGAAGAAAAAAAGAAAGAGTATGGAAAATTTTTTGAAGAGATTATAGCTGAAAACTTCCCCAGCATGGGAAAGGAAATAGTCAACCAAGTCAAAGAAGCTCAAAGAGTTCCCTAAAGGATAAACCTCAGGAGAAACACGCCAAGGCACATACTAATCAAGTTAACACAGACTAAACACAAAGATTACTCAAAGCAGCAAGGGACAAAGAACAAGTAATATAAAAGGAGAACCCCATACGTTTAACCTCTGATCTTTCAGCAGAAACACTGCAGGCCAGAAGACAATGGCTGGACACATTTAAATGGATAAAAGAGAAAAACCTACAACCAAGAATTCACTACCTGTCAAGAATCTCATTCAGAATTGATGGAGAAGTCAAAGACTTCACAGACAAGCAAAAGCTAAAAGAATTTTGTACCACAAAACCAGCCTTACAAGTTTTAAATGGCCTGATATAGCCAATAAATATGAGGAGAAAAGTCCTATAAAACAAATAAGACATCTAAGAAGATGACAATAGGAACGTTCATATGAATAATTACTTTAAATGTAGATGGAGTAAATGCTCCAACCAAAAGACACAGACTGGCTGAATGGATACAAAAGCAAGACCCATATATATATATGCTGTTTACAAGAAACCTACTTCAGACCTAAAGAGACACACAGACTGAAAGTGAGAGAATGGAAAACATATTCAATCATAAATATCTATGCACCCAACACAAGAGCACCCCAATAGATAAGGCAAATATTTTCAGACATAAAAGAAGAAATTGACAGTAACACAATAATAGTAGGAGACTTTAAGACCCCTCTTGCACCAATGGACAGGTCATCAAAACAAAAAATCAATAGGGAAATACAAGTCTTAAATTACACACTAGAAGAGATGGATCTCATTGATATCTTTAGGACCTTCCACCCAAAAGCAGAGGAATACACTTTCTTCTCAAGCTCACATGGAACATTCTCTGGGATAGACCACATCTTGGGCCACAAATCAAATCTCAGTAAATTCAAGAAGATTGAAATTATATCAATCACCTTTCCTGACCAAAATGCTGTGAGACTAGATAATTATAAGAAAAACCACTAAAAACACAGACACATGGAGATAACCCCAATTAGAAATACCTATGGAAAATTTTTTGAAGAGATTATAGCTGAAAACTTCCCCAGCATGGGAAAGGAAATAGTCAACCAAGTCAAAGAAGCTCAAAGAGTTCCCTAAAGGATAAACCTCAGGAGAAACACGCCAAGGCACATACTAATCAAGTTAACACAGACTAAACACAAAGATTACTCAAAGCAGCAAGGGACAAAGAACAAGTAATATAAAAGGAGAACCCCATACGTTTAACCTCTGATCTTTCAGCAGAAACACTGCAGGCCAGAAGACAATGGCTGGACACATTTAAATGGATAAAAGAGAAAAACCTACAACCAAGAATTCACTACCTGTCAAGAATCTCATTCAGAATTGATGGAGAAGTCAAAGACTTCACAGACAAGCAAAAGCTAAAAGAATTTTGTACCACAAAACCAGCCTTACAAGTTTTAAATGGCCTGATATAGCCAATAAATATGAGGAGAAAAGTCCTATAAAACAAATAAGACATCTAAGAAGATGACAATAGGAACGTTCATATGAATAATTACTTTAAATGTAGATGGAGTAAATGCTCCAACCAAAAGACACAGACTGGCTGAATGGATACAAAAGCAAGACCCATATATATATATGCTGTTTACAAGAAACCTACTTCAGACCTAAAGAGACACACAGACTGAAAGTGAGAGAATGGAAAACATATTCAATCATAAATATCTATGCACCCAACACAAGAGCACCCCAATAGATAAGGCAAATATTTTCAGACATAAAAGAAGAAATTGACAGTAACACAATAATAGTAGGAGACTTTAAGACCCCTCTTGCACCAATGGACAGGTCATCAAAACAAAAAATCAATAGGGAAATACAAGTCTTAAATTACACACTAGAAGAGATGGATCTCATTGATATCTTTAGGACCTTCCACCCAAAAGCAGAGGAATACACTTTCTTCTCAAGCTCACATGGAACATTCTCTGGGATAGACCACATCTTGGGCCACAAATCAAATCTCAGTAAATTCAAGAAGATTGAAATTATATCAATCACCTTTCCTGACCAAAATGCTGTGAGACTAGATAATTATAAGAAAAAAAACCACTAAAAACACAGACACATGGAGATTAAACACCACATACCTAAAAAAAAAAAAAAGGGACTACCATACAAATCAAAAGAGAAATAAAAAAAATTCCTAGAAGAAAATGATAACCAAAACACAACAGTGCAAAACCTATGGGACACTGCAAAAGCAATGTTAAAAGGGAAGTTTATAGCAATCCTACCTTAAGAAACAAGAAAAACAGGGCTTCCCTGGTGGGCCAGTGGGTAAAGAGTCTGCCTTGCAGTGCAAGGGGTGCTGGTTCGATCCCTGGCCCAGGAAAATGCCACATGCTGTAGAGAGCTGAACAGGTGTGTCCAATAACGAGCCAGCCTGCTCTCTGGAGTGCATGCGCCCAGAGCCAGTGCTCTGCACTGAGAGAGACCACTGCAGTGGGAGGCCACACAGGGTCAAAGAATAAAGATGGATGAAAAATAAGCAAATGGAAAACCAATAAAAGAGGCCAAAAATAAAAAACAAAAAAAAAGAGGATCCAGGAATCACTGGGATTCATTGGGGTCCTATAAAAAAAAAAAAAAAAAACAAGAAAGAAACAAGAAAAACAGCAAAAACACAACCTAACTCTACACTTAACTGGAAAAATAAGAACAAAAACCCCCTAAAGTTAGCAGAAGAAGAGAAATCATAAAGATCAGACCAGAAATAAATGAAAAAGAAATGAAAGAAACAATAGTAAAGATAAATAAAACAAAAAGCTGGTTCTTCGAAAAGTTAAACATAACTGACAAGCCACTAGCCAGACTCATCAAGAAAAAAAGAGAGATGAACCAGATCAACAAAACCAGAAATGAAAGAGGGGAGGTTACAACAGACAATAAAGAAATACAAAAGATTACAAGAGACTATTATGAAAAATTATATGGCAACAAAATGGACAACCTGGAAGAAACGGACAGTTCCCTTGAGAAATTTAGTCTTGGAAAAGACTAAACCAGGAAGAAACAGAAATTTTGAACAACCTAATTACAAGCCCAGAAATAGAATCTGTGATCAAAAATCTGCCCAAAATAAAATCCCAAGACCAGATGGCTTCACAGGTGAATTCTACCAAGCATTTAAAGAAGAACTAATGCCTGTCCTTCTAAAACTCTTTCAAAATATTGCACAAGAAGGAACACTTTCAAACACATTCTACCAGGCCACAATCACCCTGATAACAAAACCAGGCAAAGATATCACATAAAAAGAAAACTACAGGCTAGTATCTCTGATGAATTTAGATGCTAAAATCCTCAACAAAATTATACCAAGTTGAATTCAGCAACACATCAAAAACCTCATACTTCATGATCAAATTGGTTCATCCCAGGCATGCAAGGATTCCTCAATATCCGCAAATCAATGTGATACACCATATCAACAAACTCAAAGACAAAAATCACATGATAATATCAATAGATGCAGAAAAAGCCTTTGAGAAAATCCAACATCCATTTATATTAAAAAAAAAAAAAAACTTCAAAAAATAGGCATAGAAGGAACATATCTCAACATAGTGAAAGCCATATATAAGAAGCCCACAGCAAACATTATTCTCAATGGTGAAAAACTGAAAGCATTCCCTTTAAGATCAGGAACAAGACAGGGTTGTCCACTTTCACAACTATTATTCAACATAGTCTTGAAGTTCTAGCAACAGCAATAAGAGAAGATAAAGAAATTGAAGGAATTCAGACAGGAAAAGAAGTAAAACTCTCTCCATTTGCAGATGACATGATACTATACATAGAAAACCCAAAAGACACTATTAGAAGACTAGTAGACCTAATCAACAAATTCAGCAGAGTTGTGGGATACTAAATCAATACAGAAATCACTCGCATTCCTATATACAAACAATGAAACATCAGAAAGAGAAATCAAGGATGCAATCCCATTCACCACTGCAGCCAAAAGAATAAAATATTTAGGGATAAACCTACCTAAAGAGACAAAAGAACTATACACAGAAAACTACAGGACACTAATTAAAGAAATCAAAGATGACATAAACAGATGGAGAGACAGTCCATGTACCCGGATTGGAAGAATCAATATTGTGAAAATGACCATAATACCAAATGTCATCTACAGATTCAATGTGATTCCTGTCAAATTACCAATGACATTCTTCACAGAACTACACCAAAAATCAATACAGTTCATATGGAAACACAAAAGATCCCAGATAGCCAAAGTAATCCTGAGAAAGAACAGTGGAGCTGGAGGGATCAGCCTTCCTAACTTCAGACTATACTACAAAGCAACAGTCATCAAGTCAGTATGGTACTGGCACAAAAACAGAAATAAAGACCAATGGAACAAGATAGAGAACCCAGAGATAAACCCACGCACATATGGGTATCTTATTTTGGACAAAGGAGACAAAAATCTAAAATAGGAAAATAAAAATTGAAGCTTTGAATTCATCCCAGGCATGCAAGGATTCTTCAATATCTGCAAATCAGTCAATGTGATACACCATATCAACAAATTGAAAGACAAAATCACATGATAATCTCAATAGATGCAGAAAAAACCTTTGACAAAATCCAACATTCATTTATGATAAAAAAAAAAAACCTTCAAAAAATGGGCACAGAAGGAACATATCTCAACATAATGAAAGCCATCTAAGAGAAGCCCATGGCAAACATTATTCTCAATGGTGAAAAACTGAAAGCATTCCCTCTAAGATCAGGAACAAGACAGGGTTGTCCACTTTCACAACTATTATTCAACATAGTCTTGAAGTTCTAGCAACAGCAATAAGAGAAGATAAAGAAATTGAAGGAATTCAGACAGGAAAAGAAGTAAAACTCTCTCCATTTGCAGATGACATGATACTATACATAGAAAACCCAAAAGACACTATTAGAAGACTAGTAGACCTAATCAACAAATTCAGCAGAGTTGTGGGATACTAAATCAATACAGAAATCACTCGCATTCCTATATACAAACAATGAAACATCAGAAAGAGAAATCAAGGATGCAATCCCATTCACCACTGCAGCCAAAAGAATAAAATATTTAGGGATAAACCTACCTAAAGAGACAAAAGAACT
Source organism: Tragulus kanchil (assembly GCA_022376925.1). Classification (NCBI taxonomy): domain Eukaryota; kingdom Metazoa; phylum Chordata; class Mammalia; order Artiodactyla; family Tragulidae; genus Tragulus; species Tragulus kanchil. Next base: position 111,076,957 of record JAIOJX010000005.1, on the reverse strand, counting down.
ATACACAGAAAACTACAGGACACTAATTAAAGAAATCAAAGATGACATAAACAGATGGAGAGACAGTCCATGTACCCGGATTGGAAGAATCAATATTGTGAAAATGACCATAATACCAAATGTCATCTACAGATTCAATGTGATTCCTGTCAAATTACCAATGACATTCTTCACAGAACTACACCAAAAATCAATACAGTTCATATGGAAACACAAAAGATCCCAGATAGCCAAAGTAATCCTGAGAAAGAACAGTGGAGCTGGAGGGATCAGCCTTCCTAACTTCAGACTATACTACAAAGCAACAGTCATCAAGTCAGTATGGTACTGGCACAAAAACAGAAATAAAGACCAATGGAACAAGATAGAGAACCCAGAGATAAACCCACGCACATATGGGTATCTTATTTTTGGACAAAGGAGACAAAAATCTAAAATAGGACAGAAACAGCCTCTTCAACAAATGGTGCTGGGAAAAATGGACAGCTATGTGTGAAAAAATGAAAGTGGAACATTCCCTAACATCATACACAAAGATCAGCTCAAAATGGATTAGAGACCTAAATGTAAGACCAGAAACCTTAAAACTCTTAGAGGAGAATATAGGCAAAACACTCAGTCACATACATCAAAGCAAGATCTTCTATGATCTGCACTCTAGAATATCAGAAATGAAAACAAAAACAAAAAAAAACATGTGGGACCTAATGAAACTCAAAAGCTTCTGCACAGCAAAAGAAACTACAAACAAGGTAAACAGACAACCCACAAAATGGAAGAAAATCATAGTAAATGAAACAACAGACAAAGAGTTAATTTCCAAAATATACAAGCAACTCAGACAACTCAACACCAAAAAAACAAGCAACACGATCAAAAAATGGGAAAAAGACCTAAGGAGACATCTCTCCAAAGAAGACATACAGATGGCCAAAAAGCACAGGAAAAGAGGCTCAATGTTGCTTGTTGTTAGAGAAATGCAAATCAAAACTACAATGAGATATCACCTCACACCAGTCAGAATGGTTACCATTAAAAAATCTACAGATAGTAAATGCTGGAGAGGGTGCAGAGATAAGGGAACATTCCTGCATTGTTGGTGGGAATGTAAACTAATACAACCACTATGGAAAATAGTATGGAGATACCTTAAAAAAACAAAAATAGAAGTACCATATGACCCAGCAATCCCATTATTAGGCATATATCCTGATGAAATCAAAATTGAAAGATACACCTTACCCCAATGTTCATTGCAGCACTCTATACAATAGCTAGAACATGGAAACAACCTAGATGTCCATCGACAAATGAATGGATGAAGAAACTATGCTATACACACACACACACACAATGGAATACTATGCAGCTATAAAAAGAAATGCAAAATAATCAGTCCTACTGAGGTGGATGAATCTAGAACCTATTATACAAAGTGAAGTAAGTCAAAAAGAAAAGGACAATTACCATATACTAACACATACATATGGAATCTAGTAAGATGGTACTGATAAATGCACATGCTGAGCAGCAATGGAGAGACAGACATAGAGAACAGACCTGCAGACACTGAGGGGAGGGAAGATCACATGAGAGGTATGGAAAGAGCAACAAGGAAACCTACACTATCATGTGTAATAGAGATAACCACTGTGATTAATTTGTAAGACTAAAGGAACCTACATAGGGACGAAGCATCAACCTGGTGGGGTGGGAAGGGGGAAAAGGGAGGGTGGGCTCAGCGGAGAGGGGTCAGGGATATGCCTATGACTGTTAGGGGATTATGTATATCTGTAAACAAGAAAACTCTGTAAAAACATATAACATTAACTTCACTGTACACCTGAAGCTAATGCAGCATTGTAAAACAAATATACCCCAATAAAAAAAGAAAGAAAAAAAAAGAAGCAATTATCTGGTGAGAAGATCATGGATGAGTTTTGTTTTCATCTCTTTGGTTCTTGGCATTTTGTACAATGCACCATGTGGGGTTTTTTTGTAAATAAAATGTTTTATTTTATTTACAGTTGGAGAATGTATCCTTTATAACAACATGAAATTAATCAATGGCCAACGAAAAACAGAGATAAGAAATCAAAGCTCGGGCTTCCCTGGTGGTCCAGTGGGTAAGGACACCACCTTGCAGTGCAGGGGACACTGGTTCAATCCCTGGCCTGGGAAGATCTCACATGCCGCAGAGTGGCTGGACTGATGTGTCCGATTTCCAAGCCGGAGCTCTGGGGTGCATGCACCCAGAGCTGCTGCAAAAAACAAAAATAGAAGTACCATATGACCCAGCAATCCCATTATTAGGCATATATCCTGATGAAATCAAAATTGAAAGATACACCTTACCCCAATGTTCATTGCAGCACTCTATACAATAGCTAGAACATGGAAACAACCTAGATGTCCATCGACAAATGAATGGATGAAGAAACTATGCTATACACACACACACACACAATGGAATACTATGCAGCTATAAAAAGAAATGCAAAATAATCAGTCCTACTGAGGTGGATGAATCTAGAACCTATTATACAAAGTGAAGTAAGTCAAAAAGAAAAGGACAATTACCATATACTAACACATACATATGGAATCTAGTAAGATGGTACTGATAAATGCACATGCTGAGCAGCAATGGAGAGACAGACATAGAGAACAGACCTGCAGACACTGAGGGGAGGGAAGATCACATGAGAGGTATGGAAAGAGCAACAAGGAAACCTACACTATCATGTGTAATAGAGATAACCACTGTGATTAATTTGTAAGACTAAAGGAACCTACATAGGGACGAAGCATCAACCTGGTGGGGTGGGAAGGGGGAAAAGGGAGGGTGGGCTCAGCGGAGAGGGGTCAGGGATATGCCTATGACTGTTAGGGGATTATGTATATCTGTAAACAAGAAAACTCTGTAAAAACATATAACATTAACTTCACTGTACACCTGAAGCTAATGCAGCATTGTAAAACAAATATACCCCAATAAAAAAAGAAAGAAAAAAAAAGAAGCAATTATCTGGTGAGAAGATCATGGATGAGTTTTGTTTTCATCTCTTTGGTTCTTGGCATTTTGTACAATGCACCATGTGGGGTTTTTTTGTAAATAAAATGTTTTATTTTATTTACAGTTGGAGAATGTATCCTTTATAACAACATGAAATTAATCAATGGCCAACGAAAAACAGAGATAAGAAATCAAAGCTCGGGCTTCCCTGGTGGTCCAGTGGGTAAGGACACCACCTTGCAGTGCAGGGGACACTGGTTCAATCCCTGGCCTGGGAAGATCTCACATGCCGCAGAGTGGCTGGACTGATGTGTCCGATTTCCAAGCCGGAGCTCTGGGGTGCATGCACCCAGAGCTGCTGCTCTGCGACGACAAAGGCCACTGTGATGGGAGGCCCACAGGAGCCAAAGAACAAAGACAGATGAAAATAGAGAAATGAAAGACCAATAGAAGTGGCCCGCCCGTCCCCCTCCCTCCCCACCCCACCCCACCAAAAAGATAAATAAATAAAAAATAAAATAAAATAAATCAAAGCTCTCTTTTTATCCTAGTAAATCCATGCTGTTTAGGAAGCAATCCGAAAAGACCCATAGGCTGGTGAATTTCACAGAGTCTTAAGAGAGACTGGCTCCAAAGTCCTGATGGAAATACTAGATTTAAGTGCTTTCAGATAGGGTATTTAGTAATGTGTCTTAACTACCTCTCTGCTGTAACAGAGGGGAAAAGGCTAAATTATGGTATTAGACAAGTTTTTCTCCCCTTTTCATGTATTTATGTTTGTTGCTTGACACCAAGAATTCTAAGACCAAATCTAGCTAACTTAGGGAAGCTAGGGAAAGAGAAAAAATTTTACCAAAAGGCATCAAAAGAAGTAGAAAATGAAGGATCAGGAAGGCTAGAGGGCAGCTCTTAAGATCTATGTGTCAGGAGTTATTGAACCATCTCTTCAGCGCATCACCATTGAGATGGATGCACGCCATGTATGTTAGGTTTTTACATTGCACCACTCTGGATTCAGTTTCTAAAAGACAACATCTGCCTGATATAGCTCAAACCATGTACCTGTCCTTTCCATTGAACGAATATTTAACAAGACCATATCCAAAGAAGGAAGGTTAGTTCTCCAAAATGTGATCAAGTTACAATAGAAGCAACATACTCACTAGGGACTTGCCATTGGACTTCCTTCTCTCATCCTTCTCCCTTCCAGAGGGAGGCCCTCTACACTGGCCCTGTGGTCCAAGATGTGGGCTCCTCTTTGGTACCTCTCCAGCCATCTCTCTCTCCATAAAAAGGAGCCATGCCATGATCATTCCCACTGAGACTAGCTAGATGATCCACAATAGAGTCAGGTAAGATCACTTTAACCAAGGTGCTAGAAGATAATCATGGCATAAGATATCATTTCCCCTAGATAACATTTGACGATCCACACCAGAACACTAAGGATATGAGAATCATGGAGATTTTAAGCATTGCGACAAAGTCAGTGAAGGAAAAATGTTGTGTCAATGGGATCTGTGGGGTCCAACAAGAAAATGGACTCCTATAACCAGCAATATAAGACTATCTCTAGGTGAGGGAAAGGTGTAATCATTGTGAATATTTTGTAAATGTGTTTTAGTTATGTCTGACTGGCCAGAAAAATTCTGTTTTCTAGGATAAGGATGGCTGTCTTTTCAACTTATCATCCCAAGACACTCACTCATATTCTACCTAGTTTACAGATGAGGAAACACACACAGAAAGGGTAAAGGTCTTCCAGAACAGGAAAGGATGGTTAAAAGTGAGCATAATTAAAATTATAATTATTCCTGGATGTGAGGCCACGTCTCCAGATTCCCAGACTAGACCTCTTGCCTTTCATCAAGTTCTTGCTGTCTATCTCACTCCCACCCTGGCCCTGGCACAGCAGCCTCTGGGGGGTAAACAAGTCGTGTGTTTACTCCTCATTAGCAAATGACAACGCAGACCATGCCCTCTGTCTCTAAACATCCTGACACTGAGGGAGACTTTCCCACATGGCCAACTTCTAAGGCATTAACCAATAGTCACTGGCATTACAAACTCTCTTAATATTTTACTTACGCCTACAGGATAGAGGGCTTAAAAGTTTGATGCTCATTTCATATGCTGCATGCTAATGGTCACATCCTTTTCATGTATGTTAGGTTTTTACATTGCACCACTCTGGATTCAGTTTCTAAAAGACAACATCTGCCTGATATAGCTCAAACCATGTACCTGTCCTTTCCATTGAACGAATATTTAACAAGACCATATCCAAAGAAGGAAGGTTAGTTCTCCAAAATGTGATCAAGTTACAATAGAAGCAACATACTCACTAGGGACTTGCCATTGGACTTCCTTCTCTCATCCTTCTCCCTTCCAGAGGGAGGCCCTCTACACTGGCCCTGTGGTCCAAGATGTGGGCTCCTCTTTGGTACCTCTCCAGCCATCTCTCTCTCCATAAAAAGGAGCCATGCCATGATCATTCCCACTGAGACTAGCTAGATGATCCACAATAGAGTCAGGTAAGATCACTTTAACCAAGGTGCTAGAAGATAATCATGGCATAAGATATCATTTCCCCTAGATAACATTTGACGATCCACACCAGAACACTAAGGATATGAGAATCATGGAGATTTTAAGCATTGCGACAAAGTCAGTGAAGGAAAAATGTTGTGTCAATGGGATCTGTGGGGTCCAACAAGAAAATGGACTCCTATAACCAGCAATATAAGACTATCTCTAGGTGAGGGAAAGGTGTAATCATTGTGAATATTTTGTAAATGTGTTTTAGTTATGTCTGACTGGCCAGAAAAATTCTGTTTTCTAGGATAAGGATGGCTGTCTTTTTCAACTTATCATCCCAAGACACTCACTCATATTCTACCTAGTTTACAGATGAGGAAACACACACAGAAAGGGTAAAGGTCTTCCAGAACAGGAAAGGATGGTTAAAAGTGAGCATAATTAAAATTATAATTATTCCTGGATGTGAGGCCACGTCTCCAGATTCCCAGACTAGACCTCTTGCCTTTCATCAAGTTCTTGCTGTCTATCTCACTCCCACCCTGGCCCTGGCACAGCAGCCTCTGGGGGGTAAACAAGTCGTGTGTTTACTCCTCATTAGCAAATGACAACGCAGACCATGCCCTCTGTCTCTAAACATCCTGACACTGAGGGAGACTTTCCCACATGGCCAACTTCTAAGGCATTAACCAATAGTCACTGGCATTACAAACTCTCTTAATATTTTACTTACGCCTACAGGATAGAGGGCTTAAAAGTTTGATGCTCATTTCATATGCTGCATGCTAATGGTCACATCCTTTTTCATTCTTTAATTTTTTGAATAACTGAAGAATAATTGACTTACTCATACTGATGTTTGGCAGAAAACAACAAAACTCTTAAAGCAAATATCCTTCAATTAATTTAATTTTAAAAAACCTTTATTATTTCATATAACACCCAGATTATGACTTCTAAATATAATTCCTTGCTAAAAGGAATAAATGACTGGTTCTGGGTCTGAGGTAGGAAACACATGAACCTGAAATATTTTTTCACACCAGAAATTAAGGAAGTTATCAAGATGATTATAATTGTGTCAAAGAGAGAGTTTTCCACCAGCCAAAACTGCATCACTCTGAGCATCAATTAAAAAAAATAATAACTGCAATAGACCAAAGCTAATGAAGTTTGCTTAAATTCATGATGTCATAATGAAAATTTTAAAAATTCATTGGTTATATTTAAAAGATGTAGGGAACTAGTTTATTTTTCTGAAAACTGGTAAGAAAAAAAAGGAGGAATGGGAGGGACGATCAAGAAATAAGAATAAGAGTGATCTCTCCTTTTGCTGTATGAAGTTAACTAAGCGTGAGAAGCGACTATTTCCAGAGCAATTATGATGAGAAGGACCAGAAGACTATCAGAAAAGATCTTCTAAAATTAAACCTATAAAGACTGAACCACAAGATGGGTAGGAGGGGCAGAGAAAATAAAGAAGAAAAGGAAATTTAGGAAAGTCAAATCATTGATGAGGGACAGTTTCTCACAAAATATTCTAGTTAATAAATGAAGAACCAATTTACAAACTTAAGATCTAAATGCCTCATAAGCTGCTAATGAAATGGTTATAGGCAATGATCATCAATGGTTGGTTGCTGATGTCACCAAAATAGTCAACCAGATACTGCAAACCTTAGAATGATGTATACAACCTTACATTTCCAATATTCTACCAAAAAAAAAGGCCTGAAATTGGATCAGCCTCTAGATCTAAGTGCCTGTTTATAGGAAATACAAGAGACAACTGAGTAGATCAGAGAACAGGGTGGGGATACAGCAAGCAAATCCAATTATGAGAGACTGTAAGACACATGAGTCAACTTATTTAAAAAGCAAGTGGGAAGTAGAACAGGGAGAGAAAAGAGGAGGAATAGACTCTGAAGAGGTGAGGGACGCTGAGGAAGGGAGGAGGGTCTGAGGAGACTAGAGAAAGGTAAGGAAGGGACCCAGGGGCCAGGAAGGGGAGGAAAGGAGAAGCAAGCTCTAGATTAAAAGAAGCTGAGGAGACCTAACCGTCAACTGCACGTTGTAAGCTCCAACATATTATTTTTTGGGAACTGATTCAAACTAACTGTTTTTAAGAATGTATGAGACACTTGGGAAGGGTCTGAGGTAGGAAACACATGAACCTGAAATATTTTTTCACACCAGAAATTAAGGAAGTTATCAAGATGATTATAATTGTGTCAAAGAGAGAGTTTTCCACCAGCCAAAACTGCATCACTCTGAGCATCAATTAAAAAAAATAATAACTGCAATAGACCAAAGCTAATGAAGTTTGCTTAAATTCATGATGTCATAATGAAAATTTTAAAAATTCATTGGTTATATTTAAAAGATGTAGGGAACTAGTTTATTTTTCTGAAAACTGGTAAGAAAAAAAAGGAGGAATGGGAGGGACGATCAAGAAATAAGAATAAGAGTGATCTCTCCTTTTGCTGTATGAAGTTAACTAAGCGTGAGAAGCGACTATTTCCAGAGCAATTATGATGAGAAGGACCAGAAGACTATCAGAAAAGATCTTCTAAAATTAAACCTATAAAGACTGAACCACAAGATGGGTAGGAGGGGCAGAGAAAATAAAGAAGAAAAGGAAATTTAGGAAAGTCAAATCATTGATGAGGGACAGTTTCTCACAAAATATTCTAGTTAATAAATGAAGAACCAATTTACAAACTTAAGATCTAAATGCCTCATAAGCTGCTAATGAAATGGTTATAGGCAATGATCATCAATGGTTGGTTGCTGATGTCACCAAAATAGTCAACCAGATACTGCAAACCTTAGAATGATGTATACAACCTTACATTTCCAATATTCTACCAAAAAAGGCCTGAAATTGGATCAGCCTCTAGATCTAAGTGCCTGTTTATAGGAAATACAAGAGACAACTGAGTAGATCAGAGAACAGGGTGGGGATACAGCAAGCAAATCCAATTATGAGAGACTGTAAGACACATGAGTCAACTTATTTAAAAAGCAAGTGGGAAGTAGAACAGGGAGAGAAAAGAGGAGGAATAGACTCTGAAGAGGTGAGGGACGCTGAGGAAGGGAGGAGGGTCTGAGGAGACTAGAGAAAGGTAAGGAAGGGACCCAGGGGCCAGGAAGGGGAGGAAAGGAGAAGCAAGCTCTAGATTAAAAGAAGCTGAGGAGACCTAACCGTCAACTGCACGTTGTAAGCTCCAACATATTATTTTTGGAAACTGATTCAAACTAACTGTTTTTAAGAATGTATGAGACACTTGGGAAAATTTGAACACTGACTAGATATCTAGTAATATTAAGAGATTATTCTTTAGAATGTTAGTGAGATAATGTTATTGTGATCATATAATTTAAAATCTTTATCTTTTAAATACATTCTGTAACAGGGTTTCTCTCTTCTATTCATTTTTATCTATTTCTTATTTTTCATCCTTCTTTATTCTTCGGCCTACGTGGGCCTCCCATTGCAGTGGCCTCTCTCCTTGCAGAGCACCAGCTCTGGGCACATGCGCTCCAGAGCGCTGGCATGTAATTGAACACACTGGACCAGCTGCTCCGTGGCACATGCGATCCTCCCGGGCCAGGGTCCAAACCAGTGCCCCTTGCACTGCAAGGTGGACTCTTTATCCACTGGACAACCAGGGAAATCCGAGGTTTTTTTTTTTAACAAAAGGAAAAAATACCAAAAGTGCAAAACTCAGATTAATCCATTGGTAATGGACAGAGAAGACAGATGGGTGGACAGGCAGAAGTAAAATCAGCTTTGTTCTTTAATATGCTGGTAGATAGCAGAGAGGCAGTTAAAAGCTCTGTAGTAGATTCTGTGGAGAACTTTGCTCAGTACTCTTTCTAAGCCCACCTTTGTGCAGAACCTGGACCCTGATTTGCCTTGAGTGCCAGATTAGGTTCTGCCTTTCAGAAGCATTCATGTGAACCTTTGGACTCAGGTAAACTCTGGTTTGTTCCTATTCTACCAAAAAAAAAGGCCTGAAATTGGATCAGCCTCTAGATCTAAGTGCCTGTTTATAGGAAATACAAGAGACAACTGAGTAGATCAGAGAACAGGGTGGGGATACAGCAAGCAAATCCAATTATGAGAGACTGTAAGACACATGAGTCAACTTATTTAAAAAGCAAGTGGGAAGTAGAACAGGGAGAGAAAAGAGGAGGAATAGACTCTGAAGAGGTGAGGGACGCTGAGGAAGGGAGGAGGGTCTGAGGAGACTAGAGAAAGGTAAGGAAGGGACCCAGGGGCCAGGAAGGGGAGGAAAGGAGAAGCAAGCTCTAGATTAAAAGAAGCTGAGGAGACCTAACCGTCAACTGCACGTTGTAAGCTCCAACATATTATTTTTGGAAACTGATTCAAACTAACTGTTTTTAAGAATGTATGAGACACTTGGGAAAATTTGAACACTGACTAGATATCTAGTAATATTAAGAGATTATTCTTTAGAATGTTAGTGAGATAATGTTATTGTGATCATATAATTTAAAATCTTTATCTTTTAAATACATTCTGTAACAGGGTTTCTCTCTTCTATTCATTTTTATCTATTTCTTATTTTTCATCCTTCTTTATTCTTCGGCCTACGTGGGCCTCCCATTGCAGTGGCCTCTCTCCTTGCAGAGCACCAGCTCTGGGCACATGCGCTCCAGAGCGCTGGCATGTAATTGAACACACTGGACCAGCTGCTCCGTGGCACATGCGATCCTCCCGGGCCAGGGTCCAAACCAGTGCCCCTTGCACTGCAAGGTGGACTCTTTATCCACTGGACAACCAGGGAAATCCGAGGTTTTTTTTTTTAACAAAAGGAAAAAATACCAAAAGTGCAAAACTCAGATTAATCCATTGGTAATGGACAGAGAAGACAGATGGGTGGACAGGCAGAAGTAAAATCAGCTTTGTTCTTTAATATGCTGGTAGATAGCAGAGAGGCAGTTAAAAGCTCTGTAGTAGATTCTGTGGAGAACTTTGCTCAGTACTCTTTCTAAGCCCACCTTTGTGCAGAACCTGGACCCTGATTTGCCTTGAGTGCCAGATTAGGTTCTGCCTTTCAGAAGCATTCATGTGAGACCTGGATTCAGAACTGAGCTACTTGGGGAGAGAGGCAGGGCATGGAACACCCATCTTACTGGTTTGTATCATGACAGCACAATTCTGAGCTGTTTCCTTGGTGCCTGCTTCCAGGTGTTTCCTTATTTTGTGATTGTGACAAAGGAAGCCCATCTCTTACCAGATAAATTATGCAGCTTAAACTGGGTTGTTGTTCGTAGAAGCTCAGTCTCAATTTTCTATCTTCAGCCATCACAAAGATTCTGCAAATGATCTCTCTCCCCTTTATAAAGTCCCTTCTTAAGATAGCAGGAGTGGATTCTGTTATCTCCAATAAAGAAATCATCCAAGCTAACTCTGATAAGAATGAGCACTGGGCCTCTTTGAAGAACATGTGCATCTCAACCATTGAACATTGTATATGCCAAGCCACATCTGAGAACACTTTCAAAGTTAATAATGATGAAAAATTTGGCATACCAAACTTTTCATTATGCTGGTGTAGAAATTCATTTTAAGGACACAGGGCTGCCATAGTGGTACCTGACCACATTATGGATTTCACAAAGGGCTGAAAAATCTCTTTGAAACTCAAAAGCTGTCATGTCATCAGTTGACTATTTATAGACCGATCTTTTCACTTGTCTCAGTTGAATCTTGACCTCAAATCACAAGGAATAGAAGAGAGACCAGAGTTCTTTCTGTTCCAAACTGGAGAGAATGCTTATTAAATTCATTATGTACCTGTCATATGTTAGGCCTTAAAATGCAACTGAAGGATGCTATTCCCTTTAGATGGCAGCCCAAGTTCTCTCTATAAAGGAGATACCAGCTCTGACCATAGGAGCAGGAAGACAGATGGGTGGACAGGCAGAAGTAAAATCAGCTTTGTTCTTTAATATGCTGGTAGATAGCAGAGAGGCAGTTAAAAGCTCTGTAGTAGATTCTGTGGAGAACTTTGCTCAGTACTCTTTCTAAGCCCACCTTTGTGCAGAACCTGGACCCTGATTTGCCTTGAGTGCCAGATTAGGTTCTGCCTTTCAGAAGCATTCATGTGAGACCTGGATTCAGAACTGAGCTACTTGGGGAGAGAGGCAGGGCATGGAACACCCATCTTACTGGTTTGTATCATGACAGCACAATTCTGAGCTGTTTCCTTGGTGCCTGCTTCCAGGTGTTTCCTTATTTTGTGATTGTGACAAAGGAAGCCCATCTCTTACCAGATAAATTATGCAGCTTAAACTGGGTTGTTGTTCGTAGAAGCTCAGTCTCAATTTTCTATCTTCAGCCATCACAAAGATTCTGCAAATGATCTCTCTCCCTTGATAAAGTCCCTTCTTAAGATAGCAGGAGTGGATTCTGTTATCTCCAATAAAGAAATCATCCAAGCTAACTCTGATAAGAATGAGCACTGGGCCTCTTTGAAGAACATGTGCATCTCAACCATTGAACATTGTATATGCCAAGCCACATCTGAGAACACTTTCAAAGTTAATAATGATGAAAAATTTGGCATACCAAACTTTTCATTATGCTGGTGTAGAAATTCATTTTAAGGACACAGGGCTGCCATAGTGGTACCTGACCACATTATGGATTTCACAAAGGGCTGAAAAATCTCTTTGAAACTCAAAAGCTGTCATGTCATCAGTTGACTATTTATAGACCGATCTTTTCACTTGTCTCAGTTGAATCTTGACCTCAAATCACAAGGAATAGAAGAGAGACCAGAGTTCTTTCTGTTCCAAACTGGAGAGAATGCTTATTAAATTCATTATGTACCTGTCATATGTTAGGCCTTAAAATGCAACTGAAGGATGCTATTCCCTTTAGATGGCAGCCCAAGTTCTCTCTATAAAGGAGATACCAGCTCTGACCATAGGAGCAGGAAGACAGCATGTGACAGAGCAGCTGATCATGGCTCTTCTTGCCCTTCCAAACCCCATGTTCCCAGCAATACTGACAGTCCTGCTTTTCTCAGAGAAAAGGGTAGATGAACAACTCCAGGGCTACAGAGCTCCTCTTCCCAAGTTTACCCCAATCCTACCTTCAACACAAAGGGCAAAAGAAAACAGATAAAATTGGAAGTGCCAAACTTCGCTGCTTCTCTGCTGCTAGATAAACAGTGTGGAACTATATAACTTATAGAGTATTTGGAAATTATTCTGATGATCTGTCTCTTTCCAAACCATACATAAGAATCTACTGCATTTGGCAGTGATAAATTTGACCTGCTTGCCATACAAGATTATGGAGGTTGATTGGAGTAAAGCAGGCTACAGCTGCATTTATCACGATGATTTCACAGACAAAAGACACTATCTTTGATGAAATTGTTCCCTCCACATCAATCTCAGATCCTTAAGCATCTCCCACCTGTACAGTGCATTTGTGGGGAAAAGTACCACACTGCCGTTTTTGTTGTTGCTGCTGCTTTGGGCCACACTCCACTGCATTTGGGATCTTAGTTCCCCCATCAGGGATTGAACTTGTGCTCCCTGCATTGGGAGTGGAGAGTCTTAACCACTGCACTGCCAGAAAGTCCCAACACTATCTTTGGATAGAAGTTGGAAAAGAGGACCAAGAAAAACAGAAAGCAATTTGCTTCTATCAAAGTCCAATGGGACTCAATGTTCTCTCGGGCCAACAGAGCTTACTCTAAAGCACATCATTACAACTTCCCTAGTGGCCCAATGGTTAAGAATCCCCTGCAAATTCAGGAGACATAGGTTTGATCCTTGGTCCAGGAACCAAGATTCCACATGCTGCAGGGTGACTAGAACCCACATTCCACAACTAGAGAGTAGCCCCCAACTTGCTACCACTAGAGAAAGCCCAAGCGGCAACAAAGAGCCCATGACTGACAATGAAGACCCAGCACAACCAAAACTAATGAAATTAAAATTTAAAAAAAGAAAAATAATCAAAAAAATGTTTTAAAGTACTCTTCATTGTATTGAGCAAAACCAGCCTGAGAAGGAGCCCAGTCTGGTGAAAACTACTATCTTCCTGGCCCTGAACAAACATACTTGAACCACTCATACAGGATCTCCCCATTGGATCAGTCAAATAGCCAAAGTGAAGGGGAAGCAGACCATCCCCATTCTAGAGAGTAAATATACACCAATTCTCATGCTCTTTCTTGCTACAATTTGTCTGACTTGTTCATGAGGATTATCCACTTAAGATCCAAGGGGAAAAAGAAAAAGTTCTTGCTCATGTGTTTGATCTAGAGTGATAATGTCTGCAGGAGAACTTAACATTGTGGATTTGTCATTGATTTGGGATGGATATAAGTTTAGGTGGCCTCTGAGATATCCAGGCTCAACGGGTATGGTCAATGAAATGAGAGGGGGTATCAGTCTGATGCTCCCTCCACTGTGTGAGGCCAAGGGTTTTGGTCCTAAGGGGCTGAGGTGAGGGTAGGGAAGTTTGACTGGAAGTAAGTGGGCTCCCCAAGCATCAAAGAGGTCTGTCAAGGAACTCAAAACCCGGCAGGAATCTCAAGCTTGCAGGATCCTACATGGAGTCAAGATAGGGTCAGGCAGGGATGAAATCTAAGCTAAAGACAATGAGACCAAAGTTCCAACAGGTTAGTGGTTTGGGGTAAAGACCCGGATTATCTACAGTTTGTGACTCCATTTTGTAGGTCAGTAGACTCAGGAGATTTGCAGGGGTTGGACTGGCTAATCACACCAACACAAAGGGCAAAACTTACTGAGCTGTTGCCATGTAGAAACTATTAAAACAGGGTGAAGAGAACAGTTATCTTTTTAAAATAATTTAAAAACTAAAATGGTTAACTTATTGAACTCTTTTAACATTCCTGATGTTGCGGGCACTGTGCTGGAGCTTACTCTGGTTCTTATTAGTTCTCACTAAGAGATACTATCTTAAATAGATCAGAGACCTTTTACAGGCACAGTGTAGTCCCCTCAGAGTCGTGAGTCTCAGACTTGGACAATAAAGTGTGGTCTCAAGTACTGTCAAACCAAGAGTAGCTTTATTAATCATAGTACATATAATAATCAGAATCAAGACTCAATTCATCAGAATCAGAACTCTAATAACTAAAATCAGAGCTCAATCAGAAGCAAGCACAAATAATCAGAACTCAATTAAAAGCAAGCACAAATTCTTACCCCAGAGCTGGAGAGTCTCGATCTCACATCGGGCACAGCCTATCTCTGTGAGTGAGCCTCTCGCACAATCTTACCTTACCCTTTTTATATTTTCTTAACTAGTAATCTCAAGACATAAAAGTGGTTAGTACAAGAGCTTTTTGCTCCTCTTGAGCTACAAAAGTGGCTATTACAAGAGCTTTTTGCTCCTCTTGAGCCACCCTCAAGAGTGTTTGTACAGAAAACATTCTTGCAATTCTTAACCTCCAAAGGAAAATTATGAGGGTGTGCCCATGGTTGTAAAAAGCATATTATACTATAAACAGAAGACATACCAGTGACTCAAAAAGCAGACATACAAGAGCCTTTGTGCTCTGCACTACTGCCTAGGTAAACACCTTTATCAATGTTTGTCCTGGGGAGGGGGTGGGGAAACAAAGGTAATAGTCTAAGCCTGCAAACTTAGTTTTACGAGTGGGGCTATTTCGGGCCTAGGCTTCCTATGGGTGACAATACTAGCTACTCAGAAGAGGTCTCGGAGAAGCAGGGCTGCAGGCAGCACTTACTGTTAGTGTGAAGAGGTACTTGTCCGTTTGGCCCGGGTATCTTTTCTTGATCTTTCCTGTGAGAACTGAACGTGGAACCAACTCCTTGTACTAATGACCACCCTTGTGGGAGCATTTGACATACCCACGAAGTTAGAGTAGAGAGGTCTTCTTCCCCGCATAGTGACATTCCCTGGAAATAACCTAACTTCTCTTCCTCATCACTTTCCCCATCAGAACGGCTCTCCTCATAATTAGGGTTCCAATATCTGTCAGTGAAGATGCCTTTGCTTGCGCATGACACTGACCACATTCTAAAAACATTACACAACCTCCCTCATGTAATACACAGTCACTCTTCAAGGATGGTATTATTCCTACCCCCATTTTACATTTGGAACTAAAAGGAAAAAAATCATAGAAAAGTTAAATAGCCAAAAGTCAAACTGCCAGTAGGAGTCAAAGCTGGATCCAAAACCAGATCATGTGCCTTCAGAGCCCTCCAGCTTGACCATCAGCTACACATTGCAACAAAAGCCTTTTACTAGTATTAATATATCTGACAACCTCAGGGTAACAGTGAAAGAATTCCTACAAAGTAGTTAAAAACACAGGGCTGGGCTTTTCTGGTGGCTCGGAGGTTGAGAATCTGCCTTGCAATTCAGGTGACATGAGTTTGATCCCTGGTTGGGGAGGTAAGATTCCCACATGCCGCAGAGCCACTAAGCCCACACGCTGCAGCTAAAGAGTCCATGGGCCAAATAAAAGATCCCAGGTGCTGCAACTGAGACCTGACACAGCCAAATAAATATACAAATAAATATTAAAAAACAACAACAACAACAACACAGGGCTAATAGAAAGTCAAATATTTAGACTAGGAATTGTGAGAAGAGGTAAGGATTCTAAAATCATCTAGTCCAATCCCCACATCAGATAGTTAAGTTACTTGTCCAAAGTCACTGTTATGGAGACTTTCGCACTCATCCATATTGGATCCTCCATTCCATTGCAGACACACAGGTGGTTTACACTTTCCAGCCCTCTGGTAGTCACTGGTCAATGGGCTACAGATGACAGTGACTTGTGCCATCTCTGGGCTGATGTATTAATGTGGAGGCATTTGAGAGGGGGTGAGAGTTCTCCATGATCTCTCTGCTGCAGTGACCCTGATAGCTGCATGTCTCAGGTTACAAGATCTCCAAGTCACCACTTGGAAGAAATCTACCTGAGAGGCATCAGACTGAGAATATGTTTTTCATAAGCAGGAAGTAAATGCATATGTGTTACCATGGCAAAGCCACGCATCTATCTTGATTAACAAAGCCACCTGACTAATACCAGCTAATGATGATTCCTTACCCACATTATAAGTCTTTAAGATTTTCTTTAGTCTAATAAATGTCATGAATCAAATAGTTTTATTTTATTTCCATATATAAAAAATGAAATAAGACTCCTAGCTCACAATACTCACAAAAGTAACTCAAAATATATGAAAGATTTACACATAATACCTGAAACTACAAAACTCCTAGAAGAAAATGGAAGAAGCTCCTTGACAGTGATCTTGGCAATGGTCATTTTGTATATTACACAAAAGGCACAAGCAACAGAAACAAAAATCAACAAGTAGGAAGCAAATGAAATAGCTTCCACACAGCAGAGGAAACAATCAACAAAATGAAAAGGCAGCCTACAAAATGGGAGACAGTATTTGCACACCAGATAAGTGGTTAATATCCAAAACATATAAAGAACTCATACAACTCAACAACTAAAGAGCAAACAATTCAATTTCAAAATAAGTAGAGGGGCTTCCTTGGTGGTCCAGTGGATAAGGACACTGCCTTGCAGTGCAAGGCTCACCAGTTCATTCCCTGGCCTGGGAAGATCCCACATGCCACAGAGCACCTGGACCGATGTGTCCAACACGGAGCCAGAGCTCTGGAGTGCATGCGCCCAGAGCTGGTGCTCTGTGACGAGAGAGGCCACTGTGATGGGAGGCCCATACAGGCCAAAGAACAAGGAGTTCTAAAATCATCTAGTCCAATCCCCACATCAGATAGTTAAGTTACTTGTCCAAAGTCACTGTTATGGAGACTTTCGCACTCATCCATATTGGATCCTCCATTCCATTGCAGACACACAGGTGGTTTACACTTTCCAGCCCTCTGGTAGTCACTGGTCAATGGGCTACAGATGACAGTGACTTGTGCCATCTCTGGGCTGATGTATTAATGTGGAGGCATTTGAGAGGGGGTGAGAGTTCTCCATGATCTCTCTGCTGCAGTGACCCTGATAGCTGCATGTCTCAGGTTACAAGATCTCCAAGTCACCACTTGGAAGAAATCTACCTGAGAGGCATCAGACTGAGAATATGTTTTTCATAAGCAGGAAGTAAATGCATATGTGTTACCATGGCAAAGCCACGCATCTATCTTGATTAACAAAGCCACCTGACTAATACCAGCTAATGATGATTCCTTACCCACATTATAAGTCTTTAAGATTTTCTTTAGTCTAATAAATGTCATGAATCAAATAGTTTTATTTTATTTCCATATATAAAAAATGAAATAAGACTCCTAGCTCACAATACTCACAAAAGTAACTCAAAATATATGAAAGATTTACACATAATACCTGAAACTACAAAACTCCTAGAAGAAAATGGAAGAAGCTCCTTGACAGTGATCTTGGCAATGGTCATTTTGTATATTACACAAAAGGCACAAGCAACAGAAACAAAAATCAACAAGTAGGAAGCAAATGAAATAGCTTCCACACAGCAGAGGAAACAATCAACAAAATGAAAAGGCAGCCTACAAAATGGGAGACAGTATTTGCACACCAGATAAGTGGTTAATATCCAAAACATATAAAGAACTCATACAACTCAACAACTAAAGAGCAAACAATTCAATTTCAAAATAAGTAGAGGGGCTTCCTTGGTGGTCCAGTGGATAAGGACACTGCCTTGCAGTGCAAGGCTCACCAGTTCATTCCCTGGCCTGGGAAGATCCCACATGCCACAGAGCACCTGGACCGATGTGTCCAACTACGGAGCCAGAGCTCTGGAGTGCATGCGCCCAGAGCTGGTGCTCTGTGACGAGAGAGGCCACTGTGATGGGAGGCCCATACAGGCCAAAGAACAAAGATAAATAAATGAAAGATCAATAGAAGTGGCCAAATAAATAAAAATAAGCAGAGGGAATACATAGACATTTTTTTCCCACAGACATCCAAATGGCAAATGGGTACATAAAAGGATGCTCAACATTACATTTTAAAATATACTAAAATCTCATCTAGAGATCACCTTTCATGTAATTGCAACTCTAAGACATAATTAAAAGGCCTTCAGGTCACATAAACTTCTGAAATAAAGTCTCTGCATTCTATCCCTCAGGAGAGTCTCATCAGCTCATGTAGGGTCTGACGACTTTAAATTTACATATAGTTCCAACCGTTCTTTTTCTTCCAATCACAGATTGTTTCTAGAAGCAGGCACACAGGTAGCAAGAGCTGAAAGAGAGCTCAAATGAAAAATGACTCAGTACATGACAATAACCAGAGAAACAACTTGAGTCATTTTTGCTTAATAGTCTCTAAGTCAGTAGAAGACTGTGTACCACATTTGAAAATATTTTCCTCCAAGATTTTAAGTTTGAGATTTAAAAGAAAGAACGTCATATTTTAAAGCTATCAAGAAAACAAAAATGAAGAGAGTGACCAAAATAGACTATTCTGTTTCTGAATGCTACAAGGTTTTATTAAATTGGGATTTGGAGAATTTTTATTTTCTCCATTTTAAACATATTTCATTTTTCTTCAATGATCATGTGTTATTTTTGTGATACAAAGGTACATTTTTTAAAATGGATTAATGCAGGGTATGAAAAAGTCACACTGAGAACTAATTCTTCAACTAGAAAAAAGGTTATCAACCCTGCTAATCTATTCTTGGACAAGGAGATGCATGTATATTCAGTTGTGTCCAAATCTTTTCCTCCCAATGGACTGTAGCTCACCAGGCTCCTCTGTCCATGGTATTTCCTAGGAAAGAATACACCAGATAAGTGGTTAATATCCAAAACATATAAAGAACTCATACAACTCAACAACTAAAGAGCAAACAATTCAATTTCAAAATAAGTAGAGGGGCTTCCTTGGTGGTCCAGTGGATAAGGACACTGCCTTGCAGTGCAAGGCTCACCAGTTCATTCCCTGGCCTGGGAAGATCCCACATGCCACAGAGCACCTGGACCGATGTGTCCAACTACGGAGCCAGAGCTCTGGAGTGCATGCGCCCAGAGCTGGTGCTCTGTGACGAGAGAGGCCACTGTGATGGGAGGCCCATACAGGCCAAAGAACAAAGATAAATAAATGAAAGATCAATAGAAGTGGCCAAATAAATAAAAATAAGCAGAGGGAATACATAGACATTTTTTTCCCACAGACATCCAAATGGCAAATGGGTACATAAAAGGATGCTCAACATTACATTTTAAAATATACTAAAATCTCATCTAGAGATCACCTTTCATGTAATTGCAACTCTAAGACATAATTAAAAGGCCTTCAGGTCACATAAACTTCTGAAATAAAGTCTCTGCATTCTATCCCTCAGGAGAGTCTCATCAGCTCATGTAGGGTCTGACGACTTTAAATTTACATATAGTTCCAACCGTTCTTTTTCTTCCAATCACAGATTGTTTCTAGAAGCAGGCACACAGGTAGCAAGAGCTGAAAGAGAGCTCAAATGAAAAATGACTCAGTACATGACAATAACCAGAGAAACAACTTGAGTCATTTTTGCTTAATAGTCTCTAAGTCAGTAGAAGACTGTGTACCACATTTGAAAATATTTTCCTCCAAGATTTTAAGTTTGAGATTTAAAAGAAAGAACGTCATATTTTAAAGCTATCAAGAAAACAAAAATGAAGAGAGTGACCAAAATAGACTATTCTGTTTCTGAATGCTACAAGGTTTTATTAAATTGGGATTTGGAGAATTTTTATTTTCTCCATTTTAAACATATTTCATTTTTCTTCAATGATCATGTGTTATTTTTGTGATACAAAGGTACATTTTTTAAAATGGATTAATGCAGGGTATGAAAAAGTCACACTGAGAACTAATTCTTCAACTAGAAAAAAGGTTATCAACCCTGCTAATCTATTCTTGGACAAGGAGATGCATGTATATTCAGTTGTGTCCAAATCTTTTCCTCCCCATGGACTGTAGCTCACCAGGCTCCTCTGTCCATGGTATTTCCTAGGAAAGAATATTGGTGTGGGTTGCCATTTCCTCCTCCAGTGGATCTTCCCTCACCAGGAATCAAACTTGCGTCTCCTGTGTCTCCTACACTGCAGGCGAATTCTTTTATCACCTGAGCCACGTAGGCATCATCAAATGAAAAATATCACTGAATACAGTTTTCTTCCAAAGAACATGAGGCAGACTGTGCTCACCCCAGATGACATTTTGGTTGACCACCTAAGTCAGGAATCAGATCATATGGGACTTTTAGAAATAATGAGGCATCAATTAGTTTAGTCAGAACTAATGAAACAGAGCAAGTTCTACCTGCTTATTAATTTCTCTAATTAGTAAAAAGACTGAGCTGCCTTTTAACGCCCAGAGAAGCTAAACCTTGGGTGTTTCATATGAAATAAAGCTTCTTCTGAATTTCATAGGAATACTGATGTTTTCATAAAAGAATTGATTCCACCATGTGACACAGGGCGGTGACCAAATTGTACAACCTACTGTCTAGGAAATGAGTCCAAAGACAAAGACAGGATTGAAGACTAGTATTTTCCATTCCAGTGTGTCAGTTCCAGGGTTGGTATATTCAAAAGACTTAATTATTGGTTCAGCCTGGGCACTGACCAATTTGAAGAGATGCCAGGGTAAACAACTGCTATACTTGTATCAGTGCATTGTTGCTGAACATCAACCAGTTTGTGAGTTTCTTTTTAAAATCTGGAATTATGAATCAACTTGAGTCATTTTGCTTAATAGTCTCTAAGTCAGTAGAAGACTGTGTACCACATTTGAAAATATTTTCCTCCAAGATTTTAAGTTTGAGATTTAAAAGAAAGAACGTCATATTTTAAAGCTATCAAGAAAACAAAAATGAAGAGAGTGACCAAAATAGACTATTCTGTTTCTGAATGCTACAAGGTTTTATTAAATTGGGATTTGGAGAATTTTTATTTTCTCCATTTTAAACATATTTCATTTTTCTTCAATGATCATGTGTTATTTTTGTGATACAAAGGTACATTTTTTAAAATGGATTAATGCAGGGTATGAAAAAGTCACACTGAGAACTAATTCTTCAACTAGAAAAAAGGTTATCAACCCTGCTAATCTATTCTTGGACAAGGAGATGCATGTATATTCAGTTGTGTCCAAATCTTTTCCTCCCCATGGACTGTAGCTCACCAGGCTCCTCTGTCCATGGTATTTCCTAGGAAAGAATATTGGTGTGGGTTGCCATTTCCTCCTCCAGTGGATCTTCCCTCACCAGGAATCAAACTTGCGTCTCCTGTGTCTCCTACACTGCAGGCGAATTCTTTTATCACCTGAGCCACGTAGGCATCATCAAATGAAAAATATCACTGAATACAGTTTTCTTCCAAAGAACATGAGGCAGACTGTGCTCACCCCAGATGACATTTTGGTTGACCACCTAAGTCAGGAATCAGATCATATGGGACTTTTAGAAATAATGAGGCATCAATTAGTTTAGTCAGAACTAATGAAACAGAGCAAGTTCTACCTGCTTATTAATTTCTCTAATTAGTAAACAGACTGAGCTGCCTTTTAACGCCCAGAGAAGCTAAACCTTGGGTGTTTCATATGAAATAAAGCTTCTTCTGAATTTCATAGGAATACTGATGTTTTCATAAAAGAATTGATTCCACCATGTGACACAGGGCGGTGACCAAATTGTACAACCTACTGTCTAGGAAATGAGTCCAAAGACAAAGACAGGATTGAAGACTAGTATTTTTTCCATTCCAGTGTGTCAGTTCCAGGGTTGGTATATTCAAAAGACTTAATTATTGGTTCAGCCTGGGCACTGACCAATTTGAAGAGATGCCAGGGTAAACAACTGCTATACTTGTATCAGTGCATTGTTGCTGAACATCAACCAGCCTTAGTGAGTTTCTTTTTAAAATCTGGAATTATGAATTGTCTGGTAAATTACTTCTTTCAAAGGCAAAACCATTTAGCTATAAGCCTTTTAAATAGAATGAGTAGTCAACCAAAAAAAGAAAAAGGGTTTCCAATCTCACTTGACACTGCTGAAAAATTATCAGAATCCATTAGGAAAGAGGCAGGTCACCAGTAACAGGTTTCATGTTGGCCTTTAAGAACACCTTTAAAAAGGGAGGAAAACCTTTAGAAAACTGGCATGATGTACCTGGCAGGCCTGCCAGCACTGCTGGGAGAGGGCATCTCCAGCCAAACCACAATTCCTGCCATAATTAAACTGAATTATTACACAAAAGAAAACATTTTGCTCTAGTTTAAGCAGGTCATAAGCCCAAATTATGTCAACCCAAGGAAATCAACCCTGAATATTCACTGGAAGGCTGATGCTGAAGCTGAAGCTCCAATACTCTGGCCATCTGATGCGAGGAGACTTGGAAAAGACCTTGATGTTGGAAAAAATAGAAGGCAGAAGGAGAAGGGGATGACAGAAGATGGTTGGATGGCATCACTGACTCAATGGACATGAGTTTGAACAAGCTCTGGGAGATGGTGAAGGACAGGGAAGCCTGGTGTGCTGCGGCCCATGGAGTCCCAAAGAGTCCAAAATGACGGAGTGACTGAACTGAACTGAAGCTAAATTATCCTTGAAAAACCTTTGGAGGGAGAAAAACAAACCCAATTTGTAGAGGAGAAAATGAGATGCTAAACAATGCTTAAAATCTTGCCCAGGAAGAAGGAGACTGCTTACATCATACTCACATTGAAGGTGAAAGTAAATAAGTGCACATGTTTATATGATCAACTCTCCCAGGTGTGGAGGTATGTTTTACCTCAGGTAGGTAGCAGACTAAAACTTAAGACATCTGCAAAAGATGTACACAGATGCAATGATAGCAACACAGGGTGTTGGGGCGACAATGGGATCAGTGAGGACTGTCACAGTCAGAAGGGGATGAAAGCCAGTGTTGATGGATCTTCTCATTTTTTAATGAAAAGTCAGTAGGTGAAGTATAATTGTACTATAAAGTGTTAGTTACAGATGCACAGCAGATTTACTCCATTATACATATATACGCAAATACATAGATATACATGTATACACATATACACGGTTCTCGGATTCTTTTTAATTATAGGCTATTACAAGATATTATATATAGTTCCTCGCTATAATAGGTCCTTGTTGTTTGTTTTATATACATTAGTGAGCATCTGTTAATCTCAAACTCCTAATTTATCTCTTCCTTCCTTCCCTCTGGTACTCATAAATTTGTTTTCCGTCTGTGAATTTGTTTCTGTTTTCTCAGTAACAGGTTTCATGTTGGCCTTTAAGAACACCTTTAAAAAGGGAGGAAAACCTTTAGAAAACTGGCATGATGTACCTGGCAGGCCTGCCAGCACTGCTGGGAGAGGGCATCTCCAGCCAAACCACAATTCCTGCCATAATTAAACTGAATTATTACACAAAAGAAAACATTTTGCTCTAGTTTAAGCAGGTCATAAGCCCAAATTATGTCAACCCAAGGAAATCAACCCTGAATATTCACTGGAAGGCTGATGCTGAAGCTGAAGCTCCAATACTCTGGCCATCTGATGCGAGGAGACTTGGAAAAGACCTTGATGTTGGAAAAAATAGAAGGCAGAAGGAGAAGGGGATGACAGAAGATGGTTGGATGGCATCACTGACTCAATGGACATGAGTTTGAACAAGCTCTGGGAGATGGTGAAGGACAGGGAAGCCTGGTGTGCTGCGGCCCATGGAGTCCCAAAGAGTCCAAAATGACGGAGTGACTGAACTGAACTGAAGCTAAATTATCCTTGAAAAACCTTTGGAGGGAGAAAAACAAACCCAATTTGTAGAGGAGAAAATGAGATGCTAAACAATGCTTAAAATCTTGCCCAGGAAGAAGGAGACTGCTTACATCATACTCACATTGAAGGTGAAAGTAAATAAGTGCACATGTTTATATGATCAACTCTCCCAGGTGTGGAGGTATGTTTTACCTCAGGTAGGTAGCAGACTAAAACTTAAGACATCTGCAAAAGATGTACACAGATGCAATGATAGCAACACAGGGTGTTGGGGCGACAATGGGATCAGTGAGGACTGTCACAGTCAGAAGGGGATGAAAGCCAGTGTTGATGGATCTTCTCATTTTTTAATGAAAAGTCAGTAGGTGAAGTATAATTGTACTATAAAGTGTTAGTTACAGATGCACAGCAGATTTACTCCATTATACATATATACGTGCAAATACATAGATATACATGTATACACATATACACGGTTCTCGGATTCTTTTTAATTATAGGCTATTACAAGATATTATATATAGTTCCCTGCGCTATAATAGGTCCTTGTTGTTTGTTTTATATACATTAGTGAGCATCTGTTAATCTCAAACTCCTAATTTATCTCTTCCTTCCCTTCCCCTCTGGTACTCATAAATTTGTTTTCCGTCTGTGAATTTGTTTCTGTTTTCTCAGTAAGTTCATTTATATCATTCTTTTTAGATTCCACATATGAGTTATCACATGATATTTGTCTTTCTCTGACTTTACTTAGTGTAGGTCCAAAGAAGTCAGGAATCTCAGTGTTGATCCTAATTTCCTGATTTCAAATACAGGCAAACAAGTTTGAATAAATATTTTACCATGCTTTAGAAGTCCACTTTATGTATGACAAATTTAACATATGTTGGCCACAAGTTGCAACCTCCACTTTAATCATTGCTTCCTTTATTCAAAATTATTTTCTGAAACAGACTCACAGATATAGAAAATAATAATAAAATTTAAAGTAAAAAAACCAAAAAACTGAGTAGCCTGTTTAGGAAGGGATACAGAGGGAGGTCGGGGTTAGGAGATACAAGCTTTTCTGCACAGAATGGATGAACAACAAGGTCCTACTGTATAGCATAGAGAACTATATCCAATATCTTATGATAAATCATAATGGAAAAGAATTTAAAAAGAATGTAGATACAACTAAATCACTTTGTTGTGTAATAGAAATGAATACAACATTGTAAATCTATTATCTTCAATTTTTTAATAGTAATAAGGAGAAAAAGGATGCAGAATTGAAAAAGCATTTTGGCATTTTGGAACCTGGGGCTAGAGATGGACAACCATTTAGGAGGTAAGACCCCATTTGGGAGGGAAGTGGAGCCAAGGGGGTACATGGAAGTGACAGTGGTAATGGAGAGAGAGGATCTATCGGAGAGAGGATCTATCTGAGAAGTGCTGGCAAAACTTTGTCCCTAGGATTTGACACTTGCTCAATGTGGGTGGTGAAGGAGAGGGGAAAACCAGACATCATTTTAATTTTTTCAGATGGAGAGATTTGATGCTACTAACCAAAGGAGATTTGGGAAAACAAACTGTTAAAATGGATTCAGTTTGAGTACCAGCTATAAACCTCAGGTATAAAAGCATTAGAAGAAGCCTGAGGATAACGTTTGTGACTACAATACACACACACGCACACACACAAAATCTCATGAATACAGAAGTTCTTTCAAAATTCTAGAAGATTGAACATTGAAAAAAAATACATATGGGAGAAAATAGGCTTAATTTCCCCTAAACGCATTACAACGCCGTTCAAGACTTTGGGCAGGATCCAGAAAAGGAAGAAAGATGAAAACATGGCTTCAAAACAGTGACTGTTTTACTTTTGCATAAGAAACAGCTGGGAGAAATGACTCCTACTTTCCCTCCTGGGCTGCAGCTGTGCAAGCTGAAACCCGATGTTTCACATTCCATCCTCCAGCCTCTGCTCCGTGGCTGAAGTTCCCATTTTAATGAGCCACGTGAGAGACTCCATGATATTATGAAACCCGCTGTTCTATTGCTAAGTGAGTTAGGTCCTCATGCAACAAAACTGGAGGACCCACGTTCAGAGGAGAGCGGCTGGATTTTTAGCCATTCCCTTGGGGTCACAAAGAGTCAGACATGACTGAGCATGCCCACACACATCCTATAGAAAATAATAATAAAATTTAAAGTAAAAAAACCAAAAAACTGAGTAGCCTGTTTAGGAAGGGATACAGAGGGAGGTCGGGGTTAGGAGATACAAGCTTTTCTGCACAGAATGGATGAACAACAAGGTCCTACTGTATAGCATAGAGAACTATATCCAATATCTTATGATAAATCATAATGGAAAAGAATTTAAAAAGAATGTAGATACAACTAAATCACTTTGTTGTGTAATAGAAATGAATACAACATTGTAAATCTATTATCTTCAATTTTTTAATAGTAATAAGGAGAAAAAGGATGCAGAATTGAAAAAGCATTTTGGCATTTTGGAACCTGGGGCTAGAGATGGACAACCATTTAGGAGGTAAGACCCCATTTGGGAGGGAAGTGGAGCCAAGGGGGTACATGGAAGTGACAGTGGTAATGGAGAGAGAGGATCTATCGGAGAGAGGATCTATCTGAGAAGTGCTGGCAAAACTTTGTCCCTAGGATTTGACACTTGCTCAATGTGGGTGGTGAAGGAGAGGGGAAAACCAGACATCATTTTAATTTTTTCAGATGGAGAGATTTGATGCTACTAACCAAAGGAGATTTGGGAAAACAAACTGTTAAAATGGATTCAGTTTGAGTACCAGCTATAAACCTCAGGTATAAAAGCATTAGAAGAAGCCTGAGGATAACGTTTGTGACTACAATACACACACACGCACACACACAAAATCTCATGAATACAGAAGTTCTTTCAAAATTCTAGAAGATTGAACATTGAAAAAAAATACATATGGGAGAAAATAGGCTTAATTTCCCCTAAACGCATTACAACGCCGTTCAAGACTTTGGGCAGGATCCAGAAAAGGAAGAAAGATGAAAACATGGCTTCAAAACAGTGACTGTTTTACTTTTGCATAAGAAACAGCTGGGAGAAATGACTCCTACTTTCCCTCCTGGGCTGCAGCTGTGCAAGCTGAAACCCGATGTTTCACATTCCATCCTCCAGCCTCTGCTCCGTGGCTGAAGTTCCCATTTTAATGAGCCACGTGAGAGACTCCATGATATTATGAAACCCGCTGTTCTATTGCTAAGTGAGTTAGGTCCTCATGCAACAAAACTGGAGGACCCACGTTCAGAGGAGAGCGGCTGGATTTTTAGCCATTCCCTTGGGGTCACAAAGAGTCAGACATGACTGAGCATGCCCACACACATCCCATTTGCAGGAGAGGATAAATGATGGTGATTTACAAACAGGCTTGTATCAAGATTTCTTGAGTTCAAATTCCAGTACTGCCCTAACGAGAGGAAGTCACTTAACTTCTCGATACTTTTACCAAGCACTAATGAATAATTCCTCTCATACTTTGGAATAACCCATGAGGAGAGCTCCTGTTTTCTATAACAAAAATTCCTCTTGACTTAGCGTTGAGTAGAGGAGGAACTTCAAGACCTGTCAATGAATGAATGCCTCCTGTAAAGGAAATTCTCAGAGGCTTCCCCACTCTGAGAAGATGCAAGGAAAAACTAGTCAGAGTTAATTTTCTGTGAGGTGTCTTCCCTGTATGGGAAGTTAAACATCATCCATAAAACAGAATGAAATAACGTCATTTGCAGCAAGATGGATGGACCTAAAAACTATCATGCTAAGTGAAGTAAGCCAGATAGAGAAAGATAAGTATCATACAATGTGCTTAAATGTGAAATCTAAAGCAAATGGACTTATTTCCAAAACAGAAAGAGACTTACAGACATAGAAAACAAATTTATGGTTACCGAAAGGGAAAAGGTGGGGGATAAATTAGGAGTTTGGGATTAACATATACACACTACTATATATAGATACCCAACAAGGACCTACTATATAACACAAGAAACTATACTCAATATTTTCTAAAATAACAAGGGAAGAGAACCTGAAGAATATATATGCGTATGTGTATAACTAAATCACAGTGCTGTATACCTGAATCTAACACATTGTAAATCAAGTCAACTATACTCAATTTTTTAAAATATTTATTTATTTATAGGACTGCACTGGGTCTTAATTATAGCATGTGGGATCTAGTTCCCTGACCAGGGATCAAACCTGGGCCCCCAGCATTAAGAGCTCAGAGTCTTAGCCACTAGACCACCAGGGAAGTCCCTATACTCAAATTAAACGGCTCCAAAAACTCCTACCATGGCTGATTTCAAGCAACTAATGGAAGTTATAGATTGTGCAGCTGGAAGATCTATATACAATTGGCTCTAATGAGTCAAAATTAACTTTAAAAAAAAAAAAAAACACATTATTGTCACTCCACAAACTACCTCGTAAGTCACCAATGAGGCATTTCTCAAGCATAGTGCTCACGCTGCTGCTGTCCTGGGAGCTAGGGAGACAATGTAAAGCCAGACTTGTGACTGAATCCTCGAGGTGATGGTCAAAACAATGTCCGGGTGGCACACATTGCTTTCTTTTGTTTCCTAAATACTCATCTTTACATCAGATGCTCTTCCCTGACCAGGCTAGTCTGCAAGAGCAGTCAGATGCGGGTAGCTATAAAAACAATATTCAAAATAGTTCCAGGAATTCTTCAAGGCCCTCAGGGACCTCATTTCTTGGCAGAACCCCAAGCTGCTCGGGTTACCCTCTGGAGCATCAGGTTCCACTCCTTCCTGGGGAGAGGGAAGCAGTGTCATCCTCCATGCTGCCCTCTTGTGGCTTCAGCGGCTGCCACCATCGGAGGATGCACCTTCTTTCCTTCTTCAAATAAATGTCTTATTTGCGGATGTAGCTGTTCCTCATAAGGTATGAAGAAAAGTCTCATGAACCTTGTGTACCAGTGTTACTTAAGTGAAGTAAGCCGTAAAGTTCAAAGGAAGAAAAGATGGGGGAAAAAAAATTTTAAAAAAATTAGGAGTTTGGGATTAACATATACACACTACTATATATAGATACCCAACAAGGACCTACTATATAACACAAGAAACTATACTCAATATTTTCTAAAATAACAAGGGAAGAGAACCTGAAGAATATATATGCGTATGTGTATAACTAAATCACAGTGCTGTATACCTGAATCTAACACATTGTAAATCAAGTCAACTATACTCAATTTTTTAAAATATTTATTTATTTATAGGACTGCACTGGGTCTTAATTATAGCATGTGGGATCTAGTTCCCTGACCAGGGATCAAACCTGGGCCCCCAGCATTAAGAGCTCAGAGTCTTAGCCACTAGACCACCAGGGAAGTCCCTATACTCAAATTAAACGGCTCCAAAAACTCCTACCATGGCTGATTTCAAGCAACTAATGGAAGTTATAGATTGTGCAGCTGGAAGATCTATATACAATTGGCTCTAATGAGTCAAAATTAACTTTAAAAAAAAAAAAAAACACATTATTGTCACTCCACAAACTACCTCGTAAGTCACCAATGAGGCATTTCTCAAGCATAGTGCTCACGCTGCTGCTGTCCTGGGAGCTAGGGAGACAATGTAAAGCCAGACTTGTGACTGAATCCTCGAGGTGATGGTCAAAACAATGTCCGGGTGGCACACATTGCTTTCTTTTGTTTCCTAAATACTCATCTTTACATCAGATGCTCTTCCCTGACCAGGCTAGTCTGCAAGAGCAGTCAGATGCGGGTAGCTATAAAAACAATATTCAAAATAGTTCCAGGAATTCTTCAAGGCCCTCAGGGACCTCATTTCTTGGCAGAACCCCAAGCTGCTCGGGTTACCCTCTGGAGCATCAGGTTCCACTCCTTCCTGGGGAGAGGGAAGCAGTGTCATCCTCCATGCTGCCCTCTTGTGGCTTCAGCGGCTGCCACCATCGGAGGATGCACCTTCTTTCCTTCTTCAAATAAATGTCTTATTTGCGGATGTAGCTGTTCCTCATAAGGTATGAAGAAAAGTCTCATGAACCTTGTGTACCAGTGTTACTTGATATCACCTTTCGGGGAAAGTTTGGGATAAATTCCCTCACCTGAATGGGAAATTAGCTGAGAGGTACAACAGCCAGAGTGTCCTGCACTGCAGGGAACCTGGGTGTCATAGATCCATCTCTTTAGAGTGACCTCAGATATTCATGTCTAGTTACACAGGGTAGTTGTTGTCCTCCTGATTTGGCGTCTTGACCCTAGGAATGGATAATTGATCATACCAAAATTCCTATTAGCATTTTTTTTTTTCATGGAGACCCGCTTCTGCCATGATGCCTCCCCTGAGAGATGGTCCAGATCAGCTTGGTTCCTTCCATCCCTCTCAAGAGGGTATCTGCTCTAGAGATTTGACATGTTCTTCACTTTTTTTCTCACCCATTGCTGACTTTGCCTTGTCTCTCAGCAGAGAAGCAGGCATTGCCTTCTCTGATGGAGAAATGGAAAGCCTAGCAAAGGTCTCACTGCAGGAGAGCCTTGGAAAGGTGCCTATCTGGAAGAACAATCAGAGCTGGCTCTTGACCTCTCGGCTTTAACCAGTGAGGCTCAGTCTCCTGGTATCACTTCATAGCACAACTGTTTCCTTTTGGTAAAGATGATTGGGTTGTGAGGTGGAGGCTGCCTCTCCTCATCCTCCTACCAAGAATCTACTTTGTAGGAAGTGGAAGCCATACACAGAGGAAGCGTATGATATTTCTGTGTAAGCCGCAGAGTGCTAAAAAGGTGTTAATTATCCTAGCCGTGATCCCCAGAGAGAGTCAATGACTTAAGCTATCTCTCTTAAACTGTATACACTTCTATTCTGGAACTTAACTATCTAACACACATGTGTCAGTTTGGTGAATCCCATTCTATTACTCCCTCTACCACTGGTTCCATCCCAAGGGTTCACACAAAGGATCCTAAGTTGAAAGATGAAGCAACTGAGGCTCAAGGAAGTTCAAAGAGCGAGGAAGTTGCAGATACGGGGTGTGACTCACATCTTTTGACTCCAGTTGCAGCTGTCACATCACCCTGACACAAGAGAGGTAATCCCCAAAATGCTCAATAAACCCTCCTCTTCTTCAGTCCTTGCTTGATGAAAATTTTGCTCTGCCATTCGCACCCTATCTTGAAATCACTGGGCAACTATTAAATTCAAAGAAATCAATCGGCTGGTTCATAGAGGAAACGGTACGTGGACGGGGGCTGCTGAACTATGGAAATGGCAGGATCCTGAAGCTGGGGAGGGGAGACATAAGCAAAGATGCAAGAGACATGAAATAAGGAGCAGACTCGGGCTGTCTGAGGGCAGAGGTCCTAGCTATCAGACAGGTGCATCCATCTGACCTCAAGGATAACACAGACCAGTGGTCTTCACAAGCTTTTGTTCCTGAAACCCCTAAAAGACTGTTCCACTTCCTTGTGTGTTTTAGAAGATGACACCTAAAGGTCTTACATGTGTACATACTTTTAAAAAGTTATATTTTCTAGTTTTACGTATACTGTACTCATATTTTAAATTTATTTTGGCCAAAAGCTTAAGCAGCAGAATTCACGTGTTAAATTTACAAAGTAAAGAACCACTTTCCAATCCAAGAGACACAGGTTTGATCCTTGGGTCAGGAAGTTCCCCTGGAGAAGGAAATAGCAATCCACTCCAGTATTCTTGCCTGGGGAAACCCATGGACAGAGGAGCCTGGTGGGCTACAGTCCATGGGGTCAAAAAAGAATCAGATTTCACAGCAACTACACAACAGTAACAGGCTTAACAAGTAGCACACACACACACACACACACACACACACACGTACACCCCTTTTTAAATCTGCAGTATCTGACTGGGGAAAAGGTCATTCGTGTCAGCTGGTAGATGCTGCTGCAATATTAAAATGGAGACTTGATGAGACTCAAACTTTCCTGTGTCCTTGGAAATTCCATCAACCCCAATTTTTGGAGTAGTCCTAATCCACTCTAAATCTCAGCTATTTTAAAATCAATAGAATAGAATAAAATCATCAGAAGTGTTGGGAAAGCCCAGGTGATCCAGATGAGAAGATTCATTTAAAAACAGAACTGAGATTCTAAAGGTTATTTCAGGTCATGCTGCATTCATCTGAGATGAAAGTCAAGCTGTAAGAAAGGAAAAGACCATATTCAAAGACTGCTGATCTCACTCAGGCATATGGCAAATTTGGAGAAGTTTGTTCTTTAAGAATATAAACCTTGCTTTCCAAAATAAGGTAGGAAAACGGATTCTTGCCACTTGGCTTCATCCATTTGGCAAATAATTCTGCAAACTCAATCCTTACCTCTGAGTGTAGATAATTTACAGAAAGAGTAGCCAAAAGATACGCTTTGAATCCTACTGTAATCATGACATTCAAATGACCTGACCACACAGCACCAGAATTCAGATAAAAATTAAAGAAACGCAGCCACTGCAATCAGAAACATAAGTAAGCACTAACAAGCTGCTACCCTGCCCCCCCATTTGTTATTTTCATAATAAACAGCAGCTAACAAAGAGCGATTCCTTTCCAGTGTGCAAACATGAAAAATACCACGGCCTTCTTCCCTCGAGAGAAAACAAAACACTATCAATCAAAGCAAAGCTACATACCTAGACCTGCTGCCGCAGCTGCTTGTTCAAAACCGCCTGTCATTGCTGCCTCAAGCCCGAGTGCCAGGATGCTTCTGAATACTTGGCCCCTGCTCCTTTGAACCAGGCTGCAGGCTTAGAGGCTGAACGCTCTACCCGAATAAGCCAAGGCTCTCCAACCAACTTAACTACTTAGGTGCTGACTCATGCACGGGGCAGCACGCACCCCAGCTGAGTCTGTTTATGGGCTGAAGTCCTGCACCATCCTTGAAAGGTTGCACCTGACCCTTCTCATCCTTTCACATCCCGCACCTCAGTCCTAGAAAGATGATTCATTTATCTCACTCTGACCTGCTCCTTCCATTTGATTTAGAATACTAAAGTTTTCTTCTACCACACCAACTATACACCACTTAGAGGAGACTCTGTCAGATAAACCAACCCAGAGATGTAACTTAGGGCCTTGTTGGATGAGTGAGTTCAGTTTGGGCAAAAGATTAAAATCAATAGAATAGAATAAATCCCAATAAAAGAAGTCCACCTCTAAATCTCAGCTATTTTAAAATCAATAGAATAGAATAAAATCATCAGAAGTGTTGGGAAAGCCCAGGTGATCCAGATGAGAAGATTCATTTAAAAACAGAACTGAGATTCTAAAGGTTATTTCAGGTCATGCTGCATTCATCTGAGATGAAAGTCAAGCTGTAAGAAAGGAAAAGACCATATTCAAAGACTGCTGATCTCACTCAGGCATATGGCAAATTTGGAGAAGTTTGTTCTTTAAGAATATAAACCTTGCTTTCCAAAATAAGGTAGGAAAACGGATTCTTGCCACTTGGCTTCATCCATTTGGCAAATAATTCTGCAAACTCAATCCTTACCTCTGAGTGTAGATAATTTACAGAAAGAGTAGCCAAAAGATACGCTTTGAATCCTACTGTAATCATGACATTCAAATGACCTGACCACACAGCACCAGAATTCAGATAAAAATTAAAGAAACGCAGCCACTGCAATCAGAAACATAAGTAAGCACTAACAAGCTGCTACCCTGCCCCCCCATTTGTTATTTTCATAATAAACAGCAGCTAACAAAGAGCGATTCCTTTCCAGTGTGCAAACATGAAAAATACCACGGCCTTCTTCCCTCGAGAGAAAACAAAACACTATCAATCAAAGCAAAGCTACATACCTAGACCTGCTGCCGCAGCTGCTTGTTCAAAACCGCCTGTCATTGCTGCCTCAAGCCCGAGTGCCAGGATGCTTCTGAATACTTGGCCCCTGCTCCTTTGAACCAGGCTGCAGGCTTAGAGGCTGAACGCTCTACCCGAATAAGCCAAGGCTCTCCAACCAACTTAACTACTTAGGTGCTGACTCATGCACGGGGCAGCACGCACCCCAGCTGAGTCTGTTTATGGGCTGAAGTCCTGCACCATCCTTGAAAGGTTGCACCTGACCCTTCTCATCCTTTCACATCCCGCACCTCAGTCCTAGAAAGATGATTCATTTATCTCACTCTGACCTGCTCCTTCCATTTGATTTAGAATACTAAAGTTTTCTTCTACCACACCAACTATACACCACTTAGAGGAGACTCTGTCAGATAAACCAACCCAGAGATGTAACTTAGGGCCTTGTTGGATGAGTGAGTTCAGTTTGGGCAAAAAGATGCCCACTCTTTCTCTAAAAAGGTTAGAACCAGATGGGGAAAACTGATTATACATAGTCACCTCGGTAGTTTGGAGAAACATTCACTAGGAGAGTGTTTAGATTTTCACTGGTGTCTTTTCCAGGTGAAACCAAGCATCCGTTTCCTGCAATAGTGCCTTTGTTTTCATCACATGGTTACTAGGCTCCCTAGGGAAAATGTTGTTCGTTCTTCTAACTCCTTGTGGCCCAAATTAGCAGGTATGGAGGGCTGGGGCCAGGGGAGAGGGGGAGAGAAAGCAAAGCAAAGATTTCTACTGTTTGATTAGGTCTTTGAAGATCATTTCATTCCACCCGGGTTACACGCAGAAGGCACAGAAGG
Source organism: Tragulus kanchil (assembly GCA_022376925.1). Taxonomy (NCBI): domain Eukaryota; kingdom Metazoa; phylum Chordata; class Mammalia; order Artiodactyla; family Tragulidae; genus Tragulus; species Tragulus kanchil. The sequence continues at coordinate 111,041,901 of JAIOJX010000005.1, read as the reverse complement.
TTAGCGTTCCTAAAGAAAACCAGAACTGTTTTTCACGTTGTTGAATTAGCAGCTGTGGGGGTACATTTGCTCCCAGCCTATGTCAAGTCCTTGTTTTTCTTTAAGCTCTAGCTGAGTCTAGCCTAGAATTCACATGGAGTGGAAGTTGGGGAGGGAGTACAGGGAGCCACATTTTGTTACAAATGGGAAACAGACATGAAACTGTGGGCATCTGGGGATTTAGGACAAGAGTTCCTTCCTCCTCCCCTTGACTGTAGTTGCAGAGTTGCCAGCTCAGGTTTACTGGCTACAAATTGGGCTCCAAAACTCCAGGGCTTCCTTTGCCTAAAGTTAGGGAGTACAGGGAGACATCTGCTTGTTCAAAACCGCCTGTCATTGCTGCCTCAAGCCCGAGTGCCAGGATGCTTCTGAATACTTGGCCCCTGCTCCTTTGAACCAGGCTGCAGGCTTAGAGGCTGAACGCTCTACCCGAATAAGCCAAGGCTCTCCAACCAACTTAACTACTTAGGTGCTGACTCATGCACGGGCAGCACGCACCCCAGCTGAGTCTGTTTATGGGCTGAAGTCCTGCACCATCCTTGAAAGGTTGCACCTGACCCTTCTCATCCTTTCACATCCCGCACCTCAGTCCTAGAAAGATGATTCATTTATCTCACTCTGACCTGCTCCTTCCATTTGATTTAGAATACTAAAGTTTTCTTCTACCACACCAACTATACACCACTTAGAGGAGACTCTGTCAGATAAACCAACCCAGAGATGTAACTTAGGGCCTTGTTGGATGAGTGAGTTCAGTTTGGGCAAAAAGATGCCCACTCTTTCTCTAAAAAGGTTAGAACCAGATGGGGAAAACTGATTATACATAGTCACCTCGGTAGTTTGGAGAAACATTCACTAGGAGAGTGTTTAGATTTTCACTGGTGTCTTTTCCAGGTGAAACCAAGCATCCGTTTCCTGCAATAGTGCCTTTGTTTTCATCACATGGTTACTAGGCTCCCTAGGGAAAATGTTGTTCGTTCTTCTAACTCCTTGTGGCCCAAATTAGCAGGTATGGAGGGCTGGGGCCAGGGGAGAGGGGGAGAGAAAGCAAAGCAAAGATTTCTACTGTTTGATTAGGTCTTTGAAGATCATTTCATTCCACCCGGGTTACACGCAGAAGGCACAGAAGGTTAGCGTTCCTAAAGAAAACCAGAACTGTTTTTCACGTTGTTGAATTAGCAGCTGTGGGGGTACATTTGCTCCCAGCCTATGTCAAGTCCTTGTTTTTCTTTAAGCTCTAGCTGAGTCTAGCCTAGAATTCACATGGAGTGGAAGTTGGGGAGGGAGTACAGGGAGCCACATTTTGTTACAAATGGGAAACAGACATGAAACTGTGGGCATCTGGGGATTTAGGACAAGAGTTCCTTCCTCCTCCCCTTGACTGTAGTTGCAGAGTTGCCAGCTCAGGTTTACTGGCTACAAATTGGGCTCCAAAACTCCAGGGCTTCCTTTGCCTAAAAGTTGCACCTACCTTGGCGGGAGGCGGGGGGCTGTGTGCTCCAGCAGCAGCAGGCAAATCCCTCTGGGCACAGGACAGTCTGTAGGCTGAATGTGTAATAATTGTGACATTGTAAACCACAGCAGCAGCTACTATGTTAAATGCTTACTGCCTGCCAGACAATGAGCCCAATACTTTACACATGTTCCACAGCAAGAACTGCTGTGTAGTTCTTAAACAGAATCTGTGTTCCTCCCTTCTTCCTCGCCTCCCCTGCAGTTGGGAAGAGCCATGCAACCGGAAGTCTGGCCAAGGGAAAGTCAGCAGAAGTGATAAGTACCAATTCCATCTTTCACCTATAAAATCTTCCCTAGGGCTTCCCAGTGGTCCAATGGGTAAAAAGTCTGCCTTGCAGTGCAAGGGGCGCTGGGTCGATCCCTGGCCTGGGAAGATCCCAAGTGCCGTGGAGAGGCTGGACGGTTGCGTCCAATTGTGAGTCAGCACTCTGGGGTACATGCACCCAGAACCAGTGCTCTACAATGAAAGAGGCCACTGTAATGGGAGGCCCACACAGGCCAGAGAATAAAGATGGATGAAATATGAATGAATAAACAATGAATAAAAAAGAGGCCAAAATTTAAAAAGCAAAAATCTTCGCTCTGTGTGATCTTCCAGGCTCCTGGCGAAGATCTGGAAGGAGATAACCCAGAGTGGCCTCGGGGGTTAGGGAAAGAAGAACAGTGAAAAGCCACCATCGGGCTGAATGACCACATAGAGAGAGCTGTGGACCTTCGCAATAACAGGCATACCTCCTTTTATTGCTTCCTTTTTATTGTGCTTTGCAGATATTGCAGTTTTCACAAATTGAAGGTCTGTGCTGATCGCGCAAGAGCAAGTCTAAAGGAGCCAGTTTTCCAATAGCATTTTCTTACTTACTCTCTTTGCATCACATTTTGGTAATCTTACAGTATTTCAGACTTTTTCATTATGATCATATTTGTCATGGTGATCTGGATCAGTGCGTGTTCTTTGACGTTACTATTGCAAAATGATCACAACTTGCTAAAGGTCAGATGATGGTTAGCAATTTTTAGCAACAAATTATTTTCAATTAAGGTGGACACATTGGTTATTGACATAATGTTGCACACTTAATAGACTACACTACTGTATAAACATACATTTTATGTGCACTGGAAAACCAAAAATTTAACGTGACTCATGGTGCATACTTGCTTTACTGAAGGACTCTAGAAATGAACCCACACTATCACTGAGGTATGCCTGTATTTTTTAAATATGAGGAAAAAGATGGATGTTTAAAAATATGTGTTTCTGAATTCTTTCAGAGATATGTAAGCAAAACAGTTTAAAGACACTTGTCTTTAGAAAAAGATTCAATCCCTTAACCAAGTATACAAATTCTCCCAGTCCAAATCCTTTCCTTTCTCTTTGACATTTCTCCCGGTCAGGCTGCCTCTCTGGTCTCACGGATCTCTTTATAGTTCCTAAATGTACCTGTTCCACCCTACCGCTTCTCAGACGTTTACCCTCACCCAGAGCACTTCCCCAACTAATCCCCACTTAACTGAGTCATACATACATTGCTGAAGCAGTTTGAAAACATTGCAAATCCTTTGACATGCCATCCATGGACAAGTGGGGATCTATGCCATCTTCCCTTGAATCTGGACGGGCTGGTGACTGCTTCTGTCTGACAGTAGAGACTCCTGAAGTGAAGCCATGTGACTTCTGTGCCAGGTCGCAAAAAGTCGTGCAGCATCCACATTTCCTGGAACACTCACTCTAGGAAATCTTAACAAAATTCAGCTGAGTACATTGTAAAGCTCTTACTGGCTTTCTTCTTCAGTGGTTCATGAATCAGGCAGCATTGAGATTTTGTTCCAGATTTGAAAGTCATTAGGGATTTTTGAGTAGTGCAGTGGCATGACCTGGCCTCTTGAAAACTCAATCTAGTATCTATCAGCTGGACTGTATGTGAAAGCACACACAAAGCAAAAGTTTTCATTTGGAGGCTTTTGCAATGTCCAAGCAAGAGCTTTAAACTAGAGGGCTAGAAGAGGAGATGAGGTGCACTGGTTATCACATGGATGTGTTTTGAAGACACAGTTGAGAGGATCTCCTATTGGGATTCATAAATGAGAGACAAAATAGGAGTCAAGAATGATTCCAAAGATTTCTAGAACTGGTAGAATGGAGTTGATCTCTGCTGAGATGGAGGCGAATATGAGAAAAGTAGGCTTGGCTGAAGAGAATCAAGCACTGGGTATCTGTAAAAATAATTCTGGAGGGATTCTTTAGCTCAAGACCTTATGAAAATGACTGATGGAAGTTAGTTGGAAGTGATCTAATATCTGCAAAGATATTGAGACCAAAACTCTATCCAGAAGGTGATAGGATCTGAAGTGGTACAAAGCAGACACTTTTGATAGTTATGAATTGGTTTTGATGTGGAATAGAAACATAAATTGTAGTCGGGCTAAAGCAATTTTTAAAGGAATTTATTGCAAGAAAGATATTAATTAATAGTACAAGTGATAAATAGTTATGGGGAAAAGCCATATCAGCTATTCACTCATGAATAAACTGGGAAATACTGGTGTATAATTTAACATCCAATTAATTTAAGTGTCTTTAAAGGTCTATGAGAAAATAAACCTCAACTATTGAGCCTGTTCTGATCCATCCATATTCTTATTCATTTACTTGTCTTCTGTGATTTCCCCCAAAACATTACTTTTTTTTTTTTCACATGAGCTTAGTTCAGGAGTGGTATGTTCTGTATCAAAGGCCAAAAATGGCATTTATAGATTATTCTCATGTGGTGATTACATGTAATTATTCAAAGTGTAGTCTAATTGCTGTTCTTATAGTTTGATTCATTTCTGGAAAATATGCTTTCCTTCATAAGTCCTGCCTTAACTCCCATTCAAAACCCAGTAAGCATCCTCACCTGAGTCTGAAGGCAGCTTCTGTGACACCATGGTCTTCTGTGCTTTAGCCAACAGCATCTCCTGGGAAGAATCTCTTCCTGCTTAGTGTAGGAACTGGAAAGAATTATCCCATGAATCCAAGAATATGACTGGCTACCATACCCTCTAAATATACATGTAAGTGTTTAACATTCAATGCTCAAAACAGCTGGACTGTATGTGAAAGCACACACAAAGCAAAAGTTTTCATTTGGAGGCTTTTGCAATGTCCAAGCAAGAGCTTTAAACTAGAGGGCTAGAAGAGGAGATGAGGTGCATGCACATGGATGTGTTTTGAAGACACAGTTGAGAGGATCTCCTATTGGGATTCATAAATGAGAGACAAAATAGGAGTCAAGAATGATTCCAAAGATTTCTAGAACTGGTAGAATGGAGTTGATCTCTGCTGAGATGGAGGCGAATATGAGAAAAGTAGGCTTGGCTGAAGAGAATCAAGCACTGGGTATCTGTAAAAATAATTCTGGAGGGATTCTTTAGCTCAAGACCTTATGAAAATGACTGATGGAAGTTAGTTGGAAGTGATCTAATATCTGCAAAGATATTGAGACCAAAACTCTATCCAGAAGGTGATAGGATCTGAAGTGGTACAAAGCAGACACTTTTGATAGTTATGAATTGGTTTTGATGTGGAATAGAAACATAAATTGTAGTCGGGCTAAAGCAATTTTTAAAGGAATTTATTGCAAGAAAGATATTAATTAATAGTACAAGTGATAAATAGTTATGGGGAAAAGCCATATCAGCTATTCACTCATGAATAAACTGGGAAATACTGGTGTATAATTTAACATCCAATTAATTTAAGTGTCTTTAAAGGTCTATGAGAAAATAAACCTCAACTATTGAGCCTGTTCTGATCCATCCATATTCTTATTCATTTACTTGTCTTCTGTGATTTCCCCCAAAACATTACTTTTTTTTTTTTCACATGAGCTTAGTTCAGGAGTGGTATGTTCTGTATCAAAGGCCAAAAATGGCATTTATAGATTATTCTCATGTGGTGATTACATGTAATTATTCAAAGTGTAGTCTAATTGCTGTTCTTATAGTTTGATTCATTTCTGGAAAATATGCTTTCCTTCATAAGTCCTGCCTTAACTCCCATTCGCAAAACCCAGTAAGCATCCTCACCTGAGTCTGAAGGCAGCTTCTGTGACACCATGGTCTTCTGTGCTTTAGCCAACAGCATCTCCTGGGAAGAATCTCTTCCTGCTTAGTGTAGGAACTGGAAAGAATTATCCCATGAATCCAAGAATATGACTGGCTACCATACCCTCTAAATATACATGTAAGTGTTTAACATTCAATGCTCAAAACAGCCCCTGTGAAGTAGCTGCTATTAATCTACCCAACTCACAACACCCAAGGCTCAAGTAGAGGTATATCTGCATTCACATGGCCAGTAAGCAACACAACTCATTTTCTGACCCCTACTTTTTTCACTGTTTAGTGGAGACAACAAGCACTTTGCTGGGTCCCTTTCTCATAGTTTCGCCTCCTCCCCAACTCTCCTCAACCTGCACATCTTGAGGGATTCTCGGGGAGTACTATTTTAGCTAACGATAAGGTTTCTGCCTTGCTGAATGAAGCATACAAACCGAGAGGAATTTGGAGAGAATACAGAAGAAAAATCTTTGTCCATGGGGTGGCTGTAAGAGGAGGCTGATGGGAGAGAGAAGTCAGGGAGAGAACTAGAGGAGGGAGGAGGGGTTGCCAGTGAGGGTGCGTAGTTCATCTTTGTGGAGTATTGGTATAATTTCTTCCTGAAATGTCTGGTAGAATTCACCACCGAACTACATGTGCCTCCAATTTTATTTTTTTTATGTCTAATTTTGTTAGTGCGTGATACAGCCTTATTTCTTCAAGGCCCCTGATACTAGTAATTGCTTCTCCACCCAGGGGCCAGCTACTTAAGTATGTTCAGTTTGTGAGAATTAATCTGTGTATACTTTGGGTCCCTTTTTAAGAGCAAGAAAGATTTCCTAAAAGTATAGTATGTCTGGTAATTTTTTACAGACTCAAACACACCCTGGCCCAACAATCCCAGACCTGGCTATTTACCTATGAGAAATGAAAGCATATACATATGGGTATACCTCAGAGATCTTGAAGGTTTAGTTCCAGACCAATTACAATTAAAGATGTCACATGAATTTCCCAGTGTTTATCAAAGTTACACTCACAGTATACTGTGTTCCATTTGCAATAATAGTATTATGTCTAAAAAATGTATATACCATGATTTAAAAATATGTTATTACTAAAAAATGCTAACCATCACTTGAGCCTTTCTGGTGGAGGGTTGGAAATATTGCAAGAATTACCAAAATGTGACACAAAGGCATGAATTGAGCAAAGGCTGTTGGAAAAATAGTGTTAATACTTGATTGATGCAAGGTTGCCACAAACTTTCAATTTGTAAAAATGCAGCATCTGTGAAGCACGATAAAGCAAAGTGCAATAAAATGAGCTATGCCTGCATGTACATACACATGCATACACACATGCACACACAGAAAACATGTATAAGACTCTTCTTACCTGCCTGTTGCATGATATCCAAAATTTGGAAACAGTCTAGATATCCATCTATGGAAGAGTGGATAAACAAACTGTGGTATATTTGTTCAGTGGAATATTACTCACTACTGAAAAAGAAATTATCAGTATATAAGACAACATGAATAAATCTAAAAATATTATACAAAGTGAAATAAGTGAGACACAAAGAGAGCTTATACAGTATACGGTAGGGAAAAAAAGAAAGGAATGGTGGAAAAAGGTATTTGCCTCTAGTAGTGGTGGGGGAAAGGCTGACCAGTGTGGCCTGGGAAGGCATAAAGGAACTTTCTGGATGATACTAACGTTGTAGGTCTTGATAGGTGTTCCAGTCACAGATCTGTGTACTTGTCAAATCAGTAAATATGCACTAGGCATCCAGTGAGGGTGCGAGTTCATCTTTGTGGAGTATTGGTATAATTTCTTCCTAAATGTCTGAATTTTGTTAAAGTCGTGGGATACAGCCTTATTTCTTCAAGGCCCCTGATACTAGTAATTGCTTCTCCACCCAGGGGCCAGCTACTTAAGTATGTTCAGTTTGTGAGAATTAATCTGTGTATACTTTGGGTCCCTTTTTAAGAGCAAGAAAGATTTCCTAAAAGTATAGTATGTCTGGTAATTTTTTACAGACTCAAACACACCCTGGCCCAACAATCCCAGACCTGGCTATTTACCTATGAGAAATGAAAGCATATACATATGGGTATACCTCAGAGATCTTGAAGGTTTAGTTCCAGACCAATTACAATTAAAGATGTCACATGAATTTCCCAGTGTTTATCAAAGTTACACTCACAGTATACTGTGTTCCATTTGCAATAATAGTATTATGTCTAAAAAATGTATATACCATGATTTAAAAATATGTTATTACTAAAAAATGCTAACCATCACTTGAGCCTTTCTGGTGGAGGGTTGGAAATATTGCAAGAATTACCAAAATGTGACACAAAGGCATGAATTGAGCAAAGGCTGTTGGAAAAATAGTGTTAATACTTGATTGATGCAAGGTTGCCACAAACTTTCAATTTGTAAAAATGCAGCATCTGTGAAGCACGATAAAGCAAAGTGCAATAAAATGAGCTATGCCTGCATGTACATACACATGCATACACACATGCACACACAGAAAACATGTATAAGACTCTTCTTACCTGCCTGTTGCATGATATCCAAAATTTGGAAACAGTCTAGATATCCATCTATGGAAGAGTGGATAAACAAACTGTGGTATATTTGTTCAGTGGAATATTACTCACTACTGAAAAAGAAATTATCAGTATATAAGACAACATGAATAAATCTAAAAATATTATACAAAGTGAAATAAGTGAGACACAAAGAGAGCTTATACAGTATACGGTAGGGAAAAAAAGAAAGGAATGGTGGAAAAAGGTATTTGCCTCTAGTAGTGGTGGGGGAAAGGCTGACCAGTGTGGCCTGGGAAGGCATAAAGGAACTTTCTGGATGATACTAACGTTGTAGGTCTTGATAGGTGTTCCAGTCACAGATCTGTGTACTTGTCAAATCAGTAAATATGCACTTAGGATTTGCACATTTCTTCATCTATAAATTTTACCTTGGAAAAATCTGGACACATTTGAATTTTGATTAATGGATACCAAGGTATTTAGGCAGCAGTGAACTGATGTCTGCAATTGAAACAAATTTTTAAAGAGTAATTGACAGATTAAAAAACAGACAAATTAATTGGTATGTGTGATAGCAAGTTAAAAAATTATGGTAGAAACTGAGAGGTGCCTCTAGGGTTTCTTAATGTGAAATTCTTCTCAATTTAATGGACACTTAAAATGTTTCATAATAAAACATTAGCAGGAAATGAGTGTGTAATGAAAAGGATTTCAATGCCAGATAAATTTGGAAAATATTAGTTTAGTGAAACTTAAGTATATTTCTTGAAGGGGAAGATTTATTAGAGCCTCCAATACACTGATATGAATGCTGGATTTATATACACATGTGTGTGCATGTGTGTATTCTCTTAGATTCTCCCCAACATCGAAACCAAACGGCAAGGGAAGGGAGAACTGGGAAACAGAGAACGCTGGGCTCTCTGGTCCCCAACATTCCCTGGCCCTCCAGGGACACCACTCAATGCCTCTTGTCCCCTGGGCTTCAGCCCCAATTCCACTAGCTCATTTCCCTTCAGTCCTGGGCACATGATACCAGCTGCTCTAAATTGGAACAGAAACCAGCAGGTCTTTCTAATGTGCTTGGCTGCCTTTCCTGCTCTGACCTCCTTTCAGCAGGAGGAAGACTGCCATCCATTCCTTCTCATTTTTGCCAAAAGAAAAAGACCTGGATTTGGACTGCTCTCATTTTCAAAAGAAATTATCAGTATATAAGACAACATGAATAAATCTAAAAATATTATACAAAGTGAAATAAGTGAGACACAAAGAGAGCTTATACAGTATACGGTAGGGAAAAAAAGAAAGGAATGGTGGAAAAAGGTATTTGCCTCTAGTAGTGGTGGGGGAAAGGCTGACCAGTGTGGCCTGGGAAGGCATAAAGGAACTTTCTGGATGATACTAACGTTGTAGGTCTTGATAGGTGTTCCAGTCACAGATCTGTGTACTTGTCAAATCAGTAAATATGCACTTAGGATTTGCACATTTCTTCATCTATAAATTTTACCTTGGAAAAATCTGGACACATTTGAATTTTGATTAATGGATACCAAGGTATTTAGGCAGCAGTGAACTGATGTCTGCAATTGAAACAAATTTTTAAAGAGTAATTGACAGATTAAAAAACAGACAAATTAATTGGTATGTGTGATAGCAAGTTAAAAAATTATGGTAGAAACTGAGAGGTGCCTCTAGGGTTTCTTAATGTGAAATTCTTCTCAATTTAATGGACACTTAAAATGTTTCATAATAAAACATTAGCAGGAAATGAGTGTGTAATGAAAAGGATTTCAATGCCAGATAAATTTGGAAAATATTAGTTTAGTGAAACTTAAGTATATTTCTTGAAGGGGAAGATTTATTAGAGCCTCCAATACACTGATATGAATGCTGGATTTATATACACATGTGTGTGCATGTGTGTATTCTCTTAGATTCTCCCCAACATCGAAACCAAACGGCAAGGGAAGGGAGAACTGGGAAACAGAGAACGCTGGGCTCTCTGGTCCCCAACATTCCCTGGCCCTCCAGGGACACCACTCAATGCCTCTTGTCCCCTGGGCTTCAGCCCCAATTCCACTAGCTCATTTCCCTTCAGTCCTGGGCACATGATACCAGCTGCTCTAAATTGGAACAGAAACCAGCAGGTCTTTCTAATGTGCTTGGCTGCCTTTCCTGCTCTGACCTCCTTTCAGCAGGAGGAAGACTGCCATCCATTCCTTCTCATTTTTGCCAAAAGAAAAAGACCTGGATTTGGACTGCTCTCATTTTCAAGAAGAAAATGGATTTCCTGGGGTCCAAGCGAAAATTCATTGTTGTTACTGATTTTAATTGGTGATTAAGCTCTGAACATCTTGAGAAATTAAGCCAGTTTTGATAGCTCAGATCTACAGGAAGCCAAATTGTCACAGTTCTCTATATTCACCATGTGTTAAAGTGACATTTCTGCTACCTTCCCAGCTTAATTTGGTGATTTTTTGTTTGAATTCACACTCATGCGAATGTTAATAGCGTGTGGGGTTACATGTGCTGAATGCATTGACATTTTCTCTCCCAAAGAATCATATTACCACCCCACACCCCCAACAACGTTTGCTGTGTGTGGGGTGCCATTGGTGCAGTGGATTGTACAAGAACAAAGAACAAGACCTTCTGGCTCTATTCCTGGCTTCAATTCCTCTGCCTCCCACAGGGGCATCCCTTGGAGCTCAGGAAATGGGAGCCCCAGAGGAAATCTCATTAGGTACTCCCTTGTCCCCAGGGCTCTGACTGTCCACTGCAAACTGAGCAGACCGGAAGATGAGCTCTGCGGAGGCATCCAGTGTCAGCGGACTAGCTGAGGAATGCACTCCAGAATCCAGGGCCAGCGATGCTTCCGAGGCACACGTGTGCCAGCAGTACTCATTGGACAAGATTGCTTTCAAGTTGTTCACTTTTACATGTCCATCCTTAGAGCCTGTGGAGAAAATGGAGCAAGAAAATGCCTGCAGATTCATCTGCTCGTCTTCTGTAGGGAGTCTGCAAGCTCACTGAAATAGCTGTAAGGCTGCCTGCTGTAAAAAGAAAGTCTGTGTTGCAGACGCTCAGTATCCTCACTTCTTACCCTCATCAGAGGCCCCTGTCGGTCACAGCCAAACACCAGCTAGAGGTCAAAAGTCTCTCTTGGCCAATAAGGCACATAAAGAACACATTACCAAGCACGGCAACGATTTGACTGTGGCCTCTTAAAATTCACAGCTGAAAAAAAAATAAAAGCAAAAATCCCTAAAGGCCAATGATTTCAAAGATGACTTCAAAGCAAACATTCACTGTAAATCAGATCATGCATTTTCCAAAATGACTCCCCCCCCCCCCCAGAACCACCATCCTAAAATACCAGGGAGAGTTGCTACACATCCCAGTGGGAAACTCAATACATGCCTTTCCATGGTCATGGGTTCTTCATTAAAAAGAGAATACACAAAAGACAGACTGCTTTGGCTGAAACCTTCCTCCTCCACTCTCCTCTCAGGCTGATAAACAGTATAAATAGAAAGCAATTCAGACAGTATCAGTTCTTCCACATGACAACAGAGAACTGGCCTAGTGAGCAGACTTCAAGTGCCAACAAATCATGGTAGCCGCGCAAGTTTCTGCTTCATTGCTGCCGTGGCTCATCCCTGAACAAGACTAGGTCACGCTGTTTTAGAGTCAACCAATTCTCTAGCAAACATTTGTGCATGCACATCTGACGTTCAGAATTCTAGGACAAGTACGTTACCAAAAATAGTAGACGTAAGGGTTTCCCTGCTGGCTCAGCAGTGAAGAACCTATCAATGCAGGAGTCCTCCTGCACTGCAGGAGACCTGGGTTCAATCCCTGAGTCAGGAAGATTCCCTGAAGAAGGAAATGGCAACCTGCTCCAGTATTCCTACCTGGAGAATTCCATGGACAGAGGAGCCTGGCGGGCTACAGTCCATGAAGCTGCAAGAGCCAGACACGACAGCAATGAAACCAGCATCGCCAAGTAAAATGTAAATGGGTTCAGATCACTGATATATACACTCACTCAGAAGTTCAAATAAAGGTTGAGTATGGACTTGGTTTCTACTGGTGTCTCAACTCACTCTCTGGCTGCGGCCAGTCTTTTCCTGGACAGAGACTTCTTTCTTAGCTCCACTCCACGGGGGTCTTCTTTTTTCCTCTCTAGAAAGACAATAGTTGTTTACTGAGCACATAACTTGAACGCATGCTCCAACACCACATTACAAGCACAACATTTCACACAGCTGAAAAAAATAAAAGCAAAAACCCCCAAAGGCCAATTATTTCAAAGATGACTTCAAAGCAAACATTCACTGTAAATCAGATCATGCATTTTCCAAAATGACCCCCCCCCCCCCCCAGAACCACCATCCTAAAATACCAGGGAGAGTTGCTACACATCCCAGTGGGAAACTCAATACATGCCTTTCCATGGTCATGGGTTCTTCATTAAAAAGAGAATACACAAAAGACAGACTGCTTTGGCTGAAACCTTCCTCCTCCACTCTCCTCTCAGGCTGATAAACAGTATAAATAGAAAGCAATTCAGACAGTATCAGTTCTTCCACATGACAACAGAGAACTGGCCTAGTGAGCAGACTTCAAGTGCCAACAAATCATGGTAGCCGCGCAAGTTTCTGCTTCATTGCTGCCGTGGCTCATCCCTGAACAAGACTAGGTCACGCTGTTTTAGAGTCAACCAATTCTCTAGCAAACATTTGTGCATGCACATCTGACGTTCAGAATTCTAGGACAAGTACGTTACCAAAAATAGTAGACGTAAGGGTTTCCCTGCTGGCTCAGCAGTGAAGAACCTATCAATGCAGGAGTCCTCCTGCACTGCAGGAGACCTGGGTTCAATCCCTGAGTCAGGAAGATTCCCTGAAGAAGGAAATGGCAACCTGCTCCAGTATTCCTACCTGGAGAATTCCATGGACAGAGGAGCCTGGCGGGCTACAGTCCATGAAGCTGCAAGAGCCAGACACGACAGCAATGAAACCAGCATCGCCAAGTAAAATGTAAATGGGTTCAGATCACTGATATATACACTCACTCAGAAGTTCAAATAAAGGTTGAGTATGGACTTGGTTTCTACTGGTGTCTCAACTCACTCTCTGGCTGCGGCCAGTCTTTTCCTGGACAGAGACTTCTTTCTTAGCTCCACTCCACGGGGGTCTTCTTTTTTCCTCTCTAGAAAGACAATAGTTGTTTACTGAGCACATAACTTGAACGCATGCTCCAACACCACAACATAAGTGAAAGCATTCCTATTTACAAGGCAGGAAACAGCCTCAGAAAAAACTGGCCAAGGCACACAGTGCCTATAAGGTGCAGAGACGGAATCTGAATACATCTGAGTCCCCAGTTCATGCTCCTATGGATAGACCCTATCTTTATGAGATTTTTTTTCTCCCTAGACAATTAATCTCAGTCATCATAAAATAACGGACCCATTCATTCACTGATGTTTTCAACTACCAAGCCTTTATCAAGTACCTAATACAAATTGAAACAAAAAGAAGTGTTTAACTTCCCAAAGGGAAAGCACTTCCTTTGAACTTGTTATTTTCCTGTATGTCTGCTCCCTAAGGTTTTTTTGTTTCCACATACAAGCAGATACATACATGATCCAGGATGGTCTTCAGAGTCCATAGTTTTCATAGTTCTTACTTCAAAGTGGCACAAAAGTAGATGGTCACCTTAAGGATTTCTAGAGAAAGTGTAACCACAGCAGCCTGTAAAAATCAGGATGTATCTACATTAGATTATTCTAATGATAAGAACTATCCTAGGTTTGTATTTGAATGTGCCTTACTACATCTCTCCAAGAAATAGTGCCTCCTCGGCTCAAATTCATGAGAGAGGAGTTAGACAAAGCTCCAGTTGGGAAGTAACAGCAAGTGTAATATCCTGATTGATGTTCTGGCTGGAAATAACATGGGCCTGCAGACAGGTAAAAATTTTAAGGTGCTGATAAGCAGAATTTAAAAAAATTTTTTTTTGGCCACTTCTATTGGTCTTTATTTATTTTCATCCATCTTTGTTCTTTTGGCCTGTGTGGGTCTCCCATTGCAGTGGCCTCTCTTGCTGCAGAGAACAAGCTCTGGGAGCACGTGCTCCAGAGCGCTGGCTCAGTAGTTGGACACACAGGCCCAGCTGCTCCACAGCACACGGGATCTTTCCAGGCCAGGGATAGAATCGGTGCCCCCTGCACTGCAAGGTGTTATCTTTACCCACTAGACCACCAGGGAAGCCCCAGGACAGCAGTTTTGATTTGCTCAGAATAAATCCTACTATACACATGGTCAAAAAACACATGAAAAGATGCTCAATGATGCTCATTATTAGAGAAAAATGCAAATCAAAACTACTATGGGGCATCACCTGACACCAGTGAGAATGGTCATCATCAAAAAATCTACAGACAACAAATGCTGGAGAGGGTGTGGAGAAAAAGGTACACTCTTGCACTGTTGATGGGAATGTAAACTGATACAGCCACTATGGAAGACACATGGAGATTCCTCAAAAAACTAAGAATAGAACCACCATATGACCCAGCAATCACACTATTAGGCATATATCCTGAGGAAATCAAAATTGAAAGAGACACATGTACCCCAATGTCCACTGCAGAACTTTTTGCAATAGCTGGAAGATGGAAACAACCTAGATGTCCATCAACAAATGAATGGATAAGGAAACTATGGTACATATATACAATAGAATTTTTTCAGCCATAAAAAGAAATGCATTTGAATCAGTCCTAATGAGCTGGATGAATCTAGAACTTATTATCCAACGAGAAGTAAGTCAAAAAAGAGAAGGACAAATATAGTATACTAACACATATATATGGAATCTAGAAAGATGGTACTGATAAATGCATACACAGAGCAGTGATGGAGAAACAGACATAAAGAATAGACTTATGGTCATTGGGGGGAGGGAGAGGAGGAAGAGAAGTATGGAAAGAGTAACACTGCCATGTGTAAAAGAGACAACCACTGTGGATATGCTGTAAGACTAGGGCCACGCAACAGCCTGGAGGACTGGGATGGGGAGAGACTGGGAGGCGGTTCAGGTGGGAGGGGCCAAGGGTATACCTATGACTGATTTGGGTTTATGTATAGCTGTAAACAAGAAAACCCTGTAAAAGTAAAATCAAAAGAATTACACACATATATAAGCTATATGATAAATGTAAAAAAAAAAAAAAAAAAAAGTCTTACCACCAAACAGAAAAAGATAAAGTATCTGTCAGTATGAAGGGATCTCAAGTAGTATATCCTGTTTCCTAGTTAATTCAAAACCTGACTTTTTGTATAGCGACGGTCAAATTAATGCTAGCAGGCTGACAAAGGAGGCAAGAATATACAGTGGAGAAAAGATAGTCTCTTCAATAAGTGGTGCTGGAAAAATAGGACAGTTACATGTAAAAGAAGGAAATTAGAACATTCTCTAACACTATACATAAAAATCAACTTAAAATGGATTAAGGACCTAAACGTAAGGCCAGACACCATAAAACTCTTCAACGAAAGTAAAAGCAGAACAATCTCTTGACATAAATCACTGCACATCTTTTTGGATCCACATCCTAGTATAATGAAAATAAAAGCCAAAATAAACGAGACCTAATTTAACTTAAAAGCTTTTGCACAGCAAAGAAAACCATAAGCAAAACTAACAGACAACCACAGAATGGGAGAAAATATTTGCAAACAAAGCAACAAACAGATTAATCGCCAAAATAAACAGCTCATGCAGCTCAATTAAAAAAACAAACATAAAACCAAAAAAAAACCCCTCATTCAAAAAAATGAACAAAAGATCTAAACAGACATTTCTCCAGAGCAGACATATGGATGGCCAAAAAGCACATGAAAAGTGCTCAACATCACTAATTATTACAGAAATGCAAATCAAAAATATAATGAGGTTATTACTTCACATAGGTCAGAGTGGCCATCACCAAAAAAATCCATAAACAATAAATATTAGAAACGGTGTGAAGGGAACCCTCCTACACTGTTGGTGGGAATGTAAATTGGTACCACCACTATCTAAAATAGTATGGGGGTTACTTAAAAAACTATAAATATAGAACTACTGTATGGTACAAGAATCCCAATCCTGGGCATATATCCAGAGAAAACCACAATTCAAAAAGATACATGGCACACCAATGTAAGATGGAGGCGTTATGGGGCCAATACCTATGACTGATTTGGGTTTATGTATAGCTGTAAACAAGAAAACCCTGTAAAAGTAAAATCAAAAGAATTACACACATATATAAGCTATATGATAAATGTAAAAAAAAAAAAAGTCTTACCACCAAACAGAAAAAGATAAAGTATCTGTCAGTATGAAGGGATCTCAAGTAGTATATCCTGTTTCCTAGTTAATTCAAAACCTGACTTTTTGTATAGCGACGGTCAAATTAATGCTAGCAGGCTGACAAAGGAGGCAAGAATATACAGTGGAGAAAAGATAGTCTCTTCAATAAGTGGTGCTGGAAAAATAGGACAGTTACATGTAAAAGAAGGAAATTAGAACATTCTCTAACACTATACATAAAAATCAACTTAAAATGGATTAAGGACCTAAACGTAAGGCCAGACACCATAAAACTCTTCAACGAAAGTAAAAGCAGAACAATCTCTTGACATAAATCACTGCACATCTTTTTGGATCCACATCCTAGTATAATGAAAATAAAAGCCAAAATAAACGAGACCTAATTTAACTTAAAAGCTTTTGCACAGCAAAGAAAACCATAAGCAAAACTAACAGACAACCACAGAATGGGAGAAAATATTTGCAAACAAAGCAACAAACAGATTAATCGCCAAAATAAACAGCTCATGCAGCTCAATTAAAAAAACAAACATAAAACCAAAAAACAACCCCTCATTCAAAAAAATGAACAAAAGATCTAAACAGACATTTCTCCAGAGCAGACATATGGATGGCCAAAAAGCACATGAAAAGTGCTCAACATCACTAATTATTACAGAAATGCAAATCAAAAATATAATGAGGTTATTACTTCACATAGGTCAGAGTGGCCATCACCAAAAAAATCCATAAACAATAAATATTAGAAACGGTGTGAAGGGAACCCTCCTACACTGTTGGTGGGAATGTAAATTGGTACCACCACTATCTAAAATAGTATGGGGGTTACTTAAAAAACTATAAATATAGAACTACTGTATGGTACAAGAATCCCAATCCTGGGCATATATCCAGAGAAAACCACAATTCAAAAAGATACATGGCACACCAATGTTCACGGCAGCACTATTTACAATGCCAAGATGTATAACCAACCTAAACAACCCTCCATGGAAGAGTGGATAAAGATGTGGTACAGATATATAATGGAATATTACTCATCCAAAAAAGAGATAATGTCATTTGTAGCAAATGCATGGACCCAGAGATTGTCATACTGAATAAAGGAAGTCAGAGAAAGACAAACATATGATACTGCTTATATGAGGAATCTTTAAAAAATGGTACAAATGAACTTATTTATAAAATAGAAACAAAACAAAAAACAAAAAGACAGAAACAGAGCCACAGGTGTTGAAAACAAACTTATGATTACCAGAAGGGAGGCAGGGGGAGAGGTAAATTGGGAAATTGAGATTGACAACATACAGACTATTATATATAAAAGAGGTAACTAGCAAGGACTTACTGTATTTTACAGGGAACTCTATTTGATCCTCTGTAGACCTACACGGAAAAAGAATCTAAAAAATAAGTGGATATAGGTATAACTGATTCACTTTATGGCACACCTGAAACACAACATTATAAATCAACTATACTCTAATAAAATCTTTCTAAAATGTTAGCAGGCACTTTCATTTTATGTGATATAATTTTATGAGGTATGAATCATATATATCAATTTTGGTATTTGCTTGGGATACACATAAAACAAATCAGAAAACCAGCAAAATGATATGAACTTTCCGCTACTTGGTTCCCAGCTGAGAGTCACTGTGCCTAACCTGACTACCACAGGCAGATTTCTCTCACTGTAAACTATTTCTGAAGAATTTACGAAAGCTCACAGTCTATGGGTGGAGAAGGTGTCAAGGAGTGGATGAAAACTGGACTCCAATCAGATTTTCAACAGGTGCATGCCCTTGGGAAAGTTACCTAAGTCAACCCCCATAATATGGGGTTAATAAGGAACCTGTGGTGACATGAGAATTAACAAGATAATGCTTGGGAATTAAACTCCCACAGAGGGTTAAAGAAGCCATTGTCTATTGCTTCTCAACTTTTTGACTAAAGTCAAGTGCATGAAGCTATTGTCTGGGATTCTGGTTTACTAAACTGAGCACAAAAAGGCTCATGTGGTCACTCAGGCAGGCCTTATCAAGTGTACTACAATTCTTCAGAACATGGCATTTCTCTTTTCCTAACTGGAAGGCCCAGACTTGAGAGCCACAAAGATACCAGTCCCTGATTCTACACAGGCAGGAATGAAGTACAAACAGCAAAGGAATTTCTTGGTACATATGTAGTATGTAAACTTAAAATGATTTCTTTTAATATAACTATTTTGACTTAGGAAAATAAAAGTCCTGTTTTTAGCACATGTCAATGATTCATTACTCAGGTTACTTACCTTTTTGATAGACAGCATCTGGCCCCATGCAGGAAAGCTTCCTGGTTTCACAGCTGTGGGCTCCTGAGTTAGATAACAATCTCTCTTCATAAAAACAGGCTTTGACTACTAACATCCCCATCTCTTTCCCACATCAGGAATAACATCTTTTTTTTTTTCTTTTTAAAAAGTATTTCATTACCATTGATTCTTAAAGTATTATGACTGCATTTCTCATTTCAGCATTTACTTTTCTTTTCCATCTAAACTGAAAAACTTACCTAACTTCCAGTTAAGTGGGAAGAAGTAAGGGACCTGATTGAGAATTAGAGAATTCAAAATCATTGGTAAACAGTGTTCTGCAGTTTGAACTGACTTACCTGTGTGCCTTTTTATATGTGTTTAAAGATATACTCAATCTGTAGAACTTACTAAAGTTTAGAGTACACTTCAAGGAATCTCAAGGGAAAAGAAACATGAATATAAAAGGCCCTTTTTCAAACAAACTCGGCGAGAAAATTCCAAAACTCAGTTTTTCATCTTGCTTCAAAGACTTCATTTAGGATGCTTGTGAAAGATGTGAATACATTAGAAAGAGTAGCCATTTTTTTTAAGTATCAGTTTTTATTAAAAAGTGCATCTTGATTAATTTACAATCTAGGTAAGCTGTTAAGATAATCAGTATTCTCTCTGGAATAATAACTTTACAAAGAGTTAAAACAAACAAAATTTTAAAAGCCTTTTTATTTCCTTCACCATTATTGTTTTACAATACAAATATCACCTTGTGAATACACAAAAAAAGAAACCCTACAGAAGATAATTCTGCTACACATAAAATACAGAATGGATATATATGCTTCTTCATCCTTAAAAAACTATTTTGTTCTCCACATTGGCAAGTATAGAATAGAATACTTCCCCAAACATACTTATGTTGAGAGTAAAACTTAAGAGCTACATGCAGTTCCTGTAAAATCCTTTAAAATATATTTTAAAGAAATAGATCTCTTTTTTTGTTGTTCACCAACAAAATTGTCATGGGGTATGGATAACTGATTTATAGCTTTCAAGTTTTAGTTAAATGATCATTTTCGAAACTCTCTTTTTAAAAACAAAGTATTCATGGCTGTTTTCGCTGTATAGTTAAAATCGAACTACCAAATAGGTGGTAAAATAATTGAAGTGATATCTGTCATTGCTACCTGCTCACAATATGGGAACAGGCTCTGACTTCCTAATTAAACTCCCCCATTTTTTAATTCATAGCAATTTGAGAATCATAAGCAGTCTTCTAATTGAATTTAGCTATAAATGCAAAATTTAGTAGTGTATACATACATTTATATTTTCATGGAATACTTTATTTTAAATAAAAACATTGAAGATTGCCTACTGACCATACAATCAAGACAAGAAAGGCACTAGAAACATAGACAAATTTCTCTCCCAAGAAGCATTTTTCTAAATTTTAACTGAACTTACCTGTGTGCCTTTTTATATGTGTTTAAAGATATACTCAATCTGTAGAACTTACTAAAGTTTAGAGTACACTTCAAGGAATCTCAAGGGAAAAGAAACATGAATATAAAAGGCCCTTTTTCAAACAAACTCGGCGAGAAAATTCCAAAACTCAGTTTTTCATCTTGCTTCAAAGACTTCATTTAGGATGCTTGTGAAAGATGTGAATACATTAGAAAGAGTAGCCATTTTTTTTAAGTATCAGTTTTTATTAAAAAGTGCATCTTGATTAATTTACAATCTAGGTAAGCTGTTAAGATAATCAGTATTCTCTCTGGAATAATAACTTTACAAAGAGTTAAAACAAACAAAATTTTAAAAGCCTTTTTATTTCCTTCACCATTATTGTTTTACAATACAAATATCACCTTGTGAATACACAAAAAAAGAAACCCTACAGAAGATAATTCTGCTACACATAAAATACAGAATGGATATATATGCTTCTTCAT
Source organism: Tragulus kanchil (assembly GCA_022376925.1). Lineage (NCBI taxonomy): Eukaryota > Metazoa > Chordata > Mammalia > Artiodactyla > Tragulidae > Tragulus > Tragulus kanchil. Next base: position 111,021,067 of record JAIOJX010000005.1, on the reverse strand, counting down.
CCTTAAAAAACTATTTTGTTCTCCACATTGGCAAGTATAGAATAGAATACTTCCCCAAACATACTTATGTTGAGAGTAAAACTTAAGAGCTACATGCAGTTCCTGTAAAATCCTTTAAAATATATTTTAAAGAAATAGATCTCTTTTTTTGTTGTTCACCAACAAAATTGTCATGAGAGTATGGATAACTGATTTATAGCTTTCAAGTTTTAGTTAAATGATCATTTTCGAAACTCTCTTTTTAAAAACAAAGTATTCATGGCTGTTTTCGCTGTATAGTTAAAATCGAACTACCAAATAGGTGGTAAAATAATTGAAGTGATATCTGTCATTGCTACCTGCTCACAATATGGGAACAGGCTCTGACTTCCTAATTAAACTCCCCCATTTTTTAATTCATAGCAATTTGAGAATCATAAGCAGTCTTCTAATTGAATTTAGCTATAAATGCAAAATTTAGTAGTGTATACATACATTTATATTTTCATGGAATACTTTATTTTAAATAAAAACATTGAAGATTGCCTACTGACCATACAATCAAGACAAGAAAGGCACTAGAAACATAGACAAATTTCTCTCCCAAGAAGCATTTTTCTAAATTTTAACTCTCTGTTCTCTGACATGTAAAAATCTTTAAATTTGGTTTTCATAATATCATTTTGAAAAATAAAGTTAGGAAATACTTAGAAAATCACATTATAACAGAATCTTTTTTTTTTTTTGCACTTTTTGACACACTGTCTCTGATTGATTTTTACAAAACCCGAAGTTACCAAACCTTCCTGTGTCTGTCATTTTTATTTGAATATCGGTGCAACAGGTAGAAAGATTTCAGAATCGAACTCCATTCAGGTACTTAGAAACCTTCATAGAGACATTTGCTAGAAAATGGCTTACAGCCCAATCTTTGGGGCAAGAGATATGAAAAGTATGTTTTCCCAAGAAAATAATATGCTTTATTTCCAGATGTGACTGGAAAGACCAGAACTGATGATATAAAAGCTTACGTTTATGTTGCTGCATCATATACAAAGGAACATGGCGGCTGCAGATTATGTAAATCCCAAACTTATGAACAGGAAATGTGTACAGTGCGTGATAGGCTGAATTTTCTTTATTGTTGTCCAATGCGGGGTCCTTTGGAGAGAAAAAAAGATCACAGTGCTGACCAGGTAACTCAATAGGTTAAGTCAAGGTAACTGTTGAAAGGTAACAGGATTAGGGAGGTGTTTATTTTATGGCATCTTCTCTCGTGAAGTTCTTAGCACTTCGGGCAGTTCTCTTTCTCCACCTTGTCAAGCTGTTATGTGTTGTTCACCAGTCGGCTGTATTTCACTTGCCTACCAAGGTGGATTACTGGCCAGGGAAAGGGCCAGTGGTAAGAGCGAGGTACAATCCCTTGGACATTCTTTTCAAAGTACTGAAATGGCCTGTACCACCACACTCTGGCCAGGAGGTTCATCGGGGAAGCTTCTTTTAGCACCTAGGAGAACACAGAAAGCGAAAACTGAGTCAGGAAGAACAATTAACTAGAACATACACCTGATTCTTGTAATGGTTCACTTTAAGTTCAAATATTTCCATATGAAAATTCAGAAAGGCCTCCCAGACCCGCCCCCGACCACCTTTACGACCCCAGGTTCACACTCACACCACCGTTCTATACTCTTGGCCCCAACTGCCAACTGGGCCACACCCTAGTAGAGGAACAAGTAACTCCAATTTCAGGAGTACACGGAGAATCAACGTGTGGTTTCCATAGCTTCTTGTGCATAAATAAATACTTCAATTAGTGCTTTAGTCACTCTCCTATGATGAAAATGGAGAGACTTAATTAAATGTTAAATATTAAGCTGGCGAGGGGCCAAGGACAGAAAAGATGGTAGGAATGCAAATTAAGCAAGGGGTGGGCACAGTTTAAGAACTTTCTTCCAGGGACAAGGCAAGCGTGATACTTGTTCTATACAGATGCCATCCCCTGTTCCCCAAACACAATACTGGTTCTGTTTCGATCTGGAAGTGGATCAGCATTCCAGGAAGATGACACAGTTACTGTGGACACCCCTGCTGCTGCAGCAGCAAGGGCATCAGGAGTTCAACCAAATGAGGAGACAAACTCACTTGCTGATTGGCCATGGTGTGGTACCACCAGAAGAGTCTCGTGGTGATGTAGTACGCCACCACCACGTCCACAGTGTAGTGGTCATGCGCTAAGAGAATACAGAAGATCCCCACCACGCTGAGGAGCCAGCAGACCCAGTGGTACCACCACAGTCGCCGAGGGGAATCTGAGAGGGGAGAAATGTGCGAGAAGAGTCCCATTATTTAAGGACCATGGAGGGCACCCAACCACACCTCAACTACGAATTCCGAATGCAATGACCTTGGGTCTTTCCCTAGATCATTTAGGGTAGCAAATCCAAGGCCTTTTGCTTCTATGTAACCAGGCTTAGAAATTTATTAGCCACAGTAATTTACCTTTGGTTATTACTTGACTCATCTAACCATAAGTACAGTTTCAAAGGACAAATAAAGACAGATCAATGCATCACACTCCATCAAAGACAAATTCAAAGAACTGTCCACTGACAAATTTACCTGGACATAATTTGGGGTTAATGCTCTGTATGAAACTCAACACCTTTTGGTCCTTATACACAAACTAGGCAATTACAATTGATACAACTGGGCTACTTGCTTTCCAAGCTCTGCAATAATATGCTAGTTTTAAAGTCTTTGCGGTGTCCTTTCCTCAAATACAAATAAGCGAAACTGAGCACCCCCAGAAATTCTAGCCCAACTCCATTCCCAAGGGTAAGGCAGTGCCTGGGAAGTCACCTGATGGGAGATTCAAAGTCTCTATCAGTGTAGGCCCTCCTACCTTATATTCTCCAGGAATGGGCTTCTCTAGAGGATTGGGTAGGTTAGGAAAAAATGCTGCTTGAATGTGATCTACCCTCCTCACCCTGGGGAAGCCAGTTTAGGCTTTTACAGCATTCTCAGGGGGTCCAAGTACTAGTCATGCATTTACCCACTATTTATTAAGCATCTACATTGTGCCCAGGACAAAATCTAGTCACCGATCAATGAACAAAACAGGCAAAGAGCCTGCCTTTGTGGGGAGCTCCCTTCCCAGCAGTGAAGAGACAATAAATAATAACTATAATAAAGTTAGAAGGTTTTAAATGCTATGGAAAAGTAAGAAAAAAAAACAAAAACAAACCCAAAACTGGACCAGATACGTGGGATCAGCAGCAGAGAGGGTGAAGGGAAGTCTTCAATTTTAGACGGCGTGGTCAGGGATTGGGTGGGTGGGGACGGGGTCTCACTGTACGTACAGGGCTCCATGTTCCCTCTCCAGCAGGAGTTGTATTGACCCCTTAACAATACCGCAACAAAGAACAGCTGCTGTTCATTCTCCTGGCTCCTCTATTACTGTCTGAATAAGTCACCTATTTTAATTTTCACGTCTCCTTTCTTCATGAAGGAGCTGTGCATGTGTGCTTAGTTGCTCAGTCATGCCTGACTCTGAGTCCCCACGGTCTGTAGTCTGCCAGGGTCCTTGCTTCATGGGATTTTTCAGGCAAGAACACTGGAGTGGGTTGCCATTCCCTTCTCCATGGGATCTTCCTGACCCAGGGATTGAGCCCGTGTCTCCAGGGTCTCCTGCACTGGCAGGAGGGTTCTTTATCTGCAGAACCCCTGGGGAAGCCCGTGAAGGAGCTATCCATATCTCATTCTAAAGACGAGGAGACTAAGGTGTGCAGAGGTCAGAGGTTTGTCCCAACGTCACAGAACTTGCAAGTGACAGTACCAGGATTCAGACTCAGTTTATGACCCACCAACTAGGTTCACTGCCTCATCTTCAAGGATAAGGTACCAACCAGCAGAGAACTGGCATCCAACCCCCAGGGCCGCTGACATCAGGCCTGTTCTGTTCCCATATGCTTGGCTGTATCCCAGTACAAGGAACAGATCGTGCCTGGACAATTCTGAACAGACACTGTTAGAATTCACTCTATCTGGTCACATATTAAGGACAAGCAGAGCACCTACTGTGTTTTCCCTCTCTCGGTGCCCCAAAGTACATCATCTCCTCTCCTCCTCTGTTCCCCATTTAGGTTCTGAAGAGCCAGACTGGGCTTTCACCCTTCCGTGCCTTACCAGATGGCTGTTTCCCCACATCAACCCTGTGATCTGCCTATTCTCCTTTGTTAATTTCCCTCAGTTTCCCTCACGGCTCTCCACACCAATGCCATCATGGTAATTTGGGCCATTCCCATCTCTTCCCTGGATCACGGCAGCAGCCAGCTGACTAACTCTCTCCCTGCTCTCTCCCCCCAGTCCATCCTGCAAGATGAGTTCCTGCAAGAGCAGTTTCTCTCTCTCTAAAGGGCAAATAAGACGGTACTGCTGCAGTGGCTACGACCTCTCTGTGGGCCCCTCGTCTCCGTCAGAATGCAAATTTGGACTCCTTCTCGTGACTCAAGGTGTGTTCCACGATCGGGTTCCTACTCACCAGTTCACTTTTCAGTTCTCATTATTACCACCTCTCTGAGTCCAGGAGGACCCACACACTCTCAGATATCATCAGAAGACAACGGGCGACCCTCTTCTGGGGTACCCAACAGCCTTAAGGTTTTACTTGTTGCTTTTCCTGGAAACTGCCTAGACAAAGCTCACTGAAACTTTTTCTAATAGTAGAATATTAAGGACAACTGAATTTTGTTCAAGTAGAAAAAAGAATAAAACGTCCTTGGGAAATAATATAGGAAAATGGGAGGGGAAAGGATTAAAGGTTTTCAAAATACATGAGCACTTTCTACACACATCAGGTCTACAATCCTCCGCTCGACCAGCTGAGCTGTCGAAGGATGGACTACATGAGCATTTTGTTTGCTTTGATAAGGGTCATCTGAAACAGATTAGGAAAAATGCTTATATTAAATCTAAGCAGTGTACAGAAGTATCTGTAATATTATTTCTGTATGTGTCATAATAAAATAGTGTAACTGCATTTTTTAAAGGCAATTTCCCACTCAGCGTCTGCATCCGTGTCTCTGAGGCCAGGGCTTGTCTGAGGGCCGATACACCATGGATCCCGTGTGGGCTTCTTTAGAGAACATGGCGCAGTGCCTGGTGCCTGAAAAAATTGCTGCCCAGTGAACACGACATCCACCATCGTCCAGCCAGGCCTGGAATTTTGTCTCCTCCCTTCTGGCTCCCTCCAGTGGCTATGATACCAGAGATGACAGCGGAGGAGAGGCGCTCGTGACGTGTATTTCCCCGGGTGCCGGCTGGGTGTGAGCTCGGTGGTGAGAGGGAGGGGATGCCCTCCAAGCTCTGGTCTTGCTCCTGTGGAGCGGTGGGTGAGGACACTCTCACAGAAGGCCGCTTTGACTTACACTCCTTGATAAATAGGTAGGTGAGTGTGAGCATGACCGTGTGGCCGCTGTACAGGTAGTCCCCACACATGTTGTGGGAGCCTGTGATGGACAGGCCGCCGCCAGCAATGAGCTTCATTATCCTCCGCACCTGGGCTTCCCAGTCTCCAAAGAGCTGTTGGGAAAAGAGGACATCAGACTCATTACTAGCCCACATGCAGGTATGCTATGATCACAATTTATGCTCAAAATTAAGTTTTATCCTATTTTGGTTTATAACAAGAAATACATATTTGGTCTTTGTCCCTGTTCCTGGCAGAGCTTCTACAACCTCTGGGATTTCCTACGAGAGAAGACAGAAAGGTGTCTTTGCGTGTGGGCTCGATCGCTTCAGTCATGCCTGGCTCTTTGTGATCTTATGGACTGTGGCCCTCCAGGCTCCTCTGTCCGTGGGATTCTCCTGGCAAGAATACTGGAGTCGGTGACCATGCCCCTCTCCAGGGGATCCTCCTGACCCAGGGATCAAACCCATCTCTCTTATGTCCTATTGACAGATGGGTTCTTAACCACAGGGTTTACCTGGGAAGCCAGATGCAGCTTTTGTTATTCACAAAAGCCCCTTTCGACCATACCTGGGTTCATGTTTCTGAGTTCCAAGTGACTTTTGGAAAGTCCTTAAGACAGGGTGGGTTGCCAAGAGAACCAACCAGGTGGCTAACGGGTTGGAACTTTCATTCCCACTTTCTCCCACCTCCAAGGAGGGGAGAGATGCTGGGGGCTGAGTGAATCACCAATAGCCAATGATTTAATCAAATCTGTCCATATAATGAAGCCTCGACAAAAATCTAAAAGGACAGGGGTTTGGAGAGATTCCAGGCTGGTGGACACGTGAAGATGTGGGAGGTGTGTTACACACTCCATCCTACGTACCTTACCCTCCATGTCTCTCCCATGTGGCTCCTAAGTCATATTCTTTTATAATAAGCTGCTCATAATAACTGAGTTCTGTGGGCAGCTCTAGCAAATTCACTGAAGCCAAGGAGAGGGTCACAGGAATCTCCAGTTTATAGCTAGTAGATAAGTAGTAGTAGAGGTGACAATCTGAACCAGTGATTAGAGTCTGAAGTGGGGGGTGGGTGGGGCGGGGGTTTTGGTGTGAGACTGAGCCCTTAACCCGTGGGATATGATGCTATGTTCACGCAGAGATTGCCAAAATGGACTTAAAGAGAGTTAGAGATTTGCTTGTTTGGGGGTAAAAACCCATATACCTGAAGCTCTAATACTTTGGCCACCTGAAACGAGAAGAGCTGACTCAGTGGAAAAGACCCGAAGCTGGGAAAAATTGAAGGGAGGAGAAAAGGAGCAACAGAGGATGAGATGGCTGGACGGCATCAATGACTCAATGGACATGTGTTTGAGCAAACTCGGAGATAGTGAAGGACAAGGAAGCCCGGCATGCTGCAGTTCACATGGACACAAAAAACCCTTACATCTTGTTATAGAAGTATTCATGGGTGGACTTGAGACTACAGGAGACACACAGGAGTGTTTTCCCTTTACAAGTTTACAGTAAGACATGTAAAATCTCCCACTGAAGGGGCCTGCTCAACATTCACTGCTGTTGAAATGGCCCCTTAGAAGAGTGTGGTCCTAGAGATGAAGCACACGGCTTCAGAGCTTTTCTTAGATGTCAGCTTTTGTTATTCACAAAAGCCCCTTTCGACCATACCTGGGTTCATGTTTCTGAGTTCCAAGTGACTTTTGGAAAGTCCTTAAGACAGGGTGGGTTGCCAAGAGAACCAACCAGGTGGCTAACGGGTTGGAACTTTCATTCCCACTTTCTCCCACCTCCAAGGAGGGGAGAGATGCTGGGGGCTGAGTGAATCACCAATAGCCAATGATTTAATCAAATCTGTCCATATAATGAAGCCTCGACAAAAATCTAAAAGGACAGGGGTTTGGAGAGATTCCAGGCTGGTGGACACGTGAAGATGTGGGAGGTGTGTTACACACTCCATCCTCGTACCTTACCCTCCATGTCTCTCCCATGTGGCTCCTAAGTCATATTCTTTTATAATAAGCTGCTCATAATAACTGAGTTCTGTGGGCAGCTCTAGCAAATTCACTGAAGCCAAGGAGAGGGTCACAGGAATCTCCAGTTTATAGCTAGTAGATAAGTAGTAGTAGAGGTGACAATCTGAACCAGTGATTAGAGTCTGAAGTGGGGGGTGGGTGGGGCGGGGGTTTTGGTGTGAGACTGAGCCCTTAACCCGTGGGATATGATGCTATGTTCACGCAGAGATTGCCAAAATGGACTTAAAGAGAGTTAGAGATTTGCTTGTTTGGGGGTAAAAACCCATATACCTGAAGCTCTAATACTTTGGCCACCTGAAACGAGAAGAGCTGACTCAGTGGAAAAGACCCCGAAGCTGGGAAAAATTGAAGGGAGGAGAAAAAGGGAGCAACAGAGGATGAGATGGCTGGACGGCATCAATGACTCAATGGACATGTGTTTGAGCAAACTCGGAGATAGTGAAGGACAAGGAAGCCCGGCATGCTGCAGTTCACATGGACACAAAAAACCCTTACATCTTGTTATAGAAGTATTCATGGGTGGACTTGAGACTACAGGAGACACACAGGAGTGTTTTCCCTTTACAAGTTTACAGTAAGACATGTAAAATCTCCCCACTGAAGGGGGCCTGCTCAACATTCACTGCTGTTGAAATGGCCCCTTAGAAGAGTGTGGTCCTAGAGATGAAGCACACGGCTTCAGAGCTTTTCTTAGATGTCAGCTCTGTTTACAGCACGTGTCAGCAGATGGTTCGTTACTAAAACTTTTTTCTTTACACCGATCAAGAAACACTGACTGATTTACCCCCATAACTGCCATTTGGGGGAAAATCTCTGGGAAAAACTTAGAGATCTATTTCACATGCTTGCCCTAGGGCAGCAGTCCCCAACCTTTTGGGCACGAGGGACCAATTTTGGCTTAGACAATCCTTCCACAGACCAGGGGTGTGGGCGATTTCAGGATAATCCTAGCACACTGCATTTATAGTCCACACTTTTTATTATTCTTACATCAGCTCCACCTCAGATCATCAGGCATTAGATCCTGGAGGCTGGGGACCCCTGGCCTACAGGACAGATATTCTATCGACTTAATAGACAAAACAGCTGAAGACAGGGAGTCAAATACATGAAACTGGTGGGAGAGGGGACATGACTTGGGAGGAAACCAAATTGAAGCAAGGGACTAAGTAGAATGTACTTTCGACCTTCTGAGATTATGTGGGCAGAAATGCATGCTTTTCCTTTCAGTACAAGTGAAAAAAAATTATACATAAATCTACCTGTCTCTGATACAAAAGTGGCTTGGAGACTACAGCAATCAATGGCATGAACAACTCATTCACTGAAGTTTTTGTTTGCTGTGGCCAATGAAATGTGTGACTGTCTGTAGTCTACGTTTCTCAGCATTCACTTAGATTTTGGTTAGCCCATTTAATGACCATGATCCACCTTTTTTTTTTTTAAAGATTTATTTATTTATTTTGGGCGGGGTCGGGTTGGGGAGGGAGGGGAGCGGGCGGGCCACTTCTATTGGTCTTTCATTTCTCTATTTTCACCCATCTTTGTTCTTTGGCTCCTGTGGGCCTCCCATCACGGTGGCGTCTGTTGTCACAGAGCACCGGCTCTGGGCGCATGCGCTCCAGAGCTCCGGCTCGGTAATTGGACACATCGGTCCAGCCGCTCTGCGGCACGTGGGATCTTCCCAGGCCAGGGATCGAACCGGCGCCCCTTGCAGTGCAAGGCGGTGTCCTTACCCACTGGACCACCAGGGGAAGCCCCACGATCCACTTTTGACATTCAGCTGATAATATTTCAAACTCTGGGAAACATGCTTCATTATATTTCACTTTTAAAACCTGATCAAGAGTTCTAGTTAAGGATGTCAGGTTGAACATACGACACAGAGGATACGGATTTCCACATGGCAAGATCACAGAAAGCCCAACTCAATAGATGTGAACAGATTGCACAGGCAGACTCTGCGTCATGGAACTTCAGAAACATGGCGCTAAAAAGAGACCTTAAAGCAGCCAGCAATCAAACACAAGCTTCACACAAAAGATCAAGAATCAAGCTTTTTTAAAAAGCAATACTAGAAAAGACAAGCCTTCAGAAAAAGGCCTCCAAATTCCAAGGGAAAATAATTTCCAACTTAGAATTCTCTACCCGGCCATATTATTAACTGTGGTGGTGGGGGGGGTTTAGTCACTGAGTCATGTCTGGCTCTTTCACCACCCCAGAGACGGCAGCCTGCCAGGCTTCTCTGTCCATGGGACTTCCCAGGCAAGAACAGTGGAGCAGATTGCCATTTCCTTCGTTCAGGGGATCTTCCTGACCCAGGGATCGAACCTTGGTCTCCTGCATTACATGCAGTCTCCTGCATTTCAAGTGGATTACTTTCCCAACTGAGCCACTAAGGAAGTCCCACTATTAGCTGAGCACAAACTTATAGAATAAACCAAGGTTAAATGAAAGCCATCTCACATATACAGATTTTCAAAACATTGACCACCTATGTACTCCTCTTGCAGGGAAAGTACAGAAGATACACTCTGTGAAGCAAAGGAGTAAATAGAAAAAAAGAAGCAATGGGATATGCTAGGATGCCAATGAATGGAGGGCTGAAAGCTGTGCCAGAGCCTAGAGAGGGAGCCCCCCAACAGGATACCCAATCCTGTGGCTGGACTGAGTCATAATGTGGGGTGGGGTGGGAGTAGCAAGTATCCAGAAAACTAAACGAAAGCAAAGAGCAAGGCAATTACCAGCTCTACAGGAAACAAAATATTGTGTTGAAAAAGAAAAGTAATTACAGGAAAAGTATATGACTTGTCTATGAATAGCATTTACAAAACTGTAATAATGTAGGCACTGAATACTGGATTAAATCAAGGACAGAAAACCACACTGGGGAGATGGGATAAGAAGCAGGAACCCTGGCAGAGGGCTGGTGAGGAAGGGGAGGAAGGGAAGGAAAGGCCCTGAAGTTGATGCCAGCTGCTGCGGGCAGGGAGTACAATTCTCTACGTCTTGGCCCTCCCCAGCAGATGCTGGTAACTGCTTATATCAGAAATGATAAAGAAACAGTTAAGAGACCTGAGGATAAGCACGCACGCACACACACATACACATTCTGTAAAAGAGAAAAATGAAAATAAATGATAACAACATGAGATTCAGTTAAACGAGTTGCAAGAAAGTAGGAAAGTGGGTTGGAGTAGGGTTAGGATAAGGCCCTGGGACTGCTGTTTTCCATAGTAAGTGTGTAAAATTGTTACCAAGTCCAAGCTTGCCCTGCTCACGGCACGACAGGCCAATGAATCCGAGACGAAGTGTTGAGGCAAGGAAAACAGCCTTATTGGAAAAGAGCTGACAGAGAAGATGGCAGGTTAGTGCCTCAAAATAACCATGGTATTGGGGACTGGATGGCAGAGGCATTGATAGATCAGAGGTGGGGGGAGGTGAGGAAGCAAAGTAAAAGGACCATTAATCTTGCAAACATCTCCTAGAATGGCAAGCCTCAGGCAGGGTATGTGTTCATTTTTCCCTTCCTGCCATCCACAGGTGGACAGGGTTCTGAACAAAGGCATTTAATTTAAGAGTCAGGCAGAGGGCTTCCCCTGGTGGTCCAGTGGATAAGGACACCGCCTTGCAGTGCAAGGGGCACCGGTTCGAGCCCCGGCCTGGGAAGATCCCACGTGCCGCGGAGCGGCTGGACCGATGTGTCCAATTACCGAGCCGGAGCTCTGGAGCGCATGCGCCCAGAGCCGGTGCTCTGCGACAACAGAGGCCACTGCAATGGGAGGCCCACAGGAGCCAAAGAACAAAGATGGATGAAAATAGAGAAATGAAAGACCAATAGAAGTGGCCAGCCCGCTCCCCTCCCTCCCCAACACGACACCCGCCCAAAATAAATAAATAAATAAATAAATCTTTAAAAAAAAAAAAAAAAAGAGTCAGGCAGAAAGGCAGGGTCCTCCAGACAAGCCATTAAGTATGATTATAAAAACAAAAGCAACAAAAGCAAGTCACAGAAACAGTTTGCAACATGGAGTCAGAAATGGTTTTGTTGCTTAGACTGCATGCAGTATAAACACGATAAAATTTTTCTGAAAGTTTTAAGTTGAAAGTTTGGTCTAGTTCTGCCATAATAATGGATAATAAACAGAAAAAATATGATAAAAGCTTAGGGAGCTATTCATTTTACATTATTTCAAATTGTCCTTCCCAAACACCCGTGTTTTGAAAACTGTAAATCATATCCTTGAGCACTATCCCCCATAATCTGCCCTCCCATTTTAGCTGGAAAATGTCTGTGGGGAAACAACATGAGACACTTAAAATGGGTTGGAGTAGGGTTAGGATAAGGCCCTGGGACTGCTGTTTTCCATAGTAAGTGTGTAAAATTGTTACCAAGTCCAAGCTTGCCCTGCTCACGGCACGACAGGCCAATGAATCCGAGCAAGTGTTGAGGCAAGGAAAACAGCCTTATTGGAAAAGAGCTGACAGAGAAGATGGCAGGTTAGTGCCTCAAAATAACCATGGTATTGGGGACTGGATGGCAGAGGCATTGATAGATCAGAGGTGGGGGGAGGTGAGGAAGCAAAGTAAAAGGACCATTAATCTTGCAAACATCTCCTAGAATGGCAAGCCTCAGGCAGGGTATGTGTTCATTTTTCCCTTCCTGCCATCCACAGGTGGACAGGGTTCTGAACAAAGGCATTTAATTTAAGAGTCAGGCAGAGGGCTTCCCCTGGTGGTCCAGTGGATAAGGACACCGCCTTGCAGTGCAAGGGGCACCGGTTCGAGCCCCGGCCTGGGAAGATCCCACGTGCCGCGGAGCGGCTGGACCGATGTGTCCAATTACCGAGCCGGAGCTCTGGAGCGCATGCGCCCAGAGCCGGTGCTCTGCGACAACAGAGGCCACTGCAATGGGAGGCCCACAGGAGCCAAAGAACAAAGATGGATGAAAATAGAGAAATGAAAGACCAATAGAAGTGGCCAGCCCGCTCCCCTCCCTCCCCAACACGACACCCGCCCAAAATAAATAAATAAATAAATAAATCTTTAAAAAAAAAAAAAAAAAGAGTCAGGCAGAAAGGCAGGGTCCTCCAGACAAGCCATTAAGTATGATTATAAAAACAAAAGCAACAAAAGCAAGTCACAGAAACAGTTTGCAACATGGAGTCAGAAATGGTTTTGTTGCTTAGACTGCATGCAGTATAAACACGATAAAATTTTTCTGAAAGTTTTAAGTTGAAAGTTTGGTCTAGTTCTGCCATAATAATGGATAATAAACAGAAAAAAATATGATAAAAAGCTTAGGGAGCTATTCATTTTACATTATTTCAAATTGTCCTTCCCAAACACCCCGTGTTTTGAAAACTGTAAATCATATCCTTGAGCACTATCCCCCCATAATCTGCCCTCCCATTTTAGCTGGAAAATGTCTGTGGGGAAACTGTATGAGTAGGAGAAAAGGGAAGCAATTTTGTGGTAAACATGGCATTGAGGCAAAACAGCCTCAAACTGCTGCATTTCTTACAAATACCCTCAATACCTCTGTGCATGCTTCCTTTTAAAAATATCTTTCCATGACTGTCAGATCTCTGCAAGGAGGAAGTCTCTTAAGCTCACTGGGCAACAGGAAAAGAAAATGGATTGTAAGAACTGCATAAAAATATTTAATTATGCTTTAAAAAAGGCAAACTATAAGACAAATTACAAAACAACTGAAACAGAAACAAGTTAACATCTTTATCATGTACACAACAACCATAAATCAAATAAGGCAATTTAGAAAAAAAAAAAATTATCAAAGGACCAAGGATGGGACCACCTGGAGGCACTGCTCTATCAAACAAATAGAAATAAAAACTAACACTAAGAGGAGCTCGGTGGGGGGCTTCCCTGGTGGTCCACTGGGTAAAGAGTCCACCTTGCAGTGCAAGGGGCACCGGTTCGATCCCTGGCCCGGGAAGATCCCACATGCCATGGAGCAGCTGGACTGGTGTGTCCAATTACGAGCCAGTGCTCTGGAGCGCATACGCCCAGAGCCAGTGCCCTGCAACAAGAGAGGCCACTACAATGGGAGGCCCACACAAGCCAAAGAATTAAAATTAAGATGGATGAAAATCAATCAATCAATCAATAAATGAGGCCTAATTTAAAAAAAAAAGCTTACTCTAAAAAAAAAAAAATTCTTAAAAAAAAGAGGAGCTCAAGAGGGGCTTCCCTGGTGGTACAGTGGTTAGAGAGCCCACCTTGCAGTGCAAGGGGCACTGGTTTGATCCCTGTCCCAGGAAGATCCCATGTGCCACGAAGCAGCTGGACCGGTGTGTCCAATTATGAGCCAGCACTCTGGAGTGCATGCGCCCAGAGCTGGTGCTCTGCAACGAGATAGGCCACAATAATGGGAGGCCCACACAGGCCAAAGAATAACAGATGAATGAAAAGAAATGTAAAAAAATAAAAGAGGCATGATGGGGGAGAAAAAAAAAAAAGGAGCAGCTCATTCTTTCCTATATTGAATTAGCGAAGTTAAAGAAAGAGCCAGTGGTGGGGCAAAGGCAACGTCACAGATCTTTTCAAACAGGTTCCTTTCAGAGGTGGGAGAACCTGGTAACTGGTGACTGCTGCAGTCAGCCCTGCCGGCAGGAGTAGGCAGAGTGGCCTCTGAAGCAGACAGGCTGAGCTGAGATCATGGTTCTTGTACCCATCAGGCGTGTAACCAGGCAGGAGAACCACTCTCAGCCTCTATTTGTGCATCACCATCCCAGGGAGTAATACATTTATTACAACTGACTAAAATCCTCTGCACAAATAATCATCAATATTGACCAGCAATCCCAACAGCCAAGACTTGTGTGTGAGTCAGTGCTTAATTGCTTCTAGGCATCTACCTCCAAGAAATGATCCCAGATAAGAAAGCCTTTATGCACCACGATATTTATAAAGGCAACAAACCAGAAACAACCAAAATGAGAATTATGAAATAACTATTTCCTTGCTATGTAGAATCTGGGCCAGGAGAATACTGGCAAAGTCAGGAGTTGGCTGCGATTCCAGACAGAGCTTGGGGATATTTCAGATTCATTTGCAGACCACCACAATAAAGTGAATATTCCAACTAAGTGAATTTCATGAACTTTTTGGTCTCCCAGTTCCTAAAAAGTTACCTTACATTATATTGTAGTCTATTAAGAGTACAATAATAGCATTGTGTCTAAAAAACCCAATGTACTTGCCTTAATAAAAAAATATTTTATTTGGCTTATCTGGTAGTTCAGTGGTAAAGAGTTTGCCTGCCAATGCAGGAGACACAGGTTCGATCCCTGATCAGGGAAGATCTCACATGCTGCGGAACAACTGAGCCCGAGAGCCTCAACTACTGAGCCTGTGCTCTAGAGTCTTGGAGCTGCAACTATTGAGCCCATGTGCTTCAACTACTGAAGCCCGTGTGCCCTAGAGCCTGAGTTCCACAAGAGAAGTCACCACAAGAAGCCGCCTGCTCACCTCAACTGGAGAGTAGCTCCCGCTCCCTGCAACTAGAGAATAGCCTGTGGCAGCAGTGAAAACCCAGAATAGCCAAAAATAAATAAATAAATAAAATGAAAAATATATTTATTGCTAAAAATGCATCATCTGGGCCTTTAGCAAATTGCAACATCAAACATCACTGGTTACAGATCACATAACAAATATAAAAAGTTTGAAAAATTATGAGAATTATCAAAAGCTGACACAGACATAAAATGGGCAAATGATATTGGAAAAATGGTGTTGATAGCCACATTCAACCCAGAGCTGCCACAAACTTTTGGTTTCCCAAAACTGGGGTATTTGCAAAGTGTAATAAAACAAAGTTCAATAAAATGAGGTATGCCTGTACCCTCTCAGGACCAAATGAACCTGAGAGGTGATTCAAATAATCTAAACCAGTCTGCAGTTGTTAAATAAATTATTTAACAATAAGCATACAATGACTGTATAGTAAGCTATATCATAAGTTCTTTCTTCTACCAAGATGAAAATAAAACAAAATGGTATAATTACAACTGTTTAGAAAAACATGCACAGAAAAAGGCTAAGATATACACACTACATGTTAGCATGGTTTGCATGGAAATTGGTAGGAGTTCTCCTAGTCTCTGCCCCAAAGTTAACTTCCATTCCTGTTCCTTGGACTAGAAAGAGAGGATTTCCTTGGAGTTCTGTAGTTCTGAGATTTACGTTACCTTTGAGTATAGGCAGGAGACAGAGGAAGAAAGCACAAGAGGCGAAGGAGGGGAGAAGGAGGAGGGAAGAGAAGGGGAAGAGAGAGGAGGGAAAAGGAGGAAGAAGAACCAGAAGCAGCAAAAACAGGAGACTCCCAGCAGGATCTTCACTACTTCTCACTTCTCATTTCAGTTTCCTTCTCCTCTCTGCCTGCTACATTTTCCAGAGTCCTCAAAGAGCTGCTGCAGACCTCATGGCCCATGTTTTGGGTTGTGTTCATTGGGAAAGAGGGTGGAGGCAGGTACCTGGAGCTGTGACCTCCCTGTCAGGAGGCTTTTGAGGGTTCATTCTGAAAGCAGATGTATCTGAGGAACATTCACACCAGTACTTGATCAGCGGGCACTACGAAGCTGTGACAAGGTCTTGTATCTATATTCTTATGTGAATTATGGTCTCCTGCGGTCAGAGAAAACTCACTTTTCAGTAAAACAAAGCAATTTTCTTTGACTTCTAATGAATGGCCAAGAAAACTGGCCAAATCAATGGAAAACGAAGAAGCAGGAAGCAGTGAAAGAGGTTTCTGAATGAGACAGAACACTTGAGAGGTGTTCAAATAGGGCCAAAATTGCAACATCAAACATCACTGGTTACAGATCCTTGGGCAAAAGCTGACACAGACATAAAATGGGCAAATGATATTGGAAAAATGGTGTTGATAGCCACATTCAACCCAGAGCTGCCACAAACTTTTGGTTTCCCAAAACTGGGGTATTTGCAAAGTGTAATAAAACAAAGTTCAATAAAATGAGGTATGCCTGTACCCTCTCAGGACCAAATGAACCTGAGAGGTGATTCAAATAATCTAAACCAGTCTGCAGTTGTTAAATAAATTATTTAACAATAAGCATACAATGACTGTATAGTAAGCTATATCATAAGTTCTTTCTTCTACCAAGATGAAAATAAAACAAAATGGTATAATTACAACTGTTTAGAAAAACATGCACAGAAAAAGGCTAAGATATACACACTACATGTTAGCATGGTTTGCATGGAAATTGGTAGGAGTTCTCCTAGTCTCTGCCCCAAAGTTAACTTCCATTCCTGTTCCTTGGACTAGAAAGAGAGGATTTCCTTGGAGTTCTGTAGTTCTGAGATTTACGTTACCTTTGAGTATAGGCAGGAGACAGAGGAAGAAAGCACAAGAGGCGAAGGAGGGGAGAAGGAGGAGGGAAGAGAAGGGGAAGAGAGAGGAGGGAAAAGGAGGAAGAAGAACCAGAAGCAGCAAAAACAGGAGACTCCCAGCAGGATCTTCACTACTTCTCACTTCTCATTTCAGTTTCCTTCTCCTCTCTGCCTGCTACATTTTCCAGAGTCCTCAAAGAGCTGCTGCAGACCTCATGGCCCATGTTTTGGGTTGTGTTCATTGGGAAAGAGGGTGGAGGCAGGTACCTGGAGCTGTGACCTCCCTGTCAGGAGGCTTTTGAGGGTTCATTCTGAAAGCAGATGTATCTGAGGAACATTCACACCAGTACTTGATCAGCGGGCACTACGAAGCTGTGACAAGGTCTTGTATCTATATTCTTATGTGAATTATGGTCTCCTGCGGTCAGAGAAAACTCACTTTTCAGTAAAAACAAAGCAATTTTCTTTGACTTCTAATGAATGGCCAAGAAAACTGGCCAAATCAATGGAGCAAAACAGGACAAAGAAACTGAGAGCAGGAAGCAGTGAAAGAGGTTTCTGAATGAGACAGAACACTTGAGAGGTGTTCAAACCGGTGAACCTCTGGCTATGACAAACAGGTCCCCCCAGGTTTTCAGTGCTGACTACACGACTCCCTAGTGATGGGCTGTTCAACACCATTCACTAGGCAGATGGCCTTGTGCACTCTTGCCTTTCCTCCTAACAGCATCTGAAAAGTCAGGAATTTCACTGTGCTTCACCCTCTTCTGGCAGGACAGGGAGAACCTGGAACCCAGACTCATCATATAACATTGCATGAATCAATGGCTTTGGCATAACTTGAAGAAAGGGCTGAAAGTGAGTGCTAAAGAACAGAAATGCTTTTTAATGTCATCTTTGCCTCTTACCAATGGCTCAATTTACAGCAGCCCTGAAAAACTGGTGAGGCCGGCTTTACTCTGTCCATTTTACATGTCATTTATAAATATAGCTGAATAGCTTAAAAATGTTGTTTATTATTCACTAAAGATTTCTTCTAAGTGCTTTTTCCACCTAAAGTTTCCATTTCTAAAAGTTACTTTCATGGGAATATTTTGCAAACAAATTGTGCATTTTCTGCCTTCTTTAACAAGGTATTCAATTCGATTTGAACTTTCCTTGCTTTATATTGTGCTGTGTTGGAGGGATGCTCGAAAATCTCTAAGCTTACTTTCATATTTGCTGTATGACAGGGAGCTCAGCCCAGTTTAGGGGTGGGATGGGATGGGAGATGGGAGGGAGGCTCAGGAGGGAGGGGACATGTGTATACCTGTGGCTGAGTCATGCTTACATACGGCACAAACCAGCACATTATTGAAAAGCAATTATCCTCCCATTTAAAAAATTTAAAAGAGGAACAACAATGAGCATAGGTCCAGTCTTAGCGAACCATCCAGGTGGCTCTGGACAAACCGTTTTACTCCCTCGAGCCCCAGTTCTTTGTCTCTAAAGTGGAACACCACCTCCTCATCCTCAACCCTCACCGTCAAAGGCAGGTAATATTTGTAAAAGTCAATGCTAAAATTACCAAGTGCTATGCAGATATCAGACAGCATTATAAGTACCAAGATAGGTCCATCTTTTGGGTGAAAGGTTCCTTAAGTGAGAACTCAATGCCTCCTAGCAGCCAAGAAGTGAAATTTGGATGGTTATCTTTAAATATACAGCCTTTGTGGATTCACCTACAATCACTTAAATTTCTTCCTCACTTGGTAATCATTTCACCCAGGAAAGATTTAGTTTCATCTGCATATATTACATCTACTTCAAATGATCTGAAGTAGTAAGATTTTCCTATGCCCATCCTCTTAGAACCCAGGTGTCAGTTCAGTTCAGTCACTCAGCTGTGTCAAACTCTTTGTGACCCCACGGACTACAGCACGCCAGGCTTCCCCGTCCTTTACCACCTGCTGGAGCTTGCTCAAACTCATGCCCGTTGACTCAGTGATGCCATCCAACCATCTGTCCTCTGTCGTCCCCTTCTCCTTCAGCCTTCTATTTTCCCCATATCAGGGTCCTTTCCAATGAGCTGTCTCCTCACATCAGGTGGTCCCCACTTATCAGGGTCCTTCCATGAAGCTGTACATGTCTTTAAACAAAAGGACTTTTCTCAGCCCTAAAGTTTCCATTTCTAAAAGTTACTTTCATGGGAATATTTTGCAAACAAATTGTGCATTTTCTGCCTTCTTTAACAAGGTATTCAATTCGATTTGAACTTTCCTTGCTTTATATTGTGCTGTGTTGGAGGGATGCTCGAAAATCTCTAAGCTTACTTTCATATTTGCTGTATGACAGGGAGCTCAGCCCAGTTTAGGGGTGGGATGGGATGGGAGATGGGAGGGAGGCTCAGGAGGGAGGGGACATGTGTATACCTGTGGCTGAGTCATGCTTACATACGGCACAAACCAGCACATTATTGAAAAGCAATTATCCTCCCATTTAAAAAATTTAAAAGAGGAACAACAATGAGCATAGGTCCAGTCTTAGCGAACCATCCAGGTGGCTCTGGACAAACCGTTTTACTCCCTCGAGCCCCAGTTCTTTGTCTCTAAAGTGGAACACCACCTCCTCATCCTCAACCCTCACCGTCAAAGGCAGGTAATATTTGTAAAAGTCAATGCTAAAATTACCAAGTGCTATGCAGATATCAGACAGCATTATAAGTACCAAGATAGGTCCATCTTTTGGGTGAAAGGTTCCTTAAGTGAGAACTCAATGCCTCCTAGCAGCCAAGAAGTGAAATTTGGATGGTTATCTTTAAATATACAGCCTTTGTGGATTCACCTACAATCACTTAAATTTCTTCCTCACTTGGTAATCATTTCACCCAGGAAAGATTTAGTTTCATCTGCATATATTACATCTACTTCAAATGATCTGAAGTAGTAAGATTTTCCTATGCCCATCCTCTTAGAACCCAGGTGTCAGTTCAGTTCAGTCACTCAGCTGTGTCAAACTCTTTGTGACCCCACGGACTACAGCACGCCAGGCTTCCCCGTCCTTTACCACCTGCTGGAGCTTGCTCAAACTCATGCCCGTTGACTCAGTGATGCCATCCAACCATCTGTCCTCTGTCGTCCCCTTCTCCTTCAGCCTTCTATTTTCCCCATATCAGGGTCCTTTCCAATGAGCTGTCTCTTCACATCAGGTGGCCAAACTCAGACATACAACTTTAAAAAAACAATTCTTCCTCCAGTAAGCTGAGGGATTTGGTTCTCCATCTGCTCCATTATCCAATGTAACCATCAGTTCCGATACCAGGTACGCCTTTTTTACCCCCATAGGGAGAGGTCTTTAAATAATCTGTTGTTTAGTCACTAAGTTGTGACTGTCTCTTTTGTGATCCCATGGATGGTAGCCTGCTAGGTTCCTCTGTCCCTAGGATTTCCCAGTCAGGTATACTACAGTGAGTTGTCATTTCCTTCTCCGGGGGATCTTCCCAACCCAGGGGTGGAACCTGCATTTCCTGCACTGTAGGTGTATTCTTTACCACTGAGCCAGGAGGGAAGCCTCTTTGAATAATTACTAGCAATAAAATACTAATCCTCAATCAGCATTTCTTTTCCCCCAGGAAAAAGGTAAACATTTTCTTCATGGCCTTTAGTAATGAGATTTATCAAAAGCTTCATAAAATCTTAAATAAAGGTCAGCTATGGATTTGCATTTACACAGATACTTATTTGTCACATTAAAGAATCCCAGTATTTTTCAGTCAAGCAAGATTTCCCTTTAACAAAAATAATCAATATATTTAACAGATCCTCTAGCATACCTCATTATGAAGTGAAAAACTATTCCCTCAGATTTTTGCTTTGATAATGTGTAAATCTAAAGAAAAGAATAATGAACATCCTTAGATTCTTCACTTAGACTTGTCAATTATCAAGTTGGCCACATTTTGCTTCTAGTATTTTTCTTCCCCAGGCCATTTGAGAATAAAGTGGAATATATTATGACACTTCACTTTTAAAGGTACCAACAAGGACAGTTTCTTCTGCAATGACACAATGATCTGAAGTAGTAAGATTTTCCTATGCCCATCCTCTTAGAACCCAGGTGTCAGTTCAGTTCAGTCACTCAGCTGTGTCAAACTCTTTGTGACCCCACGGACTACAGCACGCCAGGCTTCCCCGTCCTTTACCACCTGCTGGAGCTTGCTCAAACTCATGCCCGTTGACTCAGTGATGCCATCCAACCATCTGTCCTCTGTCGTCCCCTTCTCCTTCAGCCTTCTATTTTCCCCATATCAGGGTCCTTTCCAATGAGCTGTCTCTTCACATCAGGTGGCCAAACTCAGACATACAACTTTAAAAAAACAATTCTTCCTCCAGTAAGCTGAGGGATTTGGTTCTCCATCTGCTCCATTATCCAATGTAACCATCAGTTCCGATACCAGGTACGCCTTTTTTACCCCCATAGGGAGAGGTCTTTAAATAATCTGTTGTTTAGTCACTAAGTTGTGACTGTCTCTTTTGTGATCCCATGGATGGTAGCCTGCTAGGTTCCTCTGTCCCTAGGATTTCCCAGTCAGGTATACTACAGTGAGTTGTCATTTCCTTCTCCGGGGGATCTTCCCAACCCAGGGGTGGAACCTGCATTTCCTGCACTGTAGGTGTATTCTTTACCACTGAGCCAGGAGGGAAGCCTCTTTGAATAATTACTAGCAATAAAATACTAATCCTCAATCAGCATTTCTTTTCCCCCAGGAAAAAGGTAAACATTTTCTTCATGGCCTTTAGTAATGAGATTTATCAAAAGCTTCATAAAATCTTAAATAAAGGTCAGCTATGGATTTGCATTTACACAGATACTTATTTGTCACATTAAAGAATCCCAGTATTTTTCAGTCAAGCAAGATTTCCCTTTAACAAAAATAATCAATATATTTAACAGATCCTCTAGCATACCTCATTATGAAGTGAAAAACTATTCCCTCAGATTTTTGCTTTGATAATGTGTAAATCTAAAGAAAAGAATAATGAACATCCTTAGATTCTTCACTTAGACTTGTCAATTATCAAGTTGGCCACATTTTGCTTCTAGTATTTTTCTTCCCCAGGCCATTTGAGAATAAAGTGGAATATATTATGACACTTCACTTTTAAAGGTACCAACAAGGACAGTTTCTTCTGCAATCAGAGTCATGCACAATGATACAATGCCACTTAGGTTAACAGACAGCCTTACTCAGTCTCCTTCAAAGTCTCAGCCTTGTATAGCTTCCCTTCAAAGCCAGGATCCAATCAGAGGAGACGCATTGAGGGTACCTGCCACACTCTTAAATTTTCTTATTCTACTACAGTTTCTCATTTTTTAAAATGACAATTTTTAAAGAGTCCAGTCTAGCTTTTTTATAGAATGCCCTTCCACTTGGTTTTATCTGATTGTTTCCTTATGTTTAAATTCAGGTTAAATGTGATTGGCAGGAATACACAGAAACACTGTGTCCTATCCAATGCGTCATATCAAAAGCATCTGGTAACATCTGTCCTATTGCTGGTTTGATCATTTGGCTGCCAGAGTGTCTGCCAGATTTCCTGACCACATATACGCCTTTGCCCCTTTATTATTAACAAGGTGTTCGTGGCTTTCTGAAATAATCTAAACGCTGTGGTGCCCTACCTTTCACCCAGTGGTTTTAACATCTGTTGATGATTCGTGTTTGAAATACCACCCTAGTGCCTTCAAAATGGAGACATTCTGTCTCCAGTATTTCTTTTTTATATCTAGTAGTTAATTTTTTCTCCCCCAACGCTAATTTTTAAAACGTTTCTTATTACTGTATAATTATTGCCATGATCTCACTGTGATGCTCAAATTGTCTCAGATGTGGCCTCGGGAGTCTCTCCAGCAGGCCAGGACAGCTTCTGAATGGAACCCACTGGCCTGTAGTGTCTGGGAAGCTCTGGAGTCTTCCTCGGGACAGAACTCCTGCTGTCTGTCTGCCTGTCCTCTGGATCATGCTTCGTGTAGAGTCATACAGCGTCACCTCTGGGGCTCTTTGGATCCTCTAGCATACCTCATTATGAAGTGAAAAACTATTCCCTCAGATTTTTGCTTTGATAATGTGTAAATCTAAAGAAAAGAATAATGAACATCCTTAGATTCTTCACTTAGACTTGTCAATTATCAAGTTGGCCACATTTTGCTTCTAGTATTTTTCTTCCCCAGGCCATTTGAGAATAAAGTGGAATATATTATGACACTTCACTTTTAAAGGTACCAACAAGGACAGTTTCTTCTGCAATCAGAGTCATGCACAATGATACAATGCCACTTAGGTTAACAGACAGCCTTACTCAGTCTCCTTCAAAGTCTCAGCCTTGTATAGCTTCCCTTCAAAGCCAGGATCCAATCAGAGGAGACGCATTGAGGGTACCTGCCACACTCTTAAATTTTCTTATTCTACTACAGTTTCTCATTTTTTAAAATGACAATTTTTAAAGAGTCCAGTCTAGCTTTTTTATAGAATGCCCTTCCACTTGGTTTTATCTGATTGTTTCCTTATGTTTAAATTCAGGTTAAATGTGATTGGCAGGAATACACAGAAACACTGTGTCCTATCCAATGCGTCATATCAAAAAGCATCTGGTAACATCTGTCCTATTGCTGGTTTGATCATTTGGCTGCCAGAGTGTCTGCCAGATTTCCTGACCACATATACGCCTTTGCCCCTTTATTATTAACAAGGTGTTCGTGGCTTTCTGAAATAATCTAAACGCTGTGGTGCCCTACCTTTCACCCAGTGGTTTTAACATCTGTTGATGATTCGTGTTTGAAATACCACCCTAGTGCCTTCAAAATGGAGA
Organism: Tragulus kanchil; assembly: GCA_022376925.1. NCBI lineage: Eukaryota > Metazoa > Chordata > Mammalia > Artiodactyla > Tragulidae > Tragulus > Tragulus kanchil. The sequence goes on along the minus strand of JAIOJX010000005.1, from coordinate 110,997,357 downwards.
CATTCTGTCTCCAGTATTTCTTTTTTATATCTAGTAGTTAATTTTTTCTCCCCCAACGCTAATTTTTAAAACGTTTCTTATTACTGTATAATTATTGCCATGATCTCACTGTGATGCTCAAATTGTCTCAGATGTGGCCTGCGGGAGTCTCTCCAGCAGGCCAGGACAGCTTCTGAATGGAACCCACTGGCCTGTAGTGTCTGGGAAGCTCTGGAGTCTTCCTCGGGACAGAACTCCTGCTGTCTGTCTGCCTGTCCTCTGGATCATGCTTCGTGTAGAGTCATACAGCGTCACCTCTGGGGCTCTTTGGATTTCTGCAGTGGATGCATTCTGACCCTGGTGAGCTCTTCACAGGAGGTGGCTGCTGCCACGTAGGAACCCCTTGTCACTTTGCCAGTGTCTGCCCTGGTCTAGACTGTCCTCTTCTCTGAATTCAGAAACACCACACTAAAGCAGCCTCAGTTGTCTCCCTCATGTGAAGTGCCAGGTATAGAGATGAGGCCCAGCTTCTTGTCTCTGACACTCAGTATCTGCAGGACAACAGGCAAGTCCAGCATCGTTGAGCCAACTGCAATTTCCTCTCTCTCACGATTGTGAGAATGCAATGAAAAAACACGTAGAATCACACCTGGCACAGAACAGGTACCCATAATTTCCTCCTCCACCTCCCAAGGAGCTTACTTTCCATGTCACAGGAGCGAGGGTTTCCAAGAGAGAGACGCCATCACATCAGGTTCCCTGCTTCAACCTTCCCTGGCTTCCTGTGGCCAAATTCGTTAGAGAGTCTGTCCAGACCCCTGAAACTCTGCCTACAAGTTGGCTCTCTGGCTTCAGCTATGGACACTCAGCCCACAGGGTCACATGCCAGTGTGTCTGACTTTATTTGTACCCTCAGACTCCCTTTCACACACGCTCTGTTTTCTCCACCTAGTGATCAAGTTCACTTGGCCAACTTCTACTCATCCTTTTCACACTTGGCTTGTAGAGCACCTCCTCAGTGAGCCAACACTCCCAGCAGTTTGCCACCTTCTGTTTCTATGGCAACTGTACTCTAAGCGCCTATTAGAGCGGGGACTGTAGTCAGAGGTAATCTTATATGTTTCATGTCTGTCATGACTTCTGGATGCCCATTTGTCGCATATATTTGTTTGCCTTCAAAATTTACCCCACACAGGAGAGGCTCTCTAGAAATGTTTGTTCAGATGTGAGCAATACAGGCTTCCCTGGTGGTCCAGTGGTTAAGAATCCTCAGTGGACATCGGTTTGATCCCTAGTCCAGGAAGGTCCCGCGTGCTGAGGAGCAACTGAGCCCAAGCACCACAACTACTGACCCCATGCTTAGAGCCCTGGAGCTGTTCATTACTGAGTCTAGGCACCTAGAGTCTATGCTTCACAAGAGAAGCCACTACAATGAGAACCCTGTGCACCACAACTCGAGAGTAGCCCCCCATCCTCTGCCTGCCACAACTGGAGAAAGCCTGTGTGTGACTATGAGGACTCACTACAGCCCAAAAATAAAACAAATACATGAGTCTTTTAAAAGAGTCAGCTATCTGCTTGTTTATGAAAAGAGTCACATCTATCATCTCTCTGCCCCACAATCCCTGGCTACTTCCCATAAACTAAGAAAGCCACTGAGAAAGTTTAGTAGATCGTGTAAAAATGCACATAACGAACGTTAACTGGAGTGACATAGGAATACCTGCATAGACAGCATGGTCAGAACTATGTAAGAAAAGTATGTGTTGAGAACTAAGACATATATTGAAACATAAGGCCACGAGTGTAAAAGTCCCATTTTGATATTTTTACAGTGCATCTATACTGAAAGAAGAGTTTCTTCAAAATGGAGAAAAAAACATCTCTTAAAGAAAAAAAGAAGTGACCTAGTAGATTTCCATTTTCACTTCGGAAAAAGGAAGAGAACAGTGGAGAGAGAAACAGGAAAGAGAAGAGAACACATAGAATAGAAAAGGCTACTGAAAATCCTAAGATTTAAAAAAAGAGAAGAGAGAATGAACAAAATGAAAACTATACTGATGAAAAGAAACTGGAAGGCAAGCAGAAAATTAAGTAAAATCAAGCACTGATAATTCAAATTCTACACAACTCAACGGGATGGCATAAAGCTATTTTGGTGAGAGAACACAAGCCATATTCTGAAATGCAGATAAGGTTAGCAGGAGCTAATCAGAATATCAGAATTTGTCAGTTAGGGAGGGCAGCTTTCAAACACTCAAGCTGTTACCTAAGACAGTAGGAAAGAACTTAAAAAGGTTATAAAATCCTGAAAAGCAATGAATCCTGTGCCTTGTAAGACTGAACACATGCCAGTAATGAGACCCCTGAGGCCAAGGATTACGATATCATAGCTTAGCAGTGAACTGAAGGAGTGCTTTGATCCTTCTAATTCATGCAATGCCAAAAAAAAAAAAAAAAATTGACAGTGGCAGGAGAGAATATGAAAGTCCTTCTGTTATCACATTTGTATTTTATTGTTCCACTGAACAGTTACTCTTAGATGCCACCCAAACATAACCCTTGTCCTACAGTGAGCTATGTTCCAGTGTGTTGAAGGGAAAAATAAAAAGACCTGTCTCAGATGCCACCCAAATATAACCCTTGTCCAACAGCAGGCTATGTTCCAGTACGTTGGAGGGAAATATAAAAAGACCTGTCTTTGAAGTTCAAGAGAATTATTCCACTGAAAACACCATGTCAGATTAAGGCATTAGCCAGCTAAGTACCCAGGCTGTAACATAACTCTCTGGCTACTTCCCATAAACTGGAGGTTAGATCGTGTAAAAATGCACATAACGAACGTTAACTGGAGTGACATAGGAATACCTGCATAGACAGCATGGTCAGAACTATGTAAGAAAAGTATGTGTTGAGAACTAAGACATATATTGAAACATAAGGCCACGAGTGTAAAAGTCCCATTTTGATATTTTTACAGTGCATCTATACTGAAAGAAGAGTTTCTTCAAAATGGAGAAAAAAACATCTCTTAAAGAAAAAAAGAAGTGACCTAGTAGATTTCCATTTTCACTTCGGAAAAAGGAAGAGAACAGTGGAGAGAGAAACAGGAAAGAGAAGAGAACACATAGAATAGAAAAGGCTACTGAAAATCCTAAGATTTAAAAAAAGAGAAGAGAGAATGAACAAAATGAAAACTATACTGATGAAAAGAAACTGGAAGGCAAGCAGAAAATTAAGTAAAATCAAGCACTGATAATTCAAATTCTACACAACTCAACGGGATGGCATAAAGCTATTTTGGTGAGAGAACACAAGCCATATTCTGAAATGCAGATAAGGTTAGCAGGAGCTAATCAGAATATCAGAATTTGTCAGTTAGGGAGGGCAGCTTTCAAACACTCAAGCTGTTACCTAAGACAGTAGGAAAGAACTTAAAAAGGTTATAAAATCCTGAAAAGCAATGAATCCTGTGCCTTGTAAGACTGAACACATGCCAGTAATGAGACCCCTGAGGCCAAGGATTACGATATCATAGCTTAGCAGTGAACTGAAGGAGTGCTTTGATCCTTCTAATTCATGCAATGCCAAAAAAAAAAAAAAAAATTGACAGTGGCAGGAGAGAATATGAAAGTCCTTCTGTTATCACATTTGTATTTTATTGTTCCACTGAACAGTTACTCTTAGATGCCACCCAAACATAACCCTTGTCCTACAGTGAGCTATGTTCCAGTGTGTTGAAGGGAAAAATAAAAAGACCTGTCTCAGATGCCACCCAAATATAACCCTTGTCCAACAGCAGGCTATGTTCCAGTACGTTGGAGGGAAATATAAAAAGACCTGTCTTTGAAGTTCAAGAGAATTATTCCACTGAAAACACCATGTCAGATTAAGGCATTAGCCAGCTAAGTACCCAGGCTGTAACATAACTCTCATTTTGAAGGCTCTCAAATCTAAGGTCACCAAGGAGACCAGAAAACAGAACCAATCTGAATTTCACTTTAAAAGCTTAGTCATTCGATTAACTCATGTGATTATCAAAATGAGAGCTGAAAACAGCATAAGTTATTCTCTGTCTTCCAATAATATTAGTGTATCTGTGTATCTGGGGCCTTGGGGTCTGTTTGTTTGTTTTTTTCCTGTGGAATCTGCTAAAACAACATAACTTTTTCTTATAGAAGTCTTAGGACACAGAAGAATTCTCAAATGCGTCTGCCTTTTTTGTTTTTAAAAAGTGAATCCTAGAAAGCCGGCACAAGATGACAAGAAGGTGTTTTCTGGTTTGGACACATGCTCCTTGGAGAAAAGCTGTGTTGAGATTAATGAAAGGTAATCAGGGTATCATGAATTTGGCCACCTTCTAAGCCCAGCATGCACGCACACTGGGACACAGGCCAAGTGCCTCCCAGAAGCTCTGACCCAGGAACTGAATGCCTCTGTCCCTTCTCACGCCCCAGAGCTCATCTCTGTTGCAGGAACTTTTGATAACAGGCCCCTTTCTCTTCCTCACCTCATTATTTCACATGACAACCACTTCTCTGACCTATGACATTTTTTGAAGTAAAGTGGACACTGCCATCAAATGAATGAGCCCTAGAGACAATTATTCATAATTACTACTGTTTACCTGTTGGAAATCCTAAAGGAAATCAACCCTGAATATGAAGCTCTAATACGTTGGACACCTGATGCAAAGAGATGACTCACTGACAAAGGCCCTGATGTTGGGGAAAACAGAAGGCAGAAGGAGAAAGGGACAACAGAAAACAAGATGGTTGGATGGCATTGCTGAGTCAACAGACATGAGTCTGTGCAAGCTCCAAGAGATGGTGGAGGACAGGGAAGCCTGGCATGCTGCAGTCCGTGGGTCACAAAGAGTCAGGCATGGCTCAGTGACTGAATTGAACTGACCAGTGGGAACACTTTTCTTGAAGCCATGCATTTGAGTACTGGTGTTAAAATTAAATATGCTAATTGTGGGGCTTTGTATGTTCAAGTTTCCTGAAAACACCATGTCAGATTAAGGCATTAGCCAGCTAAGTACCCAGGCTGTAACATAACTCTCATTTTGAAGGCTCTCAAATCTAAGGTCACCAAGGAGACCAGAAAACAGAACCAATCTGAATTTCACTTTAAAAGCTTAGTCATTCGATTAACTCATGTGATTATCAAAATGAGAGCTGAAAACAGCATAAGTTATTCTCTGTCTTCCAATAATATTAGTGTATCTGTGTATCTGGGGCCTTGGGGTCTGTTTGTTTGTTTTTTTCCTGTGGAATCTGCTAAAACAACATAACTTTTTCTTATAGAAGTCTTAGGACACAGAAGAATTCTCAAATCGTCTGCCTTTTTTGTTTTTAAAAGTGAATCCTAGAAAGCCGGCACAAGATGACAAGAAGGTGTTTTCTGGTTTGGACACATGCTCCTTGGAGAAAAGCTGTGTTGAGATTAATGAAAGGTAATCAGGGTATCATGAATTTGGCCACCTTCTAAGCCCAGCATGCACGCACACTGGGACACAGGCCAAGTGCCTCCCAGAAGCTCTGACCCAGGAACTGAATGCCTCTGTCCCTTCTCACGCCCCAGAGCTCATCTCTGTTGCAGGAACTTTTGATAACAGGCCCCTTTCTCTTCCTCACCTCATTATTTCACATGACAACCACTTCTCTGACCTATGACATTTTTTGAAGTAAAGTGGACACTGCCATCAAATGAATGAGCCCTAGAGACAATTATTCATAATTACTACTGTTTACCTGTTGGAAATCCTAAAGGAAATCAACCCTGAATATGAAGCTCTAATACGTTGGACACCTGATGCAAAGAGATGACTCACTGACAAAGGCCCTGATGTTGGGGAAAACAGAAGGCAGAAGGAGAAAGGGACAACAGAAAACAAGATGGTTGGATGGCATTGCTGAGTCAACAGACATGAGTCTGTGCAAGCTCCAAGAGATGGTGGAGGACAGGGAAGCCTGGCATGCTGCAGTCCGTGGGTCACAAAGAGTCAGGCATGGCTCAGTGACTGAATTGAACTGACCAGTGGGAACACTTTTCTTCGAAGCCATGCATTTGAGTACTGGTGTTAAAAATTAAATATGCTAATTGTGGGGCTTTGTATGATGACAGAACCAAGCTTAAGCTAAACCAAGTCATTTTCTAAAGCTCAACTCTCTTCCCTTGATGTTTAATGATGAGTGATAATCATTAAGGCAGGCCTTGGATGATGTCTGAAGTCAGGGATATCCTATTCTGGAAGCACTGTGCTTTAATGTCCTGTCTCTGGCCTTCTCATCCATACCCTCAGGTTTAACACCTCAGGATATGATGAATCACACACATTTAACTTTTAGCACTGATTTCCCCTTCAACTTGAGATGCAGACAGCTAATTGGCCTGGACCCCACCACTTAGGTATCTCACAAGTACCTCAAACTCCGTTTAATCGAAGTCATTAACTCCCTTTTCCTTCTTTCCTTCTAATTATCCCAGGGCAAAAACCAGTCACCTTTGAAATCCTTCCTTTCTCTCCTCACTCTGTATCAAATGTACTGCTAAACTGTACTGATTCAACCGCTTAAATAATGCTCAAATCAATTTTCTCCACTCTACGGCCAGAGGCTCAGCTTAAAGCCCTCATATCATAGCATTTCCCACGTTACACAAGATGCAAGTTTGGCTGAGTGGCTATGAGGCACTTCCCACAAAGGCAGGGGCTTCTGTCAGCTCTGCTCGCCCCTTGCTCTCCAGCACCTCAGACAAAGCAGGCGCTTAATGCACATTAAATACATTTCACTGGATAGGGTTTCCCTGGTGGTCCAGTGGGTAAGGACACCGCCTTGCAGTGCAAGGGGCGCCGGTTCGAGCCCTGGCCTGAGAAGATCCCACGTGCCGCGGAGCGGCTGGACTGATGTGTCCAATTACCGAGCCGGATTTCTGGAGCGCATGCACCCAGAGCCGGCACTCTGCAACGACAGACGCCACTGCGATGGGAGGCCCACAGGAGCCAAAGAACAAAGACGGATGAAAATGGACAAATGAAAGACCAATAGAAGTGGCCCGCCTGCTCCCCTCCCTCCCCACAACCACCCCCCACCAAAATAAATAAATAAATAAATCTTTAAAAAAAATAATAAATACATTTCGCTGGATGAATTGGAGTCTAGGGATGAAAACGTGATGGTGACACCCAGCTTTCTTCCTTCTTACAGCATTTTACAGCGACAGACCCTGCGTATTTACTGCCTTCTTTTTCTTTCACGACTCCTTACGACGATACAAAAAGTGTCATAGGCCCTGTCTTGCCAACAAAGGGACTGAGACAACTGCCACACAGCAAGCGCCACACGGCACCACCCTCACTCTGACCTCAGCGCTCTTTCTACTCCTGGGCAGGTTAGTACTGTTTCAGGTAATAAGTCCCCGCTCTGGGCAAAGGTTCAGAGAGAGCTTCATCTAGATGTGGCGGTGAGGATATTGAGACAGTGCACTGGATGACTTTCAATAAGATTCCTTTCCGTTTTGACTAACCTGACCCCAGTTATGGCTCCAAGGCAGGAAACTCTGGCCCCTAGGATCTCTCTAGAACCACCCTCCGCTCGCTTCTAATCTTGCTCCCTATGGCAGTGCTCTGGCCCTTGTTTGACTTCACGGGGTTTTGGGGGGATTTTTTTGCCTAATTTTTTTTTTTTTTTTGCCTCAGCCATCATTTGCTTTCATCCATCTTTATTCTTTGGCCTGTGTGGGCCTCCCATTGCAGTGGCCTCTCTCCTTGCAGAGCATCGGCTCTGGGCACATGCGCTCCAAAGCGCTGGCTAGTAATTGGACACACCAGTCCAGCTGCTCCACAGCACGTGCGATCTTCCTGGTCCAGGGATCAAACTGGTGCCCCTTGCACTGCGAGGCAGACTCTTCACCCACTGGACCACCAGGGAAACCCCAACCTCACAGTTTCTTAAGCTTGATCTGCCTCCAAGAGGCAGCACCCAGCCTTCAAGATCTTTTCCAACTCTTCTGTCTAGCTTCAGAAATCACTCTGTTTTACCTGTGAAGTGTTGTTGCCAAAAAAAACCAACAAAAAAATTAAAACAACTGAACCAAGTCTCCAGACAATTTTCTATTTAGAGGAAATATGGAAGAGAGAGGAAGAAGTTCACTGAGTTACAAAGAAACAAAGACATAAATCCAAAATGTGGGCTCTCCTGCTCTGATCTCTACAAAGTACTGATGGAGTTTTAAAAAAGGGGAGGGTGTGGAGGAGAGAAAAGAACTGTTCTAGAATGTAGAGACCTAACCTATAGAACAACTAAATGTAATATACAGTCTTTGGATCCTAATTTATACAAATCAACTGTTTTCTTAAGAAACACCACTAAAGACCAGCAAGATAGTCCATGAACTGGTAACTGCCAATACCAAAGAATTTTTGGTTCATTGTGCTGAATGTACCAACAGAACTAAAGTTAAGAAATAAAATATCCAAAAATTTTAATGCCTACTAAATATGAAGGAAGCAATAAAAATAGTAATTGTCTGGGATTTGTTTAAAATACTTCAAAAGAAAATAAGATGGAGCAAATGTAGCAAATCTTGGTAAGCAATGAATCTGGGTGTGGGTTTATGGAGGTTCCTTACAGTGGTTTCTCTTCTTCGGGATACAGTTGAGAAATATCAGAATAAAAAAACTGTCATTTGAACCCATTCTTCCAAGAGCTCTGTTCTATAAAAGAATTAGACTGAACAAGTTCTTGCTAATAATTTTTGCTAACATTTCACTCCCTCCTGTATACTTTAGTAAGTCCAATTTCCAGAAGACTGACATGGAAAGATGGCCCTCGTTGGGGTTTCTGGCAGCATGATGAATGAGTGACATGTTTGGGTTTGGTTGTGCACACAGTTCCTGTTAACTTCTGTCTTTACTAAGAAAACCCACAAGCCATTTTTAGCTGCAGGATCTTGGTTAGACGTGCTGATGACTCAGGTTGACTCTGTAAGTGCCGCTGCAAACCAACAGTAGGGTTGCCAGTGACCAGGTGGAGCTGCAGAAGTCCTAAGAAGAAACAAGGCTACAACCACATCAGGGAGGAAGGCCACACAGTCCAACCCCTCGACGCTGGGTCCACTTTAAATGCGGACTTGACCAGATCCCGCTTCTACCTTAATGGGTATGATGTGCTCCTTGGTGGAGTAACTTCCCATGCACAGGCCTCCCTTTTTTTTTTTTTAAAGGAATGAACTATACCATCAATCAGCCTCCTACTGAGAACACGTGGCTTATCAAGTCATCCTCCCCTCAGTGACAACAAGATATCTCCTATGATTTGGCAGCTCCAGGCAAGCACCTAAGAGTTTTCACTGAGGATAAAGAACAGGTGACGCTGGCTTTCTTTGGAAAGGCTGAAGAACAAGCAAGGGGGAGGTGCAAACAGGCAGGACTGGTGAAGGGAGATGAGAGAGACCTTGGGATCATTCATTCTTTAGGATGGTTCCTCCAGTTAGAGAAACAGACTGCAGCAAGAATACATGAGTAAGTAAGAAACGAGCTACCTCTGAGCACATATGTAAGTCCAGGAAGGAAGTGGACCCACAGCAATCCAGCAACCTAAAGAAATCCAAAATTTCCAAGGACGAACACACCACTTGTGAAATCCCTCTTCCAAGGGATTGGACTTTTCAGTCCTCTCCCAAGGTTCTATCAAAAAGAATGTCTCTTCTGGAAGGAACACAAGCACAAATGAGTGAAACTGAAAGGATGTTTCACTAACACAAGTGTGATTCAAAGAAATGACTCCAAACACATCACAGCATTCCACATTTTCTCCCACCCAAAGACAGGAAATGAGCTGCTTCTCCCTCTTTCTGCTTTAAAGAGTGTTCATGTAGTTAAACATTTTAAAACCTAAATCTCCTGCTAATTCTTTCATAAAGTTCCAATGATAGTCCCCAGTTGAAATTATGCCAAGGGAGGGGCTGGGGTGAGGATGGAAAAGCAGAGACAGTGAGAGGAATAAAGTTTACTTTAAAGAAAAGCATCTTCACTATTAGAGAAGATCAGGACAGGGAGGAGAGGTCTTATTTGAGTGGGTGGAGGACATGACTCTGAGCAAATCCCAGGAGACGGTGAAGGACAGGGAAGCCTGGCGTGCTGCAGTCCATGGCGTCGCAAAGAGTCGGACACGACTGAGCGACTGAACAACAAAGGGTGCGAGGACAGTGTCTCTAGCCTTCCTTTGAGCCAAATCCTGCTGGGTCCACTTTAAATGCGACTTGACCAGATCCCGCTTCTACCTTAATGGGTATGATGTGCTCCTTGGTGGAGTAACTTCCCATGCACAGGCCTCCCTTTTTTTTTTTTTAAAGGAATGAACTATACCATCAATCAGCCTCCTACTGAGAACACGTGGCTTATCAAGTCATCCTCCCCTCAGTGACAACAAGATATCTCCTATGATTTGGCAGCTCCAGGCAAGCACCTAAGAGTTTTCACTGAGGATAAAGAACAGGTGACGCTGGCTTTCTTTGGAAAGGCTGAAGAACAAGCAAGGGGGAGGTGCAAACAGGCAGGACTGGTGAAGGGAGATGAGAGAGACCTTGGGATCATTCATTCTTTAGGATGGTTCCTCCAGTTAGAGAAACAGACTGCAGCAAGAATACATGAGTAAGTAAGAAACGAGCTACCTCTGAGCACATATGTAAGTCCAGGAAGGAAGTGGACCCACAGCAATCCAGCAACCTAAAGAAACCCAAAAATTTTCCCAGGACAACACACCACTTGTGAAATCCCTCTTCCAAGGGATTGGACTTTTCAGTCCTCTCCCAAGGTTCTATCAAAAAGAATGTCTCTTCTGGAAGGAACACAAGCACAAATGAGTGAAACTGAAAGGATGTTTCACTAACACAAGTGTGATTCAAAGAAATGACTCCAAACACATCACAGCATTCCACATTTTCTCCCACCCAAAGACAGGAAATGAGCTGCTTCTCCCTCTTTCTGCTTTAAAGAGTGTTCATGTAGTTAAACATTTTAAAACCTAAATCTCCTGCTAATTCTTTCATAAAGTTCCAATGATAGTCCCCAGTTGAAATTATGCCAAGGGAGGGGCTGGGGTGAGGATGGAAAAGCAGAGACAGTGAGAGGAATAAAGTTTACTTTAAAGAAAAGCATCTTCACTATTAGAGAAGATCAGGACAGGGAGGAGAGGTCTTATTTGAGTGGGTGGAGGACATGACTCTGAGCAAATCCCAGGAGACGGTGAAGGACAGGGAAGCCTGGCGTGCTGCAGTCCATGGCGTCGCAAAGAGTCGGACACGACTGAGCGACTGAACAACAAAAGGGTGCAAGGAGACAGCAGCAGTGTCTCTAGCTCTGTTCTTCCGGATTTCCACTGTAAGGATTAATAGAAAGAAGGAAAAAACATAATTTGAAACCCAACTTTCCAACTAGGAGAAGGAGAAAAGCACATAAAAGTGTCTGGATCTGTAACAAGGGAGTGAATATTTAAGAGTCTGGCAGGAAACCAAAGAGCTCCACCCACACACAAAGCTTAACTGCTTCCATCACACTAACTAGACCACATATTCCCCGAGCTGGAAAGCGCTAGCAGGGTTTGGGAATTTTGAGAAGGGTGGGGTCACCTAACTATATGGCTCAGTAATGTTTCCAGATGAAGGCAAGGGAGCTTGACTCTGTTCTCAAGAAATTTTCACCTTTGGCCTAAATCAAAGGACTCCTGGGCAAGATGAGAAAAAACAAAAAAGGAAATCACAGCAAGGAATGATTTACCTTCGGAGAGCAGTTGAAATGCATACCGGGCACTGGCAGTGTGGTTACATACATTGTAATACACCGATACAGGTACAGCGTGCCAACTATGCAGAAAAATCTTCTGCTAATAATAGACCTAGAAAAAGGGAAAAACAGGGCAGACACTCAGTCATGAAATTCCGCACATCCATTTACATTAAGCGTTCAATGACCCAACAATATAAACAAACCCCCAAATGACTTGAGAGATTGAAATGAGAATGCTGTAACGATAGCTAGGAGCAGATTAAGGTGAGGATTTTGACAATGATATTGTGCTTTAAAAAAAATTAACCTTAAGGCCTGAGCTGCTTCTCCCTCTTCCTGCTTTAAAGAGTTTTCATGTAGTTAAACATTTTAAAACCTAAATCTCCTGCTAATTCTTTCATAAAGTTCCAATGATAGTCCCCAGTTGAAATTATGCCAAGGGAGGGGCTGGGGTGAGGATGGAAAAGCAGAGACAGTGAGAGGAATAAAGTTTACTTTAAAGAAAAGCATCTTCACTATTAGAGAAGATCAGGACAGGGAGGAGAGGTCTTATTTGAGTGGGTGGAGGACATGACTCTGAGCAAATCCCAGGAGACGGTGAAGGACAGGGAAGCCTGGCGTGCTGCAGTCCATGGCGTCGCAAAGAGTCGGACACGACTGAGCGACTGAACAACAAAAGGGTGCAAGGAGACAGCAGCAGTGTCTCTAGCTCTGTTCTTCCGGATTTCCACTGTAAGGATTAATAGAAAGAAGGAAAAAACATAATTTGAAACCCAACTTTCCAACTAGGAGAAGGAGAAAAGCACATAAAAGTGTCTGGATCTGTAACAAGGGAGTGAATATTTAAGAGTCTGGCAGGAAACCAAAGAGCTCCACCCACACACAAAGCTTAACTGCTTCCATCACACTAACTAGACCACATATTCCCCGAGCTGGAAAGCGCTAGCAGGGGTTTGGGAATTTTGAGAAGGGTGGGGTCACCTAACTATATGGCTCAGTAATGTTTCCAGATGAAGGCAAGGGAGCTTGACTCTGTTCTCAAGAAATTTTCACCTTTGGCCTAAATCAAAGGACTCCTGGGCAAGATGAGAAAAAACAAAAAAGGAAATCACAGCAAGGAATGATTTACCTTCGGAGAGCAGTTGAAATGCATACCGGGCACTGGCAGTGTGGTTACATACATTGTAATACACCGATACAGGTACAGCGTGCCAACTATGCAGAAAAATCTTCTGCTAATAATAGACCTAGAAAAAGGGAAAAACAGGGCAGACACTCAGTCATGAAATTCCGCACATCCATTTACATTAAGCGTTCAATGACCCAACAATATAAACAAACCCCCAAATGACTTGAGAGATTGAAATGAGAATGCTGTAACGATAGCTAGGAGCAGATTAAGGTGAGGATTTTGACAATGATATTGTGCTTTAAAAAAAAAAATTAACCTTAAGGCCAAAGGAGTTTAAAACACTCTCTATTGTTATTAATCGGGCTTCTTGAGGCCTGAAACATGAGTTGACCGTCAACTGACAGACAAGGAGGTCTGATGGGTCAGAGTTGAGTCCGTGCCTGTGGTTAAACATTTCTTTTCTGTCATAAAAAAGATGACGTTCCGAAAAATCACAGAGACATTAAAATGGGAATTCAAAACTTTTCTGACGCTGAGTCAAAGGCATTAAACCATTGTACTTATATATTGTAGAAATTGATTATCCTAGCTGATCTTTAAGGATCAGCTAAAATGACACCAAGAAAAGAGCCTGCCTTTATGACATTACCTCTCTACCTAGATTTTAGAAAATGGGTCAAGATTGCTTACCACAGAGAAATGTCTTATTTTCTCTTATTAAAGCTGTGCTTGGGTTTCCCTGGTGGTCCAGTGGGTAAGGACACCGCCTTGCAGTGCAAGGGGCGCCGGTTCGATCCCTGGCCTGGGAAGATCCCACGTGCTGCGGAGCGGCTGGACTGATGTGTCCAATTACTGAGCCGGAGCTCTGGAGCGCATTCGCCCGGAGCCAGTGCTCTGCGACAACAGAGGCCACCGCAATGAGAGGCCCACATGGGCCAAAGAACAAAGATGGATGAAAATGGACAAATGAAAGACCAATAGAAGTGGCCCGCCTGTTCCCCTCCCTCCCCACCCCACCCCTCTCAGATAAATAAATAAATCTTTAAAAAAAAAAAAAACAAAAAACTGTGCTTGTCACCTCCAAGGACAAGAATTTATTCAGCATAAAGCTGTCTTTTAAAAAGGTATGTGTCTCTAATTTCAAGAACAATGAAAAACAGTGTAATTCAGCAACATAAAGAGGGACAATACTAAATAATATTACTAGATTATTAATGTCTTACCAGAATGTCTGAAATAACCAAGTGAATTGTGCATTGTAAGATACAATGATCATTTTTGTCACAAGGAAAATGCCCCCTCAACCATCCTGTTCAAACAAACCAAAATTACTTGCAGTTTACTTGAACGATACTGGAAACGTCAACAACAGAAGACTGCTCAGTCTATTTAGATGTCAGTCTCTTCAGATGAAGAGAAACAGGTAAAACCACTGCTATCACTCCACTTGGGTAAAAATATCTTAAAATCACCCCCTGATGATTTTGTGGTGCACATGACATACACACAACACACACACAAACGAGAGTAACTATTTCCAAAGTTCACCCTTGAGTCACATCTGGGTAACAGTGAAAAGACTTGGGACTACCTGAGAATGAGGTATTTGAAAACATAACAAAGGACGAGAAAGGACAAGTTCTCTTATCAAAAAACCCACTTTAAAAGCAACAAACATTAAAGATTCAGTCATATTTACTCTTTGACTTGAAGTGAAGAAAATCAGAAGACTTATACCCATGGAACATCATCAGCACTAACACGGTGACAGGATGGAAGGGGCTGCTAACAAGAATCTTCAGAATCTTCAGATCTTTTTATTTCATCCTTTTTTGAAATTAAGCTTAGAGCATCTTCATTGTATACTTTTAAACAATAATTTCCTACCACACACTTCAGAAAGCAGGATATAAAAGCATTTCCAAACTCTGTATCCTGTTAAGGCATTATTTCCTTAATCAAAGGATTTCATACATTAGAATTCTCTTACTTAAGCTTAAAAGTTCAAGATGTGTTTTTAATGGGTTAAAATAGTTACAAGTGTAACTAAGGCAACAAAAAAGCCACAGAGGAAACGTTAATGAGGTATTTCTAGATATTAAACAAACGCCAAAGACAAGATGCACATTACAATTCTCAAGCTACTGTGGTGTTCTCACATGGGATGCACCACGCCCATGTCGGAAAGAAGTCTATTTCCTATCTGCTCACACTCTGCGATGACTATCAGTCATAGGCACTTGGGCATGCTCATGGCTATCTGTTCTTCTTCCAAATAATATTACTAGATTATTAATGTCTTACCAGAATGTCTGAAATAACCAAGTGAATTGTGCATTGTAAGATACAATGATCATTTTTGTCACAAGGAAAATGCCCCCTCAACCATCCTGTTCAAACAAACCAAAATTACTTGCAGTTTACTTGAACGATACTGGAAACGTCAACAACAGAAGACTGCTCAGTCTATTTAGATGTCAGTCTCTTCAGATGAAGAGAAACAGGTAAAACCACTGCTATCACTCCACTTGGGTAAAAATATCTTAAAATCACCCCCTGATGATTTTGTGGTGCACATGACATACACACAACACACACACAAACGAGAGTAACTATTTCCAAAGTTCACCCTTGAGTCACATCTGGGTAACAGTGAAAAGACTTGGGACTACCTGAGAATGAGGTATTTGAAAACATAACAAAGGACGAGAAAGGACAAGTTCTCTTATCAAAAAACCCACTTTAAAAGCAACAAACATTAAAGATTCAGTCATATTTACTCTTTGACTTGAAGTGAAGAAAATCAGAAGACTTATACCCATGGAACATCATCAGCACTAACACGGTGACAGGATGGAAGGGGCTGCTAACAAGAATCTTCAGAATCTTCAGATCTTTTTATTTCATCCTTTTTTGAAATTAAGCTTAGAGCATCTTCATTGTATACTTTTAAACAATAATTTCCTACCACACACTTCAGAAAGCAGGATATAAAAGCATTTCCAAACTCTGTATCCTGTTAAGGCATTATTTCCTTAATCAAAGGATTTCATACATTAGAATTCTCTTACTTAAGCTTAAAAGTTCAAGATGTGTTTTTAATGGGTTAAAATAGTTACAAGTGTAACTAAGGCAACAAAAAAGCCACAGAGGAAACGTTAATGAGGTATTTCTAGATATTAAACAAACGCCAAAGACAAGATGCACATTACAATTCTCAAGCTACTGTGGTGTTCTCACATGGGATGCACCACGCCCATGTCGGAAAGAAGTCTATTTCCTATCTGCTCACACTCTGCGATGACTATCAGTCATAGGCACTTGGGCATGCTCATGGCTATCTGTTCTTCTTCCAAGTATTTGAGTAATAGGCTTATTACACTTTCTCTGACAGAAAAGACCACCATACACGTTAAATCTGATGACAAGAAAATATGAATAAAAGTGCTAAAATTTTTTAAGACCTGCAAGAATAATATGTTATGTCCAGAATAACTTTATTAAACCTTTTATTCTCCTGACTCAAAGAGGAAAAAGTACTCATAACCTAACAAATATAAACTTAAAAGAGCAATCCTACATAGTTTTTGGCATTTGATACAATGGTCTGAAATTCTAAAGGAAAAAAATACCAAAGAAATGAAATACTGGAAAATAAAATGAAAACACTGGAAGTGTCTTTGTCTCCCACAAGTTGTCTCAACTAAGCTACAACCAGTAGACACACAGATCCTTCAGTGCTCAAGACCTTGTCTGCCAGCTCCTGAGGGAAGTTTTCTGACTTTCATAAACAAACTGATCCTGAGACATGGCAGTGGATCCAAGGGACGATCCCAAAGTAGGAGGCGATCAACAAGGGGGACAGTACATGTATCCAGGCCAGGATCAGGGAGCCCCATGTCTTGGAACAATCATGGGGGAGGCCAGTACATGGTTCAGGTCCCTCCAGTACACGCCATGGGGACATGGTGTCTTCGGCACATCTTCTCATGGGTGCTGAATCTGCCTTTAGCAAAGGCTCGCCTGAGGATCTGAATCATCTCAATTAACTTCCTTGGAAACTGGCTTCCTCACCAGCAAAAGAATATTTTCCTTATGATTCAGAAAAACGTTAATGAGGAACTTCCCCAGACTGTTATTAACAATAACTAGGGTTTTGCCAAATTTCTCCTTTATGCCAAGTTCTGAGCAATTTCATTCTTAGAACAACCTGCATTGCCAGCCTATGACCCTTTTTTTATGGATGGGGTAATTTCAGTTCAGAGAGTAAGCTGAAATATAAATACATTACTCAAGACAAAAAGATTCAGGAAATGGCTTTGAATTGTATAATAAAAATCCCAATTTTATTTTGAGACTACACAGCTATGTAACAATGGACGAGCCAACATCTGATTTCATTTAAGTTACAAAATCTACTTAACCCATATTTTTCACTTAGGGCTTTATGTCATATTTCATATTGACCCAGACCTCTACAAAGTAAGTATTTTTGACAGTTATTTAATGATAACCATGTTAGTTATTAAAGTACTGAAAAAGATCCTTCTAGGAATCCAACAGGAAACTCTTCATTCTTCATTATTGTTTGCACAGTCTGTGCCCAGTTAGGTTTGCTTACATCTTTCCAATACTTAGTCAGTCTGGTGGCTCAGATGGTAAATAATCTGCCTGCAATGCAGAAGACCTGCATTCAACCGCTGGGTCGGGTAGATACCCCGCAGAAGGGAATGGTAACCCACTCCAATACTCTTGCCTGAAGAATTCCATGGACAGAAGAGCCTGACCAGCTACAGTCCGTGGGGTCACAACGAGTTGGCCAGCACGAAGTGACTGGCACACTTTTCTCAAATGTCATTTACTTCTCCACATTCTACGTCACCTGAACTTTGATTATGACCTTTGACCTATTGTCCCTAATTCCATTTGTGCCTCCATAAAAATCCCTTCTACCAAGAGCAGTCAGAACCATCTTTTTAAAAACAGTTAAATCAGAGCATGTCCTTTAAAACCCTCCAAGAGCTGCCAAATATGTTCTGAATAAAATCCAAATCCCTTCCCAAGGTCATGAAGATCCAGATGTTCTGGGCCAAGCTGACCTCCCTCGGCCCTCCCCATCATTCCTTAATTCCATTCTGATGCCCATGGTGCCACTGAACACATCACACCAAGTTCCTCCTGCCTTAGGCAGATCTCAGCCATTCCCTCTGCCTGGACTCCAGCAACACTGCCAGTCATGAGGTCTCTCATGGATCTGGTGCCACCTTCTCTTACTGTACTTTCTTCACAGCTTTCCACCCCCATGCCCATATGCTGCTGAAGCGAACTCCAAAGGGTTTCTTAAATCAGTTTTCTTCCCTCTAATTCCTTGCTACTAGCTCTGGGATCCCCTGGTTGATGGCAACTTTCTCCTTACTACCTGAAGGTCCAATATCCCTCACAGGCTCCTCTCAACATGACCCCATGCTACTTTCCATTTTATCTGGCAGACATGAATTCCACCACCCTTGGCAAAAAAAAAAAAAGCCCTGCTCACTGCTCCCTAAAACTATACTTACTTGTTTTTGCCAGCAAATCTCTTTGCCTGGCCTCTCCTGTTAGCCCAACCGCCTACCTCAAACGCCACCTCTGCATGGAGCTTCCCTCATGTTTGCAACTGGACAGTTGCATCTGTCAAGAACTTCAGATCTGAACACTCACTCAGAACCACATCACCTCAGAACTTGGCTTCTAGTTGACGGTGCTTCTGAGTAGTGAGATGGGCATCACTATTACCAACAGAGGCCCCTGTTCCTTCTATTAGAGGAAGCTCTTAGAGAAAGCTGTTCCTTATGTTTCAGTCCTACTGAGACGACAATGCCTGTAATATGGGCAGTACCATGTGGTTCTGTGCTTTACAGCTTCACTTTCTAGTCCCTCTGACAATGCTTTCCTGCTTCTTTCTACAAATGTTTGTCCTCTTTTTAAATGTCTGTCCTTTAAACTCTTTCATTTATCTGCCAGAATTAATCTCTGCTGATGCTCACCATTCCTTTACTCTACGTCGTTTATGTACTTATATTTTATTTGATGGCAGTTGTCAAGATGGCTGCATTCATTCAAGTAGGACCGTGAGTCCTGTCATCCTTCTCCCTTGCCTCTCCCATCTCATTACCCCATCTGGGCTTTCTATCCATCACAGGAGTCTCACCTCTCAGATGGTGGATCATGAAAACCCAGCTGACCCTACATTCCTTAATTCCATTCTGATGCCCATGGTGCCACTGAACACATCACACCAAGTTCCTCCTGCCTTAGGCAGATCTCAGCCATTCCTCTGCCTGGACTCCAGCAACACTGCCAGTCATGAGGTCTCTCATGGATCTGGTGCCACCTTCTCTTACTGTACTTTCTTCACAGCTTTCCACCCCCATGCCCATATGCTGCTGAAGCGAACTCCAAAGGGTTTCTTAAATCAGTTTTCTTCCCTCTAATTCCTTGCTACTAGCTCTGGGATCCCCTGGTTGATGGCAACTTTCTCCTTACTACCTGAAGGTCCAATATCCCTCACAGGCTCCTCTCAACATGACCCCATGCTACTTTCCATTTTATCTGGCAGACATGAATTCCACCACCCTTGGCAAAAAAAAAAAAAGCCCTGCTCACTGCTCCCTAAAACTATACTTACTTGTTTTTGCCAGCAAATCTCTTTGCCTGGCCTCTCCTGTTAGCCCAACCGCCTACCTCAAACGCCACCTCTGCATGGAGCTTCCCTCATGTTTGCAACTGGACAGTTGCATCTGTCAAGAACTTCAGATCTGAACACTCACTCAGAACCACATCACCTCAGAACTTGGCTTCTAGTTGACGGTGCTTCTGAGTAGTGAGATGGGCATCACTATTACCAACAGAGGCCCCTGTTCCTTCTATTAGAGGAAGCTCTTAGAGAAAGCTGTTCCTTATGTTTCAGTCCTACTGAGACGACAATGCCTGTAATATGGGCAGTACCATGTGGTTCTGTGCTTTACAGCTTCACTTTCTAGTCCCTCTGACAATGCTTTCCTGCTTCTTTCTACAAATGTTTGTCCTCTTTTTAAATGTCTGTCCTTTAAACTCTTTCATTTATCTGCCAGAATTAATCTCTGCTGATGCTCACCATTCCTTTACTCTACGTCGTTTATGTACTTATATTTTATTTGATGGCAGTTGTCAAGATGGCTGCATTCATTCAAGTAGGACCGTGAGTCCTGTCATCCTTCTCCCTTGCCTCTCCCATCTCATTACCCCATCTGGGCTTTCTATCCATCACAGGAGTCTCACCTCTCCAGATGGTGGATCATGAAAACCCAGGGCTTAATTCAGTACCTTAAGAAGGAAAATTAGAAGGAAAGCGTTGTGAAACAAAAAGGACAGAATAAGTGCTGTAGAATAACCAGGAAAGTAAAGACGTATGCTCTTCTGGGAGATCTAGAACTCACTTACTATTTCCTGGGTGCATACACAGGAGGATGGCAGCTTATGAATCAGGAGAATGAGATGAACATGTGCACCCAGCCCAGAAATGAGTCTGTACATGCACAGTGCCACTTTGCTCCACAGAAATCTAACTCAAAGAGATTTTTGCATTTTTGGTATTAATCATTTTAATCACATTCCTGTTCTGCATATACTATCATCCCATTTTACAGAAGGGAAAATTAAGATGCAAAGAGTGTAAGTACTAGCCTGGGGTCAGAGACTCCGTCAATGAAAGAGCCACAACAAAACCCAGGTTTCTATCCTGTCATTTGGGCTTCCCTGGTGGCTGGGTGGTAAAAAATCCACCTGGGTTGGATGTGGGGTTCAGGCAAAGATGATGCTAAAAATATACACATATATACAGATCACACATACATGAGCATACAGGAAAATACTAAAAGGAATATGAAATCAGATGTTGGCATTATTTATCTCAGGCACATTAAGTAAATGTTTTTCTTTTTGCTTACTTTCACCTTCGTATCTGCCTATAAGAAAGAGACACTACTTAGTTTTCTTCGGAGTCATAAATAAAAATTAACTCATGAAAACTAAAATTTACTGTACCTATGTATTGATAAAATACATAGGAGATGTCAGTTCAATCACTGGGTCAGGAAGATCTCCTGGAGAAGGAAATACTGGAATACACTCCAGTATTCTTGCCTGGGAAATCCCATAGACAGGGGCCTTGTGGGCTGCAGCCCATGGGTTCCCCAAAGAGCCAGGCATGACCTGGCAACTAAACAACAACAATACTTTAAATTAGCTGCTGTTTCCACTAACGAAGCTGTCAAGTTCAAAAAAGAAAAAAAACGGTACTGGCTAAGGTACCAGTACATGTTTCTAAGCCCCATGTAAAAATCTGCAATATAACATAATAGTTGATTATGTTTAGAAAAATGATCTATACTAGTTTAGAGAATTTGTAAAGAACTGATCAGATGATAAAATTGTCCACACTCAAGTCACCTTAAAAAATATGTATTTCCTGAGTTAAATATAGATTGCAACATAAGATAAAGAAAAAATACTACCCTCTAAGATAACATGGTCTACTTGAGACGGTTATGAAGAATCAAAATGAAACATCCTCCAGAAAATGCTACACACATATATACCAAGCAAGTCACCTTTCCTGTTAGCATTTTAGACTATTATCAAAAACAGTATGTGTGCATATGTGTGTATAATACAAATATGTATGTGTATGTACACTCAGTTGTGTCTGACTTTTTGTGACCCCATGGACCACAGCCTGCCAGGCTCCTCTATCCATGGGGTTTTCCAGGCAAGAATACTGGAATGGGTTGCCATTCCTATCTCTAGGGCATCTTCCCGACCCAGGGATGGAATCTATGCATCTGAACCACCAGGGAAGCCCTATGAGAGTGTGTGGATAATGCAAATGTGTATTATGTGTATGTAGGTCTTTCTTCATTCTTTCTCTTCATCAAAATTGACCCACCCTGAATCATTCTTTTACTGTTTGTTCAGTCACAGCTAGTGGAATTCAACAATTCATGCTTGCTGTTAAGCTCATGGATTACCCGTAAAAGTAATACTTTAGTTTTAACAGAGTGCTGTTTTCTAAAAACCTAATAAGCACATACATCACCAGCAACTGCTAACATGTACTGAATTCTAGGGATCATAATCAGCATAGTGCAATACTCAAATGTTTGCTGCTGCTATTATTATTTGCTTATTCCCTTAACATATAAATACAGAGAGAGAGAAAGAGAGAGAGAGATGCATGCTAGGCCTCATTCTGAGAATATAGCAGTGAAGAGAATGGACAAAAAGCTTGCCTTGTGGTACCTATATTCTAGGATAGGAAGCAGAAAATAAACAAGATATGTAAGTAAGTAAAATACAGGGCACGTTGGATAAGGGCTAAAGGGTAAAATTAAGCGAGAGTTCACTGGGGGATGGGAGGTTATAGTTTGGGGTTAAGTAGATCAGAGACTGTCCCTGTACGTGAGGGGTTAACCGTGAGGACATCAGCGGGAGACTATTCTAAACAGAGACTAGTGTGTGAGGGTGTTGGGTGACCAGTGGGGGACGGTGCAGGGGGAGGTCAGGGAGCAGGAGGCCATGAGGACATGAGGTCTGGGAGGATCTCCTTGGTCACCATAGGCACCTCTGACCTAAACGCTGTAGTGAGGTGAGAGAAGAGTGATAGCCACCGGCTTACTAGTATAGGGACATGTTCTGTCTGTGGGGCTGACAAGGCACGGAAGGGAAGCAGTCTGGGAGGAAGCTTCTGCAACCATCCAGGTAAGAGATGGCACTGGGGACACTCAGGACAGCAACTGAGGTGGTGAGAAGGGGTGAGGTTAAGACCAGACATGGAGTGGAAGCGAACATCAACAACAACCCAGGTGTCTGGCCTGAGACTGGGGGAAGACGATACCATGTATGGAGATGGGAATGGGGGCGGGACAGACTCAAGAGACAGGAGGACCCCAAGGAGGCAGTGAAGTGTTCTCTGCATTATCTCACTCCAGTCACACGACAATGCTGAGTTAGATGCTATTTTCATAGTTCCTGTTTTGCAGGTGAGGAAACAACGCTACTACAAGTAGTTAAGCAATGTGGCCAGATTCACCTCAGTCAGCAGGTGCCTGTAGGATTGAGATAAGCTTACACTAGTGAGATTATAACCGAATGCCTAACTGCCATTGCTCTGACGCAAACAGGCAGGGGAGAGGACAGACGTGGTGACTTCTAAATAAGTTCATGAACACATGGACATACCTCCCTGAGGATTTTTCAAGAGAAAGGGAAAGAGATGATCCCTAGGCACGCCGTAAAGTACAAGGCAAAGATGATACTAAAAATACACACATATACACAGATCACACATACATGAGCATACAGGAAAATACTAAAAGGAATATGAAATCAGATGTTGGCATTATTTATCTCAGGCACATTAAGTAAATGTTTTTCTTTTTGTTTACTTTTACCTTCTAATCTGCCTATAAGAAAGAGACACTATTTAGCTTTCTTTGGAGTCATAAATAAAAATTAACTCGTGAAAACTAAAATTTATTGTACCTATGTATTTTTTTTTGTCTCTCTCACCCTTTTATCCTAATTTTCAGTTTTAAAAAAAACCTCTTGTAATCTTAATGCTAACTTAAAATCTTCATTGCTGGAATTACTGAATTTAGTTTCCCAACAATTCCTAGAGTTTAGACTAATGTTTAGGTCTTGAGACCAAAACTGGTAAGAGTTAGAAAAGGTGAGAGCAGATAAGACCATCTGTCAGCTAACGTGAGACCAAGAAACAAGGTAGAGCCTGGAAGTGAATCCATCATGGAGCGAGCAGAGTGGCTGTTCTTCACAATTCCCAGCGAGGTAGTGCAGAGGCCTGCAAACACCTAGGAGGTCTGGATTACATGGGAAGATAATGGGTCAGGGAAGATCCCCAGGAAGGGAAACCAGATCTTAGCCTCAGCTCTACAACCCAGATGGAGAGACGCAAGGGGAAAAACTGGCTAGAGAGAGCAAGGAGAAAAATCTATTGGCAAAGCAGTAATGGAGATGCAGACATGGAGAACAGACCTGTGGATACAGTGGGGGAAGGACAGGATGGAGAGAGTAGCCTTGAGACATATATGTTACCATATATAAAAGAGACAGCCAGTGGGACTTTGCTACAGGATGCAAGGAGCTCAGACCTGGTGCTCTGTGGTGACCTAGAAGGGTGAGGCAGGGTGAGAGGTGGGAGGGGCTTTCAAGAGGGAGGGGACATATGTCATATGACTGATTCACACTGATGCATGGCAGAAACCAACAAAATAGCGTAAAGCAATTATCCTCCAACTAAAAATAAAAATTTTAAAGAAAATAAATTAAAAGAACAAGGTTGGGCACTCCTGGCCGGCAGTATGCAGTGAAAAAGTGTGACAGCACCTGATGGCACAGGGGACTTCCCAGACTCGGGGTGAGCAGGCCCACTGGCAGATCAGAGGACGGCAGTCAGCTGGAACAGAATTCAGTGCATTTTTCTACGAACTACGGAGGAACAGCAAGATGAGCCAGCTTGCAGGTTGGGAGGGTCCATCCTGGAGCAAGGAGGAATGTCTCCTGGATTGTATGTGATGCATAAACCTTCTTATCCAATACAGGACTTACCTGTTTTCATTTTACCTATTCTCTGGATTCTATGCTACTCTATTTGCTAAGAAAATACATTTCCTTGGACATTTCAAGACTGGACTTCTACTGAAAAGCTTTCACTCTCTAAGTATTCTGTGTGGGATCTTGGGCAAGTCAACAGCTTTTCTGCATCTCAGTTAGCTTCACGGGGACAAGAGAATAATGCTGCTTATTGTAAAAACTGACTGGATCAAATGACATAATACATGTAAGAAAAAAAAAATTCCTGTTACTCAAATGTTTGGAATCTGTCATTTGAACAGAGTGATAATGATTTTTGACAACATGCATAAAAAAGAACACAGAAGAATAAAGACTGTGAGTAAGCATATAACAGATGCATGAACATGTTTAGAGAGAGAAAGCAGGAACAAAAAGTGATGATTCTTGAGCGCTTGTCTTGCTTTATGGCGGGAGAGAATATGATGATTTGTCATTTGATTAAATAATACTCTAGGTGCCCCCCAAAGCTGCAATGGCACAAGGGAATGTTTGTCCTCGTGAGTTCTGTACTTTAGAGTCTGGACAACCCACACTTTAAAAAACCAAGATGTTACTGTGAACACAAACAAAAATTTCCCAGTAGGTACCTATGTAGCTTTGTTTCTATGTTGCTTTGGTTTGCTTACTGCTACAACCTGAGCATGGGTCCTCAATAACTTTTAATAAATACTAAATAAATGTGAAGATGCCCCAAAGTTCAATTAGAAACCAGCCTTGTCATCCACAGAGAAAAGCTGATTCCTAATAAGGTGAAATGGCTTTTTTAAAAAAAGGCTTTTCTGGAACTTGGAAAATAAACCCCAGTTGGGGGACCTGCTTGATACCAAATGCTCGACTTCAACAACTTTTAAGAACTTGACTAACTCACAATCCTCGACTTACAGAAAAGTGTGACAGCACCTGATGGCACAGGGGACTTCCCAGACTCGGGGTGAGCAGGCCCACTGGCAGATCAGAGGACGGCAGTCAGCTGGAACAGAATTCAGTGCATTTTTCTACGAACTACGGAGGAACAGCAAGATGAGCCAGCTTGCAGGTTGGGAGGGTCCATCCTGGAGCAAGGAGGAATGTCTCCTGGATTGTATGTGATGCATAAACCTTCTTATCCAATACAGGACTTACCTGTTTTCATTTTACCTATTCTCTGGATTCTATGCTACTCTATTTGCTAAGAAAATACATTTCCTTGGACATTTCAAGACTGGACTTCTACTGAAAAGCTTTCACTCTCTAAGTATTCTGTGTGGGATCTTGGGCAAGTCAACAGCTTTTCTGCATCTCAGTTAGCTTCACGGGACAAGAGAATAATGCTGCTTATTGTAAAACTGACTGGATCAAATGACATAATACATGTAAGAAAAAAAATTCCTGTTACTCAAATGTTTGGAATCTGTCATTTGAACAGAGTGATAATGATTTTGACAACATGCATAAAAAGAACACAGAAGAATAAAGACTGTGAGTAAGCATATAACAGATGCATGAACATGTTTAGAGAGAGAAAGCAGGAACAAAAAGTGATGATTCTTGAGCGCTTGTCTTGCTTTATGGCGGGAGAGAATATGATGATTTGTCATTTGATTAAATAATACTCTAGGTGCCCCCCAAAGCTGCAATGGCACAAGGGAATGTTTGTCCTCGTGAGTTCTGTACTTTAGAGTCTGGACAACCCACACTTTAAAAAACCAAGATGTTACTGTGAACACAAACAAAAATTTCCCAGTAGGTACCTATGTAGCTTTGTTTCTATGTTGCTTTGGTTTGCTTACTGCTACAACCTGAGCATGGGTCCTCAATAACTTTTAATAAATACTAAATAAATGTGAAGATGCCCCAAAGTTCAATTAGAAACCAGCCTTGTCATCCACAGAGAAAAGCTGATTCCTAATAAGGTGAAATGGCTTTTTTAAAAAAAGGCTTTTCTGGAACTTGGAAAATAAACCCCAGTTGGGGGACCTGCTTGATACCAAATGCTCGACTTCAACAACTTTTAAGAACTTGACTAAATCACAATCCTCAAAGACTTAAAAACAAATTTAAATAATGCTGACAATAACCGTGGTTAAAAAGACTTTGGGATTAGAAGATGAAAGAGATAAGTACTTAAACCAATCTATGTAATGTGAAAAGAGACACTGATGGAATTAAACAGGGTTAAAATGAAAGATAAATGCTACTGGAGAGTCCTAGTCCAACTGAATAAGACCCAAAACAAACAAAAAAATCAAATTATCATCTGAGAGCAGCAGTTGCCAATCAGCACAAGGATTTGGTCCTTGGAAATTAAATTCCATCCCCAGGAGGGAGGGAAATGCTGTAGACAACCCTTCTTATGTTGGCAGGCGCCCTCCTAATAAACAAGACCTCCAAATTCCCAGAATTGATCAAAGGATAAAACAAAAAATATGTCTTTTTCCAACATGGAACCTTATACCATCATATGTGAGAAAAGACAGCTATTGTTATTGTGCTGTGGGGATAGGGGATCCTGCAGGGGTGCTGTGCGACGGCCTGCAGGGGTGGGGTGGGGGAGACTGGGAGGGGGCCAGGGATATACATATGACCAATTTGGGATTATACATATCTGTAAACAACAAAACTCTGTAAAAATAAAAAGTAAAATTAAAAAGAAAAAAACCAAAATGGTCTCTGAACATATAAAACACACTGCTGCCCAACATCTAAAAATCCACTGCCATGCTCTCAGTTCTGGGGAAAACGCATGGGAAACCTACACCTGTTCCTTCACACAGGCTCAACGAAGCCCCTAGAAACAGTCCTGAACAGAGGCGTCAAGCTCTTAGGCAGGATCTGCCAAAACCCTTTCCTTTTCTAGTCTCTTTCCTTTTGGCATGAGATCAATTTTCAAAGAACCTAGTTAGTGACTATTCTCACCATAATGCTATACCAACGGTTTATGCCAGAATATTCTATCCCATGCCCGAAATGCTCAACCACAAAGCTCTTTCACCTCCACCTCACATCCCATGTATCCATTGGCTCCTCTTTTTGTCTTCAAATCTTCACCTGAACCACTGTTTTTTCCTGGAACTTGGAAAATAAACCCCAGTTGGGGGACCTGCTTGATACCAAATGCTCGACTTCAACAACTTTTAAGAACTTGACTAAATCACAATCCTCAAAGACTTAAAAACAAATTTAAATAATGCTGACAATAACCGTGGTTAAAAAGACTTTGGGATTAGAAGATGAAAGAGATAAGTACTTAAACCAATCTATGTAATGTGAAAAGAGACACTGATGGAATTAAACAGGGTTAAAATGAAAGATAAATGCTACTGGAGAGTCCTAGTCCAACTGAATAAGACCCAAAACAAACAAAAAAATCAAATTATCATCTGAGAGCAGCAGTTGCCAATCAGCACAAGGATTTGGTCCTTGGAAATTAAATTCCATCCCCAGGAGGGAGGGAAATGCTGTAGACAACCCTTCTTATGTTGGCAGGCGCCCTCCTAATAAACAAGACCTCCAAATTCCCAGAATTGATCAAAGGATAAAACAAAAAATATGTCTTTTTCCAACATGGAACCTTATACCATCATATGTGAGAAAAGACAGCTATTGTTATTGTGCTGTGGGGATAGGGGATCCTGCAGGGGTGCTGTGCGACGGCCTGCAGGGGTGGGGTGGGGGAGACTGGGAGGGGGCCAGGGATATACATATGACCAATTTGGGATTATACATATCTGTAAACAACAAAACTCTGTAAAAATAAAAAGTAAAATTAAAAAGAAAAAAACCAAAATGGTCTCTGAACATATAAAACACACTGCTGCCCAACATCTAAAAATCCACTGCCATGCTCTCAGTTCTGGGGAAAACGCATGGGAAACCTACACCTGTTCCTTCACACAGGCTCAACGAAGCCCCTAGAAACAGTCCTGAACAGAGGCGTCAAGCTCTTAGGCAGGATCTGCCAAAACCCTTTCCTTTTCTAGTCTCTTTCCTTTTGGCATGAGATCAATTTTCAAAGAACCTAGTTAGTGACTATTCTCACCATAATGCTATACCAACGGTTTATGCCAGAATATTCTATCCCATGCCCGAAATGCTCAACCACAAAGCTCTTTCACCTCCACCTCACATCCCATGTATCCATTGGCTCCTCTTTTTGTCTTCAAATCTTCTCACCAGTGAACCAATAAATACTGTAATATTTAATTCATCTTTATACCATCCACTTCCACCCCCCAAATGACTACTGCTGTTCCTCATAGGCAAATGTGTGTGCTCAGCTGCTCCGTCATGTCAGACTGCTCCTCTGTCCATGCAATTTTCTAGGCAAGAATATTTGAGATGGTTGCCATTTCCTCTTCCAGGGAATCTTCCCAACCCAGGGACTGAACCCGCATCTGTCTCTTGTGTCTCCTGCATTAGCAGGTGGATTCTTTACCACTGTGCCACCTGGGAAGCCCTGTAGGCAAATAACTGATTCAAAAGTACCTGTGACAGAAAACAAATATCAGAAAATACACATCACCTGACTCTGCCCTGAAACAAAAGATATTCCAGAAAAGTTGTGAGAACACTTCAATTAAATGAATCTATCTCGATCTATGATACATTTGTTATTAAATTTCATATAAAATTCAGAGATTCACAGACAGACCCCCAAACTCTTGTATGAGATAGTGTAACAGAAGCCAGCCCTGTGGCTACAAAAATAAGGAGCTCTAAATGCAACAGAAGCTATGGCTTCTAGAAAGAGTTCATTCCTTCCCACCATCCCAGCAGAAAATATATTCACTGGCCAAACATGAGTCTACCAACCATATATAATGGTGTCCAAACCCATCCTCTGTGTCTGATCTTGTTAACCTGATTGTTCTCTTTATTGAACCCAGAGGGTTTAAAAAAAAAAAACAACTACACACACACACACAGACACACAGACACACAGACACACACACACGCACACGCACACACACACACACACACCCCAAATCTATTCATACTATCCTTCCCTAATGACCTGTCATCACACCTGGAACAAACATCCTGCCTCTTCTTTCATGACGCATGTGCTGTCCACGCCTCCCTGACCACGTGTGGCCACTTTCTTCCAGCTCGCTTGGCCACACAGGCCACGGCTGCTCCCCAGATAAACCTCAGAGACTCTGTGCTCACTGTGTCTCCTGCCGGGACCGCTCTGCCCCCGACACCAACTGGTATCCTTTTTGTCCGGTTCAGGTGTCTGCTCAATGGTCACCTCATTAGAGGCCTTTTCTAACCACTTGATCTAAAATATCACCCCCTCCCCACTATCCCTAAAACTTTCTAACCTTTTAGACTGCTTTATTTTTCTCCATTTCTCTTATCTACCTGGAAGTATACATTCATTTGTTCACGGACTGTTTCACTTTGGTGAGAATACAAGCTCCATGAAGGCATCAGGGGCCTCTGTGCACTGCAGCTGCCCCAGGGTCCACCACAGTGCCTGGCACGCGGGAGAGGCTCTGTGAGTACAAGCTGAATGAGTTCTAAACAAGTACTTCTATGTGCCTGACTCTATATGAGGCAGTGGGATATAAAGACGAACGACCAGTAGGATTCTGGTCTTTTCCCTTACGGAACTTAAGGTCTAGCGGTCAAGGACACACATACACACACTAGAATTGAACTCAATGTGGTATAAGCTTGGTTTGTTCAAGCAAAACTGTCAAGTAGAGGAGCTAGAGATGAGGTTGGACGGCCTGGGACCAGATCGTGAGGGACACTGAGCTTCAGGCAAAAGAGCTGGGCCTCCATCTGAGCACTCACTGTACATCACCAAGTAGGAATGGAAAGAGGTAATGAATCTGTAATCAGAACTGACAGAACTTAGTGACTATTTATATGAAAGGAACTAAGTAGTTCTAGGTTTCTAGGAAATGCCACTGCCCAAAAAGGAAGCAGAAGTTGAAAGAAAAAGAGGAAAAATCTGGTTTTAGAAAAGCTGAGTTTGAATGGAGGTTGGGGAGAGGGATCATGTGTCAGAAGAGTCAAGGATAAGAGGCTACTTTTTTAAAAAAGAATATTCCATAACCAGAAGGATCCGTGTTCCCAACATGGTGAGTGACAGACTGCTATATGGTCACAGCCAAATAAATGGAATAAGGGGGTCTCTTTACACTCGAGAAAACAGTTCATCTTTAAGAGGGCCAGGCAAAGGGAGCTCATTAATATCCACTGCTTGGGTGTCTATCTCTATCTTTCTCCCTGCCTCTCCCACGTCTACACACACTGAAGAGATGTTGCGAGGAGGGAGATGGGAAGCCAGGGATGTGCCCCAGTAGCAGGACCGGGGTGAGGATGCCGAGGACTCTTCTGACAACAGCTTGGGTTATCTTACCAACGTGGAAACCAGAGAGAAGACTTTAAAGAATCCTTAGTTGGATATATTCTAAACTAAAAATGCTCAAACATAGCTCAAACAGTCCATTCAGTGATGCTAGAATCAAATAAAACACAGTTGTCTAGAGCAAGAGAAATCTAGACTGAGAGGTCTGTACTGTATCTATGAGAAAAACAAGGCTCCTGAGATTCAGAGATTCATCCCCTCCACCCAGCATGCTAGCACATGGCAGGAGCCAGAGCCTAGGCTGACTGTGTCTAGCCCTGGGTCAATTTCATCCAAGGCATGAATTAACTGATGTATGACTGGAGAACAATTTTAATATACAAGTATGGCTACAGTTTTAGAATAAATATCAATAAAACACAAAACTAGAGAGCTTAAAGAGAAACAGATATGAGGATAAGTCCCTGCTGAGAGAAATATAAATAGTCATATACTTTAAATAAATTATCCTTAAAGGACACTTATTAGAACAAGAATACAATTATTCAAAAGTCACGGTTCTGTGAAAGATTTGGATTAGTACATAGTGTTAGTTTCTGGCGCAGTAAATTATTGGCCAGCATACAAGAATTTTATAAAAAACCCGAAAACAAACTCATATAAACAAAACAACAAAAGTCAGGAAGACCCTAGGAAACCTAAACTGAGTTGACCTTGCCTTTGTAAATGGAAAAATTGGTTTTAGAAAAGCTGAGTTTGAATGGAGGTTGGGGAGAGGGATCATGTGTCAGAAGAGTCAAGGATAAGAGGCTACTTTTTTAAAAAAGAATATTCCATAACCAGAAGGATCCGTGTTCCCAACATGGTGAGTGACAGACTGCTATATGGTCACAGCCAAATAAATGGAATAAGGGGGTCTCTTTACACTCGAGAAAACAGTTCATCTTTAAGAGGGCCAGGCAAAGGGAGCTCATTAATATCCACTGCTTGGGTGTCTATCTCTATCTTTCTCCCTGCCTCTCCCACGTCTACACACACTGAAGAGATGTTGCGAGGAGGGAGATGGGAAGCCAGGGATGTGCCCCAGTAGCAGGACCGGGGTGAGGATGCCGAGGACTCTTCTGACAACAGCTTGGGTTATCTTACCAACGTGGAAACCAGAGAGAAGACTTTAAAGAATCCTTAGTTGGATATATTCTAAACTAAAAATGCTCAAACATAGCTCAAACAGTCCATTCAGTGATGCTAGAATCAAATAAAACACAGTTGTCTAGAGCAAGAGAAATCTAGACTGAGAGGTCTGTACTGTATCTATGAGAAAAACAAGGCTCCTGAGATTCAGAGATTCATCCCCTCCACCCAGCATGCTAGCACATGGCAGGAGCCAGAGCCTAGGCTGACTGTGTCTAGCCCTGGGTCAATTTCATCCAAGGCATGAATTAACTGATGTATGACTGGAGAACAATTTTAATATACAAGTATGGCTACAGTTTTAGAATAAATATCAATAAAACACAAAACTAGAGAGCTTAAAGAGAAACAGATATGAGGATAAGTCCCTGCTGAGAGAAATATAAATAGTCATATACTTTAAATAAATTATCCTTAAAGGACACTTATTAGAACAAGAATACAATTATTCAAAAGTCACGGTTCTGTGAAAGATTTGGATTAGTACATAGTGTTAGTTTCTGGCGCAGTAAATTATTGGCCAGCATACAAGAATTTTTATAAAAACCAGAAAACAAACTCATATAAACAAAACAACAAAAGTCAGGAAGACCCTAGGAAACCTAAACTGAGTTGACCTTGCCTTTGTAAATGGAAAATGTAGAGTCATTTTTTTTTTCTAAAGAGCTTTTGATGGAAAAAGCCTGAAAGTCAAAAGCAGAAATGAAGTTTGCCAGTCAAAAGAATGTAGTTAGTAAACTTTCAGCATCTCATATTTCTGTGGCCTATTCTTATCTCTTTAGTCTTTTAAAACTAAAGCAAAGCAAAAAACCCCAAGTCTTCTACTAACTCAAATGCAGCCCAGATCATTGCTCCTGTACCAAATTCACCTTCAACTTCAGGATAGCAAAACGAACCCTCAAGTAAAAACTAGCCATTAGGGGCTTCCCTGGTGGTCCAGTGGGTAAGGACACCACCTTACAGTGCAAGGGGCGCCAGTTCGATCCCTGGCCTCGGAAGATCCCACATGCCGCAGAGCAGCTGGACCGTGTGTGTCCAACTACCTAGCCGGAGCTCTGGAGCACATGTGCCTAGAGCACCGCGGTGCTCTGCAGTGAGAGAGGCCACTGTGATGGGAGACACACACAGGCCAGGCCAAAGAACAAAGATGGATGAAAATAAATAAATGAAAGACCAACAGAAGTGGCCAAAAAGAAAAAGAAAACTTAGAAAAAACTTAAGAAAAAAAACCCTAGCCATTAAATAACTTCCTATATACAAGGTTAACCTAGTCCTTCCCTAGCAATGAGTTAAGAATTGCTTTTATTTCCACTTATAGCTACCTAATTTATAAGACTAAAAAAAAAATCCCACAGACTTTATAAAAAATACAACAAAACACAAAACTAGAGAGCTTAAAGAGAAACAGATATGAGGATAAGTCCCTGCTGAGAGAAATATAAATAGTCATATACTTTAAATAAATTATCCTTAAAGGACACTTATTAGAACAAGAATACAATTATTCAAAAGTCACGGTTCTGTGAAAGATTTGGATTAGTACATAGTGTTAGTTTCTGGCGCATTAAATTATTGGCCGGAATACAAGAATTTTATAAATCCAGAAAACAAACTCATATAAACAAAACAACAAAAGTCAGGAAGACCCTAGGAAACCTAAACTGAGTTGACCTTGCCTTTGTAAATGGAAAATGTAGAGTCATTTTTTTTTTCTAAAGAGCTTTTGATGGAAAAAGCCTGAAAGTCAAAAGCAGAAATGAAGTTTGCCAGTCAAAAGAATGTAGTTAGTAAACTTTCAGCATCTCATATTTCTGTGGCCTATTCTTATCTCTTTAGTCTTTTAAAACTAAAGCAAAGCAAAAAACCCCAAGTCTTCTACTAACTCAAATGCAGCCCAGATCATTGCTCCTGTACCAAATTCACCTTCAACTTCAGGATAGCAAAACGAACCCTCAAGTAAAAACTAGCCATTAGGGGCTTCCCTGGTGGTCCAGTGGGTAAGGACACCACCTTACAGTGCAAGGGGCGCCAGTTCGATCCCTGGCCTCGGAAGATCCCACATGCCGCAGAGCAGCTGGACCGTGTGTGTCCAACTACCTAGCCGGAGCTCTGGAGCACATGTGCCTAGAGCACCGCGGTGCTCTGCAGTGAGAGAGGCCACTGTGATGGGAGACACACACAGGCCAGGCCAAAGAACAAAGATGGATGAAAATAAATAAATGAAAGACCAACAGAAGTGGCCAAAAAGAAAAAGAAAACTTAGAAAAAACTTAAGAAAAAAAACCCTAGCCATTAAATAACTTCCTATATACAAGGTTAACCTAGTCCTTCCCTAGCAATGAGTTAAGAATTGCTTTTATTTCCACTTATAGCTACCTAATTTATAAGACTAAAAAAAAAATCCCACAGACTTTATAAAATATACAAGAAAAAACTCAGCATCACTGTTAAAGTTCAATATAAATTCTCAAGTTTGCAATTTGCTTTCTTGATTTAAGATGATTTCTTTAATATTCAACCATACTGTGGGTCATGAAAGGTAGTCCACCAGAGAGACCAACTTCATCCCCCATATATGGAAGCCATAAAGATGTTCCACAATGGAGGTGTTTAGGTTGCTATAAGAAATTCAAGCAAACAGCTTTGCTGCATTGAGTTTAGAATCTAGGACATGAAAGTCACTTTGGATCCACCTGAAACTAAAAGGAGATACCTATTTAAACTCCTGAGAAACTTGAAGGAATAGCGCTTTAAATGCCATATTTTAAAAAAGGTAGAAAGTCACACAGGTTCATTGACATCCCAGCTAAAGTCATTCTCTGTGGATATCATTTCCCACTAGCCCAAGCCCAAGCCACTGTAGACTAGCTGTTCTGAATTCTATGTGTGAACCATCTTTAAATAGATATTGCTAACGTTCAGATATCTGCTTCTATGTGGGAAAAGCTATAGAGTTATTCATGGCTCATAAGCCAACTGTCAACAATTGATTTGATGGGTTAAACACACCAAGATTGGGCAATTTTTCTGTCGTTTTTGTGTGCTCTCTGAATATATGAGGGTTTTCCTTCCTGTGACGTGAAAACAGAAAAACCCCATCTCTAACAATCCTATTTTATCATTCTGTATGAATCTGGTACAAAACAGGCAACAAGGACAGCACTTTCTTAAAGCTGCCAGAGCTTTCATTGGTTCAGACTATGTGGTTAAAAAAAGAAAGAAATGTGCTTTGATTTTTACTGCTCGATAAATTTCATTTCTTAATAATGAATATTAAACAAATGCCACCTCCCCATCACTGCACCTGCAAACTTTTGCTTTACTTACTTGTATTTTAAGAGCAGCCACTGAATTAACCAGAGTCCTACAAGGATCATGCCAATAATTTCACAAATAGAAAAGGCCCACTGCACCCGGTTAAAATGGTCAAAAAATGTGTCCGGTAGTGGAGGCTGCACCTCCTTAGGAGGCACTCGTTCATGGACGACCGAGACCATCACTGTGGTGAGAATAAAGCAGGAAAGTGCATACAGAAAAGCCAGGAAAGTCTTGCCCCACTCCATGGGGTACTGGGAACGCTCCGGTTCCGGCATGGGGATCTTGATCATCTCCTTCCTATATCCATTTGGCATCCCGTTAGGTTTGACTTTGATGTTGAAGCTGCCATCAGGGTTGGGAACGCCCGTGCCGATGCTGAGGTGCCCGTTGGCGTGGCCATTTTTGTGTGCTTCCAAGTGGTGCTCCATCTTCAGGGTCTCAATCATGTGCAAGAGCCGTTGCCCGCTGTCGGAGGTGACAAGGCACAGCGGGGGTTTTGTGAAATCCTCTTGGGTGAGGTTGATCAAGTCCCGGCCTGTGAAGTGCTCCAGAGGCTCACAGTATTCTGGCATAGCGTTCTCCTGCAGCCAGTCTGCCACCTTCTCAGGTGACCAGTAAACCACTTCCTTCATTGTGCTGGCAGACAACATGAGGCCCCCAGGGCTCCCAGGAGGTCAGCAGTCACCGTTCCGACAGGGCAGGATACTGTCCCTCCGCGGTGTGTTCATCCTATCAGGCCTCATGACAGAGCTGTGTGGTGAGATGGGCAGGGTGGTTTTGAAACACCTCATGTAGCTGTCCAGGGTTCTTGAGTCCCCAAGCATTAATTCACCTCATTTTTGAACAAGAGTCTTCCTTCTGTGGAGGCAAGAGAAAAAAGTCAAGACGGTGGGACTTCCAAATTAATCCCTGAATACAAAACCTTCACGTGTATAAGGAAGGTGGAAAATCGGAAGATAGAAAATCGATTCAACAGTGCTTTGGATACTGCTTAGTACTGGTGAGGAATTGTGTGTGTGTGTGTGTGTGTGTGCGTGTGCGTGTGTGTGGTGTGTACTTATTACATGTCAGCTTCAGAAGCATTGGGTCCAACAACTTTACACTCTTCCACAAAAAAAATAATGGGTTCCTCCTTACAAATGTGCTTGGATCCCAGATCTATAGAAGAGTTACAGGTATAGATGCTTGAGTGAAAACAGATGGAGTGAAGGCCAGGGTCCTCTCCATTCTGTTGACATCTCTACTCCCAGCCCCCAGGGGCTTTCATGGAATACCACAGCTTTAAAACCAACAATCTGATCTAACTCCCTCACTTATACACGGGGAAACTAAGTTCCAGGGAGGTCAAGGAACCTGCCCTCGTCAACTGGCTGTTCGCATAAAAAAGCTACAAGTTTCCAAGCCCTGGTTTAGTACGTTTATTTATTAAAATACTTAACCAGCATAACCAAAATGCACATCTGTAGAGGAGATTCAAAATTTTATATATGTATGAATATACACTGTATAATGTATATATGTATAAATACTGTATAAAATGTATATATGCTATATATACATACATTTAAGCACAATTAGGTTAATGAATATAACATTGCATGAAACAATCGGAAAGAAATATATCACATACTGACTGAAGTTCTACTTGAGTTCTACTAGGGTGTGGAAGCATTTTCTATTTATTTTCCACCCACTTTTCTTTAATAAACATGTTTTAATTTTGTAATAATAATTTAAAAACTTCTAGCTCTATAACAAAGCATCGTGGTTAATGAAACATTAACCTATAGCAAAAAACACACCATCATTTGACTTTCAGCATCTCCACGCATAACCTACTAGGTGAACTTCAGCTCCTTAGTCTGTAATAGCTACAACCAAGTACCTCCTTCACAGGGCTATTGTCAGTACTTTAAAAACCACACATGAAAGTTGATGATATACAATCTAACACTAAAAGGGTTCTGCTTTTTATGTTTCTGTTTTCTACAGCTGAGTAGTACTCTGCTCTGCATCTTCTTTATCCATTCATCCATGGATGGACACTTAGGTTATTTCCATATCTTGGGTATTGTACGTAATTCTGAAATGAACAAAGGGGATGTATGTATATCTTTTTGAATTAGTGTTTTTGTATTCTTCAGTTAAACTCAGAAGTGAAACAGCTGGATCACATGATAGTTCTCTCCCCCCCCACCCTTTTTTTTGCCATTTGTGACAGCATGGGTGGACCTAGAGGGCATTATGCTAAGTGAAATAAGCCAGACATAGAAAGACAAATACTGTATGATATCACTTACATGTGGAATCTAAAAAACAAAATGAACAAACAAAACTTACAGAAAGAAGAGATTGGTGTTTAGAGGGAAAGAGGGTTCAAGATAAGTGAAATAGATGGAGAAGTCAACTTTACAAATGGTAACTTGACTCACTGTGGTGATCACCCAATAGTACAGGACATGAAAAAAAAGTGACAGTTAGTGGCTCAGCTGTGTCCAACTCTTTTGTGACTCTACAGACTGTAGGCAACCGGGCTCCTTTGTCCATGGGATTCTCCAGGCAAGAATACTAGAGTGGGAAACCATTTCCTTCTCCAGGGGATCTTCCTGACCCAGGGATCAAGCCTTGGACTCTGGCACTGAAAGCAGATTCTTTACCATTTCAGCCACCAGGGAAGCCCCTGGTAACTACTTACTGTGTGACCACTCTGTAGTATATATAAATACCAAATTAATGCTGCAGAATGTAACTAGGTGTGGAAGCATTTTCTATTTATTTTCCACCCACTTTTCTTTAATAAACATGTTTTAATTTTGTAATAATAATTTAAAAACTTCTAGCTCTATAACAAAGCATCGTGGTTAATGAAACATTAACCTATAGCAAAAAACACACCATCATTTGACTTTCAGCATCTCCACGCATAACCTACTAGGTGAACTTCAGCTCCTTAGTCTGTAATAGCTACAACCAAGTACCTCCTTCACAGGGCTATTGTCAGTACTTTAAAAACCACACATGAAAGTTGATGATATACAATCTAACACTAAAAGGGTTCTGCTTTTTATGTTTCTGTTTTCTACAGCTGAGTAGTACTCTGCTCTGCATCTTCTTTATCCATTCATCCATGGATGGACACTTAGGTTATTTCCATATCTTGGGTATTGTACGTAATTCTGAAATGAACAAAGGGGATGTATGTATATCTTTTTGAATTAGTGTTTTTGTATTCTTCAGTTAAACTCAGAAGTGAAACAGCTGGATCACATGATAGTTCTCTCCCCCCCCACCCTTTTTTTTTGCCATTTGTGACAGCATGGGTGGACCTAGAGGGCATTATGCTAAGTGAAATAAGCCAGACATAGAAAGACAAATACTGTATGATATCACTTACATGTGGAATCTAAAAAACAAAATGAACAAACAAAACTTACAGAAAGAAGAGATTGGTGTTTAGAGGGAAAGAGGGTTCAAGATAAGTGAAATAGATGGAGAAGTCAACTTTACAAATGGTAACTTGACTCACTGTGGTGATCACCCAATAGTACAGGACATGAAAAAAAAGTGACAGTTAGTGGCTCAGCTGTGTCCAACTCTTTTGTGACTCTACAGACTGTAGGCAACCGGGCTCCTTTGTCCATGGGATTCTCCAGGCAAGAATACTAGAGTGGGAAACCATTTCCTTCTCCAGGGGATCTTCCTGACCCAGGGATCAAGCCTTGGACTCTGGCACTGAAAGCAGATTCTTTACCATTTCAGCCACCAGGGAAGCCCCTGGTAACTACTTACTGTGTGACCACTCTGTAGTATATATAAATACCAAATTATGCTGCAGAATGTAACTAGGAACTGCATGGCAATCCTTCCTGGGGCTAGCAGTGCACACTAGCATGTCAGAAGCTCCCGGAAATCCTCTAGTCAAGAGGAGACAAGCATAGCAGGCTGTCAGAAGAGAGTGCTTTTGCAAGGCCTGGACTAGCTGTCAAACTTTACCAGCATTTGGTTGGTTGCTATTTGGTCTGGAAAGTTGGAAGTTGGACATATTGTCCACTTTCATCCCAGAGTTGGATTGGAGCGGTTCAGCAGAGACAAATTTGGTCTTTAAAATCAGAAGCCCTGTGTTCAGGTCTTGTTTGTGTGAGTACCTCTCAGTGTGTCCATCTCAGTGTGTGGATGAAGTCAGCGTAAGAAATCTTGGCAGAATTTCTTTACTGAAGGCTCACTGGTTAAGTGTCTATCTAGACAGCCCCAAGGGGCTCTGAGTGACTATGGAAGGGCTACAACCTTAAGCAGCCACACGCCTCATCTGGGGCAAGAAGGTGCTCAATCAAGGTCATCTCTATATCTAAGGAAATGACCCTCACAATTAGCAACATGTAGATGCTTCAGTGGAAACTAAACATACTTAGAATGCCATTGATATCCAAAACTGCTTTCAAATAATATGAATGGTCAAGGAGAATAAGATGGTCATCCTTCAGAGAGAAACATGAAACTACAGAGAATCACTGGCCACTGAAAAACCACCTTAGAAAAAATAAAACAACCACAGAGGGGCTTCAATCACCACCAACGCTCCCTAGAGTGACACAAGCCATCCGCCAAATATTTGGGAGTCCTAGCAGAAGGTCCTGGAGGAAAAGGGATCTCTTGGTATCAAAACCCAGGCCTCTCCCCAAATATTCTTCAGCAGAATTAGGACAGAGCCAAGGACACACTCAACTGTGAAAACTCTAAAGAAAAATCCTCGACGGAATGTTCAGTCCCAAAGAAATGAACACGGGCTTTACAAATATATAGGTTCTTTGCTTTTCCCCTTGCCCAATGTAGGAAGTCTGCCAGGAGGGGAAAATCCCTCAGAACCACAAAGACCAGACCAAGACCAAGGTATTATTTCACTTCTCCTTGACGGAGAAACAGTCAGATAGTCTCCTCTTTAGACACAACCACCTCTAAAATTTTTAAAAATATCAAATAAGAAAAGATAACATGATAAGATATCTCATGAGGGCCATGAGATATACACACCTACCCACCACCCACTCCCCCGACACACACACAAACACACACACACACATATTCTAGTATTGCAAGCTTCTATCCAAATGAAAATAAAAACCACACACACACACACACACACACTTATCTTGCAAAAACAAATCTATCAAGCAGTATGAGATAACGGGCAGAACTCTTCAAGTGACAGCAAGATAAACCAATCCTGCATGCATAGTCATTCAGTTGTGTCCAACCCTTTGCGACCTCATGGACTGTAGCCCACCAGGTTCTGTCCATGGGATCCTCCAGGCAAGAATACAGGAGTAGGTTGCTATTTCCTTCTCCAGGGGATCTTCCTGATCCAGGGATGGATCTTGGGTCTCCTACATTGCAGGTGGATTCTTCACTGTCTGAGTTATCAGAGAAGCCCAAAGCTTCCATTATTAGTTAACTAGAACAAAAAATCATTCACTCCTTAAGACAATCCCCATGATTTTCCCCTCAACTCTTGGAATGCTCTATCTAATCACCTTCAGCAAGCCCAGATTCTTCCCTTAGTCTTTAAGGTCCATCTCTGCAAAGCCTTTCCTGGCCACTTCATCACAGTCTTTCCTCACTCTCTGAATTTGGACATCTCTAATACTTGTGCCCCAAATACAATTTAACTGTTTTGTGTGCAAGATGTGTTAGGACAAGCACCAGCTTGTGAGGCAGGGAGCCTGCAAATGAGACAAAACCCAGCTACCTCCCTCTCTGACAAAATCCTTTAACTTTTTCAAGTTCAGATTCTGCTGGAAAATGGTATAAACTCCCTAGAGTGACACAAGCCATCCGCCAAATATTTGGGAGTCCTAGCAGAAGGTCCTGGAGGAAAAGGGATCTCTTGGTATCAAAACCCAGGCCTCTCCCCAAATATTCTTCAGCAGAATTAGGACAGAGCCAAGGACACACTCAACTGTGAAAACTCTAAAGAAAAATCCTCGACGGAATGTTCAGTCCCAAAGAAATGAACACGGGCTTTACAAATATATAGGTTCTTTGCTTTTCCCCTTGCCCAATGTAGGAAGTCTGCCAGGAGGGGAAAATCCCTCAGAACCACAAAGACCAGACCAAGACCAAGGTATTATTTCACTTCTCCTTGACGGAGAAACAGTCAGATAGTCTCCTCTTTAGACACAACCACCTCTAAAATTTTTAAAAATATCAAATAAGAAAAGATAACATGATAAGATATCTCATGAGGGCCATGAGATATACACACCTACCCACCACCCACTCCCCCGACACACACACAAACACACACACACACATATTCTAGTATTGCAAGCTTCTATCCAAATGAAAATAAAAACCACACACACACACACACACACACTTATCTTGCAAAAACAAATCTATCAAGCAGTATGAGATAACGGGCAGAACTCTTCAAGTGACAGCAAGATAAACCAATCCTGCATGCATAGTCATTCAGTTGTGTCCAACCCTTTGCGACCTCATGGACTGTAGCCCACCAGGTTCTGTCCATGGGATCCTCCAGGCAAGAATACAGGAGTAGGTTGCTATTTCCTTCTCCAGGGGATCTTCCTGATCCAGGGATGGATCTTGGGTCTCCTACATTGCAGGTGGATTCTTCACTGTCTGAGTTATCAGAGAAGCCCAAAGCTTCCATTATTAGTTAACTAGAACAAAAAATCATTCACTCCTTAAGACAATCCCCATGATTTTCCCCTCAACTCTTGGAATGCTCTATCTAATCACCTTCAGCAAGCCCAGATTCTTCCCTTAGTCTTTAAGGTCCATCTCTGCAAAGCCTTTCCTGGCCACTTCATCACAGTCTTTCCTCACTCTCTGAATTTGGACATCTCTAATACTTGTGCCCCAAATACAATTTAACTGTTTTGTGTGCAAGATGTGTTAGGACAAGCACCAGCTTGTGAGGCAGGGAGCCTGCAAATGAGACAAAACCCAGCTACCTCCCTCTCTGACAAAATCCTTTAACTTTTTCAAGTTCAGATTCTGCTGGAAAATGGTATAAACAACTAACTATATTACCTGTCCTCATATGAGCTGCCACCAAAGTGATGATCATTAAAAGGAATGATAGCTATTAATTACTCCAAGAAATATGTCTTGTTCTTTTGTAATGTCCTGCTTCATTGCTAATGCCCAGCAGGGACCACAGTGGCATTTTGCAACTATTAAATGAAGCAGCCACTTCCAAATGGCATATTTAAAAACCCAAATTATTCAGACACACAGGAGTAAACATAACTTTCCAAATTTCATGACAAAAGAAAGTTTCTTTTTCAAGCAGGATTTGAAGCTTGAAAATAAAGGCATACCCATGGTTTTCCTGTAGCTAATGCTGAAATCACACAAAAAGGAAAAATACTCATTTCTATGGAAGTAACTATTAGGCACTACTCCATACTTCCTGGCGTTTTGCCTAAGATTTAATGTAGTATGGCGGCATCCCAGGTGGTACAGGGAAAAAGAATCCGCCTGTCAATGCAGGAGATGCTAGTTTGATCCCAGGGTCAGGAAGATCTTCTGGAGGAGGAAATGGCAATCTGCTCCAGTATTCTTGCCTAAAGAATTCCCTGGACAGGGGAGCTTGATGGGCTGCAGTCCACTGGGTCACGAAGAGTCGGACATGACTGAGCATGCACACACACGCACGTGCACACACACACACGCACACACACACACACACACACACACACAGAGTCTGAGGACTTCAAAGTTCACAGCTAAAAGATGAGGACTTAGAGATCCCAGAGCCGGACTGTAGGAGGAGAGGTGAGACACTGACTGTCCCCTGGGCCCACACATTCAAATCAGAGCATACTTTGGTGTTTCTGAAATGGGGAAGGCAAAGCGCTTTCACATCTAGACCCATATGACTGTACGCTAAGCTTGACTCAGAAAACTACTATTACCACCATCATCCAGAGGCAC
The DNA here is from genome assembly GCA_022376925.1 of Tragulus kanchil. Classification (NCBI taxonomy): domain Eukaryota; kingdom Metazoa; phylum Chordata; class Mammalia; order Artiodactyla; family Tragulidae; genus Tragulus; species Tragulus kanchil. Next base: position 110,954,016 of record JAIOJX010000005.1, on the reverse strand, counting down.
CACCCTGACTCTATTACCTGAGAAAGTCAAGAAACAATGCAGAGCTCATATCTTTAGACTTAGCTATCAGAACTGCGAAGATGTAACAGAAGGATGAAAGCTGTATATGGACTCTTTATTCCAAACACAACAGAATTTAAGATGGAAACTCACAATAGAATTTGTGCTGAAACTCTTCTTCATCTGGAAACTACAGTTCAAAGAGACTGTGATTTGTCTAAAATCTTACAGCTAAGAGCTAGTCATGGACCTTGACAGACATCCAAGATGTCTTCCAGGGTTTTCTCAATGCAAAGAGTCAATGGTCTCACAGATTTGAGCATGCATGAAAGATACACAGAAAAGTCTTTTATAAAATTATGGAGTCCTTGAAAAGAAAGGGCAAGAACAGCACTTAATGATAGATTCTAAACTCACCAAGGTTTTTTAAATCAGGTCTCAACCAAATAAAAATAAATCTGTGAATACAGTTTGGATCTAATCTTTTAAATAGGCATTTCAGGCTTTACTATTTGAAAAGCCATTAGATAATATGCCACCGTACACTATAATCTCTTTACCAAAGCCAGAGATCTGAAAAGAGAAAAGTTAAAGCAGTTATCCTGGTAATGAAAAAAATTACCAAAATCACTAAAGAAATCATTTATGAATATTTGTTTATTACCCTTACTCAAATCATATATTATGTTGGAATCTGGCATTGTCTGAAAATAAGACACTGCTATATTAACAAAAAGCAATCTTATGCATTACACACTGAGCACACTTTTTTAAAAACTAGAATACCACAGAATATACAATATAACAATCCACACAGAAAATGCTCCGAAAATCTGAGCTTTAATGCATGGGCTGTCATTAAATTGTACTCCATTCCCAGTGCCTTCATTTCCTGTTTATTCGCTTTGCTTGTTCCATTAGCTAGGGAACTTGATATTATTTGATTAGGAAACAGACAAACTGCATTTTTGTAAATGATTCAAGTCCAAATAAAGTTATTTACCTCTACTAGAACTTTCCGTAAAAGTCAACAGTAACCTAATGGACCTTTTAGAACAATGCAGTCCAACGAAAGACTGATGAGGTAGGTGTTTACGTCTCCTGACTCAACGTGGATGGCTCCTGACTGCTTTTCTCCAAACCAATCTAACTGTAAAACTCTTAGTTGTTATTTAACAAGTAAAAAATTCACTTCAATAGGCAGAAGTCATAAAACTGTATATATCTGAAGAAGAAAGAATGGCTAGAAAAACGATCACATAGCTTCAATCTACTATTGAAGACATTTTAGATTACTTTTGATGCCTTCCCCGGTGGCTCAGATGTTAAAGAATCTGCCTGCCATGCAGAAGACCTGGTTCACTCCCCGGGAGAAGGAAATGGCCACCCACTCCAGTATTCTTGCGTACAGAATCCTATGGACAGAAGAGTCTCATGGGCTCTAGTCCATGGGGTCATAAAATGTCTATACATCACTGAGCGACTAACACTTTCACTTTGATGCCTTAACCTTTAAATTGTAATTTATTTTAAATTGCTATTATGTGCAATGTGCACAATTCCAGTCACACTCTGGTTAGCAAATGAAATCATCTCTTTCAACAAGGCTCCTTAAAATTGAGAGTTAAATGTATCATGATAGAATACTAAGCCTTCACTAAAGATTGGCCTGTACATTTATGTTTATTGTGATATATATTTGTAGGTATATACATATTTACATGTATATATGTATGCATAGTTTTGCCCAATGGGTTACAAAAGAGAATGACACTGTTTTTGGAAACACATGTGTATCAAAAACACCCATAGAAGAAAACTCTAGAGGGTGTATTATCACCTCTGAGTGATAAAATTTTATCACCTTTTATCATCTCTGAGTGATAAAATTATGAAATAACTCTGGGCTTTATTTTTTCCAGTGTTTTGCAATTTCCCTGATAAAGACACATTATTTGTGTTTATAAAAGGTTTGTTTATCTTTCTAGCATATTGTATGTTTTTAAACATGTAGGTTGCACTGTAAAATTAAAAATAGAAGCATCCTACATTATTTTCTTTAAAAATATGAAATAGTCTTTCAGATTTCTCTAAATAACTGAACTTTTGCCTTCTGTGTATAATTGAGTTCTAAAGCCAACAAATCTCCCAAACATAACAGTGCCAGGATATGAGCCAAATCACCGACAAGGATAAAGCTGAAATCTGAACCTAAGTGCATAAAGAAATTCTGGTCTCAAATACTACCCATCATTCCAGAGAGAAAACATCAACAAACCATTAGAATGACAAGTCTTCTATCACCTGGATTTTCTTCAATATCCAGCTCTCCAGCTTACTGTCAAATGTAAAAAACCGTTTGAAAATTCTGCCTTCTTCTCAGTCAGTACAGTAAGAAAACCTCTGCATAACTCTAATGGCAACTAAACACTATAGCTTTCCCCCAAGTTTTCACTCTTAGAACGTAGCTACCGAAACTCTGAAGAGGTCTGTTCACACTCAATAGTTGAACTGCTTCTCTAGGTCTGAAACAGCAGAGCTATTTCATAATATTCAAGTTAATCTGTTAGTTTTGAGACAGATACCATCTGGCAGCACTCAAGACTGTTAGGACGTAACTGATGTTTCCAAATTCCATCGGCTCTCATGTCCAGCTGATGTGCATGATGGTGATCTATCTGCCCCAGGAAGCCTGAGAATGGCTGACCCAGGCTCTTCTTTCCATCACGCCTCACTTCATTCCTTTCCTTTTCTTCCATTCTGCTTTTTACAATAAGAGCCTGCTATTTAAAACAAAACCCATCCACTGTAACTGCTGTTTAGCTAGAGTTAAGAAGATGGCACATACCTGTGCATCTATCACAAAAGTAAATCAGGGTGATAAAGTCACTGGCTTAGGAAAAAAGGATGAGGCCATGTTTTCCTATCCTGTTTTTAAGAAACTCCAAGAAATTAATGTAAATTACAAAAGAGAAGTAAAGGTAAAACAGCCCCTTAGAGACTCTTCAATAAGTAAGAGTTGACAGGTTTTCCCATGGAAAAAGTAATCTCAGTTGAGGATGAACAAGTAATTGAGAAGTGTAAATCATATGAGGAAATAATTCACCATGAAGTACACCTAGCAGATGTGACAAACAAGAAGTTTACCAAACCATGAAGTTGAGAAAGCAAGTTTGAAAAAGTGATAAAGTGAGCATAGTAACAATATAAAAGAAAGCATTAAAACAGTAATATAAGGGCTTCCCTGGTGGTCCAGTGGGTAAAGAGTCCGCCTTGCAGTGCAGGGGGCACTGGTTCAACCCCTGGCATGGGAAGATCCCACATGAGATGGAGCGGCTGGACTGGTGTGTCCAATTACAAGCCAGTGCTCTGGAGCACATATGCCTAGAGCTGGTGCTCTGCAATGAGAAAGGCCACTGCAATGGGAGGCCCACACAGGCCAAAGAATAAAGATGGATGAAAATAAATAAATAAATAAAAAGAGGCCAAAATTTTAAAAAATTAATATAAGAGTAAGACATTAATAAGAGTAAGGGAGAAGAAATGAAAAGACAGATGTGTTGAAAGAAAATATAGGAAAATCCCAGGTTCTCTCCTTGGCCTGTGGTGGACTGATACCTCAGGATGAAAGGGAGAACAAAAGGTTAAACAGGGGGCCATAAGAGCAGGGGAAATCAGCAAACATACAAAGTATATGTTTAAAGGCAACTGACAGGGTTTTTTCAAATCTGCCAAGCTCAAGCAATCCAGCACCCACACACTCTCTTGCAGGCATAATAGTAGTGGGGAATGGAATGCAGTCCACCAAAAGACAAAACTTATATTAAAAAATATATTAATATCTAACTAAGCAGGTGCTTTGGGGCTTCTCAGGTGGCACAGTGGTAAAGAATCCACCTTCAATCTCTGGGTCGGGAAGATCCTCTGGAGTAGGAAACAACAACCCTTTTCAGTATTCCCACCTGAGAAATTCCATGGACAGAGGAGCCTGGAGGGGTGCCGTCCACGAGGTCCCAAACAGTCAGGCATGACTGAAGGCACACACACAAACATGTGCATTACCTTCCCCCACCTCCTGAAACTCTCCTGACACGATAATATAGAGATGAAAAGGAGGTGTCAAGAGACAACTAATTTCAGAGGCTGGGAAGCAGATGGACTCAGTGGCAACTGACAGCAAACCCACGAAAACATAACTCCAAACCAGGAAGGAGGAAAAATGAAAAGCAATCTAACAGAGGCCTTAAAAGCATGAGTAACTGGAAAAATGGGGGTGAAAGTGGAGCTAACAATAGGACTCCATGGTTGAAAGGCCATTTTCAAAGCTACCTTCAGATTCTCCCTTCCCTCAGTTGAACATCTACCTCTCCCCCACATCAGACAAGATAGGAAGTTTACTGTCTGGAAGTGGAAATCGGAGAGCTGCGGGAACAGGGGACAGAAACACAACCGAGAGCAGGGACAAGGTGTGAACTACAATGCAGTAAGTAAAAGTTGCAAACAGATACCCAGTCAGACCTGCCCTTTTACTTATTAGACGCCCTGAATGCTTGGAGCCAGGACAAAAACTTACAGGTGGATCTCCCCCCACCCCCGGGAACTACAAACATTTTAAGAAAAAAGACATTGGTCATCTTGCTCTGAAATGCATGCAAACAAACTCACATAAACTGCTTTCAGACAGCATTTTTAGTGCCTTTTTGAAAATAAGAATGGACCAAAAATATTGAACATTCACTAGAAGAAACTCTAACAAATATGAAAGCCAGAACTTAAAACAAAGAAGAATTTGGACGAACACACTAAGGAGGGAAATTATGATGTTATGAAAAACTATTATTAACACTGTCAGAGATACTGAATAAGAACAAAACAGGACACAAAACATTCAATTTTTCAAAGAAAGGTCTTGGAAATTCATGGCAAACACGAAAACTTTCAATAGAAAATAAAGTTGGAAAAAGTATCACAGAAAGAACAAGACAGAGAGATGGAAAATTGAGAGAAAAGGTAAGAACATTTAAAAAGTCATCTAAAAAGAACATTTTAAAAGTTCATCATGGACTCTTTCCTGGAGCTCAGGAAAGAGTCCAGGAAAAAAAAAAAAATAGGAAAGTTGTAACCAGAGAAATCATTCAAGAATACTTTTCAGAACTCAAGGGGATATAAACAGCTACATGGAGAGTTCATCACATATTCAAGAACAATGATTGAAAATATGTTTGCTGATATTATTCTGTACTAATTTATTTCTTCTTTTTAAGGAGACGTGATCTTGAACGCTCTAGCCCCACTCTGGCTATGTTTTCCTCCATCTTACCTCAAATCACAGTGGCCAATTCCCATCCGTGACCTTCCTTACTGGTATTTCTGTCCCTCACCAGAAGGCCTAGTGTAGGCTTAAAGCACAAAGACCGTGCTCAGGTCTTGAAAGGAATCACAAAATGCTACTTTGGCAGATGCATTATTTTGAGCTGAAGGCAACGGGGAAGTGAAACCAAGCGGGATGCTATGGGGCCCTCCCAGGCACAAAAGCCTGTTGGTGTCTCCTCCCTGCTGGCAGGAAAAAGGCTTTCAGTTTCCTTTAGACCAACTCTGAGTTCCAAAGAGCAGATGCAAACAGTTACTAATTAGGAGAGTGAGGTAAAACAGAAAGAAGCAATAGTGTAGGAAGGAGCAGGGCCAGGCTCCTTCTCCAGAGACCTCCGGAACGCTCTGTAATACATATCTCTGAGCCCTTCAGCAGGAACTAGGGCCCCCACCCAGGTGGAGGGTGTAACTCCAGGCTAGGCTCAAACACTGGACCCCAGACTGGCTGGAACCACAAGGCTGATGACCGAGAATCCCTGTTAGCTCACGGCAACCAACCAGAGGAGGCTTATATACCATGCAGTACCCCTGTCCCCATCCCAATTTTGAAAAACTCTTCTCCAAGAACAGAAGTTCAGGCTTGTGAGTATAAGCCACCTGTTCGCCTTGCTCTTCCCTGCAATAAACCTTTCTGGGCTCCCAACTCCAATCATCTGGTGTGGCCTCACCCGGCATTGGGCACCAGAACTTGGGTTCAATAATATAAACAGATTCAGAAAAAGCTCTCTGTTCTGCCTGTAAATGCCCCAAAGCGGGACATAAATTTGTCAAAGTATTCCCTCTCTCTGCTCTACAAGGAAGACCAGAAGTTAATCACTGGAGGCAACTTTAAGAGTCTAAAAATGCATTAGCCCAGAGATGGCGCTGAGCGACGCTAAATAACAAATCCTGGTAACACGAGCCCTTCCTTCACCATTAGTTTTTCCATATATATTTGCCTTCTCACCTTTGCTTCCTCTAGAGGCTCAAGGTCCTTTTTCTTTGTCTTCTCACTACTCTTAAAGATTTGCTGTTCCTTTCTTAAAATGATTCACAAACTCAAGTTGTCGCCACCCCTTTGAGTTACACATGGCTGTGTTTCCATGGGTACACAACACGAGCATTAATAAACTTCCTTTCTTTTCTCTTGTTAGTCTGTTTTCTGTCAGTCTAATTTGTGGAGGTCCCTGACAGATATCCTAAGAGAAAGAAGGTTTTTTTCTATAGTATCTACAAATAGAATTGTTTTTGAATTTTTACTCACACGGTTGTCAATAGGCAGTGGTACCTCTTTAAAACTAAAGAGATGATGAGAATATTAGCACCATAAATTTTAGGTACATTTTCTTTACAGTAACCATTTCCCTGGATTTTCTAAAGCAGTTCAGTTTTCAAATGTACTTTTTCTCTTGTCTCATATGCCATCGAAATATCCTAAAAGGTCTAATATTTCAATTTCTAAATTAATTCTCTCCCAGAATGCTTCCACTATCTACAAACTTAAACATTTTTAGTTAGATGTGTACTAATGATTTTATTCAGAAGCATCACCATTTTTTTCGAAAGTCTGTACTGAATTTGTTACATTACTTTTGTTTTATATTTGCTTTTTTTTTTTTTTTTTTGACCAGGAGGCATTTGGGAACTTAAGATGCCTAGCCAGGGATCAAACCTGCACTTTCTGCTGTGGAAGGCAGATTCTTAACCAATGGACCACCAAGAAAGTCCTGAAAGATTATTTTTTAAAATAATTTATTTATTTTTGGCTACACTGAATTTTTGTTGCTGTGCGGGCTTTCTCTAGTCGTGGCAAGCAGGGGCTGCTCTCCGTTGTGGTGGTTTTTCTTGTGGAGCACAGGCCCCAGGGCATGAGGCCTTAGCAGCTGAGGTTCCCAGGCTCTAGAGCACAGGCTCCGTTGCTCCATGGCAAGTGGCATCCTCCAGACTAGGGACTGAACCCACGTCTCCTGAGTTGGCAGGTGGATTCTTTACCATTGAACCACCAGAGAAGTCCAGCATCACCACTTTAATAATCGAGACTTCGGGAACCTGATGGGGGCCCTAATTACCACATATAAAAATAAAACACAACTAACTTAAAGTACACCTTTGGTGTTTGCATTGGGGCTTCTTAGTGTTTGTAACAGCAAATAAAAGACCCTTTATCTAAAGTAAATTTTATGTCTACATAAACTCAGTTGTTTTCTGTTTCAGGTAAAAATAATACTTTCTTTTCTCTTGTTAGTCTGTTTTCTGTCAGTCTAATTTGTGGAGGTCCCTGACAGATATCCTAAGAGAAAGAAGGTTTTTTTCTATAGTATCTACAAATAGAATTGTTTTTGAATTTTTACTCACACGGTTGTCAATAGGCAGTGGTACCTCTTTAAAACTAAAGAGATGATGAGAATATTAGCACCATAAATTTTAGGTACATTTTCTTTACAGTAACCATTTCCCTGGATTTTCTAAAGCAGTTCAGTTTTCAAATGTACTTTTTCTCTTGTCTCATATGCCATCGAAATATCCTAAAAGGTCTAATATTTCAATTTCTAAATTAATTCTCTCCCAGAATGCTTCCACTATCTACAAACTTAAACATTTTTAGTTAGATGTGTACTAATGATTTTATTCAGAAGCATCACCATTTTTTTCGAAAGTCTGTACTGAATTTGTTACATTACTTTTGTTTTATATTTGCTTTTTTTTTTTTTTGACCAGGAGGCATTTGGGAACTTAAGATGCCTAGCCAGGGATCAAACCTGCACTTTCTGCTGTGGAAGGCAGATTCTTAACCAATGGACCACCAAGAAAGTCCTGAAAGATTATTTTTTAAAATAATTTATTTATTTTTGGCTACACTGAATTTTTGTTGCTGTGCGGGCTTTCTCTAGTCGTGGCAAGCAGGGGCTGCTCTCCGTTGTGGTGGTTTTTCTTGTGGAGCACAGGCCCCAGGGCATGAGGCCTTAGCAGCTGAGGTTCCCAGGCTCTAGAGCACAGGCTCCGTTGCTCCATGGCAAGTGGCATCCTCCAGACTAGGGACTGAACCCACGTCTCCTGAGTTGGCAGGTGGATTCTTTACCATTGAACCACCAGAGAAGTCCAGCATCACCACTTTAATAATCGAGACTTCGGGAACCTGATGGGGGCCCTAATTACCACATATAAAAATAAAACACAACTAACTTAAAGTACACCTTTGGTGTTTGCATTGGGGCTTCTTAGTGTTTGTATCAGCAAATAACGAAGACCCGTTATCTAAAGTAAATTTTTATGGTCTACTGAGGATCAGGAATCCCCACTGGTTGGGAAGCCAAAGCTTTTCCACTTCAGTTTGAAAAAAATCGTATCAGATCTCTTCTAAAGCTACACTAATAAAAATATATTTAACTCACAGAGGTAAAAGGAAAGCTAATTTAAGGAACATGACCCTGGGGACTAGCACCACATTGCAAAATTAGCAACAACTCACAGGCCCAGGGAGGAGAAATCAATTCTAGATCCCAAAATAAATTCTGAATACTAACTTTGATGGCTAGATGAGCTTAAACTATTTTCAGACTATAGATGACCTCAAGGGGCAAATTCTAAATTGACGGTGCCTTAACACACACCCTGTGGTCAGTCCTGGCAATAAAGGTGCTGTCCGAGTCCCCCTTGTGTTTTATTCTCCTCCCACAAACGGCATCCTGTGCCAGTCTCCTTCCCTGCTCTCCTGGAGTTCAGGGAAAGCAAGGGAAGGTCCTTCTTTACCTTCACTAACTCCACACACTCAATACCCATCAACTCATAAACTCTTTTCTAGTTGTCACTGACTAGATCTTCTTGGTTCTAACGACCTGATAATTTCTCACATTTCCAGAGCCCACCTTCACTGAGCTTCTTTAAAAATTGGCCACTGGTTAGTACATTCGAAGCTCTGCTGCACAGAAGGGATGCTCCTAGTTAATCAAAGCAGTCAGCACTGGAGCACAGACTCAGGCTGTAAAGGGATCTGTGAGTCCCAGCTTTGAACAAAGGTAGACTACCACCAGGGGGCAGCAGAAAGCCAATGAAATTACAGGTTTAGCTCAGCACTCTGCCCGCTTTTAAAAAAACCCCGAGACCCTACGCGCTTAAAGTGTCGAGCCACCCTAGAAGGTTCCCAGGCTCTAGAGCACAGGCTCCGTTGCTCCATGGCAAGTGGCATCCTCCAGACTAGGGACTGAACCCACGTCTCCTGAGTTGGCAGGTGGATTCTTTACCATTGAACCACCAGAGAAGTCCAGCATCACCACTTTAATAATCGAGACTTCGGGAACCTGATGGGGGCCCTAATTACCACATATAAAAATAAAACACAACTAACTTAAAGTACACCTTTGGTGTTTGCATTGGGGCTTCTTAGTGTTTGTAACAGCAAATAAAAAAGACCCTTTATCTAAAGTAAATTTTTATGGTCTACTGAGGATCAGGAATCCCCACTGGTTGGGAAGCCAAAGCTTTTCCACTTCAGTTTGAAAAAAATCGTATCAGATCTCTTCTAAAGCTACACTAATAAAAATATATTTAACTCACAGAGGTAAAAGGAAAGCTAATTTAAGGAACATGACCCTGGGGACTAGCACCACATTGCAAAATTAGCAACAACTCACAGGCCCAGGGAGGAGAAATCAATTCTAGATCCCAAAATAAATTCTGAATACTAACTTTGATGGCTAGATGAGCTTAAACTATTTTCAGACTATAGATGACCTCAAGGGGCAAATTCTAAATTGACGGTGCCTTAACACACACCCTGTGGTCAGTCCTGGCAATAAAGGTGCTGTCCGAGCCCCCCTTGTGTTTTATTCTCCTCCCACAAACGGCATCCTGTGCCAGTCTCCTTCCCTGCTCTCCTGGAGTTCAGGGAAAGAAAGGGGAAGGTCCTTCTTTACCTTCACTAACTCCACACACTCAATACCCATCAACTCATAAACTCTTTTCTAGTTGTCACTGACTAGATCTTCTTGGTTCTAACGACCTGATAATTTCTCACATTTCCAGAGCCCACCTTCACTGAGCTTCTTTAAAAATTGGCCACTGGTTAGTACATTCGAAGCTCTGCTGCACAGAAGGGATGCTCCTAGTTAATCAAAGCAGTCAGCACTGGAGCACAGACTCAGGCTGTAAAGGGATCTGTGAGTCCCAGCTTTGAACAAAGGTAGACTACCACCAGGGGGCAGCAGAAAGCCAATGAAATTACAGGTTTAGCTCAGCACTCTGCCCCAGCTATGGAAGATTTTGAGAGACATCTTCCAACAGAGACCCTACGCGCTTAAAGGTGTGGACTTTCAAGAACCAGAAACCCATTTTCTAAATCATCAGATGCTCTTTACACTATATCCATGTGATTCCAATGTGGATCTTGGTGACTCTACAATTAGCAACATGGCTATTTCCACAGTTTCTCAAACCCGTGTTATCTGAGCTACCCTGCAATCTCACTCCAACAAGACCATGTCTAGAGTGCAGGACCTCAAAAAAGTGCAAAAGCCTACAATTAAATAACACACAGTTTATAAGAAGTACTAACCTCAAGACAATCACTTAAATATCGATTGCTGGTTTATGGACAAATGCAACAAGCTTTATTTTCTGGATTAATCATAATTTAATGCAACAAAATTAGAACCCTGCAACTAAGTCAGTCATGTAAAAATATGTCAAATTACACAAACTGTAAGATCAGTTAACTTGTTTAAGCCAAGATAAAATTGAAAGATCAGGACAAGCACAGCTCAGGTTACCGTGCATCAGGTGAAATAAGCTCCTTGCTCTTAAAAAGCCTTGAACATATATCACTGTGTTACATTATTGTGAACCAATTTAAAAATTAACCATTTATAAAGTATTCTCTCAACTCAATGCAAGTTCACAAGCATTTATGAAATCTCTAACATCAGCACATCCCCGGTTAGTACCAAACATCCTGCCAGTCTCCTTCCCTGCTCTCCTGGAGTTCAGGGAAAGCAAGGGAAGGTCCTTCTTTACCTTCACTAACTCCACACACTCAATACCCATCAACTCATAAACTCTTTTCTAGTTGTCACTGACTAGATCTTCTTGGTTCTAACGACCTGATAATTTCTCACATTTCCAGAGCCCACCTTCACTGAGCTTCTTTAAAAATTGGCCACTGGTTAGTACATTCGAAGCTCTGCTGCACAGAAGGGATGCTCCTAGTTAATCAAAGCAGTCAGCACTGGAGCACAGACTCAGGCTGTAAAGGGATCTGTGAGTCCCAGCTTTGAACAAAGGTAGACTACCACCAGGGGGCAGCAGAAAGCCAATGAAATTACAGGTTTAGCTCAGCACTCTGCCCCAGCTATGGAAGATTTTGAGAGACATCTTCCAACAGAGACCCTACGCGCTTAAAGGTGTGGACTTTCAAGAACCAGAAACCCATTTTCTAAATCATCAGATGCTCTTTACACTATATCCATGTGATTCCAATGTGGATCTTGGTGACTCTACAATTAGCAACATGGCTATTTCCACAGTTTCTCAAACCCGTGTTATCTGAGCTACCCTGCAATCTCACTCCAACAAGACCATGTCTAGAGTGCAGGACCTCAAAAAAGTGCAAAAGCCTACAATTAAATAACACACAGTTTATAAGAAGTACTAACCTCAAGACAATCACTTAAATATCGATTGCTGGTTTATGGACAAATGCAACAAGCTTTATTTTCTGGATTAATCATAATTTAATGCAACAAAATTAGAACCCTGCAACTAAGTCAGTCATGTAAAAATATGTCAAATTACACAAACTGTAAGATCAGTTAACTTGTTTAAGCCAAGATAAAATTGAAAGATCAGGACAAGCACAGCTCAGGTTACCGTGCATCAGGTGAAATAAGCTCCTTGCTCTTAAAAAGCCTTGAACATATATCACTGTGTTACATTATTGTGAACCAATTTAAAAATTAACCATTTATAAAGTATTCTCTCAACTCAATGCAAGTTCACAAGCATTTATGAAATCTCTAACATCAGCCCATGAAACACCCAGTGTATAAAACATAGCTTCAAACAATCACAAAAATAGCTACCAAAGTACTCTATAGATGAAATTAAAAGACAAATACCAATAGAAAAAGCAGTTTTTAATCTGTCATAGATCACAAATATGAAGAAAGCTTAAAAATCAGATAAAGAAAAGACTTTAAACAAGGATTACAAACAGGCCACACACACAAAGTGGAAAAAAATCAATCTCAGAAGTTAAAAAAAATATGTATGTATATATTAGCAAGGTGCCATTCTTCAGATAATGAGTTGGCAATGATGAAAAAGAATTATAATTTAAAACACTAACAGTGTTACCTAGGGTCCAAGTTCTGCCAGTTGTACCTATGAACTCATGCATCCACTTATTTCTTTTTCCTTCACACAATCGCTGTGGTTCGGTCACATTTCACTTAAATGACTGCCACAGCCTCCTCAATGACATTCCTATGCCCGGCCACCAAGCGCATTCTCCATGTGGCAGCAGAGAGAACTTCGACAGTGTGATTCCTGTATTTGAAATCCTCCTCCAGTGCTCTCGGAGTGAAGGACACACTTACCTGTTACACAGGTTATACGGTTGGTCCTGCCTTTGTAGGGCCAAGGACCTCCGCTGTGCACTACCGGACAACTGTGCTGTGCGGCACAACAACGACGCCAGTCTATTTTCAGTTCCTACCCAACCCAGGGCCTTGGAACCTACTGTTACTGCTCCCCGGACGCTCTCACCCTATTCCTTCTTCACTACTAGCTTCCACTGCAACAAGCTTTATTTTCTGGATTAATCATAATTTAATGCAACAAAATTAGAACCCTGCAACTAAGTCAGTCATGTAAAAATATGTCAAATTACACAAACTGTAAGATCAGTTAACTTGTTTAAGCCAAGATAAAATTGAAAGATCAGGACAAGCACAGCTCAGGTTACCGTGCATCAGGTGAAATAAGCTCCTTGCTCTTAAAAAGCCTTGAACATATATCACTGTGTTACATTATTGTGAACCAATTTAAAAATTAACCATTTATAAAGTATTCTCTCAACTCAATGCAAGTTCACAAGCATTTATGAAATCTCTAACATCAGCCCATGAAACACCCAGTGTATAAAACATAGCTTCAAACAATCACAAAAATAGCTACCAAAGTACTCTATAGATGAAATTAAAAGACAAATACCAATAGAAAAAGCAGTTTTTAATCTGTCATAGATCACAAATATGAAGAAAGCTTAAAAATCAGATAAAGAAAAGACTTTAAACAAGGATTACAAACAGGCCACACACACAAAGTGGAAAAAAATCAATCTCAGAAGTTAAAAAAAATATGTATGTATATATTAGCAAGGTGCCATTCTTCAGATAATGAGTTGGCAATGATGAAAAAGAATTATAATTTAAAACACTAACAGTGTTACCTAGGGTCCAAGTTCTGCCAGTTGTACCTATGAACTCATGCATCCACTTATTTCTTTTTCCTTCACACAATCGCTGTGGTTCGGTCACATTTCACTTAAATGACTGCCACAGCCTCCTCAATGACATTCCTATGCCCGGCCACCAAGCGCATTCTCCATGTGGCAGCAGAGAGAACTTCGACAGTGTGATTCCTGTATTTGAAATCCTCCTCCAGTGCTCTCGGAGTGAAGGACACACTTACCTGTTACACAGGTTATACGGTTGGTCCTGCCTTTGTAGGGCCAAGGACCTCCGCTGTGCACTACCGGACAACTGTGCTGTGCGGCACAACAACGACGCCAGTCTATTTTCAGTTCCTACCCAACCCAGGGCCTTGGAACCTACTGTTACTGCTCCCCGGACGCTCTCACCCTATTCCTTCTTCACTACTAGCTTCCACTGAGCATTCAGGCCTCCACTCTTCTATGCCATCTCTTCGCCAAGCCTCTATGCCACCTTACTTGCTGAGTGTCTCTGCCTTGCCAGAACAGAAGCTCCAAGATAAAAAGTCTCTTGTGTGTTTCATCCTTACATCCTTGCGAGCTAGCGCACTAGGCACTCAATACAGGTATTGGCTTCATGAGTGAACAAATAAATAGTAGAGAAGGAAGGCAGTTGACTATATATTCTCCATAATCTGAGGCTGATCAGATCATTCTCAATAACATTTATTTTTACAACCCCCACCTATTAAAAAAAAAGAATAAATCCATAAACCATTTCATCAAAATTTTTAATTAAAAAATAATCTCCTAAAAAGAAATACAGCCAGGATTTTTCAATGGGAAAAACATACTTCCTTTAATCATACCATTTTTTTTTCCTTTGAGATTTTCTTTAGTAGCAGAAGAAAATAACACTGAGCCCTGTTGGTAGGAACTTAATTCCTTAAACACAGAAAAGGAATTGCTATCCAGTTCTTATGCTTAAGAGAAGGCTCAGAGGGGTTCCTTAATTTTTATTTTGTTACGTGCAAATTAAAAGAAAATGCAGAGTCAATGCTATAATACCAGAAACCAAAAGTATTCAAACACTGATGATTTCATATTTATACAATAATAAAGTAAAAATGCTTGTTTTTTCCCCAAAATTGTATGCATAGACGTTTCCTACCTAATTAAGTCCTCACACTTTTCAAAATTACCAAAATCCTCCTCAGTATGTTTAATCAGATTTTTTAAGTGTCACCGTGGGAAAAAGCCTAAATATGAGACCTTACAGATATTTCTCAACTGCTTCTCAAGGTGTAACTCCCAGATCCTTTTTGGATGAGTTGTTCATTAATTTGCATTAGTTGTTGAGACACTGGCTGGAATAATAACTTGGGCACATTTGAGCAACATGGCATGGAGGCGGCATGTCCCTAATTATTCACTCCTGAGTAGCCCTGGACACTAAAAGAGAACCACAAGCATCACTGTCCGGAGTTGTGTTTCTTAATGCCCAGATCATGTAGTCCTCATTTTTTATTTCAAAATTCTGCACGCATTAATACCTAAACCATTTGACAAAATGTCAGTTGCACATACAATGAGAACATGATGTTATCATAACCTGAAAAGGTGACACAGCTCATTAAAAGCATTTCAAAATCCTGTCAAGTGATCTAAAGATGTAAAAATATGAGACCAAAGAATTTCAAATGTCACAAGTTATTTCAGTATAAAAGAGAAACAAGGAGCAGGGGAAAATATGGATTTAATTTGTAAAGAAAATGCCAGTCACAAAGACAGAACCTGGAACAATGACGAAGAACAATGATGGACTACATCTACGAGACAAGGTCTCTCAGTGTCTCAGTAAGGGGGGAAGGGTAGAATTTTCACCTAAAATGCCCCAAACAGCACTCCAAAATATTTCTGAAAACTGTATTCTTACCATAAGGTAACAGTGGTGACACCATGGGTCTCTAATCCATATTTGATTATGTTCCACACCTATGCTAGAAGAATCAATTTGCACACATAGTAAAAGGTCTTCATACCTTTAACTTAAAAGTTAACTTGAAAGTTAAGTTCTTGGGCTTCCCTGATGGTCCAGTGGGTAAGGACACTGCCTTGCACTGCAAGGGGCGCCGGTTCGATCCCTGGCCTGGAAAGATCCCACGTGCTGCAGAGAGGCTGGACTGATGTGTCCAACTACCGAGCCCGAGCTCTGGAGCGCATGCGCCCAGAGCCGGTGCTCTGCAACAACAGAGGCCACCGTGATGGGAGGCCCACACGGGCCAAAGAACAAAAAGGCAAATGAAAGAGATTTTTAAGTGTCACCGTGGGAAAAAGCCTAAATATGAGACCTTACAGATATTTCTCAACTGCTTCTCAAGGTGTAACTCCCAGATCCTTTTGGATGAGTTGTTCATTAATTTGCATTAGTTGTTGAGACACTGGCTGGAATAATAACTTGGGCACATTTGAGCAACATGGCATGGAGGCGGCATGTCCCTAATTATTCACTCCTGAGTAGCCCTGGACACTAAAAGAGAACCACAAGCATCACTGTCCGGAGTTGTGTTTCTTAATGCCCAGATCATGTAGTCCTCATTTTTTATTTCAAAATTCTGCACGCATTAATACCTAAACCATTTGACAAAATGTCAGTTGCACATACAATGAGAACATGATGTTATCATAACCTGAAAAGGTGACACAGCTCATTAAAAGCATTTCAAAATCCTGTCAAGTGATCTAAAGATGTAAAAATATGAGACCAAAGAATTTCAAATGTCACAAGTTATTTCAGTATAAAAGAGAAACAAGGAGCAGGGGAAAATATGGATTTAATTTGTAAAGAAAATGCCAGTCACAAAGACAGAACCTGGAACAATGACGAAGAACAATGATGGACTACATCTACGAGACAAGGTCTCTCAGTGTCTCAGTAAGGGGGGAAGGGTAGAATTTTCACCTAAAATGCCCCAAACAGCACTCCAAAATATTTCTGAAAACTGTATTCTTACCATAAGGTAACAGTGGTGACACCATGGGTCTCTAATCCATATTTGATTATGTTCCACACCTATGCTAGAAGAATCAATTTGCACACATAGTAAAAGGTCTTCATACCTTTAACTTAAAAGTTAACTTGAAAGTTAAGTTCTTGGGCTTCCCTGATGGTCCAGTGGGTAAGGACACTGCCTTGCACTGCAAGGGGCGCCGGTTCGATCCCTGGCCTGGAAAGATCCCACGTGCTGCAGAGAGGCTGGACTGATGTGTCCAACTACCGAGCCCGAGCTCTGGAGCGCATGCGCCCAGAGCCGGTGCTCTGCAACAACAGAGGCCACCGTGATGGGAGGCCCACACGGGCCAAAGAACAAAGATGGATGAAAATGGACAAATGAAAGAGCAATAGAAGTAGCCCGCCTGCTCCCCTCCCTCCCCACCACCACCCCCACCAAAATAAATAAGTAAATAAATCTTAAAAAAAAAAAAGTTAAGTTCTTTTTGTACAGAGCGAAGTGTGTGTTACAGAGATCCTGTTCATTGAAGGAACTCGATGATCAGCATTCAGAGAGCCTATTACCAAAGCACTCTGGCAAGCATGAGGCACATCAGCCTCACTGAAAACACAGCTCAAATTTATGTTCTATTTATATTCCTAATGAGCTTTTCTTTTCAGCATAAACAAAGCCAGCACGAAAGAGCCAAGGTCTGAAAAGTATACATATTAGTAAAAACCAAATCACTGAATCCAAATAAAACCAAACATTTATTAAGTGTGTACTATGCATAAAGCATTGTCATGATCATTCTGGAAGACAGGGATGCATACATCACAGTTCCTAACTAGGTTAAGCAGTCCAAAAGCCAAATTCCAACTCTTCTCCAAATGTACTCCTCGTGCATGCTCTCTTCAGCTTAATGAACTTCAATCCCATCGTACTATTTGCTCTAGCAATCAGAGGTCAAATTGCCAACATCCTTTGCATCAGAGAAAAAGCAACAGAACTTCAGAAAAACATCTACTCCTGCTTCACTGACACGCAAAAGCCTTTGATTGTGTGGATCACAACAAACTGAGAATTCTGAAAGAGATGTGAATACCAGACCACCTTACCTACCTTCTGAGAAATCTGTATGCAGGTCAAGAAGCAACAGTTACACACGGAACAATGAACTGGTTCCAAACTGGGAAAGGAATACGTCAAGACTATATATTATTACCTTGCTTATTTAACTTCTATGCAGAGTACATCATGCGAAACGCTGTTATGGATGAAGCTCAAGCTAGAATCAAGATTGCTGGAAGAAATACCAACAACCTCAGACATACAGATTGACACCACTTTAATGGCAGAAAGCAAAGAGGAACTAAAGAGACATTTGATGAAGCTGAAAAAGGAGAGTGAAAAAGCTGGCTTAAAACTCAACATGTAAAAAAATGAAGACCATGGCATCCAGTCCCATCACTTCATAGCAAACAGAAGGGGGAAAAGTGGAAACAGTGACAGATTTTATTTTCTTGGGCTCCAAAATCACTATGGATAGTGACTGCAGTCATGACATTAAAAGAAGTTTGTTCCCTGGATGAAAAGCTATGATAAACCTAGACAGCATATTAAAAATCAGAGATACACTTTGCCAATAGAAGTCTGTATTGTCAAAGCTATGGTTTTCCCAGTAGTCATGTATGGATGTGAGAGTTGGACTATAAAAAGGCTGAGCACCAAAGAACTGATGCTTTTGAACTGTGGTGTTGGATAAGATTCTTGACAGTCCCTTAGACAACACGGAGATCACACCAGTCAATCCTAAAAGAAATCAACCCTGAATATTTATCAGAAAGATTGGTGCTGAAATTGAAGCTTCAGTACTTTGGCTACCTGATACAAAGAGCTGATTCACTGGGAAAATACTCTGATGGTGGGAAAGATTGAGGGCAAATGGAGAAGGAGGTGCTAGAGGATGAGCTGGTTCGATGGCATCATTGACTCAATGGACATGAGTTTGAGCAAACTCTGGGAAATGCTGAAGGACAAGGAAGCTTGGGGTGTTATAGTCCATGAGGTTGTTCAGTTGGACACAATTGAGCAACTAAACAACAAAGATTGCTGGCATGCTCTCTCTGCCACTATCCAATCCATCAGAGCATATGATCGATAATACTTAAAGAAGCATCCGTGAACTACTCAGAAATTTTTATTTCTAAATATTCCACACGATGAAATTCATATTCCAGGTAGGGTAGCAAAGAAAATATCCTAAAGTAGGATATGGAAAAAAAAGTGCTCAAACTGTGAAATAGGAGGCAGGCACCCAAAATACATGTTACAGTTCAATAAAAGCAAAAATAAAATTAGTTAAAGCTGCCATAACTTTTATGTAAGGCAATGCAACACTATTCATCAAACTCTATAATATACTTTATGCCCCAGAAACTCCATTTCTAAGAAACCTGCTTTAGAAATATTAAGAAGTGAGTCAAGACATACATTCAAAAATGTTAAATATAGTCTATGTACACAGCAGACTTTCCAAATGCATCTAAACATCCTTTATCATGATATTAAAAAATAAATATGGTACCTCCTCACAAGAGAGTACCACTAGTCATTTCAAACAATGAGGTGTATTAAAGAATGAGGTTTATCTGTTTATACAAGTATGGTTGTGATGCAGAAAATACATATTATGTTCATTCTTAAATGTATGTATTTCAAGGCAGGCTCCATGGCTTAGGTGATTAAGATGCCTGCGTAGAAAAACGTGTATACTTTGCTGTCTATGTGTATATGTATTTGTAAGCATAAAAGGCCTGGAGGTACATACAACACAGAGGCCATGGGGGTGCAGGGATGGAGAACTGGAGTGGGCAAGGGAACTTCACTTGTTTATATATGAGGTATGCATGCAATAATCACATACCTGTCTACACGTAAGAAGAGATTGAAAAGCATGCAAAAGGAAAATGAGAAAGACAAGAGGTGAGGGGGAAAATGATTTGCAAAGAAATCTCAAGTCCAGAGAATTACAAATGTTTTTTAAAATATAAATGTCCATCTGGAATCAGCTGCCCAAGCCAGGCAGTCATGAAATTCACCTTGTATATTCCTGGGACTTCTACTTCCCTCCTCTTTGGAAATCCATGTTGCTTGGGACCTGCCCCCACCCCTGCTTCCTTCAGAAGTCCTCTGCAGGCACTGCTAACTCTGTCCTAGAGCTGAGCTTTCCTTCCTCCTTACCCCTGAGGCCTGTGTAAGTGACAATTTTCACAACAGACTCATCTGACCTGGGCAGCCCTCAGAAAGACCCACAACATAGTGCAGACATATATCCCTTTTCTATTAGGTAACTTGTACACAGTAGTAACCTTGGGAATTAAGAATTGGAATGATAGTTAATTGACTTTTCACATGTGGGTTTAAGTTGGCACCAGTCAATCTCAAAGAGAAAACAGTTTGCACACGTCCAACAAAAAGAAACTGAGCAAATGAATCAGTATCTTTACAACTATCATTTACCTTCTTGGAAAATGCTCAAGGGTATGGAAAAATGCAGGTGACACTTTATATCACCAATTTTAAGCAAGTTTTTGTCCAACATGGCATGATCATGATTTTGTGATAACCATATCACAGATACATTATACATGCACAGAAGAATTTAGATTACATACCAAATTGATGACACTTAACTCTGGGGACTTAACAATTCTACTTACCTTTTACCACTAGTCATTTAAAATGAGTGTATTAAAGAATGAGGTTTATCTGTTTATACAAGTATGGTTGTGATGCAGAAAATACATATTATGTTCATTCTTAAATGTATGTATTTCAAGGCAGGCTCCATGGCTTAGGTGATTAAGATGCCTGCGTAGAAAAACGTGTATACTTTGCTGTCTATGTGTATATGTATTTGTAAGCATAAAAGGCCTGGAGGTACATACAACACAGAGGCCATGGGGGTGCAGGGATGGAGAACTGGAGTGGGCAAGGGAACTTCACTTGTTTATATATGAGGTATGCATGCAATAATCACATACCTGTCTACACGTAAGAAGAGATTGAAAAGCATGCAAAAGGAAAATGAGAAAGACAAGAGGTGAGGGGGAAAATGATTTGCAAAGAAATCTCAAGTCCAGAGAATTACAAATGTTTTTTAAAATATAAATGTCCATCTGGAATCAGCTGCCCAAGCCAGGCAGTCATGAAATTCACCTTGTATATTCCTGGGACTTCTACTTCCCTCCTCTTTGGAAATCCATGTTGCTTGGGACCTGCCCCCACCCCTGCTTCCTTCAGAAGTCCTCTGCAGGCACTGCTAACTCTGTCCTAGAGCTGAGCTTTCCTTCCTCCTTACCCCTGAGGCCTGTGTAAGTGACAATTTTCACAACAGACTCATCTGACCTGGGCAGCCCTCAGAAAGACCCACAACATAGTGCAGACATATATCCCTTTTCTATTAGGTAACTTGTACACAGTAGTAACCTTGGGAATTAAGAATTGGAATGATAGTTAATTGACTTTTCACATGTGGGTTTAAGTTGGCACCAGTCAATCTCAAAGAGAAAACAGTTTGCACACGTCCAACAAAAAGAAACTGAGCAAATGAATCAGTATCTTTACAACTATCATTTACCTTCTTGGAAAATGCTCAAGGGTATGGAAAAATGCAGGTGACACTTTATATCACCAATTTTAAGCAAGTTTTTGTCCAACATGGCATGATCATGATTTTGTGATAACCATATCACAGATACATTATACATGCACAGAAGAATTTAGATTACATACCAAATTGATGACACTTAACTCTGGGGACTTAACAATTCTACTTACCTTTTTACAGTTCAAAATTTGAACATATTTTTTTCTAATTAATAAAAGGCTATAATAAATAAATAGAAATAACTATTTTAAAAGTGGATGCCTGGGAAGATCCCACATGCCATGGAGTGGCTGGACCGATGTGTCCAATTACCGAGCTGGAGCTCTGGAGCACATGAGCCCAGAGCCAGTGCTCTGCGACAACAGAGGCCACTGCGATAAGAGGCCCACATGGGCCAAAGAACAAAGATGGATGAAACTGAAATGAAAGACCAATAGAAGTGGTCCACCAGCCCCCCTTCCTCCCCAACCCGCTCCCCACCCAAAATACAAAAAAAAAAAAAAAAGAAAAAGTGGATGCCTGGGCCTTCCCTGGTGGTCCAGTGGGTAAGGACACCGCCTTGCAGTGCAAGGGGCGCTGGTTCAATCCCTGGCCTGGGAAGATCCCACGTGCCACAGAGCAGCTGGACCGATGTGGCCAACTATCTAGCCAGAGCTCTGGAGCACATGCGCCCAGAGCTGGTGCTCTGCAGTGAAAGAGGCCACTGCGATGGGAGGCCCACACAGGCTAAAGAACAAAGATGGATGGAAATAAATAGATGAAAGACCAATAGAAGTGGCCAAAAAAAAAAAGCTGCACAAAACGTGGATGCCTACCCCCAATACACACACTTTCCCTCTCCCCACTCACCACCCTACTAAAAACCCTCAGACACACCCCTTGTTCTCTATTATCAACGGAAACTGAGAGGAGAAACTGTCAAGCTGGTGGACCAAATTTAGCAGACAGATCCAAGTTAGAGTTCCTCTCAAAGCACTCCCTGAAATAGCTCTGATCTTATGAAACTAAACTGCCTCAGTCTGCCACTCTAGGCTTCGTTTGGTTTTATCAAATGGCCACAAGGAATTATATACTATTAAAAAAGAATGCCACACTACACTGGTTGGTGTAATGTCTTGGCAAAGAGAAACTTGTTTTCTGCACTTTTGTGAAACACATGTAAATCAAAGTTATGAAGGTCAAAGTTGTTAGAAGCAAGTTATTAATTCAGGAGGTACAATCAGAAGTAGAATAAATTCTTATTAAGAAGGAAAAAAAGCTGCTAAAAAATGAATGCTTAAATCTCTTATGTGAAGGTATACACTATAAAATTATTATATACTATAATATTATCCAATTCTCTAAGCAAAAATTTCGGGTAAGCTTATTATACCCATTTTGCAGCTGAGGACATGGAGGTTCAGAAACTAAGCGACCTTGAGTCAGATCTTTAGCACTAGAATAGTGTTACAATTCTATATACCAAAGAAGTGCCTAGAATTTATCACTGAATGATTTAGACTTGAACAGTACCAAACGATCTACTTTATTTTTTTTCTTTTAAAGTGCAAAAAGATTTCCATTGTAATTCTATTTCATCAAGATTTTCAATTTATAGAGGGTTTTTTTCTTTGCATTCTCCTCTTTGGCCTGAAGTTTTTAAAATTTACCCATTTTCCCCAAAATATCATTTTTTTAATAAGACAAAAAGATGGTTTTCTTCTTATATCTTTTGCACTAAACTGTATTAGCTTCACTGTGCTGATGATATTTATAGGAAAAGACTGAGAGAGCTGGGCAGCGAGAAGAGACAGAAACATGATATTTCCAATTTGGAGACACAGGATATAGAAATTATTTGAAAAAAAAAAAAAATCCAGAACTGTTTTATAATGAATAGTTTTCATTTTTGTTAGTAAAAAATTATGTAACTTTGATTTGGACTGCTTAATGTGATTTTTAAAAATCCCCTTTAATATAAAATTCTCTATTAGTATTGATTCATACATACACACGAGGTTTTCCAGGTGGCTCAGCAATAAAGAATCTGCCTGCAATGCAGGAGACCGGGGTTCAATCCTTTGGTTGGAAAAATCTCCTGGGGAAGGACAGGGCAACCCACTCCAGTATTCTTGTCTGGACAATTCCATGGACAGAGAAGCCTGGCGGGCTACAGTCCATGGGGTCACAAAGAGTCAGACACAGCTGAGCAACTGCAGGCTTCACTCCAGTAATAAAATATAGTTGCTTTTGTGAAACACATGTAAATCAAAGTTATGAAGGTCAAAGTTGTTAGAAGCAAGTTATTAATTCAGGAGGTACAATCAGAAGTAGAATAAATTCTTATTAAGAAGGAAAAAAAGCTGCTAAAAAATGAATGCTTAAATCTCTTATGTGAAGGTATACACTATAAAATTATTATATACTATAATATTATCCAATTCTCTAAGCAAAAATTTCGGGTAAGCTTATTATACCCATTTTGCAGCTGAGGACATGGAGGTTCAGAAACTAAGCGACCTTGAGTCAGATCTTTAGCACTAGAATAGTGTTACAATTCTATATACCAAAGAAGTGCCTAGAATTTATCACTGAATGATTTAGACTTGAACAGTACCAAACGATCTACTTTATTTTTTTTCTTTTAAAGTGCAAAAAGATTTCCATTGTAATTCTATTTCATCAAGATTTTCAATTTATAGAGGGTTTTTTTCTTTGCATTCTCCTCTTTGGCCTGAAGTTTTTAAAATTTACCCATTTTCCCCAAAATATCATTTTTTTAATAAGACAAAAAGATGGTTTTCTTCTTATATCTTTTGCACTAAACTGTATTAGCTTCACTGTGCTGATGATATTTATAGGAAAAGACTGAGAGAGCTGGGCAGCGAGAAGAGACAGAAACATGATATTTCCAATTTGGAGACACAGGATATAGAAATTATTTGAAAAAAAAAAAAAATCCAGAACTGTTTTATAATGAATAGTTTTCATTTTTGTTAGTAAAAAATTATGTAACTTTGATTTGGACTGCTTAATGTGATTTTTAAAAATCCCCTTTAATATAAAATTCTCTATTAGTATTGATTCATACATACACACGAGGTTTTCCAGGTGGCTCAGCAATAAAGAATCTGCCTGCAATGCAGGAGACCGGGGTTCAATCCTTTGGTTGGAAAAATCTCCTGGGGAAGGACAGGGCAACCCACTCCAGTATTCTTGTCTGGACAATTCCATGGACAGAGAAGCCTGGCGGGCTACAGTCCATGGGGTCACAAAGAGTCAGACACAGCTGAGCAACTGAGCAGGCATATATACACACATAAAATATAGCATACAGTTTTATAATAGTAATAAAATATATGTGTTGCTTTTATTTCAGCAAGTACAAAGTAGTTTATTTATTTTTTTTACCCCTTCCAGTACAAGGACTGTCTAATGGGGATGGAGTTTAAATAATGTTTTGAACACATAATTAAACATGAGGCAGCCACAGGCATGTGGTAAAAATGAGCTTTGGAATCTCCAAGACTTCTTCCTCCTTCCTTCCTTAACAATAAGTACCATTTGTATGACCTTAGGTGAGTTACCTAACAATTGAATCTTTTGTGGCCTCATCTCTAAAATGAGAATATATAATATGGTCTCAGATGGCTTAAAAGATTTTTTATTTTAATATAATTTTAGATTTATATAAAGCTGCAACAATAGAAAAAAAAAAAAAACAGGTATACTTTTCACCCTATTTCTGTGCTACCAACTGCAATTAAAGCAGTTATCAAAATCAGGAAATTAACACTGTTATAATAGTATTAACTTAAAAACAGATCATACTTGAATTTCCCCCATTTTCCCCCAATCACCTCTTTCTGTTTCCACAATCTTTTGGCTATCACGTCTCCTTAATCTCCTCCAATACACACCAGCTTCCCAACCTTTCCTTACCTGTACGACCTTGATACTATCCAAGGACAACAGTTACTCTGTAGAATGTCTCTCAGTTTGGGCTTCTCAGATGTGTTCATGATTAAACTTCTGGAGCAATAATACCTAGAAGTGATGCCATGTCCTATTCAGTACATCATTTCAAGAGTTACATGATGTTTATATGTCATATTGGGGTAAGGTGAGCCATGATTCTTTTTTTAAATTTTTGGCCCCTTTTACTGTTTAGTTATTTTCATTCACCTTTATTCTTTGGCCTGTGTGGGCCTCCCATAGCAGTGGCCTCTCTTGTTGCAGAACACCGGCTCTGGATGTGTGCGCTCCAGAGCGCTGGCTTGTAACTGGACACTGCGGCTCAGCTGCTCCGAGGCAATGTGGGATCTTCCTGGGCCAGGGATAGAATCGGTCCCTTGCACTGCAAGGCAGACTCTATCCATTGGACCAACAGAGTTTCTGGACCAACAGGGAAGCCCTGAACCATGGCTTTTTAAGAAAGACATTTTTGTATGCAGTGGTTCTAGAAGGTGCCTTCAACAAACGGCAGCTATTGTTATGGTAAAATTCAAGCTAAGAACAAAATTTCTGGAATCAGGCAGACCTGGAGTCCAATGCCTGTTTTACCACTTCTGGCCATGTGACTGACCGTGGACAAGATTTTTAACTTCCCCAGTTTCTGCAGCATCCAACAAAGACAAAATTACCTGTAACGCTGTTATGATGCTGTTGTAAAGAAGATGAAATGAAATAGTTTAAGTAAAGCACTCAGTGCCTGGAAATGATGCACATTCCATGAAATCAATCACGACTATTCCTTTTTAAGCAAGTTATGATTTCAGCAAAATAAGCCCTCTGGCTTAAGACAAAGAGATCCGAGGTAAAAAGCATGAATCTGAGCATTGTGGGAGTAGGCTGGGAAGATGTCAGATTGGGGGCAAGGTATGGAAGAGCTAACAGCACATCTCTTTTTAAAATTTAATTTAAGTTAATGCTTTTACAGAGTTTTGCTATTTACTGCCACCATCGACCTGAATCCACTACAGATGCACACCTGTGAACCTCCTCCTCACATCCCTCCCCATCCCACCGCTCCAGATCGCCACAGAGCCCCTGTTTGAGATTCCCTAATCTCACGGCATATTCCCCTTCCTCACCCCTATGTCCAAGTCTGTTCTCTATGTTCGCCTCTCCACTGCTGCTCTGCATATGCATTCATGAGCACCATCTTTCTAGATTCCATATCTATGTGTCAGTATGCATCCCTTTTACTCATCTCATCTTCCCACTGCAGAAACTCCATTGCAGTGGAGCCTGAGAACCTGAAGGTATTCATGCTTGATTTCTTTTTTGGGGGGGCAGGGGGTAGAGGGAAGGGTGGGTTGGTGAAGGAGAGGGACAGGCGGGCCACTTCTATTGGTCTTTCATTTGTCTAGTTTCATCCATCTTTGTTCTTTGGCCCATATGGGCCTCCCATTGCAGTGGCCTCTGTTGTAGCAGAGCACCGGCTCTGGGTGCATGCGCTCCAGAGCTCCGGCTCGGTAATTGGACACATCAGTCCAGCCGCTCCGCAGCACGTGGGATCCCCCCAGGCCAGGGATCGAACCGGCGCCCCTCGCACTACAAGGCAGTGTCCTTACCCACTGGACCACCGGGGAAGCCCATGATTGATTTCTGATGTGAGAACCCCATGATACAAGAACCGATTTCCTGCTACATGCCTGGTGCTCCTTTAGTTTTTTCTTGTAAAATCACTACCTTCTGCTTGCCAGGATCTCATGCAGGGGTTTTTAGGCTGTTGACACAGGACCTCAAACTTTCTTCTTCCCCAGCTGCCTCTGCTGTTACAGTTGGGTGTAGATGGCTAGGAAAACAATTCTAGCACACGTAACACACGGAAGTTAAATTACATCCCTCCTTTTAAAATATAAGCCTAACACTAAAAGAAATCAGAAAATAAAGTATATGTAAAACTAATCCTGTGGGCATTTGGTCTTTAAACACTTCTCAGACCACATGAAAGACAAACAGAACTGACTATGCACCATAGCCTTTGTGCATTTAACCTTAGCTTTGGAAAGTCATGTCATTATTCCCAGACATCAGAGTGTGACAATGTACTATATTACTTCACAGAGCTTGGATGTTGATTACAAACATATGAGAGCATCATTAGGTGTTAAAGTACCGATCACTAGAAATTCAGCCTTCTATAAGACACTATGATTACTAGTCAAGCTCTACAGGATCTATACCTTAGAGACCAGGAAGCTAAGTCACCTAAATTTCTCGCTATGGCAAAGTGGGAACCTGTACGCCACAGAGTTGAAAGAAAATGTATGAAAAAAACAACCTGCTAGAGGGAGACCGATGCTCTGGCACCCAGGCCAAGACAAGTACCAGGGGCTCAAGCAACCTTGAAGAGCAGATGACAATGAAGAGCACTGAATTTTCAGAGGGCGGTTTAAGCGGAGAACTAAGTGAGATCAAGAGTCCAAGGTCTCTTCTCAGCACACCTCTGCCTCGTGTGTAAGAGCAAAGGTTCACTACTTAACTTGCTCTCTCACCTTCCTGTGCCACCTTCTGGCTAACACGGCTGAGAGTTTACTAGGACCTAGGCTTTTTACACTATATGCTCACTGAAACCTAAGCCATCCTATGAAAAGGGTTAAGAGTGCCTGTTGACAGGTGAGGACCTAGGCCCAAGGCAAGCCCAGGCATTCAAAGTCAGCCTACCAGAGCAGGGCTCCAATGCTGGGCTCCTCCACCTGTGTGCTCCACACTGAGCAGTGCGCCTCCTAGTGTGATGTCTCTTCCCTCCAAACCATGCAGTAAAGCTGACAGAAGATTCTGGAATGTGTTTTCAATTCCTCAAAAGGAGGTGCCCTGTTACTATAGAAGCCCTGTGACTGACAAATTCTGTTTTCATCTTTCCTTGTGGTCTCAGCCCCATACTCCTGGGTCAAATCCCATACCCCCGAGGAGACCCCTAACTAACAGCCTCTCTCACCTCCTCCACCCTCTGCCCCAGGCTGGCTCCATCTGCTGGGAGACAACAGTTGGCTTCCAACACAGCCTGAGCTGAAGACACCACGTCCCTCCTAGGCTCTGAGTGCCCCTTGCACTCCAGGGTGCCACCTGCATGTACCACACAAACAAGTCCTGAACACCAGTCTCACCTGTAAAGGTGTGGGTCACGTCAGGGGATGAACTTCCTAGAGAAGGAAGCTGCACACAGGATCACGTTCCTCAACCACTTGAACAAAAGTATGAAAACATCACTGGGAGATTCTTTCAGAGAGCTCCCTTTCCCAGGCCAAACAGCTCTCCCCACGCCGACCCCTACTTCTCTGGGTCCAGACTTTAGGAAGCTATTAGAATGACCAAATAGCTGACTTAGACTTATTTACATTATGCTATTTCTTTCTTCAAAAAGGACTTTGTCTCTTATTATTAAACCAATATATTCTCCTTGTAAGAGGTTCAAAGGATATAGAAGCACATTCAAATTAGACAGAGAAGGAGGAAGGGAGGGAGGAGAAAAGAGCAAGCAAGCTGCCTCAGCCCCATCCTTTAGAGATTACCAGATTTAATAGTTTGATGTTTGGCTTTAATACTTAAAAAAACGCAACTCTACATGATAAATGAAAAAAGCGAAGGAGCAGACTGACAAGTATTGCATAATATCATCTGTCTAAAAGAGAGAGAAGGAAGGAGATAGATATGTATTTGTTAATATATGTACATAAAATATCACGTGAAGACTTCAAAATAAGTAGCCAGTACCAGCTGCCTCCAGGGGGCGGGGGGATGGCTTGGCTGGCAAGGATGGGAAGTACCCTTGTTACCATGCATCCTTTCTTACCATTTGGACTTGGAATCATGTGAATATATTATCTACCCAAAATACCAACAGAGTTAAATATTGAGACAGAGAAAATGGACGTATTAAAAGTCCAAAACAGTGCCTAGCATCGAGTCGGCACTCCCCAGATACTGCAGAATGAATGGCGTGAATGAGTCTACGTCTTCTGATGTTAAGAGGAAGTGCTCTGCTCACAGGGTACAGGCTGTGGTAAGTCACACACAACAGCAGAACAAAAGCACTTGGCAACTGACAAGGAAAGGTGACTGTGATGAGTTCTTAAGAGGAATGGTATAAACTAAGAGTGAAAGAAGATTTTAGATTTCATCTAGCAATGGGCAAAGACATCAACTATCATTCTGAACATTTTCTCTAAAAATTCCTATTGGCACAGAGAGAGAGAAACAGTAAATACAGCCACCCAAAAGTCTGGATGCACAGACCTTATAAGAGGGACAATTTGTATGTTTCGTTGGCCTTAAAATTACATATAAATTCTGTATTTTGCTCTATACTCATGGTTATATTCATACAAAAATCATTGTCTTTGCCCGAATCCTCAAGAAATATGTTTATCCCGTTACTTCACACTGCTTGACCCACTGCCTCACATATAGGGGAATTCAAGCACTCCAATGTGAAAGTCAGATTCTGGCTGAATCTTCAAATTTTAAACAAACTGGGATCATCAAAACAAGCGCTTTGCCCAAAATCACATGGCAAAAACGACTGGCAAATTTAAGACCAGCCTGTACGAGCAGTTTCTCATCTAAGTCAAATTAGACAGAGAAGGAGGAAGGGAGGGAGGAGAAAAGAGCAAGCAAGCTGCCTCAGCCCCATCCTTTAGAGATTACCAGATTTAATAGTTTGATGTTTGGCTTTAATACTTAAAAAAACGCAACTCTACATGATAAATGAAAAAAGCGAAGGAGCAGACTGACAAGTATTGCATAATATCATCTGTCTAAAAGAGAGAGAAGGAAGGAGATAGATATGTATTTGTTAATATATGTACATAAAATATCACGTGAAGACTTCAAAATAAGTAGCCAGTACCAGCTGCCTCCAGGGGGCGGGGGGATGGCTTGGCTGGCAAGGATGGGAAGTACCCTTGTTACCATGCATCCTTTCTTACCATTTGGACTTGGAATCATGTGAATATATTATCTACCCAAAATACCAACAGAGTTAAATATTGAGACAGAGAAAATGGACGTATTAAAAGTCCAAAACAGTGCCTAGCATCGAGTCGGCACTCCCCAGATACTGCAGAATGAATGGCGTGAATGAGTCTACGTCTTCTGATGTTAAGAGGAAGTGCTCTGCTCACAGGGTACAGGCTGTGGTAAGTCACACACAACAGCAGAACAAAAGCACTTGGCAACTGACAAGGAAAGGTGACTGTGATGAGTTCTTAAGAGGAATGGTATAAACTAAGAGTGAAAGAAGATTTTAGATTTCATCTAGCAATGGGCAAAGACATCAACTATCATTCTGAACATTTTCTCTAAAAATTCCTATTGGCACAGAGAGAGAGAAACAGTAAATACAGCCACCCAAAAGTCTGGATGCACAGACCTTATAAGAGGGACAATTTGTATGTTTCGTTGGCCTTAAAATTACATATAAATTCTGTATTTTGCTCTATACTCATGGTTATATTCATACAAAAATCATTGTCTTTGCCCGAATCCTCAAGAAATATGTTTATCCCGTTACTTCACACTGCTTGACCCACTGCCTCACATATAGGGGAATTCAAGCACTCCAATGTGAAAGTCAGATTCTGGCTGAATCTTCAAATTTTAAACAAACTGGGATCATCAAAACAAGCGCTTTGCCCAAAATCACATGGCAAAAACGACTGGCAAATTTAAGACCAGCCTGTACGAGCAGTTTCTCATGAGAGCCTAAGTCTTTCTGTGTGTCTTTCTTCCCACTTCCATCTGTCGAGCACACAGCTACTACAGGCTCCCCCAGATAAAGCCCTCCCATGTCTATCTGGGTCTGGGGGCCCATGCCCATTTGCAGAACCACTTAGTCCGGCAATGTCCACAAAACGTAAAACCTCCCACAAGCCCTGTATCTCATGAGACTTTGTATGAAGCTTTTTGTTTTTATAAACAAAACTGTTTCTAAGCACTTTAATTATTCTGACTGCACCATTTACGTATTGGGTAATGCACTGATTGCAGGTTTGTTGTGTTTTATTTATCTGATAAGACCAGGACCTTGGTATGCCAACATTTGGTTAACTAATTGACTAATTTAATGTTTGAAAACAGTACTGCCTATTGTTTAACATCTTCCATAATATACAGCCCCCTGATTTTAGTTGGCTTTCCCTTGACTGTTTCAAAACAATGTCATCTTAAAATTTGATTAACTGGGCTTTCCTGGTGCCTCAGAGGTAAAGAAACTGCCCGTCAATACAGGAGATATGGGTTCCACCTTTCATCCAGGATGATCCCATATGCAATGAGGCAACTAGGCCCAGGCACCACAACTGAGCCTGTGTGCTCCAGCCCAGCAGCTGCAACTACTGAGGCCTGTGCACCCTACAGCCTGTGCTCTGCAGCAAGAGAAGCCACCGCAATGAGAAGCCAGCACACCACAACTTAGAGAAGTAGCCCCTGCTCTCCACAACTAGAGAAAAAAGTCCATGCAACAAAGACCCAGCACAGTCAAAATGAACTAAATAAAATTATACTGAAAATTAGATTAGGGCTTCCCTGGTGGTCCAGTGAGTAAGGACACCACCTTGCAGTGCAAGGGGCGCCAGTTTGATCCCTGGACTGGGAAGATCCCACGTGCAGAGCGGCTGGACCGATGTGTCCAACTACTGAGCTGGAGCTCTGTTTTAAAACAGATTCTGGCTGAATCTTCAAATTTTAAACAAACTGGGATCATCAAAACAAGCGCTTTGCCCAAAATCACATGGCAAAAACGACTGGCAAATTTAAGACCAGCCTGTACGAGCAGTTTCTCATGAGAGCCTAAGTCTTTCTGTGTGTCTTTCTTCCCACTTCCATCTGTCGAGCACACAGCTACTACAGGCTCCCCCAGATAAAGCCCTCCCATGTCTATCTGGGTCTGGGGGCCCATGCCCATTTGCAGAACCACTTAGTCCGGCAATGTCCACAAAACGTAAAACCTCCCACAAGCCCTGTATCTCATGAGACTTTGTATGAAGCTTTTTGTTTTTATAAACAAAACTGTTTCTAAGCACTTTAATTATTCTGACTGCACCATTTACGTATTGGGTAATGCACTGATTGCAGGTTTGTTGTGTTTTATTTATCTGATAAGACCAGGACCTTGGTATGCCAACATTTGGTTAACTAATTGACTAATTTAATGTTTGAAAACAGTACTGCCTATTGTTTAACATCTTCCATAATATACAGCCCCCTGATTTTAGTTGGCTTTCCCTTGACTGTTTCAAAACAATGTCATCTTAAAATTTGATTAACTGGGCTTTCCTGGTGCCTCAGAGGTAAAGAAACTGCCCGTCAATACAGGAGATATGGGTTCCACCTTTCATCCAGGATGATCCCATATGCAATGAGGCAACTAGGCCCAGGCACCACAACTGAGCCTGTGTGCTCCAGCCCAGCAGCTGCAACTACTGAGGCCTGTGCACCCTACAGCCTGTGCTCTGCAGCAAGAGAAGCCACCGCAATGAGAAGCCAGCACACCACAACTTAGAGAAGTAGCCCCTGCTCTCCACAACTAGAGAAAAAAGTCCATGCAACAAAGACCCAGCACAGTCAAAATGAACTAAATAAAATTATACTGAAAATTAGATTAGGGCTTCCCTGGTGGTCCAGTGAGTAAGGACACCACCTTGCAGTGCAAGGGGCGCCAGTTTGATCCCTGGACTGGGAAGATCCCACGTGCAGAGCGGCTGGACCGATGTGTCCAACTACTGAGCTGGAGCTCTGGAGCGTATGCGCCCAGAGCCGGTGCTCTGCAGTGAGAGAGGCCAATGTGATGGGAGGCCCACACGGACCAAAGAACAAAGATGGATGAAAATGAATAGATGAAAGACCAATAGAAGTGACCAAAAAGAAAAATAAAGCAAATCACAAAAAATTAGATTAACCTATTTTATACAAAGAATTCCTGGAATAACAAACAATGGTTAAAATATCTGCACGGAAATTATGTTCCATTCTTCCTCAAAACATTTAGCACATTATGTCCATAAGTCAAATGCATAAATCATGTTTTATGAAAGATGCCTGCAGCAGGCAAGACACTTTAGCAGGAAACCAATTTTAACTGGTGAAAGAAAAGAAAGTAGCTCTGGGAGAAATAAGTATACGCATTTTTAGATTGCTACTACAAAAAATGTCCTGAATAAAGCATCAACTCTGAAGAATCACACTATTCCCTCAGGGACTTCCAACCAATGGCACGTTCATGTCGAGATTTTTTTTTAGGAGGGACTGGGAAATTGGGTGCTTGCACAGACTCCTATGGGAGTAAAGGAATGCCTGAACAATTTCTCTATTGGATCAAATATCTCTATCCCCCAGGAAAAATTTCAGAGATTTTAGGCTCAAATGCATTTCATTGAGTTACAATAATAACCCATGCATGAAGGTAAAGATGCCAATGGCCTTAGTCTGGGTCTGGAATATCAGTGGAGAGAGGCAGAAACCAGTGTCATGGGGAGCGACGGTGATGCTGGGAATTAGACAGTGCCACAAGGGTGCTGCTCGCTGCCCTGGCCCTGCCTGGGACTAAGATCCAATAAGAGTACAGTCTTGTCCAACCACCTCCAAGACCTCATCCAAGGTGGTGTGAATTTCCCCAAACATTTAACACAATAATATTCAAGTAGAAAGGAAAAAGCAAGTTCCAATTTCACAGCACACACTAAAGCAACTCAAAAACCCCCCAAAAGAGAAAGACTTCCAGGGTTAGGAGATACAAGACCTGATAAAGCCAAGCCAAGATACCCTTTCTCATCTTTCAACTTCTCTTTTGACTTCACTGAGCAGAAATTTCCTACCTGTCTTCCCTCACAATGCTATTGTAGGATGTGACTATAACAAGCCTTCTAAAACCGTGAAATACTGCACAGATTAGTACAGTACCCAAAGGATGGCAAATTTATAAAGGATTAAATGGTAGGATCAACAGTCTCCTGTCTAGGTAACTACAGAAACAAAACAGGATCTAGGAAACCCGTGGACAGTTGTAGTCAAAGCTATGGCTTATGTATGCGTTTAAGACAAATAAGGCAAACCATTATGACAGATTTGGCTCTATGTCTTCTAAACATATCATTACACAATAAAGGCCTAGCTGCACACCTGACCCAACAAGCTAAGGAGGCAGCAGGCACACCTCTGAGTTCTACCAGTAACTGGACCATAGGCTTCACACCAGCAGGGCCGTGCTCCATGGAATCCCTGAGCCCATGAAGAGTGCCCCACCATCAGGGCACACTCTAAGAGTTTTGTCAGCAATGGGAGAAAGAAAGGTCAACAGACCAAAAGTAAATAACTGGAAAACAAACAGGAGAACAAAGAACAGGGGAAGGAAATGACATGATGTCTGAGGTTCATGCATAATGCCAATGGATCCTGAACAATTTCTCTATTGGATCAAATATCTCTAGCCCCCAGGAAAAATTTCAGAGATTTTAGGCTCAAATGCATTTCATTGAGTTACAATAATAACCCATGCATGAAGGTAAAGATGCCAATGGCCTTAGTCTGGGTCTGGAATATCAGTGGAGAGAGGCAGAAACCAGTGTCATGGGGAGCGACGGTGATGCTGGGAATTAGACAGTGCCACAAGGGTGCTGCTCGCTGCCCTGGCCCTGCCTGGGACTAAGATCCAATAAGAGTACAGTCTTGTCCAACCACCTCCAAGACCTCATCCAAGGTGGTGTGAATTTCCCCAAACATTTAACACAATAATATTCAAGTAGAAAGGAAAAAGCAAGTTCCAATTTCACAGCACACACTAAAGCAACTCAAAAACCACCCAAAAGAGAAAGACTTCCAGGGTTAGGAGATACAAGACCTGATAAAGCCAAGCCAAGATACCCTTTCTCATCTTTCAACTTCTCTTTTGACTTCACTGAGCAGAAATTTCCTACCTGTCTTCCCTCACAATGCTATTGTAGGATGTGACTATAACAAGCCTTCTAAAACCGTGAAATACTGCACAGATTAGTACAGTACCCAAAGGATGGCAAATTTATAAAGGATTAAATGGTAGGATCAACAGTCTCCTGTCTAGGTAACTACAGAAACAAAACAGGATCTAGGAAACCCGTGGACAGTTGTAGTCAAAGCTATGGCTTATGTATGCGTTTAAGACAAATAAGGCAAACCATTATGACAGATTTGGCTCTATGTCTTCTAAACATATCATTACACAATAAAGGCCTAGCTGCACACCTGACCCAACAAGCTAAGGAGGCAGCAGGCACACCTCTGAGTTCTACCAGTAACTGGACCATAGGCTTCACACCAGCAGGGCCGTGCTCCATGGAATCCCTGAGCCCATGAAGAGTGCCCCACCATCAGGGCACACTCTAAGAGTTTTGTCAGCAATGGGAGAAAGAAAGGTCAACAGACCAAAAGTAAATAACTGGAAAACAAACAGGAGAACAAAGAACAGGGGAAGGAAATGACATGATGTCTGAGGTTGGCTTTGGCCCCCTTTATTTATTTATTTTAAACTTTTATTTTATTTTTAACTTTTACAGAGTTTTGTTGTTTACAGATATGTATGTTCCCAGATTAGTCATATGTATATCCCCTCCTTCCCACACCCTCGCGACCATCACGCAGCACCCCTGAAGGATCTTTTTCTCACAGAGCAATGACTATAGCTATTTTCTTCACTTATGATAGTACAGGCCTTCATGCTACTTCCTTTATGCCTCCTACCCTCTGTTCCTTCCCCACAATGTCCATATGTCCACTGTCCATGTCTGTCTTTCCGTCGCTTCACTGCATGTGCCATTATCACCATCCTACTAGATTCCATATATATGTGTTAATATACTGTATTTGTCCTTCTTTCTGACTGACTTCACTTTTTATGATGTGTTCTAGGTCCAGCTACCTCATTAGGACTGATTCTTCTGCATTTCTCTTTACAGCTGTGTAGTATTCCATTGTATATATGTACCAGTGCTTCTTTATCCATTTGTTCATCAATGGGCATCTAGGTTGCTTCCATGTTCTAGCTATTGTATAGAGAGCTGCAATGAACATTGGGGTACAGGTGCTTCTTTCAGATTTAATTTCATCAGGGTATAAGCCTAAGAGTGGGATTGCTGGGTCATATGGTGCTTCTATTTTTAGTTTTTTAAGAAACCACCAGACTGTCTTCCATAAACGCTGTATCAATTTACATTCCCACCAGCAATGCAGGAGGGTTCCCTTTTCTCTGCACCCTCTCCAGCATTTATTGTCTGTCGATTTGTGGATGATGGCCATTCTGACGGGTGTGAGGTGGTATCTCATTGTAGTTTTGATTTGCATTTCTCTAATTATAAGTGAAGTTGAGCATCGTTTCATGTGTTTTGGGGTCTTCTGTATGTCCTCTTTGGATAGGTGTCTGTTTAGGTCCATTTCCCACTTCTTGATTGGGTTGTTTACTTTTCTGGTACTGAGTCTGTTGCTTGTAGATTTCGGAGAATTTTCTTGTTTTTAATTTTCTGTGGGTTGTCAACAGACCAAAAGTAAATAACTGGAAAACAAACAGGAGAACAAAGAACAGGGGAAGGAAATGACATGATGTCTGAGGTTGGCTTTGGCCCCCTTTATTTATTTATTTTAAACTTTTATTTTATTTTTAACTTTTACAGAGTTTTGTTGTTTACAGATATGTATGTTCCCAGATTAGTCATATGTATATCCCCTCCTTCCCACACCCTCGCGACCATCACGCAGCACCCCTGAAGGATCTTTTTCTCACAGAGCAATGACTATAGCTATTTTCTTCACTTATGATAGTACAGGCCTTCATGCTACTTCCTTTATGCCTCCTACCCTCTGTTCCTTCCCCACAATGTCCATATGTCCACTGTCCATGTCTGTCTTTCCGTCGCTTCACTGCATGTGCCATTATCACCATCCTACTAGATTCCATATATATGTGTTAATATACTGTATTTGTCCTTCTTTCTGACTGACTTCACTTTTTATGATGTGTTCTAGGTCCAGCTACCTCATTAGGACTGATTCTTCTGCATTTCTCTTTACAGCTGTGTAGTATTCCATTGTATATATGTACCAGTGCTTCTTTATCCATTTGTTCATCAATGGGCATCTAGGTTGCTTCCATGTTCTAGCTATTGTATAGAGAGCTGCAATGAACATTGGGGTACAGGTGCTTCTTTCAGATTTAATTTCATCAGGGTATAAGCCTAAGAGTGGGATTGCTGGGTCATATGGTGCTTCTATTTTTAGTTTTTTAAGAAACCACCAGACTGTCTTCCATAAACGCTGTATCAATTTACATTCCCACCAGCAATGCAGGAGGGTTCCCTTTTCTCTGCACCCTCTCCAGCATTTATTGTCTGTCGATTTGTGGATGATGGCCATTCTGACGGGTGTGAGGTGGTATCTCATTGTAGTTTTGATTTGCATTTCTCTAATTATAAGTGAAGTTGAGCATCGTTTCATGTGTTTTGGGGTCTTCTGTATGTCCTCTTTGGATAGGTGTCTGTTTAGGTCCATTTCCCACTTCTTGATTGGGTTGTTTACTTTTCTGGTACTGAGTTGTCTGAGTTGCTTGTAGATTTCGGAGATTAATTCTTTGTCTGTTGTTTCATTTGCTATGATTTTCTCCCATTCTGTGGGTTGTATGTTCAGCTTTTTTGTAGTTTCTTTTGCTGTACAAAAGCTTTGAAGTTTCATTAGGTCCCTCATGTTCATTTGTCTTTTGAGTTTTGCTATTCTAGTAGGTGGGTCAGAGAAGATCTTGCTTTGATTTATGTCCTTGAGGGTTTTGCCTATATTCTCCTCTAAGAGTTTGATGGTTTCTGGCCTTACATTTAGGTCTTTAATCCATTTTGAGTTGATCTTTGTGCATGGTGTCAGGGTATGTTCCAACTTCATTTTTTTTGCATGTAGCTGTCCAATTTTCCCAGCACCATTTGCTGAAGAGGCTTTGTCCCATGTTATAGTTTCGCCTCCTTTGTCAAAAATAAGGTACCCATAGGTGTGTGGGCCTATCTCTGGGTTCTCGATCTTGTTCCATTGATCGATATTTCTGTTTTTGTGCCAGTACCATACTGTCTTGATGACTGTTGTTTTGTAGTAGAGTCTGAGGTTGGGGAGGCTGATCCCTCCAGCTCCATTCTCCTTCCTCAGGATTGCTTTGGCTATTCGAGGTCTTTTGTGTTTCCATATGAACTGTGTATTCTGTGGTCTAGTTCTGTGAAGAATGTCATTGGTAGTTTGACAGGGATCACATTGAATCTATAGATGACATTTGGTAGTATGGTCATTTTCACAATATTGATTCTTCCGACCCAGGAACATGGAATATCTCTCCATCTGTTTAAGTCTTCTTTAATGTCTCTCATGAGTGTCTTGTAATTTTCAGTGTACAGTTCTTTTGTTTCTTTGGGTAGGTTTATTCCTAGATATCTGATTCTTTTAGTTGCAATGGTGAAGGGGATTGCCTCTTTGATTTCGTTTTCTGATTTTTCATTGTTTGTGTATAGGAAAGCCAGTGATTTCTGTATATTGATTTTATATCCTGCGACTTTGCTGAATTTGCTGATTAACTCTAGTAGTTTTGTAATAGTGACTTTGGGATTTTCTATGTATAATATCATGTCATCTGCAAATAGAGTTTGACTTCTTTCCTTTCCAATCTGGATTCCTTTGATTTCTTTCTCTTCTCTTATTGCTGTTGCTAGAACTTCCAGGACTATGTTGAATAAGAGTGGTGAAAGTGGACACCCTTGTCTTGTTCCTGATCTTAGAGGGAATGCTTTGAGTTTTTCACCATTGAGGATAATGTTCGCTGTAGGTTTCTCATATATGGCTTTCACTATGTTGAGATAGGTTCCTTCTATGCCCATTTTTTAAAGAGTTTTTATCATAAATGGTGTTGTACTTTGTCGAAGGCTTTTTCTGTATCTATTGAGATGATCATGTGATTTTGTCTCTCAATTTGTTGATATGGTGTATCACATTGATCGATTTGCGGATATTGAAGAATCCCTGCACGTTTGACCCACTTTAGAACCTCCCCAGACCTTGAACAAAGTAAGGCAAAGGGACAGATGGGACAAGAATCACGGCCAGTTGATGCCTGTTCATGCTGAGAGAGAAGCATATAGACTGTGCTATTGACTACTGCACGTTTTCAAAAAACTCATGGCAAAATGTTTCTTAAGCTACAATTTAGGATGGATCCAATCTCTGCTTTGAAAATGACACATGAACACTCACAAAAACATAAGGCATCCTGGAAAAAGAAATAGGAATGGTGAAGATAATTAAGAACGTAGATCTTACGAAAAGCATAAATGGGATGGAGTTTTACATCTTGTGCTGACTTCTCAGGGGAAACAACTCTTTGTCTCAGGAGAAATAAAGGTTTAACAAGCCAGAATTAAAAAATATATATATAATAACATTAAAAGAAACATGCAGCTAAATTCTTCCTTCAAACTAAAGTAATTCTCACCAAAAAGATTTTTCAAAAGTCTACTCTGAAGCTCTTAACCAGAGGGCCATTCATCAGCATCTGTTCATGAAGGGAAAATTCTTGCCATTTATATTTGGACACAGGCCATGTGAAAGATAATCTATTGAAAAGAGTAGCATTGAATATACCAGAAACAGTCAACCAATACCGTCTAAGTTATTATTTAAATAAGCAGTATATTATTATTCTTATTTTTCCTCATAGCACAGTAATTTTTCAGAAACAACCTCTGAAATGAAAGAGTTTTCCATATAAAAAAGCATGCTCATTCTAGAAAATTTTATAGAGAAAAGAAGAAAAAAATATAATTATCTCCATCAAAGGCAAACCATGCCAACATTTGATTTATTTCCTCTGATCCTGTTCCAAGTCATGACTGTACACTCTGCTACTATTCTTCCTGTTACTGCAATGGCGGTTACCACCACCACCTTTTCACCTACGATTTTACTGAAAGTAACACTGTATTTTTACCAGTTTTCACATATTTTTTCTGTTTTATTGAGAAATAACTGACATATATCACCATATGTGTTTACAGTGTACAAAACAGCAAGATGGTTTGATGTACAGATTGGGAAATGACTGTCACAGTAAGTTTAGTTATAGTCATCATCTCATGTAGATAAATGAAAAAAATGCTTCAGTTATCTTTGTAGTGAGATCTCTTAGGATCCACTCTCTTTAAACTTTCTTGTATCATACAGTCATGTTAACTATAGTCATGATTTTGTATATTATAACACTAGTATTTATTTATCCTGTAACTGGAAGTTTGTACTTTTTGACCACCTTTCTCAAATTCGCACCCCGCCCACCACTTCTGGTA
The DNA here is from genome assembly GCA_022376925.1 of Tragulus kanchil. Lineage (NCBI taxonomy): Eukaryota > Metazoa > Chordata > Mammalia > Artiodactyla > Tragulidae > Tragulus > Tragulus kanchil. Next base: position 110,913,264 of record JAIOJX010000005.1, on the reverse strand, counting down.
ACCACAAATTAGATCTCTTCTATGAGTTCTTATTTTTAATTAGACTCCACATAAAGTGAGGTCATACAGTATTTGTCATTCTTTTCTCTTCTTTATACCCATTATGCCTCTTTCATTTATACTTAATTTCATCTATATATTTTTTTAATTTATCTTTTTTTATTTTGCTTTTACAGAGTTTTATTATTTACAGCTCCATATAATCCCAAATCCGTCGTAAGTATATCTTTGGAATGTGTGGGCCTCCCATTGCGGTGGCCTCTCTCAGGTGCAGAGCACTGGCTATGGGTGCATGCACTCCAGAGCGCTGGCTCATAATTGGACGCACTGGTCCAGCGGTTCCGCGGCACATGGGATCTTCCCAGGTAAGGGACTGAACCAGTGCCCTTGGGCCCCCTACACCAGGGAAGTCCTGTCATTCTCTATGTGTATTTGCTAGCATAATGCCTGGATCAGGATTTTATTTTTCCTCATAGCACAGTAATTTTTCAGAAACAACCTCTGAAATGAAAGAGTTTTCCATATAAAAAAGCATGCTCATTCTAGAAAATTTTATAGAGAAAAGAAGAAAAAAATATAATTATCTCCATCAAAGGCAAACCATGCCAACATTTGATTTATTTCCTCTGATCCTGTTCCAAGTCATGACTGTACACTCTGCTACTATTCTTCCTGTTACTGCAATGGCGGTTACCACCACCACCTTTTCACCTACGATTTTACTGAAAGTAACACTGTATTTTTACCAGTTTTCACATATTTTTTCTGTTTTATTGAGAAATAACTGACATATATCACCATATGTGTTTACAGTGTACAAAACAGCAAGATGGTTTGATGTACAGATTGGGAAATGACTGTCACAGTAAGTTTAGTTATAGTCATCATCTCATGTAGATAAATGAAAAAAATGCTTCAGTTATCTTTGTAGTGAGATCTCTTAGGATCCACTCTCTTTAAACTTTCTTGTATCATACAGTCATGTTAACTATAGTCATGATTTTGTATATTATAACACTAGTATTTATTTATCCTGTAACTGGAAGTTTGTACTTTTTGACCACCTTTCTCAAATTCGCTCGCCGCCCACCACTTCTGGTAACCACAAATTAGATCTCTTCTATGAGTTCTTATTTTTAATTAGACTCCACATAAAGTGAGGTCATACAGTATTTGTCATTCTTTTCTCTTCTTTATACCCATTATGCCTCTTTCATTTATACTTAATTTCATCTATATATTTTTTTAATTTATCTTTTTTTATTTTGCTTTTACAGAGTTTTATTATTTACAGCTCCATATAATCCCAAATCCGTCGTAAGTATATCTTTGGAATGTGTGGGCCTCCCATTGCGGTGGCCTCTCTCAGGTGCAGAGCACTGGCTATGGGTGCATGCACTCCAGAGCGCTGGCTCATAATTGGACGCACTGGTCCAGCGGTTCCGCGGCACATGGGATCTTCCCAGGTAAGGGACTGAACCAGTGCCCCTTGCACTACAAGGAGGACTCTTTACCCACTGGATCACCAGGGAAGTCCTGTCATTCTCTATGTGATGTATTTCGCTTAGCATAATGCCTTCAGGATTCATCTGTGTTGTTAAAAATGGTGATTTTCTCATGGTTTATGGCAAAATTATATGGCATTGTGTATCTATATCTATATACACCACAGCTTCTGTATACATTTCATCCTTCAGGGATACTTCGGTTGTTTGCATGTCTTCGCTGTTTCCACTTCGTTTGGATATATTTATAGAAGTGGAATGGTTGGGCCATATCGTAGTTCTAATTTTTTGAGGAGTCCCCATACTGTTTTTCATAGTAGCTGTACCAATTTAAATGCCCACCAACAATGCAAAAGTGTTCCCTTTTCTGTGTATACAAACCAGCATTTGTTAATTACCTCTCTCTCTTTTTCTGTGTGTGTGTGTGTGTGTGTGTGTGTGTGTGCTGGCCACTCAACAGGTGTGGGGTGATTTCTATTGTGGCTTTAATTTGCATTTCCCCTAATGACTAGCAATACTGAATATCTCTTCATCTCTCTGTTGGTGGCTGGTAATTTTTAAAACACCATTTCAAAGACTATAAAATGGAAATTCAGAAAAGTAAGACAATCTGCTCAATGTTTAATACGTGTCAGGACTAGGATAGGGACCCAAATATAGCTAACATGAAAGCCTATTTTCTTTACATTTCACTCATGCATATGTACTTTCATAATCTAGAAACAATTCTATACCTTGCTTTTTCACTTAAAAATAGTGTAAGAATTCATTCCATGTCATTAACACTCTTCATAAAGAACTTGTATCATAAACAGTCCACTTTAAGTCTACCTTTCATGTAGATAAATTTTACACTGTTTTCATTTTGATGTGTACCTTTTTACTACTCAGAACCAGAACATTACCAAACAGACTCTGTGAAAGGTTGGTTGAGTTAGATGGAGGTCTAGAGCGGAAGACAGGTGGAACACTGATTAACTTTGTAGTCAGTGTTCACTATTGCAGGTTGCTTCCCTGAAAGCCACTCATTAAACAAATGAGGACAAATACTGGCTTGTAGTCAGATGCTTTCCAGATTAAGAGATTTAATATAAAATTCCAGAGGCATTGCTTACCCTCTGTGTTGCTAACATCTTTGTGTTTGTCTTAACCAGCTTCTGACTTCTCTGACAGCTCTCTATGCAACTCCTGACAAAATGTTTCTCTGTTTCCCTTTCCTTTGATTTTTATATCCCAGGAAGTCATCTGGCACTTCTTATCCCAAAGAATTAAATGACCACCCTCTTAATCTCAGAGAATTTGTAAACGTGTTTCCTGCCGACTCTCTGTTTAATCCTATGTCTAAACCATGTTGTGCAAACAACTTGCTTAATACAGTTTTATCTGCCTGGTTACTTCAATGTCAGCTGCATGAAGAAATAAATATTCTCTAAAAAAAAAAAAAAAGCATGAGGCATGGATTAAAAAACTATCACAGGGCTTCCCCTGGTGGTCCAGTGGGTAAGGACACCGGCTTGCAGTGCAAGGGGCGCCGGTTCGATCCCTGGCCTGGGAAGATCCCACGTGCCGCGGAGCGGCTGGACTGATGTGTCCAATTACCGAACTGGAGCTCTGGGCGCATGCACCCAGAGCCGGCATTCTACGACAACAGAGGCCACCCGGGGATGGGAGGGCCACATGGGACAAAGAACAAAGACGGATGAAAATAGAGAAATGAAAGACCAATAGAAGTAGCCCGCCCGTTCCCCTCCCTCCCCACCTCACCCCCCAAAAGATAAATAAATAAATGTTTTTTTTTTTTTTAATTATCACATTTACACTAGTTGTTCCTAACAGCTAATTAAGTATCAATTCTTAACCATTTTTTCCATCCAGCATATTTCTTGAACACCTGTACTATAAGTGGCATTGTAGGAGACACTGGGCATATAGTAGAGAAAGAAATAAAGATGATCCCTACCTTCAGGGAGTGTAACATCTAGGGGAAGAGGCACCGAAAATATAAGTAAAACTGTATTTTACTGTAACAGCATAAAGTACAGTACATCCTGAAATTCTTTTACAATATAAAGAACACTGAAGTTGTAGTTAGATAGTCAGGCATTGTTTTTACCACTCATTAAACAAATGAGGACAAATACTGGCTTGTAGTCAGATGCTTTCCAGATTAAGAGATTTAATATAAAATTCCAGAGGCATTGCTTACCCTCTGTGTTGCTAACATCTTTGTGTTTGTCTTAACCAGCTTCTGACTTCTCTGACAGCTCTCTATGCAACTCCTGACAAAATGTTTCTCTGTTTCCCTTTCCTTTGATTTTTATATCCCAGGAAGTCATCTGGCACTTCTTATCCCAAAGAATTAAATGACCACCCTCTTAATCTCAGAGAATTTGTAAACGTGTTTCCTGCCGACTCTCTGTTTAATCCTATGTCTAAACCATGTTGTGCAAACAACTTGCTTAATACAGTTTTATCTGCCTGGTTACTTCAATGTCAGCTGCATGAAGAAATAAATATTCTCTAAAAAAAAAAAAAAAGCATGAGGCATGGATTAAAAAACTATCACAGGGCTTCCCCTGGTGGTCCAGTGGGTAAGGACACCGGCTTGCAGTGCAAGGGGCGCCGGTTCGATCCCTGGCCTGGGAAGATCCCACGTGCCGCGGAGCGGCTGGACTGATGTGTCCAATTACCGAACTGGAGCTCTGGGCGCATGCACCCAGAGCCGGCATTCTACGACAACAGAGGCCACCGGCGATGGGAGGCCCACAGGAGCCAAAGAACAAAGACGGATGAAAATAGAGAAATGAAAGACCAATAGAAGTAGCCCGCCCGTTCCCCTCCCTCCCCACCTCACCCCCCAAAAGATAAATAAATAAATGTTTTTTTTTTTTTTAATTATCACATTTACACTAGTTGTTCCTAACAGCTAATTAAGTATCAATTCTTAACCATTTTTTCCATCCAGCATATTTCTTGAACACCTGTACTATAAGTGGCATTGTAGGAGACACTGGGCATATAGTAGAGAAAGAAATAAAGATGATCCCTACCTTCAGGGAGTGTAACATCTAGGGGAAGAGGCACCGAAAATATAAGTAAAACTGTATTTTACTGTAACAGCATAAAGTACAGTACATCCTGAAATTCTTTTACAATATAAAGAACACTGTGTGTTCTATAAAATTCTGTTGTATTTTGTTCCTGTTCTTTCTTTACCTAAGTTTCAAGCTTCAATATAAAATGTTCGTCCATTGGTTTGTCCATGATCTTTGGGTCAAAGAAAATCTTAAAACAATATGGAATTTGTGGGATTCTCTTGTGGTCGAGTGGGTAAGGACACCACCTTGCACTGCAAGAGGCGCTGGTTCAATCCCGGGCCTGGGAAGATCCCATGTGCCACAGAGTAGCCAAACCTATGTGTCCAACTACCGAGCTGGAGCTCTGGAGCACATGTGCCCGGAGCTGGTGCTCTGTAGCAAGAGAGGCCATTGCGATGGGAGGCCCACACAGGCCAAAGAACAAAGATAAATAAATGAAAGAACAACAGAAGTGACCAAAAAAAAAAAAAAAAAAAGTATGGAATTTGTAATTTTGCTTATTCATTGGTTCCATATTCCCTAAATGAAACTTTACTTAAAGGAAAATTTCTCAGTGTCTTTCCTACTGCCATGGGATAACTTTGCTCTCAGGATGGTCAGGAGATGACTGCATTCCTCACAAGAACATGCCTTTGCAGAGTGCCTGATGCTCTCCAGCTCTGGTCAGCTGTGCCAGTTAAGTCTTCCTTCTCTTACCACAGGTCCAAGGATCTTATAAAAGAGGCCATACTTGACAATGACTTTATGAAAAACTTGGAGCTGTCGCAGATCCAAGAGATTGTGGACTGTATGTACCCAGTGGAGTATGGCAAGGACAGCTGCATCATCAAAGAAGGAGATGTGGGGTCCCTGGTGTATGTCATGGAAGGTATGCTTAGGAACCACGTTCCTATGACATTCAAATGCTCTCTTTTCCTCTTACTAGCCTGCACACAGATGGCGATGCATTACATGAAATGACTCCATTTTTCTTTTCTGTTGTTGCTGAGAGACAGTTTGAAAAGAGGGAGAACACGACTTAGACACAGTGGTTGATCAATAATTTCAAGTGTCTGCGTTTAGAATTATTAATATGAGAATCTAGCATTTTTTCTGATATGAAGAAAGAATGATAATGTGATTGCTGTGTATTGCACTGTATAAGACCACACACTGTCAGATTCTTGAGCAAACTCATGAAGCTTCAACAGAAGCTCAAGTCTATTGGAAGGATTTTTGGTCAGATAAAGTGTCTTCAACTCTGCTTTTGCCTCCCAGTATATGACTAGGTCTCCTGCTATGATGGTTCTATAAAAAGAGAATGTTTTCAGTGTTTCCTATGTGCCTGACAGAGGTGGATCATAAAGGTTGTGTAGTATAGTAGCTTCCTGATTAACAGGAGCAGAAGCTTGTTTCATAAATATTACACAAATTAAGAATCAATCTCCTTGGGGAAAAACAGTGAGACACGTGCTGTGTATGTTCTATGCAATGGTAAATTTTCTCAACATGTATTTCTAACTTGAAATATGTAATGGCATGTTTTCCTTTGAGGGGAAGAAAGAAGCCTGAAATCATAACTGAACCAACTGAGAAGAAAGTGCATTCCAAGATGTCTGTAATAGAAGACAGGTGACTTAGAAAAACCACAATCGACTTATCTGGTGGCAGTTAATTTTACCCAAAGCGTTCCCGGCAGTGTCCTGTGCCTGTCAGGTTTATAGGTCGTTTAGTGGAGGGTATATTTGGGCAAGGCAATTAACTTCTCTGAGCTTCCCCCTCCTTTTGAAGGAGATAAGAGCTCTTCCTGGCAGTACTTGGCTCTCCACTGGTGAGGATTCTCTCCTCCACAGACATCTGGTGATGTCTGGAGACGTTTTGTTGTCACAATATGGGCAGGGGTGGGAGTGGGGAGGCTCCTGGCATCTAGTAGGTGAAGATCAAGGGGTGCTACTCAGCCAGGCAGTGGCCCACAACCAAGCAAGACCTGCCTGAGTGCCTGTGCTCAGAAACCTTACTTTCTACCTTCTTTGCTGAACTGTTACGAACTTAACATGGAATAAATTGTGTGGATGCGTAATGAAAAGTATAAAACACTGTAGAACACCAATATTATTGGTGTTTATTTCTATTACATACTTGAGAGTATGGAAGAAATGTTCTTTCTACATTCGTCATTCACTTTTCAATTTTTCTTTGTGGGCTTTTGGTATATGGCAGGTCATTTGCAACTGTATAAGACCACAATGCATTCTTGAGCAAACTCATGAAGCTTCAACAGAAGCTCAAGTCTATTGGAAGGATTTTTGGTCAGATAAAGTGTCTTCAACTCTGCTTTTGCCTCCCAGTATATGACTAGGTCTCCTGCTATGATGGTTCTATAAAAAGAGAATGTTTTCAGTGTTTCCTATGTGCCTGACAGAGGTGGATCATAAAGGTTGTGTAGTATAGTAGCTTCCTGATTAACAGGAGCAGAAGCTTGTTTCATAAATATTACACAAATTAAGAATCAATCTCCTTGGGGAAAAACAGTGAGACACGTGCTGTGTATGTTCTATGCAATGGTAAATTTTCTCAACATGTATTTCTAACTTGAAATATGTAATGGCATGTTTTCCTTTGGGGGGAAGAAAGAAGCCTGAAATCATAACTGAACCAACTGAGAAGAAAGTGCATTCCAAGATGTCTGTAATAGAAGACAGGTGACTTAGAAAAACCACAATCGACTTATCTGGTGGCAGTTAATTTTACCCAAAGCGTTCCCGGCAGTGTCCTGTGCCTGTCAGGTTTATAGGTCGTTTAGTGGAGGGTATATTTGGGCAAGGCAATTAACTTCTCTGAGCTTCCCCCTCCTTTTGAAGGAGATAAGAGCTCTTCCTGGCAGTACTTGGCTCTCCACTGGTGAGGATTCTCTCCTCCACAGACATCTGGTGAGGTCTGGAGACGTATTGTTGTCACAATATGGGGAGGGGTGGGAGTGGGGAGGCTCCTGGCATCTAGTAGGTGAAGATCAAGGGGTGCTACTCAGCCAGGCAGTGGCCCACAACCAAGCAAGACCTGCCTGAGTGCCTGTGCTCAGAAACCTTACTTTCTACCTTCTTTGCTGAACTGTTACGAACTTAACATGGAATAAATTGTGTGGATGCGTAATGAAAAGTATAAAACACTGTAGAACACCAATATTATTGGTGTTTATTTCTATTACATACTTGAGAGTATGGAAGAAATGTTCTTTCTACATTCGTCATTCACTTTTCAATTTTTCTTTGTGGTCTTTTTTGGTATATGGCAGGCATTTGCTATTTATCATTTTTACTTCTTTGTAGTTTTCAGGTTTTGTATCCAGACCAAAAGGACACGAATGTTCAGCTAGGCGCTCTTCTAATAGAAATAAAATACAATAAATAAAAGCACAAACAATATACACTTGGCAGAGAACTGGAGGGAGAGGTGGGGAAATCACAGGCAGGTGGGCATGTGGGCAGTGAGTAGGAAGGATGAGGTAAGTAGAAGAAACACAGAGGCCAAGCTGGAGACTGCAAGTACAGAGGCAAAATGTTAAGATAAAAAAGAAAGTATGTTGCATGGTGGAAAGAAACACACAACTACTAACCAGACAGCCAGTACTCACAGTAAACAGAAGCTCTTTCCACCAAGCTTCCTGCATTCATCAACATTTACTGCTCCCACTGCTTAATTTTTTTTTTTAAGCCACACAGTACAAGCTGATACACATATACATCATGAAATCACCACCTCTTTAATAACCTACCCACTCACTCAACATTTTCTGAGCAAGGTGAGACCAGACCCTGAAAGTACACCCAAACAGTCCCCACCTTAAAGACCCCACAGGCAACGGAGCTTTTACCCATAGCTCTTCCTCAAAGAACGAAAACATTTCCTGATTCTCTACGTAAAGAAACCAGATCAAGTCAACAAGAGTCAAAAAAATAAAGGCGGAAAGATCAAACTCTGACAAACAAGAACACCTCGCATCAGATGGATGATAAACCTCTAAAGACGCCAAAACCACTGTCTGCCATTTATCAGCAAGCTAAAGCTTTATTCTGGGAGGGGCAGTGCTGTTCTTGTGTTATGATTTCCTTTTCAGGCAGTGGCCCACAACCAAGCAAGACCTGCCTGAGTGCCTGTGCTCAGAAACCTTACTTTCTACCTTCTTTGCTGAACTGTTACGAACTTAACATGGAATAAATTGTGTGGATGCGTAATGAAAAGTATAAAACACTGTAGAACACCAATATTATTGGTGTTTATTTCTATTACATACTTGAGAGTATGGAAGAAATGTTCTTTCTACATTCGTCATTCACTTTTCAATTTTTCTTTGTGGTCTTTTTTGGTATATGGCAGGCATTTGCTATTTATCATTTTTACTTCTTTGTAGTTTTCAGGTTTTGTATCCAGACCAAAAGGACACGAATGTTCAGCTAGGCGCTCTTCTAATAGAAATAAAATACAATAAATAAAAGCACAAACAATATACACTTGGCAGAGAACTGGAGGGAGAGGTGGGGAAATCACAGGCAGGTGGGCATGTGGGCAGTGAGTAGGAAGGATGAGGTAAGTAGAAGAAACACAGAGGCCAAGCTGGAGACTGCAAGTACAGAGGCAAAATGTTAAGATAAAAAAGAAAGTATGTTGCATGGTGGAAAGAAACACACAACTACTAACCAGACAGCCAGTACTCACAGTAAACAGAAGCTCTTTCCACCAAGCTTCCTGCATTCATCAACATTTACTGCTCCCACTGCTTAATTTTTTTTTTTAAGCCACACAGTACAAGCTGATACACATATACATCATGAAATCACCACCTCTTTAATAACCTACCCACTCACTCAACATTTTCTGAGCAAGGTGAGACCAGACCCTGAAAGTACACCCAAACAGTCCCCACCTTAAAGACCCCACAGGCAACGGAGCTTTTACCCATAGCTCTTCCTCAAAGAACGAAAACATTTCCTGATTCTCTACGTAAAGAAACCAGATCAAGTCAACAAGAGTCAAAAAAATAAAGGCGGAAAGATCAAACTCTGACAAACAAGAACACCTCGCATCAGATGGATGATAAACCTCTAAAGACGCCAAAACCACTGTCTGCCATTTATCAGCAAGCTAAAGCTTTATTCTGGGAGGGGCAGTGCTGTTCTTGTTGTTATGATTTCCTCACTGCTCCACATTTCCTTTTTAGTTCCAGAGGCAGCTAAAGAAATCAAGAAGTATCGGAGAAACTCCACAACTGACAGATAAGGAGGTCGCTGGAGCAATGATACACCAGAAATTCCATGATAAAAGCACTGAAACCAATTACTGGGCCTGATTACACAGACTGTGGATCTTTTCTGATATCTGTCCCTCAACAAGATAAAAGGATTCTCTAGGCAAAATGCTTTTAGTTTGGATGGACACTCACGATACAGGTAAGCAAAGCTCTGGCTTAACAGGGCAGCTTAAAAAGATCTTGCAGGTGACCTGATAAAAGGTCCCCACCAGGAGACTCTTAATGCTCATATGTGTCCTTGGGAGAATGTGTTCATCAGTCTTCCCTGAGAACCCAAATGCTCAGACTCCTGACCACCTCTGCCCCTTGAGTCACACAAAAGCTGGAGGAAAACTATCCTGTAAACCTATCCTCTGGGTTAAAGGGCAAAGATACTTACATTTCATTCTCACATCCTTCCTCTCTGAATTTTTTTTTTTTTTTTTGGCCATGCCTTGTGGTATGTAGGATCCTAAGTCCGGCTCTAGGGACCGAACTTGCTTTGTACCCCCTGTAGTGGAAGCGTGGAGGCTCAACAACTGGACTGACGGTGTGAACTTTTAAAAGAAGCCCATTTTTCTTAAAGACTGGTCAGTTCCTATCTTATGTATAACGTGAATCTTAAAATGTTTCTCATGTTGCTGTGCCCACCAGGAATCCCTGAGCCAAATCTAACAACTGGATTGGACTGAAAGATTCAGTGTTGATACCTAAGGAGTCTTGAGTGTTTGTTATGTGCATCCCAAGACAAAACATCTGTCACTAGCCAAGTGAACTCCTCCTTCAAGAGAGACGAGAGCCAGGGATGTCTAGCATGGGTGGCAGCACGACCCTGGTTCTCCCCTTGCACTTGAGATGCATTCTGGATCACAATGTATGACACACAGTGGGGGCTGAATTTGTCTAGACATGAGATCAAGAATCACATCCACTAAGAAACTCCTCTTGCCAATCAATTATCTGTAACTTTCAATAGTGTGTATTTTCTCAGAGGGTGTGGTCTTTCAAGAGGTCTACACAAATTCTGGGGCCAGGCATTATGAAATGCAAATCAAAAGAAATCTGAGATTATGTGAAATAAACATGCAACTGGGGCTTCCCTGGTGGTCCAGTGGGTAAGGACACTGCCTTGCCGTGCAAGGGGCTCCGGTCCGATCCCTGACCTGGGGAGATACCACGTGCTGCAGAGCGGCTGGACTGCTGTGCCCAACTACCAAGCCTGAGCTCTGGAGCGCATGCACCCAGAGCTGGTGCTCTGAGACAAGAAACACCACTGCGATGGGAGGCCCACACAGCCCAAAGAACAAAAATGGATGAAAATAAATAAATGAAAGACCAATAGAAGTGGCCAAAAAAAAAAAAAAAAAAAAAACCCCACCAACATTTAAACATGCAACTGAAAAAGCATGGAGGCTTTCTTTATTGCTGTCTATACATTCCACTTTAAGTCACAGCTAACTTAACTTGAAGGGCAGGAAAGCAAGATGAGTTTGACCCATGTTCAGGCTGTTAGATCCAAAACTGCTCTTTTTCTTAGGTTTCTGCTTTTCTTTCAACACCAAATGGCCTGCCAAGTAATGACTGGTATGAATTTTTTCTGCCGGACTATAAAGCAAAAATAATGAATGTAATGTCTGCTTCTCAAAAGTAAATCAAGTAATGCACCAAATTAATTCATCTCTATAAGAACTAATAATACTTTGTGAGCTAATTATCATACATAGAGTAAAACTGTAATCTGCATGGGCTCCTTTTAGTTTTTATGTAACAGGAAGAGCTTGAAAGACTGATAGAGAGTTCACATCCACGGATGAGCTGATACCTAAGGAGTCTTGAGTGTTTGTTATGTGCATCCCAAGACAAAACATCTGTCACTAGCCAAGTGAACTCCTCCTTCAAGAGAGACGAGAGCCAGGGATGTCTAGCATGGGTGGCAGCACGACCCTGGTTCTCCCCTTGCACTTGAGATGCATTCTGGATCACAATGTATGACACACAGTGGGGGCTGAATTTGTCTAGACATGAGATCAAGAATCACATCCACTAAGAAACTCCTCTTGCCAATCAATTATCTGTAACTTTCAATAGTGTGTATTTTCTCAGAGGGTGTGGTCTTTCAAGAGGTCTACACAAATTCTGGGGCCAGGCATTATGAAATGCAAATCAAAAGAAATCTGAGATTATGTGAAATAAACATGCAACTGGGGCTTCCCTGGTGGTCCAGTGGGTAAGGACACTGCCTTGCCGTGCAAGGGGCTCCGGTCCGATCCCTGACCTGGGGAGATACCACGTGCTGCAGAGCGGCTGGACTGCTGTGCCCAACTACCAAGCCTGAGCTCTGGAGCGCATGCACCCAGAGCTGGTGCTCTGAGACAAGAAACACCACTGCGATGGGAGGCCCACACAGCCCAAAGAACAAAAATGGATGAAAATAAATAAATGAAAGACCAATAGAAGTGGCCAAAAAAAAAAAAAAAACCCCACCAACATTTAAACATGCAACTGAAAAAGCATGGAGGCTTTCTTTATTGCTGTCTATACATTCCACTTTAAGTCACAGCTAACTTAACTTGAAGGGCAGGAAAGCAAGATGAGTTTGACCCATGTTCAGGCTGTTAGATCCAAAACTGCTCTTTTTCTTAGGTTTCTGCTTTTCTTTCAACACCAAATGGCCTGCCAAGTAATGACTGGTATGAATTTTTTCTGCCGGACTATAAAGCAAAAATAATGAATGTAATGTCTGCTTCTCAAAAGTAAATCAAGTAATGCACCAAATTAATTCATCTCTATAAGAACTAATAATACTTTGTGAGCTAATTATCATACATAGAGTAAAACTGTAATCTGCATGGGCTCCTTTTAGTTTTTATGTAACAGGAAGAGCTTGGCAGAAGCACTTGAGTGAGCCGGGAGCTTCAGTTCACATCCAACGGATGAGCTGATCCCTCGAATACAGAGATCTCAAGAGACAGCGAGACATGGGCTCAGTTGCTCAGTTATGCCTGACTCTTTGTGACCTCATGGATTGTGGCAGGCCAGCCTCCTCTGTCCATGGGATCTTCCAGACAAGAATGATGGAGCAGGTTGCCACAAGGGACCTTCCTGACTGAGGGATCAGACCTATGTCTCCTGAGTCTCCTGCATTGGCAGGCAGATTCTTCATCTCTGTGTACCTGGCCAACCCTTGAGGTGATGGCAAAATCCATGCCCTGCTCACTCTAGCCATGTGGTTACTTTTTTGTGAGATTAGATACCAAAAAAACGCCTTCATGGGTTATGGTGATGATTAGTATTATCAATGTCTACAACTCACCATGCAACTCATAGTAAAAAGCATAGTAAGGAGTTGATGGGGTCCCCTGGATATCTTAACCAACCTTGGAATAGTTAACCCCTCCCTCACAACATACTAAAACACGTGTACAGCTAAGCTGCCACCCACTGTCACTGACTGGAATTAATTAGGACAAGCCTGACCACTCTGTTCCTATTAGTGGATGTGCAGTGCTTACCGAGATTTACGTTACTCTTGCTTTCTAAACCTGTTTGCGCAGGTTGTACTTGTTTCTGTTATGTAATTTAACGAACTATTAACTAATAAATGAAATTTGAATCCAAAAAAAAGGGAACTGTTGTTTATTTATAAAACTAAACTGAATGCTTCAGAAACTCTTGACTAAAGCACTAGAAATAGCTAAAAATGACTGCTGAAAAATTAGGTGTACTGGAGGCAATATTCTAATGGAAAAATGTGACTTTACATCTAGATGGATTCAGTACTGAGCTGCTTAGAAAGTTTTGATGCTCTGGCTTTAAAGATGTAAAGACTGGACTGATCATCGATGGAGCGCTATGACAATGGTTTGTGAGGTAAAGACAACATAGTACGTGAAACAGAGGACTGATACCCCAAGAAAACACTCGACATGAAATGGAAGACTAATCGATTCCTTTAGCACTGACATCTTTCAGTTTAACAAAATGTTGATGGTGGGTATGTGTCATTTGTTCATTATTTCCACTCTCAAATGATTCATCATCCAACTATGGGTCTTAATGGTACTTGACAAAAATTTCTCTATGGAAGTAAACCGTAAGAGACTGGTCTGGACTCTCCCACTCTGTTTTCTTCTTTCCTTGACAAAGAACTTGAGCAAAAATGACAGAGAGGCAGTTCGCCATGACAAAAATCTTACCCCACTTTCAGAGGTCATGGCCTCTGGAGTTTGCACTTTCCTAGGCTCTGCAGAGGGGGGTTCAAGGGCAGCCTGTCTGAAGGCCAAGGTTAAACACTGCCTATTCTCCTCTCTCCTTTGCATTTACAACCCTCTGTATCTCAGGTCTAAGTCTGCTCATCTAGGAACTGAGCTAAGTAAGGCTAAGGCCAACTTACACTACAAAGGTGTTTGTTTTCCCCAAGATGTCAGCATTTCAGAAGATCTATTTGTAACCAGCAGCAGTTTAGGAATATACAAAAAGGAGGTTAAAACAAAACACAAGACTGCAGAGGAGAGATATTTTGAAAGTAGAGATAGCAAGGAACAGGTTAGTCTAAAAGCAAATGAGTTATGAAGTAGAAAGAACTAGATCTAAACTCCATCGGTGACTTTGGGAAAACTAACAACCTTTCCAAGTAAGTGTCTCTATATATAAAGATAAGGGTAACACCATCTACTTCATAGGATTAATTGAAATAAAGAATTACCAAGTCCAGGCATACAGTAGGTGCTCAATCAATCATGGCTCCTTTTAAGTAGTCTACTTCCTCCCATCCAACCCCACCACCAACCGCATCCTCCAAATGGCATCATTTTTCACACCTTACCTTCCCAGTTTAAGAACTCAAAAATTCTCTTAAAATTAACTAGGTTTCCATACCTCAATGATTCCCTAAAGCAAGAACTCAGGGGCTCTGTTAATGAAGAAAGCTGTACAGGAAAAGGTAACATTATTTACAAGATACACACTTGTAAATAATGCACATCTTTGAAAATATGGGGCACTCAAAATATGACTGGAACTGATTCGTGACTGAAAGGGGAAACAACATACGTGAAACAGGGGAAAAAACACTCGACATGAAATGGAAGACTAATCGATTCCTTTAGCACTGACATCTTTCAGTTTAACAAAATGTTGATGGTGGGTATGTGTCATTTGTTCATTATTTCCACTCTCAAATGATTCATCATCCAACTATGGGTCTTAATGGTACTTGACAAAAATTTCTCTATGGAAGTAAACCGTAAGAGACTGGTCTGGACTCTCCCACTCTGTTTTCTTCTTTCCTTGACAAAGAACTTGAGCAAAAATGACAGAGAGGCAGTTCGCCATGACAAAAATCTTACCCCACTTTCAGAGGTCATGGCCTCTGGAGTTTGCACTTTCCTAGGCTCTGCAGAGGGGGGTTCAAGGGCAGCCTGTCTGAAGGCCAAGGTTAAACACTGCCTATTCTCCTCTCTCCTTTGCATTTACAACCCTCTGTATCTCAGGTCTAAGTCTGCTCATCTAGGAACTGAGCTAAGTAAGGCTAAGGCCAACTTACACTACAAAGGTGTTTGTTTTCCCCAAGATGTCAGCATTTCAGAAGATCTATTTGTAACCAGCAGCAGTTTAGGAATATACAAAAAGGAGGTTAAAACAAAACACAAGACTGGAGAGGGAGAGATATTTTGAAAGTAGAGATAGCAAGGAACAGGTTAGTCTAAAAGCAAATGAGTTATGAAGTAGAAAGAACTAGATCTAAACTCCATCGGTGACTTTGGGAAAACTAACAACCTTTCCAAGTAAGTGTCTCTATATATAAAGATAAGGGTAACACCATCTACTTCATAGGATTAATTGAAATAAAGAATTACCAAGTCCAGGCATACAGTAGGTGCTCAATCAATCATGGCTCCTTTTAAGTAGTCTACTTCCTCCCATCCAACCCCACCACCAACCGCATCCTCCAAATGGCATCATTTTTCACACCTTACCTTCCCAGTTTAAGAACTCAAAAATTCTCTTAAAATTAACTAGGTTTCCATACCTCAATGATTCCCTAAAGCAAGAACTCAGGGGCTCTGTTAATGAAGAAAGCTGTACAGGAAAAGGTAACATTATTTACAAGATACACACTTGTAAATAATGCACATCTTGTGAAAATATGGGGCACTCAAAATATGAACATTGACTGATTTATTAAATTTACTCAAAATTAATGTACTGTAAGATCAAAACAAACAAACAAAATCTCCCAGAAAACAGTTTATTCTGTTCTCATCAATACTTCCAACCCATTCATTTGCAGTCAATCTGATCATCTAAAATCTCTGATGCAGTTGCTAGATTTAGAGATCCAAATGGTATGTTCTTTACAAACAGCAGATCACCATCCTTGAGGTATTGGTTCACTGCACCCCTAGATAAGAGCTCACGCAGGTTGGGGCACTCTGTGGGCACCAGGCAGGGTACGTGGTCATGGGCAGGGTCTGTTTACATTGTCACTGCCCAATTAGAGAGAAGGACCTTGTATCTTGAATCATACACATGCACAATAAAGTAAGATGGAGGAGTTGAAGAGCCCAGGAAAGATTAAGTATGGGAGTGGCCTGGTCCAGGGCTGAAATGAAAGGCGACCACCATGACACAAAACCAAATGAGAAAGGGAAGAAGAACGGATGACAGCTAGCTTTGACAACATTCTGATGGCACACACACGTGATCACAGGTCACTCCCGTTCTGTGAAAGAGAAAATCACTTTATAAGAGTTCTGAAGGACAGTGCCTGGGTTTACTTAGATGTCTACAACTCTCTGCCTCTTACACATGAGTTACCTTTTCTGGGTAAGCATCAACAACTCTACATTGCTCTGATTTTCCCTGAGGATGACAAACACAGGTTGAGAACACTGCCTTTCCCATTTGCCAAGGATCATAAGATGCAACAGCTGTTACCTAAGCAACCATTCAGGTTTCAAAGGCATTCAAGAAAAATCTGTTATTGCCTTAAAAGAAAGGGCTGTTCTCTTCCACAGATGTTAATCATCGACGCATAAAGAAGCCGCTAAAGGCAAATGAGTTTGGGGGCCTACGAAGGCAAGGTGGTGATGACATCTACCTCAAGAAGTGATGTGGCATCTGAGAACTGTGATGCTGAATCATTTCACATCTCTTTAGTGTAGGACTTGGAGGACCTCTTCTACGTACCCGATACTTTCAAAAGATTACACACAGAAATAATCCCACACTTGGACTTTGCACTCTTGGTGTGCTAACAAGTATTTCAGAATATAGTTAATATCATACTGCATTTTTTTCTCATTAATAAAACAGGCAGGTTTGTTGCTTATTTCTCTACTCTAAGCTTCTTAAAAAGTAAAAGGTCTTGGGGCAACAGTAATTACTCACTAGAAATAACAAAAATAAATGTGTCTGAATTTCAAATGGAAATCCTAAACTAGATCATATAAAAATAATTAGATTCTTCACACCTCTACAAATGCAGGGAGCCGGCATCCAAAATGTTTGCAGGAATGATCAGACACAGAAATATGAAACACTGAAATGAAATTATCCTAGGTTTTAAAATTAGCAGCTTTTAATTCAAAACAGTTTATAAAAGCATTCAATGGCAACTATCACTTTTACAATTTTTAAATTATTTTAGCACTACACAGTTGTTCAGTCCAAATGGGTTGCCCAGCTGTTCTAAGCAATATGAAGGTAACACTTAGTACCCCACACTAGCTTGGGATATCACAACTGAGAACTTTTTGGCATCATTTCTCAAAGGTGAGGTTCTGGTAAGTTCTTGACGTGTCTTAGTAGCACGTCTTCTGTGAAACCAGTACATATTCTCAAACTAAGCCAAAAATCTCCATTACTATCAAACCAGCCAAGTTGAAAACCACCCAACGGTTCTCTTTCGGTAAAGCGAGTATTACTCAGGAAGCCTCACAACTGCAGTCTGTGGAATGTAAAATAAAAATAAATAATAATAATAAGAAGAAGAATATTCAAGACTGTGCATGGAAAGCTGCTTCATTTGTGTACAACTCTTTGTGACCCTATGAACTACAGCCTGCCAGGCTCCTCTGTCCATGGAGATTCTTCAGGCAAGAATACTGGAGTGAATTGCCATGTCCTCCTCCCGGGGATCTTCCCGACCCAGAGACTGAACCCAAGTCTCTTATGTCTCCTGCACTGGCAGGTGGATTCTTTGCCACTAGCGCCACCTGGGAAGCCCATTCAAGACAGTAATAAGCCCTCATACAATGAGTTCTAACCAGGAGTTTTATGTGACCCAAACTATTAAAGAGTAAGAAAAGAAATACTATTCAGGGATATTAAACTCTTAAAAGTGATAGGGTACATGAAATGTCCAGAAAAGGTCAATCTGTAGAGACATTAGCAGATTAGCTGTTGCCTGGGGATGAGAATGGGAATATCCTGTGAAGGGACAAAAGGGAGCTGACCAAACCGATGAACATGTTCTTTTAATATAACTGGTTTATGGTGCTGGTTGCTTAACTCAGTAAA
Organism: Tragulus kanchil; assembly: GCA_022376925.1. Lineage (NCBI taxonomy): Eukaryota > Metazoa > Chordata > Mammalia > Artiodactyla > Tragulidae > Tragulus > Tragulus kanchil. The sequence goes on along the minus strand of JAIOJX010000005.1, from coordinate 110,894,875 downwards.
CTTATTACAATTCTCTGAACTGTACATTTCAAAGAGGTGAACTTAACCTTTTGTACGGTATGTAAAATATACTTCAATAAAGTTTTTTTCTTAATGACTGGGTGACCATTTGGTCCTGGCATTTTGGTTGGGCACTAGGAAATACTTAAGTAAAGATGTACTCACATCCTCAGTTGTAAGAATGTTCATCTGAGTACATTCTAACAGACTGAATCTTGTAAGAGGAAAATTAGCTATATTAGAGTAATTTCATATGCAGCTACTGTAAATGATGTAGGGGAAATGGGGAAACAATCTAAATGTCCATCAATGAAAGTGGTACACTGGATGAAATTAGGATAGAGACATCCTCTGAAAATAGCACAATCTATACTAAATTACCGATTGAAATGTATGTCTTAGATTATATATAGTACATAGAAAAGTATGTCCAGAATATGCTAAGTGAAAAAAGTGCCTTAAAGAGTAATACATATGGTAGGACATTAAGAAATGGATATAAATCATCTATACATGGGTTTCCATATATATTTGGGAAGATAAATACCAAGCTGTTCACAATGATTCATTAGCCCTTGGAAGTAGAAATGGGGAGAGAGGATTTTTATCAAAGTTCAAGGACAAGATCTAGAAGTCAGTGCACTTACTTTGAAAGTAAGTAGGTGCTGAGAATGGGTGTCACTGGACACGTGGGCTTTATATGCCTTTTTTAGTGTTCTTTTTAACGTTCTTAATTTTCTTACCGGACAGGAAGGTCAGTACAGTAGTTGTCAAGGGATGACCCAGATTTAAATCCTGGCTCCTCTGTTTATTGCTGGGAGGGCCTGAGCAAATTTACTCAACCACTCTGTGCCACAGCACTTTGTCCCCGTAAACCAAGGATAATAATATCACCTACGCCATAGCTTGTGCGGATTAACTCAGTGTATTATATACACAAATCATATAAGAGTATAGCACATAGTAAGTATTCCCTGTTAGCACTCATCAGCATATACATCATACATTATTAGTTAGAAAAAGAAAACATTAAAAGAAACTTTAATTTGTGGACAAAAAAAAAAGAAGTATAGGGGCTTCCCTGGTGGTCCAGTGGGTACAGAGTCCACCTTGCAATGTAAGGGGCTCTGGTTCGGTCCCTGGCCTGGGTGGATCCCACATGCTGCGGAGCAGCTGGACCGGTGTGTCCAATTACCAATCATTGCTCGGGAGTGCATGCGCCCAGAGCCAGTGCTCTGCAGTGACTTGTCACATACACACTGCTATATTTAAAATGGATAACCAACAAGGACCTACCGTATTGCACATGGAACTCTGTACAATGTTACGTGCCAACCTGGATGGGAGGGAGTTTGGGGGAGTATGGATACATGTATATGCATGACTGAGCTCTTTTGCTGTTCACCGAAAACTACCACAACACTGTTAATCAGCTATTCCTCCAATATAAAATGTTTTTGGTGTTAAAAATAAAATCTGCACTGACCTTTTGTTCCACTGCCTCAAGCTTGCTCAATATGAGTATGTGAGCAGGAGGTTATCAGGCACTGATCAAAGTCTGGACCGTCATCAGAGCCTGTTTAATGACCAACAGTGATGCAACCAACCTCTCTGGGAGCCAACTGAGGCCAGAGGCTACCTGGGCTCCCAAGTGCCCCAGCTCACTATGTTGTGACCAATTTTTAATACAGCTGCCACCAAGGCAACTTTGCTGTCTCACAGTGGCAATAATTAGTCTGTGTGACCAGATCCAGTGGCAGAGGACTCTAGAAACACAAACGCCCCAACAAATACTTCTGTCTATAATTGACCTCAGTGGGACTTGTAGCCTCATCTTGAGACATACAACATAAACCAGGGTCAATTATCCGACACTTGAGCCAGCAATGGGAAAAATCATTAACTATCACATTCTAGTAACAGGGCACCCCAGCCTTCCCGAAAAACAGCAAGTGCTCCACTGGCCCCATTTCCCACATCCGATGTTGCAAGAGGTCCGTTCTATGTCAGCAGACTCAGATGGTTACTGGCAGCTGCCCTCTCGATCTGCACAGGACCAGAAACTTCCTTAGAGGAAGGACACATATTTGTCCAGTGATGACCACCTACCAAATTCATCTGTATCTCTCAAAACTCTTTGAGGTAGATATCTTAATCTCTGCTTTTACAAATTAGGGGTTCAAAGTGTATTTCCTACTTGGGAACAGCCCTGGAGGACAAGGTAAGAATCAAATGCAAAAACTTCCATTTTCAAAGCCTCTGCTTTCCCACTCACTGTACATCTCACTGGTTTCATTCTCAAGTGGGTCACCTTTTTCATTCCACCAAAGCATCCTTCAAAAGATGTACACACCACCAAACGTTTAGACTACTTAATCAAAAATATCCCCCAAAAGTCCTGCATTTTCTCAAAGCACTTTTTTTTTCTACAATGGTCACTATTGATATGAGTATTTTGGTTTCATTTGCTTATTTTCTCCAAGGCCCACCTGGGGCCTTTTGACAAGGCACCAAGGTCTCACCTGCAAACTCACCCTCAATGAGTGGAGCAAACCACAGACACTCCTGTTTTTAGAAACTCATTTTTCAAAGTACAGTCCATTTGTCTTATTCATTTATTCTCCTATATAAAATGTCAAAGCAAATTCACAAATGAATTTCTGTCATCCTTGTTAAGGCAATTTGATTTATAAGGTAAAGCTACAGATATGAGGTGGACTCAAGTGGTACAAAACTATTGTGCCCAAGAAATCATTTGTGAGTTTCCCTTTGTCACAGCTAGGCATTTTTAAACATCTCTGTTTACCTTTCATTTTGATATCCTATTTAGAAAAGGGCCACTATCAAACTACAGAAAAATTTATCTGGCTAGAACCAATTAATGACATCATCGTTTATTTCAGCAGGCTGCATTGAAACGAAGGTTTAAGCAGCACCAAGCATCATTCAAAACAATAATGGCTGGTCCTCTAAATGTTCTGCTGTCCAATTACTTTTGCACTGAATGTCACTCGACAGTTGCAGAAGTCAAAGCTAGCAATAGCTTTCTCAAAAATAAGTCCATCTTCCTATTGTAAGGCTCTTATTTCAGTAAATTCAGCTTAACAGAATCAACTGCCTTCTTGGAACTGTAAAGAACAAACAAAGACATTAGACCTCTCATCTCAGGTCAAATGGCATGAAGGATTCTATCAGAAATTAACATTTATTGATACTTTCAGGAAGTAACACTGTAGGGCAAACCATACTGTACCTAATACTGCCCCTAACAGGATACCACTAAAAGGCTTTCTGTATGTATGAATAAGTATACAAATATAGATTATATAAACTTTCAAGAAATCCTTAAACATCTTCTCTGGAGATACATTAAAGAACTAGTCAAATGCATATTTTCCTTGGATATGGGCTGAGTCATAATTTATACTATATGTCACAAGCCTTTATACACTCAATTTCTGTTAACCAGAATCTAACATTTTAAACGTTCAAATGAGAAGTCTGTTCTCTGAAGAAACATGGAGAGATATCCATTCTAGATCTCCCCATTATTTTAAAATTGGATTAAAAAATATTGTTTTAGTAACACTCCACTCACAAGAGAATAAATGTGATTCAGCTCTGACTGGCCAATCTGGACAGGTAACATGCGAAGACAAAGAAGGAAGAGGCTGGTTCCAGGGAACTTGGTACCAGTTCACAAGTTCCACATTCAATACTCCATGAAATTTATCGTGAGATAAACGATACTCTTAGCACCCACCTCTGCTGTCTAGAAGCAAGTGAAGAGGGGTGATGACGGCAGGAAATGGAGTGCTCTGTCCACTAGGGGTACACATATGTCAGGCATGCACATATCTAGCAGACTAGAGCGTTCAATCCTTCACGCAAGCTCAGTATTCCTGCTCGTCTCCCTTCAGAATCTCTTGCTCCTCCTGGTCTTCATCCATGAATTCAATGCACGGTGTTTCGTTTCAGGGACAGTTCTAGGTGCTGGGATACAGAAGAAAGCACTCTAGCCACGAGCAAATGATCCCACTAAATGGCTAAATTCTAGCGTTTACAGAGAGGGTTATTCATCAGCTTACCTGCTCTTAAGAGGCCCAATAAATTACTGAGGACTGAGGCAAATTCACAGAGAAAGGTCACCAGTGCCCATTATTCCTTCAGAGTGGTCTTGGTGTAAGTAAGATGGCATACATGGTCTTTGGGGCTATGAAGACACATTGGGATTCATGGAAATAACTTGTCTCCCAAACTACAACTACTAGGCCTTAAAAATAGCACAAAGTATGGCCAACTTTTCTAAACTCCCACCCTTCTTTCACTTCTTTTTTAAAAAACAAACGTATTTTATACTCCTTACACCAAAATAACAATGGTTTTAATAAACATCGAAAAATAGGATACAACACGGGAAACAATATTTGCAGTACATATAAAAAAGGACTAATTTCCCACACATGCCAAAGAATAAAAAGATGGATGAAAATAAATACAAATAAAACAGGCATTGTGGGGAAAAGAAAAAAATATATATTAAAAAAAGAGAGGGAGGGAACATATGTATACCTATGTCTGATTCATGTTGATGTTTGGAAGTAAACAACAAAACTCTGTAAAACTATTAGCTTTCAATTAAAAAAATAATAAAAACAACCTTGTTCAATAAAAAAGAATAAATAAAAAATCTCTATGAGAGTACAGTAAATTTAAAAATATTGGGAGAAAAAGTCAATGACCCAAAGCTGATGGCATAACCAGGAATTGACTTATTCTCTATTTCTATATAATCACTATATCGTATTTTTAGTTGCAGGGGGATGCTCTGTTCAGAGGCTCCACTTTTTCCTAGTTTGGGCCCAAATGACAAACCACAGGGATTCTGAAAACATAGCACTTGTGGTAAGTGGGTTCATCCAGACACTTATTAGACTCTTATGAACGCCCCAGAAGGATCCTATCTTGGCTCCTTATCTCCAGCCCTCCTCTCTCATACTCTTTCTTCTTACTCAGCACGCTACATTCCTAGGTTCCTTATCCTTCCTGCCCACTTGGCGACAGCACTGGCTTCTATCTTTTAATTTGGTGGCTGCAAACATATTCTAGCAAAAAGATACTAACTTTTCTTGAGAAAACTTCCAGAATAATGCACTTAAGTAAGCTTTGAAACAATCTGTTAAAAACCTAAACATGTGCCCACTATGTGCCAGGGAGTTGAAATATGAAGATGCACAGAACACAGCTCTTGCCCTCAAAGAGTTCCTGTTCATCTCAAGAGAGAAATTCGTAATGCAGTCTAGAAAGTACTGTATAGAAAAGTGCATGATTCTGCATGCCTGCAAGGGGATGCTAGAAGGTCATCTTATACATGTGTTCAGCTGCTCAGTCGTGCCTGACTCTTTGTGGCCCCATGAACTGCAGCCTGACAGGCTCCTCCTGCCCATATAATTTTCCAACCAAGAATACAGGAGGGGTTTGCTATTTCCTTCTCCAGGGAATCTTCCAACCCAGGGATCGAACCTGAGTCTCTTGTGTCTCCTGCATTGGCAGGCAGATTCTTTACCACTACCACCACCTGGAAAGATACTTAACAGCTCATACATAACAGCTGTATCTATCAACAAATACCAACTGTGCCAGTCCTGGGCTAACAAATCCATCGCTTCTGGTTCTGACCCCTCTCCACTGTCACAAGGAATCAACCTGCTGGACCCAACTAACGAGAGGCAGGGGCAGAAGACTGGAGAGCAGAGAGGACTGCAAAGCTTCCTGTCCACTAATATCTGCCGATATCTCCGGTTCTCCTCTGGGGCTTTGACTCTTATCTGCCCCCAAGCTCCGGTAACAGCCTCTACTACCAGTCCCTCCAGCCTGAGGCTAGTACTGACTTCCGCTAGAGCTAATCTCTAAGCTTCTTCAATAGGCTCCCTGCTGTACCACTACCTATGGGAGGAACTTCACCAAATACCCTCAACTGGAAATAAAAGTGGCTTCTCTTTTCTTACTTAGGCCCCAACTAACCAGTGCAATGTGCTGATAATTCACCTTGACTCTCAAAAGCAGTCATGCCCCACTGGAATTCAAAATTGAAACTGGAGGGAAACGATGATTTTCAATAATATGCCTTCATTTGGCCCCAAAGAGTCAACTCCGTTAGACCCTTGAAATGTTTCAGTTTATATAGGAATTTCTCGGAAATGGAGCCAATCCATTCTTTAAGGCTGAATCATCTTCCTGGAGTAAGATGGTGAAAATGTTCTGTATCTGCTCTGCCCCACGACAGCAGCCCCCAGGCATGTGGCTCTGAGCACCTGGATTTGGTCAGTGTCACTCTGAACAGAATGTTTCATTTTATTTCATGCATTTGAATATCTGCAAGTGGCCAGGGGCTGCAGTTCTGACCCACAGAGGTCTAGCATACGGTCACCTCTATGGTGGGAAGGACTCCTACTGTGGGTGCTTTTGTGGGCACTGGCGGGGGACAGGTGGGCACAGAGAGAAGTGCCACAACTGTGGAGTAGCCCTTTTATGTTCACTCTATTCAGTGTCAGACTATAAACACCTCTGGCCTGCCTGATTCCCAACCACAGGAATGCACAATTCACTCAGATAGTTCGGTCAAATTTTTAGAGAATAAGCCTTCTTTCAACACACTGATAGCTTGAGAATGAAGGTCTGGAGGAAGTATTTGTTATTGACAAGTATATCATTCAGTCCAGTGAGAGGAGGCGATCTCTGGAATTATAAATAACAGAATCCTTGCCCTGTGTTCCCGAGTCTTCAAACTGATGGGAATCACCCCGTGCTTTATTCCTTACTCTCCCAGTCTGATCCTTACTCTCTTTTCAAGAGGATTGCCCTAGAGTTTTCCTGGGACAATGTGGTTGCCACCAGATATACCTACATCAATCCCGGCACTGCTGTAATTGTGAAAGACATGCCCTTTGATCAAGATGAGTGATGACTAACTTCTGGGTTAGAAACATTCACTTTCACATCTCTCACCTTCACATGGACATCATTAAAGTAACAGCATCAGACTCCTGCTTTTCCTGAGAATTCTGTTCTAGAAGTTAATGCTGAAGATTTAAAAAGGTGACTCTCCCAGACCAACAGACTGATATTATCTATCTTCATCAGCACACAATCACTGCCTATCAACAGTACTTAGC